>CAWUFW010000089.1:0-4800000 GCA_963921515.1 Calotriton arnoldi | reverse complement strand
GAGGCTGCGACAAAGGCAAGCGTTCCCAACGCTAAAGCCTTACATCCAAGATGGATACAATGGGCTAATTCTCTCACTGCAACAGATGTAGAATACAGGTACGACCCAAGTCTAAAAACACAAGCATTTCTGCAATACGAACAAGAATATCCTCTACCAAATGAAATAATGCCTCTGGATCAGTATGAATATATACTTTACACTGACGGTTCTGCTCAGCCGGCCATAGGGAGTAAACAGCAATACAGCGTCACGTGTGCTATAGTTAAAGGACGCATGCAGGATGGAAAATTTCATCCGAGTTGCACAAAAACCCAGTCTCTAGGAGACTGCACGGCACAGCTGGCAGAATTAAAAGCCCTGCTACTGGCACTGGTAAATATGGATCGAGAATGCTCCACACTAATTGTGTGTGATTCCTTTTACTGTGTAAAGTCATACAATGAATACTTACACCACTTGGGACAAAATGGATTCAAGGACGCAAAAGGTGGCACAATTAAGCATAAAATGCTATGGGAACAGGTAGTGGAGTTGAAAAAGGAACTACCAAGGGCTCACATGATACACACACTGAGTCATCAACGTGATGGCGTTCACGTTGAAGGGAATTCATTGGCTGACGAAGCCGCAAAGGGGCTGTACGGACGGCTTCCGTAGCTGCAATCACTCGTTCAAAAACGAGAATAGACGGTGAGATTATGGTTGCGATTATTGCTACACGCAATAAGACGGCAGTACCGAAAAGATTTCCACTCAAGTACTCCTACAAGTTAGATGCTAACAACGTTCCATTTGCTCAGATTCCTGGAGTGGGGGATAGAGTAATACCAAATATGGATCGCAGGTTAGGGTTAATTCTAGCAGCACACGAGGGTATAGGTTCTGCACACGCAGGAGTTACAGCAACTGTTTCTCAACTGAAACAGCGCTACTGGTGGCCAGGATTAACAAAGCAAACTAAGGACTATGTCTTGAAATGCGACATCTGTCAGCAGATGAAAGGCTCCACCGTAACACGTCCAGCGCAGACACCATTGCTAATATCAGACAAACCACTCGCGTGTGTTTATTTGGACCACTGCAGCCCCTTACAAAAAGATGGGGCTTACAAGTATATCTTTTTTTTTATTTTACGGAGTTTTATATAGCGCGAACGTGACCCGAAGGTATCGGATATCAGAGCGCTTTACATAGCAACAGTTGTGTTACATGAGGACACATTCATTTTTTTTGTTAGGCACGGGGAGATTAAGTGATTTGCCCAGAATCACAGGATGTTCAGCGTCATTGCCGAGACTCGAACCCAGTTCCCCAGATTCGAGGTTAACCGCCCTAGCCGTTAGGCCAACTCCTCTCCCCAATATCATGGTTGCAGTGGATTCCTGCTCTAGATTCCCATTGGTGTTGCCCCAGCGCTCGGCTGACGCGAACTGTTATAAAAAATTTGCAAGTCTTTATAGGGACATACGCAATTGGCACATTACAGTCTGACCAGGACCCTGCGTTTAGCTCTCGGGCTTAAAAGAAGCCATGGGAGGTTTGGGTGTAGCATTGCGGTACCATCCCGAGGGAAATTCGGCTGTGGAGAGGAAAAACCGGGACTTAAAGCAGTCTTTAACAGCTAGAGTATTAGGCTCGGGTGTGAGTTGGGTAAAACATCAGTATGGAGTTCAAAGAGCGTTGAACAACATGCCATGAAGCTCTCTAGAGGGGGGTCACTCCTTATGAGGTCCTATTTTGGAACGAGAATGTGGGTACCTGTTCTTGATTGTGAAGGCACAGTGGCGGATGAAAAACCTTTTGACATCCATAAACGTTTGGCTGTTTTACAGGAACTAAATGAATCCAGGGCACTACAAAGCAATGTCCAGGTGAAACGGACCGCCACTGGGGAAGTCAAGTCTGTCACGGCAAGACCGTTCTGGATCCCTAAAGTTGGGGACCTGGTCAGAGATAAAATAGCGGACAAAAAAGAATTTGGGCCATCATACAGAAAGCCTGTCCTGGCAGTTGAAGGAACGAGAACTGTACTTCTGCCGCCTCTTGCCGGTAAAAAGGAGAAAAGATTTGTCTCAATTGACCTGATCAAACCACACTATGTGGCCGATACTGAGTAGTAGGCCGCGTGGACTCCGGAGTAATAGACACCCTCCTCTCGCTACTATACAAGAAGTTCAAACAGAAAGACTCATCACATTTGAAGAGTCACCTGCACAGAATGATGGACTATGCAACAATGCCATGGAACTCATTCCTCTTGAAAATGAAATTCAAATTCAAAACCAGAATGAAAGACAAATTTCAATTCGACCAAACACAGATATCTACATCAACATGCCTCAACAAGAGCAAGCTACAGTTTCCACAAGACGTGCGGAAATACCGAAAATTATCGAACTGCATCTGGCTATTTCATTGACTTTGATTGGATCCAAGTGAACCTGAAACGAAGCCAGCCCAAAAAACTCGCCAGCAACAAATTCAAGATTTTCTGAACTTTTCTTAAAAAGACTTACCTGGTATCACCTTGGGTGGAACTCTGGGTAATCACGGGATACTTTTCTTTCTTTTCTGGATAGGCTTAGTGACTGTCTTTAGTATGCTTATAAATGGAACTTATCTTCGAGAAAGCTCTGCAGCACAAAAAGTGAATGTGATTCTGAAACCGCATCCATCATCACATCGTGAAAAAAGAGACCTATCATCAGTGAACATTTCAGCAGTTCCTATACTTGACGGTATAGTGTGGGACAAGGTTGATTACGATATATTTGGCCCGACCGAACTTTTAAAAATACCACATTTATTTAAAATTTCATTAAGTGATATCATTACCTCCAGTACATTTTCCGATGATTGGGATTATGAAACTGTAAATAATATGTTGTCTGATTTAGAAAAATCTGCTGCTTTTTCTAATAATGAAATGTTGGAAGACACAACAGACTTTGAAACAATGTATTGCTATCAACATTATGGTCATCATTTTCTGCATAAATCTGCTAATCCCAGAAATGTTTTCACATACCACCAATGGGAACATTGCCCAACACTGCCGAAAAGCAGGTCAAAAACATTTG
This sequence comes from Calotriton arnoldi, assembly GCA_963921515.1. NCBI lineage: Eukaryota > Metazoa > Chordata > Amphibia > Caudata > Salamandridae > Calotriton > Calotriton arnoldi. The sequence goes on along the minus strand of CAWUFW010000089.1, from coordinate 4,796,917 downwards.
CACAAAAGTTTCCATATTTTTCAGGGTTTAACACGTCAGACCCAGCCTCATATTATTATAAGGTTGCACCAACACCAGCACAGAAAAATATGTTGACAAACACCAAACAGATTTATTCTGCTTCCTTTATTGCCCAGTTGTCTGAATAAGGTTTTGACTTATGGAAAGACACCAAAGACTTAAAATCTGTCTGGGGTACTAGAGACTGGCAGGTCCAGGGAACAGAGGCACTATTTAGAGATTGCCTTATTCCTCAGCAAATCATGTTTTTGAATGAAACGGTGCAACAAACGTCCTGTCTTGGACTAGCCAAGAACAAAGATTTGAATATACCTCGGATGCCTACACCATCACACACCGAGGGTAACATAACATCACAAGAAGGGATTATGCTAGATAAGATCATGCAGTACAATAGATCAGACCCCGATTGAAAGGGATTGTTGATTAAGGACGCAGACACCAATAGCTGTCAGGAAAGATTCATGGATAAAACCAAAGGGTTTAGTATCAACAGAACACCCAGGGGTAGTGACATCATACAGTGTTGGGAAGTTATGCCTCGATTGGCTAAATACCTCAACACTTACACATGTGAAACAACACTTATCCTTACTTAGAGGATGTGGACCTACAGGATTTTTTATTAGGTCCTACAAAGCCATGTCACAAACGTTTCTATTATGCTGTCTATAATGAGATTTGGAAAATATCACAACAAGAGGCCGCGGAGAGATTACGAGAAATAGATCGTATAAACCTAGAGAAATCTCTAGCAGTGGCTGACAATGGGTTAACTACACTAACCTCCAGGATATATTCACTGGGCAACATTGTATCTTCTGCTATTGATGTACTAGAACAGGATATGTCCATATTAGAGCCCGGGCAATCACAATTGCGTTCTATTATGTTATTAAGCTGGACGCTGCAATCTTTGCGCGCAGGCTATGTGCCTTGGCGTTTCATAAACAGCACATCTCTGTTTTCTTCATACAATCTAACGGAAAAACAGATAGAGATGGCACAAAGGGGAGCAAAGTATACAAAACTGCGTATTGAAAAACTGGACAGATTAGCCTTTACAGTGGCAGAGTCACCGTCCACAGAATGGTTATCCATGGCCACATAACTCTTCCGGTCACTACTTTTCAATTCCAATATTGCCTTGAACAAAAGCAGGCAGGCAGATATGAAGAAATGGGTAGGGAATTCATCAAGGCATCTTGGAAATTACTGTACAGATTTCGACGCCGGAGTGGGGGAAAAGAAGTGTTTTTGAGCTGTACAAACTGCGAGAATACCTTAAGTGGATCACTCATATGCCAGGATATAATGCTTCATGGGGCCTGTAACGGTTCGGTAGCGAACTTATCCGGTCACTTAAGGGGTGCCCCAGCTGCCGTGATCACTCCAGTGTTGAGGCTACTTTCGAATGGGAGTTACTTGATGCTGAACCATCAAGGTTGCTGTGGATGCTTCCGGGCATCGCATATCTGGTAACCGTGAGCTCCAGGGTTACTTGCTGTATGCAAGTATAGTTTCCACCAACACATACAGTCAGGCAGGCGCCGTTATGGCCTTCGCTAAATGTTTCATTAATACGGTTTGATGCTTTGAGCAAAATGAAACCATGCTTTTACAGAAATCCGTGCCCTTAACCTCCGCTCGAGAGACTTTTGATCTCCAGATCGCAAGGTCTTCGGCAGAGATACAGGCACTCATACGTACAAACTGCCCCTTCCATTTCGCAGGAATGGTAAATCGTATCTTTAACATTTCTGATATGACCGGCATCGTCCGCCTATTTAAGACCATAGGTTCTGGACTATTAAGCACCTTTCAGACGGTCCTCGGAGTTATACCGAACTTTATACACTCCGTATTTGGAAGCATTTTTGGAGGACTGCCGCTGATCCTGTTTCTAATAGCAGGTATCCTGATCGTAATTTTTCTGCTACGCAATGGACATCCCAGTCACCAAGGAGATGGGAACAGTACTCCTGGAGCGAAAATACCGTGATCGCATGGTACAACATCTAGGCACACCTCGCCTAAGAGAACTAAGTGCATCTTGGTTCTTGTCATTAAGACCAGTCTGGATGGACTGCATCTTCTTACCTGTCCTCCGATGCCTGTTTTGCGGAGAAGAATGCGTGTTGGATCTCTGTCCGACACTCTCATCATGTGCGCAACCAGACGTTGATGCTTTACTGGACCCGATAATGGCCCATGTTCTGCACTGTCCCCAGCGTATTTCAATGTTGATGGCGGCATTCCTAGAGCCACCACAGGTAGTATTGGCTCCTGTTGGTATGGACATTGGCTCCTCCTCTAACACCCAGGCCTTGGATGGCGCACAGGCTGCCCAAGCATCTGTTGTGGACAGTACAAAAGATCATCTGTGCTCAATTGACAATCTGCGAGGTGTTACAGGGACCGTCGTCTGCAGAGGCAGGCAACGAGAATGTTGCGTCTACCAGCCAGGATAAAAACATTTGACTCATTTGGCCCGTTGTGTGCTGGGAAAAATAAGACTTTTTGAAAAACAAAATGAAAATTGGAACTCCATAACAAAACTGACATTCTTTTGAGCATGCATGGCTTTCAAATGCTTATAGTAGTTCGAACTATATGTACGGACACGTTAAAGCTATGGCTTGCGTGACAATTTCCTTTTTAAACTTTTTAAAGATTTTTTTAGAACTTTTAAACATTGTTTTCAGCAAAACAAGAAACACATGTTTTTTTCCAAACTATTTTTTGCGTACCAGTATCTAGTCAGCCTAGTAGTACATTTAGAATTTAACTATGTTGTCCATTCGGAAGAGGAGTGGGTGGTATATTCCATAGAGGTACCATAATATAGGCCCCGGTTACTTCATTACCCTTCACCTATATTCTTCCCTACTTTACACTTATAACGGTTTACAGGGACTGACCTTTTACCTAGATACGACACTGCATTCAGAAAGCGGGTTTTCCCTAGTTCAAAATCTCATACATTATGCATGAGGATTCTTGGAAGCACAGCAGGACGACCATCTCCTGTATAATATCTATGTATAAAGTTCATGCCCGACGTCATCCTTAGGCCGACACAGTAATACAGCGAGGTAGGACCCCTGGGGAGACCTATGGGTATATATACATCACATCTTGCTAAGATAGATAGAGGAGACCGAGACTTCCCGGCAGACACACTGACCAGAGACGCTGCGGTTCCTGCATGCAGACACTCCAGCTTGCACTGGTCTAGCATCCCTTGCGGGGTGTCCACCTCGAGACCAGGACGGGGTCCCACAGTCTCTCAATTCAGGTAATGGGGTTGACCTAATCCTAGAGGGATTCTTGGCTTAACACCTACACACATGCTAGGTACATTTAGGTACATCTAGTTAGGAAAGCATCGTAGGAGTACGCATCTTTTTATCATGTATTTTATATACTCATATGTATCCATGATTATTGTAAGATGGTAGAACTATACCATCCATTTACCTTTATAGTACTATTAAACATTTATATCTTATTCTGTCTAACAGTTGTTGCAGCTCATCTATTCTACACCAGAATAACAACTGTTCAATAAATACTTATTGAAAACGCCCAGCCTGTTTATTCCGTGTATCTCTCTGAGACAGACTAAGTAAGCACGAGTGACTGAGCGAAAAGTAGTATATTGTTTCCACGGTCCTGAGAGATCAGGGTTGTCATGTTCGATGGTTGCCAGGAACTATTCTCTCCTTGGTAAGAGGAGACTCTAGTGGCACTGTGAGCTAGTTGGTACAAAAGGCCAACATACTCGGTTGGGGTGTTCAGAAACAGTCTGACACCAAACCTACAGTGTATGCTGTCCAAACGCACAGATCCTGTATAATTATTATAGGAGCTACACGACACAATGTGGACATTACTTCTTGCCTTTTTTTTTTTATAAGTTCAGTACGTCATTTGTGGGCTTGCTCATGCTGTGCCCATCTGACCAAGAAGTGTGCTCTGCCGGCTCTCATTCGTCTGAGACGATTTTTCAAGAGCTGTGCTGAATGATTTTGTTAAAAACTTCATTTAAGGATAAAAGGTGTGTTTGGAACCATTAGTATCTATTAGCTGATTTGCAAAGATCTAAAATTCAATGTGTAAAGTAAATGCATAAGTCACACTATCCATAGGGCTACTTTAGGCTAATTATTCTTCTACTCAAACTTGGAATTAATATGTGCTGCATGCATGTTCTTATGCATAGGGACAGTTGTAATACTCCTGGATATATCAAGCTCTTTTATCAGATTGTAGTGATGGGCTGTGTCAGGACAGGGGTGACGATGACATGTCATGCACTGCTGTCGGACATCTGAGGGTTGACCTGATTTTTATCAGCGCCATCATGAGTGGGAGATCGCCACGCCAACTGTATCTCAGATATCTTTTGGGTACCCTTAGTCTGTGATTGCATATTATCTCATTTGCTTCTCTTGGCTGCTTTAGTAGATTCAGTTTGGGTAGGTCATGATCACTTGCCATGCATTCATGTTTTGGTGGCAGGGTGAGCAGGGTTTGGTGCAGGATTGGTGTCTGTTGATTTGGATTATATAGACACAGGGGAGGTGAGTAATATATCTGTCCCTAGTCATTGATACTGAAATGCAACATTTGTCCCGTGGTATTCATCAAAATACCTCTCATGTGACTCTGGGGATTCAGCGTAATTGAATCACTCAATAGTTATTAAATAATGTAAAATAAATTACATGACACTTTTCTCGATCCTTCATATACTTTATTGGAACCTGTTGAAATATTTACCGTGTAGCACTGCAGAAAGACTATATATATATATATATATATATATATATATATATATTCACTGAAAAAACCACAGGTTTCAGGGACGTTATAGTTAGTTGGACATTTCACTCGTACAAAACGAGAGAAATTCGGCCGTTATAGTTAGTTGAGCTAACTATAACTCACACCCCCTCAATGCACTGCTGATGACATCACATATTACATCACTCATGACAAGGTCAGTGACATCACTCATGACATCTCAAATGACATCACTGATGACATCATCCAGTGCCCGAGTGTTTCTAAAAAGTTGTCTGGGTGCTTAGATCAGTGCATGGGTAGTGCCAAAGTAAAAGGATGACTGCAAGAGTAATGCCTGGGTCATTGGATTAGTGCATGGGTAGTGTCTGACTGGATGGATGAGTGCATGGGTAGTGCCTGAGTAAATGGATGAGTGCAAGGGTAGTGCCTGGGTGATTGGATGAGTGCATACCTACTGCCTGAGTGAAAGAATGAGTACAAGGGTAAATTCTGGGTCACTGGATAAGTGCATGGGTAGTGCCTGAGAGAATGGATGAGTACATGGGTAGTGCCTGAGTGATTGCATGAGTGCATGGGTAGTGCCTGGGTGATTCCATAAGTGCAGGGGTACGGTCTGGGTGATTGGATGAGTGCATGGGTAGTGCCTGAGTGACTTCATGAGTGCAAGGGTGATGTCTGGGTGCTTAGATCAGTGCATGGGTAGTGCCTAAGTAAAAGGATGACTGCAAGAGTAATGCCTGGGTCATTGGATTAGTGCATGGGTAGTGTCTGACTGGATGGATGAGTGCATGGGTAGTGCCCGAGTAATGGATAAGTGCAAGGGTAGTGCCTGGGTGATTGGATGAGTGGATACATACTGCCTGAGTGAAAGGATAAGTAAAAGGGTTATGCCTGGGTCACGGGATGTGTGCATGGGTAATGCCTGGGTGAATAAATGAGTACATGGGCACTGCTTGAGTGAAAGGATGAATACAAGGGTAATGCCTGGGTCACTGGATGACTGCATGGGTAGTGCCTGAGAGAATGGATGAGTACATGTGTAGTGCCTGAGTGAATAATTGTGTGCAAGAGTAGTGCCTGAGTAATTGCATTAGTGCATGGGTAGTGCCTGGGTAATTGTATGAGTGCAAAAATACTGCCTGGGTGATTGCATGAGTGGAGGGGTACTGCCTGGGAGATTGCATGAGTGCATGGGTAGTGCCTGGGTTAATGGATAAGTGCAATGGTAGTGCCTGGGTGATTCACTGAGTGCAGGGGTACTGCCTGAGTGATTGGATGAGTGTAAGAGAAGTACTGAGTGAAAGTAAGAATGTAAGGATAATGCATGGGTGATTTCATGAGTACATAGGTAGTGCCTGAGTGAATAGATGAGTGTATGGGTAGTGCCTGAGTGAATAGATGAGTGCATGGGTAGGTCCTGAGTGAATGTTTGAGTGGAAGTGTAGTGCCTGGGTGATTGCATGAATGTATGGTTAATGCCTGAGTGATTAGATATGTGTATAGGTAGTGCCTCCTTGATTGTACAAGTGCGTGGGAGAGCCTCACTGAATGCTTGAGTGCAAGAATACTTCCTGAGTGATTGCACGAGTACATGGGCAGTGCATGGGTGATTCTATAAGTGCAGAGGTACTGCCTGGGTGATTGCATAACTGCAAGAGTAATATGTGAGTGCTTAGATCAGTGCATGGGTAGTGCCTTTATAAAAGGATGACTGCAAGTGTAATTCCTGGATGATTACATGAGTACATGTCTAGTGCCTGAGAGAATGGATGAGTGCATGGGTTGTATCTGAGTGAAATGTTACGTGTAAGAGTAGTGCCTGAGTGAATGTATGAGTACAGGGGTACTGCCTGGGTGATTGGATAAGTGTATATATTGTGGCTGTCTGAAAGGAAGAATGTAAAGATAATGCCTGGGTTATCCTATTAGTGCAAGAGTTGTGCTAGAGATACATGAGAGCACAGGTAGTGTTTGCGTGAAAGGATGACTGCCTAGTGATTACATCAGCAACATGATAATAGTTTGCAAATAGTGTAAAAGTTCAACATTATTTATATTAGAAACAAAACAAATAATTAAACTTTAAACATTTTTTCACGTTATCATGCATATTATATTATGTATTCTTACCTTTTAAGTAATTTAGATACGTTACTCAGTAGAACTATTTTAGAATAGTATTCTCCTAAACATCAGTAAAACTCTTTTCAAACTTCAACAGTACCTACTATAAAGAAGAAAAAGAAACACAGTTATTTAATGACAATATATTACAGAAATCATAATATTAGATTTTTCAGAACTCAACATAAATTTAAAATGACATAACATTTTCAGATTCTCTTTTATACTGTTCTCAGATTCCCCTTAACTTCATCATACACAGTGATTTTAATGTAGTATCATCATTGAACAGCGGGGGAAAAACAATCAAATTGATTGTAGAAAAAAACCCTAGATCACCATAGAGCATCATCATCAATATGTGTAGCTATGTGTTTTCCTATCTACACTATTGTTAAATACTTCCTTCTTGTACATTAACTCTATTTTTTTCAAATACATTTCCCAAAATGTAGACTCTCATTTACATCTGGTACAATATAGACAAAAAATATATAAAGTATTTTCTTTTAAACACAATTTTCCAAATGCAATATCAATTAGCTCAAATAATATTCCAAACACTAATTATAAATACTAATAGTTTCCAGTCCTGTCTACTTTCAGTTCATATCTTCCCAATAGGCTGAATGATGCACTCAAAACCTTGGCTTCAAAAATAACAAACATGAATTTGGTAACTCATAAGGCAATCTAGGTTTGAAATCCAAGTGGGCATCATTGCAATGTGTCCATCCTTTAATACACTTTAAATAAACCATATAGTGTCCTGATGTTGTAGTAGGTCCATCATGGAAAATAATAGCCACTGCTGTAAAAGTTCTTCCTGAAATAGATCTTTGGCTTGCATTAAAATGTTTAATTTAGGTTTCCAATTTTCTTCCATTTGCTCTACAACGTTGTAGCATTAAAATGAGACATTTTCCAAATCTTTCTATATGTAATGTGGACAACATCTCTGATCTACAATGTGAACATCTCATGTCCTGATTAGCTGTTTTTATCAATTTGTTAAAAGGTACTGATTTGCAGTCTGGTATTGTCAAGTATATGACTCGTTCTTTTTGTATTTCCATGGTAGAAGTAAATGAACACTCTTCACATTTATGATCCCATCGATAACTTAGTCCAAAAAAGTTTTCAATTTGTATTCCTTCATGTTCTAATATTCCAAGCATAAGGATTAGAAATTCTTGTGCATCTTGTTGTATATTAAGAGTAAGTGTTAAAGAACCAGTACAAATATCCAAAAGATGCCGAATGCCAGAAGCGGTATGAATTTTACTTCTGTCAGTTACCAACTGTTGAAATACATGATGCAGTAAAGAACAGAATCTTTTTTCACGATTTCCCATGATTTCATGATGAAGATCTTGTAGATAAAACACAACATTCAGAATCAAATTAGCATTACAGTTGATACCTGAACTATTTTCTAACTGGTATCCTACAATGTCATCAAAACTTTCTATTTTCTTTTTCTTTACACGTTCAAACTTCTCTTTATTTGTTTTCTTGTTTTGAACCTTAACTGCATCTTTGACATATTTACGTTTTGGACACACTACACCTTTCTCATATATGGGATATTCACCTAAATCAGGAGCATAAAGTCTTCTTAAACAATTGTACTCTCTTACACAATTTGCATCAGCACTAATCCTTTTCTCATCAAAATCTATCAAATACAAACCAGACAATGTTCTTACTCGAGATAATGCAACATATGCCATTCCCTCTTTCAATACTGTGCTTCCGATATTTACAAAAGCAGTGTCTATACTTAAACCTTGAGATTTATGAATAGTTACTGCAACTGCTAAAGACAGAGGAAACTGTTTACTGCGAACATATAAACCTTTTACAAGCAAAAAACCTACAACACAATGCCCAATCTGTCTTACCTCTTTAATCTTATCAATTTTTATAACCAAAAATTCTATTCCATCTCTGTTCTGAAATTTTACAAAATCAGCAACTTTTCCCATTGCTCCATTTACTAAACCTTCTTCTATATTCAAATTACGCCGTAAAATTACCCGACAGTTTATACATACATGTAAAGTCTTTTCTAAGCCTGCAGTTTAAGATGCAGACTTTTCCAAAGAATGTAATTTAGCCTGTAGTTTCTCTGTAGGATGAATAGTCACTCCCTGGTGTTCAATTTTATCAATAGCTTCAATTTCCACTATTTTTTGTTTTTCCAGTTTCAAAAGTTCTTGATTAAATGTAGAACACTCTTGCAGTGTAGGCATTAGGCAAACTATAGACTTCTTTTCTCCAAGCTTATTGTACATTACTTCAGCCGCTGTGTTTCCAGTTGTAAACAAGTTCCTTAGTAGCCGACTTTCTAAAGCTTGTTTACCATGTTTCGTCAAAACACCAATTCTTATGTCTTGAAGAATATTTCCATAATCTTCATCACTTGCTTGGCGCATATTTTTAACAAGTTCTTTATATTCAAAATGTAACCAAATGTTCACATTTCCAATATTCCCAAAGCTTTCCTAGTGTCTTCCTAGACAAGTGTTTTAAAAACAGGTTGTCCTTTTCCTGGAGTAAGTTGTAGTAGATCTCCGAACACAATTAAGTGTTTTCCTCCAAACAGAACATCGAAATGTGTTTTTAAAATCTGTTACATTCTTAAATGTACAAAGGCAAGCATTAAGTTTGAGACCATGATCACCTCATTAATGACTAAAAGTTTCATTTTCTTCAGTACCTTGAGACTTCATAACAAGCTTCTCCAGATAGCTTCTGATATTCCAATTGATTATCATGTTCAACTGGTAGCATAAGTAATCGATGTAAAGTAATTCCTTTAATGGTGTGGGCTGCTAATCCAGTTGGAGCAGTTACAACACAAGATAAATGTGATTCTGTAGTCTTGTGTAGATACCTGGTCAAACTTAAATTAAGAAACTTTTTCCTGTTCCAGCTTGACCACTGATGTACATTAGAATAGGTTTAAATGATGAACATTGGCATTTTTTTTTATGTAGCAAACCATGTTGTATCTGTTCTTTTACTTGTAGATATATTTCTTTCTGTTCAATATTTAGTTGTTCTTCTAACTTTTCCAACTGAATAATATACTGTTGTGCTTGTTGCATTGCAGTTTCTACCTCATTCATGGCTATTGTTGCTTCATTTTCGATTATTGGTTGTCCCACTGGATCTTGACTTAGTGGACCAGAACTTTGACTATCTTGAGAACTTTCTCTAGTAATTTCTGCTGCAATAATACTTTCTTCAATCTCATCATTTAATATTTGTAGATATATAGGAAAAATTGTGCACTGAATACTATCTTTACTTGCATTAAAAGAATCTTCATAGCAGTCGAAATCTCCAAGTAATTCCGTTTCACTACGCCAAGGCTTGAACAGTTGCAGAAGTGCTAAATAGAAAAATTCCCTCTTATCTGGACTTTCACAACTTAGGGGCCGATTCCGATTCTGGCCGGAAATCTCTCCGACCGAGCCGGACCCGGAGAGAATTCCGACCGAGCCGGACCCGGAGAGAATTCCGACCGAATCGGACCCTAGCAGTCCGACCGGACGAGTACGATGCATTCGCATGCCATCGGACTCGATTCGGTCGGACTCCCATTGAAGTCAATGGGAGCCGGTCGTACAACGCGTACGCGGGCTCCCATTGACTCAATGGGTGCGAGGCGAACAAGGGCGCCCCCTACAGCGGGTAGGCGTCCATGCGCATCGCGGCGTACATGCACAGGCCCCTGTGTGCGACTCGCGCACCTACGCATACAGGGGGGTCCGACGCGGACCCCCAAAGTCCGGCTCCGACAGCTCTTTTGAGCCGGACGGCGCGTGTCGGTCGGACTGCTCGCGGCGCGCATCGTACTTACCCGGCCGGGAAACGTCTCCATAGCGCGGTGCGAGTCGTGTCCGTGCGAGTCGGTCGGAGCGTGTTGAAGCCGCGTACGAGTTGGTCGGCGATTTCGCGGGAGCTTGCATCGTACTCGCTCGGCCGGACCCGCGTACGATTCGCTCGGGAAACAGGGCTCCGAATCGGATCCGGTAAATCCGAATCCAATTCGGAGCACTACCGGCCGAGATCGGAATCGGCCCCTTAGTTTTCTGTGGTTAATAAGATTTTCTTTGGCATGTTTTATCAAACATCCGTCGCATCCAATTATTGCATATTTTTCTTCTTTTAGATTTTCTGTAACTTTTCTTTTAAACCTGTAATATTGAAGTACTTCATACAGACATAGATTTTCAAGATGTGGACTCCTTTTCGTATAGTATGTATCCAACATATTAGTTTTAACAATATCAGTACTTTCTGGTTCATTCAGTGCTAAGTATTCGATTTATTGTAATGTTTTCAATACTCTATTTTGTGTGGCAGCAAGACCTAGACTAACCCAAATGATTCCTCTTGACTTTGAATATAAACTGGCAGAGCTCAAGCGATCCGAACATTCATAGAATCCAATCTCTCAATGAGAAAGCATTTTCAAGCTGAAGCTGTACAATTTCTTGCTAAGACGCTTTTCTTGTGAAATCTCTTCCCACATTTCTTTAATCAGATTTGGTTATATATGATCTAACATAGCGAGTAACAGCAATTGAATTATCTGCAACATATTGAATATCCATGTTTGCATTCCACATTTTCAAAATCACTAGATTGTAGTCATTAATATACTTTGAATCTATGGTTCTTTTTAAGTTGTATGTATTCTTCGGAGATTTCCGAGTTATTGTATGCCTTACTGCTGACATAAAACTATTTACTCTTCCTTTAGAAATTATTGGACGTGGGAATCCAAAAATGACATTTTGTATAAAATTTCCCTTTAGACTTGTATTATCATCGACAGTATTTTCCACATCGATGAGTTTGAAACCGTAAAACTTGTTGTCTCAAGCTTTTTTTCTCCTCCTTCTCTTGGAATGGCACAGGTAACATACTGTTCGATAAGAGACAAAACACTTTCATCAGTATCTGTTCCAAATTTTGGAGCATTCTTGATCCTTAATAGCATGTTTATATGAGGAGCACCTCCGGCTTGGTACTCCTTTCTCCAAAAGAAATCTATTACTTCTCCAAGAGGTGGAATATTTTTACTGCAGATAAATTATATCATAGCTTGAAACCTATGGTTAAAATACCTGCAGACATTGACTTTGAAACCGTAAAACTTGTTGTCTCAAGATTTTTTCTCCTCCTTCTCTTGGAATGGCACAGGTAACATACTGTTCGATAAGAGACAAAACACTTTCATCAGTATCTGTTTCAAATTTTGGAGCATTCTTGATCCATAATAGCATGTTTATATGAGGAGCACCTCCGGCTTGGAACTCCTTTCTCCAAAAGAAATCTATTACTTCTCCAAGAGGTGGAATATTTTTACTGCAGATAAATGATATCATAGCTTGAAATCTATGGTTAAAATACCTGCAGACATTGACAGGATCCAAGGAACAGAGTTCTCCAGCTGTCTTCAATTCAATGTTTTTAACATATGAATTTGCTTATTGCAGAAATTCAAGTAAATCGTCCCACGCATATTCAGCACAGCTAAGTGTTACAAACCATGTAGGAGTACCTAAGTTTCTTAACATGCATTTAAGTTCTCCGTGACGACGATACCAATACTCATTGGTACCACGTTGACACGCCATCAAATTAATTATCTGAGATTCTAAATGTTCATCACTTTGTTGAACTTTGTCAATGAATTCCTTTGCAGAAACATGTGGAAGATGAACTCCTGTTTTTAATATTTGGTTCACTGCATATGAAAATGCAGACAAGTCACTTTCAAACAGAAGATGAAATATATATGGAATGCACTGTTCTTGGATCTTCAGAGTATAATCTTGTCGAGCTGTATTCTGAAGCTGGAATCTGTACAGCTCGCTCATCAAATCGTCCACCTTCTCCAGTAGGGAATAACTGTGGAAAACAACGAGCTTGTAAACTTTTTTCCCATACACTCATGGGAGTTCTCTTTGCTTTCTTCATTTGGAATAATTCAATACTGTTTCCTATCACTTCTTTTGAATGTAGAGGATGTATAGTGTAATGTTCATAAATCTCTTCACTCCTGGACTTGTCCACTTTTTCTATTTGGCCACTTGAAATATCTGTTTCATCTTCTCAGCATGTTACCTTTTTCATCAACATTTACATTCTTATAATAAATATTATTCTGTACCAGATATAATGTAGCCTTTTGAAATTTATTAACATCTACAAACTCTTGCCATATTTTTTTACTCTTTGTTGGTACACCATTAACAAAAATAACTACTGCCTCATTTTCCTCCCTGTCTACACCAACAGTTTCAATATTTTTCTTAAAATCTAAAGGTAAGTACACAACTCTTCCTTTGAGACCTCTTTGTAAATCTGTTGGTGACAGCTTACCTGTTTAAGGCTCCATACGAACTATAGTCTGAAATGGGTGAACATATTGAATAAGAATGGACTCATATGCATTTAAATCTGCCAGTTCCTGAGGAATAGCTACCAACTTTAACTTGTTATGTAGTGCTCTAGCTGGCATTTTGTTCTCTTCTAATTTGTTGTAACAATATTTACAAATAAGTTGATCAGTAGCCAACTCAAACTGACCTTCTACCAACAAATAAGCACCAAATTGCTGCCACTTATCATTGTTTTCCTTTTCACTTTTTAAATATAAATCAGCATTCCTAGTTTGATTTCTATAGTGAGTACGTCAACAACAAATACGAATATAGTTTGGCTTTTCAGATGAAACTGTCTTAAACTTTGCAATTTCCTCTGCAAACTCATCAATACTAATATCTTCAACCTATCTTCAGCACCTACACTTATCAAGCTCTCACTTTCTATACACTCTTCTTCTTTTTGTACATCGGATACTAAACCGTGTAAAAGAGCAGTGTTCATTTCACTTAAACATAATGCAGGACTTTTACATAGTAGAGTCTCCTTACTAACTTCCGCATTTCTGAGTGGTGTACTGCTAACATTCTTAAATGATGGAAAGTACTGTGACACACTTTTCTTGAAAGACAAGCTAGAGAATGACCCTGCAAGTTAGTATCTTTTCTTACTTTACATGGATCTAGTCCTTGTAACATCTTAATCTTCTGTTTAATACTTTTTGGGCATATCCATGTATAAAATTCGTAATATGCCAATAGATTTCTGTGGAAACTGCAAATATTACTACAATCCCACTTATTTACCGGAGCTTTTGTACGCCTCCCTTGAACTTCTTCAGCTATTACTTCTTCTACATTCCTAGGAACCATCTTTTCTTTTGGAATGGAACAGCCATCTTTCATCTCATAGCATCGACCACTATTATCAACTGCATGAACTAATGTGTTCTGTTGAAAATAGCTTTTGTCATTAAAGAAAAGCTCAGTACTAGAAGTGTGCTTCCATTCACCAGTGAAAGTTTTACAAACGTTGCTTGTATTATTCAGTTTTTTTCTTTTCCTTTTGTCCTTCATAAACAGCATTGTTTTATCCAATGTTCTCATTCGCTTTAATACTAATATAAATCATTTTCGTTTCAATTTAAAAGCAGTATCTGCTACACTTTCAATGTGTTGCTTCTTCTTATACGCTGCTGATCTTCTTTTATACTTTTTACAATCTTTTAATAAATTTTGAATTACTCTACTTCGAAACATTCGTACATGTATTTGTTTAAATTGTTTTTGGTTTTTTGTGACGTGTTCTTTTTCAAAAAATGAATGTTTTTTTCCATTACATCTCTTTATTTGCATGAGCTTTGTTTTAAAAATTTCCTGTTTGCTTTCATTTTTATTGTCTTTTTTTAATCTCTCTAGAAGTGTTTTAATAAATTGTTTAGTACTCTTACCAGAACAGACTATATCCTCAGTAACATTTTGCTCTTTTTCAAGTGCACTCTTTTTTATTTTTATTTAAGTACTTCTGTTTTCTTTGTTCTCTTCTCTTTTCATGTTTTCTTGCCATCTTCAATTTATAATCCAAACAAAATAATTTTCTAAAAACCAAAGAATAGTTTGAATGGTTTGTTTCATCAATTAACAGTTTTAAATTAATTACATCTCAATATTAATAATGACTAGTAAGCATTTAATTACAATTACATTCCTATTCTAGTTATAACAAATACAAAAAGAAAAGTGTAGAAACAAGCAACACAACTGCAGAAAGAGAAGAAAAGGTGCTGACAGAGAAAGAAAGGGACAGAAAAAAGAAAGGTTTAAAAACAGCGAAAAGAAATACACAAACATACAAATACATGTATACCTGTGTTTTAAACCTCTACCATCTTCATACTCATAACACATGTCATAACACATGTACAAGTAGAGATATACCTCAGTCACAAAACCATAAAGGCATTTAAACTTGTTAGGTTATGTTAGAATACTTGTATAGCGCATGGCTGCCCCAACATCGAGGCGTCCCAGCACTGAAGCAGAACACTGAGTAAGGAGGCAGGGCGGGACAATTAGCAGTGGGAAAAGAGCCAGGTCTTCATCAGCCTTCTGAAGGTCAGGTGATCAGGGTTGCTACGAATATGTAGAGGGAAGGAGTTCCATAAGGCGGGAGCCAGCCGTTTAAAAGATCGACCACCCGATCTGACCCTCCGTATTCGTGGGATTCTGGCAAGGAGCAGGTCTGCCGAGCGCAGCGCTCGTGTGGGTACATAGTAGGAGCATAGATCACTCAGGCTTCCTGGGCCGATGCCTGTGAGAATCTTATGTGTGATACATAATGCTTTAAAACAAACTCTTTGTTCAAGGGGTAGCCAGTGTAGGCGGTGGAGGAGGTTAAAGACATGACAGTGTTTAGGGAGGGCAAAGATAGCGCGGGCCGCAGCGTTCTGGACACGCTGCAGTCTTTTAATCACGGATTTATTGGAACCCAGAAGTAACACGTTACAATAGTCCAATCTGGCCAGGATGGAGGATTGTCAGACTCCACTTCCCCATTTGAAAGAGACACCTAAATTTAAACGGCGTTTTTCAAGTGTACTTTTTCACAGACTCATACAAGGTAGCCTAATCACTAATCCCTCTGCCAACATATCTTAAACCTTACTTTTGTGCAACTGCTGAGTGTGTTGGGCCTAGCCAAATATAAAGCAGCAACCCTTTGCATGTGTGTATTGTAACTCTCACTATATTCTAGAAAGCAAGCATGCATGTGTCAGTACCTTTTCCTAGTGGCATCATATATAAAAGAAAGAAACATACAAATAGATGTATACCTTTTTTTTATACCTCTACCATCTTCATAGGCATAACACATGTCAGAATACACATGCAAATAGAGACATACCTCAGTCACAAGACCATAAAGGACTTACAACTTGTCATACTCCATTTCCCATTTGAAAGAGACACCTAAATTTAAGCAGCGTTTTTCAAGTGTCCTTTTTCACAGACTCAAACAACATTCTCTAATCACTATTCCCTCTCCCAACATATCTTAAACCTCACTTTTATGCTGCAGCATCAGTATTCAGCGACTACTGAGAGTGTTGGGCCTAGCCATATTCCTAAAAGCATGCATGCATGCATATGTCTTTACCTTTTGCCAGTGTCATTTTCAGATGCATAACACACGTGAAAATACATGTGCAAGTACAGACATACCTCAGACAGAAAACCAAGCAGACCTTAAAACTTAACATACTGCAGTTCTCATTTCAAGAACACACCAACAATTATGTGGCATACTTCTACTGTACCATTCACCAGACTCATACAAACTACCATAATCAGTAATCCCTCTGCCAACATGTCTAAAACCTCACTTTTCTCTTGCAGCTTCACTATTCTGCGACTACTCAGAGTGTGGGGCCTAGCCAAATATAAACAAGCAACCCTTCATATATCTCTTTTATAAGTCTCACCATATTATCGAAAGTATGCATGCTTGTGTCTGTACCTTTCCTTCTCTTATTATATATAAAAGAAACATACAAATAGATGTATACCTGTGTTTTATACATCTAATATATTCAAATGCATAACACATATGACAAATACATCTGCAAGTAGAGACACACCTCAGTTACAAGACCATACAGACCTTAACACTTGACAGACTGCACTTCCCATTTTAAAGAGACACCTAAAATTATGCAAACAGTGAAGCACTACTGCATAATACATAACACACCTTACAAATTTGTAACTCACCTTTGAAATAGTATTGCAGAATTTCAAGTATCAGAAACTCATTAAAGATTTTCTTATGCACACAATAAATGTAATGCAGCACTCTCAACAAGGTAAAACCAGTAATGGCAAACTTTCCCTCTCTTTCTGCACACAAATAAATGTAAGTAACAAATCACATTGCTTCCTACATTATTTCAAAATGTAAAACACATTTCTATTGGTAAGACATATTAACCCTTTCTAACTGTCTTCTAAAAGTGCCCAAACTGGTTCTGTAACTTTCTGGAGTCGGGACTCCACCGCGGTGCCTCAGTAAAGCATCGCAATGGAGCCGCAAACCCTTACAGGAGTTCAAAAACCTATTTCTAATAATACTAGTACTTTTTTAACAACACACTACTTCTACACATACTACTGACTTAGAAAAACTTAATTTACTAACATATCACTTATATTTAAGTTTCCAATTCACATTTTAAATCCACAGTTAAATTTCAACCCTTCCCCCATTCTGCTTAATCCCAGTTTCCATAGTAACAGTTACTGCAACATTCAACTGTAGCATGCAGTTTCCTTTTCCCAAAACAATCCTAGCTTCGCTTCATGGAAGTGAGAGCAGTTTTTCTGCTCTCGCTTCCATGAAGCGAAACAGATGTTTGCCATGACAGGGTGGGAGCAGTGCTCCCACCCTGCCATAGCAAACTGCAATGTCCCGGGGTGGGCACCCGGGACATTGCTGGAGCCGGCCCAGGGGGGTGGCAGTCCCCAGGGCCAAGGAGGGCTCCACAGGAGGTGGCGGTCCCCGGGGCACAGGGAGGCCCACGAGGCCCCCCAGACTATTGATAAAGCCCCGAGGAGGTGGCAGTCCCCGGGGCAGCATGGGGGGGGCAGAAGCCCCCTTCCCATGCTATTTTTTTTCAAAAAGCTACAGGGAGGTGGCGGTCCCCAGGGCTTGGGGGGCCCGTGAGGCCCTCCACCCATTATTTAAAAAGCCCTGGGGAGGTGGCGGTCCCTGGGGCAGCGGGGGGGTAGGAGCCCCCATGCTATTTTTTTTCTAAAAAAGCCCTGGGGAGGTGGCAGTCCCGGGGGCCGCATAATCAACCATTGCCCTTAGGATATTGCCCACCCAGGGGCTTAAAAGAAACAAAGCGCTGGAGACCGTGTATCATTTTTTTTAAAAATTCGGTGGGATTTGCGGACCCTACGCGAATCCCGCCGAATTCTTTTTAAAAAAACCTACCTCTCTGCCAAATTTGGTGTAATTCCGTTCAGCAGTTTGGGCTGTAGCCGCGACAAAAGAACATGGAGAAAACGTGTTTTGGGACCCCCCTTTTTTCTCGGACCCTGCTTGATGAATCACCCCGAAACTTTCAAGACAGGAGCTAACCTGAGCAGGGCATTAGTTTTGAAAATTTCACGAAGATTCGTCAATCGGCACTAAAGATATTGGCAAAAGAAGAAGGTCCTAACTATAACTACCTACTGGCGACCGCCAGTAGGTAATATATATACATATAGGCCATAAATTAATATATATATATAAAAGCAATATTAAAATATTGTAAATATTAAAATTCATATCAAACAGCCACCTAACTATTTATTCTCAAAAAGCATACCTACATTGAAAATGCTACAGCTAGCAACCTAAACATCCAAATAAAAATCAGATCAAACCATTGCACTACCAATACAATGCATGTATGGTACTGACCCAAAATCTATGACATAACAATAGACTCTAAAAATGCCAAATTAGGTAATCAAAAAATCCTAGTGTAATCACAACATTTCACATTAATAATCCCATAAAACAAAGAGATTAATCAAATATTTCTACTCACTTGCCATAAGCATTAAAACTCTAAAAATAAGTAGATATAAATGAATGTAACTCAAAAACCAAAAATAATACAAAACGCACCACGAGTGACGTTACCTTACTACATCAAACATACGCTTCACATAAAGTTCTCATAAGTCATACTAACATAGAGAATTGAACAGAAGACATTCACTAATAAGTGATAGTAACAGAAAATAATGCAATAGTGGGCATTCTCTACATAAAATACAAATTCACACCATAGTCCTTGAACTCTCTTTTTGCTTCAATTTATTGTTTTAATATGCAATCGGCCTCCTGGGCCTTTGCATACAGACTAACAAATAAAATGATAAAGTATGGACAGAGTAGGTCACTGTACATGTTACTTATAGTCCTGTTTATAGGAGAAAGCAAGGGATTGCAATGTTTTCTTGTCCTGAAAAAGCCATTAATGTCCATGGTAGACTAGCTTGTTTGTAATTAGAACCACTAAAACTCTTATTTGGAATGGGCAAGTGCTTAGTTGGCTGGAGTAGCTCATATCTAGGCGATAAACTGCTTTGGCGCTGCTTTACAATCTCATTTCCAACCCACTGTGGGCTACTCTGTTCCACCAATCTAAAAGTCACATATCAACATGAACAGACACAAACAACATGTATGTACATATGAAAAGAGTCAAAAATCAAAAAACGAATTCAAAAATCTACCTAGAAAATCCTGCATTATGATCTAAAATGTAACACATGACTTATAAATAGATCAAATTTATGAATACAATCATATAATAAATGTTCAGGTTTTTTTACAGCTTATGCTAACTCTTTGTGGTTGAAAATTGTACATCTTGTGTGAACTGCATTTGAAAGCTGCCGGACTCTTTTTTCCAGGTCTGCTGTATATTTTTGTTGAGCCTCTGCTTTTTTTAGATTTTCACCAAGCACAATTATCTGTGGAATTCTTTTCTGTGTTACAGTAATAGGATCAATGGACTGGATAGCTTCACCATTAGAGCAGGAAATTAGGACAATATGGATGTAGTCATTTTAAGCTTTTCAGAGGGTTCTATCAATGCTGCTCCTCAGCCTTTATACAGCCCCCTCTGTGCGTAGTTGTTTTTCCCATGAGATTTGTGGTTCCAAATTTCAGGCTGCAGATCTGTTAATTTGCAGGTAGAGACACGCATTTTTTCTTACAAATTCAATATTTGTTTTTTTAAACTTGAAAGTGCCAGGAGTCCACAGTGCATGGCCAAAAGCTGTGCACAGTTGGTTCAGTGGCAGGACTTGTGCCCAAAGTATGCTGTGGACTGTCAAAGCCATAAACAATTATTTCAGTGGCACGGGAGCTAGCACAGAGCATGTACCCAGTGACCAATGCTAACAGCTGGGCACATGCCTGTCCATTATGCAGCACAGGCCGGTTGGATATTTGGGAGGTAGGGCATGTGACCTGTGGCCAACCTGTGCTCATACTCAAGAGATTGGCACATGGTCCAAGCATAGACCCTGCAGTTGGCTCCTCCTAAACCTGATCAAAGTTGAACAGGAGGTTTGGTGCAGGACATCTCTGTAAGCTAGGCTCTGCAGCAGGGCCGAACTGGCCGTAGCGGGCACCGGGCATTTCCTCAGTGGGCCGCCAGGGTGGGGGCCAGTTTTGGGCCCCTGGGGGGCCATTTTTGTTGCTGGGGACCGGTTTTGCAGCAGAGCTGAAATCGACCAAAACCGGCCCTGGCAAACAGCTCAGCCGCACTCCACCGCCCTCCCCCCGGGGGGCCGGCCAAGCAGTTTGCCAGGGCAGGTTTCGGTTCCCAGTCCGACCCTGCTCTGCAGCCAACATTGTTATGCCCGGCAAGATTCTGTGTGCAGCTGGAATGAGGTGCAGAGGTGATTGGGCATAGTGCCTGTTCGTGTATGTATGTATGTATATGGACCGGTTTATAGGGTCAAGCCTGCGAGAGCATGAGCTAGCACATAAGTCTTCCTTGCAAGACACTCTTGTATCCAGAAAGGGCTTGGAGCCTACCAGTTGCTTATCCATTTGTTGTCTTGCGTGGCACTCTTTTTTTTTTTTTTGTAGTTTTATATAGCACAAACTTGACCCGAAGGTATCGGGTATCCGAGAGCTTTACATGAGCATCAGTTGCATTACACAAGGACACATTCATTTTTGTTGGCACAGGGACATTAAGTGATTTGCCCAGAATCACAGGATGTTTAGTGTCATTGCCAAGACTCGAACCCGATTCCGCAGATTTTGAGATCGACCACCCTAGCCGTTAGGCTACATCCTCTCTACAGCCTCGTAATTTGTCACTGCAGGCCTAACATCATTTCTGTTCCTCTCTGTGGAGCAGGGACCAAACACTGATTGATTCAAATTAATCACTGCCCATCCGCTGCTCCTGACATGATTTAGGTACTATTTTGTACTTTTTAACTTACTGTGCTCTGCATACAGAAGGAGTGTGACTTGCGAAAATGTAGTAAGCAGGACAAAAAAAATAGCAAAGTGTTATTTTCTATAGCTAAATTCTTTTAGTTTGCTAGTCTTCTTTTACTAGTATGTACTTATATTTTCTTTTGTTTTTGCTCGTGGGCGCTGTTCTTAAAAGATCCAATCCACCCACTCTACCCCAATCTACCCCACTCAATTCAATCCATCCAGCACACCACACTCCAATCCATTCCACTCCAATCCACCCCACTCTAGTCCAGTTCAATCCATCACACTCAAATGCACCCAACTCTAATCCACCCCACTCCAGTCAAATCCACCCCCTTCCGCTCCACTGTAATTCACCCCACTCCAAACCACCCTACTCTAATCCATTCCACCTGACCCCATCCCTATCAACCCCACCCCAAACCAATCCAATCCACCCCACTCCAATCCAAACCAATCCAATCCACCTCACCCCACTGCAATCCAACCCACTCCTATCCAATCTGCCCAAATCCAATTCAATCCACCCCATCCAGTCCACCTACTCCAATCCACCCAAATCCACTCAATCTAACCCACTCTGCCCCAATCCAATCCACCATAATCTACTCCAATGCAATCCATCCCACTACCTCAGTCCACTTCAACCCACTGTACCCTATTCCACCCCACTCCACTCTATGACATTGCACTCTTTGACACTGCACTCTCTGACTCTCTGTACCACTGAACTCTACTCAACTCCGCAACACTCTACTCACCCTACTCCACTCTACAACACTCTACTCCAACAAATCCAGCCTAGGACACTCTACTCTCCCACTTTACTCTAAGACACTCCACACCACTAACTTTTAGCCATGCTGAACAGCAGCCACACTGGTGTACAACATGGCCAAAGCCAATAGCTCTTGTAAAGAAGCGACCTATTGGCTTTGCCAATGCTTGTTTTTAATAGCGTTGTGACGACGAAGGACCGACCACGGACGCGGATACACAAGGGATGGAACGCTTTCCTGCTCACCTTTCTCCCTGTCCCCTTCTTTATTCACAGAATGTCCCGTCGGAACGCTGCCTCTTTAATCCTGTGTCTGTTCCGGGTCACGTGACTGAGTCAGGTGACTCGCTCAGATTTAAAAACGACGAAATCAAAGAAGGGTCGTTCTCGTTTGGAGTACTGGAAGAGGAGAACCGAGGATCCGAGGAAGACGACCTCCGCGTTCAGACCTTCGTCGTCAGGCCCCAGCTTGGAGAACGCAGGACCATCGCGGCAGACATAGATCCCCAGCCGGAAGCAGGAGCCCGACGCTCGGGAGTCGAAGGAGGAGAGAGAGACGGGACGCCGGACCCCATCCGGCAACACGAGGAAGCCAGCCACGGCCCAGGAGGGTCGTGGCTTGACAAGGTATGGCGATGCCTTGGGGCGGTGTGGCGCCGTACGGGTGAGAGTCGTAGGGGAGGCAGTATAACTGGGACGGGAAATTGAAGGGCTCCACTACACCTGGAGCGCTTCCTGCTGTAACTGCGACTGCCTCACTGGTGACGGTATCGGGTGTGAACCCCTGACACTTCCCCTGCTCCCCGCGCACAGATACCCAGACGAACACATTGCCCTTACCGGGTGTTTTCTTTTGTTTTCTCCCCCCTACATGCTTCACTGAGTCTCAACGAGGCACTCATCCCAAGCCTGAAAGAAGAAGAAGGCGGAAGCCCCTTCCCACCTATCCTCAAAGGACAAAGAGGAAAAGAAGACCGGGACCTAGCCTACACCTCCCATGATTCCTTGTTTCAGTTCCAAATAAAACAACACATAGTGAACAAGTACTTGTTTGTCCGGGTCTGCTTCTCCACCACGCCACACGTGGTGTCAGAAGTGGGATCTTGTACGCCTCCACCCTATTGGCCATGGAAAACCTGATTCAACAGTTGATCCGCGGACAAGAAAAGTTGGAATGGGCGGTAGAGAAGCAGATGAACTCTGCCCAGGCAGACCGGGCATTATTGAAAGACAGTATGGCAAATCAAGCCGAGCAAATGCTGAAAGTAGCTGACGATTGTTTAGAACTAACCACGCAGCTACAAATCCGTGCAGGGAATGGCCCAAATGTGTCTTTGCAGAAATATGTGTCGGGGAGGACCCCGACGCTTTCTTATTAAATTTCGAAAGAGCTGCCCGTGCGTCTGGTTGGCCCGAGGCCTAGTGGCCTTTCTTCTTGGCCCCCCTCCTTACCGGAGAAGCCCAGGCGGCCTACCAGGTTGCTAACCCCAACGGCCATACACCCTACCAGGAAATAAAAGAGATAATCCTAGACCACATGGGCATGGATGCGGAAGCATACAGGGTTCGCTTCAGAAAGGAGAGAGGTTCCCCTACAGACAATCCGAAAACCCTGTACTTTAAATTAAAGGCCGCCGCAGATAAGTGGTTGAAACCACAGGCCCATACCAAAGAAGAAATCATGTCCATGATATACTTGGAGCAGTTCATTGAAGCCCTTCCCTTCCCCATTCAACGGTGGCTTAAACAACACCACAATCTAGCAGCCGAACAAGCGGTAGAAATGGCCACTTCGTTTTATAGGGCCCAACCCGGTGCTTTGCCTTGGGATACAGAGAAGGCCATACGTTCTTCGGGGCTCCCTGTGAAACAAGAAAGAAAACCGATGAAACCCAACCCAGAACCACCGAAACCCCGACAGTTCCGTCCGGAACTACCACCCCTAAGGAAGCCACAATGCTTTGAGTGTGGGGAGTGGGGTCATATTGCCAGGAACTGCACACGAAAAAAGTCCCAAGAAGAACCAATGGACATTAGTTGCATACCACGCTCCATATTGTACACGGCTGAATTCGGACATAGTTTTCACGTAAGTGTAACAGTACAGGGAAGACAGTTGAGGGCTCTCCTCGATTCTGGTTGCCGGCAATCTGTGGTCCTACAATCGGCAATCCTGCCTAGAACCAAACTGACAGGGGAGACTGTGCCTATTAGGTGTGTACATGGTGATATCCGTGTCTATCCTTTAGTAGACCTCCCAATATCCCTACCCGACGGACAAACGCTAGAAGCCAAGCTTGGCGTTGTACCCTCCCTTCCGGAACAAATGATCATAGGTCAGGATAACCCGTCATTCCTTCTCATGTTAGAGGATAAGCTACAGTTCCTAATACCCCAAGATCAGCCACACCACTCCCTCTTAACCCAGGCCCCTGGATTTCAGACAGAGGGTTTAGGTACACGCAGAAAAATGATCCGACCCTTCAACCAGCTTGGGACCATGCCCGTCAGACCACCCTTCAGAACAACCCCACTTACCCTTTGTTTCAGATTACGAACGACCTACTATACAGGGTTGGAAGACAGGGAGATGAACCACAGTTGGTGGTACCTCAGGCCTTTCGGGACCAAGTCCTTTTCTTTGCACACTCACATCTCTTGGCAGGTCATAGGGGGGCACAAAAGACCATGCAGATGCTGTTACAACACTTCTACTGGCCAGGGATATTTTCCAATGTCACCCGTTTCTGTCAAGAATGCGAAGTGTGCCAGAAGAAAAACCCGTATAAACCCCCAGCCGTCCCTCTACAACCCCTCCCAGTTGAGGGTAACCCATTTGAAAGGATGGGCATGGATCTCATTGGTCCTCTTCCATGAACCAAGAAAGGTCATCTGTATGCCTTGGTTGTGGTGGACTATGCCACACGATATCCAGAGGCCTTTCCTTTACGTACGCCCACAACTCGGAACATCACGGAGAAGTTGCTTGAACTGTTCTCCCGGGTAGGGTTTCCCCGTGAGATACTCACGGATCAGGGGACCCCTTTTGTTTCCAAATTGATGAAGGAGGTCTGTAAGTCACTAGACATATCACATATTAAAACCTCTGTTTACCATCCGCAGACGGACGGCTTATGTGAGCGCTACAACGCCACCTTAAAACTGACCTTAAAAAAATTATTGACCGTAGAGGGTCGAGAGTGGGACATGTTACTCCCTCTAGCCCTGTATGTCATCCGAAGCCAAACCCAAACTAGTCTCGGGTGTTCTCCGTTTAAGCTTCTTTATGGAAGAGAACCCCGGAGCCTCCTAGAAATCACCAAAGAGGTCTGGGAAAATGAAAAGGAGGAGACCAGATCTTTTCTTGAATATACTAATAGCCTTCACACTCGACTACATAAACTGAGGGAGTTTGCGGATGCCAATATAGAAAAGGCCCAGGTAAAACAACAACTGCTCTATAACAGGGGGAAAAAGTGGCGACACCTAGCCATGGGTGACTGGGTGTTAGTACTCATGCCGTCCGCCCTTATAAAAACAAAAGCCGGCTGGCAAGGGCCATACAAAATCGTAAAAAATGTGGGTTTGACCTCATATCAAATACAGGTCAGCGCTAAACGCACACATCTGTATCACATAAACCTACTTAAAAAGTGGCTTCGTCCCCCACCCAAAGACGTACACGCAACTAATCAGGTGACACACTCAGAGACCACTTTACAACAACTGGTTGTAAACCCGGAATTGTCAGACAAACAGGGAGAAGCCCTACAAGAGACCCTTCGCCCCTTTGCCCACCTATTTTCACACCTCCCAGGACGGACTTCTCTGGCAGAACATTCCATTCATACCCTGCCAGGGAAGATCGTGAAACAAAAACCATACCGGATACCTGCTGCTCGCCGAGAAGCCATAAAACAGGAGGTGGAAAGCATGCTCGCTTTGGGTGTCATAAAACCGTCCCAAAGTGAGTGGTCCTCCCCTATTGTATTAGTCCCGAAACGGGACGGGTCCGTCCGTTTCTGTATTGATTTTAGAGCAGTCAATTCCATTTCCAAGTGTGACGGTTATCCTATTCCCCATGTTCGATGAATTGATTGAAAAGCTAGGTGAGGCTCAGTTCATCACAACCCTTGACCTTACCAAAGGCTATTGGCAGGTGCCCCTTAACCCAGAAGATCAAGAAAAGACAGCCTTTTCAACACCAACAGGCTTATATGAATTTTCGGGTTGCATGGCGCACCTGCCACCTTTCAAAGGCTCATGAATATGGTATTATCAAAACATCAGGACTACGCTTCTGCATACCTCAATGACATAGTCATCTACAAACCCACTTGGGATATACACCTCCAGCAGTGTGAGCAGGTCCTGCGGGCCCTTCAGTTCGCAGGGCTCCACATCAATGCAAGGAAATCAAGGGCATGTTTCCGGAAGGTGAAATACCTAGGGTTCCTTCTTGGGAATCACTGATCGAACCACAGACCGAAAAAATAAAAGCAATAGCAGAGGCTCCTTTTCCATCCACAAAAAAGGAAGTCAGGGCGTTTTTGGGCCTCCTTGGCTATTATAGACGCTTCATACCTCAGTATTCAGAACTGGCCACTCCCCTTACAGACTTGCTTCAAAACAGGGTTAAACCCAAGGACCTCCAACATCCACCACCAGCAGCAAAGAAAGCTTTTCTGGCTTTAAAAACCGCAATCACTTCAGCCCCGATACTACGCTCACCGGACTTTTCCAAACCTTTTGTGTTACACACCGATGCCTCTGATCATGGTCTAGGGGCAGTCCTGTCGCAAACTTCTCCCGATGGCATAGAACACCCAATACTCTTCATCAGTCGCAAGCTCTTCCCTAGAGAACAGAGATACCCAATCATCGAGAAAGAGTGCCTTGCGATTCAGTGGGCGGTGGACAAACTAAGATACTATCTAGAGGGTACCCACTTTCTTCTATACACTGACCACGCCCCACTGCTCTGGATGAGCCGCAACAAGGGGAACAACCCACGTATCCTCCGCTGGTTCCTTTCCCTCCAGCCCTTCTCTTTTGAGGTCATCCACCGCAAAGGAGTTGACAATGGGAACGCGGACTTCCTTTCCCGTCTCCCTCTGTTCCCCGACCGTGAACAGACTGGGGTAGGGGTGTGTGACGACGAAGGACGGACCACGGACGCGGATACACAAGGGACGGAGCGCTTTCCTGCTCACCTTTCTCCCTGTCCCCTTCTTTATTCACAGAATGTCCCGTCGGAACGCTGCCTCTTTAATCCTGTGTCTGTTTCGGGTCACGTGACTGAGTCAGGTGACTCGCTCGGATTTAAAAACGACGAAATCAAAGAAGGGCCGTTCTCGTTTGGAGTACTGGAAGAGGAGAACCGAGGATCCAAGGAAGACGACCTCCGCGTTCAGACCTTTGTCGTCAGGCCCCAGCTGGGAGAACCCAGGACCATCGCGGCAGACGTAGATCCCCAGCCGGAAGCACGAGCCCATCGCTCGGGAGTCGAAGGAGGAGAGAGAGACGGGACGCCGGACCCCATCCGGCAACACGAGGAAGCCAGCCACGGCCCAGGAGGGTCGTGGGCTTGACAAGGTATGGGGACGCCTTGGGGCGGTGTGGCGCCGTACGGGTGAGGGTGAGAGTCGTAGGGGAGGCAGTATAACTGGGACGGGAAATTGAAGGGCTCCGCTACACCTGGAGCGCTTCCTGCTGTAACCGCGACTGCCTCACTGGTGACGGTATCGGGTGTGAACCCCTGACACTTCCCCTGCTCCCCGCGCACATATACACAGACAAGCACATTGCCCTTACCGGGTGTTTTCTTTTGTTTTCTCCCCCCCCTACATGCTCCACTGAGTCTCAACGAGGCACTCATCCCAAGCCTGAAAGAAGAAGAAGGTGGAAGCCCCTTCCCACCTATCCTCAAAGGACAAAGAGGAAAAGAAGACCGGGACCTAGCCTACACCTCCCATGATTCCTTGTTTCAGTTCCAAATAAAACAATACATAGTGAACAAGTACTTGTTTGTCCGGGTCTGGTTCTCCACCATGCCACAAGCGTGAACCTAGCCAAAACACAGTGGAGCCCTGTACATGGTCAGACACAAGCATAAAGTCAATGAAAATTAGGAGAGGAAGCTGGGCTGTGGACAGTTAATGCATTGTGGTGTAGTGTTCTGTAAAGAGGTGAGTCTTCAACTCTTTCCTGAATTGGAGCAACGTTAGGGCAGTCCTGATGGATACACAGAGCTTGCTTTAGATCCTGGGTGCATGGATTGAAAAGGCCTGTTGTTGTGTTTTTTATTTTTTAGACTTCCTAGTCTGCAGTCTGATGGTGTCCTGGCTGTGGGTGTGCCAAGAACCACCAGAAATGGTGAATTTGTCTGCAAAATAAGTGGGGGTGCTGGTGGTGATGGCTTTGTAAATGAGGCAGCTTGTTTTGAAGATGGTGTGGCTGGCAAGGGGAGCAAATGGAGTTCCCTCAGGACAGGGGTGATTTGATCATATTTCTTCAGGCCCTGGCTGAGACGGGCTGAAGTGTGTAGGATGCCTATAAGGGGTGCCATTGTGGAGTCGGAAAGGCCATGGAGTAGGGCATTGCCACCGTCCAGTTGCAAGGTGTGAGGGCTTGGACAGCAGCTCACTTTCAGGCAAAAGACTGTGTGGTCCCTGGGTTGGATGCGTGTGACTTTGAGCATAGGGCATGGCCCCAGACCATGCACACAGTCAAGAAATGGATGTAACAAACGCACATTAAGTAGATCATCAACAAATAAAATCTGTGGAAAAACTGTGTTGATCACAAATTATGGTTTCTCCTGTTCATGAGATATTAATGTTTGTTTTAAAAAAATACCTTAGAAATTCCCTTAAAAACAGCACTGAAAGTGAAATTAATAAATAAAAACGAAATATACAAGAAATGATTTTCTCAGCTAGTCATAACTGGACAAATTTTTTGGGGTTATTTTGGTGTTTAGTAACTTCATCTCGCAGCTCTGCTACAAAGCTCATAATACATGGGATAAAGAACTCTCTGCCATATGTTATAAGGATATTGCAAGTTACCAAGGATGTCCATGACCATATACAGACCAAAGGCCTGCAAGAAAAAGAGGATCTGTACTGCCAAATTAATCACACAAAAAGCAGTTAATATTTTTTGCATGACAATATTAGAGTCCACTTAATGTAAATCAGGTCAAAAATGCAGCAGATCAGATTGAGTAGTACCATGCATAAACAGTAAAATAGTGCAAACACCACACAAATATAATCCACAACATGTTAGGGAAATAGAGCTTAATTTAATGAACAAAACAAGACCAAAATGACAAAAAACCAATTAGTAGAACTGGAGTTATGATTTTGTAAAGAATATCTCCGAAAATATAGTGCTTAAAAGCATCAAATGCCACCCAATGAGATCTGGTTGCTTTGACCAGTGGAAATCCAAACATTCAGGACGAGCACGATGGAGCACGGGTTGAATTTGGGGAGCAACCTTGTCCTGCTGAAAAAAGTACCTTTGGATGGAGGATGCGTTGAAGTCGAAGACCAGATGCGTGGAGCAGAGGAGGTGATGCGTCGGTGTTGATCCTTTTGGATGGAGGCGAAGCGTCTGTTCTGATCAGCGCAGTCAGAGATGCGCTGCGGTGAACCCTTTACAAAGAAGGTGATTCGTCATTATTGAGCCGAGCAGCCAGCAATCTGATGTCTTTGTCCTCAGCAGCAGTAGTGAAGCATCAGCGTCGAGGGGAGATGCATTGATTCCAATCTGCGCAACGACGGCGAAGCATGGATTTTGCAGAAAACCCACTTCCAAAGGCCCAGGACTGGATTGGCATAATTTGGCAGGGCAGGACTCAGTTGACAGAGTCCAGAGTCTGTAGCAGGGTTGTTGGAAGTCTTTTATATCCCTGAAGGTTCAGAACATAAGGCAAGCCAGGAAGCCTTTGAAGTCTCTTTGGTTCTGCGGATGTATGGTGCAGGTCCAGTCCTTCTCACCCCCAGGTAGCAGGGAAAATACAGCAAAGTCCAGCAGAGTTCAGTAGAGTGCAAGTCCCTTCAGAAGCCAAGCAGTCCTTCTTCCTGGCAGAATGTCCTCAGGTCCAGAAGTGTACTGAGTTGACGGTGTCACAGGTCCAGTACATATACCCAGTTGTGCCTTGAAGCCCTTCCTGCCCTGGCTCAAGACTCACTACAGGGGGGATGCAGCTCTTTGTGTGGGAACAGGCACAGTACATTCAGGTGCAGGTGTCAGTTCTTCCTTTCCATCCTGCCCAGGATGACCCATCAGGATGTTAATGGCCCATCAGAATGTGGATGGCACATCAGGCACACCTAAGCTTCCTCTGTGTCTGGCTGTCTAGAGGGAATGCACAAAGCCCAGCTGTCACCCACCCCAGATTTCCATTCAGAGACAGACAGAGGCACAAACTGGTTAATGCAAGAAAATGCCAACTTTATAAAAGTGCAAAAAGAACAATTGATGGGCAGCATGCTAAACGATGTCAAACATTCACCCCAGTACAGAGATCTGGGCTTAAATCCATCATTTTTTTGCTCCCCATGCCATTCCAGTTTAAACCCATCGGTCTTGACCCGGCTCTTCATGGGAACAGTCCAACTCGAACTGCCAGTCCTCCCTGGACCGGAAACATGCATCCTGGGATCGGTTTCGAGGTCTCACCCTTCATAAGCCAGGCTAGCTTGACTCCAGTGACATAGAGAGCACGGGACCCACATCTGGGCATGCCCGTCCCACTCAGGGTGACAAATGCAAAAAGAACAATTGATGGACAGAATGTTGAACAATGACAAACATTCACCCAACGGCAGAGATCTGGGTCTAAATCCATTGTTTTTTTGCTCCCCATGCCATTCTAGTTTAAACCCAGCCATTTGCAAATCAGTCTTGACCCTGCTCACCATGGGAACAGTCCAGCCCAAACTACCAGGCCAGGTCCTCCCTGGACCGGAACAAGCATCCTTGGACCGGTTTCAGGGTATCACCCCATATCAGTCAGGCAAGCTTAACTCCAGTGGCATGGAGATCATGGGACCCACATCTGGGCATACCCATCCCACTCGGGATGACAAATGCAAAAAGAACAGTTATTGGACAGAATACTGAACAAGGTCCCCAAGCAGCAGTCTTCCATAGATCGGGACTGCATGGGGTCCATTAGCCACACTTTTTGGCCAGGCTGAAACTCAATCAGAGTGGCTTTCAGGTCATACCAGCATTTCATATTCTCCTGGCTGGATTCCAGGTTCTCCTGAGCGAGCTTCTGGAAGCAGGCTGTTTGGTTGTTAAGAGCCAAGCTGTAGTTGACCCCATCATGGGGGGCTCTCCCAGGAGCTTGCTCCCAGCCCTCCTTCACGAAACTGAAAAGGCCCTCTCACATTGTGCTCATACAGATGTTCAAAGCGGGTGAAGATAACCTCTTTCTGCAGTACTTCCCTCTATGCAAACAATAGACATGGCAGGAGGACATCCCACTTACACCTCACGAGTTCAGGTAGACCCCTAATCATGCCTTTTAGGGTTCAAATCAAAGTCTCAACCCACTCATTGGTTTGGGGGTGGTAAGAAGTGGAGAACTTGTAGGTTACCCCACACTCCTTCCACATGGCCTTCATGTACCCTGACATGGATGTGCAGACAAAATAACGAGTTGGAAATGTTGAACTACAGAAATATCGAGTACTAAATATCGTGAGTCAGAAATATCGACAGCAAGAATATCGTGGTCAAGAATATCAATTTTAAGGTAAGAAATATCACTTTTAAAAATATAGAAGTCATTAATATCGTTTACAAAAATATAGTTGTTAAAAATATCGATTTTTTAATTAGTGTTATGTATTTTAGTATATATTTTAAATGTATGTGATGTATTTTTTTGTAAGAATTGTGTATGTTTTTTAATATATGTGTTAAATTTGTAGTAATCACTTTTATTGTAATTAGATTTTACGTTTTTTAGTTCCGTAGCTGGGTGTGGGTTTATAGGAGAACAGTGTGGGAAGTAATTTAATTATAATAAATTAATGATTTTTTGGGTTATTAATATTTATTTAATTGAGATTTTATAGTGTTAATTGTGGGAAGTAATTTATTATTATTAATTATTTGGTTGTTAATAGCAATTAATTAATTGGTAATTAATTATGGAAATTGTGTAATTTTTTTAGGTGTGTGTTGTGGGGTTTATAGGGGTAATGGGTGGGAATTAATTTATTTTTAATTAATTAATAATAAGTTGTTAATTAATATTAATTAATTAATTAAAAATTAAATATGGAAATTGTGTAATTAATTGTAGGTGTGGGTTATGGGGTTTATAGGGGTAATGGGTAGGAAGTAATTTATTTTTGATTAATTAATGATTAGCTAATTGATATTAATTAATTGATTGCAAATTAACTATGGAAATTGTGTGATTAATTTTAGGTGCGGGTTGTGGGGTTTATAGGGTTGATCATTAATATTAATTAATTGATATTTAATGAGGGATATTGTTTATTTTTTTGTGTGTGGGTTTTACTTTTATAGGGGTAAAGGGTGGGGAGTACATTAATTTTACTTACTTTATAATTAGTTGTTAAATGCTACTAGTTTTTTAATTGAAAATAAGTTTTAATTGTGTAATTTTTTTTTCCAGTATAATTTTAGGTGTGGGTTGTGGGGATTATAGGGATGAAGTGTGGGAAGTTGATTAATTTTTATGTTTTGATTTGTTTTTTAATTAATATTTCTTTAATTGTTAATTAATTATGTTAATTATCAAAGTATTTTTTTTTAATTTAGATGTGGGTTGTGAATTGTGTGGTGTTAGAGGGTAGGAAATAAAAAAACTAAATTTATGCAATAATTAATGTTTTTCTTTCTAAATATTTTCTAATTAAAAATATTTGTTTGAAAATTATTTTATTTTGTTTAATATATTTGTAGATATTTTTCATATATATTTAACATTATAATGTTTTTATTTTTTTATTTTTTACATTAAATACATTTATATTTAAATTTTTAACATATTTATATATTTTTAATGTATTTTGTTTTTTAAATATTTTGTTTGTTTTTAATTTTGAACTGACTGGAGTGGGAATATTAATTGTTACACCTCTGCAATCCAACACTTTCCCTACTGTTGCACTGATCGGAGTGGGAATAGTAAATTTTATCCCGCCACTATCCAACACTTTTTCTACTGTTGCACTCACTGGAGTGGGAATAGTAATTTTTACCCCTCCGCTATCCAAACTTTCCCTAATGTTGCACTTATTGGAGTGGGAATAGTAAATTTTATTCATCCGCTATCCAACACTTTCCTTACTGCTGCACTCACTGGAATGGGAATAGTAATTTTTACCCCTTCCATATCCAACACTTTCCCTACTGTTGCACTTATTGGAGTGGGAATAGTAATTTTTACCCCTCCGCTATCCATCACTTTCCCTACTGTTGCACTCACTGGAGTGGGAAAAGTAAATTTTAACCCTCCGCTATCCAACACTTTCCCTACTGTTGCACTGACTGGAGTGGGAATAGTAATTTTTACCCCTCAGCTATCAAACACTCTCCCTACTGTTTCAACGACTGGAGTGGGAAATTGAATATGAAAGATTTTTAAATAGTTTAATGTTTTACTTTATATTAGATTTTTTTTATTAGATTTTATGTTATTGGTGTGTGTGTATATGTATGTATATATATATTCACTGAAAAACCATAGGTTTTAGGGACAGTTATAGTTAGTTGGACATTGCACTCGTACAAAACCCGTGAAATTCCCCCGTTATAGTTATTCCAGCTAACTATAACTCGCGCCCCCGCAATGCACTGCTGATGACGTCACATATTACATCACTCATGACATGGTCAGTGACATCACTGATGACATCACTGATGACATCTCAAATGACATCACTGATGACATCACTGATGACATCATCCAGTGACTGTGTGTTTCTGTAAAGTTTAAATATTTTTAATATATATATGAAAAGACGTATTGAAGAATGAGTGGGTGTGTAAGTGTCTGTATTGTTGATTTAGTAGGTGCGTGACTGACTGTATAAGTGAGTGATTTAACGTATCTTACTGAATGCATGGGTTAGTGACAAAACTGGGTGAATGTCTGTATGGCTGCCTGAGTGTTTGTGTGGGTGGGGTGTGTGAGTCTCTGTAGATAGATGTGAGAGTGGGTCATTCACTGGGTGCATGATTACAAGAGTGCATCTGTGATGGACTGCTTGGGTGGGTGAGTGTGTGTATGGGTGTGTTAGTGAGTGAATGTATATCTCAGTGGTACATGTGCGAGTAACAACATATGTAAAAGGCAGTATATATGTGTGTTAGAGTATTTAAATGGCTATAAGTGAGAGTGTGATTGTGAGAGCGGCTGTATGGATGCGTGTGTGCTTGTATCAGTGATTGTATAAGAGTAAGTATGTGTTTGTTTCTGTTTGAATAAGTGATGTGGTGTGTGTATAACTGTATAGGTGAGTAAATGGTAGTGTGTTTAATTATTTGCATGACTGACTAGGTGTGTGAGTACCTCTATGGATGCATGGCGGTGCTTGAGTGTCTATATAGGAGTATGAGTGCATATGATAGTCCTGTACTGAGTGACCGTAAGTATGAGTGACTGTACGGGTGAGTGAGTGGATGTGTGCGTAGACCTAAGAATCAGTGAGTGGGTATGTAGTTATTGGTGTTGGAGTGTCTATGATTTTTCGAATGACAGTCTGTAATTTAGAGTGGGTGTATGAAAGGTTATATTAGGGTGTGAGAAGATGCATGAAATTATCACATGGATGATGTCATCAGTGATGTCATCAGTAATGTCACTGACCATGTCATGAGTGATGTAATATGTGACGTCATCAGCAGTGCATTGCGGGGCGCGAGTTATAGTTAGCTGGACTAACTATAACGGGGAATTTCACGGGTTTTGTACGAGTGCAATGTCCAACTAACTATAACTGTCCCTAAAACCTATGGTTTTTTCAGTGAATTTCAAAGGTTTTTTAAATGCTAATTTGTAACTATAACGTCCCTGAAACCTATGGTTTTTTCAGTGAATTTCAAAGGTTTTTTAAATGCTAATTTGTAACTATAACATGTCTGAAACCTACGGTTTTTTCAGTGAGTTTCAAAGGTTTTGTAAATGACAATTTTTAAATGTATTAATTGTTATATAAATTTTTTTAATACTGATTTACTACATTTTTAAAAACAATTTTTTTTTACATATTTTATTTTTAAATTACATTGTAATTACATTATACATTACATTACAAAAAATACTTTCTCAGAATGAATTACTTTAGTTTAAATACTTTGCACATAGGCAATAGACTTTTAAGTACAGTAGTTACAGTTGTTGCAATGGGCAACACATTTTCAAACACAATGCAACATTCAGCTCAATGTGAATTTCTAGTTAAATGCAATTAGTTACTTTATGGATTACTTTTCTAACCAAAGGACTGGATCCTAGATTCAGTCCTGGTACATCTCCTGTAAACAGTTGAGTAAAAGCGTTTTGGTTACAGTCGTGATTTTTAAGGAATATTATTGTATTTTAAAAGTTGACACTTAGAAACTTTTTCTCATAGAATCACCAATGTTATCCTATGGAAGGAAATTCACTTAGCAGGTAAAAACGGTTATCGTTACTTTTTCTTACTCAGTGTTGGATCCTGGATTAAGCACTGGTGCATCTCCTGTAAACAGTTGAAAGAATGCGTTTAAGTCATACAGGCGATTTTTAAGGAATATTTGTAGTTTGTGAAAATTGACACTTTGAAACTTTTCTGCTGAAAAGCAGACAATGGATTCCTATGGAAGAAAATATAAGTTACTGGTAAGTACGGTTAAAATTACTTTTCAGGGTCAGTGCTGGGCTAAAAGATGCAGCACTGGGTTCTCTCCTGATAACAGGTGAGTAAATTGGTATTCGTACTTTGGTTGATTTTAGAGGAATATTATAAAGTTCCAAAACTCCACACTTAGAAGAATTTCCAAGTGAAACCAGTCAATGTTAGCCTATGTAGGAAATTCAAGTTACTGGTAAGTACGGTTAAAATTACTTTTCAGGACCAGTACTGGGCTGAAAGATGCAGCACTGAGGTCTCTCCTGATAACAGGTGAGTAAATCGGAATTCGTATTTCGGCTGATTTTAGAGGAATATTTGTATGTATCAAAAATCAACACTTAGAAACTTTTTCTGCAAAAAGCAGGCAATGATATCCTATGGAAGGAAATTCAAGTTACTGGTAAGTACGGTTAAAATTACTTTTGAGGATCAGTACTGGGCTGAAAGATGCAGCACTGAGGTCTCTCCTGATAACAGGTGAGTAAATCGGAATTCGTACTTTGGTTGATTTTAGAGGAATATTATAAAGTTCCAAAACTCCACACTTAGAAGAATTTCCAAGTGAAACCAGTCAATGTTCGCCTATGTAGGAAATTCAAGTTACTGGTAAGTACGGTTAAAATTACTTTTCAGGATTAGTACTGGGCTGAAAGATGCAGCACTGAGGTCTCTCCTGATAACAGGTGAGTAAATCGGAATTTGTATTTCGGCTGATTTTAGAGGAATATTTTAAAGTTCCAAAACTCCACACTTAGAAGAATTTCCAAGTGAAACCAGTCAATGTTAGCCTATGGAAGGAAATTCAAGTTACTGGTAAGTACGGTTAAAATTACTTTTCAGGACCAGTACTGGGCTGAAAGATACAGCACTGAGGTCTCTCCTTATAACAGGTGAGTAAATCGGAATTCGTATTTCGGATGATTTTTGAAGAATATTTGCACAATTGTGAAGGGAGGGGCGGGGCCTGAGGTGACATCTGTGCAAACGCGCTCCGTGGCGCGTTTTAAGTTGGGGGATTAAGTCCCCTTGAATCCTGAGGGTCCCCGGAGTCCAACTAGCCCACCATATACCTCCAAAAAGCGCCAGAGAGCTGCGTTGCAGAGATGTGTAGAGAGGCCACACCCCTTTTTACACCTCTCTGCAACGCAACTCTGTGGCACTTTCTGGATGTACCTGTTGGGCTAGTTGGCCCCCAGGGACCCTCAGGATTGAAGGGGATTTAATTCCCCATCTTAAAACGCGCCACGGGGCCTGTTTGCACACATGTCACCTGAAGCCCCGCCCCCTCCCTTCACCACTGTGCAAACGCACCCCGTGGCGCGTTTTAAGTTGGGGGATTAAGTCCCCTTGAATCCTGAGGGTCCCCGGAGTCCAACTAGCCCACCATATACCTCCAAAAGCGCCACAGAGCTGCGTTGCAGAGAGGTGTAAAAGGGCGTGGCCTCTGTACACCTCTCTGCAAGGCAGCTCCCTGGCGCATACTGGAGGTTCCTGGTGGGCTAGTTGGCCCCCAGGGACCCCCAGTATTCAAGGGGTCGTTCCCTCTCTGCAAACGCGCCAGGGGCGCGTTTGCAGAGTGGTGAAGGAAGGGGCGGGGCCTGCGGGCCCGATCGTTTTTTTGTTTTTTTTTGTCCCCTGAAGGGGGCTGTGTGGCCCCCTTCCTTTTTCTGTTTTTGGGCCCTGGGAAACCCATCCCCCAGGGCCTTACCCCTTTTTAAATTTCAAAATAAAAAAAACGGGAAGGGGGCCGCGTGGCCCCCTTCCCCGGGCCTGTATTGGCCCCGGGGACCCCATCCCCCGGGCATGGCCTCTATTTTTATTTTTAATATTTTGAGGGGGGCTGCGTGGCCCCCTCCTCTGGCCATTTAAGGCCCCGGGGACCCCATCCCCGGGGCCGGCCATACCCTTTTTTTTTATTTTTTTATTTTTCAAAACTTTGGGGAGGGGGCCGCGTGGCCCCCTCCCGAGCCACTACTTGCCCCGGGACCCCATCCCCGGGGCCTGGCCTCTCGTTGGGGACTGTGGGGGTCCCCAAGCCCCCACAGTCCCGCCGGCTCCCCGTGTCCTACGGGAGCCGGCATTGCCTTACACATGGGGAGCAGCTAACATGCTGCTCCCCATGTGGAAAGCTAATCGGCTTTGGATATTGGAAGAGAGAGCAGGTTTCCTGCTCTCTCTTCCAATATCCAAAGCAAGTTTGCAATGACAGGACGGGAGCCGCGAGGCTCCCGTCCTGTCATTGCAAACAGCAGTGTCCCGGGGTAGGCACCCCGGGACACTGCAGGAGCCGGCCCTGGGGGTGGCGGTCCCCAGGGCCACCACAGGCTCCAGGAGGGGCCGTGCGGCCCCCTCCCATCGTGTGCACAGCCCCGGGAGGTGGTGGTCCCCGGGCTCTGGGGGTCCGTAACGGACCCCCATATTTAAATGTTTAGTGCCCCGGGAGGTGGCGGTCCCGGGCGTGTGGGGGGCTGGAGCCCCCCACACAGGTTTTTCATTTAAAAAGAAGCCCCGGGGAGGTGGTGGTCCTCGGGGCTGCGGGATGGCTCAGAGCCCTCCCGCACCATTATGCATAAAGCCCCGGGGGTGGCGGTCCTCGGGCTTGAGGGCCCTTAGAGGCCCCCACACATAAAATTAACCCCCCAGGATGCCCCCGGGACTTGGCCCACCCGGGGCCAATTGCATCGAGCGCGGGAGACCGCGCTCGATTTTCGGCAGGGTTCGCGCTCCCTGAGCGCATCCTGCCGATTTAAAAAAAAAAAAAATTTGTTTTTGCCCAGGGGTCCTTGTGGGACCCCCTGAGCAGACCTAGGGGGTCAGGGTGTTTCTACCCTGCCCCCTTTGTGCGCTTTGCGCACTTGTTTCTGTCCCTCGGTTCTACCGAGGACAAAATGGCTGCCAACACTTCCTGATTTGGAGTGTTGACAGCCAATTAGCATGCAGCTCATGATCGGGAGGGTACGCGGATCCGACGCGCCCATAGATATATATGTGATTTTAATTGTGAATTTCTCAGGAACTACTGAACGGATTTACACCATTTTAGCAAAAGGCACCAGTCTGAACCAAGGGCTACCTCTTTGCCAAATTTGGGGTAATTCCGTTCAGCAGTTCGGGCTGTAGCTGCGACTAAAGGTTCCTATGGAAAAATGAATGGGAAAACGCGTTTTGGGACCCCGCTTTTTCTCGGCCCCCGCTGACGTATCACCCCGAGACTTTCAGGGTAGGAGCGGACCGGAGCGCCCCAACAAGTTGGAAGCTTTCGCGAAGATTCGTCAACCGGCGCCAACGTTATTGCAAATAGAATGTCGCGGATTTCCTATGGATAATAGGTTGTAACTATAACTATCTACTGGCAACCGCCAGTAGATTATATATATATATATATATATATATATATATATATATATATATATATATATATATATCCAATCCTCCGGTCACAATATTCAACGGAACGGCACTCCAAGTAGCTAATTAAAAATTACATTTATTCCAGGTTGGCAGACAAAATCGAAACAGTGTCAGACGCGTTTCGGTGACTAGCCTTTCTTACGATGTTGTGAGGATTGGATTTGTGAATACGCCCTGGTGTTTTCGTGCATCCCCGGCGTTCAGGCTGCACACCGTTCTAACGCAGACTTGATAGTGTATAATATATATTCCAAATGTTCAGAGAGAGAACGAAAACAACTGCACGAGCCCGCTGATCGGTATTTCAGGTATTTTTAATCACATAACAGAAAGATGCGTTTCGACCACGTACGTGGTCTTGGAGATATATATATATATATATATATATACTGTACAAAGTCCCCAGTTGTAAAATGATTCTAAGCAGTTGAGATAACTATACAATCTCTTCTCACTGAATTCGATGTTTTAAAAAATGAAAACATGGGGGGGGGTGTTGATGTTTCAAATCGTTTGTTATTTGGCAGGTCTCATTTGGACCAATGTCATCTGACTACTGCATCTGTATCAAAATAGAAGGGCATCTATGTCTATTTACCACCTTTGTCCATCATCCAGCACCATCTACCCCAAAAGTTAATCTACTCACCACACTGTGTGAGCATAGAGGCACTCACAGTGCCACCACCTCAATGTTCAGAAATCTACATTAATTGCAAGTTAATCAGTGACCTACAAATTGCTCAATCTTTGTTGTTCATGCATGCATATCCGCCGTGCCACATGCAGGATAAGTGAGAAAAGGTTAAGCAATTAAGTGTACACCTCATCGACTGAGTAAATGCAACAGTAATTCACCATGCTTTCAATTACCAGCAAGCCATATGTGCCCGAAAACGAATCCATGTCAAAGAAAAAACTGCTTGGAAACAAAGCCCAAAAGAAGTAACCGCTGCCCCAAATCAGCCCGTGCATTGTGAATCAAGCAGCCCTGGACACACCTAATCACTGGTCCGCATCACTACGTGCCCAGCATTCGCATGCACGTAATCATGGTCAAAACTTACATTCATAGAAATATCCTGTGGGCCGCCTCCACATGTTTCCTGGGTCCCACTTAACGGTCAGAATAAATCTGCAAGCTAAATGCAACCTAACTGCTGGTCTCTAGAATTGAAATCTGTGGAGATACACAAATATCCAAAGATAATTCTCTATGTTTCAGCTCATGATGAAAGCAGGCAGTAATAATTTGCCCATAATATAGGAACCACCAAACTCACCTGAGTTCGCGTCTCCTCTTTAATCTGCCATTATCAGTGCAAAGCCAAGAAGTTGCACACCAGATGCTCCTGTGATACCACTGAGAGTGTCAACAAACACTGGACTACTACTCCTTGTTTGTAATCTTTGAGGTACTGTTAATATGGGTGATCTCCATTCTGAACCTCTCATCTAACTAATCACAACATAATGCAGTTCTTCTGTCATTGAAGTCCCGCTATATCCACCAGTCACCATGTGGGGCATCTGTCAACTGATCGATGACCATTCTAAGAAATGCAGATCTGTAGTACCCACCCGTGAGGGCACACACAAAATCGGGCCCCATACCTTTGTTGTGGTCAGTGTGTGCTATTCAAAAATAACTTATATCACATTATTCTGCAATATGTCAGTACCTGAGATCTATCACCAAGTTGTGATCGTCATCAGCTATCTGCATCCAAAAAGCACCTGGGCTATGTGAAATGTCAGTGGCAATATCAAGTCCTAGAAACCACTAGAAAGAGCAGTATTGGCAGAAGAACAGCTGCACAGGTGTTATTACAAGTAGCCCACAAGCACAGCATTCAACCTCTCAATGGCCTTACTGCTCTGAGACCATACCTAATAACTAAATCCTATCCAAAAAGGGAGTCCTTAAGGAGTCCAAAGAAATTCTGTAGAATGTTCTAAATGTTAATGATTATCTGAACATTCTACAGAATTTCCTTGGACTGCTTAAGCACTCCCTTTTTGTATAGGATTTAGCCATATCAAGTCATACCTGGCAATGATAGCCTTATCAAGTTCTACCTGGCAATGATGGACTTACTATCAGTAACATAATCACTCATTATACCACAGGCCCCTATCCCACACAAGTTGTTTTTATGTCACAATCAAGAGGTAAATAATTTACATACAATTAGTTGAAAGGTGTTCATGACTTCCACAATTTGGTATATTTAGATCAAGGTCTATATGCATCTCACTCAATCACTTCCAGTGGCCAAGTCTTGGCCACCATTGTGTTGCCATTGATACAACAGATGCTCAATGGGCATGAACTGTTCTCAGTGGTGATATCTTGAGACTTCGTTACAGCTTTATTGAGTATCCCTACACCTTGTTAGGATGTATCTGGGGTGTTTCTGTTGGTTGTGGTTGGAAAATGGCCCTCTCTGAAGGGTCAGCACAAACATTTTGCCTTCCTCCTCCTTTTTTTCTGACTCGTTTTTGTTGGCTTTAGGATTCTGAGTACCTTACCACTGCTAAACAGTGCTAAAGTACATGTGCTTCTCCCCTAAAGATGATTTCATTGACTTATCCACAATTGGTATATTTAATTCATCTGTAAGTCCTTAGTAGAGTGCATTACCTGTGCCCAGGGTCTGTAAATGGAATGCCACTAGTGGGCCTGCAGCATTAATTGAGCCACACACAAGTAGCCCTTTAAACATGTCACAGGCCTGCCACTGCAGAGCCTGTGTGTGCAGTTTCCACTGCCTTGTCAATTTGGCACTTAAAACCCCTTGCCAAGCCTTAAACACCCCTTTTATTACATATAAGTCACCCCTAAGGTAGGCCCTGGGTAACCATTGGGCAGGGTGCTGTGTAAGTAAAAGGTAGGCCATGCATTTTTAAGTTTTACATGTCCTGGTAGTGAAAAACACCTAAATTCATTGTTCACTACTGTGTGGGCTACCCCTCTCATAGATTAACATTGCAAATTCCTCATTACACTTTTAACCTGTAATTCCTGATTTAGAAGGAGTAGCTCTGTCATGTTTAATATCATTGGAATGGTAATGATAAATCTTCTTTGCTAACAAAGTTGGATTCAACATTACTATTTTAGAAATGTCACTTTAAGACACATGGTATTTCTCTGCTCTTAAAGCTCTGTGTGCCTGCAGCCTGTCTCCAATACACGTCTCGGGTGGATGACAGCTGGACTTAGTGCATTCTCTCTAGATAGCGACATACAAAAAAAGGTTAGGTGTGACTGAGTGGCCATCCGCATCCTGATGGGTCATCCTGGGCAGGAGGAGCTGTAAACTTATACCTGAAGGGGCAGTGTACTGTCCCCACACAAAGGGTTGCATAGTCATACCCGCCTGTAGTGAGTCTGGAGCCAGGGCTGGGAAGAGAGGACCACTGTACACTTCAAAGCCCCTCTTTGAAGTCACCTCCACTTCAAAAGCACAGTTGGGTACACTGGGTCTCTTACCCCACTAAATCAGACACATCTGGACCTGTAAAGAAACTCTGCCAGGAAGGAGGACTGCTGTGATACGCTGCTGCCTGCTACCCTCTGCCCCTGCTGAGGAAGAACTAGACTCTTGCTTGAAGCCAAAGTGATCTCCAAGGGCATGCTGATTTGCCTCCTGTTTTGAGACTCTGGAATATCACACTCTCAATTCCTGCTCCTGTGCCTGGTCCATTGGAAGTGGATCCAGGTGTTTGCTCCAGTGGAACCTACACATCCTCTGCTGTGTGAAGCAGAATCTACGCATTGCCCATGTTGGAGGAACAGACCTGGTGCATCACACTCTGAACCAGGGCATCACCTCAAGAAGTGACGCATCAGAATGGCCACATCGTCACCAATGCTGTGTGAGAAGATCAATGCATCCCCTTGAAAGCATGTATAAACATGGCGCATCAGCTTCAGAACTAATGCATCTCAGCGCTTTGTCTTTGGAACCGGGGCTTTGCCATCGGTGTGTGGAGAAAAATCGATGAATCTCCTTGACTTCAGGGATCAACACCAATGAATAGCTCAGGTGCACCAGCATGTCCCTGTTGCCACCAGGATCAAGGTACTGCATTCAGCAGGCCTTGCGTGGCTCCTGCATCTGGCCCGCGCTCCATTGCGGTTGGCCTGGATTCTTGACTTTGCCACGGTCCAGTACAACCATATAACCCTCATAGGTGCTTATTTCTTCGAAGGGCTATTTACACTTTTATTCTTTAAACATTCATATCTCGAATTCTACTGATAGGTTTTTTGTCACTGTGGTCTTGTTTTATTTATAAAATCATAATCATAATTTGTTTTCCTAAACAGATGTGAAGTCTTTTGGTGGTGTTTTCACTGTGTTACTGTTTGATATGTTGCACAAATAATTACACATTGCCGGACTGCTCTGTGCCAAGCTACCAGAGGGTGAGCACAGGTTAATTGATGATGTTTATCTGACTTACCATGTCTAGGATTGAGGTTGCTGCTTGGACAGGGTGCATCCCTCTGCTAGCCAGAAACCCAATTTCTAACAGTTGCTCATGTGTTTTTTTTACTGCGTCTTGGTAAATCTCAATGTTTTGATGTTTTGCAGTGCCAGGACAGGGAATGGGCTGGCTTA
Source organism: Calotriton arnoldi (assembly GCA_963921515.1). Lineage (NCBI taxonomy): Eukaryota > Metazoa > Chordata > Amphibia > Caudata > Salamandridae > Calotriton > Calotriton arnoldi. Next base: position 4,752,809 of record CAWUFW010000089.1, on the reverse strand, counting down.
TTTGAGATGGATAGGCAGACAATAGAACCAATCACCTACTGTATAGAGCACATATGTATGAAATGCCCAAGTGCTTGCTGATCTAGAGGGAATCAAAGAGAAGCTAAAAAAAAAAGCTAAAAGAAAAAAATTAAAAAAGGTTGAACCCTCACCCACCCAAGGGTGGCATGCTCATCACAGGAACTGCTTCCGAATCATGTCAGACTGGAATAACACAAGTGATCTCACCTTATCATTAAGAGAAGATCTGTGATGCAATAATGCAGCCATTTCTGTTATTTATTCATAACAATGAAGTTTCAGAGGTAAGAACACTGTCTCAATGTGTTCCCTATGTTAGGTCACTCGAAGAGACCAAACAAGGAAAACTGCAATTACTGTGTGACTTGTAATTTGTTTTCTTTCGCCAAACAGTAAGTTTAAAAACTATGGGGAATATTTAAACCCACATATCAGGCCAACATAGCAAGCCAGTAAGGATTCTATTTAAATTAATGGTTGTAATAGTCTTGCCAAGATTTTTGCCAGAACATGTGAGTGGGTCTGAAACATGTCTGTAGGTTTTTTCAGGACCAAATTCCCTATCGATGCCAACTTGATGAATAACATGAACATAGATGTCCCTAAGGTCAATGCACTGTGACAAAATGCATAAGTGGTAAAAGTCCGAGTTATACCAAACAGAACACACTGGAAAATTGTGTCAAATGTAGGAACTTCTCTCTGCTAATCGTGATGCCCTGTATTAGACCTGTAAGACTTAGGCTGGTCTTCCCTTTAACCTTTTGCCTTTACACCTTCTATTTTGATGAATTTGTTTTTGTTGGCTTTAGGACTCTGTGCACTTCACCACTGCTAATCAGTGCGAAAGTGCTTGTGCTCATTCCATAAACATTGGTACGGTTGGTTTACACCTCATTGGCATATTTAATTTACTTATAAGTCTCTGGTAAAGTGGTATACCATGTACCCAGGGCAGGTAAATTAAATGCTACTAGTGTGCCTGCAGCAATTATTGTGCCACCCACTGAAGTAGCCCCTTAAAACATGTCCTAGGCCTGCCATTGCAGCCTGGTAGCAATTGTAAACTGAGAATTCGACTTGGCAAAATAAACTCCTTGCCAAATCTAAAATTCCCTTTTTGTTACATATAAGTAGGGGTGGGCGGAATTTGTGTAGTCGCGCTACGCAAAGCTCTGCGAAACGGTAAAAAATCTCCGCGAGCACGCAAAAGTTCCGCAAACACGCAAAATTGCTTGTTCCGCCCGTTCGCGATGCTTTTTTCCTGTTCGCGAACGCTGTTTGCGTGCTCGGGGAGAAATATCTCGCAAACACGCATTTTGAAAGCGCAGACAAGCAAAAAACTCTGCGAAGCCGCTGATCGTGGAATTTTTGGCAATTCCGCGTTCTCCGCGGAACGCGAAATTACCCAAATTCCGCGAGCGGAACGGAATTTACCGCCCAGGCCTACATGTAAGTCACCCCGAAGGTAGGCCCTAATAAGCCCTAATAAGCCCATTAAATTAAAAGGCTGGACATGTACTTTTAACTTTTTCATGTCCTGAAAGCCCCATAAATGAGTTTTTCACTACTGTGAGGCCTACCTCTCCCATAGGCTAACATTGTGTTACCCTATTGCATTTGAAAGGGTGCTAACATTTGATTAGGAACAGGTAGGAAAGTCATATTTGTAATCTGAGGAATTGTAATTTAAAACCTTCTTTAACGGTGAAGTCGGATTTTAAGTCACAATTTTGAAATTGCCACTTTTAGAAAGTTTGCATTTTCATGCCTGAACCATTTGGTGCCTGCAGCCTGTTTCTAGGTCACATGACTAGGTGTAGTTCGCCTTTGTGTATTCCTCCTAGACAGGAGGGTCTGGGTGTTGAAAGAATGGGCCAGCTATGTCTTGATAGGGGAGCGGAGCTGTCACCTACCACACTTACACTTTAAAGATACTGGCTCAGCTTACACACAGAAGACTTTACACTAGCCTACTGTACCCCTAGACAAACTGGGACAAGGGCAGAGAGAAAGAATAATACAGACACATCTGAAGGAGAAACTCCAGAAAGTTCTCACACTTCCAAAAAGGCACCAGATATAAATATTGGACCCTCATACCAAAACTTTTCAGATCACTTCTGGACCTGTGGAAGACTCAGAAGAATGACTGCTGTGCTGCAAGAAAGACTGCTCTGCTATCCTGCTGCTCTTCTGCCCCAATGAGAAGGACTGGACCTGCACCTTGAACCCAGAACCACAAGAGCGACTCCAAGGGCAAGTTGGCTGGCCCCCCTGATCAGAGCCTCAGTGACAGAAAAGGTCCCAACCATCTTGAACCCTGAACATAAACTATGCCTGCTAAGAGTCCTAACACCACAACTGGTTCCTCTTCAATCCTGGACCTTTAGAAGTGAGAATAAAGGTGTTCTGCCAGCCCAGCTGTGGACTTCACCAGAACTGACACAGCACAATGCAAACCTGATGCGACCCCTCATCGGAACTTGCGCAACCTCGACACAAGCCTACATCGGAGCCCTCGCAGCACCTCATCAGAACAGAGACAGCCTTGACACAAGCCCACATCACAGCTTCTCATCGGAACCAACACAGCCTTGATGCAAGCCCGCATCGCAAACCTCACACCTCATCATAACTGCTACTGTTTGACCAATCCTCGACCTGGACCTTGCATCACTCCTTAGAACAGCTGCTGCGCGGTGCAATGCTCCGCATCCCTGACTTAAGGTACAATCATCAGCATGCCTAACTTGGTCATTATATTCAGTCTGTGCCCCATCGTGTTTGGCCTGAACTTGTGACTTAGCCCCGGTCCAGCGTGGCCAGATAACCACAGTTGGAACTTTGTGCTTTTAAGCCCTATTTTCACTCAAATGTTTAAAATTGCATGTCTCTGGTTCAATTAATTGGATTTGTCGTTTTGGTGTCAAATAATTTATTAAAATGTACTCTATTTTTCTAATGTTGTGTGGGATTCTTCTGGTGTTTTGTTTTCACTTAATTACTGTTTGAGTGCTGCATAAATACTTTACACAGTGCCTCTAAGTTGAGCCTGTCTGCTTTGTGCCAAGCTAGCAGAGGGTTAAGCACAGGTCAATTTAGTATTGTTTTAGAGTTTCCTGTTTTCCTAATTAATTTTTCATTTGGTCTCAATGCCAGATTTCAGCATAGTATAATAGTAGAAAAAATGAGTCCATTTTACTCTGGTTGTTGTTAATTATATCATTTTATTTGATGTTTTAGGTTTTCTTTCATAACTTTATGTGTATTACTTTTTCCAGCATGATTGGAAGGCAGGTGTTATCTACAGCCAACTTGTAAATGTCCAAACTCCCTCATATCCACATTGTACTGATATCCATCATTCCCAAGAACCACCCAATTATTATGTTAGATTGACTAAGTTATTCACTTGCCAGATTCCACAAGATCAGTAATGACATTTATGACTCATAGCTACATGTACATTTCTAACAATTATCATAGGCTGGTGTAGCATCCAAGAGCAATAGCATGCAAGATTTTAAGCCTCCTCCCACAAAAATTGTAGTGCCAAGAGCTGTGAGTTTTGACAACCCAGAAACATGCCATGCATCATTTAATTCATACTTTACTCAAGGAAGAGGGTGCTCTTCTGCAGCTCACAGACAAGTCTGCTGTTCAAGAGGCAACATTTCGTTTCTTGGGCCTTGGTCAAAAATGGACCTAACTCCTCCCCACAATATATGATACTTATAGACATTGTAAATGCAACTCTCTTTTCACTCTAACACTGTATGCTCCCTATCAACTTCCATTGTAGGTTTCGCCTGATCCAAGATGCAGACACATCTATGGTGAGAATCTACAGCTATCATAAGACTATAGACAGACATGTAGCATGCCTTCAGCAAGCCAACAGCTCTACCCTAATTCTATCTGATTCCATGAAAAATACACCAATGAATCCACTCAAAAGAAGGAGTAGTACCTAACTAGCATCTACTTTCTTTCTGGTGAATCCAAGCAATACCATCTTCATACAGGATTGGCAGTCAGATGTGCTGCTCTGTGGACCCACCTCCACTGTCATATGGACCATTCCAATATCCCCTTTGGCTTAACCATGAATTACACCCCTTAACCCACGTTGGTGGCTTCAATATGAATGGGCAGGAACCAAGCCCAGCAGGGACTCTTAACATCAACCAGTTCCTTATGCCCCCAGAAACTAATCTGAGGACTCTAGGATAGCAGATCCTGTAGGAGGTATAACATGAACAAAGAAAAGATGATTCGTTGTAGCAACAGTGGGTGCTTGTCTCAGAGTTGGATTCCACCTCACAAACGACATTTGTGGTTAAGACAAATAGGGCTAGAATTAATAAGGATTATTGATAAGCAATCTAGGAATGTCCTTTATGGATGTCCATTTCTACATTTCTTGACGATAGATGTCTTGGAAATGTACTCCCTCTAATCAGTAAAGAATATGATAAAGTGGGATGTGAACGTAATAGCTGTTCTTGAGTGAAGTTTCAATCCATATTGGTTCATTTGACTCTTTGTATTCTTTTGTTTCATTGGCATTTAAATAAACTTCCCCCCTCAAATGGATAAATGATTTAATTTGATTGCTAATTTCCTAAACAAAGATTTGTACTGCTATTTTTATGTTCACATTGGAAATAAATGTAAGTAATAAATGAGGATAATATTTATGAGGGAGAACTAACACAAATATATGATGTATGGAAATTGTACGCCAAAAATAAAAATGGAATACTCGTATGGTATAGTCTCTAAGTTAGTTCGAAGGATTAATGTCTGCTATCCCCTGCCAATAGTTTGTTTTTAGCACATGCCAAAGTAAACATATGCTCTGTGTTCCTTTGCATATAGTTATATAGTTCTGTTGGTTCTTTAAAGAAAGGAGTGAAAGACAGGGACCAACATATTAAAATTTAGGAGGAGACCTTTATCTTCAGGTGGCTGTCAGATTTCCTATACACACATTTGCATTTCAGATAGCCTTTCACTCAGTGGCAGCTGCTGTCAAATGAAAGGGGTGGGCAGCTTGAGGGAGAATAGCAAAAAAATGGAAAAGTGTACTTACCCGCCGACCGACTCCTAGGTGCTCTGCTCCTGTCCCGACAGTTCATGGGCTGGTACACAGGCTCCCTGACTCTAGCGAAATCCCCCACGCCAATCCAGACAATGCTCTAATGCTGGCAATACTATTACCCAGCATGAGAGAAGCACCAGGATTGGCTGCAGCAGGCTGAATTGGTGCTCACTCGGGCCTGGGAGCCTGTGTCTGTTCACCATCCGGCTGTGCAACATAGCTTGGGTGGGAGAGATCTAACTGCGCATTTCAGGCTGGCTGTCGTAAGACAGCTGGCCAAACAGACATGCGCCCTTTCAGTCCCCACCACTCCTCCTCCCAACAGCAGCTGCTGTCCAGGAAGTACTGGCCCTGCCCCGCCCTAAAACTCTGCTTGGCTGGCAGCCTGCAGGATGAAAAACAAATTGGTAATAAAACGATTTTATTTTCATGATTGACTTTGCTGGGATTACAGCAGTGGGGCGTCGCTCCTTCACCCTAATGGGGAAGCCACCGCCGCTGCATTCACTCATGAAAAATATTAGTTTCATGCTCATCAACAGGCTCCTTTGTGATAAGAGGTAGAACAGAAATCACTTGGGGGAAAATGAAAAACTCAAAAAGCTCATTTTCTGTGAGGCCTCCTGGTATGCAAATAAGATAGGTGTTGCTGGAAGATGGAGTGAGTGTGTCACTAACCAACTTTGAGAGATGGGATAGAATGAAAAAAAGAAATGAATTAGAAATTATTCCCAGGAACGCAGGAAAACATATCAATCAGCAAACCGAACAGTGATTCTGCCATAATTTTCTGATGCACCCATGTTACTGTAGTGCAGTGGCGGACGCCATAAACGAAGGGTAGTGGTGTGGGTGGGGTCACTCGGTAGGCGTAGCGTGGGGGGGATACAATATATATTTTTTAAAGTTACCTTTTGCCGCCGGCCGCTCCAGCATCGCGTCTGGTCGCGCCGCCTCTCCTCTTCCTGCCTGCTGGTCCCAGCAGCCCCTGGGACAGATTGCCTGTCCAATCCCCACGGTACAGAGCTGCGCGGGGATTGGTCTGAGTAGGCAGGAAAGACGCGCTGCTCAGACTAGGGAGTCTTTGGGGTTTCTCCAGCCCGGCTGCTCAATGCAGCTGGACTGGAGAAAACCTAAGTGTGCATGTGTGTTTTGGTCGGTTTGAGACGGCCAGCAAACACACATGAGCACTTAGGGAGTGGAGTGCCCTAGCACTCCTCTCCCCCCTACCATGTCTCGGCCCCGCCCCTCCCAACACCGCTTGCTAAGAGCCGGCAAATGTACATTAAAACAATGCAAGAACATAGCTTCATTTTACATTTGCTGGCTCTGAGCCAGGCAGTTGGGCGATGCTCCTCCGCAATTGCGGAGGAGTCGCCACTGCTGTAGTGCCTTATCAACCCAAAAAGCCTAACAATACCTTCACACACATGTAATTTGGTGACAACCTTGTCCTGGTTACCAATCCATGATTTGTCTGGGAAGCCAAACATTGAAAAATCGCTTTACAGTTATGAAAATATCTTCAGGCTCCACTTTTACACATTATCTGTGCAAGGTAAGTCTATATAAGACATTGTATTAATCAATAACCATGGACCTGCCAAAAGTGTACATCGCCTGCATGTGTATTACAATGCAGAAGAGGTCTAGGCACATGTGTGCCAACGTAGAAATTTAGAAACAAATACTGTTCGACAAAGGTGCCCAAGCACTGCAAGAGTGGAGAATGCAGGGCCAGATGCCTAATTCACAATAGCGAACAATGGATGCGCGATTTGCACAATGACTGGCTTGTGAATGCAATTTGTGATACAACCTACGTAACGTACTAAACGATCTGTCTTATAAATATATATTAAGACAGGTCTCAATTTCTTTTGTGATGCGCTGCCAATTCAGTGATGGAGGCATGCAAGGCACATTAGAACTTCATCCCCCCCATTTGCTTTCCAAACCGGTAAACAGTTTAAAAAAAAAAAAATCAGGCCAAATCTGTTAAAGGCTTGGTGCTGATTTTAAGGAAAGTTTACTGTTCGGAAAAGCACTGGAGGGGAGCAGGCAGTGGAACACTGCCAGCTTCCTTGAGGCAGTCAACTAAGTTCATCAGTTATCATTCGGGATCAGTAACTCATCACTGGTTTTATGACGCAACTGCAGTCCTTAGGAGAGGGGACGCCCCTTTCGTGACACCTCCTATTTGTGACTCGAAAAGCCTATTGTGCAATAAGAAAAGCCATTCCGCAGTCACAAACTATACCATTTTGCGTTTCGCAGTGTTTGCAACATCACAGCCAGCAATACTGAATATATTCTGAATGATATCAAATATAGTATTATTACACGTTCACTTGCTAAAAGAGACGACTTTTCCTTATAAAAAGCTCCCAAAATTGAGCAAATATTCATTTTACATTCCCTTTGTTCGCCAGTTGTAAATGTGCAATTCCACAATGACATCCTGATTTAATTCACAAAATGGAACTGTCTCCTAAAAAACATTTTGCATTTTATCATTGAACAGCAAAATACTGCATGATTAATGAATTGTTCACACCATGTGCAGCATTATATTATACAAGATTTCCTTCCACTGTAATCACTCCTTTCACAAATAACTTGTATTCCTCATCTTGTTCTGCATGTTTGACCGATTCATACATTTCTTTTTAACCGGCTGGTTCTCATACTATGATTTAATCAGTTGAAATAGTAGATACTTCTATGCCTCTGATAGGACCTGTCAAACACAAACATTAATTTTATTCTATTTTAAAGAAGGAAATTCGTGAAATAAACAGTAGAACTGGGAAAAGATAAAAAAACAAATCAAGCATATGTTTTACAGTATTCAAAAACCAACAGCAAAAGACACGCCCAAAACTGAATAGTGGCAGATGTAGAAGGAAAGAACATAAATTACAAGAAGGTGCCCGTGACAAGAGTGCAGCAGCCATACCCTCAGTGTTGTGCTCACTCACAGTAAGTAGCAAGCTACCATTATGATTGTTTGTCTCATACCCTGCAGCGTCCGAGTATGTGTTTATTTTGAACATGCATTCTAAATGCAAATGAAGAATGGAATGTGATGCTCACAAAATTGAAATTGCAATATCAACCAAAAGGCCATGTCTTTTGAAGGTCAAACCATACGTTCACAAACATTATTAACATTGCTAGGTTGTATGGTTGTCTTACGAGGAGAAACAGGACAAACTTAAGAAGATGAAAAGATGTCTGCTATTACAATGCAACAGTGAGAGGCATTGTAGCATGTTGGTTTGAAAGTCCTTCTTAGGTTGCTGCTATGTCTAGACAAAAGTTGATGCCGGGGCCATACATTTGTTTTACTTAGATGGAAAAAAAATTAGTAAATCATTTTAATTCTATGTTTCTCTCAAGGTGTATAACAAGCAGCGACCAATGAGTACACTTTCTTAATAGAAAGAAAGGCATCTGCGCAGAGGTATTACTTCTAGAAGTACTTGCACTACAAATGCTAAAATACCATTGAATGTGGCTTGCTGACTTCAATGTGTCCATCAAAAATCTCACAATATTGCTCAGCTCCTTTCTTAATTGTGCAGGAAAACAATATCGGCTATACAGCACATTCAAAATTACCAATAATGCAGGGTAAGGCAATTCTAGGGCATGATTTTATTAGATAGGGTAGATCAATTCCCCTTTCTTGTACTCCTACCACCTTCCATGCATACCTCAAGACCTTCCAAAATGAGACGATGGATCTGCATGCTGAAAACACACCACCCTTTGGGCACATTAAGGCCACTTCACTCCCAAATCAACCAACTAAACCACTCACAAAACATTGATATGGGGGCAGAAGAACAAGAAGGCTATTTTTACAACTGTGGGCATTCTATCACATCGAGCCAGGCCTGGCTCTAGGAAACAACTGCCTAAGGTAGAAGCACTCTCGTGAAAAGTTAACATGAACGTACAAAATTGAAATCACCACAAAGTCTCTCCAGTCTAAGGAAACCTAGGTGCACAAACACCCCAACTCAACTGCCAAATCCTACTACATTTCCTTGTCAAATACTAGTAAATCATTATTTTGGCATATTAAGAATCTCTCCACCCATCAAGAAGACTACCACCCACATTCAATTAAAAATGGGAAGAATTCCAAAATCACTCCACTTAAATATGTGAATAATCAGAGGAAAGTTTGAAGTGACCATCACAAGTCACAAATCTCTATTCCCATTGGACTGTTTTATACCCATAACAGCTGAGGAATGAACAAAATAAATCAAACAGCAAACATATGAGCTCATTAAATTTTTCCATGATCACAACCAGCTAAAATATTCAAGGACTACTGCACAACTTTTAGGACACAGGAAGTGGTCTGATCAAAGTTTCCCTAGACAAAGGCTTACCACCAACTTCCCCGTAGACCAGTCAAATCACATCATACTGAAAAGACAATGTAGGCCTTACAAATTTATCAAACTACCACTGAGTATTAAACCAGCCGGTGCTAGAAAAAGTCCCTTGAATACAGACATAATCAATGAAGTCATCTCCAAGCAAAATCTGTTGGCAACCTTCTAATCAAGTTTCCTTCAGAGTAGGCGTCAGCATTGACATGACAACCACAAAGAGAGCTGACTATGTTCATTGCATCCTGGACAAGGGCAGCATCTTCTTACTTCTTCTGTTAGTCTTATTAGCTGTTTCTGACCATGGCAGGCTGCTTGGTAGTCTGGAGTACAACATGGGTTTTTGACCAAAATAGCCAATTGGCAAGGATTGGAGACCAAACTTTGGCCAAAGATGAGCATGCAGTATCCCTCCGGGCTCTGCCTGAGCCCCTACCTTAATCAATTTATACGTGGAGCTATCCGGTCTGAGTTTTACTGCTTTCTCCACAGAAGGCTATTGTGGCAAAGGCAGGAGAATGTGGACTTTCTAGGGTCGGTTCCTTCATGAGAAAAAGGTAAACATGAAAAATCCAACTTCGTCATTCACAAAATTAAAAATCAAATATACATCAATGTAAGAGTGACACACAAAAGTAGATGCCCATTATTTAAAAAATAGACATGAGAAATCGGATTATTGGTTGAGGGGGGTGTCAACCATTCAGGCAACAACCACAATCCTGGTCAGGGTGAACCACAAAAGTCACTAAACCAACCTGTGCTTAACCCTCTAGTAGCTTGGCACAAAAGCAGTCAGACTTAACTTAGAGGCAGTGTGTGAAGTATTTATGCAGCCCACAAATAGTAATAAAGTGGAAATACAATAAAAAAATACCACCCCAATTTAGAAAAGAACAATAGATTAGGTTTTAATAAATAAATTAAGATCAAAATGACAAAAATTCAATCAGTGGAACTGGAGATACTGAATTTTAAATGATTAGATAAAAGCACCAAAAGGCGCAAAGCAGCAATCTGGTCATGCTGGACTGGGACAAGGTCACAAATTCAGGCCGACTGCGATGGAGCACAGGCCAGGCACAGGACCAAGTTCGGTCCGCTAAGGACTGTACCTTATGTCCTTGGGGCACGGTCTGCGCAGCATTGACTTGCTAGGCTTCATGTTGTCCTGCGTTAGCCCGGATTAAGCTGTGCGGTAAAGCTTTGCAAAGCGTCCGCGTCCCTCTGCATCAGTTTCAATGAAGCGTGCAGCTGTGGTGTGAGGCTTTACAGGACTTGGCATCACTTATGATGAAGCTTTCGGCTGTGCAACAAGGCTTTGCAGGACTTGGTGTTGGTTGCGATTAGGCTTGCAGCTGTGCGGCGAGGCTTGCAGAGCTTCGTCTCACCTTGTGCATGATTTGATGGAACACTCATTTAGGTCTGGAGGAGTCCTCTCTGATGCCAGCCAATGGTCCAGGTCATGGGGGGCCCCTTTTGGGGATCAGGAACTCACTCCAGCAGAGGAGAGCAGGGCTTAGGCAAGTATAGGCAGATCCAGTGCAGCAGGTTTGCTGGTCAGTTGTAGGGAGGCAACTTGATCTTGTTGTGCCCCTGTAAATCAGAACAAGAGGTAATCTAGCTGAAACTTGGAGGCATTCAGGTAGCCTGGGATGAAGGGATGAAGGGAGCAGGTCCAGCCATCCCTCACAGTAGTTCTCAAGCAGCAGGGCAGTCCTCAAGAAACAGGGTGGTTCTTGTGTAGTATCCACAGGTCCAGACGTGCACAGAAGAGTTAGTCTGAGGGTCCAATATGTATACGTGGTGCCAGCTTTGAAGTAGGAGAAACTTCTAGACTTCCCTCCTACCCCTCACATCTGGTTCTGGAATTTCCTTCCTTCCCTTGCCTGCTCCAAGAGGTCTGGGGTGACAAAAAGCTGCTGTCAGGCTCTTTGAGAGTGTGAGGGAGGCAGCCCCATAGAAATATAATTGGGGCAGGGAACAGCTCTGAACCTCCCATCCTTGCAGAATGGCCCATATTGCCAAACCTTTGTTCCCCTTTTCCTCCCTGTGTGGAAGTAATAAACAAAGGCCAACTACTCACAGTCATGTGATCCAGGACCCAGGCACCAAATGGTTTGACCTTTTTCAGAATTGTGACTTAAGATCAGACTTTACCATTAAAAAGGGGTTTAAATTACAATTAATTTGAGTGTAAACATGATATTCTTACATGCTCCCAATCAAAAGTTATCACTCATTAAATGCATTAACGTAACCCAATCTTATCCAATAGGAGAAATAGGCTGTACAGTAATGAAACTACTAGGACAAATAAAACTAAAAACAGATGTCCTACTTTTATTAAATACACAGTACCCTGCCCTATGGCCTGTTTAGGGCCTATCCTCGGGGTGACATATGTATTAAAAAGAAAGGTTTAGGCCTGGCAAAAATGTTTATTTTTAAAAAGTAGAATTGGCAGTTTAGAGCCGCACATAGGCTGCAATGGCATGCCTGAGGCATGTTTCAAAGAGCTACTTAAGTGGGTGGCACAATCAGTGCTGCTGCCCACTAGTAGCATTTAATTTGCAGGCCCCGAGTAAACATAATACAACTTTACTAAGGACTTATAATTAAATTAAATGAGGCAATTGGCTGTAAGCCAATTTTACTATGTTTAAAGGAGAGAGCACTAGCACATTAGTACTGGTTAACAGGGGTAAAGTGTACATAGTCCCAAGACCAACAAAAATTTATTTCAGCCAACAGGAGAGGAGAAGGCAAAACGTTTGGGAGAAGACCACACCAAAGGCTTTCAGGTCTAACATTTTGTGGCTCATATCCTCAGTAATATTTTCTAACCATAACCTGATCATCTTAAATTCCACAACACCAGTAATCTGCTGAGATGATTTTCAAGTAAAATTCACTTTAAAATACAGATCCACAACCACTCCTAACAAACGTAAAACCCCCAACTATTGCCAAATCTTCCAAAGGTCATATGCAAGCAGATTCATTCACAAACTGTCAATTAACTGTCACTCCACTTAGGTTCCTCAACTGCCAAAGAAGCTTTCATCAAATGGAAGGGGACACTTCTCTGTCCTTGCAGCTAAAACCATGGAAAAGTCTATTCTTGAACTTTAAGATGTCTAACACTTTGTTACAGTTCAAAACACACCTAAAATGCTATATGTTTTAAACGAGCCAGGACAACCACTTGCACCAACACATGCCGGAGCTTGTGATGCCGATTGGGCCCAGAGAATCTAGAATTAGAGTTGCTATACAAATTTAGTTAGTAGTAGTAGTAATAGCCACAAAAGCAGATTATCTTCCTTTAAATGGAAAGTAAGTCAAGATAGAGGAGAGTCCTATAAGTCCTAAAATGTAAATATCTGAAGAAATACATGTGCATATCCAGTATCACAGGTCTGTCGGTCGTGAACGCAATAAATGTTCTTCATATGAAAACCTAGGAAGGGCAATATCAATGACATGATATCAAATAATATTACAGTGAAACCTATTTGTCAATGGCTATTAGTACACACACTCATAAGTCATGTACTAATTACAAAGTGTTCCTCCAGAGCACTTTATTGTTCTCTTTTTACTACTTTGTTATAAGGCCATTCACCTACATCCTCTGGCCAAGCTTCACATGCTTTTGCTGATTGAAAGCACCTTTATTCCCTACTGCCCGAGGGCCTGATTATGGGTTTTTTGCGATGAGGTGCCGGGTCCGCCCTGCCGCCGCACCGCCAAACCCGTGGTCAGGCCACCTGCCAGATTACGATTGTTTCTCGTGTCAGGCAGGTTTTGTTTGATGTTCTCACAGTGGTGCCCCAGAAACTGGGCACTGCAATCGGAACGCCAAAAACAGTTCTGTATGGCATGGACTGTAAAGTCCATGCCGCTGAGGAACCTGGGTGCATGCACACAGGGGGCACATGTTGTGGCACCCTGCATGCACCCCATGGCCCTGAGGCACAAGGAGGCCCTCTAGGGCCCTCTTTGTTTCCTCTCTGTTATGGTTTTTATGGTGGAAGAACCGCAATGAAAACCGTGGTGGAGAGGAAACTCGTAATATGCTTGGCGGGACCGCGGCAGTCCCAGCAAGTATATTGTGGCCTCAAGACTGCCGCAACACCATCAGGGAATGGTGATTCCCTGGCGGCTGTGGCGGGGCAATGGCGGTTGGACTACTCTAGTTGTAATAGGGCGGTCAGAAGACTGGCACCGGTGCCCCCGCAAGTCTGGTGATCCGTGGACTGACAGACTCGTAATCGAGCCCTTAATCTTCCCTCTGCTTCTAATATGCTCTCACAGACCACATTTACTATTATTTGCTCCTCTTTGAAAGAGAACTAGAGTTATTTTTTGCAAAAGAAAAGGATTTTAAAAACCTATCCAAAATTTGAACAACCACCTGTTATTTCCTACTGCAACATACTCTTGTAAAAAGTAGTTCAAAGGGCTATTGAGGTTTCCCAACAATCAATCACTCAGTTCCATCTTGCTACAAAGGAATTCTCCAGAACACAGATGTGCAAAAAGGATAGCTGTAAATCAAGGTAGTCGGTCAACAACCAACTACAGCAGAACTCTGAAGGCTCTCTCTATGTCAAGCATACGCAGCCTGCTTAATTCTGTTCTAATCATTACATTCTGGTACTGTGGTTCCCAATCTGTACGCCAGGGCACCCCAGTGCACCATCAAAACTACCCAGGGGCGCCGCCCACCAAGCACACAGTTTAGGAGCCATTAATACTGAAACATACACACAGATACTAACAAACAAACGACAGACTTGCGTGCAATGCGCTTCCACAGGAAAGGTAGGGAGCAACTTAGTACTGGTAGAAAAATAATGCAAAAGCTAAAAAATGGCATTTTAGAAAAATATATGGTACATTTCTCTTTTGCCAGGAGCATCGAAAATCCTGTTAAAGTGTTCAACTCTTGCGCATTCGCATATCATGCAGGCCACCCCAGCTTCGACTTTGCCTAAGAAAAAAATTGGTGTCAAATCTGTTTCTCCATCATTCTGAGTTTAACACTGTGAAAAGCTGAGCAGTTTCTGTTCTCACTATAGCAGAGCCTTGGAAAGCAATCATGTTTATTATTTGCGTTTCTCCATCTATGCACATGGGCCTGACTTGTATGGGATCACTTTATCAACAGTAGGGTCCGATAGTGAGTTCCGAATATATGCATATGCAGAAATATCCCCACAGATCCTTGCTCTAGATTAAAGCCAGCCAAGTTTGTGTAAGGAAGCTGTAACAAGGCAAGTGGAAGGCATACCTCCGTCCGGGGAGTACAAATACCTGTTACACTCTACATCTGTTACTGCGGTTGCTGTTGTTTTGCAGTCTAAACTAAATGCCTAAGCACCCTCAGTTTGCTTGAATAGAGAAATATTTGGGCTGGTTTATACAAAATGCATGTAGACACAAGCACCGGCCTCGGTTGCTGCTTTATTTACTTTTCTTGTGTGATTTCAAAAGCCTTTCAGTGTTCTCTCATCACAAAGACGAGCGTCTGTCAGCTTCTAGGATTTAAAAAATAACAACATGCAGATAGATGTGTATGCCGGCTATGTTGTGTTAATAAAAGCACGTGATTAAAGTTGATCAGTGGAACAGTGGGGTGCCACGTTGGTGAGTGTCAGCTCGTTCACACCAGAGACAGCCCTACCATTCTGCACATCTATGGTGTTTGCCACAACCCTTCCCTATTGAGTAATCATATCGTTCAGCAGACAAGGCCAGTTTTCACTCGTAAACCATGATCACGATTGAAGAAGACATTTGTGCAAAGATTCCGGGTAGCAGGAATTTCCATTTCCAGCCAGTATCTGCTCAGATTTTTACCCATAAGTTGAAAGCAATGCTTTCTTCTTGCTGAGCATGCTGCTCTCATTTTCATTGCAGTTCCAGAACAGAAATATTTTAAATGACCTTACCTCTCCAAGAACCCGTGCCCCTCCAATCAGTCGTTGGCACTGCATGGGACTCCGCACTGGATAGGATAGGATTACATCTATGATTATAATACCTTCATCCGCTTTACCTTCATCCCAATTATTTTCAGGGAGAAAAATGGAAGTGCTCCCTTCAACTCAATTATTTTCAGGAAGAAAAATGGAAGTGCTCCCAAGGCCGGACTTACATCCCCCCACCCACCCCCAAAAAAAATAACATAATAGGGAGCCGTGGTCAACGGCCAATAAGTCAAGGGAGCCGCAATGCAAATAGTTTGGGTACCACTTCTGTAACCTCTTAACTGCGTGCGTGGGCATCCACCCAATGTCTGTCTCCATGCTGCACACATACTCTGAAAGCACGCACTTTAGAAGCCTTGGAAAACAAAGGCATTGATTATCACATTCCGAGGGTGAACTGGCTATGACCCTTGGAACTTACATTGAAGAGTTAAGGGCAGATCCCAGGCTGTATTAGCGACTTCCATGCATGTCATCACTTCGCCTCATTAGCATCTCTAAAGATAAAGGTGTGCCTAACTGTAGGACAATAAAGCATATGAGCATGCACAGCGTAGGGGTATATGAAGATGTATAGTTGTAGCGTGCACTGGAGGTATCACCCTCGCGATACTGAAGAAGTTAGCCAAAAATCCCAACATCATTTGCCAAAATGCGGATAAAGGTGGAGCCATTGTCATAATGAATACCAGTTTTTACCGGGAACAAGTTCAGTTACATCTTTCGGACACTAACACATATTGCACCATTGAACATAATCCCACCGAAAAATGTGTTTCTTTTCTTAGTGACATCATCAAAAGGGCCACGGACAACAAGACCATCATGGAAAAAACCCCCAAATACTTGACTCAACCTTTTCCACGCACCCCGTCACTATACATGTTACCCAAAATCCATAAGAATCTCCAACATCCTCCTTTTAGACCCATAGTGTCTACAAAAGGCAGTTTACACGAGCCAGTGGGGAAATTCATTGATAAATATCTACAACCATTCGTGGTGAACTCAAGAACCTATGTCAAAGACACGACAGATCTACTTGTGAAAATTTCAGGCATCCAATTCCAGAATGAAGATGAAATCTGGCTATGTACAGCAGATGTGAAATCGCTGTATACCTCAATCCCCCATAACCTTGGCCTCGAGGCCATTGAAGAAATGCTACTGAACTCGGATTTGAACACTGATCTTCAACTTTTTCTAATTGAATTGGTCCAGTTCACCTTATATCAGAGTTATTTTGAATGGGAAGATCAATGTTACCTTCAATTGTCAGGAACTTCTATGGGCAATTGTGCCGCGCCTGTATATGCTAATACCTTTATGTGCAATTTCGAGGAACACAACATACTCAACAACACACCATGGAAAGAGCACGTCATCACCTTCCTCAGATACATAGACGACATTTTGATTATTTGGAATGGTCCTCATCTCAGCCTCGTTCAGGCACTCAACACTCTCAACAACATCAATGAGAGAATTCAGTTCACTTTCAATATGGATCAACAATCCATACCTTTTCTGGATGTTTTGATTAGCAGATCTGGCAACACTCTAGAGACTAACATTTACAGAAAAGAGACCGATAGGAACAATTTACTACATTACCAAAGTTTTCACCAGACATCTCTCAAAAACAATTTACCTTATTCACAGTTTCTTAGGGTGAAGAGAATTGTTTCAAATCCCGGCAACTTCACACTACAAACCATAAACATGTCAGACAAATTCAAACAGAGAGGGTACCCCCAGGAGATTCTTGAGCAAGCCAACATACGATGCAATGAAAAGAACCGTACGCAGCTCTTGACACCCACTGACAAGCCTACATCCAAACGAAATGTGGTTGTGTCCAAATTTTCTACTCTCAGCTCGCGCTTTAAAAAATCGATTACCAAACATTGGCAGATTCTAAGGATGGAACCAGATTTCAAAGGCATTTTTCAGATTTCACCGATCTTTGCTTATACCAGAGGGAAGAATATCAAAGAATTTATCACGAAGAGACCTACGACATCCTCGGAGCTGGTTTTCAAAGGGAACTCACCATGTCACAATTGCAACAATTGTCACAACATCATCAAAGGACCTTTTATCAGACATCCTATGAAAGGCACAAAAATCAAACTGAAAGTGAATGCAAACTGCGACTCTAAAAACGTCGTTTATATGTTGAAATGCCCTTGTGGACTAGCCTACGTCGGATAGACGGAGAGAAAAATTAAAACCCGTTTGAACGAACATAAGAGCAACATACGCATCAAAAATATCAAATCTGTCATAGCGACACATTTCATTGAACATCGACACAACATCAGCCAATTACAGTTCGCCGTCCTGGAATCCATCATTAGACGTGAGGGCAGAAACAACAGCAACTACATCTTACAAAGAGAAAATCATTGGATTAAATTTCTGGACACGATGAAACCGAACGGTCTGAATGACCGAATGGAATTTCAATGCTATCTGTGACAACATTACCTCTGTACCTATCTCATCTTGGTATTCATGCCTTATCTGTCTTCTTTACATACATTTTTTTGCACATTTTCTTTTTACAGTTTCTGTACGTCTTAGAACTTTATATGATATCAGTGACAACAGCACTTTTGCACTCTATCATTCCTATATTTACACCTCATCCGACAATACACTTTTCTTACACTTTATCATGTTAATCCTTCTATCCGCCTTATAACCTCATGGCATTCTTATATTTCCTCTCCACACCTTCAATATTATTTAGTCACAATGCGTTTCTATTTTTGATTCACATTTCATTTTTATGTTGGTAACTTTGATGCATTATGATTTTCCATCTTGGAATTTTATTTTGGTTACACTTAGCACGGTCTCCCTATTCACCATTTCATGTTCTGATTATTTTTTAGCTTCTCATTATATTTCATCATAACACACGTTATCACTTCACTTCTTGTTATTTCTACACAGACTGTCACTCTAGTCATACACACTTGTTTCAATACTCCGTGGATTAGAATTTAACTCAATTTTCTCTTTTCGTTATATTCCTTTAGTTTTTTTCATATCTTACTGTCATCATGCTGTCATTCACCCTACGCGACAATCGCCTTTTTACCATTATTACTTTCATTCTGATTAGTAGTTCACTGTTATCAGCTTTCTTATCATTGTGATCACCCGTTTATTTTTCATTCATTGTGAGTCGTGTGTTATGTCAGTTATGACGTTTTCATGAAGCAAGTTCATCCGAGATCATCCCGCGAATATTTTGGGATTATGTTTTGTTAGATTGTCTAAGTTTGATAATCACATTGCATTGGCTCATGTATCATCTTTATACCTGCAAGTATATCACTTCTCACACTTTTCCTTTACACTTTCAACTATGAGTACGTTTTTTGCTCCATTCCAATATGGCACTCACATACACTTCCCAGTCCACTCACTCCATACACTCGTGTGTCCTTCCTTTATGTTCACGCACACCCAAATCGTACATATCAAGCGGTGTATACTCCCCTGGTGATTTTCTTACTCGTGGAGCACGCAGCACACACGTCGGGTAGATGTAAGTTTTCCCTTGGTTTCCTTATATTCACGGGCACACTTGTATTCACGTTTATTTAAAATACCGCACATATTAATTCTCGTTTGATCACGGTTTTCGTTGGACTTCATTTTGTGGCGCCGTCTTATTGATTTAAATTTTCACCCTCGTCACCTTCACTGGAATAGTTCGCATTGTTTTTCACAGCACTCCCAGGAACCTCTACATGCACGTCTTGTGATTTTATAACACAAGCTTTGAACTAATGTTATATTCACACTTTTCACTGTCTCACGTGGTGCACTAGATTCAGGTTGTTATTTTTGGCTGAGACGAGCAACCCTCAATTATGCTTGCGTTCTATCTTGTTGTTCCTTTTTAAGGTTTTATTTAAGCATGATGTTTTTATATTTCCACTCACATTTTGTCACGCAGTTGACTGTTCAGATAAGGCTATGCTTTTGGTTATTGATGAGAAACTTCGTTTATGTATTATTTTTCTAGCATAGTGACGCTCTATCTTTTAGCACAGTGACGCTCTGTTTTCTCTACATTTTCTAGATCTTTTCCCCTGACGAAGGGCTTTAATAGCCCAAAATGCATCGGGAGATGGATTCCCTAATTTTGGAAACGTGAAGTTGATTCACATTATGGTCATGTGTTTCTTGAATGAAGATAATTCAAACACTGAATAAAACTTGAGAAGAGTTGAAAAAACTCGTTCATAACATTCTTGTTTTGTTTACAACTCTTGGGATTACGACTTTTTTAATCTGCTTTGGGCAGACCAAAGGCTGTGCCTAGAGGGACACCGCTCATGCGAGAGGTGCTACCTCCTAGATTCCTAACTGTAGGACACCATGGTACAGCAGCTTCGGCCCTCAATGGAAGCATATAGTAGCTACTCAAAAGACTGTTTTCTATTCCTTGTATGTAATAAAATTGTAATATGTGTAATAAAATTGAAATCAGCATATAGTGCAGCCACTGGCCTTGCAACAGAAATTATAAATAATTTAGTCATGGCGCTGCATGTCAATGTTAAGTTACTCTACATCAAAATCAAAACTCTATGCCGACGCAATGCTCTAAACATTTAAAAACTTGCGAATCACAGAATAATAAATATATTCCTCAAGGAAAGGTTCAGTACAATCGCTGAGACCTATATGTGGTGTAGTCACTAGCCTCTTACAGAAGTTAAACATTATTTGTCATTGTGCTGCATACAATTACTATAAACTATACTTACCATAAAATCTTTCTGTAATGTAATAAATAGCCTAAGAATTGTTAATTACCTTCAGGAAAACAGTCACAAGATGCCTACACGCAGGCCTCTTTGTATAGTTGCTCATAAGATAGGGTTGTGGTCTTTATCTACAATTTGAAAGTGTATGTGGAGAATAGAATGCATTTTAGCGAGGACCAGTATCATTAGTATCACTATAAGGAGAGGTGGGCTGGGGTGTTTATCAATTAAGATGACTCAATTAAGTTCGGGGGGGGAGCGTCACGTGCCGCCTCCTCATTGTAAGGCTACTCAAATAAACAAAATAGTTTATTTACCCTTCTTTAACCAACATGAAATTGTTACTCATACTTCGCACGCCCCACCCTGGGCGTCCTACAGTATGCTTTGTCTTTGGTCTCCGGTGCATGCACATACTACTTCCCTTCTCTTGAGCCAGGGATCAGGAGGTACCCAGACATGTACACATTCACCAGCATTGCTTGCATAATGGCTACCCACTACACTTGATTGCTCACACAGTGGAGAAGAGCGCACTCGCAAAGGTACTGTTACCACACACAGAAAACAATAATTAGAGGGAACATTGCTCGGGGCGTGGTTTTCCGCGCCAAACAAGATGGCGGTGTTTCTGTGAGCTCCGTAACAGCACAGAGTTTTTCTTTAAAATAAGGCTGCTTTCCATCTTTGCCTTCAATACCGCAACATCGCTGGATGCTGACCATTACTCTTGTGGCATCCTGAGCTGGCTTTTATCCTGTGGGTGCTACTTCTTTCCAGAGCCACGGCGAGGCCATGCTATTGTTAGACATGTTACCAGCAATTTTGAATTCCTAGTGGCACTCTTCTAAATATATATTATACTGGCCTGACATTCTCTGGCTGCATTTTTCTTTTTCTGCCTGTTATTGCCTCACTTACATACTTCAGCTCTTTTACTGCTATGTTTGACTAAACATTACAAGGTGCCTTTTCAGGTCCTCGGACTATGCTAATAAACGGAATCTTTTGCAATTATCAAACCTTCATATTTCAAAAGTTGCCACACTTCATTTTATATTACCAGCATATTTTGTTATAATCTGTCCTTCTCATTTATTGGTAAGATTAAATCTCACCAGAAGATCCCACATCGTTCTATGCATTTCGCTAAGATGCCCAGTGACCTCTTGGCTACTTCTAAACCTTCTTCATCCGGCACAAAACCTAAAAGAGAAAAAAATGATCCTTGATCACCCATTATGTCTTCTCATAATCCTGTTTTTGACACTATCCTTGATGAGGGGAGAGGCCTAAAACCTTTTATGAGTGCCACCAACAAATTAAGGACTGGTGGATCGCTATGGAGAGTAACAACGTATAAGCGATCTCCAAGATGTTGCTACTAAGATTCCTCTCTTAGAGCAAGAAATACAAAAACTAAAACTACATACAGAGGATTTGGAAAACATAAATAGACGTAATAATCTTCGTTTATATGAAATACCAGAAAATCTTCTTGCCTTCTTGAAGAAATTCTTGCCTGAAATTCTGGATCTTCTAAAATTCTGCCTTTAAATCTTCAATGGGCGCAACGTCTTGGATGACCCCAGCCTCATACTACTAGAACCAGAGGCATTATAATGCTCCTTTTGGAATTTACAAACTTGATGCGACTCTTGAGGGCAGCTAAAGTAAAACGGCATCTTTTCAGGTCACAATATCTTTATTTCTAGGACCTCTCATATGCCACAAATGCTCGAAGAAAGGAATTCCTTGCTCTTCATCCTCAAATGCGACAGTTGAACATCTGCTATGGCATTCTGCATCCTTGTTTGTGTAAAATTACATATGAAGGCACCTCGCGATCCTTTGATGATCCTGTTGAACTAAAATTGTTTTTTCAAAATATCTCATCACATTCTATGGATACTACTTTTCAACGCTCTAAATTAATTTGTTATGGTCATTTTCTTCTCATGTTTTCTCTATTTATATGTTGAATATATATGGCTATCTTTTATAAATTCTACTCTTCACCCTTTGCTGTCACTCTTGTTTAGGTGCTGACATGTTTCATGCTCATTCCCCATGCTTTTTGCAGCAGATCTGGAGCTCTTACCTTGAGTTGTCTTTTTTTTATCTTACTGTCTTTCTCCTATCCCCTTTTTCTGTTCTCTTCCTCCTTTGCTTGTAATTTTTCTGTGAGTGGTTTTTTGTTCTTTATTGTTTTCATGTATGTATGTTACATTGGTGTCAATAAATGGTGTCTTTTTGTTTTCCTTCATGGTTTTGCAGCTCGTCGTCCCAGTTCCTGTATCCCCACTCCCAACTACCATCATGTTTATCGTTGTCTCATGGAATGTTCGTGGTCTGGGCCTTCCTGTTAAAAGACAAAGGGTACTTTCTCATTTGTCAAAATGTTATTCACATGTTGCTTTTTTACAGGAAACTCACTGTAATTATGTTGAATCCCTTAAATTAAAAAGGCAATGGGTTGGTCAGGTTGTTTATTCTCCAACTATTAGTCGTAAAAAGGTGTTGCCATCCTTTTTCATAAATTGCTAAATGCTCAGATTGTATCAACTCAATGTGACTCAGATGGACGATGGGTACTGGCAACTGTAATAATTCAGAAGAAGGCTTTCTTTATTCAATATCTAGGGCGCTGTTAAACCTGATCCTGACTTTCGAATAATATTAAAATAAAATTGACCTCAATTGACAATCCAAATATTATTTTAGCAGGAGATTTTAATCAGTGGTTAGATCCTTTTACGGATAGGAAATCTAAATATAAATGTAACCCTCATAGATCTCATAAAACATTTAAATCAGCCATTGCTACTCGTCCATTCTTCGACGTCTGGAAAACTTGTAATCCTGATGTTTATGAATTTTCGTTTTTTCCCCGTTTACATTATACAATGTCTAGAATTGATTATAATTTAGTTACTAAATCCTTACTTCCCTCCATTCAATCCTCAAAAATTGGCTCCATTTTTATCTCAGACCATGCCCTCGTTTTAGCCTAATTTGATTTATCCCTTAATAATCCTAAAACTGGCTGCTGGAAATTTGATAATTTCCTTTTATCAGGAAATAATTTTATTCCAGAAGCTACTACTTTTGTTTATGAATTTATTCAATGTAACCGGTCTATTGAAATCTCTACTTCTAACAATTGGAATGCTTTGAAAGCCTTGTTCCGGGTCTTTACTATAGCTTATTCATCTATATGGAAAAAGGCAGCAAACTCCCAATATCATACATTATTACAACAAATTGAAACTTTGGAAAATATTTATTTTACGTCTAAATCTTCTATCTTACATAAATTGATTAAGTCCAAGTCTACCCTTGCTACCATTGACGCTTGTAATATCTTGCTTAAAGTTAAACAGAAATATCATGGACGTCAAAATAAAGCTGGCAAAATGCTGACTAAGCATTTAAAAATTAAATCTGAACGCAAAAACATTTTCCCTATTCGTAAGGAACTCACCAGTAGCATTGCATCCTCTGATATTTCAAAACTACTATAAATCACTTTACTCAGAAGATCCTTCAGAGCACAACTTACATACTTTTTTTTAATGGTCTTCCTAGTCCTCTTTACATCCCTGATGCATTTAAATCATTAGAAAACGACAGAACTCTTCAGGATATTATGGATGCTATGAATTACCCAAATCAAAGCTAAAGCCCCAGGCCCTGATGGTTGTTTCAATTGAATTATAATATAATAGAGATTGTTTATAAAGTTCCCTTTCTATGGAGCCATAGCTGATCCTCCATCTTCTTTCCAATCTTCGGAAGATCTGCTTCTGTAATGTAAGAGCCTCTGAAAACCAAGATTCAGAGGGCGTTCTTCTCTGGTTGTTATGTGACTTGACTGGTGCACTAAGATTAAGGGCTGAATTGATCTAGTGATAACAGTCCGTAGCCTCATCAAGGCTTCTGAAGGGTGGTAGAGGATTTTGAGTTAAAGAAGATCCTAATAATGTTGGGAGTAGAAGACAAGCCGAGTTCGCCCCTTACTAGGGATAAGCAGGCCCTGCTCTTTTATCTGGTTCTCCTTGCTAGGCGAGAAATTTGTAAAAAATGGATAGAAGCTGTTCCACCCCTCGGGATAGACTGGTTCCAGGCGGCAAAAAGTACCTGTAAAAAGGATACAGGTTTAGAGACTAATAAGCTTTCTAAGATCTGGGAGGCTTTTCTGAATTGGAATGGCACAATAAGCGCTTAATTGTATTAGTCCTATGATTACACCTGCGTGGAACTTGCAACCAGTTTACTGGATGGGCTCGTACGCAGGACTATTGAGATATCGCAAAAAGCCTGGGGAGGTACAGAATGGCTGGCAGGCTGCAATTTGCATACAATGGTGGTATGAGGACACAAAAAAAAAAAAAGAAGATCCTAATGCTTCAGAAGATTTGGTATGCCAGGGACGAGATGGTTTAGGGAATTTGGTCCTGGCAGGCGTGGATACATCTGCATGAGGTGTAAGAGAGAACATAACTTCCAAATGTTCAGACCACACTAGAGGAAGAGATGGATGAACATTAATAAAAGGATTGTCAGAGAATAGTCCATCTAACAGATGGCCTGCGGAATGGGTGGCTCCCTTAACCAACTGGGTTAGGCCGAGACTATCCAACACATCTTTGAGTAGTACAGAATCCTGGTTCTGAGCGTCTTCAAGATGAATAATAAAACTACCCAGGTGTACTCTAAGGAGTCGGCTATTGTGTCAAGAAGTTGACTCGGGGCCTGAAAGGAGGCTGCTTTTGGGGCCGGGGAGCGATAAATAAGACTACTAAAGGAATGCTTATCTAAGAGCTTGATTTTTGTAGGATAATGCCTCAAGCTCTCTCGAGCTGCTATGGCTGATAAAAGTGGCTTTGAGCATGCTGCGATAGATGATAGCTAAACCACCACCTCTTTTGTCCATGTGATCCTGTCTGAGGATGGCATACCCTGCTGGAACAGTGTTTGCCAACTCTGGGCCAGAGGCCACGTCAGCCCAAGTCTCAGTAATAAATGCAATATCCAAGGAGTGAGTTTGTAGAAAATCAGCAAATTTACAAGCATGCCTGTTAAGAGAGCAGGCATTAATCAAGGTGCAGCGAGAAGGCAAAGCTAAGGGAGACCTCTTGAGGGTAGCTTTCTCTGAGATAGTAGAGTCTCTAATCCTTAGGTTAGAAAGCGAAAGCCTGCAACAGGGGCAGGTGCGATATTTGATGGGACTAGCAAGACACAGGGTGGGTCCTGGGCAGCGCTTACCTAGAATATTCAGGGTGAGCAGTTGGTCTCTGGAGTACTGTGTTAGGGCTGTAGGCTAAGAAGGCCCACCAACATAATGACTGGGGCTGAGCACAGTTCGAGCGTGGACGGGCGCAGACGGACTTGCCTTAGGCACGCCTTTGTTTGATCTTTTCATTGTAATTGCTTTTCAGGTTATACTTTCCTCTTGGAAGGATGCTTCCAAGTCATCTATATCAACATAGTGGAATTTTATCTGTGATGCACATAGAATAGCCAATGTTTCGTCATTATCTGTTCATCAAAAGATTAAATCTGATTTGTACTGGTTATCCTTTCCTATATATTTATACTCTCACTCACCTGTTACTTAGTTCTTATCCCTTTTCCTATCTCTTTATCTTCCTATAATCCTTCCTCTCTCTTTTTCTCTTCCTCTTTTTTCTTCCTATTTCCTTTTTCTTCTCTCTTTTATTCCTTTTCCTAGCTCTCATTTCCCCTTTCTCCCCCGCTATTTTTTTTTATATAAAATATGTCTACTTTATACTTTTTAAACTAATACTATTGATTTTATATTTTTTTCTTAGCAATTGTATTGTTACATAGTTTTACTTATTGCCATGCATTTATTATATATTACTCGTTAATTCTCTAACTCTTCAATAACAAATATTTAACAAAAATACAAAAGAGGGACTTTGCTCACAGGTTCGCGCTACAAATCCGGAGGTGCAAAGAAATAAACGACTACATGAACTGTCCATCAGAGAAATGGGACATTTTATAAATTCTGTTGGGAGGGAGCTCCATAGGGTATGTTGTAGCACCATTCTGTGATTTAGAGACTGCAGTTAGACAGGAATACCATTTTAAGTTGTTTAAACCACTTTCAGGATTGGCTACATCTGAAATGTCAATTAAACTTACCCTATTTAAGCATTATGTAACATGTAGTCGGAATCTGGATTATTATTTAGGGTGGGTGACTACCCACCTCAAGGATAATCCCAACCTAGTCAGTGTGAACCCTCAAAGTCACTAAAAAAAATCTGAGCTCAAAGTACCTACGGCACAGAGCAGACCGGCGTAACAAAGGGTGAACTGGAAAGCATCCAAGTAGTACAAAAACATCAAGCAATAAAAATCCCAAATCAAATCAGAAAAAAGAGCAAAATGTTACCTAAACAATGAAAAATCTAATAAGGGGAACTGAAGATATGAATAGTTAAAGTTGTAAGCGAAAATAGCACCAAGAAGCAGAAAGCGCCTGTGGGGGAATGGGTGGAAATATGGCTTATGAGGGTTTTCGGATTTCTGTATGTTTACTTTATTTAAGGACTGGATATATACTATGAACAAAAGGGAAAGAGGTATGAATATATCTATAACGCGGTGGAGTCCAAGTCTCTTTAGGTTACAGTAATTTCTTCAGATTATGAAGAATGGTTGTCACGCTTATAACCAGGTCTTTTCTCTGTTCTTCTCTCTGGATGGTCACTACCAACACACTTAGGAGAATGTGTTGGTAAGTAGAGGATGTATAAGATTATAAGACCCCCCCCCCTTTTTTTCTACTATGTAAAATATCTTCCATTCGTTCTTAGGTATAGATTATAGGAAGTCTGCTTCACCGCTGCTGGACACAGAAGGTCAGTCACAAGATGCTTGGAGTTCATTTCTTTGATCTGGGTACAA
The DNA here is from genome assembly GCA_963921515.1 of Calotriton arnoldi. NCBI lineage: Eukaryota > Metazoa > Chordata > Amphibia > Caudata > Salamandridae > Calotriton > Calotriton arnoldi. The sequence goes on along the minus strand of CAWUFW010000089.1, from coordinate 4,725,535 downwards.
GAGAAAGCATGCACAATCCCGCGGGCCTCCTCCCAGTTCACAGAATGCAGGTCCAGGCCTTTTCTATTCCTCATCCGGTCGAGACAATTTTTGGAGGAGGGTCCCTGGAGATGACACATTTATGCCTGGGTGTGGGTGACTCCTGGCCCCTCTCAAAATAATGGGGTAAAGGTTTCCAGGGGTTTACCCTACCCACTTATATAGGAGCTCCTGTTTGTCCTATTGCAAACAATCACATATTGTCCCTCACTGCCAAAATCCAAGATGGGGAACTATTTTCCGTCATTACTATTACCCAGAGGTGTGGCCAGGTTATTGAGCAGTCTCTTCCTCTATGTTCACTTCAAGCTAGTTCTGGGTGTAGCTTTCCCCACACTTGGTTTGGTACCTGTCTGACTGGGAGAAAAAAATCTGGGCCTCTCAGGTGTTACCTAACATTGGCTTGTAACAGGGAGTTCCATTTGAAGTAAATTAAGTTCCTAGGTATAGCCCCAAACGGTCTTCCTGACAGGGGAAGAAAAATATCTTCCCACACCCAAGCCATTATCTCTTCTCTGTAAGCTATTTTCACATCTCATCAGGGCTAATCACCTACTGGACTATTGCTGGAGAGCAAACGCAGATTAGTCTGCAGGAGCTTCAGGAAGGGAAAAATGTATTTCTAAAAGGTAATTTAATATTTATTAAAAATCTGACATCCCCATTAAGTTGAACTGTTAATAAATATTAAAAGACTGGATAAATCATATTTCTAGCTGGCCCCTATTCAGAAATTGAATATTTAATTCTGCTTCACATTTATCCTATCGGCCAGTTAGAGTCTTCTTACAGTAAAAGTTGCTTATGGGTGCTATTCACTGTAAGGACATGATAACTTTAAATTTCTACATGTCTTGCTTTTACATACCATGCACCTTACCTTGTGGGCTACAAGGCCTACATAGAGGTGACAATAATATTTAAAAGGATGGTTTTTCCCATGTCAAAAGGATTATTTTGGTAGGTTGCAGTGCAGGTTTTACACTACAATAGTCAAGCTACACAAGGTAGACCTGAGCCTTGTTCGTCCTGACACTGTAGAGGATGGCATATTAGGTGCTGCAGTTCTCAAATGCCATTTACCTTACTGGCCCTGGGTACATTGTCTACACCAAATACTAGGGGTTTATAGGCAAGTTAAATGGAACAATTAGGGATAAGCCAATTCAATCATGTTTAAAGAGGAGCACAGACTCGTTACTACTGGTTAGCAAGGGTAATGTTCTAAAGCCAGCAAAGCAGATAGGGCAAATATTTTGGAGGATATCACGCAAAAGAGGTCATTTCCTTTAATGTAATCCTGTTGTGAGAGCTGTCAGCATATAATTTACTTCAAAAACTGCAGTAATGCATTCTGGATTCCTTCGTTGTATTTGTGGCTAATAACCACACCCATTCTGTTGCAATTAGAACTACGTTTTTCTATTTCCACTGCACTGACTGGGGTGCACCTTTAAAACTACCAAGGTACACACCACGGAAGGACCTTTCATCTGCACACATTGCCGGTTCATCTGCAGCAGCATACCCACTCACATCCCTGAAGCACCAACAACAAAACCTACCCTTCACCCTAAAACTACTAAACACATCAAACCAGCAACCCAACAGACGCTCGCATGCATGCTTCTCAACACACGATCTCTCAGCAAAAACACTACTGAAGTATGGGCTCTCCCTCGGTAACAACATGCCAGACCTCCTTTTCCTCACAGACACCTGGCTCAATCCCGTGTCAGCACCAGACATCGCCATGGCTATCCCAACGGGCTACAAGAACAAATGATAGAACCACCTTCACAACCCAGGAGGAGCCTTGCCATCAGTCACAAGGACACCATTAAATGCTCAAATTCCATGGACAACAAAACACCCCCTTCATGGAATACAGGCACTTCAAACTGTAAATCAGTGATATCTTCACCCTAAAAGGAGCCTTCACCTGCCGACCACCAGGACTGCGAACCAACTTCAGCATGGGCTTCATTGCCCCCTTCACCATCAACTCCAGGAACCTCGTACTACTCAGTGATCTCAATTTCCCCCTAGAGGACTGAATGGGGCCCTGCTCCACAGTTCTCTTCAAAAGTCTGGACAACATCAGACTCACCTGGCTCATCAAAGACCCCACACTCATCGCAGGAAGCACACTCAAACCTATCTTCCCCCGACATCAGGACCATATACAACTCCACCTCACTGCTCACATTGACAGACCATTCCATTATCCATTTCCAAATAGCCATACTGCATTTCAACGCTCCCACCAGCCCCAGCCTATCAAGCCCCGGCTTCGGAAAAGTCTCAGAAGTAGACTGGCTCAACACCCTCAACATGGACCAACCCAACATCACCAACAACCTCAATGAGTACATCACCAACTTCAAAGAATGGATCAAGAACTGTGCAGACTTGCTTGCACCCCTCAAAACTACCAGACAAAGAAGAGCCAACAAACAAGCCAGCTGGTACACAGATGACTTCCAAGAATCTAAACACCACTGCAAACAACTACAAAGAAATTTGAGAACCAACCACAAAACCAGCGCCAGAAATGCATACAATGTTGCGCCCAGATGCTACCACCAACTTCTAAGAAATACCAAAAAAAGAGCACTAGCTGAACACATTCGGGCAAGCACCCACAGCTGCAAGGAAATCTCTATTGTCAAAGAATTCACCACCACCGAGGCTGCAGTCAGCAGCATCACCCATTCACAGAAACTCTGCGACAACTTATCTAACTTCTCCCACAGCAAAATAACAAGCATCTACATCAAACTTCTACAACTAGTAGCTCGTGAGCTAATGGTAGCTAACCAGCACTCTGAAAGTAGCTTACTGTGTGCAGCCCAGCCTACTAAATTTGAAGATTTTGCTTGGTTTTATTATTCTTGTGTATACCAAAACTGAAAATCATTTATTCAAGATGAAAATGTGCATCTTTTCAAAACATTTTTCAGGAGCTGAATATATTTAGAGCAGATATGAGTGATCGATCATGTGGTATACGGGAAACATACTACTTATATTATAACTTTAGTGCCAGCAGCTTTGCAGCTATGTCTGTGATGTATTTTGCATGTAGAGGTATTAAAATTCATTAATCCTATTTTTACATTACTGCTAGCATTCTTGCCTGATACACTGAGGGATCACTACTCCATCAATCAAAATTTATAAAGTGCGGCAATTCACTTGTGAGGGTCTTGAAGAGCTGGAGATGTTGGCTGCTGCATGGTGGTTTTTATTCGAACTTCCAGGTCTCGAGCTCTTTCCTGAATTGCTAGAGTGATGGGACGGTCTTGAGTTCTAGGGGAAGGCTGTTCCATGTCCTGGCCACCAAGTGGGAGAAAGAGCATCCTCTGCTGTTGGTTCGGTGGACCTAAAGGGTGTCTGAGAGGAAGAGGGAGGCAGATCAGAGGTATCTGATCGGTTAGTGGTAGGTCAAGCATTTGTTGATGTATGCTGGTCCTTCCATGTTTAGGGCTTTGTAATCGTAGGTCAGCATCTTCTGTATCAGGAGCCAGTAGTTTCCTGAGGTGGGGTGTGATGTGGATCCTTCTGGGGAGGTCAAGAATAAGTCTCGCTGCTGTGTTTTGTTTTGTCTGAAGTCACTTCAGGAGGTGTGCAGTGATTACTACATAGAGTGCATTTCCATTGTCCAGCCTGCTGGTGATGAGGACCTGTGTGACTGTCCTTCTGACTGGGAAACACTTGAAGATCTTGCGGAGCATGCGAAGGGTGTAGAAGCATATGTCATTCCAGGGCAAGGTGTTGCTTCCAAAGATGAGGACTTCCGTCTTGTCCGTGATGAGTTTGAAACAGTTGTCCTTCATCCATTTGGCAACGTTCAACTTGTAAGTGTGGAAGTTGGATCTGGCAGTGGAGGGGCTTTGGTCAGTGAGATGATGAACCGGGTGCCATCTGCCTAGGTGATGAAGTTGAGTTCGTGTGATACGACGGTGTAGGCGAGGGGGTCAAGTAGGCGTTGAAGAGGGTGGGGCTGAGGGACAGAACTTTGGGGAACTTCGGAGATGTCTCAATGATGTGGTTAGCTCAAAATCTGAATTGGAAGGGTCTAGGAGGTTGTGGTGCTCCAAGTATTGGGTGATGGAGGGGTTCAGGAATTTCCTGAACTTGTCACCGACCGTCTTGCTTCCAAGGTTGAAGTCGTGGTGGGGGTAGGTGTCCGTTGGTGCGCCAGAGTGCACAGAGCTCATGATGAAGATGGTGTCTGGCATGGTGAGGAGGTCCTAGTGGGTGAGCAGTTGTTCGGGGTTTGTGTTCGTGGGTGTGAGCTGGTTGATATGGTCAGCAGTGGAGAGTTGGGGTTCAAAGTTTCCATAAATGGCTGAGATCTTGTAATGGAAGAAATCCACAAGGGTGTTGCACAGTTCCTGGGAGGGTGTAATTTTGTTCTCGGCGACAGCGGGATTGGAGAATTCCTTCACGATGGCGAAGAGTTCCTTGCTGTGGTTTGTACTGGCTTCAATTCGGTCTGCTAGGGAATTCTTCTTAGCTTCTTTCAGGAGGCGGTGGTACTGTTTGAGTGCTGTCTTGAAGGCGGTGCGGTCTTCCGTCTTTTTGCAGATATGCCACTTCTTTCTAGTTGCCGGCAGATGCACATGGTAGATTTCAGTTCTTCGGTGACCCAGCTAGATGTTTTGGTTGGTCCTTTGGTGCTGGCTGTCTTTGTGGGGGCAATTGTGTTGGCGCATTCTGTGATCCACTGGAAGAAGTTTTTTTGCTGCTTGTTCTGGGTGGGGTGTTGAGTCTGGGAGGTGAGAGCAGAGAGCGTTGTTTCACTGGTCTTCTGATAACTTTTCCAGTCTCTGCACAAGGAGCTGGGGGGCACAAAACCAGAGCTGGTAGGTCTTGAGATGGTGAAGTGGATGCTGTAGTGGTCAGTCCAGGTGACCGGTGTGGTGTGGTTGTACTTGACTCTGTCACTGGAAGTGAAGATGGGGTCCTGCGATGTGGGTAGGGTCGGTGACATGTTTGAGACTGATGTTGGTCATACTCTCCAGGAGGTCGGTTGTGTTGGCGTCGCTAGGGTTGTTGAGGTGGAAGTTGAAATCCCCTAGGAAGATGTAGCGTTCAGAGTCGATGGCGATTGAGGCAATGAGGTCTGGGATGGAGTTGAAGTAGCTGGGGCATGGTCCTGGTGGTTTGTAGGTGAGGGTACCTCTGATGGTGCTTTTTACGTCTGTGTGATGTTGAAAGTTAAGATGTTCCATTATCGGGCCTGGGTCGTTTGCGGAGGTCCTACAGTGGATGGTGTCCTTGTAGATGACGGAAATTACACCTCCATGTTTGTTGGATTGGTCCTGGTGTGTTATTTTGTATCCTTCGGGGGTGACGATTGCGATGCCTAGTGCAGAGGCGGGATTGAGCCAGGTCTCGGAGAAAGAAGATGTTCAGGATGAGGGATGAGATTGTGTTCTAAATCTCCATGACATGTTTACCGAGTGATCGTGTGTTGAGAAGGATGCACTGGAGGTTGTCTGAGGTGGTCTCGGACGATGTAGTGGTGTCTTTAGTGTTGTTTGCTCCTTCAGTGCTGCAAGTGAAGAGGCAGTGCTGGCAGAAGAACGGTTGTCTGGTGTTACTTAGTGATGTGCGGCAGCAGTGGTTGTTGAGGTGAGTGGGATCCAGGACTCGGAGGTCAGTGGCATTGTAGGTGCGTGGGGTGCAAGAGCCAAGGTTTCTGGCGCTGGGCACTGTCAAGTCGTGGACGGGTGCAGATGGGCTTGTCTTTGGCATGCCAGCAGTGCGCTCACTGCACTTGTCCGATTCCATGTGTCCGCTGTGTGGTCGCGCAGCAACTTCCTTTTAGTCGGTCCTGGGAGGGTAGCTACTGAGAATCTTGTGTGGGGTAGCCATTATGTAATCGTGTCTGATATGGTCACTATTACAACACTAATAATATTAGGTGATTGGGATAATTGTCATTGAACATAAATAATTCTTATTACAGAAAAGGTTGGAGAACCCTGATCTACAGTAACTTCGAATACCAACCGGAAGGATTCCTGGCTATGTAAAATTCACTCATACCTTCTCATGTATGGGCCTAAGCACAGTAGAATGCAGTATGTTGGTGGAAAAATGTGTCACATGACATGGGAGGGTTTGACAGCTGCACATCAAGTTCCAGTCTCCTTAGATGATATTGAGGCACACAGATAGGCCTTACATCCTTTCCGGCTATATCACTGGGACAAGCCACTGACTGCTGAGACCAAGAAGACGCTTGGAGACAAACAGAACCTCTTTGATGGGAAAAGGTGGTTCAAAATTGGACAGGCAAAAACAAACTGCATCCCTGCACACCCCCACAGTCAACGGACACATCTAGATCCTCTCTCAAGGCTTGAAAATTCAGAAGATGTACATTTACTTTCCTGTGATATGAGATACTCTACGTACTCCTTTGACTAGAATAATCACAATTCTCACCTTACTGCTAACTGCCCTGTTCCCTCTGTGTCAGCATGAAAAGTTGTATATTTCCCAATGGAGGGCCAGGCTGTGACTATTCTCATTGATGCTTTACATAACACTTAAGCCACTAGACCCATGTCTGTCCAACTTGTTTATTGTACACCTGCAAAACAACACTGGTCGGGTACTCTTTTCTCTAGCTCCATATTATAGTTTGAACTCTGGTGGGGATTGATCTCCCTTCACCCACTTTTACGGATGATATTGTGCCTCTTCCTACACTGCAATAAGGGGTATATAGTTCTTAACTTGGCATCACAGCACTACATGCCAGCATGTTTCAAATAACGACAGTCTTACAGCCAGTGGCTGTGGTACCGTTGGTTAGGCCGTTAAGTCGACCCTTAGGTTAACAAGTTCGCAGAGTTGGAGTTATTAGACTCACTGAATAAGGTATTTGTTGTCTTTTGTTGCACGCTAAACTCTCCCACCACTACCTGATCCCGCCAACCCCCACGCCCCCCCACAGCTGTAATAGTACGATCTTACATAATCTGTGAGGGAAGCAGTCCTGTAGGCCCATCATCTAGATAATGCCAAAATAGACTAATCGCCACACCATTCTTGGGGTCTATAATACCTATGGCCTTGGTGACGGAACCTGGTTCAGAGGTCTCCTTCATGGGTTTCTACTTAGGTTCCATTGAACAATACTCAAAAAGACCCTAGTCCATGATAGATAGTTAAATACGTTACAGACCTGCACAATGCATATACTCCGCAGGCTTTGACTATCGTTTTGTTAAATCTCAATGGATTTCCACTTTATGTCAAATGCAAGGAAACACTCTCCTTTCTGGGTCATCAGTGACCTGACAGTGCTTCTAGAGGAGACTCACCTGACCCCATTGGTGGCTGAGAAGCTTTGTAGGGATTGGATGGATTATGGTATCCACTCGGGCCTCACTCTGAGGGACAATACACTGCCTATAACACAGAAACCTCTCAGAAAAAATGGTATGGCAATGCTCCTGCATAAATCATTCCCTTGTACGATCCTACATAAGTGGTTTGATCATGGGGAGCTATGTATTTGCTATACTTAACTCCTGCGACCATATTTTGGTAGTGGAATCCATAAACACATCGACCGGAGACAAAACTATCTTCCTTTCCTGAATGCACAGACTCTTGGTCTCCTTTGGCAGACTTAGAGTGGTACGGTGTTTGTGTGGGGGGCAGATTGGAACATCATGATAGATCCTGTACGTGATAGATCAGGAGCCCCCTATACACAGCATGGCAAGGAGAGGGGTGACTTAACGGACCTCATACTCAACCATGCTTTGATAAAAATCTGGCGCCTTCTTCACCCTTGTGATTAAGAATACACATTCACATTTGCCCTCACAGCATACATACCAGGATTGTGTATTTTGTTCTCACACCACCACTGGCCCAACACCTCACACAGACCTACATTATTCTTGGTGGGATATCAAACCACAAACTCATTGGCATTAACTTTAACAAAGATCTGATAAGGCCACTAAAAGGGCCTTGGCGCATGAATATCGGACCCTTCAAAGAACCCAATGATAAGGTGTGCCTTTGTTCCCACCTGAGACAATGTATAGAAGCTAAAAAGAATGCAATTGAGTCAGCGCAGACACTCGGGGGGGAGGGGGGCAAAGCGTGCGTTTGCGGCTTCTTGATGAGTGGCACAGTGCTTGCAAAGAAACAATCGCATACCACCAGACTCGACTTGGGAGCATCCCTTCGTACTTTAACAGAGTCTTATTCAGAATCACCGGCATGCTCCACCCTCTCAGCCCTACTCAAGGCTAAAATGGAACCCAATGGTCTGTGTACATTGGAGGTAGAGAAGTCCTTAGTCCATACCCGCCAACTCCACTATGAGTAGGGAGGGAAGGGGGTAGACTTTTGGCAGCCCAGTTGTGACAGGTCAAATTGGCAAGGCTGATGCCGGCTATCCATAATTCGAAAAAGGATCTGTTAACACAGCCGAGTGAAATCAACAAAACATTCTTATGAATCCCTGTACACCTCAGATGTGGCCTATGCTCCAGACATGGAGCCAGACTTTGAGAACCTACTTATTTCCACATGGACTAGGGAGCAGGCTGATAAGCTGCAGGAATAAAGCACTGAAAAAGAAACCGCCGATGCCAAGCAAAGCACCAGGAGAAGACTGTTTCCCCACAGAATTTGTTTAAATAACCAAAAACGTAATCGCCCCCTGCTGACGTTGGATTTCAAGAAGACCCATCAGCAGGGCAACCTCAGAGATGAATTCGCCAAGGCAAGAATATCTGTCATTCTTAAGCTTGATAGCAACCTGTTAGAATCCTGCAGCTACAAGCACATCTTCCTTATTAATGTAGATGCAAAAATTTTAACAAAAGTTCTGGTGAACTGCTTTAAACAGCTCCTCCTGCTTTTGATACATCCCATGCAATTGTGATTTATGCCGGTTAACTCCTCATCCAACCGCCTATGTACTCGGTCCCACATGCTTTGGCAGTTGAGACAACCTGGGCAAAAACACAAGTTACTTACCTTCAGTAACGATAGATCTGTAAGAGACATATATTAGTTATAGATTCCTTACCTTAGAATTACCCCCAGGCTTCAGACTGGATCCGGAGAAATTTTTTCGTAGCAGTACCCTTGCGCGTCGGTAGGTGGTGTCAGTAGACTCCGCGTCCGTCGTCGGCGTCGTGATCGCCGGGATGACGTTGTGGTATCTACTTAGACGGCGCCCCTGTGCACTGACGTCAGTTCTTTACACGACATTCCACGCCAGAAGCGCAGAGCCATGCAAGACACTGACCATTGGTGCACAAAACTAGGGCCCTGAAAGGGAGTCCCTTACACTAGAAGTCAGTTCGCAGAACAGGAAGGATGGGTTGGGCGGTAAGGAATCTATAACTAATATATGTCTCTTACAGATATATCGTTACAGAAAGTAAGTAACTTGTTCATCTGAAAGAGACTATTAGTTATAGATTCCTTACCTTAGAATAGATACCCCAGCAATACCAACCCCGGAGGTGGGTCTGCGAACCAAGTTCACACCAGGAAGTCCTGGAGAACTGAACGGCCAAAGAAGCAGTCTCTCCGGACTTGAGTATCCAGGCAATAATGTCCAGTGAACGTGTGCAGCGATGCCCACGTGGCTGCCTGGCCGATGTCATTGAGAGGGACTCCGCGTCCCAAAGCAGTAGTGGCTGCCGTCGCCCCGGTGGAGTGGGAGCGTAATCCTACTGGGGGTTCCTTCTTCGCCAATGAATAGCATATTTTGATGCAAAGGATGACCCAACGAGAGATGGTCTGTTTCTGCACGGCCCGACCTTTTTGGGCGCCCACATAGCCAACAAAGAGTTGATCGTCCACCCGGAATTGCTTTGTATGATCCAACTAAAAGGATTGCGCACATTTTGGATCCAGACGGTGGAGCCTTTCTTCCTCTTTAGAAGGATGCAGGGGCGGGAAGGAGGTGGGCAAAGTGATAGTCTATCCTATGTGGAAAGAGGTAACCACTTTGGGGAGAAAAGAAGGCCGAGTTCTGAGGACAACCTTGTCCGGATGAACAGCAAGCAAAGGAGGCTTAGAAGAAAGAGTCTGAAGCTCACTCACCCTGCGAGCAGAGGTGATGGCAATGAGAAAGGCAATTTTCAGAGTTGAAAGTCTGAGAGGACAAATATTTAATGGCTCGAAGGGAGCACACATCAGGTAAGTCAGAACCAGATTCAAGTCCCACTGGGGCATTACAAAAGGAATAGGAGGAAAGAGATGAGTAATGCCCTTTAGAAACCTATTTACAATAGGGGACTTGAAAAGAGAAGGGTGATTTGGAAGGCGAAGGAAGGCCAAAACGGCTGAAAGATAGCCTTTAAGGGTGCCCAGAGCAGAACCCTGCTGGGCCAAAGAAAGAAGGAAGAGGAGAACCTCTGAAAGAGGGGCAGAAAGGAGATCCACAGCCTTTGCTGTGCACCATGCCACAAATTTGTTCTGTATACCTATTTAGTGGAGGGACGCCTGGCTGCCAAGAGGACATTACAGACTTCGGGAGGAAGGTCAAAAGCTGTCAACTGTCGCCGCTCAATCTCCACGCAAGGAGGTGGAGGCTGGCAGGTTCGGGTGGAGGACCGTCCCCTGCTGCTGCGACAGAAGATCCTCCTGAAGAGGCAGTCTGATCGGAGGATCGTTGGCCATGTACAGGAGCTCGGGATACCAGACTCTTCATGCCCGATCCGGAGCCACAAGAATGACTTGGGCCCGGTCGCGCTTGATCTTCTTCAGCACTTTGGGTAGAAGTGGTATAGGCGGAAAGGAGTATAGAAGACCCCAACTCCACACGCGACAAAAAGCGTCGCCAAGCGAGTGCCTCCTTGGAAATTCCAATGCGCAGAACTGCAGACATTGCGTGTTCTCTGTGGTGGTGAACAGATCTAACCAAGGCTCTCCCCACTGCTGAAACAGACCTTGCACCACCTACGTGTGAATACACCATTCGTGATCCACCATACACTGACGGCTGAGTTCATCCACCCTGGCGTTCAGGGAACCTGCCAGGTGTTGAACACCAGGGACATGTCCTGATGTTCCATCCATGTCCGGATGCGAAGGGCCTCTTGACATAGGGTCCACAACCCCACCCCGCCCTGTTTGTTGCAGTACCACATGGTGGTGGTATTGACCGTAAACACCTGCACTACTCTTCCCTTGACAGTAGGAAGGAATGCCTTCAGTGCAAGACGAATCGCCCGGAGCTCCAGAAGGTTGATGTGGATCTTGGACTCCGTCAGAGACCAGAGGCCTCTGATCTCCGCCTCTCCCATGTGGCCGCCCCATCCCAGGAGTGATGCATCTGTCACCACCGTAAACTCTGGTTGGGGAAGGGAGAAACGACAGCTTGGGGCGAGCCCGCCTTCAACAGCCAGTCGTCGGGATAGGGGAAGACTGGAACCCCTGATCTGCGCAGATGAGCTGTGACCACCGCCATCACTTTCATGAACACCCGAGGGGCGCTGGTAAGGCCAGAGGGGAGCACAGTAAACTGAAAATGATCGTGGCCTACCGTGAACCGCAGGTAGCGCTGGTGGGCAGGCAGAACGGGGTTGTGAAAATAAAGCGTCCTGCAAGTCCAACACCACCATCCAGTCTCCAGGGTCGAGGGCAAACAGAATCTGAGCCAATGTCAACATTTTGAACTTCTCCTTCCGGAGGAAGCGGTTGACGTTCCTGAGATCCAAGATAGGAAGCGGGCCTTTGTCCTTCATGGGCACCAGAAAGTAGTGGGAATAACAACCACAACGTACTTCTGGGGCAGGAACTTGCTCGATAGCTCCCTTGGCCAAGAGAGCCGTAACTTCCTGGCGGAGAAGGGCCAAGTGATCCTCCGACATGCGATGGAATTGAGGTGGCATGGATGGAGGGGTAGTCTCAAAGGGGAGGGAGTAGCCCCTTTGGACTATCTGCAAAACCCACCTGTCCGACGTGATAGTTTGCCAGTGGGGGAGGTGATGGCGGATCCTGCCGCCCACTGGCAACTGGTGGCCCTAAAAGGTAGGACTAAGAGAGTTTGGAGACTGCTGCAGAGGGAGCACTAGTGGACTGGCCCGCCCGCTGGCCCCCAGACCCACAACACTGGGTCCCACGTCCCCGGCCGGGCAGAGGCTGGGCAGCTTGCGCCAGCCTGGGGCTCTGGGAGGAACGTGGCAGGGCACCCCTTCCGTAGCCACGAAAGGGGGGAAAGGCACACTGCATGGGTCGAGATATAGTCACAAGGCCCAAGGACCTGGCCGCAGCCCTAGAGTCCTTGAAGCGCTCAAGCGCGTGGTCTGCCTTGTCGCCAAACATGCGACGGCCATTAAAGGGCAAGTGTAGATTGGACATCACCCGAGAAGCCAGTGGATCTCAGCCAGGCGTAGCATCTCAGGGCTACGACGTTGAAATAGTCCTGCCTAGCGAGTCGGCGGTGTCCAGGCCACAGCGAATGGCGAACTTTGCTGCATCTCTCCCTTCGGCAACCGCACGGGAGAGTGCGGCTCGGGTCTTCTCCGGGCACTGCGGCAGCACCTGCTCAACCATATCCCACATGGAGTGGGTGTAACAGCCCAAGAGACATGCGGTGTTCACCGACCGCAGTCCTGAGCTGGCAGAAGAAAACATCTTCTTCCCAAGGTGTTCCAGCCTCTTGAATTTCCTATCTGGGGGAGCAGTAGGGAATGAGCCTTTGGAAGTAGAGGCTTGGACTACCAAGCTCTCAGGTATAGGATGTTGGGAGAGGAAAATGGGGTCGCCCGGAGCCGTGCGGTGGCGTCGGGCAATCATCCTATCCACAAGGGGCCCCTGTGCTGGGCTTGGACCAAGTGCCCAGAAGGATGTTCGTGAGGGCCTCATTGAATGGCAGCTGGGGCTCTGAAGAGGCTGCTACCAGCTGAAGCACCTCAGTCAGGAGGTTAGTCCTGACTGCCACTGTATGAAGCTCAAAGCCCAAGGCGTCAGCCACCATACGCAACACCACAAAATAGGGTTTGCTGCATCAGAAAAGCATTTTTTGCATTCGCAAAGGGGCCGAATTCTGCGAATCGGCCCGTTTGCGAAGACAAAAATGCTTGATGTATGTGCCCCTTATTGCTGAAACCTTTTGAGGCACTATGACGAGACTTCGGCTTTAACCAACACTGTCGATATCATCAGTTATCCCATGCGCTGGCTACAGGATTAGACTATATTGAAATGCCTCTTGAATTTATATACACACACATACACATACACTTGGAAAGATTTGAAGGGCACCATCTCTGGTCTCTACACCATGCTGATTAACACACCCATTTTTTTATCCGACTTCTCAGGCTTTACAGCACTGGTGGGAAACTAGTTTTAACACTCAATTTCGGGACACTGAATGGGAAGACATACTCACGACCTATAATAAGGGGCTCAGAGAATCCTGCATGAAATATGGTTATTTCAAGGTTCTCCACTGGTAGCATTGATCGCCGGGGAAACTGGGTGAAATTAACCATGAGCACCAATTGCTGGAGATGTGGGTCCCAAGACAGTGATATACCGCACATTTTGTGAGACAGTCCAAAGATAAGCCCATATAGGCATAAAATATGGGGTCAGATGTATCTAGACTTTCAGGATCGCATACCATTGATGGGCAGAATAGCACTCTTCCATGACACGTCACCGCTTGAGGGTGTCTCACATTTGGAACACAGATGGTTCTCCACAACAATGGGAGGGGCTACTTTTAGTGTTCTATGCCTTTGGAAGACTGATAAGATCCCATCTCTGCAGACATGGCTGACAGACATGCAGGAGTTGTCTTCTTTTGAGAAACTGATTTATAAGCTTAATGATAGGTTCTCAGTTTGATGGAGTCTGGTGGGCATTCTCATCTTAATATGGGTCTGGGACACAGTACCACCCACGTTCCCTATATAGATGGGAACCAATATTCGGACCACTTACCTTACCTCCTTTCCCCCTTTTCCTCCTACTGCCCCCCCCCCAGGTTCCCTGTACCCTTGTGCTTGCCCACAGGGCCGGCTCTAGGGCGGTGTGACCGGGTGCTGGCTTCCTGGGGGCGCCATGTTTGCAAGTTTAGTATGTTTTTAAAGCACCTGCTGCAGCGTCCCTTTCCTCCGGCAATTACCAGGCCTCACTAAAATGTCAAGATAACTCCTGTGATTAATGTTCTTCCTGGAGAGAGATCAGAGTTTTGTATGGTTGAGGTTTTGACTTATGTGAATTTAGTGCAGAAAGTTAATATACCTGCTGCAAAGAACGTGTACCAAGTAGATTACAGAGTGCATATCATGTAAACTGATCAGCAGTTTACCGCTTTTAAAAGAGACATCTTTTTGTTACTAGCAATTTATAACTTAAAGTCCTAATATAGAACAGTGAGCTATTAACTTTCATCACAGAACTGCATACACACTGCAAAGTATACATTAGAAAATTGATTAATGTTGCAAAAAGGGTTAATTTGGCTAGAAATCGATTCTTATTATTAAAGAAAACTCCCAACTATGCTGTTTCTTTTTCGACTCTGAGTTTGTGCTTCTCCACACCAAGCCCTCCTAAACTATACTGCCTACCTGTATGGATGACATGTGGCTCCTACACTTTTAGTCCTTTGGCTTATGTAACATTTCCTATACCCTGATTTACACACGTATGATTCGATTGTCTCTGTGTAATGTGTGTGTGATCCAAAGTGCTCTGACACCCTACACTGGTATGAGTGGCGCTATATAACTAATTCAATGCATCTGAGAGAGAGTGGTTATGGAGACTTGGTCACTGTTAAAGGGTGCTAGTGAGAGAATCCGTGGTGGAGGTGGTCATTGGGGGGCGGGCGGGGGCGCCAACAAACATTGTCGCACAGGGCACCACCAGCGCTAAAGCCGGCCCTGCTTGCCCAGGACCAGAGAGAGAGACACGTTTTCTCATTCTTGATTATCATATGCCTGCAGGGATTTGCTGCCCTCCACTTATGGACATGAGAGTACGTATCTTGAGGTTCAAGTGCTTCTCAATGTTTTCAAATGATATTTGTTTGTTTTTCATAATGCTCGTCTTACCATATTTCACACAAGAAGGAACATGTCAATGTATTTGTTGATAAAGTTGGACCTATATGGTGCACTGTCTTGTAGAAATTTCAATAAAGGAACGTGAAAAATAAGAGTAACTGTACTACTGACTTCTAATTTGAACTTGAAGAAATTAAAGATTCATCTTTGCTCATCACATATTTTAAGTCATTTAAAAGTATGAGTGTGTAAGAGAAAAGTAATTGAGCAGTTATCTAGACATAAATTAATACTAAAATAAAGCAATCTTGCAGATAACTGTCATTTCAGGCATCTAGGCACCATGATGTACTTAAGATAATGTTAGCAAGTACTGCAATCTGAAAAGCAATATCCCTGCAAAGCCTTTTACGTACTCCTTTACCTGCTATAATCGAGTTAAATGACCATTACACGAAAAACTATGAAGGCAGATAAAAGCAATAGAGTAATCAATCACATACTATTATTAGATTTGAAGATCAAGAAGAGGGAGCCATTAGATTACAGCCGTTGAAGAGATACATGGATAACTGTATGGCTCACAAAAATCTGAATTGAACTGGTTTCTGTTGAAAGTGGGGTAATACAATGCCAGAACTAAACAAGAGCCAGCGCAGCAATCTGGCTAAGTCCTCCCGTTGGTGAAAACAAATGGCTGGTAACAAGGGATGATTTTACAGCAGTGATGGACAGAGGTGTGTGTACAAGGAGGGCTTTGTAGCTGACATCAATACATGCACCTCTTTCTTTCTATGGAAACACTGTTTGTGCTTTGTTTCAGCCTCCGCATTGGAAAATCAATTTCTATTATGGCAGTCATTTTGTAATCAAGTTTAATTAGCCCTATGCTAAGGTAGATATCGTGTTTCGATGCTTGGGGTAGAAGAGAGGAGAGGCAGAAAAAAGCCCATGGGTTGAGGTATTGTCTGAAGTGAGGATGGATAACCCTCATTTACTACAAAAAACGGGAACTGTTCCCAAATGTACTTACTTTTGTTCAATTCAAATGTGTGTGTGCTTTATTTAAATAAACATCTTAAACACATCTATGGAGTTTTTTGTACAGACGAAAGTCCCTTGTCAGAGACAAAAAAATTAAACACACAAGAAAAACACCCACTCAAAAAATAAAGATTACTGGTGGGTAATTGGAACACAGCATGCAGTGACACTGCCAGTATCCTAAAACTAGCACAAAAACACATAGAACCGATTCTGCTGATTCACTGGTGGGTTTAAAACAATTGTATAAGCAGGGCCACTACAATTATGCAAGTTTGCGGCTACTGCATTTATTGATTAAAAATGAAGTTACAGCACTTGCCATCTAATCCACCATATGCTGAATAATGTGCAGATTTCAATAACTAGATTTGTTTTGCAGTTTATATGGATAAAAAAAAAAATCTAAAAAGCTCGACATGTACTGCTGCACCATGGCTGACTCTTTGCAAAGGTTAATTGAGCATGCTTCATGGGACAATTATTTATACAATTGTTGTATTCAGGTGTTACTCTAGAATTAATGAGGAGAAACCTTTCCTCAGACAGTATTAATGTGGGTTAATATGACAACAAACGAAATATACTTCCACAGAATGTGCTGCATTATGTCAATTAATGCGAAGAGTTCAGTTTGCGGTGGAGGGGGCCACAAGGAGCAGAGAGAATGTGTCGCAGATGGTTGTCGCTATAGCCCAAAGATTTGGTTGGGCGGCGCAGACAGTTGTTCTTGGAACTTTACATTGGTGGTAACAGGCTGTCTTTGCTGTACGGAGTGCAGATCTTGTGAAGAGTTGGGTTTACCAGAGCTTTGCATTAGCGGTCATCACAGGCAACAGAGTCTCAGTGCAAACAGGCCAGTTTGTGCTTGCAAACAGCCCAAAACTTCACGATTTCACCTTTCTTCTCCAACGTAGCTGACCTGATGCCAGCCATGGGTCCCGGACCTAGGGAGGCCCCTCTTGGGGATCAGGAACTCACTCCAGCAAAGGCCAGTAGTGCTCAGACAGGTCTACTTGCAGGTCCAGTGCAGCAGGTCAGCTGAACAGTTGCAGGGATGCCTCTTGAGCTAATTGTGTCCCTGTAGCTTTGACAGGAGGTCAGCCAACTGACCCTTGGAGTCACTCAGGTTAGCCTTGGAGCTGCCCCATTCTTTCTTCTCAGAGTGCAAAGCAGTCATCAAGCAGCAGGGTAGTACTCCTTCTGTAATGTCCATAGGTCCAGGAGTGTACAGAAGAGTGGCACAAGAGATCCGATATTTGTACCTAGTGCCAGCCTTTGTGTGTGCAGGGAACACCCTGTCCTACCCCCACATCCGGCTCTGGAAAGTTCTTCCCTACCCCATCAAGACTCCAAGAAGTCTGGGGCAACAATTGACTGGTGTCAGGGTCCTTTGCATGTGTTGAAGGAAAAGCCCTTTGAAGTGTAAGTGAGGCAGGGTACAGCTCTGCCCCAACCATCCTGTCACAAAGGCACTCTCCCTGTTAGACCTTGGTTCTACTGTTCACTGCCTGGGCCCAATACACATTCTTAATGGGTGAGCCATTAACAGGCCACGGTAGCTGGAAACTCTTAGAAGGCCTCAGAAACTTTTGGGTAGGAAAATGCTATTTTTCTAAAAGTGGCATTTTCAAAATTGTGATCTAAAATGCAACTACCATTAAAGAGGATTTAGAATTATAATTTGAATGTAAACAGCATATCTCTATCTGCTCCCAATCCAAAGTTATCAATTATTAGATGTAATGAGGTAATCCAGTGTTAGTCAATAGGAAAGATAGACATTACAACAGTGAAAAATGATTTTGGGAGTTTTTCTCTGACAGGACGTGTAAAATCTAAACACACGATCTAATTTTTTTAATACATTACACCCTGTCCTACAAGCCGTTATTGCCTACATTAGGGGTGACATATATATTAAAAAGAAAGGTTTAGGCCTGGCAAAAGGTTTATTTTGCCAGGGTGAAATGGTGGTTTACAACTGCACTACAGGCTGCTGTGGGAGGCTTGAGGCACGTTTTAAAAGGCTTCTTTAGTGGGTGGCACAATGAGTGCTGCATGCCCACTAGATGCATTTAATTTACAGGCCCTGGGTACAGGTAGTACCATTTACTAGGGGCTTACAAGCAAATTAAATGTGCTAATTAGGTGCAGTCCAATTTACAGTGTTTGAAGGAGCGAACATAAGTACTTTAGCACTGGTTAGCAATGGTATAGTGCACAGAGTCCTAAAAGCCAACACAAACTGGTTCAGTAAAGGAAGGGAGTAAAGACAAAAACTTTGGGGGACACCCTGCAGAGAGGGTCAAGTCCAACACACACCATTTGCACCAACAACGTTACTATATGCACTTCCAAGTACTAAATTACAATGCTGGATACATTTGTGTAGATTATTCAGTTTGGCTGCATAAGTGATATCGTGTAAAACCACTGTCTGAAACCAGCTTATAAACACAATCTAGTTGGGTCACAACTCTATTCTACGAATCTCTGCCCAGCCCCTGATAAAAGTGGCACAGGCAGAAGGAAATTTGAGTCATTTTCAAGAAGAACCAAACTATTTTACGGTCAAGACCACAATAACAAATTCCCCAAAGAATTTAGAAGACACTTACAAAAATGAATTTTTTAGACAAAAAGCAGCAAGAAAACTCAAAGGACCAACTGAAATTCACAGGTAGCAGTTTAGCAGGATATAAGCATAATTCCAGGCTGATGAAATGTTTGCTATCTTGGGACGCAGATTATTTTCTGGATCTCTAAGTCCTCCAGCAGGGCAAGTCAGGAAGATAAAGCCAGGAAGTCTTCAGTTTCAGCCACCAAAAGCTACAAGCTTGACAAAGCAATAGAGTTTGCTTTCACCATCGGTTAGATCTGCTCACCCCAATTCAAAGTTTTCACTTCAAACTCATTCACTTTTTTTAGTTCTTGAAATCCTCCAGTGGTGCAAGGCTTGAAGCTATTGTTGGTATGGCTCCCCAAGGCTAGATCGCTTCAAAACTAGGTCCAGTTAAAGCTATTTTCTTTGTGGCAAAATCTCCAGGTAGGACAAACTTTGATATCTTGCCAGACTAGCGTGCATCCTCCATGAGTAGACTCAGCACCCCGTCACCACTGGGAGGCAGAAAAAAAAGACTCACAGCCTGATTTAGAATTGGGTGGACAGGGCATTCTGCCTTAAACGTAGTGCAGTCGACCAAACTCTCAGTTCAAATGCTCTATTTACATTCAGGTGCACCGTCACATTTCCTCTGGTGGAGTTGATAGAAACTTTAAACCAATGGCACCACAAACATTGGGCATTAGTTCAACTATCTTAGAATGTTCGCCCTATTTAAGGTCGATGTTCCAATATACTTCTTTCCTGTTCTAGACTGCTAGGAAAATACATGAAATCAAACTAAAAAACTAAGAAATATGCAGGAAAATAGCTGCCAGCATTTCAGCAACATTTGATTTTTGTTTTCAAACACAAACTCCTAGTTTGTGAGTGCGCTTTTAAACAAAAAACAATAGGGTGCGGGCACGGTGAAGAGTGTTGTTGTGGTGGTGGCATCTATGAAGGCACAGAGGTGTCAGCTAGACAAGTAGCGATCTCACAATACAGTCGGCTATAGTCTGCCAGAGCAGCACAGTACATTCCTACACTGCCCTAGATGAATGGAGTACAGTTGGGTTTGGATTGATTTAATCAAGCTGTTATAGCCCGAATAAAGTTCTCCTCATAATTTGTATACTATTTTCTCTTGTGAGGGAACTTGATATTACCATTTATAATAAATTTTCTACCATTTACCCTTCTGCTTAGGAATCTGGTTTCCTCTCCAGGAACCAGCCCCTTTCACTGGGTTTATTTTCTTTTAAATAGATCATTCAATCTCAACTGCAAGGCCCTTTCATGAGCATGATCTCAGGCATTGTAACTCAGAGCTCTCCAATCCTTCTCTGGGTCAAGTTCATTCATTCAATCATTTGCAATCTAGCCTGCCTAAGATATGTATAGTCTGAAGTTGAATACTTGCCTGAAGCCTGAATGGGAATGCCTGCCTGTCTGTATTCTTCAACGTGAAAAACTATTTTGGCCATCTTCTCTCCCTTTTAGGTATTTTGAAGGAAGGTTCCTACCTCAATTCGCTGTGTGGTGCACAGGGCACCCCAATTCAAGTAAACAAACTTTGTCTGGGGCTTCACTTCTGTAACACATTTCAGGAACACAGATCTGACTAGTTGCAGCTCATCTTCACCAACCTTCAACATAACTGATCGCGAGAAAGGCACACATACGTCATTGACAGGGCACAAAGCTGTCAGATATTACACTTTCCCATCCTCTAGTTCAATTTAACATAACATTCAGCTTAGAGTAACTCCAGTTGCATACTGTAAGAAGTCACAGTATATACTTGTGAATCTACAGGATTGAAGCATCTGGATTCTTCTTAAGTACAACTTTCAATGCACCCAGAACAGCTACTTCTCAGTCACTATACTTTGTCATGTATGCTCCAGGTGCACAATAAAAGTAGTCACTCATAGTCACCCATAAAGGTTGGCATGAATAACATTTTGAGATGCAGTCCAAAAAAAGAAAATAGAGAGGGCATAGTGGCACCTATATATTTCAGGCTCATCATTTGCAACACAGTCTACAAATAATGTAATGAACGGTGTTCAATTATCAGCTAATAAAATGTGACCACCACAATGTCAAGCAGCAGCCAGAACTTGGGTATCTCCTAAAAACTCTTTTGCATTTTGATGAAGCCAGAAGTGAGACAGAAGATGAAATATGCTTCCTTTCCAAAGTCTGAGCTAAGTAGCTTCACAGGCTGGGATGCATTGTGCAAATCATATACTAAATATTAGCATGGTAATGATCACACCATGTCTAGTATTAACAGGAGTATACCACTAACTTTCTACACAAAGATGGTTGAGGCAGTAGCAAAAGCTCACAATCTTCACAATTGACAACATTCTTGAGATTAATGTTCAAAAAGACAAAGGCCATATGACTAAAATTAAGTGCTGGACATAATTTGGCTAAGAGGTTTTAATGTCCTCCTATCTATTCTACAGTGCATTATACTGCACAATATATGATTATTTCATTATTTGCCAGGATTTTTTCAAAGGATTGTGGCTTATTCTCACCACTGCACCTCTGCTAACACTAAACCCAAATTTTCATTTGCACGTTTTTATAGACGGAATAAATGCCACGAGAAATATATATCTTTGAAACTGTGATGTAAAACGTCCCAAAATCACGCGTGTGCCCTTTTGCTCCCAAATATTAAAGCCATGAATAATGTTTTAGGGAAATTGGCTCAGATAATGAGGATAATGTGGATATTTTTACACATTTATCTACACTTTTGTGAGAGCTACAAGCTGTTCGGGCTGCCTCAAAGCAATGTGGAAGGGGAGAGGGCACATCTTGACAACACAACGGCATATTGTAAATTAACAGATAAGGTTACTCGGCGGATGCTTCAGGAGAAACCAAAACTGTTTATTAGTACCGTCATAGAATGCGAAGACAAAAAAGCCTTGGTATAAGTTGGCCTACTAATTTTTCTTTAGGTTCTGTTAGCTTCTGTTCAGTTGAATGATGGCGACGCTATTGAGGAAGCTTAAAAGCTGATCTTGCTTTACACAACACTTAAAACCGAATCTGGACAATAAAAATAAATGTGCACTTTGCACTCGTCTAGAGAAACGACACAGAAACTTAAAAAAAGTGATGAGCCTGCACCGTAAAAGTGTGCTTGACTAGGTAGAAACAGTAGGATTAATCAATTAGTGAATTTAAGATGTTTAAGTAACCAATCACCTTGTATTATTATCAAGAAACATTATGAAAGCTGATGATAACTTAGCAATTCTATTTGACTTCGTTGCAAAGTATCCTAACAAACTCGGCTTTAGTGCAATTCCTAATTGAAAAGCAGTAGCTGATCTCAAATTTTTATTGCAAGTGCTTAATAGTAGAAAGATCATTTGTGTTTATAAACGATTTTATTTTAATGACTTAGAATTAATTTACATGTTGCTACTTTCATGAAATAGTGGTAGTAGACCATACTTGAAGTTGAACATTTCCATGTAACAATTACTGACAACATTGCCAAACGTTTATATATGATGTGTGATTCATTTCATTATGCTTCAACTTCATTAGGAGTTTTGCTATACTAAAAGATGAAATGTTGAATTTAAACAGGTTAAGATACTTTTCACTCAGAATCCTGGGAAGTTGCAGAAATAATAACTATCCATAAAAAGGGTGATAGATCCTCGCCAGGAAACTATAGGTCTATACGCCTAATAGACTCAATTCAAAAGGTGGTGGCTCGCCGAGCACTGGCAAAGGTTCAGAAATGGATCGAAACCAACTACATCCTGTCTCCCCTTCAGGTGGGCTTCCAAGCACATGTTAGCACCATTGACCAAGTTTTCTGCTGTTTATTAATATACTGGCGGACCGTTGTAATAGGAAAGGGCAGCATATACGCCGCCTTTCCTGATCATAAGTCAGCTTTTGACTTAGTTCCAGGAAAAAAAGCTCTGGATAGTGTAACGGACTTGGGAATGCCCTCGGATTTGCTTTCTCTAATTGTCAGACTCCATGAGGACAACTTTGCTCAAGTCCGCTGGGGCTCGCAGGTTAATGTCACAGATCGCTTCCCAGTGGAAAAAGGGATGCCCAAGGGGTGTGTTATGGCACCAACGCTATTTTCCCTCTTTCTCAATGGAGTCTCACAATTTCTTGCCACTTATCCCTCAGATGCACCGGTTATAGCAGGTACAAAGATACCTATTTTACTATTTGCAGACACGCTGATAATCTCCAAAACACTGAGTGGTCTGAAGCGTGCACTTTCTCGCTTTGAAGATTTCTGCAGCACACGAGGATTGATAATAAATAGAACTAAAACAAAGTTCATGACTTTCAACCAGCATCGATCATTCAGGAGTGCCATTAAACTAGAAGGGAAGCCCCTAGAACAGACAGATGTGTTCACCTACATAGGAATCACACTAGCAAAAAAACTGAGCTGGAGACTCCAAATAGAAATCATGGCCCTGAAACATCGCCAGCTAGCAGGTGCACTAGTCAAAGAATTTAAGACCTCATTGACAAAGCCAATCAATCCGGTCCTGCAGATTTATAATTCTAAAGTAGTGAGTTATGTTCTTTATGGTTCAGAACTCTGTGGTTTTGAGAATCTGACACCTCTTGTTGTAGCAGAGAATACATTTTATCGAACAATCACTAGCCTCCCACAAAGCACTCAACTCAAGCCTCTGCTCAATGACCTAGGTCGAAACTCTTGACCTATTTTATAATGGCGCAGATTATGGTCCACTCCTGAGTTGGCAAATTATGCTGATGCTCTTAGGGAGGTCATTGAGGCAGACCGCTCTTTTAAGATTGGCTGGCTTCTTAATATTAAGAATGCACTGATTAATATGGGAATACAGTAACTATGGGAGAACCCAAGGAGCGCCCATTTCCCAACAAAAGAGAAAATGAAAGAACTTTATTGGAAATGACGAGGACCAATAACTTTAGAGCAGTCGAGAGCACCTCACTCACAGGAAGGTTCCTAGAATTTAAACTCTTTACACAGTATGAACCTTATTGGTACATAATATCAAAGCCATTTGATAGAAAATTATATTTTCAATTCTGTGTAGGTGCCCTCCCTTTAAAATCTTTTACATGCAAGTGGTCCTCCACAGCAGATAACAAATGTCCCATCTGCCCAGACCAAACTAAATGTTCTCTCATGTCTTGTTTGTATGCCCTGCTCATGCAGAGCGCAAAAGAAATGGTTCAAACAGACTTGCCGGAACATGGGCACCAGAGACTGCAGTGTTGCAGTGAGATTGGTGCGCTCAGGTCCATTCTTGCAGTACGCAATTTCTGTGGCTAAGTTCCTGGGATGGATGTGGATCATGCGATCAAGGAATCAATGCATTGTCCCTTGCATCATTAGTAATTTGAAATGGAATCTAGCTAGTCCTACTGTGAACGATAGAACTATGTTTGTTGTGTTGGAGCACTATTCACATGTATATATGTTTGTATGATATTTTATACTTTTAAATATTTATATTTTAAATTGTTTTTATGGCATGCAATGTCGAAATAAAGCTTTGATGATGATGATGGTTTTCACTTTAGGCTGCATTATTTCATAGCCTTGTGCAACGGACTTGATACGTTCTCAAATGTTCCTTTATTTGTTCTTGATTCATGTGACATTCCTTATGATAACAAAGACAGTTCTTTTCCCCTTGTGTGTGAATGGTGAGAAGTTGTCTTTCCCTAATATCCATAAAGAGTAACAAGCTGAAAACAAGCTCTTTGCCTATTAACCTGCGAGGATGGAAGGACATTCGTATCTCATGACTTCTGTGGGAAATTATGCTGGAGTAACACTTTGGACCTGGAAAGACGGAAGGACAATCACATGGCGATCAGACCATTGTGGACCGACCATTGATGTCATGATGACAAATATGAACTATATAATCATGATGCACAGGACGAGGAGTGCTGCCTTCACATTTTGATGCCCTTTTTGCACCTTTTGAGGAGAGCTTACGTCTAAGCTCAGGCTGCTCCTTGACACTTTCCCTTTGACTACTACCTACCTGCCAAACTATCTTTTGCTATGCCCCCTTTGTTTTTTTTCCTTTGCTGATGAACTTGCCTGTTGGACAATTTGGAGCAGTTTGGTGAGATGCCAGACTTGAGCTTTCCTGATTATGCTCCATTCCCCCTTACCCCTTACCCATGGACTTTGTCCCTAGTAGACTTTAACTTGATACCCATGCTAATGCTTTAAAAACCTCTGAGAAACAAACTTCTTGCTTTACTGGTGGTAGAGATTGTATTGCTGACTAAAATAAACCCCATCCTCTTATGGATTTGTTTGTTTAGGGTTTGATTACTTTAAGTAAATGTGTGATTTTATATTTCGGACTGTTAGATTTATGACTGACCTTCTTAAAATGTTACTTTTATGCATTGATTTTGGATCTTTAATACAATACCAAAATTCTCTAACGTTGTCTGATTCTTATTGTTTCTAATGTTATTCTACAGAAACTGTGGCAAGTTCTAAATGCATAGTAAAGACAGTTATAGATTATTTTCCAAACATCAGTTTCATTTGCTCTTGTTCTGTGTAGCCACGGCGGAGCTCTTACTTTGCATAATTATTGTTAGATTAAACATCTTCAGGAGGTTCTGTCCACCTATTGCCATACGGTATTCCTATAGCATCATCTTGATAGTGATTTATTTCAACCTAATTACCAATTGGCTACCAATTAATGGTCCTCTTTGGATAGCCGACAGTTGGACATCCTGATTCCTCACCCCTAACTACAACAGAGAAAGGTCCATATGAGGACCATCGCCTCTGAGGTGAAGTATTGAGTCTGAGTGAAAATTCTACTCCATGGGCCCAATAGGAGAGTTGAGGTTAAGGCTGTGAGAGTAAAAGCTTCCTGCGCTAACACTATCATTAGACCTACTGGTGTGGATATTCAAAGCAAGTGATAAAGGATGCCTATTCATACACAGAGACAAAAAGGTGGGTCTTCAGATAGGGCAAAAAAAGGATTGAAAATTGGAAGTTCAGACATATTCTGATAAAGGTTTTGTCTCTGGCTGGCTGAAGACTGATTAAGCTCCATGTAGTTGATCTTAGACACTTAATGAGTCATAGTGTTTGAGGACTTTGTTGAGGGAGCCAGGAGAATGACAAGTAAATGCCCTGTGAATTGGCAGAGAGATCTGAATTGAGATTGCTCCTTTAGAAAAAGCTAGCATAAGGTTTCCATAGCCAGGGATCAGTGCTCTGCAGTACAAGATCGACATTAAGATTTAGCAGGTGTTTTTTTCAGCACCCCTCTATAAAAAGCATTTTAATAGTTCAGCCTTAGGATGACTATTAAGAACAAGAACAATTTCGAGTGAAAGCATGGTGAAGGGGTGTTTTACCCAAGGAGGGAAAGTTGTAACAAGTATTTGTTGATGCTGCTATTTCCCAGGGTGGGAAAGGAGAAGTCAAAATGAAACAGCACAACAAAGTTGTAGTCTTTTATTGAAGTGCAAGACAAGACAACTTTTGATATTGGCAAGGGAAATGAGAGTGGTGTGATGCATAGGGGGAAAGATAAGTGGGATTCTAGCCTTTTGACTGTTTTGGCAAATCTAGTTACATTGGCTTCAATTATTAACTTCTTACAGACAGTCGGCTACTGGTTGATTTTCTCATGCCCCTCTTTTACCATGAAGTTTCCTTGCCCCTCTTTGTATCACCAATGCACAAGTGGTGGCCAATATTGCGTGATTCCAGTATATTTGCTATACTGATGTTTGTGCTTCTCTGGGGTTTGATTTTTTTATTTCAATAGAGTGCTTTGTATCCCAGGACAGAGGAACACAGAATTAAACTTCTTCTTATAGTTCATTAATCCATTTACTATGGTTTGTCACATGTTGAGCTGTGGCCTTGCAGCCACTTCGGAACACCAGGTTAGAACTAAGCATATGCAGATGGTTATGGTCTGCTCCTAAATGAACCGATAATATATCATTTAAACAGTTTGTCAGAAAAAAGGGCTACACAAAGAGATCACCTCAGATGACCCCCAGCTGCCCAGCAGGCACAGGACCCCCAGGACACAATATGTACATATAATGTACTAGGAAAGTAATGGCTACAGAGACATGCAGAACAAACCTCAGAGAAAATATGTAATTACAACTGTATCAGATGTTAGCTCCAAGATCCGGGAATATGTTTTGGAGATGGTAACAGATAGTTAATCAAATAAATGTATTTATCACAGAAAAAGGACTTGATTATTATTCACCTCTGGTAAGGCTTGTGGACTGATGGCCCTGAGGAGATGGTCCACCTAAAAGTACAAAGCACACACACGAAAACATGCAAGACCTAATCCTAGCCAGGACTAACTAGTGGGAAGGGATGCAAGGGAAACTATAAATGGAAGCAAGGGAGAACAGCTAGGTGATTAACTGTGTGGAAGAAGGGAAATCCCACCAACTCACAATATTGCCAGTCAGTGGTCTTTAATACTGCTACTGACACTATTGAATCTACAGGAAGGAGAAAATTTGACCAAACTTAGTCTGCAGCATATTGGATTAGAAATATTTGCATTACAAATAGAAGGCTGCCACCATAGGACAAATTTCAAATGAATCCAGCGGCGGCCGCTCCATTCGAGCGGAGGAGCGCCGCCACCACCAGCAAATAAAACGTTACCAAAACGTGTTTTAAATCTGTTTTGTTATCATTTTATTTTAATCCCCTGGACCCGCCCCAGGACTTTGATGAGTCTTGGGGGCAGGTCCAGGGGATGACACTGCTGGTGGGGGAGTGGTGAGCACTCCCTTCACTGCGCATGAGGGTTTGGCTGGCCGTCTCAGGCCGGCCAAACCCTCGTGCAGTGAAGCTCTCTCCAGCCCCAGCTGCGTTCCTGGGGCTGGCGAGGGAAGGCACAATCTCCCAGTCTGCATGGGAGCACAATTTTCCAGCGCTCAGGCCAATCTCAACGCTGCTTTCATGAAGAGCGTGATGCGCAGGAGACAGCGGTGGCATTAAGGTAAGTTTTTTTGTCTTTATTCTTTTTTGTCCCCCGAACCTTCGGCCCGGCCCACCACTTTGGCTGGGGACGGGCAACTACTGAATGAGTCTTGCTTTACTGCGATCCCAGATCCAGATCTTACACCTCTCTAACCCCAGATTTGCTGTCTGCCACCCCAACACTAAATTCGACAATGAGCCTACCAATGATTTTCTGATCTCTGAGGCAGAGAAGGAGTGTAAGCTCTAACATAGATCTACTTCTGGTAGAGCGCTACTACTTTGTATCTTGTATTAGTCTTCATAATGGAGGGGAAACAAATGTAGAGTCCAAATATGATAGAAGGTCAGTGCTCTATCCATAGTGTAAGAAAGTGTATTATAATTTGGGTTGAGCGGCTACCCACCTCAAGGAAAAATACCACTTCATATCAGGGTGAACACTCAAAGTCACTGAATTAACCTGAGCTCAACCCCCTGCTAATTGTGGTGCAGAGCAGACAGGCTTAACTTGGGGCAATGTGTAAAGTATTTATGAGGACCAAAACAGTAATAAAGTCAAAATCTCTTCAAAAATCCCAAACTGAATTAGAAAAATCGGATTTCAAAAAATGGCACAATAACAATCCAATAAGGGCAATCAGAGAGATTAATGTTTACATTTTAAGTAGTAATAGTGCCAATGAAGGTCAATGGGACCGGTAAACCTGGGACCAAGGTGTGATTTCAGACTCACCATGATGGATTGGTCCCAGTGAAAAAAGTGGAGGTCAAAAGTTGGAAAAAGTTTGTATTCCCCATTTCAGAAAACAAGTGTTACAATTTCTTCCAAGTCACAATGCAAAAAGTGACTTTGTCACTTTTTGAGAAGACAAATCCTCATTTAGAGGGCCAGTGCTGTGGAATGAAGGCCAGATACTTGAAGTAGGTTGGTCCCTCTCAAGCTCTGGAGATTACTCACTACAACTTTTTCAAGTTTCAAAGCAGAATGAGACTCAGTCATTTTTCCGGAGATGTTGGGAGTCTTGACTGGGACAATGCTAAAATTCAATCTGATGCTGAACTGGTAGTCAAATACTTTTCCGGCAGGTCCTGTTGAGTCTCTGGAAATCTGCAGGAAACATTTTCAAAAGTTTCCAGACTTTCTTCTGGTGCCCAAAATACCACAGGAGTACATGCCTAAGGCCCCCTGGATCTAAGTGGGATCATTTAGAGACTCTCATGGTGTCAGGCAGAGGGCAACATCAAAGTCCAGTCTAGGTCCTGTTACCACTAATCAATGGAGTATTTCCAGAAACATGCCTCTTGCAGTTTGTTGTGTCCTTGTAATGTTACATATTACATATTACTGTTCTTAATTGAATTTGTTCCTCTCTCTGCTCTAATTTTTTTTAAAAACCTGCTCGCACCGTTTTCTGCTGACTTACCTTTGTCTTTGCTGCATCGGGAGGGTAACTGCCTTACTTTAGAGTCACTGTGAGGCAGGAAGTCTCAGAGTTACCGGAAGTTGCGCATTTGTTAGGCTGCGCTCTAGCTTCTCCATCATGGGGGATCATAAAAGCGGGGCCGCAGCATGGCCGCGCAGCAGGCGCGCCTAAGGCACGACCGTCTGCGCCCGTCCGTATCACGGCCAGTGCCAGCCACGCTGCCCGTTTGTACCCCGGGAGTCGCATATCTTGGTCTAGAGAGCAACTGCTTAAAATGAATAATAAGGCATGTGTTAATAACCTTCAGATAGACCCCGAGTTAGCCAATCATGGAGCGGGTTGCCACGCTTGTCCTTTTAATTTAGGGGCCAGCTATGGGAAGCCCATCGATTGTTTATCTACCCCAGCGCCCCCCATGAAACAGATCAGGGTCGGGGTTACCAATATCAGGGCGTGTTTAATTAACTGCAGATCCCTCCCTAAACATGGAGGATATTTGGCTCTGCCTGGAATCTAACGCATGGGACTTAATGTTTCTCACTGAAACATGGCTCAAGGAGAGTTCCAATACTGATTTGATGCTGGCGATACCTGCTGGCTTCCGTATGATGTGTGCCAATAGGGCAGGCAACAAGACTGGTGGTGGAGTGGCTATCATTCTGAGGGAGGGCTGGGATATCTCTTGTAGTAGGATTGAATACATAGGAATAATGGAGGCTATGTGTTTCTGTGTCAGGGTCTCTTCCTCCCGATCGGTGGCCGGGATATTGGTGTAGAGACCCCACAATACGCCAAGCTGCCACTTAGCAAAATTCTGTGACATAGCCGCTGATCTTTCATTGAAATACGCCAGCTTCACTATTCTAGGCAATTTTAACGCCCATATGGATAATAAAAAATGCACTAAAGCCCTCCAGCTGGTGGAAACTCAACCTGACACAGAGAGTCACTGCACCTACTCATGACGCTGGCCACATGCTGGACCTCATCTTTTTTAATAACCCCTACCTTCTGGTTGAGGCCCCCCTTCCGCTGACTTGGACGGATCATTTCCTTATCCCATTCAGTTTTCATGGCACACACCGCAGCAATGGCCCTAAAGCATATTCCAGAGTTAAGGAGAGATTGGAGGAATGTTACTACTGATGCTATGACTCCTGTGCTTCACAATTCCCCCCTCCAGTTGACAGGGAATCCCAACGAAGACATATCCAGCTTCAATAGCTGGGTTACTTACGCCTTAGATAAGGTGGCACCTCCCAGATCTATAACATCCTCCAGGAAAAAACCATCTGCCCCGTGGTTTTCTATGGAACTTCGTGCAGAGAAAAGTCTTTGTAAGAAATCGGAACGCTCCTGGAGACATGCTTATGATCCCGCGGCCAAGTGCTCCTATAGAAAAGCCCTAAAAAAGTTACACAGACTCAAACGTAATGCTATGCAAGACTACTTTTCACACAAGATCAAGTCGGCCGACAATTCAGCTAAAGCATTATTCAAAATTGCTCAATGCTTCACTAAACCAGCTGCTCTTGATAGCTCTGTGACTCCATCTTCTACCCTTTGTAATGGCCTCTCAGAATTCTTTCAGGATAAAATTCAATCTATCTACTCCACTTTCCCGTCTAACACATCTCTGCTTGAGTTTAATCCTACTCTGGATTGCATTGCTATTTCGTTGGAGTTTCACCCCCTCCCTCTGGATGTGTCCCTTAAGAAACTGCAGAGCTGTAAATCGGGCTCTCCGGGCGATTCCTGCCAGGCTCAGTTTTTCAGACTGCTGGCCCCTTGTTTTAATGCCCCCCTGAACCTAATCTTGAACTCCTCCCTGAAATCAGGTATAACCCAGAGACATGGAAACAAGCATTCTTACTGCCTATCAAGAACCCGGATGCCGATCCTGCAGAACTTAAAAACTTTCAACCCATCTCTCTGCTGCCGGCACCGGTAAAAAAAGAATTTTGAGCAGGTAGTTCAGAGTCAACTCTCTCAATTTTTGGAATCTCATATTGCTTCCATGACTCTCAATCCGGCTCTAGAGCAGGATACAGTACGGAGACCGCACTCTTGGAAGTTGCAGAGAGCGTACGCGAAACCATAGATCGACCTAGCCGCAGCTTTCGATACTGTGGCCAATCCGACTCTCCTGGAGAGACTTAAGCATTTGGGAGTACAGGGTTCGGTTCTGTCCTGGCTCCGGTCTTTCCTGGAGAACCGCACACAACAGGTTTATTTGCGCCCCTTTGTTTCCACTCGGAAGCCTCTTGTTTGTGGGGTCCTTCTACTCTTCAACGTATACCTTACCCCTCTTGTGCTCTTGGTGGAGACTCTCGGAGTGAAAGTGATTTCCTACGCTGACGACACCCAATTGATTTTCTCTTTTAAGGGACATTCGGAGGCTGCTTTTGTCAACTTTAAGCAGTGCTTGAGCAACATCTCGGATTGGATGACTCAAAACTAACTAAAGCTGAAAACTGAGGTGCTCATCTTTAACCAACTGGTCCCACCTCCCTCCATGCTGTGGTGGCTGACAGAACTGAATCCCCCTCCTGTTCCAGTGGAGGCGGAAAGGAATTTGGGGTTCAAATTCGACAATGCTCTCTCCTGTAAGGCCCAGATCTGTCAGGTCTCCTCCATATGCTTCTGGAAGCTGCGTACCCTGAGGAAATTCCTCCTCTTTCTCCCGCTGGACTGTAGGCGGACTGTTGTTCATGCCTTGGTTACATACAGCCTGGACTACTCTAACAGCCTCTACTTAGGTCTCCCAGCAAATTTGATCCTCAGATTACAAATGGTTCAGGATGCTGCGGCTAGATTGATCTGCAATGTGCCTTTCCGTCATTCCATCTCTCCCCACTTGCGAAATCTTCACTGGCTGCCCGTCAGCAGAAGAACTGAATTTAAGGCACTCACCATGGCATATAGAGCCACCATGGGTCGGGCCCAATATATCTGAGACCCAGACTGCAAAGCTACAAACATGACCAAGTCCTCAGATCCAACCATTTGAATCTGCTCACTACTCCTCGCTTTCGTAAGGCCAGGATAGGCGGCAGAGCCTTTGTGGTTAGAACTGCAAAGCTCTGGAATGCCATGCCCTTACATATCCGCAAAACGGAACCAGAATCAGCTTTCAGGAAAGCGTTGAAGACCTGGTTGTTTGACCGCACTTAGCCCTTCTCCTGTGCCAATGCGCTATTTCTGCAGCCTTAGCGCCGGAACACCTCCATTGGAGGTAGCTGTGTGCTCAATAAATGTTCCAAATAAATACATAGCTCAGCTAACTGACCCTTGGAGGGTATAAGAAGGAGCAGGCCCAGTCCTTCAGGGCAACTATCTGGTCACAGCAAACACAAGGAGATGATGGACGGAGCGCTGAAACTGTTCAGACACTCACCCCCAGTCACAGATCTGGGTTGGATTCATCATCGTTCTGTAAGCTCACTTCGCCACCTCAGTTCAGACCCAGCTATATGCACATCAGTCTTGACCCTGAGCCTCATGGGAACAGTCCAGCACTAACTGCCAAGCCAGGTCTTCCCTGAACCGGATACAAGCATCCTGGGACCAGTTTTGGGGTAACACCTCTCATCAGCCAGGCTAGCTTGAATCCAGTGGCAAAGTGAGCAAGGGACCCACGCCTGGGCATACCCTGCCAACTTAGGGCGAACAAAGCAAACATAAGGAGATGATGGAGGGAGCGCTGAAACTCCTGACTATCTGGTCACAACAGCTGCTCCACTCCTCTTCTGATCTCCCACAGGCCCAGAAAGTGTTATTAGGATGGTGCCTTGGAATGCCACATGTATGCTTGGCACCAGCCAGGATGTGAGGTTGAGTCCTGGGAAGTCCCTAACCAATGGGGTAAAAGCTCCCGGGACAACCTTACCCAATTTGTCAGCACTTTCTGTTTTCCCTCCTGTAAACAATCCCACAGTGCCCCTCACTCAAAATCCACAATGGGGAAACCATTCTCTTATTGCGCAGTGCCTACAAGCCTACCCAGATGTGTGGACAGGATAAAAAGCAGTCCCCTCTTCTGTGGTCATTCAAAACTGTTTCTGGAGGTAGCACCCCTCCGACTAGGTGTATGTGGACAAAGGCTAGGCCTTTCCAGTACTCACCCAACATTTCCTTATGGCATGGCAGACACGTTGAAGTAATGTAAGTTCCTGTGCCTAGCTGGTCTTCCTGCCAGGGGAAGAAAACACCCTCCTCTCCAATGTCACTGTCTCTGCTCTATGAGCAGTTTTCACACCTCTTTCACAACTATTTCAGGCAATGTACAATAAAAATCTGACTTCATCATTAGACTGGATGTTTATTAAATATAAAAATAAGTCTTTGAATGGAGTCTGTAGATGATACAGGTCAACATACATACATTAAAGTGAATAATCAATACTTTGACTTTTCCTATGTGCCAGCTACACCCGACTAGTGAAAATGTAGTTTTGGGCCTAGTCACTGGAGGAACATGCCATTTCCAATTACACACATGTTCTTTCACTCTTAAATATTATACACCCTACTTTGAAGGCAGCAAGGTGCACGTAGGGATGACTTTTTTAAATATTTGAAGCCATGTTTTACTACCTAGTGAAATGGTGATTTGAACAAGTCTGTGAAGCAGGGTTTAATGCGCTGCTGTCAGGCTAGGTTGGGTAGGGCTGAAGCCATGTTTTAACTGCACCTGTAGTGGATTCTAAAACAGGTGGTTTATTCCAGATGTGGCATTCAACTTTCTATGCCTGGGGTGTATTTTTACTGCTTATACTATGGATATTTAGGAAGGTTATTTGCCCCAATCAGGTTTAAGCCAATTTTGGCATGTTCAAAGGGGTGTAGTGTAGTTCCTATTTCCCTAATAGGCTCTGCGCATTGGAATAATATAACCTATAGGTTTGACATAGGACTAAGGTCGGTATGTCCCTATCGATTATATTAAACTTAATTACCTGTGCCAGCTAGCTCAGAGGCCACTAGAAACTCCTTGAGAACAAGAAGGGAGTAGTTTCTGGCAACCGAAAAACATGACAACTTTGTTTCCCTTTAGAAGCGGAACATGTATCAGAATCGTGGAAACAATAGATAACAGTTTCACTCATTCAATCGTGCATGCTTAGTTTCTACAGAGTTACACAGAAAGGAAAGACGGGCGTTTCAATAAAAAGGGTTTTATTGAACAGTCTTGTTTCTCGTGTAAGAGATGTGTGCTGTTATGATCACAAGACAGTATGCAAGATAAATAATGTACAGCGTAAGCAGTATAAATAAATAATACTGCGCTAGCATGATCTTTTAGCATATATTCACGTACATAAATAACATGAGCTAAGAATGCGAGTACTCATACGATGCGTCTCTAAGCAAGTTCTAGCCCAGTGTACCTAACCTAGTCTAGGTGTAGGGAAGAGTAGAAGTAGGTGGAGTATTCTCTAGTATGGTAGACTAAGAGTATGTTAAGTCCAGTATGCCAAGAGTCCCTCTAGGATCTAGTCAGTTCCAGACCTTGAGAATGAGAGAGGTGGGAATCTCCTGCCGGATCTTGGAACTCTAACACCCCGCGAACGGAGTCAGAAAACTGGAAGCTGGATTCGTCTGCGTGCAGGAATGACAGCGTCTTCTCAGTGCGTCAGGCCGGGATACGGGCTCCTCTGAAGTCGAGGTCTCCTCTAACTTGCTTGGGCAAGGGAAGGTATATTTATACCTGGTCGGTGTCGTGGAATGTTAGCATTGACGTGAAGTCGGACAGAGGAAGACGTCAGGAATGAACCCTTAAGGTATAACGGTTCATACATAATAGAAGAGTTCTTGGAGAAATCAATAGTCCTGTGCTAGGGGAACTCCCGAAGCATAGAAATTGTACTCCTGTTCAGCATGGGTAAAGTGCTCAGAGTTCTAAGTCCAACAAAAATACCATCAGCAAAAGGCAACAAAAAAACTGACGGATTTCCTACAGATAGTTTCACATTTATTCTATTCTGTAAAACACCCCTTGGTGCCATAGATTATGAAAGGATGAAAAGCGATCACGGATAAAGCTTGGATTTCTTACTGCCTTTAGTAGACCTGCAATTTCTCCAAAGATTGCAGAGTGCGGAAAGTATCTTTTTATCAACTTGCAATTGCTGCATCCTCAAGTTATCAAGCTCTTTTTAAAACTGGTCTAAACAATTGGATTGACTGTCTGGCTTTGGAGTGACAGGGGATTGGGAGGTGCAGTGGCTCCAGGAGTCTGGATGAGTCAGCACTAGGTTGAATAGGCCTGAACTACATTTGGAGTGGTGGGAGGAGTAGCACCTGTACCTGAATAGGGCTGTGCCTGCCTTCCACAATGCTGGCTCCGCCCCCCTGTAATGTGTCTGGAGCCAAGGCTCACACGGACAATGGATGTTGTTGTGCACTTGCAGAGTGCCCCCCAGAACTGGTTTGAACTGGGCTCAGAGCCCCTTGCACAAAGAGAACAAAGACATTTTGGGGTATAAGCATCAGACCCAAAACCCCAGACTTTTAGACTTCTTCTGAAATCAAGAGGAACCTTTGCTGAGGAGAAGAGCTGGAGAAACTGAGGAGATGTACTGCCCTTGCTGTGTGTCTGGGGTTGGCCTGCAGTTGCTGTTTCTGCCAAAGAAAGGTTGAAGGACTTTGCTGTGTGCTGTGTCCCCTGCTTGGGAAAGTCTCCAAGGGCTTGAGTAGAGCTTGCCTCCTGTTTTGAAGTCTCAGGAACACAAAGACTTCACCCCCAGCACCCCTGAACTTCCTTGCTGGGAGTTCTGACCTGTCAGGAGTGCCTGTGACTGTGTGGGGCCTCTGGAGGTTGTTTCTGCTGCTTGGAGCTGGAAAACAACGCAACGAACAAGGAAGTCGGCTCATCACTCTTCTGGCGACAGTTTTCGACTCAACGCCGTGGTGCGAGAAGAATCTCCCCGCACCGCTGTGCTGCTGCTGAAACTGATGCAGCGCCTGTCGCCGCTGCAAGAATCGACGCATCGAGGGATCGCAGCTGAAAAGGTCAATGCAGCTCCGCTCGCCGCTGCTGCATCATTCACCGATGCATCCCGGATTTCCACGCATCGTCCCTGTGCCGCAAGTTTTCCCCGACGCATCACCTGCGGATCGGAGTCGTCTCAGAACCGATGCATCGCTTCCCCCTACAGACCGAACCCGACGCATCGCTCCCCTGTGTACAGCGGAACTGTCGCATCGCATCCACGAAGGTCTTAGGAACGACGCATCTCTTTGTTTTTCGACGCTTCTCATCGCTGCGGCTGTTTGGCTTGGTGAACTTTGTCGCAACAACAGGTACTTTGCAAGAAATCATGCATCCATAGTTTTCTATGGACTCAGTTGCTAAAACCTTTTGAAAGTCATTTTTCTCAATACTTGTATGTTGGATTTTTGTCGTTTTCGTCTTGTTAAGTTTAGATAAAGATACTTTATTTTCTAAACCGGTGTGGTGTCCATTTGTGGTGTTATCACTGTGTTACTGTGAGTGTTGGTACAAATACTTTACACATTGCCTTTGGGATAAGCCTGTCTGCTCGTGCCAAGCTACCAAGGGGGTGAGCAGGGGTTATCTAAAGTGTGTATCCCCCTTACCCTGACTAGAAGCAAGAGTCCCTATTTGGACAAAGGTACCTACCTCTGCCAACTAGAGACCCCCATTTCTAACATTGGTCGTCAGCGGTGAGGAATTGAACTTGTATTTGTACTTGACCCACAGTGATTGGTGTACATCACTAGTTTAGTGCAGACCACTACGCAACCACATACTGGGTTTTATGTTTGGTTCTATTTTTGATCTTACCCTTGAGTTATCCATGCATCATGTCTCGGAATGGTAAAGCAGCAAGTGAGGTTGCAGATTTGGAGTTTGACTTTGAATTGTTAAGCAGTTACTAGGTAGAGCAACTCAGGCAATTCTGCAAAAGCTCTTGTTGTCCCATGAAGAGCCACTTTAGAAAAGAGGAGCTACAGAAGGCCTTAGGGGCCTGGTGGGAGGCCAGAGAAGCTGGGGAGACAGATGATGCAGATGTGGATGGGGGTGTGCCAGAAGGCAGTTTCAGATCCCAGGATTGGCCTGTTGGGAGAGCAACCTCTAGGGCTGACAGCAATAATTCTTCCAGGAATTTTTCTCCAGAGGATTTGGAGGTTAGGCAAAGGGCCAGGGATCATGAATTGGAGGTCATGAGACTAAAGGCAGAGGAGAGCAAGAACGCGCGTGCCTTGGAAGAAAGGAAGTTGCTTTTGGCACATGAATTGAGAATGACAGAGCTTGATATCGAGCTCGAGAGGCTTGAGGCCATGAGTGTCTTAGCCAAGAAAAAGAAAAAGTGTTTAGCTCATGAAGTGAGCTTGGCTGGGTTGGAGGTGGAGTCCAGCTCAGATGGTGGCAGCAAAAATGTAGTGTCTAGTGCTGAGAGAGTAGTACACACACCCAGAGATGGGGCGCCTGACTTGGAGGAGGGGGTTGACATACACCAAGCGGTTCGGGGTTATGAGGTAGCTCCAGCGGTGCACAGTGTCCCTAAGGTGGATTGGGGAACTGGCACAGGGGTTCATATTCCTAGTGGTGGGAGGGACACTCTACTGACTCTAGATGAGAGGTGCAGGGAGAGGTGTTCCCCCATGGTAGAAGCCTTGGTATGCGAGTATGGAGACCGCTTAGAAGAGTGTGGGTTGAGTGACAGAAACAGTCAGACACTGTCTTGCCAATCTCAGGAGAGTGATGTGGGGTACTTGTGTGAGGCACTGGATGGTGGGGCAAAGGGTAGCTTGGTTAACAACTGTGGGGGGCTGTGTGATTCAATTGTTGGAGAGCGTATTTAAAGTCCCTGTTTTCCAGAGCTATGCCAACTCCCAGTAGAGTGTGAGTTCTTTGATTCCAGGGAGCTTGCGCTGGAGGCAGACCTTTTGGTGGATTCCAGAGGGTCTGAAGAAGCTTTTGGGTGTGATCCTGAAGGGGGTGGCTCAGGTTTTCCCCAACCAAGTGAGGTAGGGGAGGTTTGTGGTAGCCCAGATAGGTCCCAGTGTAGTGGGAGGGGTGTAGGGTCCCACATCCTGTCTCAGAGGAGAAGGAGTGGGAGTGGGCTGTGTCCCAAGGTTCCTGAAACCCAGTCCCCGGGGCTGGTTAGTTCCATGAGTTAATACCAGGAGGGGGGCCTAGTCTGTACCGAGAGGCCATCCCCTGAGGGGGATCCCAAAGTGTCAGGTGGACTGGGGGGGGACTGCTGTAGCAAGCATCCCACCAATTCTGGTGTCTGGCTGCACCGCTCCAGTGGCGAGGGTGCACGAGTCCAGAGAAAAGGGTGAGGGGGGGACGCTGTCCCCAGTGGAAGGACCAGTGAGTCAGGGGTTGCCAGCTCTGAGGTCAGAGCACCCGAGGACTGACCCTGGTGAGGCCACTTCTGGTCTGGGAGTCTTCATGCTCTGACAAGTGGACAGGAGGCTGGAGACCTGCGCCAGGCAGACTCTCGTACAACTCATGTGGAGTGTGATTCCCTTGGGGGGGAACTGGTGTACTCCCCCAGAAGTCCTGGGTTGCTAGGCACATGTCCAGCCTAAGGGTACAGACCCTGGGTTGGAGGACCAGGTTCAGGGTGTCCCCCCTGACCTGAAGGAAAGGGCGACTGCTAACAGTGCCCCTACCAAGTTGTCTTCTGGGGGTACCGCTCTAGGTGGGAGGGTGCAGAGCCCCAGGGAGGAAGACAGGGTGAGGGAGAGCCCACCCAAGTCTCTTGTCCAGCCGCAGGGTACAGACCCTGGGCTGGTGGGCCAGTATCAGGATGCCATACCTGACTTGGCAGGAGGGAGAGTAGAGAAAGGGTGGCAGGCACCTGGGGCTACTGCCCCCCACTTTCTGATGCCACAGAGGTTAGAGAGGCATGAAAGGCATGAGGCCTGGCTCTCATCACCAACAGTTGTCAGTGGCCACTGTGGCTTGCTGTCCTGGTGGACAGAGTTGCCCCTGGGAGGGGGACAAGAGTCATGGGCCATACCACTGTGTTGGCTATGTGGGTACTGTCTGCCTGTTGGGACACATCTGTGAGCAAAGTAAGTTTAGGCGCTGCACAGATGGAGTCCACAGGAGAAGAGGAGGGTTCCCCAAGGTCAGCTTAGTGGGCCCTGAGAGTATGGATAGAGGGATCCAACTGGGTTCAGGAAGGCATAGAACGGGAATAGACCCCTGCTGTTGCAGGCCAGGTTCCATGTTCTATCGCCCCAAGCAGGGAAGCCCATCAAGGTATGGATTGGTCTACCCTGGCTTTAGGCTGGAAGGGGGTTGTGTTGGACTTGGCCCTTTTTGCAGGGTTATCCCCAAACTTTTTGCTTCTTCCTCCTATTTTTTCCTGACCTGTTGTTGGTTTTAGGACTCTGGGCACTTTACCACTGCTGATCAGTGCTAAAGTGCATATGCTCTCTGTGTAAATTGTTATTGTGATTGGTTCTCCCTTATTGGCATATTTGATTTACTGGTCAGTCCCTAGTAGAGTGCACTGAGTGTGCCAGGGCTGGTAAATCAAAATACTACTAGTGGGCCTGCAGCACTGATTGTGCCACCCACACGAGTAGTCCTGAAACGGTAACTCAGACTTGCCACCGCAGTGTCTGTGCGCAGTTGTTAACTGCCATGTCGACTTGGCAAGTGCACCCACTTGCCAGGCCCTAACTTTCCCTTTTCTTACATGTCAGTCA
The DNA here is from genome assembly GCA_963921515.1 of Calotriton arnoldi. Taxonomy (NCBI): domain Eukaryota; kingdom Metazoa; phylum Chordata; class Amphibia; order Caudata; family Salamandridae; genus Calotriton; species Calotriton arnoldi. Next base: position 4,685,650 of record CAWUFW010000089.1, on the reverse strand, counting down.
CCCCTAAGGTAGGCCCAAGGTACCCCTGTGGGAAGGGTGAGGTGTATGTGAAAAGTAGGACATGCCCTGATGTGTGTGGCATGTCCTGATAGTGAAATACTGCCAATTTCGTTTTTCACTATTGTAAGGCTATCTGTCCCCATAGGAAAGCATGGGAGTTAATTTATAACATCTTATAAATATAACTTACCATTGGGACCAGATAGGAAAATAAAATGTAGTATGCCTGAACTCAGAATCTAAAGATGCATCTTTTAGGAAAGGTGATTTTTACATTCTGCGTTTGAAAATACCACTTTTAGAAAGTGGCTACTTTCTTGTTCAACCATCAATGTCATTGAATGAACCAAAAATATGCAAGAGACTTGGATGGTGTCCAAGTAATTTTGAACAAAAAATGATATTCATTCATGTATTTCATTTTGTCACATGATCATATCTAGCCTCATCATGAATGACTCCTCAACCCACTTTGCATCCTGGGATTTTTAAAAACCATTCTTACAATATTAAATATGAAATGAGAAGTCCCAAAATGCAAGTAGCTGTTAGCTAAAATACCAGTACTGGTTGAAGATGTTCACAAGAAATAGGATCTCTGGGCTGCTCTGAACATATGTAACAATTTAAGCATAGTAGTTCTGATCAGTTGTAACTTTTAAAATTGCAGTTAAAAAAAACTATTACCAACATGCTATTTCAGACCTGTTACCCTAAAACTCTCAACTGTGTGGTCCTAAACAAGACAATAGGCGTTGGAGATAATATAAAGCCCTCCTTGGACCCCTAATCCCCAAAAGATTATCCCACTGTACCCCAACTTTTAGTGAAGGATCCTTAATAAACCCAATAGGGCCACAGTCACTTAGGAACCTTCCATTCGGTGCAACCTTAATGATCCCGTGGTTTCAAACCCAAGGATGAAATTGCAAAATATTGTACAACTCCAACGCGCCACAAGATGATTGGAGCTGGATACCACTTTCCTTGAACCACAAGGACTCAGCATGAATTAATGGCCAAAGAAAAACTCAAAGTAGCTACAATTCAAACATCATCTCAGGGATCTGGAATATAGCAGGGATAAAAAGATCTTGTTTGACCCAGATCTGGAAGATTTTCTATCATCCAATACAGAATATGCCTATAAGAAACCTGGCCAGATAAGGATTTTCATCTGAAGAGATTTACTAGATTTAATTCACCAGCCGAACTAGGAAAAACAGGAGGCCACATGAAGGGAGAGCTCTCATTTTACATAACAATCAAGAAGGCCCTTACCATATCAGATCTGAACGTAAACACTTCGTGCATGATGGGCATTAAAATTAACAACAGGATGTCCATAGTAGCCACATGCCCGCTTCTACTACTGACCATCTACATGAACCCAATACTTCTCGAAACGCAAATAGAGGGCTTGCTGAAACAGTTACCATCAGCGCACAGCCCCATCCCATGGATAGTAAAAGGAGATTTTAACTTAAACATGGCCAATCAAGGTGTAAGGGAGGAACTTCTGAACAAAATAGATGCCAAATGGAGAATTCCGCAGCAAATTTTACCCTTCATAGACCTACCTAAACCAGATCATTCATTCCTCAGCTTTCTAGAGGGCATCGGTCTCTGTGCTCTCAATGGCTGCATAACCCTTGACACACCAATGGCCTGCACTCATAAGGCTAGCAAGAGCAGCTCAACGTTTTAATTACACTTTTGTTTTCCTGTCCATGTTTGGCAAGATCAGCTCCTTTGAAATTATCCCCAGATGAGAAAATGACCATCATTCGCAAAAAATAGTACTTCAAAACTGGACTAGCTCTCACAAACCCATACTAATCTGCTCGCAAGCCAATACACACTCAAGCCGGCATGTGCTCTGGAACCTTACATCGCTGGGTTGATATAAAGAATGGCAAGTGGCAAGTGGCCACAGAAACCTAATAGGTAGATAAGAATAAATCAAAATATTAAAGAAAGCCTCTGAAAAAGTCACTGTGGGCTGCAAAGCAAAGTAAAGAAAATGAGTCCTGGATAGAGCTCCACAAGTCATGCTCCAGTAAAAACCATTTGGTCTTTTGGAGCGTGATCAAGCGATTCCAAAGCGATTCATCACCAAGAATTAAAGGACACCAGTGGCGTAGCAAGGGGGTGGGGTGGCACGAGTTTCGGGGGTGGCGGCCTCCCCCCCAGCTCTTACCTGCCGTCTCGGGTGGCAATCGCCAGCACCCCCCAGCTCTTTAATGCACCAGTCATGGGGCAGCAATCCGAGAAATCTTCACCAGCGCCCCCCCCCGCTCTTCAATGCAGATGCGCCAAAGGTCTAGCTATGCCACTGAAGGAAACGTTGTGGAGCTCTGGTCTTGGACATCGCTCATCCAATCCTTGTACTCGAGCGACACACCTGACTCTCATTTAACACCTCATCACTCATCCTAGCCATCCATGAAAAAGCCATAGTGAATTGCATCAGCAAAGGCAGGGGTGTCGGTGACCCCAGCCCAAATGGCCTGTCAGTGATTATTTTTAAACAAGACATACCGTATTCGGCAGCAGCATTTCTTAAATTATTTAATCATTGCCTGGCAACAAACTCAGTTCCCGTTTCCTGGCATGGCTCTGTGCTGCACCCAATTTATAAAAAGGCTCCTTATGCAAACCTGGAGAGTTACAGATTGATTGCTGGTCACGGAGGCCAAATATTTTGCATGACTCCTTCTGGAAGCTATAGAATCATGGGCAGTGTCCGAAAAGCTAATTTCTTTTAAGCAGACTGACTTTAGGTCAGACTCAGGCACTCTCGATTATCGGACAGCGCTTGAAATGCTTGTGGGAAGATCAATCAGCAAAAGCGAGTTGCTCTGCGCCTGCTTTATCGACTTCTCGAAGGCATTTGACCAGGTTGATAGTGTCTTACTTTGGAAAAATCTCCAAGGGATGAATATTCCATCAAATCTCCTCCGTGCAATTCAGCTCTTGTACACAAACATGTGGGTTCAAGGAAAGCGGGTGAAAATAATCTGCTGTTCTCCACAATTCAAACAAACAGAGTACTGAAGCAAGGAAGTGTCCTAGCCCTCTCCTTTTTAATTTATTCATGGTGGACCTTACAATTCGACTAAACCAAGCAGATTCACATCCCCCAAAATTTGCTCAACAAGTGATCACAACCTTGCTATATGCCAATGATGTAGTCGTACTAAACCAAACCGGTATCAGGCTTCAGAGACTACTCGATGTCCTGGACACATATTACAAATGAAAATGGAATGTCAGTCATTCTGGAAAAAAGAAATATCCTCATTTTTAGGAAATGCCTTATCAAAAAGGGCTCATGGCACTTAAAGAAAACAAGCTCCGAACTGATATCTGGGAGCTTGGCTCTAGCACCTTCCCGCTCACCTTCAGCATTTGAACAAATTGAAGCCCAAGCTTGCCTCACTCTTTCCTCTTCCTGGAGCTCCTGGCCTACACAGCAAAACCATTGCTGAGCCGTTACTTCATGTGGTAAAGGCCAAGATGATTACAACCTTGGCCTATGGAGCCAAAGCTTTTCCGAATAAACTGACATTATTTCTAAATGTTGCACAATGCAAAGTCTTCCACATCTTGTTTGGGGCCTACCAGGAGACGCTTCACAGTGCCAAATAAGGCTTGAATTTGGGCTAATTGAACAAGACCTCACCCATAAGTTAGTGCTTTTGAAATACTTTTTTGCGCTGGGCAGAGCACACTCCAAGACCCTCAAGGCGCTAACCTGGGAAGAAATTTATACAGATCCATCCATAAAGGCTTGCGCAACTGCACTAAAAGACACACTTTCAGTGCTCCAGCTGAATCACTATGGGACCAACCTTTAACAAAAAAGCAGTCTAAACATTGTCTTAATTATCAGGTAAGAGGCATCTCGTTCATTATTGATAAGGAGTCATCTCAACACAGAAACTACGCTTGGATATCCATCAACATCTACAAGTACCTGGCACCTAGAGCATATTTGACAGAATTACAGACACTAATATAAGACTTGGCTGCTGCAACTTCACTTTGTCAATGCGCTGACACTCGATCATTGGTTACCGAAACCTTTGACAAAGCTATGCTGTCAACCAGGAAGGATTGCTGGTGCACATTCAATGCACATGCACCTTCCTGCTCAGTGATTGGCGCTTCAGGCTCCGCAACATTTTCAATGAATTTGGAGTCAGAACGTGCCAACACGCCATAACTTTCTGCCTGCAAGGTAACACTCCCATCGCTATGGTGAGGTTAAACAAAATGCATAGTGGATAAATGTCTTGCCTGGAGAGCCTTACTTCTAAAAATGAACTTGACGTGACAGAGTGCGCATTTGGGCATGACCCGTGAAACACCCCCGCAGGACAAAGCAAACTCTGCGATGTCATGCAATGAGCTCACAGCATCAACTGGGTTTCTTTAGCAATGTTTCTATATTGTACACCGTCTCGCTCAAGTTTGCACACATACACTCCTATTTTACAATGTGGGTACTTGAAGATTTTGTACTGTAAAACTTTATGTCCCAACTTTACACATGCACACTTTTATAAGAGATCACGAGATGTTCATACTGTAGCACTTTACGATTCTTTAGCACTGTTAGAAATTGGGATCTATAGTTGGCAGACGTAGGTACCTTTGCCCAAATAGGGACCCTTGCTTCTAGTCAGGGTAAGGGGGATACACACTTTAGATAACCCCTGCTCATCCCCCTTGGTAGCTTGGCATGAGCAGACAGGCTTATCCCAAAGGCAATGTGTAAAGTATTTGTACCAACACTCACACTAACACAGTGATAACACCACAAATGGACACCACACCGGTTTCGAGAATAAAGTATCTTTATCTAAACTTAACATGAGCAAAACGACAAAAATCCAACATACAAGTAAAGAAAAATGACTTTCAAAAGGTTTTAGCAACTGAGCCCATAGAAAACTATGGATGCGTGATTTCTTGCAAAGTACCTGTTGTTGTGACATAGTTCACCAAGCCAAACAGCTGCAGTGATGAGAAGCGTAGAAAAACAAAGAGATGCGTCGTTCCGGAGACCTTCATGGATGCGATGCAACAGTTCAGCTGTACACAGGAGAGTGATGCGTCGGGTCTGGTCTGTAGGGGGAAGCGATGCGTCGGTTCTGAGACGACTCTGATCCGCAGATGAGTTGGGGAAAACTTGCGGCACAGGGACGAGGCGTGAAAATCCGGGATGCGTCATCGAACGATGCGGTGGCGGTAAGCGGCGCTGCGTCGACCTTTTCAGCTGCGATCCCTCGATTCGTCGATTCTTGTAGCGGCGACAGACGCTGCGTCGGTTTCAGCAGTGGCGGTGCGGGGAGATTCTTCTCGCACCACAGCGTTGCATCGGAAAACTGTCGCCAGAAGAGCAATGCGTCGACTTCCTTGTTTGTTGCGTTGCTTTCCAGCTCCCAGCAGCAGAAACAACCTCCAGAGGCCCCACACAGTCACAGGCACTCCTGGCAGGTCAGAACTCCCAGCAAGGAAGTTCAGGGGAGCTGGGGGTGAAGTCTTTGTGTTCCTGAGACTTCAAAACAGGAGGCAAGCTCTACTCAAGCCCTCGGAGACTTTGCTCAAGCAGGAGACACAGCACACAGCAAAGTCCTTCTCCTTTCTTTGGCAGAAACAGCAACTGCAGGCCAACCCCAGACACAGCAAGGGCAGTACTTCTCAGTTTCTCCAGCTCTTCTCCTCAGCAAAGGTTCCTCTTGATTCCAGAAGTAGTCTAAAAGTCTGGGGTTTTGGGTCTGATACTTATACCCCAAAATGTCTTCGTTCTCTTTGTGCAAGGGGCTCTGAGCCCAGTTCAAACCAGTTCTGGGGACTCTGCAAGTGCACAACAACATCCATTGTCAGTGTGAGTCTTGGCTTCAGACGCACCACAGGGGGGCAGAGCCAGCATTGTGGAAGGCAGGCACAGCCCTATTCAGGTACAGGTGCTACTCCTCCCACCAATCCAAATGCAGATCAGGCCTATTCAGCCTAGTGCTGACTCATCCAGACTCCTGGAGCCGCTGCACCTGCCCAGCCCCTGTCACTCCAAAGCCAGACAGTCAATCCACAAACAGGCAGAGGTAAAGCTTTAGAAGGCCATTGTTGGGAAAGGACTTCTGTGATTCAGGACTGGAGCCTGAGACTGCCAACTTCCAAAGGGGGGTGATGGAACATCAGTCCCAAAAGAGAGTAACCTGCTGCTAAGCATCTGCTTTGGAAAAGAAGACTGGTGAGCTGAGACTCCACAGTGTCCAACAGCCAGGGCTGAAATGAGCTCTTAAAAAGTCACTGAACTCTGTCCTAGGCCAGGCACGTAGCAACATCATTGGTAGTAAAAATGTGACGTCGGCAGCAACTTCAATGTAGACACGTTCTAGTGTGTCAGCAGGCACTTAGTTTGCCAGCCACTCCCTCGAGGGGTGGACACACCTGCACCCCACACCCATCCACCACAGGCGTCACGAGTGGCATGACCCTACCAATAAAGGGGCCCGGGTGCACGTGCTCGTGGCCAGTTTTGTAATCATACACTGAGTGTCTGTGTCATTTATTAGTTGCATGTGGGCCAAGGGCCCCCACACTACATTCAAGTGCCTTCAAATAAAGGGCAGATGCTTCAGAGCGAGGTATCCATGGTGAGAAAGTAACAATGCATACATCTGGTGGGCCTTCCAGGCGATGACCCATTCCAAGTCTGTCAATTGTCGTGTTTTAAGCAGTTACATAGCTTTACACATCGTACGTGCCACACAAGTGTTTGAGTTCATACTATGGACCCAAACCAAGCCTGTCAAATTGCAGCTATTTTGAAAGGAAAAAGAAAAGTTTACTTTTCTACATAAAGAATGCCAACAAAGCAGAGAACACGAACTCCTGTCATGTTTTCTCACTTGAAGCCCACTTGAAGAGAAAAGCTGTCAGATCTATACTCCTCTGCTCCAATTCTGTCCTGAATCTGTTTTCTGTAGAAAGAAAATGATTCCCGCGTCCTTCTTTTTGCAAACAGTGCAAACATTTTCTACTGAAGTCTAAGTTGGAAATGCGGAACAGTTGGCTATTTCTCAACGTTTTCTCCGTGACAAGTAAAAACCACTGAATTGAGAGAGGGGTAATGCAGATGGTGTTTGTGTCTCTCTGACTTTCACGGAAAAAAAATCTTCAGCCAAACTAGGCCGTTCTTAATCCGAGGACTCACACCGAGTAGCCAATTCCATTTTCATGGTAGATGTTTTAACGACACGGTCATCAGGATGTTTTTGATAATGTGGACATTTTTTATAATGGCCTTTTGGTGGTAGTGGCCGAGCAACGCCTGATATGGGTCGTTCAGTTACTATTGCTTTCCTCAAAAGCAGTTCATTCCTACTAGACCGTGACAGCGCCCTGAAATGGCTGAGAGGCGGTGCGCAGCGCTCTATGAAAGGCTAAATACTGAAAACTGGTTCGAAACAGTTGGTTCACGGTCAATTCAATCAAATTTTGAAAGTGAAAAACTTAATTGAAGGATTCCGGGAGAATTCGGCTACAAAATTCATTGCTTTTCTTTCCAGTCGACAATACTGTATGTAAACAAAAGTCGGATTTCCATTACTGTAGAACATATTGTATCAAAAGCACGGGGAATCAGAATATTCACAAATTGTTTGCTAAATAGCCTTTTCACTTCAATGTCAAGGGAGGAGAAAGGAATGTTTCATAGGTATTTATTTATTTACTTACTTTAAATAAATTGCACCTTCATTCCCTTTCCCATGCACGGCTTTTAGAAGGCGCAGGCACTGAGCTGCTAACTGTTTGCGAAATGCGTGAGATTACCTAATCTGAAACTGTTTTTATCCTCCAAATTTGACTTTGTTTAACTCAACAGCTCCCTCTGCAGCAAAATATGCTACGTTGCAGTTTTTATTCCATCATCACAGGGCTTGGTCGCATCTAGATGTCCCGTTTTATTAATCAACGGTCAGCGCAGCACATTTTGTGTTCTGAGGTGTTTTTTTCCATTGTGTTTTCTATTCAAAATGTCCTAGTACATCGTTATTAGGAATGAAACAGATTTGAAATGTGTAAGGGGAGTTATAAGTTTGTGTTTGTTCTATGCACCAGAAGAAAAACATTTTATTTTGTTTACATGTATTGACCTGGAATTCCAAGTAAAATCTATTTAAAGAAACCACTAGTACACAATAGATTTCACAATATTCCTGTTATTGTTATTCTACCTGCCTTATAATAAATCTAGAACACATTTTTATTCTATTGTATATATAGACGAAGACAATTTTGAGATTTCTGAAGAGTTCTGAAGAGAAATTAGACCGAAAGGAGACAAAGGAGAGCAACCGTTTGTATTCTTGAATATCAATAGACAATACTTGCTTCCGTACCTGTTGAAAACATTAAAAAAATAAAGATTTTTTTCAGTTTTTTCTGGTTATGAGCAAATTTTCATTTCAGCAACACAGTCGTCTGCGAAGCGATCTGGGTTTTCTTACAGATACTTTTCATTCTTCTGTATTTTTGCACCTACACAAAGGTGATTTTTTATTAATCCTAGCCACCGTATTAGTTAATAATCTTGTGCAAAAAGTAAGTTTTGCAGCTGCTCGAATAAAAAATGTAATTCTGCTAAACCCCAGAGAACGAGAATATTTTGAGAATGGGGCCTTAAGTCTGAAGGGGGAGGAAGAAGGGACACAGGTCACAGCTGTCACTCTAGGACCTGAGACAAAAACAGCGCAAGAAAACATACCGGTTGGGGGAGGGTTGCATTTTAAACATTCTTGAAAACATTAAGGACGACATGGAGCCACGTAACATACACGCAACAGTACCATCAACGATGACTGGCATGTCACAATAAACTTTCTGCAGATTTTTTAGGCACCTTCTGGATGTCGTCGTCAGTAACAGAGGGCCTCGTGCATGGTGTTTTGGCGCAGGGCAGAGCAGCAAGTCACTTCGCTGGGCTGCCCTGCATCAAAGTGAAAGGGCAGGAATGCACAGTATTCATCCAATATGGTGCATTTGTGACCTTTCCCCTTGTGCTGGTGCCGTTTCGGCAGCCTAGCGCCAACGCAGGAACCCTTGCACCATGGTGCAAGGGTGAGTGTGCTGTAGGCAGTATTGTTTTTGTGCAGGAAGGGGCACCTTCCTGCACAAAAATAATCCACAGAGGCGTTTTCCTCCTAGGTATGCTGCAGAAAGCAGCACACAGTGTTGGACCTGGCCCTTTTTGCAGGGCTATCCCCAAAAGTTTTGCCTTTCTCTGCTTATTTTATTACCTTTTTGTTGGCTTTAGGACTTTAGGCACTTTACCACTACTAATCAGTGCTAAAGTGCATATGCTCTCTCCTCTAAACCATGGTAATGTTTGGTGTTTCCAATATTGCCTAATTTGATTAAATGATAAATCCTAATACAGTGCACTACATGTGCCCAGAGACTGTAAATCAAATGCCACTAGTGAGCTTGCAATCAAAAATCAAAGCGGTTGGTGGTTGTGTTTCTTTTTGTTTTGTACATTTTGTTTCCACAAGATCATTCTACTTAATACACATGACCTGTAAATCAATTACGGCATATTACCATGCTGGCATACATTACTCAGTATTTTATCACAGAGAGTGATACCAAAAGAATTGCAAACCTATACAAACTATTTTCTCATAACAAATTAAATCACATTAGAAAACAAGATGACACAAATCAAATAGAGTCAATCAGTGTTTGTGGCTTTAAACTTGCAGCCAGCCAATGTTCAGCCCGCTCCAGGTTGGGCGACACCCACTGACTGTTGAAGGGTGCAAGTTTAAAGCCACAAGCCTGATTTCTTCTAATGAAAAGACTCTCCCACGAAGGATTGAAGCACAGTCACCATCAAGGACTGCATTTCTGCTACTACCCAGCTCTACATCCAAATTATAAAATACGGACACGGTTGAAAGAGGCTCCCCTCGTACATCATATGAGAGTACCTAAGAAATCACCCAGCCCTGGTCCTGAGGAGAACCTATAATGATTATGGTTTGAAACGCGTAAAAGCAATTTCTTCTTTCACTTTCCATATTTGATGTCTTTGGAACCCATAATTGACACCAAGAGAGTTAAGAGAAGTCGCTCTGGCTGACAACTTTGGACTGGTTAAACACTGATTGACTATTTGATCTGTGTCTTCTTGTTTTCTAATGTGATTTAATTTGTTATGAGAAAATAGTTTGTATAGGTTTGCAAGTCTTTTGGTATTACTCTCTGTGATAAAATACTGAGTAATGTATGGTAATATGCCGTAATTAATTTACAGGTCATATTTATTACGTAGAATGATCTTGTGAAAAAAGGTAAAAAACAAAAAGAAACACAACCAGCAACTGCTTTGGTTTTTGGTTGTAGATAGAGGTCCATGGTGGTTGTAGATAAGGGCCCAACCCCCGTTTGTTGTTTTTCAACTAGTGAGCTTGCAGCCCTGATTATGCCACCCTCATAAATAGCTCTTCAAACTGGTCTCAGGCCTGCCACTGCAGAGCCTATGTGGGCAGTATTAAACTGCTGTGTTGACCTGGCAAGTTCACCTACTTGCCAGGCCCAAACATTCCCCTTTATTACATGTAAGGCACCCCTAAGGTAGGCCCTAAGTAGCCTCATGTGCAGGGTGCAGTGTAATTAAAAGGTAGGACATGTACTTTTGAGTTTTACATCTCCTGGTAGTGAAAACTGCTAAATTCAAGGCCACTCTCCCCTATAGGTTAGCATTGGAGCTGCCTTGTAACACTTTACAAGTGTATCTTCCAATTGGGAGCAGATAGAAGATTGTGTGGAGCAGATGAATTAATAACCTGCTGGTGCAGGGATCACCACTTCGCCACAGGTTCTTTAACAAGTAAGGAGGAATCGACACTGGAGCGAAGTCAAACCATAGGTTATTTATTAAGCATTCATGAATGGGTCTCCATCCGACAAGTACCATCAAGATACCCAAGGAGGGAACACACTGAACGATGGTTACATGAGTTTTTATAGTGAAGATCATAGACAAGGCACGCCCAGAGGTAAATAGAGCTTTGGGAAGAACATACAAATGAGACAATCGGTAAGAATCAACAACCTTGGTGCCTTGTGTAACTGTCGCGTCCTGAAGCTGCACAACAAGATAGGCTATCTGAGCAAACTTTATCTAAGGCTTTACCATTGTTTAACAAACACACGAAACCCAGTGCAGACATCAGCTGTTCTTTTGTGCTGACTTTGCATGTTTACGCAGCCTACAATGTCTCAATCTAGATTCTTTACCAATGTTGATGCAGGTGCGGTGTCAAGGATAGAGCCAGGCTGAAAACAGGACAGGGGTGAAAATGGATGAAGCACAGCTTAATTAAAAAACGAGAGATTCAGATTTTACATTTTCACAATTGGAGTTTGATGTCTCTGGACTCACAATTTAAAAACATCTTTTAGTGAAGTTGGTTTTTAAATTGCAGGTCTGAAAATGCCACTTTTAGAAAGTTGACATTTTCTTACTTTAACCATTCTGTGCCTCTGCCTGTCCCAAAAAATACACGCCTGGGTCAAATGACAGTTGGGCTTTGTGAATTCGCTCTAGACAGTCATACACAAATGGAGCTGAGGTATGCGCTGCATATCTTGGTGGCCCAACACCAGGCTGATGGGTCTTACTGAGCTACAGCTGTGGGAGGAGTTGACACTTCCACCTGAATATGACTGTGCCTGTCCCCACACAAAGAGCTGCATATCTGTCTGTAGTGTATCTGAGGCCAGTGCCAGGAAGGGTCTTGTGCACTAAAAAGACCTTTCTTTGAAGTCTCCCTACTTCAAAGGCTAAAATGGGTATAAGTATTGGACTTCTAACGCCATATACTCGGAACACTTCTGGACTGAGTACATTCTGCCAGGAAGAAGAGCTGTTGCACTGCCAGGAGGGACTGCCACTTTGCTTCTTGCTTTGCTGTGTTGGCCTGATGCCTGCTGCTTCCATCCTGGGAGTGAGAGGATTGGACTTTGCTTTCTGCATCCTGCTTTCTAAAGTTTCTCCAAGGGCTTGAGTTGAGCTTACCTCCTATTGGAATTCTCAGGGCCATCAAAGACTTCACCTGCAGAACATGGGCTCCTCTGCTGGGAGCCTTACTCTGCAAAGTGGTGCCAAATCCAGTTACTGTGCCCTTGGAAGTGAGTTTGCTGTGCTAAAAAGAAGAAATCTATATTTTATAAGTAGGGAGACCCAAACATTTTTGAGAACCCGTGGCAATAAACCGTATTGTAAAAAAACAGTGGTTTACTGTGGATAATAAATCATGTAAACAAAGGAAAGTCCGGTCTATAGAAAAAAACTTTTACCAGACAAAAACACACTGCCTCTTTAGTTTATCCTGCATCAACTAACAAAAAACAAAGCGTCTATCTGCTTAGATTATTTTATATTGTAAAAAAGGAGTTGGTATTTTTGTGGTCGACGATGTTTCGACCTTTATGGATATGAGTTCATCATCTGGACAAGGTGTGTGAGCACCTAGTATCTGGTGAGTGAGTAGGGTAATACTGCAAATGAGGTTGTCCCAGTAGGGAGGAAACCTTGAAAAGGGCCAACAGTTGGCACTCCAGTAGGAAAACGCCATGCTGCAGGGGAGGTAGGGAAATTATTCAACCTACACAGATCATTTAAAGTCCCGGAAGCGCTGTCTTCGGGGCTCAAGAAATGAAACTTGAAACCCAGTGGCGGAGTGCCTACTGGGCAGCACACATTTGTGGTGCGGTCAGGAGTCGATTGCCGTGGCATTCGCTGCAATGGTCAAGTTTAATTTCTTGAGCCCCGAAGACAGTGCTTCCAAATTGCCTACGCTTAGTATCCTAATTAGAAAATTATGCAGGTAGCATATTACTGGCCTTAACTGCCATCCTAACTTTGGCTGAATTGTTTACATGTTCTGGAGCCATCACCAGGGACGTTAAATAATCTGTGCAGTTTTAATAATTTCCCTACTATATAAAATAAATCTAAGGAGTCAGACGCATTGTTTTTTGTTAGTTGATGCATGTTTTTTACCACACACTTGTCTCTGCATGCTCTTCCACCTAAATGTGAGCTCTGGATCCTGTTTTACACTATCTTATTGATAAGCTTCAAATATTCTGCAACATTAGATACGCAATGAATACATCAATTCCAGTCTAAAAAACATTTTTGTGCATACTTTTACATTTGCCTTGGTGTATTAGCTAATTGTCTGGTAAAAAACTTTTTTTATACCGACCAGACTTTCCTTTGTTTACATGATTTATTATCCATAATGAACCACTGTTTTTTACAATACAATATAAAAAGAAGAAATAAGCACATTGACTTTGAGCGTCACTTTGGAACCTGCGTCGCTCTTCGACACCATGCCGCTGCCAGCACTGAAGGCGTGGTCCTCTCTCAATGCAACGACTGCGACTTACAACGCAGGCACCAACGCCGCCACATCGCCTCCAAAGTACTGCCACAAAGTGAATCTCTAATACTGCGTCACCGACATACGTGGCGCCCGACTCCGCAATAGCACCTGTGGTCCCGTGTTGTGACCTCGACACTGAAGTCGACGACTCATGGCTTGACCCTCAGGGCTTCATCGGCACTGCACCGCAATTGGAACATACGCATCCCGCAACCGCCGCTTCACCTCCCCTGCGCCTTGCAACGTCCCTGGGCATCAGCGGCTCAACAACTCTGTATCGCCTCCAGGAACCGACGCCTCACTTGCTTCAGTGACGCCTCACCTCTGTTGTGCAATGCACCGTCCCCGAGTGCCGAAGCACCAAAGAACTGCTTAGCAGTAAGGAACACATGTTGCACTTGCCTATGCGACACCTCTCCTCCCCTGCGCATCACACCATTTTTGTTAATCAGCATTGCCAAGGTACTGTACTGAGGTCAGTGCTACTCCGTGGCCGGCCAGAGCTCCATCGAGGTCGGCACAAACTTGGATTCGACTCCTTCAAGCACGTCAAGATAGCCCCAACTGGAGCTATTGTGTTTCTAAGCGCTAAAGGGAAAAATAAAATGATAATAAGGTATCGTTATTATCTTTTTATTTTCCCTATTGCAGTCAGTGGTGGGGAAGGGCGGGGCTGGCCGGAGCAGGGGAGGAGCGGTATGCACTCCCTAAGTGCGCATGAACTGTTTGGACGGCCCTCTTGAGCCGACCAAACACTTAATGCGCACTTTGCATGTTCCTACCAGACTGCATTACACAGCCTGGTCAGGAACACGCACAGGCTCCCTGTTCCAGTCTGAGCGCCGATCCACGGCGCTCAGACCAATGACAACGCTGCATTGCAGCGTTGTGATTGGCTCAGTAGAGCCTGCCTGCCTTGGTGCTTGCTGCTGCTGGCTGTGACAGGAAGATGAGGAGGTCGGAGTAGAGGTGGCGGCCAGCCTTTCAAGGTAAATCCTTTTTTTTTTTAAATGAGATTCCGGTCCCTGCCACCCCTTGCCCCACCTCCCCGTCCAGTAGAAGCCGCTACAGCTGCTAGAGTGTGGGTCCCTACTTGTACAGGGTGAAAACCACTGCCAACTAGAGTCCCCATTTCTAAAAAGGAGGAAAAAACTAGGCGAAATAAATATATTTCTCCTCGTTACGCCTGCCCTAGGGAGGTGTAAAATTTTGACGCATTCCCAGGCTTACAAGTCCTTGTAAATCTGGGAATGCGTCAAAACTCATGGCAATAAGGCCACTACCACTATATAGGGCTCAGAATAGATCCCAGAAAAGTATTCCCAAGCTCAACCCTTGGTAGCTTGGCTATGAGCAGGTTGGCTTAACTTCAAAGACAGGTATGTAAAGCATTTAATAACACCAATTCAGTAAATATTTAAGGCACAACACACAATAAAAATTCCACACCAGTTTATAAAAATAGGAAATATTTTTATCATTAAAATGACACCAAAACGAAAATAATCCAGTGTAGGGAACCGGAGATATAAATTTTTGGAGATTTCGCGCTATATAGCATATGGAAACCTATAGCGCCTATTGAGACATCTGGATGCGCTAGAACGAGACAAAGTCAGAGTTTCATGCCAACTGCGATGGAGCACCTCCACGCATACCACTCGCGGTAGGTCTCGGTCAAAGTTTTTACCTTCTAATTTAGAAACTTTTCTAGAGCTTCTTCCCGGGGTCCCTCAAAGCTCTCAGCCAGTCCGGATTCGGGGAGGGTTCACCGGCTTGCCTTGCGACGAGCTCCCGGTCAAACTTATGGAAGTCAGACCTCCGGAACTTTCCAGCAAGACGAATCAGAGATCAAGGCCGGTTCGCGGTTGAAGGTGGGTGGCTTGACTCTCGAGGTTGGTCCCGGTCACCTCCTCTGCGTTCGCTTTTTCTCACGGGGTCCCTCTATGCTCTTCACCAGGCCGGATTTGGCGAGGGTTCGCCAGCTTGGGTTTCCACCAACTCCTGATCCAACTCTGGAAGTCTGATCTCTGGAGCTTTTCAGCAGGACGAATTTGGACGGCAGGCCAGCTCGTGGTTGAGGGTCGCCGGCTTGGCTGGCCAGGTTGAGTCAGTCCACTTATGGAGCTTTTTTCCAAAGTTGCTCCAAACTTCTTCAAACTTCTGAAACTTCTTCCTGAAGTTACTTTGAGGGTCCCAAAGTATCCAAAACTTACTCCAAGGGTTTGGAAGCTCCAAGATGGTCCTTGAAAGTTTGGTACTTCGGTTCCCACAATCCACTTGGAAAAAACCCTTACAAATCCACTGGTAGTACTCCAGGCCGGGGAGTCTTGGTGGTGATCGTCCAGGTGAGCTCTGTTAACCTGTAGCTTGCAGTGAGTCCACTCTTTAGTCCTTTTAAAGCAGGTTTGATCCACAGGGCTGTAGCTCCATATTGTGCAGCAGGAGCAGTCAGAGTGCAGGGCCTTGTTGGTGCAAATCAAACTTCCAGAATGGACCCCTCTTCTTCTTGTTTCAAGGAGCAGAACTGAGAGGCACTGCCCCTCTCAGATACTTATTCAATGCTCTCTGGGGTCACACAGGAGGGCACTCCTGTCCAATGAGGTGCAGGACGACACCCCAGAGCAGGACCATTTCATCCAAAGTGTGGCACAATGGTCTCCCAGAAAGCACTATTTCTCCAAAGTTCACTATGCCTGAAGTCCCGGCAGAGAGGTAAGAGCCAAGTAAACCAACCCTCCAGGATTGCTCATCTCCATACTATCCCTCCCCTTGGCATCTGCACATTCCTTCCTTAAGCCTGCCATCTGGCTGGGTTCAAAGAGTAGGGTGTAAATGAAACTGCTTTCTCCTGCTTGTCTCCTCCTTCTATTGAAGATTATTGTTTGCGACCCCTCTTCCGGGCTCTGGCATTCCTATGTAGCAAAGCCCTCTCCTCCCAGCATGGCTCTTTAACCCCAGGGGGTACTTATCACCTCATCAAAGCAGCCTGGCTAATCCACTTAACTCTGACCAATCAGGGCAGATCACTGGAAGGCTGAATTTTGGCTTACAGACAAGAAAGTCTTATAACATCTTGTCTGTACAATTTAGTATAAAGTCAATAATAGTATATTGTTGGATTTATCAATACCATTCTAGTGAGCCCTTGAATGATATTTTTCGGATTCCCCTGGCAGGCATTATTAAAGAATAATTTCTAGCCATATTAATCTATGTGGCTGGGGAGTTGCAATGGGGAAAATGACTTGGGCAATTTTTCCAACACCACGGCTTATAAAACATGTTTTATAAGGACCCTGCCTATATCTCCAGGACCCCCCCCCCCCACCCCTGGGATACCTAGGGGAGACTTTAGTCGTTCTGAATATGTAAAAATATTGCAGATCCTCACTCCACAGTGCTCCTAGCACAAAAGTTGATTTTGGCAGAACTTTACTAAAGCCAACGCATATAAAACCTATTTTAGAAGGGTCCTCCTTATAAGTACCTGACCCCCCTACCACTCGGACACCTAGGGGAGACCCTGGGGGTACCTAATATGCCAAAACATTGCAGTTTATTAATTTTTAAGTACCCCAAACATTAAAGTCAAGTTTGGGCACAATTTGCATTTTAAAAGAAGTCCTGCAACACAGGGCAGCTTTTCAACTGACATCAGGCCTCAGCAGTGCACACATGCAAGAGCAGAAAAGGCTGCTGGCCTCTAAACTGCCATGCCCTATTATATACTAGGGACTTAAAGGTAGTTTAAATCCTCCTGACCTATTATGTACTAGGGCCTTATAGGGGAGGTCATGCCAATCATAGGGGTACCCTAACCCATAGTGTACCCTAGTGTATGTAGGTGTTTTCACTGTATTCTAAGTGTGTTTTCATCAAAGCACTGGCCCTGGGCCTGGTTAAGCAGAGCCCAGGGACAGTCAGAGTCAGTTACCATCAGTACCAGTCAGCAAAAATGGGGGTGCCCAGGACACAAGGATTACTTTGCAACATCACTGCGTTGCCTTTCTCAAAATTTATGATGCCACCCAAAGCCACGCAATGTGGCTTTGCGTGGCTTCATAAACCTGACTCAGAGCCTTGCGTCATGCATGGACCACTTTGAGTGATGCAAATGTGACTAAGGACTCTCCTAAATATGCCCCCTAGACTACTACATGAGGGGCATCATTTATGGCATTTGGGCATAGGGCAGCGCAGCAAGTCACCTTGCTGCACTGCCTTCCGCCAAAGTGAAAGGGTAGGAATGCACCGTATTTAAGCAATATGGTGCATTACTGTCCTTTCTGCCTGCGCTGGTGTCATTTTGGCATCCTAGTGCAAACGTAAGCACCTTTGCACCATGGTGCAAGAGTGTCTCCATTGCATGTAGGATTGTTTTTGTGTAGGAAGCGGCACCTTTCTGCACAAAAACAATCGAAGAAGGTGTTTTGGTCTTTCTATGTGTGCTGCAGAATGAAAAAAGGAGGCGAAATAAACAAATTTCTCCTTGTTACGCCTCACCTCGGGAGGCATATGGATTTTGACGCTTTCACAGGTTTACATCACTTTGGGAGTCTATGGCAGCGTCAAGTTCCATGGGTGTTGCATGGGAAAACCCACAACAGCGTCCATGGAACATCTCCCAGGCGCAGTGTAAGGCTAGGCAGCAATTTGCTCTGTGTTGCCTTACTCGTGATTTATGGGGCCTCTCAAAGCCACGCAGGGTGGCTTTGCGTGGCTTATTAAATCTTTATGAGAGGTCTGCATCACACATGCACCACTTTACATTGCAAAGTGGTGCAAGGCTCTCATAAATAAGCCCCTAAATTCCAAAGTGAGTGCTAACTTCCTACTGTTTACCATCTTTTCCGATGATCTTCCAAAGTCACAAAAGCAGATTTTCAAAGACGGAGTTAGGATGGGCTCGCTCAATGAGCCGATGATTTACAATTCAAATTTAGTTATCACCCATTGATGTGCAAAGTTTCCTGAATCATCAAATGATTTTCTTCATTTTACAGAGCAGTAGCATCCCTGTATTCTGATGAGCGTGCAAGAAATTGTCCTCTTAGGTTAAAGTCTTCAATTTGTCATTTCCTCCCTCCTGCATCATTATTGTTATACCCTCTTGTATGGTTTTATTTTGCTTTTCCATCGAAGTAGGAGATAGTGCATTAAAACCAATTTTAACTTACAAAAGAAAAGTGAGAAAACGTGTGCAGATCACGTACTTTTAGTATGCTCAATATCAATGTTCAGTGTCTGCATATTTACAAGGGTGACCTGTGCCTTCAAAAGTACATAGAATCATTGCATTCTGTGTCACGGTGTGCCAATACATGGACATTCGTTTCATACTTTATTTCGACATACATGTCAAAAAAGTTACGCATCAAAATGGGCATACAATATTATACCATTCATTCATTGTAGTCCAAAACGTATTCCATGCTTATAAATCATGCAAATAATTGTATTAAAAATTAAAACAAGGAAAAGAACATGAGAACAAATTCAAAAAGTTTATATAATTGACTGTCTAAAAATATAGAATACGTACAAATACAATTACTAAAAAGTAAAAGAATTTATATATTAAAATTGAATTAAGACAAATCAACCTTGTTCAAATACCCAAAAGGCACGGTAGTATGATTAAAACAGTGAATAAAATCAACTTTCACTCGCCCTCTCTGCTCTTTTTCTAATGCCCCACATATGGCCAAGAAATGTGGCCACTGCGCATGCAAACAGTGCTCTAGCGTCCGCTTTTAATATTCGCAAAGCTTCTATGTAGTTGCTAGTTCCCAACTGTTTGCAGATGGCACTTAACTAGTTAATTCTTGGTATTGCATATAACGGGCAGGTAACATTACTTGAGCTAAGGATTCCTTAGGCGTTTTACAACCGGTACAGCACCGGGGTGGCAATAGGTTGCTATTCCATCCACCTGTGAAATCATTCAGTGGCAAAGTGCCAAACCTAAACTGGATGTATAATTTCCTGTCCTTTGGTATTTGTAAATCTCAGTAACTCTCCAGGGACATATTCAATTTATGGGCCATCAATTCTACGGTGAGCTTCCCCTGGGACCCACTGCTACACTCGCCTTGTACTACCCAGTCCCAGTAACGTGCTTTGACTTGGCTTTTTCGGGGAAGCAAAGAGAGGAAATTTTCTTCCAATGTATCCCCTAGCCCAATATCAGATAAAAAGCTCTTCAGATTGCCTAGCCAACTGACTTTGTTAAATCTATCTAAGCGGCTTACTTCCTCCCCCTCTTGTATGGTTTTATTTTGCTTTTCCATCAAAGTAGGAGATAGTGCATTAAAACCTTGGCTTTTTAAAGCCATTTTCACTTGCAAAAGAAAAGTGAGATTACTTGCGCAGAGAACGTACCTTTGGTTTGCTCAATATCATTGTTCAATGTCTGCACATTTACAGGGGTGGCCTGTGCCTTCAAAAGGTATGTAGAATGATTGCATTCTGTTGCACGGTGTGACAATACATGAACATTCTGAATGCTCTGCCAGCTAGCGGTGATATAGCGCATCAGAAATGTGACTTGGGTAAAATGGTTGGGGGAGTGCCAGCCATTATTTAAAAAACAGGACTAAAAGTCGTTTCTCAATCAGTTTCTTTTTTAACTTTCTCGGAGAATCAATGTTGGAATAAAAGGCATAGTTAGATCTGTCAGCCTTAGGGTGGTCTTCCCCCAAACTTTACGTCTTACTCCTCCATTTTTGCTGATCTTGTTTTTGTTGGCCTTAGGACTCTGCACTTTACCAGTGCTAACCAGTGCTAAAGTGCTTGTGCTCTCCCTTAAAACATGGTAACATTGGCTCATCCCCAATTGGCATATTTAATTTACTTATAAGTCCCTTGTAAAGTGATACTACCTCTACCCAGGGCCTGTAAATTAAATGCATCTAGTGGACCTGCAGCACCAATTTGTGTCATCCACTTTAGTAGCCTGTCAAACGTGTCTCAGGCTTTAAGTTATTAGCTACTCTTACCCATTGTGCCAACAATACTTGTAGCTTTCTTAGTGAGTTCCTTGAGATAATCAAGCTCAACAACTTGTTGTTGATGACTTTAATTTTTGAACTAATTCCCCCCGATGAGGACCCTGAAGCAGAGGAGTTTGTGGGGACAATGGCATCTCAGTCTGAATCAGCAATACAACAATGCAGACACACATAAAAGTCCACATGTTGGACCAACTCTTTACCTCAGAACTTAAATTTGCAATTCTTGTAATCCACGCTTGTTGTTGGTCTGGCCATTTTGTTATAATGTGGAAGCTGGCAGTTGGTAATAGGAAACCTATCACAATCCAACCAAGGTGCGCCAGGTGAACTAAATAAATAAAACTTAATATCTCCACCTTTAAGAGTTCCAAAGTTGAAGGATGACCCTGACCTTGTTTTCAATAAGTGATTTGGCCTTTGACCAACATGTGCTGCTCACCAGAAGGAGACCCAATGTGCGTAGGAGTTCCGGTCCTTGATTTTCTTCCGAGTTCAGATTAGCCAAAACTAAATTGAGATGTTCAGAACGTCCCTGGAGGAAATCTCAAAAGGCCTTAAATGATTACAAGGTGGAGCTGAATGAATATAAACACACTTTCGCTAACCACCTTCCGTCCATTTTCAGAAGAGATGCTCAGTGACTTACTGGTCTAAATAAATTCTTGATTCACTTTAGATGCTTGTCCAGCATGTATGCATGCTTAATTCCTCACCCATGTTATAATTATAATCCACGCCTGGTGGGCTTTGATCAATGAATCCCCAGAGAGAGTCTCAGCCATTTTTAATGATTTTACTATCTTAACACTTTAAAGAAAGCCGTGTCTGAGGCTTCAGTATTAAATAATATCTGCCCCATTTCTCTGTAACCTTTATGGGTTAAAGTTTTAGAAGGATATGTGGCCAAGCATCTATGTAAGCATCTCCAAGTTAACATTCATTTAAAAGAGGTGCAAGCTGAGTTTCGAACCACACATGGCAAGGAAATATTCCTTGTACCAATTTTGGATGATTTGAGAATTGACCTGGATGCAGGTCACATTAGTGCCTTGGTCTTGCAGGATCTATCCACCACGTTTGAAATGGTAGATACTCCCTACTACTGGACGGTGTTCAGAAAGTTGGTATTGGGGTGCCGCACTTCAGTAGTTCAATTCTTTCCTGTCAAACAGTTTTTAAGCAGTCATGTTGGCACCAAATAAATCTCAAAGTGTCACTGTTCGATATGGAGTCCCATAAGGTTCCTCTCTGTTGTCTCTTGTTTTTAATATCAAAGTGAGACCATTAATAAATGCTCTGATGGAGTATGGGGTCAGAGCATACATGTATGCCAATGACAACCAGCTTTAATCGTCAGCTAGATAACAATGTCAACCCTGTCTGCTTTTCAGCAAAACACTTGTGTCCCTTCAATGGATGGGCAGCAACAAGATGCAAATAAATGCAAAAATACCAAACTCCTTATGATTATTGGTCACTGGGATCCTTGGCTGGATACCTATTGGCCTCTCTCAGTTGGGCACTTCATCAGAACAGTCAACTCACTGAAAGGCTTGAGTTTTAAGATGGAGTTCTAGCGTTGCTAGTCTACACAAGTTAAGGCCATTGTCTCGGAGTGCACCCATCACTTGAGAATCTCAAGCAAAGAACTACCTTATATTTACTTTTAAGGCAGGCACGTATCAGGTACTGATCTGATAGGATCACAAATGGACTATGCTAACTCCTCATATATGGAGTTCTCAAACACTGATTAATAAAATCCAGGGCATCAAAACACTGAAGCATGATTAGTCACTGGCTCTCTGTGAAGTGCACACAACACACCTATTCTGCAAAACGTACACTAGTTTCTGATCAAAGAGCTGTTCACCTTTAAAGTTTTGGGCCTTGAGAACTAAGTGCTTTTGAGGGAGGGAAGAAGAAGAAGAAGTTTATTGTGCGTGATTAATTAAAATCGTTGCATACACGTATCATTATACAAATTCATTTACGTAACGCAAATCAAGTTATTTAAAGGTTAAAACCGTATAAAAATTTAGGCCTTTGAGCTTTCAAGCTGATGGTTAGGAACTATGGCGGCAGTTTTTATCTAAAGACCTACATGGGATCATCTTTTGATATCGGGGGGAGTGAAAAAAGTTTTTCTCGTAAGTTGACACCCAGTTCTTGGGAGAGAAATTGACAGACAAGATTACTGGTGTTGTTCTTAGCCATCCAGGCTTTGGTCGTGAGTCCGAAGAAGCTGCAGCTTCCAGGTAACAGAGTATTGGGTGTGAGATTGCGTGGTGCGAATAAATAATTGCGCAAAGATTACTATACAATATGGACCTGTGGCTTAGTGGCCAATGGGCACTTGTGTAGTTTGCCGATTTTGACAGCATTATGAGGTTTGCTAGGTGCAACATGTGTGTTGCATAAAGTGACAGTGTTCTCGAGGATTTTAAAGTAGCAGTGGCAGCTTGTCTTGGTTCAGAGTAGGAGAGTGTGCCGATTGGAGTTAAGATGTATGTGGTCAATTTGTTGTTTTACTCGCTTGCTGTTTCATTGCAAGATGACAATTGAGCCAGTCTCCTTTCTACTATGTTAAGGAATCTTGTGAAGCGACAGTTTAATTGACTGGCGGTTGGGTCGGGGCAGGACTTCACTGCCTGCTTCAGGACCGAATGCCTTTTTTGATTAAAGATTGGACGAAACATTGAGAGTCAAACGTCCAGTAGGCTAGTGCAGATTATGTGCAGAAGATCTTCCCTTCCTTTGCCGCAGAGGCGGCAGATTTCGGATCTAGGTTTCCTCTTCCAGGGGGGTAGTTGAGGGAGAATCTGAAGTATGCCCAGGCGATGTCTTAAGAATTACTGCTTCACCATTATATTAAATCCTGCACTCAAATATGGTTGTAGTTTGATGGCTGTGTAATTGTTGAGTACAAACCAGCCATGGGCCCTTTCTGCCAGTGTTGCTTTGTTTTCAATTAAAGAGATAATGTTTGTGACTTTCGTTCATGCTTTTTTGAATCTTGAGTAAGTTGCAGGAGTTTCCCAAAAGTAAGTCAGGCCGAATTTCATTATGGAGTCATGAAGGTACTCTCTCTGGCTGACAAGTTTTCCCGGTCTGAAAATTCAGCCCACAGGTGTGAATTTAGTGTGCCCTGCTCTGCTTCCCTGAACTTGTGCCAGCATTTTAAGAATGCCCCCCTTCTGGCCATGGTTTGTTTCTGTAGGCCAAATTCTAGTCATAATTGTGCTGGGGAAGTGTAGTTCAAGAGGTGGAAGATCGTTCTGTAGGCGTTGGCGATAATTTTATCCAGAGCGGCTGCATACCTCCCTCGCATTGACTCACTTCCATAGGCTAACATTGAAAGTCGTTTTGTCTGCAGGATCTCGTGTAAAAGGTCTAAAGTCGTGCCTGATGGTGCTTTTTTTTAAGGGCTTCATGGCAAATGTTGTAATGCCTTTCCGCCACAGGGCTTCCATCTATGGTTTGTAGGAGCCTTTGCTGTCTAGTAAGACTCCGACGTACTTCTATTCAGTTACTGGTTCTAGATGATGTGTGTGCAAATGCCAGTGCAGTTTTTTCTTTTTAGTGTAATTTATTGCCATTGTTCTCGTTTTGCTTAAATTGATTTGTAGAGCATTCTCATGCGAGAACTCATCAGTAGTGTCCAGTAGGTGCTGTAGACCAGTTGGGGTTCGGCTTATTAAGACCAAGTCATCTGCATAGAGGAGGTTGGACAGAGTCATGTTTCCAAGTTTCTGAGCATGTGATATGCTTTTGTCTAACTCTGCGGGTAGGTCCGCCATAAAGAAATTACACAAGATGGGACCTAGGACGCACACTTGTTTTAGCCCTGTGGTGATATTGATGCGCCTGGAAAGGTGCATCCCAGCTTGATTTTGACCAAAGTGTCCGTGTGTAATAAGATCAACTGGTTTAAAAGGGCTGGGCGCATGTCCCTTCCTTTTAGCTTCTGCCATAGTCTTGCACGATCGACGTGGTCGGATGCTGAGCTGTAAATCAATGAAGCATAAATATAGCAGTTGCTTAGCTTCCTTGACAGCATCGCTTAGTAATGATAGGGCCATGATGTTGGTATTTGTTTGCAGAAGCCGGTCTGGTTTGTTGTTATAATCGATTTGGCTGAAGCCCAGGAGGTAAGTTCATCCAGGATTACTCCTGCGTAGTATTTAACCACGTTGTCGAGCAGGTCGACAAGACGGTAGTTTTTTGTATTGCTCTTGTTGCCCTGTTTGTAGACGGGGGAGATTGTAGATCCCTTCCAGGATACCGGGATGTTTCTTTTTTCAGTATCTCATTAAAGACTGGCACCAGGATTTTGCTCCAGTACAGTGGGTCTTGCTTGTATACAATGGGTGGAATTCTGTTGGGACCCGGGGCTCCTTCTAGCCTCCCTTTGGCTATTGCCTCTTTATTTGCTGTGGTGTGGTGCTGAGAGGCTCCCCCCACTCATTTGAAGTCTGCTGGTGCCCTCTGTTTCTTTTCTTGCGTTGGTTCTAGTGTTGCTGTGCACGATTCCTGGGTGTGAATCATCTCCTGGTATAGCACAGATCTCTCCCTTGTTCTCTATTTCCTTTTGGTCCATGCTATTGAAGTGGTGGTTCAGAAATTCCGCCCAGTCTTTCTCTGATATGTGGGAGTTTATTCCTTGATGGAATGGGAGCTGTAGGGTATTGATTGCCCCCCACAACCGTGCTCTTTGAATCATGAAGCAACCTTGCCCACAGTGTTTTATTAGCTTGTCTCGTTTGTTCCATTTTATCCTTTTCAGGATAGCCTTGAGTTTTCTCAGTTCTCCCTGCAGGATTGTATTTTGTGGGTTTCTGCTGAGTTTCCTTAGGGTTTGATTTATGGAGCATTTGAGTCTTCTAATCTGAGGAGTGATTATGTTTGCTAGGGGTTTCCTTACTGTTGGTCCCTTTTTAGTTCCTGTCTCAGTAGCGAATGTGTCCCTGAAGGTCTTGGTAAAGTTCTCCCATTTAATTAAGGGGTTGATCGTCGAGTTGTGGTCTTGACAGAGGAGATTTTCAGCGGATTCTAAAAGCTTCTCTGCTGAAGTGGTGCTACACTTAATCCGTTTATAGTTAGTGGTGTATTCTGTCCCAATTGTTTTTATAGCTGGATTTAAGGGAATGGCTGTTGCTTTGAAGGTGACTTCTTGTGGTGGGTGATCGCTTTGTTCGATTGCTCCCAAATGGTAAGAGGACATTTTTTGAAACAGGGTAAGTGTGACGAATGTATAATCAAGATGCGAGGTAGTTATTGGTGAGTGAAATATTGATGCTGGAAGGTCGTCCTCTGGGCAGCAACCGTTCAGGGCCCACAGATTAAGGGATTCAAGTTCTCGTAGAAGGTGAGTTGATAGCCTGGTTTAAGTGACATGGCCATGGTTTGGAATTTTCCATTCCTCAGTTAAGTCACGTAGCAGGTCATCGTCACTTGTGGTGCCCAGAAGGTGAAGATTAAAATCCCCTGCTAATGTGATGTTGTCTGTGTGACCTTCTTTTGATATCCTTGATAGTTCTTTAATCAGTTTTTTTGCACCCTTGAGTTTGTGCCTCAGGTGTAGGTAGACATTTATAATTATGATCAGCCATTCTTCTTTGTTGAAGGTGATTGTTGTACTTACTACATGGATTTCACTGGGAGCCGATATGTTTACCTTCAGTGGTTTGGTGATTCCTGTTGTTGGCACTGATGCATAAATTATCAGGCCTTCCAGTCAATGGCCGTATCTTGTCCCCTTCCGCGCGGGGACCAGTTGGGATGTGACCCCCTGTAGCTCTATAGCTTGTTCCTCTTAGGATCCTGAGTAGGAGATCGAAAGCCTGGAGGTAATCTAGGAGCTATGAGTCTTTTGCTTTGCTTGCCATTGATATTTCAGATGCACATGCGCATCGATCTGGGCCCTTTCGAGTTAGTGCTGGTGTGGTTATTTATCTGTCACTGTGTGTGGGCGATGTTGATTGTTCGCATTAGGCGACTCCAATTTTTTCCAGCTGCTTCTTCCTTCAGCTTGTTTGGTTTGTATCTCCCCCTTAGATTATTGTTTCTGTGTATGTTCACAGGAGAGGTGCTTCTTGCACCCCTTTAGTATTGAGCTGGTGGTGTGTTGGGCCTGGGGCCGAGCTCTGGAAGTGTTTCAAATTAGCATGGGGGTTGGGTAGCCGGGTTTGTACAAGTGGTAAAGCCTTTTCCCCCACTGTTGGAAAATATTCGCTTCTTTCATAAACTTATTGGCTGTCTCGTTTGTTATCCAAGTTGTTTTGGTTGCCTTCAGACCTTGGGGGTTATCGACCTGTAAGAATTCAATTGATATTAGGTCGGTTGAATGCAGGCTTTCCAGGCATTTTATTGATTGATCAGTTGCTTTACAAATCTTATCTTTGATTCCCTCTTTCAAACAGCCACTTTCTCTTTACTTTGGTGGTCTTGTCTGTGTAGTCTAGCATGCATACAATGTCTAGAGAAAGCTGTGTGCTACATAGTCGTGGTAATTACTTCATATTTGTACAAAGGCAAATATAAATGTTGCATTTGAAAAAAGTTACAAAACTACAAACAGTTTATGCAATATAACAAACATGAAACAATGACTGAACGCAACATAAATACATTGCATTTGTAAATTCACACTTAGGCACAGTAAGATAAATGATGCAAGGCATATATACAGCATTTATCAAAATTGTGTGATAAAACATATGGTTTAAACTATTTTATTGAAAGAATAGAAGACGCACAGCCTAAATAAGGTTTACATCTCTACCGATTCCCACATCATCAAATAGGTTTAAGTGTTGCAAGCAGCTCAACATACTGAAATTTCTAATCAGAATGTTTTATTTTTTACCCCAATGTCAAACGTCTTTCAAACCACTGTTTTCACAACTCACCCCATGCATCAATAGCCCAAAGTATTCTCTTTCCTGAGATAAATAAGGTATGGTAGGCATGTAGGGGAAAGGGACAGCAAATAGGAGAGAAAACAATGAGGGGTTTTAAGAAGCACTTTTGGGAGGACCTCCCACCATATCACTCCAGTATATATATGGCATAGTAATAAAGTGACCTCCCCAACCTCTTGCATGGTCCCAATCTAGGATAGAGTGTTGGCTTTGAAGAACGTTCCCAGTCCAGCTGCACTATGTCACGTTCGCCTGAAGAGAATTGCTTTTTAAAGAATCCAGAAAGCATTAAGAGACATCTGCCTGCACAAAAATGTATCACTTCACCACTCCCAACCACACCGGGTCCTTCACCACCACCCTTTAACACTGCCCACTTAGTTTTTGTTCTTCAGCTGAGGTCTGGGAAAAGAAAGCTAAGTCTACCCCCTCTTGTAGAGCCCGCCTCAACTTGGATGCTTTTTTGAGATCTGGGCCTCTTTGACCTGGGTCTTGTAGGAGTACTATAATAGTATCTCAGTCTTAAGTCCCATCTTATAGTGATGTATATTAGGAGAAGTGAGACTGAGTGTCCAATTCTACTTCTCTATGGCCAATCTGGTGTACATTGGCAACATGCTAGTTACCTTGGTGAAAGAAATTGTGTTTCTGGGTTGGGGGGGCAACATCCTACTCCAGCAGAAACCACAATCCTTGTCAGGGTGAATTCACAAGTACACCCCAAATTAACCTGTGCTCAACCCTCTGCCAGCTTGGCACAGAGCAGTTAGGCTTAACCTGGAGGCAATATGTAAAGCATTTGTACAACACTTCAAACAGTAACCCAGTGAAAACACACCACAAAAGGATCTTAAACCAATTTAGAAAAAGAGTAATTTTTAATAAATAAAACACGACCAAGATGACAAAAATCCAATCAGTAGAACCGGAGATATTCAACTTTAAAGATTTCAGTGAAAATGGCACCAAAAAAAACAAAGCACCAACTGTGGATACCTTGTCGCACCAGACCGAGACAAAGTCACAAGTTCAGGCCGAATGTGATGGAGCGCGGGCTGGCTACAGGGGACTCAGTTAGGCCGCTGAACAAAATACCTTAAATCCTGGTTTGTGGAGCATTGCAAGGGTCTGCTTCGAAGATGTGTCACGCAGCCGAAGTGATTAGTGGGTTTCAAGATGCAGCGAGGCTGCGGTGCGAGGTCCTGCATCGTCATCGAGGATCCTATTGGCTTGTGATGCGAAGATCAACATCGGGTATGTGCCACGCAGTTGGGGCAATGGGTTGGTTCCAAGAAGCTGTGAGGCGGCGATGTGGAGTACGGCATGGTTGTCGAGGCTGCTGACAACAAAGGATGCAGGGGCCTGCACTGAGGATGCGTCGCACAGCGGAAATTCCCATGAGGCAATGGGATGCAATGCAAGTCTTTGCAGTATAAAAGATCCTCGCAGCAGCAATGCGTCAATTCTGTCAGGGTTGTGCGGTAGAGGAGATGCATCAGTTACACTGGATACAAAGAGGCTGGAAGAACACCTTAGGCCCACTTCCAAGGTCTCAGGACCGGGGGGACACAATTTAGCAGGATAGACTCTCAGATGGCAGAGTCCAGGTGCTGGGCTCAAGGTAGTTTGGAGCCTTCTGTCCCTGTGGCTCAAGTCAGGAGGCCAGCCAACTACCACTTGGAGTTACTTTGGTGGTCCTAGGTTCAACAAATGCAAATCCAGTCCTTCCCACCCAGGCAGGAGGGCAGCAAGCCAGCACAGCAGGGAAGAGTATCCACTGGTCCAGAAGTGTACTGAAGAGTGGGTGTCTGAGGTCCAATATTTATACCCAGTTCTATCTTTGAAGGGGGAGGGGGTTCCCCTTTCAAATGCACAGGTGTCCTGCTTTTCTGGCCTTGCCTCCAGACCAACTACAGGGGCTATGCAACCCTTTGTGTGGAGGCAGGGCATAGCCTATTCAAGAGTGAATAGGGATGTGTCCAGGTCTTCCCTCCCATCCTGCCAGTGATGGCCTATCAAGACACACCTAAGCTCTCTACTGCATGTGGCTGCCTAGGAAGAATACACAAAGCCCGACTGTCAGCTACACCGAGTCTTGAAACCCAGAGACAGGCTCCATATGGCTGAGGCAGGAAAACGCCAACTTTCTAAAAGTGACATCTTCAAAATTTTAATTAAAAATCCGACTTTACCAAAATAGCTGATTTTGTTTCTACAATTCCAAAGATATCAAGCATGAACTGGTCACCTCTTCCCATTTGGAAGTTACAGCTTATTAAATGTAATAAGGTAAATCCAACGTTAACCTATGGGAGGTCTTGCAGTAGCAAAAAAGTAATTTAAGAGTATTTCACTACCAGGACATATAGAACTTAAAAGTATATCCCCTTCTTTTTAAATACAATGCACCCTGCCCTCTGGGCTGGACAGGGCCTACCCTAGGGGTAACCTATATATTAAAAAGGAAGGTTTGAGCTTAGAAAAAGGTTTATTTTCAAAAGGGTTAGCCATGAACTACACTCCTTTATTCAAAATTATGCAAAACTTTTGAAGCAAATTTTCTGCTTCTTTAGGTGTGCAGTCTTGGTGTGTACTCTGTCCCTGAACAAACAGAATAAAGTTAAATAAATTGCTGGTAGTCAGTTGGTTAACCAGTCCCAAGACGTACTGCCAAAATGAGCCCATAGGCTTTTGAATGTTGAATCAATAAACAAGACTTTATGAAACCAACAGCGAGGTATTGGAGTTCTTCAATTTCACTTCTTTAATAGTTGTTTAGGTGCATAAATCTTCAGTATATGAAACTGGTATACACCTTCAACAATTCCATTGAAAATTCAAATTCATATTTGGCGATAAGCATCTCGCTCCACCAGAACCCAATGCATTTCGGGTATGAAGCCCTTCATCAGGGGTAACAGAAATTAAACGTGCAAATATGAACAAGCAACTTTTGTTTTGTTTTGGTTTAGACTGCTGGATTTCTGGCCACATTTCTGACACACAAGTTGCTTGTTATGCACTTGGTGGAATATAAGGCGACCATACACTTCATGAGTAATCAGATAGGGTTACCATTAACCGTTCAATATATCATATTTGCATATTTCATTTCAGTTACCCATGAAGAAGGGTTCCATACCCAAAACTAATTGGGCTTTTGCAGAGCATGATCTTTATTGCTATATATGAATTTGTATCTACAATTCGAAATTGGTGTCGGATTTTTCTTATGATTTGTTTTCACTTTATTACTGTTTGTGTACTGCATAAATACTTTACACATTGCTTCTAAGTTAAGCCTGACTGCTCTTGTGCCAAGCTATCAGAGGGTTAAGCACAATGTCAATTTAGTAACATTTTGTGGTTCATCCTGTCAAGAAATGTGGCTGTTGCCTGAGAAGGTCTCTACCAGGCCAATATATGCCATTTATTTTTTTTATTGTTAAAAGATATTGTTCAAGTGGAAAGTCAAAGCTCTACCAAGAAACGGAAATAATAAACTGAATTTTTACATAATGAGACTTAATCAAAAGAGCTTGTTTGCAGGTCTGGACAGAGAAAATGAATCATGGTTTTATTTCTAAACCCCTATAAATGCCCAATGAAGCCTCAGAAAGCAGTTTTAGAAAACTAATGTGCTTTGCGGGACACATTAAACAGTTTCGTCAGGTGACACTGGTCAGTGAGATTAGCTTGCAGACCTTTCAATCGAGTGCTTGTAAATTCGGTGTCCATTAGTTTTTAGTAATACATATGTCTTGTATTGCAATATTTATTGCGCTTACTACCCCTATGTGAGGCGCTCTACTGCTGAGCAGAAATCTATGTTTTCATTTTGTAATCTTGGTTGAAATTAACCAGATGCAACAGATCATAGTAAAATAATCCAGCAGTACATAGTTGAAGAATGCCTCGCATTTAGTGTAAGAAAAAGTCAAGCAGGTCTAGCATTAGACAAAAAGGAAGCATGACCTGAAAGTCGTGCCGTTGTTTAGGCATTCGACAGACAGGGAAGTATCCGCCCCTCCCTCCTTTTTGGGGCATCTTTGAAACGGGAAGAACCAGATTAGTTTTCGGCAGACCTACTTGAATAACTTATTTCACTTCTATCCCCAACCCTCGGGCCGGTTTAATTTTCCTTGCCTGCAAATAGCGTAAAAAAAGAAAAAAACTCAGTTTTGTAACTAAACAAAACAATTAAAACCGGATAGCACATTCGAGATTTTGGACACAAATTATATACACGATTCTATCATGCAGTGGAGCCATCATAAGTGCATAATTATTAACCAACAAAAACAGTTTTGGAGGGCAACAGCTGCAAGTAGAACTTGGCATGATAGCCATGCAAAGGCCGTATGAGACCGGGTTGGCTTGGGGTCCGGGGATAGGGCATTTATTCTTTACAGACACATGACCCAGGTACACATATGACAGACAGGTGTAACCCCTGCACACTATAGGCAGCATACTTAGTACTGGTTAATAACAGTTGCACAGTGCGTTCCAGCCTAGAGCCATGATACAATGTCAGGTCAATCTTGTCTAAAGCGAAATGCACTGAGAGTAAAGGAAGCATTTTACATGCACAGTGTGCGATGCCTTGCCTGGAGGCATCGGACCCCAGCTGTGGTGAACATCCTCAGTATTCAATAATTAAAGCATCTTGGGAAAATAGAATTCCTTACACTAAATGGTAAAGAACGGTTCTACATCTAAGACAAGTTTACTACAGCGACGCTCACACAAAACAGATGTCAGCTGTTGTCATTGCCCTGGAGATGGTCATGCATCACTGCTCGGCACACTCAGGAGCAATGACAACAACAGACAAATTCAAAAGAACTTTGCAATCAACTAAAGTATCACAGAACATGAATGAAAGCAGGTAGTAGTGCTTGACTTAATCTTGGTGCACTAGGACCTTCTAGTGGGCACCTCAGACTGACAAATGGCAACATTTTACTAAACCTTTCTATGATAACCATTCAATTCGGATCTGAAA
Source organism: Calotriton arnoldi (assembly GCA_963921515.1). Classification (NCBI taxonomy): domain Eukaryota; kingdom Metazoa; phylum Chordata; class Amphibia; order Caudata; family Salamandridae; genus Calotriton; species Calotriton arnoldi. The sequence goes on along the minus strand of CAWUFW010000089.1, from coordinate 4,653,225 downwards.
ACCACTAGAAAATTATCCCAACAACACTACTTCTTGATGTTTTTGCACAGTTTCATTAGGTCGGTCTGTTAGTCACTTTTCTAAAACTGGGCTTCAGAGAAATATTTCTCACTCATACGATATTGGCTGTTAGGTGCATAGTATCAATTTGAGTGCACGAGGCACTGTAACTGACATACAACTCAAAACTATAGAGAATCATCCCACTTCTGTCACATTTAATCCACTAAGACTGCACACCATAGAAATACAAAATCCAATGATTCATTAACAACCTCGCACAGCACTACCCAGTGCAAACACACTACTCTCCCATACTATCATGTAACCAGCTCATCATAAAACTGACACCTCAAAACTCTGACATTACTGTTGCAAATGAGTTCCGCCCATTTAGTACGCCCAGATTTTTGGCTTTATTTGATCACCCGGTTTTGCACTTGTTACTATGGGTCAGAATCATTTTAAGGATTATTGGGGGGCAATGGTAAGAAGTACTTTGGTGGACCCAGTTAGGAACAACTTTGAATTGTATTACCAGCTTTCTGCTCATTCAAATCCTATGTCACCAAACATTGAAATATACATTAAAAGGTAAGATACAGAAATGCACATAAGTGAGCTAGGGAGAAAGTCTACTTTTCAAGGGGGCCTTTGGAAGATGGAGGCCCTTGGCAATTGCCCACTTTGCCCATTCCTTAAAATGTCTCTGCTACGGGTGAGTCTCATTACTTGTGTCTCACCCATGGTAATCAAATGGTAAATGGAGTGTGCATGTTTACCACCTATGTTGGCCTTTTAAGATAAGGCTGCTGCGTTGCACATATTTTAAGGGGCACTTGACTGGTTACACATGAACATGTGCACACATGCGGTTTGGGCATATGAGACAATAGTTGTGCACAGTTCGTTAACTGCACATAGGTAGCCTGGCACAGAGGAGACTCTGCACAGCTACATGTTGACCTGGGATAGGACTTATGATGTTAGTGGGCACTTATAGGTAATGTCAATAGGGTATACTGGTTTATCTGCAGTGCCACTGTATTATACATTGGAGGAAATATGCCTTAAAGAACATTTTCACTTCCCTTAGGCCTACAAAGCCCAGTAAGTAATCAAACTGGGGTGAAACATGTATGCAAAGTTTGAATATGCAAGCCCCAAGCACCTTCATGGGCACCTTATGGGTAGTCCAGAGTTTTCATATATCCCTGGCACAGCTACGAATCAGAGTTCAGGCTTTTTTTTGCCACAAGGTTGGGCCAAGTTAATTACACTGCTCCCCAGCAGAAGGAACAAAGGGCTCCCGACACAAAAGGAGTAGTTAACAGTGCTCGACTCAGCTTCTGAGGAGGAAGGGATGAGGAAGAGAATCTGCATCTGTTAATTAGCTGTCACATTGTAACAGGGTGGGGGCAGGCACGGCCCAGGGCACTGAACAAAGGAGGAAGCCCTGACCGCTGAAGCCAACACCGGAGAGGGCTCCCCTTTGGTGGGAACGCTCCTATCAGTGATGTTAGCTAGGGACAGAGCTGAGGCCCCCATAGGAGATGTGAACAGATACCTCTTGACCGCGTCATCCTGAATTGTCCCAGCATGCTGTGCAGGAGGGTTGGGACAGCGATGGAGGGGTCATGTTGCAACCTAGGTTTGGCCTGGGGTGCCTAACCTCTAGAACGTTCCTCCCCCATTAAAAACTCTTGCATAAGGATGAGAATAAAGGTTGAGCACTGCAAATGGACAGCAGCAACTGCGTAGAAATCTTGAAGGACAAGTCCCATGATGCTCTAATGGACTAAGCACTCTGCCCCCAGCTCACCCCAAGACCAGTGGGTCTTTCGAGGACCAGTGAGGTTGGTTTCCTTACACCCCCTAAGGGCCAGTTGGGGTAAGACCTCGACAGCAGGGGCAGAAGAGCACCAAAGAAAAAGACTAGCAAAGTGTGCTGCTTTAGAGCTATGAGGCCTAGAGCTCACCACCAGGAGGCAAATGAGCCAAGATCTTAAAAATTGTCCCACCGGGGCCAGAGTTATGCTCATTTATATGATTTGACCTTTAGACCTTCAGAAAAATGAGTTTGTGGGGCTCTGCTGCAGGACTGTAAAATGATGAGCCAGTGCCCAGGGGTCAGCACAGCCTCATTAATAAGTAATGGCTCTAGGAGGGGGTGTGCATGGGGCCCCCTTCCCAGAGCTCTCAGATGCCCAGGGACCCCATCCCCTTGGCCTGTTTATGTGAAAAAGGGGTCTGAGACACCATCCCCTGCCCCTGATACAGAGAAGTAGGAGGAGCACTGTCGTACCTCCCCATTTAGCGGTGACCACGCCCCCACACGCCTGTGACTGTGGCTGGGTGAGTGGGTCAGCTTTTGTCCTACAACCTGGTAATATAGCGATCTCCAGTGATTGTTTCTATGACTGCATTTTATGCAGTCTAAATGTGTATTTAAAAAAAACACTCATACACGTTATGTTGGTTTTAAATTCTTTATCGACCATATATTAATAATACTGGTTTTGGATGAGCAATGAAATGGTTTATTGGTTATAATGATAACATTTAGACATGGATGTTGATTATGGTGATATAATGATGATTTTTCATATGTGGTTTTTGGTCTTCTAATGAGAAGACCCCTTGACGAAAGCAAATAGTCTTGCCTTATTTAAAGTGATACTGTTATTTTGGGGGCCAATACCCATTAGGGGTCAATTGTGATTTCAGAATTTCGCCTAAGATATTTCTATTTGCCTGATGTATATATTTGAAAATTACTGCATAGTATTTAGTAGTGTGTGTGTGTGTGTGTGTAATAAATGTATTTTTCCTTTTTCTAAATAAAAAAGCGCTGACTGGAAAATCATTTATTGAGTGTTATTACATGCCAGCAAATGGTGATTACTAGCCCACACTACCCGCCCTGAGTAGGCCTTGGACTGATCTGTTTCACCACCCTAAGAGAGTGGAGTGCTACAATGGGGTGCTTGGTTTCCAGTAACGAGAAACTGTGGACCTATTACGTGTGCAGGTCTCACATCTTGAACAACTAAAAACTTAATTTCTTACAATTACCACCCACCGGCCTCCTAACCTCTCCCTGGACACCACACAACTACCACAGTATAATCTTCTATCATTACAAAAATATCACAGAAGAACACTATCACCCAAAATCCTGCCACTGCCAAACACTAGTACAGTACTATGCGCTTGCACCACCACACATCATTATCACATTAAACAACCCCAGCAAAACAATACCACCTCACCAAACACTTGCCACCCTAAAACTATCAATCTGCACAGCTCTGCACAAAATCACACTGCCAAATACATGATAGTACTAGAAGCACCTGCTGTAAAGAATCACAGCAAAATCACGCACCCTGGCAGACACACCCATAGCATCACATAATCAACCCATATTAGCAAACTATCAACCCCATCTTAAGGCCCCATCTGTTCATCCACCATCCTCGTACTACCACAGTCCATTACTACACTGCAACCCACACCGCGGTACTGCCACCTAACAGAACCACAATTCTACCAACCATCAGAACAATGTCAAACTCTACTACTATGCTACCAATTTCCATTACTAAATTACAATCCACGCCAAGGAAACATCAACTAACAAACCACCTAATCAACTCCTACAAACAAAACGGACCCACTTTCACCATGCTACCAATTTACCATTACATTATCAAGTAGTAATGAGCAATAGTAATCCCTACTACTGCTCTCCACCCCTAAAACTGCACCAAAATCATGTCACTATACTAAAGCCACAACTGCATGCAATCTGTAGTGTGACATACAGCAACAAACAAATACATCACCACTCTATTACAATAGAGCAACATCACACCAACAATATACCCATAACTTAATTACCAAAAAACATAGAATAAGACTAAAACCCTATACACAGACCACCAGGCAATGCAACGGAATAACACAACAATAGCACAATACAATGACAGAATCTCAATAGCACATCTCCAGACAACACAAAAAAACAGTGCAACACACATGCAACATAAACCCAACACAGCAACCGACAAATCAAACTATAGACGACAAAACAACACAGTGACAGATAACAAAAAAACAACACAACACAGCAACATGCACAAATCCACAATAATGCAATTCAGGAGGTCCAAAAGCAATCAAAAGTTATTGAACACCAGTTATGCCAATGAGGTCCTTTCTCTTTCGGTATCATGAAACATTTATATCACAGACCCACAAAGAACATCTTTTAGCACTTCACTTTTAGGGTAATGAGACGGAGCATCCCAAGGATGACTCAATGAGGTCATGTACACTCTAAACTCAGAACTCAGCAAAAGCCAAAATATCAATATATCCTTGTCTAGTCAGTTCTTAATTTTAATGTCCTTCAATAAACACAGACTATGCACAAAAAGCCATATATTTACAAGATCCCATGTTGAATTATAAATTGGATCACTTCCTAATGGAGCATTGAAAATATTCAGGGTGAAAACCATGTACCAGGAAGAAATGTGACAGGGTGTAAACAACACCCAAGAGGAAGTCTGTTCCAGTAATCAACATTGTTTATTTGGTCAGTTTGCACACTAACAGGCTCTAATGATATCAAAAAGCGATACCCCTTTATTATCCTATAGCAAAGCAAATTGCTTTTCACTATCTCAAAGTTATGCCTTCTCTCTTTGTAAAGGTGTTCTTAATAAATATATCATAGCTACTGCCTTTTCCAATACTTTTCTCCATTAGATCAGCAAGACCTACAGCTTTGGACATTAGCTTTCAGTGAGAAAGCGTATTATTAGTTGAAGTGGATAGCAGTCCTCTTCAACTAATAATGGCACTATTCCTTACTATTTGCAGTTAGGTCTTAATAATTTAAACCTGAGCTCAACCACTGGTAGCTGTAGCACAGAGCAGTCAGGCCTAATTTAGGGGAAATGTGTAAAGCATTTATCAGTGCTGTGAGAAGTTGGCCTGGTATATGCTGTTCACTAATTAAAGTGGACACCTTGCACCAGGGCAAATCGACTCTTATGGTAGATAGGTTTAAGACAACCTTTTAAAGAAAGCTATCCTAGTGGTAGCTGTGGAGAGCAGCCTTCAGGCTAAGTCTCGGAGGAATGTAAAGCAGCTTGTTTTACCATATAATCTCTTGAATCACCAAATGAAAAGACACCACACAGGTATATATATCAAATATATATGTATTTATTTCTAAATAACTCTCTACTAATCTCTTTATGAGATTAGAAGACAAACATATGCACAAATCAACGTTTCTCAATAAGTTAAGCACAAAATATGGCTGGGGCCCTAGGGGCGTACCAGACCATATACTAAGTAAGAGACTTAGAAACAACGACTTGCAAGGAGACAAGGCCTAGGGCCTTCAGAAGTGCTGGGGCCTCACAAAACCACCCAAGGCAGGTAAGTAAAGGACCCACGGGGGACGCGTGCAGTGTGGATACACAGGCGCGAATCGCCGTTAACTTCAATGGGGCAAGTCGCGGTTGGAAATAAAGAGTTTTAGGATACTTCGGGAGAACCTACAAGCAAGTCACTTACAGGGTAAGTAGTTCTAGAGCCCACACCCACAGGAGCACCGTAGTGCTGGAGTTACCTCACCCAGGGAAGCCGGGTGCACAGGTGTCCTTTGGTGTCGGGTCGCGGCGTCGTTTTCAATGGCGAACAAAGAAGACTTGCTGCTTGCGGGAGCTGAAGAAGTGTCCGGTGGAATCCAAGCCTGGATTCTGAAGAAGGATGACCTGAAAGCAGAGGGGACAGTGTTCAAAGTCACTTGGCAGTGACCCGGGGCAAGGAAGATGGATGCCCACCGTCGTCGGTCGCTTCAGGTCGGTTGCGGGTGCCTTGACTCTTCAGCCACGTGGTCCAGGAGGCGTCGACGACGACCAGGAGCTGGATTCGGTGTGTCCCTCGACGTCTGCAGCTGACTGCGGTGTCGGCAACTCGATCGGAGCCAACAAGCCTTGGCAGCCGCAAGTCTCGGGGAGATGAAGAAAAGTCGATGGCGCAGACCAGCAAGGTCTGTGGAACTCACCCAGCGAGGGTAAGTCAGGGCAGGCCTGGAGCAACCAGGGGAGCCCTTTGGTTTCTTTAAGAAGTCTTCTGGGGACCCACAAGCCAGCGGGCAAGGGATCGCGAAGACACCTCGGGCGGAATCACTCAACAGGGGCCCACGGTCACTCGGGACGGTGTAGGCCTCTGATCTTCGGAGGGATTCCTGCTGGAGGTCAGGACCACGTGTGGTCCTGAGCACAGGTTCGTAGAACGTTGTGAAGGGGTTGCACTCGACAATAGTGCACGGTACCCAGGGGTCGCGGTTCCTCGTTACTCGTGGGGTCCACTTGCCTCAGCTTCGCTGGGGACTCACGATGGCCTGGGAGAGGTCAGGAAATCCACTTCTTGGGCTGCAGGGACTTCGGACTCCGGCGGGAGCGGCGTAGTTTGCGACCGTCGTTGTCGTTTTTGGTGCCTGCCAAGCAGGGGAGTCACTCCTTGACTCCAAGGGAGATTCTTCTGTCTTCCAAAGGTAGTGGAACGTCGAAGGGCCAGGATTCTTCTGTAGAGCGTCGTCCAGGGGTTATCTGCTTTGCAATGGCAAGGTTCCCCCTCTTATACTAAAAAGAGGGGATGGACTAGCTCTATGACCCCACCTATGGGAGGGTCAAGGGAGGGGTGGCTACACCCACTTCCCTTTGTCCAGTTTCGCGCCAGAGCAGGGGCAGGTAGCCCCTGAGCTGGTTTGAACTGGCATATGCACAGAGGAGCCTTCTGCTCCCCCAGTGCAGGACTTCAAAGCACTCTAAGAGTGCACCCACCCAGCCCCAATACACTAAACCCTGTCTGGAAGGTGGTTACACCTCCCTGTGACAGGATGCCTATTGTTGGGCTTCCTCCACTGCGAGTTTCGGTCATCAGCAGGAGGGCAGCCCAGTGTCTGTGACTGGTGGCATCCATTTTGTGATGCCAGGGCTCTTTAGGATTCTACCGCGTTTCCACAGCAGGTACATGTCTTATCCCTCTAGAAGGGTGGAATGCTACCCCCGCCGCCAAGATTGGCGGGGGGGGTAGTATTCCAAGATTTTTGACACCAATCACGACATGTTTTGATGCAGCCATTCCAAAGTTAGCATTTACCGCGAGGATATAATGCACTTAAATAGTATATGGTTTAACCGCATCCACAAACAGCACCAGAGAATGGACTCTGAGAACTGCAGAGGGGCCCTGCTCATGCAGAGGCACCCCCTCACATAGAAGCCAAGCACCCTGCCCTCAGGATTGATAGGGCCTGCCTTAGGGGTGACTGATAGGTTTATATGTGTGTGCAGGAGAGATATAGGAAACCTATATCTCAGTGAGGGGTGCTAACACCACCTCACCCAGGCTGCAGTAGCAGGCCTGTGGTGTCAGATTTAGACTGCTTCCCAGGGGTGGCATAACACATGCTGCAGCCCCTGGTAGGCCTGTGAAGTACCTATGCCCTTGGCACCTAAGGTACCATATACTAGGGACTCATAAGGCACCACAGTATCCAATCACTAGTGCACCTAGAGTGCACTCCATGTCGTTTAGAGAGAACAGAGAGGCTGGGGCCCTGATTGGCAGGGACCCAGCCAGACTATAGCCAGAAACCAGTGCTAACATCAGAAAAAAAGTGGGGGCAACATAAGAGGCAGATCCTACTCTCCTACAAGTGCCAAAACCATTCAAAAGTGTTCACTTTGCACTTTAAATATGTGGTATTTATAGCTCTCTCAATGTATACGGGACTACTGCAACTTAATATGTTTTCTTGCACTAGGTAGGACTATATATGTGTATGTATATGAACAGTTTGGATTGCTAGCAGTATACCCAGACTTTGCAACTATTCAAGATTAGTTTGTTTTACCCATGGTACCTATACAAATGTTGATTAGTATAGGATTGGTATAGGAGTCCCAATTAAGGGACTAGATGCCAATAATATCTATGGATGTTTTTAAATTTGTGCTAACCTGCACTCAGAAGTTTTTTTCCTATTTATTCACTGCTTTTGCTAAAAATGTGATTGTATGCTCAATGTACCACCTACATTAAATAAAAATAAAAATAAAAAAAAGTTGAACTCAACACAATAATAATTTCACTCAAATTTATAAAAAGAGATTTTGTTTAATGAACGAATAGACACCGAAACTACAATCTGATACAGGGAACCAGAGATATGATTTTTCAAAGTTGTAGATGCTGCTTGGACCTAAAACAAAAAGTGCCAACTGCAGGTATCTGCTAACGCTAGATCAGGTTAAAGTCAAAAGTTAAGGGCGACCGCAATGGAGCACAGGTCAGATACAGGGATAAAGTTTGCCCAGGTGGAAAGTTTACCGTCTGACTAAGTTGTTTTTCTGGGGAAAAGTACTAGTCAATGGATCGGTATGCCAGCTGGATCCAAAGAGGGACTCGTTGACGGCGGACAGGTGAAGCTCAGGACCATGGTGAGAGCCTCGGCTTTGGTGCGAAGTTTGAGGCTATCAACATCAAAAGTGGGAAAATTCTGAGCGGACGAATTCTTAAGTCAGGCCCAGAAAGTCATTGGGCTGTTTATTGGCATTGGTCCTGGTGAAGTCCTCTACGTTAAGGCTGAGACATGTTTTTGGGAGTATGGATCCTTTCTGCGGGGCAAACCAGCAAGTTGAATCAGACAGGTAGTTTGACGTCAGCAGTAGACGCAGAAAGTTTGGATAAAGTTTCTAAGTGTCCTGTGGTACAGTTTTTGAGGGAGAAAAGGAACGCTCTAACACCAGTCAAGGGTTTGGGATGTTTTGTGCACAACTTGAGGGTTAGGACTCAATCTCCCAGAAGCCACCAGCAGGGTCCAGGGCATATCCACTTGGAACTGGTCAGCTGGGCTCATCAAAGATTTGGGCTTCTTGCAGCTTTTTTTTGTGTGTCGCAATTCTTTATTGTAAGAAGCATTACAAAGAAATAATACAAAGTGGGGAAGGGGGTAGAGAAGAGGCGGGTAGGAGAGAGCAGTGAAGTACATACATTACAATCATTGGTCTCATACTGTCTATATATCGGCATTGGCACTGGGTTAGTATGTGTCCTCCTGTCGTGCCTATGTTAGCAGTGCCCAATGTTGATCAGCAAGGAGGTCCCGTGCTCCCTTGTCTGTGTGGAGGAGGAGGAGGGGGGAGGAGGAGGGGGCCGTGCCCCCTGTTATTGCCCTAGTTCGGGAAGCCGTGAGGTTGTGGGGCGTTTGGCACGACTGATTGTGTTAGGAGGTTGATTGGTGCAAGTATGATCAGTAGGATAGATAGGATAGGTAGAATAAGTAGGATAGAGAGAATGAGTATAAGGAGTAAACTGGGTGTGGGCGTGATGGTCGATAGGACGTGTTGGAGGGGGGAAACCATATATTGTTGGGGGTGGGAGAGGGGTGCCATTGGTTTTAATATGTTTTATAAATGTTATCTGGCACCTTGCACTTTACACAAATTTTGATTGTTTGTGTCATTTATGGACATAATTTGGCCAAATAAAGAACTTGAATTGATTGAAGTTGCCTAGGAGTTTTTTTATATGTGTAGCACAACCATGAGCCAAGCAATCCCTCAAATTACTAGATCGTTTAAAGGATAATCATAGTTCTCATATGGTTTCTGCCCCAGACTCAAGAACATCCCAGTTTCTCCTCATGCGGTTCTGGGTAGATAATAAGTCCCACATGGAAAAAAAAAAAAGAGATGGTTTCATCTTTAGTTTTTGTGGTGGGTTGCACAACTGCTGGCCAAGGGGTAGTCAGCTCTCTCTTGTATGCCTTACATACAACCCAAAGCAAATAATCGCTATCGGTGAGGCATGTTTGTAGATATGAGGCTTGTGATATAAAGGTCAAAGTATTACTACAAATGCACCTGTATTGAAAAAACTGGGCTAGTGGCAGATCATCCCTCCAGTTATATATTAACAGCATTCACAATATATTTGTTGGAGGTACGTTCATATCCCATGAGCAACTTAACTTCAATGGGGAGATGTGCCTGTTAACTATGTTGTATTTTTTTATGACTGCGCAAAACAAAAGTACAGTGAATGTGCCAAAGCAGTGCCCAAATCTAAATTAGCTGAATGCAGAAACAATCAGGATAAATATGAGAACATATACATTCTAACATGTCCAATATCATATTCCTGGATCGATTGAGGTATCTGGAACTTGTGAGGGTTGTTAGCTTTCATCAGATGTATTATATATAACCTTAGATAATTTCGTAAAATGAAAACAGAGAAACTACATGTGTGACCTAGTTGTCATACTCAAAATCACTGGAATTGTTACCAAAACCCAAAAACTTAATTTAAAGGAAGATATGAAATCACATTTAACAACATTGTTCAAGTTGACACTCAATTTTCATTAAAGGGATGATTGCTAGGTCTCTTCTGTGACAAACCTAAAAGGAGATTTTGTGTCTTGCATAAATAGGGTCTATTGTTGTATTATATGACTCAACTTCTGCTCTTTGGGCATTGGCTGCATGATCTCATAGTAATGAGATAGTGGGAATAATATTATAGCCACATGATAGCCTTTATGAAGCATATGAACATTTCACCTTACTTGATATGAGCTGCAATGTACACGACATAAAACTGGAATCCTGTATGCAGCTTTTTGTAGATTCTTTACACTGATCACATTTTCTATAACTAAACATGACATGTTTGGATGTCCTCTCAAATTATATGCATGCAATGTAATAATACTTTTAGAATACAATAATATAGATTTTTAAAACAACAGCAATGCAGAGACATAACTTTGTTGTGAATCTCACTTTAAAATCACACTAAGCAGCAATGTAGTTGCAGTTCACTAAATTTATTTGAGCTCAAGCCTGTAGGATTAAAGAGCCTATCAAAAATGGTGATGTATGAAATGCTGTGGGGTGCCTACATTGGTTTCTATTACATTCACAATGGAGTTAACTTAACTCCCTTTTAACTCTAGTAAATGTATGATTATTTTGTCAAAAGGAACAGAATACGTTTATACCAGCACATGTATTTTCAGTAAATATATGAAAATGTATCACATCAATATAGAAAGTAAAATTAAGAAACGTGGTTACAACTAAATTAAAAACTTGACAGGTGTATAATGCAACACTTACTTTAGTAGAAATTCATCAGAACCACACCAACTTAGAAAATAATCTTCCTGAGGTGGATATTGGTTTGTATGATGGAGGATTTCTCTAATGAAGTGTCTTACTAGGCAGTCAGCTGTAAAGAGAAACAAGCGCATTATAAACTGAAAAAGATAATCATCAACTCGTTAGTAAGAGAGGCCCCATAATTACGACGTGAATAGAAAAAACATCTAATGAATACTATTTTTCAGAAACCTATGGAACAATAGGTAGATGGTGTGTCTATTTAAAAAACATAGAACGGAATGTAGAAAAACATATATTTAGATTAACACAAGGTAAAGTATGCATTTGTAAATGGGTTCTTCCTGAAGAAAATAGTCAGTGAATCTAAAATTTGGAACTCAACTTAATATTGTTTTGCTGTATCTTTAATAATTTGCCCACCAACATTGTCCACCATCCAAAGTTGACAGTCAGGTATTAAATACTTTAATCTCAAAACGATATGCGGCCTTGCCTGAGAATCCTGTAGATCACTGAATAAAACACTGCCTTCTCTTCATCTTGGGATGAAACACTGAGGGGTCGATTCCGATTCGGGCCGGAAATTTCTCCGACCGAGCGGGACCCGGAGAGATTTCCGACCGAATCGGACCCGTGCAGTCCGACCGAGCGAGTACGATGCGTCCGTATGTTATCGGACTCGAGTCGGTCGGACTCCCATTGAAGTCAATGGGAGCCGGTCGTACAACGCGTACGCGGGCTCCCATTGACTCAATGGGTGCGGAGTCGGACAAGGGCGCCCCTACAGCGGGTACGCGGCGAAGCGATTCGCGCCGTACACGCACAGGTAGGGGGACCCATGGGTCCCCCTGTGTGCGACTCGCGCGGCTACGCGTACAGGGGGGTCCGACACGGACCCCCAAAGTACGGCTCCGACAGCTCTTACGAGCCGGAGTGCGCGGCTCGGTCGGACTGCTCGCGGCGCGCATCGTACTTACCCGGCCGGGAAACGTCTCCATTGCGCGGTGCGAGTCGAGTCCGAGCGAGTCGGTCGGAGCGGTTCGAGCCGGGAGCGAGTCGGTCGGAGCGGTTCGAGCCGGGAGCGAGTCGGTCGGAGCGGTCGGGACGCCCGGACGAGTCGGTCGGAGATTTCGCATCGTACTCACTCGGCCGGACCCGTGTACGGTTCGGTCGTGAAACAGGGCTCCGAATCGGATCCGGTAAAGCCGAATCCGATTCGGAGCCCTACCGGCCGAGATCGGAATCGGCCCCCGAGTGTGGAGTGGGCGGAAACTATAAAAAAATAAGTGAGGGCAATTTTGAGGATTTGAGGGAACCCCCTTAAAGAAACAGAAACAGGTGGTACGGAGGGGTGAATCGCTACTATCAACATAAAAAGGGATGTTGGCCATGGCAATGAAAATGGAGGCGGGTCATGGACCATTTCCCACAGTGACATCACCCTTCTCGGAACAAGACAAAAGGTTTCGGAGAAAAGCTGCTTGAAAAACAAACAATGTACAGAGAGCAAAAACAGGAAAGGGCAGCAAAGCGGCATTCTTACTGCAGAAAAGTAATCAACAGAAAGTATGTGTCAGTGAGTTTCCCACGATAAGATAGCCTCAAACCCCTGTAACATGTAGTAGTCAAAGAGAACAATAAAACAGTTGACAATGTGCCCCCCACCCAATAAGGTATTCATAAAATGTTCAAACGTATTACCACATTCTTCCTACCCTTGTGGCACGCAAGTCTGAGGTGAACCCAGGCACTCATGCCCTTTAATAACTTGAGCTTTATTAGGGTTTGCCACAGTCCGGGTTCTAAGCATGTTCAAATTCTCACAGACTGTAGTTTAATTTGTCTATCTTTTGTGTAAAGAAATAACCAAACCATGACTTCTCTATCCGCTGAGTCATCCTTTCATGTGGCGTGCTAGCAAAGAATCCTGCAAAGGGCAGTGACTTGAAAATATCATTTTGATTTCTAACAAGTTGGCAGCCTGAAGTTGTAGGAGGCATTTGTGATTGGTGTAAATGAGTCGCATGACGTTCTGTTGGTCATGTGCATTTCAAAATAATAAAAGTTGACTACAAAAAAACCTACTGCTGGTGGGATTAGAAACAGTCCTTTATGCACAATGACGTGAGAGAAACATGGGCGCAAGACTCGTCATTAACAGCAGTCTGGGCATTAGGGACCGCATTGTATGAAGAGTAATATTTAAAGAGGCTGAACAGTAGGGCCTTTGATCCTGCTGAATGACAATAGTGGTAACATAGTTCACAAAAACACCCTAGACTAGTGAACCAGGGTTGTTCTTCAGATCTTGAACATGTGAGAGGGACTATATGTGCAGCAGTAACAACTGGCTGACCTGCAAGAAAACATGCGGCCAAATTAGGAGGTAGTAGAGGACTTGAGTAAGCAGATTCCCTGCATATCTGTACAGTTGTGAGGGTCATCCTATTAAGAGAGTTCGTCAAGGGAGGCGCGCGTGCAGTATTTTTCAAGATGGCCGCCTGAGCATGGAGCTCCGCATTGTCTCGGGAAATGCAGCATCAGTTTTGGCTGTTCCAAGCTGTTTTTCTACCTCAATGGTAATATTCATGTAGCGGAACAATATCTGCACAGGAGGCTATGACTTAATTTTTTTCTTTCAGGCTTCTGGCTCCTTATATCTTCGAAGGAATCTGGCAACTGCTTACTGGACGCCATTTTGAATCACTATTTGACTGGATTTTCTTATGCTGAGGTACTGTTTATCCGCGCTTTTTCTATTAACCCTTCTCAGTATTTTATTTTTTTCTTTCACTTTAAACTAAAAATTTACGCCATTGTTTTTTTTTAATTCTATTGGGAAGAGACTTTTACATATTTTTTATGCTCATGCTGGAATGAAGGCTTTATTTATCACATGGGCAGAAGTAAACAGTTACTACATTCAAGTAGGAGACACACTGTTGGTTTGCCTGTGTCGGGCTCTCCTTCCTTAGAGCCCTTTATGGTTGATTTGCATAATTCTGTCAATATGGCTCAATCTGGTTCTTCTAGATCAGCGTCTGTGTCCATTACGCCATCAAAAATGCAATCACCCTCTTCTGCGAACAAACGGCTTAAGCAAGACCCTCCTTCTCCGCCAAAATCTATTTTGCCTGTATTTTTGGACACTGTTTTGGAGGACATACGTGCTTTGAGACCATTTATTGAGGAAACTAATACTCGTCTACAGGCTCCAGATACAAAGTGGTCTTCACTTGATTCCAGAGTATCCGTAGTGGAACAACATGTCAGTGATATACAGGATGTCTCTACAAAGGTTTTATCTCTGGAGAAGGATGTTTTGCTCTTAAAAGAGTAGGCTGAGGATCTTGAAAACAGAAACAGATACAACAACCTTTGCTAGTACGGTCTTCCAGAAGGAATTGTGGGAGATGACCCCGTGTCTTTCTTCGCCTCCTTTCTTTTGAAACTTCTGGACCTCTCTGTGTCAGCATCTTTGAATATCCAACACGCTCATAGACTGGGCCCATGCCGGTCTTCATCTGCTCCTTCGAAACTCTGTGGCGTAATCCTCCTATTTTTTAAATTTACTGATCTTTTACAAGTTTTAAATGCAGCTAAAGCTAAAAAACAATTAATTTGGCCTGGAGCTAAATTGTTTTTATCCCAAGTTGTCTTCACTGCTAAACGATGGAAAGAATTACTGGAGCTTCGACCAGCATTGCGTGCCATGGGTGCACGATATGGATTATTTAATCCATGCTTGTTTAAGGTGACTTTCCAGAACCGCACCTCTATATTTGAAGATCCTGCAGACCTTCGGAAATTTCTTCATTCACATTCTACTGCCTCCATGGATACTGCTGGTCCTTCCTTTATAACTTGACTTTTATGTGACAGCCTTTGTTTATTTTTCTCCTGACTTTCATTTGTGCTTCCTTTACAGGTTATTCGTTGACGGTTATCTTTGTATTAAGTCATCTTTGTTTGTTTTTCTCTTTTTTTTATCGTTATTGCAGAACATCTGGATTTCTTGCATATCCATCGCCTGTTTCGCCTAGATTTCCAGACGTTAGCTAACATTAGACGCCTGGAACATCAGTTTGACACTTCTTCATCTGATTCTGCCTTACAGGAACATGTTTGCGTGAAGTTAGATTTTAATAAGATCGCTACAGATAATGCCTCATTTATTCTTCTTCGTAATAGTGCTTGTTACTATGGTGGACGCAATAAAGTTGGAAAACTTTTAGCTCGCTATCTCACATCTCAGAAAGAGCGTGTACTGATTGACTCCATTCACTCATTGGATGGGAAGCATCTTTACAAAGATCAGGACATCCTAGATGAATTTTTGAAATTCTATAATAATCTATACACTCCGGAATTTCCTATTTGATTCTTAGTCGTGTTTCCACTCCTTCTCATGCAAATCTTGATTTTGCTTCTCTAGAATCTGTTTTACTGATTCTGGAATTATTTAAATCTTTAAGTCTCCTTAAAAGAAATAAAACTCCAGCCCCAGATGGGTTCACGGTAGAATTTGATCTTCATTTTTGAAACTCTTGCATCTTTTTCAATACTTTTGTATTACTGGCAAGGTCGGATGGCACTTTTTTAGAAGCTACAATATGTCTAATTCATAAAGACAGTCATGATCCTAAGCAATGCAAGAATTATCGCCCTATATCCCTTGAGAAGGTTGATTATACATTTTTTGCCAAATTACTCGCCCTACGTCTAGAACCTCTCCTGCCAGATTTAATTGGTCTAGAACAGTGCGGTTTTGTCAAAGATAGACTAACATCAGATAAGTCCCGGTTATTACTTAATGTCTTAAATAAGGCTCCAATCCTTTCTTATTCTTTAGCTGCGGTTTCTATTGATGCGGAGAAAGCTTTTGATAGAGTAGGTTGGTCCTTTTTTATTAAAAGCTCTTCATTGCCACAGTTCTGGTCCTAAATGTATTTCTCTTGTCTCTCTACCATATACGATACCTAGAGCTTCTGTAACATTTAATGGCCTTCTCTCTCAGTTCTTTCCATTGAAACGTGGTGTACGTCAAGGTTGCCCTTTATCTCCTCTTTTGTTTATTTTATCGCTTGAACCCTTCCTATCTCATATCCGCCAGAACACCTCTATTTCTGGATTTCTTTATGGTGATCAACATGTGAAATTATGCGCTTATCCGGGCGATATTTTGCTTTTACATCTAATCCTGAAACTTCTTTCCTCCTTTATTGCAAGAAATCTCAGAATTTTCCATTGTATCAGGTTGTAAAATCAATACTGACAAGACAGAAATTCCTCCCATTATGAAATTTTGTTTAAAACATAATTTTGATTCAACTAATTTCCGATGGAATAGTTCTAGAATCAAGTACTTAGGCATTTGGTTCTACAATTCCATATTGGATTCAGTTAAAGTTAACATGAGGGAAGGACTGGATCGTATTTCCACACTCCTTTCTTCCTGGAATCCACTCTTTCTCTCATGGTGGGGCTGTCTTGATTATATTAAGATGATGATTACCCCCTTTCTGTTATATATCCTTTCTATGATTCCCATTCATATTCTGTTGATTTATTTTAAGAAAATTAATTCCCTCCTCTCCAAATTTTTACGGAATAATAAAAAAAAATCCAGATTTTCCTTATCACAGCTTAGGAAACCCAAATTTAATAGAGGAGCAAACTTTCCAGACTTTCGGCTCTATCACAAAGCTTTCTGTCTTAGACTAGCTTCTAGTCTAGCTTCTTACTTGCTCGTCCCCGTTTATACCTTTATGGGTCACCGTTGAACGATCCCTACTTGCATCTTTCTCTGTAAAGGAAGTTCTTGCCTACACTACAAAGGTCAATATTACTTCCCTCC
Organism: Calotriton arnoldi; assembly: GCA_963921515.1. Lineage (NCBI taxonomy): Eukaryota > Metazoa > Chordata > Amphibia > Caudata > Salamandridae > Calotriton > Calotriton arnoldi. The sequence continues at coordinate 4,636,146 of CAWUFW010000089.1, read as the reverse complement.
CATTGATCAAACACACTTGTTCAGTATTAAGGCCTCATTACCAGGTGAAGATCACTTCTAGAGACTCTTTCTTACAGTCTCCTCTTTGGTACAATCGTCTCATTGCCATTAACAATAGACCTCTTTATTGGAAATCCTGGCGATCTAGGGGTATTGTTTGGGTCCAAGATATGTTCGATGGTATGACTCCTCGTTCTTTCCCTCATTTTCAGGCTACCTTTAAATGTCCTCACTCATTTTGGCATAAATTCTCAATCTTTATGGGAATAATTCTAGATGTTTTATATACTCTTCCTTCAAATGTTTCTACACCCACAGAAGATACATTTCTCAGAATTCTAACGGTATTTCCCAAAGCATCCCGATCTATAAACAACTTCTTACCCCTCCCTCTGACCGTCCTAAATCTAAATTGGAACTTGGAACTTACTTGGGAGACAGATTTGGGTTGTGTTTGGAGCACCGATTTCTGGAATACAATCTGGGCTAGATATTTGAAGATCTCTAGACCCGCATCCACCATTCAATCCATGTTTTTTATATATCATAGATTATATTTTACTCCACTATCCATAGCTAATTTCACACGCACTAATAATAAGACTTGTTGGCCATGTGATTCTACCTTGGCTGATTTGATGCATCTCCTGTTCTCCTACCCTGCTGTAGCCTCCTTTTGGAAGAATATCTGGTCTTGTCTCTCAATTATCTTTAATTTGCATATTCCTCTATCAAATGTTATTCTATTTATAGGAAGTCTATCAGAGCTGTTGGGATTACCTGTACATAAAAAGGGATTATTTGACCAGATGTTAGCTTTAGCCTTTCAGTAAATCACACTAAACTGGAAATGTTCCATTAAACTCTCAGCTAAGTCTTGGTGGAATAATGCAAGTAATTATTTAAATACAGCTACAACAATTAGTGTATCTCTGCTTTCTTTTCTTTATATTGTTTTCCGTCATTGTATTGTTTGCTTGGGAATTTTGATAATTTCTTTATTCCTCAGTAGTTTGTATTGATATTGACACTCGATCTTCAGTTATTGACTTATATTATGTTCCCTCTCCCCCCTCTACATTCAAATAAATTCAGAGTGTTCATAGATTTTGGAAAGAATTGAGCTGCTTCACTTCCTGTCTGACAAGGGCTTTCACGTCTTATAGTGCACAGCATCTAAGGCACAACAAACTTTTAACTTGAAAAATGAAGGATGTATGTAACTGGAAGAGTTGAAATGAAAGTGGGCTGAGGAATACACGATAGACTTCCATATTTTATGAAGGGGGATTTGTTTGGATTTATATGCCAGTCATCAAAGCAATGAAGAGTACAGTCTGTCAAGTGTGTTGTAAGCAGCAGACCTAAAAATTGGAACTTCATCTTTATTACCAAAGCCATTCAGACTCCTTTCGTTATTAAAAAGGTTCCTCTGTGCTGAAGGACAGGTGGCAACCCGTGGCGTTGCGGTCAGAAGCTCTGCTGGGCGATTGCTTTAGCCTTGGAAACCGACCGTGATGGATAAATGAGGGCAGGATATTCTTTGGGTCTGTTGTTGCATTAACTTGTAGTTTTTCACTCTTGAATCTATAACATTAGTGACTGCCACCAAGCTGCCACAATATTCCAATCTGCCAAGCATACACAATTAATTGAATTGTTAGTCTTTGATATGAATAAAAATTAGGATTTAGGGATTTGCAATACCCGACGTAGATGTTAATATTTTATTGAATAACATTTGCAAAATAGATTCCAGGATAAAGAATTGATCTGTGTTGGTAACAGAAACAGCATTCAGACTCTTAAAAAGCATATGTCCATAAAGCAAAGCAACATTCCACTGAGGCATGAAGCAGTCTCTGTGATGCTTTAACAACATACTGCCATTCTAAGGCATCCACCGCTGTGAGCCGATGGAGCAGTCTAGTCATACAGAAAACTAGTGTGTTTTTGAAAATACCTACCGGTCTTAGACAGACATCCAGCTGCCACTATGTACCAAACAAGCAAGCAGGTAAAACCTCTACCTCAGGAAGCATTTTGGCATTCCTAGTCAAGATTAGCACAAAATGATAATTTTCAAATAACAAAAACCATTACAGTAAATATTTCCCAGGTTCTCAGAGAATCTGGAAAATTTGCCAAAGATCTAGCCCCAAAGCCATTACCAGAAGGTTACAGAAGCAAAAAGAAAAAGGTTTCATGTTGTAAGACCGTGACCAGTCAATATATGTCCTCCTGCCTTGACTTGATAATCCATGAACAGAAGTGCAGGCCCAAGCACCTGCATCCTTATGGGTCACTCAAATACACAAAATTTGATATCCTCTCAATGTATATTTTGTTACTTATTTATTATTTAATTTTGCCATTTGTAAAGCACACAGCCATTGGGTTTCCCAGCGCTAAGCACTGCAAGGAGCTGCTGAAGACACTACCTTTAGAAGAGCCATGTTATTAAATGTTTACAAAACTGCATTAGAGAAGTGCAGTTTCAAATATACTGAGGCATGGAGTTCCACAGTTTTGGCCCTAAATAAGCAACTGTTCTTATTAATACCACAGGTGTGCCTCTAATCAATCTAACATGCATGCTTTGGCTCCTTCAATCACCCAATAATAACTATCCCCTCACTCGGGATGCTCCAATGCCCTTATCTATTCCACTGCGTCCTTCTTATATTTTTTTCTGAACAGTGGCGTCGCAATGGCGCGATGGGCCCTTATGCATGTAAGGAAAAAGCCCCCACCATCTCGGACACTCGGGTGTCAAGCTATATTTTGGCCCTTAGATCCCTGGAACACTGCGTCTGGTGCACCAATGATAGCTACGGCCCTGTCCTCAAAAAGTGCACCGAGTACTCCTCTTGCAATATCTGTACATCTGCCACAATTATATTGATTACCAATTACCTATCTGATTGTTGTCAAATGTAGGTATTCTTTTGCTTGTAGTAATGTATTTTCTTACTATATAGCTCACTATAGTAAGCTAGTCAACTTGGCCCAGCTCCTCTATGTCCCTTAATAACTAATAGTAATTAGTTTAATAATAATAATAATTGTATTAAAGTGCTTCCCAAAATCGATTTTGTGCTAGGAGCACTGTGGAGTGAGGATCTGCATTTTTTAAAACATATTTTTAAAGTCTCCCCTAGGTGTTCCAGGGGACCCTGCCTATATTCTGTAGATAAAGGCAGGGTCCTTATAAAAGATGTTTTATAAGCCATGGTGTTGGAAAAATTGCCCAAGTCATTTTCCCTGTTGCAGATCCCCAGCCACATAGGTTAACATGGCAAGAAGTTATTCATTAATAATTCTCACCAGGAGAATGCGAAACATATCATTCAAGGACTTACTAGAATGATATTGATAAATCCAAAAATATACCATTGTTGAATTTATCCTAAAATGTAAAGACAATAAGTTATAAGACTTTCTTGTCTGTAAGCTACAATTCAGCCTTCTTGTGAGCTGTCCTGATTGGTCAGAGTTAAGTGGATTAGCCAGATTGCTATGAAGAGGTAATAAATAGCCCCAGGGATGAAAGAGGCATTCTGGGAGGAGAAGGTTCTGCTACATAGGAATGCCAGGGGTAGGGGTCATAAACAATAATCTTCAATAGGAGGAGACAGGCAGGAGAAACCAGTTTCATTTACACCCCTACTCTTTGAACCCAGTAGGAGGGCAGGCTTAAGGACAGAATATGCAGATGCCAGGGAAGAGAGAATATGGAGATGAGCCATCCTGAAGGTTGGTTTAGCTAGCTCTTGACTCTCTGCTGGAACTTCAGCCATGTTGAATTTTGGAGAAATAGCACTTTCTGGGAGACCATAGTGCCACACTTTGTAGGAAATGGTCATGCAAGGTGTCGTCCTGCACCGCATTGGACAGGAGTAGACAGGAGTCCCCTCCTGTGTGACCCAAGAGAACACTGAATAAGTATCTGAGAGGAGCAGTGCCTATCAGATCTGCTGCTTGAAACTAGAGGAAGAAGAAGGATCCAAGCTGAGAAGTTTGATTTGCACCAGCCAGGCCCTGCACTTGACTGACTGAGCCTGCTGCACCATCTGGAACTACAGCCCTGTGGACCTAACTTGCTTCAAAAGAACTAAAGAGTGGACTACCTGCAAGCTACAGGTTAACAGAGTTCACTTGGACCATCACCACCAAGAATCCCCTGGCTGGACCACTAACAGTGGATTTATAAGGTTTTTGTCCATGTGGATTGTGGGAATTGAAGTCCCAAACTTTCAAGGGCGGTCTTGGAGCTTCCAGACTCTTGGAGTAAGTTTTGGACACTTTGGGACTTCAGGAAGAAGTTCCAGAAGTTTGAAGAAGTTTGGAGCAACTTTGGAAAAAAGCTCCATGAGTGGACCGACTCGATAAGTGGACTGCGAGCCGGCCTGCCCCTCAGGTTCGTCCCGGTGGAAAGCTACGGAGGTCCAACTTCCAGAGTTTGACCGGGAGCTGGTCGACCCCCAAGTGGGCAAACCCTCACAGAGTCCGGCCTGATGAAGAACATCAAGGGACCCAAGGAGAAAAATCTCTGTAAAGGTTTCTAAGTCAGAATGTAGAAAAGGTGACCGGGACCAATCTTGAGAGTCAAGCCGCCCACCTTCAACCGCGAGCCGGCCTGGATCTCTGGTTCATCCCGCGGGAAAGCTATGGAGGCCTGACTTTCATAGGTTTGACCAGGAGCTTGACGCAAGGCAATCCAGCGAATCCTCACAGAATCTGGACTGGCTGAGAGCTTAGAAGGACCCCGGGAAGAAAAGCTCCCAAAACGTTTTTAAGACAGAAGGTAAAAACTTTGACCAAGACCTACCACAAGGGGTAGCTGCGCAGGGCTCCATCATGGTTGGCCTGAAACTTTGACTTTGTCCCGGTCTAGCACGACCAGATGTTCCAATAGGCGCTATAGGTTTCTATGTGCTATATGGCACTAAATCTTTAAAAATTCATATCTCTAGTACCCTACATTGGATTTTTGTCATTTTGGTGTCATTTTAAAGATAATAATATTTCCTATTTGTATAAATTGGTATTCGACTTCTATTGTGTGTTGTGTCTTAGGTATTCAGTCATCCTGTGCCCTGGGCACCCCCAGATGTGTTGCTGACTTGTACTGGTGGTAACTGACGCTGACTGTCCCTGGGCTCTGCCTAACCATGCCCAGAGCCAGTGCTATGCTGATAATACAGAGAAAACACCTACATACACTAGGGTACACTATGGTTTAGGGTACCCCTATGATTGGCATGACCTCCCCGATAAGACCTTAGTACATAATAGGGCAGGGGGGGGGATCAAAACTACCTTTAAGTCGCTAGTGTATAATAGGGCATGACAGTTTAGAGGCCAGCAGCCCTTTGTGCACTTCCATGTGTGCTCTGCTGAGGCCTGAGGTCAATTTAAAAACAGCCCTGTGTTGCAGGACTGCTTTTAAAAAGTGTGCATAAAAATTCGACTTTGGTGTATAACTCTAATAATATCAATAACCCTAATAACAACAACAAAACTACTAATAATAATGTGTTTTTACTAAGTGGTACATACCTCAAGTTTGCACTCTCTCAGTAATGTAAGTATTTTTTTGTTGCTCCAAAAAAAACGTAGGTTTCCCTAATAGATATTAAGACTGAGATAAGAAGGTAAATCTATAGCAATGTGTAATAACAACGATGTAAACGTCTTTTAAGAGAGGATCGGGGGTTAAATAATACAATGAAGTTATCTGAAGCTCTCGTCTTCTCTTTTTTGGGGGATATTTAAAATCCGTATTTGTAAAGCGCGAACTACTCACCCTTACGGGTCGCAAGGCGCTGGGGGCCGTCGTGGAAATTAAGTGAGCTGTTGCCCAGAGTCACATGCTGCTGAGCTGAGCTGCCGCCGGAGCCGGGGATCGAACCGTGAGCCCTGTGCTCCGAAGTCAGCTGCCCTGGCCGCTGCACCACACCTCTCCACTTTAAAGTGCAATAATTCTCGCTAACAACATCAACAATACCTAGAGTACGTGGTTAGAATACTGTTGTTAAGCTTCCGGTGTAGGGTCAGTTTTGTGTGATGAACACTTACCCTTTGGAGTTAGCATTAGCGGCTGGTGCATACCGTCTATGTTTACGAGTACTCTGAAGCTTGTGTTACACTGAAGCCGATCTGACACTGTGGTGGTAATACTCCATATCTTTCCAGAGTTGTAATTTGGATTAGAACAAGGATGGTTGTCTCGAATTCTAGAAAGAATAAAATAAAATTAATATATTACTGGTTAAGTGTTGCACGAAATACAGAAAACCTAAGCACCCGAATAAAATAAACCCTAAAACAAATACACAGTAAAGTGTTCGCATGATGACCACATTTGGAAATATAGAGCATACGTGTTATTTACATATCAACTTTAAATATTGTAAATATAATCCGAATTTCATTAGGCCATGGTGTCTGGAATACACCTCCGGAACGCAGGTCTGTAGAAAACTGGCTGGAGGTTGGTGGGGGGGTGGGGGGGCTTGTGCTGACAAAAATAGAATTAGATAAGTAGTGCACACAGCAGTCTCGTCTCAAGAGAAAGATGCCATAGGGACAGAAGGATATAAAATCAGTCACAGATCTAGGTCACACTGCCTCATTCAAGATCACTACTTGGGCAAAAAGTGAGCATAAGAGTGGGGCATTCACCACAGCCATTTACTGCTTTATAATTGAAATAGGAAAAAAATACTTAGTCACACAGATTTGTAATATATTACCAATAAATAGTCTGATAGGGATACCTCACTCCGCACACAGAGAGAATGGTGTGAACCTCACTCCAGAACAATATTTCTCTGAGCTTTGTGGCTACATGAATTATGTGCCATCTCCACTACTCTGATCGGATTCATGAAACAGTGGTGCACTTCAGCAGTGCATGGAAATGGGTTTTCGAAATGATAGTGGGATCCAGCCCCTTTGAAGAACTTTAGGGGGCAGGGATTGGCATTCATATTTTGAGACGAAGGCCCTCGTTACAATGGCAGGCAGACCGCCAACAGGCTGTCAGTGGCCATCCGCCTGCCAACTAGGGCATTGGTCAAACCGCTGCATTACAATTCAGCTGGGCGGACCACAGGGGTGGGGGGTAGGACCACCACCTCTGACAGGATCAAAGATCCCGCCAGGTCAGCGGTCGGATTCCTAATCCCTACAATGGGAGCGGTGCCTGTGCAGGCACCGCCGTAGGGTTTAGGACATCCCTCTCTGACTGTTCATGGCGGTCCCACCACCATGAACAGGCAGCCGGAAAGGGACTTTGGGGGACCCTAGCAGGGCCCCCTCCCTCCTCGGCCAACACTGTGTGGCCAAGGGGGCACATGTGGTGCTCCCTCCAACATCCATGCACCGTGTACAGGCACCACATGGTGCCTGGCACACGGTGCATAGATGTTTAAAAACCTCCCTTTTTCAATTGCAGCGTGTGCTGCTGCCCTTTTCCAGGCCATGGCATGGGGAGCAAAAAAAACAATGGATTTAGGCCCAGATCTCTGTACTGGGGTGAATGTATGACATTGTTCTGCATTTTGTCCATCAATTGTTCTCTTTGCATTTGTCACCCCGAGTGGGACGGGTATGCCCAGATGTGGGTCCTGTGCTCTTGCCAGTGGAGTCAAGCCAGCCTGGCTGATGAGGGGTGGTACCCCGAAACCAGTCCTAGGATGCTTGTTTCCAGTCCAGGAAGGACCTGGCCTGGCAGTTCGGACTGGACTGTTCCCATGGGGGACAGGGTCAAGACTGGTTTGCATACGGCTGGGTCTAAACTGGAATGGCATGAGGAGCAAAAAAACAATGGATTTAGACCAGATCTCTGTACTGCGGTGAATGTATGACATTGTTCTGCATTCTGTCCATCAATTGTTCTTTTTGCACTTTTCCGGGCCACAGCACAACCACTATTGAAAAAGGAATGTTTCAAACAGCTTACAGAGCGGTCACATCCTAATCTGGCAGGTGGGATCACCAACTACTTGCTGTCCAGTCCCAATCCCGCAACGACCGTCCGCTAATGTATTGACCCCCCTAGCGTCCCTCATGAGGCAAAATTTATACATTTTTGCATTGGTTTGAAACACTTCACCAATCATATCAACTGGCATTTCATTTTTGCTCATCAACGCTAAACAGACATGCGAGAACAGGATTTTTGGGACAGTGGAAACACTACACTCTGCATCATATCATTCATGAGGCTGATTTGGCAAAGTCGACAGTCATATCTTTCTGCCTGGTGATAATCATTCCATGAGTGAGGCATAACATGATGACAAAAAACTCAACAAACATTGTGCATGCTTTAAAAACTTACTGCTTGTGGACAAACTTGATGGAACTGGATAGGCCAATGACGATTTAAATAAATGTATGGCAAGATTTCACCAAGCAGAATTGGAGATATCGCTGACAGACTAAGTTAGCGAGTGTGGGTGAGTAATACTACAAACCTGCTTGTGAGAGATCTTTCTCAGGGAAGGAAAGGCTAGCAGTTCATTGACATTGGCTATTTAAGCTTTCTCATGTGCCCCGAAAATTAACTAAGTTTTCGTGTTCCAGGAGGCTATGGAGTTTCACGGAGGCTAGAAGTGAGGCAGCTATTTTTAGGTCGAGCCTATAGCGGCAGAGCGCATGCGCTACTCGCTTTGCGAGGCATGCAGTATTCAGTATGGAGTGGAAGCTCCTTGAAAGCTCCGCCCACTCTCCGCCCATCTTTTTCATTGGCGGGTGTCTTCGTTGTTCCTAAATGCTGCCTTCTGATTCGTTTTAGGCTTGTTAGTCCCTCCTTATGATGGCCATGTCGTCATTTGTATCCTTCCATGGCTACTGGCCCCTTTCTTCGAGAGTCCGTGCCTTCTCGCTCCCCCGCCCAGCCCCCTTCCCCTCCCCCCCATTCGTGCCTTCTCGCACGCCCGCAGTTCCATTTGCAATGCAGTAGGTCTCGCCTAAATATGGGTCCTATTGCATTGCAAATGCTTGTTAATAAATGCTACATGTCTATTTAGAATATTTTGTATGGATACAATACACTTTTAACTTTCCTTCCACCCTACTCATGAAAATAAAATAAACCTCTTTGTTCGGTATATTTGTATGCTGTCGCGCACCTTTTATATCGCCCTTGGGGGCCTTGAGCGCGTTATAGAGGTTCACACAATAAATAAAAATTAAATGACTGCTCCAGACTGGCGTGGTGTTTATTCCGTTCTAGCTTCGCAGATTCAGCTTCGAGTCTCTTCGGCTGACACAAAGCAGCCAGCGGCCTGTACCAGCAAGGGCATGAATTAATAACTACCCGGGTGTGCTGGAAGAAACACATGGGTAGACACCGTAGAAACCGGCAGACACCACCTTACCCCTGCGTCCGAGGGCACAGACACACCGGCAGGCACCGCATAAACAGGCAGACACCGCATAAACCTGCAGATACCACCTTCACCTGGCGGCAGAGGCCACAGACGCACGGCAGACACCGCATAAACCGGCAGACACCGCATAAACCGGCAGACACCACCTTCACCCTGCGACCGTGGGCACAGACGCACGGCAGATCCGCAAAAGCCGGCAGGCAAGACCTTCACCCTGCAGTCAAGGACGCACCCACACCATAGACGCCGCCCCTGCGGCCGAGGATGCAGACACACCGCATAAACCTGCGACACCGCATAATCTAGCAGGCGCCACCTTCTACAGACAGCCGAGGGCGCAGCCACACAACAGACACCATCTTCACCAGGCCTCCCCGACTACCGACGCCGACAGACTGCACACATCCAAGAGCATAGCGGCAGACACCCCAGCAGGACACTGGCAGCCACACCCCGGCAGCCACCACACACCTCCCGTGGCCCTGGCTCCAAGATTCCAGTGTCAGCTTCATCACAAAGCACATTGTACTGCAGACTTCAGTCTGAGGTGAGTACCGTGTGTGAGTGAGTGACGACGTATTACTGCACGGTGTCAGAGTGTCAGAGGCAGGTGATTGACTCTCCCATGACTCTGCCGGTCTCTCTAACCCAAGCCTGGCATAGGACTGACTCTTCCTAATCTATTGGTCATTGACAGGACAGGCATGTGGCTGACACCGCCCCAGCTCAGCCAGCCTTTCATAGCCAAGCCTGACGAGTTAGTGGCTCTTCCAGGCTCTGACTGTCTTCAACAGTAAAGCGAAGTCTAACATGTGACTGACTCTTCCTTATATAGTGACCTTTGACTGGTCAGTCAGACATGCGACTGACTGACTCAACCAACCAACCTTCCAAAGCCAAGTGACATGTGCGAGACTCTTCCTAGTGAACTTTGACTGGTCAGTCGGGCATGTGACTGACACTTTACCAGCTCAGCCAGCCTTCCATAGCCAAGCCTGACTTGCCACTCACTCTTTCACAGTCAAGGCAAGCCTGACACGTGACCGACTCTCCTATCTATTCCATTGGTCGGGGACTCTGCCTGCCTTCCATGAGTGAGCATGGTATGTGACTGACTCTTCACCAACTCTACAAGCCTTGCATAACAAACCTAATGTGATTGTCTCTATCCCAGCCTGCAGGTGTGAGGGGCCACTACACCCTAGTTATGGCTGCTCCTGCTACCCGACCAGTGGCACCGGGGCCCACAGGTGCAAGGGGCCCCCTAAACGCTAGTTATGGCTGCTCCGGCTACCCAACCAGTGGCATCGGGGCCCACAGATATGACGGGCCACTACATCCAAGTTATGGCTCCTTTTGCTACCCACCCAGTGGCACTGGGGCCCACAGGTGCGAGGGGCCCCCTACACCCTAGTTATAGCTGCTCCGGCTACCCGACCAGTGGCATCGGGGCCCACAGATATGACAGGCCACTACACCCTAGTTATGGCTCCTTTTGCTACCCACCCAGTGGCACCGGGGCCCACAGGTCAGAGGGGCCCCCTACACCCTAGTTATGGCTGCTCCGGCTACCCTACCAGTGACATCGGGGCCCACAGATATGACGGGCCATTACACCCTAGTTATGGCTCCTTTTGCTACCCACCCAGTGACACCGGGGCCCACAGGTGCGAGGGGCCCCCTACACCCTAGTTATGGCTCCTCTGCTACCCGACCAGTGGAACCGGGGCCCACAGATGTGAGGGGCCCACTACGCCCTAGTTATGGCACCAACCCGGGATTTCTGCTTATAGAAAAAAAAAATATTAACTTTGTGAACTTCATTATGTTGAGAACGTTTCGTTTTTAAATTAAAAGAGGGCAATACAATACATAAAACAGTTTGCTGAGAACAAACAGCACCCCAACTTGATTTGGGTGCTACTACACAAAACCTTGGAAAAATTTGCCAACATATTTTCAGCTAATTTTGAATGCTGGTGAAGTCCATAAACTTAACAACTTTACAAAGTTGCAAAATAATTAACTTCGCATAGTTTATCCAGCAGTATGTAAACCCTGCAGAAATCCAATTAACAGAGCCATAGCCTTAATAAAAATAAGCATCTGACGTCATTTCCCAGTGGGTTGCTGCGAAATAAATAACGGACAGAAGCTGTGGTCATAATACAGTTCCACTGATGAAACACTATCCCACTTTAACGTGCCTTGGTAGGCAATGATAGCCAATGAAAATCAGCTCTCAAAGATGCTGCAAGATCACAGACGTGTTCCGTCCTGCATTGGCATCCTGAAAGGGTTGTAGTGGACGTTCTTTGAGAGTAGTAAAAGTAAGCAGTTGTGCCATTACACCCTCGTTCCTGATCGTAGTCCTTACTAAATGACGATGCACCGAGCAGAGGTGGGGAGCCAGCAAATTTACAGGGAGAGCTGAGCCAGAGACGAGCCAGGGGTCTGGCTTGGCTCTAGGAGCCCAAGCACGAGCCGAACCATTAACATGTCTGTCGTGTTAATGGTGCAACAAACATCATATAAAACGTGATCACGTCTTTTGTAAATTAAAAAGTATAGTTCTTTCATACGTGGCATTTAACCTCATCACATTACATTTCCGCACTGAGAGGCATTTTTTTTTTTTTTTTTTAAAGTGCCAGTTTTTAAACATGAACTTAGAAGCATTCCTGCACCTCTCCCACCCAGAGGACACCATAAGTGAACTGAGAGAGAAGTCAGTTATTATGGGTTGATTATTGTTATACTTGGGTGAAGATTATAGCGTATTAAATCAAACACAAGGAGGTTTTTGCACAGTGTTCAACCCGAACTTTTGTATTTGAAGGTGCTCTCATATGAGACATTGATGACAAAGGCGTGTCAGTGCAATAAAATGTTTGATGAAGTGGGGGATCTGATACTGATCCCAGGTTTTTAGGTCGAGCCTATAGCGGCAGAGCGCATGCGCTGCTCGTTCTGCGAGGCATGCAGTAATGGAGTATGGAGTGGAAGCTCCGCCCACTCCCCTGCCCATCTTTTTCATTGGCTTGTGTCTTTGTCCTTTCTAAATGCTGCCTTCCGATTGGTTTATAGGCTGTTAGTCCCTCCTAATGACAGCCATGTCGTCATTTGTATCCCTCCATGGCTACTGGCCCCTTTACTTCGACTGTTGCATGGAATGTGTTATTTAGATTGTGAGCACTATTTTCTTCCCATGCCTTCTCGCTCCCCCCGCCCCCTCCCCCGCACTCCCGCTGTCCGTGCCTTCCCGCCCTTCTGTCCCCCGCCCGCCCTCCCGTTTGCAATGCAATAGGTCTCGCTTAAATGAGAGTCCTATTGCATTGCAAATGCTTGTTTTCCCTTACAGCGAGCGCACATCGCACACCACTCACGGGACGCTGTCCTTTAATTTAAATTAGGCGTGTTTTCTGTGCCGTGTTTGCCCGCCCCCACCATCCCTCTGAGATCGCTGGTTTTTTTCACCCTTGCAGCGCGCAAACACCACTTACGGGACGCTGTACTTTAATTGATATTAGGCATGTTCCCTGTGACTTGTTTATTTTTTTTATTGCAGTCCGGCAATGCAGTTGGGTGGGGAAACAGAGCTGGTCCTTATATATGGAGACTCTCAGCTCAATTTGGGGTGAGACGCGCGCGCACCTGAGAAGGAGGCTCCTCAGTTCTCACCGGGCAGTTTCTACACTTCCTTGGCTCCTCCTAATTCCAGGGGGGGTAGGGGGGCCAGGCTCAGTCCGCATGGTGCTGCACGCCCCTCTCAGTGACATCACCGGCACTAATCTTCTGCCAGCTGATGCGAGAGCGGGCGCCCGCCACCGGACAATGGACGCAAGTCTTCACTAGAGCTAGGCCTGGGCAGACCAGCACAATGGGCCCCGATCTGCAGCCGCTGAGCTCCTCACTGCTCAGGACAAACCGGTGCTATCAGGAGCTGTCCAGGTGGGACTTGCAACACAAACGCAACAGAGCCGGTTAGTGCCTGCTGTGTACTCCTGCTGCATGCCTTTGTAACCCAGCCTGATGTACGTGCTGTGAGCGTTTGTTTGTGATACCCATAGCTGCCAATGTTTCAGATTGCTTTGTGTGACATTTTCATAATTAAAGTTTAATTATGAGTGACATTTCAACGCCTATGAATGACACTTTTTTGCGAGCAAAACTCAAGCAATGAAGATGAGGGAAACATACATATCAGTAATTACACCCATCTGAGCAATAAGAAACTCTAAGAAAACTTTAAAACTGGTGCAAATGCCTGCGGCGGCGGACTCATAATTACAATAAAATTATGAAAATATCACACATAGCAATCTCAAACCTTGGCAGCTATGCACTTTGAGGCTTCTCTTTACCAACTGACGTTGGAACTATTCAAAACAACAATGTATAGTAGAACGCTGCTTATGTGTATCATCCATGACTTGTCCATGTACATCAAGGGTTGAATCTCTCTGACAGTACCACCATATAAGTCATGTAGATTGCACAATTTTCTTCTCTAATGTAAAATTCAGATGTGGCTTACTCAAATTATTTTAACTTATGTTGGTAATACATTTTAACGGACACATCTAACAGGGGGTCACAGTAGTATAGCACGATACAGCCTATCCAATAATGTCCCTGATTATCTCATGTACATCCAGGGTTCGATTCCCTGGCTTTACTTCCCTTCATTTTCAGTTTGATTGTATCATTGTCTTCTTTAATTTAGTCATAGTGTGTGGAATTATTTTGGCAATCTATTTAAATAGACACACCCAACAGCATCTCATGTAAGTTTAGCACAATGCAGCCTACTGGGTTTGCCCAAGATTTGCTTATGTACGCCTACTTTCTTTAATCTAGATGTATTTCACAGTAGTACTTGCATTTTAGCTGCTGACAATCACACTTAATGTGTTTCATGTCGTCTCTGTTTTGCATCTATTTATTTGACCTGCACATTTCTTCATTTCCAAACATTGGCCTTTCTTGGCCCACATCACTGTGGTACAACATGCTTCACCACCTATCAACCATTAATCCCCAGGGCTTGATTTTCAGGTCGCATCGTTCAACATTCCAATGCATTGTTTGCTTTCTTTTATTGTAATTAATTTTCGATTTACATTTTTGATGGTCGAGCCCTTAACATTGCGGCGAGGCTCTGCATTTCCACCAGATGACTCTCGATACCCGAATTCACTTTGCCTATTGAGGGTTGAATTAATTTTCAAAAAATAACCTATACATAAAGAACACAACATGAGGCTTAATGGCAACACCAAACCGATTTACAACTTGAAAACAAGGTTCCTTCCGTGGTAGGAAAATTCAGATCCTGTGATTAAGGGCAATTCACTGATTGTTTACATTCCCAAAACAAACACAGATGCAGGCCACAAAAGCGACAGATCTTTACAGCTCTACCAATGTTCACTCTGAAAGCGCATTGTTGACGCATTACAAGACAAAGCCAGAAATGTTTCAGCCCTCTCCCACAACACCAGACCCTTCCCGCTTCAAACAAACAAAAGCTTGCGCTTTACGAGCAGCTGGCATGTGGAAAGTAGCTCAAAGGGTCAAAAACACACAAGATTGCTTGTTTAACCACCTGCAGCAACTTCCAATACAACCCGCAGCATTCCACTCCACACCACATACATCCACTACACTCCAAACCAAACAGACATTAGACAACATAGGCAAAGCTGCAAAATATATGTGAAATCAAAAACGGTGTAAACATTGGCGGCGGTGAAGCAAAAATAAATTTGGTCTGTTCAAGCGCTCCCCTTGAATTTATTTTGGCTTTTTGTGCTGGTTAGCAGTGTGGTGCAATTTGCTGTCTCAATTGGACCTGTAGCATATTATTTTGTACGTTTTATTATGTTTTTAATGTAACAATTTCTTTTGTTCAATGTTGCGGTTGCGAGTTGAAATAATGTTGTGGTTTAGGTAAACATTATTCCCACCCTTCCCACACATTACACAACTTAGGTGAAGCTGGAAAACATCCAGCAGTGCTTTCTTTTGAGCTTGCCTTTCAGCGCTTAAATTATGTATTGTGTAATTTATGCAATCTCTTAAAAAATATAGCCAACAGCGCAACATCACATCAGAATGAAACAAGCATCACCTCAAAACAACACCAGCTAAACAGAACTCAGCACCACCTTAACACCAACTATGCACCACCTAAATACCACTGCAACACCATCACCTCACCATGCCTCACTACCACCACAGCATCACTAACCACCACTACACCATCACTCAGCACCACCACAACATCACTAAGCACCACCTCAACTTTAGAACAGCTAGGAAGAAGTCGCTAGCATTGTAAAGACAAAAAAACTACAAGACATTTTGTATGTTAATTCTTTTTTTAATTGGGTCATTCAGTTGTACATAATATCTTGGTTATATAAAAGGTAACCAAAATACTTATAATACTTTTTATTATAACTTTTCAACATGCTGCACAGCAGCCACAATGCTCTATAGCAAGGCTTAAAAACATTGGCAAAGCAGAGAGCTCTGGCTGAACACTTATAAGGACCCAAAGGCGAGACCTATTGGCTATGTCAATGCTTGTTTATATCTGGGACCAACTCCCCTTCATTATCATGTCGTCTTTGCTTGGCAATCTAAATTCAATGTTGCTGCAGCCAAGACCTTGTCACATGTACTTACAATTGCCTTTGATGAATACTAGATGCTTCCCTGGATTGAACTGAAGGACTTTGTAATTGGTGGAGTTCAGTGTCTTTTTTTCTCTTACCCCTTTCTCCATTCCCATCACTGGCCCTCATATTCCTGTGTATGGGATCATTGGTTGAGGTGCTGAGTTTGTATCACCCCAGTATTCTGAGCACAAAGTAAGCAAATCATTGCACAAGATGAGTAAACTCTGGCTCTGCCTATAGTGCCATCTTTAGAAACCTTTGTCAATAGCCATGAAGCAGACCCTTGCAGTGGTTGGTAAGGCACCAAATGGAGGACACCAAGAACTCCATAAAAATGAAAATGTTGGCTTCCTTCAGACTGATGAAGAGCTAATACATCTAGCCCTTCCCCTCCACCCATATAATAAAACTGAATCAAAGCATGATTAACAACAGTGAGGTGAATTTCTAAAGACTGCATGCATGCATGAGGAGAACAATTAGTATTTTTGATCCTATAAAGCGTACGGCATAGAAGGAATCTATTGCCAACCCTGCCTCCCCCTAATACTACACAGAAACACTCCAATTACTTTGGTCCATTCATTAAAGGCCCATGGAAAGGACAGAGTAAACTGTGGCATATCTATTTTCAGCATTCCTAGAAGGATTGTCCTCCTAACATTTGTAAACTATCAATTTGGTCATCATAAATTTACAAGATTTCCAAGTGCGACTTTCTAGAGGCTTCTGCAATGGACACCAAAGGTGCAGCAATATGGTACAACATATCCTAATCGAAAAATGTGATTTTAAGACAGCAGGGTTGAAGAAGTCATTCATGATTTTTACAAGCAAGTGACATGAGAAGCATTCATAATGTCCCACATAGGGAGAGGTGTGGCGCGTAGGGAGATGTGTGGTGCAGCGTCCAGAGCGGCTGACTCTGTTCGATCGCCGGTGGCACCTCAGCTCAGCATCATGTGGCTCTGGGCAATAACTCACTTAATCTCCCCGACGGCCCCCAGCGCCTTGAAACCTTAAGGGGTGATATGCTTGCGCTTTACAAGTAAGGATGACATTTAAAGATCTTTTACAGGTACATGAACAGCTTCACATTTAAATTGCAAAACCAAGGCTTCTTGATAATTTAAGTCAATGACTGGAATGCCCAGTGCTCTCTACAGTACTGGAAAATAAAAATACAACAGGCGCTGCCCTAGAGGGCGCACAGTCCTGTGAACTCTCAACTTCCTCGAAAACAAGCCCCTTGGATGAATGCAGACTTAACCCCTTGACCGCGATCGGAATTCCGCTCGTATGCTGGACATTCCGATCGCGGGTGGGGTCGTGACGAGCTCAGCTCGTCATGCGCACAGTGCTACCGCGCAGCATGACGAGCTGAGCTCGTCATGAGCACGGAAAGGGTTAAATAAAACAACAAATTTCTAATCTTCAGCACACCATAAGGTGAGCTGTATAAAAACACACATTTTAACCTACATGATGTGGAAAGGTTTTATATGTATTCTTTCTTTAGACCGACAGACAGACACATTTTTCTTTGCTCATCAGTTACAGAGTTGTTGGAAATTGTGTTACTGGTTGAGGGGGGTGAAACCCTACTCAAGCAGAAACCAAAATCTCTGTCGGGGTGAAACACAAGCAAACCCCAAATTACCTGTGCTTAACCCTCAGGTAGCTTGACACAAAGCAGTCAGGCTTAACATAGAGGCAATGTGCAAATTATTCATGCAGCACTTCAAACAGTAATAAAGTGAAAACACATCACAAGAAAAATCGCACACCAGTTTAGAAAAATAGAGTAAAATGTAACAAATTATTTGAGATCAATACAGCAAAAATCCGATCAGTATAACTGGAGATATACAATTTTAAAGTTTTAAGTAAAATAGTGCCTAGAAGCACAAAGCGGCAACTGTGGTTATCTGGTTGTGCCAGACCGGACAAATTCAGGCTAACCGCGTCGGAGCACGGATTGGATACAGGGACCCAGTTAGGCCAGTTGAACAAAGTACCTTAAATCCTGGTTTGGGGAAGATTGGGAGATCCTGCGCCGAGGTTGTGTCACACAACAGTGGTTCTGAGGAGCTGCAAGGTAGAGTCCTGCTTCGAAGATGCTTCACCGAATGGTAGTTTGATGAAGCTGCAGGGCTGCAATGCAGAGCACTGCCCCATCATCGAGGATGCTGTTGATGAGTGGCTTGCGATATGAAGGCTTGCGTCTACAATGCGTCCCATAGCGAAGGTTCAGCAAAGACTGCGGGATGTGATGCGAGGTTCAATGTCGTAGATGCACTGCGCTGTGGAGGTTCCGAAGTGGCTGCAAAGGTACGCGTCGCACTGCATCAGTTCTGCTCACAGGGCCATAGCTGGGCTGACAGAGTACCTTCAGGCCCACTTCTAAGGGTCCAGATCTCTGTTCCATTGATTTTTGTCACATTGATCCGTATCATGAAGATTGTGTCAAGCAAAGTAAAACTTGTTTATGTATTAGTTTGATTAATATTAAGGAGTTATTAATCTGAAGTCAACTACACCCCCGGATCTATTTTCACAAATAAGATCATACTAGTTGCTCAGAATGCATTTATTAATATAACCTTTATTATGGTAGATAATTAATTGTGCACCATTACTGCTAAAGTGTTTGTTAAGAACACTATGATAAGCCTGCGTATAGATGCTCCATTTAGTCAAAGTACCTTGATGCAATATAATAGCATACATGACAACCCTCCCAATTCAGGCAAGAGACTATCGATTTCAGGGATAGTTTCCCGCCTCCTGATACCTGCATGCAAAAACATGAACACTCAACAACAGGGACTGGTCTTGTGTGACTCAAAGTATTTATGCACTACCAGTAACCTTACCCTGCAGGCCAGTGCGCAACATTTTTAGCACGCTGTCAATGCTTGCCATACCGCTTTCTCCGTGATCCTGACACGTAAGGAAAAAAGACATATATAGATGCATTTCTGATATCCCATACTATAGTAGCACACTTGCAATTCCCATACATGAAATAGACCCAAATAAGGCCTCAGTAGACGTCAATGGGAGAAATACATTCTCCCAATTATTTTTTAAATCTCCACTTTTCTCTTCTAAAATATTGGCATGTATGTAATAGTAGGGATCCCAGTAGCAAAGTTCACACCCCGTAACACAATGAAAGTTATGGTGAGTTTATAAAAAGGTTCAAGAATGGATTCAAATGTAGATGAGAGGGAAAAGGCACACACATTTCTTTGCTTCATACAGCAATGAGTCATAAATATGTACACACTCTTCACAAAGGTAGGAGACAAATCTAAGTACTTGTTACACATAGGGAAGCAGACAGGTGAGAAACCAATATGGTGGCACGTAAATCTTGCAGGAGAAAGGGTCACATGAATTTATGTTTTCCATAACCAGCTGAAAATGGAAATTGGGAAAGAGACGGTCTTTCATCCGTTGTGTGGTAGTGAGTTTTGTTAAATGTCGGCAGCACTGTTTATTGTAACTTGCAACTTTGTTTGTTCCAAAATGTATTTTGCATCGGTCCACTTCTGTTCATCATTGGTGCTGGATTTAAGTGATTGAACTTTAGACGGAGTCTGTGTGTTTTTCATCTTTTGTGTGTCTTTATCGAAGGGAAGGGCTGATAAATGTATTTAGTGCATTAATTTGTCTTTGTTTCCTTGCATGCCAAAGTGGTCTCTTTTCTAGCACTTTACCTTTGATGGGAATATACTGATAGAATAACCCAATTGAAGGGTATTTTTCCTTGCATGTTTCCATTTCAATTCTCAGAATCTGATTAGCAGTTTCTCAAAAGTGTGCAAAAGAACACTTTCTCTCTTCTGGGGCCACTGAGAGAACGCTTAGGGCCATATGCATCAAGATTTGGAATAGCGATTACCTAATTGCAATTTTCAGCGAATCGCAATTAGGTAATCATTATTCTAAATGGATGAAACTCCAAGAGTTTCATTTAGCGATTGGTAGGGGCTCGCAAATTAACCTACCTCATTAGTGTTAATGAGGTAGGTCGCAATTTGCGACCCCCTAGGAATTGCTAAAATAACAGGGATGGTGACCTGCTGGGGTCAGCAGACCACCATGTCCATGACTGCTTGTAAATAAAGCAAAGCAAACACAAGGAGATGATGGACGTAGCGCTGAAACTTTTCAGACACTCACCCCCAGTCACAGATCTGGGTTGAATCCATCACCATTCTTTAGCTCACTTCGCCACCTCAGTTCAGACCCAGCTATATGCAAATCAGTCTTGGCCCTGTGCCTCATGGGAACAGTCCAGCCCGAACTGCCAAGCCAGGTCTTCCCTGAACCGGAAACAAGCATCCTGGGACCGGTTTCGGGCTAACAGCCCTCATCAGCCAGGCTAGCTTGAATCCACTTTGCCACTGGATTCAAGCTAGCCTGGCTGATGAAGCTGATAGCCGAGACCGGTCCCAGGATGCTGTTTCTGGTCAGGGAAGACATGGCTTGGCAGTTCGGCTGGACTGTTCACATGAGACACAGGGTCAAGCCTGATTTGCAAATAGCGATGTCTGAACTGGGGTGGCGAAGTGAGCTAAAGAACGATGATGGATTCAACCCAGATCTTTACCTGGGGGTGAGTGTCTGAAAAGTTTCAGCGCTCCGTCCATCATCTCGTGTTTGCTTTGTAAATAAAGCAAGCATTTTTTTTTTTTTTAAGTGCAGCCCATTTTCCTTAAATGAAAACAGGTTGCGTTTAAAAAACAAGAATGAAAAGTTTTCTTTTCATTTTTTAAGAGCAGGCACTGGTCCATGGGAAAAAAAAGTTTTCGCCACCATCCCCAAAAGGTGAAGGGGTCCCTAGGGGACCCCTTCCCATTTGCGAATAGGTTACCAACAACTTGAAGTTGGTGGTAAATTGCAAATGTTTTACGACTGCATTAACGGTCATAAAACATTCATACATACCTTTAAGATTCAGTATTTGGAAGGGACGCCCTAAACATGCCCCTTCCAAATACCGAATCGCAAACCAATTTTGTGATTCGGTAACAGGTTAACAGATCACAAAATAGGGTTTGTTACATGTGAAAAACTTGTTTTGCGTTCGCAAACGGGCCGATCCAGAGAATCAACCTGTTTGCGAACGCAAAAAATGTTTGATACATGTGGCCCTTGATGACTTAGTAAACTGTATTAATGGATTACAAGTGACAGTCTACGCATGCTAACTTGGTATTGTAGATTTCTAATAGAGGTGTCAGACTTTAAACAGGCTAAATGGGTTAATTATGTCCATAATTTCCAATTACACTGCCTCATCAATGAGACATCACCTACACCAATGAACATCTTTTCAGTCTCTCCACTCTTTGGCATTGACATCTTTTTAAAATTATTGCAAGTAGTTGGAGTGAAAGGGATCAGAGTTAGTACACTATATCTGTCCAATGGGTCTTGTCTTATAGAAGATGTGGGATAAATTATTTACCCAACCCTCAAACAATGTGGGAGGCTCAAAAGGCTTTGAAATTACATGGCTCAGTGCCTTGCAAGTGACTAACAACCAAAATTAATGCTATTTTACAGTGAAAAAATGCATTCTTAGTTTAAGTTTTCTTAGAGAAAATCTTCGTCTGTGGGCCAAGGTGCCATGTGGATCTGAAGAGAGACTTGTTGATGGCAGCCAACTGCTGTGCAGTACCTTGGTGAGAGCCTCAGCAGGAGTTTTGTGGCTCGCATTGTTGAAGACGGGAAAACTTAAAGCGGGGGAAGCCCGAAGATCAGGCCTAGTCAGTAGAGGGGTGCTGCTTGGTGTTGGTCTTGGTGAAGTCCTCTATGTTTGGACTTAGATACATTTTTGGGAATTCAGGATCCTTTTAGAGGGTCAAACTAGCAAGTTAAGTCTGACCAGCAGTTCATCGTCTGCAGTGGTCCGGTGGTAGCCTCTGGTTCTTTTGGCAAAAATCTTTGAAAACCTTTCCAAGTCCCATATTTTAGTATTAGGCAGCAGGAGTACACTCTGACACTTATCAAAAGGCCCCTTGGACATGAAGAACACCACTTGTGGGGCAGAACTCACTCCTGGGGAAGCCACCAGCAGGGTCCAGAGCAGGTCCAGTTGGAATTGCTCAGTTGGGCTCTTTAGGCAGGAGGGCTTCTTGCAGCTTTTATCTCCCTGTAGTGTAACAGGAGGTCAGTCAAAAGCTTGGAGTCTACTTCTCAGACCTGGGTACAAGTGGGGGCAGGTCCAACCCTTAGGGTCTCTCTACACAGGTTCACCAGCAAGTAAATGCCTTTTTTGTCTTTCACAGGTACAGATGTGTTCTGAAGAAGGTGCACAGGGGTACCACATTTATGTCGGGCACTAGCTTGTAGGTGGAGGAAAATAGGGAAAAAGGTCCCTGGGGCAATCCTATCCACTTTGATATCATTTCTGGGGAGTGTGGCCTTAAACAAGCCCACAGTGCCCTGGTTCTGCCAAAATACAAATGGGCAGAGTCTTTCTTCCTCTAGTCAGAGTTCTGGGCAAACACCCAAGGTGTGGCTAAGGAAATTCCCTAGTAAACCAGTTCTGGAACAGGTTTCCCCACCTACTGGGACTGGTGCCACTCTGGCTTCTAAGGCAGTGGCAGGCCTAAGTGTGAGGTGCATCTGTCTGTGACAGGGCATGCCCCTTTGAAGCACGTGCAGTTGATGGGCACAGGCCCAGGCCATCCAGTCAGGAGGAGTTCACACCTCCTCCACGCCAAGGTCCATTTGCTCCCTTTTCTGTGAGCCATTCATGCTGCCAGGTGACAGTTAGGGCATTACCTCTGAAAAAAGGCTACTAAAGGCTTTAGGCAGGAAGAAGCCAACTTTCTAAAAGTGGGATTTTCAAAATTGTAATTTAAAATTCAACTTGACCAACAGATTGGATTTTAAATTCCTATTATTTTTAGTCCTTGAACCATGGGTCTAGCTATTCCCATCCATGGGAAAGTTAACTTTGCCACAGTGAAAAATGAATGCTTCACTGCCAGGACATGCAAAAAAAAATTATACATACCCGACATTTTAAATACCATGCACCGTGCCCCATGGGCATCTAGGACCTACCTTAGAGGTAACTTATAAGTATCAAAAACAATGATTTAGGCATGGCAAAAGGTTTCTTTTTCCAAGTAGAATTTACAATTTTAAACTGCACACTCAAGCTGCAGGGGCAGGCCTGAAGACATGCTTTTACTTTGTCAGCTTAGTGGTGGCACAGTAGGGGGCTGCAATCCAGTAGTGAAATTTAACTTACAGGTCTTGGGTACACACAGTATCATATAGTCGGTACTTACAGGTAAGTTATTTATGCCAATCAGGGATTAGACAATTGTACAATTATTTTAGGGGTCAAAGTACCTATACTGGGCACCAGAAGGCAGTGTGGTTCAGGGTCCATACACCAGCAATAAAATTCAGCAAACCCTATGGGGGTGACCACACAAAAAGGGTGTTTTCTTATATACACATTGTAGACTTTACTAATCACAGACGGAATTGAGGAACTTAAGGCAATTAGATGAGTAATATGTAAACAAGATGCCGAATGTGAAACGCAAACAAATAATTTATCCTATCTTTCCATTACACAGGAGTAACAAGCCTGGGAAACTGTGAGGCTGTATACTGGGTGTAACTTTAAATGATAGGCGGACCCTTTTTCATTGTTTTACAGTTCCTGGAAGCAGGAGAGGTGTTGTCCAAAATAAGGAAATAATATTTTGTGGCTTGATCACTTAGCAAGATTCCAGATAGTTAAAAACAGTAGGCCTTCTGAACGCCAGAACAAAAAATATAACAGGTGAAAATGATCAAAGCAATGACACAATTTGAGTAACAAACAGTGAGGTTGAAGAGGGTGAATGAATTGGTGCGAGCAGAACAGTGGACCCTCGAGGTTCTTTTTGACATAAGACTGAAAACCTGAGACAAGCTATCATTTGTGATACTATGACAAGTACGTGCCGAATATTTTTATGGTAGAACATGAGCTGATAATTGCAAATACAAATAAAAAATTGAAGTGCTGAATATGTTAAGCTTTTAATGAGGAACCAATTGGATAGATATTACTTTTTATGGTAGATACATTTGGTGAAGATAGTCATTACTTTATTGAATTGTATGTAATGACTGTATTTTAATATCTGTATATATGGTATTCAGTTTTAAATTAGATGTATAGTGTATGTATGTTATTTTCTCTACATAACATTGTATTATACAATTTAATATGGTAAATTTGTGTTAGCAATGGTATGCACCCTGTTAAAGTAGGGACCATCGCACTAGTCAGGGTAAGGTACACACTAAGAATAACCCAAGCTCACCCCCTTGGTAGCTTGGCAAGAGCAGTCAGGCTTATCCCCAGGGGCAATGTGTAAAGTATTTGTACAGGCACCCCCAGTGACACAGTGAAAACACCACAGAAGTGCTCCACACCAGTTTAACAAAATAGTCAATATTTATCTGAGTAAACATACACAAATCAAGCTACGAAGTTTTCAACATTAAGTAAAGTTCTTGTTCTTAGGAAACAATAGCTCTGACTGGGGCTATTGGGTCGTGCGTGACCAGCAAAAATCAACAATTTCAGTCTGACCATGAGGGAATATGGGCCTGATAAAGGAGTCAGGCAGACCCCAGCACGGTACCTTGGATATGCCAAAACTCAACGATGATGCAAGGTGCAGGGGAGGTGAGGTGTGGCGAAAGCAGGTGATAGGTTGATTCCTTACTGCTGTACGCGGTCACTGGCATGTTGGCATTCGGGACGGTGCGTTTCACAAAGGAGGTGAGTTCAACACTATACCAAGTGAGGCGTCAGTTCCTGGATGTGGTGCAGGGACGCTGAGCAGCTAACTCCAGGGGACGATGCGAGGCACAGGGGAGGTGATGCATTGGTTGCAGGTGTGATTCCGTGGTTCCTTACTGCTGTGCAGTATCGATGATGAAGATGGCGGTCAAGCCGCGAGGCCTCTGTTTTGGGGTGTTGAGATCGAACCAATGGGCCACAGCTGCGGCGTCAGAGCAGTGAGTGACAGACGTTGGTGCCATGGTGCTCAGGACTCCTGTAGTGGCGACTTGTCAGAGGCGCGGCATCGGAGCTTGCGTTGTAAGTTGCGGTCATTGCGTCAAGCTGGGATCACAGCTTAAGTGCAGGCAGCGTCACAGAGTCAGAATTGCAGACAGGCGCTGGTTCCGGAGTTGCTCGCTGTTGGTTTCTTCTTGTAGCACAGAAACTCATTTCCAAGGGCACAGGAACTGGAAATGGCACTGCTTGGCAAGTAGGGGTCTCAGCAGATGAGCCCAGGTACTACAGGTGAAGTCTTTGATGGCCCTGAGACTTTTAACTGGACGCAAGCTCAAATCAAGCCCTTGGAGAAACTTTAGAAAGCAGGATGTAGAGAGCAAAGTCCATCCTCTCACTCCCAGGACAGAAGCAGCAGGCCAATACTGCAAAGTGGCAGTCCCTCCTGGCAGCTTAACAGCTCTTCTTCCTGGCAGAATGTCCTCAGTCCCGAAGTGTTCCTTCGATATGGTGTCAGCAGTTTTTCACTACCAGGACATGTCAAACTCACAAGTACATGTCATACTTCTCAAATACACTGCACCCTGCCTATAGGGTTACTGAGGACCTACCTTATGGGTGCGTTACATATAATAAAAGGGAAGGTCCCACTTGCCAGGTTGAAATGGCAATTTACAACTGCACACAAAAGCACTGCGAGGGAAGGCCTGAGACAGCTTTGCGAGGCTATTCATGTGGGTGGCACAATAAGTGATGCAGGCCCACTAGTAGCATTTGAGTTACCGGCCCCGGGGCACAAATGTGCTAGGGACTTACTAATAAATTAAATACACCAATCATGGAGAAACCAATTACCATCAGGTTTTAGACACGGAGCACTTGTACTTGAGCACTGACCAGCAGTAGTCAAGCACCCAGAGTCCTAAAGCCAGCAAAAACGAATTTCAGAACACAGTCAAAAATAGGATGTCAGAAGCAAAAAGAGAGGGGAAACCACGCCAAAAGATGCCAGGTCTAACACATGACCCCCCCCCCCAGCTGAAGGTTGGCAGGGCTACCCAACCTCTTGGGAGTTCTCTTCACTAAGGTGGAAGAACTTGGAAAGCTGAAGTGCTGGTGTGTTCTGTACCAGGGCGGTGTACCACAGTAAAGTCCATTCCTTGTAGGGCAATGGACCACCTCAACATTTTAGGATTCTCACCCCTCATCTCCATTAAGCATCTCATCTAAGGGGCCTGTGGTTTGTCTAACCCCAGAAGTGAGTCACAAACAAGTAGGGTCTTAGTTTCTTCAGTGCCCAGACCACAGCAAAAGCTTCCTCTTCTATTGCGCTCAACCTCTGTTCCCTGGGAAGTAACCTCCTACTAATGAAGGCTACAGGTTAATTTAGGCCCTCTTTGTTTAGCTGTGACAGCTCAGCTCCCATACCATGCTCTGAGGCATCAGTCTGCACCACAAATTCCTTGGAGAAATCAGGAGCAATGGTGCCGTGCACATAGCCTCCTTCAGGTTGTCAAAAGCTGTCTGGCATGCCTCTGTCCAGATCACCTGACAGGCTGCTTCTTGGAAGTCAGCTCTGTGAAGGGGGCAACAAAGGTGCTATATCCCTTGTTGAATATCCTGTAGTAACCAGTGAGACCTAAGAAGGCTCTCACTTCCGTTTGGGTCTTCGTGGATGCCCAAGCCATAATGGTGTCAATCTTTGGCTGTAGGGGCTGCACCCTGCCACTCCCTACCAGGTGTCCCAAGTACACCACAGACCCCTGCCCTATTTGGCACTTACTGGCCTTGATATGGAGACCTCCACTCTGCAGGGTCTTCAACACCTCCTAAAGGTGGTACATATAGCGTCCACCCAACTGGAGCTGAAGACTGCAATGTCATCAAGGTAGGCGGCATTGAAGTTCTCAAACCCAACTAGGACCTGGTTGACCAACCTCTGGAATGTGGGAGGAAAATCTTTCTACCGAAAAGGCATGACACAGAACTGGTAGTGCCCTTTAGGTGTTGAGAATGCTGAACTCTCTTGTTCCTTCCCCAGTCAAGGCAATCCGCCACTACCCAGATGTTAGCTCAAATGTGCTAAGGAACTTGGCAGCTCATGGCCGACCAACTAGCTCATCAGCTTGGGGGATTGGTTGCACTTCAGTCTTGGTGATGGCATTGAGGCAACGGTAGTCAACACAGAACCGCAGTTCATGGGTGACACTGGGTAGGCCACCCTTGTGGACCAAAACCACTGGGCTGGACCAAGGACTGTTGGAGGGCTCAATCACCCCTAACTCCAGCATTTTAGAGATGTCCTCCTTGAGGCTGTTCCTCACTCTGTCAGACAACCTGTAAGACTTATGCTTAACAAGCAGGCTTTCCTCAGGGTCAAAATATAGGTACACCATTGGGTGACTCCAGGGATGAGTGAGAACAGAGAGTCAAACTGTCCCAGCAGCTGGTGACAGTCTCTCTGCTGTTCTAGGGTCAGAGTAGGGGAGAGCATCAAACCCTCTACTGACCCATCTTGCTCTTTAGAAGCCATGAGGTCGGGGATTCACTCTCCTCTTCCATCCCATCATCCGTGACCAACAACTTGGTCAATTCAGACCTGTCAAAATATGGTTTGAGGTGGTTCACGTGTAAGACCCTCAACGGGTTCCTAAAATGCATGCCCACCAGTTAGGTGACATCGCTTTTGAGCTCCTTCACCTCAAATAGCTCAGATCAGCAGTCTTCCAGACCATGGGGATCTACGGACGCCATCACCCACAACTTCTGACCAGGCTGAAACTCAACCAGTGTGGTATTCTGGTCGCACTAACATTTCATATCCTCCTGACTAGCTTACAGAGTCTTCTGGGTGAGTTCCCGGAAGCGGGCGGTCTGGTTTTGGAAGGCCAGTATGTAACGGAATACATCCTGGGGTGGCTTCCTAGGAGCTTGCTTCCAGCCTTCCTTTACCAAACTGAGAGGCCCTCTCACAGGGTGCCCATCTAGAAGCGCTGAAACCAAATGCCCTTCTGTGGTACCACCCTATAGGCGAATAAGAGACATGGAAAGAGGACATCATACTTGCACCTCATGGAGTCTGACAGACCCATAATCCTGCCCTTCAGGGTACGGTTGAACCGTTCAGCCAACCCATTACTTTGGGGGTGGTGAACTTGTACGTTATACCACACGCCTTCCACATGGCCTTCAGGTACAAGGACA
This sequence comes from Calotriton arnoldi, assembly GCA_963921515.1. Classification (NCBI taxonomy): domain Eukaryota; kingdom Metazoa; phylum Chordata; class Amphibia; order Caudata; family Salamandridae; genus Calotriton; species Calotriton arnoldi. The sequence continues at coordinate 4,607,797 of CAWUFW010000089.1, read as the reverse complement.
TGAAGTTGGTACCGCAGTTAAATACTGCTTCCTTCGGGAAACCCATGCGGGTAAAGATCTCCATCAATGCCGGACTACCATGGGCGCTGTCATCGTCCTCAGAGGGATAGCTTCCAGATACCCGCTGGCATGGTCCACCAAGACCAGGATGAACCTGTTGTTCATGGCCATCTTCGGGTCCAAAGACACCACAATGTCAATGCTCACCTGCTCAACAGGGTTGCTCATACCATGAAAGGGTTGTAGATGAGCCTTACTTCTCCCCCCAGACTTGCCACTCGCCTGGCAGGTAAGATAGGATCTACAGAACGCATCAGAGGCTTTCCTCATTTGGGGCCAATAGAAGTGGGTGACAAGCCTGTCAAAAGGTCTTGTCCTGCCCCAAATGACCTGCCAGAGGCTCTGATATGCTACGTTACCACCAGCACACGGGCTGCCACAGGCTCAGCAACCTTAGGCTCGCTGTACAGGAGAGCATTCCCCCAATAGATTAGGTGAGAACCCGAGGCGTTACCTGCTGCCTGGTCCTCAGCCGGTTTCCGAAGACCCACAAGAGGCCACATCTTCCCCTGTAGGTTTTGTGATGTCCCCTTCAGGTTCAGCCTCCCTCCCGAACTGTAGGAAATTGCAGAGCAGGTTTCCTGCAACCCTTTCTCCTCCTGGCAGGCACCTGATCCACTCTTTTAGACTCCAAGTCCTATTGATCACCCTTTGGTGCCCATGGACTGTGTGGTCAGGCACACTCATTCTGGCAATCCCAACATCTCCAAGTGCGACCTGAGCTCCACCTCATCCAGGGAGTATGCTCCAGGTCGTTGACCAGCAGAAAATTAACATGCATGGATGGACTCACAGCTACTCTGAAGGAACCTGAGACGCCCCCATTCAAAGGGAATCTGAGCCACCACACATTGGCACTCTCTTTTGTCTACAGCAACTACTTGGTGGACCACATTAGGGACTGCTTGCTCTTCAGACACCAGATGACACCGGACAGTTGTCATACTGGCTTCTGTGTCTCAGAGCCTCCACCCTTCTCCCATTGAGGGTCACCCAGTGCCTGTACTTCTTAGTGTTGTCGGGTAGGAGGGTTCTCTTGACCATCTCACTGTTACCCAGGGAGACTAGGGTCATCTCAGTTGGCTCCCCACCATTAACTGGGACCAACTCCTACCCAAGCGCTACACTAGCCATCCCCAGTGTCTGCCCAATGGTGGGGGGCTGTGCCTGCTTTCAGACACTTGATATCGCACTTGAAGTATCATTCCCAATTACACACAAAACACTTCAAGGGTCCCTTCCCTGCCAGCTTTCCTGAAGGGTACAAACTCTTCTTTTCAACAGGAAGGTTGGGAATCCATACCCTGGGAACTAGTTTGGGGCCCTTTAGAGAGCTCCTTACTCTGATTTATTTTGTCCCCTCATCCTTTTGCTGGGGACTCTGCCCACCTTTGGCTTAGTCACCTCCATACAGCTTCTTGTGGACCCTGGAGCTGAGCCAGAGGTCCGCCTCCTTAGCGAGCTTCCTGGGTTCAGTAAGCTTACCATCAATCAAGTGCTGGCACAGCTCAGGAAAACAAAGACTAGGCAAGAGCTACCATAAAATCAAATTGTACAGCCCCTGATAGTCTGTTACATCACTGCCCTTCACCCAGCCATCCAGTGCTCTACAAAAGGAATCAACACACTTAAGCCATGTCTGTGAAGCAAGTTTAGTGCTCCCCATAAACGTTTGTCTGTATTAATTGGGGACAAGACCAAATCTCTTGATCAAGGCACCTCATCTGGCCCTAGTGCCAACACGGTGTCCCTCCCCTCCACTGCAAAATGCTTCCACAAACCGGCCCCCCAATCTCTATCAGGGACCCTGTGCATGTGTAAACCTTTCTCATAGCCCTGAAACTACTGATCTATGTCATCTCCCTTCACAGAATCTTTCAACACACTCTTGGGTATATGTACCTTTCCCTCAGACTGCACTGAAGATAGGCTGCCACCATCTGTGCAGGGCTTGAGACCTGCAAATCCAGCTCCTTCAAGCTCAGCTCTTGAGCCAAAAGCATTGTTCTCTCCTCCATAGCCAATCTATCCTTTTCCAAGGCCAGCTTCTCTTTCTCCATCTCAAAATGTTGGTTTGTTTTTCCACATTAGCATTGGGTTTAGCCAGCTCCAAATGGAGCTTCCGGTCTTCCCACCGGTCTTTCAACTCTGCTGCAGTCAAGCCTTCAGAGGAAATGCTTCTCCCTGCTCTGGAGGGCACCTTCCCCCCGGGCAGCCTTTGATTTTCCAACAAATCACCATGCAGATTGTGTTCCTTCTCCTCCTCCACAACCTCCTCCTCTGGGTGCTCACCAGCCTTCCTGGCTGCTAGCCAAGCCCTCAGCACCTTTTTTAGCTCCTCCTTTCTAGTGAAGCCTTTAAAAGAACACTTGAAATACATGCAAAACTTTTTGAGCTAAGGCATGGTATAGGTTTCTAACCTCTCCTGCTCAAACTCCAAATCAACAGGTGCTGCTGATGGCTCTCCAGAATGAGACGTGATTGTGAAAACTCAAAAGGAATTTCCCAGAAAGACAAGAAAAAAGAAAAGCTGTATATTGGTACTTAATGGTCTGAGTTATGGAAGTAGTGTACACCAATTACTGTATGCAATGCACAAATACAGGTCTCAATCTCACCACGGTACACCAAAGTTAGAAACCTCACTCTAGTCAGGTTAAGTAAGATGCACACTAAGAATAACCTGTGCTCACCCCCTTGGTAGCTTGGCAAGACCAGTCAGGCTTATCACCAGAGGCAATCTGTAAAGTATTTGTACACGCACACCCAGTAACAAAATGTAAACACCACAAGAGTACTCCACACCAGTTTGGAAAAATAGCCAATATTTATCAGAGTAAACAATCCAAAATACACAAATCAAGTTAAGAAGCTTTAAATAGGAAGTAAAGTTCTCATTCTTAGGAAACAATAGCTCAGAATGGGGCTATCGGGTCACGCTTGACCAGGACAAATCCCCAAATTCAGTCCAAGCGCAAGAGAATATGGACCAGATACAGGAGTCAGGCAGACCCCAGCACAGTACTTTGGATATGTCAAAACTAAACGATGATGCGAGGTGCAGGAGAAGTGAGGTGTAGCGAAAGCAGATGATGCATTGGTTTCTTACTGCTGTGCAGGGTCGTTGGCACATTGGCGCTCGGAGCCAGTGCATTGCACAAAGGAGGAGCCGCATCAGTATAGCAAGTGAGGTGTCGGCTGAGCTGCAAACACCCAGGGGCGAGGCGCAGGGAGGTGATGCATTGGTTGCAGATGCGATACCTCGGTTTATTATTGCTGTGTGGTTTCAAAGATGAAGTTGGTGGTGAAGCCTTGAGGTCTCGGTTTCGTGGTGTCACGGTCAAACCACAGTACCACTGCTGTGGTATCGGAAAAGTGGGTCACGGACATCAGTGGCGCGGGACACCTGCAGTGGCGATTCTTCGGAGGCGCTGTGGCTTTGTCGGACTCTGCGTCGTAAGTTGCTGTCTTTGCGTCAAGCGGGGACCACGGCTTCAGTGCAGGCAGTGGCACGGCGTCATAATTACAGCAAGGTGCTGGTTCTGGAGTTGCTCAGCATCGGTTTTTTCTTGTAGCACTGAAACTCACTTGCAAGGGCCCAGGAACTGGAATTGGCACTACTTGGCAAGTAGGGCTCTAAGCAGATGAGCCCAGGTACTAAAGTTGAAGTCTTTGATTGCCCCGAGACTTCCAACAGGAGGCAAGCTCAACTTAAGCCCTTGAAGAAACTTTAGAAAGCAGGCTGGAGAGAGGAAAGTCCAGTCCTCTCACTCCCATGAGAGAAGCATCAGGCAGCAGGCCAACACAGCAAAACAAACAGAAAAGTGGCAGTCCCTCCTGGCAGCCCAACAGCTCTTCTTCCTGGCAGAATGTCCTCAGTTCATAAAGTGTTCCTTCTATATGCTCTTAGAGGTCCAGTACTTGTACACATTCTAACCTTTGAAGTAGGGAGACTTCAAAGAAAGGACTTTGTAGTGCACAAGACTCTGCACTTTCTAGCCCTGGCTCTAGACAATACGGGGGATGGAGACCTTTGTGTGGGGACAGACAAACCCCTATTCAGGTGCGAGTGTCATCTCCTCCCACCACTCTAGCTCAGGAAGGCTCATCAAACTGATGATGGGCCATCAGGATATTCAGGGCATACCTCAGCTCCCTTTGTGTGGGACTGCCTGGAGTGAATTCACAAAGCCCAACTGTCATCCAACCCTGACGTGTATTCTAGGGACTGGGAGAGGCACGGAATGGTTAAGTGAGAGAATGCCAACTTTCTTAAAGTATTAATAGAAATTGGGTTGATGGGGGATGTGAGCACACTGCTTCACCTCCCAGCACAGTTCACCCCTTAGCATTATGGTAAATGTAGTTCATTTTAAATGCTTACTTGAGTTTGTGCTGAAGAGTTTCCCCAAAGTTGGTGCAGGTTAGTGCTGTCAATCTCTAGACATGTGTTTCTGGATATTATCCTTTATCAGTAGAGATAAAAAACGAAATTTATCTGGGGTTGCTGAGATAGCTGCCACAATCCTTTCAGGACTCAGTAACTCTCACAGTCGCACAGGTGCTTCTCCAAATGCCCGTCAGCTCAAAGGCTCAAGGGAGCCTTTTCAAACAGAAGGGGGATGGGAGCACACTGCTTCACCTCCCAGAACCTGTGAGAGGTACTGAGACCTGAAAGGATTGTGGCAGCTTGCTCAGCAACCCCAGATAAATTTCATTTTTTATCTCTACTGATGAAAGATAATATCCAGAAACACATGTGTCTAGAGATTGACAGCACTAACCTGCACCAACTTTGGTAAAACACTTCAGCAAAAACTCAAGTAAGTATTTAAAAGGAACTGCATTTACCATAATGCTAAGGGGTGAAATGTGCTGGGAGGTGAAGCAGTGTGCTCCCATCCCCCTTCTGTTTGAAAAGGCTCCCTCGAGCCATTGATTGAGCTGACAAGCATTTGGAGATGCACCTGTGCGCCTGTGAGAGGTACTGAGACCTGAAAGGATTGTGGCAGATTGCTCAGCAACCCCAGATAAATTTTGTTTTTTATCTCTACTGATGAAGGATAATATCCAGAAACACGTGTCTAGAGATCGACAGCACTAACCTGCACCAACTTTGGTGAAACACTTCAGCAAAAACTCAAGTAAGCATTTAAAAGGAACTGCATTTACCATAATGCTAAGGGGTGAACTGTGCTGGGAGGTGAAGCAGTGTGCTCCCATCCCCCTTCTGATAGAAAGTGGGTTACCTAGTATTCCCTTTGGGGGCTTGGGTGATTAAAGTTATCAAGAAGAGATGCCTACAAGCGCCAAACAGATACGCCGATGTTAGATGGCGAGCAGGAAAAGTTTAGGTAGAGACTTGTAACACGTCCCGACGTGGATACATTATTTCAACATCAAGTCATTATTAAACGTGGCTCTATTGAGCACATCGTACCGAGCATAAAAGCAAGGCCTAACATCTTGGTTGATCAACAACCACAAAATATTCTGATTGAACCACTTATCAAAGGGTCCTTGTTCTATATATTAATTCTATGTCCTGAAGATGGTCTGATAGATGGACAACATAAAAGACCGAAACGTTGACGCATCAACCCATTTTCCATCCTATCAAAGAAATTCTATGTCTAGGAAATTCATGTCGTATATATAGGCTGTTTCCAAAATGACTATATTTTGAAATGGGTTTAAATACATTGGTGATAATGAGAAACTAGATCATTTGATTTTGGCTTCTGTCACCTTTGTACATACGAGATATATATGCACCCTAGAATTTCATTTTTCATTATAAATTAATACAAAAAGAAATACATCTGGTTATCCTTTTTTGTTCTATGATATTGATTCACCATTGAATGTTTGAATTTATGTTAAAAATTTAAATTTTTCTTCCTATCCTCAGCTTCTAAGAAAGTCCAATACCAATTGGCAACTTCCTTTTTCCTAGGGGCCTAGTCCTGTAGTTTCGAATCGAATTCCCAGATTCCGCCGATCGTCTGTGCATTGGCAGCCACCCATGATGACAACTGTAAGTATTTGAATCTTGAAAGAGAATCGCCCGTTTTTGCCACAGCACTTCCCAAGGCAACATACCCTGCACTGTCAGGAGATCCTCCCATACTTCAATTCCCTCCCTCCTCAATGGAAGACTCAACCGATCTTGAAGGCACTCAGGCGTACCTGGTGAGTCCCAAATTGGGGAGAAATCTGAAAAATAGCTCATTCCAAGGATCTTCCTTACTCCCAGCCAAAGGGTAAAGCGGCCTTAAAGATCTTCAGCCTAACTTTCTTGAAGAACTTCCTTGCCCCAAACTTATATAAAAAACATTTAGAGCCCCACTCCCTTACCATTTCTTCCAGTTAGCCTCCCCATAATGAAGACCCCGGCTTGCTAAGAAGGACTCTACAGTTTTTAAACTGAAAGGCCATAGAATACAATTTTAAATCTGGGAAAGCCAGTCCACCTTTCTCAAGCTTACGCCTCAATTTCTTCCAGGCAAGCCGGGCTCCCTTTGATGCCCGGGCCAAACTGACTGATTTCCCCGGTTTCTTATCAATTACAGACTTGGGGAACGTCAGAGGAATACAATTAAAAAGATATGTCAGCCTGGGGAGTATCACCATTTTATTTAAATTCACTCTCCCATATATGGTCAGGGGCAGGTTTTTCCATCTAGCTAGTGATGTATCAACCTCCTTTGCTACCCTCACCAAATTGTACTTTGGGATTTCCTCTAATGATTTTATTATGCTTATTCCCAGATATCTGAGCTCGTTCTGTACGTCTCCCCTCCAGTTCCGGACTTTGGATTATTAACCAAATAACTAGATAGAAGCCCAAATTCTCTCACTAGATTTTCTACCCTAGGGATAGTTGAGGCCGGGTCTGAAGTATAGATTGCCAGGTCCTTCGCAAACAGTGCGACCTTATTTTTGTAGGCGCCTCAACCAAAGGGAATAACCTGAGGATCTTGTTGCAATACCTGAGCAAATGGTTCAATATAAATGTCGAACAACAGTGGAGAGATAGGACAGCCCTGCCACGTGCCCCTGGAAATCAGAAAGCTTCTAGTAAGAATACCATTGAGAAGGATCCTGGCTGATGATTGTTCATACAAAGCTTTCAACGTTGTAGTAAAACAGGGGCCAAAAGCCATTATCACCAAGACTTCCCATAGATAGGCCCAACAGACACAATCGAAGGCCTTAGCGGCGTCCAGTGAGACTACAGCCAAGGGGATCGAGCGAGCTGTAGCAAGACCTATACTGCCAATCAATTGCCGAGTAAGTTCCTGGATCTGCCTCCCTGGAACAAATCCTTTCGGGTCAGGATGTATAAGCTGGGGTGCCAATTTGACCAATCTCCCTGCCAAAATACTGTCAAAAATCTTATAATCTGCATTAATTTAAGCAGTGATATCAGAAGATACAATTCTGCCTTCCTAGGGTCCTTAGCCGATTTTAGAATCAAGACTATGGTGGCTTCCTTCCACGACCCAGGTACCCACGTCCTTCCCTTATACACCAGATTAAACAGGGTCTCCCAAACTGGAACTAGTTCCTCTATTAAGAGTTTGTAAACCTCCGATGGAATAGCATCGAGACCAGCAGCCTTCCCACGAGGATAGGAAGCTGAAGGCACCATACTCGATATGGGAAGGAGATATCCAGATGACGGACCCACAACTAATCTGGCAACTTTCACTAAAAATACTTTATAAGGTTGTCAAACCCGCCAATCTGAAACGGAATCATTTCTTTACAATTAATAGGTTGTACTGGTCGCCCAAGAAGTTAGCCAAGTTTATACTAGAACTGACTCCAAGATGTTGTAGATGTAGCATTCTAAGAGCCGACGACTTACATATGTTTTTTGAATGCCCAGAATTGCAGGTGTACTGGCAGGATGTCGAGAAAGTTGTCAACAATATTCTTGGGCTGAGTATTACTTTGAGCTCAACACTGGTACTGATGGGACTGGAGGAACGTCCCAGTCAGCCCCTATCGGCAGCTAGGAGAGCCCTTTTGTTTTATCTGATGCTCTTAGCCAGGAGAGAGATCTGTAAGCAATGGACAAAGCCCCTTCTCCCCAAGCGGCTTGGCTGGCTGCAGGCAGTTATAACCATAGGTAAAATGGACATTGGCACTGGGGGGGGGGGGAACGATTTCCAAAGATGGTGTGGATCTGTAACATTTTAAGGCGATGTCCTATGATTACACCTGCGTGTAACCAGTAACCAGGAAACTGGTAGGACTGGATCAGCAGGCCCAGAGTCCTAATTGTAATTTGCCTGAGGTTGGAATAGATTGCACACTAAGGCCTGGTTTTGCAGACATTGGTGATATGAGAACAACATTTTTTTTTACAATTTTTGATGCTAGTAATAGAGCATTCATAAATAATTGTCAAAAATAATTATATTGTTTGTTTAATAAAATCCCTTGTAGGCATCTCTACTCAATAACTTTCTTAAAGGGGCATTTTCAGACCTGCAATCTAAAAACCATCTTCACTAAAAGATGTGTTTTTAAGTTGTGAGCCCAGAAACACTAAACTCCAATTTTCTATCTGTTCCCAATTGGAAGATACACTGGTACGATGTTACCAGGCAGCTCCAATGCTATCCTATGGGAGAGATAGACCTTGCTGTAGTGAAATGCGAATTTAGCAGTTTTTCACTATAAGAACATGTCAAACTCACAAGTACTTGTCCAGCCTCTTAAATACAGTGCACCCTGCCCATGGGGTTACTGAGGGCGTGCCTTACATATAATAAAAGGGAGGGTTTGGGACAGGCAAATGGGTTCACTTGCCAGGTCGAAATGCCAGATTAAAATTGAACACACAGGCACTGCGAGGGCAGACCCGAGACAGGTTTGCGAGGCTATTCATCCGAGTGGCACATTCAGTGATGCCTGGCCCACTAGTAGCATTCAAGTTACTGGCTCTGGGGCACACATGGTGCCCTGTACTAGGGACTTAATAGTAAATCAAATACTCCAATCATGGAGAAACCAATTACCATCAGATTTTAGTCCCAGAGCACTTGCATGTGAGCACTGGTCAGCAGTGGTCAAGTGTCCAGAGTCATAAAGCCAGCAAAAACAGAAGTCCGCACACAGTCAAAAAGATAGGGGAAACCATGCCAAAATATGCCAGGTCAAATAATTAGTAAAACAATTTATATACTCGATTTTGTATTTTCATTTAAATATTGCCCCATATCATATTAAATTAAGTAGCAACCATGTAATAATGGATAATATTTAAAATAAATCATTTGTATTTATTTTGTTTGTTGTGCATGTTTACTCCCTCATGTCTTTCAGATCCAGCATCTGGATAACTGTGGTTCCAGACAGACCATAACCCTCTCTAGCAAGGAACCAATTGTTGCAAGGATTCGGTGTAAACAGAACTATGCATGGATCACAGAACATCAGTATGCAGGGACCAAGTCACCATACCACACCTGTACCTATGAACCTCAATCCTGACTAGCTCCTAGTGCCTTACCTGCCCTCCTAACCATCCTAGAGTGACATGAAAGTTGGCACCCCAGAACACAACACTTTAATCCTCTCAGGGAACCGTGGAAACAGATCGTCACCTTTTCGTTTTCTCACTCATGCATGTCCATAATAAACAGAACAAAGACACGAGAACAGTTTACAATATTTATTGAAACTATTGTGCTCTATTATAAAACAGGCTGCAACTATAAAGCATATGCATGCCAGCAAGATGAGTAACATCACAAGTAAACTGTATACAATGAGAAGCCCTACCAGATTTAAAGATATCTGCCTCAGTCTATCCTCATTACATGGGCACAATGATATATCATAGATCTCTGGGATTGGAACTGAACTCCATAGCTGTATTATTGTTATGTAATCTGCATTTTAGGTTGCACAAGGCTGCCACGTTCATCCCAGGAACTCTCCTCCGCAAGAATTCCCCTCTCTGTTTTCAAATGACATGTCTTGGTGTATATGATAAGAGGCATCTCTTTGAAAACAGCAGATGTGGATGTATGTGGTGTCTAAATGCCAAGCTATGTTGCTAACCGAGCACAGAAGACATGGCACAGTGTTGTTTGACCTTGTACAAAATGTTCAGACATAGTCCTAGAGAGAAGAACCAATAACATAAAACTGTACAGCGTTTTGCTAAAATAATATCGTGGCACAAAAATAAATGTGCTGAGTGCAACGTGTGCAATGCGAAGCAGCCTACAACTTGAAGATAGGCTAAAATAAGGGAGAACTAAGTCGGCCCAAAAGGGAACTCACAATTACGAAATACGTTTTTACACTAGCTGTGACAAATGAAAAATGAAAAACATTTCAAAGCGTGACACATGAATAGGAAACAATAACTCTCAACAAAGCAGAGGAAGTTTCCTGACAAGGTTGTGAGGCATTCCTTGACATATGCAACCATACCCCAAACCTTTCATGCAACTTTCTCCTGCTTTACAGACCACCTATCAATTGAACATTCCCAGACGCCTTTCTAGATACATTTTCAAACCTTCTGAGACATTATTCAAACCTATATATCTTCGGTGACTTGAGCATAAGGTTTGACCAACCTAATACATCCTCCCCCAGAACAACCCTCAATGGCCTACACATGCTCAACCTACAACAGCTAATTCCCAAACCCACACACATTGCAGGACACAGCTTAGATGTAATTTTCCTTTTTACCGCAGCCTCTGACGCCTGCCAGCCTCGGAGCTCTCCCAGCAGTCTCTGGGAAGGCAAAGACTGCACAGCCAATAATCCTGGTGCTGCCCTCGGACAGCAGCGTCAAGATTGGCCTGAGCGCCTGCTCTTGCACTCAGACACTGCCTGTGAGACTGCGGCATTTCTCCAACCCGGCTGTAACCGCACCCAGGTTGGAGAAATCCAGGACAGCCAACCAAACATACATGCGCACTTCTAAGTGCCACCATCTGCCTGTCATGACCCAGCCCCGCACGCATGACAGAATCAGTCAAAGAAAAATACAATTATATTGTTTCATTATCATTTTATTTTTCTCTGACTGACTCTGACAAGTGGGGTGATGCTCCTCCGCCATTACAGCGGAACCACCCCTGCCAGAGTCCAAGAGAGAAGAAGGAGAGCGAGCTCGGCAAAGGGAACAGAAGGGCCACTGGCAGAAGGAAGCTGACATTGCGAGGAATGCCTGCTCCAGGCAGACAGAGCCATGGAGTGCTGCTCCAGATGCAGCAGTGGCTGAGACTGGCCCTGCCAGCTGGCTGCCTCTCAGGGCAGTGACTCTCAAGATCCAGAGCAATGAGCTCTTCAAGTAAGACCAGTTCGGAGAAGTGGTGGCCAAGTACTCAGAGGACATTGACAGCCTGGAGAGTACTGGTAAGTCTGTCTTCCTTCCCTTCCACCTTGCACCCTTACGGGAGTGGCTGACAGTAGTATGCAGAACTAGCCCTCCTTGTTAGCAAATTACATTCGCAAATTCCTTATCTGTAACACAGTGTCTACCAACAATGAGGTGTGCAAGCAGAATTGTGGTATGTGTGCTCTGTAATCTAGTGGTCAATGCTGAAGGTATATGCTGGCTTGGCACTGCACACCCTTCTGGAGTACCCGGGTATGGGTTTTAAACATGGCTGGAGTGGATACCCTTCAGTGCCCCTACATAGTTATGTAAGGGCATTGCGGGGTATGGACTCCTATGCCGTGCATACTCCTCGGTGCCCTTGCCTACTTATTTAAGGGCAATGAAGGGTATGCACTGTAGATGTAGATTGCTGTGCCCACTCTGTCCTCTCAGGGAATTTCAATGTAATTCTGCAGTCTTCAGCGGAATGAAACTACGACACCTCCGCCCTCCCCTACATTTAATAGACTAAACTTTTGCCCCATTTACAATAAGAATCTGGCCCACATATAGAATACACATGACCCCCGACTTGTCTCTTGAGTTCACGAATAGCGTTGTCATCAGGACAGGGACAGGAATGTTTTTTCAGTACATGTTTAGAAGGTCTCACTATTAATAAATAGATTACTAAAGCATGATGTGGTAGCATACTTTCATTTACAGACAGCTCATTTTCATTGAAATGGCCACAAACATTTCCACCCAGTTTTACTAATAAAACTATAAAGTGTGTGGAAATTGGCTGGGTTTCAGCAAAAATATTTATCATGTGCACATCACCAAGTCAAGTGTTCTGATTTCATTTGATCCTATTAAAATCTTTATTTCCATCACACAGAATTACAAAAAATATTATTTCCTAAATTCCCGAAATATATTTTGAAATGTTTGTACGGTTCATTTACAAGCTATATACATGTTGTGTATTAGGAAAAAAGCTTATGCTCTACAGCCTTTCATTTCGCATGCTGTACAGCACAATTGCCAGACAGTCTATTTTACAAAATCCTCTAACTTTGGAATCAGAGAAAGAAATGCAAACACCAACATTATGGATTAAATAAGCAGCAAAGTGTAAGAAGACATAAACTGACATTTGACCTGTCTTTAAATGCAGAGCAAATGAGACATGCTAAAAACAAGCTTTAAAAGTATCTTTACTGCTCATTCACTTTCTGGGGGAACAGAACACTTGTTCTTTGTCAGCTCACCAAACGGGGTCAGTAGGCCCTAAAATGAGCTTGCCCTGATAGAAACCTGAGGAGTGGGTGAGTAGGCTTCTGGAGGACTGATGTGAAATACACTGTAATCACAAAATTGCAGACATTTTATTTTCTCCCGGATATGAACAGAATGAAGGAAAAAGCAAATACCTCTAAGAATCTCTGAAAAAAACAGCGAAGGCGAAATGGTGTGAATATGTAAAGCAGTTATGAAAAAGAAGATAAAGAAAGATAGGAGAAAAGGGATGGTTGCTTGGGAATCAATAGGATATTGCCTCTCCCAAAAAACAAGGGTATTCTGCTAGTCAATTACAAAACATTATTACATTTATTTTCAATGTTTTTACTTACAAGATAATGAACGAGGTTCAACACATTATCAACACGTTTTTAGTGAAAATGTTTTTAGTTTTCAGTCACATAATATTTGTTTTTCTTACTTTTTACAGTGTCACAAAAGGATGAGAGTCTGTCATTACTTCCTTGGTGTACGTCCAGCAATTTAATTGACCATGCACGTGCCTTAAAGAAAGAATGAAACAAAGAACAATGTTTGAAAATTTAACATCAGCGTTCTAAATTCACCGCTTATTTATACCACAAGTGAAAACTAGGTAACAAAAAGTGTTATCTTTGTTATTTTAGAACAGTTAAAACAGCGAGTCATTTTACTTTAACAACAATAAGTACATGTGAAAAATATAGTGTCAGTGTGGAAAGATTAATACAATTTCATAAAGTTCTCAAATGTTCTTACAATCATGTAAGGGAAAATATTAAACCAACTCTTGGACACATCGCCCATTGGACTTCAACATCCAACCTGTCCAACTCTTGAAAAAGGAAGGACACCTACAAAGTTTTGTGACTTAACCTTAAAAATCATCGAAACCAAATTATTTGTTGAAACACATAGTTCCAAGTTGTATTTTTTGCATCCATGCGTTCGTTCAGCTTGGAATTGAATTAAAGTTCATAATTTTTGAAAGAGTGAATTGGAGTTTTTCCGATAAAAATGCTTTACATACTGACAATGTCTCAGTAAATAAGGCCATAACAGTGTTTTTTTTTTTTAACACTAGTGTGGTTGATTTGACAGAAGCAAGGTGAATAATGATTTGGGGACAACAGTAAGCTATAGCAATAGCCTTCATTACTCAGGACAAGTATGGTCAGAAAGAACTAGTTGAAAGTTAGGCTTGTAATGCTTAAAGTGCTGAGAAGTTGACTGATGTGGCAAACTATTCTCTCTATAGAGTATAAAGTCTGAAAAACAGATTGAAAGGGGTTAATAAGATTATGAGAGATGAAATGTGTAGGATGTGTTTGAATACATGTTGCTCCACATATGGGTAAGATTAATGAGGTTGGGAAGACGGGCTTTAAGAACACATCAAGAATGAGTCAGATATTTGTGATCTTAGAGGAGAAGGGTTAGACAACAAGTGATGCTGAGAGAGTGGACTCAGTAAGTGGCAAGGAGATTGTTGACTGTAAAAGCAAGTTGTGGGTGGGAGCATCGGCAAATGATCAGGTTTTGGAAGTAATTTGTGTTGCGTGTGAACTGACTCAGAGCTATTTTAAGTTTCAAAGACAGGCTACTGATGTGATGTATGCATGGGGGGATGGACGATAGAGGTAGAAGTACATAGTAGGTAGTGCTTATCAAAGATGGTCTTCAGAATGTCATTGAACTGACTGAAGGCTCTGAGTGAAGAAGTTGATCAATATTTTGATGAATGGTATGAGAGCAAGAGAATATTTTTTTCACTAATGTTTTTTTCTGGGCACTACAGGGGTGGTGACTGATGTGCTGGATAAGATGTTCCAATGGAGACAGGCTAATGTTGGTTGAGGAGTCACTGCAATATTTACAGAAGAGGAGAAGATCTAGTGGTTTGCCATGTAGGTATGTAGGAGACTGTAGAGAGCTATACCACTGGAAATACAATTTAGATAACAAACATGGACTGGGAAAATTATACACGCAGTTTTTTACTTTATCTTTTGTTAGACTTGGCATCTTTTGGCGTGTTTCCCCTGAGTTTTTGCTTTCTGACCTCCCGGTTTTGACTCTGTTTTTGCGGGTTTAGTGCCTCTGCGCACTTTCTCACTGCTGATCAGTGTTAAAGTGCAAGTGCTCCTGTTGTAAATTGTATTATGGATTGGTGTTTCCATGATTGGCATGTTTGATTTACTTGTCAGTCCCTAGTAAAGTGCACTGACTGTGCCAGGGCCTGTAAATCAAATACGGTTAGTGGGCTGCAACACTGGATTGTGCCACCCACACAAAACAGCCTGTAACTGTAACTCTGGCCTGCCATTGCAGAGCCTGTGTGCAGTCTGGGACTGCCATGTCGACTTGGCAAGTGTGCCCACTTTCCAGGCCCAAACCTTCCCTTTTCTTACATGTCAGTCACCCCTAAGGTAGGCCCAAGTGGGCAGGGTGCAGTGTATGAGAAAGGTAGGACATGCCCTGGTGTGTGTGACATGTCCTGATAGTGAATTACTGACAATTTAGTTTTTCACTATTGCACGGCTACCTGTTCCCATAGGACAGAATGGGGAGTTTGTTTATAACATCTTATAAACACAACTGGCCCTATGAAGAAGGTAGACAAATAAAGTTTAGTATGCCTGAACTCAGAATCTAAAGATGCATCTTTCAGTGAAGGTGATTTTTTACATTCGGTGTTTGAAAATACCACTTTTAGAAAGTAGGTATTTTCTTGCTCAGCCATCCAGTAGGCCTCAGCTGGGTTTGTGGATTGACTGTCTGGGTTTTGGATGACAGGGGCTGGGGAGGAGCAGTGACTCCAGAGAGTCTAGGTGGGTCAGGAAAGGGCTCAAAAGACCTGGGCTGCATTTAGAGTAGGGAGAGATTTCCTTTCACCTGAATGGGCCTGGTCTGCCTCTGACAATGCCGTCTCCACCTTCTGCCAGGAAGCTACACCAGAGAGGACAGAACTGCTTCTGGCTGGGCACAGACACTCTCTGCCTGAGAGGACAAAGGATTTTGGGCTATAAAAAGTGGGGCCCAAACCCCTGAACTTTAGAACTCTTTTGGACCAAGAAGACTGCCAAGAAGAAGAGCTGGAGAAGCTGCGAGGAGGAACTACCACTTTGCAGTGTGCTTTGCTGTGTTGGCCTGCAGTGACTACTTCTGTCTTGGGCAGTGAAAGGACTGGACTTGAACTTTCTGCAATCTATTTTTGTGAGTTTCTCCAAGGGCTTGAGGTAGAGCTTGCCCCCTGTTCAAGAAGTCTCAGGAACAGCAAAGACTTCAAGTTCTTCTGCCCTCAGCACTGAGGACTGTGTGTTTTGGGCTGCAACAGAAGAAAAAGTAACCCAATGCCGTCTGCAATGCCGCTGCCATCTCCGTGTCCTGAAGGCACCACAGAGGGCAACGCCACACCGCGACCCTGGTCTCACCGACGCCGCCATCTGACGCCTCCACCCAGCCGCTGCTCGCACCGCGACCTGTGGGCACTGCACTCCGTACCGCCATGCTTCATGACGCCGCCTTGGTATCCCCGATGACGCCACTTCACGCCGACATCGACGCCGCTGCTTGCACCATGGTTCGAGGGCACCGCTCGTAAGTTACACGACGCACCGTCCTCATTTTGCACCACAGCCTTGGCCTACCGACGCAGGCACCATCGACTCCAGTTTGTCAGCCGATGACAGTGCTTCAGCAACGACGACGACGCTGCTTGCAACGTGGCCTGCCAGCACCACGACGAGCACCGCATCACTTCGCACCGCGACCCTGGTCTCACCGACGTCGCAATCTGATGCTTGCACCGCAACCTGAGGGCATCGCACGCCGCACGGCTGCACTTCGCACTTCGCACCACCCGACGACGCCAGTGCTCCTAACTTCAACCGCGAGGAGTTCGACCTGCAATGCGTGTGACTTCGAGGGCCTGACGACTCCTGCACTGACCTCCGGAACCGAGGCATGCGGACGCCGTGCTTTTGGAAGCTCAATGAGAGGTCGCCGACACCCTGCATTTCTAAAGGTCCTGTTTTGGGGTCTCCCAGACACCGTAGCTGGCACGCGACGCCGCGGTCAGTCAGAACTGTTTGGATTTGTTTGTTCACAATGCCGTGACAGCCCCGGACAGAGCTATCAACTTCAAGGAACTTTATTTCAAGGTTATTTTGATAACTGAAGATTTCCAAGTACTGTATTGTGGATTTTTTATCGTTTTTGGTCTTGTCTTAAGTATATAAAAATATTGGCTATTTTTCTAAACTGGTGTGGTGTCCTTTTGTAGTGCTTACACTGTATTACTGTTGGTTATGTGCAAATGTTTTACACACTGCCTCTAAGATCAGCCTGACTGCTCGTGCCAAGCTACCAAGGGGGTGAGCAGGGGTTATTTTAGGAGTGTAACTCCCTTATTCTGACTAGAAGGAAGGGTCCCTACTTGGACAAGGTGCAAACCATTGCCAACTAGAGACCCTCATTTCTAACATCTCTTCACCCACAAGAATTGTTATACATTTATTGTAACATAAATATTACCCTTTTGATGCTTCATTAGCTCTTTCAGTCTATTGCTTTTGCAGGCCAAAAGAACAGGACAGCTGTGTTTAAATCATTGACTCTATTACGGTGATTGATGAACCTGTGGTTTCTCTATCTTTACACTTGGTACCAACTACATCAAGTACTGAATTAGAGTATGTTGTACAAACACCATCTTCAACAAGGTGCCACTGCTATACAAACAACAGCCATCTCTGCAAAAACAATTTATTGTGAACCGCCAAAAGAATCTACATCATTTGATATTATACCATTGCAAGAAATGGCAATGTTAGCAATGGGATAGCTGGTTCGCTGATGTATACTCCAAGGCCAGACAGGAACCATCACTCTAGTCAGGGTAAGCTGGATACACACTAAAAGATAACCTGTGCTCATCCTCTGGTAGCTTGGCACACAGCAGTCAGGCTTCTCTAAAGAGGCAATGTGTAAAGAATTTTTGCAACAGACCCACAGTAACACAATGAATACGCCTCAAAAAGACTCCACAAGTTTATAAAAAAAGATTATACTATACACAAAACAAGACCAAAACGACAAAAATCTGATGTATAAAAGTTGAGATATTGAACTTTAAAGGAATAAATGCAGTAAAGCGCTTAGAAGCAAGCAGCACTAAAAAGGTTACTTTAGGTTGCACTGGACCAGGGCAAAGTCAAAGTTCAGGCTGACTGTGATGGAGAGTCAGCCGGCTACAGGACCCACGCAGGCCCTAGTGAACGAAGTACCATTTCTGATCACAAACAAAGAGTGATGTTCCGGATTCTGCCACGCAGTCGAGGGGATGCGTCAATCTCACTAAGCTGCAGCAGCAGTGATAAGCTCTCCGATGCGTCGATCTCGGCAGGCAAAGTGCTGATTCCAAGGCAATGCGCCAATTTTGCTCATGCAACCAGGTCAATGAGCCTGTTCAGCTACATGCAGACAGAAGATGAGTCTAAATCCATGCTTTATGTTTCTGGGCCACTTCCAGTGAGTAAGGCACATGAGCAGGGGTAGAGACTTTGATATCCCAAGTCTCAAGCAACAGGAGGCAAGCTGACAAGCCCTTTGAGATCACTTGGAGTGAAGGCAGAGTCCTGCTCTCTTTCCGCAGAGTCAGAGATCAGCAGGCAACAGGGCAACGATCAGAAAAGCAGGCCTTCCAGATCAACAGTCCAGTTGAGTCTTTTAAGCAGCACAGCAGCTCTTCTGGCAGTGTCCGATTTTAGGGGTTCAGACACCTAGTACTTATACCCAGAAGGGTCTTTGATGTGGGGGGAGGGGTGGTGACTTCAAAGCACCTCTCTGAAATGCAAAAGGATACCTTGCAACCCAGTCCTATCTACCAGGCTATCTGTGCTGGGTAATCAGTCCTTTGTGTGTCAATTGAAGTGAAGGGTTAGCCCCTCCCTTTTATCCTGCCCAGGCCAGGCTTCAGAATACAGATATATGTAGATGGGTACTCAGACACATCTATCCTTCCTGTGTTGATGTTGTCTGGAGGGAATGCACAAAGTGTAGCTGTCACCCACCCCAGATGTGTATTGTCAGACACACAGAGCAATAAGTGCAGAGAAATGTCAACTTTCTAAAAGTGGCATTTCTAAGACAGCAATGTTAAATCCAACTTCACCAGTAAGGAGGATGTGTCATTACCATTCCAAAAATATGACACATGAAAAAGCTACTGCTCCCTGATCAGGAATTACAGCTTAAATGTGTATTAAGGAGATCCTAATGCCAGCCTGTGTTAGGGGGTAAAAAGCAAACACAAGGAGATGATGGGAGGAGCGCTGAAACTTTTCAGACACTCACCCCCAGTCACAGATCTGGGTTGAATCCATCATCATTCTTTAGCTCACTTCGCCACCTCAGTTCAGACCCAGCCATATGCAAATCAGTCTTGACTCTGTGCCTCATGGGAACAGTCCAGCCCGAACTGCCAAGCCAGGTCTTCCCTGAACCGGAAACAAGCATCCTGGGACCGGTTTCTGGGTAACACCCTTCATCAGCCAGGCTAGCTTGAATCCAGTGGCAAAGTGAGCAAGGGACCCACGTCTGGGCATACCCTGCCAACTTAGGGCGAATAAAGCAAACACAAGGAGATGATGGACGGAGCGCTGAAACTTTTCAGACACTCACCCCCAGTCACAGATCTGGGTTGAATCCATCATCATTCTTGATGCTTGTTTCCAGTCCAGAGAGGACCTGGCCTGGCAGTTCGGGCTGGACTGTTCCCATTGGGCACAGGGTCAAGACTGATTTGCTTAAGGCTGGGTTCAAACTGGAATGGCATGGTGAGCAAAAAAACGATGGATTTAGGCCCAGATCTCTGTACTGGGGTGAATGGATGACATTGTTCTGCATTCTGTCCATCAATTGTTGTTTTTGCATTTGTCACCCCGAGTGGGACGGGTATGCCCAGACGTGGGTCCCGTGCTCTCCATGCCACTGGAATCAAGCTATCCTGGCTGAAGAGGGGTGAAACCCCGAAACCGGTCCTAGGATGCTTGTTTCCAGTCCAGTGAGGACCTGGCCTGGCAGTTCGGGCTTGACTGTTCCCATTGGGCACAGGGTCAAGACTTATTTGCATATGGCTGGGTTCAAACTGGAATGGCGAGCCAAAAAAAGATGGATTTAGGCCCAGACCTCTGTACTGGGGTGAATGTATGACATTGTTCTGCATTCTGTCCATCAATTGTTTTTGCATTTGTCACCTCGAGTGGGACGGGTATGCCCAGACGTAGGTCCCGTGATCTCCATGCCACTGGAATCAAGCTATCCTGGCTGAAAAGGGGTGAAACCCCGAAACCAGTCCTAGGATGCTTGTTTCCAGTCCAGGGAGGACCTGGCCTGGCAGTTCGGGCTGGACTGTTCCCATTGGGCACAGGGTCAAGTCTGATTTGCTTATGGCTGGGTTCAAACTGTAATGGCATGGTGAGCAAAAAAACAATGGATTTAGGCCCAGATCTCTGTACTGGGGTGTATGTATGACATTGTTCTGCATTCTGGCCATCAATTGTTGTTTTTGCATTTGTCACCCCGAGTGGGACGGGTATGCCCAGACGTGGGTCCCGTGCTCTCCATGCCACTGGAATCAAGCTATCCTGGCTGAAGAGGGGTGAAACCCTGAAACCAGTCCTAGGATGCTTGTTTCCAGTCCAGGGAGGACCTGGCCTGGCACTTCGGGCTGGACTGTTTCCATTGGGCACAGGGTCAAGACTGATTTGCATATGGCTGGGTTCAAAGTGGAATGGCATCGTGAGCAAAAAAACGATGGACTTAGGCCCAGATCTCTGTACTGGGGTGAATGTATGACATTGTTCTGCATATCAATTGTTGTTTTTGCATGTGTTAGGGGGTAGGCCTCACAGTAGACCCACTTGCAGCTATCGTCAGAAGCGACAAACTCAACATTTTCTCCTACGCCGACAACACCCAACTGATTCTCTCCCTCACAGACCAACCCACAGCCACCAAGAGCAACTTCCACAACAGGATGAAGGCAGTCGGCACCTGGATGAAGGACAGCTGCCTAAAGCTTAACTCAGAAAAGAGCAAAGTCCTCATCCTGGGCTCCTCCCCCTCTGCCTGGGACGACTCCTGGCGGCCCACAGCGCTCAGAAGCCCCCCACACACACCCACGAACCACGCACAAAACCTCAGCATCATCCTAGACTCCTCCGCTCTATGAACCGCCAAATCAACGCTGTGTCGTCCTCCTGCTTCTACAAGCTCCACCTGCTTCTTAAGATCTTCAAGTGTATCCCCACTGAGTCCAGGAAAATGGTCACCTATGCACTCTTCATCAGCAGAATCGACTATGGCAACGCACTCCACTCCAGCACCACACAAACTCCTAAAAAAAACTGCAGAAAGTCCAGAACGCCTCCGCCAGACACATCGTGAACATCCCACGCCGCAGCCACAGCCACAACAACAGCCACCTGAGAAACCTTCACTGGTCACCTGTCAACAAAAGAATCACCTTCAAGCTCCTCAAGCATGCCTACAAAGCCCTTCACAATGCCAGACCTGCATACCTCAACCACTGCCTCTCCTTCTACACTCCCACCAGGCATCTCCACTCCGCCCACCTGAGTGGCCACCATCCCATGGATTCGCAAGACCACGGCTGGAGGAAGATCCTTCTCCTACCTCGCTGCGAAGACCCTGTCTCTGCACCTGGAGCCATCACCATTGCTGCAATTCAGGAAGGACATCAAGACCTGGCTCTTAGACTCAACCGCAGATCCACCCCCCTGCCCACACTCAGTGCCTTGAGACCCTCACAAATGAGTAGTTGCGCTTTATAAGATATCCGATTGACTGATAGTGAAAAACGAATTTGGGTGTTTGTCACTACCAGAACATGTAAAGATCAAACACACGTCCTACCTTTTACTTACATGGCAACGAGCCCTTAGGGTAACTTAGGGCCTACCTTAGGGGGACGTGTATGTAATAAATGGGGAGTTTAAGGCTTGGCAAGTAGTTTTAAATGCCATGTCGAGGTGGCAGTAAACTGTACACACAGGCACTGCAGTGGCAGGCCTGAGACAGGTTTGAGAGGCTACTTATGTGGATGGCACAATTAATGCTGCAGGTCCACTAGTAGGATTTTAGGTACAGTTCCTGGGTATATGGTATGCCACTTTACAAGAGACTTACCAGTACATCAAATATGCCAATCCGGTATAAACCAATGTCATCATGTTTAGGGGAGAAACACATGCACTTTAGCACTGTTAACAGTGGTAAAGGGCTCTGAGTCCCAAGGCCAACAAAAAGAATCAGCAAAAACAAGGAGGTAAAAGGCAAAAAATCTGGACACCACTACTGCTGATCTAGAAGGCCTGCTTTTCGGTTTGCTGCCCTGCTGCCTGCTGCTCTCTGACTGCTGAATGAGAGCAGGACTCTGCCTCTACTCCAAGTGATCTCCAAGAGCTTGCTGGCCTGCCTCCTGTTGGTTGAGACTCAGGGACATCAAAGTCTCTACCCTTGCTCATGTGCCTGGCTCACTGGAAGGGACCTAGATACTTGCAACACGGATTTAGACGAATCTCCTGTCTGTGTGTAGCAGAACCGGCACGTCGACCAGGTTGCAGGCATAAAACGGGAGCATCACCTTGGAAACCACGCTTTGCCTCCGGAGATCAACGCATCAGACAGCGTATCGCCGCTGCTGCAGCTTGGTGAGATAGACGCATCTCTTTGATTGCATGACTGAACCCGGCGCATTACTTGATGCATCTCGACTGTGGCACCCATCTGCGGAACTGATGCATCGCCTTCAGTGCGTGGAGAAGATATACGCATCCTGCACCTGCAGGCCTCAAGATCGACACATCTCGCTATTTGCAACTAGGAAAGGTGCTTTGTTCACCGGGGCCTGCGTGGGTCCTGTAGCTGGCTGGCACTCCATCGCAGTCAGCCCAAACCTTGACTTTGCCCTGGTTCAGCGCAACTTAAAGTAACCTTTTTAGCGCTACTTGCTTCTAAGCGCTTTACTGCATTTATTCCTTTAAAATTCAATTTCTTAACTTTTATCCATTGGATTTTTGTCGTTTTGTTCAGAATATAATCAATTTTTCTAAACCTCTGTGGAGACCTTTTGTGGTGCATTCATTGTGTTACTGTGTATGTGTGTGTGTTCTACAAATACTTCACGCATTGCCTCTTCAGATCATCTTGACAGCTCTGTGCCAAGCTACCAGAGGGTGAGCACAGGTTATCTTTAAATGTTCATCTAGCTTACCCTGACTAGAGTGGTGGTTCCTACCTGGCCTGTGTGCCCCATTTCTAACATTTGTGATCAGCGGTGAGGATAGGACTTGTGTTTCTGCAATACCATATAGTAACTCATTGTTCACTACAACTCTATACTTAGACCAATTCAAGCCTTTTTCAATTGTCCCCGGTTCTAACATCTTTTGATTTTTCAAAAGTCCGTTTGCCCAAGCCCCATTTTTTTCTGCAATGTCTGTGGTCCTACCTGGCAATATGGATTTAGAGCTGGCCAATCTGGAGGCATAAATAGATGTCCCGCTCAAGGGGTTCTGCCAAGAGAGAAGGGTGTTCCATAAGTGAAGAGCCAAGAAGGCAGAGCTTTAGAAAGCCTTAAGAGAATGGACAGCATCCTACCCAGAAGGTGAAGTGGATGAGGATAAGGGATCCCGCTCTGAGGAAGGATGAGAGTGGGACCTGACAGAGGGTCTTGCCATGATGCCTACAGATGGAGGGGGCAATTTTCTCCCAGGACTGGAACGCCACTCTAAACCCGACAGCAGTGCGTCCTCAAAGAACCTGTCTGCAGAGGAGCTGGAGGATAGGAGGAAGGAAAGAAAACTAAAGCTAGAGCTTGCCAAGATGGAGAAGGACAAGGAGCAGACCCTTGACCTTGCTAAGCTTGAGAAGGAGAAAGCTCTAGAAAAGAAGAGGCTAGCCATGGAGGAAAGGAAGATAGCCCATGAGCTGAGGCTCAGAGAGCTGGATATTACAGCTCTCCAAGTGGGGTACAGCAACAACAATATTGGTGGCAACATACATGCAGTGTCTTCAGATGAGTCCAGATTACATATCCCTAAAGATATGGTGCCCAGTTATGGAGTGGGGAATAACATAGATAAATGGCTGGCAGCCTATGATGTGGCTTTGAAAGTGCACAGGTTCCCACAGGAGTTCTGGGGGGTAGTTTATGGCAGCACATGCCCACAGTAAAGATACACTCCTAACAATAGAGGTGGCGGACCAAACAAAGTACATTGCCATAAAGGTCATTTTAGTCAGAAAGTTTGGGCTGACCCCGAGAAGTACAGGCAACGGTTTAGGGCCAATCACAAACTCCCTACCCAAACATGGGTGGATTTCTTGGACTATGCTAGTAAAACACTGAAGGGCTGGGTGGGGGGCAGCAAAGTCAATGATTATGAAGGGTTGTGAAACTTATTTTTAAAGGTGCACATTTGTTATACTTGTTTTCTAGAGCTGTGCCAACACCTGGTTGATAGCAAGTTTACGGACTCCAGGAAATTGCTGAGGAGGGGAACCTCTGGGTCAGAACTAGAATGTCTAAAAGGGTATCTGGGGGGAACTCCTAAAATGGCGGTCAGGGTTCCTACCAGAGGAACTGAGTGAGAGAAAAAGGAGTCCTCTTCAGGCCACCAAAACAACTCACATGGGAAAGGGTCTGGTTCACATTCCCAATCTGGCCACCAGAAGCAAAACTACAATGACAAAGGTCAGCAGCCCAAGCCTAACAAGTGCTGGGAGTGCTTCGAGTATGGGCAATACAAGGGTGATCCCTAGTGTATAAAAAGAGCACCACCTCCCACTGGAGGAAAGATTCCAGGGGTGGCTAGTGTAGTGTGGGGGAGGAGTTTGTACCAGATATTTGCGGGGGGGTTGTTTGGGGTTACCATTGTGTCCCTGGGTGACAGGGAGATGGTTCCAAAGATCAATTTTCGCTCAAATACTACCAGGTATAGGCAAAGGGTCACCATCAATTGGCAAGGGGTTGAGGTTCCGAGGGATACAGGAGCCAGTATGACTGTGGTACGGAGTCAGGTGGTTTTCCCAGAGCAGGTAATTGCCCATGCATTCCACCAGGTTGGAAAGGCTAACAGAGGGGGTCACTATCCAGTGGCCCTTGTTCCATTTGAGTAGGGGTGGGGTTTCAGGTCTTCTGAAAGTTGCAGTGAGCCCTGCCATGCCTGTTGACTGTTTGTTGGGTAACAACCATGAGCACTCTACCTGGAAGGAGGTGGAGCTCAAGGCGCATGTGGAGGCGTTAGGGGTACCTGACTGGATCTATGCTAGCACATGGTCCAATGCTGCTCAGGATGGGAGTGAAAAAGGTCTGGAGCCTGGAACAATGGCCCAGCTGGCTGTTAGGAAAGGGAGTGTCAGAGGGCATGGAAAACCAGCCCCTGAATGTACCTCCAGTGAGATGGATGGGGAACCAGTGGTGGACGCCTCAGAGTCCACTGAGGAGGACATTGCTTTCCCTGGTGACCTGTCCGAGCGTGCTGGATGGCATGTGGAAGGAGGACCCACCAGGATGGAGTTCTGTAGGGCACAAGGGGATTGCCCAACTCTTGTGGGCATGAGGCAACAAGTTGAAGCCCAAGCAGCAGGTGATGCCTGTGGTTGTCACCACATTTACTGGGAGGACACTCTCCTGTACAGTAAGCCTAAGGTACCTGGGCATGGGACAGCAAGGGCCCTAGTGGTCCCTCAATGCTACAGGGCCTTCCTCCTGGAGCTGGCTAGTAAAATTCCCCTGGCAGGACACCTGGGCCAAGACAAGAGCTTTGCAAGGCTTGTCCCCCACTTCTATTGGCCTATGATCAAGAATGCCTTAGATGTGTAAAGTAGGACTTGTGCGACCTGCCAGGCCAGGGGAAAGGCAGGGCAGAGGCTTAAAGACCCCCTTAATCTCTTGCCTGTCATCAGCACCCTGTGGTAAATGAAAAAAAACATGGTAGACAGAAGTATGCGTGACAACAGGAGGGTTTATTCTTTAGGATAAGAGTCATAGGTTACAGGTAGAAGATGGTAAAAAGGAAGCCCTACCGGGAGCAGCATCCTTGCTGCTTAGCCCACTCACCCCAACTGACATTTACTCCAACCAGGCACACATCAACATTCTATTCTCTCACATTCACACTGGCTGAGCAGCAGGGGACATATAACTAAGAAGAGTATGCATGGCATTAAAAATGTCAATCAGAGTAAGATGACAATGCACCACATCTATAAAATGAGGACAAACCAAGAGAGTAAAAATTCAATTACATGATACATAAAATAAACTGGACCAGAGAAGGAAATAATTATACAAAGTCAAAAATAACAGAAACATGTTCCAACAATCCTCACAGGAAAAGCTAAGGACAAGGGAAAAACACGGGAGTGAACCACCCACACTCTCCCCCCTCTACACACAGTAAAATATTGAAGTGCAACAAAAGTGACACCCCACACTAGAGTCACCAACTCTAAAACATAGCTCAAGGGTGCAATATATGTGCCCCAATGGGTGCCATACACCTGCCTGTAGTGCTAGAGGCATTCTTATGGTTTGACACCACGTGATGACCTTTGACTACAATCATTTTAATTGACTTTTTGTGTTTTATTTTACCCTAGCATGAATGTAAGTCCTGCATATGCCTTGTTTCTTTTGAAGATTTCTTCTCGTAGTTTTAAAGTGGGAGCTGTCACAGAGTAGAACAGATTGCCAGGAACAGAACGTGTGGGATGTGCATTTGAAAGCATGAGAGAGAGAGAGAGAGAGAGAGAGAGAGAGAGAGAGAGAGAGAGAGAGATAGGTGTGGAATGTACTCTTTGGTCTCGAAGTGCGGTGTTATGAGCAGTGGTGCTCAAATGTCAATTGTGTTGTACACTGAAAGATGAAGTGTGTGATGCTATAGGCAGTGGTGCACAAATGTGCATGGTTTTGTTCATTGGGAAGTATTATGAAGTTCTTACTATTGGCTTTGACATGCCCTCATGTCATCTTGAATCCTGACTCTGTTTTGCTTGAGCTTTTTGCGCGCGCGGATAGGCCCCCAGAGTGCTTAAGTTGTCTGGGTTAATCACGTTCAAGGTTGCTTTGTTTATGGAGAAGAGTTTGTTGAATGTACCGGAGGCTTTCGTAAGCTTCGTTAAGATAAAGGCTGGAACATGTGATAATGCAGTGGGAACTCCTTTTGCCTTTGCAGTGCTTGCATGGAAGGTGGCCTATTCCAGTACGTTTCCTTGGCATGGAAGGAAGGCCTCTTGAACCTTATAGTGTGTTTTGAGACTATAAAGCTGAGGTTTGCTGACTTAA
This sequence comes from Calotriton arnoldi, assembly GCA_963921515.1. NCBI lineage: Eukaryota > Metazoa > Chordata > Amphibia > Caudata > Salamandridae > Calotriton > Calotriton arnoldi. The sequence goes on along the minus strand of CAWUFW010000089.1, from coordinate 4,580,714 downwards.
TAACCGGGATTGTTTGAGCCTGAACGATGGACGCATCATCAGTGCAGGCATCTGGTTGCTGAGTCTCCTGACTTCGGCTGCGAGTCCCCCAGTCTGGAGTGGGTCAGGATGAAGATTGCACCAGGTGAAGTGTTTGATTTTTTATTAGTGCCATTGTGATGCGTGGCCAGTGGCTATAATCATTTGAAGTGTTTTCTTTGTGATGTGTGAGTGAGTCAGAGTGCACATCCAAAGTAATCATTTGATGCATTTAGTGTATATATATCTCTCTGATTTCTTGCAGGACGTCCAGTGTAGCTCGCCTGTATTCTTGTGTTTTATTTCATAATATTCATGCATTTAACAGTTGCATTTGCCAAGTGTATTATTACTGTATATATATATATATATATATATATATATATATATATATATATATATATTATCTACTGGCGGTCGCCAGTAGATAGTTATAGTTAGGACCTATTTTCCATTGGAAATCCGCGACATTCTATTTGAAATAACTCTTGCGTCGGTTGACGAATCTTCGTGAAATTTTCAAACTTTATGGCCCGCTCCGGTCCGCTCCTACCCTGAAAGTCTCAGGGTGATTCGTCAAGCGGGGGCCGAGAAAAAGGGGGTCCCAAAACGTGTTTTCCCCATTCATTTTCCCATAGGAAACTTTAGACACGGCTACAGCCTGAACTGCTGAACGGAATTACACCAAATTTGGCAAAGAGGTAGTTCTTGGTTCAGAAAGAACCCTTTTGTTAAATGGTGTAAATCCGTTCAGTAGTTGCGGAGAAATTAAAGAAATAAGAGTCAAAAATCAATTTCCCATAGGAAACTTTATGCAAGGCTACAGCCCGAACTGCTGAACGGAATTACACCAAATTTGGCAAAGAGGTAGTTCTTGGTTCAAAAAGAACCCTTTTGTTAAATGGTGTAAATCCGTTCAGTAGTTGCTGAGAAAATCAAAAGTAAAAACACATATATATCTGGGCGGAGCCTAACCACACATGTCATCGTGAGATCTGATTGGCTGTCAGCACTTCATCCTGGAATTGCTGGCAGCCATCTTGGGACCAATATAAATGATAGTACCCCTTTGAAATGCATTGTAGTGAATCGAAGATTTTGAGGGTTACCAAAAGGAGAACTATAAAGGGTGATAACAGACTTTAGTTACATTAGAATTCATTTGTTGATGGTACCATACTAATTTCAGGAATTGTGGTGTGTTCTAAGGTGATTTTACCCTGTGAAAAACCTTCTGCTGGGATATCATGAATCATGTTTGAGAGAAAACTATTTTCACATGCTTGTCCCATACAGTTTTGAAGGTGCCCCAGAAGCTAAAATGAGAGCATATTTTCTGTAAATTCACATTATCTTTCTCAGTCATGTGAGAATGAAGTCTGACATTCTCAGTAAAACATGTACATCCAACAAGGGCAGAGACTGTCAGTTGATTCCTTTGTGTTCTACTGCAGCTTCCCAGAGTGTTCTAAAGAACAACTAGAGTGCTAACAGCCTTACTTATGACAAAAGTATGGCACACCTGAAGCCATCTTGATTGGAATAAACTGGTAACACTTAAAACATTTAATTTAAAAAGGAACAAAATGATGGGGTTCATCTTGCCATAGAAATTATGGTTAGTGCTGTAGAAAGAAAAATTAGGACATGTTTTAAGTGAGATCTCAAATATCTTCCTCTTATATTTCAACAGGAGCAGCCTGTCAGTTGATGCCTTTGTGTTCTACTGCAGCTTCCCAGAGTGTTCTAAAGAACAACTAGAGTGCTAACAGCCTTACTTATGACAAAAGTATGGCACACCTGAAGCCATCTTGATTGGAATAAACTGGTAACACTTAAAACATTTAATTTAAAAAGGAACAAAATGAGGGGGTTCATTTTGCCATAGAAATTATGGTTAGTGCTGCAAAAAGAAAATTTAGTGCATGTTTTAAGTGAGATCTCAAATCCTCTTCTATTTCATTAGAAAATTCTGACATGCAGACTGAAACAATCACTTTCAATACCAGCAGTAGACTTCCAGTTAACTCCTTGGTGAGCAGTAGCTTTACTACAGTGATCTAATGAACAACTAGAGTAATAACATTCTGAATTTATGGCAAATGTGTGACACATCTGAATGCCTTCTTGATGGATACAAAGTAAAAAACTGAAAGCATTTCCTACGGAGGAGACTGCAGTAAATGAGGAAATTAGGAAACTTCATAACAAAGAAGTCTTCCAAGATGGCCACCAGTGAAAAAAGAGCCCAAATGTAGCACAAATATTACCGAGATGTAGCCCACATATAGCCCAATGACAAAAGTGTGCAAAACACTTTTTATTTTTAGTTTTTTTGCAGTTTTATGTAGTGCAGACTGGTCAGGTATTGGAGCGTTGCATCTTAAAACATGACCCCCTACACTACAAAAACACCACTGCACTACCCTAAACCCTAAAACACTACCCCAGCACGACCCCCTACACTACACAAGCACCACTGTACTATCCTAAACCCTAAAACACTAGCCCCAGCATGACCCCCTACACTACACAAACACCACTGCACTACCCTAAACCCTAAAACACTACCCCAACACCACTGCACTAACCTAAATCCTAAAACACTACCCCCAGCACGACCCCCTACACTACCCAAACACCACTGCACTACCCTAAAACATGACCCCTACACTACACAAACACCACTGCACTACCCTAAACCCTAAAACACTACCCCCAGCACGACCCCCTACACTACACAAGCACCACTGCACTACCCTAAACCCTAAAACACTACCCCCAGCACGACCCCTACACTACACAAACACCACTGCACTACCTTAAATCCTAAAACACTACCCCCAGAACGACCCCTACACTACCCAAACACCACTGCACTAACCTAAATCCTAAAACACTACCCCCAGCACGACCCCCTACACTACCCAAACACCACTGCACTACCCTAAAACATGACCCCTATACTACACAAACACCACTGCACTACCCTAAACCCTAAAACACTACCCCCAGCACGACCCCCTACACTGCCCGAACACCACTGCACTGCCCTAAACCCTGAAACACCAGCCCCTGCACGACCCCCTACTCTGCCTGAACACCACTGCACTGCCCTAAACCCTGAAACACATACCCTAGCACGACCCCCTACACTGCCCGAACACCACTGCACTTCCCTAAACCCTGAAACACCACCCCCTTCACGACCCCCTACACTGCCCGAACACCACTGCACTGCCCTAAACCCTGAAACACCACCCCCAGCATGACCCCTACACTGCCCGAACACCACTGCACTGCCCTAAACCCTGAAACACTACCCCCAGCAAGACCTCCTACACTGCCCGTACACCACTGCACTGCCCTAAACCCTGAAACATCACCCCCAGCAAGACCCCCTACACTGCCCGAACACCACTGCCCTAAACCCTGAAACACCACCCCCAGCACGACCCCCTACACTGCCCGAACACCACTGCACTGCCCTAAACCCTGAAACACCACCCCTGCACGACCCCCTACACTGCCCGAACACTACTGCACTGCCCTAAACCCTGAAACACCATCCCCAGCACGACCCCCTACACTGCACGAACACCACTGCACTGCCCTAAACCCTGAAACACTACCCCCAGCAAGACCCCCTACACTGCCCGAACACCACTGCACTGCCCTAAACCCTGAAACACCACCCCCAGCAAGACCCCCTACACTGCCCGAACACCACTGCCCTAAACCCTGAAACACCACCCCCAGCAAGACCCCCTACACTGCCCGAACACCACTGCACTGCCCTAAACCCTGAAACACCAGCCCCAGCACGACCCCTACACTGCCCGAACACCACTGCACTGCCCTAAACCCTGAAACACCACCCCCTGCACGACCCCCTACACTGCCCGAACACCACTGCACTGCCCTAAACCCTGAAACACCACCCCCAGCACGACCCCTACACTGCCCGAACACCACTGCACTGCCCTAAACCCTGAAACACCACCCCTGCACGATCCCCTACACTGCCCGAACACTACTGCACTGCCCTAAACCCTGAAACACCACCCCCAGCACGACCCCCTACACTGCACGTAACACCACTGCACTGCCCTAAACCCCGAAACACTACCCCCAGCAAGACCCCCTACACTGCCCGAACACCACTGCCCTAAACCCTGAAACACCACCCCCAGCAAGACCCCCTACACTGCCCGTACACCACTGCACTGCCCTAAACCCTGAAACCCCACCCCCAGCATGACCCCCTACACTGCCCGAACACCACTGCACTGCCCTAAACCCTGAAACACCACCCCCAGCACGACCCCCTACACTGCCCGAACACCACTGTACTGACCTAAACCATGAAACACCAGCCCCAGCACGACCCCCTACACTGCCCGAACACCACTGCACTGCCCTAAACCCTGAAACACCACCCCCAGCACGACCCCCTACACTGCCCGAACACCACTGCACTGCCCTAAACCCTGAAACACCAGCCCCAGCACAACCCTGTACACTGCCCGAACACCACTGCACTGCCCTAAACCCTGAAACACCAGCCCCAGCACGACCGCCTACACTGCCCGAACACCACTGCACTGCCCTAAACCCTGAAACACCAGCCCCAGCACGACCCCCTACACTGCCCGAACACCACTGCACTGCCCTAAACCCTGAAACACCAGCCCCAGCAAGACCCCCTACACTGCCCGAACACCACTGCCCTAAACCCTGAAACACCACCCCCAGCACGACCCCCTACACTGCCCGAACACCACTGCACTGCCCTAAACCCTGAAACACCACCCCCAGCACGACCCCCTACACTGCCCGAACACCACTGCACTGCCCTAAACCCTGAAACACCACCCCCTGCACGACCCCTACACTGCCCGAACACTACTGCACTGCCCTAAACCCTGAAACACCATCCCCAGCACGACCCCCTACACTGCACGAACACCACTGCACTGCCCTAAACCCTGAAACACTACCCCCAGCAAGACCCCCTACACTGCCCGAACACCACTGCACTGCCCTAAACCCTGAAACACCACCCCCAGCAAGACCCCTACACTGCCCGAACACCACTGCCCTAAACCCTGAAACACCACCCCCAGCAAGACCCCCTACACTGCCCGAACACCACTGCACTGCCCTAAACCCTGAAACACCAGCCCCAGCACGACCCCTACACTGCCCGAACACCACTGCACTGCCCTAAACCCTGAAACACCACCCCCTGCACGACCCCCTACACTGCCCGAACACCACTGCACTGCCCTAAACCCTGAAACACCACCCCCAGCACGACCCCCTACACTGCCCGAACACCACTGCACTGCCCTAAACCCTGAAACACCACCCCCTGCACGATCCCCTACACTGCCCGAACACTACTGCACTGCCCTAAACCCCGAAACACCACCCCCAGCACGACCCCCTACACTGCACGAACACAACTGCACTGCCCTAAACCCCGAAACACTACCCCAGCAAGACCCCCTACACTGCCCGAACACCACTGCCCTAAACCCTGAAACACCACCCCCAGCAAGACCCCCTACACTGCCCGTACACCACTGCACTGCCCTAAACCCTGAAACACCACCCCCAGCATGACCCCCTAACACTGCCCGAACACCACTGCACTGCCCTAAACCCTGAAACACCACCCCCAGCACGACCCCCTACACTGCCCGAACACCACTGTACTGACCTAAACCATGAAACACCAGCCCCAGCACGACCCCCTACACTGCCCGAACACCACTGCACTGCCCTAAACCCTGAAACACCACCCCCAGCACGACCCCCTACACTGCCCGAACACCACTGCACTGCCCTAAACCCTGAAACACCAGCCCCAGCAAGACCCCCTACACTGCCCGAACACCACTGCACTGCCCTAAACCCTGAAACACCACCCCCAGCAAGACCCCCTACACTGCCCGAACACCACTGCACTAAAGCCTGAAACACCACCCCCAGCAAGACCACCTACACTGGCCGAACACCATTGCACTGTCCTAAACCCTGAAACACCACCCCCTGCACGACCCCCTATACTGCCCAAACACCACTGCACTGCCCTAAACCCTGAAACACCACCCCGTGCACGACCCCTACACTGCCCGAACACCACTGCACTGCCCTAAACCCTGAAACACCACCCCTCAGCACGACACCCTACACTGCCCGAACACCACTGCACTGCCCTAAACCCTGAAACACCACCCCCAGCATGACCCCCTACACTGCCCGAACACCACTGCACTGCCCTAAACCCTGAAACACCACCCCCTGCATGACCTCCTACACTGCCGGAACACCACTGCACTGCCCTAAACCCTGAAACACCACCCCCAGCACGACCCCCTACACTGCCCGAACACCACTGCACTGCCCTAAACCCTGAAACATCAACCCCAGCAAGACCCCCTACACTGCCTGAACACCACTGCCCTAAACCCTGAAACACCACCCCCTACACTGCACGAACACCACTGCACTGCCCTAAACCCTGAAACACCACCTCCAGCAAAACCCCCTACACTGCCTGAACACCATTGCTCTGCCCTAAATCCTGAAACACTAGCCCCAGCATGACCCCCTACACTGCCCAAACACCAATGCACTGCCCTAAACCCTGAAACACGACCCACAGCACGACCCCCTACACTGCCCGAACACCACTGCACTGCCCTAAACCCTGAAACACCAGCCCCAGCAAGACCCCCTACACTGCCCGAACACCACTGCACTGCCCTAATCCCTGAAACACCAGCCCCAGCATGACCCCCTACACTGCCCGAACACCACTGCACTGCCCTAAACGCTGAAACACCAGCCCCAGCACGACCACCTACACTGCCCGAACACCACTGCACTGCCCTAAACCCTGAAACACCAGCCCCAGCATGACCCCTACACTGCCCGAACACCACTGCACTGCCCTAAACCCTGAAACACCAGCCCCAGCACGACCCCCTACACTGCCCGAACACCACTATACTGCCCTAAACCCTGAAACACCAGCCCCAGCACGACCCCCTACACTGCCCGAACACCACTGCACTGCCCTAAACCCTGAAACACCACCCCCTGCATGACCCCCTACACTGCCCGAACACCACTGCACTGCCCTAAACCCTGAAACACCACCCCCTGCAGCACCCTCTACACTGCCCAAACACCACTGCACTGCCCTAAACCCTGAAACACCACCCCCTGCACCGCCCCCTACACTGCCCTAACACCACTGCACTGCCCTAAACCCTGAAACACCACCCCCAGCACGACCCTCTTTACTGCTTGAACACCACTGCACTGCCCCAAACACTGAACCACCCCCAGCATGACCCCCTACACTGCCCGAACACCACTGCCCTAAATCCTGAAACACCACCCCCTGCACGACCCCCTACACTGCCCGAACACCACTGCACTGCCCTAAACCCTGAAACACCACCCCCTACACTGCCCGAACACCACTGCACTGCCCTAAATCCTGAAACACCACCCCCAGCACGACCCCCTACACTGCCCGAACACCACTGCACTGCCCTAAACCCTAAAACACCACCCCCAGCATTACCCCCTACACTGCCCAAACACCACTGCACTGCCCTAAACCCTAAAATACTACCCCCAGCACAACCCCCTACACTACCCGAACACGACTGCACTGCCCTAAACCCTCAAACACTACCCCCAGCACGACCCCCTACACTACCCGAACACCACTGCACTGCCCTAAACCCTAAAACACTCCCCCAGCACGACCCCCTACACTACCCAAACACCACTGCACTGCCCTAAACCCTAAAACACTCTCCCCAGCACGACCCCCTACACTACCCAAACACCACTGCACTGCCCTAAACCCTAAAACACTACCCCCGCATGACCCCCTACACTACCCAAACACCAATGCACTACCCTAATCCCTAAAACACTACCCCCGCATGACCCCCTACACTACCCTAAACCCTAAAACACTACCCCCGCACGACTCCCTACACTACCCAAAGACCACTGCACTACCCTAAACCGTAAAACATGACCTCCTACACTACACAAACACCACTGCACTACCCTAAACCCTAAAACACTACCCCCTACACTACACAAACACCACTGCACTACCCTAAACCCTAAAACACTACCCCAGCAGTACCCCTACACTACCCAAACACCACTGCACTAACCTAAACCCTAAAACACTACCCCCAGCAGTACCCCCTACACTACCCAAACACCACTGCACTACCCTAAATCACTACCCCCAGCACGACCCCCTACACTACCCAAACACCACTGCACTACCCTAAACCCTAAAACACTACCCCAGCAGTACCCCTACACTACCCAAACACCACTGCACTAACCTAAACCCTAAAACACTACCCCCAGCAGTACCCCCTACACTACCCAAACACCACTGCACTACCCTAAATCACTACCCCCAGCACGACCCCTACACTACCCAAACACCACTGCACTACCCTAAACCCTAAAACACTACCCCCCACATGACCCCCTACACTACCCAAACACCAATGCACTACCCTAAACCCTAAAACACTCCCCCCAGCACGACTCCCTACACTACCCAAACACCACTGCACTACCCTAAACCCTAAATCTACCCCCAGCATGACCCCCTACACTACACAAACACCACTGCACTACCCTAAACCCTAAAACACTACCCCCAGCACGACCCTCTTCACTACCTAAACACAACTGCACAATTTGTTACAGGCGTTGCAACGCAGGCCTGTGGTGCTTACTGGAAGTACCTAGTGGGCTAGTTGGGCCCCAGGGACCCTCAGGATTCAAGGTGACCTAATCCCCCAACTTAAAACGCACCACGGGGCGCGTTTGCACAGTGGTGAAGGGAGGGGCGGGGCCTCAGGTGACATGTGCGCAAACACGCCCTGTGGTGCGTTTTAAGTTGGGGAATTAATTCCCTTTGAATCCTGAGGGACCCTGGGGGCCAACTAGCCCACCAGGTACCTTCAGTAAGCACAACAGAGTTGCGTTGCAGAGAGGTGAAAAAAGGTGCGTGGCCTCGGAACGCCTCTCTGCAACTCAGCTCTGTGGTCCTAACTGTAGGTACCTGGGGGCTAGTTGGGCCCCAGGGACCCTCAGAATTCAAGGGGACTTAATCCTGCAACTTAAAACGCGCCAAGGGGTGCGTTTGCACACATGTCACCTCAGGCCCCCTCCCTTCACCACTGTGCAAACGCGCCCTGTAGCGCGTTTTAAGAGGTAGTTTTAATCCCCCTGCCCTATTATGTACTAGGGACTTGCAGAGGAGGTCATGCTAATCACAGGGGTACCCCAACGCATAGTGTTCCCTAGTGTATGTAGGTGTTTTCACTGTATTCCAAGTGTCTTTTAGCATAGCACTGGCTCTGGTTAGTCAGAGTCAGTTACCACCAGTACCCATCTGAAAAAGTTGTGGGCACAGGATGATTTTGCAACAAGGCCTCTTTCTGCTCCTCTGTTGGTTCTTTCTGCACATCTTTTGCTTCTTTCTGTGCGTTTTTTCTTCTTTCTTCACATGTCCTACCTCTGTAGGCATAGTTAGAAACGAGCATTTAAAAAAACCTTTGAAATTCACTTAAAAAATCATAGGTTTCAGGCACGTTATAGTTAGAAATTAGCATTTAAAAAACCTTTGAAATTCACTGAAAAAACCATAGGTTTCAGACACGTTATAGTTAGAAATTAGCATTTAAAAACCTTTGAAATTCACTGAAAAAACCATAGGTTTTAGGGACAGTTATAGTTAGTTGGACATTTCACTCGTACAAAACCCGTGAAATTCCCCCGTTATAGTTAGTTCAGCTAACTATAACTTGCGCCCCGCAATGCACTGCTGATGACGTCACATATTACATCACTCATGACATGGTCAGTGACATCACTGATGACATCACTGATGACATCTCAAATGACATCACTGATGACATCATCCATGTGATAATTTCATGCATCTTCTCACACCCTAATATAACTTTTGATACACCCACTCTAAATTACAGACTGCCATTCTCAAAACCATAGACACTCCAACACCAAAAACTACATACCCACTCACTGATTCTTAGGTCTGCACACACATCCACTCACTCGTACAGTCACTCATACTTAGTCACTCAGTACAGGACTATCATATGCACTCATACACCTATATAAACACTCACACACCGCCACTCATCCATAGAGGTACTCACACACCTAGTCAGTCATGCAAAAAATTAATCACACACCCATTTACTCACCTATACAGTTATACACACACCAGCTCACTTACTCATACAAATACTAGCACATTCTTACGCTCTTATACAATCACTGATACAAGTACACACTCATCCATACAGCCACTCTCACAATCACACACTCTCACTTATAGCCATTTATATACTCCAACACACATATATACTGCCTTTCACATATGTAGTTACTCACACATGTACCACTGAGATATACATTCAATCACTAACACACCCATACACACACTCACCCACCCATACAGTCCATCACAGATGCACTCTTGAAACCATGCACCCAGTGAATCACCAACTCACACATCTATGCACAGAGTCACACACACCCCACCCACACAAACACTCAGGCACCCATACAGATACTCAGACAATCAATCAATAACCCATGTAGACACTCATGTAGCTATTCAGAAAGCTCATGCAGCCGCTTACAATCCAACAGACAGACGGATACAGACATTCACACAGTTTAGTCACTAACCCATGCATTCAGTAAGATACATTTAATCACTCACTTGTAGAGTCAGTCACTCACGTACTAAATCATCCATTCAGACACTTATACACCCACTCATTCTTCAATACACCTTTCCCTATATATATTAAACATATTTAAACTTTACAGAAACACACAGTCACTGGATGATGTCATCAGTGATGTCATCAGTGATGTCATTTGAGATGTCATGAGTGATGTCATCAGTGATGTCACTGACCATGTCATGAGTGATGTAATATGTGACGTCATCAGCAGTGCATTGCGGGGCGCGAGTTATAGTTAGCTGAACTAACTATAACGGGGGAATTTCACGGGTTTTGTACGAGTGAAATGTCCAACTAACTATAACTGTCCCTAAAACCTATGGTTTTTTCAGTGAATTATATATATATATTTATTTTTTTGTGAACAACAAAGTGCACTCGGACTAATGCACTGTGATTAAGGACGCTATGCAGCTGTATTTCAACCTCATCACGTTATATAGCACTGAGCAAGGGTTCCACTCTAACTGCGGTATTAAGATGCTATTCAGCAATATTTTACAACTACCGTAGTTTGCAGCAACAATCAGGGTGCACTATGGGACTGGTAGTATTACACCAGGTCACGCGATCAATGTGCTCAAAAATGTGAGAGCTGATTAAGTGTGATGCACCTCACCTGTGAACAAGGCCATGACCAACGGCCGAAACGCATAGGGTTTGATGTCCTGCCATTTCTAAAAAGCAATAAAGCCAGTGATGTACTCAGTTGGGCTTCGCAGTTCTTTTTTTGCCTTGGTGTGCCAAAATGCGGGATACTCCATGCCCGTTTTTGCGAAGCCGCCCTGTAGGGATGGGGGCTCCCGTCAGTTGGAGAAATATATATATATATATATATATATATATATATATATATATATACACACCAAGCTCCCTCAGCTATCGGCTGAAAAAGGGACACGGACACCAGTTAAGTGCTCCTTATTTTATTCAATCACGTTGTACAAGGCAAGATAATATATATATATATATATATATATATATATATATATATATATATATATATATATATATTTACCGCCCAAAAGCAACGGAAATCAGTAGACATTCTTCGTTCCAAATTGCGAATGTCCCAGACTTACTAAATATTCAAGATTTGGACCAGCCTAACAGCATAGGAGACACATCAGCAGGAGGATCCACTACTGATCGACCAACCGCGAGGCTCCAAAATATGGGCTTTACAACAAATGAACGTGTAAGTAGCGACTTGAAACCAGGAAGCAAATTCTGCCCGCAGCTTCCACCGGGGAACCGCTTGGATCTTTTTCACGAGTTGGTGGTCGATGACTTGAAAAACATTCGAAAAAATTGGAAGACCGACTATGCTAAAAGTAATTTCACATCCAGAGATTGGAAAGACATTAACGAACTAAAAAACAATTCCTCACTTATCATCAAGCCCTCCGACAAGGGGGGCAACATCGTCCTAATGGACCAAGCAACATATGTAACGGAGGCATGAAGACAATTGAACAGTCCACAGCACTACACCCGTCTGAAGACAAACCCTACAAACAAAATGGAAATAGAATACCATCAGAAATTGAAGGAGTGGTTCAAAGGAGGTCTTTTGGACTGGGAAGAACTGCAATACCTCCGCACAGAAAATGCAAGAATGGCAACCTTCTATCTATTGCCTAAAATTCATAAGTGTACAGCAAACCCACCTGGAAGGCCAATAGTAAGTTCGATTGGATCCTTGCTAGAAAATAGCTCCAGATTCCTTGATCTATTTTTACAGGAATACGTGATCAATCTCCCCTCCTACATAAAGGACAGCACAGATTGTTTGAAAAAACTGGATTACATCTTGTGAAAAAAAGATTACATCATGGTAACAATGGACGTTGTGTCATTGTAGACTTCAATCAGGCATGAAAAAGGAATACACGCCTGCACAAGCTTTTTGAGGGACCGGCCAGTGGAATGGTTAGAACATACACACATGTTATTGGACATGTTGGAATATTGCCTCACACATAACATTTTTACATTCGATGGTAAGTTCTACCAGCAAGAACAGGGAACGGCAATGGGCACCTCCTTCGCCCCACCTACGCGAATCTTTTCATGGGGTGGTGGGAGAAGGAGGTAGCCTGGGCCGAGGAAAACAACGTGTTTATGGAACAGGTAGCAATGTGGACCCGGTTCATTGATGACCTGTTTATCCTTTGGGAGGGCAACGAGAAAAGTCTGGAGCTCTTCATGAATAAGTTGAACACCAACCAATGTAACTTGCAGTTCACAAACACATGGAGCCAACAGTGCTGTACCTTCTTGGACGTACAACTGCAGGCCAAGGAGGATACCCTAACCACCAGGATCCATAGAAAACCTACTGCGACCAACTCCATTTTGCATGCCAATAGTGGCCAACCTTGTGCATTGAAATGGAGCATCCCGTACAGTCAAATGTTAAGGGCAAGGAGAATCTGTTCCACAGAGGTGTTGTACAATGAAGAGGTGAATAGGCTGTTTGGGATGTTCAAACAGAGGGGATATCCAAAGAATGTCCTTGAAGATGCAAGACGAAGATCCCAAGAAAAATCAAGAAAGGAGTCTCTTTACCCCAAGGAAGAGAATAATAACACTACTAAAAGGCTCTTTCTGGAGTACAATCTGGCACAGTCGAATATCATGTCAATCCTCAAAAAACACTGCGGTGTGCTAAAAAATTATGAACATTTGACTGAAATCTTTGAAAAAGGCCCGCAAATTACATCAAAAAAGGTGCGATCCCTAGGGGATATTTTAACCTCCAGTCACTTTGCCCAGAGAAAGAACCAACAAGAAATGGGATCATGGTTGTTGAAGAACCAGGAAGGTTTTGTAAAATGCAACTAATTTAAGGCCTGTGAATACGGGATAAACAGCAAGAGCTATTGCACAATGGACAGTCGTACGATACCAATCAGAGAAAGGATAACATGCAACACGGAGTTTGTCATTTACGCACTAAAATGTGGCTGCAACAAGCTGTATATCGGCAGTACGAAAAATAAATTGAAATTAAGAATTTTACAGCACATAAGAGCAATCAGAAATGGGGATAAGACCTACCCGGTAGCTTGCCACTTTGATCAAATGCACAATCGATCCCTGTCAACCTTCTCTTATTGGGGTATCAAACACATCAAGGCCCACCCAAGAGGGGGAAATCGAGAAAATGAGATGCGGAAACAAGAATCCCGAGTGATTCTACTGATGGGAACAGAAATACCATGGGGCCATAACCGAGACGCAGAACTCTTTGTGCACTTATGACATTATAAACATATGAAATGTAAGAGGACTGTGAATTGTCAGCATTACCATGAAATTCTAATGTGCAGAGTAATCCTTGTTATATGTATATATTGAAACAATGGGGTATTCAGAATGTAATTTAAAAATGGAGAAGAAACAAAGGAACATGTATACATATATATAAAAATATTTATATTAGTTGAAGCAGAGGAAAGGAAATCAGAAGAAAACATCATGCACTTTTGACCAACCAGCTTTATCATAGAAGTCATCTGACTAGATGAAAAGAAAACATTTTATATGAACCCCTCATATATAGGATATAGTACAAGCACTTCATTTAAGCACCTTATGATTATTTATTGTATGATGAGATAGGGCCTTCGTCAATGATGAGGGGTTGAGTAGGCATATCGCACTTTATTGCTATCTTTTGGATGACCAGAGATGATTTATTTATTATTGATGATCGGTGAAGCAACAGCTCGTGGCACTTTATTGAGAATATTTGGGAGAGGAAACAATTGTCGCCAAGCATATTGCACCTTAACATTGCCTGACAGGCTAAGGGAAAAATAATCTTCCTATGTTTTTTAGAATTAACTTCTCCAAAATTGCATTTACACCCAGGCTATTGCCCCTCACTGCTTTTTGCAATTGATGTACAGGTGGTCATACTTTTCGAATAGAAGGTACATAGGAGAACGTCTTTGATTGTCTATGAAATAGTTGTTTTAATTCTCTTGGTTTAATTATCCTTTCTTTTGTTTTTTACTCTGATGAAATGAAATATAATGAAATACATGTTGTAAATAGATAAAAAAAACGAGGGGATAAAAACGGACGTTCATCACATGAAAACCATAAAAATAATATAAAACAGTAAAAAAAGCAAGAAAAGTACAAAAATGTAGAAAAAGAAGAAAAAATAAATTTGTATGGAAATATATGTACATAAATGTAATAAGGTTTCTTTTAAATTTGATGAGGTAAATCACTGATGGCGGAGAACTAGGGCCAAAAAAAAGTAATGAAATGTGTCGCTCTAGTGGTCACCCTGGGGTCAATGATATGGAAAAGGGACACAAAATATAAGGAACACAATGTTGAACCCACAGTGACCCAGTAGAAGGCATTTCGCCGAAACGCGTTGGTCCGAGATTGTGGAGATAAGGACTGTGCATTTGTGCCGTTTGGAAGCCAAATAAAGATGAACTTTTTAAAAAACTGACCTGGAAAACAGTGGTGCTGGAGTTTGTTGGGTGGGTGCCGCCGGATCGGGTGCTCAAGAGGAGGAACGCCAAAGGATGATATATATATATATAAAGATATATATATATTACTGCTGCTGGAGTACAAAAGCACAGCACTCACGGGAAACTGCTAAACCCAGGATTTATTCGGGCTCGCCAAGCACAAAAAGACGCGTTTCGGCGAATATATATATATATATACAAAAATATCCTCCTCCTTTGAAAAAGACAAGGGGACACGGCAGGGCTTCAAGGAATCATTTGTTCGAATTCTCTGGCATGACGCGTTTCGGCGGTAGCCTCTTCAGATGCCTCCGGTGTTACAAATTTCAAAGTTTCCTTTTATTTATTAAGCCCCTCCTTCTAAAGTAGCGTGGGGCACACCTGCACCATATCTCATCAGAGAACACTCGGCCAGTTCATAGTTATGGACTGCAGATCCCATCATGCAGTTGGTTCGCAATCTGGACGAATGTCTCTTACAGCCGGATTTTTCCCTCCTCAAAGTGAGTGGCTGAAGAATGGTTAGCTTGAGATTGTAGCACTGTGCTGGGCAACAAATGATTCTGCTCGCCCAAAAGGTTACCGCTCTCCACACGGTGGGTGTCACAGCTCACGGGGGCGGTCCCGTGCAACAAATAGCACCAGCAGTCAAAAAAACAACACTGCGCACTCAGGCTCATTGAAGTTTTGAAGATTTAATCAAACCGCCATGTGTCCACAGACGAAGGCCAGCAGGCTGAAACGCATTTGTCAGTTCTTCTTTCCTTTTCGAGTGGCATGGAAAAATAAATCTTTAAAACTTCAATGAGCCTGAGTGTGTAGCGTTGTATATATATATATATATATATATATATATATATATATATATATATATATATATATATATATATATATATATATATATATATATATATATATCCAGAAAACTCCGCTGTAGCTTGATTCTATCAAAAAACGGAGCACGGACCACATGTAATCTTGGCAGTGTCTTTTTATTGTTCCCCATACACCTCTACAGCCATGACGCGTTTCAGCCCTGCCTGGGCCTTGATCACATGACACGCTCTGTCCATATATATATATATACACACACACATTTGAATGTTGTTCATGTGACATCTGGGAAAGCCTTTCTGTTAGAGAGCATTGCATAAATAAAACCCCAAGCCTTATTCTGAAAAGAGAGTCTTTGATTTGGTTCATTTTATAAAGTGAAACCCCTTTCTAGGTGGTGTTGTGTTATATGTATTGCTTCGTCGTGGTTGAGCCATCGTGTGGGAGTGGTATTTTGGGAGGGTGAAGCAAGACACTGCCCCATCAACCAACCAGACAGGTAGATACAATAAAGTGAAAGACCTATGCCCATGTGGGTGCAACACATATGCCCCAAAGAAAAGCTTTGGGTGCAAAGAAAATGCCCTATCGCCAGCAATTTTAAGTAATTATGAGGAAAGTATTGCTTGGGTAGGAGCTCACAAACCCATCATAATGCAATGTCTTGGTGCAATAACTATGCCCCAATACAAGTAAAAGTAAGTATGGTTTGGGTGCATTGCACATGCCCCATCACCAGAATAAGTAGTAAAAGCAAGTAACGTTTGGGTTGCAAGAACCCTGCCCCATAACCAGAAACGGTAAGAATTATTTGGGAAGCAACAGACATGACATGCCCCAGCACAAGTAATAGTAAGTAACATTTGGATGAAAAACATAACCGCCACGACAAGTAACAGAAAGTAACATTTGCATAAGGTGCAACACTCACACAGAACACTGCCTAAATGGCAAGCAGCACACAGGGGTTTACTCCTTAGTGTACGGAGTTGACAAGTAAGCAAAGTATAGACAGAAAAAATTCAGTAACTTAAGAATAAAATTCACAAACTAAATGAAGATATTCGATACATACTGAATAAATGCAGTACATAGTAAATGCAAACCAGCATAGATCATACTGAAAGGGAGAAAATTAAGCACAGTATAAATATATAGGTAGAAAAACAAGAATAGCAAGGATAAGATGGCACAGAATTATATCCAGCAATAGCAATCAATAATTCTGGTGAGCGAACTCTTCACAACTTGAGTGAGGATAAGTAACCAGAATGTTACATTCTGTTTCTTGCATTTTGTGTTGCTGAAACAGACGCCATTCTTGTATGCCCACAGCACCCCAGATGGTGTAGAAATCCAACACGATACATGTTCGTTAAATTAAGTGCCTGGAAACCACCTGCCTCCCTTGGAACATTTGTCATAAAGAAGCACTCTTGTTGCACCCCCGATACTCCTGTGGTGATGGTGTTACATGACGATGAAACTCCCCCCCCCATTGACAAGTCAAGTGCAAGAAAACGCCGCACCAGCCCAATCCAATATGGCCGCTCCTAACATCTGGAAGCGTAATGGCAATGCTTAGGAAAAATGAAGATATCACGTCGCAACCAATCACAGTGCTGCTCACTTCCCCCAATCCCTACGCAGTACACCCACGTGACCAGTCGCAGGCAGTGTTCTCCTCCTTGTTGTTTGTACTGACCGAGGCTTAGCTGCGCGGGATGATTGTTTGAATGTATTCACGTAATAATTAAAAAAAATGCAAAGGAGAGCGTGCTCAAATTTTCAAATGACGCCACACAATGGTAAGTGCTTCTGCTTCTGGTAACTTGCCCTTATAAAGTTGAAACGCAACATAAAGTCGGCCTTGTAAAGTTGAAACAAAATTACATGCTGACTTCAGGTCACTGCACAGATGCTCGAGACAGCACGCTCAATGGGATATTTTAAAATCTTTAAGTCACGGCAGTGCTAAAAGCGTAGTGCTCCTGCTAAGGGCCTATGTGACTCAAATTATAAGAAATGCAGAAAGGCGGGCCTGGGGACACAGTCAGCAGTATCTTAAGTAACTTGGACCTTGTGAAGCACTGCAGACGCCGAGTCACACCTCAATAACCGCCTCGGGTTCATGGCAGTGATAAAATAGGCATTTCAATGGCACCTAAGCCACAAGCTGCAGGGCTCAAGTGTATAGAAGCAAAGTTCAGCAGACCATTTCTTTTGTACTTGCGAACTATTGTACACCGTAGGCACCGCATTCAGTTGAAACAGGTCCAATAAGACAGGCAGGCATGCACACTCTTCTAAATTGAGTAGACTGCAGGCTGTTAGATGGGCTGTCCATCTGCTCCTTTGCTTGTTGGTAGGCGTATGCTGGATAAAATGGATGAAAAGAAGGTTGAACGCCCCAGACTGCAGGTTGTCAGGTGACAAGAGACACCAGTGGGGCCTTCATTGTGTTTCTCTTCCTTTGGGTTGAAATTTCTAATAGTATTAAGTTCAGTTGTTCTTCAGTTTCAATCTCTTCTCCTCTCCTGTTTGGCAGTAGCCTGTTCTTCCCGCTAACATTGTTTTTCCACAAATCATCATCATGGTAAATGAAGAAGCATATGCCCATTTATTTTTATGCATTGTGTAACTGAATTTTTACTCTCTTGCTTTGTCCTTATTTTATGGATGTTGTGGATTACCATCTTACCTGGATTGATATTTTCTATTTCTTCCTTAAAGAGGGGAGGTGTGTGGTATCTCCATGTCGATGTAATGCATTCTCTCCTTAGTTATATTTCCCCTGCTGCATCGGCCTGTATGAATGTGGGAGAATAGAATCTTGATGCATGCCTGGTTGGAGTGAAGGTCAGCTGGAGTGAGTATGTTTCTTCTTTTACCACACACATCCTTTGAGCGTGTAGGCATCAACACTGTAGGGCCTATGGATCCCCAGACTGTTTCAGACAACAGGTTAATCCTGGTTCTGGTGGCGCATGCCACTAGGTACCCAGGTGCAATCCCTCTGAGGACCACAAAGGCACTCACAGTGGCAAATGCCCTTATGGGCATTTTTACCCGAGTGGGTTTCTCCATGGAAGTTGTCATTGACAGGGACACAAACTTCATGTTTGCTCATATGTAGTCAATTCTTATCCCAGAAAACTAACAGCATCATTATAGACACTGAATCAAAGAGGGCTCTTCTCCCAATGTATGAAACCACAGCCCCACTTACCCACCAAGAGCCACTCATCCCCCCTAGTTTAAGTCTCAAGAACAATGCATCTTGGCACACCTTTACTCACCTCAGCAAAAGTGACATTTACAACACTCTTTTTGCAATCAATCCGTCTAACCACTTCAGCGACTCTCTTCCACCTCCCATCTTCAAGGAAATAAAAGTCTCCATCCTCCCCTTATGGTCCAAGATCGTCAATGCTTCACTAGTTCAAGGCACGATCCCAGACTGTCTAAAAGCAGCACAGGTATCCCCCATTCTAAAAAATCCCAACACAGACAGCTCCGATCTGAACAACTTCCGCCGCATTTCCAACATCCCCACACTGGCGAAACATCTTGAAAAATGCGTGCTAATTCCACTCTGCTCACACATCGAGAAATTCCAATTGTTGGATCATCATCAATCTGGTTTCTGGAGCGGGCACAGCACCGAATCTGCACTCACCCACATCATGGATGACATTTTAAAGTTCCTAGACCATAATGAATCTTGCTTATTGATCCGCCTTGGCTCATCTTCGGCCTTTGACACTGTGAACCATATCAAACTACTATAGAACACAGGATGGGCTTATCAGGGTCGGTATTGAATTGGTTCACTTCCTTCCTTCAAAACAGATCCCAAAGAATCAAGATGAATCAATCTCTTTCTCAGCCCCATACAGTAACTATGGGGGTTGCACAGGGGTCCGCTCTATCACCAATACTCTTCAATTTACTCTTGGAACCGTTAGCAAATGCCTTGAACTCCACGAACATTCTTTTTCTTTTGTAGGCGGATGACACTAAACTTTATCTGAAAATCACCTCCCCAGAAGACATTATCTCACTCAACTCAATCCTGATGAACACTCAAAACTGGCTCACTGAGAACTACCTCATGCTCAACACATCCAAAACTGAATTCCTTCTCATCGCTCCCCTAATCACACTCCCAAGATTGACCTTTGGATGAAACACCTCACAGCCTTCAACTGCTCCCCGCACATTATTGAATCAGCTAAATCCCTTGGAATCATGCTAGACATGCACTTGAATATGAAGAACCATATCAGCAATGCAACCAAGGGAGCCAAACATCAGTTGAGTATACTAAGGAATCTCAAACCATTCCTTCCACAGAAAGACTTCAAATTGGCGGTACAAGCTCGAGTTTTGCCAAGACTATACTACGGTAGTTCCACGCTATGTGGTCTCCCCAAACAGAGCCTGGCCCCACTAAGAGCTTCCCTTACTGCCGCAGCTAGATTGAGTACTGGGACAAAAAGAAAATAGCACATATCCCTAGCCCTAAAATCCCTAAACTGGTTACCATATGAGGCAAGAATACAGTTAAGAATTGCCTGCATGATGCACAAAGCCCTTCATTTCAAGACCCCCATCTATCTGGCTCAAAAACTAGAACTATCAGGGGGCTGCAGAGCATCACGAAGTGCAGGTACAATGCTCCTGAAACCACAGATTATATACAAAAAGAGATCGAGTAACAGAGCCTTCTCAGGCACTGCCCCAAAGATTTGGAACTCTCTTCCTCCGGAAAGCCGTACAATCTCCTCCACCGCTTCCTTCAAAAAGGAAGTGAAAAAAATCCTAATGCTCAAGTTCCTGCCCTAATAGGCCTTGGCTCCTAGAATTCATTACTGCCCTCTATTCAGTCATCTTGATTGACTTTTGACATGGTTATATACCTGGGAATAACATTGTTAGCATGCGTTGTACATACATATGTTCGAATGTTCCTCACCCATTACTGTATCCACCCTACCCTTATGTGAAGAGTTCTGATACCTACAGGAGTCTTGCACGTGCCTTGCATAATTATGTAGCAAACGTTCTGCTTCCCAATACTGTAACCCTCTTACCCAAAATTGTGAAGCGCTCTGATACCCGTAAGGGTAACGTTCGCGCTATACAAAACTTTATAAATAAAAATACAATAAATAAATGTGGAAGGAGTGTGGGGTAACCTACAAGTCCTCCACCCCTTATCATCCACAAACCAATGGGCTTGTTGAGGGTTTCAACAAGACCCCAAAGGATATGATCAGATGCCTGCCTGCGGCCTTGAGGAAAAAGTGGGATATCCTCTTACCATGCCTGTTTGCTTACAGAGGCGTGCCACAGCGAGGGGTGGGTTTCAGCCCCTTTGAACTGTTGTATGGGCACCCAGTCAGAAGACCCCTGAGGTTAGTGGAAGAAGGGTGGGAGCAAGCTCCTAGGAAGGTACCCCAGGATGTAGTGAGCTACATGATGGCCTTCAGAAGCCAAATGGCTAAGTTATGGAAGCAAGCTTCCAGTAACCTAGAAGCCAGCCAGGAAGTCATAAAGGGGTGGTATGTAGAACATTGTACCACTGTGGAGTTTCGAACCTGGTCAGAAAGTGTGGGTGATTGAGCCAGTAAAGATCAAGGCTCTTCAGGATTTCTGAAATGTGCCTTATGGAGGTGACTGAAAGAAAGCGTGAGACCACATACCTGGTGGACCTCAAAACACCTACGCAACCCTAAAGGGTGCTGCATGTAAATTGCCTCAAACCCACTTTGAGAGGTCTGAGCGCACCCTGCTGCTGGTGACTGATTGAGAAGAAGAGAGTGAACCTTTGCCTGAGCTCTTGGACTCCAAGGAGAAGGATGGGTCTGTGGCCGGAGTGATCCTTTCCCCCATTCTAACTCCTGAACAACAGAGAGACTGCCACCAAGTGTTGAGACAGTACTCTTCTCTATTCTCCGTTATCCCTTGAACTACCCACCTGTGTACCCATGATGTGGACACAGGGGACAACCTCCCTGTTAAAAATAAATCTTACACGTTTTCAGATAAGGTGTGGTCCAGCATTAAGACTGAAGTGTCCTAAATGCTGGAGTTGGGGGTGATAGAACCCTCCAGTAGCCTATGGTCCAATCTTATGGTTCTGGTACCAAAAGCTGCCCCACCGGGCAGCACACCTGAACTGAGGCTGTGTGTGGATACAGACGGCTAAATTCAGTGACTAAGGGCCTTATTTAGAGTTTGGCGGACCTGGTTACTCCGTCACAAACTTGACGGATATCCCATCAGCTGTATTACAAGTCCATTATATCCTATGGCACTTGTAATACGGCTCCACTCCAGAGGGCCATTTTCAGTTTGGGTTAAATATGCCACTGCCACCTTCCAGAGGCTGGTGAACCAGGTCCTTGCTGGTATGGAGGCCTTCTGTGCTGCCTATCTGGAAGATGTAGCTGTCTTCAGTAGCTGCTGGAAGGACCACTTTTTTCCCCTCTAGGAAGTGCTTCAGACCCTGTAACAGGCAGGCCTGACTATCAAGGCAAGTCAGTGCCAGATAGGGCATGGGTTTGTGGTGTACTTGGTACACCTGGTGGGCAGGGGAAAGGTGCAGCCTCTTCAGGCCAAGATAGAAACCATCATGGCCTGGCTGCCCTCCAAAAACCCATACTGAGGTCAGAGCATTCTTGGGCTTCACGGAGTACTATACGAGGCTTGTCAAGACATATGGCGCCATTGTTGCCTCCTTGACTGCGCTGACTTCCCAGAAGCAGCCCAAACTGCATTTGACTATATTAGGCAGGCCATGTGCGCAACTCCTGTGCTCGGGCCCCCAACTTCTCCAAGTAGTTTATCATTGAGACAGATGCCTCAGAGCATGGCATAGGGGCAGTACTATCCCAACATAATGAGGAGGGCCTAGACTAACCTTTATCCTTCATCTCCAGGAGGTTACTCCCTATGTAACAGAAGTGGAGTGCTATTGAGATAGAAGCTTTTGCTGCGGTCTGGGCACTGAAGAAGTTTAGGCCATACATGTTTGGCATTCACTTCCCGATTCAAACTGACCACAGGCCCCTCAGGTGACTCGCGCAAATGAGGGGTAGGAATCCAAAACTGTTGAGGTGGTCCATTTCCCTGCAGGGCATGGAATTCAGGGTGGAACACAGACCTGGGGTAGTCCACGGCAATGCTGATGGTCTATCTAGGTTTTTCCATCTTAGTGATGAGAACGCCCTAGAGGTTGGGGAGATCCCCCCCACTTTCAGCTGGGAGGGGGTGCACATGTTAGACCTGGCATCCTTAGGATGCTCTTCTCCTAGACTTTTTGCCTTTACCTCCTGTTTTTGCTGATTCTTTTTCTGGACTCTGGACTCTGAGCACTTTTCCACTGCTAACCAGTGCTAAAGTGCATGTGCTTCTCCCCTAAACATGAGGACATTGGCGTATACCTGATTGGCATATTTGATGTACTGGTAAGTCCCTTGTTGGGAATTCCTTAATACACTTTTAAGCTGCAATTCCTGATCAGAGAGGAGTAGCTTTTTCATGTTTCATATCTTTGGAATGGTAATGATTAATCCTCCTTACTGGTAGCATTGGATTTAACATTACTGTTTTAGAAATGCCACTTTTAGAAAGTGGGCATTTCTCTACACTTAGGGCCAGATGTACGACCCGTTTTTGCATGCGCAAACGGGTTTGCGACCCGTTTGCGCATGCAAAAACCTCATGGGCCAAGTACAAAGCCTATTTAGCGAGACGCAAATTATTTGCGACTCGCTAATTAGGTTTTGCGACTCGCTATTAGGAAGGGGCGTTACCTTCCTAATAGCGACCGCAAAGCCATGTACCAATGTTTTACAACCGCAATTGCGGTTGCAAAACACACGCAAATTACCACCCTCTTCAAGAGGGTGGTAATGGAGTCGCAAATGGGAAGGGGTCCCCAGGGGACCCCTTTCCCTTTGTGATGGGCTCTGAAAATATTTTTTAAGGGCAGGCAGTGGTCCCAAGGACCACTGCCTGCCCTTAAAGAATTAAACGAAAACGTTTCATTTTTCTTTTTTTTTTTTAAATGCATCCCGTTTTCCTTTAAGGAAAACGGGCTGCATTAAAAAAAAAAAAGCTGCTTTATTTAGAAGCAGTCCCAGACATGGTGGTCTGATGAGCCCAGCAGGCCACCATCCCTGGGAGGGCCTGTCATTCCCAATGGGCTCTCAAATTGCGAGAGGCTCATTAATATTCATGAGCCTCGCAATTTGCAACCCCATTGGGAATCGCAAACAGTGTCTCTAACACTGTTGAACATCCCATTTTGCGACTCTTAAATTGCGAGTCGCTATTATGACGCAATTTACGAGTCGCAAAATTGTTGGTCGTACATCTGGCCCTTAATGCTCTGTGTGCCTGACAGTCTGTCTCCAATACATGTCTTGGGTGGGTGACAGCTACACTTTGTGCATTCCCTCTAGACAGCCACAACACTGGAAGGATAGGTGTGTCTGAGTACCCATCTACATATATCTGCATTCTGATGGCTTTGCCTTGGCAGGATGGAAGGGGGGGCTAACACTTCACTTGAATAGGCAGTGTCCTGTCCCCACGCAAAGGACTGATTACACCCCAAAGAGAGCCTGGTAGATAGGACTGGGTTGAAAGGGATACTTGTGCGCTTCAGAGAGCTGCAGAAAGCTGCTTTGAAAGTCACACCTACATCAAAGGCACTTTTGGATATAATCCGAGACTACTGGACTTGTAACTGAAGCTCTACCAGATGTACTGCTTTGCTGCTTAAAGGACTCAACTGGACTGCTGATCTGGAAGGCCAGCTTTTCTGTTGCCCTGCTGATCTCTGACTCTGCTTAAGGAGAGCTGGACTCTGCCTTTACTCCAAGTGATCTCCAAGGGCTTTTTTGGCTTGCCTGCTGTTGCTTGATACTCCGGGATATCAAAGTCTCTACCCTTGCTCCCGAATCACTGGAAATGGCCCAGATATTTGCAACACGGATTTAGACGAATCTCCTGTCTGCATGTAGCAGAACAGGCGCATCAACCAGTTTGCGGGAGTAAAATCGGTGCATTGCCTTGGAACCAGCACTTTGCCTCCAGAGATCAACGTATCAGACAGCGTATTGCCGCTGCTGCAGCTTAGTGAGATAGACGCATCTCCTTGATTGCATGACTGAATCCGGCACATCTCGACTGTGGCACCCATCTGCGGAACTGATGCATCGACATTGATATATTTCACTGTTTGCGACCAAGAAAGGTACTTTGTTCACCAGGGCCTGTGTGGGTACTGTAGCAGGCTGGCGCTCCATTCTGTTCAGCCCAAACTTTGACTTTATCCCAGTCCAACACGACCAAAAGTAACCTTTTTTTAGCACTAGTTGCTTTTAAATCGCTTTACTCCATTTATTTCTTTAAAATTCAATATCCCAACTTCTTTACATTGGATTTTTGTCTGTTTGGTCTCGTTTTGTTCGGGAATATAATAATCTATTTTTCTATGGTGTGTGGTGTGTTTGGTGTGTGTGTGTGTGTGTCTCTCACACAAACACTCTACCTCTTTTGATAAGCCTGACTGCTCTGTGCCATGCTACCAAATGGTGAGCGCAGGTTATCTTTTAGTGTGTATCTAGCTTACCCTGATTAGAGTGGTCGTTCCTGCCTGGGCGCCTCCGCCAACCAGGAAGCCTATTTATAACATAATTTTATTGTTGTTAAATGGGAAAAATATCCTGAGATGCAGATATGGACTCTTGTGATTCAGGAATTGTAACCACATTTGTCAAACAGTTTACCATGCTGCTGACTTCACTGTATAACCTGTGCTTCACAATGTCATTTGGTATGGCTACCTTGTTCAGGACATGCATGTTTACTAGAGAAATGTTAAGATTGAATAAGAACGTACAATAGACAACTTGCATGTTCTTTGCATCTTGTAGGGACTTAAATACATCATCAATTGCAAAAATGAATGTGGCATATTTTGAAGGATGGATATACAAGAAAATATAATGGTTAGTGGTTTAACTGAAATGGTGCAGAATGGAACATACAGTTTAACAATGTTTGTTGCAGATTTTATAGCCTTATAGTGCCAGTTACTAATTTATGCATGACCAGTCCATACCTTAGGAGGAACATGTACTCTCCAGTGACTACAACCACTTAATAGTGTTAAGGAAGGTATGAAAAAGATGGGTATGCCAATCTAGTTTCAGTGCTATTACACAACACATGCCAAAGCTCAGTGAGTAACACACCCCATAAAGAATATAAGGTTGGTGTCTACACTAACCAATGCTATTATAATAGAAGAGGAAGCATAGCCCAAAAAAGAAGCGTCGGACAGAAGCAGAGAAACAAATAATGACATAATGCATGTCACTTTTAAAGTGATGGACAATGGTTTTCAAAATCTTTCCAAACATATACAAAACTCCAACATCACACCTTCTGCATTCAATCTTTCGAAAGTAGATTCAAATTTTTTTCAAAAAAAGCAAGTTCAAATGTAAGTGTTAGCACAGCTAAATTGAGTAGTACAAGCACTTAAAATGCGTATAGTGCAATGGCAGCTCGTAAACAAGACATGGTTCTTTCTCCCCTACAATCTTACATCCAGACAGATAATGAGCTCCAAGAAAGAAGCATCATATAATCTTCTATCAATTGAGTAGATAGAAAACACTCCTTTGTTTGTTGCAGACAACACATAAATGATGTGGCTCTAATTTTTATAACTGTCACAAACATACATCTCTTGGTTGGTAGGAACAAATAGAAAACACCTTCCTACAACACACCAACAAATTCCATTTTGAATCGTCTTAACCTTTGTGTCAAACATTTGACCTGCAAACAGCCTTCAGATGGATTTTGCTGATCTGTTGCACACTATCTTTCATGCTTCAAACTCCACTTGCATTGTTCATGTTTTTAAGACTACTGGACCCGGCTTGTTGACAGACTTTAAAACATTTTTGGATTCATTCCTTCCTTCTTCAGTTTATTTTTAAATTTGTTTGGTGGAATATAAACTATACTTCTCATAGTTGGCTGTGCAATTTTTCTTTTTCTCCTAGTTAAGAAATATACTGAACCATGGACGGAAACACGCAAAACATGAACACAACTGCATCCTATCCCTCTTAATATCAATACTTTGAAGCTCTGGCTTTCCACTTTGGGGCTGATTGGACTACTAAGCAATCTTGCCGAAGTAAAGAAATATGACCAATTTGAGTGCTTAAGATATTCTGCTGTGCAATGCAACTACCCATTCTCAGAACTTCTATCTATGATTCTACAGCTGTGCCATCACCTGTGCCCCCAAGTGCAGCATCAGTGACCATCTCATCATTTGGGAATACAATAGATGTCACTATGCAAAATACTTCAACAAGTGCAGTTACACCTTAAACTGTGCATTTAACTCCACATTCATCTACCTATTCAACATCTGAATTATTCGATCCAATCATAGCTCCATTAGAATCAACGGTTGATGAGAACCAGCCCCCCCCCCCCAATGAATCATAAGTGTTTGAGCCCTTTCAGATTTCTGACAGGACAATAATTGCTCTGTTTCCTCTGAAGGTAATTAGGGCCTTTCCCCGTCAGTGACTTGTGGGTGAGACAGCAGAGCTTGAAGATGGATCGTTTCCTAACTGGCAGACAATGCAGGGCTCTTAACAAAGGGGCTGACTCAAAGCCTGAAGGGAGGTTGTTTACCAGTCCCGTCGCAGTATTGTACACTACTTGCATGTTGGACACCAGAGCCTCATTGGCTGATACGAGCAGTGTGTGTCCGTAGTCCACCCAACTCATAATTGATGCTTGCATTAGCGTTTTACTGGTGAGTGATGCAAGACATGGGAATGCTTTCTTCAGCAGGGGCATAGTAGCATAGAGTGTGCCGCAAATGGATATGACATGATCTTTCATAGACAGACACTGATCAAGCCAGATACCAAGATTTTTTACTGCCTGCCAAGGAGATGAGCCGAACCCAATTCCTGAGGCCACCAATCTGGTGTCCATAGCTGCTGAGCTTTTACAAACAACAGAGGATCGGTTTTGTCACCATTTAATTGCACACAATTATTCATCATCCAGGCAGCTATCTTTCTCATACAGTCTGTAAAACGTGATTCCATCTCTTCAAGATTCTGTCCAAAAGAGATCACTAATTAAGTGCTGTCAGCGTAAGATATTATCTCAAAGCCACATACTTTGACAATTTGAGCAACGGGGGCTACACAGATGTTGAATAATGGGGGGCTCAAGGAAGAGCCTTGAGGTACCTCCATATGGATAGTCACTGTACGTGTCTTGAAAGAGCCAAAAGAGATCGTCTCTGTCCGATTTCCAGAAAATCTATGAACCCTTGCAGAGCTTTACCATAGATGCCCATCACATGCAAATTGTAAATCAGTTGAGCAAGTGAGACCACATCAAAAGCTGTTGGCAAATCCAGCAGCACCAACATTGCTGGAATGCAATCTGAGGCAGTCAGAAACCACCAGCAGAGCGATCTCTCTACTGTGGAAGGTTCCAGATTCAGAAGGATCAAGAATCTCATTCCATTCTAAAATAAGTGGTAAGCTGTTGGTAAATCAAACTTTCCAGAATTTTTCCTAAAGGTGGAAGGAGCGAAATGGTGCAATAATTGGAAAGGCTCCTCAGATTGACATTGGGTTTTTTGTATCAGAGAAACCTGCGCAGCTGTCCAAGCCAGCTGAACTTTAGCAGCGTCCAAGGACATGTTAAAAAGAGACCTAAAGGAAAGGAGTCGTGAGTAATTGCAAATATTTCCTTTTTTTATCAGTTTGCACCCGTTTTCAGTCTCTAATTTAAATGTTTTCTTCCCTCACAGTTCCCTTGAGTTAGAAATTCGATTAGACCTTGATCACTGTTATTACTCTATTCCCTCGAGTAGCTTTCTCTCACTTACCTCCTCTGCTTCTGACCAGCTTGGATTGCAGTGGCCTCTTGGGGCCTTAAACTAATTTCCATTTGTGCTCAAGGCTCAACACAGCATCACCCGCTGGTAAAACTAGTAAGCACTTGTAATTTATAGTTCACTCCAGCTAGTAATCCCTACTTATATAATCAGAGAAGAGTAAACCACACCGTTCTCAAAGCCAGAGTATCCCGGAAACCCTCCACCGTTAAAAGCCTCCAGCGGTGTATATCATCTCTACTGAGGCAGCTTGATGGGTGGCATCATTGGGTTCTACACCTGGGTAATTACTTTCCTAGGTGTAGAACGCCTCCAACTGGAGGAAGAGTGTCTGGTGGATGGTACAGGTGGGATCTGCGTAACCATAAAATTGCCTCCTATGCCTGAAGAAAAATTACTTTTAAGGTAGAAGGAAGGAATAGGGGTAAGGTTAAAGACAGGGTGTGATGCTTTTTGGACACATTACTAATCCTAAGCATCAACAGTAGTGGTGAACATATTTCGACCGTGGAAAAGCCTCTAGGGTGTATGGCCTTCATCAGGACCTATTTTGATCAGATTCCTTTTTGGTCTAGGTTTTTTGCGTAAGTTTTCCTTATAGACTCACGTTTCTTTGTTATGCCTTATAATGTTGTGGCAAACGTGGTTGTGGCCTGCATCAGGAAGAAGGAACAAAAAGACAAGAGGAAGTAAAGTGCATAGAACACTAGTAAATGCGGTATCCAATTTTGCAGATAGCTCCATATTGTCCCGATGTGTTCCTGTTTCTTTCATGCAGTGGTACCCCGGTGATACAAGGTGCAATAGGCTGCACTTAGTAAACTTTATGTAGGTCTGCATGCATTCCTTTGTGTCTGGTCGCATGCATTCTTTAGTGTTGGATGGCCCAGCACATTGTCTGTCAAACTCCGTAGGAGGGTTCTTGCAACCAGTGGAGTAACAATAACCTCCGTGGTGCGGGGGACCCAGAGATCCAGGTGGCCTCCTGTGCAGACACCCTGGAGGCTTTTCCATAGCCAAAACATGTTGACCACCACTGTTAATGCTTTGGATTAGTTATGCGTCCAACCAGCATCACACCCAGTTTTTAATCTTTCCCCTATTCCTTCTTTTACAATAAAAAGATTTTTTCTTTAGGCATATGAGGTAATTTTATGGTTACATAGATTCCACCAGTACCATTCACCAGAAACTCTCCCTATAGCTGGAGGAGTACTATACCTGAGGAATCGAGTACCTGGTAAGGATCCCGTTGATGACACCACCCACCAAGCTGTCCCACTTGAGATGATGTACACTGCTGGAGGCTTTTGGTTGTTGAGGGTTTCCGGGATAACTCTCCTGAGACTCTGGCATTGAGACCGGTGTGGTTCACTCTTCTTTGAATATATGAGTATGTCCTCTGGGAGCTGAGTGGACCCCTCCGTAGCTCCTTCCTCACACCTTAATGGTTACAGTAATCATGCGCAGTCCTACCAAGACATACAGCGTAGGGGTTTTGTACCGACGAGGAGACAGCCAGGAGGAGGAGGACAGCCTGAGCACGGCGGAGAACGCACCAGGTAAGCCAAGCAGGTGGCAGTCTGGGGGTCAGGAACCCACCAGGTCTGCTGCCTGCATGCAGGTTAGGGCGGAGCGGAAATCCACTGACTTTTTAGGCAACTCCGTGGAATTCCACGTAGTGGCACTCTGCCAACTCCGCCCACCCTTACTACCCTTCCTTGTTTTCCTCAGATTACTGCCAAAGATGGTGAAAACATATTTTCTTTCCCACCTGCCTAGATCTTCAGGGATAGCAGTGGCTTTCAGAAGTTCTGAACATCCAGAACTTAATACCCTAGGCCAGTGTTTCCCAAACTGTGGTCCGCGGACCCCCAGGGGTCCGTGACACATTCCCAGGGGGTCCCCAGGAGGCAGTTTTAAAAGCACTGCAAAGTTCCTTGTCTAATTAGCAGTTTTCGAGCAACAATAAAAGTGTCAAAATAACGCCAGTGATTAATGCACCTGCTGGAGAGATGAGAGTTTTGTCCAGTTGCAGCTTTGAGTAATCTAACGTAGCACAGAGGGTTAATATGCCTACTGCAAAGAACGTGTACCATGCATTTTAAAAAACCGTGTTTTATGTGCATTGGTCAGTGGGTTACTGCTTTTGTCACAGAGATTTTTTTTTACTCTGCAGTTCATAAGTGACAATCGTAATCTAGCACAGTGACCTATAAACTGTCATCAAAGAGCTGCTTGCAAACTGCATGGTACAAGTTAGTAACTTATGTTTTTTCCCAGTCTTTCATTATCCTGATGCTGCTAAAAAGGTTTATTTGGGCGGAAATACATTTTTATTTTTAAAGTCAATGCTAACCACTGGCTGATGTTCTGAATCCCAAGTTTGCGCTTCTCCAGATCAAGCACTCTTTAAAAATGCCTACCAGTATGAATGACATGTGAATCCTACACATTGTAGTACCCTTTGCCTTATGTAACATTTTCTATACACTGATTTACACGTATGATTCATTGTCGCTATATGTGTGTGATGTAAAGTGCTCTGACATCCTACAATGGTATGAGAGATACTATAAAACAAATGAAATACATGTGACAGAGAGGCTATGGAGAGATGAGAGGCACTGTTGAAGGGTGATAATAAGGGAATCATTGAAGAACCCCAACAAAGATTGTCGTATCCTGGTGCATAGTAAGGTCTTCATTTACTATTCGTTAAAAGCCAATACAATTTAATATATAATGATAAATGTGTTTTAAACTGCACCAATGTTTCCTAAATTTCTTGGGGAGAGCCTCCCAAAGCCCCCTTTGTAGTGGTCAGACTCACACACTGCACTTGGTGTGCACCGTATGGTGACTGGTCTGAAAACATTTGCCAGGGCTGCTTTGGGTTTCCAGTCTGGCCCTAGCAGGAGCAAGAGCCTCGTACTGCGAAATAAAACCAACCATTTAAAAGTTAGTCACGGAGATGCAGCACCAACTTTCCCATTAAAATGTTTTGTTTTTTGCAAATTCTTTGAATATAAAATACTAAGGGGGATATTTACAACAGAAGTGGCGGAGCGTGTCGTTAGCCTCCTTGGCTTAACAACACGCTCCGCCACTTCGAAACACAGGGCTGCACCATATTTACAAGAATATGGTGCAGCCCTGCGTTTTCCCTGTGCTGGCGCTACACTTAGCAGTGTAGCGCCAACGGGCACCCTTGCACCATAGTGCAAGGGTGTGTAGATGCAGTGGAAGATTGTTTATGTGCAGGAAGGTCCCCCTTCAATCTTGAAATTCCGTTTTGTCACTTCTATGTGTGCTGCTTAATGCAGCACACATGGAAGTTACAAAATGGCATTTTTTAAAAAGATTGTTTATGTGCAGGAAGGGTCACCTTCCTGAACATAAACAATCCAAGGCGTTTTGCTTTTTCCATGTGTGCTGCACAAAGCAGCACACATTGAAAAAGCAAAAATGAGGAGAAATAAAGGATTTCTCCTCGTTCTGCCAAGTTAAGACCTGGTTTTCCCTGGCTTAATTTTGGCGCTCCCTCCTATTTACGCTGCCCTTGTAAATAGGGGGCAGCGTCAAAATCAATGGGTGTTGCGGTGGAACGCCCACCGCAACACCCACTGCCCACCCCTTTCACGCTAGGCATTGTGTGACAGGGGGCTTTATTTACAAGGCAGCGTTAAGCCATGTTAAGTGGCTTAACGCTGCCTTGTAAAGAAGGCAAAGCCTCTATCGCCACGGGAACGTTGCAAAAAGTGACGTTCCCATGGCGATAGGGGCTTCTAAATATGCCCCTAAAATCCTTAGTAATTCGAGTACTTGTTTTGTGTGCACGTGTGTTTATTTTTTCTGAATTACTGTTTTAATGTTTGAAATTTAAATCATACAAATTGCTTGGGGGTCCCCGGCTTCCAGTGGTGACTCAATGGGGGTCCTCAGGAGTCAAAAGTTTGGGAACCACTGCCCTAGGCCATCCAATACAATGTATACCCATCTGCAGCTCATTGACCTTCTTTGTCATCTCAAACAAATATATGTACAATTATTAAGTTGTTGATGTGTAAGGAATTGTCACATCTATTAAAGTTGTTCTCAGTCACTGTCATAACTCTTATATCTCTCATTATTCATTTCTGGAGCGGCTGCATGGATGGACACATCTCCAAAGCCGCTTGCAGACAGTGCTGGTCAGCAGCTGACATCACAGGTTCTGTTTACTGTGGCCCAGCCAGTTAAGATAGAATTCTACCTCATGTCCATAAGCCCTCTCCAAGCGACAGCTAACCTTATATGCGAATGTTAAATGGAGTAGTGCTTTGTGTACCTCAAAGTTACATTGTATCTTGTCTTTCTGTTTGAGTTAATATACTTCTTCATTCTCAGAAATGTCATAGTTTCAACTACTTTTTCAGTTCCAGTACAGCACATGGTTCTAAGGAGCCAGCAACAATCCAAATAAATCTATCAGCAGAGAGCAGCGTGGAATTCTGGTAGAAACACCCCCTGATCCTGCAGACCACTATCTCGGTGGCCTCAAACAATACTGAGAATGAGAACAGTGTTGGCCTCAGGAAGTACAACACCCCAAAGACTACTTCACAACTATGAAAGATATCTTTCTCACACAATATTTGGGACTGTAAGTCCGGAGGCAGACGCACAAAAGCAAGGGGATGCTAGTCCTTGCTAAGACGCACCCCCACTCACCACCCATCCAGCATGTACTCCAGTTGCCTTCCCTTTTCTACTGTCACACAACTGCAATTCCAGACTTCTTTCCATCTTTCAAAGCCCAGGTGAGGTAGGGCCCGCTTTTTTTGTAAATATTTTACACAGCCCCGGCAATTGTATCTGAAACCATTTTTAAAAGCCATGGGTTTTAGACAGGTTCGAATTGCGCTTTTGCACATGCAGCTTTTGCAGACTGAACGCACTTTATTTGTGGTTACACGCTTTTTAAGAGCAATGGTGAGATCTAGGAAATCTTGGAACGATTAAGATAGAGGGGGATGCTCTGAAAATTGTTTAAAGTTTGAATCAGATACCGGGTAATAACAGTAAGCATTGAGACCTAGGCATTATTTAGAGACCCTGCAAGAGGTGTGTATAATGTGTTGTTACCCTCACAGTGATGACAAAATGTATTAGTCTTTTTATCATGACTCTGTTAATCGTTTTTAATGTATTTGATCTTTTATGGCTGTATGCTTTGCCGAATAAAGATTGTATTATTATTATTATTATTACATACAAGCAAGACAGCTCATGCAAGGATGCAACACTGAATATACCACCCTCGAAGAGCAGTTGATGTATAAGATGGAAGTGCCATGAGGTCAGATTCAAGTGGCTACTGTAATAAAACAAACTGTATGGAACTTGTTATAGCACCAGAATACCGAGTTTCAAATCCTATGCTACAAAAATATCGTAGAACAATATAGAGGAGCAAAATGATGTGAAGTTAAGTATGTATATGCAAGAATATTTACCATGCTTAACCACCACCTATATGTGCATAGAGGTTACCTTTAAATACTACATCCAAATCCCTATATATATTTACCTTCACAAAATATTTTTGTGCTTTAAATTCCGGCAAACTTGGTACTGGGTCCTTTCATTATCTTCATATTACAAAGTTCATTTATCAACTTTGTATCCCTTTATTAATCTTGGGTAGAATTGTAGTACAGACTTTGAGTGAGGTTTAAATTGAAAATGTACACACTAGGTCAGTAGTCGGTATACATTCCATAATGGGACACAAAGTCACCATTTGTAGTTTAACTATGAAGTAGTTTTCGGAATGTTGTGTGAAAGTCTACAGGCATCATGTAACCAGACTGTACTTACAGCCTCCATCCGCATTTTTTCTTCTTTGCTGCAGCTCTAACAAGACAATGTATAGATATTTGAACAGACTGGACAGGTGTTTGTTTGAGCTGGCTTCTCCTAGCCTCCCTATTGGCGGAAGGCTTCCTTTGTGGTGTTTGAATAATTTACATCCCAAAAGGTCAGTGCGGAGGATTAAACTCACTATTAGAGACTTAATTCTAGCAGTGAATAGTAAATAGAAGTAGGGAACAGCTTCTCAGGCGCTCAAAGATTTAAAATGCTAGACAGAGCAAGTTGATTACAATTTTCATTCATGGCCAGAGAATAGCCCATTAACACCGTGGGTCATTTCTTGAGAAGTGCGATTTATTTAGATAGCTGGCAGGAGTGTAAATTACATTTTGGTCATTCCAGCAAGGTGTGACCCTTGGGCATTCACAAGTGAATTGCAAGTATCTTATATCTACATCGAATCATTTAACACCAACACAAATAATGTGTATTTGTTTAGCCAAATAAAAACTGCAATGATAATTACCTCGTGAGATACTCTTGGGTTATTGCAAGAAACAGACGAAGCACCAATAGGAGAGCGGGCTTCGTTGTATCGGGAAAACTGGAATTTTTTTGAGTTAGGGGACTAATGACTAACGTCGGGAACAGGGCTCCCCGGGGTACATGTAAAACAGGCTTTTGTGATGGTTACAATTGTAAGAGGAACGAAAGGAATCGGGCACTTTGTGGAGAGCGTCCTGTGTATTTTTTCTTTGTCCCCAAGGGGACACCCAAAAATGGGCAATTGGATTGGCGGTTTTAAAAAGGATTCTAAGAGGGGCAGCAGGTGATAATTGTTTTGGGTACCATTATTTTGACTGCACCACCACAAGAGGGGAGGGACACAACGAAACAATAGTGGTGGTGGAATTGAAAGGGGTCGCACGAGGCACAGAAGGGAATCAGCTCCCACTGTGACACTTGGATGAGAGGGCATAGATGGGCAACTCAGACAGAGAGATCAAAGCGGGTTGCCTAAAAAGAGGCATTCATTTTAGCTACTTTATTCAAGCATTGTCGCATAGGAATGTCAGGAAAACTATTTTGTACATCACAATTCATTAAGAACATCATTTTATTGTGAGATGCTTGTTTATAAAATGTGATTTATACAGTGATTCTGACAGATGATTTGTAAGCACCCTTTGCGACACTAAGCACATACCTGTGTATGAGTGCTGCTGATTCCAATGGGAGATGGCCAACATGGTCCAACAGTGAATCTTCTGTAAAGGTTTTCTGTTGTGGTGCCAACATTTGCATGCATAGACTTACTTCTTGATTTCACATCATGCCAGTTTCCTCTGCGGTTTGTTTCAAGTGAATCATAGTCGGTAAATGCCCCCTTAAAGCCCAAAGGAAGCATTTCGTTCCACCTTTTCCCTTCCATCTCAAAAGAGTTACACATGGGTAAGAAATTGTGTCTCCTACTTTGGTCATAAGACGACAGATCTTCAAACTGCCCAGGGCAGGGGTTTCCAGTGACCGGAGGAGGAACAAATGGCTCAAATCCGATTGTAGGACCAATCTGGTTTTGCTCCCTAGGTTGAGAATATAGTTCATCATATGAGGACTGAGGTTGTCTTGAATCCAAGTGTTGTTCTTTTATATCAACATTTTCAACAGATGACTCGTAAAATGAATTTTCTTCTGGTTCATTGAGAAAAGATGGAAAATAAAATGGGATCTCATGGTAAATTTCTTCAACAAGTGGATCAAAACCCAGACGGATTGGGGGACAGGGAGTCATGTAATCAAATGAATACAAATGTTCTTGTGGGCCACCTGTTTGTGCTCCATAATCTCCTAGAGGAGGTTTCCAGGTCTGTCCATGATTACCTGTAGGTATCCAGTAAAATGAATTTTCCTCTGCAGCTTGTCTTTCATGGTTTGCGTCAACTGATAAAGGCCAAAAGTAAGCCATGTCTTCTTTGGTGCATTAGTACTTTTTCACACATGCATTATTAACTCCTCGGAGATTAACTGTGCCCCTAGAATAAAGAGAAAATAAAATAATGTAGGCAGAGCCATTTGATGAGAGATGCAACAATGTTAACACAATTTATACACCAAAACACAATACAACGCAAATTGAACGTTCTATCGAAGTTACCCTACACATTACTGTCAACGAACAGTGTTTGCATGCAGTAGTGCAAAGCCATTATAAACCTCATCAGAGTTGGTTTTAAAAAAAAATATCTTTATTGCATTTTTAATTACTTTACACAAACAGAGCAAGTAGTCGTTTATTGGTCTTCAAAGCAGACAGAGGAGATTGGGTACGACAGCTACACACTTTTACAGTTCCTACATCTGCACAGGTTCACGGACAGCATATAATACAAATTTACTCTGCAGATCAAGTCTATTTATGATTTACTTTTATCTACAGGCATACAAGAGACATTGACAACAAGGCAGCTCTCGGGTTCCTCTAGGTTTCACATCCGCTCACCAATCATGATCTACTCGCATCTACTACAGGTAATACTTAACCACAACTTTTCCCCTAGCCTAAAACCCCTGTCTGGAGGGAGGGGAGGTGTCAGCTGAAGAATACCACTGTTGCAATCAATTAAAGTCAATTTACGAGCCTGATGGCTGCCACGCCCTTGATAAAGCAGGTAAACTGCTGAGCCTTTTAACTGACACATAAAACCGATTATGACTCATTTGAGAGAGAAATGACAAATGTGCACCAACTGTGCTAACTATAAGTTAAAGATTCATGAGAAAAATCTTGAGAAGACTTAGTTACTGCATCGTAAATGCATGCAGCCTAGAAAATTAGATAAAAATTAGTCCTTTGAATAACATGGATTATATTCTATTTACTAGTATTGGTGTATATTTTCAAAACATAATAGAAGATGTTAAGTGATAAATTCACATGGTCTAACCACACCTATGTAATAATAATGTGTGCAAAGAATTGATGAAAGCTAATGTGATCTAAATGACATTATGTGTGTTAATGAAGACCCATTCTAAACTCCATATTTTGCATATGGGTAATTGTGCACGAAGTAGAAAGTAGAAAAGGGTACTGCACGTTTATACTAAAACCAAATGCTCAGAAACTTTTAGGGAATAATCTTCATACATATACCAACATCAATCACTAGAAGCGATATTAAATATTTATGTTTTGAAATAATTTTATACGCTGGTATTTTGCAAATGCAGTAATATGTCTCACGTGCTATTTACAACTAAACTAAAATGCTTTGAGAGTGTAAATAAGTTGAAAGAAATATATAAGGTCCCAAAGGTTATAAATGAAATGTATATTTCCATTATTTTATATTCTGTATTTCAATAACTGAATTCAATTTAGGCCTGCATTTTCCTTACTTTGCTTGATTCTGTTCTCATGGGAAGGCTTCCTAAACTTGCAAAGCGAAGAGAAACTATGGCTCATAGGGAGAGTTCCCATTCGCATACGAGATCTGCTTGCCACAATTTTGTTACTTTGGGAACATCTGCCATGAGAAACTGGCCTCTTGAACTCACTCATGTACTTTTACAAAAGGACCATTGTTGGGAATTTATACACACCAGATGGTTTGACAGCTTACGTGATCACCACCATTTTGCTATGATATGTGTCTTCTTTATGGTGCATGACAATCACCCTATACGAACTTACCAATGGACTGGGTGGTCTGACCAGATGAGGTGACCCTTGAGGTGTCACCCCGGAACTTGAGGATTATATTATACATTGATGTTACGAAAGGTAACGTGCACTCTTGGAGAGAGACTCTTCCACATCGCTACTTTTTACTCTTTGGAACTTCCGTGCGGACTCTATTGGCTTTCCCTTCGACTGACCCTTACGCTGTGTGCGCATTTCTCAGACTTCTTGCCCTCTCATTGGAGAGTACCTTTGAGCTGTCATGGTTCATGTACCTTCCTGAACTTTCCGAGAGCTTTGGTAATTATTGGCAAACTCAAATTTTGATTTGACCATCTTGTATTCTTGGGTCTTAAATGCCTGATATTGATGTAATTACTCCTTTAATAATTATGATAAAGTCTAACTCTAACTAAATCCTATTTCTGTCTCTCTATGATTTGTCCCCAAAAATTGATTGTGCATTCCAATTGGGTTGTCGATGGTCGGAGCGAATTCTAATAGAGAGATCCCTGGACAGCAGATACTAATGTTCTTATTCTGTATAGCGCCAACTGAATTATTGGTTTGTATGATCTTGGTTCAACTGAATTTCTTCAAGAGATTTGGATTAGCAATAATAATACTCTACTTGTATAGCTTAGTTCTGAGAGTCATATGCATTAATCTAATTACAAGTTTGTAGGTCAGTTACCCAATTACTGGTCTTCATTGGATAACTGGAGATGGATCCCCTATGTCTGACCCCAGTCGGCACAAAGCAAGATCCATCGGAGGAACAAGTGAATGAGAACTTATGTGCGACTACATCATTTTTTCCAACATGCCCCGGCAACTCTTAGTAACATATGTTCTGGCTTGGTTTCTAATGCTGCACCCATCAGGTAGTCCAACACCACACACTCTCCCAGTTCAGCCAACACACCCTCACATTCCTGTGTGCTGGGCTCTGCCAACCAGCGCACAATCCACTAGGCTGGAGCGTAATATAATTGACAATTGGGTGCTCCCAGTCCCCCCTCCTCTAGAGGGGCATACAATTTCGACACCACCACTCTGCATCTGTCAGTCCCCCATATCAAGGACGTATCTTCTGAAGCTCCCTAAAGAAAGCGGAGGACAGCACCACCAGTTTTGGATAGCAACCTAGGTAGGAACAACATTTTGCAATCATGATCCTTCCCATAGGTGACGGTGGTAGCTGGGTCCAAAATGGCAAGGGATGCCTTGCCGTCATTACGACACTTCTCATATTTCCATCTATAAGGTTGTCACTCATCACGATGCATAACACCTAGATATTTAAATGTGTCTAAGTTTCACTGGAGGGGGGTGGATGGAAGGGGTTGTGTTAGTCCCTTAGGGATCTTCAGTAAGTGGAACATGCACAATTTGTCCCAATTGATCTTGAGACCTCACATAACTCCGAATTGATTGAGAAACTCAACTGTGGTACATTAAAGCTTTCAGCACGTTGCTAAATCAGAGCACTGTCAGTGTAAAGAGATACATTGTGGGTCTACAGTCCGATGGTTATGTCCAACTATGGGCCTTTGGATCCTAATAAATGTGCCTGAGGTTCTAAGGAAACACAAGGAGATGATGGACGGAGTGCTGAAACTTTTCAAACACTCACCCCCAGTCACAGATCTGGGTTGAATCCATCATCATTCTTTAGCTCACTTTGCCACCCTAGTTCAGAAATAGCCATATGCAAATCAGTCTTGACCCTGTGCCTCATGGGAACAGTCCAGACCGAACTGCCAAGCCATGTCTTCCCTGGACCGGAATCAAGCATCCTGGGACCGGTTTCGGGCTAAGAGCCCTCATCAGCCAGGCTAGCTTGAATCCAGTGGCAAAGTGAGCAAGGGACCCACGTCTGGGCATACCCTGCCAACTTAGGGCGAACAAAGCAAACACAAGGAGATGATGGACAGAGTGCTGAAACTTTTCAAACACTCGGGCTGGACGGTTCCCATTGGGTGCAGGGTCAAGACTGATTTGCATATGGCTGGGTCCAAACGAATGGCATGGTGAGCAAAAAAAGATGGATTTAGGCCCAGATCTCTGTACTGGGGTGAATGTATGACATTGTTCTGCATTCTGTCCATCAATTGTTCTTTTTGCATTTGACACCCCGAGTGGGACGGGTATGCCCAGACGTGGGTCCCGTGCTCTCCATGCCACTGGA
This sequence comes from Calotriton arnoldi, assembly GCA_963921515.1. NCBI lineage: Eukaryota > Metazoa > Chordata > Amphibia > Caudata > Salamandridae > Calotriton > Calotriton arnoldi. The sequence continues at coordinate 4,539,799 of CAWUFW010000089.1, read as the reverse complement.
GTCAAGCTATCCTGGCTGATGAGGGGTGAAACCCCGAAACCGGTCCTAGGATGCTTGGTTCCAGTCTAGGGAGGACCTGGCTTGGCAGTTCGGGCTGGACTGTTCCCATTGGGTGCAGGGTCAAGACTGATTTGCATATGGCTGGGTCCAAACTGGAATGGCATGGTGAGCAAAAAAATGATGGATTTAGACCCAGATCTCTGTACTGGGGTGAATGTATGACATTGTTCTGCATTCTGTCCATCAATTGTTCTTTTTGCATTTGAGGTTCTATGGCCAACAAGAAGATTACGGCGATACAAAAGGGGATGATGGACGGAACGTTTGAGCCAATCAAACACTCACCCCCAGTCAACTGATCTGGGTTTAATCCATCATCATTCTTTAGCTCACTCCACCACCCCAGTTCAGACATGGCCATATGCAAATCAGTCTGACCCTGTGCCTCATGGCCCCTTTTGTATCAACAAGAAGATTACAGCAGAGAGAGAGAGAGAAGTTCCGCCTGGTGCCTCGCTGTAATGTTATAGGGTCCAAAATCTCAGTGCTTTTGTGTGCCCAAGCTAAGGGGTCTTTGTATTGTAGGGAAACTCACCCCTGAAATCCCCCACACTCATATTCCGCAGAACACCACATAGAGGAAGAGCCAACTCAGCATATCAAATGCTTTTTCAATGTCACGGAATGCTATCCAACGGTGTGTGTTGCTTCGTTTCACCCAATCCATAATGCGGAACAGCCGTCTGAGATTGAGTAACAAATTCCTGCCTGGAATAAACCAGTTTTGATGAGGGTGAACTATCGATTGTGCTATTGGGATTAGTCAGGACACTAGTACTTTTCCCAGCACCTAATAGTCTGGGTTTGAAAGTGATAGTGGCAAGTATGAACCTATGTTATGAGGGTCCCTCCCTGGCTTTGGGAGGACCACTATCAGTACCTCCCTCATGGATGCCAGTAGACTCCCTTTATCCCTGGCTCCCTAGTATGTTTGCAATAAGCACTGCGTGAACCCCGCAGTGTATGTGCCATACAATTCTAAGGGGAAGCAGTCACGTGCCATTTGCTTAATAGCCGAACTGATCTCCTGGATCAAAATTGGAGCCTCTAGATCTTGTCTCTGGATCTTAGTGAGGGTCAGCAAGGCCAGACAGTCAAAACACTGTGGTAATGTATCCTGGGGGACCCTGGGGGTTCCTCACATAGTTAACTGTAGTAAGAATGGAATACCATATTAACTATTGTCCCGTCGGAGGGGCGTGGCCAGCATCCAATGGAGTAGGAACCTTCCTCGTGTGGCCCCCGCTGGCCGATCCCTGTCCAGTGCCATCCTGTGGACAGCGACGCGGGGGGGACCCCATCCACTCCCCCGGTCCTCTGGGAACTTGAGTCACCCAAATCGTTATCCAGAGGCGGGCTGGGTTCCGTGAAAACTACAGCCGTGAGAGACTCGCAGCTAGAATCTAAAATGGCAGCGGTCCAGGAGTGAAGAGCTCCGGGGGAGCCCAGCCAGGCGAACGGAGGGAGCGGAGGAACGCCGCGGTCCTGCTGAGGGGGACCGCTGCGACTGGACAGCCAACATGGTCAGCGAGGCAGGAGACGTGTTCCGAGGGAATCCTGAAGGATGACCCGGAGAAGGACAGTCGATGAGGGACAGAGCGAAGAAGTGCCCGACGACCTAGGCGAGGACTGGGCATGATTGGCCTCCCCAGAAGCAGGTACGGAAGCGGCGGGGGGCCCCTGTGGCGAGGACTGTGGTAGTGAGCCCCGGCACGAAGAGAGGGGAGAGGTTATCCGGCAACCCCAGCGGACCTCAGATAGTGGCAGCGAGGTAGCAGAGGCAAGGCCAGGTCACTGGGAGGGTACAGTGGGCTCCGGCGGCCTACAGGTGGGCGAGTGGGCGCATGTGAAGATAGTCACCATCCCCGAGAACCGGATCTCCCAGAACCGGACGCAGAGATAGCGGCGAACAGATGGGGGACCCCGGGAGACCCTGATTAGCCACACTCTAAAGAGCAGGTCCAGAAAGGTGCTGACAAACTCCTGCAGAGAGGCCATAAACGTGCTGCACTAAAGTGAGCAGGAACAACTGAGGAGAAGAGCGGACACACAGTCCGGGGATCCAAAGCGGCCACTACAGGTGACGGAGAGAGGGCCGCAGAGAGCAGTGCGAGGTAGGCCTGGGAAGCCTTGAAGGGCCTCCCACAGAGAGGAGGGCTGATACTCCGGCGGGAAGAGGGGAATTCCCCCGTGGGGCCCATGACGGCACTAGAGGAAATATAAAATTGGAGCACTTCGGTGCAGGACAGAGCCTACATTGTTACAGTTAACGGAAGGCCTTAAATAATCAACAACCTCAGCCACACGCATGAACGGATGGAGGATGGGGCCGGCATACTGGGAACATCAGTGCTAGAAACAAGGCTTGTCTAAGTAGTGAATGTGATGATACCGAAATTGGGTGATTTACACTAAAGGCAGCAAGAAAAGCAGGGGGAATAGGAATCAGGTGGGCAAGAGCGAGCCCCTCTTAAGTGAGAGCACCTTAAGCACTGGGGGAGAGCTGACCACCCAGGGAAAAAAAAGGACTTTGGAACATCCACCAGGCATGCTCAGAGGAAAACATGGGGAAAACGAGCAAAAGGAGAGAGGTCGATCCCCCGGCCTAGGACTCGGAAGACATTTTTGCGCCGGCCCCTCTAATCCATCTCTAGAAGCTGAACCGACAGTGCCAATGCTTCAAGATATCCTACAGGCTATCAGAGCCTCTAGACTGGCTGTAGAGAACAAAATAGACACTGTAAGGGAAGAAATGGGCCTCATACGAGCTGACCACCGTCGGCTGGCCGAGAGAGTGACCACGACGGAAACTGATGTTAAAAAGCTGAAACCGATCTTAAATACGACTGCAGAAAGGCTGACAGCAGTGGAACCCCAAGTGAAGGTATTGACAATGAGGGCAGAGGATGCTGAAAATAGGTCCCGCCGCAACAATATCCGGCTCATAGGCCTGCCAGAGACAAGTGAGGGTAGAGATATGGTGGCCTTCTTGGAGAGGTGCATCAGAGAGGAGGGGGCGCTGGAGGGCCTGTCCCCGTTCTTTGCACTAGAGAGAGCACACAGAGTACCTGCGAGACTCCCTCCACCTGGAGGCCCGCCGCGCTCAGTAGTGCCCCCCCTACTGTTCTACAAGGACAGAGACCATATATTTGGACAGGCTAGGAAGAGTGAACCCCTAGTGGTGGACAACAATACGGTCAGATTTTTCCCTGACTTCACTCGAGAGGTCCAACGGTAGAGATCATTTTTCTGGCGGTCAAGAAGAAGCTGCGGCAAATGGAGGTTCAATACGCAATGCTCTTCCCGGCCACACTGAGAATAGTGGCCTCCTCGGGCACTCTCTTTTTTAACTCACCGCAGGAGAAATAGGAATGGATTGACCAGCAGAACACCGGGGGTGCCCCTAGGGAGCAACAGAGGAGAATGGGCACCCAGGCATGAGGAGGACACAGCAAATCTACAGCAGCCCCTTCCAAGGCTGAAAAGCAGCGGGAACGTGAAAAAGTCATGGTGGCAGTAGCCTCTCTGAGTGCACCAGGCTCCAGTGGAGCCTCCTCTCCGGTAGGGGGGACCTAAGGGATTCCGACTCGGACCACAGTACCACCACTACGAAAGGTGCCAGCCAGGAGATGCCACTGGTCCAGCTACAGCGGATGAGATTATTTGACTGTCCCAAAAGCTGCAAGTATTAACTAAGGATGTGTAGAAAGGGTGAAACGAATCCCATGTACAAACTCTTATATCTGGGGGGGGATTCACCCTGGATGGGAACATTAGTGGCCTGATCTGCACACTGGATGGGTGAGAGAGTGGAGGGTCCACATAATTGGATCCTCCAGATGCGAGGGGGGCCAGCCCAACCCATATGCTCACATGTTGGGCGATGTTCTTGATTGTTTGGATGAGGAGGGTTTGCTTGCTTGTCCTGGGGACATAACACACACCAATGGCTTGTCCCCAATCGTACAAGATAATCTCATGGAACATTAGAGGGATGCACACTATGTCCAAGCGATATAAAATCTTATCATTCCTAAACAAATGGGGAGTCCATATAGCTCTTTTGCAAGAATCCCACCTGTCTGCGAAAGAGGGGGAGGCTCTTAGACGTAGATGGCGAGGTCAAATCTATCAGACATCGTACTCCGCCTTTTCCAGGGCGGGTGTCCCATTTCAGTGCACGGGGGAAGTGATAGACCCAGACGGCCGTTACGTGGCAGTGAAGGGTCGGTTGAATGGCCGAGACATAGCGATTGTGAGTATATATGGCCCCAACGTAGATCAGGGTGCATTCTTGACTAAGATCACTGGCACTTTGGCGACCTATCTCCCTCATTCAGTAATTGTTGAAGGAGACTTCTTCTGTATAGCTGATCCCGAGAAGGATCGCTCACACCCACCACTGAGGGATGCCCCAACACAGAGTGGCTAAGGCATTTACAGACTGGCAGGACAGATGGGGCGTAATAGACTCCTGGAGACACCTGAACCCGGAGGGCAGGGAATCCTCCTTCTGCTCCCCGGTACATGATTTACATGTTCGGTTGGATACGTTCTTGTGTTCCCCAGACATACACACCCAGACCCAGTCAGTGGAATGTTTAACGCGCACTCTGTCCACTCACAATCCAGCCCTCCTACATTTGAGGTGGGGACAACTGCGCCAAAAAATACCAACATGGCACCTCAAACCTGAGGCTCTAGAAAACCAAGTGTTCCATGAGGAAATTAGAGACTGCGTTGTGAATTACTTTAATACTAATGCAAATACGACGACGTCCCGACTAACAGAATGGGACGCTTTTAAGGTGGTGCTTAGGGGCAAGTGTCTGGCAACCTCTATAGGACTACTACGCTCTCTAGAGGCGGACCTTCAGACTGCGGATGGGGCACTGCAGGCTCTGGAGATACAAAAACCAGGGCATCCGGAGCGGGACAAGCCCTACTGGATGTGAAGGAGGAAGTGGCCAAACAAACAGAGAGGCAACGTAGCTATGATTATAAACAATATATGGAACGCACCCATGCAGAGCGGGACAGAACTAGATCCCCCCTGGCCTGGTTGGCTAGCCCGTCCCGGAGGTGCTCTCCGATTCTTGAAATTGGATATACCGAGGGGCATATATTGTACTGACAGGAGGAAATAAATAAGACATTTCTGGAGTTTTATACTACCTTATATGGCTCCCGACAGAGGCAGGGTGACACCACAATTGGAGAATACCTGACGGCTATTCCGCTTCCCACCTTGGAACCTGAGGAGGCGGACGCATTAGGGGCCCCCATAGATATACAGGAAATACGAGCCGCCATCAAAGGACTAGCTAGAGGCAAGACACCCAGAACGGATGGGTTGCCCATAGAGTTTTATGCTGCTTATGTTGAAGAATTAGCCCCCAAACTGGCGGAATTGTTTGAGGCGGCTATTGAGGTGGGTCATCTACTGAGTTCTACTCGGGATGCATTGATAGTCCCCCTACTTAAGCCAGGCAAAACTCCCACTGATTGCGAAGCTTATAGACCTCTATCAATGCTAAATCTAGATTGTAAAGTACTAAGTAAAATTCTATCCACCAGGCTCTAACCTCTAATGACTGGTCTCATACACCAGGATCAGGCGGGATTCATCCCAGGGTGTAATACAGCTCTCAATATCAGACGCCTCATGGCCCTTATGGCAAGAGGAGACAAAGTACTAGATGTAGAAGCGGTCTTTGCATTAGATATAGCGAAGGCCTTCGATAGTCTTGAATGGGAGTTCTTATACGGAGTCATGGATAAAATGGTCCTGGGACAGAGCTTCTCCAAGTGGGTAAGATTGCTATACACGAGACCAGTGGTGAGGGTTAGAACAGGCCGGACGATATCAGAGGGCTGTGCGGTTGAGAGGGGGACTCGACAGGGATGTCCCCTTTCTCCATTGCTGTTCACTCTTGCCATGGAGCCTTTGGCTTCCCTGGCCCGCACAGGAGTGCGGTTCCGGGGGATTCATCATATTGCCCTCTATGTCGACGATCTTTTGTTCTTTCTTGGGAATGTAGAGGAGGATTTACTGGGAGCGAAGACACTAATGGAAGAGTTTGGAGAATCCTCCGGGTTAAAAATTAACTGGCAAAAATCTAAGTTGTTTCCGCTGGCAGCGAATAGTGCCGCCGCCCCCCCCCCCCGCCTGGGTTGGGAAATCTTAAGTGGGAGCCTCACTGCCTTGAATACCTAGGGGTAAAGATATATCATTCCCAAGCGGACATATTTGAGGGGAACCTGGGAACGGTCCTGAGGTCTTTAAAGACCAACATGGAATTCTGGAAGGGCCTTCCGCCATCATTGGCGGGAAGAGTGGCCCTTCTAAAGATGGTGGCGTTACCGCGACTGTTATACTTTTTTACTGTACTCCCAATATGGATTCCCCCAAAATGGCACACAGACCTACACTCCATAACAACATCCTTCCTGTGGGGTGCAGGTCGTAGACAGGTAGCTCTGAAAACGATGCAAAGCCAGACTATGGAGGGCGGCCTGGCGACCCCAGATTTCATGCGATACTACCTAGCCGCTCAATTACAGTGGGTGGCGCGGTGGGTGGGAGACCTCCAATCTCATACACGGGAGGTAGACCCGCTTGCCCCAGATGTGAAAATACTGTGGAAACTGCTCTTAGGTATAGACAAAGCCACAGCTGGGGATACTCATGCCGTGCAGTTGGCAAGGCGCTGTTGGAGGCGGTGTCTCCGAAAGACGCATACCCGATCTCCATATTCTCCTGATCTACCCATAACTATACTAAGGGTGCTGCCTCGCGGAGCGGCCTCGATGGGACTTGAGGAATGGGAATTGGCAGGGGTGACAAGACCGGGAGAGTTATATAATGGGGGGGAGCTCATGCCATTTGAAGACTTCAGACAGGGGTATGACCTGCCCCAGGGGGACTTCCTATTACACGCAGGGGTCGTAGCGGCGATACGGGCACATTGGAGGTTGGGGGTTGGCTGAGCCCCACAACACGCAACTTGCGCCAACATAGGCACCCAAGGTGGCAGAATTAAGGCACTCACATGTTTATATGGGGCCCTGAGCAAAGACACAATACAACCGCTTACCATACTAAGAGATAGATGGGCAGAAGATTTGAATGTTCCACTAGAAGGTAAACCATGGGAAAACATACTGTTAGGGATTCCCAGGACCTCGAAAAAAGCCTGCTTCCAACTTATTAACTTTTTTATTTTGCACAGGGCATACCTCACACCAGGGTGGATCAATACATTTTTCCGAAAAGATGATGTGAAATGCCCGAGATGTGGGGAGGTGGGGGCGGAAATCTTACACATGTTGTGGCATGCCCAGAGCTGCAGAATTACTGGTCAGAAATAGTTGCCATTATAGGGGAGGTAATAGAAAGCCCAGTTCCAATAACACCTGCACATAGTCTCCTGGGACTGTTCCCGCATAACTCCAAATTGTGGGTCACCAGCAGATTCCAAGATTTAGCCTGGATCAAAGCTAAACGCGAGATTACGCGACATTGGAAGTCGCCAGGTGCGCCCAAGACCACCAAGTGGAGAGCCGAGCTAGAGAAATGGGTGGCCTGTGAAGGGAGGGTACTCCTCAGGAATGCCAAGAGAGGTATAGGCTCACTGGAGCGAGCTAGGGCCTGGGAAGCTCTGGTCGCTAAATTAAAGGAACTGGAGCCTACATCGGGGGATGCCACTCCGGAGAGGTGGTCCCCACAAAGAAGCCCAGAACAACAGGATAGGGGAGGGGAGCACGCTGAAAGTATCTGATGGTGTAAGATTTGAATGTATCCCTAGATTGACTCGAGAGAAATGGAAGTATGGGGACGCGGGTGGAGGGGGACGGTGGGGCTAGTAGCTAACAAAAGATACGCTGATAAGGTCTGGTTAAGAGAGATCTGCGAAGGGGGTGGGAAAGGGGAGTTGGGCAATTAGGATAGGTTAAAGGGAAATGCATGAATATGAGAACCTCATTGATACTTGAACTGTTGAAAAGCATCGGGAAATGTTACCTGAACAGACTGTGAACGGAGGAGACAAAGAATATGTGAAGGGAAATGTAATGATTATATCATGATGTATGCAGAAATCCCAATAAAATATGTTTAAACTATTGTCCCGTCGTGAGTGTGTATGGCACTTATTGGTGTTCTCGGTGTCTCTGTCTTAAGCAATGTTGTGAGCATGGTACCTGCTTTGTCACCAGATGCATGCTGACAAGCAGTATATTTCTTATAATCCAGGCAACATAGCAACAAAAGAGTCCTGTTATAGTTCTTTCTCAGGTCCACCAGGGCTGTTGGTGCTCAATCGTCTGTCACACAACGATTTCCTGGGTCCCTGATGAGTTCTTCAATGTGTGTGAGCTCTCTGCGAAGCACCTTCTTTGTGCCCGCCTCCATTAAATATATCCCCCCTTAGGACTACTTAAAAACGCGTCCCACTCCACAGTAGCATTCGCAGCCCTGCCCTCATTGTCGGTGAAGTTCTGTTCCCTAACTGGTCCCGGAATATCTAGTCATGTAATGCTACCGATGGAAGGCGCCACATGGGCATCTTTGGGCGTGGTCTACCCCACTGGCGGTTGACCCGCAGAGGGTTGTGACTGGAGAGTGTGCGGCCCAGGTACTGTGCACCTGCTAGCTTTGCATGTACCTCCCCCATGCCAAAGGCCATGTTGATTCTAGTATGTAACAAGTGCACTCCTGAGTAATAGGAGAATTCTCTAGTGCTCAAATGGAGCACCCTCCATAGCTCCATAACTTAAGTGTGCATAGATCATTGCTATAGCATTCGGGTGTTGGCTAGTGCCAGGGTTCCCTCATAGGTGGATGGGACCTATCCAGATGCAAAGCTTGAACAAAGTTGAAATCTCCACATCAAATGGTCAGGATCTGTATGGTCGTTAAAAGGGTGGGGTTGAGCGGTAGATAGAAATGGGACTGATTGTTATTCGGGGCATAGAGTGCCACCAGTGCCAGGGGTACTCCGTGATAGTCTCCCTTGGCCACCATATATTGCCCTTATAGGTCTACCATGGGTGATACCCCTCAGGTATAGCTAGAGTAGGTGGTGTAGTGTACACTGCTCCTCCATCTCTTGGTCAGTTTCTGCAGTTCACCAGCCATAAAATGACTCTCCTGCAGACAAGTAATCTGTACTTGCCTACATTTTATGTAAGCATGTATCCTATACAGATACAGGTGTATGGCAATGCCATGCAGGTTCCATGTCAGGAAGGTAATTATATCAAGCACCATCCAGTTACATAATGCACTCCTACCCATGGGGTATCCCCCATGTTCCACAAATCGCCCTCGCCTCTGCCTCCATTTCACCTATCAGATACTTGCTTCAGGTCCGTTACCATACCTTTAGGAACTAATCCCATAAACTCCCCCCTCCCTCCGAGGCTGAATTCCAAACATTTTCAGCCAAACAAAATGCATCTGGAACTTGCGCAAACAAAATATTCCACATGGATCAGGTATCTAGTGGCTACTACCAGTGTAGAAAGTCTCATCAGAACACCCTCCTGGTCCAGCATCGTTCCCTCACCCTTGGGCAGCAGTGTCTGGAGAGCAGGCCTCTTGCAGAGATGTCTTGCCGCTAGGTTGGTCTCGGTCTCTCAGTGAAGGATGGTTAATAGGGGGTTACTACCTTAGCAGCCATGTCAAGTTGTCAAGTCTGCTGTCTTTGTGGTGATGGTGGGCCCCAGCTGCAGGGATTCCACCATCTCATCAATAGAGTCTCAATCTGGTGTCAAGGTTGTTTCGGATCTCAAATCTGGACCTTCTGACTCCATTGAGCCTCTTCTCTCCATCTCTGCCACCACCAGTGGTCTCTCATGTGCAGCCTACTCTTTGGATGGTTTGTAGATAGTCTTCCTGTTGGTGCACCAGCGTGTTCTTGCAGGGAGCCATCCCTCTCTCATCCCCCGTCCCAGGTGGTGGAGCCATCACTACTCTGGTCTCCAGCCAGCCCCTCCCCTCTTGCGGCATCTGAAAAAAGAGCACATTTTTGCCATCCTGTATTCTAAGGCCTAGAGGGAATAACAACAAGATGTAGCTGGTGTAATCTCCATGAATGATTCCAGTTTCCTATGCATTTCTGCGGTGTAATCGGGAAAAATTGTCACCCTGCTGTTCTAAACATGCCTGGGGCTCTTGGTGCGGGCAAGCTGTAATATGTTGTCTCTGAAGTTAAACATGTTCCAATACCGGGTGGAGAGGGGGACCAGGCGTGGGATGACAACCGGGGAACCTAAGTGCCCTCTTCACTGAGAAGTGTGGATGTTTTGCCTCCTAGGACAGTATTCGCCAGCCAATTTTCAATGAACGGCTCCATGTTTGGCCCCTCCACCCATTCTCGTAGGCCCACCACTCTGATGTTGCTGCTGCATGTACAGCCCTTCGCGTCATCTGCTTTTATTTGTAGTAATTGGGCATCTTCCTTCAAGGTTACAATCTGAACCTGTGTGTAGGTTAGGGAGTGCCACAATATGGCCAGCGCCGATTCAGTAGTGTCCACGCAGACCCGAAATTTCTTTTGGTCTTCATGGAGGAAGCCCACCTCCACCTCCAATGTGTCGATCTTGGGGCCCAGGGAGGATTTAACATACAATATTGCCAGTAGCAATTCAGTGAATGTTTAGAAATGCCCCTGCAGCTTTTTCTTCATGGCAGTTGTGGGGGATTTAAATACAGGCTCTGGGTTGGAGGCGGTCGGCTGCTGGGCCCCCTCAACTTGTGGTCTTTGATTTTACCATCCACCCCTGGTGGTCGTGGCTCCCAGTGTCCATGAGTAGCTGGTGGCACGTTCCTCCCAAGGAAGCCTGGGATGTTTGCATGTGGACCTGCAGTGGTATTAGAAGCAATTACATGGATGGGTCAGTGGGTTGCATTGTTGGCGCCATCCCTAACCAGTCAAGGAATTAGCGCTGCTTGTACTTGCTGTTCTGGGCCACACAGGTGCCTCTCAGGAGAGCAAAACAGTTCCCCTGCAGCAAGGTGGGTCCCTGTTCAGAAAAGCAGGTGTGCTGAGGGGGTTCCAGCACTCCTCTCAACCCCCAGCTCAACTAAACAGTTCAGGGCTTAATGTGTGTGTGTGTGTGTGTGTGTGTGTGGGGGGTTCAATGCCTGAGTTTGGCTGGTGCAATGTTGTCGTCCACTTCATGCGTTGAGTCTGCAGAACTCTCCTTGCAGTCCATCTGTGGCGTGTACTCTGGGGAAGGCAGTTGTCTGCTTCATGCGTCGGTCTTGTGGAAGTCCCCACACAGTCCACTGTTGCGTCTGCCCTCAGGTGGGATAAAGGACAAGATTCTTATGGCACAAACTCATGCATGCGGAGCCCAGCTCTATACGACAGTGCCACCCACCATCTTGGCCGCGCCCCCTCAGAGAGCCGTTAATGGAAATTCAATTGACACAAAATTATTCTGGTCTAAAGGAAGGGCAACATTTTGTGTTTTATGCTCTATAATGGTGTTCATGAAGTCTTGTGGGTAACCTACATACCACTAAAATAGAGCATAAAAAACACAAAATCTTAATTTTATGAAAATATTATTCAAAATGTGTTGGGTCTTACTGGGTTTTTGTGTGCATGTTTCATAAACTAACATTATAAGTACCATTTTTCACTAGAAGATGTTGAACGAGTAAAGAAAATAAAGATTGGCGATTGAAAGCATTTTTTACTAGTAGTACATAATCAAAGCACACACTCTCTATAGAATATGGAAGACTAAAGAAATTCAGCAAGATGTGTACCTCCGAATTAGACGATGTATTCAATGTATGAATAACGAATAAGATACATTACTTTAGTTTAAACTTTCAAGAGGCTTCATATTTATAATAACTGTCCAGTAAAATTACACAATGATTCTGTATTGTTGATAACAGACGTACAATATAGCTCCAGAAGAATGTTTCATTGCACTGAACCCTTCGGAAATCTAAAATTGTAATTCCACACACACCAATACTCCTGTAGAAGGGAAATATCTAAACTATTTCCTCTATGACAGTGCTTCCGAAATTTTTTAGAACCAAAGCTCAGTTTTTAGAACAAACTTTCAGGACCCACCTAGCTTTAAAGCACAGGAGGAGAGGGCGATTTTTAGTGTAATTCAATGCTGTGAATTACTAAATTAACATTTTTCACATTCCTCACAGCAATTGTTTGTAAATATCATAACCTTAACCACGCTCTTTGATATGTGTTTATCGGACTGTTGCCAAGATATTGGTCTGCAGATGGTGAACTGCACTATCATAAGGCTTCTGAAAAATCTTAGTGTTGATAGCAGTGATGTAAGCATATATATATATATATACACACATATACATAGTGTAGGGCTTACTGGCGGTAACAGGAGTGCTTGTTGACCCCGAAGGACCCCAACCAGCAGTGTGCCAGAAGGGCTAGGTAGCCCCACTTCCTTCGGTGGATTTTGGTTACGGGGCCCTATCCCCTGGAGCCTGGCATGTTAAGAATGGGGAGGGGGACAGCGTGGCCCCCTTTCCCTTGGCCAATTTTGGCTCCGGGGCCTGCCCTTTATTTTATTAATTTTTTTACATGGGAAGGGGGCCGCCTCCCCCGGGACCTGGCCACTTTGTTGGGAACCGCAGGGGGGAGCCTGAAGGCCGACCTGCCTGATGTCCATCCAGTGTTATTGAGTTTGCCCTGTTCGTGTTGTCGAGTCGCCCAACGTCCATCGATCTGCCCGTGGTGGAATACGATCCCGCCTTGATGTCCCACGACCTGCTGCGACTGTTCCCTCTCTCTGGCTGAGAGGGATCCGCTTCCTCAGCTCTCTGTGAACACTGTCTTGGCCCCTGCTGGCCTGGAAAGGGCCGGCTCCTACCCAAGGAGCTCTGGTGAGGGCTGGTAGCCCAAGCCAGGAACTGATGTGAGGTGAGGAGACAGATGGCTCTGGGGTGTCCCGGCAGAGGCTACTGACTCCGTCCGTGCTGTTTTGGCCCGCAGACTTGGCTTTCATTGTGGCCTCGGTGCATCCACTGCTTGTAATCAGGGGCTGTTTCCTCCCATGCCCCCCTCCCCCTTGCGGGCAACTTCTGGGGGGGAACTCTCATGTCCTGGTATGCCCGCTGAGATGCTACCTGGCCGGAGTGCAGTTCTTGTCAGGCTAGAGCATTTGGTCCAGGGTGAACTGACGTTTTACTGGCAGCTCTGGGCCATTGTTCTCATGAGCAGACCTGGGCGTAGTTCACGGAGTTTCGCTACACAGAACTCCGCAAAGTGACAAAAAAAACTCTGCGGAGTTCCGCAAGTGGCAGAGTGCAGTGCCAACTGCTGTTCGCGCTGGTCTTCCTGCCGCTCGGGTAGAAATTCTACCCAAGCGGCAGCTCGCACTTGCGAACATACTGATCGCGAACGCGAGCGGGGCGAAAACTCTGCTGCACTTCGCGAGGTGCGCGGAGCGCATAGTGCAGAAAACTCCACAAACTCCGCAAATGGAGCGGAGTTCACTGCCCAGGCCTACTCATGAGTGTGAGGTCGGTGGCTCAAGCATTGCTCGCCTCCGACTTGGAACCCCTACTTCCATTTACTTGCTTTGGTTGGGTAGTGTCTAACTGATTCCAGTTGTGCTTGAACCAAACACCTCTCCATTCTGATCTGCATGCCCTCCCCTCTGTGCTCTGCTGACTGCGCATGACTGGCTTTTGGCAAATGTAGCGGTGCCCATGATTTTCGGGGCTTTTTGTTCACTTCAATTGGGGGTCTCACTGGGCTTGGTTAGCCTGCCATTTTCTGGTACCCTTTTCACTTTTTCCCCAAAAAAGCCCCTTCCCAAGATGGCAGCCCACCACCACAGCTGAAATAGACAAAAGACTCCGGAAAGGAAAGAAGGGCTCTATGCACACACAGCATATCAGAGCCTCAATTGGGGTGGCCATCTTTCAATGATAATCGTCTGTCTCTCAATTTAACCGAAGGGTTCTGCTAGCCTAATAATGCAGCACTGTCACTACCTCTAATGATTCCACCTTTTGAATAGAGTTTTAGATTTTGAGCCACACATTTTTTATTAGTTTGCTGATAAGAATAATTTTTCAGTGCTTCCAATATACTCCCCTGAACAGCACTTTCACATCGATGTGAATCCCCAGTGCATTTGACATTTATTTGCAGTCTGGTTATATTCATAGTGGGACAAATGTATCAATTGGTCAATTTAAACCCTTAAATTGTGGCATCAGTAGCCAACATGGAGTCAAACAACCTACTGGCTAGCAATAGCTTGCTGGCACAGATTAGATTCAATGCATCCAAGATTAAATACCCCCCTAACCTTTCTAATTACTCAGGTAAGAATTTCAAACATAATCTACTTAAACGAACTCTGAAACACTCATATTTAACACTTATCTCTGTGCAAAAAACAGAATTGTGGTTAATGACTTAAGTTTCTTCACCAGCAGAAGAGCTCAATTGAGAAGAGCTATAGCCTCAGTACTCCGGATTAACATCACTAGGAAAACCCCACATGGGCTACGTATTTCCATAGTCTCCACGCAGGCCTTCAATGCTGAAGCAACCATCTCCCTTTACAATATTGTAAACGTCCTAATCAATCATATGACCAGAATCTTGAGCAGTTTGACAGAATGTTTTTGATGATCAAAAATTAGGATGGCTAATAATGTCCTCTCCACATCTATAAATCAACGTTCCTTCCCCCGTTCCATGAAAGAAACACAGGCATCATCTAGTCCTACCTCTATCTGTTCACCTACGCATCCTTGCGTCCTTTCCCTCCTCTCCAACAGTGTAACTATAGTTGCTGGTCCCAGTTCATCTACTCCCAATGATCATTCTTGACCCTCTCACATACTCCGCTCATCTGAACGGCCCCTTTCCCTCAGTTCATAGAAAGACAGGAATTAATGCCCACAGCCCAAGAACGGCAAACAGCCTTAACCCAAAATTATTTAGGGCTTCTAATCTTTCTACTTCGATCAAGGACACTCCCTCTACTACCCTTTCTGTGGCCCAACAAGTGACCCACACGAACCCTACGTGCTCCAACTTGCTTGCAAAGACCTCTTTGCAGCACTTGAGGCCGGTCGTGATCGTAACTTGGAGCCCTCTGCCTTCCCCTCCTCCAATAGTCACCCATAGTACACCTCCTACTGGCCCACTTCCTCCTATAAATTTCCATAACACATCCCTTCCCACCTACCACCCCTCTTGTCTGCAGAACACTCCCCCCGCCCCGGAGGGCCGACACTCACCCTACATCCACTACACTCCCAGCCTTATTGCAGACTTTCCTTCCATGGAGGACAAACTCCCCAATCTAAGCCAAGACCTTCAACTTGTTAAAGCTGATATCCAGAACCTTATACTCATCACCGCAAAGCTTGAGAAACTTTGCAATCGCAACTGGACATCTGGGGTTAACAGGACCCCTAATACAAAACAATACAACACACCCACTAGGGGAAGGCAGAACTTTCCTTGGCTGGAGTCATCGACCAATGACAACTCTTCGATCTGCCACTGGACTCCCCGTCCCATTCTCAACCACTCTTCCAGACCCCTGAGGGTTACTTATCATTTATCTTATGCTGACATTCGCTCCCTGTTTTTATCTTATTCCTCTCCACATAAGGATTAGTCACCCTTGCCGGTCACTATCCAGACTATTCATTCCAACTCGCTCAGAGAACCCAGTATCAACTGCAGAACCATGAACAAGCATAATTTATTACATGTCCCCATAACTCATCATGAAGCACTAAATCTCATATCAAGTCTTTGCTTCTTAACTGCAAGTTTGCGGTCAGACACACAGCTGACATCGCGAATCTCATCCTAGCACAAGACCTAGACATTCAAATCCTAACTGAAACTTGGCACAAGGATACCTCTTCACATTATGGACAACCTAGTTCCACCTAACTATGACATCATCAGACTGGACAGATCTGGAAGAGTTGGGGGTGGCATAGCATGCATTTTCCAATCTATTCTTACATTGAAACATGTACAAACTGATCCAGTATCCATGTGTGAATAACTAGGTATTGAAATATGGAACAATGACAAGATTATGTGCAAACTCTACACGATTTACCACCCTCCAGAAAAGAGCCTACCTTTCATCGAACAATTAATGGGGACCATCTCCTCTAACTCGGACCAACACACCAACCAGATCTTCCTTGGAGATTTCAACATTCACTGGAACGATTCAAATGCCCCCTTACTTAACACTTTCAAGGCATTCCTTTTGGACTTCAACCTTACCCAATCTTGTAATGGCTAAACTCACAACAGAGGCTTCACCCTTGATCTAATCATCGCTAAGGATGATGTCATACAACTTGAATCCATATCCCCATGTGATTGGTCAGAACACTCCTTAATGTCCTTTCTCATCCTGGAATAAAGTGCTGATTAGACGGGGACAACTTCTTAAACCCAGACAATGGTCTAGAGACTTGAGAAATATCAATCTAATGGATCTAATTTCTATTAGCAACAGCTTTCTACCTTCTCCCACAAATATGACGAATGTGAAAGATCTTACCAATCACTTCATCCAATCAATGAGGAAAGACGCAATCTAAGGCTAGCTGTAAAATCATGGCGAAGCTCTCCCTTCATAGCCCTTCTCAAGCACCTACGGTCAACAAGAAGCTCCTTCCTACAACAAACACATTTGAAGCTCAAAAGCAGAATACTTTAGGGTGGAATTAGAAAATGCCAGAAACAGACCCACAAAAACGATTCAAAATTGTGAAAAAACAAGTTAGTTGCCAAGCTAAACTCCAATCAGTAGATGTGTTCTTGCAAAATGGAGATTAATTCTCAGCTTATTCCATGGAAAAGACAAGGAGAATTGAATCAGAATTGCAGCTTGCCTCCCAAGGTCTACTTACCCTGGATAAGCCTACTCTCCTCCCAGTGACAAACTTACTGTGATCCCCTCACAATGACTATACTTCTAAAAAATAATGCTACTTGGAGTGCCTTCAAACTTCTGGGTGAAGCCAATAGACTTAAAACTATAACATCAATAAAACCCTCCAACCATTTCAACAATCCTCTGCCCACCAAACTCAAAGAGATTAGATTGTCCATACTGCTGCTTTGGTCTAAGAGTATCAATGCTTCCCTCTCTCAAGGCATGATTCCTGATTGCCTAAAGATAGGTCAGGTCACACAATCCCAAAAAAACAACTGCAGATTTGTCTGACCATAACAATTTGTGTTCAATCACCAACAAAGATACTCGAAAAATGTGTGCACCTACAACTTAGCAACTACATTGAGCAATATCAGCTCATTGACCAGTGCCAATCAGGCTTCAGAACGGGACATAGCACCGAATTTGCTCTAACTCACATTGTAGATGATGCCCTCAGATTGCTTGATAAGAATACACCCTGCTTGCTCATACTTCTTGATCTCTCCTCTGCGTTCGACACTGTAAAACATGACAAATTGATTGAACTTCTTGAGAATAGGATGGAGCTATCTGGTCCCATTTTAAACTGGTTTCCCTTGTTTCTTCACAACAGGGCTCAAAGAATCAAAATTATTCGAACCCTTTCTGACATCACCTTGGTCTCGACTGGAGTGACTCAAGGTTCCATGCCCTCACCCACGTTATTCAATGTATAGATGGAACTTTTGACCAAGTTTCTGAAACAATCTAACATTCCTTACCATATTTACGGGGATGAGACAATTGTACCTAAAAAGTTCCTCATCTGAAGATAGCAAAAACTTTCAACTGCACCCTACTAAAAACCCAACAATGGTTAACCTACAATCACCTCATGCTCAACACTCTCAAAACTGAATTCCTTTTAATCACTCCCCATAATCACTTTTCCCCCATAGAAGAATGGATCATACACTCACAGCTCTCATCTGCACCCCTCACGTTATCGACTCTACTAGATCTCTTGGTATCACATTGGAAAAAACACCTAAATATGCTAGATCATATTAGTGCAACCATCAAGGGAGCCAATTATTAAATTAACACTTTAAGGAAAAATAAACCATGACTGTCAGTGTGCGGTTCAAGCCCTAGTCATCTCCTGATTAGATTAAGGGAGTGCTACTTTTGCAGGCTTACCTAAAGCAAGGATGGTGCCACTAAGGGCTAGACTGAACTCAGATGCTAGGCTCATCACGGAATCCAGGAGATTCAACCACATCACACCAGACATAAAACATCTAAAAACACTCCTGTTTGAAGCGAGGATCCAGTTTAATATAGCCTGCATGACACATAAGGCCCTCCACCACAAAACTCCTGTTTACCTGGCTAAAAAACCTGAACTATCTGGTGGTAGCCACACCTGAAGGGCTAATTCTCTAGTGCTGAACCCACAGAAGTTCAACAAAAAGAGAACTTATAACCACTCATTCTCTGGTCTAGCCCCAAGAATATGCACTCTCTGCCTCTCGAAATCAGGACATACCCCTCAACAAGCTCCTTCAAAAAAGAAGCACAAATTATCCTTTTGAATGGATTCCTCCAGTAGCACACCTTAAGTCACC
The DNA here is from genome assembly GCA_963921515.1 of Calotriton arnoldi. Taxonomy (NCBI): domain Eukaryota; kingdom Metazoa; phylum Chordata; class Amphibia; order Caudata; family Salamandridae; genus Calotriton; species Calotriton arnoldi. Next base: position 4,521,176 of record CAWUFW010000089.1, on the reverse strand, counting down.
TAGCTTAGCTATTTTCCTGCTGACACCCCTGGATCTTGATTGTACCAGGATGTTTGTTTATACCATACCTGTATTGATGTTTGCTTATTTCGTTTTGTATTTTTCCCTGCATGTATGACTTGACTGCTATTTGTACAGCACTCTGATACCCTGATGGGTCATGTTCATGCTATATAAAACTCTTCAAATCAAATTAAATTTAAAATAAGATAAGCCTTGTTGCTTCCCTGCCAGGTCCAACCTGCACATTACAGTCACCTTTCTTTCCAGTCCCTTGTCTGACCCTTGGAGACGCTTTTATGTCAAAGCAAAAAGCTAAGAACTTGCCCATCAGATTAATTCAGACACGTAACAACAGTGGTCCAATCGGAAAGACCAACAGAAAGGGCAAAGCTAAACAAATGAACTTATCCGAATTTCATTTATCCAAACCACCCTCCTCTGACTTGAGGAAGGTGGTAAAATATTACTTCTATCAATATGGAAGAACGTATATAACAATATCAATTCTTATCACACACAAAGAAGTAAATGCATGAATCTTTTATATGACAAATGACAGTATAAATACATTATTTACACATGGTCGCTCCAGAAAGAAAATGAGAGAAAAAAGTTCTCACAAAGAGTACCTGTGTGTGGAATTTTAACAGAGAAAGGAAGGATGATATTTTTACATATATCATAATCATTACAGAGAAGCCGGTCTGTTACATTTATTATACAGCATAAATGTGATCATATTGGAAGACAGTAATTGGTTCAATCAGAATTGTCCTTTGTGGACCAACTATCCAATCTAGGCTGTGTAAAGTATCGAAGTTTCAACCCGGCGTAAGGGAGGAGGGACAGTGTAAGCTTCACCAGCGGGTATTCATCAGGACTGGGTGACACCTTAGAAGGGTATCAACCTGTTGGAAAAAGGACAATTTGTCCAACTACATTAAAACCAATTAAAAATGTGTGTGATAGCATTGTCTCTTCAGCAAGGTATGTACACACTTGCCTGGAAATATCAATCATCTGGTGAGAGAGCTGCAGAATTAATCATATAAGGGACAAAGGCCAACAGGCTCCTCATCTGCAGGGAATCTAATCAGAACCCATGCAAAAAATGAACCCACTATTAATTGTGGTATCCTAACATGAGAGGACAAGCCTGCCAGACTTAATAAAACATAGCTCACCTTGTATAAAGAGGCTTTGAAGAAAGACTGAAGTATATGTTCACGCAGTGAAAATAACAGAAATGGCCCTTTTAATATCTTGCTTCGTTAGCCCAAAGCCACAAATAGGCTAATATCCAAACACAGGAAACATAATTCACTGGAATATACCAGTAGATCTATGCGCACTCCCAGCGTAGATGAAGGCCTCTTAATGAATTAATCCCCTGAAAGAGTACATTATTAAGTATTAGTCCCGTGCTGTATTACATCTAAAAATGAAAGAAAAGGAAGGTGCGCGGGCAGCCCAGCCGGGTCGCTCACCTCCGTCTGTTACCAAGTATCTCCGACTGAAGCGGACGCAGCTCAGTGAGCGGCACGTCCTCCAGCAGAGATAAAGCTTTACAGAACATCAGAGTGCACGTTGTTCACAGCACGCAAGGCATGCTGTCTGACGTGTTTACGTCCGTATGGGAGATTTATGGCGTTGTGCCTCACATGTTGGGGAATACTCTCACTCGGGCAAGCATATTCAGTCCTGTAGTGCAGGGATCAACTCTTGACCGGTTTCACTAGATCAGAGATTCCCCATTTTTAAGAAATGAATGTGTGTGGTAACAGCCAAAACACAGTGAAAAATGGCAAAAGTAAATCCTGATAGCTTCAGTGGGATCCGATTAGCTCCTCAATTATAAAACCATTTGAGAGCTTTTTGAAAAATGTTATTCAATACAGTGATGGTCATAGAACTATAGAGATTTAAACATGTACTTTGAGCATCAAACCACACATATTTGAGCATGAAACACAAGAGGCAAACAACATGTGTGTAAAGGGGTTCTGGAACTAGGGGTGTTCCAGAGAATTCCAGCGAAATTGGATTGCCTTTCTTGTGCTTAAAGGGACATAAACTTTCTCAGTGACAAGGTAACATCTGAGCAGACAGTTTCATTCCTGTATAATACAATTCTAGTCACATACTGTTCTTAACATTGCAAAATGCATGAAGTATCCCCCACTTAAACAAGTAACATATTCATGCATGGAATTCTTTTTAATCCAATATGTGAAAACAATATGTAAATATAAACCTACAACAAAGGATTGACAATTAGAGAAAGACTCTTTAAAATGATATTGTACAAATAGAAAACTAGGCAAGTGAAACATCAATTGTATTACATCATTGATAAATTGCACATATATGGTTGTATTTTATTAGTGTTGTGACACCCCATTCTTAGTGTGGTAAGTTACCCCTCAGGTTCAATTCAAATCAGATACAGCTTGCGAAATACAACACCACGTCATTCTCCCTCTCTCTCCTTTGCATTGCCGTGATTTTAAAACTTACTAGATTGCATGTTTTTGCTCTTCATCTAAAATGTGACTCTGACACTTGTTACTTGCTAGATTGCTCAGAGTTATTTCTGACTAAAGATGTGTCTCTGACATTTATTGTCTAAATTGTTTCTCAGATGTATCTCTCCTATGACCTCTTCGTGTACATCTTTCTGAACATCAAGATGTAGCCATAACAGGATGCGTCTGTCATTTAGAAGAATAAAATTGGCTAAGAGTAGGAGTGGGGTCCAACTGGGACTTCCACAGCTTTAGAAACTAAGACAGCGACATGGCTCGAAATAATAGTTGACCTTTTGATAAACTTTTGTACCTTTTGTCACTTCTGCCATTTAATTTTCCAAGCAGTGATGCAAAGTGCTTCATGTTCTGCGGTCAAGCACCTGCTAATGTTTTGATTCTGTGATCAATAGCTCCTCATTAAAAGAGTATAAAAGAGCTGCTCCTCAGTCCATTCGTTAACCACCTCGCACAGTCAACTCTTGGGTCACGACGCGTGTGTGCTCCAGGTTAACCGTCTTATCTAGCATTTTGACTGAGGTTGTAATGTTTCATTGTACTTTGAAATTCATTCCCTCTTTCATGTTTTTGCTCTTCTTCTAAAATGTGTCTCCGACACTTGTTACTTGCTAGATTGCTCATGGTTATTTCTGACTAAAGATGTGTCTCTTTGACATTTACTGTCTAAATTGTTTCTTGAATAAATGGTGCCACTCTTGACTCACTTTTATTTTAGTATTTTAGATAGCACATTTATGCTGTAAATTATGTGGTTAAAAAAAAATTACCCTCCAACAGTGTTAGCTACCCATTACTCAGACTCACCACCTGTCTAGAAATCTCCTTAAATTCATTTAGGCCTGGGGCCACTGTGTTCAAATTGTGGACCCACTTGCATTCACGTAGGTTAAGGATGTTGGCAAAATACCCACCTCTGGGGTTGGTATGGACCATCTCAATAACCAATCATCTCATACTGTCTATGAGATGATTCAAGGTGGTAAAGTGTTCTACCAGGGGTGCCCCCTGTGCCATGCACCTGATCCTACTACAATGTTGTAGAATGCATGCTTTCACCTTCTGTCGAGTCTGCCCCACATACAGAAGCCCACATGGACATCTAATCACATAGATGACATCCACACTGTTACAATTTGTGTGTTAATTCAGGCCTATATTTTTCAGCCTCCTCAACTGAAATCGCAAGCTAAGGCTGTGAATCACCATATTATGCCCTCACAAAGTCCTTCCATATTATTAATTAGAATTATCTGGCATTTGTCATGGCACTAATGAGTCATGCTTAGGCTACGACAAAACGCTCCTAAACATGTTTCTTTAACTTTAATTGTTACATCTAACTATCCTCACGTCTTCAATTAGTAATTTCTTTAGCTCCAATTTTCTCATCTCCTACAGCTGGTTTTCAAGGGCATTACAAGGAGGCTAGGCTCTGGTCTTCTCCATTGATGGTTTTTTGGAGCCTTCTTGTCACTCAAATGCTAGGATCCTCCTTTTGTGGGGAGTACCCTTTTCTCAGAGTCACCTCTTACCATTGCCCAAGGTTCAGAGGTGCATCTTAAGATCTAGCCTCCTAAGGGTTTTTTCTTTACATTCTGTCACTTGTAGCTCTAGTTGTACCATTACAATGACAAAACTACAAACACTAGAATGTATTGAAAACACCTTATCTGGCTCAGCTCCTAAAGCATGACATTAGGGAATGGGAGAGTTCTGCAGAGAAGCTCACCTTCCTCTTAGCCGGAGATAATTTGGCTTGGCCATCCCACATCTTATCCATCTGCATTGACTACCAGCTTCTAAAAGACTTTCTTTTAAGGCTTTCTGCACTGTCCATCAGACCAATCATAGAATCAGCTCCTCATACATATACAATTACTTTCACTTCAAATGTCCCGTTTTACCCCTTAGGATTTTTAACAAAGCTATGCTGTAGATCCCTCACTTTAACTACACTCGCTTAGATGGCTCTAGGGTCTTCTTGCACTACATAAAAACCATAAAATTTATTTTCAGGCCTATGTGTCTATGAACTTAGACAGTGGCAAGAAGTCCAAATTAACAGCGTGTTGAAAATGGCCATCTTTTGTATGGTATACCCTAGATATTTGGCTAAAATGTTTTTGTTGGCTTTAGAACACTTCACTTCTGCTAACCAGCAGCAAAGTGTAGTGCTTTCCCTTAAAATGTGCTGAAATTGGCATACATCTGATTGGCACATTTAATTTACTTAAACGTCCCTAGCATAAGAAACTACATGTAGCTAGTGCCTGTAAATATATTGCTATTAGAGAGCTGAAGCACTCATTGTGCTACTTTCTATAGTAGCCAAGTACAACATGTATCCAAGGGTCAGTTGGTTGACCTCCTGCTTGAGCTACAGGGCTACAACTAGCTTCCAGAGGCCTTTTTCTACGTTCTACCTGACCACTCCCAACTAGACCTGACCTCCTCTGCTGGCCTCTGTGGGAGTGAATCCTGACCCCAAACTACAGTCCCCCAAGGCCCTGAACCCTTCTTTGTGGTCACAGGTTAGTTCTACATGCCTAACTGTAAGCTACAATGGACACTATGTTGAGCATCAGCACCTACAACCTTCACGGCTTTACTGTATTTGAAACCAAGCAGCACCCGATCAACAGCTTCACTAGATCCATCGCGAGCCGCCTCCATTGGACTCAGACACCCCGCACAGCAGCTTGCCGTCAGCATCAAGCCCTTCCCCTGACCCAGGTAGCTGCCTGGCCCCGCTGAAGACTTTCTACAGCAATAAATGTTTCTAAGTGAGAGGGTAGCTTTGTGACCAGGACAAACTTGGTTTGATGTTATTTTTTAAATACAAACTTTAAATAAATATATAACTCTGGTTCTACCAATTGGATATATGTCGTTTTGGTGCCATTTTATTAATTGAAATGTTATCTATGTTTCTACATTGGTTCAGGATTTTTTTGGTGTTGTGTTTTCAATTTTTTACTGTTTGAGTACTGAAAAAATTGTTTAAACAGTGCATCCAAGTTAAGGTTGGCTGGTCTCTGCCATGGCTACCAGGGGATGAGCACAGGTGTACTTAGTACTCAAGTGCTGTGGGTATTATTTGAGGTTGCTTCTCACCACCATCAACTAATCCTCCAATTTCTAATACCATCAATTTCATAAGAAAGCTAGTGGTTCTTATCTTGTTTTTAATCTTTTTACCATTGTAGAATGAAAACTGATGTCACAAAAAAAGAAACTGCTAGTTACAAATGTAAGCTGCCTGCTAACAGAGCAGGAAGGGGAGTTGTAGAGAAGTCACTGAGAATGTCTCAATTGTTTGAGGCAGGTCGGTTCTTTCTGGGAATGTTTGGTGGTGGCAATTTTTTATTTGTGTGCGTTTTGGTATTGGGACCATCTCTCTTGCTATTCTTGGTGCATCTGGTCCACATTGCATATCTCTTCATTATGTAGGACCTGTGTTTAGAAACTAGACTGGTCCAAACAGAGAGTGCTTAGCAACCTAAAACATTTCACCTGAGATCCGACAAAATCCTAAACAGTAGTTTCCAAACAAGAATAAGCGGAACCCCCAGTTGAAGCGATGTTGGTTCTCTTTTATTAGCATGAATTGACACACCAAAGGTGCTGGACGAGAAGAGGAACAAAAAATACAAAAGCACTGAAGTTTGGATGAAGATCGTTAGATCCAAGCTAATGTCTATAAAATAGTTCAACTTGTTACCTTCAACTTTCTAAAGACCATTTGGTGAGGTGATCATTATACTGGAACATTTACGGGCCGCCATAATTAATTGAAGTCAAGTGAAAACACCAAAATCATTTTAGTGTCCATTATGGTCTGTACTTTAGCTCGGAGTCTAAGGAGCATAATGTGCTCTTAAAGGACTTAACTAGTCTGTGGGTGGTGGTGGTGGGGGGAGGCGCTCATATGGAGAATTTACTGTGCATTTGAGAAAAAAACCAAAGATGGGACTTGGCTGAAAGTGATCTGAAGCCACATTTTCAGCAACTTGTCGTATGCACAGGAGCAATTGGTGAGGCAAAACCCTTTTCTCCTAAATTGCCCGATTAGAAAAATACATTAATCACAAAAAATAATAATAATGGATGGATGGAATGTTTACATTAATCACACACACACACATGCACACACACACTGCATTGCACAGGATAGCATTTTATTCCCTAATTTCAGCCAAGCTGCTCCTCTCTGATGAGGTACAACAAGACTGAAACATGCCTGGGTTCGCTGTATTATTTAGAGACAACATGGCCAAACAATTTATGCTTGTCTGTCTATTTTGGGGAATTGACAGACTGCTTTGCATTTTGTTGATCCAAGGCAGCAGTGACAGAGAAAAGCCAACTATGATGGAATGAAAGGTGACCTGAGTAATTGCCTGAAATCTGTTGAGAAGGTTGCAGCTTGCCCATTACTATGTAGCATCCCTAAAGGTTATTTATGTGGAAGTTAAATCTCTGAAGATTTTGCATATTCATCTTCCCACAGACTAGACTTTTGCAGATTTTGAAACATGTTGTATATGTATTAAACCTAAATGCTCTCAAATTCACAAATGATTACATACTAAGTAACACAATTCTCTGTACAATAACTTGGCTAGCATCAAATGGGTTGTGTTGATGTCCAAGTCTCATTCTACTTCCAGGGAGAGTTCTTCAAAACTTATAAATAGGGCTCAGAAGCTCCTTACGTAATCTCACCAAAAGTCAATGTGGTTGGCCTTAACAGCTCTGGTCCCCTCTTACTCTGAAGGTGCAGGCAGTGATCCTAGAGTTAGTACCAGGGCATCAAGAATTATTGGTAAGAGGGCCTGGTAGATCCAGAACTCAAAACTGAAAAGCAAACTCAGACTTGATCACTAACTCAACGAATGGTTTTCGGATCTTGATTCTTCAAGTTAAATTGAACAATAACTTGCCCAACGGGGACAGAGGCAAGGAACAAAATATCTTTTTCAGTGAAAGAGTATCATGAATGAGATTTCATGTTTTGTGACACACAGTCTAGAACTTTAAAGATAATGTCCTGTTTTCTGATTTGGGGTATCACCTCCAACACCATACTTCCTTTAGAATACAGCACAACTCTAAATTAACCTCCAATACATTTCCTCTCTGCTCTGGTCATTTTACATCAAGGCATTCTTGCACCTCCAAGATATCCGGAGGTCCTCCCTGCAATAATGTTACCCATAGCCTATTTCTACTTATATAGAAATTATTATTCATAACAGTTTGACTTTTGAATCACGTTAATAACCCTTCCTTAGGCAACCACGTACAGAGGAATTAACCATCCATTTGCAATCTAAATTTAGGTGAGATTTTAGAGCGACTATTACACAAGATCTTACTCTGCTGCAGTGGCTCGAAAATGCAGATTGTTATCCTCCAAAAACTCACCTTTGGTAAGCCTTTACTACACAAATCGTAGTGATTGGACACAATCTGATCTGCTTGGTATTTGATGTCAGCTAGTTCCTGGTAATATCTTGCTGTAGGAGGTCAAGTACCATAGCCTAGTCATTATGCGATCATGGGTAAAGAAAGCCTTGCAATATCCTAGGCTCCTCTTACACTCCTGGAAGTTTGCAAAAGCAGTCACAGTTTGTTTGTGATGATCAACTAAAATGAGTGACCAAGACAAGTCTATTCATTTTGTTATATACAATCAACTATGTAGTGCCAATATTACTTATCAAACATTATTAATCAGTTATGCTCCTGACAAAAATGTTGCTATTCAGTGGAAGAACAGTAAAAGGACAAAAGAAGTCACACATATCCTTTAGCTACTCAGCTACCTATACTAGCTAGGTGCCTAGTAAAATCCAAATCTTTAAATCCTGCCCAACAAAATATTCCACAATGGCTACAGTCTAGTGGAAAACTCCTTGGATACAACTGATCAACATCAATCATTGGACCCGAGTCAGCTTCAGAAAACTTGCAAAAATACCTGACCAAAGTAAGGCAAGTAAAGAATTTGTTGGGCATCCTTCAATAGCCATGAAAAGGCACCTTCTAAACCTGAAGATTTTTCCTTTCAGAAGTCTCTCTTCATTTATAGCTCCTTACCAACATGTCCGAAGTTGAGAAAGAATGGATATCACACAGATTTCAACCTTGTCCTGCTTGAGTGATTTTTGCTCCACAAGACTAGACACAAGACTAGACTAGGCCTAATTGCTAACTGTACTGACCTTTTACACCCATTGTTCAGAGCCCCGAATGGGGCTTAGTCATTTTTCTGAGATGGGTCATTCTATTTGACTTTCTGCATTGACCCCCTATGCTTTTTTTTTATTTTTAGAAAGTCTGAATTACATTTTTACATTTTGAACTTTACTTTATATTGTCCTATGCTCTGTACTTTCTATTCATGGTTTGATCGTTATGTTATCTGAAATATATTTTTACTTCAAGCATTGTTATATCCCCCCCCCACATCCCCCGTATTTGTGAATAGGCATTTCGTATATGCTGCCATGCCAGAAATATACCATGAACCATGAAAGCAGCGGTCCTGCCATCAGCCCTGCAACTATATATTTGCTCATATGCTTAGCAGGCAACCCAGACTTAGTGCAAGTTGAAAATATTTAAAAACAATCATTGCTGGCCTGTGCTTACAGAGGTCAGTGTGACTGACAGCATATGGCCTACAAAAAATGTGTCAATTGCTAAGTGCCAAAGTGACTGGCTAATGTCTTGTAGGTCCTGCACTGTAAGAAACACTGCCTATGTGAGCAGACTTGTTTTTGCCATACAGGAGAAAGATGACGTTCGCAACTTCCTGACTACATTGTGTAGCTGTATCAACTCTGACCCCCCATTTCTGCTAGCAGAGGAAGAGGAGGTGGCAACGAAGGAGCAGGAGTGGACGTTAGCAGAAGAAGAGGTGGGACAAAATGGGCAGGTAATAGAGTTCTTTCCTTGGTAATGTGTGTGGGCTTGTGTTTCCATCCCTGGCATCTGCTATCTGCCACTCAAGGCACTAAGCTACAACTCAACTTCTCCTGGATTGGGTGGACCTCCATGGCCTTTCTAGTCACGATGGTGGACTTGGCATTTGATAGGCTCACTAATTACAATAAGGACATTATCTGCATTACGGTGGCCCTGTCATGACGGGTTTCTAATTAGTATGCTACGGATTTTCTATGCATTATGGGGGCCCTGCCATATTGTAGCATTATGGCTGTAGGAAAGTAAATTAATTTGGGGAAGGGTACCCCACTAGATTAATAGGACATTATCTCGTGAGGTTACAACACAGTTCAAGTCTGCCTAACCCCTCATTATTATGGAACAAGCAAGCAGCAGGGTTTGCTCAAGAGAAATATGTGATAGGTTCAAGAAGTACCAAACACCATTAAAGTCAAGAAACAACACAATACATCATACATAATTTCAATTTATTAAAATAAAAAAAATGTAATAATCGAAAATGACATTAAGTGTAAAAATCTAAATCAGTAGGATAGTTCCTCTGCAAGACGAGGTTTCATGGCTCAAAACATATTCACAGACAGGTGGGAAGCCAGCAGAAATTATATAATTACTACTGGGGCTCTCAGGCACCATTGAGTATGTTTCATTTTAAAAGTAACCTTAACTACCTATACCTATATAAAGCTATCTTCACCCATTGAGCTATTACATAAAATGGAACTTTAAATTAAGTTTAAAACATTCTAAAACACTTTGCCCATAACTAGCCCTCTCCAGAGGAAACCACAAGTTCATCTGTAGAGTGAAAACCGCATTATACCCTTTAATGTTTTGCCCGTCCGATTTTTATACATCTAGCACACAGCACTGGTGAGCTGCTAGGTACAATTAGCAAGGACTTCTCTAATGCAAAGAAGTAGGTTTCATAGCTTGGCAGTACACCTTTCCCTGACGTGTTACTGCAGTGTTCACAACCAACCAATTCACAATAGGAGGACCTGGAGTCACTTTTTACCAATCGTATGTGGGTGGTGCAAATGTACACTGCAGGCCACTTGTGCTATCCAACTGCCAAGCACATGCTACACCACCTTATTATTGTTTTACAGAAAAGTTAAATAGGCAAATCGAGTGTAAGCAATTGTACCTCATGCTACAGTTATAGAGCACGTACACTGGAAGCGTCACAGTGTCCACAGTCCTAATCAGGGCTACTGGAATTATCTGATTGTGCGGACGTGGCAATTTTTGCATAGTTATAGATTTGCCACATAATCCACCATCTGCCACATAATCTGCAGATTTTAACAAAGAAAATTTTGTTTCTACTTCAAACAGTTCAAAAGTTACTAAAAATGCAGCGGCACATGTTGCCGCACAGTAGAAGGACCTTTGCAAAGCTGGACTGGCCACTTTTCTGTTGCTTATCGCTTGGGTGTTAACCTGGTACTAATGAGGTGCACCCAATTCTCATACAGTGTTATCAGGTAAAAAAATGAAGAAATAATGCAGTAATACATTACAAAATGTGCCGCATAAAACCACTTAATTGGTCTTTTCTTGCCACATAATATATTCAACCCTGCTGCATAATTTGGCCCTCTCATGCCGCATAATTCCAGTGGCCCTGGTCATAATAACACCAGAAAACATTCCATAAAAACTATCTAAGGAGACCATGCAGAAAAGGAAACATTGCTACAATGGGCAGTTTACTGCTGCAGCATAAGGTGTCCCTCCAATGTATGGTAGAGCTGTGCTTCCTGCTGCTCATTCACTAACTCAGACAACCTCCTGAAGATAGTGCAATGCTATAACACCAGGGCAAGTTATGCTCTGTGCCTTTTGACATATTGAATTTATGATTTGGCTTTAGTTCTGCAGTCAGGACCTCACTCATGCCAACAGTATTCCTGTGCAGTATCCACGATTTGTGTCCAACAAAAGAGGAATACGAAGTCTGAGCAAAATATACAAACCACAATCTTCAGAAAAGGGCCCAAAGCGGATCAAGTCAGAGGAATAACTGTAGTGCACATAACACCGTAAAAAGGTCCCTCCACCAATGCAATTTTAGTTCACACATTACTAAAATTAGCTCAGTTACTTCAATGCAACGTTTACATGTTTGAAATAACGAATGTAAAAAACCTTTTTCTTGACTCGTCTTTCTCTGAAACTTTGTGTTCAAACCAGGAGTCCCAGGAAAAAAAGATCAGATGTTTCTTATAGACTAGGTTTAAGTGCTGAGACAAAATCATACGCCTGGGTTATTTGTAAGTGAGACCCTGAAAAGATTAGTAATAAAGTGCTGGAGTACAGACCGTGGGCGAACTTTGGAGGGCAGACCACTTACAGAATAAACCCATTAAAAGTAGCGAGCTCATTCATCCTTGTTGACAGCCAATTAAAGGTTGAAGTGTCTTTGTTTTTAAAGTATCCTTGTGATATTACCTCGGGCAGCGAGTATGAAACAATTTCCATGACGGTGTTTATCCCCAGAGGATTGACAGCCTAAACGACCCCTTTGAAAGGAGGAGTAGTAAGCGAATCCATCTACCTTTATTTGGCATTGAAGGTCAGTGAGTAAAAGAGATCTTGGTCAGAGGTGTACACAATATAAGTAGAAACGCTACACAATGTAAGTACACTTACACAATGACTATTTACACAGACATTTATTTCACCCAGTACATTATGAAAGATTGCCTATTTCAATGATCATCGAATGAACATTTTTTAATATACTATTGAAAGCCTATTCATACCCATTTTCCATTGTACTTACAGAAGCATCATATGCCACTTCCTCTGGTGTGAGTAACGTGTACAAGAGCTTCACCAAGCACCCTTTGCATGCCATCTGCCAGAAGGCATGTCCTGGGACTGCATTCTTACACCAGATATGCAACAAGGCAGAACATTGTGGCTGCTTTGTTGTGCTATCCATGAACCACCAGTCTCAGGCTGCTTAACATTTTTTGCAATTCTGCTCTGGTGTCTTGCCTCCCCACCCGCGTGGCAAAAAAGCAGACAAAAGTCCCAGAATGGTTTTAGAGAACATGAGAGTGGTTGTACCCTGGCCGCTAGACGAAGGTGGGAGGGTAGATGGTGAGCACCGAAAGGGGAGAGGCCCAATGAAGTACCCAAAAGAGGGTTAGCTGGAGAGCAGAATAAAGTTAAGGTAGTGTTACATCTGGTGGTTAAAGTGGCCATGAACACGTCTGTCATATTATTAGGACAGATTCCACGCTCTTTCACATTCTCATGATATCAATGCTGCAGTGTCAGTATTATGGAAACCTGCATGACCACAATCTGAACGTTGGCGAGAACAGCTATGTGCAGCTAAATTCTAATCTAGGTTTGAGAGTTACAGGCAAACAAGAAGCACAGGAGTATTATCAGGAAGACCAGGCAGAGTAGATTGAGAGAGACAGTGGTGAAAGCCTCCTCCCCCAATAAACCAAACTACAAAACTACAGCTGGGTAGTGATGGTTTTATTCGTTCGCACCACTTGTCGGCATGTGCCAATATATTTAGAAAGGATTTACACGAAGATTAGTTTGATTGTGGTGCTACGAGGTACAGATGTATCAAACTACCCCATATGCATCATATACGTTGGTGAGACACCTCCGTTCACATGAGCAATTAATGTAACAGAGCACTCAACATTAAGTAAATACGTGTCACCATATACTGTAATATCCAAATGCATAAAATTAAAAACAGGAATCATAGATTTGCTGTAGAAACTTGTATTGTAGTCCAAAATACAGCTGACACGTGTTTCGTCACACTAGTGACTTCTTCAAGGCTGTAATTACACATATTTACAAGTAAATAATTGTATAAATGAAACGGAGTACAGATACATATTCATTATGATCTACATATAGTGGTTTCTTTCATAAAAAGTGATGTGATGGTCGGTTAGAGGTTGTAGTCACCCCGACGTTGTATAGTCTTATTGTTTGGATTTAAAGATTCGTTAAATGCTAGTGTTGAACTTACAGATAAAGCCTAGAATGGCAATAATATCTCAGGTCCTTAGAACGTATTCCACTGTCCGTCACCGTAAAGATTATTATTTGGACAAACTGTATGTCGGACACGTTATATAAAACAATCGTATATAGATAATATTAAAATTCAAGCCCGGGTTCCAAAAGACCCCACACATTGCAATCATGTCCTATTGGGGCTGAAAACTTACATCGAGAGAAGTAGAAAGAAATTCCAATTAAGTCAAGTAGATTCACTAGCTAGGTTCTTCAAAAAGTATCCACCGTTATCCAAAACTGAGATTAACCAGTTCGAGGAGCGCCTTGATAAGCCTCCTATATTGGAAAGTATATAAAGATACAAGTATATGGGTGAATGAGTGGAAATAGAGGAAATTCACATCCTAAGTTTATCCTGGGATTCAGTGAAGTCTGGCAAGTAAATAGCCCATAGTCCATAAAAGTCCATTTCAAGAGTCGCCTTAATAATTGAATTCACATGCAGAGGGCAGGAATCAGAACTCGGTCTGCATAAACAGTATGCTAGCCTGTGTCCCCTATGTTAACTAAAGTTAACCAAAAGTATCTTTGGGAGAAAGCGCTACGCGTCAGTGCCCCAAAAAATGGAAGAAACATTGCGTCCTTTAGTGTACAGAAGACGTCAGGTGCTTAATTCATGTAATGTAACGCTCACCTTCATTTAGTGTGCCGCGTCTCAATGCTTTTCGTCTCGGACAGACCGGAAGTAGAGGTTGCTCTGGCCGACGTGACCGCATTAAAAATAGCGTGTGTGGCACATGAAAATTGTAAAGGGACTACAAAAAGGATAGTCTGTATTATGTGTATCAACGGCCGCCATCTTATCTGAATGTAGTCCAGTTTCTAAGACATTCAATTAAGGTTCTGGGGATCATGCCACAATTGTATATTTCGCTAGATTAATAAAAAAGTTACTAATTCCGCAATTTTAATTGTTGTGATACTTCCAGATGTAACTTTCCATACATTTTTTGGAATGGGGGAGGCATATGGAAGTGGAAAAAAGATTGCCTTAAAACGAGCACAAAGAGTTACATGTATGAGAAGCCGCCACCTTAAAGTTTTATCATGGTTTTAGACTAGTGAATATAGCATGTTTTAAACATCCTTAATACATCTTTTCTTTCGAAAATTGAAATATTTGGTCATATACTATTTTCAGATGTGTCCCTACATTGAAACAGAAACGATAAATTACGTACCTCACAATTCATGCTTAATTTGATAAGAACATATGCCCATGGCGTTTCAGTACATAGTACTAACAAAGACAGTTTGGAGATTTTCTCATCTTTGTAATAAATGTAATCTCCTTGTACTTGAAACCTTTTGCAATTCCTGTGGCATGTGAGTAATGTATATAGTTTGTAAGTAAATAAATAAATACAAGTTACAATCTTACTCCCAAGGGGGAGTGACATACACAGTGACAAGATCAAACTTGTGATTCGCTAATATGTGGTTATACAAAATGCAAATGCTACAGGTTAACCTCTTGCTGTTTTCAGAACAATACATAGTTGGAGATTTGAATCGATAACCCTATTATGTACAGGCCACTTTTCAGAGTTAGTCCCTCAGGAATACATGTAATTCCTTATCAATATTGAGTCCCATTTCTACAGCTCAGCTTGGTTATCCACTTTGTCTATTCCTTTCTAAGGGACAGGGTCCTATCCCCGCCCCTCGGGTGATTTGCTATGTGGGCTAGTCCATGAAATCTGATCCTCAGTATCTCAGATCCCATGTGCATGGTGTTGTAATGAATTGCCAGAGGATAGTTAGAGTTATTCTTTTTGATAGCCCTGATGTGTTCCTGTATGCGTTCCTTCAGAGGTCTAATAGTACTTCCCACATATACTTGTTGGCATATGCATACAATACAGTATACTACAAATTTTGTGTTGAAGTTGATACATTGATTTATATGGTGCTTGGAATTGGTATTATATTGAAGCCATGTTGTTTTGTCAACCGACTATTGGCACACATTGCATCTTGTGCAGTTAAAAAAAAGTTAGTTTTTTTTTGGCAGACTAAAGCCTGTTATATCCCGAGTAGTTCATGTGATATAACTGGGGCAGAGTAGATTCCTAAGTGTCACACCTCTACTGTATGTTATCATGGGTTTCTTGGATATATACTTTTTAATAGTTGGATCCAGTTTCAAGATGTGCTAGTGCTTATTAAATATTCTGCATATGTTTTGACTTTGTGAACAGTAGTTGGTAACTAATGGCAGACGTTGGTTAGTCCTCTGTTTATGTTTTTATTTCAGTAATTAATCCCGTTTGGTGTTTGCAATCTTGTTCCGTGCCTTGGCTAGAGTTTTGTCTGTATAGCCTCTGTTTATAAACCTCGACTCAAGAATGTCCAGTTCCTTTGTACATACCGCATCGTCACTACAATTTCTTCGTATACGTGTCATTTCACCCAATGAGATAGATTTAATCTGGGCAGATGGGTGTGCACTCTCGGCACGTAAAATAGAATTGCATGCTGTAGACTTCCTAAAAAGTCTGGAAGCAATTCCAGATCCTTCCGCATATAAGGTGACGCCCAGAAATTCAATATGTCTTGAATGCACATTATGTGTAAATGTGAGGTAGTAGGTGTTGGTATTAAGGTATTCAAAAAAATCCGCCAAAAGTTTTAAGTCTCCTGTCCAGATCAAGAATATGTCATCTATATATCTTCCATAGTAGAATATGTATTCTTGAAGGGTCGGAGGGCAGTTGGTCCAAATGTGTACTTTTTCAAAGTGTCCCATGTAGAGGATGGCGTATGAGGGGTAAAATTTCGACCCCATGGCCACTCCTTGTGCTTGTCTATACCAATCAGTGTCATGTAAAAATACATTGTTTTGTATAACTAGTCTGATTAGATTCATGATCATCTCTGTGTGCCCATATAAAGTTGCATCTCTCACCAAGAGGGTAGAGGCAAGTGCCATCAGGGCCTTTTCTAGTGGAAAACTTGTATATAAAGAATTAACATCCAATGTCACCAAGTGAAATGTGTCAACCCACTCGAGATCTTTCAATTTGCTTAGAAGATCACGTATATATGAAGGAAGTCTATGTACAAAGGGTTGTAAGAACACATCTATGTACTCTGAAATTCTCTGTGGGCGACCAAATGCCTAATATTATTGGTCTGACTGGTGGAAAGGCTCCGCTTTTGTGGATGTGTGTTATCAATGTATATATACTCCAAGTCATTGCTCAAACACTGCCCCGCCAGTAATTGAGTCTTTCCCCAATCTTGCTCATTACCTACCTCAGTGGGTTATGAAGCAGTTTAACGTATGCTTCTGTGTCAGATAGTTGTCTGTTAATCTCCGTCATGTAGTCCGTCTTATTCATGACCACTACATTTCCCCCATTTGTCAGCTTCTCTAATGACAATGGTTGGTATCTTTTTCAGGGTTTCTAATGCCTCATATTCCGGTCTATTGAGATTTTTTTCATGGAATCCCGCTTTCATGTGTGTCCTATCTTCCATATCATAGATATCATTAATGATCGCTTTATGGAAAATATCAATTAGATTGTCGGATTGTAAATTAGGCATAAATATTGATTTTGGCTTCAGCCCACTATCTACATTGAGATTGGAGGATATATCCAAATCAGAGAAAATATCCAACATCGTGGTAGGTGTTTCCTCAGTGTCATCCAATGACAGAATTCGGTGGATATCTTGTATATCATTGATGGTTCTATTACACTCCAACTCACTGGGAATCATCGGAGGAATATAGTTTGATTGCTCGTCAAAAAACTTTAATTTCAGTCTTCTAATAAACTTATATACATCAACATGCAACTGGGCAAAATCAATTTGTGAGGTAGGACAGAAATTTAATCCTTTACATAATAGATCCATTTCACTTTGTGATAAATTGTAGTTGGACAAATTGATGTCTGATACATTGTTATTATGCACATCCACTTTAGACGTATTGTCCCTTATCTCCTGTTGTGGAGTCCGTTCTTTTGATTGCAGGATACAGACCGTGTTGTTACTCTTTCTCTTGTGTCCACTGTACCCCACCCCACCCCCCCTTCTTGTTTTCTTGTGCCCGAGTTCTGTTTGGAAACATTTATTCTTGTACCCTAACTGAACCTCTCCAGTTCCGCTAAAAAAAGAGGATGATTTGACATTGGTAAGATCCTGTTGCTCACCAATTTCACTGGTGATGCTAGAGACATCTGATTCGCTAGCGGAGGTTGAATTCGGAAGTGGCCCAGAGTCTCTCTAGTGATTGCTGACGTGGTTTGATCCCATCAAATTTGAGGGCAAACGTAAAAATCCTGCCATTGCGATAATCATTATCATCTCTTTTTAATTTTCTCATTGTTTTCTCCTTGATATATGGTTGGTGTGAAGTCAAAACTTCCTTTAAGATGGCATGATTCTTATCTGTTCCTTCCTTTAGATTAAGATTTTCGATCTCCTCTTCAATTTTTTCTATTTTCAACAGTAGACTCTCTCTCTTTTTCTCAGCGTGTTTGATTAATATGTTCATCATGCCAAAAGATGATGAAAGTATAAGACTTACGCACTCATTCAGTAAATCACTGTCTAGATCCTCGAAAGATGGAAATATAATCACTTGTAGAGTAATTTTTTGAATTCATAATGCTGCTGTGTTTCATTAACTAATCTATTGTTATTTGTAATATTATATTGAGATTGTATATAGGCAGGGAGTCTTTGATGAGAGGTAACAATTCTCTTGGATTATTGATGTTTGTTCATTCAAAGGTTGATTTGTTTTGGCTGTTTTTGTATTTCATGTCTATCTAGTCTTTGCACCTAGGTTTTACCAACCTTTTGGTGCATATGAGATATTTTAAGAGACGTACGTTTTATTATTGTTTTTTCAGCCCTGATGAAGTCCATGTTGGATGAAACGCGTTGGCTGGGCTGATGCATTTGACTACAAATAAAGAATAATTGAAAATAAGAAATCTCAAGACTTCCTGCACTCCATTTTTGCATGTATTTTGTGGATCCCATAACATTTTGTATAATTTAGGGGAAAGTAAGATGTTTAATTATATGCTAGTGCATAATTAATGAAGATATTGCGTTCAATTGTATGCTCCTTTTCAGAACCTAATTACCCCATATGCATCATATACATTGGTGAGACACCTCCGTTCACATGAGAAATTAATGTACCAGAGCACTCAACATTAAGTAAATCAATGGTATTGTCAATATATATATATTGTAATATCCAAAAACATCAAATTAAAAAACAGGAATCATAGATTTGTTGTAGAAACTTGTATTGTAGTCCAAAATACAGCCGACACATGTTTTGTCACACAAGTGACTTCTTCAAGGCTGTAATTACATATATTTACAAGTAAATACTTGTATAAATGAAACAGAGTACAGATACATTTTCATGATGATGTACATATAGTGGTTTCTTTCATAAAATGTGATACGAGTCTAGTCCAGAGAAAAGACTGTGGGGAACCACGACCAACGCCACTGCGTGCCAAATAGAGTAACCTTGATACTAACATGTGCCAAAAGAAGCACCGAGCTAGAACAATATTTTGGTGAAAGTGTTATTTTTAGAAAAAGATTGAAACAATGTGACTCAGCCTCAAAGATTTGTGAAAAGTAATGAAAAATCATTTGCGAGGAAGTAATAGATTGTGTACAGAGTATTTCAAATGCAATTAAAGGGCTCAAGGACAGCCACTGTGTTACATTTCGCTTTATGTCTATCTTAGAGAACAGTGGCAGACAAATGAGGGAGGATTTTGAATATAATAGTGAAGACATTGCTTCCAGTGGAGGTTTGCTGGGACTGAACTGCTCACCTGTGCTTATATCACCTAAAGACCGTAATACAAAATCACCTCTACAAGGACTTTTGGGGTGCAAGGAGAAGAACGCTCCCCCCCGCAATCGCCAGATTTAGTAGATAAAAAGATCATGACACTTAACTAGGCAAGCTCTTTGTTCAAACCATCAGTCACTTGCTTCAGTTCCGACGATCTGATCAACTAGGATCAACAACAAAGCCCTTTTCTGTGGCAGCAGTAAAAAGTGGAATTTCCTGCCAATTCATCTTTGTGTGGAAGCAAATCTTTCGCAGTCTAAAAAATACACCAAAACTTATTTGCACAACTAGTAATTTCCTCCTGTTTGGCCAGGCCGTTTTACCTTTAGCATAAAGAATCTTTGCTATAAATTGCACTCTTTAAGTAAACTACCATAGGAAATAACCTGGTCTTCTCCAGCTCCCTAATCTGACGGATGGTGGCCTAGGGTCCAGGGTTTCACACATCAGGAGTCTGGTACTTTGTAGGTGCCTCCAAGGAATCTGGGGGTGTTACGTCCCAGGATATTTCCACTTGGTGTGATGCGTGAACTGAGACACTAGCAGTGTAATCATCTGTCCTGTGTTTTTTAGTTGTCTTAACCTCTACTTTTCCTTCATTGCTTCAACGTTCAATGCTTCCAGCACAGTATTATTTTCTACAATCTGATCCATTTCTACTGCAGAACCCTAAAATCAAAAATATAATATATCTTACTCTGTAATAACTTTCTCCCTGAGACAGGTTCAGATTGCACGGCATGCACTGCAGAGTAAAAAAGCCTTCCATGTCTATCTTTTTACCCCATTTGTGAAGTCATAGGGCTGCCACCTTTCAATATCAGAGGTGAGAGTCTTGGTGTTCCCTATTTACCAGAACAATGAGCGCTCAACCTGCAACGGACAGTTGACTACCTACACTACATTGACTTCCGTGTACACATAAATAACCAATCAAGCACAATCACAAAGGAGGTGGTGTACATCGGAGTCATAGTAGAGTACAACATCATTATCCCATGTGCAATGATTGTCCACTTAGAGTTGTGAATTTTGTAAATATACAATGCTATAATAAAAATTCTACATACATGAATCTACTTACAGCATTAACTGAGAAAAAAGGATAACATGTACAAACAACTCAACTTACAATTAAACAATAATGTAACAAAACACAGTGATAACCCAGGACCATTGGACACAAACATACCTGAAAACACACCACAATACCAATGTAATTACTGTAGCAATAGAATGGTCCAAACAATGAATGCATATACACTTCTTACGATCACCACCGGATTGTGAGCACCAAACTTTATAATGGAGGATTGTAATAATCAGGGGTCCAGGAAGTCTCATCACTGTTTGTGTGTTGGATGTAATGCCCTAAGTGGCCAAGTGTATGTCCAGATGTGGGTCTTTTGCTCATTGGTGTAGCTTGGTTCCAGTGGTACAAACTGAAGAGGTCCAATCAGGCCGAAACCAGTCTTGGATTGCTCGTGTTCCAGTTCAGTGAGGAGTTCAGGTTGGAATGTTCTTACTGGAGCAGAACCAAGGCTCATTTGCATATGACAGGGTCTAATTTGAGGTGACATGTTGGGCAAAAGAAGGATGGGTTGGAATGCTACTCCAAGCAATTGATAGTGGTTAGACAAAATGCAACCATTCCTCCCATCACCTTTTGGGTGTTTGGCCCAGGATGTTTAGCCTATCTTCTGGTTTAGGATTAGGAGGAATTAAAAAACGAATCCCTCATGAACTGGGGGGCCTAGAGGCCTCAGGTGCGCAAGAACTTATTTAGGGTTGGAACCAACCTTAATAGAGAATGAGGAGGCATACTGCAGGCAAATCCACTAGCACAGGAGTGCAAGCCCACTATCACAAAGGGCTCACACTGGATCTCTCCGGCCATTTTAAAATGTCTAGGACTACTGGTAAATTGAGTGTTTGACCTCTACAGCAAAGCATAGCCAAACAATGAACACAACAAGTACAATGAAGTGCAGAGAGTGAATCTACTTACTGGAGGCAGCATGCTATTGTTCTCCGGTGAGCAGTTGTGCAAAACGCATTTTTAGTTGTTATTTTGAACATCAGTTCTTCCATTTTGTATTTTGCTGAGATGCTGATCTGCGAACTTTGGTGCCTTTCTACTTTCGTTTCAATTCAGCACAAACAGACTTGTTTTGCTTGTACTTTTACACACCTGGTGTTGACATACCTTCTCTTTGCCCATCTGAGGCTTATCCCTGATCCACTTGCAATGTTTATACTTGATTGTCTGTCAATGTATGAGAAGGAACAAGCAATGTCCACTTGTAATGTTTATACTCATTTGTTCGATTGTCTGTGAGGATATGAGAAAAGAAACAAGGCTTATCCTTGTAACCTAATCGGGGATTTTTTTTTTTTTAAATAGTTTTTTTATAGTGCGAACATGAACCTTGCGGGTATCAGAGCGCTTACAGAATTGCAACGTGCCATGTAGTTAAAGCAATAGTAACATATTCACTACAGGTTCACTCACAGTTCATCCACAGCAAAACAAGGCAGAGTTCAGAAGCAGGGGGGTAACGTCAGCATTGCATGGAGGAGCATATTAGATAGCCAGAGATAGTTAGTCACGTATGCGACTGAGGAGAGTAGAGTCATGTGATCTAGGGGAGAAATTTGTTCATGAGGAATTCTTTGGCTTCTTTCTTGAATGAAATGGTCGAGGGATTCGTTCTGATTTCTGGAGAAAAAGTGTTCCAGATTTTTAGGGCAATCCCAGAGAAAGCACGGTTGTAGGTTTCCATCTTGTGGAATCTCCGAGGTTTCAGAAGAAAGGTGTTTGAGCTTCTCCTTGCTCTGGAACCTCCGGAGAGTTTGAGCTTCTGGATGAGTAAGTTAGAGGTATTACGGTGGAGGGCTTTGTGCGTCATGCAGGCAATTTTTAGCTGGATTCTAGCTTTATATGGGAGCCAGTTGAGGGAATTGAGATCCGGGGTGATGTGGTTGTATCTTTTTGAGCCCGTGATGAGTGTAGCGGCAGAGTTGAGCGAGGCCCTTAGATTGTTCCCTTTTGTAAATGTTTTACACATCCCCAACCTCTGCCACATGTATAAATAACCTTGCAGATCTTTGTACGATGCCCACTCTTTTCTTAGCCATCCTGGTGCTGTAAATATGTGCACCCACGCATCAATATTAAATACGAGATACCTTGGCAGACCTCTGACTACTGGCCTCTTTGTAAGGTGGAGACTAAAGGCATCTGATTTCCACACAGCAATGAAATCTATGTCCAAATAGGTGCTACGTAAACTACGTCATGTGCTATACTTCGAATCTGCTCTGAATTTGCCATTCTTATGGGCTGTTTCTTAAACTGTGCTGGTTTTCGTAACAGTATTATGGTCAAAACCTCCAGGTTAGTTAAGCCTAAGTAGGCTCTGCTCAGGCTTAGAGGTGAGCAATGAAACGTCTAGTCACAGACATCTCAGAACACATACGACATCCCCCATGTATTCCTGATTGACATGCAAAAGATAACACCACCACATGCATAGCCATGCTTCATACTGTCATAATGGAGTTGCATTGGCGCACAGTAACTACACGTGCACTTTTATTGGCCTTTTAGTGGCAAACTCAGCACACACACATTAATAATTGTAGATTTAGATAAAAAATCATAAAAGCACATTTAAAAAAGATACACATTCATTTATATCACATCATAAACTTGATTAAAAAGAGCGGTCGCTACTTTCACGTTCTTCTATCTCTACATTACGCCACAGGAGTAATATTTACAAAATTAATTCCAAATAAAAGAGGCAATACATGATTATACCACATACTAACGGACACTGTTTGGAAATCTTGTTTTCACCTTATACTAGCATTTCAATGCATAACTATCAAGCAGAGTAGCATGACTTTCATCTTTACATTGTTTTCCTGGACCTAATACTTTTTAAAAAAGAGGATACAGCCGCCATAATCATTTCATTTTCCAAAGATTGTAATTTCAAATAAGCAATTCTGCACTGTTTTAGCCCCATATTTTTTAAAATTGGTATTAAAAACCTTTTCCTCGGTAGTGTATAAAATTTACAAAATAAAATGGTATGTATCGTGGATTGGTTTGAGATACTATCACACGGGCATGGATGTACATTTCGTGCCCAATCATGGACTTCAGGAAAAGTAATCATTCTATGTAATATCCCCAGCCGCAAGCGTGTCAGGAGCATAAGATCAAAGCTTCCAGGTACCTTTATCAAATAGGGCTGTAGACCTGAGCAACTTAACATCAATTGATTGTCCATCACAGTTGTTTTTTCCCTTTCTGTGTTCCATCTCTTATTCTCTAAATAAGTCAGACACTCTACGTTTAGCGCCATTCTCGAGATAGAAACCATGCTCTCTGGTGCTTCATAGTATTCAGGATGACCAATTTCGTTAGCCATTTGTTTGATAAAGCCAAGCCAGGGTATGGAGATAGCCCTATCTAATCTTAGACAATCCATGATTACATCACGATTAAAACTAGTTTCATCTGATAACCCAAACCTTGTGCCAAAGCAGAAATGGATTCATTTTTATCGTATCAGTAAGAAAATGCAGTCCAAGTTCAGAGTTGGCAAATAAATTGGCAGTCGATTTTGGTGCTGCCAAACGTAACGTATAAATGCATTTTCGCAGCGTTGTAAATTTTGTAGTTCTGCAAATCCCCAAATGGCTGACCCATACATAGCTGTTGAAAGGCATTTTGATTTATATATGGTTAATAACTCCGGGATAGGTCTGCAGCCTAGTTTTCTAGAGAAGTTAATCACTGCACCTATAGCTCTAGTTAACTGTAATTTTCTAGCCTGTATAGCTGCAGACCAAGACCCCGTGCGATCAAAAGTGATCCCCAAATATGAGAATTTATCCGTACATTCAATTTTTTTATCTTGAATGAAAACATTGCATTTTTTTGTCGCCTTTTTCCCACATTTCATTGTATAGGCCTTGCTAATATTCACGTTTAATCCCCTTTCTTGCATAAAAAAGAAAGTTTGTGACAGCTCTTTGCAACCCTATTTGTGCCCGTGTCATTATTCCCGCGTCATCGGCATAGAGCAAAATTGGGACTGGAGTGTTATTAATGATCGGATAATCCTGAAGATGCTCGATCAGATATTGGCCAAGACTGTTAATATACAACGAAAAGAGAAACGGGGCAAGTACACAGCCTTGCCTCACTCCCTTGCTCATTGAAAATTTGGCAGAACACTCCCCCTGCTTCCCGAACCTTACCCTAGCCCCTGCCTCCCTATATAGTTCCCGTATAAATATAAGTAATGGTGGGTCAACTCCCATCGTTTCAAGTACGTTCCATAGCTTTTCATGCTTTACGCAATCGAATGTGGAGCTCAAATCTACGAATGTTAAAAACAATTTTCCCTCCTTTGCTATGGTGTATTTGCTTATTATGAGGCTTAGATTCAGTCCTTGCTCAATAGTGCCGAGACCTGCTCGAAACCCATATTGTAGTTTAGATAGGACTCCCGTCTCTTCAGCCCATAATTGTAGCTTGTTTAAAATTACCCTTCCCACCACTTTTAAAAGGGAATCCAAAAGGGAGATTGGACGGTAGCACATTGGTTCGTTTCTATCGCCCTTTTTGAAAATAGGAACCACTATTGCATCTGACCAAGAAGGAATAAAACCATGTCGGCAGCATCGAATTATAACATTAGTTAAGAGTGGTGCCCACAGTTCAGTGTTAGTTTTAAAGACATCCACCGGGACGCCGTCCGGCCCTGGCGCTTTGCCAGAGGCACTCTCGTTTATGGCACTAGTTACTTCCTTCACAGAGAAGCAAATATCTATAGGAAACACTGAGGACTGGGCACTATCCTCAAGTGGCGCGGTTACTATGTCTACATCATCATGGGTCTTAGGCACGTCATTATACAAGCCGGTGAAATACTGGACCCACCTATCCTCACTGATAGCAATATCTATATTGTCAGTATCTCTTGTAGCGAAAAAGGGTGCATTGACCGCTTTCCAAAAGCTGCTACTGTCTTTCCTAAGGCATGCATCATGTAAGGCTTGCCATGCCTCTACTCTAAGCTGCACCTTTCGGTTTTTTAATACTTGGCGATATTTAAATCTGGCCTGTTGTATTTCCTCAGGGATTCTATTTGTCTTGTGTAGCGCCATCTTCAATACCTTGTGTGCCTTACTGCATTCTCGATCAAACCAGCCCTGGTTTTTATTCATACTCCGTTTCTGTTCCACTGTTAGTATTTTCTGGACTTCTCTGCTTATATTTCCGAAGGCATTTAGAACATCTTCATCATCCCTTTCCTCTGTAAGACAAGTCTTCTTTGGACCTTTTTATAAGTAGATTAATAAAAACCCTAGGATCTATTTTTGACCACTTTAATGAGTACCCATTCGTGCTAGTAAGACTAATTTTGGGAGTATATTGTACACCCATGTCAATTTTAGCCCTAACATTGTTCCCAACATCAAAGTCAATGCTAATCGGATAGTGGTCACTCATTGCAATACTATGAGTTTTAAAAACGCGAATCTTTCTGGCATATCGATTTGAGGCTAAAACAAAGTCAATAGGGGAGTTACAACCTCTGCCATTAAAAGTAGGCTCAAAAGGTACTGAGGGAATGCATAAATCATTAGCATAACCTAGGTCAAACTGGAAAACAATCTCATTTAACATATCCCCCACCAACGTACGTGCAAAGTGAGTGGCATATCTTCTTTATCTTTTCCTAAGCCGCAGATACCCGTTTGGCTATATTGACACAGAAAACAATTATAATCACCCCCCCATATGATACATATTTCACCGGGCGTCTCATCCTGTCATTTGTTCAGATCTCTATGTAATGTCGTCAATACACTCATTGTTTTCCCTTTGGGGATATTATTGTAGAAATTGAGTAACACAATACAAAAACCTCCAGTCATATACATTACTAAAACCTGATAATACTCTGTGTTGGTAATAAATTTCAGTTTGTTCACCCTCTCAGAGTTGGAAACATAGATACATAGACCACCCTTATTACGCCCATGGCAACTAATAACCGCCGGTGTATGAAACGTTTGATAGCCATTAATACGTTTTTCATTGGCCAGCCAAGTTTCTTGTAAGCAAATTATAGAATACTCATTTATAAATTTTAACCATTGGGGCTCAGATGCTTTTATGGACAACCCTGCAATGTTCCAAAAGAGTATTTTACATATCATCTCTCTGCCATCCTGGCTACCCACAATCTCAGTATTTAGTTCTAAAGTGTGGGGTTCTACCCCTATTAATCTTGGCATTATGTCCTTTAATCTGGTTTCATCCTCCCCGCCAGGAGTATTATTATTACATTTAGTAGTGTGCAGGGCCTCATGTCTTTGATGGGGAAGTATGTTATAATCATTTCCCGTACTAGAGATGGTCATTTGCCCAGAGTTCTGGTCTTGTATGATATCACTAAGTATTAATATATTATCAGGGATTGTTTGGCCATCCACTCCCGTATTCTGTACACTCAGTCAGTCTATATCTTCAAGTGTAGTTAGCAGCTCATAGCGATTTTGAAGCGGAACATTATAGGGGCTCCACGTATTAAGATGAGGGCCCCTTATTTGAGTTCTATGATGGTTCGTAGCTGGGGGCTGATAGAAAAAGCCT
Source organism: Calotriton arnoldi (assembly GCA_963921515.1). NCBI lineage: Eukaryota > Metazoa > Chordata > Amphibia > Caudata > Salamandridae > Calotriton > Calotriton arnoldi. Next base: position 4,494,046 of record CAWUFW010000089.1, on the reverse strand, counting down.
AAGGGTAAAACATTAATTTCAGAGTCATTAATATGTACGTTTCCTACCCTTGTCAAAACCGTACGAACCAGGCTGGGATCGCTAAGAGTCAACACAAAACAATCACCCTGTAAAATTTTACGATCATTCCCCACCCATGTGACCCGTCTAGCCATTTTAAACTTTGCAAAAAGTGCATCTGTTAAACCAGTTTGTCCCCCTAGCCAAGAGAGGGATTTATCCCGTAAGGCCTCCCAAGATTCATACACAGCTGTATGTAAAGGCGGAACATTAGCTAATATTACTACATATGGTGTAGCAGCTGGTGGTAAATCTAGTTGGTTCTCAGTAGTTTCCATATATCTCGTTATGTGTTCTCCTGCACTATTTTTTACTCCCTCCTTATGGCTTACAGTCTTATTAGCATCACTGTTAACTTGCGACTTATTTAGGGAGGATATGTGTCTGAGTCCGGCTGGCTTTACTATCTGGGCATAGAATTTGGCTTCGTAGTTTCTACTCGAGCAATACTGCGTGGGGGATTATCTAAATGGAGTTTAGTATGTGAACTAGAGGGTTGACAAGTGTCAGGTAATACACTAGCCTCACCGGGAGTCGCCCTATTGGCACCTTTTAAATGTCCCTCTATAGCTTCCACTCTTTCTATTAATTTCCTCAGAGCGCCAACCATATAATTATGGAGATCATCAATTTTACTCGTGATTTTGCCAATTTCTGAAGTTTGACCCTCTAATAGTTTGTTCACTGTGAGTCTCCCTAGACTGGCAGACCTACTACCTTCTCCTACTTTTAACTGTTTGCCAGAATTTTTCTTTTTCTTGTTTAATGGTTTATTACTAATAATTTTAGCATGATTAAAAACATGTGAGCCTTCATTGATCTCTGGATTTTTACATTGTTTCAAGGGGGGTTGACAATCGTACTCTGAGTCACCCACATAAATGTGTTCTGATATTTCCTGTATGCATCCATTCTGAGGTGTTTGAACAGCTAGCCCCTCGGAAGCTATAATTAAAGGTGTATCAGGTGAACTAGCCCGGATAATGGATGTAGGCAACGTGCTCATCCTGCCTTGCGTAAGGGTTTCTTCAACAGAGTTAATTTGTTCCTCAATAGCCCCCATGGCTCCTGTCAGATAGGTCATCAAGGATTGTTGGCCACCCACTCCAGAGGTACTAACAGGTGCAGAACCCACCTTCCTTTTGCCCATAATGACCTAAATTAACGTGCACTAACAAAAGGTACAATAGTGTAAATACAAAAAAGGTAAATCAGTTCGAATTAACCTTAGGGGGGTGGCCCAGCCCGGCCTTTGTCGGGCTATGATGGGCTAAGACGGCCCGTCTTGGCCCGATCTTCGCCCGGGCACGTCCTGCGCACGTCCCGCAGCGCGGGAGGCGTTGGCGTCCTTTATGTCGCTACAGCACCACTTCCCAGCTGTCGGCAATGAGGCAGCTCCTCCTATTCTGATCGCGGCACCTCCCGCTCCCTTGCTGGGAGTATGGCAAAGTTACGTGTGCAAAAACATGCAGCAGGGGCCAGGGAAAGGGAGAAAGTGCGTCTTCTGTGCAGCTTAGGTGAGTCCAAGTAATAAAATCCAACAGTCGAGTCGTATACTTAATCCAGGACATTACATTGGATTCAGCAACAGGTGTATAAGACAATATTAGATTACATACATGTATTAATATGATTGTCAGACAATCATTGAGAATATGCTGCCAAATAAGGAGAGGCTAAGACGTAACAAAAGTTTATTGGCTAATGTTATTAAAATTATTGCTCTCTAATAGAAATTTATGATCCCCTGGAGGATTTCAAGACTGCTTGCCAAGTATGTAAATCTCCGGCAGAGCTAAACATGGAAAGCGCATGCTGCCAATCCATTACCATTCTGCTGAGGGGCATACTTATGTAAGAGAAGTACTAGGTGGAAGAGGCTACAATTTCCAAATGTTTAAATATATCTATTCATACAGAGAAAGGGTAAAACTTTTGGAGTAACCATCTGCTATAGATAAAGAATAATACCTCAATAGGTGTAAAAAGACATTGGAATTAGGTAGTATAGCGAAGCATAGAAAAAGCACGACTGAAATAAAACTACTCTTTGCATGCAAAATCAAATGTCATCTACAAATCCATTGAATTAAAAGACATAATTCAATTTCTTAAAAAATGCAAGAGGATCATAAGAAACAAAAGACAGATAAAAGACCTCTGTGAAAGAGCCTCTTTTTGCATGGTCCCCATTTTTGATGCATGGGTTCTGCTATTTTTTTTACTCTGTGTACTGGGACACTTGCTAACAAGGCTCCAGTGCATGTGCATAGATTCCTAACATGTTGAAATAAGGTTACTCCCGAGTGGCCAATTTACCCTTCCCATAAGGCCATAGTAAATGGAATGCATGGAAAGTTAAATGTCACCTATAGACTTTGTCAGATTTGTGTTGTCAGAACAGAACCTTGGTTCCAAGGTTCTGTTGAATTGTTGTAATATGAACCCGTTTCTTCAAATGCTCGTGAGGAAATGCTTATGTTTATTATTTGTTCTGCTATTTTTGTTGCATTCACACAGTTCTATACTCTTAATTTCTATTGTTATATGAAAGAGGTAAGATGTGATATTTGTGTTGTCAGAACAGAACCTTGGTTCCAATGTTCTCTTAGAATGTTGTAATTAGAATGATGGACAGGTTATGCTGAGGCTGGCGAGGGGAATGTCATGCTATGGTGGGCTGAATTAAAGAGCTTCAAAAGGCTACAAGTGTGTGGCCTAACTTCATTTACCACAGACTACAACACTACTATGCTATCCAGTAGTGGACAAGACAAACATGGCTCAAGGCCTTCCACTGTATCAATGCTTCTACAGTTTTAAAACTGCAGCCAGTCTGGTCAAAATGGCCCTTTTTGACAAGAGAAAACCTCCCCTTTAAATATTAAAACAGTCACCCCTACTGAGACCTAGTACCCCATAAGGCAGGGTGGATACTATTTAAAAGTAGAACATGCATACATTTAAAGTTAACATGTCCTTACAGTGACTAGCACCTAGAAGCTATTTTCACTGTAGAAAGACTGACTGGCTCACAGAAAAACACTGGGAAGCAATATAAAATATTACCTTTGCTTCTTGGGACTAGATGGAAAAATGAGTAAAGGACTATTTTTTATATTTATTAATAGCCCAACTTACTAGTGAAGAAGGATTTGTGATCAATATTAAGGAAAATTCCTACCTGATGCTCCTGGAGGCTAATTTGCATTAATCTCCAACTGTCTGCAAGCTGATGGACAAGCCCTGATGAAGTGTGAAAACTGATCCCAAAGCAGAGACAATGGCCTGGGTGCAGGGCGGTGTTTTTGTTTCCATGGGAGAAAGACTATCTGGGCTGTGCCTAAGAACTTAATTTATTTCAAAGGGTTTCCCTGTCCCAAGCAGATGTCAGATGACCCGGTGGGAGGAAGCTTCTCTCAAAACTGGTTTGACGTGATACCAGAGAAAGGGTTGCTCATTACCCTGGCCGCATCTCTGGGTAGGCATACAGGCTTCTGTACAAGGGAAGAAGGGTTTCTCCATAATGGACTTAGGGAATAAAGGGCACTGTCGGATTGTTTGCAGTAGAGCAAACAGAAACTTCTGCAAATGTGGGTAGAGTCACCCCTTGGAACTTTATCCTCATTGCTTATGAAGGGGATAGGCGTCACCCCACCCACAAGCTAGTGCCAGTCATAAGTATGACACCCCAAGACACCTTCTTCAGAACATTCTGAACCTGTGGAAAAATAGCACTACACCACTGCTGTTTGAGACCCGGGAGGAGATGTGAAGGGTTGGACCTGCTCTCATTTGCACCCAGGACAAAGGAACTCCAACTTGGTTGGCCTTCTGTGTGACTACAGGTACACAACACAATGCAATAGGCTTTTTTCCTGAAGTGCCCAGCTATCCAGTAGCAAGTGGACCTGCCCTGGACCCTGCTGGAGGCCTCTGCGGCGAGGCCCTTAAGTGTTGTTCCTAAGATCATATGACCTTTGTCTGTGTCCAACTAGAAACCTCTAAAAACGTGGGACTCAGAAGAAGTTTTGGATTTCAGAATTTCTGGAGGACCAGGACAAACCTGCTAAACAAATCTGTCCTAGGAGATCCCTTGCTTGGCTGAAAAAAGGTTTCCCCAGCATGGAGCTTCTCTGCAGCAGCAAATATATTTCAGTGTGGCCTCGGTGAGAATGTCTAGTGGAGCCCTCGCCAGACACAGGCTGCAGTTTTGCCCTGCTAGAGGGTTCAGAGATCTAATAAAAAGACTAAGTCCAAAGGCAAAAATCTTGAGCGGGCAAAGGCACAAAAATATCCGAAAGGCGAGAGGAAATTTGCATTTTCATGCTCTGAGCTTTTGTTAGACCTGTCAGTTTTAGGGTGTTCTTCCCTGAAAATGTTTGCCTTTCCTCTTCCATTTTGCAAGCTGGACCTATTTGTGTTGTACTTAGGACTCTGAGCACTTTACCACTGCAAACCAGTACTTAAAAGCATGTGCTCACTCCTTAAGACATGGTAATATTGGCTTATACCTAAATGACATATCTAATTTACTTTTAGAGTCCCTAGTAAAATGCACTACTTGTGCCCAGGGCCTGTAAATTAAATGCTACTAGTGGGCCTGCAGCACTGATTGTGCCACCCACCACTCACTTAAGTAGTCCTTTAAACATGTATCAGGTCTGCCATTGCAGATTCTTTGTGTACAGATTAAACTGCCATGTCGACTTGGCAAGATAAACCCTTTGCTAGGCTCAAACCTTCCTTTTTAATAGATATAAGTCACCACTAGTGTAGGCACTGGACATACAAGAGGGCAGGGTGCAATGTATTTAAAAAGTAGGGCATAAACTTTTAAGTTTTAAATGTCCTGGTAGTGAAAAACTCTTACATTTGTTTTTCACTACTGCAAGGCCTATCTCTCCCATAGGATAACTATGGAGTTGCCTTATTACATTTTATAAGTGTAACTTCCAAATTAGAAGAGATAACCCTTTCAAGTTGGGTGTCTCTGGAATTCTAATTTAAAATCCTAACTTATGGTGAAGTCGGATTTTAAATTACAATTCTGAAAATGCCACTTTTAGAAAGTTGGCATTTTCTTGCCTTAGCCATTTGGTGCCCGCAGACGGTCTCTGGTCACATGCCTGGGTGCAGTTGGTAGTGGGCTTTGTGTATTCCTCCTAGATAGCCTCACACAATGGGAGCCTAGAAGTGACTTGATGGGCCATCTTGGACAGGATGGGAGGTAGGAGTTTGGCTCAGTCTCACTTACACATGAATAGACTGTGTCTTGTCCCCACACACATTGTCACTTCAGCCAGCTTGGAGCCATGGCAGGGGAGGCAGGGAATTCCTTGCATTTCAAATACACTGTCTAGATGCTTCTCCCCCCTTCCAGAACCAGGGCACCAGGGTATAAAAGAAGGATCTCAGACACCATCAGTTCAGTACACTTCTGGACCTGTGGATACTCTGCCGGGAAGAAGGACTGCTGTGTTGCTACAAGGACTGCCATTGTGTTGGACTGATGCTCTACAAGGAACTGCTGACCTCTTACCTGGGGAATAAGAACTGGACTTAAAACTATGGCTTAAACCCAGGACCCCAGTGTGACTCAAATGACTAGTCTGCTGATCTAAGCCTCAGGGAAATAACAGGGTCCCAAAAGCCCCTGAACCCATTTTCAATGAGCTCCTGACCCCCAAGAGGCACCTCTCTGGTCCTAGGCACTTGAGACCTTTAAATCAAGCTTTTGGGCTCTTCACAACAGCGAATGGGCCCGTTCGCACAGCACCAGCGCCGCTCGCACAAGGAATCGGCATGAACTACCGTAAGTTCATCTCTTCACACAGCAAGCATCATCCGCTCACGTGGGCCGCCACTGCAAGGCTCCAGCCCGCCCCATCCGCGACGCCCAGCCTGCTCCTCATGCCACACCAACCACCGCCAGCAACACCATCGATGTCACTGGCATACCATCCTAGCTTCCCCCCACTACACGACACCAGCTCTAACAGCAAGCATGCCTAATGGGGTTGGCCACTTTTGACGACATCTACCCAGAAAATGTGTTTTTAGCTAGACCACTAGGCCCTGACGGCACTCAGGCTCCCGTTCTGGAACTCCTTTTATATTATCAACTCAAGGCAAACTGCAGAAAAGCTCATACTTCCTTCCTCTCTGCACCACCGACGCTAGCAGCGCTGGAAAATATATTAGCGAACCCGTCGCCCAAGAAACTGATCACACGTATTTATAACTCCACACAAAAAACTTCGCCGATCATTACACCCAAAGCGCTGGAGCAATGGTGCACTGACTTGGATCCACCACCCACAGCAGACTAATGGGCATTCTGCTGCTCACAACTTCAATATCTCTCTCTCAACTACAAGCTGAGACTTATTCATTTTAAATATCTTCACAGACTTTACTGCATGCCACTACAACTATTCAAAATGGGTCTGACACCTGACGCCAAATGTTGGAGATGCACCAACACACAGCCATCTTTCCTCCACCTTGCGTGGTCCTGGCCACCCATCTTGCATTTCTGGGACACAGTACTTGACATTATCCAGGAGGTAACGGGGTACCGGCTAGACCGCTCCCCGCTGATAGCCTTATTAGGGTATGTGGCGGATACTCCTCTGGGCACAAATCGTCTATCAGCCATGATGCTCCTCTTGGCCAAGCGTCGCATCGCGATGCACTGGGGTTCACCTAGGGCACCCACTTTAGACACCTGGATTCACGACATAACATACTGTCAAGAAATGCGGTCGGCATACTGGGATCTCATGCCCATGGCGTCGAGACCCAAAGATATTTGGGCTCCATTCGTGGCATGGGCCAACGCACGTAAAGAGAGGGTTATCCCCGAGACCTCACAGGACATGAGCACATCATCTTAAGCTGCTGTGCTGCTTGTCCTTAAAGCTCAACCTTAGTCCTAAGATTATTTGTGAATTTATTACTCGCTCATATTGCACATCAAGTCAAGCCGCTGTGTATAGAACTGGGATATAGCTCGCTCGGAGGCGTAGCCGAGCACACCTTGCTGTATAATTATTGTTACCTGTTTGCTGTCATTTCAAAATGTACAAAGCTGTAGACCGCTCACCTTTCTCAATGTGTAAATTTGGTGTGCATGACTGTCCATCGGATATAGACTAATTATGCCCGCCTGTCACCACTTTCTTCTCTGGTATGGATGTGTACCGCCCGGTTTTTGCTGTGTTCTGATTTCTGATGCAAAATCAATAAATAGAGTTTAAAAAAAAAAAAAACACCGCCAGCAACGCTCTCCTTGCTCCCAGCAACCTTCTTCAACTATAACGGGACTCTTGGCACAAAGCTTGAGAAGGTAAACCTTCAGCTGGACTATTCTGGGACTATAGTCGACCCGCACTATATTGCAGTTGTCTTGAACTTTTGGATTTGACCCAGTCTAGTGCAGCCAGATATCCCTTGTTGGCGCTTAATGCTTTTTAGGCACCATATTGCAGTTTATTCTGTAAAGATTCATAGCTCCAGGTCTACTGATTTTTGTCATTTAAAATTAAATTAAGCTCTACTTTACTAGCCTGGTGTGGGATCTTTTTGTGTGGCGTTTCCCCTGTTTTACTGTTTGAAGTGTTGTACAAATACTTTACACATTGTCTGCAAGTTAAGCCTGACTGCTCTGTTCCAAGCTACCTGGGGGTTCAGCACAGGTTAATTTGGGGTTTGCTTATGCCTTACCCTGAGTAGGACAGTGGTTGCTGCTTGACCAGGGCACACACCCCAGTCAACCAGTAACCCAATTTCTAAAAGCTTTCTATGCCAAAACCAACAACTTCACTGGGACCTCATCCAATGTCTATCCGATGTCATGAAGCCGACATTGGAAAAAGCCTCCAGCTTTGGACCACTGTAAGATTTTGACTTCCAAATTTGAGATTAAGGGCCTGATTTAGATCTTGGCAGAGGGGAATACTCAATCAGAAACAAGACGGATATCCTGTCTGCCGTATTATGATCCCATTCTATCCGACAGAGATCGTAATATGGCGGACGGGATATCCATCACCATTGTGACGGAGTATTCCATCTGCAGAGATCTAAATCAGGCCCTAAGTCACAAAGTAAAACCTCTAACCGGTCAAACCGGGGGGGTGTATCGGACCCATGCTCCATAGTGTGCAGCCTGAAATCTTGCCTATATCCCAGTTTACTGTGACCAGTTGACCCACAGTGGCGGTTAGTGCTTTTTTGTTCCCATTTTTATCTAAATCTTCTAAACTTCATCTCTCTGGTTCCCCTGATTAGATTTATGTTGTTTTTGTGTCATTCTGTTCATTACATGATTTTTTTTTTTATAAATTGGAGGGGAATTGTTATGGAGTTGTTTTTTGACTATTTTGGTACTTCTAAATGCTTTACACATTTAATATCAGCGAAGCCTGTGTGCTCTGTGCCATACCTCCCAGGGGTTGAGCTCGGGTTTAAATGACTAAAACCTTTAACTGAACCCAACAGTTTAGTGACTTTGTTACATGGGGTTGACTTTCTTCCACCTCAACTAATAATTCACTTTCTTACAGATATGTTTAGGTAAACACTATCACCATGCTTTCCCTATAACTAAATGTGTATAAGAGACAAGAAAGCCAGAAAACCCTAATATTACCCAATAGGTGGCCATAGACTTTGTGTCTCCCACTAGGTAAGGTTAAAAGAGAAAACACAAGAGGTATTCTTCCTTGTGCATCAAGCCAACATGGTAAAACGCAGAGGGGTAGAGCATTCAGCTGGGCCAGAGTCCCTCTTTAAACTGACTAAAAGGACTAAGCATGGTGTCTCTGTGATCAGTCATGTGAATACAATTCATTTCACACATAACCCCCAAAAAGTAAATAATTAATTACTGAACTACTAGCAGTAATAATCTTGGTGAGTGAGAGAAACAATTTATTGCACTACCAGACAATTTTAGAGTATTTCATAGATGGAAGTATCTTAGAACCAATAGACTTTCCTTTTTTATTTCATAGATTCCGTTTTGTTCTAATGGCCAATGGGATGGATTGTCTATCTATATGTGAACTTCTGGAGAAGGATTGTTTCGGTGTTTCTGATTTCTTAAAGCTTTGAATTTCAAAAAGAAGAGTATGCATGCTCCACAAGTATACCAAAAGTGGTGGGTGGAATGCTTGAATTGAGCCTTATGTGTAATACATCACCTGGATACTTCTCCTCGGAAGAGACCCACTTCAGAGAATTCAAATTTAGTATTATCAAACATTCTTGAGACAGTGGCCAGTCTGGCATCTGCATTCAGGGCTACTTCATGGGGGAATGAGATGTAGACTGGGAAATCGTATGAGCAGGTGCTTAATAGCATGATTGATTGGACTACTTCCTTGAATTGGGACCCAGGATAGAAGCAGCCATGGTCCTTGCAGGTAACAGCGGTGGGGCCGCGTGCAGGGGGATTTCGAGGGATGATGCCGAGGGAAAATTAATTATTTATTTAATTTTCCCTGAGCATCGTCCCTCGAAATCCCCCCACGTGGCCCCACCACTTATCTGCACGGACCGCGGCTGGATAGAAGGTTTGATTATTGGAGTAGTTTAAGGGGCAGTGCGCCCCTTTGGCCATTGTATAAAGATTAGTGTTTTGGTCCAAGAAGAAGCCAAATGACATCACAATCTACAATAGATGGTCACAGTTTAGAATTGAGCAAGATTTTTTTTAGGATGGTGCTATTAGATCGGGAAATCAATATAGATCTGGTTTAGCTTTAGGTGGTAATGCGACATCTAGGCTGAATATAATGAAGACTTTAGGCCATGAATTCCACATGCAAATGTATACAAACAAGGTAGGAAAGAAAAGAGAACCTTAGGGAAACCTTTGTTGTAACATCGCGGTGTTTATTTATTAATTTTATACTGACACTGATTTTGCAACATTGTTGTGAACTAGCTGAAGACCACCTAGAACTATTCTATCTTGAAGATTTGAGCAGAATGCTGAAATTCAATGGGTTCAAGACCACTGATAAGTAAAGTAGGAAGAGGAGGCAGATTTATTTTTCCTCACTGAGATATGTCCCCACGCAGCTTTCTAAGATTGTAGCCAGAATAAAAATATTTGAGCCAGGCAAAAAGATTTTAGCCAGGAAGAAAATATTTGATATTAAGCCAAAGTTATTCAGATTTTGCTTTAGAAAAAATTTAGACCTGGCTACCTTCAGACAACCTGGAGGAGTCTCCAAGACCTAGTAGTATATTAAGAGGGTTATTCCTGTAGGATAAAGCAGCAGAGATGATGTCTCATACAAATATACAGGGGATGTTTTCTCATAAACGAGAAACTGATATTAAGCCTATCTATTGGGATTATTTCTCTGAAAGAAGTACAAGTAAGTTGGAGAACTTGCATCTTTTATATGGTTGTCAGTTTATTCCTCTGATGTAGAGACAGTGGATGGCATAAGGATTTCAAGCATGATTTTTGATGTACACAGATATGGATTTTAAACTGTAGCCGCCGCCGAGCAACCTAAGGCCGAACACCTTAAGTAGGCTGGTCCCTCTGAAGGTCTGGTGCTTTGGTGATTTCTTGCTGAAAGTTTTTTAAGTCCAAACGCAGAATGGCACTTAGTCATTTTTGGGAAATGTGTGGCACTTTCAGCAGGACAAAGCTGAAATCTATTCTTATGCTGTGGAACTGCCAATCGGATACTTTTTTTCTACATCTATGGAGCAAAAGCTTTTAATTGTTTCCAAACCTTTTTCTGGTGCCCAAAGAACCACAGGAGAACACTTCTAAGCAACTAGGACTTCAAGGGAAGGCACTTCGAGACTCTCAGGATATCAGGCAGAGGCCAGCAACAAAGTCCAGACCAGGTCCAGTTGCTACTGGTCAGCTGGGCACTTCAGGTAAAAGGCTCTTCCAGCATGCTATGTCCTTGTAGCAACACCGGAGATCAGCCAACTTGAGGAAGGGGGTTCGCATCACAAAGGATGCGTGGGAGTAGTTTCATAAAGGATGTTGGTGGGGGGAAACAAGACAGAGGGTGTGAGGAAGCAACATGGAGTGTGCAGGTATGGTAAAGCAACATGAGCAACATGGGGAAAAAAATCAAATGGAGGGCAGGGAGAAACAACAGGTGAGAGCGAAAAGCAGAATGGGTAGGGAGAAGCACACAAGCAAGAAAGCGATGTGGGGAGGAGTATATGAGGGTGAGCTCAACATGGGGGAAGTGGGCACCAGCAGATGGGTGACAGGCAAAAACACTGAGCGCAGCCAGGAGACAGAAGTCCACAAGAGAGACAGCCAGAAAATACATGCACTCTATTGGAAATTGGGTTACTAGTTAAGAAGGGTAAAACCCTACTCAAACAGAAGCCACAATTTCGGTCAGGGTGAAGTCACAAGCAAACCCCAAATTAATCTGTGCTTTATCCTCTGGTAGCTTGGCACAAAAGCAGTCAGGCTTAACCTAGAGGCAATGTGTAAACTATTTATGCAGCACTTCAAACAATAATAAAAGTGAAAACACAGCACAAATAAAGTAAAATGTAATAAATTATTTGACACCAAAATAACAAAAATCTAATCAGTAGAGCCAGAGATATGAAATTTTAAAGATATCAGATAGTTACAGGGGCTAAAAGCACAAAGTACCACTTGCAGCATATAACTGGAAGTGCAAAATTGGGTGAAAGTCACACGTTTAGGCCGACCACAAAAGAGCGTGGGTCGGACACAGGGATCAGGTTAGGCCCACTGAAAGAGTTACCTTCAGAGTCCAGCATGAAGAGCAGTGCTTAATTTGTAAAAAAAAAAAATAAGTGCCAGGGCTCTCGTCAGGAGGCCACTGCAGCTTGCATCACACATTGCCCCTGTTGTGCTGCCAATTATAGTAACAACAAAACTACTAACCATCATAACTCCTACAATTGTGACAATTGGGACTATTTCAGGCCTCCAAAGCGATAAGAATGGCTTAGGCGGCAGGTAATAGTCATTGTACTACTGGTCATCTTGGATATGTTGAATTCATTATTACCTGTTGTTGTGGTCATCTCTAAATTAGCCAGACAGTGTCACATTGTGGTAGACTGTCACAAGCACCAGTGTTGACAATTAAGTGCCAGTATCTAGCATCAGAAACCACAGGCTCAAACGAGAGGAGTAGGGAAAGCGTTGCAAATGGTTGCCGACGTAGTGTGAGAAGCAGGCCGGCATCATGGAAGGTCATCGCTGTAGCGTGAAGATTCTGTTGAGCGTCGTGGATGCTTGTTGCTGAAGCTTCACCACGAACTGTTGATGCTGCAGCGTAAAGTACAGATCTCGTGCTGCCAGGCATTGTTGGCAGTCGATGTGGTGCAAAGAGTCAGGTTTGCTGAAACTGTGCATTGGTGGGAAGCACGGACGGCAAGATCTTGGTGCAAACTGACCCATTAGCAAAGAGCCCAAAACTTCAGGGCTTCTCCTTTTCTTTGGAGAAAAGCTCAACTGAGGCCACACCAAGGGTCTAGGACCTGAGGGTCAACTCTTGGGGGTCAGGGACTCACTTCAGCAGAGCCAGTAGGGCTCAGGCAGGTCCAGGAAGCAGGTCAGCTGGGCAGTTGCAGGAATCCTCTGGAGCTTGGTATGTCTATGTAGCCCAAAACAGGAGGTCAGCTGGCTGACCCTTGGAGTCATTTCAGCCTGGGATTAAGGATGCAGGTCCAGTCTCCCTTCTCAGCAAGCTGAGCAATGAGTAGCAGGGTAGCAGAGTGGCAGTCCTCTGGCAGCAAAGCAGCACATCAGTCCTCCTTCTATAGTATCTAAAAGTCCAGGAGTGTCCTGAAGAGTTGAGACTGAGGGTTCAATATATATACACATCTGGTGGCCACCTTGAAGTAGGGGAAGTTTCCAGAGAATTCCCTTTAAAGTCCTTGAAGTTTCCTGCCTCCCGTGCCCTGGTTTTAAGCTGACTGCATGAACAATGCAGTGCTGGCAAGTACTTTGATTGAAGGTAGAGCACAGCCTATTCAGTTGCAAGTGGAGCTGCACCCAAGTCCGCCCGCCCATTCTGCCATTTCATTGGCCCATACAGGCACACCTAATCCCTCTATTGTGTGGCTGTCTGGGAGGAAAAGACAAAGCCCAACTGTCCACTACACCCGGTCACGTGACCCAGAAACAGGTGGCAGGCACCAAATAGTTAGGGCAGGAAAATGTCAACTTTCTAAAAGCTGCATTTTGAAAATGCAACTAAAAATCTGAATTTCAATTACAATTTCTCAGACACCAAACATGAAATATTTACCTGTTCTCAAACAAACATTAGCACGCATTAAATGTAATAAGGCAAACCAATGTTATTCTATGGGAGAGGTGGGTCTTGTAGTAATGAAAACCGAAGTTAAGAGTTTTTCACTACCAGGACATGTAAAAGTTAGAGTTACATGTCCAACTTTTTAAATACATTGCATCCTGCCCTATGTGCTATTTAGTGCTTCCCTGGGGGTAACCTATATGCATTAAAAACGAAAGGTTTAGGCCTGGCAAAAGGTTTAATTTGCCAGGTCGAAATGGCAGTTTAAAAACTGCACACACCAGCTGCAATGGCAGGCCTGAGACTGGTTTAAAAGGCTACTTAGGTGAGTGGCACAATCAGTGCTGCAGGCCCACTGAAGCATTTACCTTATTGGCCCTGGGTACATGTAGTACGACTTTACTAGGGACTTACAAGTAAATTAATTGTGCCATTCGGGTGTAAGCCAATTTCACCATGATTAAAGCAGAGAGCACAGGCACTTTAGTACTGGTTAACAGTGGTAAAGTGGCAGTCCTAAAAGGCAACAAAAATGGGTTCAGAAAACAGGAGGGTGAAGGCAAAAAATGTGGGGATGACCCTGCAGAAAGGGCCATGTCCAACACACTCTTGGAGTGCTTATTCCAAAAGAAAGAAGTAGTGCTTTAAAAGCAAGCAGTGCAAGGATCTCAGTGGTCGAACTGAATGGGATCTAAGCGGGAAAAAGTGCACAAACATTTTTTAATTTAGGAAAAACAGTTTCCCCCGCTTTTTGTGATAAGATAACTGTGCTGGGACAGTTATTTCAGATAGTTGAAATGCTTCAGCTGAAGTATATGGCAGGTTGTTTCCTGTGCTTTGAATCCAAGGGAGGAGCAGACAGCTAAACAAGCCGCCTTGTCTGGGTGCCTGCTTGTCTGAAAGAAATGTAAATGTGTGCCGGCATTGGTTTTAATTAGCAGAATCACAGAAAGATTCCTGATGACACAGATTTATTCTTTTTGAGTGGTACTACAAAGGAGTTATAATCCGAGCTGTGAAGTGTGTGCTTTTAAAGACTGTTACAAAAAATTGCACTAGATACAGTCTATGTATTCCTAAAATCTATAATTTGGAAGCAATGTTTTATCTTAAACCTTTTTGCACATGTGTAGATGCCTATCTTATAATGTGTGTAATACAAGTTAAGAATAATAACTTACATATTCACAGTACTTTCTGTCATAGACTGACCTTGTAGCACTAAACATACATGTAGGAAAGTGGATTATTAGTAGGTGGGGGTATTCACCTTCAGCTAGTAATAATACCACAATCACTAATAGGTCCAGCCAAGTCTCAATAAGTTAATACTTGCTCAATCCTTGGTAGCTTAGCAAATGAGCAGTCGGGCTTAATTTAGGTGACAGGTATGTGTAAAGCATTTAACACCACCAAAACAGTAAATAAATAAAAGACACAACACAATAAAAATCCAACACCAATTTATAACAAATAGAGAATATTTCTATATTTAAAACATCACAAAAACTACAAATATCTGTCTTGTGGTTTGTGGCCTCCTGGCCTGCCTGGCTACGTTGGCATAGGCCTGGCTGCCATGATGTCTTTTGCGCACGTTACTCTGAGCCGTTGTTCTGTCGCCCTCTGCTCCTGCCGAGTTGTTTTACAGCTGTCTGCATTTTCTGTTTCTCACCTTTTCTCCTGTTCCTTTTGGGCTCAGTCTGAACAACAGTTACAAGATCGAATAACACGTCCCTGGATCTTGCTGTTATGGCCAGTCCCTCGCACCTAGACATAACACTATGTACAGCTGCCATGGGGAAATTGGTGGGCTTTTATTATTGGGTTTTTCCCTCTTGAGAGGGACTTGAAGAAAACCTTTCCAGAGAGAAGAGCTGTGATTGTCTGCTGATGTAGTCTTTGCATCTAGAGACTGAGGTATGGGGGTTCGCTTGTCAAAGCCCAGAGGTCTTCTATTGTTATAATAAACAAGCTATTAGCACGGGGAGGGTGGTAAGGCCATACAGCCCTCTATCCACTGCTTTGTGAAATGCTTTCCCCGTTAGTATTCTATGGAGTTGTAACTATGCTGATTATATTATTCTTATGCATTATGCTGATAGTACTGTCACGTGTACTGCATCTTAGAGCACGTATGTTGAAATAAACATTTTAACATATACTGTGTCTCTTCTTACGCCGGTTGTGGACAGGTATGAGTGTGTGACGAAAGGGTGTTCTTGCTACTGCGAGTCCCGAGAGAGAGAGATACCGTGTTCTGGGTTGTCTAATCATTGGTACATTGTTGCTAATGGGACGCTAAGGCTAGTTGGGTTAGGGTTTTAGGTGCTAAGGTTTATGTTTGGCTCACCACTATATTCCGAGGTCCTATTATCCTGTGCATAGCTCTGTGTGTGTGCAGAATCCCTACGACATATCTATTGAAGGGAACCGGAGATAAGAATTTTTAAATATTAAATGCAAAATTGTGCATTCTCGAGCCAAGAGCTTAAAGTGCCACTCGCGGCAATCTGGTCATGCTGGACCAGCACAAAGTCAAAGTTTTAGGCCAACCACGATGGAGTGCAAGTCGGATAGGATGAGGGCTAGGTCCTTCAGACTAAGGGCCTAATCACGAGTTTGGTGGTACATGGAACTCGCGATAGAGTTGCAGTGACAGTTGGGGACAGCCGCAACAGTGGTTCGAATGCCATTTTACAAGTATGGCAGTCGGACCTCTTCGATCCCTGGTGGTGGCGCAGTGGTCTTGAGGGCACAATATGCTTGCTGGTGCTGCTGAGGCACCGTCTAGCATATTACAAGTTTCCTCACCGGCAGCGATCACATGGCTGTTCTCACTCCATGAAACTGCTGGCGGAGAGGAAACAAAGGGGGCCCTACAGGGACTCTCTTGCCCCTCTGCGTGGGGGGGGTGCATGCAGGGGGGCACATGTTGTGCCCCCCTGTGTGCATGCATCCCTGTTACTGCACGGCAGGTTATGCACAGTCCATGCTGTGCAGAAAGTGAATAGGGGGTCCGCGGCGGAATGGTTCTAAGGCTCACAGATGAGCCTTTGTACAGCACCACTGCGGGACTGCCATGGTGCTCGCCCACTAGACCACGAAATTACTCGTAATCTGGCGGGAAGGCGGCGGTCCCGTTTGGTGGTGTAGGAGTGCGGTGGTGGCATGGCAGCCAGAACCCGCACCGCCAAACTCATAATCAGGCCTTTAGTCTTTTTCTTGAAACTCTTCTCTTGTCGATGGGCTCATCGGCGAGTCCTCAGGCTTCTCGGATTTGAAGTTTGATTCTATGCAGCCTGCTACCGCGCGATGCCTCGGTGAGCCTCTGTAAGTCTTTGTCCTCCACATCGACAGTGAGAAGCTCTGGAGCTTTGAGCCAATTTCGCAATTCAAAGACAGCGGCTTGACTCTCGATGTCGAGCCGGTCTTGTACTGGAGCTTTTTCTGAAAAACTTTGCGGAAAGTTTCCAAACTTTCAAATCTTGAAGTTTCTTGGCTCCTTTGGGGGAAATAATGGTCCAGTAGCTCAGTCCAAGGGTTTGGAGACTCTCGATTGCCTCTTGGGTTCTAGGACTCAATTTCCCACAATGCACCTGCACAGTCCAGGAAAAATCCAGTTTCCACTGGTGAGTTGGGGTAATCCTCTCCTTGGGCTAGCAGGTGACTTCTTCCAGCTCCGGTGTACCTCCGTTTCCTTTGAGTCAGGCACAGTCCTTTCTTTGTGAGCCCTGAGAGTGCAGCAGCTGCAGTCCTTTTGAGTGCAAGCCTTCTATGGTTCAGTCTAAAGGTCCAGCAAGGTAGTCCTTTTGTTCCAGGCAGTGTTATGAGGAGCCCCTACAGCCCTACATTCTGGGCTGGCAAGAGGGGGGACACCCCAACCACTAGGGGTAAAGTTACTTACCACTGCTATGACCACTTCCTGCGAAGTATGGCATATGTTTGACCCAGAATGCACTGTTTTCACCAAAATCAAAATGGAGAAATCTCACCTTGGTGTGTGTGTGTCTATGTACCCCAACTCAAAGGTGTAGCTAACAACTCACTACATTCCCCTTCCAGTCCCTCTTCTAGTTTAATTAGGGGGGCTCGCATCTGACTGGGGATCAAGGAAGTGGAGGCTGGCCTAGGGCCTGTGACATCTGTTCTCCTGCCTTTGAAGTACAGCTTATTTCCCAACTCCCCTTCCTCTCCCTGGCTTCTCCAGGAAGCAAATCTACTCCCACCAAATGGCTGTATTGTTTCAGTCCTAGTCCTCTTCAAACCGACTCAGGGAGCAGCTTGACTCAGGCTGTCAAAGGCTGACCTATCAGAAGAGGCTGCTACAGGGCCTTAGGTAACCTCAGTACAGTATGTTCTAAAACAACTTTCCTGTAATATTTATAATAAATATGACTTTGGCAAGTTGTTGGATTTATTGTAACCACTATTTTAATGCTTTGAATGATTTTACCAATTAGCTCCCAAGCAAAGATAGCCTTTATTTGAAAGCCTTCCCATGTTAGTCTATGGGGCTGGGAGCACTATAATAGGGAAACACTACTTTGGCTGTTTTTCTCTACCAGGGCATATAAAACATTTTATATTGTCCCTACTTTTTATAACAATGCACCCTACCCCTGGGGCACCTAGGACAGACCTTAGGGGGGACTTATAAGTTATAAAAAGGTAGTTTTGGGATTAGGAAGTACTTTTAATTCCTATTACTGATTGTGAAAGCTGCCAATTCTCCATCACCCTCTCTCCAACACATACATTCTCAGGGCTATTAATTTACCGGCCCCCAGGCCCTTACGTGGAGTTTTTACATAACCTAATAAACACACTGGCCAGCCTCCTAGTGAAGAAGGCACATATTACGATCATAGGAGACCTACATTTTCACCTTGAAGACCAGAATCTCCCGAATGTTAAGAGGGTGATGCACGATCTTGAGGGGTTACAACTAACCCAGTTGATATAATCTGCCACACACATTAAGGGACATCTACTGGATACAGTAATTTCTAACGACCCCAAAATTGCAGCATCATCCCCGGTACCCATGCCGTGGTCAGACCACTTCTTCATCCCTTTCGCACTTAGCATGAGGGGAGTGGGGGAAAACAATCCTAAACCCTCAGTGACTACCCAGATGAGGAACTGGTTGAAGCTTAGCCCAGAAAAAGGGGGGGAATGCTTAATCTCCTCTGCTCCCAGGATACAGGGAAAGGTTGAAGAAGCATACTCCTGCTGGGAGAACTGGGTTACTAGCTCACTGGATAGGATGGCCCCAAAAACAACTCCCAATCTAAAAACGTAACCAAAAAGGTACCATGGTTTAATGCACATTTGGCAGCAGTAAAGAAAAATTGTAAAACAATAAAAAAGGGAATGGAGAAAGAACTACGATGGTAAATTTTAAGCCTCCTACAAGTCAGCTATTAGGCTGTACCACAATAATATTAAAGACGCCCAGGCGAAATTTTTTGAGATCAAGATTAATAAAGCACAGAACTCATCCAAGGAACTCTTTGAGCTCCTCAAATCTCCAACTTCCCCAACACACAATAACCATTCCCCTCAGGCCTCGGAAGAGAGATGTAACGACTTAACCTCCTTCTTTTCCCAAAAAGTTATGGATATCTACAGCTCCTTTCAGAATGGAAATGGAACTATTACTTGCCAGGAAGAGAATGGAGTCACCACGCTACAGGAAAGGGCTCATGGGCGGAGTTCCATCTTGCCGGCCCTTACCTGCTTCCCGTCTACCATAGTAAATGGCGTGAGATCTCTGATGGAGAACTTAAATCAGGCTAACCTTTAGACCCAGCCCCACCACACGTACTTGGGAAGGTCATGGAGGCCTTGCTTCCATCAGTGGTCGAAATTATTAATCTTTCGCTAGAGGCAGGCATAGTTTTTAAAGCCTGTAAACACGCGATAATCAGACCCCTGCAAAAAAAAGATAATCTTGACCCAGCCCAGCTAGGCAACTATCGGCCTATATCATTACTACCATTAATTGGCAAATTAACAGAGAAACATGTCAACTGAGCACTAACAGAGTTCCTGGAAATCAATGATTGCTTCCACCCCACTCATATGGGTTTTAGTGCGCAGCACAGCATGGAATCAGCGCTGCTGGTTGTGTCAGAAGAATTAAAAATGACCCTTGACCTAGGAAGCTCAGTCTCTATATTCCTCCTCGATCTCATTGTGGCATTTGACACCGTGGACCATTCGATCCTACGAAAGAGGCTGAGAGAAAGTGGCATCCAAGACAAAGTTCTGGAATGGCTGTCCTCGTTTCTGGAGGGCAGAACCTTTCAAGTCATGGAAGCTAATCTTTTCTCTAACCCTATCCAATTGACTTGGGTGGTGCCGCAGGGCTCCTCGCTTAGCCCTACATTGTTTGATGTCTACTTGAGGTCGCTGGCACGAATCATCCAGGAGTTCGGTATCTCAATGATATTGTATGCAGATGACACACAGCTGGTGGTCTCCTTCGAACCAAACACCAAGGACGAGGCAGACTGCATAGCGCCATGCCTGGAAAGAGTAGTGGAATGGATGACAAGCAGCTGCCTGAAGCTGAATGGGGATAAAACCGAGCTTATGGTACTTGGAAACAAGGCAGTCCCCAGGCCTCTGAACAGCTGACCTTTGTGTCTAGGCAGTCCACCAACCCCCAATACGACTATCAAAAATCTCGGCTTCTGGCTCGACAAGGAGCAAACTATGGAAACTCAAGTGAAAAAGCTTGCAGGAACTTGTTTTGGGCTGCTTAGAATGCTCCGTAAAATTCTGGAGCGCATCCCCCCGCAGCTCAGAAAGACAGTAATTCATGCACTGGTTACTTCACGCTTAGACTACGGAAATTCCCACTATTTGGGGGCACCAAAATATGTCATCAAAAAACTCCAGGTAGTACAGAACGCCACAGTTAGACTGCTGTGTAAAGCCCCCATACAGGAAGCAGTGAGAAAGCACTAAAAAGCACTACACTGGCTGCCGACTGAGGCGAGAGTAAAATTCAAGATACTCTGCCTAACGCACAAGGCCATATACGGCAAGGGCCCCAGCAAAATCAGAGATCTGGTAAGTTTATATGTCCCGAATAGAAGACTGTGCTTTGGAACCGAACGGCTACTAAAAACAACCAGAATTAAAAGGGCCAGATGGGGTAGTAGATCCTTCACACACTTGGCACCCAAGCTATGGAACTCTCTGCCTCGGGAGTGTAGATTCGTGGAAGCAGAATCAATCTTCTGAAGAAGGGTGAAGACCTGGCTCTTCACTAAATACCATTAACCTCACTTAGCTTCAGTATCGGTTAGGTCTGCTAGCCCTGGGAAGACATTGGGCAGCCATGCACTCTATAAATCCCCTAAACATAAACATAAAGTCGAATTTGGATATAGTTTTATTTTAAAACCAGCCTGAAAGCAGGCCTGGCTTTAAAATGACACCAAACACCACAGCAGTGCACACTTAAGTGCATTACGTCCACTGGGGTCTCTAAACCTGCATACCCTACCATATACTAGGGACTTACAGGTAGGTTGTCTTGGCCAATTAGAACTATACTAATTACCATATACCTTTAGAGGACAGAGCACTGACTCTGGGCCTGGTTAGCAGAGCCCAGGGCACTTTTGGAGTCAGTAACCACCAGCATCAGTCAAAAAATGGGGGTGATCAGGGCAAAAAAAAATGACTTTCCTACAATACACAAGTCACTATTCTCCACTGCATTAACCAGGTTTAAATTCTGTGACTCTCTGGTTACACGCATAGGCCCCCACAGTGCATTAACTAATAGATGGTTCATAATTTTTGCATTTCCCACTGATTAACTTAACTTGCATTTATTTTTCATTTAAGTTGTACATTATTTGATATGTAGTTACCTGAAGGTAAAGAACAAAAAAGGTTATAGAATATTATGTGTTTTTTAGCCATGCTTTTGACCCCGCCTTCACGCTTACTCACCCCACCCCCACTGTGCACAGCATCACAATTCTACATACTTTTTTAACGTACTTCAACCACTGAAGGACACAAGTAATATGTCCCTGCTCCAGGAGAGGGGCAAACAAAAGAAGAGGAAGTCCATATAAGCTGACGAATAAAACACAAGCAAATTAAACCAACAGTAAAGCCAAACAATGGTAAGCAGTGGGGGCACTCTAAGCCCACTGTGAGCTGGCAATAGGTCTTTTTGCCAGCAGACAACATGCTCTATCTGGTTGGCGAGACCAAAAAATGAGTTTGATGATGTGAGTTCTAGAAGGATACAAGTCACCCAATCAAAAAGCGTGGTAAAGAAGCTATGCTCACAGGGAGAGACACAAAAAAATGGAAGAGCAATGAATGTCATTGATAAGAAGCAAGCAAATGAGAATGACAAGAAAGCCAACCAAGGATAAGCAATAGAATGACACAAAGTCCACTGCAAGTATTTTGTATTGAATACAACAGGTCTTCCACAACAGAGAGCTATAGATGTCTTTATGTGAGACCTAAAAACTGCAGTTTTCTGTGTCTTAGCATTCCGCACATAGGTTTGTATGTTTAATAAAGCACTAAGACATCTTCACAGCCATGCAATAGCTTCAGTCTCTACTACGTTCAAAGTTTAGACAAAAAGTTAGTCATAGCCACCAGATGTTATACAGGACTTCATTGACTGTGAGGTTTGCTAAGACTTTCCAATGCTAAAGTAATGGTGTGTGATAAATAAGCTCTCTCTGACAAGCATCATAAGGAACAGAAACTTAAGCACAGCAGACATGACTCCAATGACACATCTACCAGCTAGTACCAGACTCCCGGTCCTCAAATCCTGCAGTAGAATCAGGGCAGCTTTTCATCTTTTTATCAAGACACTCACCAGTGACTTATGGGCTGGAAGTGCAAACAAGGCGATGATCACTGTTGAGCCCAAAGACAAGCTCCGTTTGAAAAAAACAGATAGGAAAGGTATTCCCTGCTTGAAAGCAAATCTAAAAGCCAATAATATCAAATTATAGAAGCAAATCTAAAGCATCCCCCAAAAAATGCCACTTGGACCGTTCCAACTTCTGCTGGATGTTGGCATTGTGGACGCTTGATTGAAAAGTGCCAGCTTAGCATGTTTCTAACACTGGAAGGCAAGGATAAAAGAAAGGACAAAAGTTGGTCAACGTGTTCAAAAGATTGAGCGTTTTCTCGGGACTTCGCTTCCGCAAGTTTTGTGAAATTGTGCAGAAAAAATGTTTTTATCAGGCGAAATGTGCAGAAAAAAATGCCCTACGTCGTGTGCATCGATTGTCATGATATTGCACCAGCTTAACCTAATGGAATTATAATGTATAAAACATTTGTTTAAGGATAAACAAAAAGATTTTCCTTCAACAATGACTCACCTACTTGTTAAATATTTTAATGTTGCTGGTTGTGATCAATACGATTTGAATCATTTTCGATCTGGGTTTAAGTTTTAAAAAAATGACTGCTTTTGAAATATTTCCTTTTAGAGACGAACATAGGCATTCCAAACGTGTTGCAAATAGAGACTAGTTGAATTTCCGTTTATAAAAGCCACTTCAAGTAGTGTCTCACTGTACTGTCGCAGAGTGACTCCTCACATAACGTTACAGAATATTATCAAATAGTTAAGAACACGTACAAGCTTTGCTGCGAAACTGAATAGCCAGGTTTCAAAACTTCAGAACATTTGTACTATGACCTCTCTTAACAGAAGACGTTTTTCTAAATCTGCCACTGTTGATAAAAAAATTATGTGTATGCAACAGTACAAACGATAACCTGACCATTTATTTCATGACACAGGCGATATAAATGCCTTACCAATACAGAATGTAGTACGAAAATGATTATTTAATGCGTATTACCATAACAGTATATTTAATCATGGCTGACATTTTAAACGTACCGCGTTAACAAACGATCTGTCTTCCTTGTACAGACGGCAACCGTTCATTGAGAAGCAGGAAGTAAAAAGCCATTTTGTGGTTAAAGAGTAGTGTGCACACGCAAAAGCCGCAACCCAAGCCACAGCGAGCCAGCGCTAAAATACTCTCAAAAGAACACAAATACGGTCCTGCTAGGACCACAGCAAGCACCGCCTCTTACCTGGATATCAGCCCATGCGGAAGTTGGTAAAGTGCATTAAAAAGCAAGCGCACAGTACACACATAACTAAAACAAATTTCATTTCCTGGTTTACAGAAAGTTGAAAGTGAGAGACAGAGATCTGCCTCGCCCGCTTCGGAATGCAGTAAAACTCGTTTTTTTGTTTTTTTAATGTATCTGTTTTATAAATATTAACACGGCTGCATTATGGTTTTTGTAGTTTTCATTTGAGATAGTTATTAGGGAATAAATAGCACGGCATGGCCAACAAGCGCTCGGGAGATAAATAAAAGCCAGTTGAAATCTAGCTTTACGTTATTATATCAGGCTTCGTTTAAACACCCCTCACCCCTGCACAGGCCCTTAAGTTTGTTTGTGGAGAGTACCCCAAGACAGACATCCATTTTGTAACCCCATCTTCACTTAGCCCAACAGCCTGTTCAGCAAGGACAAAGAAGGTGAAAAGAACACAGACTTTGTGCTGTATATTTTGAAACTTTAAAACTGCTTTTCTTCTGCCTTTGACTATTTAAATTTCTCTCCTAGTTTTCCCCAAACTGTGCTAAGGCAATCCCCCCCCCCTTTTTTATTTTACAAGCTAAAAAGGCTAAATAGACCCCTAAACCAGCCAGAGTGTGTTTAAGAGACTGCTTAATCTGTGTTGTAGTTGAGTTGTTTAAGTTGTGTTTGGAAAGTGTATCTAGTAGGTGTAGTGACGGGCTGGTCACTGTTCTAGTGTTTCTAAGTGTATGCATGTACCAGCCACTCCCTGAGGGCTGGCTTCCAACAGCACCCCACACCCATCCGTCACAGGTGTCACAGGTCATGTGACCCTGTCAATAAAATGGGCTGGGTGCATGTGCCCTGGGCCAGTTCCAGATACCCTACCACTGTGTCTATGTAATTACGTTATGTGCATGAGGTTCTAGTGCCCTGATACTTACAGGAAGCGTTTTTGACTAGAAAAAGTGATTTAAGTGTGTGAAAAGCAGTATTTTAGTGGCTTTAGATTTGGGCCTTACCTGGAGGGTTGAACAGCAACTACAAAAAGTTTCTTACTGGTTGTTGCATATGTGCTCTGACTGGCTCCTAGGGCTAGGGTTTCTATTGGACCTAGGGCTTAGGCCTTAGGGTTTGAGTTCTGATTGGCTGATAAGTCTAGGGTTCTGATTTGTTCACAGGGATAGGGTTTCTATTGGACTTAGGGTTAGAGTTCTGATTGACTGATAGGTGTAGGGTTCTGATTGGGTTTCAGTGCTAGGGTTTCTATTGGACTTAGGGCTTGAGATCTGATTGGCTTATAGGGCTAGTTTTCTGATTGGTTCCTAAGGATAGGTTTTTTTTTGGACCTAGTGCTTAGTGTTTGGGTTTAGATTGGTTGCTAGCACTAGGGCTGTGATTGGTTAAAAGGGCGAGGTCTCCCATTGGTCCTTGGGTTTAGGGCTAATGTTCTGATTGGTTAAAGCTAGTGTTCCCATTGGCCAAAGGTCATCTGACCTAGGGCTATTTAACCCTAGGGCATCTCAGCCCGAGTGTTGAGGGGGGGGGAGGGGGAGAACAAGGGCAGTTGCCTGTTAGGGCAGGTCAGGCCTAGGGCCAGAAATGCTGCCCTTTTTTCCATTCACCAGCCGCCACCTTAATGCATCCACAAACATCGTAACACAGTTTAGCAAATGCACACTGTTAGAAATGGGGTTTCTGATTGACTGAGTTATGCACCCAGGCCAGTCACCACTCTAGTCAGGGTAAGCTAGCGCACGCTAAGAGATTACCTGTGCTCACCCTCTGGTAGCTTGGCACAGAGCAGTCAGGCTTATCTAAAGAGGCAATGTGTAAAGTATTTGTGCAACACACAGTAAAACAATGAATACACCACAAAAAGACTCCACACAGGTTTATAAAAATAGGTTATCATATTATAAGTAAGGTTCCCAGTTTTCAGTTTTTACTAATTTTTAGAAATTAATAAAGACAGGAATCAATGTGTTTCCTGCCAGTATTTATTTATTTTTAAATGCAGAAAAATACAGAAAATTGTGCTTCTTGTGAATGACTCTTCATGCTGTTCTTCATGAATTCCAGGCCAACAGCTGAACATATAGACGGCATAGGGAGGTAGAAAATGGGATAAGATGTCCTTAAATACAGTCATAGCTTAGTATATATATGTATATAATGCTAATATTTACCTGTGGGTGTAGTGGTTTTTTTTTGACTGCCTAAGTTGGAAAAACGCGACAGGCATCAAAGTATGAGTGCAAGTTTATCTGTTAAATAAATGTGGAAATATACAATTTTCTAACTCCATTTGCTCTCAAAACAGAAAATAAATATAGATAAATACCAATCAGCTGAGTAAAAAAGAAATATGGATAAATACAGATGGAAATGTTCAAAAAATAAATACTATAATAGCGGGACCCCTAATTATAAGCCAAACAACTCCAAAATGGTAAAAATACAGATAATAACTTAGTTATGACTTTCACAGTCTTCGTACTGCAATGAATTTGGACAGTCACGCTGAACTGGTTGACAGCCATCAAGATCCAATCTGGGGTCCTCCTGAGAGGTTGCTGCCCAGTGTCTCAGTCACAGTACCTTTGCAGGGATGTCGGCGGGCCTCAGGAGCAGGTCCTGCGTGGTAGGGTGGTTCCAGATGGGGAATCACCGGGGTAGAACACACCGCATAGGTCCGGTGAGGATACGGGCTAAAGAGCCTTGCGTCTCAGGCACGCCCCTGGTTTCCTGGGAACCGCAATGCTGAAGAGCCACGCTGGGAGGCGCTGCATCTGCTTCTGCGGTGACTGGCACACAAAGCCTCAGAGGGTTGCAGCACGGGTCAAATCTGACGCGCTGATCTTTGAACGAGCAGGAGCACTTGTCTATCAATAATACAGCTGGTGATCCAGCACGCTCCGCTCCTGGTCACAGGTTCAATTGTGCAGCGCTGGTCCTGAGCAAGCAAAGCGCTCAATCTGTAGGCAGGCAAGCTGACGATCAGGCACGCTCTGCTTGATGCCATGTTCATGAATTGCAGAGTCCCACGGCAATTGTAGAGTGATGAAGTTTTTGATGACCATGAGACTTCGTAAACAGGGGGCAAGCCAGCAAGCCCTTGGAGATCACTTAGCAGAAGGCAGAGTCCAGCTTTCCTTTAGCAAAGTCAGAGAGCAGCAGGGCAACAAGTAAAAAAACAGTCCAGATGTGTCATTTGGGCAGCACAGAAGTTCCACTGACAGAGCTTGATTACAAGTCCAGTAGTGCCTGATTAGATGGGGGTCAGAGACCCAGTACTTTTACCCAAAATGGCCTTTGATGTGGGGGTGACTTCAAAGGAACTCCTTGAAGTGCACAGGTCCCCCTTTCAGGGCTGTCCTGTCTGCCAGCCTTGCTATGAGGAGGTAAATTAGCCCTTTGTGTGGGGACAGGATGCTACCTATTCAAGTGAAGTGTTGCCTCCTCCCTTCCCTCTTGCCCAGGAATACCAATCAGTATGCAGATGAATGCAGATGCCATTAAATGTCCTGTGCTGTGGCTGTCTAGAGGGACTGCACAAATGTAGCTGTCGCCCTGCTCAGCCCAGCCGTGTATTGGATACAGGCTGTCAAGCACACAGGGCAGTAAGTCCAGAGAAATGTCCACTTTCTAAAGTAAAGTTAAATCCAACCTCACCGGTAAGTAGGATTTATCAATACAATTCCAAACATATGAAACATCAAAAAGCTACTCCTTTCTGATCAGGAATTACAGCTTAAAAGAGTATTAAGTAATTCACAATGCTACCCTATGAGAGGGGTAGGCCTCACAGTAGGGAAAAACAAAGGAAGCTGTTTGTCACTACCAGGACATGCCAAACATAAACATACATGTCCTACCTTTTATTTACATAGCACCCTGCCCTTAGGACTACCTAGGGCCTACCTTAGGGGTGACATATACGTAATAAAAGGGACGTTCAAGCTTGGTAACTATTTTTAAAGGCCAAGTCGAAGTGGAGGTAAACTGCACACACAGGCCGTGCAATGGGAGGCCTGAGGCAGGTTTTGAAGGCTACTTCTGTGGGTCGTGTTGAGATCGATAAATACAATAGCAATGTACACCCTGATGTATACAGGCATAGCATCAGCAGTACCAATAAATGCATATCGATGTACGCTGTAAAACTATGCACTCACAATGATGTCAAACACCCGTAAATGCAATACCAATGTGCGCTGTAACCTCTGCACACACAGTGATGTCAATACCAATAAATCCGATGTCGTTGTACACCGTAACTTATGCCCACATAATGACATCAATATCATTGAATGCAATGTTGATGTACGATGTAACAACTGTATGTATAAGAATGAGAATATCAGTAAATATTATATCAATGACCGCCATGTTACATGTACACACACTCACAACGCATATCATTGCTGTTGGATTAATCCAAGATTGCCTCCCCATCAACCCCAAGTCAGAGATACGTGGTCAGACAGACCCTGCGACCCAAACCCAAGCCTACCAATTGACAGGCCACAGGTGGGGTTACACTAAGTCCAAAGACAAACACCCACCCATGGAAAACCCTGTCCGATCCCACAGATAGGTAGTCAGTCACAACACAAACAGGCCCAAGGAGATTAGCCCCAATAAAACACGTTTGGCCAAAGGCGCTCGTTCCCAAAATACCACAAAGTTAGATGCCACATGTAGTTAAGAACACTCAGCCAATCAGGACACCATATGCACACCACATGAGGTGATCACGTGCTCACCACACCGGACATCTGACACCCACACACTAGCTCTCCACGAGGTTGAGAGCCATCTGTGTCCTCCTTATCAGATGTTTCTTCTTGTTATTTATGACTATGGTGCTTTTCAAAGAATGTCAAACTGTTTTATTGCACCCACAAAAGGTATATATGTGCGTCCAAAATGCTTGTACTCTGAGACTGTCTGCAAAAGCGCCTCTGTCTATACTCTAGCATCTGCTGCGTTTAATTAAACCAACTTGTTCCTGTTTTGCCAAACATCTCTTTACTTTTCATTTATTTAAGGTAAAATAATATTCAAGCAACAGTAGCACAATCAATACTGCAAGCCCACTAGTAGCGTTTACCTTACAGGCCCTGGGTACATGGTGTACGTCTTTACATGGGACTTACAAGTACATTAAATAGGTTAATCAGGTATACACCAATCACAAATGTGTAGGGAAGAAGCACATGCACTTTAGCACTGGTTAGCAGTGGTAAAGTGCTCAGAGTCCTAAGGCCAACAAAAAGATACAGCAAAACGTGGAGGTCTAAACCAAAAGTTTGAGGGAAGGCCACCCTAAGGCTGACATTCCAACACATACCACTCATTTACAACAAACAAACCCTATCTACACTTCTTTGTCTCAACAACCACTACAAAACCCCACAAGCCACATCTATACACCCTTCTACCCGAACTGCCACACAATGACACCTTCACTCTCTCACAAATCACCACTCTGTCCCATACCACTATCAAATCCACACATCACCAACCCAACACAAACCCACATTACCTATACCCTTAATCCCGTCAAACACACCTCCTGTTCAAACAAAACACCAGCTATACCCTCTACCTACTCCTAAAAGACCCCTTTCCATCACCACCAAACCTATACTCAACCTTCTCTCATATCATCCACCAAAAATGCTCTCCTCCTCTTTCTACCAAAAACACTCAACCAAAAAATCCTTACACTCCAACACTACATCAATATTTCATCTCACTACTTCACAAAAACAAAACATAATACAAATACCAGCACATCAAAATCTCTCTCACACACACCTTCATACTATATTCCGTCACAAATAGATACAAACACCCACTCCCACCCTCATGACCACACAAATAATACAGATCCTAAACCATATTTACTCCCAAATCTTCTATCTTCACCAACACCTACCACAAACACAACAACACTCATTCACCTACCTCTCATCTAATGCACAATTTAGAGCCTTAAAACATGACACACATGCTCCACCACCACCCATCACCCATACACCTTCCACCCAAAACAGACACAAACAAAATAAACATGCCACTCTTCACAACTTCACGTGTCCATGTCTATTACACAACAAGGGTACTCTACAAAAACAACCCAGCTCACCCAACTCACTCTCAACCACGATCTCCACCACCTGCACATGCAGACCCAACAAAATGCCTTCCTAACCTGCTGGACGAGGATTACGATATACACAAACAACATTAGGGCTATCTTCATACAATTAATACCAGCATACCAGCAGTAGTAATACACCTGCTACGAGTTCAAAGAATACTACTCACTCTTCTAGCAAAATTGAGAAAGTTATCCTTTTTGCCCTGATCACTCCCATGTTTTTGACTGATACTGGTGGTTGCTGACTCTGATAGTGCCCTGGGCTCTGATAACCAGGCCCAGGACCAGTGCTTTGTTTAAAAGGTATATGGTAATTGGGTGTAATTACAATTGGTTCTGACAACCTGCCTGTAAGTCCCTAATATATGGTAGGGCATGTAAGTTTAGAGATACCAGTGGATTTAATGCACTCAATTGTGCACTGGTGTGGTGTCTGCTGTTATATTACAGTCAGACCTGCTTTTAAAATAAAACAATGTCCAAATTCGACTTTGGAATTAAATGTACTTTCAAAGACTGAAACTACCCTTTTGTACATATAAGTCACCCCTAATGTCTGCCCTAGGTGACCCAGTGGTAGGGTGCCTTGTATAAAAGCAGGGTCATTATAAATTATGTTTTATATGCCCTGGTGAGGGAAAAACTGCCAATTTCGTCTTTCCCCATGGTAGTGTGCTAGCTCCTTAGGCTAACATCGGAAGGCCTTATTAAACTGAAATAAAGTCTAACTTTTGACAGGAGTGAGCTATAATGGTAATTCAAAGTATCCCAAAAAATTGTTACAATAAATCCAACAGCTTGCCAAGGTCAGATGTATTATAACTATTACAGTAAAGTTGTTTTAGTCAAATTTTCTTTATTGAGTTTTAGCAGGGCACAGCATTATACAGTGCCAACAATCAACAATGGGCTCATCAGCAGTACACATTTGAACGCTATTGAGACCAACAGTTTCCAATAGGTATTGGCATTCACTATTGGGATCAAATGCTCCAGTGATAACACTGTCAACAAGTAGTCTGTCTTAGAGAGTCTTAATTATTGCCCAACCATGATCCCCCAACCCCCCCAAAAAACATGTAAACTATAAACCATGAGTGAGATTATCACATTCATATATTATTAAATGAGTGCAGGTGAACCAGGCCCAAGGGAGCTTCCCCAGGGGACCTCAAGTAGGTTTTGGTCCTTCATCAGTTCTCTTAAGGTATTATATTTGAAAAAAGAGGGAGCTCCTGTGTTCGAGTGGGGCAAGCCGTGAGCGGGAGGCCAATGGATAGGAGGGTGGCTAAGGGATCCTAAGTATATTCAAAGTTTTTAAAGTTATCCCGGAGTATGTCAGACATTCTTTCCATTGTCAAGGCTTGCCATAATTGGGCATGCCACTGTGTAATCAAGGGAGGTGTTCTTTGTTCCACGAGGCTCCCAATGCTATCTTGGCTGCCCCTAGGCATAACCATAAGATTAAGCGGTCGCTTGAGGTTTGATGTATAAGGGACTTGTCTCGCAATTCCAGTAGGGCAAACCCTGGTGTGGAGGGGATCGGTATCCCAGTAAGTCTTTATTCTGTGATAAAATTTCAGACCAGTACAGGCAGATTATAGGACAGTGCCACCATATATGACGGAAGTCTCCAAGCAACCCACACCCTTTCCAGCAAAGGTCAGTTGTGTTAGGAAAGATTTTTTTGAGTTTAGTAGGGTATAAGTACCAGTCATATAATAATTCGTAATAGGCATCTCTTATCCCCCATCGAGTGGTTGAACCGTGGTATGTCATGTCATAATCCCTACCACTGTTCCTCGGGGATAACGTCCCCCAGTACAGTGGACCAGAAATCCATGTGTTGTGGTCGAATTTTGGGGGATGTATCAATTAAAACATACAAAGAAAAGATATAGTTCCCTTAGCCCCCCTGCTTGTCTTACAAATTTTACAAATGGTTCAATTGGGGAGAGTACTCTAGTGGCAGCATCTCTCACATCTCAGTGGAGTACCCAGAGTTTTTCAATTTGTATATTGGTACCTCTCGGAATTTGGGAGTCCAAAGTCTTGCTGACAATTTTCTAAGGTAAGAATGTCCCATCCTTGAAAAAAGTACGAAATGGTGAGACACCCACCCTCTCTCCAGAGGTCGAAAGGGCCTGGGAGAAGGCCAGATTGAAATGAATTGGGGTCCAATCTGTGGAGTGATTCATGTCATCCCAGGTTCTGAGGGTCGTTTTCGTGGGTGTGCTAATGTATGCATTAGAGCAGTGGTTCCCAAACTGTGTGCCGTGGCACCCCAGTGCACCACCAGAACTCACCAGGGGCGCTGCACACTTCTTGGGAACCTGTGAAAGGTAGCAAGTGTTCTATCAGTACGCCTCAGTTCTAAAACGTTAGTTGCATATTTGAAATGTGCACTCGCGACCCGAGTAAAAATCTCTTGCGGGCGAGTTTTGGAAACTGCACCTATCAGCGTCTGGAATGGTTTGGACCAGCGTGTGACATGTTGCAGGGCCAGGTACAAAGAATCAGGACAGTGATGCAGAGTGTTATTGCTGCCCGTGTTCTGCAGTGACTCTAGTAATGGCGTCTACCAGGAAAATCAGGTAATCATTATAAATGTGAGATTGTTTGATTAAAAGTTTTTGTGAATTTACCATCACAGCAAATGTCTTCATCGCCCCTTTACTCCCACAATGGGTCCTTAATGTGTATCCAAAGACATCCAGTGAGCAAAGGTGCCTCACGTGTGCAAAGAATGTCACTTGCGAAGGAAAGAGAGGCCTTGGAAGAGGGGCACATTTGCAAATTCTAATGAAACCTTCCTCTGAATGCACATGACAATAATATCCTAATCATGTGTGCTGCTGATTTACAGATCACTGAGCAAGCGCAGTGTGGTTCATTCAGGTTCATGGCATGCAGTCCCCCCCCTTGAAACCGAACACCGGACCTGCCAATTTCTGCCAAGAAAGAAACAACACACAATTAAATATTAATTAATTCCCTGCTTTGATAACAGCCGGCGAATAGTGCCCAATAAACAGCTCAACTATAAAAAAAAAACTAAAATTATGGTGGTGCTTAGAAGATGGGGAAGTACATCACGTGTGTACTGTTTATTCTTTTTGATTTGCCAGCTAAAACCATTATAATTCTCATAATTCCAGATATCTGGCAAACATTTCCAAGCCCTTGCAGCTGCTTCTCTGTTGCACTTGGAAGCTAAGAGCGCTTTGAGAAGCCTTGAGCTGGCATGGCTGAGAAATGAGAGATATTTTCCTAACCAAAACTTTTGAAGTCATATCACATTCAGCTGTGAGTGTTTGTGGAGGTTTGGGAGTGTTTAAGATGACTGGAGAACTATGTTGTGTGTGATGTAATCTTTCCTGTCAATGCAAACAAAATACCACGTCATCAGTTGGCTTATCTTCCAAAAATTAAGACTCCAACCTGCTCACGCCCCCCCCCTGTTCTTTCAAATATTTACCACTCTGTAAATGTTTTGGAATGTGGTGGCACACGTGTCTTCATAAAGACGTACTCATTTATAGTAAAATACGCTTACACGTGTGACTCACGAATCAGCACAAGTCCGTTCGGAGGTGAGTTTACAGTGCTGATGATTTCAATGTTCACACTGGGAATGTTCATGACAAAGGCCTGCTTCAGTGTCAGCTACAGGGCTCAACAGACTGCAGCACTTTGCATGACGGTGCTTACTTCAATTATTAGTCACGGATCATTAACACAGATCTAGCATACATTTAGTATGTTATATTTGCTGTTTGAAGTATGTACAGATCATAAGGGCTATAAAAAACCCAGCTTTGGGTGGTCTTGTTTATTTTTGGACCAGCTGGGACATCAAATACCAGTGGTGCTGGTGGAAAACCAATCAGGTGGCAATCCTAACTGGCTCCTTTAATTATTTACTGTTTGGGTTTTTGTCTACCTGCCACTTTAGCAAAGCCTGTCCATGATGCAGAACTCCCCTGTGTTGTTTG
This sequence comes from Calotriton arnoldi, assembly GCA_963921515.1. Classification (NCBI taxonomy): domain Eukaryota; kingdom Metazoa; phylum Chordata; class Amphibia; order Caudata; family Salamandridae; genus Calotriton; species Calotriton arnoldi. The sequence continues at coordinate 4,460,393 of CAWUFW010000089.1, read as the reverse complement.
AACATCCATTGGATGTCTCTCTTTCTTTCTTTTCTTTTTCTTTTTGGAGTTTTATATAGCGCAAAATCAACCCAAAAATATCAGGTATCAGAGTGCTTTACATGAGCACCAGTTGCGATACAATTAATTTTTTATTTTTTTTTGGTTAGGTACGGGGAGATTAAGTGATTTGCTCAGAATCACAGGATGTTGAGTGTCGGTGCCGAGACTCGGACCCAGTTCCCCAGCTTCAAGGTCAACCACTCTAGCCTTTAGGCCACATCCTCTCTTGGTAAGCAAGCGACCAACCACCGGACAAAAGATGAGAAAAATGGTAGTCCAGAGGCCAGGCTTACATCCCCACCACCCGAAAAAAAAGTGACATAATGGGGAGCTGCAGACAACGGGCAATAGACAAAGGGACCCACAGGCAGAAACAAATTGGGAACCATTGCATTAGAGTGCCAGTCCGCTTTTGGTTTCCATAGCAAGTCCCGGATATATCGGCCCACTACTGCACGGTCCATGTGGAGCTAGTGTTTGTCTCATTCCTTCAGAGACCATTCGGAGATCACTTTCAGTTGTGCTGCCTTGTAATAAGAGGGTAAGTCCAGTAAAGCTATCCCTCCCGCCTCCTTCGGCAAACGCAGTAATTTATATTGGAGTCAGGCTCTGCGATCTTGCCAGATAAATGTGGTCACCAGAGAGTGGAGTTTTGTGAAGAGTCCTTGCTCTACTTCAATTGGAAGGCTCTGAAAAAGGTATAAAAACCACAGGAAAATAGTATTCTTGATTTCTTGGATGCGACCCAGCCATGATAGGTACTTAAGGGTCCACCTTTTAAGGTAAGCTTGAAGTTGCCGAAGAAGAGGGGGAGAGTTGGTCCCATATCTTGGGAGGGATTTTAATCCCGAAGTATGTATGCTCTTTTTGACCCATTGGAAAGGGGTGTTGCTCGCTAGAGTCTCCATTTCCGACGTAGGAGAGTTAAGTTCAGGATGAAAGATTTGTGGAGCTTAACATGGTAGCCTGCTATTGTCTCAAAAAGAGCTAGTGCTTGTTGTAACGCTTGTTGTAAGGCGGGTGAAGTCAGGGAAAGCAGCAAATCATCTGCAAATAATAACATTTTGTGATTAATAGATCCAAAGGGAAAGCCTTGAAGCTCTTTCTCCTCTCTCACCTTAGCTGCAAGGGACTCTATACTGAAAGCAAATAAGAGCGGTGAGAGAGGGCAACCTTGACTAGTTTCCAGCGCCAATTTAAAGAGGTCAGACCAAATCCCGTTCATCAATACTCGCAAAAGTGGATTTGCGTGATTATCCTGGACCATGTTAAGAAATTGTTCGCACATGCAGAATTTGCAGAGAAGGTGAAAAAGGAAGGACTAATCCACCCGGTTGAAGGCTTTTTTTTGGCATCTAGCGCCAGTAGCACTGCCGGTATGTGTCTTCTAGGGGCCTTTTCGACCAGATGTATCACCCTCCTCAGATTATCATGTGTTAGTCTCCCCCTAATAAACCCGAACTTACACAGGTGAACTAGATCAGGCATAATGTCTTCTAATTGTGATGCCAAAATCTTAGTAAATTATTTAGCATCCAAGTTTAGCAAAACGATTGGCCTATAGGAGAGACAGTAGTGTAGATCCATCCCAGGCTTTGGCAGGACTGAAATTAGAGCTTCATTCATCTCATGAGTGTAACCCTTCGAGAGGTAGCTATGTGGTTGAATAGTGCAGTCAAGTAGGGTACCAAATCAGAACTCAAAGTTTTATAAAATTGGGCTTTGAAGCCATCCAGCCCAGGTGATTTATGAAGTTGATGGAGATGCCTGGCTGAGCCTCAATATTTCAATCATTAAAATAATTTTTGAGAGGCAACATAGATATTATAAGTGCAGTACGTCCCTTATTAACTTTTACACATTAGGTTAATACTCGTGGTTCTTCATAAGTCCAGTTCAATCTTGAGCTTTATTTTGTACTTTTCCAAAAGAGCGCAGCCAACACGTTTCACCTAACAAGGCATCATCAGGGTAAAAGAGATATGTCTAAAGATGCTTACAACTTATAGAGATGTTTGACAATGTAACCAGAATTACTGGATATAACAAAAGTGTGGTGTATCTTATCTATTGGAAACGTCGCTAGATATGCTGACAATTAATCAAAGACACATGCGGTTGGACCCACGGAGAATATAATTTGGATGCACTGGTTATAATGATGATCGATGACTACGCTGCAGATTACTTATTGTGAAGAAACATACTTCCTATTCTACTTATTCGACATATCTCTTTTGCCCTCAGGAAGCCTTGTTAGGTGAAACGTGTTGGCTGCGCTCTTTTTGAGAAATACAAAATAAAGCTCAAAATTGAACTGGACTTATGAAGGCCCACGAGTATTAACCTAATGTGTAAAAATTAATAATGGACGTATTGTACTAATAATATCTATGTTGCCTCTCAAAAATCTTTTGAATGATTGTAATGTAATTTATGTTCAATGAGCAGGTGACCATTGTGGTGGGAAGCATTTCTTTCCTAAATTTACTGTGGTGACGGTATCAGGCAGTGCAGCTTCAAATTCCCTGGCTGTTCTTTTTTCTTGTTCCTGAGCCTCAACATCTCTGACTGGACTACCTAGAGTCTCATTTTGGTCCTTGGTCACTTGGGAAAGAGTTATATCATTTAGTTATTTGAGTTGGGCTGTTGTCACAGGTGGCTCAGCTGTGTACAATCATTTATGGAAATTCCTGAAGGCTGCAGCTTTGTCAGTTTCCACCATTGCCACTCTCCCGCCTTCTAGGTTGATGCAACCAATGTATTCCTTCTCGTGTTTAACTTGCAGTTGGTGAGCGAGGTGGGCTCCCACCTTATTTCCCTGATCGTGCATCCCGATTTTAAGACGTAGCAGAGTAAATTCTGCCCTATTCGTGTATATTGCATTTAGTTTGCCCCTCAGAGCAGTGACTTTTCCGTTGGAAGGGTTTTCTTTGTGAGCCCATTCTGCTCATTGCAGGTCCTCCTCTAGTGCTAACCTATCTTGGTTTTTTTGCTTTGTTAAAGTAGCTAAGAGTGAAATGCATTTTCCCCTAATAACAGCATTAAAGGCATCCCAATTATTAGTGAAGGCAGTATCCTGGGGATCATTCGTACTAAAGAAGTCTCTGATAGTTTTACCCAGTTCATCTTGAAAGAGACTCTCTCTTATTAGTGAGCCAGGGAAGAACCACCTAAGATATTTAGGTGTTGGGGGAGGCCACTCCAATGTCAAGGCCACAGGTGCATGTTTAGATAGAGCTATAGGGTGAATTTTGGAGTGTGATATAGAGGGTTTTAGGGATTGGCTTACAAAGACATAATCAATACATGAGTACGTGCAGTGTGAGTGAGAGGTGTAATCATGAGCCTCTGGAAAGTTTGTCCTCCAGGTACCTACGAGGCCTGTGGAGCGGAATGTTTGTTTCAGGACTTTAGTGAAGCTCCCGTGGAAAGTGCGGTGCGGATAGGTGCTGTCTAAATCAGGGTGCCATATCAGGTTGAAGGCTCCCATTAAAATTATCTCCCTCTCAGCGAACTCCCCCAGAAGAGTGAGGCAGGATTGTAGAAAGGCAGTCCAGGCTATTGGCAGCATAGAGGGTAGCTATTGTGCACATTTGGCTTCCTATATTCCCTTTGACCATCAATATTCTCCCATCTTTGTTTGAATTATAGCCGGTAGGTTGAAATCTATGAGACAAATGAAAAAAAAGGGCTACCCCATTATGCTTGGTTTAGTACCGAGGATTGATGTATCAAGGCATATGTTTTTATGCAGTCTATGGTCCTAACTTCTTTTAAGGTGCGTCTCTTGCAAAGCTAGTATATCATGCCTCTTATCCTGGATGTATTTCCACAATTTGTTGTGTTTGGTTGGGGAGTTCAGTCCCTTAACATTCCAGGTTAATTTTGTCAACAACATGATAATATATTACGGGTAAAGTGGAGTAATAGGTTAAATGTTAAGTTCCTGCTTCCCGCCGCCCCAGCTGCACTCCACCTCCACAGGCAAAAGGATATTCGTTCCAAAATCCCAGGCCTCCGCTCACCAACACAACTCAAAAAGGCACCCACTCTTGGATATCAAACAGAAAAAACAAACAAGAACAAATGGGAACCTAGTTTACGAATAGTTTCCGAATTTTGGTAAAGATCAGTCATAACTCTCATCATTGTGGGTGTACAGGCCACACACCGCTATGACGTTCTGGCAACATGTAGCTAAAAACAAGTAAATTAGCAGTAATATACATCGCATTCTTAAAAAGAGGGAACCCTTTTCGCAGGAAGTGAGCAACTCTTGTCAAATAAAGCTTATAGCTAATATGAGTGAACAATGAGCATTATCACAACAAAGGGAGTTACAAAGTTGGTGAGACAAAAAGAAGGCTAAACAGTTCAAAAGATACTACGATCTGGGCCTTGTATTGGCATGGCTGCAGTGGAGAGTGGGAGGCCCGAGTCGGTCTAGGCCAGAACTTTCCATGTCTTTTCGAACATCTCTGTGAAAGCCTTTGTCATTTTTCAGGTCCCGACATCGAACCTGCGGTGGGTCTCTCTCAGGGCCTCTCGGCATCTCTGCAGTATGGGGTTGGTAAGCCCAACAGTGTTGCCGCTTTCGCTACTTCTGTAAAGTGGTAGTACTTATTTTGATATTCAAATGCAATGCCAATGGGGTCAGTCCACCTATACTTGATGCGATTGTGGTGCAGTTTATCCATGACTGGTCGGAACTGGAGTCTGCAGTCGAGTGTCTTGAAATACAGAGCATGCTGTCCCTTGAAAAGAGATCGAGTCCTTTTGTGTTGCAGCTTGCAACATTGCTTCTTTCACTTTAGAAGAGTGTAGCTTGGCAAGTACATCCCTTGGTCGTTTACCGTCACCAGCAATAGGTGGGCCCACACTGTGGACCCGTTTTATTTTGACCTTGGCCTGTTTGTGTCCTAAGAGCTCGGAGAACAAGCCCACCACAAATGTTTCCAAGTCTGGGCCCTCTACTCCTTCCAGATTCCATAGGCGAATGTTATCCCATCGTGAACGGTTTTCTAAGTCTTTGCATTTTAAGAGCGTAACCTGTAGCTGGTCCTGGAGTTGTGCAGAAGAGCCTTCCAGTTGTTCCTCTCATTGTGCTAGGGACTGGCATTTAGTTTCTAAGTCCAGAGGGCACGCGCCTACAGAGTCAACATCCTGTTGCATTGTCAAGAGCCTTGTTTTGAGGTCTGAGTGTAGAGCGTCTAGGGAGATGGACAGATCAGGTGGTTTACCTCCACTCCAGAAAATTAGTTTTAGAGCTTGCTTTCCTGAAGTTATCTAAAGCAGCACTGTAGCAACCTCTTCTGATTAGCCAATCTGCTCCTGATTAGGTGTGAAGTGGCCTGGGCTGAAACAAAGAGACCATCTGATGGGAGATCTGCTGCCTGCAGATGCCAGGACAGGAAGGGGACTGGATCTTCAAAGGGAGAAGCTCAGATAGTATAGGAACCAGGCCCATCCCACTTCCTGCACCCCCAGGCAGATGGGAGCCCATCTAATTCCATCTAATTCAATTAGGAGAGGGGGTGGGGAGTGTAGGGAAAAGTTAACAACACCTGTAGGTTGTGTTACCCAGACCTGAACTCCCAGGAGAGATTTTCACCATTTTGATGTGGACTGAGATGTGTATTCTGGGACAAAAATCTGCTCACTTCTAAGGAAGTGGTCTTCACAGAGGGTGGCAACTTAAACCCCATTGGTTAGAGATGCCCCCCATCTTGCCAGCCAAGAATCTGGAAAATGTATGGGAGAGCTGCACAGTATCTAAGATTCCCTGCTTGAAGACATCAAAAGAAGATGGACTGTCCTGCTGAACCATTGGTCTACACAAAGAGAGGACTGCACTCACAAGGACTGCACCTGCTGCACACACAAGGTTTCACAAAAGTAGGGGTGGGTGGAGTTTGCGGTGTTCCGCTACACGGAATTCCGCAGAGTAAAAAAAACTCCACAGACTCTGCCTAACTCTGCACAAACGGGCGGAGTTGTGCTCAGCCGCCCATTCTCGCTGATTGGTGCGAGCAGTGCGCTATGCATTGCAACATGAGCGCTTACGGCACCACGCGGGAGCTCGCTCGTGGCTTTTTGTTTTTCCTATTCTGTTCATGGTTGTGGGCCTACTTTTCAATCATTACTATATCTTAGACATCCTTACTTTATCCAACTTATCTTCCCCTGTTCTACATTTATTTCCTTAGTGTGTGTATTTGTGTTGGTGTATTTTACGATTTTGCTTCTTTTTTTATTTTCTGTGACTGTTTTGTCCCTTTATTGGTTTTCCCCTAACTTCCTAATTTCTCTCTCTCTATATTCCTTCTGTTCCTCCTGTCTTTCTCTATTTTTTATATTTCACTGTGCGCCATGGCAGAGCATGGGAGAAGTGGTGCCAGTGCAGGGGTTGCAGCGAACCGCACACCCTGCGGGTGCCGGTGTCGCCAGGGCAGTACAGCCTCGTGCCATTTTTTAGTGAGGAGGACGTCGCCGTACATTTGAGGTGAGCAGATCTAGAATGTCCCTGGTGTTGAAGGTGCTCTATATAGGAGCTGCTTTCCACCTAAACTTGAGAACTACCCAGAGTTCTCTGCTTCTGTTTTGCATAATTTATACGTCACTCTATGCTTGAAAGGGTATTGTTCTGACTTATACTGGGTGCTCCCTTGTGTCTGGACAAAGCTATACCTTTCTGAAGAGCTCTAAGTAGAGCAAAACACTGTTTCAGGGTTTGCTTTTACTCATTTCAGGTTGGTATTTTACCAATTCAAAGCTGTAATACTGTGCCTGGAGTGGTAAATGGCTTTTGTCATTTTACAGCTCAGCATGGACAGCACTGTGCTAGCCCTATGCTTAAAGACTTTGCTGTAGAAATGGCAAAAGACTTTGTCCCTTTCTATCTCGGCGTGGAAGGCACTGTGCTAATCCTATGCCTAAAGACTTTGATAGAAAAGCAGACATTTGAGGTGAGCAGATCTAGAGTGTCGCTGGTATTGAGGGTGCTCTACACAGGAGCTGCTTTACACCTAAACTTGAGAACTACCCAGAGCTTCTGCTTCTTTTTTGCATAATTTATGCATCACTCTATGCATGAAAGGGTATTGTATATATATATATATGTATATATAGATATAGATATAGATATAGATATATATAGATATATCTATATATCTATATATATATATATATATATATATATATATATATTACTGCACATTTAAATGACACACGTAGAAAAGGAACTCAGCACTCTCAAAATGAGGCAAGTAAACTAATCTAGGTGCATTTAAAGTGAAACGTGTATTTATGAGTACCACACTTTTAAAAGGAGGACAAAATATGTGTTCAACAAGGCACCTTCCCAGATGACAAGTGAAAGAAGTCAAATATAAAGAGCATGTATACACAGCATAAAAAGAAATGAAATATATACACAGAGCAATGGAACTTATAACATTATTACACAAAGTAAGTAAGAGAAATACATCACCGAAAGAGTATCTTTCAACATTCTGGCCAGCACGACTGGGGAGCCCTTTGTCAGAATTCTCGATCAGTAACACCGAAAATTCCTTTGACAACGCGTCCGCTTCACAGGTGAGCTCCTGTCTGAGAGCCAAGATTCCCTTTCTTTAATACCTTTTACTAACACAGAGAGAGGCTTCTAGAAACTCCTCCACCCTTCATCTGTACTGTAGGCACTGACTACACTCTTTGCGTTGAGGTCACTCACTAGAGTTGGCCAGGCTCCAATGAGAGCTGAGGCAAAGTTTTTCATTTTCTCACACTTGGGCTAAGTAGCCCCCACTTTCTGTTCTAGCCTTATCCCTCCCGCTCGGTGAAACATTTCTGTGTGTACGCAAGTAATCCAGCCTGTCTGCCTTTGCAGTTGAAAGGTAGGGTCAGAAGACACAAGATGAAACCGTGTTCACAAAATGCAATTAAAATAAAATGGAGGCAATGGTCACCACATGATCTCACAATTTATATAAATGCATATAGCACTACAGTAAGGTTTTGGAAATTAGGAATAGGTCATCTCGATAATATAGGCAATCTGATTTAGAAAATTATAATTAGATCTGGGCGGAGCTTGTGGAGATTCACTCTGCGTAATACCGTGGAGTTGCTGACAAACTCCGTCGAATTCCAGGGAGCTCCACAATGTGCGGAGTATTGGTCGGTCTATGGCCACCCCACTTACAAACATGATGCAGGGGTAATGATGTGAAAATGCCTTCATAGTGCGCCACAAAGCACCCAAATCATTACACGGATAAATGCACCTTCTCTCAGTACAATATAGTGCCAAGCGTGATTCTTTCTTTTAAATAGCCAGCTGTCGCTACAATGAAAATATCTAAATGATTTTGCGAAGGTTTTTTTCAATCCTTGGTGCCAGAGGGTGCACTAATTCAGAGACTGATGGCCTTTTTTGCAGTGCTGCAATCAGGGCTCCGTTAAAGAAGCCATGTAAATTTCTGGAGCACGGTCGAAAAATCAGACTTTACCATGCCAGAGGGGATAAGGTGAGCGGAACACCACCCACACCCTACATCAACCATCTTATTTTGGGGCGATGGCTACATAGTTGGGGAACTAGTTTGTACCCACAAACCCGCCACCCCTGTTGCAGCACCATGCACACTTACCTTCGACTGCACACACCACCGGCAACAGGAACACCATCCCACAAGGCCATTGGGTGGCAGGTCTGGCCAGAGCAGGCACTTAAGGGCGGGGGGCCGTCCAGAGATCCATGTACCCTACCGTGGTAAAAGAAAGGCGGGCAAGGGCAACCACTTCCAGGCAAGCAAACCATGCAGAAAGAAGGAGTAAGAGGAGCACAGGCTGGGACGAGCTCACCCAGGAGCCCAGCGCAGGGAGGAAGGCCTGCTCGAGTGGACAGTCAGCTACAAGTTGGTAAGTACAAGCAGGCACAGGTCTGGGTCAGTCCCTCGTAAATCTGTAAAAGGGACCTAGCATATAGGCTATCCCTGATACGAGCAGACAGCAGCAAGGCTTGATCAAAGTGAAACTGGATCCCTCTACCATGTGAATGGTCTCGTCCAGCTGTCCTTCATGCAGAAGGAAGCTGTGATTTCAGGATAAAAAATGCTGCCCAGGTTTTATAGAATGCTGCAGAGCAGGGTCTGGCGGTGCTGTCAGGGGCTGTACAGCGGGTCTGAGAGGGTCGGGGGCCACATGTCTGCATCAAAAGCAACAGCACTCCTCCCCTGGCCCACAGCTACTGAGTGCTGATCAGCTACAGTGACCTAGTTGGACAGTCAAGGGGGCAGTAAATAACTACTGGCATTGTGCTGTGGTACCGGCGTTTGGAGGAGACAGCATTTGTCGGGTGAGCACCGCGGCAAGCACCGATTAATTCCGCCATGTCACATAGGCAGAGTTTTTGCAGAACTTCTCACTCCAAGTGGAGCGCGGAGTGAAAAAAACTCACCGCCCACCCTTAGGTATAATGTCAATATGTTACTGCGTTTGCCTGTGAAAATATTTTCTAGGAGAGATTAACTGTATCACTAACCTATTTTTGTTATCTTCTTTATTTCTCACATCAGCACTCAAGTGAAAGAAGACTCTATGTTTTAAGTGTTTTTTTTCTGTTAATTTTTTACTGATGCCTTTTCGCACAGCCTGTCTTTTTAACCTATTTCTCAAATTGTATGCCAGTTAGGAGGTTATGCTGCCATTCCCTATATTGCCTACAGAAACAATAGGTACACAATTACTTATCTCATCTTCAGTATGTTACTGGTACGTAGTTCATTTCACCCCATAGTTTCTTACCTGAATAGATGAAGTGATGGCTGGCGGCTGCTTCCCCTGTCAATCTTCTAACGCCTTTCTGGAGGGTTTCCCAAGGTGCCTTCGTTATGGTAGTGGTAGTGCGCTAACAGGGAAGGCTTTCCCATTCCCACCTAGGTGATCTCCAACTGTAGGATTAATCAAAAAGGATCACAGGCAACTAAATTGAAAGACAAAACAGACAGTTAGAAGGTTATACATATACATTTATATTATAGCTTTAGAAATACTGATGACAGACTACAACCACCATGGCACATCAAAGAATACCATATATTATAACAAAAACTAGCAATAGTAAATTATTCTGAGCAATGGTGAGCATTTGAGAACCAAAGTTATGAAATCCTCAGGTCAGGAAAAATGTACTCAAAGTCTGTACTCTGTAGTCGACAAGGTTGAACTTTTTATTTACACATAACAAAGGCCTGAATGATGATTCTTACTTGTGCATGGTTAGGTAAGTGGGGCTGGTGTGGTCTATTGCTCAGGTAATAGAAGATCCCGCAGTGAGTTGGTGTCACACAGCCCAGGGCAAGAGGGTTAGGGGTTTGATGAATGGATGGGGAAGGGGGTTTGGGTAAAGGTGTGACAAAGACAAACACAGCACAAGAACAATATGCATCAGGGTGATGAGCAGCACATCATCAATCTGTTGTGGAAGGAAACAAAGGAATGAGTATGACACAGTTCTGTTGAATGCATTGCAAACGTTCCTTCTGCCTCAGAGACCCACGTTATTAGATATCTAAATTTTCTGTCTTCTAGGTTTGAAAATATTCAATTATGGAGGAGTTTTATTTTATTTATTTATTTTAATAGTTTTATATAGCACGAGCATGACCCTTGCGAGTATCAGAGCTCTTTACAAGTATACAGAGAACAGAGCAATAATAACAATAATATCGTATTCGAGAAAAATACAGGATAAAGTAGTATCCATAAAGGAAGGGTAAGCTTTACAATGTTTGGAGAGCAGAGGTGATAAGCCAATAAAAACAAAAGTATCATAGTCAAGAAACCTGCAGGAACATGCAGTGTCGAGAAAAGTGAGGGTAGTGTCAGGACTGAGAAGTTGAAAACACAAAGGGGTCAGTATGCCGTAGTCATGAGGAAAATTTAGGAATCGGAGGTGGGAATCTTAGGATCTAGGGAAGAAATTTGTTCATAAGGAGTATTTTGACTTCTTTCTTGAAGGATACGGTTGAGCGATTCATTCTGATTTCAGGGGACAAGGAGTTCCAAATTCTTGGAGCAATCCCAGAGAAAGATTGGTTGTACGTTTTCTTCTTGTGGAATCTCTGAGGTTTCAGAAGTAAGGTGTAGGAAACTCTGGATGATCTAGAACCACCAGAGAGTTCTAGTTTCCAAGCAAGATATCTAAGGGTTTTGTAGGGGAGGGCTTTGTGCGTCATGCAGGCAATTTTTAGCAGGGATCTTGCTTCATAAGGGAGCCAGTTGAGAGATTTCAGATCGGGGGTGATGTGGTTGTTTCTTTTTGAGCCGGTGATGAGCCTAGCAGCAGAGTTGAGTGAGGCACTCAGAGGAGCCAGTATGGATCTGGGCAGAACAGAGAGGGTTGCACTTTGGTAGTCCAACCTGGGAATAACTAAGGCTTGCACTGCATGCTTGAAGTCATAGGGGGGGGAGGAAGAGTTTAATTGCCTTAGAATGTTGATTTGGTGATTCACTCCTTTGGTGGTGGCACTAATGTGTTTCTGCATGTTGAGGTTCTTGTCCAGAGTTAAACCCAGTGATCTCGCAGTCAATGACTTGTGGAATGCAGTTGAGGGCTGTTACATGTTTCAACCATTCTTCAATGACAGGTGAGTGGCTAGGTGGGGCTTTTAGTAGGAATTCATTTTTTTGAGTTTTTAGATTGAGGTGATTGGATGCTAGCCAATTTTGAGTTTTCTGCAGAGATGTGTTGAAGGAGCTGATGTCTTCTGGGACGGAGGCTTTTAAGTATAGTTGGGTATCGTCAGCGTACATGTGATAGTGCATGTTGGATGAACTAAAAAATTCCACAAGACGTTCCATGAACAGGTTGAAGAGAGTGGGCAAAAGTGAGGAGCCGTGTGGGACCCCTAACTTGACCGGCATGGTCTGTGATAGTGAGCGATTAACCTTGACTCTTTGAGACCTGAAATGGAGATAAGAGGTGAATCAGTTAAGGACTGACCCTGATAACCCCATACGGTGTTCCAAACGGTCTAGTAGGTTGTAATGCTTAACCTTATCAAATGCTGATGATAGGTCAAGGAGGATTAAAAGACAGGATTGGTTCTGGTCCAACATTTTTAGGGCATTGTTCACTATGTGTGCGATTCAGTGCTTTGCCTTGGATGCAAACCGATTGAAATTGGTCTAATAATTGGAAATGATCGATGTGGTTACAGAGTTGAATGTGAACACATTTTCAAGAAGCTTCACCAAGGAAGGAAAATTGGAGATAGGTTAGAAGTTGTTTAAGTCAGTTTGATCTGCTTTTGTTTTTTTTAGGATGGGGGATACTTGATCGAACTTTAGGCAGTCGGGGATAGTGCCTTGAAGGAGGGCGGCATTAACAATCTTGGTCCAAAGTGGGAGTAATGCAGGTATGATCTCCTTGAGGAACTGGGAGGTAGAGGGACATTGAAGTCGTTTAAGGGTTTGAGCATTGTTAGAATATTTTGAATGGTACTTTCCTCAAACGTATTGAAAGATTTCCATGAAGCATTGTTTTTGGGGAAGCGCCCTGGGGGACACAAAGGAACAGAAGTCCAGGAGGTGGGGAGGATGGTTTGAGGCGGGAGAGGACATTGTTCCATGGTCGTCTGCATATCATTTATCAAGCTCTCAGTCTTTTGGAGAAAAAAAAGTGGTGAATTCCTCACAGTTTGGAAGCGAAATAGATCCAGCAAGGTACGGAATGGATGCGCAGTTCGATTGAGCATTTATGAGATCAAAGAGTTTTTTGGGTCGGTTGTTGGCTTGATCCAGTTGGTTTCTGAAAAAATGTGCTTTCGAAGTTCTGATGCTTTTGTAGTATCCGTTCCTCAGTGATCTCAAGTGCTTGAGGTATTGAAGGGACAAAGCTGATCCCCACTGACATTCAGGTAGCCTCAAGTTATGTCTTTCTGTATTGGGGCTACGAGTATACTACGGTTTGGAATCTTTTGCAGACACTCTTTTTAGTTATAGTGGAGTCACCGTTGTCAAGGACAGTCACTATGAGGCGAGTGTAATGATTTGTAAGTTCAAGAACATCTGACCAGGAGGAGGCAGAATGTTGTGTCTAAGAGAGGTCAGTTCATTACGGTTGATGTTTTGCATGCTCCTTTTCCAGACTCAGGGTTCGTTGGTTGGGCTGTGCTGCTTAACACAGCTTCCCTGATGAAGAATGTGATGCGGTGGTGATCGGGCCAATCACAGTGGAGGATAGATTCCAATTAAATTGAGTTGGGCTTCGCGATGATAAGATCCAAGGTCGACCCTTTGTTGTGTGTGGGCATGTCACAAAATTGGGCCAGGTTAAGATCAGCAGGGATGGTTTTAAAACTGTTAGTTGCAGGATCATTCAGATAATTCAAATGAAGGTTGAAGTCTCCAGGGAAGATTTGCGTACAATGTTGATCTGCATTTGTTACAATGGTTTCCATAATTTGTTCTATGAAACCCTAATTGTTTCCTGGCGGGTGGTAGATCATGTTTAGTTTGCATATAGGGCTGTTGTTGCAAGTGATATCGGGGCAAAGGTATTCACAGGAGGATAGAACAGGGGTTAGTGTGTGTTTAACTGACAGGTTGATGTTGTGTATGCAGGCGATGCCTCAATCTGGTCTACTAGGTCTATCTAATTTAGTAACACCATGGTTAAGAGGGACTAGTATGTCAAGGATAAGAGCAGAGGAGTCATTAAACCATGTTTCAGCCAGGATTAGCAGGTCGAGATCATTGTGGTATGCTGCGATATAATGTGTGAGGGTAATTTGCCTGAGGTTTGTTGACCGCTCTATGGTTGAGCCTAGGAGCTCTATGTGGGTTTGCCGGGATGGGATGGATTATACCCTGATTGTCACTGATATCAGGGAGTGAAGAGTTATATGATAAGAGGAGAGTTTCTAAAAATATGATTGTTAAAAGAAAAATGATACTGTATTGCCAAATTGGGTGGTTCATCTCCATTCTTCTGGGGAATGTCCGTCAATCTTGGGTGCCTGTCTGAACCGGTCTGGTAGATAAGCAGGAGTGTTGAGCTCAGCTTTCGCCTTTTGTTTGTGCAGGAGAGGAGAAGGCCTGGGTATTGTAAAACAGAAACTGTATTTTAGAATCAAGGAGAAGGAAAGAAGGAAGGTAAGCTTCATGAGGAGTCTACCAAGCAGACTCAGAGTTTCACTTTTGCCACCAGTGCAACAAACACACTCTGCAGCGTTTCCCAAATCAACGCACCTCTCTCCAGTCCACATAGCTGAGTACTAGGCCTCAGAGTGATGGTTTCCCTTTGAAGTCAATAACTTCCTTCTTCTGTCTGTTGATGTAGTCCCACCCTGAATCCTTCCATCCCCCTGCTGACTCTGAGTAACTGTGTTCCAGTCCTGACCCAAGCAAAATAGACGCGTAGTGCACTGCTGTTGAAGAACAAATAGAGAAACAGAATTGCAGTATTTTGTATAGATTTGTGTTTGTTAACTAAAGTGACTGGTCTAGTGGTCTCTAAACCCCCCCCCCCCCAAAAAGAGTGGATCGTAAAGGTACATTTTTGCTAAGTAACCTTGTAAAGGCCAATCACCTTCAGGAAAAATGATCACCCATCAGGCACCAAACATTGCAATTCCTTAAATCAAGTTTTTGAATAATTGAACACCGGCCCTCACTGTCTGCCACCACATAAATCATCAATCATCACTCACAATCACTCACTCATTGTTGCAATATTTGTAGTTACCTCTTCCAATCCAAGTACGGGTAGGTTAGGTAGTAGGTATACAATTGTATCTTTGACGCAGGCAACACATTTGAATTTGGTCTTGGCACTCTTGTAAATCAATGATCTTCTGGGGCAGCCCTGCTAAGTGATGCAAAAAAAGGATAGGCATGCACGGAAGGCAGGCATTGTCTCCAATGTCATGAAGGAATTGTGGAGGCTTCTTCACTGCACACTGGTCCAAGTCCAATCCAGCCATATATGTGACTAAAAATGGTGGGGCAGCATAAATTTGACACAAACATAATGTTCCACTAGCTAGTTTTTTTTTGGCAAAGAAAGAAGTTCAATGAGAAATAATTAAAAAGTTCTATTTTCATACTCAGTCCGAGAAGTAGAGTTTATCCTCAAACTCAGGTGGTTCACCCAGAAGTTGATCAGCTAACACACTTGATTCTGACCTATCATCCTCATTCATTTTGATCATGGTAGATCTTGCCACATTTTGAGGCGCGACACTGTTCCTTCTCACTGTAACAACTGTGCCAGCTGCACTGAACACATGCTCAGCAGACACACTGGTAATAGGACAAGCCAGATACTTTATTGCCAGCCTGCTGTGCTCTGGGCAATGGCGGATC
The DNA here is from genome assembly GCA_963921515.1 of Calotriton arnoldi. Classification (NCBI taxonomy): domain Eukaryota; kingdom Metazoa; phylum Chordata; class Amphibia; order Caudata; family Salamandridae; genus Calotriton; species Calotriton arnoldi. Next base: position 4,444,976 of record CAWUFW010000089.1, on the reverse strand, counting down.
TTCCCATACCAATACATCAATGGGTTTTGATCCACATTGACCTCTTTTGGCTCATCCACATACTCCTGGAACAATGTCTGAATGGTCATTGGTGCTGCCACTTGCTCGACTTCTTTTGCATTTGCCTCTGTACTGGACCTACCCATTGAAACCAAACCGATGCCGAGGTTGGGTCCGATTTGTCTGTTGCTGTTGTTGCCAGTGTTGGCTGCTGTGAGACAAGACTGCCCTCTCTGGAAATTGAAGGCGGCACCCCAGAACTGCGTAGTGGGACTGTAAGTTGCAGCTGTTCTTCTTCCAGGTCTCCGGCTTGCTCAACAATCCACCTCTTGTATTTTGAAACATCCCCTTCAGAAAAAGGAATAAAAGTGGGCATAATTTTTTTGTACTGTGGACTAAGTAATGCGGCACAGATGTACTCTTTGGACGAGATGATGTCATTTTGCAGCCTTGCATTAAAAGCCAAGCAAAGGATTAAGCTCTCAACCAAGGCATGCTCTTCTTTGTTTTCGTTCACACCTGCGAGTGAAAACCTTTCAAACACCTTCTTTAGCTAGTCCTGTAGCACATGCAACAATGGGATAGCTTGGCCCATCGTACTGTCCTCCTTACTAATGTCCCGTGTGAAAACCTCAAAAGGGAGTAGAATCTGTGTTAGGCATTTGACTAGGCCCCATTTGTTTGCATCCATGGTCATAGCTTTCTCAATCACACCCCCTCCTATTTGAATGACATAGTCTGCTCAAACAGACATTGAAACATGTTATAGTGTTGGCATCTCCTGTATCAGGGCTTTAACTTGTACTCTATTAGCAGGCTGAATAATCTGCAACTGCTTCCTGGCTTTGAAAAAATGGCTAAAAGAAGTGCTGGTTCTTTTGCAGTTAGTCAGTATGTTGCTGAATATGTCCTCTTTTTTGAGAAAGTTGTGCACAACCAGGTTGATGTACTGCACCAAACACAGGACCCTGAAATAGCCACTGCCTGCGATGCCTTGACTATGTTACTGCCATTGTCCATGGCAACAAATCCGATTCTGAGACCTCTGGGTCGCAGCCATTCAGACTCCTTGCTGTTAAATTTGTCCAAGATGTTTGCAGCTGCATGTGATTTCTCCATGGCGAATATGGCTACTGTTGCATGCCACTGAAAGCTCTTAAAACTTCTTCAGGGCCAACTGTAAATAGCTTTTGCTTTAACCCCGCAAAAGAGATCCAGTGTGCAGTGATGCACATGTAATCAGTCACCTGAGAACTGGTCCACATGTCTGTCGTCAGGTGGATAGCGTGAACAACACTTTGTTGCAAAGCTTGTCCAACCAATTGCAGCACATCGTGATGCAGCTCTGGAACAGTAACTCTGGCAAAATAGGTCCAACTTGGAACCTTCCATTTTGGGCAGATGGCTGCCACAAATTCTAGGAATCCTACTCCTTCCACAAAACAAAAAGGGAGGAGGTCCAGCGCTAACATTTTCGCCAGCTTCCCATAGTACAAATGTGCCATTGGGTGGTTGTGGTCATAGGGCCCCTCCTGCCTAAACATGCCAGTAATAGCCTGGAATTTCTTCTTTTCCTGGGGCCCCTGATGCAGGGGGCTTTTGAGAAGTAGGTGGTGGTAGACCCAATGTGCGTCGTGGTGGGGCAGTCACTATATGCTGTGGTTTCTCCATCTGACTCTGAGTCTTCTGTGCTGCTGTGAGGTTGCTGAGGCGGGAGATTCTGCTGGTGCACTGGCTGTTTTGTGTGAGGATATCACCATCTTCTTCCTCATCACCTACCACCATGATTGGACTTATAACTGATGTCTCCCAGCTCTCCTCACCTTCACCACCTCAACCACATTCAGCAATTTTTTTAAGGTGCTCCTCCCACCGGATTGCGTGATGCTTTTTCACATGGGTCATCTAGCCTTCAGTACCATAATGTGAACTATGCTTACCTCGACAAACTCTTGTGGGGCAAATGGTGCATATTGCAATGTTCTCCTCTTCTTTGCTAAGCGTAAAAAAGTCCAACACTGAAGAGAAGTACTTTCTTAGTGTGCCGATGCCAATGCCCGAAGAAGAACTGAAGGTAGGTGGGTGTGTTGTCCATTTCCTCTCTGCAGTGCATACTTCTACTGAGGTAGGAGTTGGTGCAGGTCTCAGCTGTAAACGCAATAATGGGGGACCCCCTCTAAGGAAAATGATTTAAGGTCAGGGAGAAGAGGGGATGGGATACCGGACGGAGCCCATGCTATCGACCTATAGGCGGCCTTGCGGACATAAATCTTGAATATTCTAATCCTGAATGGGAAGTACCATTAAAACGAAGAGAGAACACTGATGAAATTGTTTGACCTAGTGTGTCCTGAATACAATTATTGTGCCTCATAGTGCCTGATTAATGCCCAGTAGGACTTCCCCTCTTGACTGATCATATCATCAAAGTAATATTTATCAAGTGCTCCGCACATAAGAGAATTTTGGAATATGTAATTCCAGCACAAATATGGAAATATTTGACATTTTATAAATAGTGGTTTTCCGGATTGCCTCATATACTTCTTCTGAGTAAACATTAGTTTCCCCTGGGTGTTTTTGAATGCTTTCCATATCTGGTTAAGGTCCTGATGAAGGTGGCGTCACCATTGCTCCAGCCACTGAAACGCGCGTCGACCAATGCCGTTTAGATCTTGTTGTTTGTATTTAACTCTATTGGTCATACATACTATGTCATCTGTTGTCTCCCATTTTCCAGATATACATGAGTCTATGGATGGGATATGAGTATGTATGAAGTTGTATATATGTAGTGTGGCATGAATGAAAGGTTTTTCTTTTTTCATGAATCTACATTCAGGGGTTATCAATTCAAATCTGCTGTATTTAATATTTTTTGTAATTAATAAGTTCAATTGCATGTAAGTGCTTCAAAAATAATATTTTGATATTCATATATTTTTAAAAAAAAAGAAAAAAGAAAAATTAAGAAATTGTTGAAATTGAACTAAACCAAATAAATTTTTATTGAATTTTTATGTCTTCTCTTGATATGTTGTGGTTGTTCAGACATACCATGTAAGCCCATGTTAAAAGTAACTCACAGATAGGTCACGAGGCAGGTCTCAGCTGCGACTTTACAAATATGGGAGCTGGTGGTGCTACCTGTGCCACATCCCTCAGAACAGGTTGAATAGTAATGTCGGACTCCTCTGTGCCAGCCCCCACAATGACTAGCTCATCTTTGTTATCCTCCTCATTATCCCCTTCCATAATTCTAAGGCTTTCAGGAACTTTTTTTTTACCTGGCCTCTCCTGGCCTCTCGCAGACTATGCCGGGGTCCACTCCATGTCCCGATCATCATCATCAGAAGTGGTGCCTGGAGAAAATACTGGAGTATTATCCTTCCTTTAACTTGCTGGAGATCTGGGAGCCAATGATTCTAAAAGAGGAGGTTCTTGCTCTGCAGGAAGCTCGGACTCCTATTCTGCTCCAACTTCAGAAAGATGTACTATTGCTGGTTGTTGCTGCTGCTGACTTTGCTCCGTTTCCTGAAACAATTGGGTGCTACTTTGGGAAAGGGACACATCAAATTCAGCGCCACTGCTCGTTGGCGTCGCCATGATTGCATTGGCTGCCCCACTCCAGCCATGGTCTTGGGCTTAGGTTGGGGTTGGGTTGTGCTGTTGATGCTGGAGCGCTGCTCCCAGATTCCTCTCTGGACGCCGGTTTGGCAGGCACACAGCTCCCAAAAAAGATTGTGGTCGGCATGCTACTGATTAAAAGCTGCTTCTTCTCACTGACCACTTTCTTGGGAGAAACTTTCTTTGAGGCCACCTTAAAGCTCTCAGTTGGCAGTGGCACTAAGCTGCACAAGCGGAAGATATTGGAGGACTGACGTCACTGTACAGGTCTTCTGTTTGGCAGTACTGCGGGTGATGTCTCTTCTTCGCTTGTGCACCTAAAAGTAAGCCTGAGCAGAGTTCGCGGAGTTTACTCTGTGGAATTCCGCGGAGTTACTGAAAAACTCTGCCAAATTCCACAGAGTTCCACTGGCAGGTGGAGTAGTCGCCTCAGACTTAAAATGGATGCACAAAAGAAAAATGAAATGGAGACGCCTGCATTTGCAATTGTTTGTCAATAGATGGCAATCTTGTTCACAAAATATATCCAATGCCACAATGTGAAAAACGAATATACATGTGGATAACGAAAACACAAAAGAGCCACCGAGCGTACACCTGTAATTATACCTAAAAAAAACGGAATGCTGTTGCATGGCTGTGCGCCTTTGGTGGATGGATAGATCGAGGCAAAATGCAAAACATTTCTAAAATAAATGAATAAAAATAATGCGTTTTAAAAAAAAAATCTAAAATAAAAAAAATCTAATTTTAAAAATTAAAATACAAAATTAAAAATTTAAATACAAAAATTCAAATACAAAATGTAATATTAAAATGAAAAAAATTCAAATAAAAAAATTCAAATTAAAAAAAATAATAACTTTTTTTTTAAAATCAATACGTACCTATGTTTGCATGGGAGGATGAGAAGAAACCTATTGTGAGGCAAGAAGGTGCTAAATAAAAAAATTGAAAAAAATGCACGTGATATATAAGCACTGTTCATCAAAATCATATTCTTAGCCCCTTTGCTGCTTGGCCTCAAGTGCTAAGCCCTTTTTTGGCTATTTGGGGTAGTTCGCGCTTAGGCCTCTGTAACTTTTTGTCCACATAAGGTATCCACGCCAAATTTGTGTCCTTTTCTTCCAACATCTTGAGAATTCTAAAGGTAACCAGGGTTTGTGGATTTCCCTGGAGGGGACTGAGAAATTGGCCAAAATACAAATCATTTTTGTTTTTTCTCAGAAAAATGGGAAAAAAGTGTCTATTTTTTCCTGCAAAAGGTATCAGCAAAGGGTTTGTGGTGCTAAAATCACCACCATCCCAGCTTTCAGGAACAGGCAGACGTTTGTCAGAGAACCATTTTCTACACAGTTTTGGCATTTTACTGGGACATGGCCTATTTTTCCAATTTATTTGTACTTTCAACCTCCTTGCAGTTAGTGGAAGAAATGGGTGTGAAAGCAAGAAAGAATCCCCCAAAAATATACCTTTCTGAAAAGTAGACAAAATTCTGAATTCAGTAAGGGGTCATTTGTTTAGCTCCTTCAAGGTTTTTCTATAGAAAATAACAATTGAAATAAAAAAATATTGAAATTGAGTTAAAAAAACGGCCATTTGTGCAAACGTTTTTACCTGTATCTTCTTCTAAGTATGATAGATTTTTTAAAGCAATATACCGTTCCATTCACTGGACCCTTCTGGTTGCAGGGATATATAGGATATGTAGGTTCACCAAGAACCCGAGGTACCCAGAGCCAATAACTGAGCTGTATCTTGCAATAGTTTTCATTGTGAACCGGCTATATAGCAATTCATTTGATAAAATATGAAGAGTGAAACGTAGGTACCAAGGAAACCTATATATTAATGAAATGGTAACAACACATAGAGTTTAGAAGCAGTGGTTATTTGCACATCTTCAAAATTGTGGGTAGCCATAAAAGTCATGTGAATTGGAGGACATTTTTCAATATGACTTCTTTTTTACACATTGTCTTACATTTGGAAGGCAGAATGCAAAGAAAGTCAATTGGTAATAACACTTGTTCTACTATTCTGTATTCCCCTAAGTCTCCCAATAAAAATGGTACCTCACTTGTGTGGGTAGGCCTAGTACCCGCAACAGGAAATGGCCCAAAACACAACAGGTACACATCACATTTTTCCAGTGAAAACCGACCCTTTTATCGCAATGTGACTAGCTGTGGATTTTGGACCCTAGCTCTGCCGGCACCTAAGGAAACCTAGCAAACCTATACATTTTTGGAAACTAGACATCAAGGGGAATCCAGGATGGGGTGAATGGTGTGGTTCTCACCTGGTTCTGATACCCAGAATTCCTTGTAAACCTCACACTTTGTAAAAAGAAAACACATTTTCCTCAAATTTCTGTGATGAAAAGTTCTGGAAAATGCGTTTTAGGTACCGTGTTCGGCGGTCATCTAGTGAAACCTACCAATCCCAGACATTTCTGAAAACTAGACACCCTGAGCAGTCTAGGAAGGTGTGACATTCGTGTAACCCCAATGTTTTCTTACCAAGAATCCCCTGCAAACCTAAAATTTAGCTAAAAAGTCACATTTCCTTACATTTCTGCCTGTGATCACTGTGCCGGCACAAATGTCCTATCACCCAGCGTTCCCCTCGGTCTGCCGAGTAAAATGATACCTCACTTGTGTGGGTGGGCCAAGGGCTTTTGACTGGGAAGAGCCCAAAAACATAGGGATTGGGGGGATAGCACAGCGAGCTCAAAGCGCTATTTGTTTTAATATGTGTTTTTAGGCTGAATCTGCATTAGACACCCACACAAGTGAGATATCATTTTTATCGGGAGACCAAGGGGAACGCTGCGTGGTAGGACATTTGTGCTGGTGCGGTGATCACATGCAGAAATGTAAGGAAAATTTGATGTTTTTGCTATATTTGAGGTTTGAAGGGGATTCTGGGTAGGAAACGATGGGGGATCCATGCAAGCCACACCTCCTTGGACTGCTCAGGGTGTCTAGTTTTCTGAAATGCCTGGGTTTGGTAGGGCAGATTTCCCCCATCTGCCTCCTGGGGTAGGCAGAAAGACTATGGCTAATTTGTTTGGAGGTGGGGGCATTGGAATGCCCATTCTGGGCAGCCCCACCCCTATGTATAATAAAAATATATAATCCCTGGTGCCTAGTGGGCTTTCTACACCCCCAGTGTGGCAGAAAGACTGTGGCATGCACATTCTGGGCAGCCCCCACCCCTAAACTTTGAAAAAAAATCCCAGGCTTACTAGTGGGCTTTCTGTTCCCCCAGGGGAGCAGATCAGGATCTACTGCCCCCATCTGCCCCCAGGGGGACAGAAAGACGGACTATGCCCATTTAAATATGGGGGGAGCAAAGGCCCTTGCCCAAGGGGCCGCTCCCACCTCCCTGGTGCCTAGTGGGTGGATCCCTGCTTGTAATCCACCCACTACGCACCAGGGATCCACTAGAGAGGGGTAGCATTGGAAAGGGGGTACTCTCCCCTTTCCAACGATACCTCTCCCGTGTGTTTTGGTGCTTGGGGGGCTGAGACAGCCCCACGAGCACCGAAGCACTGAAACTGAAACGAGCCGATCAGCTCATGTCAGTTTCAGTTTTAATGCAATTATGTCAGCGCGCCATGTGCGAGATCGTCATTGCATTGAAACAAAAAAAAATGCCTCAGGAGGTTGGGAATGCTCTTCCCCACCTCCCGAAGCAAAAAAAAGGAAATCCCTCCGCTTTAAACAGCAAAGGATTTTAGTGCATGTGTGCTCATGAAGGAATGGCTCTGTCATGAGTGCACGAGCACTGGTGCTCATGACAGAACCATTCCATCATGAGCCCTGAAGGGGTTAATAAGCACATACTACAATGATCTTCAAGCATATTATTAAACAGATATCACATCCATCCAAGCAAGCCTATGGCAAAGGCACACTGGCTGGATGCACAAAATGGCAGCCAGCCACATAGTCAAACAACAACAGCGAGGCAGGGGGAACAAAGAACACATGCAAGTCCATTGCAAAGGCACACTGGCTAGACACACAAAATAGCTACCAGCCACATGCTCAAACAATAACAGCGACCAAAGAAACATGGGGAACAAAGAACACATGCAAACATATGGCAAAGACACACTGGCTGGTGCACAAATCGGCTGCCAGCCACATGGTCAAACAACAACAGTGAGTAAGGAGGCACAGGGAACAAAGAACAAATGCAAGAATATGGCAAAAGGACACTGGCTGGATGCACAAAATGGTTGCCAGCCACGTGGTCAAACAGCAACAGCGAGCAAGGAGACATTGGGAACAAAGAACACATTTAGGCCTATGGACACAGACTACAGAAAATGGCCCCTGGCCTCATGGCATGTAGAACAAAGACAAATGGTGGCCTATGGTAAGCACACTCACTAGCTAGACAAAAGAGGCATGGTAATACTGTAGAAAACACTACCATTAATTCAGCAATGCAAAAAACGAAAATTAACTGAGCTATAAAAATTATACAACACACATCCTCCCAAGGCCACAAATATTACCCCACATTTACACTTTTTGCACACAAAAAATTGAAATACATAAAAAAACACATTTTAATTTTAATCCTGTGCCATTCCAGCCCTAAATGATGCCTTAAAACAACATATACCACAGAAACAGTTGTTTCATGCACCGATGACTAGTATTGGCCTGGGCCTACTGACTGGACCACAAAGTAAAAAAATTAATAAACATTGCAAATTTAACAAACATGGAGAAAATGTACTGAACTGTACAACATTGTTCCTTTACAAAAGAAGGAAAATTAAATGCAAATATATAACTAGGCTCCTACTGAAACTGCAGGCTACCCACCACAATAAATTTGAAAAATAAAATAAAAGTACAAATAAATACTGATGCATGTCCTCTATCAAACAAACAACACCCTTATATAAGAGTTTTTTCTAACTTACTTGTGAAATCTCAAATACAAAGTCCTTAAATCGAATGGTATATATGCAGAAGACACAGAGAATGATCCTTCCAGCTTCAAATCCAAATGAAAAGTGTGGAAGAGGTGTGGCGCAGCGGTTAGGGCGACTGACTCCGGATCCTGGGGCTCACGGTTCGATCCCCGGCGCCGGCAGCAGATCAGCCCAGCACCATGTGACTCTGGGCAATAGCTCGCTTAAACTTCCCGACGGCCCCCAGCGCCGGAACACCTCTCCTGAGGTAGCTGTGCGCATTACAAATACTGGACATTTACAAATACTGGACATTTACCAGGCGATGGACAAAGCACTGAGAGGAGCCTGCTGGACAGGAAGTTGAAGTCTCTGGGGCACTCCCTTCCTGTTTGGTAAAAAAGTTAAAAAAAACAAAAGGCTTCTTGCACTAAGAAACAACTTGTTGGAGAAAAACATCAACTCAAAACCTCTTTTTGAGTAGTTTTAGCTGCTTCTGGAGCAGAAAAGCTACTTGAGGTGCATTCGCGATGGCGAGTGGCACTATATTGGCGCCGTCCTGGCCGGCAGGCGTGCGAGCACATGTGAAATCTCACGCGTACTTGCTAGCAGCCCAAGAATATCATGGCGCTCGCAAGCATGAGCCAAAAACAAATTGGGAACGCGCAAACGGAAATAGAAACTCTGTTTCGTGCCAGATGGCAGAATCCAGTAACTCCGCACTACTTCACATAGCGGAAAGTGCTCAAATTCCGAAAACTCCGCGAGCGGCGCAGAATTTTCCACCAGGGCCTACACAAAAGAGGACTTTGCCTGGCTTCCAATATTAAAGAGTGGAGTCCCTGATCAGCACAAGGAAGACAAGTGCTGGAAAAAGTCAATTAAAGCATCACCAACAAAGACCAACCTAGCTGATCAGCTTCACCTGGACTTTAAAGAATGTATCCAGATGCATTGTGGGAATTGTAGTCCCAAACCCCCAAGAGGCAAATCAGAGCTTATGGACCCTTGGCTAGTTTTGTGGACCCTCAAAGACCCTCAAGAGACCTTCTAGAAGAAGTTTGGAAACTTTTGGACACCTTTTTGGGAAAAGCTCCATGAGTCCACTGACCTCGATGATGAGAGTCAAAGGGCGACATTGAACCGCAACTCAGGCTCACTTGCAGGTTTGTCCTGCTGAAAGCCCCGGAGCTCTTCAATATCGATGATGTAGACAAAGACCTCCATTAATCAGTGAGGCATTGCGCTGCAGCTGGCCACTGTCGTCGAACTGAAAGCTGGATTGCCGAAGATTACTGCTCGACGTTGAGAGAAAAAACTGCAAATAAGTGACTAAGTCAGAAGGTAAAAACTTAATCAGGTCCTACCGTTCATCATAGCCAACCCACAGTCCATCGCATTTTGGCCTGAATTTTTGACTTATTTACTTTCCAGGGTGACCAGATAGCTGTGGCTGACACTTTTCACTTTGAAGTGCTAGAAAGCAAATTTTTTACTTTAAATAAAAATTCATATCTACCGGTCCCTACGTTGGATTATTGTTGTTTTGATGTCATTTTAAAGATAAAAATATTTTCTATTGTTATGAAATTGGTATTAGATTTTTATTTTGTTTTGTGTCTTAATTATTTACTGTTTTGGTGATATTAAGTGCTTTACACAACTGTCTCCTAAGTTAAGCCTGACTGCTCGTCAGCCAAGCTACTAATGGTTGAGCAAGGATTTATTGAGACTAGACTGGACCTTATTTGTGAATGTGATGTTATTACTAATTGTAGGTACGTACCTGCACTTCCTTATAAATCACCTTCCAACATTTGGTGTGCAGTGGTGGGATCGAGTACTTGCGTTTAATAACACCAGCCAGAATTTAAGTGGGGAAACAAAAATCCTCTAAATCGTTTTTGATTTTGATTTTGGACTAATATCAATTAATTCTTTTTTTGTGATTTTTATAAATCGTTCTAACTCAATTTTTGCAGCAGTTTTTTTTGTATTTGACCCAAAACTTATCATGGAGATTGAACTAGCTAGCCTACCCACACTCACTGTAGTAGACCATAGGGGGTTGTGTAGGGCTAGGGAATTACCAGCTTCCACCAATACTAGGAAGTCTGAGCTGGTGAAGTCCCTTACAGCCTGGGCAGAGGCCCACCTAGCAGAGACACCCTCTGAGAACGAGGAGGCTCCAGAATAAGTAGAGGGGGAGGAAGACCCCTTAGCTCTCAGTGAGGATGAGACAGAATACCCGTCCACTTCTACAATAACTGGGGTCCTGCCTAAAGCTAATGGAGGAGAGGATTCACCAGTGGAAGAGTAGAGCTGTCCCTCAGGGAGGGAGAGCTTGAGGCCTAGTAATCCTACATAGCTTTAGAGGCAGAGAAGTTGGCCCTTGCCAAAAAGAAGTGGACAAGGAAAGAACAAAGAGATGGTGGCGGCAAACAAGAGGTAGAGGTGTCTAGGGGTGTTGGGTTTGATCCAAGGCTGCCCAAGTGGATTGTCCCTAAGTATCAGGAGGGTGATGATATAGATAAGTGTCTGACAGCTCTGAGAGGGCCCTTTGGATGAGGAGGGTGAGCTCTCAATACTGGGATTCACTCCTGTGAGAGTTGATTCAGTAGCTAGGAGGAATAGGTTCTTGACCCTACAGGGGGAGGAAGTCGATTCCTACTCCCATATGAAGCAATATCTGATCACCAGATTTGGTCTCACCTCAGAGCAGTACAGGATGAAGTTTAGGGACACCCAGAAAGTCAGCACCCAATTTTGGGCAGACTTTGTAGACCTCTCAGTAAAGGCACTAGAGGCCTATACCTATAAGGGGCTCTACAATTTGTTCATGAAGGAACACATATTAAGTAACTGTCCCTAAGAAAAGTAACACTGGTATCTAGTTGACTCTAAACTATCTAGTCCGAGGGAACTGGGTGAGACAGCAGATGAGTAGGTTCACACCAGGGTGACCAAGAAGTACCAGGGGGTGATCAGAAGAAAAAGGAGGACATGTCCCCTCCCAGGGGAAAGCCCTGGGTAACCAAGATAAAAAAGCAAAAGAGTCCTCAAAAGGTCCACAAACACCTACACAAGGAGGGGGTCCCTACGCCTTTCCACTTTCTTTGATCCTACAATGGCAGGGAACTGTTTTGATTGCATGCCACGAGGACACAGAGAGGAGATGCTGTCTGCTCCTAGAACCCACCCACTGGTGGACATTCCCAGGCGATTACCACTGTAGGTGTGGGGATGGAGGTTGGCCCAGAGATGGGGAGGGGGTACCTAGAGGCAACCTTATTTTCTGTTGGCGGGGTGGAAGTTGCAAGCCCTGGCAGCCTTACCTCCAAGCATGGAGAAGTACAGGCAAAGTAAACTAATCATACAGGCAGAGGGTCCCTGGGTATCCACATACAGGGAGAGGGAGGCAGGGAATATTAGCACAAAATCAAGACAAAACAAACCACTCCCTATTCCGAATTACAGTAGGTCTATATCCTACAATGCAAACAAAATCATTGTCCCAAATTTTAATAACAAAACTTTTCTCTTATTCCATTTGTATCAAAATATTTTCTTTATTTTTTATAAGTTTTTCATATAGTTCATTTGTATAAAATAATTTATCTGAACAAAATTGGAATGAAACATAGCCCCACAGAGATAGAAAACACACATGAACCCTGTCTTACATACCAACATCAGTCACACACATACACTCATATCGAAAATACAGCTACAACATCAACAGTCCATAAAGATACATAACATAACAGATAATGAGAACAAACAAAACACAAAAACATAGATTCCTAAAACATGTCAAAACAACTAACTAACAAAGCGCCGACGCGCGTTTCGGAGTGGAATTAGACCAACAATTCCTTCGTCAGGGCGCAAAATTGTGAATGACTTGGTGGTATAACCATCCGATGATTCTTGGCATTTATGTACACTGTACAATGTGGGGCTCCTTATCACAATGTGATGTAGTTTAGCTCAAAAAATTGGGCCTGAAAGGTCAAACTAACAATAATCCCAAATGACATATAATTCAGATGTCCATCTTCTGGTTCAGAAATACTTATATACTCACGAATTAACAGTAGGGCAGATAGCTTTAGTTCAATTCTTCAAACAGATTTATGGCTGGTGCTTCGTATAACCAACAAGCCGGACGATATTCGATCTATGCTGACGTCAAATCCGGTTGAACCGGACAGGGAAGGTCTCTGCCAAGGCAAAGACCTCAGATCACCAGTACTGCGGTTGAGGCTCTGAGAGACACATGAGCCAATTTGACCATGGTTTGGACAGACTGGTTTCTCCAAAACAGATCCTACCTTGTGTATTCCAACAGGTAACCTATGCAGACAGCAGATGCAAGCTCCATCCCATGGCAATGGTGAGCTTGGAATGGGGAGGTTTTATTGGCCCTGAGAAGGTAGTTGTGTCTCCTACCCTCCCAGTAGTGTTTGTACTGAGAAATGTTCTTGAAGCGTCTGAACAGTCGGGTGGAAAGGAAGGTCCATGCACAGATGCTGGACCTCCCTGAGTGGGTATGTGCTGTGACTAGGTCACAGACTGCACATCAGGGAGTGCTGGGCACTTGTACCTTGGAACAATGGGGAAAACCAATCAAAAACATTTTTATGCTGTTTTTAATTAGGCTTGGCAATTTGTACATGAAATAATTTTGGTGTGTATTTGAATTTTCATATAGGTCTGATAGAACTTTATGGACAGCATGTTTTGCACATATTTATTGTTACATTGAATGTGTTTTAAATACATTTTCTAGCTTTTAAATAAAAGTGTACAATTTTATATAAATTTATACAGTGCTTCTTGGTGATATTGGCCTTTATTGGATGAATGGTTGTGTTGTTTTTAGTTAGTTTAGTTTCTTTATGTAAGTGTTAAATTCTTTATACCCAAAGGGGAACTTTTCATTTTGACTGGTTTTCATTTTGGTGCCCTGTCCCTTTGGTGTAAGGGGGGCCCCTCTCCTCTTATTTAAATACAACGGGCAAAACCTCCAAGAACAAGAGAAAGGGCACAGGGTTTGGTGAGCCAGCTGAAGAAGGTTGAGAGATACAAGAGGAATCGAACCCTGAGGGGAAGATCTGGCCTCTGAGGTAGGGACTCCACCCCTGCAAAATCTGTCTGGCTTGCCAATCAATCAATCACAGAATTTGTAGATCGCACTACTTACCCGCGAGGGTCTCAAGGCGCTGGGGAGAGGGATGGGGGGGGATGCTGCTACTGGTCGGACAGCCAGGTCTTGAGTAGCCTCCTGAAGGTCAGCAGGTCTTGGGTCTTTCGTAGGCTTAGTGGAAGGGTGTTCCAGGTCTTGGCGGCGAGGTGTGAGAAGGATCTGCCGCCGGTGGTTGTTCTTCGAATGCGGGGGACGGTGGCGAGGGAGAGGTCGGCGGAGCGGAGCTGGCGGTTGGGGACGTAGAAGAAGAGTCGTCTGTTGAGGTAGGCTGGTCCAGTTTTGTGGAGTGCCTTGTGTGCGTGGGTGAGGAGTTTGAAGGTGATCCTCCTGTTGACGGGGAGCCAGTGCAGGTTCCTCAAGTGGGGGGTGATGTGGCTGTGGCGTGGTACGTCGAGGATCAGTCGTGCGGAGGCGTTTTGTATACGTTGTAGTCGCTTGATGAGCTTGGCCGGGGCTCCCGCGTAGAGGGCGTTCCCATAGTCTAGTCTGCTACTGACGAGGGCCTGGGTGACTGTTCTTCTTGTGTCTGTCGGGATCCACCTATAGATCTTGCGAAGCATGCGGAGGGTGTTGAAGCAGGAGGAGGAGACTGCATTGACTTGCTTGGTCATGGAGAGCGTTGAGTCGAGGATGACTCCCAGGTTGCGTGCGTGGTCGGTGGGTGTCAGGGCTGCTCCCAGCGTCGTTGGCCACCAGGAGTCGTCCCAGGCTGAGGGGTTGGAGCCGAGGATGAGGACCTCCGTTTTGTCCGTGTTCAGCTTTAGTCGGCTGATCTACATCCAATCGGCGACGGCCTTCATTCCGTCATGGAGTTTGGCTTTGGCGGCGAGGGGTCCTTGGTGAGGGAGAGGATCAGTTGAGTGTCGTCGGCGTAGGAGATAATGTTGAGGTCGTGTTGTCTGGCGATGCGTGCGAGCGGGGCCATGTAGATGTTGAACAGTGTTGGGCTGAGGGACGATCCCTAGGGTACGCCGCAGATGATCTCGGAGGCTTCGGATCGGAAAGGTGGGAGGCGGACTCTCTGGGTTCTGCCGTCGAGGAAGGAGGTGGTCCATTCCAGGGCCTTGTCTCGGATCCCTGCGTCGTGGAGGCGTGCGCGTAGAGTGCGGTGGCAGACAGTGTCGAAGGCGGCGGAGAGGTCCAGCAGGATGAGGGCTGCGGTCTCGCCATTGTCCAGCAGGATCCTGATGTCGTCGGTGGCGGCGATGAGGGCAGTCTCAGTGCTGTGGTTGCTGCGGAACCCTGATTGGGATGGGTCCAGGATGCTGTTTTCTTCGAGGTATCGGGTTAGCTGTTTGTTGACGATCTTCTCGATGACCTTGGCTGGGAACGGAAGCAGAGAGATGGGCCGGAAGTTCTTGAGGTCTCTCGGGTCCGCCTTGGGTTTTTGAGTAGGGCGTTGATCTCTGCGTGTTTCCAGCTCTCTGGGAAGGTCGCGGTCTCGAAGGAGAGGTTGATGATGTTGCACAGGTGGGGTGCGATGGAGCTGCTGGCTTTGTTGAAGATGTGGTGCGGGAAAGGGTCTGACGGGGAGCCGGAGTGTATTGTGCTCATGGTCTTGATGGTGTCCTCGATGTTCACGCTGGCCCAGGCTGGCAGGGGGTCGTGGTCGATGGTGTGTGGCGGGTCTGGTGTATCGATCTTAGTTGGGGTTGTCTGGGTGTTGAAGCTGTCGTGGATGTCGGCGATCTTGCGGTGAAAGAAGGTGGCGAGGAATCGCACAGGGGTTGCGACGGCGGGATGTCGTTGGTGTTGGAGCTGGGATTGGAGAGTTCCTTCACGATGTTGAAAAGCTCCTTGCTGTTGTGTGCGTTGTTGTCGAGGTGGTCTTTGAAGGAGATTCTCTTGGCGGACCTGATGAGGTGGTGGTGGTTACGGATGGCGT
The DNA here is from genome assembly GCA_963921515.1 of Calotriton arnoldi. Taxonomy (NCBI): domain Eukaryota; kingdom Metazoa; phylum Chordata; class Amphibia; order Caudata; family Salamandridae; genus Calotriton; species Calotriton arnoldi. Next base: position 4,429,316 of record CAWUFW010000089.1, on the reverse strand, counting down.
CTTTGTGGGCTGTGTGGCTGTCCGGTGTCTTATCGCTGTGCCATTTCTTCTCTATTTTCCGGCAGGTACGCTTGGAAGCTAGGAGTTCTGAGGTGAACCAGCTGGCTCTTTTGGTGGTGTCGCTGTAGGTGAGCTTTTTCAGCGGGGCGAGGGAGTTGGCACAGTCGTCCATCCATCGTCTGAGGTTGCAGGCAGCGTCGTCGGTGTTGGATGGGTCGGAGGGAGGGCTGAGAGCGAGGGTTGCCCGGAGTTGGTCTTCGGTGACTTTGCTCCAGCAGCGGCGTGGGATCTGTTGGGTGCGGTGGGTTTCTGGAAGGTGAAATGGATGCAGCGGTGGTCGGTCCAGAGGAGTTCCGTGGTGTGGCTGAAGGAGACGTGGGCGCTTGAGGAGAAGATGGGGTCAAGCGTGTGGCCAGCGCAGTGGGTCGATGTTGTGACGAGCTGGCTCAGGCCGAGGTTGGCGAGGCTGTCGATCAGGGTGGTGGAGTTGCTGTCGTTGTTGTTCTCCAGGTTAAAGTTCAGGTCTCCGAGGAGGATGTAGTCGGTAGAGGTCAGGGCGTGCGTGCTGATGAAGTCGGCGATGGAGTCGCTGAACTGGGGTCGGGGCCCAGGGGGTCTGTAGACAAGGGTGCCTCTAAGGGTGGTGTTGGGGTCCGTGTGGATCTGGAAGTGCATGTGTTCGGCGGTGCTGAGAGTGTCGTCGGTGCTGGTCGAGACCCTGATGGTGTTCTTGTGGACGATGGCGATTCCTCCTCCTACTGCGTTGATGCGGTCTCTGCGGGTGATCTTATAGCCGTCTGGGATGGCTATGGCGATGTCGGGGGCGGAGGAGTCGTTCATCCAGGTCTCTGTCAGGAAGGCGACGTCTGGTGATGATGTGTCAAGCAGGTCCCAGAGCTCGACGGCGTGTTTGCGTGCGGAGCGGGTGTTCAGTAGGATGCACCGGAGGTGGTTGAGGTCCTTCTTGGCGGGCGCCTCGGTGGCTCTGAGGCTGGTGTAGCTGCAGTTCCGGCAGCTGAAGGGACCATGGGTGCGTTTCGGGGCGGCCTTGAAGCAGTTGTGCGTCCGTCCGGGGTTGAGGGCGTGGAGTGTGGTGGCATCGTATCGGCGTCGGTCCTCGAGGCTGGAGCGGGGGGGCGCGCAGTCCAGGGGTTCTGGCGCTGGGCGCGGTCCAGTCGCGGACGGGCGCAGACGGGCTTGCCTTAGGCGCGCCTTCGGCGCGCCAGCGGCCGCCATATATGGGGAGGTGGGAGGGAGGAGCAGCTGGGAGGCGGGAGGCAGGGGCAGCGAATGGGCAGTCAGGGGGGCGGGGCCGCAGGGGACGCAGCGGCGGGAATGGAGAGAGGCAGCGGGGGCACAGAAGGAAAAATGGGGAGAGAAAACAAACAGAGAAATACGGTCACAGTACAATGGGGCAGCGAGGGGCACAGAAGGAAAAATGGGGAGAGAAAACAAACAGAGAAATACGGGCACAGTACAATGGGGCAGCGAGGGGCACAGAAGGAAAAATGGGGAGAGAAAACAAACAGAGAAATACGGGCACAGTACAATGGGGCAGCGAGGGGCACAGAAGGAAAAATGGGTCGAGAAAACAAACAGAGAAATACGGGCACAGTACAATGGGGCAGCGAGGGGCACAGAAGGAAAAATGGGGAGAGAAAACAAACAGAGAAATACGGGCACAGTACAATGGGGCAGCGAGGGGCACAGAAGGAAAAATGGGGAGAGAAAACAAACAGAGAAATACGGGCACAGTACAATGGGGCAGCGAGGGGCACAGAAGGAAAAATGGGGCGAGAAAACAAACAGAGAAATACGGGCACAGTACAATGGGGCAGCGAGGGGCACAGAAGGAAAAATGGGGCGAGAAAACAAACAGAGAAATACGGGCACAGTACAATGGGGCAGCGAGGGGCACAGAAGGAAAAATGGGGAGAGAAAACAAACAGAGAAATACGGGCACAGTACAATGGGGCAGCGAGGGGCACAGAAGGAAAAATGGGGAGAGAAAACAAACAGAGAAATACGGGCACAGTACAATGGGGCAGCGAGGGGCACAGAAGGAAAAATGGGGAGAGAAAACAAACAGAGAAATACGGGCACAGTACAATGGGGCAGCGAGGGGCACAGAAGGAAAAATGGGGAGAGAAAACAAACAGAGAAATACGGGCACAGTACAATGGGGCAGCGAGGGGCACAGAAGGAAAAATGGGGAGAGAAAACAAACAGAGAAATACGGTCACAGTACAATGGGGCAGCGAGGGCACAGAAGGAAAAATGGGGAGAGAAAACAAACAGAGAAATACGGGCACAGTACAATGGGGCAGCGAGGGGCACAGAAGGAAAAATGGAGAGACAGAAAGCAAGAAATACGGGCACCGAGGCCACAAGCGGAGGGGCGAGCTTACCAGCAGCAGCAGCGGGCGGACAACACAGGCGGAGCTGTGTGGTGGGGAGCGACCTACCTGGCAAGGTCAAGGGTCGCTCTCCTCACCGCGCAGCGGCCGCCATATATGGGGAGGTGGGAGGGAGGAGCAGCTGGGAGGCGGGAGGCAGGGGCAGCGAATGGGCAGTCAGGGGGCGGGGCCGCAGGGGACGCAGCGGCGGGAATGGAGAGAGGCAGCGGGGGCACAGAAGGAAAAATGGGGAGAGAAAACAAACAGAGAAATACGGTCACAGTACAATGGGGCAGCGAGGGGCACAGAAGGAAAAATGGGGAGAGAAAGCAAACAGAGAAATACGGGCACAGTACAATGGGGCAGCGAGGGGCACAAAAGGAAAAATGGGGAGAGAAAACAAACAGAGAAATACGGGCACAGTACAATGGGGCAGCGAGGGCACAGAAGGAAAAATGGGAGAGAAAACAAACAGAGAAATACGGGCACAGTACAATGGGGCAGCGAGGGGCACAGAAGGAAAAATGGGGAGAGAAAACAAACAGAGAAATACGGGCACAGTACAATGGGGCAGCGAGGGGCACAGAAGGAAAAATGGGGAGAGAAAACAAACAGAGAAATACGGGCACAGTACAATGGGGCAGCGAGGGGCACAGAAGGAAAAATGGGGAGAGAAAACAAACAGAGAAATACGGGCACAGTACAATGGGGCAGCGAGGGGCACAGAAGGAAAAATGGGGAGAGAAAACAAACAGAGAAATACGGTCACAGTACAATGGGGCAGCGAGGGGCAAAGAAGGAAAAATGGGGAGAGAAAACAAACAGAGAAATACGGGCACAGTACAATGGGGCAGCAAGGGGCAGAGAAGGAAAAATGGGGAGAGAAAACAAACAGAGAAATACGGGCACAGTACAATGGGGCAGCTAGGGGCACAGAAGGAAAAATGGGGAGAGAAAACAAACAGAGAAATACGGGCACAGTACAATGGGGCATCGAGGGGCACAGAAGGAAAAATGGGGAGAGAAAACAAACAGAGAAATACGGGCACAGTACAATGGGGCAGCGAGGGGCACAGAAGGAAAAATGGGGAGAGAAAACAAACAGAGAAATACGGGCATAGTACCATGGGGCAGCGAGGGGCACAGAAGGAAAAATGGGGAGAGAAAACAAACAGAGAAATACGGGCACAGTACAATGGGGCAGCGAGGGGCACAGAAGGAAAAATGGGGAGAGAAAACAAACAGAGAAATACGGTCACAGTACAATGGGGCAGCGAGGGGCACAGAAGGAAAAATGGGGAGAGAAAACAAACAGAGAAATACGGGCACAGTACAATGGGGCAGCGAGTGGCACAGAAGGAAAAATGGAGAGACAGAAAGCAAGAAATACGGGCACCGAGGCCACAAGCGGAGGGGCGAGCTTACCAGCAGCAGCAGCGGGCGGACAACACAGGCGGAGCTGTGTGGTGGGGGAGCGACCTACCTGGCAAGGTCAGAATTGCAAGGAGCCGGTAGACCCACCAGAGAAGAGTTGTGCCAAGGATAAAGATAGTGTCCCACTATTGAGGGCCTGAGGCAGACTGCCTCCAGGCAAGAGCAGGGTAATGTCAGTGGATTCCACAGCGTCTACTGGGAGGATGGAGTTCTCTATACTGAGGCAAGAGACATAAAACTATGGGCAACCAGAGTAGTGGTGGTCCCCCACAAGTATAGAGAGTTTCTCCTCACTTTTAGCGATGACATCCCCTTGGCAGGACATGTGGGTCAGATAAAGACCTGGAATAGGCTGGTCAAACATTTCTATAGGCCCAGCATGTCTGAAAATGTAAAGGAGTTCTGTAGCTCCTGTGTCACCTGTAAGGCCAGTGGCAAGACAGGTGGCAAGCCAAAAGGCTCCCTTGATACCACTGCCAGTGATTGGGACTCCCTTTGAGAGGTTTGTGTAGAAAGCTGGGCACCCGACGCCCACGGCCCGAGTTGGAGTGGCCCAACACCCCGAGGAGGTCTCCCCGGCAATCCTGACCCGAGATCCGGTGATCCCTGGCATGCCTCAAGCCTCCAGCCAACGCCTGCAGCCTCAAACGGTAAGGTCCCCCCAACCGCGACCAGGAGCTGGTAAGAAGATCGGGCCCTAAAAGGCACCCCTGCACCCGACGCACCACAGCCTTGGGTGGCCCAACCGACGGTGTCTAACCAACCCCCAGCAGAATATGACTCGTTACAACGCGAGTCATTACATCGCGTGGCATTACAATGCGGTCGTTACAACGCCCGCTTTGTTACCACGCAATGCCATTACTACGCAAGTCATTACATCGACTTGCAGTAGATGGCGCGCTGACATTAGAAATGTATAATTTACTATTCTAACTCCAGCCTACGTAACAGTAGGGAAGGTGTTGGAATAGTGAACTATACTATTCCTAATGTTAGCGCGCCATCTACTGCAAGTCTATGTAATGACTTGCGTAGTAATGGCTTTGCGTGGTAACAACGCGGTCGTTGTAACAACCTCGTTGTAATGGCTTTGCGGTGTGATGACCGCGATGTAAAGGTCGTCTCCCCCCCAGCATCCCAACTTAACTCTCCAAGTGGTGGTCGCACCCAGAAGACCTTCGCCCCCGAGCCTGCAGTGTGTTTGCAAACCGGAGATTCACCATTGAAAGCTACAGAGCTCCCAACACCAAAACCGCACTCTGCACCCGGCCGCCCCAGTGACGATGAGGGTGCACCTTTTGTGCTGGCTTGAACCCCCATTTGCCCTGAACTTAAGTCCAGGAGCTTTGCTCCCACAACCCAGTGGCCTGCTCTCAAGCAGCCCCCAACCGGAGGCCCCTATCCCTCACTGGATAACATTGTTCCTCAGCACTCTGCAACCGGCCGCCCTAGTGCCACTGAGGGTGTAACAAGAGTGCATCCTTGACCCTGGGGGACCCCTGTTTACAGGAAATGTCCCAGTGCAGTATCCAGGCATACTGCACTGTGTAAGAAAAGTAATCTGTAAAATAATCTACTTGACATTCTACTTAAAAGCCAATACAAAGTATATGTACAATCTTTCAAAGCATTGCATTACTAGTAGTTCTACTGTAATCAAATCAAAAGTATATATACAACTGCAATACAAACTATTTACAAACTGGATTATTACTGCAAAGTACTTATCACTTACCTGTGCCAGGCTTGCTTGGTTCTAGAAAAATAAAATAACTAAAAGAATATTTTTATACAAACAACATTGGTCTGAGTTCAGTCTTTGAGTGTGTGACAATCATTTGCTGATTGAGTGTGTACAACAAATGCTTAACACTACCCTCTGATAAAGCCTTACTGCTCACCTACACTACCACAAATAGAGTGTCAGGTGCTATCTACTTTTACCTCTGCCAACCTTTGGGGTTCCACTGGACTCTGTGCACACTCTACCTCACTTTGGTATAGTATATACAGAGCCAGATTCCTACAGTTTGGGATTGACATTATTGGTCCCCTAGACCAACCACCTACTGCCTCAGGAAATAGACATATCTTGGTGGTAGTGGACCATGCCAGCAGATTTCCTGAGGCAATACTCCTCAGGGCGGTTACTGCTCCCACCTCTACCAATGTCTTACAGCCTTCTTTCACTGGATGAAGACCAACCACCAGAGATGTAACTCTGAAAAAACGGAAATCATGCCGTTAGGGAAGGGCAATAACTTCTGCCCCAGCTGATGGTGGCCGGCTGACTCCCCTCCTCCCCCTAGCATTGTAACTACTGCCAGAAACCTGGGAGTCAGATTTGATTCTGCTCTGTCGTTCCATCAACAAGCGCTATCTGTAGCTGGTACCTGCTTTCACTTAATCAAATCATTAAAAACGTTTTTTGACCTACTGCCCATCTCGATAAGACAGACTGTTGCTACAGCCTAGATTACTTCTAGACTGGACTACTGAAACAGCCTTTATGCAGGAACTAATAAATCAGTCCTTCATAAACTTCAGATGGTTCAGCACGCAGCAGCAAGATTAGTACTCAAATGGCCCAGGAAATCCTCCGCATCAGCTGCCCTTAAAACACTGCACTGGCTACCTGTCCACAAAAGAATACTGTTCAAACTTCTAATAATTACTTTCAGAAGCTTTCATTCCTCCGGCCCCCAGTATCTTCGATCGAGGTTCACCCACTACGTACCTTGCCGCATGCTTAGATCTTCCAACTCAAATCTCTTAAAACCCCCAACCTTCAAATGTATTTCCAAAGGAGGTAAATCCATTGCAGTGTTAGGCACAAAGGCGTGGAACCAACTCCCTTGTAACCTCTGCTTCATTCAGTCAGAAACCCTTTTTAGGAAGTCCTTGAAAACCTGGATCTTCACCTCTTCAGATGCTCTATGCAGAGCTCTGATCTAACTTCTTCAATCCTGTTTCTCAGTAGCTGCTACTCTATACCCGCAACTTAATCAATTATAGCGCCATGATGCTCCTCGGAGTGATAGACGCGCTCTATAAATACCCCTAACATAACATAACAGTGTCCAGGGCCCTACTTGGTGTCTTCATCAGAGTCGGTTTCCCAAAGGAGGTGGTCTCAGACAGAGGGACTAACTTTATGTCCACCTATCTGAAGGCGATGTGGGATGAATGTGGTGTTACCTTCAAGTTTACCACCCCAGCGGGGCGTGGCTAGCAGCCGTCAGGAATGGCCGCACTCTGAGGCGGCTCCGCTACCCTCGCCGTTTTTCTTTAACAATCCGGCACTAAAACAGTGACTACCCCCTTCATTCTGGGGGGTACAGATCCCGACGAAGCCCAGGCCACACAGAGCGAACAGCCTAAGATGCAGAGAGTGCCGTAACAGAGAAAAGACAGGCACCATCGGAGCTCCAGCGAGAACAGCAGGGTGGCCCGTTCCCGTATCTCCAGACGATGAGGTGAGAGTGCGGGGGCGTAGCTGCAGCGGAGCGGCTGGGAGACCCGGGACATCTTAGAAATTGACTCGGTACCTGCCGATGGACGCGGCGGAGATTGACTAGGATCCGCGCTGGTGGGGGAGGCGCCTGTGAGTCGACGGTGGTGCTGGGGACACTTCGGCACAAATGATAATTGAGGCCCCAGCTTGAGGCCTAATTGATAGTGACGACCGACTTTGAGATCCCCCATTGCCGACCATTTCAACCGGTACAGGGTGCCACCACCTTACTGGCCTGCATAGCTGGGCTGCTGCTCTGCCGTGCCGCCGGGGGGTCGGAAGCGTTGCCGAAGGCCCAAGGTCGAGGCCTCGCCCGCGTTGGGCACGGCCCCCCCCACATCACTGACACAGATCCGGTATAGTGCAGGAAGGCCTGGGCCATTAATGGACGCTGGCAAATGCACAGCAGCTCGTCACCCGATCTGGGGGAGACCACACAAGCTGGGCCTAGGACCCAGTGGCCTCCCGAAGCCTGGCCATTACTTCCGCCTCAACATACATAATACTGGCTCAGATAAGTAAAGGCATCGGGGTACAATCACTGAATCCCCCCCGCTCTTCATTTGCCACCAGACGGACTAAGGCAGCACCCAGCCGCAACTCACGTACCTGTGGGCGGCCCTCCCTGCCCTACCAGGAAAACCGACAGGCCGACAGGGAGGGGTAGTAAATATCCCCCCGTGCAGGTGGCGGTGTTTACTGGCATAAGGCCCTACAACGCAGACAAGGAGACAGTAGCCCCTGTGCAACAATGGCCAGTGGCAGGGGAGCCAAAACACAGGCCCAAAAGACGCTAGCTAAATTTGCCTGGGGCAAGGCGGGCGAGGAGAACAATGCTGCTGCCAAAGGAGGAACCAGCGACCCTCACCCACAGACTCCTCAATCAGACCTTACCCTCCATGATGTCATGGAGGCCATCGCTGGGGTGCGGACATCCGTAGAAACTCACATCGACACCGTCAACATCGAGATCTCCCTCATAAGAGCTGATCTGTGAAAAATGGACGCCAGAGTGAAAGATGTGGAGGAAGCCACAGTAACATTAATATCTGATACTGATCTCCTCAAGCAGCAAGTGGCTCAACTCCATGACCAACAGGTGAAAATGGAAGGACTCCTCGACGACTATGAAGGGAGAGCGCGTAGAAATAATATACGCATTCTGGGAGTGCCGGAGCAGGCGGAGGGGCCAGCTGCAGATCTCTTCGTCGAAGACCTGGTACTGACCAAGCTTCAACCGAAACGCCTGTCCAGTTATTTTTCCATCAAACTGGCCCATCGAGTCCCTGGGGGTAAGCCAAAGCCGGGAGCTCCCCCAAGGCCCATCATAGCACGAGTGTTTAATTTCCGAGACCGCGATGTAATACTTCAAACGGCACATGCTCGCCCACCATTAACGTTGGAGGACAGTACAATCACATTTTTCCTGGATTTCACTACCAAAGTACAGGCGCAACGATGCAGCTTTACTGCAGTCAAGAAAGCGTTACGAGACAAAGAAATAAAGTACTCTATGCTCTTCCCAGCGAAGCTCCGGGTTGAATCTGAGGGCAAAACCTGGTTCTTTTCATCCCCAGAAGACACTTGGGAATGGCTGGAAGGTTGGCGACGGGTTGGGAAACCGAACAGCGGCAGGAATGATAGAAACCGAGGCAACAGATTGAGCAATGGGGACACACCTCGAGAAGACCCAGCTCGGGAGGAGCAAACATCGGCCTTGAGGGGATGATGGGGTGGGACGTTGTGCATTCTGGTCACGATAGCCTGAAAGACAACTGAGGCCCCTGGGCATAAAACTGGACACATGATAAGGTACTGGGGTATTTATCAGAGACTCGTTGATGGCTAGGGGAGATCGGCCAATGTTAATCTGGGAAGAACTATCAGTGCCATGCCACACGGATGGTAAAGGCTAAAGATGGGATTAGTACGGATCTAATTGATATAATGTGTAATATGTATCCATCCTTAATTCACAGCGAGGGTGGGAAGGTTGTTCACCAAGCACCTCGTATATGGGAGGGTGGGCGACAGGCACTCTGCCTTGTTGGGGGGTGGGTAGTTTGAAATCCACCGGCAGGGGGGCAGGGAGGGGGTTTGTGGGGGGGCTGCTGGGGGGTTATTGTGATGTTAACGTTACAAGTCACGTTGCAAAGGGTTGTACAATAGGTTCGACTAACTGTGACCAAGTTCAATTGACGCAATATACACAACAGACGGTTGCACAGTGCCCCACAATGTATGGCCGGTCCCAGTTGGACTGCAAGGCTGCCCATGTTGTCCTGGAATCATTCACCTCCGTAGTGGCCGCAGTATCCACTCTCTTGGTCTAACTGATGATCCAATATGGCTAATACTACTGTAACAAAATTGTCCGCCTTGACATGGAATGTAAGCGGGTTGGGAGACAAAATAAAGAGGGGTGTAGTGTCGCATTATCTAAAGAGACAGGCACCGGACTTAGTATTTTGCAAGAAACTCATCTCGTGGGTAATAACTGCAAGGCCCTCAGCAGGTGGGGATACAAACTACTGGTCCATGCAGGATTCACATCTGCTTCCAGGGGGACTGGTATCTTAGTGCAAAAAGGCCTTGCTCTCATACCCACTCATTCTTGGGCAGATCCACAGGGTAGGTTTGCAGTGCTGGGGGCCACCTCGGAAGGGAAGGTGATAAATGTGTTATCAGTGTATCTCCCACCAGCGCTAGAGAAGGAGGCACTCAGCGACTTAAATAAAATACTGATTGATCTTCCGGATGGTATCCTGATAATGGGAGGCGACTTTAACTTGACCATGGACGATACATTGGATAGGCACCCCCAACGACCTACCGCCAGACACAGCACTCTTATGGCGGAATTTACTCAAGCCATGGGACTGACGGACATATGGCGCTTATTGCAACCACACATGTCGTATTACACCCACTACTCTAATGCACACAATAGTATGTCCCGTATAGATTATTTCCTTATACACCTGGTGGATAAAGGCCACTTCCAGAACCCTTGTGGGCTCCCGCAGGGAATCTCGGATCACTCCCCAGTGTGGGTCGAACTTACTTTTCACCACCAAAGGCAGCGCAGCTCCATAGTTATAAATCCGTGGCTTTTAAAGATCCCTGACATAAAAGAAAGGTTAGTTGAACAGACTGACTATTATTTTACTGAAAATCTGGGTTCAGTAGACTCAGCACAGACTATTTGGGAGGCTTACAAAGTAGTACTAAAAGGCCATGCCCTGGCGTTAAAAATTGGTTATCTCCGTCGCCATAATGAACAAATACTAGAGGCGGAGAGTGAACTTCAAAAGTTAGAGACAGGACATAACTCCTCGCCCAGCGAGGCCACGGCGCACCGTTTGACCCTCAAACACCTTGAGTATAAAGCCCTAACGCGAGAAAAAGCAAGGGCACGACTACTCTCCACATGACATAGGGTGTACAAAATGGGAGATAGGGCAGGCAGAATGCTGGCCTGGCTGGAGAAAAGGAAGCAAGGAGAGAGATGGGTGCCTGAACTATCCACTGGCGAGGATACGCGGGTATCTGACCCTCAAGAAATAGCAGAAACGTTATCTTCCACTACTTATACGTCAGAAGACCCCCGACAACTGCTGGTGGATATTACCCTGCCCTCATTATCTGAGACAGATAGGGCCGAACTAGAAGCTGACATCACAGACGATGAAATCTGCAAAGCTATATTTAGCGTCCAATCAGGGAAAGCAATGGGGCCTAATGGAATTCCGATAGAATTCCTCAAATCAATGGCCTTGAAGATAGCACCACACCTTAATCATTTGTATGCAGAAAGCCTCAAGAAAGGCTTACTGCCTGCAGACCAAAGACTGGCTTCTATAGTGGTAATTCGTAAGCCCGGGAAACCGGCAGATTGTTGTAGTTCGTATAGACCAATCTCCTTGATAAATGCGGAGGCCAAGATCCTGGTGAAATTGTTAGCATCACGTCTAAATGCTGTCCTACCCTCTCTTGTTCATGCAGACCAATCCGGTTTTGTGCCAGGACAGAATACAGCACTGAACATTCGCCGGGTACATAATGTGTTGGCACGGCAGCACTGTGTAGAGGAGGACGCAGTGATTATGTCATTGGATGCCTCCATGGCATTCGATTCCATAGAGTGGCCCTATCTCTTCGAAGTACTTGCCCGCTTTGGATTTGGCCCGAGGTTTATAGCATGTGTTAGTTTGCTCTACACTGAGCTCCGCGGCCAGGTGAGGGTGAATAATCATTTGTCGCGGGTGTTCACGTTGCATAGGGGGACCAGACAGGGCTGCCCCCTGTCCTCCCTACTCTTTGCCCTCGTTCAGGAACCCCTGGCGTCATGGGTGAGACGAGATGTAGCTCTCAGAGGCCTCAAATGGGAGGAGGACACTGAGGACAGAATATCGCTATACGCCGACGATATCCTGGTTTACCTAGCCTCCCCCTACGCCTCGATACATAGGTTATTAAATATCTTTACAAACTTCGGCAAGTACTCGGGTTATGCCATTAATTGGGCAAAATCAGTGCTTTTTGTTCTCCATGGCCCTACACCTAGGCTACCCAGAGGATGTAATGTTGAAGTGACCAGGGAAGGTTTCCGTTACCTGGAGCTATTTATTACTTTTTACGACAAGAATCTCATAGTCCCCCTACATAGACTTAGGGAGGATGTCAAACACTGGAGGTCACTGCCATTATCATTGCTAGGTCGTGCGGCCCTGTTTAAAATGCTAGCACTGCCACGATTCCTCTACCTACTCCAGAATTGCTCATACTATGTCCCTGACTCATATTTTAACAGTGTCGAGGCGGAGGTTCGGACGTTGTTGTGGGACGGTGGGACGCCGCGAATTGCCTTAGTAAAACTGACGAAGGGGTGGTATGACGGAGGCATCGCACTCCCGGACATACGACTTTATTATTGGGCATCACAATTGGTAGCGATTAATCACTGGCTGTACAGTCTTCCGACGAACCCGGCATACCGGTTAGAGCGGTATCAGACTGGACGAGAGGGGTATCTGGGAGCTCTATATACCAGATCCCGCAAAGGGAGATACCTAGGGCCGATGGCTCACAAGACCTCCATCTGGCATAAAGCTACTAAACGCCTGGGTTGGAAGGGAAAACTGACAAAGGCGACACCCCTATGGCCCACTCAACAACTGGGGCTGCTCTGCTATCACGCGGGGTTTGATAGATGGGACACCATAGGAATCTCTACCATTGGCGATCTCCTACAGAAGGGTAAGATACTTACCTTTAAGGATTTGCAAGTTAAGTATGAATTGGCGCCAAAGGAGGTGTTTCGATACCTACAAATTCGCCATGCGCTTAACACAGTTCTCACAGATCTGACAACTATACCAGACGGGTCCCCCTTGGAGGATCGACTTTTATCGGAACCCCTTCTGACCAAGGCCATTTCCCTTACATACCGTAAGTTATGTAATAACACACCACACCCCTTTCATACTCTCAGGGACAAATGGCAGACAGACTTGGGACAAATCGAAGATGAGGACTGGCAAACCGCCCTGATGTCCCCACGAGAGGCGGCCATCAACCATCGCTTTTGGTTGATCCAACTAAAGGTCTTACATAGGACATACCTCACTGGTGTGACCTTGGCTAAGATAGGGACCAGGCAAGATGCACTTTGCCTGCGTGGATGTAACCAAATAGCCACATTTTATCATATACTATGGGATTGCCCCCTGATTTGACACCTATGGGAAATGGCCACAAGCAAGATGCAGGATGCACTAGGGAAACAACTCGCTTTAACACCATCACTGGGGATTCTGAATATTTGGGAAGCAACCGATCTCACGGACACAGAGCAACAATTCACCACCCTGGGATACACATTAGTCAAAAGAGCCATTGCTATGAAATGGGGGGCAGTAGATCGACCACTGATAATAGGATGGGTGGCGGAAATGGACAGATGAATGGTAGCCGAAAAGGAGGTTTACAAATCTAGAGGATGTCCTAAAAAGTGGGACAAAAAATGGGGCACCTGGAATGCCTATTGTGGGGAACTATGCATCTCACCAACAGTGGAACTGGAAATGTCACAAAGGAGGGCCACTGAACTGTAATGTTTGATTGCAATTTTGTGCACGATATTGTTGACTTTCAATTCTGTAAAGGAATGTATATTGCTATGAGTATGCAAGTGACGAATGTTAAATTAAGAATAAAATTATTTGAAACAAAAAAAAAACACACCCTGCAAGTTAATCTTTCCTTTAATTTTCATGCAGAGTAATTTTACTAAACTGTTTAAATGACGCGTCTTCAGACGTGTGAAGTTACTTAAACCAAATCCTAATAAACAAGATAACTATTTAAAAAAAAAAAAAAAGTTTACCACCCCATATCATCCCAGACTAATGGTCTGGTGGGAAGGTTCAATGTGACCCTGAAGAGCATGATCATGGGCTTGTCTGGCAAGCTCAGGAGATAGGATGTTCTTGTCCCATGCCTGCTGTTTTCTTACAGGGAAGTCCCACAGAAAGCCCCTTTGAGTTACTGTTTGAGCACCCTGTAAGAGGCCCATTGTGTTTTGTGAGAGATTTTTGGACGAAACCTCTCAAGGAATCTAAGCTGAATGTGCTGGATTATGTGCTAGGCTTGAGATCTCAGATGGCAGAGTACATGAGCAGAGTAAGCAGCAACCTGGAGGCCAGCCAAGAGCTCATGAAGCTCTGTCATGACCAGGGGGCTACTTTGCCTGAGTACCATCCAGGACAATTGATGTGGGTGTTGGAGCCTTTGGCTCCCAGGGCCCTCCAGAAGAAATCCAATTTTGGAGAAAAAGGGTGAGGCCACCTACTTGGTGGACCTTGGCACCCCCAGGAATCCCCACAGGGTCCTTCATGTCAACAGACTGAAACCCCAGCAAGACAGGACAGACATGACCATGCTGATCATCACAGATAAAGGATAGAAGGATGAAAGTAAGCCTTTGCCAGACCTCTCCGCTAGTGTACAAGATGGGTCAGTGGACGGAGTTGTACTCTCTCCCAAGTTGACAGACCATCAGCAAAAAGACTGCATACAACTGTTAAAGCAGTTTGCTGGGCTGTTCTCCTAGACCCCTGGGATCACCACTTGGTGTGTCCATGATGTTGAGACTGGTGACAGCCTACCTGTCACATACATGCTGTACAGGTTGTCTGACCAGGTCAGAGCCGCCAGGAGTAAGGCTGTTAGCCAAGAAGCTGAAGTTGGGGGGGGGGGGTAATTGAGCGCTCTGACAGTCCATGGGCCAGTCCAGTGATACTGGTACCTAAACCTAATCCCCTAGGGGGGAAGAAAGAGTTCAGGTTTTGTGTAGACTACAGATGTTTTAATGCAGTCACCGAGACTGATGCTCACCCCATACCTGGAGCTGATGAGCTCATTGATAGGTTTGGGGCTACAAAGTAACTGAGTACTATTTATCTGACCTCCGGTTACTGGCAGATTGCTCTAAGTTCAGGCGCAAAGGAGAGGTCAGGATTTTCCACTCAAGAGGATAACTCTCATTTCAAGGTGATGCCCTTTGGTTTAACGAATGTCCCTGCCAGCTTCCAAATGTTGGTAAACAGAGTCATTTCTGGGTTGGTAACTTTCAGTGCAGCTTATCTTGATGATATAGCTGCACTCAGTTCCACCTGGGAGGAGCATCTGGTCAACCTGAAGGAAGTCCTTCAGCTGACTATCAAGGTAAGCAAGTGACAGATAGGGCAGAGTTTAGTGGTGTACTTAGGCCACCTTGTTTGTGGAGGCCATGTATAACCTCTCCAGCCCAAGATCCAGACCATCCTGGATTGGGAAGCTCCTAAAACCCAGACACAGGTCAGGGCCTTTCTTGGCCTGACTGGGCACTACAGGAGGTTTGTTCGGAATTATGGGACCATTGTGGCTCTCCTAACAGAACAAACCTCAAAGAAGCAGCTCAAAAAGGTAATTTGGACTTCAGAGTTTTAGAAATCCTTTGACACTCTGAAGGAGGCTATGTGTTCAGCACCAGTGTTACTGGCCCCTGACCCCACAAAGGGATTTGTGGTGCAGACAGATGCATCAGAACGAGGGATTGAGGCAGTGTTGGCACAAGTTAATGAAGCGGGCCAGAATCAGCCAGTTGCCTTCTTTAACAGGCAAATACCCCCCAAAGAACGAAGATAGAGTGCAATTGAGAGCGAAGCCTTCACTGTGGTTGTGATGCTATCAGGAAAAATACATTCACCATCAACTCCATTTTGTGTAACTGACTCAATTTTCTGTGCTCTCATGCAGTTGCAGGGTGGGGAGGGGATGTTTTTGCTTTTTTACCTGTTTTCGCTCTTCACTGTGCAGAGTAAGCTGGAACATATCGTGTGGGATGCGTACTTGGTACTGTTCACAGGGTCAAGATTGTTTTTGCCAGAGAAATGTGCGGAATGTACAGCTCTGCCTTGGAGCCAAACACGGAGGCCCGGACAGTTTCCTGGATGGCCTTGATGCAGACTGGTACAGTCAGCCTGGTTTTCATAACAGAAGAAAGGGAGAGAGGTTTCTAGAAACATTTCCCTAAATTGAGTAAAAGGGATTAAAGGCAGGGAATATTAGCGCTCAGAGAGGAGATCGCCTGTAAGTGGACGCACTGTCACAGGGTAATCTTAGATTTTATTTTTTTTACAGAGTTTTATATAGCGCGAACTTGACCCGAATCGGGTATCAAAGCGCTTTACATAGCACCAGTTGCATTACATGAGGACACATTCATTTTTGTTAGGCACCGGGAGATTAAGTAATTTGCCCAGAATCACAGGATGTTCAGCATCATTACAGAGACTCGAACCCAGTTCCCCAGATTCGAGGTCGACCGCCCTAGCTGTTAGGCCAACTCTTATCCCATGTTCTTGATACAGGCTTCTGCCTAACTGTCAAGGGCTCCTCCAGTTGTGCTGGACAGAATGTTGAAAGACACTCTTTCGATGATGAATTTATCTTACTTACTTTGTGTATATATTTCATATATTTTCATGTCGTGTATACATGCTCTTTATATTTAATTCTTTCATTTGACATCAGTGAAGGTTCCCTGTTGCACGTATATTTTGTCTTTCTTCTAAAAGTGTAGTACCAATAAATACACATGTTTCATTTTGCACCTGAATTCGTTTTCTTGCCTCATTTTGAGAGTGCTGAGTTCCTTTTCTATGCGTGTCATTTAAAGATGCAGTAATACATACATACATTTGCCTCTTTTTGGGAGTGCTGAGTTCAAGTGTGTCCCATTGTTTCAAGTTGAAAGCAGAACATTTTTGGCATAGTAGGCAGGATACGAACAGAAAAAGGGGAAAAATGTTTTACCAAAAGACAAAGGCACCTTCCCAGATGTCAAATGAGATACAGGGTGGGAAGTAGCCCCCTACGGTATGCTTGCGCACGAGTGGTCTCATTGTGCTGGGCTAATTGAACACTGGAATGCATGTATAGATGACGCTGAGCCAGCACAAGTGGTCGCATGTTTGCAGAAAGTGCCTATTGAGAAAGGGAAAGGGCTTAGCACGTTAGGGTGAAGAGGCTGGATCCTCTTATGTGCCATCATAAAATGCATGAGAAATGTGTTCAGTTACAGCAGGAACATGATCAAATAGAAAAGCAGTTGGCAGGAGGCAAGAATATTTGTATGATGCTAACATGTAAAAATGAGTTATTGGAAGATAAATTGGAAACTTACCAGACCATGGCTGAGAAAGCCGCCGTACGTGTAGCACAGTATAAATATAAGTAAAGAAGGGGGAAGGTTAATAAGGGAAAAATGCACTTAGCCATTGGAAAGGCAGGAATTGACTAGGACGCAGAAGCATGGGATGGACCTTTTTGGGATTCTTCAGAATGTTCAGATTCTGGTGGAGAGTGTGGCCAAACTGGTAGCTAGGGTGAGTTGGAAGTTGGTTGTTTATGCACAGCCCATATATCGATGAAAGCTACAGGGTGGTCCAAAGTATCCAAGGAGGGTTGCGATGGATTCCATAGAAGATTTTACTCAGCAAGAGATTAATGACATTCTAGACAAATTTCAACAGAGACCTGGGGAGGGTTTGCTTACGTGGATGGTGCGACTGTTTGATATGGGAGCCTCTGGGGTGATGCTTGATCATGGAGATGCAGTAAAGTTTTGTACGCTTAACACTGACCCCACTCTGAGCTCGGCCTAAACGCTATCAAGAAAGAGCTGAGAGCCATCCGTCTGATGGCGATGCAACATCAGTACGAGTTGGAATTGATGACCATGATGGAGGGTAGAGTGTGTGCCAAGATTGGTGCATCCTGTTGTACTTTCCTTTATTCCTAGAAATGATATGGACAATGGGACACTAGCTCGCACCATCCAAGAACTGCATCATCTGCAAGCTGACATGAGGAAGGAGGGAGGTGCCCCAGAGCAGGACTGGTTGCATAGTATCTGTTCATTGATCCCCCCTATGGGTGTCCAAACTATTCATGTCACTAAGGCCAGTTTTCATTGTTGCACTTCTATTATGTGTCTTCCTACTAGTGGGGGCTTCCTGCTGCAAAAACGCAGTCCTCACTATAGGTAGTATGCACATAGCTAGGGAAAAAGTAACAGACACTCACGCCCTTCCTCTCCGAACCAACAGAGATCAGATGCGGAGTACCCCAGGCATCCTCCCTCAGCCCCACGCTCTTCAACGTCTACATGGCCCCCCTCGCAACCATTTTCAGAAAACACAGACTCAACATAGTCTCATATGCCGACGACACCCAGGAACAAAGGAATCCGACATCACCAGGCACAGTTTCAAGAATGGATGAAAGACGTCGCAACCTGGATAAGCTGCAGCTGTCTGAAGCTCAACTCAGAGAAAACGGAAATCCTCATCCTCGGCTCCACCCCCTGCGCATGGGACAACAACTGGTGGCCCTCTGCCCTCAGAAACCCACCCACCCCAACGGCCCACGTACGCAACATCGGCATCATACTCAACTCTTCACTCACCATGAACCGCCAGTTCAACGCCGTGTCCTCCACTTGCTTCAACCCCCTCCGCATTCTTCGCAAAACCTTCAAATGGATCCCCCCGATGCTAGGAAGACCGTCAACCATGCACTCATCACCAGCAGACTGGAGTACGGATATGCCCTCTACTCCGGAATCAACAAAAAACTCCTCCACAAACTCCAGACGGTCCAGAAAGCCGCAGCCAGACTTATCCTCAACATCCCATGACATGACCACATCACCCAACACCTCTGCGACCTCCACTGGCTCCCCGTCGAAAGAAGAATAACCTTCACACTGCTCACACATGCCTACAAAGCCCTCCATAACACTGGACCCCAATACCTCAATGAACGAATCTCCTTCCACGCCCCCAAGAGACACCTCCGCTCTGCCGACCTCGCCCTAGCCACAGTGCCCCGCATCCACAGAGCCAGAGCAGGTGGCAGATCCTTCTCCTACCTGGCGGCCAAGACCTGGAACGAACTCCCCCTCCGCATCCGATGAAGCCCGACACTGCACCAATTCAGAAAGTACCTCAAGACCTGGCTCTTCGAATGATCTACGGAGCTGCTCGCACCCCCCCAGCGCATTGAGACCCTCACGGGTGAGTAGTGTGCTTAAAAACTAACCCTGGGTGTAGTTTGCATAGTAGCACTACACGTAGCTACGCGAAGTACATTTTGAACTACGCTCAGCTACGCAAATTACGCTAATTGCGTAGAACATCTTGCACAGTGCAAGTTATGATAAAATAAGTATCTCTGTCTTTATATGCTAAAATACATATAGTCATTTCACAAACGTGAAAATGATAAATTAACAAGCAGTGAGAGAGGTGATGATTTTGGGATCCTCCCTAACCTAGGGAGAGAACCAAGCAGATGCCTTGAAAACAAAAAGCACATCTTGTTGAACGATTCGGTGGTGGTCCCATCCTCTTAGGACCACCCCAAGCACAGTTATTGGCAAAAATACAATCCCAACCAAAGGCCCTGCAAAGCATTATGGGACGAGATTAGCAGTGGGCAGTGAATATTATAGTATCCAATATCAAAATAATTCTACAAAGAGCTGCAGTTCAACTAGTCGTTACTAGATGTCCCTCACGAGTCAAATGCAAAAGCTTCATGAAAGGGTTTCAATGCTTTTGCATTTGACTCGTGAGGGACATCTAGTAACGACTAGTGGAACTGCAGCTTGATGTAATAATAATTTCAATGCTTTTGCATTTGACTCGTGAGGGACATCTAGTAACGACTAGTTGAACTGCAGCTCTTTGTAGAATTATTTTGATATTGGACACTATAATATTCACTGCCCACTGTTAATCTCGTCCCATAATGCTTTACAGGGCCTTTGGTTGGGATTGTATTTTTGCCCATAACTATGCTTGGGGTGGTCCTAGGAGGAAGGGACCACCACTGAATCGTTCAGCATGATATGCTCTTTGTGTTTAAGGCATCTGCTTGGTCCTCCCCCTAGGTTAGGGGGGACCCCAAAATCATCACCTCTCTCATTGCCTAATATTTTCATTGTCAAAGTTCACTTTTATGAATTGGTTATATGCTTTTTAGCATGTAAAATTGCTTTATCAAAGCATTTGTAGGTGTTGATGATTTTGCTGCTACGCTACGTGTTTAGCACAGTTTTTGCACTATGCTACGTGCAATTTGCGTAGTGCGTAATAGCACAAACTACGCATGCTCCATGAGCGTAGCGTAGTACTACGCCCAGGGTTATTTAAAACCCCTGATTGATTTATTGATGGATTGACACACACACACTTTTGAATAATATAACTGTCATGCCATATGAGGAGGATAGAATAGTTGAAGAATCAACCTGGGGGTAGTGTTGGAATGGGCAAATACGATGTCAATGAATACTATGATATCTGCAGGTCTGATAACGTCAATATCAACAAATGCAATGTCAATGCATGCCATAATCTATGCCCACACAACAGTGTCATTACCGGCAGTAACAATATAAATGTATGCCATAATCCATGAACGAAGGACAATGTTGTTACCAGTAAAAACAATGTTGATGTACGCTATGATCTAGGCATGCATAACTATGTCAATATCAGTAAAGACAATATCGATGTATGCTATGACAACTGTGTGCACAATGTTGAGAATGTTGATACAAATTATACCAGTGACTGCCATATTACTTTCAGGATTTCCAATGAAATTGTATGATTGCTGTTGGATTTACCTAAAGTGACCTCCCCATCAACCCAGAGTCAGAAATATGTGGTCAGGCAGGTCCTGCAACCCACACCTATTGAATGACAAATCACAGGTGGAGTCTCTCTTAACCCAAAGACAAACGCACCACCAGGGAAAACCCTGATCAATTCCACAGATAGATAGTTGCACCACAAACAAGTCTGAGGAAATTGGCTCCAAAGAAACACGTTAGGCCAAAGGCTTGCATTCTCCAAAAATACCACAAGGTTAGATACCACATGTAGATAGGAACACACAGCCAAGCAGGATACCACATGCACACCACACATAGTGATCATGTGCTCCTCATGCCGGACATCTGTACACATACACACTGGCCCACACTAGCTCTCCTCGAGGTTGAGAACCATCTGTTTCCTTATCAGATGCCCAACCTTGTTAATTTATGACTGAGATGCTTTTTCAGGAATGCAGAAATGACTTTATTGTACCTCACAAGATGTATGTAATGTCAGCCAAAACTTTGCACACAGAGAGACTTTCCTCAGACGCATTCTGTTGAGACTCTCCTGGCCACTGAATTTAATTAAACCTACTTGTTCCTGTTTTGCGAAATGCCTCTTGTCTTTTCATTTCTTTAAGGTAAATATATATCCGAGTAACACTCACATATAACCCTTTCTAGCCTCTTCCCTCCTCCATCCCTTCTTGACTCACCCAAAACCTCATTTTACTACTATGATCTCCAAAATAACACTTCCTAGACTCTTCCCTCTTGTATCCCTCCTTTGACTAATCCCAAATCTCATTTTACCACTATAATCTCCCTAATAACCCTTTCTCATCTAACTAATATGATCTCCCAAATAACACTATCTAGACTCTTCGCTCCTCTATTCCTCCTTTATCCTGTTCAATCAAACTAATAGACTCACATGTCTGCCGCTGAAACTAACAATTTATATTTCCCTATACTAATCCACATCTAAATCTTTGGGTTTCGGAGTAGCGTGAAACTCGCCAAAAAGTGCTTCAATGCCTTTTTAGGGGTAGTAAGCGCTATATAAATACAATTACAACAGAAAATGGATGCAACACTTTTAGGAAAGCACACTCCCTTGCTGTAGGTAGAGCGAGGCATGCATGAAAGGATATAAGGAGCCTAACACCACCTGCTTTCACTTTGGTTACTGTGACAGTGGTGTCTGTGAGCGTATTTAGACAAAATATCAAGTTGGAAATGCCGACCTACACAAATATCGAGTTGTAAACATCGTGACACAGAAATATCGACAGCAAGAAAATCCTGGTCAAGAATATCGACTTTAAGGTAAGAAATATTGTTTTTAAAAATATAGACGTCATTAATATCGTTTGCAAAAACATAGGGCCAGATGTAGGTGGCGAAATACCGGTTGGTAACGCCGAAATTCGGAGAATTTCAGCGTTACCGACCGGTATTTGGCTGAGTGCAATGTAAGTGAGTTCATACCTACATGCAAATTAAGGAATCGCAAAATAGCGATTCCTTATTTTGCTCTTGCATTTAAGGAATCGGAAATACTGATTCCTTAAATGCAATGTACGTAGCACTGAAAATAGTGCACTTGAGCCTTAAGGAATCGCTAATTACACCAACTTCAGGTTGGTGGTAAGTAGCGATTTCCTTTAAAAAGCACTTTTTTGCTTTTTCAAATGTGCCATGTGGCACACATCCATGCCCTTAGGGCATGTATGTGCGCCACATGTGCACACATGCACATTTCAGGGGTGCAACAGGGTGTCCTTTGGACACCCTGGCACCCTTGAAATACCTCCCGCTATTAGCTATTCGGTAATACCGAATCGCTAATAGTGAATATCTTCCCATTCATTCCTATGGGCCTCCTAGCCCATAGGAATGAATGGCTAGGTATTCCTTAATAACGAATCTCAATTACCGATTCGTTATTAAGGAATGTTAAGGAATCGCTAATATTTTAGCGATTCCTACCTACATTCCATTTAGCAAGTCCTCAATAGCGATTCGGTAAAAATCGCTATTAAGGACTCGCTAAATTGAAGTTACCTACATCTGGCCCATAGTTGTTTAAAATATCGATTTTTTAATTAGTGTTATGTATTTTAGTATATATTTTAAATGTATGTGATGTATTTTTTTGTATAAGTATTGTTTATGTTTTTTAACATAAGTGTTAAATTTTTAGTAGTTATCAATTTTATTTTAAATACATTTTGCATTTTTTAGTTCTGTAGTGGGTTGTGGGTTTATAGGGGAATAGGGTAGGAAGTAATTTAATTATAATAAATTAATGATTATTTTTTATTTAATAATATTTATTTAATTGAGATTTTACAGTGTTAATTGTGTTTTTATAGCTGTAACTTTTGTGTGTGGGTTGTGGGGTTTATAAGGGTATAAGGTGGGAAGTAATTTATTTTTAATTAATAATTGTTGTTAATTAATTTTAATTAATTAATTGGTAATTAATTTATGGTAATTGTGTAAATCTTTTAGGTGCAGGTTGTGAGGTTTAAAGGGGTAGAGGGTGGGAAGTAATTTATTTCTAATTAATTAATAATTAGTTGGTAATTAATGTTAATTAATTAATTGAAAATTAAATATAGAAATTGTGTAATTAATTTTAGGTGCAGGCTGTGGGGTTTATCGGGGTAAAGGGTGGGAAGTAATTTATGTTTAATTAATTAATAATTAGTTCATAATTAATATTAATTAATTGATAATTAAGGTAATTGTTTAATTTTTGTGTGTGTGGGTTTTGGTTTTATAGGGGTAAAGGGTGGGGAGTAAACTAATTTTACTTACTTTATAATTAGTTGTTAAATACTATTAGTTTTTTAATTGAAAATACATTTTAATTGTGTAATTAATTTTTTTACAGTTTAATTTAAGGTGTGGGTTGTGGGGATTATAGGGGTAAACAGTGGGAAGTTGATACATTTTTATGTGTTTTAATTTGTTTTTAATTAATAATATTTCTTTTTTATTGATAATTACGTTAATTATGGAAGTACATTTTTTGTTTTAATTTAGATATGGGTTGTGAATTGTGTGGTGTTATAGGGTAGGAAGTAAATAAACTAAATGTATGTAATAATTAATGTTTTTGTTTATAAATGATGTCTAACTAAAAATACTTATTTGTTTGAAAATCATTATTTTATTGTATTTACTATAATATTTGTAGGTATGTGTGATTTGTATTTAACTTTTTAATATGTTCTTATTTTTAAAAAATTTAATATTAAATATATTTGTATTTACATTTTTAACATATTTATATATTTTTTTTATTTATTTACAAAGATTTTTTGATATTTTGTTTGTTTTTAATTTTAAACTGACTGGAGTGGGAATAGTAATTTTTACCCCTCTGCTATCCAACACTTTCACTAGTGTTGCACTCATTGGAGTGGGAATAGTGATTTTCACCCCTTCGCTATCCAACTCTTTCCATACTGTTGCACTCACTGGAGTTGGAATAGTAATTGTTACCCCTCCTCTATCCAACACTTTCCCTGCTGTTGCACTGACTGGAGTGGGAATAGTAAATTGTATTCCTCCGCTATCAAACACTTTTCCTAGTGCTGCACTCACTGGAGTGGGAATAGTAATTTTCACCCCTCCGCTATCCAACACTTTCCCTACTGTTGCACTCATTGGAGTGGGAATAGTAATTTTTACCCCTCCGCTATCCAACACTTTCCCTACTGTTGCACTCATTGGAGTGGGAATAGTAATTTTTACCCCTCCGCTATCCAACACTTTTCCTACTGTTGCGCTCACTGGAGTGGGAATAGTAAATTTTATTCCTCTGCTATCCAACACTTTCCCTACTGTTGCACTCACTGGAGTGGGAACAGTAATTTTTAACCCTCTGCTATCCAACACTTTCCCTACTGTTGCACTCACTGGAGTGGGAAATTTAAGTTTAAAGATTTTTAAATAGTTTAATGTTTGATTTCATAATAGAATGTTTTTTTTAATAGATTTTATGTTGTTGGTATATGTATTTATATATTTATTTGTTACATTTTTATATAATTTAAAAATTATAAAATAAATTAAAATTAATAGTTCATTGATTGTTTTAAAGTATATACATATATGTAAATATATATTAATTATTATATATGTGTGTTTAAGTTTTTTTAAATTAAGTTTCTTTGTTATATTTGTTAAAATGTATATTAAATAAAAAAATATTATTAATTTGATTATTTAATATATTTAATATGTTTTATTTTATTTATATACATATATATATATATATAAACGATATTTTGTACAACTATATTTATGACATACATTTATTTTTCTCAATATTTTTGTACTTACCATTATAAATATAGAATGTCGATATTTTTGACTTTGATATTTATAACTCGATATTGTGGTATGGGGATATTTTAGGTGTCGATATTATGTCAGTGAACCGTCTGTGAGTGGCACATCACGGTAAACAAAATCAAACTCAGGACATGAGGGAAGCGTTTCCCTTGTGCTCTGAATGTTTTTTAAAACAAGAAAATCATTCTGGTTCTTACTAAGGCAATGCTGTACCATGAACAGTTCATCTACAGAATTGAAGTGACTAAATATTAGGGACCAGAGGGGGAGGACAGCCAACTGGATCCCTTAGAGGCTGGTTTTGAATGCCCAGTGTTGCTCCTGCTTCTGCATAGGGAGGCTTCAAGAGAGCGAAAAAGAGGGAGGGAGAAGTCAGAGAGAAAGTGATCAGAGAGGAAGATCAATAGGTAAGGAGAGAGAGAATTGATGGATGGAGAGATAGTGTGAGGAGACAAAGGCAGCGGGCTGGTTAGACCATTTTTACCAGGGCTGCTTTTGGTTTCCCAGTCTGGCCCCGGGGCCTATCAGGAATACCAAACATCGTGCAGAATAAGAGACCACAGCCCATCGCATTACACATGCCAAATTAAACGCCCCACCAGTTAACATTGGTTGATGCTGGAATTAAATTCACATTACAATATTCTTCATAGAGGGAAATGAATGAAAACAAAGCTGATCAAAGTTTCATTCTGCTACTGTAGTAATGCACACCTTCCATTTTATGGCGTCGAAAATGTCTAAATTTTGCATTTTTTTTTCTATTTCTTCCACGTCATGATTTTCATGGGTTAAATCTCTGGTTAATATTTTTGAGCATCATTTACATTTTTGACAGAATTGTTTTATTACTGCTCTTTATAGGTCAAATAGTGTTTGAATTTAATGCAATGGATTTTGCACATAAACAGTGGTGGTATACCTATGCAAAATTTGAAAGTTGACGTTCATGGGAATTTTGAAATATTGACATGTGTGTACCAGGCAAAGTTCCTGATAATTCTTTCTATACAATTTTTATAGATTAAGAACTATCAGTGCATCATTAAAAAAAGGTGTTCCAGTCGCCTTGCCCCGCATCTAATGGGCCCCTGTAGGAGTGTGCAGCCTGGGAGTGGCATTTCTTTTTTTTTTTTTTATAATTCTTTTTATTAAACATACATCGGTTCCAATAAACATTACAGAGGGTTCGCCAAATCATACATTACAGTCGGTACAGGAGGAAATACGTCAGCTTTCGTCATGATAGAGGAATGTCACAGGGTGTGGGGGTCATTTTGTTCGGGACAATCAGGAGGCATACAGATCTCTCCCCGGTAGGTATTCCAGGGGCTCCATATCCGAGACCATTTTTTGGGGCACCCTCTTGCCAGGTAGACTGTTTTCTCCCGGAACATGCACCAGTCAAGGTTCTTCTCCCATGCTGCCAGTGTGGGTGATAGTGTGGCCCCCATAGTTGAGCAATGTTGCGTTTTGCCAGCATGAACCCCAGTGTAGCCCACCGTGTCTGATTTGTGTTGAGATCCGTAGGTTCCCACAGATTGAGGAGGCATCGTCGTGCCTCCGGGCGGAGGTGAACCTGTAGTACCGCATTAATAGTGTCATGGATCTTGAGCCAGAAGGATATGATATGTTCGCACTCCCAAATTATGTGTATGAATGTCCCCACGTGACCACATTGCCGCCTACAGTTCCCATTATCTGACCATCCCATGTGTACCAAACGGGGTCCTGTCATATAAATTCTGTGGAGGATTTTAAGCTGTACCAGCCTCAAACGTGCCGGGATAGCAACCTCCCTGGGGGAAGCCACCGCCTGCTGCCAGTCCTCATCATCCACCTCCACCCCATCCTGCGTCCATTTCTCACGGAGTGATTGAAGGGGACTCTCCATGTTGTTGATTAACTTTTTGTAAATCAGGGAGATGGTTTTCTCAGGAAGGTGGCCGTCTAATATTCTGTCCTCCAGCGGAGAGGCCTCTGGAGGGGACGTCCCCTTAGGCAGCAAAGATTGCAGTGAGTGCAGGATCTGCAGGTATCGGAAATACTCGGTGGCTGCTAGATCGTAGTCCGCCTGGAGCGTGTCAAAGGATTTAACCCCTCCAGCCCCCCAAAGGTCCCTAATGTGTGAGATACCGATAAGGTCCCATCTGTCAAAGCCCTTCGATTTCCATAAGTCGCCCAATCTTTCTGAGTCCCAAAGCGGAGTGGCTAATGTCAGCGTGTTTTTCCATCCCAGTGAGGCGATAACATCATGCCAGATCTGGACAGAATGTTTGGTGGGGCCAGTCAAGGTGTATCGTCTGGGCCGTGAGTATAGCGCCCTGTTATAATTACCATCTGGGAGGAGCCATTTATCCATGGCGTATCCGGGATCGTCTGCACGGCCATACATGCCGTGGTTGATGGCTGCTAGGTGAGCCGCCCAGTAGTATTTCTTGATATCTGGGAGGCTAATACCACCGTCATACCAATTCAGTGTTAGTTTGGTCAGGGCGATTCGAGGTTTTCCATCCCACAACAGGTCTCTCTGCAGGCCCTCAATTTCCTTGAAATATTTGGCGGGAACAGGATCCAGGGTGTTTTGCAAGGTGTATAGGAATCTAGGCAGGGACATCATTTTGAATAGGGCGGCTCTGCCCAGAAGGGAGAGGGGTAGCGACCTCCAGTTGGCAATATCGCTTTTAAGTTTACGAAGGGGGGAGAAGGTTTTGAGTATACCGGATTGCGGGATCTAGCGAAATGAAAATCCCCAGGTATTTGAAGCCTGCCGTGTTGATTTGTATGGGGCAGTTCTTGGGAGGGACGGGTGGATCGCCCCACAGAGGAAACAAAAGCGACTTACTCCAGTTGATAGAGAATCCAGAGTATCGTCCGAATACCGCCAGGATATCTAAGATCACTATAAGGGATTTCCTAGGAGAGGCCAAATAAAGCAACAGGTCGTCTGCGTAGAGGGAGATTCGGTCCTCCCAGCCGGGAGACCATTCTAATCCCCGTATCCTGGGATCTCTACGGATCCAGGCTGCCAAGGGCTCCAGGGCCAGGGCGAAGAGGAGAGGCGAAAGCGGGCAGCCCTGACGGGTTCCCCGACTCAGCTGGAAGGTAGCTGATAGCTTATTGTTGACCACCACTTGGGCTAGGGGTTCGTTATACAGAAGTCGTATCCAGTTTATGTAGTTAGGGCCGAAACCCATTTTGGCCAATACTGCCCAAAGGTAAGGCCATTCAATAGTGTCGAATGCCATGGTTGCGTCCAGAGACGCGATCATTGCTGGCTCTCGGAGAGTATGTGCTCTAGCTACTACCCCATGGACTCGACGCAGATTCAGGGCCGTGCTCCTGTGCGGCATAAAGCCGGATTGATCTGGGTGTACTAAGGCACTAATGACCTTGACCAAGCGATTGGCCAGGAGCTTGGCGAGGATTTTGGGTTCGGCGTTTAGGAGGGAAATTGGCCGGTAGGAACTGCAGTCTGTTCTGGGTTTCCCGTCTTTATGGATGGTAACTATGGTGGCTATCCTCTGTTCCCTGGGCAGCATGCCCGTCTCCAGTGATTCCTCAAACATAGATTTTAAGTAGGGGGAGAGTTTATCGGGTCGCAGCTTATAGAGCTCGATGGGGAGTCCATTGGGGCCGAGTGCCTTTCCCGATTTTAATGAACGGATCGATTGCGCTATCTCATCTGGGGTCAAGTCACTGTCCAGGAAATCCCGATTTTCTAAGGAGAGGCAGGGGAGTTTGATGTCGTGCAACAGTTCTTGAGAGTCCTCCTCCGTATAGGGGGCCACCGTCGTATAGACCGTTTGGTAATGGCTGGCTAAGCTATCGACTATCTCTTGTGGATTCGTGACGGGTATGTCCCCTTTTACTCTAAGCTCTGGCACCAGCCTGCTCGCCCATTCCCGTTTATCTAGCCATGCTATAAGCTTCCCTGCTTTGTCACCCAGGTCGTAGAGTCTACCCAGCCGCTCCCTCCCCAAGTTTTTGGCTTTGTCTGTGACTAAGGCCTTATAGCTGTGCTGCTTCAGGCTCAGGAGGTGAAGCTTCTCTGGCGTCACCCCAGACTCCAGTTCACTCTCCAATCTATCGATTTCAGCCTCGATGTCCAAAACTTCTTTCTGTTTTTCTTTCTTCGCACCCGAGATCAGCGATAGCGCCTGTCCCCGGATTACAGTCTTAAATGCTTCCCATAGGGACTTGGATGAGGAGACCGTCCCTTCGTTATCTAAGAAATAATTATCCATGGCTTCAATAAGGGCTGTGCGGATTTTGGGATTGTGGAGATACCAGGGATTGATTGGGGCTAGTCTTCCTACTTTGTTCTGATGGAGGACCATGCGGAGCCATATCGGTGAGTGGTCGGAGATGCCTCTCGCGAAATGTTTAATTTCGTGTATGAGGGATGCTTGTGCGGCTGGCAGCAAACAGTAGTCTAGGGCGGGAAAGGGTATTGTGTGCCCCAGAGTGAAAGGTGTGCTGTATCTGGTCTGGATGGTAAGTTCTCCAACCATCAACTAGCCCCATAGTTTCTAGGAAGTCAGGTAGCCAGCGGGAAGCGGACCCCACCTCACGCGGGGATGGCGGTCCAGGATGCCCGAGACCACCGCATTGAAGTCCCCTCCGAGGACCACAAGGCCGTCTGGAATGGAGAGGAGGACCTTACCCAGGTCCGCAAAGGTGGTGCCCTGTAGGCCTGGCGGAACATAGATGGACATGAGAGAGATAAGACGGCCCTCCCAAGTTCCCGTAATACCAATGTATCTGCCCCGATCATCCGCCCATGTGGAACTTATAGCGAGGGGGAGTGTGTTTTTCATCATAATGCCCACCCCTCTGGAGCCAGACGTGAACCCCGCGTGTGCTACCATTTTGTATCCTCCCCTATGCATTGCTTTACACAGATTACCAACCAGGTGCGTCTCCTGGAGCAGGACAATATCTGGAGATCTCCGTTTCAGGTACTGGAGAACTATGCTCCGCTTAATCTTGTCCCCAAGCCCGTTGACATTCCAACTTAATACCTTAATTGTCCCGTCCCCCATAACCTCTGTCGTACAACTTGATAGATTTTAAAATGCCAGGAGAAACAAAGTCGACATCCCCTCTGTGGAAGAAACCATAATTGACACCGATGCAAAATTTCCAACAAATTATGAACAAAAATTCCCCCACCCAACAACCCCCTCCCTGCTGCCCTGCACTCTGGGCGTAGAACTGCCCATTTCAAACTTGCAGAGTGCCTGTCGCCCTAGCAAAAAACTAAAGGTAGAAAAAAATAGGGGTGTGGCTGTCCGTATCTCTGCCCCCTATAAAAAGTAAAGTCTGTAACCCCAAGGAAAAGGCACCCCTCGAGGGTTGGAGTTTAAACAGTCTCGAAGAAGTCCCCTCCAGCTCAAATTCGCAGCCGCCCAGTGCTTAACCTAGCTCGGACAAGGGCCAAAATGTCCCAGTGACATCCACTCTCCACCACCGTGTCTCATCCTGTAGGGGTCAGCGAAGTCTCCTCTCTGGGTTGACTATCCGGTGGGCCCGGAATCTTCCTGCTTTCAAGCCAGTCAGCTGCCTCTTCAGGATGCTCGAAAAACCACGTCCGCCCCTCTGCCTCGACCCGCAAACGTGCCGGAAACAACATGGAGTACCTCAGGCCCCGCTCTCGAAGCTCCCTCTTCACCACAAGGAAGGTGCGCCTCATCTTTTGCACTCTCTGTGTAAAGTCTGGAAAGAAGGTGATGCCTGCATTTTCATAGTGGAGTGGAGCTCCTGTCCTAGCATTTTGGAGAATTACGTCCCTGTCCCGGAAGTTCAACACTCTCGCCAGCATAGGGCGCGGAGGAGCCCCGGGTTTCGGACGCCCCCGGTACCCTGTGGGCCCTCTCAATAACAAAAAATCGGCTGAGGCCCTTGGGTTGGAGGTGCTTTAGGATAAGGTCTTCCACGAAGAGGTCCGGAGACTGCCCCTCCGCCCGTTCCGGAACTCCCAGAATGCGTAGGTTGTTGCGGCGTAGGCGCCCTTCATAATCATCCAGTTTCATTTCCGTGAATTTACGGAAATCCTGTAGGTCCGAGACCTCCCCCTGGAGCTGTGCGACGTCTCCCGTCAGGCTGGTCGTAGCGATTTCCACCTGTTTGACCTTTTCCTTAAATGTGGCTAGGTCTGCTCTTATTAGGTTTACGTCAATCGCGATAGTGTCCATTTTATGTTCAAGAGAGGTCTTGACGCTTGTGATGGCCTCCATGACGTCTTTAAGGGAGAGTTCTCGCTCCTCTTCTTCTGGGTCCCCCAGGGGTGTGCCTCTGGATTGACGGCCCTGCAGCATGTCTTTGGGCATCGTATATCGATCAAGTTTATTGGTCTGCGTTGGTTTAGACCCTCTCGTTCCTGGGGGCTTACTTTTCTCCATTGTGTCCGCTCCTCGTCGCACAAAGGGCTTGTGGTGGAATTAAACGAGTCGTCTATGGCCCCGGTAGTCAGGGGGGTGCTGACTGGTAGTGTGCCCGGCCAGTAGTCTAATGGTGTAGGCGGGGGAGGGGGCCCACGACTGTAGGATCTCGGTATGTGGTCCACGCGCACTCAGATCACTTTATGGTGGCAGCGCTGATTCAGGAGGCTTCACCCTGCTAGCTGTTACAGAGGCCCACTGCTGATAGGCGCAGGGCCGGCCGGCTCAAACACTCTCCTCGTCTCTTCGACTGGGCTGTGGCTATGGGTCCCCGGCGCCACCCCACAGTATGCCAGTGAGGGGGGGGGAAACCGGACCCGCAGCTGGTTGCGGACACTTCAGCGAGGGGGGGGGGAAAAGGACAAGGTCCACCGATGATTTCACTCGGGGACACCGCCCCAAGACACTCGGGCCCCCCGCCTCACCTCCAGGTCACGCCGCAGTGCTCCGGTCCTGCCCCGCGGAGCAATGGCGTCTCAGGCTCCCGAGTCGCTCCTCGGGACGGTGAGGGCTGCTACAGGTGCTTCCTGCCTGGACCGCCTGACGCCCACTCCGCCGATGCCGCCGCTGAGCGCGGGTGATTCTCAGGGCCCTTCGCCAGGCTCGTGGCTACGGCCGGGAAAGGCGGCTCCGTCCCCTCACCGCCGCGGCCTCACCGGCACTATGCTCCCCGGCTTCCGCGCTGCGGATAGGCCCCACTCCGTTTGCTCCGGTTTCTCGGGGCACAGACGTTCGCTGGTTTCGGGGTCCGAGGGAATCCCCTCCGGTATGCCTCCGGTGTCTTTTCTCCTCCTCGGGGGGAGCGGATCAGTGTGGCGGATAGCCGTGTGGGGACAGGGTTTACGGAGCTACAGCGTTAGGCGGCCATTACGCTTCGGTGCTTAGCCACGCCCCGGGAGTGGCATTTCTTACTTCATTTGATGAATGTCACATTTGTCCTCCCTCCTTGTCCATGGGTAGGGGGGCATCAATGACATGAAGCAGGGCATGGCTGATGCACACTGCACTCTCCTACAGTGCACCAATAGGTGACAGGGGCAAGCCAGGCTGGGTTTTAAGTACAGTGCAAGTGTTCAAACCTATGCCATGTCTGGGGATGCCAAGTTGCGGACTGTCACCGAGATAGCGATTCGAGAGTGTTTCACCGAGCTGGAAAGCATATTGATCAGGCTGTCATATTGAGATGGGTGACGGAAAATGGTGACTGGGGAATAGTAAGATGATGTTTGTGAATATTGCTGTTGGTCTTCCGGTTGCCTCATTTTTTTTAAACTACATATCGCTATGCACTTATACACAGCATAGCAAGCCTTGAGACTTCACAATTTCACACACCTCTAAAAAGACGAAAAGGACATAAGAGCTTATCCCATGCTATTTCCCTCCCCTGTGTGCCACAGTGGTCCCGGTCATTATTAATTTTAATTATGGTCGTCAAAGTTGTTGTTTTTTTTCTTTGCAACAAGACTTAGTATAAGTTCATGATATCAGCACTTTGTAAAGGTGTGCATTAACTGGCAAACATGTTACCACAAAAAGTAATTTGGAAAAATTGTTAGCAGCAAACTGAATGAAAAAGGTCTAAGAATGTGTCACTCAATTTGCTTACAATACAGTAATTTGCACGGGTTTTCCCTTCAAAATTCGGTTTTTCAATGACCTTCCACATTTAAAAAAAATTCTCACATATCGCAAAGTTTGTGAAACCTCCAACGTAACTTACCCAAGTGTGCAGAGTGACGTTCTGCTCATTTTCTAAGTCCTAATTGTTAACCTTTTTAAAGTGCAGTTTTCAGAAAGTGGTGCATGTTAATCTACATTGAGGCTACAGAATACAATGGTTTTGTGTCAACAGTAGTTTAACACGATGGCCACGCTGCAGTGACCGATATGAAGCTAGGAGCAGACACAATCCCCTAAGTATTGGAAACGCATTATAGAAGACACCAAAGTGCTTGAGCCAACAAAGTACGTTTATTAGCACCTCAAGGAAGGACAGAGGTCATGATATGGAAACATCGAGGTCATTCTCTGCCTGATGTGGGTGAGAGAACCGATTTGTCTTTCATGCGAGTTAGTCGTTTAAAGCAGCTATTCGGATCAGGTCAGGTTGCAATTTAGCCTCACGGTGCAACTGTAAATTCACCCTTTTGAAATAACGAAAAGGTCAAAAATACATTAGACTTTAACCATCGTTAACAGTTGCTCGTTAACAGGTGCTCCCCGTTGTGTACAAAAGGACAAAAAATACACTGTCAAGATGTGGCTGAAGTTGTGATTTTGTTTGCTGTGAAGTACACACGCAAGGAGAATTCTGCTTTGTGCCGCTCTAACTTCTTACCTGTAAGATACTTTCCCTCCAGAGTGATTCTTCGGACGAGTCTTTGCAGCCTTAGATCTAAAAGTCAGACCACAGTTACAAGAACACGTTTACGCTTGCTTGCACTTTTCCAGCGTGCACAGCCTGCTTGTTATCATGTGTAAATACAGCAACGCGACTGAACTGCCAGAGTGCCGTGGTGCGTCATAGCAACAGCTGCAGCCAGGGCCTAAAAAAAGAACAGTTCAAAGAGTAATGCAAATAGTTGGTGGCTGCGTGCAGGAGCGAGGAGGGAAATCACAGGAAAATTTAAACAGAATCACACCAATTAGGAGCATGTGTGCTGCTGAATGGCTTCTTTACAGAGCATTTCGCGTAGTTCCATTGTAAAAATTCGAAGCTTTACATGTTATGTAGACCATGACATTAAAATAAATATAATAACTCCTCAATAGTCACCTCACCCAACCCCATAGAAATTTTGTTTTTAAAGAATCGCGGTTGCCTCCTCCTATTGCCAATGGAAATGGATTAGTTACTTGACTACCTTTTTGATTCATATAAATCTTTCTTGAAATTATTCAGGGAGCGGAAAAAGTCTTCAGCTCAGAGGCTTCAATGTTTGTGTTTGAGAAGATGAGAGAAGGGAAAACCCACCTATAAAATGATCCCAACATGAATAGAATGTAGTTTCCCGCCCACGCCATGTGCAAACTTATCATCAATTAGATCATTTCAGATGTTGCAGTGATGATGTTAATAAAGATGTCATAGAACATGTCATGAGTGATGTAATATGTGAGGTAATTAGCAGTGCATGGTGACATTTTCTCCTAATTTTAATGCCCCTTTAAATGTGTTTTCCAGTGAATTTCTATGGTATTTTTTAATATTAAGTAAGAAGTCCATTGCCGTACGCAAGGTTGGAAGCAGGTCTGTAACGCCTTAGTTCTACTTTACCAAACCCTTTCCTCTAATCTGCAAATACGTGAGACCTTTGAACTAAGCTAATAGAATAAATGAGCACCAGGACATATTCCCAGCACAGTTTTCATTCATACATCTTTATGATTTTATAAAATGTTCATGACCAAATAGGCATAGTTTAGAGACAATAACAACCTTGTCTGTCACTGTAGCTGATCAAACACTACTTGGCCTCAAGTCCTGCCTTTGGTCTAACATGGTCACAATAAAGATTGTTGAAAATAAAAACCTTCCAACACATATAAATTAATTCTAAAGATTCCTAAAATCACAAAATTGTGGTTTTCTTTTCAACATATATATAGTCTAACACTTTAATCTGTTTACCATAGGTGGGTGGAGTGTTCTCCGGCTATTGTTGTTTCAAGAATCTCACTGGCTGTTTTATTTATTTATTTAATGAGTTTTATATAGTGCTGGCTGGACCCATAGGTATCAGAGCGCTTTACATTCGGTTACACAATGTTACAGAAAATGATAATAATTACACATTACGTCAAAAAATAAGCAACACATTGAAAGAGGAAAGAAAGGTGAGAGAAGTATGGAGGAGGGGGGGAAGTGTGAAGGGGGAGGATGAGGGAAAAGACGGCAGGAGAGACGAAGGGAAGTCTGCCCAAAGACCGACTGGGTAGGTGACGTCCGAGGAGGGAATCCACAGCCCGTCTCCCCTTTAGCTAAACAAGGTAGCTCCATCGGGCAACAGTCAAATAGCTAGGTCTCAACTGACGAGGGAAAGTTCACATAAGAAAGTCCAGTGGATAAACATGGTGGGAACTATGAGGAAGGACGGGTGAGGGCAGGGGTCGACAGCTGGAAAGAAGAGCAGAGTAGAGCGGTAGGGGGTAGGGTGAAGGGGGAGGAGGGAGATAAGGTCAGGAGAGACGCAGTAGAGTTTGCCCAAGGACCGGCTGGGTAGGTGATGGCCAAGGAGGGAATCCATAGCCCATCTCCCCTTTAGCTCGCGAGGTAGCTCCACCGGGCATCAGTCAAAATGGCTGGGTCTCAGCTGTAGATGGAGAGTTCACAGAGTCAATGACTGAGGCGGACATTTTGAGGTCAGGCAGTGGGGGATGAGTCCTTGATGTACGAATTCAGAGGATCCCCACAATTTTCTATAATCCGGATGAAAGGGGGTCTAAACTAAGCAGAGGATCGGCAAGAAGAACAGAGCCAGGGTCCGCATGCCTTTAGGGGGAGCGCTTGATGTTGAGTGATAACCGCCAGAGGGAGAAACAGCCACCATTGGCAGGACAGGCAGTGCGACTCTAGAGTCTTACTCACATTATTTATATCGCTAATTAAGGTTGTCTCAGAAGGACAGGGCAGTAGTTGTAGTATCAAAACAAATTTTGCTGCCTTTGCGCTAAAGAAGGGGGTAGGGGGTCTCCCTTGGATGTAGCTTTGACCCCTGCCGACGAACGATTGCGGGCGCCATTTTGGCATCCGGCGCAGGAACAAAAAAGGCACTTGCTAAAAAAGCCTTGCCCCAAAAGGACTAAAGGAGGACATGGTCAAGAGCCCCAGACTTCCCGGGCTAACCATCAAGCCTCCCAGAGCTCCCGGTGAAGTTACAGATGACCCCGCTCACCGTCTTCGAGCTCGCGGTGAGTAGTGGAAATGGCGGGCGGGACTCACAGGGGATCAGTGTTGTCTCCAATCCGCGCCTTGACCATCCCCAAACAACCGGCAGGCTTCTAACTGAGCCTCCGCCGTGGATCCCTAAGGAGGTCTGCTGCTCAGTTGAGAGTGAAGGTGTTGCGCCTCAGTTGTTCTGCTTAGCTCGGGATCAGCGAGCCCAGGATCGGTCGAACTGCCGTCAGTACAGATATCTCCACGATGGAAGTACGGAGAAGGACGGAATTCCGCTCCAGGGGATCCGCCTGTATTCCGGTTGAGGAATCGTTGGATTTAGGTGGTAGAATAAGGCAGCGGAGCGCTGCTCGGGAGGAAGAAGGTAGGGTTCCCTACAGAGCTCCAGCTCCGAGCAGCCATCTTCCGAGGCCACGCCCCCACGCCCCACGGCTGTTAACTCACACTGTTTAATACAGGACCTTAACAAAATGGCAGGAGTAGCAGAAGTAACATTAAGCACCCTTTTACCATAATTACATCATACAAAGTGATATTACTTAATTTACCAATTAAAATATAAGTTTTAGGTCAATAAAACAAAAATGGTTGTGGTCAAAGGGTTGCAGGAGGTATGGTTCTAACATTACATTACACAGTAAAGCTGGATACTGTACTTTTAGCTTGAAAAAGTCTTGCTAAAATCAAAAACGGACTCTTTCCAGACCCACTGATATGATGCACTGTGTTTGTTTCTCAAGCACATGTGCTACAGGCTGGGCACACTGAGCAACTGATGTCTTCCAACTCATTCTTAGAGCCAGATTCTCAAAGCCGTCACAAGATACAGCGCAGCCCCCGAAGAGGCTGCTTGGCGTTGTGTGACAGGGAGAGAGCAGGAGAGCACCATATTCACAGAGGCACTCTCCTCCCCTCTCTCTAGCGCCAGCGCTGATTTGAGCAGCTGCGTGCCAGGAACACACCTTAGCGCCATAGCGCCAGGGTGCGTGCCTGAGTCTTGCATAGGTTTTGTACAGGAAGGATACCCTTCGTGTACAAAATACTATGCCTAGACATGTCTAAAAGCTTTTCCAACTTTGTATGTGTGCTGCACAGTGCAGCACGCATGCAAAGTTGGAAAAGCATGGAGAAATGTAAACATTTCTCCATTTAACGTCTGCTTTTCAGCTACGTTAATTTTTGGCACTTAACCCTTTCCACTAATGTTAGTAAATAGGGTTTAGTGTCAAATAGCATGGGTGGTTGCATTGGAACATCCATGTACCACCCCTTTAATGCAAAGTAATGCAAAGCAGCATTTCGCACTGCTTTGTGTTACTTCTCCATACAAACCAATGCACATATTTATATGCTTTGGTTTGTAAATCCCAAAACGGGCTTAGTGACGGGTTAGCATTGAAAAAGTAAAGCTAACCTGATGCTAAAACTTTGAGAATCTGGGACTTAGTATATTATTTATTGTTAAACAGACACACAGCAGCTCTCAGTGACGGTGTAATGTCCAAAACAAATTACAATTAAATTGCTATTTCTATCGCTATATAATACGCCATCAACATTACAAACAGGCATACAGCTATTAATTACATTACCAGTTTGCTTGCACAGCCTGCTTAGAGGTTTGAACATAATAATGTATGGCTACACAAGCAAAGGCTGATCTTGCATTTTGCAATAAAATGAACATAGAAGTACCTGCATTTACAAGAGCAACTAGGGGCCCGATTCACAGAACTAACTTAAGACAAAATCCTAAACTTACTACCATTTTGGTATTCACAGAAGGCACTTACTCATTTTGGTATTCACAGAAGGCACTTACTTACTCATTTTGAGTAACTTACTCATTTTGAGTAACTTACTCATTTTAGTATTCACAGAAGGCACTTATTCATCAATGAGTAAGTGCCTTCTGTGAATACTAAAATGAGTAACTTACTCATTTTGAGTAACTTACTCGCTTTGAGTAACTTACTCATTTTGGTATTCACAGAAGGCACTTACTCATCAATGAGTAAGTGCCTTCTGTGAATACCAAAATGAGTAAGTTACTCAAAATGAGTAAGTTACTCAAAATGAGGAAGTAAGTGCCTTCTGTGAATACCAAAATGAGTAAGTGCCTTCTGTGAATACCAAAATGGTAGTAAGTTTAGGATTTTGTCTTAAGTTAGTTCTGTGAATCGGGCCCTAGATTTGGACTGGCCGATAGGGCAATCAGGAAGCGCCCAATGGTTTGGCCTGACAGGTCAGTGCTTAAGCCAATCTGTTCGCTGTTTTTGGGCCAGTTTTATGATGTGGTAGGCCAATTTTTACTATTGATTTCCCTGATATTAAAAAAACCATTGCCTGCAGCAAGCTCATATCCATACAGTCTTCAATAATTGCAAAACACTTATAGAGCGTGCCCTTAAAAGTTAAAAACTGCCTCAATTCGTAAACATATTTTCTTTCCCAGTCCAACCCGGAGAGGAACCACCCTTGGTAAAGGAAACAGAAATGGCTTTACTTTGAACCTCAAACCAATGCTGCTTGAAGCACAAATACAATGTTTCTGCTTCTATACCTGCCCCAAAAATCTCAGAAAGCTCAAACCTCTTTGCACCCTTGCTGCTCCCAGGCTTTTGATTGTTTTGGTAATAAAATACCTTTAGCTATCTTGCACGTAGTCCCCCAATCAATAAATATATATATATATTTTTTTTAAATTACTGTTTGCTTTCCCAAAAGTTAACAATATAAAGATATACAGTTAAAAAATAAGGGTGAGTACGATTTTAATAGCTACAAAGATGGCCTGCATTCAGAGGAGTGGTTGGGATGTGAGGCAGTGAGTAACGTAAGACAAGAGAGGGTTGACAGTGCCTAATTTCAGTTGTCACCTGTTTTAACTTAAAATCTCATCAGCTGCTAAGTGGGCAACCTGCATAGCCTACTCTCTGTACTTGGTGCTGTTCACTGACCTCTAAGTCACGGGCAGGGCCACTGGAATTATGTGATTGTGCTATGGCAGCTTTTCCGCATTTGTCACAATCCATCATCTGCTGCATAATCTGCAAATTTTAACATAAAAAATTAGTTTCTAGCTCAAACAGTTCAAAAGATACTAAAAATGCAACAGTACGTGCTACTTGCAGTGGAATGCCCTTTGCAAAGGTTGAATGGTCACCTTTCTATTGCTTTTTTTCCAATAAACGTTATTGATTTTGGGTAAAGTTACATAACCAGTATAATATAGGAGCCTCAGTTTAATA
The DNA here is from genome assembly GCA_963921515.1 of Calotriton arnoldi. NCBI lineage: Eukaryota > Metazoa > Chordata > Amphibia > Caudata > Salamandridae > Calotriton > Calotriton arnoldi. The sequence continues at coordinate 4,389,785 of CAWUFW010000089.1, read as the reverse complement.
CATAACATCACATTCCACTGCTGAAGCTCTGCAAACATGAAAAAATAAACAGTAATTTCAAATTCAACACAGATGAAATCCTTGTTATTTGTTTTGGGGTCGGCATGCTGTAAATACTCGAACAAGAAACATGTTTTGCAGGCTCTAATTGAACACAAATAAGTAAGAAGGATCTCAGGATGAAGGCAATAATAGGAACATCTGAGCATTATTGGTTATGTGAGGCAAACAGTTGTCCAAATAGCAACCGTAAAACCAGAACCTAAAAGATAAAAAAACTACAACAAAAACAGACTAACCCCCTCTCCCTCCCCTCGCTCTCATGTATAGTCCCAATGTCATAAGGGGAGACATAACCCTCTGTCATCTAGGGAATGTTCTGCTGCTTATTGCTAAATGTGAGTATTAAACCGCTACTAATGAGGTGCAACTTATGTTCAAACAGTGTTAACAAATGTAAAATAGACAAAATAATGAGGTAATACTATCACTAAATGTGCAGCATTATGCCACAAAATTTGCCTTTTCGTGATGCATAATTTAGTCAACCCTGCTGCATAATTTGGCCCTCTCCTGCCTCATAATTCCAGTGGTCCTCACCAGGGGCTACATTAACACTTTGCTCAGTCCGTCCCATTTAGTGAAGCTGTTTATATTCCTCAGTGGCATCTCAGTACTTCAGTACCTCATCGGGGTTTGGGTAGGCTTCATAAATACTGTACCATATAATTTTCATGTGATGTCATTTCTTCGTGGAGGATGCATAATGGACTGTAGCAAGGGTAGCCACCTGGTTGGTTTTCTACCACTGGTATTGTACTGTCCGTACAAAAATAAGCACAATCACTTAAAGCCATTATTTATAGCCCTTATCTGTACAACTTCAAACAGGAAATATAAATAGAAAACATTTTCAAAGGTGTTCCAGAGCATTGTTAACAATGCCTTAAAAATTATTAAGGTAAATAAAGGCACAAATGTCATGTTCTTAAGGAGTACATTCGATTTTGTTTACAGTCCTATTTAGTCCTATATCATGCCCTTGCAGACTCTTAAAAATGGCTGGTATTTTTCCCCTTGAAAGGTGGCAAACCTAACTGCAGCTCCTTCTTGACAACAGCACTGTGAATAAACGCTGTCACTTCACAGCTCTGTCACTTTTAAGCTTTTCTAAAAACAGGAGATTTTGTGCTCTATACCAAGCAGAAGTGGCAGAAGGCAGACCTTGCAAAAGCCCCTCTGTGCAGCTCACATACCCAGGCTAATAGTAAAAATAGAGAATTTATTGACGAAAAGAGACCCTCTGTCATTAGTAAAAACCAAGAAGGTGGTGCTGCTGTGAGGAATGTAATGGCCCTCTGTAGCTAGGTTTGTGACACACCCCTAGTGGGTATGTTTCTTAGGTCGACATGTTTCGCGCAATTTAACGGTCTCAGGAGGAGATCCCATGCGCTTCTTTAGGACCAGAAAAGTGTGTAGTGATAGATAGATCAGATATGTGGCCTGTAGTGATTAATCTAGTGCCACTTAGGAAGTAAGGAAGTAGTATTCTGGAACGACAAAAGCATAAAATGAAATTGCATTGAGTTACAATCTTTGAATATTTACAGCAGGATTGGCTCATCTTAATAATCAGCACGGCCAAACGCCTCTCAGATGCACTTATCATTAAAATCTCCATAGCTGAAAATGCTTTAAAGACTACCATCAGCATCACGGCCTGGAAGTCACGACTCGCTGAAATTAATGCTGAGATAAACGAGCACAAAGATTACCTGCTACAGAGAAAGATAGATAAATAAATTGCAGAAGGACATCAAGATCTTTGAGAGGGAGAAGGTCTATCCTTATACAAGAGAAGACTTCACCAATACCAGCAACGATACCTCCTCTGATGATGACTCCACCACATCAACGAGTTCGAAGAGATAGAATAGCACTTCAAGCAACGGGAGCTGGAAGAGCAACCAAGGGGGACCAGGACTCCTCCCTACACCCCGATGTATAGCTACCCGACGCCAGGCTATCCCAGAGCCCCTCCACCTTGGTATACTGGCTATCACGGCCCACCACCTCCATTCCCCTTCTACCAGCACCAGCAAACCCCTCCTTTTTGGAACAGAGGCATGGGCAGAGGAAGAGGAAGGAGAAGAAACGACCAGAAACAGGTCCAATGTTCGGACAACAAGGACCAACGCCGAACCAGGAGCCAGATGAAGAGAAGCTAGTGGTCAATCTTTCATGGAGGACACTCACGGCCACCGAGGAATCAGTCCTACAGAGAGGACTCGGCTTTATTTGAAAAGTTTTATATAGCGCTGGCTAGACCCGGAGGTATCAGAGCGCTTTACATGAGGTAGGACATAGGTTTCAGAACATTGTTACATAGTTACATCAGTTGCTGGAGCGTCGCATAACATAGAAAGGGAAACAGTATAACGTAGATACATGAGTAGCAGGAACATAACATAGCATTAGGAAAAAAAAAAACGGTAAGGGTGAAAATACTTCAGGGAACACAGAAAAGTCAGGCTGTAAAGGGGAGGCAGGGGAGGGAAAAGAAAGACAACGGGGAGACGAGGAAAACAATGTCCGAAGACCGGCTGGGTAGGTGACGGCCGAGGGGTGAACCAGAGCCAAACTCCTCTATAGCTGCATAGGACAGCTCCACCGGGCATCGGCCAAGGTTGCTCGGGCACCGCGGTACGTACAGACGGTTATGGATTCAGCCTAGGGGGCATCGTCAGAAGTTCCATCGGGAGCACCGGTCACGGTGTGCGGTGCTGCGATCCCAGTGGTAGTGGGGCTACTCTCAATCCTCTACAGAGTGCGTCTCCGTTGCCGCTGTGGTCACTCTCAGCGAGGTCTCTGTAGCCCTGGAGAACAAATGCTGGATCCCTCCCCAGTAAGGGGAGAAAGAGTGCTTTTGTGGGAGGCCCACTCGTGGCGGCCATCTTAGGGACAGTCAGGCTGGTAAGAATGACCCAAGCAACTGTGGGGGGCAGTTGACAGCTGGGTCGCAGGTTCAACAACCTGGGAATCTGCTGCTCCAATACAGTAAATGTTGGTGTGGGCCACCTTGTGCTGGGGGCCATTTAAGTTCATAGCTCCTTCAGCTGCTGCCATACTCGTGGACCAAAGTGGGTGAGTGAGCAGTTCCAGCGGGTCAGGGTCCACAGAGTGAAGAGAGTGCTGGCAAACCCTGAGTTTCGCCCAACTCGGGAAACAAACATTGCGGCGAGATGCGTGTGGACGCGCATCGAGGGACACTGCGGCCGCCATTCCAAAGTCAGGCAGGTACAGGCAGTATCACGGGAGCGATCGCCGTGTAGGGCGAATACAGCGGAAATACAGCTAGAACCTGAGGGTACCTTGAGCTGAGGGGCACAAACGGTCTCCATCACAGGAATTGGCCGCTCGGCACAGAAAGCAGATGAGCCTCCAGGCGCTGCGATCGGGAGCGTCGGCCATTTTGGAGCCGATGCCATGGTTCCACTACGGTAAAATTTCGGCACGAAACTCCGCTGCAACTGGTGTGAGCCGTCGGCTTGAGCGTCTCCTCCCCCGGGCCTCAACGGAGTCACAGCTCCGGCCCTGAGAGCCGCGCAGTCCACTCACTACAGAGTCCGGGCAGTTCAGCCTCCGCCCCCGTAGCTGCCCTGGGGAGCAGCCAGAAAAGGCTCCCCCGAGGAGAGGGTCCAGGGCTCGGCCGACGGTGGAGGGGTCAGCCGTTACTCCAGGGAGCAATCAAAAGCACCGGAGAGGTGAGCAGGGTCTCAGGACCCAGGACGGTGTCGGTGGCATCAGGCCAGGATGGGATTCTCAACAGAGTTGATCCCGAAGCCCGGGAGCTCCTGCTCAGGGCTCCGTCCCGGCGTCCTTAGAAGTTGAGATTACGATCTTTCTTTTGCACTTGTGACAACGAGCAGGCCAACACTACTGCAACGGATTCGGGTCTTCGCAACCCGTCCAAGTTCACACCCACAGCAGCAGTAACACCCAGTGAAATTTTGACAATTGAGAAAGCTGTCCTACTTGATATCAACCGGATCCAACCTATGACCACCTTTGATAATCTCCCAGCAAGGGAAAGGAAAGCACTAAGAGATCTGAATGACGATCGAGAAATCACCATAAAACCAGCTGACAAGGGTGGGGCAATAGTCATCTTAAACACCGATGACTACAACTACGAATGCAACAGTCAACTTGACAACACCGCATATTACAAAAAGATGAATGTGGATCCGACTGAATCACTCTCCACACAAATTGGCATCATGGTGAATGAAGCACTATCTAATGGATGGATTACGTGGAATGAAGCTGACTACCTGGCGAAGAGCAAACCGACAACTCCATATTTTTACATCTTACCCAAGATACATAAGAATGTGATACCACCACCGGGCAGACCAATTGTGTCTGGGATCAACTCTATCCTTGAACCCTTTAGCCAATATTGTGACCATTTTTTACAACCCTTGGTCCAAGCAACACCATAATTCTTGAAGGATACAAAAGCCACTATTTGCCTCATCGAGAACCTCCCGGAACTGCAAGAGATTACCCTACTTGTTACTCTTGACGTGGAGGCACTATACACAAATATCCCGCAGGAGGCTACCATCAGGGTGATTGAAGAAACCCTCAGGACTACTACTACCACGGCACCTCTACCGATTGACTTCATCATGGAGTGCACAGAACTGACCCTGAAGAACAACTTTTTCAGATTCCAGAGCCAGATCTACCTCCAAGTCCAAGCGACGTGCTTGGGCAGTACGTTTGCGCTGAGTTTGGAATGCCTATAAATGGTGCATTTCGAGGCACTACATATCCTGACAGAGAATAATCCCTTCTTCAAAGAGATAAAACAATGGAAACGCTACATCGATGACATTCTGGTGTTTTGGACCGGCACGGAGAAACGTTGTACTGAATTCCACGAGTGGATCAATCAGCAGGATCCGTTCCTGAAGTTCACGCTCTCAACCTCACCAAAGGAAATTCCCTTTCTGGAACTATTGATCACACTGGATAATGGCTGCCTTACCACCAAGACACACCGGAAACCCACTGACCGCAACAGTCTCTTGCCATACAACAGCCATCATCCTAAAGCCCTGAGGGAGAATTTCCCTTATGGACAATTCCTCAGGCTAAGAAGAAATTGCACTACCATCCAAGACTACGAACTACAGGCCGACAGGCTAAGTACAAACCTAGAGAAACAGAGCTATCCTAAACAAACCTTCAGAATTGCATGGAAAACAACCATCGAGATGCCCTGTTGGAGACTCACCCCAAACCACAGGAGGACGTCGTCACGTGCGTGACCACATTCACGCCTAAATCCAAAGGAAGTAAAAAACATAATGCTTAAACATTGGCATATTATTAACACAGGAGACCTGAACCTGGAGCGCCCTTGAGTCGCCTTTAAGCACACACAAAATTTGAAAGACTTTCTAGCCCACACTAGACCTCACACAAAACTGGTCGCGGATCAAACAACTTTATGGGGCCTCCCAGCGGTAAAAGGACATTACCCTTGTGGTAATTGCAATGTTTGTACCCTCACCACCCATACCAAGGAACTCCAGCTAGGTGACATAAAATGGACACAATGCAGACACACCAACTGTAATACCAAGAACTGCGTATACCTCATCAGGTGTCCCTGTAATCTCCTCTATGTGGGGATGACCACCAGACAAGTCAGAGTGAGGATGAATGAGCATAGGAGCAATTGTACGCTGCGGCCGCAGCACTACAAAAATGAGCACACACTGCATAGAGAAACGACACACTACTGAACAACTCCACTGGACTATCTTAGAGACCAACCCTCAGTGGAACACGACAACGCTGTTCCAGAAAGAACAAAGATGGGTCCATAGATTACAGACGAATACACGGGGTCTTAACGATGAGATCCCTTGGATAGAACTCCTGTGATACCATTCAGACGCCTGTTCCATACCTAGGTCCTCAGCATATCAACACTACACTACACTTGGAACCGAATCAGTGTGGCTGCAAATACCCTTTGCAACCCCGACAAAATACTCCCATGGCTCCTTGTTCAACCACTATATACATGACTTGTGTTAAAGAGTATACTTGAAGATGGAGGATCACAAGAAAACAACAGCCAGCCAGGGCAAAAATCTGGATCCCAAAGGATACAATGAGTCACAAAGAAATAAAATATCCAAGAAAGAAGTGACTCAAACAGATAGATTCACCAAAGAACAAAAATATATTTCAACTACAACGTTTCAGCTTCCGCCTTCTGTGAATAACACCTACACATGCGTGCTTAGCCCATACTGAACACGATTTAAGATAGGCAAGCCCTCGTCACATTAAGATCTGCTTGCGACGTTCAATCACGTCACTCAGTGGTTTCAATTCTCCATTCCTACCATACTTTGGCATGAAACTAGGTCGCTTAGGAGGCATCACTAAAATAAGCGACCTCCCATGTTGGTAGCCTTTACTAACTTCTTTCTTAACCAGGGTCGACCATCTCAATATGGCACCCACTCATATACAAACAATCACCAAACATGTTCACGGCTCGGCAGCCACACACGTGAGTATTATTTATGCTATCCGCTTCTACTCATTGGCCCCACATGCGTTTCACACTCTTAATATGCCTATTCCTCTTAACTTTGAAATTGATCATGATGGGCATAATGTGGAAATACTAATTCCCACATTGCCTTCTGTATCGGGTTGACCACTCTAAGATGGCACCCACCCACGCACGCGTGTGCAGCCGCCAAGCACGTCTCTAGCTTGACGGCTCCACATGTAACCCAGAACTGCCACGCCCCCACGCCAGTCTGCAGAGCGCTACATAAACACGGCTTCGGCAAGCTCCCAGTACCAGCGGAGACAGCGTGAAGTCGGGTACGCGTACGGGCCTCCTTTCCTATGAGGAACTGTAAGTAACAGATCTCTCTCTGCTGCAGTGTCTGCTTAATCGGCCCCCTGAACGGCCGCCTATTACTTTTCTCCTTTGTCACGCTACCATTGCCTAATTTTACGAATTCTTGCAACAGGTCTCGAGGGACCCACAGCCGATTCTCATGGGGATTTCTTCCCGCTTAATTTGGGTGAGCGCATTATGACCAATACTTACCTATTCTTTCATGTACACAGTGACCTGTGGTTTGCCATCAATGGTGGGACATACTATAATCTATATGTCATATGCACAATAGTTTGCCTACTGACCATGGCAGTCTTGACAATGATACTTGGTACTATATGTCCTGTTTGTCCTGCAATCACAAATTTGACACTTTCGCCATGGCGCAAAAACGACTGCACGTAAGCCTATATGATTGTTCGTCCTGTATTGTTATATTTTCTCTCCATAGCTCACTATAGCCTCACATGATGTACGCTAACATTAAACAAAGATGACCACGAGCACCTGGTCCACCAATGGGGGACCCAGGCCTCTTTTTACTTACTGCTGTAAATATTCAAAGATTGTAACTCAATGCAATTTCATTTTATGCTTTTGTCATTCCAGAATACTACTTCCTTACTTCCTAAGTGGCACTAGGTCAATCACTACAGGCCACGTATCTGATCTATCTATCACTACACGCTTTTCTGGTCCTGAAGAAGCGCATGGGATCTCCTCCTGAGACCGTTAAATTGCGCGAAACATGTTGAAACATACCCACTAGGGGTGTGTCACAAACCTAGCTACAGAGGGCCATTACATCCCTCACAGCAGCACCACCTTCTGGGTTTTTACTATTGACAGAGGGACTCTCTTCATCAATAATTCTCTAAGCACCCCTCCAGTCATTTTTTAACTCCACGTTAGGACACCACTGCCACTTACCCCCACGCACCATTACGGCTTTATCTAAAAGATCTCTGAAAAAGTGACCCTTCGGGGGACCCGTATGGCATTGCAGCGCAGGCCCGACGAGGAGCAATAGCCCAATGATGAAGCATGACATCCTTTGGGTGTGTGAGGGCATCAAGAACAGGACACACTGTCCCCAACAACCACAGTAGTAGAACGACAACAGCTTTTCTGACTTTGCTTTTCTCTGATAGGAACAGTGACTCTCGTTGGTTATAGAGTATCTCTCGGGAGTTCGAGTCACTGGACCTTTATGTAGCTCCCTGTGTCCCCCCTCTTTTTGATTTTGTGTTAATAGTAAAAATAAACAAGCATTTTCATTGCAATAGGTCTCGCATTTGTTAGAGTTAGAGCTTTTGACGTTGTAAATGACAATGACTTTTAGTTATGCATTTTGGTTTGTAGTGTATTGAATGTATGTGGTGTGGAGTGGAATTATGAGGTTTTTATTGCAATTTTTAGTTGTGGAATTGTGTGTGGTGTGGAGTGGATTTGTGTAGGAGAATTATGTGGCAGGGTGTGCAGGGGAAAAGGATTATGGGAATAACAGACACTGGGAGACACAGATAGTACGAGTGGCTAAACTAAAAAGAGAGAGAAAGAACACAGGGAATGGGGAGATAGATTTACCAGGTTTGGGCACTTGAGGGGGTGAGAGAACACTTGGAAGCAAGAAAGCCTTGAAAACAAAGGGGTCCCTAGGCATGTAGAGATAGTGAGACCTTGAACATTTGTGGGGGAGAGAGAGATCATCGGGTGGGGAGAGGTGTGGATAGATTTGGGCTTCAGTTAAAGTGTACTAACCAAATATGGGAACTGTGGTGCTGTATGCTATGGGACAGGGTTAGGGAGTTTGGTGCGGGGTGAGTTATTAGAGATTAGAGATAACTGAAATAGTGAGCTGTGACACTTAGTAAGCAGTAACTAAGCAAGTTTAACGTGAGCTGAGGAAAGGATCACTGTCACACTCCAGACCCATTTCCCACTAACTGTAAGTGTGTGAAGTTAAGAATATTAACACTTGTGTGGAGCCATAACCAGAACATCTACCATAACTTACTTCCCCTAAAATTGGAAAAGGAATGTGCGGGGTACCAGGGTAGGTAAATTGCCACATTTAACTTGTGGCCACACACCTGTGATCAATGTGTTATCATACAGAAGCGGGACATTAACAATGGAAAGAAAATCGATTATCAGAGAATGTTGAAATGTGGAGCTCTGAGATTTATGCATTATGAGCTCGGGGACTGTAACCGAGGAAATGAAGTCCACTGTTAGAGAATGTTGTAATGTTAAGCTTTGAGGCTTTAATAGCATGGGCTCAGAGATATTAACCATGGAAAATAAGTCCATTGTTAGAGAATGTTGAAATCGTGAGATGTGACACTGAAAAAACAGTAACTAAGCTCAACAAGTTTAACCCGGGCTGAGGAAGGGTAGGCGTGCACTAGAGAATATTGAAATGTTGAGCTCTGTTCCTCACACTTTGGGGGCTGGGGGTAATTGAAACAGGATTCCACGTGAAGGGCCATAGGTGAATGCTGAAAATTTGAGAAGTGTGTGTCCTACTATATAGGTTTGGAACTTGAAACCTATGCAGGTGGAGGAGGTCCTCTGGTGAATGTTGAAATGCTAGACGGTGAGCTTCACACATATATAGTCTTTTAAACACCCTGCTCTCCTCTAAGTGCAATTTCAAAATGAAGCAACGGTGCCCGACTAAACACGGGTTGCCATGTTTATGACACAGGTTTTGTTAAATTAAAAAAAGGACAGATTTGGGTGTTGTTGTGCAAGCACTGGCCAGATCTTAGTATAAAATGACCTCCAGTGAGTTTCAGTGTATTTCGTACAGGGGTGCGGGTCATGTTGCAGACATCCACCACTCAAGGACCAAATGGAACTTGGGCCAACTTGCGTGGATGAATTGTGCGGTTAGTGAGGCATAAGCCTACTGCCCGACCTTAGGGGTCGCATATGCTGCAGAATGTGGTATAAACCAGGTCCCTCTTTATAGCTAAACACACGCTAGTTGTAATTGCAAACATATACAGGAATTAGGTATGCAAAATCCATTAAGTCCTTTCTGACCAATTGATTCACCTGTGCGAGTCTCCTGCACCCTGCATTGCGGATTTATTTATGTGAGCCAAACGCAGCTCTGTCAATCACGGAAACACGATTACAGTGGAAAACATGCATTTCACCTCCTTTTTTTCCAGGTGAAGCGAAATTATCATTTTGATAAGGCACTTTGGGTTCTCTCACACTACTTAAGAAGACCGCAGTCAAAAGGGAAAAAGGCACGTCCGACCACAAAAGCCGCTAGTGAATGGTGCACTAATGACCCCTCAGCTTTATGACCTAAAAACAGGCCCTGTAAGTTAAAAATGCCTGCTCGGTCCCTCTGTAGCCCCTCCCCCCTCTCTTGTGTGCTCTGCACGCCTAGGCTGTTGTGCAGCTTTCTCCCACCACAGGGGTCTGACAGCTCCGATCCCCTTCCCAGCGGGTTCACTTTATCTTTCTCAGCATCAAGAGAGACACTGCCTTTCACACTGATTGTCTTTCTGAAAGACGATCTGCTAACAATAGGCAGGCTCTCTCCTTCCTAATGCCTTGAACGATGTGTGCACTTTTAGATTAATTCTGAGCGCTTGGTGAAGGCTGTGTGCGCATGCGCTCAGGCGCGCACCTTGGAGGGAACATAGCTTACATGTAATAAAAAGGAAGGTTAGGGCATGGCAAGTGGGTGCACTGGCCAAGTCGACATTGCAGTACCAGACTGCACACAGGCACTGGAATGGCAGGCCGGAGTTAAATTTACCGGCTGCTGATGTGGGTGGCACAATCAGTGCTGCAGGCCCACCAGCAGCATTTGATTTACTGGCCCTGGGCACACACAGTGCACTGTACTAGGGACTGACTAGTAAATCAAATATGCCAACCATGGAATCACCAATCCATAACAACAATTGACGAAGGGAGCACTTGCACTTTGGCACTGAACAACAGTGGCAAAGTGCCCAAAGCATCTAGACAAGAAAACGAAACCCAACACACAGCAAAACACAGGAGGTAAAGGCAAAAATACACGGGAAACCCAAGCCAATGATGCCAGGTCTAACACACTGCTTATGACCTCACATATTGCATCACTCCGGACATGGTCAGTGGCATCACTGATGACATCTTAAATGACATAACTGATGACATCACTGATGACATCATCCACAAAATCTGACGCACCTGCTCACTCCCATATAATCTTTCAAACACGCACTCCAACTACCACACTACCATTTCTCAAACCCATTTTCACACAAATACCAGTACTTACAGAGCCACTCACTGATTCTTGGATCAACACACACATCCACTCACTCACCCATATGGCCACTCATACACCCACTCACTCACTAATACAGCCACTGACATATCCACTTATACATCCATACAGCCACACACCCACTGAGTCAGTCACCCATAGAGCCGATTACACACCTACTTACTCACTCATACAGTTACACATACACTCACTCACTTACTCATACAGATACTAATGCATACTCACTCACCTATACAGTCAGTGACACAAGCACACGCTCACCCATACAGCCACTCTTGCATTCACTCACTCACCCATGCAGTCACTCATATACCCCATCATTCACCTATACTGCCTTTCAAATACCCAGTTACTCACCCATATACCACTGACACATGCACTCACTCACCACCACAGCCATACACACACTCAATCACCCATACAGCCCCACACACATGTACTCACTAACATATACAGCCACTGACTCACCCACTCACTCATCACCCTCCTACACAGACAATCAGACACCCATAGAGGTACCTAGGCAACCAATCACTCACCCATACAGAAACTCATGTACCCACTCACACACCCATACAGCTACATAGATACCAACTGACAGACAGATACACACATTCACACAACCAGTCACTCACCCATACATTTACTGAGACATCTAAATACTCACTTATACAGTTAGTCTGGCACCCACTGAATCATCAAATCAGGCACTCATACACACACTGATTTGCCAATGCACCTTGGTATATAATTCAACACTCAAACTTTTAAAAAAAACACTCACAGTCACTGGATGATGTCATCAGTGATGTCATTTGAGATGTCATCAGCGATGTCACTGACCATGTCATGAGTGATGTGATATGTGAGGTCATAAGCAGTGCATTGCGGGGGTGCGAGTTATAGTTAGCTCACTAACTATTACAGCTGAATTTCTCTGGTTTTGTTCGAGCGACACCTGAGCCTAACTATAACATCTCTGTAATCTTTGTTTTTTTCAGTAAATTTCTAAGGTTTTTAAAATGCTAATTCCAACTATAACGTCCCTGTAGCCTTTGGTTTCTTCAGTGAATTTCTATGGTTTTTTAACCAATAGTTGCATTTGCAAAGTGGTGGAGAAAGGAAGCTGGGCCTCCGAGCACCTCTCAGGAATCCCACTGTGTAGGACTTACAGGAGGCACCAGTAAGGCTTCTTGGTCCTCAAAGTCCCTCAGGAGTAACGTGGACTTCATCCCTCAACCATTAGTGCACAACAAGTCACATTTGCAGAGTGATGGGAAAAGGGGGCATGGCCTCCGAAGACCTCTTAGTAATCCCGCTGAGTGAGACTTACATGAGGTAACAGGAGGGGGAGTTGCCCCCAAGGACATCCTTGGGGGTCAACTTCCGCTTATGTTACCTCAAGCAACTCCCACACAGCAGGATTGCTGAGGGGTTGTTGAAGGCCATTCCCCCTTTCTCCACCACTCTGCAAACACGCCTCATGGCGTACTACTAGTAGGGGGATGAAGTCCCCTTGGCTCCAGAGGGTCCTTGGGGGGCCAACTACCCCTCCTGTTAACTCCAGTAAGTCCCACACAGTGGGTTTGTTGAAAGGTGCTCGGTGGCCAAACCCCTTTTCTCCACCACTCTGCAAATGCACCTCCTGGCGCACTACTAGTTGGGGGAGGAAGTCCCCTTGGATGCTTAGGGTCCTTGGGGGCGAACAAGCCCTTCTTTTACCTCCAATAAGTCCCAAACAGCAGGATTGCTGAGAAGACTACAGAGGCCATGCCCCCTTTCTCCACCCCTCTGCAAACGCTCCTCCTGGCATGCTATTGTTTGGGGGAAATAGTCCACTTTAGTACTCAGGCCCTCAGGAGTTTAGTGGAATTCATTCCCCCAACCAGAAGCTCAGCAGGAGGAGCGTTTGCGGAGTGTGATGGAAAAAGGTGGTGTGTTGTCCAAGTCCTCTCAGCAATCCCACTGACTGGGACTTACTGGAGGTAACAGAAGGTGTTCCTGGACCCCAAGGACCCTTAGCATCTAAGGGGACTTCATTCCCCAACCACCACTGCACCAGGAGGTGCATTTGCAGAGTGGTGGGGAAGGGGGCATGGCCTCCGGAGACTTGCCGGAGGCTTTTTTTCCAATTTTTTTTACATTTAAGGGAGGGCAGGGGGCTACATAGCCCCCCTTCCCTGGATCATTTTCGGCTCCGGGGACCCTCGTCCCCCGGGGCCTGCCCTTTTGTTTATTTTAATAAAATAAAAAAGAGGGAGGAGGCCCCGCGGCATAGCCTTTGGTTTAAAAAAGAAATTTTCCTAAAGGGGGCCAATTTTGGCCACGGGGATCCCATCCCCCGGGGCTTGGCCATTTCCATTTTAAAAAATGTATTATTAAAATAGGGGAGGGGGCTGCGCGGCCACCCTCCCCTGGCCGATTTCGGCCATGGGGACCTCATCCCCTGGGGCCTGGCCTTTTACAGTTGGGGGAAAGGGGCTGCACGGTCAGCCTTCCTGGGCTGAATTGGGCCACAGGGACCCCATCCCCCGGGGCCTGCCCATTTAATATGGGTGCCTCCAGGGTACCCACTCACCAATGGGACCACAGGGCTTGAAGGCCCCCACTGTCCCTGCCAGCTCCCAGCCTCCTGTGGGAGCCGGCATTGCTTTGGGACCCAGGGAGCTGCACCTTGCCTGGGTCCCGAAGCAAAGTGTCTGTTTCCCTGATCACTTCACAGCAAGCAGGGACACAGACACTGCTCTGTTTTCAGCAAGCAAGAGCATTTTTGCTTTCGCTTGCTGAAATCAGAGAGTTTGCTATGGCTTGGCAGGAGCGCTACTGCCGTCAAACCATACCAAATTGCAATGTTCCTGGGGTGGGCACCCCAGGACATTGCTGGAGCCAGCCCTGGGGGGTGGCAGTCCTCAGGGCCATCTAGGTCTCCACAAAGGGGGCTGCTGGGGGCCCCCCTCCTCTATTAACTTACTGCCCCATGGAGGTGGCGGTCCCCAGAGCTGCAAGGGAGGCCACAGGGCCTCCCAAGCATTATCTTAATTTCACATTTGTGCCCCGGGGAGGTGGCGGTCCCTAGGGCAGCAGGGGAGTCGCAAGGCTCCAACGCATAAAATTAACTTACTGCCCGAGGGAGGTGGTGGTTCCCTGAGCTGCAGGGAAGGCCATAGGGCCTTTAATGCATTATTTTCATAATTACATTTGTGCCCCGGGTAGGTGGCAGTCCCTGGGGCAGCGGGGGAGCTGTAAGGCTCCCCACATATAATTAACTTACTGTCCTGGGGAGGTGGCGGTCCCTGGGGCTTTGAATAGACCTAGAAGGGGAGCCCCGTGTGCCCCCTCCTATTTTTACCATATGCCCCTGGGGCCTGGCCCACCTGGGGGTTATCCTCGGGCAAGCTCGGGAGCCCATGCTTGATTTTTTTAAACATTTTGATGTGGATTTGCGGATCATCCTGTGAGTCTGTGTTAAAATGTAAAACAAATGCATTTGACCCCTGGCGGGGTCCCTAAGGGACCGCCCCAACATATCTGGGGGGTCAGGGTATTCCTACCCTGCCCCCATTTCTTTATTTTTTACTTTTTTTCTGGGACTCAGATGGCTGCCAACACTTCCTGGTTGAAGTGTTGACAGCCAATCAAATTTTAGTAGGATTCCCCAGATATCTATATTTTTTTAAGCTAGATATCTGAAAAACTACTGAACGGATTTACACCAAAAAACAAAAAGCACACTTTCTGGACCACCATCTAGCTTTCTGCCAAATTTGATGTAATTCCGTTTGGCAGTTCGGTCTGCAGTCGTTTTTTGACTTGCCTATATCTTTGGCACTGTTTAACAAATCTTTGTGAACATTTAAAAAAAAAAAAATGCGCCAATGATTGTAGCTGTGCATGGAAAGTTTCGGGGGGATCCGTCAAGCGGGAGCTGAGAAAAAGGAAAGGTTAAAAAAAAGTGTGCTTCCCATGTCAATTGCCATAGGGATTTTAGACACGACTACATTCTGAACCACTGGACAGAATTACACCACATTTGGCAGAAAGCTATTTCTTGGTCCAGAAAGCACACCTTTTGGTATTTGATGAAATGAGATTTGGGAGATGTTCAAGAAAAACCAAATTTGTATATATGGACCTGGATCATTTGAGAACCCGATAGTCCCCGTGCTGATTTCTGATTGGCTGCCAACACTTCAACCAGGAAGTGTTGGCAGCCATCTTGGGACTCGGCTTCAGCTGAGCCCCAGAAAAAAAAATTGTTTTTGGTGTAAATCCGTTCAGTACTTTTTGCGTTATTAAAAGAAATCCAAATTTGTATATCTAGGGATGGGGATCCTTCGCGACGTCTACGCGGAGCCGCGACCTGTGTAGAAAGTCGCGGCCACCATGTTATGAAGTGGGACATGGTCCCGGGGGATGGAAAAAATGGTTAGAAGTTATAGAAGGGGTCAGGGTAGGGGTACCCTGACCTCATGGGTGCATTGCAGTGGACTCTGAGGGACCCCTTATGAGTTTGGAAATGACCCAAACCATTTTTTTTTACAAATGATTGGAGTCACAGCCCCATTGCGATGCTCAGTGTGGCTCTCCATGTAATGTCGTGGTGGTGTCGTGAACCTTGCTGAAAGTTTTTAATAAAAATACATTCACACACTTATTCGCACACTAAGGCATGCACTCACAGACCCACACAGAGTCATGGCACCCACTCACTAGTGGGTCTCACTCAGACACTCATGCACCCACTCACACAGAGACTCATGCACCCATTGACAGACCCACTCAGACACTCATGCACCCACTCACAGATTCCCTAAGAAATTCCCACACCCACTCACAAACCAACTCAGAGACTCATGCACCCACTCACAGACCCACTCAGACACTCACACACCCAGTCACAGACCTACTCAGACACTCACGCACCCACTCACATACCCACTAAGCCATTCATGCATCCACTCACAGACCTATTCAGAGACTCAAGCACCCACTCACATATTCAGTCAGACACTCATGCACCTACTTACAGACCCATGCATCCGCTCACACCCACTCAAACTTTAACTTTAAACCTACTAAGACACTCATACACCCACTCACTCACCCATTCAGACACTCATGTACCCACTCACAGACCTACTCAGACACTCGTGCTCCCACTCACAGACCCAGTCAGACACTCGTGCACCCATTCAGAGACTCACACACCCATTTACAGACACAGTCATACACTCATGCACTCACTCACAGACCCACACAGTCACTTAGGCATCCACTCACACACCCACTAAGACACTCATGTTCCCACTCACTCACCAAACCAGACACTAATGCACCCACTCACAGACTCATTCTGACACTTATACAGCCACTAATAGACCCACTCAAACATTCACACACCCACTCACATACCTACTCAGAGACTGATGCGCCCACTCAGACCCAGTCAGACACTCAAGCACCCACTCAGAGACTACTTCAGAGACTCACACGCCTACTTACAGACCCACTCAGACATTGACACACCCAGTCACATACCCACCAAGATACTCATCCACCCATTCACAGACCAACGAAGAGACTCCTGCACCCAGTCACATATCCACTGAGACACTTATGCAGCCACTTCCAGGCTCACTCAGACACTTATACACCTACTGCCAGAGAAACTCAGACTCATACACCTAGTCACAGTTCAACTCAGAGACTCATGTGCCCACTCACACATTCACTCAGACACTGACACATCCACTCTCAGAGCTACTGAGATACTCATGTATCCACTGACACACCCACTCGGAAAGTGACTTTTGTACTCACAGACCCACTGAGAGAGTTCTGCACCCACTTGCACACACACTTAGACACTCACAAAACTATGCACAGAGCCATTGCCACATGCAAAGAGTCAAACTGAGAGTTATAAATTCGAAAAGTGCTGTTGTGCATTGAATTTGTGCTTTTGCTTTGTGGATCCGCAACAAAGTCACAACTCTGAATTTTAAAAAAAAATAGGTTTGAAAATGGAAATTATTTATTGTTTGTTAATAGGGTGGCTCTTACAAGAGCCTTTGGGTTAATTGTGTGTAGATGATAACTACACATAAAACAGTATGCAGTCTTCCAAGTTGATAAAGGAATATCCTGTTGCCTTTCTCAAAGAAATGTGCTCCATCACTCCTATATATGTGCTCCATGTCAGAGTGCAGCTCGGAGGGCTCGCAGCTGTATCTCTGCAAGCCAGCCCGTTAACTGATAGCTGTGTGTCTGCTAGCAGGCCTGTTGGCCCGTTGGTCTCCCTCTGCAAGTCAGACCACAGCTTTTCCTCTGCGAGCCAGTACGGTGCTGTGCTTTTGCGAGCCAACAGCTCGTAGGTCTCTCTCTGCGAGTTGAGCCCATGGGCCGCAGCTCTTCCTCTGCGAGCCTGCCCAACGGCCCGCAGGTGTCCCTCTGCTAGCCGAACTGCAGCTGACACTCTGCGAGCCGAAATTCAGAATATAAGGTGGCTCTAAAAAGAGCCTTTGTGTTTATTAGTTGGAGCTACATGTAAGTGCGAATGCACAGCTTCAGGTTAATCAGGAAAACTCAGTTTCCCTCATCTGTGAAGTGTACTCCATCACTTCTGTAGATATCAGCCATATCAAAACGTATGTTGTTGTTGTAGATCGACCCCTTTCTATGGTCTCTGAGGTATGCGACACAGCTTTGTTGACATTCTTCCTAGATTTTTCAATCTTATGACAAAATTGGTTTGACCATTTCCATTTCTGTCTTTGGCATATATTGGAATATACAAAGACAGTTTGAGGCAAAAGTAACATCAATTGTCCAAAGGTGTCCTTCATAAGCATTTCCAAACCTACCCAAGTCAATGTGCCTAGATCGTTACCACCACAGTGCACAATCATGAGATCAGGGTGTTGGAGATGCAAACAGGTTTTAACCAAAGGGAGCAATTGGTACCACTTCAATCCTCTCTGTGCAAACCATTTAATGTGCACATTTTGTAAACCTAGGTCTAATGCAATACGTCTCTGTTCTGCATACCTCTTGCACCAGAAAACATAGCTTTGTCCTACAATCCACACTAGCATTTTGAAGGTATGGCTAAAAGATATGGATAAATGTCTGTAGCTCATACACTGCATTTGTAGAATGAGAGATATGTTTAAACATGGGGAACTACTTTTTTTTTTACATACAAAACCTTAACCGATTGGGAGATGAAATGTATTGTGTCCTAAAAAGTAGGGTGTATATTAGTTTTGATCAAAAGCATCTTTGTGATTGGTTAATAAAAAAGCAGTTTATACGTGGAGTACATATTATAGGATGAAATTTGCTCAGCTCAACCACACCTGCTAATTGTATTTGGAAGGTGCAGTTCAAACTTGAAAGAATGGTGAACTTTTGACCTCCACGTGCCGTTAAATGTTGGAGAAAATGTTGCAAAAAAATATCAGTTGGTTTAAAAAAATGATGAACTTTTAACCTGCATGTGTCGTAGAATGTTCTAGAAAGTGTTGATACAATACTTTGAACTTTTCACCTGTATGTGTCCTTAAAAAAACTGTTTATATCGAAAGTTCAAAACTAACCAATAAAGAGAGGTTTTGCAATCGAAAAAAAAAGGAACTATTCTGATTTGTTCTTTACATGTATTTATGTGTGGAGCAACAGGGAAATTGTGCCATTACTGGTTCCATTCTTGATGAAAGCGGTGCATTACATGTACTGTGTGACAAGAAAAGAATTGCATGCGTTTGTGACATTTGAAGTCTGCATACCAACTACGAAGGTAAATTAGAAATTCAGAAGGTGTGTTATCTGTTTTGTAGTAGTGGTTAAGTATTTGAGACGATATTTTTAACTTTGAAAGTATTTTTTATTTCTAAATAACATAGTGTTAGTAAAGTCTGGTGTTTTATTGGTTCTAAAATATGCATAATGTGTAACTAGTTGTTAAACAAGTACTTTATATATGTTTAGGAGTTTTCACAAAGAAAAAGTGTAAGTTGTTATCTGTAAAGACTGTGGGCCATATTCTCAAGACGAGCGATAACATTATCGCCGCTTTAGCGGCAGTTTCCTGCCGCTAAAGCGGCGATAATGTTATCGCCATTCTTGTGAATATAGCCCTGTATGGGTTTGGAAATTCGATGTTGCGTTAATTTCGATTTGTATATCTATTCCGGCGAGATAAACAGAATGTCGCACGTTTGGACATTATGCTCAGTCTGGAAATAGTGGAGAAGGGGTCACAGTAGAAAATTCATGTGTTATTAAGTTAACAGAGATGGAAAAAAAAGAAGAAATGTTATGTGCACAGTTTGTGGTCTCATTTTTTACACTGAGAGGTAGATTTCAATGACAGTCAAGGCTTGTGTGGTACTGCGAGGCTTTGCATTTGGGTGTTCTTAGGAAATCTAAGTTGTAAGGGAGCGTTTCTTCAGAAGTCATTTTTTTTACATATGTGAGAGATAAAAAATAAATGAAAATGTTCTTTGTATATTTTCTGTACGATTTTGTTCACAGTGGTAAAGTAAATGTGATTATTAGTGATAGTAATTCTCACGGTGTGTTCCTCTGCTGAATATACGCAGGCGTTTAAGTGGTCCGGGTGTTATTAGTAGTAGGATCCGCCACCCCTTTAAGAGAGCCGCCAATTTTTTCATCCCAGTTAAAGGTGTTAATATACGTATAGTAAATGGACGATACATAAAAAGTTTGGAATTACACCTTCATTTACTCTGTCTACCTTGCACCACCATTTTGTGCCCCCAGCAGTACTGTTTATAAAAATAATCTAATACAGCTTTTTGTATTATAAAAATAGCACTTATAGGTTTATTGGCATATTGGTAGAATTTGTACTATATAAAGAATGTTGCAATCAGTTTCAATGGTATAGAAACGCACTGTATTATGTAGGAAATATTACATATGCATAGGTTTTGATGTCATTTTTTTACTGTAAGGTACATATGAGTATAAGTGAAAACAGGTGATATACTGCGAACCCGTTCAGAATGTGCACAGATTACATAGAGAGTAAATGGACAAAGTAAACGTGCACGTTGCTTTGTGTATGTATGCATGGTTTGAATCATTTGATGATACTTTAAGACATAATCTAAACACTATTTCTGCTTTACAATTGGGTACAGTGCACAGTGTTAGTAGTTAGTGACTAAATGCTGGTAAAGGTATTATTTATTGCTCGTTCATACGAAATAAAGGTGGAGAGGGGCGTTTCTTTACAAGAGATATTTTATAAATGTGTGAGAGATAAAAAGCAATTAAAAATGTTCTTAGTACATTTTCTATACGATTTCTTCACACTAGTAAACTAACTGTGATTATAAGTGATGAAAATTGTTAGGGTCTGTCTCTGTGCTGAATATACGCAGGACTTTAAGTGGACTGGGTGTTACCGGTGCTGAACACTGCTACCCCTTTTAGACACCCGCATTTTTTTTCATCCCACTTAAAACCCTCAATATACGCATATTAAAGGAACGGTACAATAAAAGTTTAGGGATTACCCCTCCGTTTCCTCTCCTCATGTGTCATCCCCATTTTGTGCACCAAACAGTAGTGTTTATAAAAATTAAGTAAGAGAGCTTTATTTAGTATGAAAATAGCACTTATACCTTTATTAGCATGTTCATGGGCTCTGTAGTGTAAAGAAAAGGTTGTAATCAGTTTCAATGGTACAAAAGTGATGTAACATATGTTTGAAAGATTACATGGTTTTAGGAGTAAGGTATAGAGGTAACAAATAAGCAGTATAGTTTGTTATGTTTAAACGAGTATGTAGTTTGGTAAATCAGATACGGCGTTGATTTGTGCAGCACACAGTACACCCACAATGACCCTGGAACATGTCCCTGAATGCCTTGGGACACTGCAGCACACATCCAAACGCCAAGTAGGCCCCCCTCCACAATGTGGACAGAGTGCCCCCCCTATCACCAATATCACAACCTACCCTTGCACATATGCTGAATCCAGCAAAGCAGCAGATCCGTGACCCACACTGACTATGCAAGTAACACTGCATTTCGGATAGCATAGCAGCTGCGCAAAGAAAATGACATGGCCCACGAAGCGACATTGACGGAGCCAAGTGCGGATCACATCCTCAAAGGAGCAGGTCACACTCCGACGTGTCCGCGTGCAACCACAACCCATGCCTTACAATACACGCAGCAGACCAACAATGCACCAGGCCACAAAATAAGTCCGCGAGCACACATCACCCAAGTCAAAAGCAAAACAGGCCCCGAAAAGCAAACAATCCAAAGGCATCCCATCTCATGGGGAGAAGGCTACACGAAATCAGAGCTGCAGGGGCAATCCCCCCACAAAGCAGCCCACACACATAGCAATCACAGAACATCAGCAATGAAGGCAATGTGGTGCAAAACTCCCCTCATACGGGTTCTGTGTCCGGTGTGTATGGCGGGGTGATGGCTGCATGGCTGTGTGCCCCTGACACATCAGACTGCGTAGGTGATGGGGCTGCATCAGATTTCGACCAGCACCTATGCAAAAACAATGTCTGGCTCACAGAGGCGGAGCTTGCCAAAGGGATACACCCCCATTGCACATGCGACAGTCAGTTCTTCCCTGTGTTGGGACGAGGCTCATTGTGGCACACGAGTGGACAATCTTTACAACACACCTCACAGTTAGACACCAGTGGAGTGGCATAGGCTTTATTGGCATGTGCGTGTCAGTACGGACGAGGCAACGGCCACAACAGGCACGGACATACTTAAGACACTTACATGCAGCATGGGTAGATGTCGAGGGGCAGATGATGTTGGGGCTCAAATGGACAATATTGATCACATATGGCAATGCTCACAGCCCACCTTGAATTGCTGGACGAGTCATGTGTTGTTTGGCGTCTGCACAGTGCCCCGTGTGAGGGGACACGACTGACTGTACTTGGGGTCTGCTTGGTGCTCTGCCTCCGGGGTGCGGCAATTGTCTGCTCTGCCGACAGTGATCAGGTGTGAGGGTCCGACAGGTTCACATGTCGTGCTACATTGCCATGTGTGTGCTCTCACCCAGCAGTGTGTCCCAATTGGCAACGTTGCGAAACGACGCTGTGTTGCTCAGACCATGGACCTGCGTCGCCTTGGACAGGTGTGTGTGCACACGTGTTATTCCACGCACAAGCATCCAGAGCCCGACCGACGGGAGACGTGTACTCTGTTTTGGTGGGATATGTGAGCAATCCCCACTGTGCAACAAGTTGTTGGGCCATGTGCTGTGGGTGGCAATAGGATGTGGCTGCAGGTACGTAGTTACTCGTCCATGAATGCCCATGCAGCTTCATGTGCAATGTGTTCCAATAGTACGTTGTTCTCGTGTTCAAGGAACACCAGGGTGAGCCAATCCATTAGGTGGTCCGGGCAGGTGTGCTCAGCCCACGCCGTGTCACCGATCCACAACACAGCCCAATAGGGAAGCGCCTCGATGTGGTCACTGCAGACGAGAAACTGCCATCTCCCACGCACAACTACCAATACATATGCAGTATGTCAAGGCATCCCATGCACGGCTGTCTCGGTTACACTCCTGTTCATGATCCAACAGGGGGCGCTAACACAAGTCACAGTCCAATTCATCAACAGTTGTGTTGGATAGGCAGAGATCCATGGGACACTCGAATGTGCATGTTCGGCAGTGGAACTAGGGCTGGACGCAGGTGACGTGGGCAATGCGGAAGCTGAGCCTGTAACTGATCCGCAGCACTGCCAGTGGCAGTGCGCCCAGTAAATGCAGCATACATGCACGGTACTGTTCCACGTGATGGGTGTTGTGCATGTGCCCGATATGGCCTGCCATTGCATTGGTGCGTCTCGTGAACAGGCACTCTTCTGGACTGCGGCTGTTGTGTGGAGGATATGCCACAGCTCTGAGCAATAATTTGAATGGGTGTGCAACGTTGTGGGACATGGGTTGCTGTGTCCGTGGGTGTCAAGGCCTTCCCATGCGGGGGTACCACAGGCAGGGGCTTCTATGTGTGGGCTGTGGATAAGTCGGATGGTTTATTTGCGGAATGCGTGGTGCGGGAGTCGTCCCCATCTGCCATTGTATCTCTATCAGGGTGTTCCAGGCGCGTTCGGGACCAAGGTCAGAGGTGCAGTTGTCCTCCCGGCTTCTGCATTGGGACAATGGTGCTTTCATCCATGATGTTTGTCTCACTACTACTTTCGTTTTGGGAATGTGATGTGGCTTTGGCGCTGAGATTGGGACACGGCCTTGGGCTAATGGTGTACGGATGGCGATGCACACACATAAGTTGGCATGTGGAGCCAGGTGCCCATGCATCCTTGCGCTGCTTGTGCTATCTCACTCCGTCTCTCTCCCTCTGTTTCGTTTGTTGCACGCATGGCACACCATCTTGTCTTGGATTTGGTCTACCGGGCTGTGTGCTACAGATTGTCCAGTGGGAGCAGCTAGGACTCATCCTAGGGGTTGTTTCTGCTTTTGTTTGTGTGGTGTTTTGTGTTGGTGGTTGCATTGCTGTATGACTGATTCTCCATTTTCAAGGTCACGCATGTATGTTTATTTTGCTGCTTGTGCGACATCAGGCAAGATGTTTGTTTTGGGGTTGGTGGTGTTGGTGTGCAATTTCTTAGTCCGGTGTTGGGGGGGATTCCGGGGGGGGTTCCGGGTGTGGGAAGGGGTCCTGGGATGTTGGCGGTGGGTGTTGTGGCCCTGATGGGTGTCCGGGCCGCATGATGAGTTGCTCCATGGCATCTGTTGCCCTTCAGATGTGGCCCTGGGCTGTGCTCCCTTTTGTGGTGCTGGCTGCCGTCCAACTTTACACCAGGTCAGAGCAGGTGTAAATTTCCTGGTGCTAACGCGCCTT
The DNA here is from genome assembly GCA_963921515.1 of Calotriton arnoldi. Classification (NCBI taxonomy): domain Eukaryota; kingdom Metazoa; phylum Chordata; class Amphibia; order Caudata; family Salamandridae; genus Calotriton; species Calotriton arnoldi. Next base: position 4,365,641 of record CAWUFW010000089.1, on the reverse strand, counting down.
ATCGCCCGTTTTGTGTTTTTATTGCGGATGTGGCTGGTCGTTGTGAATGTTGAGGTGTGCTGTTGTCTCGGCTTTTGTCACGGGAACGCCTACTCTGCATCATATTTGCGAGGGTCCTCTGTGGCGATGTTTTTTGAGGCTGCTATCGCGGGTATACTGGTGCTGTGGGCTGTTAAAACCGGCTTGTGAATGGGGGGGTAAATTTATCACGAGTTTGGCTGCGATAAAGTGCCGTTAATTCGGCGATGGCTCCTTGTAAATATGTCCCTTAATCTTTCCCCCCTCTCCATCTCCATGTCAGTGGTTTTTGTTGCTGTCTAACAGTTGATCTGTACTTGTTTATGTACATCCACAATGAAATGTAAGCCTGTACCATATTTTTGCTAATATGGTGCAGTGTTATGCTTGCTAAGTTGCCGATAGAAGTGTTAAACTAATACGGGTAACATTTACATGTGCCATTTAGTTGAGAATATCACTCTAAGTATACAGATAACAATTTTACAAAATAGTATCTACAAAGTTATCTGTAGTGGGTTGCAGAGGAAGTGGCGTGGGACGGTGGGGTGCATGGGACGGGGGGTGGGGCGGGGGGGGCGAGGGGAAAAGTAGGAGGTAGTGGAGTCACATATAAAATGGGAAGGTGAATCTAAGTAATTCAATAAATACGTGCTGTATGTCGGATGACACTACCTGCCACCCTACTGTTCCCTTATTCCGCTCCAGTACCATGCAGCATTTCCTCTGTAAGCCGCCACTGGAACTTATATAATTGTATGTGATTATTTTGACATATTGAACAGATATAACAAATAATTGAAACTTTTTTTTCATTCACAGAAAATTATTTTGTTTGGATTAAAAATTGAAAATGCCTAGAAGAACTGAAAAAAGGAAAAACAAAAAGGCAATCTACTTAAAGAAAAGTAAAAAATGAGCATTACAAGAAAATCAGAGTACTACAAAAATAGTTTCTTCTGGTAAAAACACTAGACAATTTCTAAAAAAAGTACTACGAACATTTAATAAAAATAACATCACACAAAGGAAAAATAAAAAAATTTCAAGTAAGGAGAAGCAGACTTCGACTTCAAATTGCAAGAAAAAAAAACATGATAAGAAAAGAGTATTTGTTACCCGTAGACAAAAACAATTTCAAGAAATTCATCAAAGAGTTTTTCGAAATAGAGTAATTCAGAATTTAATAAAAGGATGCCGCAAATATAAAAAGAAAGTGCTGCAATTGAAACAGAAACAGCGTGTTGAAAGCATAGTGGATACTGCTTTTAAGTTAAAACAAAAAATATTCATTTTCAATTTGAAGAGGATGAAAGTGTCGGATAAAACAATGAAGATTCTGAAAGACAAAAGTAAAAAAAAAAGACGTGTGAACAGAAGCAACTTTTGTAAAATCTTCAGTGGAAAATGGAAACATACATCTAATAGTGAACCTTTTTTTAATGAAGAGAGTTACTTCCAAGAAAATAGTTTACCATTTGCAGTTGATGCTAGAGGTCGTTGCTACGAAGTTCAGAATGGTTGTTCTGTTGCAAAAGAGGAAATGGTTACTATTAGTGCAGAATAGTTAATAGCTGAAGAAGTGCAAGGGAAACGCACACAAGCTCCTGTGTATAAGTGGGGTTGTAGCAGTATTTGTAGTATTCAACAGGAATCTATTGATATAATGCGAAATGTGTTACGAGAATATACACAGAAAAGTGTAAAACAGAAGATTAGGTTGTTACAAACACTAGATCCTTGTAATGTAAGAAAATATACTGAGAAACATGGGCATTCTCTGGCTTGTCTTTCAAGAAAAGTGTGTAAAAGTGTTTTTCATCACTTAAGGATGTTAGCAGTACACCATTCAGAAATGCGGAAGTTTGTAAGGAAACTGTACTATGTAAAAAGTCCTGCATTATGTTTAGGTGAACTAAATACAGCTCTTTTACACGGTTCTTTATCAGATGTACAAAAAAAGTGTGATGATATTCAGATCCGATATTTTGGTTCAGAAGAGCAGTGTATAGAAAGTGAAAGTTTGACAATTACAGATGTTGAAGAAGATGGGAAAGGGATTATAATTGATCAGTTTGAACAAGAAATTGGAAAGTTTAACATAGTGTGCTCTGAAATTCCAGACTATGTTTGTGTTTGTTGTCGACGTACTAATTATAAAATTCAAACTAGGAATGTTGATTTGTATTTAAAATATGAAAAGAAGAATAATGATAAATGGAAAGAATTTGCAACTTACTTGTTAGTGGAAGGTCAATTTGAGTTAGGCAGTGATCAACGTATTTGTAAATATTGTTATAACAAATTAGAAGAGAACAAAATGCCCGCTAGAGCAGTACATAATAAGTTAGAATTAGTAGCTATTCCGGAGGGACTGGCAGATTTGAATACATATGAGTCAGTTCTAATTCAATCTGTTCATCCATTTCAAACTATAATTCGCATGCAGCCTAAAACAAGTAAACTGCCACCAACAGACTTACAAAGAGGGCTGAAAGGAAGAGTAGTGTACTTACCTTTGGATTTTAAGAAAAATATTGAAATTGTTGGTGGAGACAAAGATGAAAATGAAGCAGTAGTCATTCTAGTAAATGGAGTACCAACAAAGAGTCGGAAAATATGGCAAGAATTTGTGGATGTTAAAAAACTTCAAAAGGCTACGTTATATCTTGTGGAGAATAATATTTATTATAAAAGTGTAAATGTGGAACAACAGGTAATAAGTTTGGAAGATGAATCTGAAATTTCAAGTGGTCAAATAGAGAAAGTGGAGAAGTCAAGGAGTGAAGAGATTTATGAACATTACACAATATGTCCTCTACATTCAAAAGAAGTAATAGGAAACAGTATTGAGTTATTTCAAATGAAAAAAGCAAAGGGAACTCCAATGAGTGTATGGGAGAAAAGCTTAGAAGCTCGTTGTTTTCCACAGCTGTTTCCTACTGGAGAAGGTGGACGATATGATGACCGACCTGTACGTATTCCAGCTTCAGAATATCGCTCAACAAGATTATACTCTGAAGATCCTAGATTCCGGCAGTGTATACCATATATATTTCACCTTTTGTTTGAAAGTGATCTGTCTTCTCTGTCCTATGCAGTGAACCACATACTGAAAACTGGAGTTCATCAATCACTTCTTTCAGCGAAAGAATTTGTGGAGAAAGTTCAACAAACAGATGAAAATTTAGAAGCACAGTTAATTAATTTGATGGCATGTCAACGAGGAACAAATGAGTATTGGTATCGTCGTCATGGAGAACTGAAGTGTATGTTACGGAACTTAGGTACACCAACATGGTTTGTGACACTTAGCTGTGCAGAGTATGCATGGGAAGATTTGCTTGAATTTCTACGAGAAGCAAATTCCAATATAAAGAATGTTGAAATGAAGACACCTGGAGAACTGTGTTCTTTGGATCCTGTAAATGTGTGCAGATATTTTAATCATAGGTTTCAAGCTATGATGTCTTTCATCTGCAATAAAAAGAATCCACCTCTTGGAGAAGTTACCGATTTCTTTTGGAGAAAGGAGTACCAAGCGAGAGGTGCTCCTCATATACATATGCTATTGTGGATCAAGGATGCACCTAAATTTGGAACTGATTCAGATGAAATAGTATTGTCTTTCATTGAACAGTATGTGACATGTGAGATTCCAAGAGAAGGAGGAGATAGAAGCTTGAGACAGCAAGTTTTACGTTTCCAAAGTCACCGTTGTGGAAAGTACTGCCGACGAAAATACAAGTCTAAAGGAAAATTTTATACCAAGTGTCGGTTTGGATTTCCACGTCCAGTAATTTCTAAAGGAAGAGTAAATTCTTTTTTTCTTCTGTAAGGCACACAATAACTCGCAAATCTCCAAAGAATACCTACAACTTGAAAAGAACAGAACTGTCAAAGTATATTAATGACTACAATCCGGTTATTTTAAAAATGTGGAATGCAAATATGGACATCCAGTATGTTGCAGACAACTCAATTGCTGTTGCACGCTACGTTACATCATATATAACGAAATCAGAAAAAACCGAGATGAAACAAATGTGGGAAGAAATTGCACAAGAGAAAAGCCTTAGCAAAAAATTGTACAGCTTTACTTTGAAAATGCTTTCCCACAGAGAAATTGGATCGTATGAATGTTCAGACCGCTTGTCCTCTTCAAGTTTATATTCAAAATCACGAGGGATCATTTGGGTAAGTTTAGGTCTTGCCTGCTCACGAAATAGAGTGTTGAAATCATTAGAAGAAATTGAATACTTAGCAGCAAATGAACCAGACAGTACAGAAATTCTTAAAACTAATATGTTGGATACATACTATCCGAAAAGGAGTCGACATCTGGAACAGCTATGTCTGTATGAAGTACTTCAACATTACAGCTTCAAAAGAAATGTTAAACAGAATTTAAAACAAGGAAAATATGCAGTACTTGGATGTCATGGATGTTTAGTAAAACACACAAAAGGTAACCTTATCAACCACAAGAAACTCAGTTGTGAAACTCCAGACAAGCGAGAATTTTACTATTTAGCACTTCTCCAACTGTTCAAACCATGGCGTAGCGAAAGTGAATTACTTGGAGATTTCGACTGCTACGAAGATTCTTTTAATGCATGTAAAGATAGCATTGCATGTTCAATTTTCCCTACATATTTAAAAATGTTGAATGATGAAGTTGAACAGGAAAAGACTATTACAGCTGAAGTTGCAAATGAAAGTTCTCAAGATAGTCAAAGTTCTGGTCCATGTAGTCAAGATCCACTTGGACAACCAATAGTGGAAAATGAAGCAGCGATTGCTATGCATGAAGTGGAAATTGCAATGCAACAAGCACAAGAGGAGAATATTACATTGGAAAAGTTAGAAGAACAAGTAAATATTGAACAGAAAGAAATATATGTACAAGTGAGAGAACAGATAGAACATGGTCTGTTGCATGAAAAAAAAGAATGTGTATGTTCATCATTTAAACCTATTCTGATGTACATCAGTGGTCAAGCTGGAACGGGTAAAAGTTTTTTAATTAAACGTTTTGACCAGTTATCTTAAAAAAACTACTGGTTCACATTTATCTTGTGTAGTAACAGCTCCATATGGATTAGCTGTGCACAATGTTAAAGGAATTACTTTGCATAGATTACTAATGTTACCAGTTGAGCATGATAATAAATTAGAATATCAGAAGTTGTCTGGAGAAGCTTCTTATGAAGTGTCAAGAGTGCTGAAGAAGATGAAACTTTTAATTATTGATGAGGTGAGCATGGTCTCAAACTTAATGCTTGCTTTCGTGCATTTAAGAATGCAACAGGTATTAAAAACAGATTACGACGTTCTCTTTGGAGGAAAACATTTAATTGTATTTGGAGATCTGCTACAACTAACTCCTGTAAAAGGAGAACCAGTCTTTAAAACTCTTCTACATGAAGACACTAGGAAATCTTTGGGAAGTATTGGAAATGTGAATCTCTGGTTACATTTTGAATATAAAGAACTCACTCAGAATATGTGACAAGCAAGTGATGAAGATTATGGAAATATTCTGAAAGATGTAAGAATTGGTGTTCTAAGCAAACATGGTAAACAAGCTTTACAAAGTCGTCTACTAAAGAACTTGTTTACAACTGAAAACACACCAGCAGCAGTACTGTACAAGAACATTGCAGAAAAAAAGTCTATACTTTGCTTAATGCCTACACTGGAAGAGTGTTATACATTTAATCAAGAGCTTCTGAAATTGGAAAATCAAGAAATAGTTCACATTGAAGCTATTGATAAAATCGAGCATCAAGGAATAACAATTCTTCTTTCAAATAAACTACAGACTAAATTGGATTCTTTGGAAAAGTCTGTATCAAAAACTGCTGGCTTAGAATTTTTTTTAGATGTATGTATAAACTGTCGGGTAATTTTGAGGCGTAATTTGAATATAGAACAAGGTTTAGTGAATGGAGCAATAGGGAAAGTTGTTGAATTTGTAAAATATCAAAACAGAAATGCAATTGAATTCTTGAAAATTAAATTTGATCAGATTGCAGAGGTGAAACAAATTGGGCGTTGTGCTGTACGTTTTTTGCTGGTAAAAGACTTGTATGTTCGTAGAAAACAGTTTCCTTTCTGTTTAGCATATGCAATAACCATTCATAAATCTCAAGGTTTAAGTGTAGATAATGCTTTAGTAAATGTTGGAAGAACTGTGTTTAAGAGGAATGGCATACGTTGCATTATCTCGAGTTAGAACATTGTCTGGTTTGTATTTAATTTATTTCGATGAAAACAAGGTTAGTGCTGATGTAAATTGTGTAAGAGAATATAATCGTTTAAGAAGACTTTATGCACCAACTTTAGGTGAATATCCTATTTATGAAAAACGTGCTGTGTGTTCAAAACGCAAACATGTTGATGAATCAAGTGTGGTTGAAAAGCAGAAAAAAATTGAAGAGAAAAGAAAAGATGCAAAGAAACAGAAAATAGAAACAAGTGATGATGTTGTGGGATACCAATTAGAAAATGCTTCTGGTGTCAACTGCTATGGTAATGTTATTCTAAACGTTATATTTTATCTAGAAGATCTGTATGGTGAAATTATGGAAAGTCAGGAAAAAAGATTATGTTCTGCACTTTATACTTTATTTGAACAATTGAGAACTGACAGAAGTAAGATCCATACTGCTTCTGGTATTCGACAACTCTTGGATACATGTACTGTATCTTTAACGTTCAGTCCTAATATACAACAAGATGCACAAGAGTTTCTGATGGTTATGCTTGGAGTATTAGAAGATGAAGGAATCCAGATTGAGAGTTTATTTGGACTCAGTTACAAATGGGATCACAAATGTGAACAGTGTTCATTAACTTCTAGTACTATAGTTGACAGAGAACGATTTCTATATTTAACAATACCTGACTGCAAATCTGTACCTTTTCCGAAATTAGTAAAAGAAGCAAATCATGATATGAAATGTTCTCGTTGTCAATCAGAAATGTTATCTACATTATGCCTAGAAAGATATGGAAAATATGTAATTTTAATGCTACAACGCTGTAGACCAAATGGAAGAAAAGTGGAAACGAAAATTAAAAATGTTGTTGCTAGTCAAGTATCTATTTCTGGAAGAACTTTCACAACACTGGCTATTGTTTTCCATGCTGGAGGTACTACCACATGTGGACTTTATACTGTATATTTGAAATGCAAAAATGGTTGGAGTCACTGCAACGATACACACTTGGAAATTAAACCGAGATTGCCTTATGAATTACCCAACTCATACTTGATATTTTTGAAACAAAAATTTTAGATACAATATTCGGCCTAGAGGGAAAATGGGAAGATGCTTTAAGGAATTGATACTGGATGATTTAAAAAAAAAAAATTTCCACACATTATTTGGCCTTGAGGAAAAATGTTAACAGAAAGTACACAGTAAAGGTAACATTTAAAAATTGGAAATAGTATTGGATGTGTTATTTGTGTTGATTTGTTATTGTGGTTGTAAGAGTTAGTCATTTGTTTTTTTTAACAATCTAGTTGATTGTTTTTTTCCCCCAGCTGTTTATGATGATACTACACTGACATCACTGTGAATAGTGAAGTTAAGTAGAATCTGATAACAGCAGAAAAAGGGAGAAAAATATGTTTTGAAAATGTTATATTATGTTGTATTATTTGATAAGTAACAGTGTAATTTGTGAAATATATTACATTACACAACAGTTTTACAGTTTATTTTCTTTTCTGTAGTGGAAAAGTGAGAAAAAACAGTACTAATGACAAATAACAGAATAGTAGTTTAATATTTAAAAAAAAAAAATCAAATTCACTGAAAAAACCATAGGTTTTACAGACGTTATAGTTAGAAATTAGCATTTAAAAAACCTTTGAAATTCACTGAAAAAACCTTAGGTTTTACAGACGTTATAGTTAGAAATTAGCATTTAAAAAACCTTAGAAATTCACTGAAAAAACCATAGGTTTCAGGGACGTTATAGTTAGCTGGACATTTCACTCGTACAAAACCATAGAAATTCCACCGTTATAGTTAGTTCAGTTAACTATAACTCGCGCCCCTGCAATGCACTGCTCATGACGTCACATATTACATCATTCATGGCATGGTCAGTGACATCACTGATGACATCACTGATGACATCTCAAATGACATCACTGATGACATCATCCACGTGATAATCTGATGCACCTCATCACACCCTAATATAACCTTTAATACACCCACTGTAAAATACACACTACCATTTTCGAAAGCATCCACACACTAATACCAGTTACTACATACTCACTCACTGACTCCTATGTCTGTACACACATCCACTCATTCACCTATACAATCACTTATACATGCAGTCACTTATCAATACAACACTATCATATGCACTCATACACCTATTCAGACACTCACACACCGCCACTCATCCATGGAGTTACTCACACACCTAGTCAGTCATGCAAAGAATCAATCACACTCCCATTTACTCACCTAAACAGTTATACACACACCACCTCACTAATTCATACAGACAGTAACGCATAGTTAGTCTCTTATGTAATCACTGAAACAAGTACAGAATCCATATATGCCACTCTCACAATCACTCAGTCTCACATATAGTTATTTATATACACCATCACTCACATATACTGCCTTTTACACATATAGTTACTCACATATGTACCACTGAGACATCCATTCACTCACCAACACACCCATACACACACTCACCCACCCATACAGCTGTTTCCACATGCACTCTTGAACCCATACACCCAGTGAATCAACCACTCACACATCTATGCAGAGAGTCACACACCTCCAACCCACCCACACACACACTCAGTCCCCATACAAATACTCAAGCAAACAGTCAATAACCCATATAGACTCTCATGTAGCTACTGACCAACCAATGTAGCAGCTTACACAACAACAGACAGACTGATATAGACATTCACACAGTTTAGTCACTAACCCATGCATTCAGTAAGACACGTTTAATGAGTCACTTATACAATCAGTTACATACCTCCTAAATCCTCCATCCAGACACTTATACACCCACTCATTCTTCAATACACCTTCCCATATATATAAAACATATTTAAACTTTACAGAAACACACAGTTACTGGATGATGTCATCAGTGATGTCATCAGTGATGTCATTTGAGATGTCATCAGTGATGTCATCAGTGATGTCACTGACCATGCCATGAATGATGTAATATGTGACGTCATGAGCAGTGCATTGTGGGGGCGCGAGTTATAGTTAACTGAACTAACTATAACGGTGGAATTTCTATGGTTTTGTACGAGTGAAATGTCCAGCTAACTATATCGTCCCTGAAACCTATGGTTTTTTCAGTGAATTTCTAAGGTTTTTAAATGCTAATTTCTAACTATAACGTCTGTAAAACCTATGGTTTTTCAGTGAATATATATATATATATATATATATATATATATATATAACTGATGAAGGCATTTTGAAGAAGAGTACGAATAAATCCCTAACGGGTTTGACTCTCCCGTGAGTGCTGATCATTATTTTTGCAACAGAAGAGTGCAACCAAAACAGAAGAAGAAGAGCCAGCAAGAGGAGTCACTCTTGTTTTTAAAAAGAACCCTCACTCACCAACCTGGTTGGTGACATGCTTCATCATTGGGTTCCCACCAGAGAGGCCGAGTGCCTCCCTGGTGTGCTACAACGCCTGGCTACAGCGGAGCGGGTTTTCTTGGTGATGCAAGTGTGAAGAAAGTGAGTGAAAATGATTTAAAAATGCCTTGGTTTATCCAAAACAATTTATTCGTGGAAAACTAGACACAGGTTAAAAGCAGTGTGATGGATGTTTAAGAACTGGTTAAATTGACCAGATACATCCTAGTGTAAAAAATAGTGTGTGGTCAACATGTTTCTGCCTCCTTTCGCCCTTAGTGAGGCATTCGTCAGGACCAAAATACCACGGCGGTATGCGCACGCTAAGGCGCACCCTAACCTGTGGTATTGAAAGACCGAATTAACTTACGGTTATAGCAATGCCTTCAGAATTCCTGAAAGCCGTATGAATCTGTAAAAACAAGAAGACATACAAAGAGACAACACAAGTCACATGACAGAATATAAATGGTTGTTTGAGTGCTTGAATTGTCAAGAGGTGACCACGCTCATACCGCTGTTCTGTGCTCTTCAGGGTGCAACAATAGGCTTGTTATTAGAAAGCTATGGTGCTTATCAGTGAAAGTGATGCGTGCGTAATTAGCACTAGCTCATTGTGCTATACACGTGACCTGGTGAAATACCAGGCTCAAGTTTTAATTTGATACTAGGTAAATTGTGATCCACAGCGCGCTTCATTCCTGCATGCCGACTCGGCTGTTGCCGGTCAGTACAATATATTTAAAAACAAGTGAACATGACTAAACTCAAAAAAGGAACACGAGCGGTCGTGAGGCTCGTGACACAAGTAAAATAGGCAGACCGTATGTTTGGAGGATGTCAGGCTTACTTAAGGTATAGGGTAACTTTACAACATGGGTCCTGGTGGGGGGCGGTGGCTTGTAGTCACATGCTGCAAAGGTAAAGACAAAATCAAGTAACAAAGTGTTACTGCAGTCATGGCCATTACTTTACCTTCAGTAGCTGGAAAAAAGGAGGATCGTGACTCACTTCATCAAAGCCAAGCACCCGTATGGTACCTGCATACTCCCTTCCCGAGGACCCCGTGGATGTCACGGTGCCGGGTCGGGGAGCTTACAAAGCGAGTATCGAGTCGTAACTGTCTCGAAAAGCCTGTGGCACGCTTCTGATGACGAAAGGACGTACAAGCGTATGCCTACGTCATCCGAGCACCCCGGGAAGCTAGAGAGTTGAACTAGCATTAACTAGCATTAACTGAAGCAAATTTCAAAAGGACAAAACTTAATTGAGTACGCATTGCAGAATCGGGAAATGTTGGGAAAAGATCACCCCCTTGGTACTATGAACTATCTCACAGAAGGGCAGACGGGAATGGTTACCGGAGCCTAGAAAGCGAGTAAGGTGAAAGCAGTTTTGTATATCATGAGTCTATGCGCATGCACAGTTGGCATAATGTGTGTAAGCATGACCGGAGTTATGTGCGAGAAAATGGCACAAAAAACAACAAATGTCCAATACCTAAAGTGATAGCCTTGTCAGAAAAAATTAATTAAAGGTATTAGATGAGGCCAGGCATGTAAAGAATGTGTAATGCCAGGTGTGATGCTGGCCCACGTGTTTTTATTATTGTATTCCTTTCTCTAAGTCTAAGGTGGAGACACTGCATGCAGTGGCATGATATGTGTCAGTCAGAGACAACCGTATGGACCGTCTTGTCCGACTGTGAAGTACCTCAGTCTAGTCATGATGATTATCTGCTAAACCCAGTTAATGATATGAAACTGTTGGTGTTGGACTCAGTCAAGTTATTCAACATGTGTCTAGGTACAGGACTGGTGGTTAATAGGACACAGAGATAAAGTCAGAGATTCTTCAGCGTCGCAACGCAGAACCCCACGGGATATTATCGTTAAGTCCCTGTGTGTGTGTTGCAAGGCGGTAAACCCACTGCTGTACCTTCTCGAACAGTATTTGTGATGAGTTGTTCCCAGGTTTTATTTGTTCAATGACTGTCCAACACAAATCGTTAGTAGTATGATTGGACTGCAGAAAATGTTCGGTCATCCTTGTTGTGTTCTTTTTGCACCGGATGTTGCTTCGGTGTTCACACACACGTTGTTTTATTTTGCGTGTGGTCATGCCCACATACCTTAATCTGCATGGACACGTGATAAGGTAGACATTGGTTGAGTTGCAGTTAGTGTGGGAACGCTGGGTCCATGTTTTGCCACTTTCCAGGTCTAAGGTTTTTGTGGGTGCGGTTAAATGGCAGACACTACAACTTCCACAGGGGAAATGTCCTGTGACTCTGGGCAGGCCCCAAGCGTTGAGTACAGAGGGATTTTCTTCATTGTCAGTTTTCCTAGGGCGAGTGTGTACTAGTGCGTCCCTAATGCTTCTAGCCTTTTTGAAAGAAAATAAGGGTTTTTTCCACTTCCTATTGTTGCTTTCCAGTATTCGCCAATGTTTGTTTATTGATTTAGTGATGGCGTTAGAAGCAACACTGTACGTGGTTACACAGGTAAGTGGGACTTCTTCAATGTGCTTGGGGATGTCCTCAAGGAGGGCCTCCCTTGGTTGGTTCCTAGCCCGTTTACAACTCCTTTTAAGGATCCTCTCAGGGTATCCCCGCTTCTGAAGTTTGTTAGTTAGTTCTGCTGACTGGGAGCGGTAATCCTCCACCTTACTGCAGTTGCGCCTTATCCTCAGGTATTGTCCTACGGAAGATTTTCCCGCAAAGGTCTGGGGTGAAAGCTAGAGAATTCGAGTAGGTTGTTCTTAGCTGTGGGCGTATAGTGGGTCTTGGTAGACAGTTTCCCTTCTGTCTTGGAGATAACAACGTCCAGGAAGATCATCTCTTCTCTGTCAAAGGCATGTGTGAACCTTAGGTTGGCATCACAGGTGTTAATCCATTCAAGAAATTCCATCAAGGGACGTTCAGGTCCTTGCCAGATTACGAGAATGTCGTCAATATATCTTTTCCAAAAAGATATAAAGGACGCGTAAGTGTTGTCTGTTGTCAGGATATGCTTGCGTTCAAAATCATGCACATAGAGGCCGGCTACGCTCGGGGCGAATGTACTGCCCATTGAAGTCCCTGTAGTTTGCAGGAACAGGTCCCTTTGTACTCCCAATTTTTTTGTTTGAGTGCCAGAGTGGCACATTCGATGATGAACTGTTTGGGGGTCTGGTAAACCCAGGTTGCCTCATTTAGTGCCTCACTAAGTACCCTGATAGTCTCATCCTGGGGGATGCTGGTATAAAGTCTCTCGATATCAAGTGAGACCAGAATGGTAGAGTCTTCGTCCACTGTAAGATCTTGTAAGAGGGCCAAGAGGCTCTTAGTGTCTTTGAGGTAGGTAGTGGTCTTTTGTATTAGAGGCTTCAAGAAAAAATCACAAAAACGTGATAGAGGCTCCAGCAGTGAGCCGATACCCGAAACGATGGGGCGTCCCGGGGGAGGCGTCCTATTCTTGTGTGTCTTAGGGAAGGTATAGAAGTATGGGACGACTCCATCACCTGTAGTTAAAAAATCAGCTTCATGCTTGGAAATATGTCCATTAGCTTCTGCACAGTTAACCAAATTGGTGATCTGTGCCCTGAGTTGTGGGGATGGGTCTATGGACAGAGGGGTGTAGTTTTTTCGGTCATTCAGGAGGCGCCTGCATTCCTTGTCATAGTCCGCTATGTCCTGGATGCCCTTGTCCACCGGCTTTATGACAATAGAGGTATTGGACTGTAGGGATTGAAGAGCTAGAAACTCTGCTGCACTCAGATTCTTGAACACTCCCGTTTCCTCAAATGTCTCAACATCATTAAATACCACCTGCTCAAAGACAAGTATTTCAGCAGGGACTGTGTGTGGAGGTGGGTTAAAAGTAGACTTAAGTCTTAGGCCTGTTTCACTTGAGGAGTTGGATGTCTCAGTGGGTCCTAGCTGTTCAAAGTAAGCCTTGAGTTTTGTCGTGTAGTTCCTATAGTACCCCTACAGGACCTGCGCGTTTGGATAACATAAACTGTGGGCTTGGTGTTAGACTGACTCTGTGCACCCCCACCGCATATGCTAGCTGGATTTGCATTAGCTAGCTTACAGTGCCACTAGAATCTCCTCTTATCGGGGAGAGATTAGTTCCTGGCAACCTTAGATCATGACAACCCCGATCCCTCAGAATCGTGGAAACAATGTACTACTTTTCGCTCAGTCCTTCATGCTTACTTATTCGGTTTGTCTCAGAGAGTTACAAAGAATAAACAGTCTGGGCGTTTCAATAAGTATTTATTGAACAGTTGTTATTCTAGTGTAAAATATATGTGCTGCAGCAACCAGCAGACAATAGCAGAGATATATTATCAGCAGTACGATAAAAGTGAAGGGATAGAACAGTTCTACCATATTGCAATAATCATGAATACATACATGAATATAAAAAGCATTATGAAAGTGCTCATAATCCTACGATGCCTAACTAGATGTACCTGAGTGTACCTAGCATATGTGTAGGTCCAAAAGCCTAAGAGCCAAAAATCCTTCTAGGATTTAGTCGAACCCCATTACCGGAATAGAGAGAGTGTGGGACCCCGTCCTGGTCTCGAGTTGGGCACCCCACAAGGGCTGTGTTAGACCGCTGTCAGCTGGAGCGACTGCATGAAGGCGCCTCAGCGTCTCTGGTCAGTGTGCCAGCATGGAAGTCTCGGTTCCCTCTATCTTACCATGGCAAGATGTGGTGTATTTATACCCTAAAGTGTCTTGTCCTTCAGTATGGTTTGTATTGGTCTTTGTTAGACATGAGGAAGACGTCAGGGGTGAACTTTGTACATATATATTATGCGGGAGATGTAGCTGGTGAATGCTCATGCATAATTTATGAGTACATTGTAGGCCTGTGTTCGGGAAAGACCTTGCAGTGTCATAACCACAGACTAGATAACGTTCATCCCTCAGAGTTCGTTGTGTACTGTAGGGAACTAATGTAGGTGAAAGATCATGCCTATATTAGGGCATAGGAGATCATGACTATAATAGGGCATAGACGATTATGACCAAAATAGGGCATATACGATTATGACCATAATAGGGCATATGCGAATATGACCATATACGGCATATATGAACGCGTCTCTCTTAGGGCCTCTATACAAAATGTAACACCCACTCCACTTTCGAATTGATGACAAGGACCATACTTAAAGTCTGGACAATTTAAAATTCTTTCTTAAAAACATCTAAAAACATGGTTTTAAAAGGACAATAAAAATCTTTCAAAATGTTAAAAATCAGCTATTCTTTAGTTGTCACTTGAAAAAGTCAATTCTGTCTCACTTATAAAAGTTGCATTACTACAAGCAGAAGAAAGCCACTCTTTCTCAAGTGAAAGTGTCAATTTAGGAATTGTTCCAAATTTAGTTCGTTTATTTATGAAACGAAATGGAGAAGCCGGATTCTTTCCCAGGCGCGATGAGCCAATTCCAGATTAAGTGTCCTGGCTGGGAGATACAGCATTATCGGCGTTAGCTACTGCTGACGACAAATCCAACGCCTCACAGAGATCGTCAATCGCACATAGATGGAATTCAGCACTGCCAACAGTCGGTGCTGCGGCAGCTTGTGCGGCAGTTGTTACCTGAGTGCCTGTGGAGGAGCCACCTAACCCAGCAGGAGCAAACGGCACCTGTGGATTCTCAAGGACTGCATTCATCAGAATTGGAAGACGCTGGGGACAACGCAGAGCATGGGCCTTTAGGGGTTCCAGCACAGCATCCATGTCCGGAGGCGTATCTGACGGGAACGTTAGACAGAGATTCAACGTGCATTCTTCTCAGCAAAACAGGCATCAAAGAACAGGTAAGATGCAGCCCACCCACACTGGTCTAAATGAAAGAAACCAAGAGGCGTTCAGTTCTCTTAGGCAAGGTATTCCCAGAAGCTGTACCATGCGTTCACGGTACTTCCGCTCCATGAGTACGTTCGCCATTTCCTATGAAATGGGGCCGTCCATTGCGTAGCAGTAAGATTACAATCATGACTCCTGCAATTAGGAACAGGATAAGCGGGAGACCTCCAAAGACGCTCCCCAATACGGAGTGTCTGAAAGGTGCTTAATGGTCCTGACCCTATGGTCTTAAATAGATGTACAATACCGCTCGTATCAGACATGTTAAAGATACGACCCACCATTTCTGCGAAATGAAAGGGGCAGTTCGTACGTATAAGCGCCTGTATCTCAGTCGAGGTCCTTGCAACTTGAAGTTCAAAGGTTTCTCGAGCGGAGGTTAAGGGCACAGGTTGCTGTAAAAGCATGGCTTTCAGTCTGATCAAATTGTATGGAGGAAACATTCAACGAAGGCCATAACGGTGCCTCCCTGACTGTGTTCAGTGGTGGAAACAATACTTGCATACAGCAAGTAACCCTGGAGTTAACAGTGACCAGATAGGCGACGCCAAGAAGCATCCCACAGCAACCTTGATCGTTTAGCATCAAGTAACTCCCATTCGAGAGCAGCTGGAAAACCGGCATGATCATGGCCGCTGGGGTCCCTGACATGTGACACGATAAGTTCGCTACCGAACCACTACATGCTCCGTGTAGAGAAATATCCTGACACATGAGAGAACCGATTAAAGTGTTCTTGCAGTTTGTACCACTCAGATACACTTCTCGATCCCCATTCCGGCATCGATATCTATATGGTAACTCCCAAGTTTCCTTAATGTATCCCTTACCCATTTTTTCATATTTGCCTGCCTGCCTCTGCTCAAGACAATATTGAAACTGAAACGTAGTGACCGGCAGAGTTATTTGGCCATGAATTAGCCATTCAGTTGATGGTAATTCGGCTACAGTGAATGGTAACCTTTCCAGTTTCTCAATACGCAGCATTGTATATTTGGCTCCCCTTTGTGCCATTGCTGTCTGTTTATCAGTTAGATTGTATTCTGAAAACAGAGACGTGGTGTTTATAAAACACCAGGGCACATAGCCTGCACGCAAAGATTGCAGCGTCCAGCTTAACATCATAATAGAACGTAATTGGGATTGCCCGTGTTGTAACAAGGCCAGATCTTGTTCTAATATGTCGATTGCCGAAGACACAATGTTGCCTAAGGAGTAAATCCTGGAGGTCAAAGTTGTTGACCCATTATCCACTACAGCTAATGCCTTCTCTAAGTTAATACGGTCTATTTCCCGTATTCTTTCTGCGGCCTCCTGTTGGGATATTTTCCAGTTTTCATTATAGTAGGCATAAATGCCAGCATATAAGAAACGTTTCTGACGTGTTTTCCTTGGGCCTAGTAGGAAATCCCTAAGGTCTACATCAGGTGTGAGTAAGGTCAAGTGATGTTTTACTTCTGTGAGTGTTGAGGTCTCTAGCCAATCAAGGCACAACTTCCCAACACTATAGGATGTCACTACCCCTGGGTGTTGTCTTTGTACATAGCGTGTATCTGGCCTACTGATACTAAACCCCTCGGTTATCCCTAGGAATCTCTGTTGACATGTGTTTGTGTCAATGGGCCAAATCAGCCATTCTGTCCAATTGGGATCTGACCTGTTGTACTGGAAAATGTCATCTAATCCTACCCCATGTGTAGTTGAATTCTGCCCCCCACCCATTTGTGATGGTGCTGGAAACCCAGGAGAGGTCATTTCCTTGTTCTTGGCTAATCCAAGACAGGATGTCTGTTGCACAGTGTCATTTAGAAAAATCATCTGCTGTGGAATGAGGCATGCTTTAAAAAGAGCTTCTGTTCCCTGGACTTGCCAGTCCCTAGAACCCCAGATTGATTTTAAATCTATAGCGTACTTCCATAGGTCTAAACCCTGTGTAGACAACTGGGCCATAAAGGAAGCAGAGTAAATCTGTTTGGTGTTAGTCAACATAATTTTCTGTGCAGATGTTGTTGCCACTTTGTAATGAAATGACTTCGGGTCAGATGTATTAAACCCTGAAAAGTATGTAAATTTCTGTGCAAAAGTTTGCGAACTACCTTTTGGAGGAGTTGGGCAGTGTTCCCACTTGTGGTACTCAAATACATTTCTAGGTGATATGGATTTGTGCAAGAAATGATGACCATAGTGTTGGTAACAGTACAATGTATCATAGTCTGAAGTACCTTCTAACATTTCATTGTTCGGAAATGCTGCAGTTTTTTCTAAATCAGACATCATATTATTCCCAGTTTCAGTGTCCCAATCATCAGAAAAAGTACTGGTGGTAATGATATCACTTAAAGAAATTTTAAATACATGTTTAAGCTTTAAAAGTTCAGTCGGACCGAATATATAAAAATCAATCTTGTCCCATACTATACCGTCCGGTATAGGAACTGCTGTGATGTTCACTGAAGACAAGTCCCTTGGTTCACGATGTGAAGACTGGTGTGGTTTTAAAATCAAATTGACTCTTTGGGCTGTAGAGCTCTGCTGGAGATATCGTCCATTAATAAGCATACTAAAAGTTATAATTAAACCTAGCCAGAAAAGGAAAAATAGAATCCCAGTGATATACCATAGTTCTATCCAAGGTGACACCAGGTAAGTCTTTCTAAAAAAGTTCAAAAAGTCAGTGATTTTCTGTTTGAGTTATTTTTTGGCTGGCGTCGTTTCCGGCTCGCTTGGATCCAGTGAAAACGTATCAAAGTTCATGAAATAGCCAGAAGCAGTTCGATCAATTGTTGGAATTGCATCGGGATTAGTTGAAATCGGATTTTGCTCTTGACGAGGCATGTTGACGTAGACGTCTGTAGTCGGTCTTACTGCAACTTGATTTGTTAAGTTGATTTTCTTCTTGTTGAAGTGGAACGAGTTCCATAGCACTGTTGCTTAGTCCTTCATTCCGTACAGGTGGCTATTCAAACGTGATGAGTCTTTCTGTTTGGACCTCTTGGATTGTAGCGAGAGGAGGGTGTCTGCTACTGTGGAGTCCACGAGGCCTACTATTTAGTATCGGCCACATAGTGTGGTTTGATTAGGTCGATTGAGACAAATCTTTTCTCCTTTTTCCCGGCAAGAGGCGGCAGAAGTACAGTTCTTGTGCCTTGGATTGCTAGGACCGGTACAGCTGGTCTGTAGGATGGTCCGAATTCTTTCTTGTCTGCAATCTTTTCTCTGACCAGATCCCTGAATTTTGGGATCCAGACAGGTCTTGCCGTTATTGCCTTGACTTCCTCAGTGGCGGTCTGTTTTAAGTGGACGTTGCTTTGTTGTGTCCTGGATTCATATAGATCCTGTAAAACAGCCAAACGATCATGGATATCAAATGGTTTTTCATCCGCCATTGTGCCTTCACAATCAAGATCAGGTACCCACATTCTTGTCCCAAATAGGACCTCGTAAGGAGTGACACCCCCTAGAGATCTTCTTGGCTGATTGTTCAGGGCTCTTTGCACCCCATATAAGTGATCGACCCATCTACCGCCTTTGCCTAATACCCTAGCTGTTAAAGATTGCTTTAAGTCACGGTTTTTCCTCTCCACAACAGAATTTCCCTCAGGATGGTACGGAGAGGAGTACCGCAATGCTACGCCCATTCCTTCCATGGCCTCTTTGTAAGCCCGAGAGCTAAATGCCGGGCCACGGTCAGAATGTAATGTGCCAACTGCATATGTACCGATAAAGACTCGCAAATCTTTTATAACAGTTCGAGTGTCAGCACATCACTGAGGCCAAACCCATAGGAATCTAGAGCAGGAATCCACTGCAACCATGATATCTTTCTTGGCCCCATCAGATTGTAGGGGTCCGCAGTGGTCTAAATACACACATGCGAGAGGTTTGTCTGAATTTAACAATGGTGTCTGCGCTGGGCGTGTTACGGTGGAACCTTTCATCTGCTGGCAGATGTCACACTTTAAGACATAGTCTTTGGTCTGCTTTGTTAACCCTGGCCACCAGTAGTGATGTTTCAATAAAGAAATAGTCGCTGTAATGCCTGTATGCGCAGAACCCAAACCCTCGTGTGCTGCTAGAATTAAGCCTTGCCTACGATCCTTTTTTGGTATTACTCTATCCCCCACTCCAGGAATCTGAGCATATGGAATGTTTTGTGCATCTAACTTGTAGGAGTACTTGAGTGGAAATGTTTTAGGTACTGCTGTGCTGCCTTTGCGTGAAGCATTGACAGCTACCAAAATCTCGCCGTCTATTCTCGTTTTTGAATGAGTGATTGCAGCTACGGATGCTGTGCGTACAGCCCCCTTTACGGCTTCGTCAGCCAATGAATTCCCTTCAACGTGAACGCCATCACACTGATGACTCAGTGTGTGTATCACGTGAGCCCTTGGTAGTTCGTTTCTCAACTCCACTACCTGTTCCCATAGCATTTTATGCTTAATTGTGCTACCTTTTGCGTCTTTAAACCCGTTTTGTTCCCAATGATGTAAATATTCATTGTACGACTGTACACAGTAAAAGGAATCACACACAATTAGTGTGGGGAATTCGTGTTCCGTGTGTACAAGTGCTAGTATCAGTGCTTTTAATTCTGCTAACTGAGCCATGCAGTCTCCAAGTGATTGCGTTTTAGTGCTACTGGGATGGAACTTTCCATCGCGCATGCAACCTTTAACGATTGCACACGCTGCACTGTAAGCTTGCTTACTCCCTATGGCTGGTTGAGCAGATCCGTCAGTGTAAACAATATATTCATACTGATCGAGAGGCAAAATCTCATTTGGTAGAGGATATTCTTGTTCGTATTGCAGAAATGCTTGTGTTTTTAAACTTGGATCAAATCTGTATTCAACATCCGTTGCAGTTAGAGAATTAGCCCATTGTATCCATCTGGGATGTAAGGCTTTTGCATTTGGAATGCTAGCCTTTGTAACAGCCTCTAAGGCTGGTACTGGGGTCACGACTATTATGCGCTTTCCCTGAGCCAGAGCTCTTTCTCTTGCTACAGCGGTCTGCACTGCTGTCAGGATTTTTTCTGTTGAAGTGAAACGCATCTCTGCGTTTGTGTACAGGTGTGATTTGTATGCGATTGGTACCGTTTCGCCTTCATTGAAAGTTAAATAAGTGTACCCGCATTGACCCGCTATTACTCGGATCACTAAGTTGCGTACGTTTACGCGTGTCTGTAAATGTTTTGAAGCTATCATGTCTTCCTGTAGTGAACGTAGGATGTTTGTATGTTCCTGTGTCCATTGTCTGACTGAAAAATCAGGTTTTATTAAGTCGTAGAAAGGTTTTACTCTTTCTGCGTAATCCAAAATGTATGTTCGACCAAAATTTAGGAATCCCAGAATTGATTGTAAATTCTGTAATGATTTTGGAGGTCGGAGCAGCGCACACTTTTCTAAAAAGTTAGCTGCTAGGCTTTTTCTTTCACTTGACAGCTCATATCCCAGAAACAGGACATTGAGATGGCCAATTTGTAATTTTTTTTAATTAAATTTATAGCCCTCAGAGGCGAATCCCATAATAATGGTGCTCACCCTGGTCAAGTGCCTCGGTAAGTCATCGTCCGTCAGATAAATATCATCTACATAGGATAATGCTTCTTCATCCAAATGTTGGAGTAACTCTGTTACCCTTGCTGAAAACAACCCCGGGCTATTCTTATACCCTTTGGGCAGTCGACAAAATCGCAGTTGGGACCCTAGCGCTGAGAATTAGGTCAGATACCTGCTTTCAGGCGCTATATTTTGGCAGAAAAATCCATTTGAGATATCAAGTGTTGTTTTGTATTTTTGTCGCACAATGTTATTCATTAATGTGGCACTGTGTGCATTTTGTACTGCAAATGTCTTTGTGCAGGTGTTTAAATGTCTGTAATCTAAAACTAGACGATATGTGTTGTCAGGTTTTGATACGGGGAACAAAGGATTATTCATAGGTGAAGTGCAATTTTCTATCACCCCTGGTATTCAAGTTGATCTAGGATCTCCCTGACTTGTTTTTTAGCTTCCTGCTTTATAGGATATTGCCTTTGAGCATTTGGGGAAACTTTTAATGGGATCACGTGGTGGGTTGAATCCTCATCCCAACCAGCATGATTTTTGTACAATGCTGGAGCTAGGGCAACCGCCCACTGCTGCGCAAATGCATGTTTTAAATGTATGGGAACGAGGTCGGAAAATGCTGGAAAAATTACCTTTTCTCCCTTATTGCACTCCATGACGAATGCTGGCGGCCAGTCTTGCTCTGCTAATAGGATGTCATATCCAGATGACAAATTTTTCCAAAATAGACCCTTAACTTTCCTGGGCTTGTCCCCCTCCATCCGGAGTGTTATCTCATGTAACTTATGTGGGACACTTACCCGAGTATCAGGTGTTTCCACCGTGATATACTCACTTAACTCCGCTGTCACCAGAAATTCCTTCAGGCTCTGGCGAGCTATTGTTACTTCTGCCGTGCTGTCTAGCATCGTCAGAGCCCATTCCCCGCTCAGAAGCTGTGTCCTCAGAATTCTGGGCATGTCTGATCTTGAGACCTGCTACCTTCTTCTTTTTGAATTGAGGTTTTTGTTTTTGTTTTTCTTCTTTTTTAGGTGCGTAGTCTGCAGCGTGTTGCGTGTCTCTGGACTTTGTACGCTCCTCTGACCGTCCTTCCCTCTCTGAGTTTTTTGATGAACCCTGAAAGGAACGAGAGGAACGTGTATCAGTATCCTGATACCTGTCAGGTTTTTTAATATTATCCCTATTCCTGAGGTTATACCTCCTTTCAGAGGGCTCTTGTTGAGGAGACCTGCCTCTGGATTGAGATCTGTTGTCTTTAGACTTTTGTTGTTTTTTATTTTCCCACTTCTTTTTAGAAGAAGTAGGTGTCTGCTTTGTGGTGTCCTTTTCAGGACTGCCCACCAGTTGTGGTTTTAATACTTTTCCACCTAGATTGTCTCTGCCTAGTTCTGCATATGCAGTTTCAATTATTTTGGGTAGTTCGTGTTGTTGATCTATTGGACTGAACTCCCTTAGGCGTTGGCGGATCGCCACTGAAGCTGCTTCCCCCTTAATGTTAGCTAGTATTATAGCTGATACCTGATCAAAGTTGTTTAGTAACTTCATCCCTAAGTTTAGGGCAGGCTCTGCTCCATACTCATTCTGTATCTGTCTCAATACGTCAGGTACTACTGGTAACGACGGGATACCATGTGTTCTGGTATATATGGCAGCAAAGACTGAACCCCAAGAGGTGCAGTCCTCTATTTGTGGTGTGATCCCCATGGGCAAGCAGATTGTTAGTATTCTGTGTTTATCATAGGTGGTAGTATTCGGGAATACTGCCTCAAGCTGAGTTATTTTCTAAGCTATCCAGAATGGTATTTGTTCGCGTTTTGCGGGCATTTTGCCCATTACCGCGTGTAATGTTTGAGGAGTAATTTTAGCTTCCGTACCCTGGAATTGGGTCCCGTTTGTTGCAACTGTTGTTGGTTGAACTGTGAGAGTCCTCATGACGAATTGTGTCAGGTTTCTGTAGATTTTAAATAAATCTCTGTGTTGTATGAGTAATTCTGGCTGTGGCATTGTGCCAATGTCAGAATGCTGTGTGTAAGCCGCTAGTATTGGCCATGTGGCCCCGTCTCCTCCGAGTGGGCCTAGTCTTACTCTTGCTCTTAAGTGGGGTAGGGCGCCTTTAAACCAGTATAAGGGTTCCTGGTACGTGAGTGGAATCTTTATGTCATCGAATGGACAGTATTCCTCTGGTGCATCTCCTTCTATGTAGTAGTGAAATGTCTTTGTTACAGCATCTGCTGCTGGGAATGTAACCCATGAATAGAATACCTCTGTTTTATTTGATTCGTGTGCCTCAATCACGAGAGCTACTACGCCACCCCTTGGTGGTAAACCATTTTTTAATAGTTTCATGGTGAGCGTATGTCTGAATTTAGGTGCAATTTCAATTTCATTTTCGGGTGGTTCTCCGGCTGGGACCTGCAGATTTACTCTTTCTTCATCGCTCTCAGTCATTTTTTAAAAGAAAAACTTTTCCAAGAGAACTAAGATAAAGGTGTTATGCACAATTTAGGAACCAAATGTCCTTCAAGCTTGATTAACCCACAGCCGATAAATAGGATATCTTGCCTACTCAGCTGTGGCGGAGTTTGTGCCCACCCACTCCAGACGTCTCTGGCATTTTGTGAGTAGGTTCTCTGAGAACAGCACGACTGAACTACTCAGATTCTACTGTTAAATAAGTACCCAACCAACGTTGGCGGCGCCATGTCGTGTAGTTCCTATAGTACCCCTGCAGGACTTACGCGTTTGGATAACATAAACTGTGGGCTTGGTGTTAGACTGACTCTGTGCACCCCGACCGCATATGTTAGCCGGATTTGCATTAGCTAGCTCACAGTGCCACTAGAATCTCCTCTTATCGGGGAGAGATTAGTTCCTGGCAACCTTAGATCATGACAACCCCGATCCCTCAGAATCGTGGAAACAATGTACTACTTTTTGCTCAGTCCTTCGTGCTTACTTATTCGGTTTGTCTCAGAGAGTTACACAGAATAAACAGTCTGGGCATTTCAATAAGTATTTATTGAACAGTTGTTATTCTAGTGTAAAATATATGTGCTGCAGCAACCAGCAGACAATACCAGAGATATATTATCAGCAGTACGATAAAAGTGAAGGGATAGAACAGTTCTACCATATTGCAATAATCATGAATACATACATGAATATAAAAAGCATTATGAAAGTGCTCGTACTCCTACGATGCCTAACTAGATGTACCTGAGTGTACCTAGCATATGTGTAGGTCTAAAAGCCTAAGAGCCAAGAATCCTTCTAGGATTTAGTCGAACCCCATTACCTGAATAGAGAGAGTGTGGGACCCCATCCTGGTCTCCAGTTGGACTCTCCGCAAGGGCTGTGTTAGACCTCTGTCAGCTGGAGCGACTGCATGAAAGTCTTGGTTCCCTCTATCTTACCATGGCAAGATGTGGTGTATTTATACCCTAAAGTGTCTCGTCCTTCAGTATGGTTTGTATTGGTCTTTGTTAGACATGAGGAAGACGTCAGGGGTGAACTTTGCACATATATATTATGCGGGACATGTAGCTGGTGAATGCTCATGCATAATTTATGAGTATATTGTAGGCCTGTTTTCGGGAAAGACCTTGCAGTGTTCTAACCACAGACTAGATAACGTTCATCCCTCAGAGTTCGTTGTGTACTGTAGGAAACAAATGTAGGTGAAAGATCATGCCTATATTAGGGCATAGGAGATCATGACTATAATAGGGCATAGACGTTTATGACCAAAATAGGGCATATACGATTATGACCATAATAGGGCATATGCGAATATGACCATATACGGCATATATGAACGCGTCTATCTTAGGGCCTCTATACGAAACGTAACAGTTTGAGTTTCCTAAAGAACTCCGATAGCTCGCAGTGCAAGCGGAACTTGTATAGGCGTGCCGTTGGTACAAACCCAAGACCTCTCTCAAGCACCGTGGCTTCTGTTGGGGTTAGGCTCACTTGAGAGAGGTTGGTAATTAGACTCTCTGATTGCTTGGCTCCATTGCTTGGCTCCATTGTCTTCGCTCTCTCTCCTGTTGATTAACTATATTTATACCAAAGGGGATGATGGACGGAGCGTTAGAGCAAATCAAACACTCACCCCCAGTCAACTGATCTGGGTTTAATCCATCATCATTCTTTAGCTCACTCCACCACCCCAGTTCAGACATGGCCATATGCAAATCAGTCTGACCCTGTGCCTCATGGGAACAGACCAGCCCGAACTGCCAAGCCATGTCTTCCCTGGACCGGAAACAAGCATCCTGGGACCGTTTTCGGGTTCAAAACCCTCATCAGCCAGGCTATCTTGATTCCAGTGGCAAAGTGAGCAAGGGACCCACGTCTGGGCATACCCTGCCAAATTAGGGCGAACAAAGCGATACCAAAGGGGATGATGGACGGAGCGTTAGAGCAAATCAAACACTCACCCCCAGTCAACTGATCTGGGTTTAATCCATCATCATTCTTTAGCTCACTCCACCACCCCAGTTCAGACTTGGCCATATGCAAGTCAGTCTGACCCTGTGCCTCATGGGAACAGTCCAGCCCGAACTGCCAAGCCATGTCTTCCCTGGACCGGAAACAAGCATCCTGGGACCGGTTTCGGGTTCAAACCCTCATCAGCCAGGCTATCTTGATTCCAGTGGCAAAGTGAGCAAGGGACCCACGTCTGGGCATACCCTGCCAACTTAGGGCGAACAAAGCGATACTCAAAGGGGATGATGGACGGAGCGTTAGAGCAAATCAAACACTCACCCCCAGTCAACTGATCTGGGTTTAATCCATCATCATTCTTTAGCTCACTCCACCACCCCAGTTCAGACATGGCCATATGCAAATCAGTCTGACCCTGTGCCTCATGGGAACAGTCCAGCCCGAACTGCCAAGCCATGTCTTCCTGGACCGGAAACAAGCATCCTGGGACCGGTTTCGGGTTCAAAACCCTCATCAGCCAGGCTATCTTGATTCCAGTGGCAAAGTGAGCAAGGGACCCACGTCTGGGCATACCCTGCCAACTTAGGGCGAACAAAGCGATACTAAAGGGGATGATGGACGGAGCGTTAGAGCAAATCAAACACTCACCCCCAGTCAACTGATCTGGGTTTAATCCATCATCATTCTTTAGCTCACTCCACCACCCCAGTTCAGACATGGCCATATGCAAATCAGTCTGACCCTGTGCCTCATGGGAACAGTCCAGCCCGAACTGCCAAGCCATGTCTTCCCTGGACCGGAAACAAGCATCCTGGGACCGGTTTCGGGTTCAAAACCCTCATCAGCCAGGCTATCTTGATTCCAGTGGCAAAGTGAGCAAGGGACCCACGTCTGGGCATACCCTGCCAACTTAGGGCGAACAAAGCGATACCAAAGGGGATGATGGACGGAGCGTTAGAGCAAATCAAACACTCACCCCTAGTCAACTGATCTGGGTTTAATCCATCATCATTCTTTAGCTCACTCCACCACCCCAGTGCAGACATGGCCATATGCAAATCAGTCTGACCCTGTGCCTCATGGGAACAGTCCAGCCCGAACTGCCAAGCCATGTCTTCCCTGGACCGGAAACAAGCATCCTGGGACCGGTTTCGGTTTCAAAACCCTCATCAGCCAGGCTATCTTGATTCCAGTGGCAAAGTGAGCAAGGGACCCACGTCTGGGCATACGCTGCCAACTTAGGGCGAACAAAGCGATACCAAAGGGGATGATGGACGGAGCGTTAGAGCAAATCAAACACTCACCCCCAGTCAACTGATCTGGGTTTAATCCATCATCATTCTTTAGCTCACTCCACCACCCCAGTTCAGACATGGCCATATGCAAATCAGTCTGACCCTGTGCCTCATGGGAACAGTCCAGCCCGAACTGCCAAGCCATGTCTTCCCTGGACCGGAAACAAGCATCCTGGGACCGGTTTCGGGTTCAAAACCCTCATCAGCCAGGCTACCTTGATTCCAGTGGCAAAGTGAGCAAGGGACCCACGTCTGGGCATACCCTGCCAACTTAGGGCGAACAAAGCGATACCAAAGGGGATGATGGACGGAGCGTTAGAGCAAATCAAACACTCACCCCCAGTCAACTGATCTGGGTTTAATCCATCATCATTCTTTAGCTCACTCCACCACCCCAGTTCAGACATGGCCATATGCAAATCAGTCTGACCCTGTGCCTCATGGGAACAGTCCAGCCCGAACTGCCAAGCCATGTCTTCCCTGGACCGGAAACAAGCATCCTGGGACCGGTTTCGGGTTCAAAACCCTCATCAGCCAGGCTATCTTGATTCCAGTGGCAAAGTGAGCAAGGGACCCACGTCTGGGCATACCCTGCCAACTTAGGGCGAACAAAGCGATACCAAAGGGGATGATGGACGGAGCGTTAGAGCAAATCAAACACTCACCCCCAGTCAACTGATCTGGGTTTAATCCATCATCATTCTTTAGCTCACTCCACCACCCCAGTTCAGACATGGCCATATGCAAATCAGTCTGACCCTGTGCCTCATGGGAACAGTCCAGCCCGAACTGCCAAGCCATGTCTTCCTGGACCGGAAACAAGCATCCTGGGATCGGTTTCGGGTTCAAAACCCTCATCAGCCAGGCTATCTTGATTCCAGTGGCAAAGTGAGCAAGGGACCCACGTCTGGGCATACCCTGCCAACTTAGGGCGAACAAAGCGATACCAAAGGGGATGATGGACGGAGCGTTAGAGCAAATCAAACACTCACCCCCAGTCAACTGATCTGGGTTTAATCCATCATCATTCTTTAGCTCACTCCACCACCCCAGTTCAGACATGGCCATATGCAAATCAGTCTGACCCTGTGCCTCATGGGAACAGTCCAGCCCGAACTGCCAAGCCATGTCTTCCCTGGACCGGAAACAAGCATCCTGGGACCGGTTTCGGGTATCGCTTTGTTCGCCCTAAGTTGGCAGGGTATGCCCAGACGTGGGTCCCTTGCTCACTTTGCCACTGGATTCAAGCTAGCCTGGCTGATGACGGCTGAATAGCCAGAAACCGGTCCCAGGATGCTTGTTTCCGGTCCAGGGAAGACATGGCTTGGCAGTTCGGGCTGGACTGTTCCCATGAAGCACAGGGTCAGACTGATTTGCATATGGCCATGTCTGAACTGGGGTGGTGGAGTGAGCTAAAGAATGATGATGAATTAAACCCAGATCAGTTGACTGGGGGTGAGTGTTTGATTTGCTCAAGCGCTCCGTCCATCATCCCCTTTGGTATAACTATATTTAGGCAGCGCACAGCTGCAAGAGTTTTTTTTTTTTTCCTCTCAATACCGAACCTCTGACTAAACTTTGGCAGCAGTATGGAGATCCCAGGGCTTTCATTTACTGAAGCAGAGGTGGATGCCATTTGGCAGGCCCCTCTTTGTTTGCTGATCCCTCGATAGCACAGACTATCTCCCAAACCACCGAATGGGACAAGTTAATGGAACAAAAATGTAACAGAATTCGAACCATCCTGCATGGTACAATTTTAACAGAGTACCTGCGGAACAACACGGCACCCAAAGGCCTGCTGGTTACAAATGCTCCCCGCATCTTCTTAGAAGATGCAGTGTTTAGAAAAGAATGGGCCCAAATCGCGTGGCACTGTACCCGCGATTGTCTGGTTCTTATTATAAAAACTGCATTGAGATTATCTGAAGCAATGATGGTGGAAATCCAACTCACCGAAAATCATTTTAAAACAACACTCACAGGGTATAAAAATAAGCTGGAGGAATTAAATAAAAAAGTTAATAACTATAAAGAGAACCTCACACAGTCTAAGGTACAGAAATTCCAGAAAGACCTGAAAAGATTTGCATTCAACAAAGTCTACCCTTACGCTGACCCTGATTACACACCTCCCCCAAGGAACACAAACAACTCGGGCATATCTGAGGATGATGCATCCACAACGAGTGGGTCTAGTGGAGGCAGTTATAGACCCAGACAGAGGGGTAGGGGAAGGAACAGACAACACTACCCGCAGCAGACATGGTCTTCTTTTCCAACACCGGGAGTGGAGGCTTCCATAATCAGTTCCAGCATCCCCAATTCCCGATGATGGGTTGGAACCCAGCATTGATGCCAATTCCTCGATACCCACAAAACATGTACAGACCGCCTTTTTTAGAGAGGGGCAGAAGGGGAAGAGGGAAAAGAAGAGGGACAAATCAAGTCCATTGGGAAGAGGAGGATGCAGTGGGGAACAACACACGCAGCAAATCCCGGGATCAACAAGCGGGAACAAGCAATCAGAGAGTCTAATTACTGACCTCTCTCACGTGAGCCTAACCCCAACAGAAGCCACGGTGCTTGAGAGAGGTCTTAAGTTTGTACCAACGGCATGCCTAGACAAGTTCCGCTTCACTACGAGCTGTCGGAGTTCTTTATGAAACTCAAACTCAAGGCTTACTTTTAAAAGCTAGGACCCACTGAGACTCCTCAGGTGAAACAGGCCTAAGACTTAAGTCTACTTTTAACCCACCTCCACACACAGTCCCAGCTGAAATACTTGCCTTTGAGCAGGCGGTATTTAATGATGTTGAGACATTTGAGGAAACTGGAGTGTTCAAGAATCTGAGTGCGGCAGAGTTTCAAGCTCTTCAATCCCTACAGTCCAATACCTCTATTGTCATAAAGCCGGCGGACAAGGGCGGTGGCGTGGTCATCCAGGACATAGCGGACTATGACAAGGAATGCAGGCGCCTCCTGAATGACCGCAAAAACTATACCCCACTGTCCATAGACCCATCCCCACAACTCAGGGCACAGATCACCAATTTGGTTAACTGTGCAGAAGCTAATGGGCATATTTCCAAGCATGAAGCTGATTTTTTGACGACAGGTGATGGAGTCGTCCCAAACTTCTATACCTTGCCTAAGACACACAAGAATAGGACGCCTCCCCCGGGACGCCCCATCGTTTCAGGTATCGTCTCACTGCTGGAGCCTCTATCACGTTTTTGTGATTTCTTCTTGAAGCCTCTAATACAAAAGACCACTACCTACCTCAAAGACACTAAGAGTCTCTTGGCCCTCTTACAAGATCTTACAGTGGACGAAGACTCTACCATTCTGGTCTCACTTGATATCGAGAGTCTTTATACCAGCATCCCCCAGGATGAGACTATCAGGGTACTTAGCGAGGCACTAAATGAGGCAACCTGGGTTTACCAGACCCCCAAACAGTTCATCATCGAATGTGCCACTCTGGCACTCAAACAAAAAAAATTTGAGTACAAAGGGGACCTGTTCCTGCAAACTACAGGGACTTCAATGGGCAGTACATTCGCCCCGAGCGTAGCCGGCCTCTATGTGCACGATTTTGAACGCAAGCATATCCTGACAACAGACAACCCTTACGCGTCCTTTATATCTTTTTGGAAAAGATATATTGACGACATTCTCGTAATCTGGCAAGGACCTGAACGTCCCTTTGATGGAAGTTCTTGAATGGATTAACACCCGTGATGCCAACCTAAGGTTCACACATGCCTTTGACAGAGAAGAGATGATCTTCCTGGACGTTATGGACAGAGGGCATTTGAGCCCTCTGAGGAGGCCAGTTGGCCAGGGGGACAGTGTGAGGTTGGTAGGGCCTAATGTGATTTATGTGCTAATATACTAGATGTGTTTTATGTACCATGATTTGTGCCTCTGATGTTTATGTTTAGGAGGTTATTCCCTAATCTGAGGTTTAGGCTTATGAGGTTATTGCATAATGTGTTTATGGTTGTGAGGTTTATTGCATAATGTGTTGATGCTTGTGAGGTTTATTGAATAATATGATTTATGTTGCAGGATATGATGCTGAGTCATTATGTTACCAGTAGTTACTGGTAGTGTTTTACATTTTCTACTTGTGCATTTGTGATGGTTCTGACAGTGGCCCGATTGGCCCTGTCAGGTGTATCTAATCCCCTGTAAATATTGCCTAGTGCCAGTTGGCACAGTGTAAATGTGTGATTATGTTTCTAATGTGTTTATGATAATAGAAAGGCTATTTTTTATATAACCTTGTGTGGAGTTCCTTTTGTGGTGTGCCTAGTGGGTTGCTGATGTGTGTGTGTGTTGTGCAAACGCTTTACACATTGCCTCTGGGATAAGCCTGACTGCTCGTGCCAAGCTACCAAGGGGGTGAGCAGGGGTTATCTTCAGCGTGTAACTCCCTTGCACTGACTAGAGTGGTGGTTTCTGCCTGGCTTTGACGCAAGCCTTAGCCAAACAGAAATCCCATTTCTAACACCTCCCTTGGTTGGTTCCTAGCCCGTTTACAACTCCTTTTAAGGATCCTCTTAGGGTATCCCCGCTTTTGAAGTTTGTTAGTTTGTTCTGCCGACTGGGAGCGGTAATCCTCCACCTTACTGCAGTTGCGCCTTATCCTCAGGTATTGTCCGTATGGAAGATTTTCCCGCAAAGGTCTGGGGTGAAAGCTAGAGAATTCGAGTAGGTTGCTCTTAGCTGTGGGCTTATAGTGGGTCTTGGTAGACAGTTTCCCTTCTGTCTTGGAGATAACAACGTCCAGGAAGATCATCTCTTCTCTGTCAAAGGCATATGTGAACCTTAGGTTGGCATCACAGTAGTGTGAAACCAAAATGGCTGTTTGTCACTACCAGGACATGTCACGCACTTAAGGTACATGTCCTATCTTTTACCTACAATGCACCCTGCCCATAGGGCTAGCTATGGCCTACCTTAGGGGTGACTGACATGCAGTAAAAGGGGGGTCACAGACATGGCACACACTTTAGGTGCCACGTCACAGCGGCAGTAACACTGCGCGCACAGGCCCTGCAATGGCAGAGGCCTGAGATAGGTTTGCAAGGCTACTTTGGTGGGTGGCGCAATCAGCGCTGCAAGCCCACCAGTAGCATTTAATTTACCAGCCCTGGGTATATGGGATACCACTTTACAAGGGACTGACAGGTAAATTAAATAGGCCAAAGGGGTGTAGACCAATCTTACCATATGTAACACAGAGAGCGCACGCACTTTACACTGGACAGCAGTGCTAAAGTGCCCAGAGGCCTAAAACCACCAACACCATGTCAGAAAAAAGGCTAGGAGAAAGGCAAAAAGTTTAGGGATGACCCTGCAAAAAGGGCCAAGTCCAACAGGAGGCCCTCCTTGAGGACATCCCCAAGCACATTGAAGAAGTCCCGCTTACCTGTGTAACCACGTACAGTGTTGCTTCTAACGTCATCACTAAATCAATAAACAAACATTGGCGAATACTGGAAAGCAACAATAGGAATTGGAAAAAACGCTTATTTTCTGTCAAAAATGCTAGAAGCATTAGGGTCGCACGAGTACACACTCGCCCTAGGAAAACTTACAATGAAGAAAATCCCTCTGTACTCAATGCTTGGGGCCTGCCCAGAGTCACAGGACATTTCCCCTGTGGAAATTGTAGTGTCTGCCATTTAACCGCACCCACAAAAACCTTCGACCTGGAAAGTGGCAAATCATGGACCCAGCGTTCCCACACTAACTGCAACTCAACCAATGTGGTTTACCTTATCACGTGTCCATACGGATTAAGGTATGAGGGCATGACCACACGCAAAATAAAATAACGTGTGTGTGAACACCGAAGCAACATCCGGTGCAAAAAGAGCACAACAAGGATGACCGAACATTTTCTGCAGTCCAATCATACTACTAACGATTTGTATTGGACAGTCATTGAGCAAATAAAACCTGGGAACAACTCATCACAAATACTGTTCGAGAAGGAACAGCGGTGGGTTTACCGCCTTGCAACACACACACAGGGACTTAACGATAATATCCCGTGGGGTTCTGCGTTGCGACGCTGAAGAATCTCTGACTTTACCTCTGTGTCCTATTAACCACCAGTCCTGTAACTAGACACATGTTGAATAACTTGACTGAGTCCAACACCAACAGTTTCATATCATTAACTGGGTTTAACAGATAATCATCATAACTAGACTGAGGTACTTGACAGTCGGACAAGACGGTCCATACGATTGTCTCTGACTGACACATATCATGCCTCTGCATGCAGGATCTCCACCTTAGACTTAGAGGAAGGAATACAACAATAAAAACACATGGGCCAGCATCACACCTGGCATTACACATTCTTTACATGCCTGGCCTCATCTAATACCTTTAATTAATTTTTTATGACAAGGCTATCACTTTAGGTACTGGACATTTGGTGTTTTTTTGTGCCATTTTCTCGCACATAACTCCGGTCATGCTTACACAGATTATGCCAACCGTGCATGCGCATAGACTCATGATATACAAAACTTCTTTCTCCTTGCACAGTTTCTAGGCTCCGGTAACCATTCCCGTCTGCCCTTCTGTGAGATAGTTCATAGTACCAAGGGGGTGATCTTTTCCAAACATTTCCCGATTCTGCAATGCGTACACAATTAAGTTTTGTCCTTTTGAAATTTGCTTCAGTTAATGCTAGTTCAACGCTCTAGCTTCCCGGGGCGCACAGATGACGTAGGCGTATGCTTGTACGTCCTTTCATCATCAGAAGCGTGCCACTGGCTTTTCGAGACAGTTACGGCTCGATACTCGCTTTATAAGCTCCCCGACCCGGCACCGTGACATCCACGGGGTCCTCAGGAAGGGAGTATGCAGGTACCATACGGGTGCTTGGCTTTGATGAAGTGAGTCACGATCCTCCTTTTTTCCAGCTACCGAAGGTAAAATAATGGCCATGACTGCAGTAACACTTTGTTACTTGATTTTGTCTTTACCTTTGCAGCGTGTGACTACAAGCCACCGCCCCCCACCAGGACCCATGTTGTAAAGTTACCCTATACCTTAAGTAAGCCTGACCTCCTCCAAACATACGGTCTGCCTATTTTACTTGTGTCACGAGCCTCACGACCGCTCGTGATCCTTTTTTGAGTTTAGTCATATTCACTTGTTTTTAAATATATTGTACTGACCGGCAACACCCGTGTCGGCGTGCAGGAATGAAGCGCGCTGTGGATCACAATTTACCTAGTATCAAATTAAAACTTGAGCCTGGTATTTCACCAGGTCCCGTGTATAGCACAATGAGCTAGTGCTAATTACGCATGCATCACTTTCACTGATAAGCACCATAGCTTTCTAATAATAAGCCTATTGTTGCACACTGAAGAGCACGGAACAGCGGTATGAGCGTGGTCACCTCTTGACAATTCAAGCACTCAAACAACCATTTATATTCTGTCATGTGACTTGTGTTGTCTCTTTGTATGTCTTCTTGTTTTTACAGATTCATACGGCTTTCAGGAATTCTGAAGGCATTGCTATAACCGTAAGTTAATTCGGTCTTTCAATACCACAGGTTAGGGTGCGCCTTAGCGTGCGCATACCGCCGTGGTATTTTGGTCCTGACGAATGCCTCGCTAAGGGCGAAAGGAGGCAGAAACATGTTGACCACACACTATTTTTTACACTAGGATGTATCTGGTCAATTTAACCGGTTCTTAAACATCCATCACACTGCTTTTAACCTGTGCCTAGTTTTCCACAAACAAATAGTTTTGGATAAACCAAGGCATTTTTAAATCATTTTCACTCACTTTCTTCACACTTGCGTGACCAGAAAAACCCGCTGCGCTGCAGCCAAGCGTTGTAGCACACCAGGGAGGCACTCAGCCTCTCTGGTGGGAACCCAATGATGAAGCATGTCACCAACCACGTTGGTGAGTGAGGGTTCTTTTTAAAAACAAGAGTGACTCCTCTTGCTGGCTCTTCTTCTTCTGTTTTGGTTGCACTCTTCTGTTGTTTATTTGATATTGCCATTAGGGGGACCAAGAGTGGCTCCAATGTCTTCCCTCTCTCTCCTGTTGATTAACTACATTATTTTTGCAGCCCAATATATATATATATATATATATATATATATTCACTGAAAAACCGTAGGTTTCAGGCACGTTATAGTTACAAATTAGCATTTTAAAAACCTTTGAAATTCACTGAAAAACCATAGGTTTCAGACACGTTATAGTTAGAAATTAGCATTTAAAAACCTTTGAAATTCACTGAAAAAACCATAGGTTTTAGGGACAGTTATAGTTAGTTGGACATTGCACTCGTACAAAACCCGTGAAATTCCCCCGTTATAGTTAGTTCAGCTAACTATAACTCGCGCCCCCGCAATGCACTGCTGATGACGTCACATATTACATCACTCATGACATGGTCAGTGACATCACTGATGACATCACTGATGACATCTCAAATGACATCACTGATGACATCATCCAGTGACTGTGTGTTTCTGTAAAGTTTAAATATGTTTAATATATATAGGGAAAGGCGTATTGAAGAATGAGTGGGTGTATAAGTGTCTGAATGGATGATTTAGTACGTGCGTGACTGACTCTACAAGTGAGTGATTAAACGTATCTTACTGAATGCATGGGTTAGTGACTAAACTGTGTGAATGTCTGTATCCGTCTGTTGGTGTGTAAGTGGATGCATGGATTTGCGAATAGCTACATGAGTGTCTATATGGGTTATTGATTGGTTCTATGAGTATCTGTATGGGTGCCTGAGTGTTTGTGTGGATGGGGTGTGTGCGACTGTGCATAGATGTGTGAGTGGGTGATTCACTGGGTGGATGGTTTCAAGAGTGCATCTGTGATAGACTGTATGGTGGGTAAGTGTGTGTAAGAGTGTGTTAGTGAGTGAATGTATGTCCCAGTGGTACATGTGTGAGTAACTACATATGTGAAAGGCAGTATATATGTGTATTGGAGTATATAAATAGCTATAAGCGAGAGTGAGTGATTGTGATAGTGGCTGTATGGATGAGTGTGTGCTTGTATCAGTGATTGTATAAGAGCGTAACAATGTGCTAGTATTTGTATGATTAAGTGAGCTGGTGTGTGTATAGGTGAGTAAATGGCAGTGTGTTTAATTATTTGCATGACTGACTAGGTGTGTGAGTACCTCTATGGATGAGTGGCGGTGTTTGAGTGTCTATATAGGAGTAAGAGTGCATATGATAGTCCTGTACTGAGTGACCATAAGTATGAGTGACTGTACGGGTGAGTGAGTGGATGTGTGTGTGTAGACCTAAGAATCAGTGAGTGGGTATGTACTTATTGGTGTTGGAGTGTCTATGGTTTTGCGAATGGCATTCTGTAATTTAGATTGGGTGTATCAAAGGTTATATTAGGGTGTGAGGAGCTGCATCAGATTATCACGTGGATGATGTCATCAGTGATGTCATTTGAGATGTCATCAGTGATGTCATCAGTGATGTCACTGACCATGTCATGAGTGATGTAATATGTGACGTCATCAGCAGTGCATTGCGGGGCGCGAGTTATAGTTAGCTGAACTAACTATAACGGGGGAATTTCACGGGTTTTGTACAAGTGCAATGTCCAACTAACTATAACTGTCCCTAAAACCTATGGTTTTTTCAGTGAATTTCAAAGGTTTTTTAAATGCTAATTTCTAACTATAACGTGTCTGAAACCTATGGTTTTTTCAGTGAATTTCAAAGGTTTTTAAAATGCTAATTTGTAACTATAACGTGCCTGAAACCTACGGTTTTTTCAGTGAATTTCAAAGGTTTTTTAAATGACAATTTTTAAATGTATTAATTTTTATATTAATTTTTTTCATACTGATTTACTACATTTTTAGAAACAATTTCTTTTACATATTTTATTTTTTAAATTACATTGTAATTACATTATACATTACATTACAAAAAATACTTTCTCAGAATGAATTACTTTAGTTTAAATACTTTGCACATAGGCAATAGACTTTTAAGTACAGTAGTTACAGTTGTTGCAATGGGCAACACATTTTCAAACACAATGCAACATTCAGCTCAATGTGAATTTCTAGTTAAATGCAATTAGTTACTTTATGGATTACTTTTCTAACCACAGGACTGGATCCTAGATTCAGTCCTGGTACATCTCCTGTAAACAGTTGAGTAAAAGCGTTTTGGTTACAGTCGTGATTTTTAAGGAATATTATTGTATTTTAAAAGTTGACACTTAGAAACTTTTTCTCATAGAATCACCAATGTTATCCTATGGAAGGAAATTCACTTAGCAGGTAAAAACTGTTATCGATTACTTTTTCTTACTCAGTGTTGGATCCTGGATCCAGCACTGGTGCATCTCCTGTAAACAGTTGAAAGAATGCGTTTAAGTCAGACAGGCGATTTTTAAGGAATATTTGTAGTTTGTGAAAATCGACACTTTGAAACTTTTCTGCTGAAAACCAGACAATGGATTCCTATGGAAGAAAATATAAGTTACTGGTAAGTACGGTTAAAATTACTTTTGAGGATCAGTACTGGGCTGAAAGATGCAGCACTGAGGTCTCTCCTGATAACAGATGAGTAAATCGGAATTCGTATTTCGGCTGATTTTAGATGAATATTTTAAAGTTCCAAAACTCCACACTTAGAAGAATTTCCAAGTGAAACCAGTCAATGTTAGCCTATGAAGGAAATTCAAGTTACCGGTAAGTACGGTTAAAATTACTTTTCAGGACCAGTACTGGGCTGAAAGATACAGCACTGAGGTCTCTCCTGATAGCAGGTGAGTAAATCGGAATTCGTATTTTCGGCTGATTTTAGAGGAATATTTTAAAGTTCCAAAACTCCACACTTAGAAGAATTTCCAAGTGAAACCAGTCAATGTTAGCCTATGAAGGAAATTCAAGTTACCGGTAAGTACGGTTAAAATTACTTTTGAGGATCAGTACTGGGCTGAAAGATGCAGCACTGAGGTCTCTCCTGATAACAGGTGAGTAAATCGGAATTCGTATTTCGGCTGATTTTAGAGGAATATTTTAAAGTTCCAAAACTCCACACTTAGAAGAATTTCCAAGTGAAACCAGTCAATGTTAGCCTATGTAAGGAAATGCAAGTTACTGGTAAGTACGGTTAAAATTACTTTTCAGGACCAGTACTGGGCTGAAAGATGCAGCACTGAGGTCTCTCCTGATAACAGGTGAGTAAATCAGAATTCGGATTTCGGCTGATTTTAGAGGAATATTTCTATGTTTCAAAAATCAACACTTAGAAACTTTTTCAGCAAAAAGCAGGCAATGATATCCTATGGAAGGAAATTCAAGTTACTGGTAAGTACGGTTAAAATTACTTTTGAGGATCAGTACTGGGCTGAAAGATGCAGCACTGAGGTCTCTCCTGATAACAGGTGAGTAAATCGGAATTCGTATTTCGGCTGATTTTAGAGGAATATTTTAAAGTTCCAAAACTCCACACTTAGAAGAATTTCCAAGTGAAACCAGTCAATGTTAGCCTATGAAGGAAATTCAAGTTACCGGTAAGTACGGTTAAAATTACTTTTGAGGATCAGTACTGGGCTGAAAGATGCAGCACTGAGGTCTCTCCTGATAACAGGTGAGTAAATCGGAATTCGTATTTCGGCTGATTTTAGAGGAATATTTTAAAGTTCCAAAACTTCACACTTAGAAGAATTTCCAAGTGAAACCAGTCAATGTTAGCCTATGAAGGAAATTCAAGTTACCGGTAAGTACGGTTAAAATTACTTTTCAGGACCAGTACTGGGCTGAAAGATGCAGCACTGAGGTCTCTCCTGATAACAGGTGAGTAAATCAGAATTCGTATTTCGGCTGATTTTAGAGGAATATTTGCACAATGGTGAAGGGAGGGGGCGGGGCCTGAGGTGACATCTGTGCAAACGCGCCCGTGGCGCGTTTTAAGTTGGGGGATTAAGTCCCCTTGAATCATGAGGGTCCCTACGGGCCAACTAGCCCACCAGGAACCTCCAGTATGCGCCAGGGGCTGCGTTGCAGAGACATGTACAGAGGCCACACCCTTTTACACCTCTCTGCAACGCAGCTCTGTGGCGCTTTCTGGACGTACCTGTTGGGCTAGTTGGCCCCAGGGACCCTCAGGATTGAAGAGGATTTAATTCCCCATCTTAAAACGCGCCACGGGGCCTGTTTGCACACATGTCACCTGAAGCCCCGCCCCTTCCCTTCACCACTGTGCAAACGCGCCCGTGGCGCGTTTTAAGTCAGGGGATTAACTCCCTTGAATCCTGAGGGTCCCTGGGGTGCAACTAGCCCACCATATACCTCCAAAGCGCCATAGAGCTGCGTTGCAGAGAGGTGTAAAAGGGGCGTGGCCTCTGTACACCTCTCTGCAAGGCAGCCCCCTGGCGCATACTGGAGGTTCCTGGTGGGCTAGTTGGCCCCCAGGGACCCCCAGTATTCAAGGGGAATTGTTCTCCTCTGCAAACGCGCCAGGGGGCGCATTTGCAGAGTAGTGAAGGAAGGGGGCGGCGCCTACGGGCCCGATCGTTTTTTTGTTGTTGTTTTTTTTCCCCCCCTGAAGGGGGGCTGTGTGGCCCCCCTTCCTTTTTCCTATTTTTAGGCCCTGGGGACCCCATCCCCCAGGGCCTTACCCCTTTTTTTAAACTAGAAGGGGGCCGCGTGGCCCCCCTTCCCTGGGCCTGTATTGGCCCCGGGGACCCCATCCCCCGGGCATGGCCTCTTTTTTTATTTGGAGGGGGCTGCCTGGCCCCCTCCTCAGGCTATTTAAGGCCCCGGGGACCCCATCCCCGGGCCGGCCTTGCACTTTTTTTAAATTTTTTTCCCATTTTTTACTTTGGGGAGGGGGCTGCGTGGCCCCCTCCGTGGCCACTTATGGCCCCGGGGACCCCATCCCCCGGGGCCTGGCCTCTCGTTGGGGACTGTGGGGGGTCCCCAAGCCCCCACAGTCCTGCCGGCTCCCCGTGTCCTACGGGAGCCGGCATTGCTGCTACACATGGGGAGCTGCTAAGATGCAGCTCCCCATGTGGAAAAGCAATCGGCTTTGGATATTCCAATATCCAAAGCAAGTTTGCAATGACAGGACGGGAGCCGCGAGGCTCCCGTCCTGTCATTGCAAACAGCAGTGTCCCGGGGGTAGGCACCCCGGGACACTGCAGGAGCCGGCTCTGGGGGTGGCGGTCCCCAGGGCCACCACAGGCTCCAGGAGGAGGGCCGCGCGGCCCCCTCCCTACATTTTGAAAGCCCCGGGAGGTGGTGGTCTCGGGCGTGTGGGGCTGGAGCCCCCACACAGGTTTTTAATTTTAAAAAAGAAGCCCCGGGGAGGTGGTGGTCCTCGGGCTGCGGGAGGGCTCAGAGCCCTCCCGCACCATTATACATAAAGCCCCGGGGGTGGTGGTCCCCGGGCTTGGGGGCCCTTAGAGGCCCCCACACATAAAATTAACCCCCCCAGCATGCCCTCGGGACTTGGCCCACCCGGGGGCCAATTAACATCGAAGCGCGGGAGACCGCGCTTCGATTTTTTTTTTTTGGCAGGATTCGCGCTCCCTGAGCTCATCCTGCCGATTTAGGGGGTTAGGGTGTTTCTACCCTGCCCCCTTTGTGCGCTTTGCGCACTTGTTTCTGTCCCTCGGTTCTACCGAGGGATAAAATGGCTGCCAACACTTCCTGATTTGGAGTGTTGACAGCCAATTAACATAAAGCTCGTGCTCGGGAGGATCCGCGGCCCTAGATATATCTATCTTTTTACTTTTGATTTTCTCAGCAACTACTGAACGGATTTACACCATTTAACAAGAAGGGTTCTTTCTGAACCAAGAACTACCTCTTTGCCAAATTTGGTGTAATTCCGTTCAGCAGTTCGGGCTGTAGCCGTGTCTAAAATGAGAGCATATTTTCTGTAAATTCACATTATCTTTCTCAGTCATGTGAGAATGAAGTCTGACATTCTCAGTAAAACATGTACATCCAACAAGGGCAGAGACTGTCAGTTGATTCCTTTGTGTTCTACTGCAGCTTCCCAGAGTGTTCTAAAGAGCATCTAGAGTGCTAACAGCCTTACTTATGACAAAAGTATGGCACACCTGAAGCCATCTTGATTGGAATAAACTGGTAACACTTAAAACATTTAATTTAAAAAGGAACAAAATGAAGGGGTTCATCTTGTCATAGAAATTATGGTTAGTGCTCTGGAAAGAAAAATTAGGACATGTTTCAAGTGTGATCTCAAATATCTTCCTGTTATATTTCAACAGGAGCAGCCTGTCAGTTGATGCCTTTGTGTTCTACTGCAGCTTCCCAGAGTGTTCTAAAGAACAACTAGAGCGCTAACAGTCTTACTTATGACAAAAGTATGGCACACCTGAAGCCATCTTGATTGGAATAAACTGGTAACACTTAAAACATTTAATTTAAAAAGGAACAAAATGATGGGGTTCATTTTGTAATAGAAATTATGGTTAGTGCTGTAGAAAGAAAAATTAGGACATGTTTCAAGTGTGATCTCAAATATCTTCCTGTTATATTTCAACAGGAGCAGCCTGTCAGTTGATGCCTTTGTGTTCTACTGCAGCTTCCCAGAGTGTTCTAAAGAACAACTAGAGCACTAACAGACTTACTTATGACAAAAGTATGGCACACCTGAAGCCATCTTGATTGGAATAAACTGGTAACACTTAAAACATTTAATTTAAAAAGGAACAAAATGATGGGGTTCATTTTGCCATAGAAATTATGGTTAGTGCTGTAGAAAGAAAAATTAGGACATGTTTTAAGTGAGATCTCAAATATCTTCCTGTTATATTTCAACAGGAGCAGCCTGTCAGTTGATGCCTTTGTGTTCTACTGCAGCTTCCCAGAGTGTTCTAAAGAACAACTAGAGTGCTAACAGCCTTACTTATGACAAAAGTATGGCACACCTGAAGCCATCTTGATTGGAATAAACTGGTAACACTTAAAACATTTAATTTAAAAAGGAACAAAATGAGGGGGTTCATTTTGCCATAGAAATTATGGTTAGTGCTGCAAAAAGAAAATTTAGTGCATGTTTTAAGTGAGATCTCAAATCCTCTTCTATTTCATTAGAAAATTCTGACATGCAGACTGAAACAATCACTTTCAATACCAGCAGCAGACTTCCAGTTAACTCCTTGGTGAGCAGTAGCTTTACTACAGTGATCTAATGAACAACTAGAGTGCTAACATTCTGAATTTATGGCAAATGTGTGACACATCTGAATGCCTTCTTGATGGAATCAAAGTAAAAACTGAAAGCATTTCCTACTGAGGAGACTGCAGTAAATGAGGAAATTAGGAAACTTCATAACAAAGAAGTCTTCCAAGATGGCCACCAGTGAAAAAAGAGCCCAAATGTAGCACAAATATTACCCAGATGTAGCCCACATATAGCCCAATGACAAAAGTGTGCAAAACACTTTTTATTTTTAGTTTTTTGCAGTTTTATGTAGTGCAGACTGGTCAGGTATTGGAGCGTTGCATCTTAAAACATGACCCCCTACACTACAAAAACACCACTGCACTACCCTAAACCCTAAAACACTACCCCCAGCACGACCCCCTACACTACACAAGCACCACTGCACTATCCTAAACCCTAAAACACTACCCCCAGCATGACCCCCTACACTA
The DNA here is from genome assembly GCA_963921515.1 of Calotriton arnoldi. Lineage (NCBI taxonomy): Eukaryota > Metazoa > Chordata > Amphibia > Caudata > Salamandridae > Calotriton > Calotriton arnoldi. Next base: position 4,323,060 of record CAWUFW010000089.1, on the reverse strand, counting down.
CACAAACACCACTGCACTACCCTAAACCCTAAAACACTACCCCAACACCACTGCACTAACCTAAATCCTAAAACACTACCCCCAGCACTACCCCCTACACTACCCAAACACCACTGCACTACCCTAAAACATGACCCCCTACACTACACAAACACCACTGCACTACCCTAAACCCTAAAACACTACCTCCAGCACGACACCTACACTACACAAGCACCACTGCACTACCCTAAACCCTAAAACACTACCCCCAGCACGACCCCCTACACTACACAAACACCACTGCACTAACCTAAATCCTAAAACACTACCCCCAGCACGACCCCCTACACTACCCAAACACCACTGCGCTACCCTAAAACATGACCCCCTACACTACACAAACACCACTGCACTACCCTAAACCCTAAAACACTACCCCCAGCACGACCCCTACACTACACAAGCACCACTGCACTACCCTAAACCCTAAAACACTACCCCCAGCACGACCCCCTACACTGCCCGAACACCACTGCACTGCCCTAAACCCTGAAACACCAGCCCCTGCACGACCCCCTACACTGCCCGAACACCACTGCACTGCCCTAAACCCTGAAACACCAACCCTAGCACGACCCCCTACACTGCCCGAACACCACTGCACTGCCCTAAACCCTGAAACACCACCCCTTCACGACCCCCTACACTGCCCGAACACCACTGCACTGCCCTAAACCCTGAAACACCACCCCCAGCACGCCCCTACACTGCTCGAACACCACTGCACTGCCCTAAACCCTGAAACACTACCCCCAGCAAGACCTCCTACACTGCCCGAACACCACTGCACTGCCCTAAACCCTGAAACATCACCCCCAGCAAGACCCCCTACACTGCCCGAACACCACTGCCCTAAACCCTGAAACACCACCCCCAGCACGACCCCCTACACTGCCCGAACACCACTGCACTGCCCTAAACCCTGAAACACCACCCCCAGCATGACCCCCTACACTGCCTGAACACCACTGCACTGCCCTAAACCCTGCAATACCACCCCTGCACGACCCCCTACACTGCCCGAACACTACTGCACTGCCCTAAACCCTGAAACACCATCCCCAGCACGACCCCTACACTGCACGAACACCACTGCACTGCCCTAAACCCTGAAACACTACCCCCAGCAAGACCCCCTACACTGCCCGAACACCACTGCACTGCCCTAAACCCTGAAACATCACCCCCAGCAAGACCCCCTACACTGCCCGAACACCACTGCCCTAAACCCTGAAACACCACCCCCTGCATGACCCCCTACACTGCCCAAACACCACTGCACTGCCCTAAACCCTGAAACACCACCCCCAGCATGACCCCCTACACTGCCCGAACACCACTGCACTGCCCTAAACCCTGAAACACCACCCCTGCACGATCCCCTACACTGCCCGAACACTACTGCACTGCCCTAAACCCTGAAACACCACCCCTAGCACGACCCCCTACACTGCACATACACCACTGCACTGCCCTAAACCCCGAAACACTACCCCCAGCAAGACCCCCTACACTGCCCAAACACCACTGCACTGCCCTAAACCCTGAAACATCACCCCCAGCAAGACCCCCTACACTGCCCGAACACCACTGCACTAAACCCTGAAACACCACCCCCAGCAAGACCCCCTACACTGCCCGAACACCACGGCACTGCCCTAAACCCTGAAACACCACCCCAGCATGACCCCCTACATTGCCCGAACACCACTGCACTGCCCTAAACCCTGAAACACCACCCCCAGCACGACCCCCTACACTGCCCGAACACCACTGCACTATCCTAAACCCTAAAACACTACCCCCAGCATGACCCCCTACACTACACAAACACCACTGCACTACCCTAAACCCTAAAACACTACCCCAACACCACTGCACTAACCTAAATCCTAAAACACTACCCCCAGCACTACCCCCTACACTACCCAAACACCACTGCACTACCCTAAAACATGACCCCCTACACTACACAAACACCACTGCACTACCCTAAACCCTAAAACACTACCCCCAGCACGACACCTACACTACACAAGCACCACTGCACTACCCTAAACCCTAAAACACTACCCCCAGCACGACCCCCTATACTACACAAACACCACTGCACTAACCTAAATCCTAAAACACTACCCCCAGCACGACCCCCTACACTACCCAAACACCACTGCGCTACCCTAAAACATGACCCCCTACACTACACAAACACCACTGCACTACCCTAAACCCTAAAACACTACCCCCAGCACGACCCCCTACACTACACAAGCACCACTGCACTACCCTAAACCCTAAAACACTACCCCCAGCACGACCCCCTACACTGCCCGAACACCACTGCACTGCCCTAAACCCTGAAACACCAGCCCCTGCACGACCCCCTACACTGCCCGAACACCACTGCACTGCCCTAAACCATGAAACACCAACCCTAGCACGACCCCCTACACTGCCCGAACACCACTGCACTGCCCTAAACCCTGAAACACCACCCCCTTCACGACCCCCTACACTGCCCGAACACCACTGCACTGCCCTAAACCCTGAAACACCACCCCCAGCACGCCCCCTACACTGCTCGAACACCACTGCACTGCCCTAAACCCTGAAACACTACCCCCAGCAAGACCTCCTACACTGCCCGAACACCACTGCACTGCCCTAAACCCTGAAACATCACCCCCAGCAAGACCCCCTACACTGCCCGAACACCACTGCCCTAAACCCTGAAACACCACCCCCAGCACGACCCCCTACACTGCCCGAACACCACTGCACTGCCCTAAACCCTGAAACACCACCCCCAGCATGACCCCCTACACTGCCTGAACACCACTGCACTGCCCTAAACCCTGAAATACCACCCCCTGCACGACCCCCTACACTGCCCGAACACTACTGCACTGCCCTAAACCCTGAAACACCATCCCCAGCACGACCCCCTACACTGCACAAACACCACTGCACTGCCCTAAACCCTGAAACACTACCCCCAGCAAGACCCCTACACTGCCCGAACACCACTGCACTGCCCTAAACCCTGAAACATCACCCCCAGCAAGACCCCCTACACTGCCCGAACACCACTGCCCTAAACCCTGAAACACCACCCCCTGCATGACCCCCTACACTGCCCAAACACCACTGCACTGCCCTAAACCCTGAAACACCACCCCCAGCATGACCCCCTACACTGCCCGAACACCACTGCACTGCCCTAAACCCTGAAACACCACCCCTGCACGATCCCCTACACTGCCCGAACACTACTGCACTGCCCTAAACCCTGAAACACCACCCCCAGCACGACCCCCTACACTGCACATACACCACTGCACTGCCCTAAACCCCGAAACACTACCCCCAGCAAGACCCCCTACACTGCCCGAACACCACTGCACTGCCCTAAACCCTGAAACATCACCCCCAGCAAGACCCCCTACACTGCCCGAACACCACTGCACTAAACCCTGAAACACCACCCCCAGCAAGACCCCCTACACTGCCCGAACACCACGGCACTGCCCTAAACCCTGAAACACCACCCCCAGCATGACCCCCTACATTGCCCGAACACCACTGCACTGCCCTAAACCCTGAAACACCACCCCCAGCACGACCCCCTACACTGCCCGAACACCACTGCACTGCCCTAAACCCTGAAACACCAGCCCCAGCACAACCCCGTACACTGCCCGAACACCACTGCCCTAAACCCTGAAACACCAGCCCCAGCACGACCGCCTACACTGCCCGAACACCACTGCACTGCCCTAAACCCTGAAACACCAGCCCCAGCACGACCCCTACACTGCCCGAACACCACTGCACTACCCTAAACCCACAAACACCAGCCCCAGCACGACCCCCTACACTGCCCGAACACCACTGCACTGCCCTAAACCCTGAAACACCAGCCCCAGCAAGACCCCCTACACTGCCCGAACACCACTGCACTGCCCTAAACCCTGAAACACCACACCCAGCAAGACCCCCTACAGTGCCCGAACACCACTGTACTGCCCTAAACCCTGAAACACCACCCCCTGCACGACCCCCTACACTGCCCAAACACCACTGCACTACCCTAAACCCTGAAACACCAGCCCCCTGCACGACCCCCTACACTGCCCGAACACCACTGCACTGCCCTAAACCCTGAAACACCACCCCACAGCACAACACCCTACACTGCCCGAACACCACTGCACTGCCCTAAACCCTGAAACACCACCCCCAGCACGACCCCCTACACTGCCCGAACACCACTGCACTGCCCTAAACCTTGAAACACCACCCCCTGCATGACCTCCTACACTGCCGGAACACCACTGCACTGCCCTAAACCCTGAAACACCACCCCCAGCACGACCCCCTACACTGCCCAAACACCACTGCACTGCCCTAAACCCTGAAACATCAACCCCAGCAAGACCCCCTACACTGCCTGAACACCACTGCCCTAAACCCTGAAACACCACCCCATACACTGCACGAACACCACTGCACTGCCCTAAACCCTGAAACACCACCTCCAGCAAAACCCCTACACTGCCTGAACACCATTGCTCTGCCCTAAATCCTGAAACACTAGCCCCAGCACGACCCCATACACTGCCCGAACACCACTGCACTGCCCTAAACCCTGAAACACCACCCCCAGCACGACCCCCTACACTGCCCGAACACCACTGCACTGCCCTAAACCCTGAAACACCAGCCCCAGCAAGACCCCCTACACTGCCCGAACACCACTGCACTACCCTAGACTCTGAAACACCAGCCCCAGCAAGACGCCCTACACTGCCTGAACACCACTGCACTGCCCTAAACCCTGAAACACCAGCCCCAGCATGACCCCCTACACTGCCCGAACACCACTGCACTGCCCTAAACCCTGAAACACCAGCCCCAGCACGACCACCTACACTGCCCGAACACCACTGCACTGCCCTAAACCCTGAAACACCAGCCCCAGCACGACCCCCTACACTGCCCGAACACCACTGTACTGCCCTAAACCCTGAAACACCAGTCCCAGCACGACCCCCTACACTGCCCGAACACCACTGCACTGCCCTAAACCCTGAAACACCACCCCCAGCACGACCCCCTTTACTGCTCGAACACCACTGCACTGCCCCCAAACCCTGAAACACCACCCCAGCACGACCCCCTACACTGCCTGAACACCACTGCCCTAAACCCTGAAACACCACCCCCTGCACGACCCCCTACACTGCCCAAACACTACTGCACTGCCCTAAACCCTGAAACACCACCCCCTACACTGCCCGAACACCACTGCACTGCCCTAAACCCTGAAACACCACCCCCAGCACGACCCCCTACACTGCCCGAACACCACTGCACTGCCCTAAACCCTAAAACACCACCCCCAGCATTACCCCCTACACTGCCCAAACACCACTGCACTGCCCTAAACCCTAGAACACTACCCCCAGCACGACCCCCTACACTACCCGAACACCACTGTACTACCCTAAACCCTAAAATACTACCGCCCGCATGACCCCCTACACTACACTACCCTAAACCCTAAAACACTACCCCCCGCATGACTCCCTACACTACCCAAAGACCACTGCACTACCCTAAACCCTAAACCACGACCTCCTACACTACACAAACACCACTGCACTACCCTAAACCCTAAAACACTACCCCTACACTACACAAACACCACTGCCCTACCCTAAACCCTAAAAACTAGCCCCAGCACGAACCACTACACTACCCAAACACCACTGCACTACCCTAAACCCTAAAAACTACCCCCAGCAGTACCCCTACACTACCCAAACACCACTGCACTACCCTAAACCCTAAAACACTACCCCCAGCACGACCCCCTACACTACCCAAACACCACTGCACTACCCTAAACCCTAAAACACTACCCCAGCACGACCCCCTACACTACCCAAACACCACTGCACTACCCTAAACCCTAAAACACTCCCCCAGCACGACTCCCTACACTACCCAAACACCACTGCACTACCCTAAACCCTAAATCTACCCCCAGCATGACCCCCTACACTACCCAAACACCACTGCACTACCCTAAACCCTAAATCTACCCCCAGCATGACCCCCTACACTACACAAACACCACTGCACTACCCTAAACCCTAAAACACTACCCCCAGCACAACCCTCTTCACTACCTAAACACAACTGCATAATTTGTTACAGGCGTTGCAACGCAGGCCTGTGGTGCTTACTGGAAGTACCTAGTGGGCTAGTTGGGCCCCAGGGACCCTCAGGATTCAAGGTGACCTAATCCCCCAACTTAAAACACACCACGGGGCGCGTTTGCACAGTGGTGAAGGGAGGGGGCGGGGCCTCAGGTGACATGTGCGCAAACACGCCCTGTGGTGCGTTTTAAGTTGGGGAATTAATTCCCTTTGAATCCTGAGGGACCCTGGGGGCCAACTAGCCCACCAGGTACCTTCAGTAAGCACAACAGAGTTGCGTTGCAGAGAGGTGAAAAAGGTGCGTGGCCTCGGAACGCCTCTCTGCAACTCAGCTCTGTGGTCCTAACTGTAGGTACCTGGGGGGCTAGTTGGGCCCCAGGGACCCTCAGAATTCAAGGTGACTTAATCCTGCAACTTAAAACGCGCCACGGGGTGCGTTTGCACACATGTCACCTCAGGCCCCCCCTCCCTTCACCACTGTGCAAACGCGCCCTGTAGCGCGTTTTAAGAGGTAGTTTTAATCCCCCTGCCCTATTATGTACTAGGGACTTGCAGAGGAGGTCATGCTAATCACAGGGTACCCCAACGCATAGTGTTCCCTAGTGTATGTAGGTATTTTCACTGTATTCTAAGTGTCTTTTAGCATAGCACTGGCTCTGGTTAGTCAGAGTCAGTTACCACCAGTACCCGTCTGAAAAAGTTGTGGGCACAGGATGATTTTGCAACAAGGCCTCTTTCTGCTCCTCTGTTGGTTCTTTCTGCACATCTTTTGCTTCTTTCTGTGCGTTTTTTCTTCTTTCTTCACATGTCCTACCTCTGTAGGCATAGTTAGAAACTAGCATTTAAAAAAAACTTTGAAATTCACTTAAAAAATCATAGGTTTCAGGCACGTTATAGTTAGAAATTAGCATTTAAAAAACCTTTGAAATTCACTGAAAAAACCATAGGTTTCAGACACATTATAGTTAGAAATTAGCATTTAAAAACCTTTGAAATTCACTGAAAAAACCATAGGTTTTAGGGACAGTTATAGTTAGTTGGACATTTCACTCGTACAAAACCATAGAAATTCCCCCGTTATAGTTAGTTCAGCTAACTATAACTCGCGCCCGCAATGCACTGCTGATGACGCCACATATTACATCACTCATGACATGGTCAGTGACATCACTGATGACATCACTGATGACATCTCAAATGACATCACTGATGACATCATCCATGTGATAATTTCATGCATCTTCTCACACCCTAATATAACTTTTGATACACCCACTCTAAATTACAGACTGCCATTCTCAAAACCATAGACACTCCAACACCAAAAACTACATACCCACTCACTGATTCTTAGGTCTACACACACATCCACTCACTCACCCGTACAGTCACTCATACTTAGTCACTCAGTACAGGACTATCATATGCACTCATACACCTATATAAACACTCACACACCGCCACTCATCCATAGAGGTACTCACACACCTAGTCAGTCATGCAAAAACTTAATCACACACCCATTTACTCACCTATACAGTTATACACACACCAGCTCACTTACTCATACAAATACTAGCACATTCTTATGCTCTTATACAATCACTGATACAAGTACACACTCATCCATACAGCCACTCTCACAATCACACACTCTCACTTATAGCCATTTATATAATCCAACACACATATATACTGCCTTTCACATATGTAGTTACTCACACATGTACCACTGAGATATACATTCAATCACTAACACACCCATACACACACTCACCCACCCATACAGTCCATCACAGATGCACTCTTGAAACCATGCACCCAGTGAATCACCAACTCACACATCTATGCACAGAGTCACACACACCCCACCCACACAAACACTCAGGCACCCATACAGATACTCAGACAATCAATAACCCATGTAGACACTCATGTAGCTATTCAGAAAGCCATGCAGCCGCTTACAAACCAACAGACAGACGGATACAGACATTCACACAGTTTAGTCACTAACCCATGCATTCAGTAAGATACATTTAATCACTCACTGGTAGAGTCAGTCACTCACGTACTAAATCATCCATTCAGACACTTATACACCCACTCATTCTTCAATACGCCTTTCCCTATATATATTAAACATATTTAAACTTTACAGAAACACACAGCCACTGGATGATGTCATCAGTCATGTCATCAGTGATGTCATTTGAGATGTCATCAGCGATGTCATCAGTGATGTCACTGACCATGTCATGAGTGATGTAATATGTGACGTCATCAGCAGTGCATTGCGGGGGCGCGAGTTATAGTTAGCTGAACTAACTATAACGGGGGAATTTCTATGGTTTTGTACGAGTGAAATGTCCAACTAACTATAACTGTCCCTAAAACCTATGGTTTTTTCAGTGAATATATATATATATATATATATATATATATATATATATATATATATATATATATATAAACACCAACTCCAGTTTTCCATTTCCCTGGATGCCAACACAAGGACTCTTGTCGTAGTTTTAAAAGATTCTCTTTTATTTCTAGTTCTGGTAATGCGTTTCGCCTGTTTCCACAGGCTTGCTCACACAACGCGTTTCGCCTGTTTCCACAGGCTTGCTCACACCAATAACGCCATTGCCATTCCTTCAGTTTAAAAAAGCAACGAGTATCCGATCACGTGGTTTGCTGTTTCCAATACAATGGAAAACAGACTACATCACACACCGTGTTAAATTCAATCAAGAAGAAATACTTGCAGTGTAATAGATTTAAAACAATTTAAAACATTTCATCTTCATGTTTTACATCTATGTGACCCATCTAAATTTCTGGCAATGCTCTTTATTATATTTACTTGGTTTTTTCAGAATTTCCTGATACATTTCATTTTGTAATCAACCAATATGTTTCTTGGCAAGTGCCTTAATTTGTTTGAGCTCATTATTAATGTTCCTCGAGATTCTATGACATGCAGAATTAGCAACAAGCAAAAAGTGCAATTATCTTTATAAAAACATATTAAAATTCATATATTTCTGTAAATACTGCAATCATTTTTAAAAAAGGGGGACCTCTATAAAAATATATTCTTTCTATTAAGGAGAATTGTATCCATTAACAATTGCCTTCTGCAGTTTGGGTCAAATATAACCACACCATACTTAGGTAACTCAGACTTTCTTATCCTAAAGCACATTCATTTATATGCATATTCATGTTCAAAGGGGTATCACATTTTGTTATAACATTAAAACAATGCACGGTCGAATTCTAAAGTGCTAGTGCAATGTGCAAAAATTGCAATGTGCAAACATCTCAATACAGTACATCGATAGTTCAGTGCATCAAGTAATAAAGTGCAAGTGCTTTTTACCAGAATTATCTGAAATTCATCATTGAATCTAATGTGAACCCAATTTTCTCCATGGAAGTCTGCAAATGTTTATTGGTTTGAGACCCTCTACACCAGCCATTAAATCAAATTGATACCTATAATTTTTCCTATTGGTGTCTAAACTCTAATTGCTACAAATTTTTGTTGCTTTTCTCTATTTCAATCTCATTATTTTCTTATCTTTACACGGCAGTATTTGATCATTTCAAAAAATTTCTTTCAATTTTTTCCAAATTATGAATTCTCGAAACTTTGTTAAAAACAGCCATATTTTCTTTCTCTATGGATACTGCTAGTGGCTCAGGTGTACATGCAAATCCTCATCTGTATTCATTCCTATCGGGATTCTGGTGTTAAAAAGCATTATGTATTTAGATTCCAGTTGTCGTAGTCTTTTCTCCCTATTTCCACCTCTTCTCATTTTTGGTATCTGATCTATAACAAAATAAGTTAAATCTTGTAACTTGCCATTATGTTTCTCATTCATATGGCGAGCCACCGGATATGTCTTGTCATTATTTTTTGTTGCTCGCATATGTTGTAAAATACGGACGTGAACCATGTGAATAGTGCTTCCTATGTACAACTTTGGACAGGAGCATTTCAAAACGTAAATCACATGGTCACTTCGGCAGTTTAAAAAACACCTGATTTTCCATGGGTTCACCATGTAAGGAGAGATTATTTGCTTAGTGTTTTAGGCAATAGAACAGGCTTTGCACTTTTGGCATTTATAAAAACCTGGATTCTCCTTTAACCAGCTGCCCGATTTGATTAATTCCGGGCTGCTGTCCACCAACTCCTGTCTCATTGATTTTGCCTTTTTAAAGGTTACCTGCGGTCTCCGTTTGACCACTGCACCCAGCATGGGATCACTCCTTATCAGATGCCAGTGCCTACTCACACAATCTCTCACCTTTGTGTGGTAGGCACTGTATCCTGTGATCAGTCTTATTTCATCATTATCATGTCCTTTATTAGCTGCTCTTTCTTTTTTAGGTGACAACAAGTCTTCTCTTTTGATGCTATTAACTTTTTGTAATGCTTGATTCAGGACCTGTTTGTTATAGCCCCTTTCCTCAAACCTTTGCGTTAAGCCATCCTGAGCTTCCTCTAATGCCTGCCTCTCGCTGCAATTTCTTTTCATCCTGAGATGTTCCGCATATGGAATACTAATTTTAAGGTTGATGGGGTGAAAGCTATCAGCGTGCAGGATAGAGTTTCCTGCAGTGTCCTTCCTGAACGTGCGTGTGTGCAATGAGTTGTTCTTTATATATATTTCAAGGTCTAAGAATGTAACTGACGTCCTGTCTATAGTCTGTGTAAATTTGATATTCAATAAGTTGTTATTTAATTTCTTAATAAATTCTTTTGCTGACTCCTCTGAGCCCTCCCACACTACAACCAGGTCGTCTATAAACCTTTTCCATACTACCACATTTTCGTTACATTCCTGTGCATATTCAGCCATGAGCACCTGCTCCTCCCACCAGCCCATATGCATATTAGCATAGCTGGGGGCGAAGCAGGTGCCCATCGCCGTACCACGCACCTGTCTGTACGTCTCATTTCCAAACAGAAAACAATTGTTTTCTAGGCACATTCTGCCCATCTCAATTAGCATTCTAGAGTGTTGATACAAAGAAATGTGACGTGAGTCCAAAAAGTGACGCATAGCATTTAGTCCTGCTTCATGTTCGATACTCGTATATAGCGAGATAACGTCTATGGTTATTAACAAGTAGCTATCTTTCCAAATTAATGTTTCAATCTTATTTAGAAAGTCTTGTGTGTCTTGTATATAAGCTGGAAGCTTTACAACAGAATCCTGTAAGAAGTGATCCAAATAAATTGAGGTTGTCTCAAATAAACTTCCTATCGCGGAGATTATCGGTCTCCCAGGTGGATTGTCTTTGTTCTTATGAATTTTAGGGGTTAGATATAAGATCGGTGTTACCGGGTTGTCTACCTTCAAGAATAGATATTCACCTTGAGATAACAGGCCTAATCCCCTCCAACGTGCCAATTCTTTGTGCAATTTGTTCTTAATTTCCGTTAAATTGCTGTAAGGGATCTTAATGTAACAATTTTTATCACTAAGTTGTGTTATTGCCTCTTTGTTATACATTGTCAGTGGCCAGAGGACCACATTTCCTCCTTTGTCCGATTCTCGGACCACTATGTTCTTATCCTTTTTTATCTTGTCCATGACTCTTATGTACTTTTTATCTTGAGAGGTGATTTCCTTTTCAAAGTTCTTGTTTGATGTTAATGCTAAATCCTTCAAATCTTTTATCACTGCATCTGAAAATGAATCAATCAAATCTCTTGGCACATTTGGAATAAAAGTAGATGTTGGTTTAAAAGACGTTTTCACTCCTTTACATGTATCAATTCCCAGGGTCTCCATTGTGTCTCTCAACATTTCTTCTGGTTGCAATCCTTCACATTCCATTTCTAATTCATGGATCTCTTGTAGCATCTGGAAATCTCCAACCTCAAAGTTTAAAATATCTCCTGTTGTCTCTTCCACTCTTCTTGATTGATTTTTTTGAGAAAATAATTTTTTTAATTTTAGTTTCCTTGTAAACTTAAAGAAATCTATGCGTGTTTGGCAATAGTCGAAATTGGTTTTTCTACAATATGACAATCCTAATGATAGTATATTGTTCTCTTCTTCGGATAGCACCAGGTTTGTCAGATTTATCACCATTGCTGGATTGCACCTTATTTGCGACTGTTCCTTTCCTTTGTTTTTGTTCCAGACCTTAGCTCCATTCCATCCTCTCCTGTTTTTGCGCTTTCTCGGTGATTTTTTCTTTTCTGTTGTTGTGGCCTCTTTCTGTTGCTCTGTGATCTGTCTATGCCTAAAAAAAGGAATTCCTCAACTACTGTTGGTATTTCTTCCATATTCTGGGCCATACCTGCGCCATCATCCTCGGAGCCAGTTTCCACGTCGGAGCTTGCCACCGAACTTCTTTCAGAAGCACTGTCATTCTCTTTATTGTGGGGTCCTTGCTTTCTCCAAGTCCCAGCTTTCCCAGATAATCCCTGTCTCCTAATATTGTCAAAGCGGCGGGCAAAAGTATAAATCTGTCCTCTGATAATCCAGTTTATCTCGTAAAAATGTTATCGCTTTTCTATCTCTGATAGTTTGTTCTTGTTTTTTTAATTTAACCAATAATTCCGACTCAAATTTATCCAGGACATCTAATTTTATCATTTGAGATAATTCGGATTCAATTTTCTTTATTTCATCCAACAACTTATCTCTGTCCTTTTGCGCGTATTTGACGAGTATCTTCATCATGTTACAGGATGATTCCGCATTGTTTGCTGCCCACTCTTTTAACATCTCGGGGTCAGGGTTTTCGAATGTTGGTGCCACCAAAATTCTCAGCCCTCGTGGGACCCTCCCGACTTCCAAATATTTTTCCAGGGACCTTACTTCCCACCATTTGGCAACCTCTCCTCGTTTCAATTTCTCCAATCTACGCATTAAGTCCTGGGCACTTGCATCTGGAGTTACCGTTTGTGATTTTTCTTTATGATTTACATTAATGCTGATATTGTCATCAAACAATGAGTTTGCAGCCTCCTATAGCTCTTGTAGCCATGTATCCATAATGGCTCACTTACGTACACGTACACGTTAATCTAGGCACCGTAATATATTTTCTTGAGAATCTTTATGTATCTTTATAGACCAATGTCCCACCGGGTGACCTCCCCGGCTCCTCTCCCCAATCACTTTTATTTTCGGAAAGACCGTACTCTGAGGCACGGGACTCACCCGACTGCAGGCGTCCTCCGACCCACTGCTTTCTGGCTCGTTCCCTCCTCGCGGTGATTCTCTCCCAAATCTGCTTTCAGTGCTTTTGAGGGGGCTTCCAGTTATGCGCCGCATACATCAATCATCATAGCTGGATTCCAGGAAGCTCCAAATCGAGGGCGTGTTGGTTACTGCCGCTTTCCAGCAACGCGGCTCACACACAAGGACTCTTGTCATAGTTTTAAAAGATTCTCTTTTAGTTCTAGTTCTATATATATATAGTGTTAAGTGCCAGTTAAATGCAATAAAGTTTGAATATTAGTAACATATCCTGTAACTTACCTTTAAAGGGCATGAAATAATTGGTTATATATGGAGTGAAGTGCATCTGGAACTAGTCAACCATTGGAACAGTAAGTAATATATACATGTAAACAGTCTGAGATATACGTGTTCGCATAATGAAACTGCCACTAACAAATTTAGTTATGTAGTGAGTCATGTAGTTGCAATTAGGTGGATTAAAACTTTGTTAGTGGTCAATTGAATATTTTTCGGACCTACATATAGTTTAGTTACATTATCCACAATTGGTATATTTAATTTATCTGAAAGGCTGTAGTTCAGTGCTGTAGCTGTGGTAAGATCTGTAAATTATATACTAGTCGACGTGTTCTACATCTGATTGTGAAACACAGAGAAGAAGGAATTAAAATATGTGTAAGGTATGCTACTGCAGTACCAGTGTCTGCATGTTATGCTGGTATGTTGCACTGATATTTAGAACACTTTGCAAAGTCTTAAGCTTTTGTGTAATTAAGTATAAATCATCCCTAAGGTAAGCTGTAGGTAGCTATTAGGGCAGTAAAAGTATCTGTTTAAAAAGGACAAATATGTATTTTGAATGTTTAGTGAGTTAGAAACATAATTAGAGATCAATATACCCAGTTATACATGTACTCATCTATCTTTGAACTCATTGAGATACCTATTTAGAAAACCATAGAGCCACTAATACATCCAGCGATATAGTAACAGAGGCACTTAAACACTCACTCACACACACATACAGCTCTCATGTGTCCTATAGTAGTGGAGGGAGTTGCACTCACAGTTAAGTACCAAAAATGTACTAACACAGCCAGTTAGTAATCCATGCAGCCTCTTACATATACCTTTGGAGACCCATAGAATAACTAAGAGAGTTATTCATATACCAACATATTTACTTAGCTATCCAATGACACACCTACGTAGGGGCTGAGACACTCATTCAGATATGTACTGAAGAACTGACACTAACAATGTCTATGCAGTCAAGTAGGCCTTTAAACATGTCTCGGCCTGTTACTGTAGAGCTTGTGTATAGGCAGTTTTCCTGCTAGGCCAAGTTGACATTTAAAGCATGTTGCTCAGCCTTAAACTCCCCTTCTACTACATATAAGTTACTCCTCAGATATGCTGTAGGTGGCAATAGGGGAGGGAGGTATGAGGTTAAAAGATAACACATATTCTTTCAGATTTGACTAAGTTACATGTACATTTGCAGTCCGATATGTCCAGTTATAGAGCCAGTCTCCTATCCATACTGAAACTCACATACATATATATATAAAAGGACAGAGCCACTAAAATACCTAGTTACACAGTGTCAGAGGCACTTATACATTCGCTAACACACACATAGAGCTCTTAAGTATCCAGCAGTGATGGAGGCTGTTGCACACACAATTAGATACCCCAATACTCACTAACAGAGGCAGCAAGTAATCCATGCAACCCCTTACATATACATTGAGAGACCCATAGAGTTACTAAGAGTGCCAAACATCTATCAACATACTTACTTAGATGTTCAATGAGACACCCACATAGGCACTGAGACACTCTTTTAAATATATACTGAAGAACTGACACTAACAAGTCACTCATGGAGACAAGTAGGGGCTTAAACATGTCTCGGGCCCGCTACAGAAGAGTGCGAAAATATGCAGTTTTCTTGGTAGGCCAACTTCACATTCAAAATACATTGCTAAGCCTTAAACTCCTTTTCTACAACATATAAGTCACCCCTAAGGCAAACTGTAGGTAGGCCATAGGGTAGGGAGCTTTGTGCTTAAAAGATAAGACATGTTGTATGAAGTCTGTCAGACTCACATGTGCAATTAAAGACCCATATGTCCAGTTGTACATCTAGTCTCCCCCCTATACCGGAACTCACACATCTATGTATGAAAAGAATGGAGCTACTAATACACCCAGTCAGACAGTGACAGAGGCACTTAAACATTCCCTCACACACATACAACACTTATTAATCCAGCACCAATGAAGGAAGCTGCACACACATTTAAATATCCCAATACTCACTAATACAGCCAGTAAGCAATCCATGCAACCCCTTACAAGCACATGGAGAGACCCATAGAGTCACTACTTACTTACATATCCAATGAGACACCCACATAGGCACTGAGACATTCTTTCAGATTTGTACTTAAGAACTGAAGACTAGCTCTTTAAATGTATCTCGGGACTGCTACTACAGAGGCTGTGTGTGCTGTTTTACTGCCATGTTGTCTTGGCATTTAAAAGCTTTTGTCAGGCCTTAAACTATTCTCGTGCTACATATAAGTAACAGACTTCCAGTGGCTAGTATATAGTGCTATGATTAGTTGTATAGGAAATTAAATGATTAATTTATGTAAGTTTATCATATATAATAAAAAGCTAAATATATTTCTTTCTTTTAGGTTTGCAGAGTTCTAAGTCTACTTAAAAACAGATAATTAAAATGCCAAATAAAACACAAGGAACAAATAAACAAAATAAAGGATACTATCTCCTTACAGTACAGAAAGAAAAGGGACAGAATGTGGACAATGTAGTGAAAGAGAAAATAGCTTTTGGTAAGAAAACGAAGAAGTTTCTTAAAAGAGTATGTGGAAAACTAGAAAGTAAGCAAAACCAAGTAAATAAAATTGGAAGTCTCAAATCAGCTAGGTAAGGAAAAAAAGTTAGTGACAGCAAGACTAATAAATCGTATAAGAAAGGAGATAGTTTAACAAGGAGACAGAGGCAGTTTAAAGAAATTAGAGTCAGAATGTTCCAAAGTAGGGTAACTCAGAATCTGAAGTGAACTGTGACATTGTATAAAAGGAGAAGAGAAGCAGTGAAACAAAAGGAGTGTGTTGAGGCTGTAGTTGATAAGGCGTTTGCCCTGAAAAGGAAGCTATCTATTTTGATTCTGAGGAGAATGAAAACACTGGATAAAACAGTGTTGTCTATGAGGAGATGAAGCCAAAATGTAAGACTAGTGAATGAAATAGTTTCTGTACTATTTTCAGTAACGAATGGAAGCATGCTTCCAGTACTGAGCCATTCTTTAACGAAGAAATCTACTTGCAAGAGAACACATTAGTGAATGCAGTTGAAACTACTTGTTGCTGTTATGAGGTGAAGGATGAAATTTCTATTCCAAAAGAGGAGATGGTACCTAGGAATGTTGAAGAAGTGATAGCTGACGAGGTATAAGGAAGGCATAGACTGGCCCCTGTATACAAATGGAACTGTATCAGTATTTGCAGTGTTCAGCAGCAATCTATTGATATATTGAGAAGTTTCCTATTTAACTGTGAGAAAGTCACCCTTTTTGCCCTGTTCACCTCCATTTTTTGACTGTTAGTGGTGGTAACTGACTCAGACTGTGCCCTGGGCACTGCTAACCATGCCCAGGGCCCGTGCGCTGATGAAAAAGGCATATGGTAAATAGGTATAATTACAATTGCCAATGACAGACCCCTGTAAGTCCCTAGTGTATAATAAGGCAAGGGAGATGCAAACTACCTATAAGTCCCTAGTGTATAATAGGTAAGGGGGGTTTAGAGGCCCAGTCGAATTCCTGCATTGGAGTATGCACTACTGTATTGCCTGCTGCCATTTTTAAAAGTAAATTATATGCAAATTCAACTTTGGAATTAAAGGTACTTCCAACGTGGAATACTGCCTTATTTTTACATCTATGTCCCCCCAAGGTCTCCCCTAGGTGCCCCAGGGGTGGAGTGCCATGTAACTATAAGCAGGAACATTATAAAAGGTGTTTTATATGCCCTGGTTAAGGAAAAATTGCCAATTTTGTTTTCCTCCATTGTAGATAATTAGCTCCATAGGCTAATTTTGGAATGATAAAGTATCAGTATTGCTAGGAAGGAGCAAAGATATCATTCAAGGACCTAAAAGATTGGCAATGATAAATCAAACAACTTGACACTGTTGACTTTATCATTACTAGCATAGAAAACAAGGTTTTGCACTTTCTTTTCTGTGAGTCAAAAACTAGCCTTATAGCAGCCTCTCCTGATTGGTCAGCCTTAACAGGCTTAGCTAAGCTGCTTTGATAAGGTGATAAGTGGCCTGCATAGAGCAGAGGTTATCTGATGGGGAGCTCTGCAGGCCAGGTCAAGGGCTGGGTAAATTAAACTGGGTTTCAAAGAGAGCAGGACAGTAAGGAATCCCAGCTAGGCCTACCTCATCTTCCTATACCCCCAGCCAGATGGCAGACCCGGTAATGGAATTTGCGGGAGGTAGAGGGAGTGTGGTAAGAAAAATGAGCTACACCAGTGCGTTGGTTTAACTAACTTTTACTCCAAAGGAGAGAAAATCTTCATCTTGAATTTTAAAGTGCAGTGCTTTGTGGGACAAGTATATGCCACATTTTGAAGGAAGCTGTCATACTTTTGGGTGGCACCCTGCACCTCATTGGACAGGGGTGCACCCCTGCCTGTCCTCGCAGATCATTAAATAAATATGTGAGAGCTGCATAATGATTTGGATTTGCTCCCTGAAATTACAAGGAGAAGGACTGTCCTGCTTGAACCCTGGTCTGCACCACACAGGACTGCTCCCTGAAGGACTGCTCCGGTTGCACACATGGAACTACAGCCCTGATGACTTTGCCTTGCTTCAAAAAAAATTAAGGAGTGGACTCCCCAAAAAACCAACAGGTTGACAGAGCTTCCCTTCACCATCTCCTTCAAGAAGTCCCAGCCTGGAGTGCGTCTAGTGGATTTTTAAGTATTTGGCCAGGTGCATTATGGAAACTGTAGTCCCAAAGTTCCAATGACCATCTCAGAGCTTCTAGGCCCTTGGATTTGTGTTTTGGACACTTTGAACACTCAAGACGAACTTCAGGAAGAAGTTTCAGAAGTTTGGAGAAGTTTGGAATATGTTTTGGAAAAGCCTTATAAGTGGACTGACCCGACGTCAAGAGTCAAGGCTTCTACCTTCAACCGCAACCCGGTCTGGATTTCAGGTTCGTCCTGCTCAAAACTCCGGAGCCCAAGACTTCCAGCAGTTGACCGGGAGTTCCAGCTGAACTAAGCCAGCGAACCTGCTGCAAATCCTGCTTGACGAAGTGCCTTGCTTGCTGTCGAGAGAAAATCCTTCAGAAAAGTTTCAAAGTGTAAGGTAAATTTTGACGGGGGCCTCCCGCTTAGTGTATGTGACCACTGCTCCATCGCGGTCGTCCTCAAACTTTGACTTTGCCCCAGTCAAGCATGACCAGATGTCCCAAGTTGTCTCTATATGTTTTTAAGCACTAGAAAGTGGTTAATCTTTAAAAATTCTAATCTCCGGTTCCCTGTATTGGATTTTGTCATTTTTGTGTCATTTTAAAGATAAAAATATGTCCTATTTTTATAAATTGTTCTGGGATTTTTATTGTGTGTTGTGTCTTTCTGATTTAATGTATTGGTGTTTTTAAATGCTTTACATACCTGTCTCCTAAGTTAAGCTTGCCTGCTACTTGCCAGCTACCAATGCTTGAGCCAGGGAATAATTTATTGAGACCTTGGTGAAGGTGATAATGTGTTGATGGCCTTATTGCTAGTGGTAGGTGCAGACTTACCCCTACTAATAGGAGGCTTTACCATGTCAAACTTCTGCCCTGAGTTTAGGAAAAATTAATAGAGCTCTTTTGCCTGGTACAGTAGCAGAGGTAGAAAAAGTTTGTGAAGATGTTCAATTTAATTTCTTTGGTCCTGAACAGGATAGTAGGGGAAATGAGGAGTTGGTATGTACAGACGTAGATGAATAGGACAGAGGCATTACTGTTGAAAACCTTACAGAACAGCTTACGTAGTTGCCACTAACTGACCTTCAGAAAGGCCTCAAAGGAAGAGTTGTCTACTTACTGTAAGATTTTAAACAGAATATTGAAACTGTTGGTGTACACAGAGAGGATCATGAGCCAGTTGTCAATCTAATAAATGGTGTACCTACAAAGGGTAAAAAATCTGGCAAGAGTTAGTGAATGCTAGTAAAGTAAAAGAGCGACATTATATCTGGTACAATGTTTAATATAAAAACGTTGATGTTGTTCAAGTTAAAGCATATGTAGAGGATGAAAACCTCACCATCAAGTGGACACATTGAAAAAGTGGATCGATCTGGATCAGAAGAGATTTATACTACAGCATCCATCCTCTGCATTCTAAAGAAGTCATCGGTGATGCTATTGATCTTTTTCAAATTAAGCAGGCAAAAGGAGCTCCCATGAGTTGGTGGGAGAAAAGTTCAGAAGCTCGCTGTTTTTTACAGCTGTTTCCCACTGGAGAAGGTGGCTGCTTTGATGACCACCCTGTACAGATACCAGCAGCTGAATACTGGTCAACCAAATTATACTCAGAGGATCCAAGATTTCAACAGTCTATTCCCTACATATTCTTTCTTCTGTTGGAGAGTGACTTGTCTTGACTTTCATATGTTGTTGACCATATACTGAAAACAGCATTTAATCTTCAAAATTTCTCTGCAAATGAATTCATTGAAAAAGTTCATGAGAAGGATGAAAACTTGCACTACAACTTGATTAATTTGATGGTGTGTCAACGTGGCACCAACGAGTATTGGTATCACCGTCATGGAGAACTGAAATGTATGTTGAGAAATCTAGGTGCACCTACTTGGTTTCTGACACTCAGTTGTGCTCAGTACACCTGGGATGACCTGCCTGAATTTGTGTGAGAAACAAACTGAAACATAAAGGACATCAAAGTGAAGACAGCAGGAGAACTTTGCTCCTTGGATCCTTCAAATGTTTGCAGATATTTTAACAACAGTTTTCAAGCCATGATGTCTTTGATCTGCAACAAAAGTAATCCTCCTCTTGGTGAAGTTACTGATTTCTTTTGGAGCAAAGAGTACCAAGCAAGAGGCGCTCCTCATATTTACATGCAGTTATGGATAAAAGAGGCACCAAAATGTGGAACAAACAGTGATGAGTCTGTCTTGTATGTGAAATGAGCCATCCCAAGAGACTGTGGTGAAAAGGGCTTGAGACAACAAGTTCTACTGTTTCAAAATCCTAGATGTGGTAAGTATTGTCATAAAAAATAGATACAAAGGAAATTTTACATGAGATGTCCATTTGGATTCCCACCACCTGTGATTTCACAAGGAAGAGTGAACAGCTTTATATCTGCAGTCAGACATACATTGACATGGACATCACCAAAAAACACATACAACCTGAGAAGAACAGAGGCTTCCAAATATTTAAATGACTGCAACTCTGTGATTCTGAAGATGTGGAATGCAAAAATCAATCTATAATTTGTTACAGAAAACTCCATTGCTGTTGCTCAGGTAAGTTACTTCATACATTACAAAATCAGAGAAGACAGCGATGAAGGTAAGTGTTCTTAGTTGGATAAGGGTTCTTAGTTGGAACATTTCCGGGGTACAGGATAAGCTAACTGACGTTGGATGGCTCAGAATGTTGGCTACATTTGACATTGCATGTCTACAGGAGATGTGGGATGTCAAGGGATGCTTATACCTGGATGTCATTGCCTCATATACTGTTCCAGCCATTCTGTCGCCTAGTGGGCACACTAGTGGAGGCCTTGTGACATTAGTAAACTTGGGCCTTAATTGTAAAGTTGATCTTATTAAATCCAACTTGAAGGCTGTTCTTGGTACCCCTTTGACCTTTAGAAATAAATGTAGACTGCTGGTAATTAATTTTTATAATGCAGCCTTATCTAGAAATGAAACAGATGCTGTCTCCAGTTGAAAAGCTTTTGACTTTTTTCACTCAGAATCTTTATTTACTGTGATTATGCTAATGGGGGATTTTAACTTGCATCCTTGTTTTTCTTGTCAAGATAAAGATGCAACAAAGTATGAGAACCGATTTGTTTATCAGTTGCACCTCAAGCACACACGCCAAGGCGACACCATCAACAGCCTAACTGCTGAGTATAATCTGGTCAAACTAATGGACTTAATACAAGAGAGGCTAGCCGAGAGGATACCCATGTTTAAGGGGAGAGGTCACAGCACCACAATAGATTACATTTTTGTATCTTTTTGTCTGTCCTTACTTCTTGTAGATTTTAAAGTTACGTGGGATTCTCTAAGTGACCACAACCCTCTGTCAGCTACCCTTTTCTGGGATAAAAAAACTCACTGACATGGCACATTTACATACAGAGCCAATATCATCCACTGACCAGGGTCGGAGGGTGCGGTGGGCCTCAATTGTCCTTTTGAATTTTATTTCTAATTTGGTTACTACTTGCCAAACCGATTTTTATATGTGTCTCACAGGAGGATGCTTCGGAGCAAAGCATCATGTAGTCTTTCTTGAACATCTGCAGCTTCATGAAATCTGCTCTTTGTAAATCAGCTGCCCCTCCCACCTTGTTAGATGGCTTGATAAAAAATGCTCAAAAGCACACAAAGATTTGTTGAAACTCCTACACGAAATACCTCGGTGTCAAGAAAAGGTTACTAAGGCTAGGGCGGTTTATCGCTTAACCTGCAAGGAGCGCAAGACCCAGCTGAAAGAGGAAGCCTGGGATAAGCTAATTATCGTTAGTGTGCTGCAGGATAGCGCCTCCTTTTGGCGAGTGATAAATCTCCCCCTCTTTAATGGTGACCAACTCTCCAATCAGGCGACAATAATTACATCACAAGCGTGTGTCAAGCACTTCAAAGCCATTTATAATCATGAGGAAGAGGCCACCGAGTGAGATGGAATTAGGGACGATCACACATTTGCATTCCACCTGACAGAGGGGACCTCAGCGATCTCTTGGCTTCCCTCCAACAAGGCCCCTGGGCCTGATGGAGTGCCTGGGGACCATTTTAAATCTTCTGTTGATCTGTGGGGCCCTTTAATTACCTTGCACTTAAATTCAGCCGTTAAAGGCCCTCTTCCAACGACCTGGTATCAATCGGTCATAGTCCCAATTTTTAAAAAGGGTAATAGGTCAGACCCAGCCTGCTATAGGCCCATATCCCTCATTGTCTCGGAGGTGAAAATTATTGGCCAGGTCTTGGTGGAGCGCCTTTCAACCTGGGCTGAGGAGCACAGTATTTTGTCTGACCTGCAGTATGGGTTTAGGCCGGGGCGGGGCACCATTGAGCAACATTTTAATCTCTATCTGCTGACCTGTAAGTACACTAAGGTTAAGAGGGGGGCAATCCATCTGGCCTTCACAGATCTCTGCTCAGCCTTTGATAGAGTTAACCGTTCCAAGCTGTTGCCCATGATGGTCCAAATGGGAATAGACTCTGCATTAGTTATTTTTTTGCATGATTTGCACAAGGACCTCTCGGCATCAGATATGGTCCTAATGGTGAATGCACTCAGCACTTTAAACTGAAACACGGGGTTCGCCAGGGCTGTATTTTAGCGCCTTTTTTATTTAATCTCTATATCAATCAATTAGAATTAGCACTAACCGACCGCCTCTTGCATGTCCCTAAAGTTGGTGGTCACCCAAATCCCTGTCCTGCTTTACACAGATGACACTGTATTAATTGCCCAGAGGTCCAAGGGGTTGCAGAGACTCTTAGATCTTTTTATTGATTTTATGAACGGCCTTGATTTGTACACTAATTTTTCTAAGTCACACGTGATGAAGTTTGGCTCACCCAACACAAAAACCATGAAATATTTAGTAGAAGGCCACCATATTAGGCAGGTTGATAGGTTTCATTATTTGGTTGTTCAACTGTACTTTAGTATAGGAGACTTTTCCCATCAGCTAGGGCGCACCCATATAAAAATTGTGTTGGACATATTCAAGGGTAAGTGCTTTCCAATGGGCAGTTATGGATGTGGTATCTGGGGATACATGCCTGTCACCCCAATTTAAATAGCTGAAAACAAGTTCCTCAGGGGTCTCCTTGGGGTTGGGCAAAGTATACCCTCTGAGGTTGTGCATGAAGAGCTGGGGATGGGATATGTTATTGATTACATTCAGCTCTGCCCCTTGAAGCTCTGGCTTTCGGTTTGGACAAAGGAGGAGTTAGGTCTCAATAGATATCTAAAACGGATCATAGATGGGTTAAAGAAGTGTTTAGAGACAAGGCGACAGCAGACCGTGAGGCTATAGCATTAAATAAACATTTAGTACGTTATGCGACACTGGTGAAAACTGTAAGTGGACTAGAGCCTTATCTTACTTGCAATATGTCTCGCCACCAGTGACGTTCATTGACGTTCTTCAGGTTTAATTTATTTCCGTGGCTACTGCCTTCTAATCATGGCTGCTTTAAAGATTCAATGCTGTCTTTGTGCGATTGTGATAATGTCTCTGCTAATGATACTCTACATATAGTTTTGACCTGTCCGAAATACAACTACCTGCATTTTAAATTCATACGTCCTCTTCTGAAGCCCATGAATTTCAACCAAGTGATACCCGCGAAATTGTTTTTACAGTTTTTACTACACCCACAGTATGCAGTTTTTTATCATGTTAACTTTGTGCGGTCTTAAACCAATCCAATTGTAACTTGTGCTGATGCCGACATTTATGATTTTTTTTTTACTGTTTCTGACTTTTATGATTTTATTTTTTTTAAATTGAATAAAGAATATTGAATGTTTGAATGATTGACGGTGATGAAGGAGATGTGGGAGGAGATTTCTGCAGAAAAGAGTCTGTCTAATAAATTGTGCAGCTTCAGCTTCAAAATGCTTTCCCATAGGGAGATGGGCTCCTATGAGTGTTGTGACTGGCTAAGTTCAGCCAGTATGTTCTCAAAGTCAAGGGGAATTGTTTGGGTAAGTTTAGGCCTAGCAAACAAATGTAATAGAGTATTAAAGTCTTTCCCAAAAATTCAGTATCTAACAGATTCTGACCCGGGACGTACAGACATTGTGAAGACAGATATGTTGGATACACATTATCCATAAAAGGAGTCCACATCTAGAAAATGTGTGCCTTTATGAAGTACTTCAACACTACAGATATTAACGGAATGTAACAGAAAACATAGAAGAAGTAAACTATGCGGTAGTTGGATGTGACGGTTGTTTGGTGAGACACAGCAAAGGAAATCTAATTAACCACAGAAAACTGAGTTGCCAAACTGCAGGCAGAGAAGAGTTTTTCTATTAAGCACCTCTGTAACTGTTCAAGTCTTGGCATGCTGACTGTCATGAAGGCTCTTTTAATGCTGTAAAAGAAAGCATTCACTGCCCAGTCTTTCCAAACTATTTGCAAATGTTGAAAGATGAGATTGAACAGGAAGAAACCATTGCTGCTGAAATAGCTAAGGAGAGTTCAAAAAGCAGCCACAGTTCTGCACCACTGAGTCAAGATCCGCTTGGACAACCAATTATTTAAAATGAAGCAGCTTTATCCATGAGTGAGGTGAAGACTGCAATGCAACAATCAAGAGAAGAAGGTGTGGATTTCTAACACTTATTAGCACAACTGAACGACGAATAGAAAGAAATTTATATCGAAGTAAAAGATAAAATCGAGCATGGATTTCTGCATGAGAAGAAAGAATGTGAATGCTCTTCATTCAAGCCAATTCTACTATACAGCAGTGGTCAAGCTGGTACTGAGAAAAGCTTTTTAATTAAAGCTGTCACCACTTTTCTACAGAGGACTACAGTATCAAATTTATCATGTGTAGTAACAGCACCAACTGGATTAGCTGCACACAATATTAAAGGAATTACTTTACACCAACTACTTATGCTACCTGTTGAATATGACAATAAACTTTAATACCAGAAGTTATCTGGTGAAGCTGTCATGAGGTGTCAAGAGTATTGAAGAAACGGTAGCTTTTAATCATCGATGAGGTAAGCATTGCTTCACAATTAATGCTTGCCTTTGTACATTTAAGAATGTAGCATATTTTAAAAACAGTATGGCGTGCTGTTTGGAGGAAAGCATTTAATTGTCTTTGGTGACTTACTGCAACTTACCCCTGTGAAAGAACAGCCTGTTTTCAAGACACTTCTCCATCAACACAAGAAATTCATTGGGAAGTATTGGCAATGTAAATATTTGGTTAAACTTTGATTACAAGGAACTATTGAAGAATATACATCAAGCATCGGATGTGGAATATGAAGATACCCTGAAGGATATTAGAATAGGAGTTCTGACAAAGGAGAGAAAAAGTGCTTTTTATTTTCATCTGACAACACAGCAGCACAACCTATGTACAATTTCATTGAAAAAGTCAAATTCATAGTCTGTTTAATGACTACACTTCAAGAGTGCTCCAACTTCAATGAACAATTACTGAAGCTAGAGAAAAAAGATATTGTGGAAATTTCAGATATCGATAAAATGGTACACCAGGAGTAACAGTACTACTAACTGAGAAACTACATGCAAAATTGAATTCTTTGGAGAAGTCTGTGTCGAGGATTGCAGGTTTAGAAAAGTGTTTACATGTGGGCAAAAAGTGTTTAGTACTTTTGTGGCAATATTTAAATGTGGAGGAGTAAACAGTGCTATGGGCAAAGTTAATCGATTTCATTACTTTTCCAAATACAGATGAGGTTGAGTACTTAGCCATGAAATTAGATCAGATTGATGGTGTGAAGCGGATTGGCCAATGTATTGTATGTTTTTTTTCTTGTGAAGGACTTATATATGCGACTGCAACAGTTTCCAGGGTCTCGAGCATATGCTGTAACTATTCATAAATCTCAAGGTTCAAGTGTAGACACAGCTTTTATTATTGATGGAACAACAGTATTTAAAGAAGGTATGTCATATGTGGCATTATCCCGAGTTAGAACATTGTCCGGTTTGTTTTAGTTGAATTTGATGATAAGAAAGTTAGTGCTGATGCAAGCTGTTTATGAGAGTACAACCGTTTAAGAAGTGTATACACTGCTCATTTAGGTCAGTGCCCTATTTATGAGAAGTGGGTAATCTGTTGAAACGGAAGCTTAAAAAAGAGCCAAATGATGTTAGAGAAAATAAAGGAAACCAGGACAAGCTAATAGACGTTAAGAAGAAAAAAATTGAAAATTAGGGAGATATTGTAGGATACCAGTTGGAAAACAGTTCAGGTGTCAACTGCTATGCAAATGAGGTTCTCATTGTACTGTTTCATTTACCACATATTTTAAATCAAATTCAACAAAAACTGGAGAAGAGATTTGTTCTGCACACTATCATTTGCTCCAACGTTTACCCAGTGGCAGAACTGTAATACATTCTGCTTCAGGCATTCAAGATCTTTTAGATGTATGTCGTAGATCACTAATATTTACTCTCAACACTCAACAGGACGCACAAGAATTTTTAATGGACATGCTTGGAGATCTAGAAGAAGAAGTAGTACATATTGATGACTTCTTTGAACTGACTTACAAATGGAATCATGACTGTGAAGATTGCTCATTTACATCTACCACTCAGATGCATTCTTAGCGATTTTTGTACTTAACACTACCCAATTGCAGCACTGTGCCTTTTGGCAGATTGATTAAAAACACAAACCAAAATATGTCCTGCCCAAATTATAGATTAAGTGTTATGTCAACGTTGCATCTGCAAAGAACTGGGAAATACCTTAGATTCATGCTACAATGATGCAGAGCAGATGGATCTAAACTGGAAACTGAAATTACAAACTTCAAAGCTGGACAAATATCAATTTCCGGAACAACTTATACTACAAGAGCTATTATCTTTCATGAAGTAGTTAATGTAACATCTGGACACTATACTGTCTATTTAAAGAGTGAAAGTGGATGGGAGGAACGCAATGACAGCAACCTTACATTTAAACAAGAATTGCCTTTCAAACTACCATTCTTTCCTCTTGTTTCTTCAACCAAAGTTCCAAGGAGTATTTTTGAGAAAAAGTAATATACAAAGTTTCTTGTATGTGGATCGTCAATGCTTTAGATATCATTCGGTCTATCAGGGGTGATGTCTTTGAAAAGTTCCCCAAAAATCAAGAGACCTTTTATCTTCCACAAGCGAGTTAATACAGCATATGAATACTACAATCTCTAATTAAAGGCTGCAACCAGATGGACACAATGCAATCACATCAACCTTCAATTGTCACCAAAACTACCTTTCAAACTACGAAATTGTTACTTCTTGTTTCTTGAACCAAACTTCTCTGTAGCATTTCTGGGAAATGCATTGTATTTCATCTACATGGATCATCAGCGTTTTAGACATCATTCAGCCTCTAGGGCTGATGTTTATAAAAGGATCACCAAAGTTCAAATGTGGTCTACATTTATTAGCAGTTGTGTACCAGGTATACTAATAAAGGGAAAGGTTTTAAGGAATGTTTGTTTACAATAGTGTAGTAAGTGTAGGCAAAAAAATTGTTTAACGAATTGCAGTGAGTGCAATGCATAGTGTCACTTATTTACAACGATGTACTGTGCAGTTATGGGTTTTTTTCTACAGTAAATACAAATGTTGTTTCCCCACTGCTCAAGGATGAAGCTTCATATAGTCATTTATGGTGCAGAAGTATGAAAGCTGAGAACAGTAAAAACGGAAAATGAAATGTTTTACTAAATTGTAAAATACTGTTACAGCATGAGCAATGTATACTGCTAATTTTTTTGAATTTTGTACATCAAATACTAACTCATATTTTTATTCTTTTTCTTTCACAACAGGTATTAGAGTGATACATGTTAGATATATGAATATACGTGTAGTGCCACATGCATATTTTTTTGACATAGTCATGCAGAGAGTCTTTATGTATAAAGACCAGTTGATATCCTACCCCACCAATTTCTTTTACCAGGTAGGGATACTTGAAAACTGCCATGCCATTGATTGCCACTTTCATGAGCTCTGGCAGCTGATCCTAACTCACCCAAACAGGTACTCACATATCCACTCACTTATCCATACAGCCACTCACACACCTACTCACTCACCCATACAGACACTCACATAGCCACTTACTCACACATACAGACACTTACACAACCACTTCTCCATACAGGAAATAATGAATCTTCTAACTCACTTATATAGGCACTCATGTACCCTTTCACTCATTGATACAGGTACTCACACGCCCAGTTTCTCACCCATACAGCCACTAATGCACACTCACCCATACAGCACTCACATACCCACTCATTCACCTATACAGCCACTGAAAGGTACACCACTCACTTACTGATACAGCCACTCTCCTATGCACTCACTCACCCATGCAGTCACTCAAGCACACACTCATTCACCTATACAGCCACTCACATATACATTCACTCACTGATACAGGCAGTCACACACACACTCACTCACCCATACAGGCACTCAGACACCCATTCAACCACCCATACAGGCAGTCACATACCCTTTCACTCACCCATGTAGGTACTCATACGCCCACTTACTCACCGACACAGCCTCTCACATACACACTCACTGTCTTGCTTTACACTCCAAAATAAAAGAAATTCAGCCCTCCCAAGATGAGGCACTCAGCAAAGCAAGAAGAAACACTTGGAAAAGAGACTCAACACTCACAAAAGGAGGCTCTCTAACAGAAAGACTTTACCAGATGTCAAATGAATAAGGTATAACAACATGCATATATATATGTGTATATATATATATATATATATAAATAAATATATATATACATATATATATATATATCTATATGTGCACAAGCAAATAATAATAATATAACACTCACAAGTAATCCAACTGTAAAACATAAACAGATAATAATAATAATAATAAAACACACGCAAGTAATAATGAATGTCAAATGCAAGGAATAGGCACTGTCAAATGCAAGAAATGTGCACTGTCAAATAAAAAAATCTAATATAAGGAGCATGTATACATCACATGAAAACATGTGAAATATATAGGCAGAGAAAAGAAAGTCATGAAATATATACACAAAGTAAATAAAGGGAATACATCACCGAATAAGTGTCTTTCAACATTCTGGCCAGCATGACCGGGAAGCCCTTGACAGTCAGGCAGAAGTCTTGATTGGGAACCACCGAAGATGCCCTGTGATAGTGCATCCACTCCACAGTTGAGCTTCTGTCAGAGCACCAAAATTTCCCATCTTTAATACCTTTTACTAACATGGAGAGAGACTTCTAGAAATCCCCCCTCCCTTCATCCATTGCGAATCCACAGCTGTGTCTAGTCCAATCACTAAAGCTGGCCAGGCTCCAGTACTTGGCCTGAGACAGAGAAGTGCATTCCTCTCTTGCGCTTTTATACATGCATCCCACACGTTCTTTTTCCAAGCAAGGCTGTTTTACTCTGTACTGTGAATAAATAAAAACATCTCACTCGGAAGCTTCAAGAAGGCACAAAATAAAACCATGCAAGAGCACAAAATGATGTTGTACATTCAAAATGGAGTCAATGGTCAATACACGATCTCACAGTGCATAATTGCACTCCACTCCACCCCTTGGCCTTTGACCTCATAACATACATATCTAAAATCAACTTTTTAGGTTAAGGCAGGAATATAAAATTAGGTACACATTAAAACAGTGACATAATAAAATTATTACACATATTACTATGATTATTCCACCACAAATAACTTCTGTATATCTAATAATAACTCAGCTACAGAAATAAATGTGTGATGAATATTCAAACCATCAAACATGATAACTTATTAATGCTCCTAGTGGTATAAATGGCTAATCCTGGAACTTCTACTATGGAAGTGATTAAGTTTATATATTCTGTCTTAAACAGTAAATGAATCTCAGAATAATAAAACACCATCTTTATCAAGTCCAACTGTTTCTTTTGTACTCCGGGTATGAAATGCTGGATTTAATGGAAACATCATTAGTCCTAACCGCTTGAATGTACACGGCCCCCTGTTATATTTAAAACGATATCCTTTCACACTTGTCATTCAAAAGTACGACCTGTTGAGGACAGTCTTGTATATTATGTCTTGGAGTCTCCTCTTTCATCAAGCTGGAATAATATTTCATTTTTAGCATAGGTTTCAAACAGTCTCATCAATATGACCTGTGGAAAATAGTCTGTGCTATATCATCTGGTTGGTTCAGCAAAGGCATCAGTCTGTGCTGTCAGGTGGTCATTTTGGGGTTGGAGGCTCCTGGTCTGTCACGGCCGCACTCAGACACAGCCAACCACACTCCAGGCGAGACACCCAGCATGCCGGCACGCCACAGTATGATCAAGTATGACTATTCTTGCAAGTAACATTTTTCAGACAGCATATGTTCTCCTTTTTCTGCTTTTGTTCTAATGACGTTTTCTTTTCTCAGTCTGCAATGATCTCTGCTGGTTCTGGGGAATGATTTGAGGATTCTACCTACACGTTGGCCTCTGGATTCTTGTTCGGGGAACCAACCCCTCATTCCACTCATACAGTAAGATCCACTGTTGCACATACCCCCCTTGACTGTTTGGCATAGTCCCAATGTAATCAATCTGCCATATTTGTGCTAGTAATTTTCCTCTCTCCAACTGGCCCCTCACCACTTGTGGGACAGGTCTGTGTTGTGTATGCTGACAAATAGTACATTGTATAATGACAGTTTTAATTAGGTCTAGGGGAATATGCATTCCTTTATTCTCTGCCCACCTGTTAGTGGCTTTCTCTCCCAGGTGTTCACATTTTTGGTGTTCCCACTTAGCCATTCCCACCAAATCAGAATCCTGCTTCACCACCATTGCCTCTGAGATTTTAGCCTTTTCATCTGTAAGGGAATAAAACCATCTATCTAGTAAACTGGTGGGACAACGAGCGTCTACAATATACACAGTAACTGTGCTTTGCGGTAACATTTCCCAGATCTCTTGCCACGACTCCTTAGCCCACTTCCCAGGGAACTACTGTATCTCAGACACATCCTGTAACACCTTTGTATCTTCCACTGAGACCTGTGCCACCTGTTCATGCAACACTGCAGTGCCTGCTGGACCCACTCGGGCCCTATCCTGTATATACCACTTCCACTTGATCACATTTGCTTCTTGTGCATGCCCTGGTCTGTGTGATTTAGGGGAATTCATCACCCATTGTATTAGAGGAATTTCAATTTTCAAAATTACATTATGCGATATCGTCATCTGCCCAGTGTCTAGCAGAACATAGTAACACACCAGCAACTCTTTTCAAAGGGAGTATACCACTCCTCAGCATCTGGCAAAGTTTTAGTCCAAAATCCCAAGAGCACCCTCTTCTTTCCTTGTTTCTGTCACATACTCCAATTAGGATACTGCCCCTGGACGGTCACGTGTAACTCAATGTCTCTTTCCTATGTTGGCCACACACCTAAAGCATATTGTATAGCCTCTTTTATCCACTCAGAAGCACATTGCTGCTGCTCTCCCCACTCAGAATCATGTTTTAAAAAAGCATTTTTCATCATTTACTCATTAAGTCTCAATGTAAACCAAGGTTTCCCATTCACTGGCCAGTCCGACCCTGTAGGATACTTGAGACTGCATCCAGCAACCGCTAATTGTAGCAGGCTGTTTTGATTATCTTCTTTATAATTCCTAAAATGTTGCTGTACAGTGGGGTCAGTGCTAAACGTACAAAACTTTGCAGCCTTTCCTCGGTCTAACATCACTTCAGAGACTCCTAAATCAAACAAGCACTCCATCCACGTTAGCAAAGGCTCCCCTGGTTTCTGTTGAAATCTGTCTAAAATGTCATTAATCTCTTGCTGACCAGAGTCCTCCAGAAAATTAATTAAAACCTCCTGTGGGTATTGTGAAATAAAAATCGTTGGAGCACTGCCTGTGCATGGATACCATTCCTTTCTTCCGACTCACTCAGGCCATCTGAAAAGTCTGGTAATTTACACTGCGTCACACACACTGCATCTCTCTTTGCGCTGTCTGGTATATTTCCAGTTTATCTTGTAACAATTTATTTTGACACATTCACATATTAGAATTATATTTAGCTTCAACCAACTGCGGTTGTATTTGATCTCGTTCACGTTCTAATTGAGCACATTTTTCATACATTCTATGGAAAGCACTCAAAAGAATCCAACATTTTCTCCCTGAAGTTCTAAACTCTTTTTCTTCTTCAAAGGAGACTTTCTGCAAACATTTAAATACCTGTGCTTCCCCTCATCTGCTACACATGTATAAAGGGCGTCTTCCGACACCAATATCTTAATTGGCATCTTGGAATCTGCAACCACCTTTGACTTTTTAGAAAACATTGTCCCCTTTCCCTTTAAAATTGTTCCTCACACCCCACTCCTGGTACCAAAATGTCTTGCTTTACACTCCAAATTAAATGAAATTCAGCAGTCCCAAGATTAGGCCATTAGGAAGCAAGAAGAAACACTTGGAAAAGAGACTCTGCACTCACAAAATGAGGCAAATGAATCTTCAAAAGGCAGTTTCAAAATGAAGCGTGGGGTTTTATTGATAGAACACTCTGTAACAGAAAGACTTTCGCCAATGTCAAATGAAGCAGGTAAAACAGCTTGCAAATATATATATATATATATATATATATATATATATATATATATATATATATATATATATATATATATATATATATATATTATATACTGGCGGTCGCCAGTAGATAGTTATAGTTACAACCTATTATCCATAGGAAATCCGCGACATTCTATTTGAAATAACTCTCTTGCCGGTTGACGTATCTTCGCGAAATTTTCAAACTTCGTGGGGCGCTCCGGTCCGCTCCTACCCTGAAAGTCTCGGGGTGATACGTCAAGCGGGGGCCGAGAAAAAAGGGGGGTCCCAAAACGCGTTTTCCCCATGCATTTTCCCATAGGAAACTTTAGACACGGCTACAGCCTGAATTGCTGAACGGAATTACACCAAATTTGGCAAAGAGGTAGTTCTTGGTTCAGAAAGAACCCTTTTGTTAAATGGTGTAAATCCGTTCAGTAGTTGCTGAGAAAATGAAAAGTAAAAAGTTAGTGATATCTAGGGACGAGTAGGGTCCGCGTACCCTCCCGATCACGAGCTGCATGTTAATTGGTTGTCAGCTGGCTGTCAACATTCCGATTCAGGAAATGTTGGCAGCTATTTTGTCCCTCGGTAGAACCGAGGGACAGAAACAAGTGCGCAAAGCGCACAAAGGGGGCAGGGTAGAAACACCCTGACCCCTAGGTTTGCTCAGGGGTCCCACAAGGACCCCCTGGGCAAAAAAAAAAATTTTTTTTTAAAATCGGCAGGATGCGCTCAGGGTGCGCGAATCCTGCCGAAAAAAATCGAAGCGTGGTCTCCCGCGCTCGATAGCACTGGCCCTCGGGTGGCCCAAGTCCCGGGGGCATGGTGGGGGATAATTTAATGTGTGGGGGCCTCAAGGGCCCCCCAAGCCCCGGGGACCGCCACCCCCGGGGCTTTTTTAAAAAATGGTGCGGGAGGGCTCTGAGCCCTCTTGCAGCCCCGGGGACCACCACCTCCCCGGGGCTTTTTTTTAAAAAATTATTAAACCTGTGTGGGGGGGCTCCAGCCCCCCCACACGCCCCGGGGACCACCACCTCCCCGGGGCACTAAACATTTTAATATGGGGGTCCGTTACGGACCCCCAGAGCCCCGGGGACCACCACCTCCCCGGGGCTGTGTACTGAATGGGAGGGGGGCCGCGCGGCCCCCCTCCTGGAGCCCTTGATGGCCCTGGGGACCACCACCCCCAGGGCCGGCTCCTGCAGTGTCCCGGGGTGCCTACCCTCGGGACACTGTAGTTTGCTATGGCAGGACGGGAGCCTCGAGGCTCCCGTCCTGCCATAGCAAACTGCTTTGGATATTGGAAGAGAGAGCAGGGAAACCTGCTCTCTCTTCCAATATCCAAAGCGATTGCTTTTCCACATGGGGAGCAGCATGTCAGCTGCTCCCCATGTGGAACAGCAATGCCGGCTCCCAAGGGACGTGGGAGCCGGCGGGACTGTGGGGGATTAGGGACCCCCCACAGTCCCCAACGGAGAGGGCCAGCCCCGGGGGATGGGGTCCCCGGGGCAAGTAGGGCTCGGGAGGGGGGCCACGCGGCCCCCTCCCCAAAAAAGAGGAAAATAAAAAAAAAAAAAAAATGGAAAGGCCGGCCCCGGGAGATGGGGTCCCCGGGGCCTTAAAATGCCCAGAGGAGGGGGGCCACGCAGCCCCCCTCAAAATATTAAAAATAAAAATAGAGGCCATGCCCCGGGAGATGGGGTCCCCGGGGCCAATACAGGCCCGGGGAAGGGGGCCACGCGGCCCCCTTCCCGTTTTTTTTTTTTTATTTTGAAATTTAAAAAGGGGTAAGGCCCTGGGGGATGGGGTCCCCAGGGCCCAAAAACAGAAAAAAGGAAGGGGGCTACACAGCCCCCCTTCAGGGGACAAAAAAAAAAAAAAACGATCGGGCACGCAGGCCCCGCCCCCTTCCTTCACCACTCTGCAAACGCGCCCCTGGCGCGTTTGCAGAGGGGGAACGAATCCCCTTGAATACTGGGGGTCCCTGAGGCCAACTAGCCCACCAGGAACCTCCAGTATGCGCCAGGGGCTGCCTTGCAGAGAGGTGTACAGAGGCCACGCCCCTTTTACACCTCTCTGCAACGCAGCTCTGTGGCGCTTTTTGGAGGTATATGGTGGGCTAGTTGGACTCCGGGGACCCTCAGGATTCAAGGGGACTTAATCCCCCAACTTAAAACGCGCCACGGGCGCGTTTGCACAGTGGTGAAGGGAGGGGGCGGGGCTTCAGGTGACATGTGTGTAAACAGGCCCCGTGGCGCGTTTTAAGATGGGGAATTAAATCCCCTTCAATCCTGAGGGTCCCTGGGGGCCAACTAGCCCAACAGGTACATCCAGAAATCGCCACAGAGCTGCGTTGCAGAGAGGTGTAAAAAGGGGTGTGGCCTCTCTACACGTCTCTGCAACGCAGCCCCCTGGCGCATATTGGAGGTTCCTGGTGGGCTAGTTGGCCCCTAGGGACCCTCAGGATTCAAGGGGACTTAATCCCCCAACTTAAAACGCGCCACGGGGCGCGTTTGCACAGATGTAACCTCAGGCCCCTCCCTTCACCATTGTGCAAATATTCCTCTAAAATCAGCCGAAATACGAATTCCGATTTACTCACCTGTTATCAGGAGAGACCTCAGTGCTGTATCTTTCAGCCCAGTACTGGTCCTGAAAAGTAATTCTAACCATACTTACCAGTAACTTGAATTTCCTTCCATAGGCTAACATTGACTGGTTTCACTTGGAAATTCTTCTAAGTGTGGAGTTTTGGAACTTTAAAATATTCCTCTAAAATCAGCCGAAATACGAATTCCGATTTACTCACCTGTTATCAGGAGAGACCTCAGTGCTGCATCTTTCAGCCCAGTACTGGTCCTGAAAAGTAATTTTAGCCGTACTTACCGGTAACTTGAATTTCCTTCATAGGCTAACATTGACTGGTTTCACTTGGAAATTCTTCTAAGTGTGGAGTTTTGGAACTTTAAAATATTCCTCTAAAATCAGCCGAAATACGAATTCCGATTTACTCACCTGTTATAAGGAGAGACCTCAGTGCTGTATCTTTCAGCCCAGTACTGGTCCTGAAAAGTAATTTTAACCGTACTTTCCAGTAACTTGAATTTCCTTCCATAGGCTAACATTGACTGGTTTCACTTGGAAATTCTTCTAAGTGTGGAGTTTTGGAACTTTAAAATATTCCTCTAAAATCAGCCGAAATACGAATTCCGATTTACTCACCTGTTATCAGGAGAGACCTCAGTGCTGCATCTTTCAGCCCAGTACTGGTCCTGAAAAGTAATTTTAACCGTACTTACCGGTAACTTGAATTTCCTTCATAGGCTAACATTGACTGGTTTCACTTGGAAATTCTTCTAAGTGTGGAGTTTTGGAACTTTAAAATATTCCTCTAAAATCAGCCGAAATACGAATTCCGATTTACTCACCTGTTATCAGGAGAGACCTCAGTGCTGCATCTTTCAGCCCAGTACTGATCCTGAAAAGTAATTTTAACCGTACTTACCGGTAACTTGAATTTCCTTCATAGGCTAACATTGACTGGTTTCACTTGGAAATTCTTCTAAGTGTGGAGTTTTGGAACTTTAAAATATTCCTCTAAAATCAGCCGAAATACGAATTCCGATTTACTCACCTGTTATCAGGAGAGACCTCAGTGCTGCATCTTTCAGCCCAGTACTGATCCTCAAAAGTAATTTTAACCGTACTTACCAGTAACTTGAATTTCCTTCCATAGGATATCATTGCCTGCTTTTTGCTGAAAAAGTTTGTGTGTTGATTTTTGAAACATACAAATATTCCTCTAAAATCAGCCGAAATCCGAATTCTGATTTACTCACCTGTTATCAGGAGAGACCTCAGTGCTGCATCTTTCAGCCCAGTACTGGTCCTGAAAAGTAATTTTAACCGTACTTACCAGTAACTTGAATTTCCTTCCATAGGCTAACATTGACTGGTTTCACTTGGAAATTCTTCTAAGTGTGGAGTTTTGGAACTTTAAAATATTCCTCTAAAATCAGCCGAAATACGAATTCCGATTTACTCACCTGTTATCAGGAGAGACCTCAGTGCTGCATCTTTCAGCCCAGTACTGATCCTCAAAAGTAATTTTAACCGTACTTACCGGTAACTTGAATTTCCTTCATAGGCTAAGATTGACTGGTTTTCAGCAAAAAAGTTTCAAAGTGTTGATTTTCACAAACTACAAATATTCCTTAAAAATCGCCTGTATGACTTAAACGCATTTTTTCAACTGTTTACAGGAGATGCACCAGTGCTGGATCCAGGATCCAACACTGAGTAAGAAAAAGTAACGATAACAGTTTTTACCTGCTAAGTGAATTTCCTTCCATAGGATAACATTGGTGATTCTATGAGAAAAAGTTTCTAAGTGTCAACTTTTAAAATACAATAATATTCCTTAAAAATCACGACTGTAACCAAAACGCTTTTACTCAACTGTTTACAGGAGATGTACCAGGACTGAATCTAGGATCCAGTCCTGTGGTTACAAAAGTAATCCATAAAGTAACTAATTGCATTTAACTAGAAATTCACATTGAGCTGAATGTTGCATTGTGTTTGAAAATGTGTTGCCCATTGCAACAACTGTAACTACTGTACTTAAAAGTCTATTGCCTATCTGCAAAGTATTTAAACTAAAGTAATTCATTCTGAGAAAGTATTTTTTGTAATGTAATGTATAATGTAATTACAATGTAATTTAAAAAATAAAATATGTAAAAAAAAATTGTTTCTAAAAATGTAGTAAATCAGTATGAAAAAAATTAATATAACAATTAATACATTTAAAAATTGTCATTTACAAAACCTTTGAAATTCACTGAAAAAACCGTAGGTTTCAGGCACGTTATAGTTAGAAATTAGCATTTAAAAAACCTTTGAAATTCACTGAAAAAACCATAGGTTTCAGACACGTTATAGTTACAAATTAGCATTTAAAAAACCTTTGAAATTCACTGAAAAAACCATAGGTTTCAGACACGTTATAGTTACAAATTAGCATTTAAAAAACCTTTGAAATTCACTGAAAAAACCATAGGTTTTAGGGACAGTTTTAGTTACTTGGACATTGCACTCGTACAAAACCCGTGAAATTCCCCCGTTATAGTTAGTTCAGCTAACTATAACTCGCGCCCCGCAATGCACTGCTGATGACGTCACATATTACATCACTCATGACATGGTCAGTGACATCACTGATGACATCACTGATGACATCTCAAATGACATCACTGATGACATCATCCACGTGATAATCTGATGCACCTCCTCACACCCTAATATAACCTTTGATACACCCACTCTAAATTACATACTGCCATTCGCAAAACCATAGACACTCCAACACCAATAACTACATACCCACTCACTGATTCTTAGGTCTACACACACACATCCACTCACTCACCCGTACAGTCACTCATACTTACGGTCACTCAGTACAGGACTATCATATGCACTCTTACTCCTATATAGACACTCAAACAACGCCACTCATCCATAGAGATACTCACACACCTAGTCAGTCATGCAAATAATTAAACACACTGCCATTTACTCACCTATACAGTTATACACACACCAGCTCACTTACTCATACAAATAGTAGCACATTGTTACGCTCTTATACAATCACAGATAAAAGCACACACTCATCCATACAGCCACTATCACAATCACTCACTCTTGCTTATAGCTATTTATATACTCCAACACACATATATACTGCCTTTCACATATGTAGTTACTCACACATGTACCACTGGGACATACATTCACTCACTAACACACTCTTACACACATTTACCCACCCATACAGTCTATCACAGATGCACTCTTGAAACCATCCACCCAGTGAATCACCCACTCACACATCTATGCACAGAGTTGCACACACCCCTCCCACACAAACACTCAGGCACCCATACAGATACTCAGACAAGCATTCAATAACTCATATAGACACTCATTTAGCTATTCACAAACACATGCAGCCACTTACACAGCAACAGACAGACGGATACAGACATACACCCAGTTTAGTCACTAACCCATGCATTCAGTAAGATACGTTAAATCACTCACTTATAGAGTCAGTCACGCACCTACTAAATCATCCATACAGACACTTACACACCCACTCATTCTTCAATACGTCTTTTCCTATATATTTTAAAAATATTTAAACTTTACAGAAACACACAGTCACTGGATGATGTCATCAGTGATGTCATTTGAGATGTCATCAGTGATGTCATCAGTGATGTCACTGACCATGTCATGAGTGATGTAATATGTGACGTCATCAGCAGTGCATTGTGGGGCGCGAGTTATAGTTAGCTGAACTAACTATAACGGGGGAATTTCACGGGTTTTGTACGAGTGCAATGTCCAAGTAACTAAAACTGTCCCTAAAACCTATGGTTTTTTCAGTGAATTTCAAAGGTTTTTTAAATGCTAATTTGTAACTATAACGTGTCTGAAACCTATGGTTTTTTCAGTGAATATATATATATATATATATATACATATATATATATATATATATATATATATATATATATATATATATATAAATATATATATGAAAGAGTTTTCCTGCGTCTCCCTTCACTTCCATCTCACCAACATTACCGAGGGACACAGAAAGGCAGCACTAATAACAGCAAGTCCACAGCAGTAGTAGTTATCAGAAGATCTTTTTTTATTTTTCTATTTTTTCTCCATTATTTTTTCTCTTCAAATGTGCAAAGTGCAAAGTGCATACAGAGATAAACAAACGACCTACGCGTTTCGGCCAGAGGCCTTCGTCCGGGTCACATGATAACAAGTGCAAGGTGATTATAAAGAGGTTGGTTTGACCCTCCCTCTTTTACAAAAAACATCCCAAAGTTGATGGTTCTTTAAAGGAACAGTATCCTATTGCAGGATCTCATAGGTAACATATAGCCAGCTCAAAAAGCATTTATACTTTTAAAACAGAGACTTAATGGTTAATGATATGATGTTTTGACATAATTGTCTCATCACTTTAAAACTATATTATGGGCGGTGAAGTACCTGAGGTTTGTAAAAGAATGCACTATGCCTTCATGATAAACAGTTATCAACCATTTCTAAAGCAATGTTCTTAATGTAGGCACCATGTGCAAAATACAAAGAGAAATATATAGTATAAAAGAGGTATATATATAAACAAATTGCAGGATCAGATGTACATCTCCTTCCAACTATTGGTGAAGCATCAGTATCATCACATTTATAGAACAGTATGACAGTGCATGTTTTCCAGTCAAATATAATCATTAGCATTTGGATGAGTGATACCCCAGATAAAAATACTGTATTATACTATAGGGGTTTGCCATCGATCGATATCAAACATTGGTTATGTGCAAAAATGCAATTTCATGTACATTGGGCAAAAATGCAAGAATACAGTTCAAAGTGCATTGTGCAACTCATTTAGATATATAAAATATATAAAGATATTTGCAAAAAATCTGTCTCATAGTCGGTAAAGTACCTTAAAATGAGCACTATCAAATGCACGATATTGTACACTCTCGGTAAAGTACCTAATGCTTTAATACGCAAAAATATTGCATTATTAAAATTGCTGCTAATATGCACATAGAATATTACAAAATGTCAAAACTTAAATCGATGGTCTCCCTCAGAGGTTGAAAGTTGGACAGATTGTGAAATGACTGTAAATATCAGCTCTTGCTATTCCTATTCCTCAAATTTTGTTTTAGTGATGATCTACAGTCTACCCATCTCCATAATGTTAAGGCAAACTGCCCTATTCAAATACAGGTGCTAGCTAAAGAAACAACTCAATAAACTGTAAACCAAAAATATATACAATAAAAACATCATTGGGCAACGTGTTGTAGACAAAGTTTTTCATGGTTAAAGTTTGTAAAAAATTCTCATGAAAATGAGGGTTTACAGAAAGTTGTGCAATTCTGCATCCGCATTGAGTCCCCATGGTATTTTAGTTCCTTTCATAATTATCCACTTGGATTCTGCTTTCCTTAGGAGCAGTTCTCGATCTCCTCCTCTGATATTCAGGGGAATGTGCTCAACGCCATAAAATCTGAGATTTTCACAGTTCCCTTCGTGTTCTTTCCACATATGTTTAGCAATTGCATATGCAAAGTCTTTGTTCGAAAATTGCCCTTAGGTGTTGTAAAATGCGTAGCTTCAACTTATTCACAGTACTTCCAATATATTCCTTGCCACATTCGCATTTGAGGGCATACACCACATGTGTAGTTTCGCACGTGATTCTCTCTCTGATGTTGATTTTTTCACCCATCAGGGTATTTGTCTCCTGTTGGTTTTGACCATAATTGCAAGCTTTGCATTTTGGACATTTAAAGAATCCTCTTGCTCTCAACCATTGGATTTTGCTCCCACTACGATCTGCTCTCTGATAGTGGCTGTGTGTCAGAATATCCCCCAGAGAGGATGCTTTTTTATACGTGATGTTGAGGTGGTCGAATGTGACCCTCTTCAAATCTTCATCCCTTGTCAGAATCTTCCAGTGATTTTGTAGAGCATCTCTTATTACCTTGCTCGAGGAGTTAAACTGTGTAACGTATCTTATTTTGTTTTCCTCGGAATTGTCGTTTTGTCGAATGTTGGTGCTCCTTCCCAGAGCTCTTGATTTCGCGTTTTCCAAAACTACTGTGGGGTATCCTCTACTCAAAAACCTGCTATACATTTGGTCGATCTGCAAGAGGAATTCTGATTCCTCCAAGCAGTTCCTACGTGCTCGGAGGAATTCTCCATACGGTACACTCCATTTCAAACATCTGGGATGAGCACTGTTTGCTGAAAGGATGCTATTGCAAGCAGTTGGCTTCCGAAATAGTGTCGTACACATTCTTTGTTCTTTTATATAAACGTGTATGTCCAGATAGTCTATCTCCTTCTTATTGATGTTATACGTGAATTGATGTTGGAAAGTATTGTTGTTTAGAGTTTTGAGGAAGGTGTTTAGATTTTCTGTAGTTCCCTCCCAAATTAAAAACAGATCGTCTATATAGCGTACCCAAAGTACGATGTTTTCTATCATTTCCTTGTTCACATCAGACCAAATTTGTTCTGCCTCCCACATGCCCATCGTTAGGTTGGCGTATGTGGGCGCAAAGGAAGTCCCCATTGCAGTTCCTTTGCTTTGTTCATAAAATTTCTTGTCTAAGATGAAGATATTGTTCGTGAGGCAGAAATGCATCATTTCCAAGATCATATTGGTCTGTTGGAGAACATTCAATGATCTTGAGCAGAGATAGAACTCACAGGCTTTGATCCCATCTTAATGCCTGATTGAAGTATACAATGAGACCACATCAATGGTCACCATTGTATATTCCTCTTTCCAGGGTATATTGGCGATTCTGTTTAAAAAGTCCATCGAATCCCGGGTATAGGACGGTAGATTTCGTACATATGTAAAAAGAAAGATGTCCAGGAATATTGAGGTGTTTTCTAAGAGGGAACCACATGAGCTGACGATGGGACGTCCTGGTGGATTCTCTAAATTTTTATGTACCTTCGGTAGTACATATATATTTGGTGTAACAGGATGTTTTATTAAGAGATATTCCAGTTCATTCTCATCCAGTAGCCCATCTCGGTGCCAAACTTGAAGCATCTTGTGGAATTCAATCATAATAGTTGGTGTAGGATCCTCTTTAAATCTTTCATAGTTCGTTGTATCATTCAGCTGTCTTTTGACTTCCAGGTAATACTTCT
The DNA here is from genome assembly GCA_963921515.1 of Calotriton arnoldi. NCBI lineage: Eukaryota > Metazoa > Chordata > Amphibia > Caudata > Salamandridae > Calotriton > Calotriton arnoldi. Next base: position 4,280,073 of record CAWUFW010000089.1, on the reverse strand, counting down.
GGGCATCCAAAACAACATTTCCCCCTTTATCCGAGGGTTTTATGACAATGCTGTCATCTGTTCTTAAATCATTCAGAGCCCATCTATCATCATTGGTCATGTTTCCAGATTTTTGGTGGTTCTTTTTCTTTTCCTTAATATATATGGTGCGCAGTTCCTCTGTCATAAGTTCCTGAAAAACATCCACTCGATTCCCCGCCGGTAATTGTGGACAAAATCTGGATCGGGTCTTGCAGTTACTACTAACGGACATGTTGGTTGCAATAGCCATCTCCTCACAGATTTGTGTATTCGTCATGGTTTCAGTTGTTGCGGAGGGTGTATCCACGTTGTTTTCAGATTCTAGACTATGTAATGTTATTAACGGTGGAATGTTATGGTTATGTCGTTCCTTCACTCTCGTGTTGGTATATTGGCAAAGTACTTTTTTAATTTTAATTTCCGACAAAATTTGTATAAGTCTACCCTGGACATGGCTAGGTCCATGTTGTTGGAGGGGCAAAAAGTTAGTCCTTTATTCAATAATTTTAGATGTTTCGTTGTTAGTACCCTTGAAGAAAGATTAATGACCAAGTTGTTTTCTTTTCGTTGAATATCTTGGTCCAATATTTCCATTTTCATTTTCTTGAGTCTCTCATTTTTTTGGGCTTGTTTTTCGTGGCCCCGTCTGGTTCTTTTTGTTGATGTTCCGTTTTTTGGGGGACACCCCTTCCTCTGCCTCGCGTCGTCATTCTCACGAGATGCATTTCCCCGGAAAAATCCATCCCCTGTCTGCCAGTAGATAGCCCTTCGTCTCCTGAGCTAACCTCTGAGCTTTCTGAACTGGACATCCTTGCTGTCTCCATCCTTGTTGTTTCCAAGTCCAATACCCGGTCCATGGATTGTTTATTGTAGTTAGCATCATACTTTCTTGCGAAGGTGTATACCCTTTCTGTAGCATAGTCAATATTCTCACGCTGAAATTTCCGTACTTTTTTATTTTGTACTTCTTGTTCATGTTTGTCCAGTTTCTTTTCCAGATCCTCAAATGCTCTATTGCCCTCTGGTGTTTCTTTGAATTTTTCTAACAGTTTTTCCAGATCTTTCACTTTCTCCATTGTTTGGGTCAGTCTCCTTTCCGCATGTGTAATCAGCGTGTTGATTAATTTTATTTAGCATTCATTTGTATCTGATTGCCATTTGAAGAGGAGGTCTGGATCAAGATCGCTCCGGGTGGGCAAGACGAAAATTCGTAGGCCTCTGGGTATCCTTTTGCAGTCAATGTATTTCTTTAGGGTGACACTTTCCCACCATTTGTTAATTTCAACTATCCTCGCCTGTTCCAGTTCTCTCATAAGTTGTTTTGGCATATTCGTTGCCCCTGTTTTGTTTGCGCGTGATTGACTGTGCGCCGCAGTGAGTTCTCCCTCATCATCAAACATGTCTTTTAATAACTGTTCACGTTTTGTCCAGCGGTCCGCCATGTTGTCAGATGTTCCGTCAGTTTTTTATATTTTATATATTTACTCCGTTTCTGGTTCAGTTGTTGAGATTGTATTACGATTTTTTATTCTTTATATATGTCCCGCTCTTTCAATGTTCCTTTATTACCAAATTGTCTCTGTTGCATTATTTGGTAGAGAGTGCGATCTTAGTAACTTATTGCCGTATTGCTGCCATTACTCCAATGGGAAAACACAGCTATTGTCTCTCTCGGAATCCGCTCTGCCTTATCGCGGTTCCTTCCGAGATTCCCCTGGAGACCGATCTACGGGACCTATCAACCCCTTCACCATTCGCAGTGACAAGCTCACTGGATTGGAATCTCGACACATAGGTGTTTGGCAGTCGAGAAAGATTGCCGCGGTCAAAGCTACTGGTGACACCCCCCTACGGAGAAACCACTACGCTACCAACAGCCCTCTCCTCTATCTCCTCCCACCTAGCCGAACGCCAAAAAGCCCAGTTACCTTGTTAGAAGTCGATTTTACGAGTCTTGAGTCCCGGAAGCAGGCGCCGTTCAGGAGTACACTGCTAAAGCGTCGGATGAAAGGGCCAGCCGCTCCGCGTTCGGTGCTTATCCTTCGTGGTCCGACACCACATTTTACTGGAAAGAGATTTCCTGTGTCTCCCCTCACTTCCGTCTCACCAAGATTACCGAAGGACACAGAAAGTCAGCACTCATAACAGCAAGTCCACGGAAATAGTAGTTACAAGAAGATCTTTATTTATTTTTCTATTTATTCTCCATTATTTTTTCTCTTCAAACATGCAAAGTGCAAAGTGCATACAGAGACAAACGACCTACGCCTTTCGGCCAGAGGCCTTCGTCCTGGTCACATGATAACAAGTGCAAGGTGATTATAAAGAGATTGGTTTGACCCTCCCTCTTTGACAAAAAACATCCCAAAGTTGATGGTTCTTTAAAGGAACAGTATTCTATTGCAGCATCTCATAGGTTACATATAGGCAGCTCAAAAAGCATTTATACTTTTAAAACAGAGACTTAATGATTAATGATATGATGTTTTGACATATTTGTCTCATCACTTTAAAACTATATTACGTACATATATATAAATATATATATACACACACACAAAAAAAACTGTTTAAAAACACAAAAGAATCTTCAAAACATATAAAGTAAAAAAAATGGTTCTTTATAGATCCACCTATTCTGGTTAAAGATTGTGAGAGGCTGTCTTGGTATATGATACACACTTATGCAAGTGGGTACCCTGCACCAATCCAGACAACCCTTATGGTGATTTTAGTGGTCTTAGACAACCTTAGAAAGCTCTCTAAGTGGTAGCTGTGGAGAGCAGCCTTCAGGCTTAGTCCAAAAGGAGTGTAAAGCAGCTTGTTATACCAGAATGCACTCTTATAAGTATAGATTAAATGAAAAAGAACCACACAGTGTATTTATAAAAATATGTATTTATATAAGACACTCACTAACACATACAAATATCTCCTACCCGGAGATATACACAATGCACACAATACTTTGAAATAGAAACACGTAAGTAGCACAGAATACACAGTGGTCCCCAGTGGGAGACCAATCCATATACTGAAATAGTGGTATGCAAACCACGACTCAAGTCAAGAATATACCCAGAGGACGTAGAAGTGTTGGGGACCCAAGGAACCACCCAAGGTGAGTATCTAGTAGCCCCATGGAGTTCGTGTGCAGTGTTAGAACACAACAGCGTTCTCCGTACAAATCAACGTGTAAGTTGGGGTTGCAATTTTAAAGAAAGAGGACCCTTCCCAGTGGACCCTGAAGAAACCCAGTGGAAGACAGAAGGTTGGAAAGCCACCCCACCCGTGGACACCCTTGGAACCAGATTACCTGTACCAGGGAAGTCGGGTGCATAGGTGTGAAGTGGCATCGGAAACCGTCGTTGAACTCAATGGGAGACTTCAGGAAGATGCCGCTGCTGGAGAAGGTGAAAGTGTCCGGTGAAACCCAAAGGTGGATTTGAGGTGAAGAATACCTACAAGCAGAGGGGACAGAGTCTAGGTCACTCGGGAATGACCAGGGGGCACGGAAGACGAGTGCCCACCGATGTTGGGTGTGGCAGGGAAAACCTTGTAGCTGCAGCTGTGTGGACCAGGCGATGCTGTAGAAGACCACGAGCTGTTCACGAGCTGTCCCATGTCGGATGTCGAGAGTTGAGGGGTCGGAGTCCGCCGGGAGCACCAACAAGCCTTGGCAACTGCAAACAACGTGGAAAGCAAAGAAGGTGCAGTGTCTGGACCAGCAGGGTCCAGGTGACTCACCACAAGCAGGGGAGTCAGGGCAGGCCCCGAGCAATCAGGGGAGCCCAAAGAATTCAAAGGTGGCCCTCAACAGGACCCACAGGCCGGAGGCACTGGAGACGCAAGAGGACCTCGAGCAGCTCACCACAGAAGCAGGCCCACGGTGCAAGTGATGCAGTGTGGTCAAAGATCTTGGTCACTGGAGATGCTTGAGGTGGGTGCTACTTGGAGCTTGAAGATCTTGATGGAAGGAAGCCAACATGCCTTAGCAACAAGTCGATGCTGTGCACAGGGTTTCAGTTCTTGCGGCTCTGACAAGGGATACTGGCCTCAAACTTGGTGGGAGGACAGGGCAGGGCTCGAGGGATGTGAAGATCAACAACATGTATTGCTGAGCCTTTCAGAGTCCTTGGGAGCCCAGGATCAGCAGACCGCCCAGCTTAGTTGCGGTGCCTGCAGATGCAGGGAAGTGATTCCTGCTCTTCAAGGGAGATTCCTTCAGGTGTCTTGGATGCCCACAGGCCTTGGATGGTTTCCTGTATAGAGCACAGGCACGGACGTTGCAGCAGACGAGCAGGGCAAAGAGATCAGGAGCAGCAGTCCTCTTCCCGGTTGCAGCCTTGATGCCCTGAGCGAAGTCCAGGAAAGTCCAGAGTGCCCAGATGGTCGAAGTTGAAGTGGTGTCTGAATTGAATTGTGTCTCACGATGAATCTAGAGACCCACCCTCAGGGTTCCCACCCAGGGGAGGGGGTGGACAGTGGGGAGGATACTCCCATGTCCTTTGTCCAGTTTCATGCCAAAGCAGGAGCCAACAGCTCCCTGAGCTGGTTTGAACTGGACTATGCAAGGAGGGCACCAAATGTGCCCTTCAAGCAAACTGAGTGGTGCTAGCAAGCGATCCCACCCAGCCCCAATACACTAAAGCCTGTCTGGGAGGTGGTCACACCTCCCTGTGACAGGATACCTATTGTTCTGCCTTCCCCTGCTCAAGCTTGGCTCAGCAGCAGGAGGGCAGAATCGTGTCTCTGGTCGGCAGCAGCCATGTTGTGGTGTCCGGGTCTAAAAGCCTGGTATTAGGAATACTAAGAGCCTAACGGAGGGCCTTTACAGTGCTTGGATGATTCCAACATGTTTGATACCAAACATGACAGGGTTCTTTACAGCCAGGTTTGAGATGGTCTTCGCATAATGATGTGGTGCCCCTCTATATGTTATATGGCCGTCTCACTTACAACCCGGGTGAATGGACTCTGTAGGCTGTAGGGGTGTTCTGCTCATGCAGGGGCACCCTCACACTTAGAACCAAGCACCCTGTCTTCAGGATTGAAAAGGCCTGCTGTCGGGGTGACTTATAGGTTTTAAGTGCAGTGACCCTAGATATAGGGAACCTATATCTTTCGTAAGTGATATTAGCACCAGCTTACACATGCTGCAATGGCAGGCCTCTAGTGACAGTTTGAATGGTCTCCCATTGGTGGCATAATACATGCTTCAGCCTACTGGGGACCCCTGGGGTACCTATGCCCTGGATACCTTAGTACCATATACTAGGGACTTATAAGGGTACCCCAGTATCTAATCTGGGATGTACCTAAGTACTTACCATAACAATTTAGGGGAGAAAACAGAGAGACTGGGGTCCTGATTAGCAGGATCCCAGTCAGACTAGTCAGAAACAGCATAGCACCAGGCAAAAAGTGGGGGTAACCATAAAAGCAGATCCTACTTTCCTACAAAGAGAGACAAAGTGTTAAATATGTTGTATGGTTAAATTAGTAATGAATGTATAAGTAGTATTTGAGTGATTGTAAGAGTGTATAACTAGTGCCTGGGTGATTGCATAAGTGTATGAGTGTGTTCATGAGGGTATGACTAGTGCCTGGGTGATTGGATGTGTGCATCAGTAGTGCCTGGGTATTTGCATGAGTGCATGGGTAGAGCCTGGGTAATAGTATGACTCCATGGGTAGTGCCTTATTGTTTGGATGAGTGCCTGGGTAGTGCCTCTGTGATTGTATGAGTGTAAGTACAGTGCCTGGAAGATTGGCTGAGTGCAAGTGCAGTGTCTGGATGATTGACTAAGTGCAGCTGCAGTTCCTGGGTAAATGGATAACTGCAAGTGTAGTGCCTGGGTGAATGCATGAGTGAAAGTGCAGTGCCTGGATGAATGAATGAGTGCAGGTACAGTGCATAGATGATTGCATGACTGCATGGATAGTGCCTGAGTGAAGGGATGACTCCATGGGTACTGCCTGGGTGATTGGATGAGTGTATAGTTTTCAAGTTAGGATCATCAGCTGCACTATCGTCTTAGACAACATGGGTATGAGAGTCAACATCTTTCTAGAGACCTCAATGAGACCAGCCTAGCTAAGAAATTTGTGCTTCTAGGACTAAATGCTGAAGTAGCTCTGACAATATTTGTCCAGGGGTATAATAGACTGTATAGATTTTAAGTTAGGCTCATCAGGTGCACCATACGTGTGAGTCTACTTGTAGAAATACAAACATACATGAGACATGGTAGCAGTCAGACATTCAAACTTGAGACAATACGTTTTTAGTTTCAAGCAGACACATCACTATCTATGGTCTACCAGCTGTGTACCTATTCAGAGAGTTAGATGGACTTGTATAGGGGTCAGTGCATTTGACAACATGTTTTAAACCTCACATTTGTTTACCAATTTCATTAGAGAGGCAGAGTTCACTATGCCAGTTGTAAGCCAAAATGAAAGGACGACTTTGTGTGTTCAAGTGCTTCCATGATGGCTGGCTAGCTAAGAGATCTGTGCTTCTCGGACTGAAAGGTGAAGTAGCTCTGACAATCTTTTTTCCAGGGGTGTAATAGACTATATAGTTAAGTTAGGGTTATTACCTGCACCACACGTGTCAGACTATACGTAGAAATACAAACATACCTGAGACATGGTAGCAGTCAGACATTCAAACTGGACAGAGTACACTTTCAGTTTCAAGAAGACCCATCTTTATCTATGGCCTACTTGCAGTGTACCTTTGCAGAGAGTTATATGGACTAGGATAGAGGTTAATACATTTGGCAACATGTTTTAAACCTCACATTTCTCTACTAGTTTCACTAGAGAGGCAGAGTACGCCAATGCCAGGCCTAAGCCAAAATGAAAGTCCCACTCATGTTATTGCACTCTTATTAGTATCAACATCTTTGTAGAGACCTCAATGAGTGTGTCAGTGGCATTTAGGGGTATGATAACACATGTAGATAAGCCTATAGGTACTAGACTACCTCTGTTTCAGTCTGTATGCAGTATGAAGTTGTTTAGAAGAAGCTGCATGGGTCACTTTCTGCTTATTATAAAAGGCAGCCAGGTATGAAGCTGTGTGTTCCAGTGATTCCATGAGGCCTGCTTATCTAAGAGATCTGTGCTTCTGGGACTGAATGCTGAAGTAGGTCTGACAATATTTGTCCAGAGGTATAATAGACTGTATAGTTTTTAAGTTAGGCTCATCAGCTGCACCACACGTGTCAGTCTACACATAGAAACACAAACATTCCTAAGACATGGTAGCAGTCAGACATCCAAACATGACAGAATACTTTTTTAGTTTCAAGCAGACATATCACTATCTATGGCCTACTTGAAGTGACCCTTTTCAAAGAGTTATATCGACTAGGATAGAGGTTAATACATTTGGCAACATGTTTTAAACCTCACATTTCTCTACCAGTTTCATTACAGAGGCAGAGCTCGCTTTGCCAGGCCTAAGCCAAAATGAAACGCCGACTCCTGTCATAGTACTCTTATGAGTGCCAACATCTTTCAAGAGACCTCATTGAGTGTGTTGGTATCTTTTAGGGGTAAAATGACACATGTAAAGTAATCTATAGATACTTGACTACCTCTGTTTCACACCGCATACTCTGTAAATGTGTGTAGAAGAAGCTCCATGGATCAATTTCTGTTTATTATACAGGGTCGTCGGGTCTGAAGCTGTGTGTTTAAATGCTTCTATGAGGCCTACCTACCAAAGAGATGTGTTCTTCTGGGACTGAAAGGTGACGTAGCTCTAACAATATTTATATAGGGGTATAATAAATTGTATAGTTTTTAAGTTAGGGCCATGAGCTGTATTACACGTTTCAGATTAAATGTGGAAGTACAGAGATACCTGAGACATGGTAGCAGTCAGACATTCCAATTTAACAGAATACGTTTTCAGTTTCAAGCACACATATCACTATCTACGGCCTACTTCCAGTGTACCTTTGTGGAGAGTTATATGGGCTAGGATAGAGGTAAACACACTTGGCAATGTGTTTTTAAACTCACATTTCTATACCAGTTTCATTAAACAGACCGAGCTTGTAGTAGAAGGTTTAACGCAAACTAAAAGGCTGACTACTGTCATGCCACTTTTATTTGTGTCAGCATCTTTCTTGAACTCTCAATGAGTGTGTTAATGCTTTTTAGGGGTGGGATGACACATGTAAAGTATCCTTTAAGTACTACATTATATCTGTTTCACACCAATGAGATATTTGTACATGTTAATGAGGTTGTCTAGTAGATGAGTAACATATTTCTAATAAATATAGAGTTCATCACCAACATTGCGTTCTATATTCTTACATTTGAAGTAATTTAGATAGATCATCTAGTAAAAGTATTTCGGAGTAGTATTGTCCTAAATAGTACCAAAGGTGTTTTCAATGTTGAAGTGTAACTGCTATTAAGAAGAAAAAGAAAAAGTAATATATAAGCACGTTATGTTAAAAAAACATCATTATTACATTTTTTTTAAATAATACCATTGTATTATAATTAGATATTAGTATCAGTTTCCTTTTTTTACTGTTCTCAGATTGCATACAACTTCACCATACACGGTGGTTTGAACGTAGCATCATCATTGAATAGTGGGGAAAAAACTATCGAATAGATTGTATAAAAAAAAACAGCATAGTACATCATTATCAATATGCGTAGCTGCTTTACACTCACTACATTTTCTTAATCACTTTTTCATCTATATTAACTCTACTACTTAACATAAATAGATTTTAAAACATTTAATATTACTATTATACCTGGTACAGTATTGAAAACAAATATATATTCTACTTGCTTTTTAAAGTTATGTTTTAAAATGGCATGTCCATTAGGCAAAATAATAATCAAAATAGTAATTATGAATACTGATAGAATCCAATGCTTTCTGGTTATTAATGACATCGCCCCCAATAGGCCGAATGACGATTTCGGAACTTTGGCTGCAGAAATAACATATAAGAATATGCTAGTTGAGAAGGAAATCTAGCTTTGAACTCCAGGTGGGCATCATTGCAATGTGTCTATCCACTGTTACGCCTTATATACACAGTATATTGTCCAGATGTTGTAGTAGCTCCTTCATGAAAAACAATAGCCACTGTTGTAAAAGTTCTTCCTAAAATAGATATTTGACTTGCTTTGACATTTTTAATATTTGTTTGTAATTTTGTTCACAAAGTTATAGCATTAAAATTAGATATTTTCAAAATTTTTGTATGTGCAATGTAGGCAGCATGTCTGATCTACAATGTGAGCATGTCATATTTTGATTTGGTGTTTTAATCAATTTGGTTAAAGATACTGTTTAGCAATCTGGCAGTGTTCAGTATAGGAATCGTTCTGGATGTATTTCAGTAGTAGAGGTAAATAAACAATCTTCACAGCTATGCTCCCATTTTTAACTTAGTCCAAATATGTTATCAATATTTACTTCTTCGCCTTCTAATACTCCTAGCATAACCATTAGAAAGTCTTGTGCATCTTGTTTTATGTTGAGAGTAAATGTCACATAAATCCAAAAGATGTTGAATTCCAGGAGCAGTATGTATTTTACTTCTGTCAGTAAGCAACTGTTGAAGTAAATAATGTAGAGCAGAATAGATCATTTTTTATGTTTTTCCACGATTTCATTAAGAACATGAGGTAAAGAAAGATTACATTGAGCATCACATTAGCATAACAGTTCATCTCTAAACTGTTTTCTAACTGGTATCCTACAATATAACCATCGCTTTCAACTTTTTCCTTCTTTATACCTTGAACTTTGTCTTGATTGCCTTTCTGATCTTGATGAATTTCAGTTTCGTTTTTTTTTATATATTTCCGTTTTTGACATAATATAAGTTTCTCATATATTGGGCATTCACCTAAATGAGGAGCATAGAGACTTCTCAAGCGATTGTACTCTCTTACACAACTTCCGTCAGCACTAACCTTTTTGTCATCAAATTCAATCACATACAAACCAGACAATGTTCTTACTCGAGACAATGCAACGTGTGCCATTCCTTCTTTTAACGCTGTACTTCCAATATTTACAAAAGCTTGAGGTTTGTGAATATTTACTGCATATGCTAGTGACACAGAAAAATGCTGTCGTCGAACTTATAAGTCCTTTGCAAGTAAAAAACGTACAACACAAAGTCCAATGTGGTTTTCTTCATTAATCTGATCGACTTTCACAACTAAAATTTCTATTTCGTCTCTATTTTGAAAATTTACAAAATCAACAACTTTTCCCATAGCACCATTTACTAATCCTTCCTTTACATTTAAATTATAACGCAAAATTACTAGACAGTTTTTACAGACATCTGAACACTTTTCTAAGCCTGCAGTCTTAGATAAAGACTTTTCGAAAGAATCCAATTTAGCTTGTAGTTTTTCAGTTAGTAGAATTGTTACTCCCTGGTATTCCATTTTATCAATAGCTTTAATTTTCAAAATTTGTTGTTTTTCCAGTTTCAGTAGTTGTTCAATAAAGTTATATCACTCTTGTAGTGTAAGCATTAAACAAACTATGGATTTGTTTTACACTACCATATTATACATTAGTTCTGCTGGTGTTTTTTCAGATGTAAACAAATTCCTTATTAGCCGATTTTCCAAAGCTTCTTTACCATGTTTTGGCAACACGCCAATTCTTATGTCTTTAAGGATATTTCCATATTCTTCATCAGCTGCTGGTCGCATATTTTTTGCAAGCTCCTTATATTGAAAGTTTAACCAAATATTTACATTCCCGATACTTCCTAATGGTTTCATTGTCTCGTCACGGAGAAGTGTTTTAAAAACAGGTTGTCCTTTAACAGGAGAACGTTGTAATAGATCTCCAAATACAATTAAATGTATTCCTCCAAACAGCACATCATACTTTTTAAAATCTGTTGCATTCTCACTTGTACAAAGACAAGCAATAAGTTTGAGACCATGCTCACCTCATCAATGATTAAAAGTTTCAGTTTCTTCAGTACTCTTGAGACTTCATAAAACGTTTCTCAAGATAGCGTCTGATATTGTAGTTTATTATCATGTTCAACAGGAAGCATACGTAATTGATGTAAAGTAATACCTTTAATATTGTGTGCTGCTAATCCAGTTGATGATGTTACAACACAAAATAAATATGATTCTGTAGTCCTGTGTAGATAACTTGTCGGAACTTTAATTAGGAAACTTTTTTCTGTACCAGCTTGACCACTAATATGTAATAGAATAGGTTTAAATGATGAACATTGACATTATTTTTTTTCATGCAGGAATCCATGTTCTACTTGCTGTTGCACTTGAAGATATATTTCTTTTTGTTCAATGTTCAGTTGTTCTTCTAACTGTTCAAAGTTAATAATATCCTGTTTTGATACCTCCATTGCAGTTTCTACCTCATTCATGGCTATTGCTGCTTCATTTTCAAAAATTGGTTGTACAAGTGGATATTGAGTCAATGGACCATAACTTTGACTGCTTTGTGAACTTCCTCTAGCTATTTCAGCTGCAATAGTTCCTTCTTGTTCAATCTCATCATTAATCATTTGTAAATAAGTAGGAAACACTGTACACTTAATTCTATCTTTTATTGCATTGAAAGAATCTTCGTAGCAGTCAAAATCTCCAAGTAATTCTGTTTCACTACGCCAAGGCTTAAACAGTTGCAGAAGTGCTAAATAGAAAAATTCTCTCTCATTCGGAATTTGGCAACTAAGTTATCTGTGGTTAATTAGATTTCCTTTGGCATCTTTCACTGAACATCCGTCACATCCAATTACTGAGTATTTTTCTTCTCTTAGATTTTCTGTAATGTTCCTTTTAAATGTTTAGTGTTGAATTATTTCATATAGACATAAGTTTTCAAGATGTGGACTCATTTTTGGATAGTGTGTATCCAACATATTAGTTTTGACAATATCAGTGCTTTCTGGCTTATACTCAGCTAAGTATTGGATTTCTGGAAAAGATTTCAATACTCTGTTCCATGTGGACTCTAGGCCTATGCTTCCCAAACGATTCCTCTTGACTTTGAATACAAACTGGCTGAGCTCAAGCGATCCGAACACTTATAAGATCCTATCTCACTATGGGTAAGCATCTTCAAGCTAAAGCTATAGAAATTTTTGCTGAGACTCTCTTCTGAAGATATTTCTTTAATCTCTGACTTCTCAGATGTTGTTATACATGAAGTGACGTAACGAGCAACAGCAATTCAGTTGTCCGCAAAAAACTGAATATCCATGTTTGCATTCCACATTTTCAAAATGACTTGATTATAGTCATTAGTATACTTTGAAGCTTCTGTTCTTCTTAAGTTGTATGTATTCTTGGGAGATTTCCAAGTTATTGTATGTCTTACCGCTGACAAAAAGCTGTTGACTCTTCCTTTAGAAATTATAGATTGTGGGAATCCAAAACGACACTTTGTATAAAATTCTCCTTTACATTTGTATTTCCGTCAGCAGTATTTTCCACATCCATGACTTTGAAACCGTAAAACGTGCTATCCTAAGCTGGTTTCGTCACCTTTTGGGATGGCACATGTAGCTGTACTGTTTGATGAAAGACAAAACAGCCTCATCACTATCTGTTCCAAATTTTGGTGCATCCTTTATCCATAATAACATGTGTATATGAGGAGCATCTATGGCTTGGTACTCTTTTCGCCAAAAGAAATCAGTTACCTCTCCAAGAGGTGGAAGATAAATGACATATTCGCTTGAAACCTATGGTTAAAATATCTGCAGGTGCTTGTGGGATCCACAGAGCAGAGTTTTCCATGTGTCTTCACTTCAATGTTCTTTATATTTGAATTTGCTTCTCGTAAGAATTCAAGTAATTCATGTCATGCATATTCAGCACATCTAAGTGTTAGAAATCAAGTAGGTGTACCTAGGTTTCTTAACATGCATTTTAGTTCACCATGGTGATGATACCAATATCCGTTGGTACCACGTTGGCATGCCATTAAATTTAGTAAGTGACATTCCAAATTGTCATCCCTTTGTTCAACTTTCTCCATCAATTGTCTTGCAGAAAGATTTTGTAGATTCATCCCTGTTTTTAATATATGGTTCACTGCATATGAAAGTCCAGACAAATCACTCTCAAAGAGAAGATGAAATAGATAGGTAATGCTTTGCCGAAATCTTGGAGCTTCACAGTATAATCTTAATGACTGATATTCAGGTCATCAAATCTTCCACCATGTCCAGTAGGGAACAGCTATGGAAAACAACAACATTCTAAACTTTGTTCCATATAGTCATGGGAGCTCCTTTTTCTTCTTTCATTTGAAATAATTTAATAGTGTTACCAATGATTTGGAGAGTATGCATGGTATAATGTTCATAAATCTCTTCACTTCTGGATTTGTCCACTTTTTCAATTTGGCCAGTTGACATTACTGTTTCATCTTGAAGGCATCTTGTTTCATCATCAACATTTACATTCTTATAATAAATATTATTCTGTACCAGGCATAATGTCGCATTTTGAATTTTAGTGATATCTACAAACTCTTGCCAGATTATTTTACTCTTTGTTGGTACGCCATTTACTAGAATAACTACTGGGTCATTTTCCTCTCTGTCTACACCAACAGTTTTAATATTTTTCTTAAAATCTAAAGGTAAGTACACAACTCTTCCTTTGAAACCTTTTGGTAAACCTGTTGTTGGCAGCTTACCTGTCTTAGTTTCCATATGAACTATTTCCTGGAATGGGTATACAAATTGAATAAGAATAGACTCATGAACATTTAAATCTACTAATTCTTTAGAAATAGGTACCAACTGTAAGTTGGGATGTACAGCTCTAGCTGGTATTTTGTTTTCTTCTAATTGTTGACACAGTAGTTGCATATAACTTGATCAATCGTCAACTCAAAATGTTCCTCTACAAATAAATAAGCAGTAAATTCTTGCCACTTATCATTGTTTTCTTTTTCACTTTTTAATTATAAATCAGCATTCCTAGTTTGACTTTTGTAGTGAGTGCATCGACAACAAATACAAATATAGTTTGGTTTTTTAGAGGAAAAGTTTTAAACTTTATAATCTTTTCTGCAAAATTATCAATACTAGTCTCTTTATTTTCTTCCACTACAGATATCAGGTTCTCATTTTGTCTACAGTCATCTTCAGAACAAAAAAAATCGAAACTGTACATCATCACAAACGTTCTGTACATCTGCTACTGTACCATGCAAAAGAGCTGTATTCATTTCACTTAAACATACTGCAGGAATTTCGACATAGTAAAGTCTCCTAACTAACTTCCGCATTTCAGAGTGGTGCACAACTAATATTTTTAAATGAGGAAAAGTGCTTTGGCACACTTTCCTTGAAAGACAAGCCAGAGAATGTCCCTGTAACTTGGTATATGTTCTTATTTTACATGGATCTGGTCCTTGCAACATGTTAATCTTCCTTTTAACACTTGTATTTGCATATTAACATAATAAATCTTGTAATATATCAGTAGACTCCTGTTGACTACTGCAAATACTGCTACAATTCCACTTATATACAAGAGGCTGTGTAAGCCTTCCTTGAACTTCAGCTATTACTTCTTCTACATCCCTAGGAGCCATTTTCTCTTTTGGAATAGGAGAACCATCTTTCACCACAAAACATCGACCACTAGTTTCAACTGCATGTACTAATGTATTCTCTTGAAAATAGCTTTCTTCATTAAAGAAAGGCTCAGTGCTGGAAGTGTGTTTCCATTCACCAGTAAAAGTTTTACAGAAGTTAGTTCTATTAACCAGTCTTTTTGTTTCTTACTTTTTTCCTTCATGAACACCACTGTTCTATCCGGTGTTCTCAATCTGTTCAATATTAAGATAAATAAGTTTTGGTTTAACTAAAAAGCTTTATGTACTGCATTTTCAATCTGTTGCTTTTGCTTATAAGCTGCTGATCTTCTCTCATACTGTTTTAAATTCTTTAGTAAATTTTGAATTACTCCACTTCTAAACACTCTTCTTCTTACATCTTTATACTGTTTCTGCTTTCTTGTTAGATGAGTTTTTTTTACAAGTTGTTGTTTTTTGAACATGAGTAATCCCTTTTCGTCTGTGACTTGTTGTTTGTCTTTTCAACACTTTCCACAGTTTTCATTTTTCTTAATATTGTTTTAAGAAACTGCTTAGTTCTCTTACCAGTGGATTTCTTTGCCTCTAAACTATTGTGTCCATCTTCCTCTTTTCAGTCTTCTTTAAGTAGTACTGTTTTTTTGTGCTCTTCTATTTTGTTGTTTTTTTCTCATATTTAAGGCTTTTGCTTCATGTAAACTTTATATCTGAAAATAAAGAATGATTGCAATAGTATGTTATATAAATTAATCATCTTAATTTATGCATATAACATTACTCATGACAATCAATTAGTAGTTGCTTAAAGTAGATTGTCAATGTCTCCTTTAGATATGTATGATTTCTAACATTATACATCAGAGAAGGTGTACATACATGAAACACTGTCTGAGAGGATGCATAAGTAGGTATACCCTTTCAGTTTATGCATTGATCATTCTCTGCTTTTTATACAAGGCAGCTGAGTTGAAGCTGTATGTTCAAGTGATCCCACGAAGCCTGCTTAAAAAAGAGACGTGTGGTACTGGAGACTGAAAGGTGAAGTAGCTATGTCAATATTTGCCTAGGGGTATGATAGACTGCATAGTTTTGAAAATAGGATCATCAGCTGCATCACGCATCTTAGACTACATGTAGAGGTACAGACATGGCTGAAACATGGAAAAGGTCAGACATTGAAAGTTGGCAGAATAAGTTTTCAGTTTCAGGCAGAGGCATCGCTATCTATGGCCTACAGTGTCCTTTTGCAGAGACATATATACTAGGATAGTCATTAATTACACTTGGGAACATGTTTTCAACCTGCCATTTATCTACCAGTTTGATTAGAGAGATAGAGCTGAAAGTGCCAGGCCTACCCCAAAATGAAAGTGTGGAACCTGTCATGCCACTCTTATTAGTGTCAGTGTCTTTCTAGAGACCTCAATGACTATGTCAGTGCCTTTTAGAGGTGAGATGACAAATGTAAACTAGTGTGTAGGTAGTAGACTACCTTTATTTGAGACTGTATGGTCTGTAACTGTATGTAGCAGAAACTGTAGGGATCACTTTCTGGATATCATACAGGGCAGCGGGGTATGAATCTCTGTATTCAAGTGCTTCCATGAGGCCTGCTTAGAAAATAGATGTGTGGTACTGAGACTAAAAGATGAAATAGCATTGTCAATATTTGCCCTGGGGTATGATAAACTGTATAGTTTTCAAGTTAGAATCATCAGCTGCACCACACGTCTCAGACTACATGTACAAGTACAGACATGGCTGAGATATGGAAGAGATCAGACATTAAAAGTTGTTAGAATACATTTTCAGTTTCAAGAACTGATATCACTATCTATGGCCTACTTGCAGTGTACCTTTGCAGAGTTATATATGCTAGGATATTGGTTGATACAACTGGGAACATGTTTGCAACCTCACATTTTCTACCAGTTTGATTAGAGAGACAGAGCTCACACTGCCAGACCTAACCCGAAATGAAAGGCTGACTACTGTCATGCCACTCTTATTAGTGTCAGCGTCTTTCTAGAGCCCTCAATGAGTGTGTCAGTGCTTTTTAGGGGTGAGATGACACATGAAAAATAACCTGTAGGTACTAGACTACCTCTGTTTCAGGCCATATGGTCGGTAAATGTGTGTAGAAGAAGCTGCATGGATCACTTTCTAGTTATCGTACAGGGCAGCAGGATATTAAGCCTTGTGTTCAAGTGGTTCTACAACGCCTGCTTAGAAAAGTGATGTGTGGTGCTGAGTCTGAAAGCTGAACTACCTCATTCAACATTTGTTCAGAGGTATAATAGACCGTATATTTTTAAAGTTAGGGTCATCAGATGCACCACACGTGTTAGGCAATGTATAGAAGTACAGACATGGGTGAGATATGGAAGAGGTCAAACGTTCGATCTTGACAAAATACATTTTCAGTTTTAAGTACATACATTACTATTTATAGCCTACTTGCACTGTACCTTTGAAGAGAGTTATACGTACTAAAATACTGCATAATACAGATGGAAAATGTTTTAAACCTCACATTTCTCTGTCAGTTTCATTAGAGACACACAGCTTTCAGCACCAGGCCTAATTCAAAATCAGAGGCTCCTATCATACCAGTCTTATTAGTGTTAGCATGTTTTCAGAGACGTCAATGAGTGGGGTGTCATAGATAATGTAGTTTTAAAGTAAGGCTCATGAGCTGCACCACAGGTGTCAGACTACATGTAGACTACATGTAGAAGTACAGATATGGGTGAGAAGTGGTAGATGTCAGATATTAAAGAGTAACAAAATACATTTTCAGTTTTAAGCATATACATTACTATTTATGGCCTACTTGCAGTGTATCTTTGAGGAGAGTCATATGTACTTGCATACTGGTTAATAAACTTAGGAAAATGTTTTAAGTCTCATATTTCTCTACCAGTTTCATTTCACACATAGAGTTTCCAGTGCCAGGCCTGATCCAAAATAAAATGGCAACTTCTGAGCACCCTACCCTTGTTACTGTCACTATGTTTTCACATACATCAATGAGTGTCTCAGAGACACAGTTAATATGAAATGGTTCACAAATTGTATAAACATCTGATATCATAGCTAAAAAACTAAGTAAAGCCATTAAGAAACTTTTCCACAATAGTTCACACTCCTTCTATCCTTGTAGCTTACCTGTGAAATTCCACTGTAGATTCTAAAATTATCAGATATTCTTAGGTAATTGTCTTTTTAATGCATATGATGTACCACTCTCAATAAAGAAGAACCAGTAATGACAAATTTGCCTCTCTTTTCTCACAGAAATGAATGCAAGTAGCACATCAACATATTCCCTTCATTTTTTCAAAATCTAAAAAGACTTTCTATTGGATGTTCATTTTAACCCTTTAATACTCTGTTCTAAAGAAGCCCAATCTGGTTGTTTAACGTTTCGGGGGAGTCCTGAATCCTCCCGGGAGTTCAAAAAGCCATTTCCAATAATACTACTATAGTTTTTTAACAACATATCACATACTACTGAATTAGGGAAATTCTCTTGTCGAACGTATGAGAAATATAAACTACTCCATTTTATATTTTAAAAGCACACTGTATTTGAAACCTTTCCCCCACACTACTTCACCTTAGTTTCCATAGAAACAATTTATGAAACGTTAAACTGTACCAGTAAGTCAAAAGTTCAACATGTTTTTAACTGCAACACACTAGCTTCCAATTCAACAATAGCAGGTGTGATTGACTACTTCAAAATATTAGCTTATCTAGTGTATTGTACCTTTCAATGTTTTCTCCATAACCAATCAGAAAAGTACTTATTTTACAATCTAAGATGCAACCTATTTTTAGTGAAGCAATGTCTATGAACACCCAATGACTTATCTCCTTTTCTTAAACCACATTCTGTCCACCATTTTAGATACCTTTCATTATACTAACTGTCATATTCAGCTACAGATGTCTTCTTATTCCTAGAACACCTGCCTTCAAAATGCTTAGAGTATGGATTGTAGGTCACAGCTATGTTTTCAGGGGCAAAATGTATGCTCAAAACAGAGGTATTGACAAAGACTTGACGTTGCATAATGTGGATATTAAATGGGTTGCGCAGAGAGGAGTAAAGTGGCACCAATTGCTGCCTTTGGTTAAAACCTTTTTGAATTTCCAATCCCCTGACCTCGTGATTGTGCACTGTGGTGGCAATGACCTAGGCACACTTACTGGGGTAGGATTGGAAATCCTAATGAAGGATACCTTTGTACAACTGATGTCGCTTTTCCCTCACACTGTCTTTGTGTACTCCAATATCTTTCACATACAGAAATGGAAGTGGTCAAATCAGTTCTGTCCACAGATTGACAAAGCCAGGAAGCTTGTTCATAAAGCTGTTTCTGCATACCTGAGAGACCATAACATGGGCTCTATCTACAACAACAACCTGCATTTTGACAAGGATAACATCTATAGAAGTGATGGCGTTCACTTCACAGATGTAGGGAACAGGGTGTTTCTCAGCAACCTGAAACTGTGCATCCGTACTTACATGTTGCTGCAACAAAATCATAATGAACACAAAGGCTCTTCTCAGAGCCACCCTATAGCCCAACACTGAAAAGTATATTTTCTTTAAAACTATATTTCTTAAAAATGTTTTTCGGATTCGCGAACCCATCGTGGATCCACAAAGTAAAAGCATGAACTAAATGCACAACCACAACATATTTTACATTTTTAACTATTGTTTTAACTCTATACATATTAAAATGTTTTCTAACTGTGTAAATGTGAATGCAAGTGTGTACTAGTTGGTAACAGAGACAATTTAAGGAAAAGTGGAATACATGTTATATTGGAGTTTCAACTACATCTTATTTGACATACATGGAGCTAGGGTACTGGCCCAATATGACCTCAACCTTAATTACATATTGCAGGTGCTTGTGTAACATATGCATATTTGTGTTTGCTTCCTTTCTCTAAGGGTCACACATCTATTTTTGGGATCCGCGTTCCCTTTTTCCCCTTTTTTGACATTAACACATCGTTCCAATTGAGAAAGGCATATTCATGCATGTCTTTTGAAAGGCAATTAATATATTAATGTAATTTTCCGGAAACATGTATTGAAAGAAATGGATGAATTAATTTATTTGTGATTGAACACTCTTGCCTTCATTTAGATTTTAGGGAATGATAGAAAAAAGAATCATTAAAGGGAAATTAGCGGGTCCTTTTTATTCTTTGCACAATATGATATTTTTAGGTCGAGCCTGAGTCAGCACACATGCGCTGCACTGCGAGACTTGCTGTAGTAGAGTATGGAAGAGAAGCCCCGCCCACTCTCTGCCCATGTTTTTCATTGGCTTGTGTCTTTGTCCTTCCTAAATGCTGGCTTTTGATTCAGTAATTGGCTTGTTAGTCCCTCCTTAGTACGGCCTTGTCTTCATTTGTAACCTCCCATGGCTACTGGCCCTTTACTTTGGTTGTTACAAGGTGCGTGTTATTTAGACTTATAAGCACTATTTTCTTTATTGAGTTACTCCTACTTCAGGCACGATGACGTGCTTTGCTTACATTCAGCGCGCCTTGCGCGCTTTCACTTTCAAGCAGCCGGGACAATGGCATTGCAAATATTTTTATGCATGGGTGCCGCTCTTGATCACGGTGCCCGCTTAATTTAATTTTCACGGGAGCCGCGCATGATCACGGCACCCGCTTAATTTAATATGCATGGCCGCTGTGTATGATGATGTAGCATGGCTCCCATTTGATCAATATTGTTTTTATGGAAAGTATCAAACCACCGGTATTTCACTGAGCTGGACTTGACCCCGGCCCCACCACTGCCGGCCATTTCTGACTCGCAGTCGTGAGCCAGACCCACCCGGATCAGGCAGATGGCGTTGGTTACCCCGCCGGATCCAAGTCGTTGCAGCCCGGCCACGCAGGGGGCCCACCTGTTGCCACGATGCGGCTCACCTGAGAGCTTCAACCAAAAAAGTAAGTGCCTGAAAGAGAGTGACACTGAGCCCGTACATTGATCTTAAGTAAACACTTTTTCTGTCACCCAGCAAATAAAGCATCAAAGTAGCAGTTTGTTTTGAATTTCACAAAAATGTGCAATGCTTGTTTCCTGGCTCCACTTGAAAGTGCAACAAGGTGAGACACTCTCTGTGAGGATAGCCACCTGAAACATGATGCAGTGTAGTGTGGAAATAGAGGGCTCTATTCCTTCTGCACAGGAAGTGCTCCATTGCTGGAGCATGTTGTCATTGACGTCACTTGAAAGCACGGGCTCCATTGTGTGTTGGAGATTACATAACCCTTCTTCTGCCAAGCGAGCGCGGCGTCTGACCAAGTGGAACCTTTCTTGGTTGTTCCCCAAGCACCGGTGAAAGTAGCGCTCCACTTTTTCTGCATGCCCACAGGAGAGAGCTAACGCCATGCCCCACCCGTGCCCCAGCCCTCAGAGTCCAAGAGGGACACCGACAATGCAATCGTCAAGGTACCGGAAGTGGTGGGGGCCCAAATGGAGATCGCGCTATGCTTTTTACAGCTAAAGTGCTTTGTTTACTGAAATCCGACCCGAGTGGCCTTGGAGGTAGACCCGAGCAGTCTTTGCATTATTGTGAAGTGCCCCATGCAGGTGATTGCATGTCCCGTGTTTTGTTTACTTGGATTGGACCTGAGCGGTCCCATGACCTTTTTAATATTAGTTACTTGCCTGTTCCCTTCATAGATGCCTCTGACAGCCTTGCTTTTAACAAGGAAACCGCACGCACACACATTGTTCTTCATCAGTACAACGAACCGCAGAATTACAGATTTTCTCAGTTGTAGAATTGGAGCGGCAGCCTTTGCAATATCAAATTTTAACTCTGCGATTCACCTATGTAGAGCCTTCACTGAAATATTCTGAAAGTTCCATCTTCATGTTCAGTGTTTTTTCACGTAATTTCTGATGCCTAGTCGGAAAACAGTGGGAACTTCTTTCCTTCATTCTGCAGGCCGATCTCAGTCCTTCCTCATTTCCAGTAAGATTCTTTCTTTGTATCTCTGTGTCTCACGTATCCACAGTGGTAGTGTGAGCTTTCACCACCAACAAAACAGTCGCTGGTTACTGTGTAGCATTTACATGTTAAGGAACCGGATGATGGAAATAAGGGCCATTTGCTTTGGCAGCTTCACTTCTGCAGGTCAGCAACATCCGTACCACCATATTATTAGAGATATTATTAGAGCGAGAGGCCCTTCTGTCCCCCTCACCTCCCAGTCTGTCTTTCCAGGTAAGCTTCCCACCTGACAGTTTAGAAGCGATCGCTTTTCATTCCCTGCTAGAAAAACTGTAAAGCTTCCCCCATCCCGCACTTGTATTTATATACTACCCTTATACGGCATTGAAGCAGTTTAAAAATGTGTTGCTTCAGTGCATTGCTTGCGAGTTCCAAATAGTATTTCTCTAGTATTGTGAAAGGCTAAATGAAAACAGTAGATATAACACCCAGGATAATGTGCTGAATGGCTAGATACTTTTAAAGTCCTAAAGGCGAGACCGATTGCATTGCAAATGCTTGTTGTAAATAGTAACTATATTTGATGTTTCAGTATTTTGTAAATAATGGTGACACTTGGTGTTTGCACACAGCTATGACTGCAGGATACAAAGATGATGTATTTCTTCTATGTTGATGATGACGTGCGCATATTTAAAAAGAAAAAACAAAGATGGTGTGATTTGCAATTTGAAAAAGGCTCTGGCCGAAACGCGTCAGTGCGTCCTTGTTGAATAAACTTCTTTAATCGCATCCTGGAGTGCCTGCTGTTTATTCAGCTTTCCTGCTGAAGTTATATATATGTGTGTGTGTGTGTGTGTGTGTGTGCTTAAGCAAATAATAATAATAAAATACTTGCAAGTAATCCAACTGTCAAATGCAAGGTATAAAACATAAAAAGATAATAATAATAAAACACATGGAAGTAATAATGAATATCAAATGCAAGGAATAGGCACTGTCAAATGCAAGAAATAGGCACTGTCTAATAAAAGAATCAAATATAAGGAGCTTGTATACACCTCATGAAAACATATGAAATATATACGCAGCTCAAAGAAACTCAAGTGTCTTTCAACATTCTGGCCAGCACGACTGGGAAGTCCTTAACGGTCAGGCAGAAGTCTCGATCGGGAACCATCGAAGATGCCCTGTGACAGTGCATCCACTCCACAGGGGAGCTTCCTTCTGAGTGCCAAGATTTCCCACCTTTAATACCTTTTACTAACACGGAGAGAGACTTGTAGAAATCCCCCATCCCTTCATCCATTGCGAAACCAAGGCTGAATGTACCTGTCATTGTCTAGCCCAATCACCAAAGCTGGCTAGGCTTCAGTGTTTGGCCTGAGACCGAGAAGTACATTCCTCTCTCACGCTTTTAAACACACATCCCTCTCGTTCTGTTCCAAGCAAGGCTGTTTTGCTCTGTGCTGATGAAGAAATAAAAACATCCCACTCTGAATCTGCAAGAGCACAAAATGATGTTGTATATTCAAAATGGAGTCAATGGTCAATTCACGATCTCACAATGTATAATTGTATGTAGCACTACACTCACTCACACATATAGCCACTCATGCACCCACTCACTCACTTACCTATAGGGCCACTCATAGATGGACTCACTCACTGATGCAGGAACTCACACATGTACTCACTCACCCATACAGCTACTCATACACACACTCAGCCACCTATACCAGGCACTTACATACCCTCTCAGCTGTTATGTTTCGTATATAGGCCCTAATGTAGACCCGCTCATATATGCCATAATGTAGAAATACTCGTATATGCCCTATTATGGTCATACTCGTATATGACCTATTATGGTCATACTCGTATATGCCCTATTATGGTCATACTCATACATGCCCTATTATAGTCATGGCTCCTAATATAGGCATGATCTTTCACCTACATTAGTTCCCTACAGTACACAACGAGCTCTGAGGGTTGAACGTTATCTAGGCTGCGGTTAGAACACTGCAAGGTCTTTCCAGAACACAGGCCTATAATGTACTCATAAATTATGCAAGAGCATTCACCAGTTACATCTCCCGGATAATATGTATGTACAAAGTTCACCCCTGACGTCTTCCTCATGTCTAACAAAGACCAATACAAACCATACTGAGGGACGAGACACTTTAGGGTATAAATACACCACATCTTGCCACGGTAAGAGAGAGGGAACCGAGACTTCCATGCTGACACACTGACCAGAGACGCTGAGGCTCCTGCATGCAGTCGCTCCAGCTGACAGCGGTCTAACACAGCCCTTGCGGGGTGTCCAACTCGAGACCAGGACGGTGTCCCAGTCTCTCTCTATTCAGGTATGGGGGTTTGACTAAATCCTAGAGGGATTCTTGGCTCTTAGGCTTTTAGACCTACACATATGCTAGGTACACTCAGGTACATCTAGTTAGGCATCGTAGGAGTACGCACACTTTTCATAGTGCCTTTTATATTCATGTATGTATTCATGATTATTGCAATATGGTAGAACTGTTCTATCCTTTCACTTTGATCGTACTGCTGATAATATATCTCTGCTATTGTCTGCTGGTTGCTGCAGCACACATATTCTACACTAGAATAACAACTGTTCAATAAATACTTATTGAAACACCCAGACTGTTTATTCTGTGTAACTCTCTGAGACAAACCGAATAAGTAAGCACGAGTAACTGAGAGAAAGGTAGTACATTGTTTCCACGATTCTGAGAAATTAGGGTTGTCATGATCTAAGGTTGCCAGAAACTAATCTCTCCCCGATAAGAGGAGATTCTAGTGGCACTGTGAGCTAGCTAATTCAAATCCGGCTAACATATGAGGTGGGGGTGCACAGAATCAGTCTAACACCAAGCCCACGGTTTATGTTATCCAAACGCGCAGGTCCTGCAGGGGTACTATAGGAACTACACGACATGGCGCCGCCAACGTTGGTTGGGTACTTATTTAACAGTAGAATCTGAGTAGTTCAGTCGTGCTATTCTCAGAGAACCTACTCACAAAACCCCAGAGACGTCTGGAGTGGGTGGGCACAAACTCCGCCACAGCTGAGTAGGCGAGATATCCTATTTATCGGCTGTTGGTTAATCAAGCTTGAAGGACATTTAGTTCCTAAATTGTGCATAACACCTTATCTTAGTTCCCTGGGAACACTTCTTCCTTGAAAACAGAGTTGAACTGAATTTTTCAGAAGAAGGAGAAGATCCTGTAGATGCAATACAGATTGCACCAAAATTCGAATGACAGTCACCCTAAGACTATTAGAAAATGGTTTACAAGCTAGGGGTGGCATGGTAGTTTTCGTGATTGAGGCACACGAATCAAACAAAACAGAGGTGTTCTAGTCATGGGTTACATTCCCAGCAGCAAATGCCATAACAAAGACATTTCACTACTATATAGCAGGAGATGCACCACCGGAATATGCCCCGTTTGAGGACATAGAGATTCCACTCACTTACCAGGAACATTATTACTGGTTTAATGGCGCCCTACCCCACGTACGAGGAAGAGTAAGATTAGGCCCGCTTGGAGGAGACGGGGCCACATGGCCAATACTAGCGGCTTACACACCGCACCCTGACATTGGAACAATGCCACAGCCAAAATTAGTCATACAACACAGAGATTTAATTAAAATCTACAGAGACCGGACACAATTCGTCATGAGGACTTTAACAATCCAACTTGCACCAGGTGCAGCAAATAGTACTCCAGCTCAGGGTACAGGAAATAAAATTACTCCTCAAACATTACACACGGTAATGGGCAAAATACCTGCAAAACGCGAACAAATACCATTCTGGATAGCTCAGAAAATAACTCAGCTTGAGGCGGTATTCACGAATACTATCACCTATGATAAACACAGAATTCTAACAATCTGCTTGCCCATGGGGATCACACCACAAGTAGAGGATTGCACCTCTTGGGGTTCAGTCTTTGCTGCCATATATACCAGAACACATGGTATCCCATCCTTAGCAGTAGTACCTGACGTATTGAGACAGATACAAAATGAGTACGGAGCAGAGCCTTCCCTAAACTTAGGGATGAAGTTACTAAACAACTTTGATCAGGTATCAGCCATAATACTAGCTAATATTAAAGGGGAAGCAGCTTCAGTGGCGATCCGCCAACGCCTAAGGGAGTTCAGTCCAATAGATCAACAACACAAACTACCCAAAATAATTGAAACTGCATATGCAGAATTAGGCAGAGACAGTCTAGGTGGGAAGGCATTAAAACCACAACTGGTGGGCAGTCCTGAAAAGGACACTACAAAGCAGACACCTACTTCTTCTAAGAAGAAGTGGGAAAATAAAAAGCAACAAAAGTCTAAAGACAGCAGATCTCAATCCCGAGGATGGTCTCCTCAACAGGAGCCCTCTGAAAGGAGGTATAACCTCAGGTATAGGGATAATATTAGGAAACCTGACAGGTATCAGGATACTGATACACGTTCCTCTCGTTCCTTTCAGGGTTCATCCAAAAACTCAGAGAGGGAAGGACGGTCAGAACACTGACAAGAGGAGCGTACAAAGTCCACAGCCACGCAACGCGCTGCGGACTACGCACCTAAAAAAGAAGATAAACAGAAACAAAAACCTCAGTTCAAAAAGAAGAAGGTAGCAGGTCTCAAGATCAGACATGCCCAGAATTCTGAGGACACAGCTTCTGAACGGAGAATGGGCTCTGACGATGCTAGACAGCGCGGCAGAAGTAACGATAGCTCGCCAGAACCTGAAGGAATTTCTGGTGACAGCGGAGTTGAGTGAGTATATCACGGTGGAAACACCTGATGCTCGGGTAAGTGTACCACATAAGTTACATGAGATAACACTCCGGATGGAGGGGGACAAGCCCAGGAAAGTTAAAGGTCTATTTTGGGAAAATCTGTCATCTGGATATGACATCCTATTAGCAGAGCAAGACTGGCCGCCAGCATTCGTCATGGAGTGCCCAAAGGGAGAAAAGGTAATTTTTCCAGCATTTTCCGACCTCGTTCCCATACATTTAAAACATGCATATGCGCAGGAGTGGGCGGTTGCCCTAGCTCCAGCATTGTACAAAAATCATGCTGGTTGGGATGAGGATTCAACACACCACGTGATCCCGTTAAAAGTTTCCCCAAATGCCCAAAGGCAATACCCTATAAAGCAGGAAGCTAAAAAACAAGTCAGGGAGATCCTAGATCAACTTGAATACCAGGGGTGATAGAAAATTGCACCTCACCAATGAACAGTCCTTTGTTCCCCGTATCAAAACCTGACAACACATATCGTTTAGTTTTGGATTACAGACATTTAAACACCTGCACAAAGACATTTGCAGTTCAAAATGCCCACAGTGCCACATTAATGAACAACATTGTCCGACAAAAATATAAAACAACACTTGATATCTCAAATGGATTTTTCTGCCAAAACATAGCGCCTGAAAGCAGGTATCTGACCGCATTTTTAGCGCTAGGGTCCCAACGGCAATTTTGCCGACTCCCCCAAGGGTATAAGAAAAGCCCGGGGTTAACCGAGGCACTTGACCAGGGTGAGAACCATTATTATGGGATTCGCCTCTGTGGGCTATAAATTTAATTTCAAAAAATCAAAAATTGCCCATCTCAATGTCCTGTTTTTAGGGTATGAACTGTCAAGCGAAGGAAAAAGCCTAGCAGCTAATTTTTTAGAAAAGTGTGCGCTGCTCCAACTTCCAAAATCATTAAAGAATTTACAATCAATTCTGGGATTCCTAAATTTTGGTCGAACATACATTTTGGATTACGCAGAAAGACTAAAACCTTTCTACGATTTAATGAAACCTGATTTTTCATTCAGACAATGGACACAGGAACATACAAATATCCTACGTTCACTACAGGAAGACATAATAGCTTCAAAACATTTACAGACACGCGTAAACGTACGCAACTTAGTGATCCGAGTAATAGCGGGTCAATGCGGGTACACTTATTTAACTTTCAATGAAGGCAAACTGGTACCAATCGCAAACAAATCACACCTGTACACAAACGCAGAAATGCGTTTCACTTCAACAGAGAAAATCCTGACAGCAGTGCAGACCGCTGTAGCAAGAGAAAGAGCTCTAGCTCAGTGTAAACGCATAATTGTCGTGACCCCAGTACCAGCTTTAGAAGCTGTTACAAAAGCTAGCATTCTAAATGCGAAAGCCTTACATCCCAGATGGATACAATGGGCTAATTCTCTTACTGCAACGGATGTTGAATACAGATTTGATCCAAGTTTAAAAACACAAGCATTTCTGCAATACGAACAATAATATCCTCTACCAAATGAGATTTTGCCTCTAGATCAGTATGAATACATTATTTACACTGACGGCTGCTCAACCAGCCATAGGGTGTAAGCAAGCTTACAGCGCGGCGTGTGCAATCGTTAAAGGTCGCATGCGCGATGGAAAGTTCCATCCCAGTAGCACTAAAACGCAATCTCTAGGAGACTGCACGGTTCAGTTGGCAGAATTAAAAGCACTGATACTGGCACTTGTAAATACGAAACATGAATTCCTCACACTAATTGTGTGTGATTCCTTTTACTGTGTACAGTCGTTCAATGAATATTTACATCATTGGGAACAAAACGGGGTCAAAGACGCAAAAGGTGGCACAATTAAGCATAAAATGCTATGGGAACAGGTAGTGGAGTTGAGAAACGAATTACCAAGGGCTCAAGTGATACATACACTGAGTCATCAGCGTCATGGCCTTTGTCTCTGTATGTCTATTTCATCGAATTGCATCATTCCGCTTGGGCAACAAAGGCGACAGTGATCATCGGCCGCAGGAAATAGAGCTAAGAACCACAATTCCACCATTTTAACGCTGCCGGGCACCACATGGACTAGATGTTACCATCAATCTAAAAAGAATAAAATTTAAGACTGCTGCTGACAGCAAGATGCTGGACATTGCAAAGCAGCACTTTATTGCCAGAGCAGGAGAAGGGGAAGTTGAGAAATGGCTAAACTTTCTAACAACAATGGAATCATGCGCATCAAAAATCAAACCACCAAACCAGCAAAGATTCAGTGGCACGAAACCCATATCATATACTGCAAACAAGTAATCAAGCTTGCCAAAAAATATATCTACCAATCATTGAGACACCTCCGGCATAAGCCCAATGACAAAACCCAATTGGAACTACTACGGAGTCAAAGGGCAGACTTGAAAAAATTAAAAAGGAATGTCAACAGAGATATGGAGGAGGAATTCTGGGTTAAATTATTTGCTGATGTCAAACACAACAACAGCGCCAGATTATGGAATACCATAAATCAACTCATCCACCACAATCACGACGGCATCTCCTCGAATATTGCAGAGGAAGATTGGGTAAAATACCTAAGCTCCCATTTCCAAAAAAGCATTGAGCTCAGGGAACAGGACCGAAATGCTCAAAAAGAACCAGAATGCCACATGACAACCAAGGATGGTGCTGGAAGCAACCCCATCGACTCTGAGAAAACAAGGGGAGGCTTATCAATGGAGGAACTCCAGAGATCTCATGTAACAGCAATTAAAAGGCAGATAGGCAAGGGGAGAAGGGAAGGTGCTCTTGGCCCAAATGGAATACCACCAGCATTATACAAACAGGAGGCAATCTACTGGGCAGAAGCATTGGAACCACTGTTTGGAGAAATAAGGACGTTAAATATCCTGCCTAGCTCCTGGAAAGGATCAATTATTTCTCCAATCCATAAATCTGGTGAAAAGTCGGTACCACAGAACTATCGTCTAGTAGCTTTATTAGATAATGAGGCAAAGTATTTTGCTGGTACATTACTAGAAGACCTCCAGGCATGGGCCACAGAAAAATCTGCAATTCCCTTACAACAGACTGGATTTGTAAAATCAGTCGGGACAATAACCAACATCCTAAGCATGGCAATGCTTATGGATAAGGCTGAGGCTTCGCGGACACCCCTATACTTATGCTTTATTGATTACAAGGCCGCTTTTGACCACGTTAACCATACTAAATTATGGTCCAAACTGCATAGATGGGGGCTGCCACAGCCCTTACTAAACTTGCTAATAAACTTGCATACGGATACATGGTTACAGGTGAAGTTGGGCAACGGATCTTTCCTGTCAAGGCGTATACCTACGGAAAAAGGGCTGAAACAGGGTTGCGTCTTAGCACAGACTCTCTTCAACCTTTATATAGCCGACTTAGTACCACTCCTGATCAGCTGCAACTCACATGCTCCAAAACTAGGAGACATTTTGATACCTTGCCTCCTGTATGCGGACGATATGGTCCTGATCAGCAAAACAAAAGTAGGGCTACAACATCTTTTAAACGTAACATGGGACTTCTGCAAAGCAAATGATCTAACGATCAATCTGGATAAAACGAGAACCATGATAATCAGGAAAAAAAGGAGACAAACCGGAGCCTGGTTTTGCGGAGAAACTAAAATCGAGGACACGGCGGAATACAAATATCTGGGAGTGAAGCTGGACACAGGGGGACGCTTTTTGGCACAGAAGAACAGCATCAGGCACAAAGGCCTAGTATTGGCTACCACTCTAAAAACACTAAATTCAAAGTTGACGGGACCATCGATCTTCCCCTTGATTGAGGTAGTCCGGGCAAAACTGCTGCCAACAATCACCTATGGCAGCGAGGCCCAGAAAGGCAGAGACGCTAAAATACTTGATGCCACAGTAACAACAGTATATAGGGTCATTTTTGGGCTGCCCAAACATACCTCGCCTGCACAAATTAGGCTTGAATTTGGCATTCAAAAACAAACAGTTGCTAAAAAAGGGGCCTTCATCATTGCGTGGGATAAAGTGCGAAAAGCTCCGCATGGCACACTCAATGAACAGCTTTGGAAGGAATTAAAACAACACGCCAAATTACCTGCTGCGGAATATCTCTACAGCAGTTTAAAGAGGATGGGGCTTTGTCAGCTTTGGGAAACATCAACAACTACTACCATTTTTAAAAAACTAGTGTGGAAGACAGTGAAACATCTTTCTTTGCTGGAGGACAAAGCCTCATTGGCAAAAAGGGCCCATGGCTGGATGACATTGAAGTCATACACAGAGCTGGTCACCCAAGCCTACTTCAATCTGGGCTACGGCAAAAAAATAAAAATTGCTTTCATGAAGTACAGAATGCGGCTGCTACCCTGTACACAACACCTTCCACCCTG
Organism: Calotriton arnoldi; assembly: GCA_963921515.1. Lineage (NCBI taxonomy): Eukaryota > Metazoa > Chordata > Amphibia > Caudata > Salamandridae > Calotriton > Calotriton arnoldi. The sequence continues at coordinate 4,249,162 of CAWUFW010000089.1, read as the reverse complement.
GTTAAGAGAGAAAGCGGGCCCTATGTGCCGTTTATGTGGATCAGCTCCTGAAGATCTGCTGCATTTACTGTACTCTTGCAAAAAACTTCTTAAGGAACGGAAACAACTGCTGAAACGACATTTCAACCAGCGGGGGATTCGTACCAGAGGCAAGCCCTGCTGGCATGCTTTGCACCCAATGATCCACAACTTAATTGCTGCCTAGTGAAGTATCTGAGACTGTGCGAAAGCAAAATGCCGGAAATGCTGACATAAGGAATCCAGGTTGCAAACTCATGAGCAAACTTACCAAGGCGCAGCGAAGAAATTCTCCCCACTCAACAAGAACTTTATTTCGGAAGCACGAGGTGGTCGGACTCCACAGTAGTTGAGAACACGCCACACGGAGCCGTTAGTATTTTAACACGGGCTGATTGCCAAGGTCAGAAGGGTCTCCCAACAGTGGGTGGAAAGTTGTTTGACGGACTGGAATGCTGCTTGCAGCACATGGACCGAAAATAGATATTTTAATTGTAAAGCTGCTTAACCAAAGAACATTTTTAGAAGTCTTTTAACATAATAATCATGAAGGAATGTGTAGTACACGTATTTATTTTGTTTTTTTAACATGTTGGCGCTTTGCAACAGTTTTAACTAACTATGCAAATAAATTTATACCTTATATGTTGAAGGGAATTAATTGGCTGATGAAGCCGTGAAGGTGGCTGTACGCACAGCGTCCGTAGCTGCAATCACTCGCTCAAAAACGAGAATAGACTGCGAGATTTTGGTAGCTGTCAATGCTTCACGCAAAGGCAGCACAGCAGTAACTAAAAAATTTCCACTCAAGTACTCCTACAAGTTAGATACACAAAACATTCCATATGCTCAGATTCCTGGAGTGGGGGATAGAGTAATACCAAATATGGATCGTAGGAAAGGCTTAATTCTGGCAGCACACGAAGGGAAAAGTTCTGTACATAAGGGACTTAGGGAGACTGTTTCTTTGTTGAAACAACGCTACTGATGGCCCGTGATGAGAAGGCAGATTAGAGAATATGTCTGGAACTACGACATCTGCAAGCAGATGGAAGGGTCCACCGCAACACGTCCAGTACAGATACCATTAGTAGACAGCATTAGGTTGTCCCTTAGTGTACGTCCAGCTCAAGTTTCCTCAAGGTCTGGCCTCAGCGCTCGGCTGATGCTCGAACTGTTATAAAAGATTTGCGAGTCTTTATCGGCACATACGCAGTTGGCACGTTACATTCTGACCGTGGCCTGGCGTTTAGCTCTCGGGCTTACAAAGAGGCCATGGAAGGAATGGGCGTAACATTGCGGTACTCCTCTCCGTACCATCCTGAGGGAAATTCTGTTGTGGAGAGGAAAAACCGTGACTTAAAGCAATCTTTAACAGCTAGGGTATTAGGCAAGAGCGGTAGATGGGTCGATCACTTATATGGGGTACAACGAGACCTGAATAATCAGCCAAGAAGCTCTCTAGGGGTGTCACTCCTTACGAGGTCCTATTTGGGACAAGAATGTGGGTACCTGATCTTGATTGTGAAGGCACAGTGGCGGATGAAAAACCATTTGATAGCCATGATCGTTTGGCTGTTTTACAGGATCTAAATGAATCCAGGACACAACAAAGCAACGTCCACTTAAAACAGACCGCCACTGAGGAAGTCAAGGCAGTAACTGCAAGACCTGTCTGGATCCCAAAAGTTGGGGATTTGGTCAGAAAGAAGATTGCAGACAAGAAAGAATTTGGGCCATCCTACAGAAAGCCTGTACCGGTCCTAGCAATCCAAGGCACAAGAACTGTACTTCTGCCGCCTCTTGCCGGGAAAAAGGAGAAAAGATTTGTCTCAATCGACTTAATCAAACCACACTATGTGGCCGATACTAAACAGTAGGCCACGTGGACTCCACAGTAGCAGACGCCCTCCTCTTGCTACAATCCAAGAGGTTCAAACAGAAAGACTCATCACGTTTGAAGAGCCACCTATACGGAATGAAGGACTAAGCAACAATGGTATGGAACTCGTTCCACTTCAACAAGAAGTTCGACTTCAAAATGAAAATCAACTTAACACCCAAGTTGCAATCAGACCGACTACAGACGTCTACGTCAACATGCCTCGTCAAGAGCAAAATCCGATTTCAACAAATCCCGATGCCATCCAAAAAATCACACAAACAGAAACTCACTGGCTTTTTGAACTTTTTTAGAAAGACTTACCTGGTGTCACCTTGGATTGAACTATGGTATATCACTGGGATTTTCTTTTTTCTTTTCTGGCTAGGTTTAATAATAACTTTTAGTATACTTATTAATGGACGATACCTTCAGCAAAGCTCTACAGCCCAAAGAGTCAATTTGATTTTAAAGCCACACAAGTCTTCACAACGTGAACCAAGAGACTTGTCTTCAGTGAACATCACAGCAGTTCCTATACCGGACGGTATAGTATGGGACAAGATTGATTTTGATATATTCGGTCCGACTGAACTTTTAAAGCTTAAACATGTATTTAAAATTTCTTTAAGTGATATCATTACCTCCAGTACATTTTCTGAAGATTGGGACACTGAAACTGTAAACAATATAATGTCTGATTTAGAAAAAACTGCAGCATTTCCGAACAATGAAATTTTAGAAGGTACTTCAGACTATGATACATTGTACTGTTACCAACATTATGGTCATCATTTCTTGCACAAATCTATAACACCTAGAAATGTATTTGAATACCACCAGTGGGAACACTGCCCAACTCCTCCAAAAGGTAGTTCGGAAACTATTGCACAGAAATTCACATACTTTTCAGGGTTCAACACATCTGACCCGAAGTCATTTTATTACAAAGTGGCAACATCTTCAGCACAGAAAATTATGTTGACAAACACCACAAAGATTTACTCTGCTTCCTTCATGGCCCAGTTGTCTACACAGGGTTTTGACCTATGGAAGGACACTATAGATTTAAAATCGATCTGGGGTTCTAGGGACTGGCAAGTCCAGGGAACAGAAGCGCTTTTTAGAGCATGCCTCATTCCACAGCAGATAATATTTCTGAATGAAACTGTGCAACAGACATCCTGTCTTGGACTAGCCAAGAACAAGGAAATGAACACACCTGGGTTTCCAACACCATCACAGATGGGTGGGGGGCAGCATTCAACTACACATGGGGCAAGATTAGATGACATTCTCCAGTACAACAGGTCAGATCCCAATTGGACAGGATTGATGATTTGGCCCATTGACACGAACACATGTCAACAGAGATTCCTAGGTACACCCGAGGGATTTAGTATCCATAGGCCAGATCCTCGCTATGTACAGAGACAACACCCGGGGGTAGTGACATCCTATAGTGTTGGGAAGTTGTGCCTTGATTGGCTAGAAACCTCAACACTCACAGAAGTGAAACATCACTTGACCTTACTCACACCTGATGTAAACCTTAGGGATTTTTTACTAGGCCCAAGGAAACCACGTCAGAAACGTTTCATATATGCTGGTCTTTATGCCTATTATAATGAAAACTGGAAAATATCACAACAGGAGGCCGCAGAAAGAATACGGGAAATAGACCGTATTAACTTAGAGAAGGCATTAGCTGTAGTGGATAATGGGTTAACAACTTTGACCTCCAGGATTTACTCCTTAGGCAACATTATGTCTTCGGCAATCGACATATTAGAACAAGATCTGGCCTTATTAAAACAAGGGCAATCTCAGCTATGTTCTATTATGATGTTAAGCTGGACGCTGCAATCTTTGTGTGCAGGCTATGTGCCCTGGCGTTTTATAAACACCACGTCTCTGTTTTCAAAATACAATCTAACCGATAAACAGACAGAAATGGCACAGAGGGGAGCCAAATATACAATGCTGCGTATTGAGAAACTGGAAAGGTTACCATTCACTGTAGCCGAATCACCATCAACAGAATGGCTAATTCATGGCCAAATCACTCTGCCGGTCACTACGTTTCAGTTTCAATATTGCCTTGAGTAGAGGCAGGCAGATATGAAAAAATGGGTAAGGGATACATCAAGGAAACTTGGGAGTTACCATATAGATATCGGTGCCGGAATGGGGATCGAGAAGTGTTTCTGAGTGGTACAAACTGCAAGAACGCTTTAAGCGGTTCTCTCATGTGTCAGGATATTATACATGAGGATATTATATATATATATATATATATATATATATATATATATACTAAACAAACTGATAGGAACATGCTCTTCCATTTTTCATGCTTTAACCAGAGGAAACCTGTGTGAGAATTTACCGTACAGCCAGTTCTTAAGAATTAGACGTAACTGTACTAAAAAAGAGGACTACTTCACCAATGCCCAAATTCTGATGGAGAAACTCTTGGAAACAAATTATCCAAGGAAACTGCTTAGATCGCTCAAAAGGGCCTGGTACACCCCGAGGGAAATGCTGTTGGTCCCCAAAAGTTGAGAAACAGATACACCGCTGGTCTGTGTAACAACATTCTCGGGCATCACAAATTAGGTCAAGAAAATAGTCAGGCGTAACTGGCACACAGTAAAAGGCCTAAAAGAACTAAGAGACATACCAATCTTCGCCCTCAAAAGGAACAGAAACATTAAGGATAAATTGGTTCATGCAAATACCCAAGTAAAGAAACCCAAGACCACTATCCAGAGCATGTTGTCCCTTCCCCCCATTAAAGGACATCATAGATGTGGGAATTGTACCTTGTGCGCCAGCACAATTGAAGGTGACAGATTTGACTATAGAGGATGAATTACAGTACATGAAGAATTTACCAACTGTAACACGTCTAATGTAATTTACTGCGTAGTATGCCCCTGTCAACTTGCATACATTGGCAAGACAACCCACGCTGTGAAAAAACGGATCACTCAACAACGATCCTGAATCAAATGCAAGGTTCAAAACGCACCAATGGTCCGACACTGTGAAGAGAAAGGACATGGGCCACTAGACATACGATGGACTGTGCTTAAACATGTAAAAGGAACCTAGTGAGCCAACATGGTGGCCGTACCTTAGGCGAGCTCCGCTGAGCCCGTCGTAATTATCCGCCAATTATCCTGCCTTGTTGTTTGTGTACGTTCGGAAGGTCGCCGGAAGTGGAGAGGAATGTAAGGACGACTCGGCGACGGTGAAACCAGACAGCTCTGTGCAGTTCTGAGGCATCTTCCCCGAAGTGCGTGGCCTGGAGGTCCTGCAGGCGAGATCGGGGTGGAGCGACTTGGGCAGCAGTCGAACGCGAGTGCGGTCGAGGCTGAGGTGCGGCCCTGCCCTGGATGAGGAGTGCTGAGTGCCTGTAGCTGACCCCCTGTTTGTGGCCTTGAGGCTGGGGCTGCTGTGCTGGTGTGCCTACGCAGAGGAGTGGCGGCTGCCTGGTGAGTTGGCTGAGCCTGCCTCCTTCCCCCTTCGCTGACTTCGGCGGCCGCTTCGGGCCGCGCGAGGGGCGGGAGTCATCGCCCTGCAGGCACTGGGAGTCTGTGGGGCCTTTCCGTTGGACAGGATCCTCTTTGGTGTGGTCGCTGGCCCCATATTCCCCCTGTGCCGTCTTCCATCTTGGTGGCCGGATCGGGCCACGCAGGGGGGCCGAGCGGCCGCGCTGTGAGATGGTGGGGGCAGGTGACACCATTGGACCTCGGGCTGGCATTACATAAAGGGGAGCCCTGCGAATATACGCACTTTTGCTCTGCCCCGTGGAGGCCTGAGATTGGGCCAGTTTGAGGCTGGGTCCGGCGGTGAGGGCCTTACGGCATCAATTTGGAGAGAGTCCCACCCCCCCATACAGATATATATCTGTCTTTTTCTCCTTGGTGATCCATTGGTGGTCGTTTCGGGCCACGGGGGAGGGGCTGAGACGGGCGTCTGGCTCCCATACTCCTGGCACGGGGGGCCTCTCCTGGTGGTGTCTTTGGCCTCTTCTGTCCTCGGGGTCCCCCTGCGGAGATTCGGCAGCCGGATCGGGCCGAGTGTGGGGTGTGTGAGTCGGCGCTCCCGAGTCATCCTGTGTGGTGTCCTTGGAGTCGCGGGGGCCCGATCGGGCTTCCACAATCCGGCAGGTTTGGGGCATATCCCAGCTCACGTTTGCCTACCTGTTGGACGCCGGGGCCCAGAGGCGGCCTGCCTGGACCTTGCGGGATTCTGTAGGTGGTGCTGAGTGGAGTGTTGGCGGCCGCTAGATTGGTGTACCAGGATGGGTATTGCCCCCGGGGTGCATGTACACGTCGCCGTTTGTGGAGTTTTGCTGAGTTATTGTAAAGTGCATCACCACAGTTATATCACTGCAGACGTCTGGGGGACATAGTGCCCAGGTGGGTGCAATGCCGTGCTGGGCTGGTAGAGATAAGGGGACACCCATTGGGGGGGGAGTTTCGATCACCTGCAGAGGCGGCCGGGCGAGCGCTCAGTGCGGCTTGTGGGTGAGAGACCTCTTCCCGTGTCCTACTCCCTCGGGAGCTGCTATATTCAACCCGACATACGCTGAGCGTAAGTGGGCAGGTGGAGTCTTGGAGCACTCTCGCCATCATGACTAGCACACTGGGGGCACATCTAAACAAAGCACTTAGGACCGTTACACTGGACCTGGGGCCTCAGCTGTTGACCAGGGGGGCTCCCGGACAATGCAGCACTTATGGCGGCAATCACACAATCTAGAACAGCCCTGGAAACCAAGATTGGAAATGTGGGCTCGGAAGTCCTGCTCCTCCGCCAGGATCTGCGGAACGCGACGGAACGCATCACAGTGGCTGAGACCAGGGTTTCCGAGGTGGAGGACTCTGTTACCATGTTGAAAAAGAAGGTTGCGACACTGGAAACTATCACCAGAGCCTTCTCGTGTCGAAGATGCAGAAGGGAGGGCACGGAGGAGCAATCTATGGTTTGTGGGGTTCCCGGAAGGCTGTGAGGGGGGCGACATGGAACAGTTCTTAACAGGGTGGCTTGTTAGTTGGCTTCCCCCAGAATCTCTGTCTAACTATTTTGTCATCGAACGGGCACATAGGGCCCTCCTGCAGAAGCCGCCCCCAGGTGCAGGCCATGACCGATTATAGCGAAGAGTCTCAATTACCATGATAGAGACGTTATCCTGAAACAGGCCCGGCTTAAAGAACCCCTGCACTTTGATAATGCTCGTATCCTAGTGTTTCCGGACTATACTCGTTTGGTTCAGCAGAAGCGGCAGTCCTTCATGGCGGCGAAGGCTCGCCTCCGTGAATTGAAGCTGCAGTATGCCCTTCTGTATCCTGCGAGATTGCGAGTGATCTACCAGTCCCGAACGCTGTTTTTCGACTCGAAGAAGTCTTCACCTGGACGGACGAAACGGTGAGGGTGCAGCCACGCACGCCGCCCAGGCTGGAATCGACTCCTCAACTGGTGAATCGGTCCATAAACTGCCTGGGCCTAAACTCAAGGGGACCAGATGATCGAGATCTAGATGCTGCTTGCAGTCCCATGGTGATGTCAGTAGATCTGCCTCGGTGCCTCGGCTGGGGACCTCGGCCTTGTAATGTATTTGGCTCTCAGATGGTGAACTTTCGCAAAGATCTGTTCTAACTGACGAAGCGAATGTAGGGGCTAACACCCCCGTTTGACCTTTGTGGTCCGGAGGGCAGCCCGTGGAAGATGGGTGGGTTACAGGAGATCCATTGGTGGAGGTGGGCGGGGGGCCCCTGTTGGGTTCCCCGAGCCGCCTTCGCCGCGACAGATACTTCAGCAGTTGTGAGGTATTGGGGTGGGGGTTTGTTGTGATGTTTATGGTTTTTGTTTGCACTGGATTACGGCTAAGTGGGGCTATTACCTGCTCTCTAAATATTATTTATTTTAGGTACCACGTTCTGAAATGTTATTATCACTTAATCGCACTGCCTCATCGTTATCATGTACCGCTGGTTCTCTGCAGGGTGTCACCAGTCCTGCCCGTTGATACTGTAGGTTATGTAGATGTCAGGCCCCACGGCTAGTTTGCAACCTCTGGCTGGGGTTCTCAGGATTGTGAGTTGGAATGTCAGGGGGGCGCTTGACAAGGTGAAGAGGGGGGCCATTCTTAAGCAGGCCAAACGCTATCGGGCTGATGTCCTGATGTTGCAAGAAACACATTTGTTGGGAACAAAGGCACTCTGCTTTCTTAGATATGGCTATTCGCAGGTCTTCCATTCTGGGTTCACGAGGGGTTCCGGGGAGTCGCCATTCTTATCCATCGGAGAGTCCCATATACTCATTCCAAGGCATGGGTGAATACGCAGGGGAGGTACGTCTTTATTCAGGGGTCGATTTATGGGGAACAGGTAGTACTGGGTAATGTCTACCCCCCCCCCATTGTCCTGCTCACTAGTTGAGCACATTACGAATTTGTGGATAGACATACCGGATGGATTGGCAATCATTGGGGGAGATTGGAATGATGTCATGGACATGGCGAGAGATAGATGGAGACAGGGGGACCGCCTGTCGCCAGCCAAACCACTAAATTATTTTCCTTAGTGTCGGGATTGGGCTGGGTGGATTCTTGGCGTAGGTTGTATGGAGAGTAACAGGGCTATACATATCTCTCCGCTGTCCACGACTTGTTTTCAAGATTAGACTATTTATTTGTGCCTTCTGGTGTGGCGGTTAGAGTGAGTGAGGCGGAAATCCACCCGAGGGGTCTTTCGGATCACTGCCCGGTTTCAATTGTGTTTCGGCTTGGCCCTGCGAGGCCACCCTTCCGTTGGCGTCTATCCCCTTTGCATTTGCAGGATGAAAAGTATAGGGATCACATAGGTCAGGCCATTGATCGATATTTGGAGCTTAACGTCGGCTCAGTGGCGACAGCTGAAACACTATGGGAGGCAATGAAGTCGACCATACGAGGCGTGGATATCTCATATTGCTCTGCAGCGCGCCAGACCAAGAAGGAGTCCCTGTTGAGGTCTGAAGCCCACATTATAGAACTGGAACGGGCCAGTAGAGAGGAAGGGGGTGTCCTGGCGCGTCGTCAGCTACTGGTGGCAAGACAAATGCATGCTGACTTGTTGATGGATGAGGCACGACTGGCGTGGCTGGCGTCCCGTAGTAGGATTTACCAGTGGGGGGATAAATCTAGCAAACTGCTCCACCGGTTATGCCAGGGAGTCATGCGCCCCCTGGTCCTTCCTGGGATCCCGGGGCCCGATGGGAGGACTCTCCGGGATCCCTCTGCTATTGCGGAGAGCTATGCATGATACTATGCAACCCTTTATGCCCCGAGGGACTATATATCGGAGGATATGGTCTGCCGTTTCATAGGGACCTACCGCCCAGAACACTTTCTGATACAGCTCGGGCGGAGCTGGATCTGCCGCTCACGGAGGAGGAGCTGGGCTCAGCTCTAGGAGATCTTAACGCTGGGAAGGCCCCGGGCCCAAATGGGTACCCATGTGAGTTCTTTAAGAGATACTCTACCAAATTGGGACCTCATCTCCTTCAGGTGGTGGAGGAGGCACGGGAACGCGGAAGCCTCCCACAGGACTGGAGGCATGCCGAGGTGGTCGTGTTTCACAAACCGGGCAGGCCCCCTGACCAGCATGCATCCTATCGTCCCATATCCTTACTGAATATAGAGGCCAAGATCTTGGCTAAGGCCTTGGCCAATCGCCTCCATTCCCATATTGCCTTGTTGGTCCACTCGGACCAGGCTGGTTTTATGCCCCAGAGGGCAACGCGGCATAACATTCGTCAGGCGCATATTGCCATAGATACTATTCGGGGGCTGGATGTGCCAGCTGTATTCCTGCTGGCAGATATGGACAGGGCGTTCGATTCCCTTAGTTGGAAATATTTATTTGCCCTTTTAGATCGCTTGAATATGGGTCCACGCTTCTTGTCCTATTTCAGTTATTGTATACGGACATTACAGCGTCAGTCCGTGTCGCGGGGTCTGTCTCCTTCACCTTCCCTATTGGCCGGGGTACCCGGCAGGGGTGCCCGCTGTCGCCTTTTCTCTTCGCCCTGGCGATGGAGCCGTTGGCGGCATGGGTGCGGATTGATGCCCAGGTGATCGGCTTCGAGTGGGCCCAGGGATAATCAGACCGTATTGCGTTATACGCTGACGATGTCCTGTTTTTCCTGACAAACAGTAATAGATCGGGACCAAGGTTGGTTCGTATTATGGAAATCTTTGGGGAATCCTCCGGGTTGTTTATGAATCCGGGTAAATCTATTCTGTGGACAATTGGGGAACTGGTGGCACTTGGTGCTTGGTCTTCTGCAGTGCAGGTGACTACAGTGGGCGTAAAGTACTTGGGGGTTTTTCTGTCGGACTCATCGAGGGTGTCCTGGGAACGTAATATTCTGCCGGTCTGGGCACGGGTGCGGGATGAGCTGAGGGCCTGGTCTCATATGCCCCTCTCTCTCCCCAGTCGCTCAGCCATCTTTAAGATGGTTTTGCTACCGTGACTGATCTACCAATTACAGAATTACCCTTTTCCTGTCCCCCCCTTTGTGGTTTCACCTAGTTAACACAGCCTTAGGGCAGTTTCTTTGGGCGGGAAAGGCATCCAGAGTGGCGCTGCGGAGATGTTTTCAGTCAACCTACAGAGGGGAGTTGGCCACCTCGGATGTTCACTCCTATTACATGGCCTCGCAGCTGTTGATATTAAATGATTGGTGGTACGGGGACAGGTCTGACCCTGCATATGCGGTGGAACGGAGGTTTATGGGGACCAACACGCTCCACACTATTCTGTACTCGGCATCAGTTCATAAAGCCCTGCCATCCGCTACTAGGGTAGTGTTTCAGGTGTGGAGGCAGGCACTACGAAAGATGGGGTGGTGGGGCAAGTTGACGAAAGAGACCCCACTTTGGTTCAATGGAAGATTGCCGCAATTAGCTGGCCTAGCGGGCTTTCGAGAATGGGACAATATTGGGATCTCTACCTGTAGTGTAGCTCCTATTTCCCTAATAGGCTCTGCGCATTGGAATAATATATCCTATAGGTTTGACATAGGACTAAGGTCAGTATGTCCCTATCGAGTATATTAAACTTAATTACTTGTGCCAGCTAGCTCAGAGGCCACTAGAAACTCCTTGACAACAATCAATCAATCACAGAATTTGTAGAGCGCACTACTTACCCGCGAGGGTCTCAAGGCGCTGGGGAGAAAAAAAGGGGGGGGTGCTGCTACTGGTCGAACAACCAGGTCTTGAGTAGCCTCCTGAAGGTCAGCAGGTCTTGGGTCTGTCGTAGGCTTAGTGGAAGGGTGTTCCAGGTCTTGGCAGCGAGGTGGGAGAAGGATCTGCTGCCGGTGGTTGTTCTTCGAATGTGAGGGACGGTGGCGAGGGAGAGGTCGGCGGAGCGGAGCTGGCGGTTGGGGACATAGAAGAAGAAGAGTCTGTAGAGGTAGGCTGGGCCAGTCTTGTGGAGTGCCTTGTGTGCGTGGATGAGGAGTTTGAAGGAGATTCTCCTGTCGACGGGGAGCCAGTGCAGGTTCCTCAGGTGGGGGGTGATGTGGCTGTGGCGTGGTACGTCGAGGATCAGGCGTGTGGAGGCGTTTTGTATGCGTTGCAGTCGCTTGATGAGCTTGGCCGGGGCTCCCGCGTAGAGGGCGTTCCCATAGTCAAGTCTGCTACTGACGAGGGCCTGGGTGACTGTTCTTCTTGTATCTGTCGGGATCCACCTGTAGATCTTGCGAAGCATGCGGAGGGTGTTGAAGCAGGAGGAGGAGACTGCGTTGACTTGCTTGGCCATGGAGAGCGTTGAGTCGAGGATGACTCCCAGGTTGCGTGCGTGGTCGGTGGGTGTCGGGGCTGCTCCCAGTGTCGTTGGCCACCAGGAGTCGTCCCAGGCTGAGGGGTTGGAGCCGAGGATGAGGACCTCTGTCTTGTCCGTGTTCAGCTTTAGTCGACTGATCTTCATCCAATCGGCGACGGCCTTCATTCCTTCATGGAGGTTGGATTTGGCGGCGAGGGGGTCCTTGGTGAGGGAGAGGATCAGTTGAGTGTCATCGGCATAGGAGATTATGTTGAGGTCGTGCTTTATGGCGATGCGTGCGAGCGGGGCCATGTAGATGTTGAACAGTGTTGGGCTGAGGGATGATCCCTGGGGTACGCCGCAGATGATCTCGGAGGCTTCGGATCGGAATGGTGGGAGGCGGACTCTCTGGGTTCTGCCGGCGAGGAAGGAGGTGGCCCATTCCAGGGCCGTGTCTCGGATCCCAGCGTCGTGGAGGCGTGCGCGTAGAGTGCGGTGGCAGACAGTGTCGAAGGCGGCGGAGAGGTCCAGCAGGATGAGGGCTGCGGTCTCACCGTTGTCCAGCAGGGTCCTGATGTCGTCGGTGGCGGCGATGAGGGCAGTCTCAGTGCTGTGGTTGCTGCGGAACCCTGATTGGGATGGGTCCAGGATGCTGTTTTCTTCGAGGTATCGGGTTAGCTGTTTGTTGACGATCTTCTCGATGACCTTGACTGGGAACGGAAGCAGGGAGATGGGCCGGAAGTTCTTGAGGTCTCTCGGGTCCGCCTTGGGTTTTTTGAGTAGGGAGTTGATCTCTGCGTGTTTCCAGCTCTCTGGGAAGGTCGCGGTCTCAAAGGAGAGATTGATAACGTTGTACAGGTGGGGTGCGATGGAGCTGCTGGCTTTGTTGAAGATGTGGTGCGGGAAAGGGTCTGACGGGGAGCCGGAGTGTATTGTGCTCATGGTCTTGATGGTGTCATCGATGTTCACGCTGGCCCAGGCTGGCAGGGGGTCGTGGTCGATGGTGTGCGGCGGGTCTGGTGCATCGATCTTAGTTGGGGATGTCTGGGTGTTGAAGCTGTCGTGGATGTCGGCGATCTTGCGGTGGAAGAAGGTGGCGAGGGAATCGCACAGGGCTTGGGACGGCGGGATGTCGTTGGTGTTGGCGCTGGGGTTGGAGAGTTCCTTCACGATGTTGAAGAGCTCCTTGCTGTTGTGTTCGTTGTTGTCGAGGCGGTCTTTGAAGGAGATTCTCTTGGCGGACCTGATGAGGTGGTGGTGGTTACGGATGGCGTCTTTTTGGGCTGCCAAGAAGGGAGTAGTTTCTGGCAGCCGCAAAACATGACCACTGTGTTTCCCTTTTAGAATCAGAACATGTCCCAGAGTCGTAGAAACAATAGATAACTATTTCACTCAGCTCAGTCGTGCATGCTTAGTTTTCTCCAAGTTACACAGAAAGAAATAGACGGGCGTTTCAATAAAGGATTTATTGAACAGTCTTGTTTCTGGTGTAAGTAAAATGTGCTGTTACGATCACAAGACAGTATGCGAGATAAATAATGTACAGTGTGAGCAGTAGAAATAAATAATACTGCGAGAGCATTATCTTTTAGTACATATGCTGTTACATAAATAACACAGACTAAAAATGCGAGTACTCATACGATGCATTTCTAATCTAGTTCTACCCCAATGTACCTAACCTAACCTAGGTGTAGGACGAGGTATGAAGTAGGTGAAGTATTCCTTACTATGGTATACTAAGAGTATGCTAACCCCAGTATGCCTAGTATGCCAAGAGTCCCTCTAGGTTCTAGTCTGCTCCATACCTGAAGAATGAGAGAGGTAGGAATCTCTTTGCCAGACTCGAACTCCAACACCCCGCAAGGGAAGTTAGATCACTGGAAGCTGGACTCTCTGCGTGCAGGGATGACAGCGTCTTCTCAGTGCGTCAGGCCGGGAAACGGGCTCCTCTGAAGTCGAGGTCTCCTCTGATTTACAGGGGCTAGGGAAGGTATATTTATACCTGAGAATTACCTCAGAATGTTAGCATTGACGTGAGTCGGACAGCGGAAGACGTCATGAATGAACCCCTAAGGAATAATGGTTCATGCATAATATATGAGTCCTTGAAGAAATCAATAGTCCTGGACTAGGGAAACTCTTGCAGCCTAAGGGTCTGTTCTTCAAGAACTCGTTGTGACGTTAGGGTGGATGGATGTCGGAGACCATGCCTGTATTTGGAGTGCACGGTTTAATGCCTAAATAAGGGCTGGGATTTTATGCCTATATAAGGGCAGGGCGAATTGTGCCTATATAAGGACATGATTCTGGAAAGCCCGTTTATGGACACCCTAAGAGGAATACAACACCCACTCCACTTTCGTGTGTACGATAATACTAAAACGCTAAACATTTAAAATGCTAAACATTAAAATGGAGTACCGCATATTTCTAAAATATTTCATAAAACCATTTAAAAAAGGCATTTAAAAAACCTATTAGAATGCAAAAGGCACTGTACATTTGAAGCATTGCTTTTCATTTCAGGCATAAAGTTCGAAAATAAATGCAATTGGAATGAAATAAGCAGTAATATTTACATGTGACAAAAAAATGATCGATAAGTTTTTCAAAAATCAAAGTCATTTCATGTCATGAAAATAAATGAACTGTTTTAGACACACAAGATGACTAAGTGTCCGTGGAAGTACCTTGAAGTCCGTATTATAAGGCTAGTTCTACTCTAAGCAGATGGAAGTGCCATTTTCGTTTGAAAAATGGGAAAAAGTTCAATTTTGGTAGAGTTCCAAGTTGTTTTAAAAATGAAGGCCAAATTGTTACTGCATCTCTGGAACACTGTATGCTGAATCAGAGTCAGTTTACGGGTCTGGTGTAAACATGAGATCATCTATTTCTATAGACAAAACATCGTCCACTGTAGTTGGTGTCAGTTGGAACACCTCGTGTAGCAGATTAATTGCACAGAGATGTGAAGCTTCGCTTCCAGCATAGGTGCCGCAGCAAAGTTCGCGTCCGTTCTTACCTGTGTGCCTGTAGATCTTTATCGTACCTCAGCAGCAGCCGGAAGCGTCTGTGAGATCTCAATGAATGCTGACATCAGGATTGGTAGCCTCTGGGGACAACACAGAGCATGGGCCGTTATCGGGTCCAGCAGAGTATCGACATCCGTTGGCGTAGCTGATGGAAATGTTAGACAGGTGTCCAACACGCATTCTTCACCGCATAGCAGGCATCGTAGAACAGGTAAGATGCAATCTTGCCAGATTGATCTGAATGACAGGAACCAAGTTGTATTAAGGTCCCGTAGACGAGTCATGCCCAATAGCTGTACTATTCGCTCACGGCACTTTCGTTCAAGGAGAGCTTTCTCCATTTCGCTCGGAGTGATGTCTGCGAATAGGCTGGCCATAGCGCAATAGCAGGAAGAGAAATAGAATTCCGGCAACAAGTGCTAGAATTAATGGTATGCCACCAAACACCGAATGTGCAAAGTTCGGGATGATTCCGAGTATTGCCTGGAAAGGTGCTAACAGACCGGTACAGATGCTCTTAAATACATGTATAATCCCACTTGTATCAGACATGTTGAAGATACGTGATATCATTTCTACGAAATGTATAGGGCAGCTTGTACGTATTAAAGTCTGTATCTCAGCCGAAGTCCTTGCTACTTGTAGATCATAGGTTTCTTTGGCTGAGGTCAAAGGCACTGTTTGATGTAAAAGCATGGCTTTCATTCTGCTCAAAGTATCAAATCTTATAAAAGAGACGTTCAGCGAAGGCCATAGAGGCGACTCCCTGACTGTGTCTATTGGGGCAAACAATACTTGCATACAGCAAGTGACCCTGGAGTTGACCGTTACTAGATATGGGATGCCTGGCAGCATGCCGCAGCAACTCTGATCATTCAACATGAGGTAACTCCCATTAGAAAGTTGTCCAAACGTTGGATTAATCACAGCAGCTGGTGTACCCTGCTGATGGCAAGACAAATTTGCCACAGAACCATTACAAGCCCCGTGTAAAGAAATGTCCTGACATATAAGCGAACCACTTAGTGCAAGTTTACAGTTTGTACCGCTCAAAAACACTTCACGATCCCCACTCCAACATCTATATGTATACGGTAAATCCCAAGATGTCTTAATGTATTCCTTACCCAACCTTTCATATTTGCCTGCTTGCATTTGTCTGAGGCAATACTGAAACTGAAAAGTACTCACAGGTAATGTTATTTTGCCATGAATAAGCCATTCTGTAGCTGGTTTTTCTGCCACTGTGAATGGTAACCTTTCCAATTTTTCAATGCTCAGCACTGTATACCTTGCTCCTCTTTGTGCCATTTCGATCTGTTTATCAGTTAGATTGTATTCTGCAAACAGAGCCGTTGTGTTGATGAAACGCCAAGGCACATAGCCTGCTCGCAAAGATTGCAGCGTCCAGCTTAATAACATAATAGAACGTAATTGAGACTGGCCTTGCTGTAACATCGCCAAATCTTGTTCTAGTATGTCGATAGCAGAGGATACAATGCCATCCAATGAATATATTCTGGAGGACAAAGTTGTTAACCCATTGTCGACCACAGAGAGTGTTTTCTCTAAATTAATACGATCAAGTTCACGTATTCGTTCTGCAGCCTCCATCTGTGATACTTTCCATGCTTCATTATAAGCAGCATAAATGCTGGCATATATGAAACGTTTTTGACGCGGTTTTCTTGGTCCAAGCAAGAATTCCCTAAGGTCTGCGTCCTTTTTAAGTGTTGTTTCACATCCTGTAGTGTAGATTTATGCATCCAATCGAGGCATAATTTTCCTACACTGTATGTTGTTACTACCCCCGGATGTTGTCTTTGGACTTATCTTGGGTCTGGCCTATTAATTGTAAAGCCCTGAGTTTTATTCAGGAAACTTTCCTGACAGTTATTCGTGTCTGTGGGACAGATCAACCATTTTTTCCAATTAGGATTAGATCTGTTGAGTTGTAGTATATTGTCAACTGTCACCACTGCCTGTGTATCGTTGTCTCTGGCAGGTGTTGGTACAGAAGGTGTGTTCATCTCTTTGATCTTGGCTAATCTAAGACAAGATGTTTGTTGGATGGTTTCTTTCAAAAACATTATTTGTTCAGGGATGATGCAGGCTCTAAATAAAGCTTCTATCCCCTGCACTTGCCAATCTTTAGTACCCCAGACTGTTTTTGTGTCTATTGTGTCTTTCCAAAAGTCGAAACCCTGTCTAGACAGTTGGGCATTAAATAACGCAGAGTAAATCTGTTTTGTATTTGTTAACATAATTTTCAGTCCTGTCTTGTTTACATTTTTATAGTAAAACATTTCTGGTTCAGATGTATTGTGTCCTGAAAAATATGGAAATTTACTAGCAAATGTTTTTGAACTACCTTTAGGTGATGTAGGACAATGTTCCCATTGGTTAAACATAAACACATTTCTTGGATATGAAGATTTATGCAAATAATGATGACCATAGTGGTTAAAACAATACATTTGTTCATAGTCTGATGAACCCTCTAAATATTCATGTTTAGAAAATGCAGCAGATTTTTCTAGGTCAAACATTATATCATTGACAGTCTCAAAGTCCCAATCATCCGAATAGGTACTGGACGTAATTAGATCACTTAGTAAAATTTTAAACAAATGTGGAATGTTCAATTGTTCCGTCGGACCGAAGATTTCAAAATCTGTTTTGTCCCACACTATACCATCCTGTATTGGAACAGCTGTGATGTTCACTGATGACAAGTCTCTTGCTTCACAATGGGAAGATTTATGAGGATTCAAAAGTACGTTCACGTTTTTCCCTTCAGTGTTCACATGGATGTATCTGCCACTTATAAGCACGCTCACAGTTGTTACCAAAGCCAGCCAGAGCAGGAAAACAAAAAGTCCAGATGTAATCCAGAGTTCAATCCATGGAGAAACCAAATAAGTCTTTTTCAGAAAGTGAAGAAAGGCTTGTACTTGCTGCTTGAATTTCAATGATGCTGGCGTCGTTTCAGGTTCACTCGGATCTTCTGAGAACGTATCAAAGTTAATGAAATAGCCAGAAGCAGTTCTGTCAATTGTTGGAATTGCATCAGGATTTGTAGAAATCACTGGAACCAGTTCATCACTTGCCACATTGGTGTAGACAGGTGTATTTGGATGAACTGTTACTTGGTGTTCAAGAGGGATGAGTTCCATAGCGTTGTTGCATAGTCCTCCATCAGTTACAGCTGAATTCTCGATTGTTATCAGTCTCTCAGTCTGAACCTCTTGGATAGTAGTGAGAGGAGTGTGTCTGCTACTAGGTCGGAATCCACGAGGCCTACTATTTAGTATTGGCCACATACTGTGGTTTGATGAGGTCGATGGACACAAATCTTTTCTCCTTTCTTCCAGCAAGGGGCGGCAGAAGTACTGTTCTTGTTCCTTGAACTGCTAGGACAGGTACTGGTTGTCTGTAAGAAGGTCCAAATTCCTTCTTCTCCGCAATCTTTTCTCTGACTAGATCCCCAACTTTTGGAATCCAGACAGGCCTTGCTGGGACAGCCGGTTGATCCCCAGTGGTGGTGGGCTGTAGGAATACGTTGCTTTGTTTCGTTCTTAACTTGTTTAGTTCCTGTAAAACAGCCAAACAATCTTTGATATCAAACGGTTTATTTTCCACCACTGTGCCTACGTGTTCAAGGTCTGGTACCCACATTCTTGTCCCAAATAGGACCTCATACGGAGTGACCCCCCCTAGAGAACTTCTTGGCAGATTATTCAATGAGCGTTGAGCCCCTCGTTGGGCGCCATGTAGTGTAGCTCCTATTTCCCTAATAGGCTCTGCGCATTGGAATAATATATCCTATAGGTTTGACATAGGACTAAGGTCAGTATGTCCCTATCGAGTATATTAAACTTAATTACTTGTGCCAGCTAGCTCAGAGGCCACTAGAAACTCCTTGACAACAAGAAGGGAGTAGTTTCTGGCAGCCGCAAAACATGACCACTGTGTTTCCCTTTTAGAATCAGAACGTGTCCCAGAGTCGTAGAAACAATAGATAACTATTTCACTCAGCTCAGTCGTGCATGCTTAGTTTTCTCCAAGTTACACAGAAAGAAATAGACGGGCGTTTCAATAAAGTATTTATTGAACAGTCTTGCTTCTGGTGTAAGTAAAATGTGCTGTTACGATCACAAGACAGTATGCGAGATAAATAATGTACAGTGTGAGCAGTAGAAATAAATAATACTGCGAGAGCATTATCTTTTAGTACATATGCTGTTACATAAATAACACAGACTAAAAATGCGAGTACTCATACGATGCGTTTCTAATCTAGTTCTACCCCAATGTACCTAACCTAACCTAGGTGTAGGACGAGGTATGAAGTAGGTGAAGTATTCCTTACTATGGTATACTAAGAGTATGCTAACCCCAGTATGCCTAGTATGCCAAGAGTCCCTCTAGGTTCTAGTCTGCTCCATACCTGAAGAATGAGAGAGGTAGGAATCTCTTTGCCAGACTCGAACTCCAACACCCCGCAAGGGAAGTTAGATCACTGGAAGCTGGACTCTCTGCGTGCAGGGATGACAGCGTCTTCTCAGTGTGTCAGGCCGGGAAACGGGCTCCTCTGAAGTCGAGGTCTCCTCTGATTTACAGGGGCTAGGGAAGGTATATTTATACCTGAGAATTACCTCAGAATGTTAGCATTGACGTGAGTCGGACAGCGGAAGACGTCATGAATGAACCCCTAAGGAATAATGGTTCATGCATAATATATGAGTCCTTGAAGAAATCAATAGTCCTGGACTAGGGAAACTCCCGCAGCCTAAGGGTCTGTTCTTCAAGAACTCGTTGTGACGTTAGGGTGGACGGATGTCGGAGACCATGCCTGTATTTGGAGTGCACGGTTTAATGCCTAAATAAGGGCTGGGATTTTATGCCTATATAAGGGCAGGGCGAATTGTGTCTATATAAGGACATGATTCTGGAAAGCCCGTTTATGGACACCCTAAGAGGAATACAACATACCCTGGGTGACGTGATGCGAGGCACGGTCCTGAAGACTTTTCAGGATCTTCAGCATGAATTCCAGATGCCAAAAACACAATTTTATAAATATCTTCAGCTTAGGCACGCCCTTCTTCCCAGTGTTACAGATTTGGAGTCCCTCCCCGAGTTTAGTCTTATTGAAGCTAAACTGTTTATGGGCGACCTACAAGACCATAAAATTTCCAAGATATACCAGACTCTGGTGACGAATAGCCCCACTACACTGGATAAACTTAGGGCGACATGGTAGGAGGACCTTGGGCCCTTGGAGGGGAATGACTGGACAGAGGCGCTGGCCTCCCCCCGGGAGGCGGCGATAGCAATACGCCTCCGGTTGATCCAATTCAAATTTCTACACCGGGTTTATTATACTCGTGTCAGACTATGGAAGGCAGGCCTGGTGGCGTCCCCAGTTTGCCTGCGATGTGGACGGGAGGATGGTACGCTATTTCATATGGTCTGGCAGTGTATCCCGATTGTGAAGTTCTGGCGGGGGTATTGGCCTGCCTTGCAGAAGTTTCGGGGTGGGAGCTTCCCTTCTCGCCTAAATTGGTGCTGCTGCATATAATGGAGGAGGTGGGGGGAAATATCTATAAGCGCCACCTGATGACCTTGGGCTTTACATTAGCCAAGCGAGACATTGCACGAAAGTGGAAGGCAGAGGCCCCGCCCTCGTTGTCTGCATGGAAAAATGGTTTGGATTTTAATATGGGTCTGGAGGTTCCTATTTTTAAAGCCCGGGGATGTCCACAAAAGCACCCTAAGAACTGGAAGAGATGGGCGGATTATATAGGCCTTTACTTGGAACCTGCCTCTGAGGGAGATGCTGCTCTACTGGGTTAATTGGGTAGGACTGTGGCAAATACAGTGCATTTGGGGGGAGTTTTGTTGGGGACTTATTATTATTTTTGTGTTTTTTTGTTGTTTTTTTTGTTATTTCTTTATTTGCAGAATGTATATTTTAAAAGTCAAAGAAATATCTGTGTTGTAAAATGTAGCAGTTAGCCTCTGGGTTACAGAGCGCTGCAGTATATTTGACACTTGACGCAATAAAAATTGTTTTAAAAAAAAAAAAACAACATGTAAAAGGAAGATGTTCTGACTCCCTTCTGTCCCGATTTGAAGCCAAAACCATTCTACGACTGGGTACGACCGATAATGGACTCAACGAGATGAGCGAAATAATGTACTGTGCCTGAACGGACAATGTTCATTTCCAGATTTGCCCCCTGGATAGATCCAATTAAGCACAGACATTGGCACACCCCTTGTCTGAACCACCTAAACGCCAGGAGTAAACCATCTGTCTGCACACACTAAAGAACGATTGAGGCCCAGCCCACCATTCACACAAACCACATATGCATAAACAACTTGTAAAACAGACCAAGCCCCCAGAGGCGTTTTGACAAATCCATCAAACTGTGCCCACCAGAACTGAACCACGGCTACGAGCTCAAATCGAGGGTTCCCATGACAATAGAACAGCAGGAAGTCAGGCACAAGAGAGGTAAAAGATTCCACCCGGAAGTAACGACAGAAACAACCGACCACGCGCAGACTTCTCTGATATAACTGCAAGCAAGTCATTGATGACCTCATCAACTTAATATTGCCCTCAATCCGTGGAGCACAGTGCCACTACCTTGCCGAATGCTCACTTTCAAAACAAGACTTACCCATCGTTACCATGACATCCCATCCACAGGGAGTCAGGCATAGGACGGGCAAAATATGACACCTCAGCTCTCCCGTAAGCGCCTCATGAACATAGTAGCATATGACCTCTCAATCTGTGGAGTATAGTGCCACCATCATGCCGCTTGCTCACTCTTTAATTAAGACATACTCATCGTTACCATAACATCCCATCCACAGGAAGTCAGGCATGGGACAGGCAAAAGATGCCACCTCCGTCTACCCGGAAGTGTCCCACGACCACAGCTGCGTATGACCACGCCCACCCCCGAAGCACAAAACCAGGAAGTAGACGGGGCTCAAAACACAAAGACGAGCCGATAGCAGAGCGACAGAGGAAGCGAAGAAAACGGCCCCCACAAAAATCAACCTGAGCGACTTCAAGTAAGATCTTCCAACTTTAGGCAAGCACCAAAACTCACCGGCCACCTCCCCTTAAGCACGCGACTCGAAGCACTCTACCGGGGCATATACATGAAGAGGCGAATACCGGCTTGCTGGCACTACAAAACGTACCATAGAACCTAAATAAGCATGCCGCACTGTAGAGCATCACATCGCGAATGGCATTGAATATATGAGCAGAATTCTGTAGCACACCGGGCACGCAATCGATAGTATATATACCTATGAGTATAATATACAGAGGACGAGCCGATCTCCATGCATGCACTAATTACAATAAGCAGATTGTCCACGTAATGAATATCAGGCCCATGCACTAGACCTTCTTCATTTTTTTCCCGCCCTCACATATCCACAGGATAAATAAAGAAAAGAAGAGGTGCTCAGACCCTTTGAGTAAAACAGGGAAGACTCCCTTCCGTGAAGGATCTAGCTCACATCCCAGTTGTTAGGTCAACATCACTAAGAAAATACGGTATGTGCTAAAAAACATCACGGCAAAACACATCACTATCACTTTTTTTTTTTTTTTAAACCGCACGTGACAGCATAGTGTAATTAATATGTCAATTGATACATTCACAGTGTCCATACTAAGAACATTTGGCCCTGAAGAAGACCTTCCACCAAAACACCGTCGAGGTCCACACATGAAGGTCGAAACGCGGCGGCGTATTATATCCAAAGGTCAAGCGTCCAGTTGAACTATTCACAAGTGCATATAAGGCACCTGGTAGTAAGCGCAAGGAAGGGCACTACATCAAATCAACCACTAATAACTCTGACCTTACCAGGACCGCTAAATAACACCAGTACATGAAAATGCTAGAGGAAACAATGCTATCAGGTCCCAGTACAAAATAAAAGGACACACAACACCTTTCAAAGACATACTCCTACTTTGTGCTATCCTGAAGCAAAGATGATGTAAGTCCCAGATGTGTTACAAACTATGTTATGTCGTCATAAGATGGTAGTTACTGTTGTAATTGACCATTCATTTTGAGTTTACGTACACTGTCACAACCAATTGTGTTTTACTTTTTTCACTTTTTGTTCCAGTAAAATCTGTCATTTGTCTATATGTCTAGGTCAAATGTTGATACAGTGAAGTGGTTGTAAATATACATGTCTGTATTTGTTTATGTGTTAATGGAAAAATACCTTTGAATACAAAGAAATGAAAGAAGTCCGAGTTTAAGAATGTTCATTAATTGAGTTGGGCTGCAATTAATAATTTGGAAGCGGGGATTTTGAAAAATGTTGGTTATAAATTGTTCCTAAGTAGGAAGAGGTTAACGAAAGAACCTGAGTAGGGATAATGTTTTAGATCCTCACTCATTAAATCATGTTAATTTATGGTCTGGGAGGCAATCCACTATAGAGACCCTACTTTTGCATGGCACAAGATGGAGGGTTGATAGAGCTTCCCCAGATAGAGTAAGGTACATCAACTAGGGGTGGGTGGAATGTTCGGTTCCGCACATGGAACTTGTGGAATGTTGGTCACTCTGCATTATTCTTTAACGCAGAGTTCTGGCCAAATTCCACATGGAGGAATTTGTCTCCCACAAGGCTCCCGGAAATGCATGGTGGCTTGCGCGATTTGGAGTCACTGGAATTCATCAGGGGTTGTGTCAGAAGACCGCCGTTTGAGTAGATTTTCTTCTTGATCGTAGTAAAATCAACTTCAATGGCTGCGCGCTCTTGCACAACATATGGAGCCATTTGTGCTGATTTTCAGCGCTGCTCGTGCTACCAGCACTAAATTATAGCACGAGCTGAACGTTTTCTGCCAGTTGGCGAAATATAGCTAAGTCTCGCAGAATTTGTCTGTAACTATGTGGAATTCCACAGAGTGAAACATTGGCATTATGCCCACCCCTAGTATCATCTGCATTCCTGTGGTTGGAGGGTGGAGACAATGCCACCTGTAGAAATTCAATGAGGATCCTTGTTAGCAAAGGGTTCCTGATTAGTTTGTACTGAATACTAGCATTTAGTAAGTGGTAAGAGATAGGAGTTAGGCAACAGTTCTATTTTTCAAGGTGAGGAATTTTCTAGGCAGAGCTGCCATAACAGCATGGAACTTTTCCACTTCACTAGACGTAAAGCTATCTCTATGGCTTCAATAAACAAGTAATCCTTGTCAGGAAATGTTTGGAGCTCTCTTGAGTACTGCTTAGGAGTGTCAACTTGTGTCTGACTTTCATGATCTATAATTCACAGGGCAACATCCATCTTGGGCAGCTCCAGGTATAAAGAAGAGCCATGCCTCAGAAAACATGCTCAATATTGACTTCTTGCCTGTGCTTGAGGAGCTTTCCAAATGCACTAGTGAGAGAATCCTCGTAAAGGTTAGGAGGCAAGTTTTGATCAAATCAAAGCACAGAGGAACCAAAGATATACTGTGTCTCCTTCGATGGGAGTGCTGATGCACAGATGATGATATCTGACTGATGGCAGAGGTTCAACTTCCCAGAACAGTCAATTAGGTAGAGACAGTGGATTCTTTTGAAAGAGGGGCTTGAGACGTCCACATTCGTAGCCAAAAGTCTTAAGATTTGTGTGGGTGCATTATTGATTTATCACTTAAAAATTAATAAACAGAGACTTTTTTTAGAGAATCAAATACCTCCAAAAGATTGTGGTAGATAATAATCTGAGATTGCGCTTTTGAGGGAATAGTGAAAGCAGCCATTGAGAAGTAACAATAAAGAGAAACAATCTAAAAAAAACAAAATACTTTTGAAGCAATAGTATGTACAATCTTGAACTGTAAGGTGGCATGCTATGCTATGGAAAAAAGGCTGGTGTCTGCATGACAGCCAGTCTCCAAGAGGTGAGAGCATATCACATGAAGTCTGCACTTCTTTCTTAAGGAGATGAGGTTCTACTTAGTGCTAGACACCTGCCTGCCTGCTGAAAGAGTAAAGGAGAGGGTTTGGTCCTTCAGGAGAAGAAACTGTCTAAAGTTAGAACCCAGCATGTACTCGGTGTGAGGAACTTACAGAAAAAGCTAGCTGCCAGTGGAAACAAATTCAGTTGCAAACAGAGTTTTATGTGGTGTCCTTGTCTTCTCCAAACAGTTCCTGTTGTGAATTGTGCCAAGACATTCAAGTAAAAAGCAGCTATGTTGTCTGGTGCTCTAACATATGCCCAAAATCCTGGGGCTGCAAATACCCAACATCAGAACTTCCACTAGAAGTGCCACCATCGCCGTTGATGCAGACATCCTCGTTCAACCAGAGCCTGCAACTGCCGATATGACCATCCACTGACAACCCACCCAGAGGCTGCAATTTCCATGACTGCGCACCCATATGCATTCAGGCATGGGAGGATGCAACTGATTGTCAACCACAGCTGTGCACGCCTGCCTCTCTCATCTCCCCCCACCCCCAACAGTCCATGACATGATTGAGGATACCATCGCAGCCCTACACCACTGAAGGCACTGCTGCAGGAACAGCTTTGCTGAATGTGCCTGACAAAATCATCAGAGTTGGCACATCACTAGTCCTTTCTATGAACAGACCAAGAGACTAAGTGCACAGAGAAGGCTACCATATGATTTATAAAGAAAATCCTCTTTTTGCATGATCACCCCCAAAGTTTTGGACTGATGCGGCTAGTGCAATGACCTCAGTTCCACTGTTCTGATCCTTAAAAGTGTAATGTTTGATTGACTTATACCCAATTGGCATAACTTGACTTACCTATAAGTCCCTAGTATATAGTACTAGAGGCACATAGGGCCTGTAAGTTAAGTTAGACCTCATGACTTCAGCACACATTGTGCTACCTGGAGTGTGACAAAGGAAAACATGCCACTGAAGACTGATAAAGCAGTTTTAAACTGCTAACTCAACTTTACCATTTAAACTGATGGCAAAGCCCAGACCTCCCTTTTTAATATATGCAAGTCACCCTGAAGCAGGCCTATTGAGTCCTAAGGCAGGGTGCTCTATCTTAAGAAGTAGGACATATACTGTTACACCTGTTAACAGTAAAAAAAAGAAAATTGCCATTTTTACTATGGAAAGGCTCGTAGCCCCATTGGCGAGTACCGGGCTACATGCTGACAACTCAGCTGTGCCAACACCTGAATGGGATTACTAAAGTTGGTACTTCAAGATATCAAAATAATCATTGCATTAAACCCAACTTGATGCCAAAGTCGAACTTAATGTAATTTTCAAGTAAAAGGCAACTTTAAAAGGATGCCACTTTGTTGTCCAAGTTTTCCAGTGCCTATTTGCAGATGCTGGCCACCAGACAACCTTCTTCCCTCCTAAGGAGAGGTGCGAATGCCTCCCAGGTAAGAAAACATTGGAGGCATTCCATTGAAGAGATGTCACCTCTCCCTGGCAGGAATCCACACAGGGTGTGAGCCATAAAGTCGAGCTTCAAAGGGGACGCTGCCTTTGAAGGGCAAGAGGTGGAAACACATGAGAGAGGTGGCTCTTTTGTTCTGGTAGACAGGTTGGCAATGGCGACAGAGGGGGGGAAAAACAGTTGCCAAACAGTTTTCTCATGGACATGTAGCTCTCAGGTAGCCATACATAGGGTGCTTACCAAGCTTCATGCACCAAGAAAGGGGTCCTGCCACCGTAGGAGTGGGCAGAATGTTGCACTGTGGGATAGCCTGATGCCACATTTCGCAGGAAGTCATTATCAGGCGGGAAGGGAATTGTTAGCCCATTGGCTGGTAACCACTGTATCCCCAAGGGCACTTTCTGTGCATAAATATGGCACTCAGACCTCGTATCACGTCTGCACTGGAAAGAGAGGTGAAGTAAGACTGCCCTGCTGTATCCTGGACCTGGCAAGACAGGCTGCACCAACCGCTGGACTTCATCTGCTGCTTCTTGGGTCAGCAAAGAGAGGACTGTGCCTATGTTGCCTGACTCATGGAAAAGTCGTTCATAAGCTGCAGACAGAAGAGGTGAACTCCAAGAATCAGTTGGCTGACTTCCTGTTACAGCCAAAATGCCACAAAAGCTGAAGCAGCCCACCTTGGCAAGTCAGTAGCCACAATGGCTTTACTGCCGACATGTAGCCTGGGAGACAGAGTCCTGACATTTAAAAAAAGTCTCCCTCTTCGGACAAAGGTTTGGTTGCCCAAGAAGGACACTAGCCTTCACAAAATGGAACCACCGGTTTTGCTGTGACCAGAAACCAGCAGCAACCAGATTTTTGCTGCACCCACCAATACTTTGAGGGACATCAATACCTGTGGTCAAAGTCACCCCACCAAGAACTTGGACCGAGGTGTACCTCCAAGAACACTCCCCAGTTACCACACAGCATCCTAAAGAATCCTGTATCCCTTTCATCAGGACCACTGTATTGAAGTCTATTGTGGTTTTCCAATGGAGTCTGGAACTGGAGTGGAGACTGCTTTGGTGACAAGGTAACTGTCCTACATCCTCTTCTGGCCCCCTTTACCTAGTCCCTGCCAGAGTTGGTCACCCAAAGCGGGCCAGGGTCCTGTACACAACCCTTTAAACGTTTTACAAATTGCCAAACATTCCACTAACCGTGGTATTTTCCAATGCTTGTTTTCATTTTGAGTGAAAAGCTGATTTCTATTTTACTTAAAAATCTACATCTCCAGGAACCCTCCAGTCAATTTTGTTTATTTTGCTGTCTAAAAATTCATAAAAATTAGATCTAGTTTCATAAATTGGTGTTGGATTTCTTTAGTGTTGTATAAGAAAGTAAAAGTGTCAAGCGCAGTAAACTATCAAACTGCTACGCCTTTCTATGCCTTGCTCCATCAAGCTCAGGTTCAGATGACCCCCGTTAAAAGATCTGTAGATAATCTGTATTCTAAGGGGCAGATTTACAAGCCCCTTGCGCCACTTTTGCGTCATTTTTAACATGGGAAAAGTGATGCAAAAGTGGCGCAAGGGGCTTGTAAATCTGCCCCTATGTACATATCTGGCCTTTTCACTCTCTATGGCCGAACACCTGGCTCCAGCAATTCCAACTACCTGCTTCGCAACCTGTCCTGCTGCTTCACAGCACCATCCATGGCAGCATCTGCTTTGGCATCTGAGGGCTGGAGCAGTGTGAATCAACTTTCCCCAGAGCGGGATGAATCCTGTGTCTGCTGTTGGGGTGCACATGCTGTATTCTGCCAAAGAGTCAGGCGGCAGGTCCAAGGATACCAGCGACTAGTGTGCCTACCTTCACCGCCTTCCCCGCTGTGCTGTACCCAGATGTCAGTGGCGCACGGAACCCAGGTCTCAGTGCTCCTCCATGGCTCCTTCTTCACACCACCGCGTTGCACTCACTAGCTTCATGCTGTAACCCGTCTGTAGCCACGACTCTCCCTCTCCTCACTTCACAACTTCACGACTAATGTTGTTTGATTAGCTTATTTTGTTTTTTTTGGTGCTTCTAAATGCTTCACAATTGTCCCTTTGTTTAAGCCTGACTGCTCAAAGTCATAGCTACCCAGGGCTGATGTAAGGTTTAGCAAACAAGCTTGACTGGAACCAAGTTGGAATCATGAGTGTATTAAATGGTGAAATCACACAACCACACCATATAATACAATGCTTTCCTCATATGACTATTACATGTTTTGCCCTGTGTAGCAAAGGTGTTTGGAACTGAAATGAGCACAAACCAGTGAGGTAATCCAAAGTGAACTCCACTTGTACTTGATAAAGCCTATGCCAATAAGACATACCGGTGAAAGTAGACATTACAAACTCAAAGATGGGAGAGGGAACTGAAGGTGTGTAGCGCCCACAGATTTGTAGAGGAGGTTAAACCTCTCTCACTATCCCTCTATTAAACTGTGTGATATTTTGCTTGCTGTGAGCTCAAAGTACTTTATTTTTAACTAAAGGTATGAACTGGCAAATAGTAAGGTATTGTGACTGTTTGTTGAGTTCTTGTTTCCCACAGTCCTAACAGTGAAGTGTGAAAAGGGTGTACTTGCTCCAGCAAAGACATAGTAGAATGGACACCAGTGAAAATGAATCACAACCACCACAATTGTGGCCCAGAACCCTGTCTGCTCTGTGGGCCCCAAAAAGTGGTCTGATAGTGCCCATGAAAACAGAGGCACCGCTGTCATGGTTAATTGACCATGGGTCCACCAAGGTTCAGGATTTGCCTCCCAGAGGGCACAAATTAGCTTCACTCATTCTAACAAATCTGCCCTACAAATCTCATGGGATTGAATGAGGTGCCGGTGGGAGAGTTTTAATTCATTTTTCAAGCACCCCTGGAGTGGGACTTTAGCCTAGAGGCTTTCAGATACATGAACATTTGTTGCTAGGTCCTGTGGTTGCTTTAAAACCTAGAAGGACTGTAAGGCTGTTGCTTTGAAATTTGAAACTTTTCAGATATTAATTGTTGACTGTAAATCACTACAAAGAGGTTCTTCTGCCCATGAAAGGTGGTACCATCTTGAAAGGTATTGAATAATATTTTGGAATGTGTTTGAGTGTACGTTTTGTATTTGATTACCATGGCAACAACTTGACAAAGCCAGTTGCCCTGGCTTTTTATTGATGATTCACTCATAGTATTTCTTCTAGTTTCGTGAGGGTAGTAGTCACGTGTTTTTGGTCGAATCAGGTGGTATGATTTAAATATGGTTGAGGGTTGCATGTTGGTTTAATCAGCATTTTCACTTCAGTGTTTGGGAGGGAAAGCACGTCTTGATGTGAAGGTCAAATGGCGCGGTAGATTCACAGTGCGTTTATGATTTTGGTTTTCAACATGTTTCGTTAGTATCACTCTTTTGGTATAGGGGTGTCACAGCGCATTATGTTTTAGATTATTTGGGGCGGTATCGGGGTGAGTGGATTGGTTAATGGTCGACACTGGTGGCACTTTCTTATAATGCATGCAATGTCTGATTTTTTTTTTTAATTCACCATACGCATGAGGGTTATATTAGAGGGTTTTACTTTTAACAATAGCAGGATAACGTATTCTACAATGAGCATTTACACGTGATCTGTTTCATCGCAGTTACCCCTAAGCAAGGGCAAAGATTGCCCGAAATGCATTGGGTTAGAACACTGACGTCATGCTTTGTGGAATGGTGAATCTCCATGTACTTTGAAAAAGCCTGGATGGGCATGTGTTGAACTTTTTGGCAAAACGCTATATATGTAAAAGTTTGGATCAAACAAGGATTACGGACTGTACATGATGAAAATAAATGTAATAACAGAGCGGAGAAATTGTTTGAATGTATTCATTCGCGCATTGGGCTGTCCATCCTGCGCTGGAACCTGACGAGGCTCCAGTTCATTTGCAACATCTTGACAAAGCCAGTTGCCCTGACTTTTTATTGATGAATTACTCATAGGGAGAGTATTGTGTTTCTAAGGATTAGGGCTCGCTGGTGTGCAGACTGTTAGACGTGCCTCCACCACAGGGTACTCAGAGTACACATGGGAGGAGGGACTGTACCTGTGTGAGCAACTGTTGGTGGAAACTATTAGTGTGTGTCTCCCATTGGTTGTGAGGCTTTTTATAGGGTGTCACCATGGGTATTTCCTCTTTCCATTCTGTATATATTTGTTAATTTGTGAATAGTATATAGTAGTTTGTGTAACAAAGAAATTTTCCTTTCCACGAGAAAAAAACTCACTGGAGAATGATTTATGAAGTGTTGTTTGTTGTCTTACTGAGTTCAAAGTCTCTAGTCCAAAGCACCTCCCATGAGTAAGCCTTGGACTGTTCTGTCTCCCTGCCCTGAAAGTCACATAATATAGGGGTTCCCAGTTGGGGTGTGTGCATTACAGGGGCCCCTGGACACTATTTGTTCTTAGAACTGGGGCCCAGTAACACCTGTCTTCTCTATGTCCCTTTAATATCGGATTCATACAACTACATTTTGTGTTGTATCTCTTACATTTCAAGGAGGTTCCTCTCTAGTATTCGATAAGTCACTTAAGTATTGTCCATATTTTTTATACCAACTCAAGAAGACAGAACATAGAACTACTGGGTTCAATGCTGCAAGAGAAACAAGCATTGGCATAGCCAATAGGTCTCGCCTTTGGGACCATATAAGTGTTTAGCCAGAGCTATTGATTTTGCCAATGTTTTTAAGCTATGTTGTAGAGCAGTGTGACTGCTGTGAAGCATGTTGAAAAGTTATAATAAAAAGTTTCATAAGCATTTTTGTCACCTTATATATAACCAAGAAGACATTATGTACACCTGAACACCCCTATTAAAAAAAAAGAATTAACATAAAAAATGTATTCTAGTTTTCTGTCCTTGCAATGCTGGCAACTTCTTCCTGCCTGTTCTAATGAGGGTCTGTTATAGTTTTTTTTTTTTTATTGTGATGGGGGACATAAACAACAGAAGGGTGGAGGTTGGGAAGTAGTACCTAAATTACAATACAAGCAGCGGTCGGACACTAGGGGAGAATCAACAGATGCCAGATTCCAAGGGCCGATTGAGGTGGTGCTGAGTGATGCTGAGGTGGAGCATTGGAGTGTGGAATCAAACAAAGCAATTCCCAAAAAACAACCCATTCTGACAGCAGCGTTATGCAAAGACACAGAGGCACAGGCGGCTGGTATGGGAAGAAGAAAGCAGGACGGGAGGGCAGGTGGGAGGGGAAAAGAAACAGGGACGGAGTGGGGATAGGTTAACCAAGCCATACCTTAATAGTGCCCAATATCTTTGTTTTCTGACACTGCACAAATTATACTTGAACATGTTTGAGTTAGTGAATGCAGGGAGCGAGAAGCCATTTTGTAACGTTACTTGACGTTCACATCACCCTAAATAAATTGATTTGATTTAAGCCATTATTTTTATGGTCAAATGACTGTTTATATAATGTCCATATTAATTCCATCTGGGACACAATTACTAAATGGATAGCCAAGAGGTGTGTTGTTACATTGAGTAAATGGTTAAATCGATAGCATTAATCAATTGTTATTATTTTTCTGTTTCTAGGAACATTCATTTTGCTTGCTAAGAAAATAAACCATTCACATTTGCATGAAAGCATGAACATTTTACATTATAAAATTCCACGAAGCTTATTAAAATGTTGAACTTTAGTAGATGTACAGCGTGAATGATATCTGCTTTAGATATTTCAACAATGGTACATTTTAAACATCGATTAATGGAAGATAATTGGGCAATAGTAATTGCTCACAAGCAGTATTACCGTCACTAAACTGCTTTTGATCTCATTACACGCTCTTTTACCCGCGGTTCGTACAAAAGACGTCTATATAGACTCTTTTTCATAAGTGATTGTATGCAGTATTGGAATGCGAAGGCACTCAGTAATCTGATCTGACACTTGATAAATGAACAAAAACCTTTAAGAGAGGTCCTTGCGAGGCCTTGATTGACCCCGTGGGGGATCCACCTCCATATAAAGGTTTGAGGATATAGCTATAACGCAGACATAAATGAGAAAAGAGCAAGCTAAGTGTGGTTTTTACGTTTTATTCTCCAGCATAAACAAGAAGCGTGCAGAACCCACGGCCATGTGCTTGAAGCAGGAGGAGCTCGGTGTGGCCACATGTGCAGCCCTTGACCTGACAGGGTGCTACACATAAACCTCTGATCAGGGACGTGAGGAGCGAGTAGACTCTAGGTGAGAGACTCAATGTATTGCAGTCCATGTGAAGGGAGGGGGGTATGTGAGAATCACAAGAGTTATGCTTCGCTCTCTTCCTGAAAACAGCCCCCAGCTCGCCACCTTGTGAGCTGTGGAAAGCATGGCCACTGTTGGCCTACACTTCCCATAATCCGCCTGGTGGAACTACAATATACCAACGCACAATTGATACAACGAAAGAGCGTACCTTCAAAGGCCAGTGCTCCACCGCAGCAGTGCCAGCTTCAAACCACTCCACTTGGAATGCAGAAGCAGGAAGCTTTTGTTAATCATTACATATGCAGGCGCGCCCCTTTCACGCCCAGTGAGTCCGCATACACAGCGCGCCAGCTACAGCTACATGCTGCAGGGTTAGTGAATGTGCCAGAAATATTTAAAAGTAAGCAAATAAAATGTACCAAAACTCCAGTTTATCCAACACAGGAGCGCGGCCCTTTGAAGACTAGTGCCCCCGCATATACGGCCCCTGCAGCACCACAGCTACAGCTGCACGGGAATGCAGCAGCAGGAAGCCAAAGTTAAACATTACATACGCAGGCGCGCCCCTTTCAAAGCCCGGCGAATCCGCATACATAGCGCCGCAGCCACACGCGGTGCAGTTAGTGAATGTGCCACAAATATTACAAGTAAGGAAATGAAATGTACCAAAACTCCAATTTGTACAACACAGGAGCGTGGCCCTTTGTAGACCAGTGCCCCTGCATATACAGCCCCTGCAGCACCATAGCTACAGCTGCACCCAGTTCCTAAATGCCCTAAAAAACAGGCATTAAAGAAACAAGCAGGAAACAAACTTAACAAGCATTGGCCGCGCGGCCGTGCAAGACGCGCTCTGTGGTGGGGGAGGGGGGAGGAGCGGGAGAGCAAGTGACGCGCGGCCGTGAAAGTGGCGCGGCCCCGAGAAGCGCTCTGTGGTGGGGGAGGGGGAGGAGCAAGTGAGAGGAAAGACATATGGCGCCTGGAGCATGCGAGGAATGCACGTTACTGTGCGCGTACCCGCATGCTCTAGGCAAGCCCAAAAAAAAGTGGTCGCATTTCTAAAAGCCCACTTACAAAATGTCTCGCTCAGACCAGCGCAAGCGCTGGCTTCAGGGCGAGACCTAAAAACACCATGGGCTTCATTTGGATGTTGGTCGTCGGAGGCTTTCTGACCAACATCCCAGGTTTGACTTCCGACCGCCTAATGCCAAGGTAGGCGGTCGGAAGTCAAACTGACCGGTCATTCCGGCTGGCTTCTGACAGGCTCAAGGAGCCCGTCAGCCAGTTGGAACCAGCACACAATCCCTTAAGGACAGCGTTCCCGCTGTCTGGATTACGATGTTGGTTTCCCACAGGCTTTATATGTCAGGCTTTCCGACATGAAAAGCCTGTCGGAAAGAGACTTTGGGGGGCCCTAGCAGGGCCCCATCCCTCTGGGGCCTCAAGTTGGGGGCCTGGGGGCCACCTATGGTGCCCCCTTTTAGATCCCTGCACTATGTGGCAGACACCATGAGGTGCCTGTCACACGATGCAGGGATTTACAGAAACTCCCATTTCTCTATGGGAGCTTGTGCTGCGGGTGAAAAACGCCCGCAGCACAAGCTCCTATACAGAAATAGGGGTTTGTGACCACACCATGTGTGGTCGCATTGTAATTAGGTGGTCCGAATCGCCGACCTATGGTCGGTCGGTTCCAACACTGAAATGGTGTCAGGCGGACGCAAGTCCGCCCGACATCGTAATAAGGCCCCATGTATCAATAGGCAGTTGGAACAAAACTGTACCTGAAAATGTCAACTCTGTAAGACATTCTAAATCTAAAGATTTTCTTTGAAAAATCTGTCAGCCCAGATGTCCACTATCATTTTAAAATTAAACCTATAAAAACTCAATTCTTTCTCCTGCATTCCAAAGACCATTTATCTACTGTATGTGCAAGATTAACTTTGAGTACTAACAGAACGTAGTCTCCCTCTCCCACCCCTTTGTCCAATCCATGAAATTCCTTCGATACAGGAATGACCAAAAAATTTAATGTCTCATATCTCCGAAACAACCTTGCGTGGACTCATTGTAAGGAAGCTGAAACCATCCATTCCTTCTGCAGCTATCACAACGGTATTTCCAACAATATTTATTTCTCATCTAGATGGTTAAATTCTATCCGACCTTACCAAATCTACCATCGCACCCCTAAAGTTTATATTTCACATGGCTGTTCGTCTTGTCACGAGTGCTAAGAAATTGTTCATTTGTGAGCCAATGCTCACTTCAAAACGTCATGCCTCATCCATAAAGCCTTACATCTTGGAATTCTCAACTACGTAAAGAATAAACTACACTTGTACAGAGGTCAAAGAGATACTAAAAATAAATCTTGCCTAAATGGGAAACATGAAAAAGGGAGTCCACGACAATGAACAATCCCTTCTCATGCCAAGCACCGAGACTGTGGAACCACATTCCAGTCAATCTGAGACTCAACGCACACCTGATATTCTTCCAGAAGGACTACTAGGCATACCGGCTAAAGTGGTATCTCAATTGTTAATCTGTTTCGCTAGTTTTCAAATATCTAAGAATCAGGACCAACTTGCTCCTGCCAGAAAATGGTAAAGACTATTGTGAAAACAGATAATACACCCTAATGTTTAAGCTGTCTTTCTCCTATTCCCTCCACTATCCTCGTCAAGATTCCTTAATCGTAATAAATAAAAGTAATAATACAAGTTTTTAGTGAAGGGCTCTGTTGCCCATTTGGTTAGGGCCATCCACTCTAGACAAACAACTTAAATAAAAGTAAACAAAAGAGACTAAAATAGGGGCAAATCCAATCCAGGAAATGTATTTCTCAAATAGAAAATTGTAACCACCCAAAAAACATTGTGGAGAATAACTCTGCTAAATGAGGTTATGGTAGAAATATTCTTGATAAGAATGAGCAAAAACTAGTTCATGTGAAAACAGAGGAACTATTGACTTCAAAGAGGAGATAAAGTAGGATACGCTTATATATGAGACAAAATATTCACAGAAATCAAAACGGATTAGAAGGATGATTTGCAATAACTGGAAACAATATGACTCGGTGCTAAAATAATTATTCAAGGTGAAACATATGTCTGCTTATGAAAATAAAGCAAGACTTATAGCGTATTTGATTAGAGCAACAATAGGAGAATCAGACAGTCCTCGGAAAACAAATGATTGGAACATTACCATGTTTATAAAACATGAATTGTAACTTTATTGCAAAGAGAACTAGGGCATCATCTACATAATATAAAAAAACAGCTTCTTAAACAGTGCACGATTTGAGAGGGTAAATATTAAGTTTATGGTATTAAGTATCCATGCAGTTATACTACGATGCATGACAGAGAACCTTCAAATTCAGCTGAAATAAACAGTTCAAACTTGAGGATGAAAAAATAATCAGCTTTGGCTAAACAGTTTTTAGATACAGGTCACCAAGTGACACAAATGACATTTCTAGTATTAGAAACTGTAAAAACTGATTCTCAAAGGTAGCAATCCAAGGAAACTCCTAAGCAGCGAAATTTACGGTATGGAAAATTTAATATACGTTTTAGATTTAAGTTGCTATCTGTGAGAAAGAGGATTATTAGTATTTGGGGTGGGCAGCTGCCCACCTAGAGTAATAACACTTCTTGTCAGGGTGAAGGCTAAAAGTCACTGAATTAACCTTAGCTCAAACCCCTGGTAATTATAGCACAGAGCAAACAGGCATATGTTATGGCAATGTGTCATATATTTATTGAAAGCAAAAGCAAAACACCAAGCAATAAAAATGCCATACCAAATTAGAACAAGCATTTGCAATGCAATCGGTCTCGTCTTTGGGACCTTATATGTATTTAGCTATGCAGCACATTAGCCTGGGTGCTGAAACATCTACTGTTCTTTAACATGGAGGGAAAGTAAGCACCAAACTGCGTGACACGCCAGGTATGGGAACACATGGAGAGAAATATTTCCTTTCAGCGGGAAATGGTATAGTCCAAAGTTCTGTTCTTAATATAAAATCAGGGCCTTCGGTGGTCATATCACTGAAAATACAAGATTTGAAAAAAATATTATTGTCTCCGGGTGCTCGTGGAAGATAATTTCTATGGACTGGAATCTAGAGAATGCTAAAGTGATTCTGGTATTTTACTGACCTCTGCTGGTCGTTTTCTATCATGAAAGTTAAATTGGGGCAGTTGCAAGAAAAACTAAAAAAAGAAAGTCCCTCAGCAGAAAGCAATTCTGGTATTTTACTGACCTCTACTGGTTGTGTTCTATCAAGACAGTTAAATAGAGGCAGTTGAACAAGCAGAAAGCAATTCTGGTATTTTACTGACCTCTACTGGTCGTTTTCTATCAAGACAGTTAAATAGAGGCAGTTGAACAGAAAAAAAGTCCCTAAGCCGAAGCAGACAAGTCCTAGGGCTGATCTCCAGAGCCCACAAAGTACATACACATATAAGTATATACTAAAGTATATACAAGCGGTCTTGAATGCTCGACCTAAAAAATGAGTAAAATGTAATAAACAGAATGACACTGAAACAACAAAGCCCAGGAACTGGAGTTATGAATTTTTTGAAGGTTTAAATAAAAATAGAGCCAAAAGCCCTATGTGCCAATGTTCATCTATGGAAGAGGTAGACCGGGATCTAAGTGCGATTTGAGGCAGACCACAAATTACTCGTAATTTTGCACAGTCATGCGACAATCGCAATCCAGCATTTAGCGCTATTTTCTTAGTGTAAAGTGACCCTATCATCCAAATTGGCCCTGAGGATGCAATTTGTGCTACGAAAAGAGCACTAAATACCACAGGACACGACTGGCAGTAACCAGCAGCCGCTCGCTCTCTTGGAGTTCATTGTTCCTGTGCTCCTGCAGTAGAATTTTCGCCCTAAATGTTTCTAAATTACTCATGCTGGCATAATTGCATAATTTTGGTAATTACGCATCACAAGAGTAATGCGGAATTATTGAAATTGTTCTGATTACTCCGAAGTAATTACAATTTCACCCAGGCCTAGTTCTAAAGCCAGCAAAATAGATAGGGCAATAATTTGTGGCTGTGGGAACCATGCAAAAAGGAAATGCCAAACAATCAGATTATAACATTCTAGCTAATAAAAACCACAGAACCTAGAGATATAACATTGTCAAAGTTGCACTAACCGGCAATCCTAATCCTACAGAAGCTATGCTAATACCCACACTTCCCTGAAAACACTGCTGACCATGCAAAGGATATTATATCGGACAGCAGTAGAACTCAGGAAAGGGGAATGGGAGAAGACGGAGTGAGAGAAAAGGCAGTGAATATCTTCACTCTGCCTGTTCTTAATTCTGGGCTCTACCTGCTCTAAAGAGACCTTGATATCTATAACAAGAAAAATTCCTGGTATTTTGTCAATTACATTACTGTTCATTATTTCTACTATGACATGATATGACATACCTTGTGAAAATCTCTATATAACGCTTTCTCTGTAGTTAGTAAAACTCTATGTCTTCCTACAGTTGAAAGATAGGATAACCATTGTAGCATTTTCATGAAATAATCAAAACAACAACCGCATTTCTACATGGATAACTACCTCCAATACATAGTAAATCAAGCTTATGATCTGAATGATTTTCACTGTACATAGTTCATCAGCTACAACATAGTATTTACACATTAGTATTATGCCTTTGCCCCGACAATATACATTCACTTCTGAATGTACCTTACTATTGCACGTAATTCAAGTAATATAGCAAAGTCTGTAAAGGTTGAGGAATTACTAG
This sequence comes from Calotriton arnoldi, assembly GCA_963921515.1. Taxonomy (NCBI): domain Eukaryota; kingdom Metazoa; phylum Chordata; class Amphibia; order Caudata; family Salamandridae; genus Calotriton; species Calotriton arnoldi. The sequence goes on along the minus strand of CAWUFW010000089.1, from coordinate 4,210,849 downwards.
TTACTATTGTGAACAAAGTTCACTAATATCTATACTAAAGAAAGGACGACTGCAGTGCAATAGAGTTTGTAGTCCTTGGAAGTATGACGCCACTGCTAAATTACAAAGCATGTCTAAATCCTTGATCACAAGTGGTACCCAGAATACTTCTATGAAATCAGCACATCGTGCCATAACAAACACTCCATACCCATCTTAGCAAAAAAGGCAATTTATTAGAAAATGGTTGCAATTTGATATTTTATTAACATTTTATATATAGCATTAACTTTATGGTTCTGAAATCTCCCCATACATCCGCAACCACTCCTACCTCATACCAACTTTCAAACCCCCACGGCCTCATACCTTGTTCCATACTTCCCTGCTCCACTCCTTGGTGTTCATGTCATCTCTCCCGACTCTCCTTCATTTCAACCCAAACCTTTCCCCAAAACTCTTTCCCTGCTCGCCAACATGCTGCACACTGTCTCTTGTCACCAGTACTCCTCCCCCCGAGGGTGTGGATATGCCTGCATGTGACTCACTACCCCCCACATACCACCACTCAGAAAAATCCTGAGGGTGTTTTTCTGCCCCCCCTTAGCTACTGCAGGCAAACCCATTTCAATGGGGATCTCGCCTGCACCAGATATCCTCATGCCAGAGACGGCTCACCACGTTTTGTAACTCCATCATATAGTATGAATTTCCTGTTCTGGATAGATGAACCCCGTCATCCCAAAACAGACACACCTGTTCTTCCTTGAAGCCTCCATGCGAGATCACCGTAATGCTCATTTTTTCACAAAACACTCTCATGGCTCTATTGAGCTTATGTCGAGCTTTGTCAATAGCTGCATGTCCCAGCACAGTTCCTCTTGTCCACCTGCATTGCATGTGTTAAATCAGTGTCAAACCAGTCAATTTGACCAAGTCGTTTTCCCACAAATGAATAAGAAGCATGTCGGGGAAAACCCCTCTGTGGAACCAGCTTCATCAGCCAAGGCAACAAGTGACCCCAGTGCATCCCCTCTCTACCCCACGAAAGCACCTCGTGTCAGCTGGGATGCTGTGAAGTCCCAAGTGTCATCCATACACCTTCTGGTCTGCATACTTCACCGCCCACTGTATAACCGAATGTCCCATGATCCAGGTCGCCTTCTTGGAGCCTTGCCCGTTCACACATGCGGTAGCAAAAGAAAGAGGAATTAGATCTGGGGCCAAACTCGGACCCCGTTCCCCACCCCCATGTCACACAGAACCTCTTCACTGCTGTAAGTACAGTTCGCAGCACCTTGACCGCCACCTGCCTATCTGATGTATCCAACCTCAAACCAGCCGCTGCCATCGCCGCCCCAATCCGAACAGAATGGGTCCCAAAAACGGCCGGATCCTTACCCAGGTGACGCAACCCATCCACAGGAACGCCAACTACTGAAAAGGCTGACACCCTTTGGCCACCTTCATGGCAAAAAATCACACTAAAGCGCCTGCCAGGCCACACCTGGACACGACGCCATTCCCGGATGGGGCAAACCCCCGTACTCCCTGCTTCACACAACCATATCCATCTCCCTCTACCCTGCTGGTCAGTTTTGGAATGTCTCAACCAGATACCCAGATGCCCCGGATACAGATGCACCTCCTCATGCAGCAGCCCCAGTACCTTTGAAGACCCAAACAGCTCCTGATGCAGCGCGTACAATAAAAACTATTCTCCTCCTAGGTCACTTATAGGTCATCCAGGGGCAAACTATATTTTCTCACATCCACATGACGATGGGGCCCATAAACATCGCCTATCACACACACACGCACACGCCTGGATTTTCTTTACAACTTAATGAAATTATGTACTCCTAGGAGAAGCATGAGAACAAAATGGAAAACACCATTTATGTACCGCTGGAAGGAGCCGGGATATCTTATTACCTTAACTTATCGCTTTCTTTTAGTTATTTCCTAAGATATTCCTGCTCATTGTTTTGTCGATGAATCATTCATGTAAAAAATTAGTTCATAGTGATTAAGACCAGCTAAATCACAATAACCAATTACTGATGTCACAATCATTTAGGAAAATAACCACCGAGTCATTTGATTTAAAGGAACTTAAATTTTATATAATTTTAAAAGCATGAGAAAGAATTTAAACTTTTATTCAATTATTCATTCATTATTAATTCAAATATTTATTAAGCATAATCAATTTATTGCAGAAAGGAAATTTTCGTCATGAAGCAAAACTCTAATTACCTGCCTACCTTCCTAATTTAGCCTAATGATTTCTAACCTAAGTTTGGGAATTAGAAATAACCTGATTCTCATACTCAACTGGAAAATTAAGACAGCAACAGAAACTTCAGCTCGTCAGCATCAGCTACCTGCAACCCGTCTCATCTAACAGTCTTTCAGCATCTCCCGCTCAGTAAGGGATCGATCAGGACCACCCAGCACTGGAAGCCACCAACACCAACATGACTCTCCAACTCCGCTCCTGACTGTGACTGCGACTGAACCCCCTCCCACTAAGAGTAGGCCCTCTTATACCCTAATTCTAACTTTGCTAACTAATTGTTGCAACATTAATAACACGCTTTTCTTTCATTGGTCCATGCATGTCATCTTATTCATTCTTTTAATCAAGTTCTCTTGGATCCAATGGTCCTTGGATCATTTCCTTTCTCACAGTTCAAGACATGTTTCCATCCGCTTCGATCAGTACATTTGTAACTTCTTTCGATACATTCGAGAACTCTGCAGTCATTGTCCTTTCTCTTAAACTGGTTTCCCACGGGTCTCTGCTGATCACCACGGCACACTATCAGTTCAATTAGGTCACATCAGCCTTGACCATTTCTCGCATCCTAGCCTCTCAGCAACATCACGAGGTTAGTTTTTCTCCGACTTCTCTCCCGTGTCACATGTCTCCCTTGCGCTTGCGCACATCACCCACTGGCAGCCATTTTATATCGCCACTCGGTTATACTTTAGAAGCACTAATTTGAAGAAAACAAAACATAATTAAAATAGAGAAAAATAGCCTTTTCGTTTCCCTCCCGTCATCTACGTACCCCAATTAGTTATTACCTAGCAGAAAGCAACATTTAAGCTGTTCCTTACTTACCATCACTATTGTTTTTGCAACGACACGTTTATTTCTATGAAGCACAAAAACATGCATTTATTTTAAATTAGTACGCATTTACTTTTACGTTATAATTAGACACACGGACATCCATTAATAGATTATTTAGCACATACATTTGCGTATTACTCTTCCCACACATACAGTGTTGATTAATACATTTAAACAAACATTTTATTAATTATTTATAAAATTTGTTAGGGGTTAAAATTCTTTTATTTTCTCTGCTCCATCAACTCCCCCCTTTGGTGATTTTTAAATCACCACATAAAACCCAAGTTATACTTCTTTTTCAGGCAGTATATGTCTTTTATCCTTTGCTTTTTGTTAGTTACACATCTGTTTCCCTTTCATCTTGTCTTCTTGTTTCCTTATACATGCTTTCTTTCATTTCTCTAACTCAATCTCACCCATTTCTCTCTCTCTCTCTTTCATTATTCTGTTATTTCTTTTTATCTTATTTTGTCTTACTTTTCTTTTTATACAAGTTATTACTATCTTCAACACCATGGCTAACAGTATTACTACAGTTGCTATTATTATAACTTTCCCTATCATTAGTCTACTCATTCTGGTCAACCAATTTGCTACTGAAGAAAACCCTCTACCAAGTTTTCCCAAAACATTTTCAACCTCCAGTGGAACTAGCTCTTTGTGCAAATTTGTAATATTTGTAATATACTTCTGTATATTTTCACTTTTATCAGGAATGTAAGTGCAACAATGTTGGACTTTCAACAGTCCACAGACTCCACCCTCTTTTGCCAAAAGAATATCAAGGGCAAGCCGATTTTGCATCACCATAGCTCTCATGGCAACCATTTCGGTATTTACCATCAAGAACCCTCCCGCAGTATCTGTAGACAAACGATCTACTACTGTGGATAACTTCCGAATCTTAAATGCATTCAAAGATATTCCCACTGCTGGTATTAATGCTCCAAAAATATCACCTACAATTTCTGAAAAACTTTCCCTCTTTCTACGTGTAAAGCTATTAATCATCTTGTATGTTCCCTTTTCTTCTCTGTCCATATGAAAGATTTTTGGAAAGACCAGGCCTACATAGCAAGTTCCATACCAATGGTCCGGTAACCTGTAATAAGCTCTATTCCCACAAATATAATAGATACCTGGAAATATTGGATCTTTTCCACCTTTGAATCCCCAACCTCCCAGAATTTGATAATTGTCATGGCAGATACTGGAACCTACAAAGTAATTATCATAGACTGTCTTATTTCTCCTAATACACAACTTTCCTGTTTGCGGCCAATCTAATGTCATTGCTGCATTTATCTTTTTCCCTTCATGATTTCCTTCCTCAAACGTCCATAGATGTGTTCCTTCCTCTTTTATTGCTTCTTTTTGAAATTTCATTCTTCTTTCTTCAACCATTTCTAAAAATATCTTTTCTTCTTTCTTTAACTCACAGGTAAGGTTGTTACTAACTATTTCTTCTAACGTTAATTTTCTATGTTCTAAAAAGAATTCTCCTAAAACTTTTGCTGGTTTTACCTTGTTAAGTTCTGGTACTACTGGAATGTTTGCAAAAATCTTATCTATGTCAGTATAATAAGATTCTAATCTACCTGTTTTATAAAATAAACTTGCTATTACACTACATGTTATTCCATAAGTTAGAGGTAGGTGATGATAAGTCACACCTTCTGACACTGATGCAGGCAACTGCATACAAACATAACAATCTCTCACATCCATTGTCTCTACATATTCGTACAACAATTTTGTAAAAACATTTTTAGAAAAGTCTGTTACTGACTTGTCCTTATGTAATTCTGCACTACTTCTTAAAATAACTGGTTCTTTAATATTAGTTTCTTTTTCTGGTTTAGTATCATTCTTTGCTTCTATCACAGCTAAACTAATAGGAATTGTGATTGCTAAAACTATCCATATGGTCATTAATAACCCTGTACAAAAGCAGCACATTTTGCACCATCTTTTTACAAACTCACATTTATCTCTTCTATCCCTAGTATTTTCCATTTTGCTTTTTCTATTTGTTAAGTTTCAGAAAATTGTGTCACTACACCTCAGAAATGACTTAGATGCCACTCTGCTTTCAAAAAGTCTTTGCTTGGTACTTTCTTTTAATTCTCTCCAGAATTCTTTCGTTGTCACATCCGGTGATTTGTCACATCCAGTAAAATTGTCATGTCCGGCAGAAGCACTATAAGTCTTCACTTCAGGTTTGTTGCATCTCACCTTTTCCCATTCGACTTCTTAGTCTCTGGTTCTCGTGAGTGTTTTCTTCTTCTTTGTAATCCGTCAGTGCGATATACAGCCACTCAGGTGACTTATACTTTGCATTCACTTTCTTTGTTCTTTTGGACTTTTGTAATCTTTTTCCACTGGGTTTTTCTTGTCCCTTTTGACTTGTTATTTCATTCACTTGTTCAGCACTTTCGTCTCCTGCTCTTATTATTCTATATCTCAATTTTCTTATATAGCTGTTGGGCCAATTATCTCCTTTTCTTGGCCTTTTGGCTTCACCTTCTTTTTCTTCTCTTTCTGATTTCCAATTTCTTTTTCTTGATTCAGTTTTTGCCTTCTCCTCTTCTCCACTTTCTTCAGTTTCTGTTTCAACTGTTTCACTATTGTCTCTTATTTTGAAACTTATGATCTCGTCATCTCCTACTGGTGGATCTGTCTTCTCCTTCTTGTGTTCCCTTATTACTGTCCCTCCTCGGTGTTCTTCCGATTTGGTGTTTTCCTCCCTTTCTGCTTCTAAATTTCCCTGTTCTTCTGTTTCTCTATCTGTCCCTATTGCTCCTCGGGGTTCTTCTCGATTCTCTAACTTTTTGTGTACTTCTTTCCCTACTTCATCTATTAATATTATTTCTGAAGGATTTCCACCATAACTTGTACTTGGTTGTTCATCTAGATCATTTTCTTGCTCATTTTCTTCTCTAATTGGTTTATAACCCCAAGTTCTCCTTCGGAATTCTTCACAGTTTGCAACTGAATCATCAGATCCTGAACTTGTGTCAGATGTTTCCAGATGTCGACTTACAGGTCGATCTTCAGGTTCTGGAATTTCTGAATTTCTTTCTTCTTCTTCTTCTTCCTCTTCTTCTCTAGAGGTGTTTGCAGTTGGGGTTTCCAGATGTCGACTTTCAGGTCGATCTTCAAGTTCTGGCACCCTTTCTCTTATCCTTGTTGTCCCAGCTGTTAAACTTTTATCCCACACTTCCAGACGTCGACTCACATGTCGATCAGTAGGTTCTTGAACTCTGATTGTGTGGCTGGCATGGACCCAGTTCTTCACTCCTGCACACTTGACTGCAGTCGTTGTCACTAGGATTACCTGTCGTGGTTCGTCCCAGCGAGGAACTAGACAGTTTCTTCTCCTGTGGATTTTTATACGGACCCAGTCTCCTGGATTCAAGTCGTGGGCTGGTTTTCTTTCAAGAGTGGTCGCATCCGGTCCAACCTGATGAAACACAGAACGCACCACATCAGCCAGTCCCTTGCAATAATCCAGTACTAGATCATCAGTTATAGTCAATAACTTATTGACAGGTACGTGTGCTTGTCTCATTGCTCGTCCCATGATCATCTCATGAGGACTAAGTCCAGTTTTCTTTTCAGGGATGCTTCTGATGGTCATCAGAACAAGAGGCAGTGCATCTGGCCATTTGAGTCCTGTAGCTTGACACATTTTTCCTAATCTGTTCTTAATTGTTCCATTAATCTGCTCCACTACCCCAGAAGCCTCTGGTCTGTAAGCACAATGTAGTTTTTGTTTAATACTCAATGCTTCGCAAATCAATTGGATCAACTCATTTTGAAAATGTGTTCCTCTATCCGTCTCAACCGTGACTGGAAAACCATACCTTGGAATGAACTCTCGCAGCATAAGTTTTGCCACTGTTGTTCCATCATTCCTTCTAGTGGGGTATGCTTCCACCCAACGAGAGAACAAACAGACGACCACTAGAACATATTTTAGTCTGTTACTAGGGGGCATCTCGATAAAGTCTAACTGCATTCTAGTGAATGGACCTCCTTCTCGTCCTATTGTTCCTAGACTCACTACTGTTTTTCTTCCTGGGTTAAACTGCTGACAAATAAGACATCTTTGACAAAGACTTTCAGCAATGGCTCTGAATTTTGGGTTATACCAGGTTTGTCTAAAAAGTCTGATCATTGCATCTCTCCCAATATGAGCTTGTCCATGGTACATCCGTGCCATGTCTGCAATCATGCTATCAGGCATAACTGGTCTTTCGTCTCTGTATACCCACACACCATTATTTTCCTGTCTTCTACATCCTGCTTTTATCCAGTAATCTTTTTCCTCATCACTTGCAGTTTCTTGTAACTGTCTTACTTCATCCCATGTCTCGACAGTATTAGTAAAAAGCAAAGGAGAAGAGATATGCTCCCTTTCTCTATTTTTGTTCATGGACACCATGTTCTCTGCACAATATTTGGCTATCTCATCGGCATAATTATTGCCGACGGCTATGTAATCTTCGTTTTTCTTATGCGCTTTGCACTTCACTACAGCGATTTGTTTAGGCAACTGTATCGCCTCAAGCAGCTTTTTAACAAAGTCTCCATTTCTGATAGGTGTTCCTGCAGACGTCAAGAAACCTCTTTGTGACCAAATCTGACCGAAGTCATGTACGATACCGAAACCATATTGGCTATCGGTCACAATCGTGACTCGTACATTTCTTCCTAATTTACATGCTTGAATCAAAGCAATCAGTTCCGCAACTTGTGCAGACCTTATTCCTTTCAGACAAGACGCTTCCATCACAGTTGCCACTGTGCACACTGCGTAAGCTGCGCTTAAAACTCCTTCTTTCGTTCTCAAGCATGAGCCATCCACAAACATGACATAATCAGATTCCTTTAACGGTTCATCTTTTATGTCAGCTCTTGGTTTCGTGCAATATTCCAGCACGTTCAGACAATCATGATCTACTTCGTCTTGTTCAATTATACTCTCCTCATCTGGCAATGATGTTGAAGGATTCACATTCATGCATCTATCTATGGTCACATTTTCAGCACTCAAGATGACTTTTTCGTACTTAGTCAGCCGACTACGTGTCATGTACTGTGTTTTTGTTCTTGTCAAAAGAATTTCTACTGAATGGGGGACATATACTCTCAGTGGATACCCCATCACTATACCTTCACTTTGTTCCAGACTTACACAAGTAGCAGCAACTGCTTTCAGACATCCGGGCAATGCTTTTGCTATAGGATCTAAAACAGCTGAAAAATAAGCAATTGGTCTTTTCATTGTTCCATGTTTTTGTACCAATACTGAAAACGCACATCCATCTCTTTCACTGCAGTACAACTCAAAATCAATTTCATAATCAGGCATGCCTAATGCAGGTGCCTCACATAATTTCTTTTTCAATTCTTTGAAAGATTTCATTTCTTCATTGTTTAACTCAAAAGGGTCTTTTACATCTTTCTTGGTCAACTTTTGTAATGGTTTTGCAATCAAAGAGAAACCACTTATCCATTGTCGGCAATATCCAACCATTCCCAGAAACATTCTTACCTCTCTTTGCGTCATTGGTGCTCTCATTCCTTGAATCATTCTTACTCTTTCTGTCGCTATCTTTCGCACTCCTTTCTCAATTTTATGCCCTAAATACTGGACTTCTTTCTGACAAAACTGCAATTTTGAAGGAGACACTTTATGTCCTCTTTTCTCTAGATGGTTTAGTAAAGCAATTGTATCACTTACACATGCTTCTTTTGTTTTCGATGCCACCAACAGGTCATCGATATACTGCACCATCACTGACTTTTCTGGCATTTTCAAATCTTCCAGAGATTTCTTTAGAATCTGATTAAAGATTGAGGGGCTTTCTGTATACCCCTGAGGAATTCGGCACCATGCCAAAATACGCTCTCCGAACCGGAACGCAAATAATGGCTGGCTATCTGGATGCAAAGGAATAGAGAAAAATGCGTGACACAAATCTATCACAGTGTACCACTCAGCTTCATGTGGAATTTGATATAGAATTACTGCAGGGTTTGGCACTATTGGACAACAGGGCACAACTATTTTGTTGATCTTTCTCAAATCCTGTACTATTCTATATGTTCCATTTGGCTTTTTCAGTCCCATAATAGGTGAATTACATGGACTGCTCATTATTTCTTTTAGAATTCCCTGTTCAATCATTTTATTTATTACAGGAGTTATTCCTTCAATTATTTCTGGAGTTAATTTGTACTGTGGCGTATTCGGGTAAGTTGTTCCTTCTTTTACTGTTACTTTTACGGGATCAACTTCTTTCATTAATCCAATGTCTTCTCCTGTAAAATCCCACACACTTTCTTTCACTGCACTTTTTAGTTCTTCTGGAAGTTTTTCTGCATCAAATGCAGGAAACAAACCATTCATTTCAGGTTCCTGATTCATCAAAGTTACTTTATACAAGACATCTTCATCTGAGGTCTGAAATCCAATTCCATCTGGCGTACAATAAATTGTGCAATTCATCTTGCACAAGAGGTCACGACCTAAAAGATTTACAGGACTACAATCGCACACTACAAATTTATGCATTTTGCTAAAAGAACCAATTTTTACTTCCACCAATTCAGTAAGTGGTGTTTTAATCTGCTGATTGGCTACTCCTACTACTTGGATGTATTCACCTGAGAGAGGAAGGTTTGGAATTTCCACTGATCTAACAGTAGAACGGGTAGCTCCAGTATCGACAAGGAATGTTACATTTGCTCCATTCACTTCTCCATCCACAAAGGGACCAGACTGATCTACCTCTAGAGTTGCGCCAAGTACGCACTCTTTCCCCTCTCCTGGGCACCGTCAGAATCTTTCATCCGGGTCATCCTCACTCTGACGCAACCAATACTGACAAATGTTAGCTGCTCGCGGCAACTGTGTTACCTGCTCTCCTCCGTAGAATCCTGTTTCTGTACTGTATCTTTGCTGGTTAACAGTGTTGGGAAGTGGTGGTTGCGGCACCTGACTTTGTTGAACAACTACCTCATTCTGCACCTGTGGAGTTAATGATTGATTTTCCGGATTAGGTTTAGGCGGGAATTTACACTCGTTTCTCCAATGTCCTAATTTTCCGCAATTATGACATGGCCATTTCTTCTTTGCCTCTTCTAGACTCACTTGACCCTTTCCTTTACCTATGTTAGGTCGCATTTTATTCTGTCCTGTTTCATTTCCATTATTATTGTCCAATTGAGCTTCTTGTTTTTCTGCCACCTTCACCTGTGCCCACATTGCCTTCTCTTTCAATTTACGCTGTCTACTCTCAATATCATCACTGCAATACTTAGCATACCTCAGCACATCATCGACTGTGCCATTCTGCCAATTAATCATATGCTGTTTAATCATTTCACTAATCTCTGGTTTCAATCCAAACACAAATCTGTACACAAAATGACTCATATCCTTTTCACTTAATTCCTCATATCCACTATACTGCTTGAAAACCAACAACAACCTTTCATAATAGGCATGTACAGACTCCTTACTTTCTTGTGTAGTTCTATCGATTTTTACCCAATCTGTCTCTTTAGGAGGAATCTTATTCTTCAAAAAGGTAATCACCTTATCATACTTCTTCATCACATCAGGACCTGGAGCTCCTGTCTTAGGATCTCTTGGATATTCTGTAGTTGGCCAGTCAACTGTAATCTTACATTCTGACCACAAATCAGTTGGTACCACTATGTCAAATAATCCATCTAAATCTATCCACAACACTTTTGAAACCTTTACAAATCTCTCCACTTGTCGGTACCACTCAACTGGTTTCTCTCTCAGCTTCGGAAAGTCATTCGTAAATGACAGTATGTCCTGCCTAGTCCAGGGAACATGCACGTAACTACCACCTGGAGTTTCTCTCATAGGGTATTCTTTAGCAACAGGTTCCTTTTCAGTTATCATAAAAGCCAATGAACCTTTGTCTGTAGTTTTCTCATTCTTCTTCGTCCATCTAACCTTCCATCTGTCCACATCACCCCATTTTCTCAATAACACAATTAACTCTTTTATCTGTGTCAGCCTTCCTGCCGTGTTCAAATTTTCAATATCCTTTTCGCAAAAGTCTACTCTATATGGTTTCTGCAACGTTTTCAGCTTCGCAAAGTCTATTCCAATTTCACTGGCTACTTCTTCTAGTTTGTCATGTAAATTCTTTGCTCTCCATGTAATACTTTTGCACAAAAACATTATTTCATCATCCTGGTAATTTTTTATCTTTTCTGTACCAATCGTTCCTAGAATTAATTCTTCCATGTCAATTTTTAACCTAATTACATCTAATGGTTTTTCTTCTGGTTCTTTTATTTTAAATGCCTTCATCCACTCATTTAACTCATCAGGAGTCGGACCTATGGGTGTATTGTTTAGTTCTACCCAATTACCACTCTTTTCAGGGGTTTCTGTTGCAGATTCTGTTACCATATGCATTTTCCTACCATTGCACTCATTCCCCATCAAATTTGTAGGTGGACTTGGTCTGTAAGTACTAGCCAAATTACTTGTACTTGCACTTTGTTCCATTCTTTCTTTTTCTCTCTGAAATTGTGAACTCATGGGAATCACCAAAGATCTTTCATCAATTTTCTGATTCTCAAAAACTGGTATCACTGGACCTATTGTTACAGGCACAGTAACTGCTTCCATATTTTTCGTTAATTCTCTAATCTTTTCAGTTAGTTCTTTGGTTGTCCTTGCTAATTCGCTGGCATTGTCACTTTCTATTCCTTCATTTTGTGAAGTTCTCATTTGTTCTTGTGACCTATTTATTTCAATTCTTTTTTCCGGACTTTTATTTCGCATAGTCTCTATTAGCGGCGCATTTGGTGTCACCACTGTAGAACTCTGCTGATACGGAGGTGGATTTCTATTTAGAATATCTTCCAGCAATTCATCATCCGTTTCGCTCTCATGCATATATTTTTCCCTCTCCATATGTTTCTTTTTCTCATTCCGTTTTTTCTTAGTCCCTTCCTCAACTGTAAAAGCTGGAAACAAACCTCCTGTCATGTTGGCACACCTCCATCGTTTTATTCTGTCTTCATGATTTATTCCCCACATCCTTCCAGGCATAAAATCATGATCCCTTAAACCTCTGAATCTCTCTCGCTCATACATCTCATCCTCCCATTCCGTCAACGCTTCAAACTGTGTCGGTCGAGGTCCAGGTTCTAGATTTGTCATCTTTTCTCGCAAATTTCGCAAAACCGCTACACTAAATGAACCATTCTCAGGGAAAGCTAAAGCACCATCATTCTTCGTATACTTTGCCCAGTTTTCCAACCATATGCACGTATGATATCCATATTTCAGCATCATATGTGAAGCTGCTGATTTCGGCGGAGGAATTACTTGTCCCTCTCTAGTCACAACCTTTTTGTCTTTCTTAAAGAAATTCTTTATTTTTGTCGTCCATGACGTCCTCTCCCTTTCATACTCGTAATATGGCATGTTTTCGATTTGTTTTTCTCTTTACACTAGCGCTGTTCTGTGTACGGAACTTCAACCAATTACAGCGCGACTCACACTAACGTACCAATCAGAACAATTCCCTCCGTCCGCGAACCAACCAATCCTAGCGCGGCACTTTTCTACGTCACTCCTGACTCTGTGTTCACGTGACTAGCGCACTATCCAATCCTAGCGCGGCACTGTTCTACGTCACTCCTGCTCTTTTACCCCTCCTTTACAAAATTTATCGGCAATTTTCTTTTCACTGTTTTCTCCGTTAGTTACAACAATTAAAACAATTCCATAGTCTGATTCGCTAAACAAAAGTGACAGCTTTGTCCTTGTACACAAGAATCCTGTATTTCCAGTAGGCAGCGCTTACCTCTACCCTACCACAGAATTATTAACTCTCGCCGATAAAGTAGCACTTCCCTCTACCTTACCCTTCTTTCAAGCAAACAATTTACTCGTTTCTCTGGGGATAAGACACATGTGGAGACTAGGCTCCTGAGAATTAAGGCCAAAGTTTCACAAGAAAACGTGATTTGCTATCTCAGTTATACACTTTTCGTACAGAAAATCCCTAACATAACACAACCTGTGTTATTACCAAAATGAATTCAGACCATGTACCAAATTCCATGTGACTTCTCTTGCCACACGTGTTCCACTTCCTACATTCCAGAAGCGTGAAAACTCACATATAACATAACACGACTCAACATATAGTGTTAGTCATCAAAAATAATCAATAATCAATAAACAATAATCACTAAACTAATCTATAGAAAACCATAACTCTGCTACCAAGAAATCTGATGCAGCGCGTACAATAAAAACTATTCTCCTCCTAGGTCACTTATAGGTCATCCAGGGGCAAACTATATTTTCTCACATCCACATGACGATGGGGCCCATAAACATCGCCTATCACACACACACGCACACGCCTGGATTTTCTTTACAACTTAATGAAATTATGTACTCCTAGGAGAAGCATGAGAACAAAATGGAAAACACCATTTATGTACCGCTGGAAGGAGCCGGGATATCTTATTACCTTAACTTATCGCTTTCTTTTAGTTATTTCCTAAGATATTCCTGCTCATTGTTTTGTCGATGAATCATTCATGTAAAAAATTAGTTCATAGTGATTAAGACCAGCTAAATCACAATAACCAATTACTGATGTCACAATCATTTAGGAAAATAACCACTGAGTCATTTGATTTAAAGGAACTTAAATTTTATATAATTTTAAAAGCATGAGAAAGAATTTAAACTTTTATTCAATTATTCATTCATTATTAATTCAAATATTTATTAAGCATAATCAATTTATTGCAGAAAGGAAATTTTCGTCATGAAGCAAAACTCTAATTACCTGCCTACCTTCCTAATTTAGCCTAATGATTTCTAACCTAAGTTTGGGAATTAGAAATAACCTGATTCTCATACTCAACTGGAAAATTAAGACAGCAACAGAAACTTCAGCTCGTCAGCATCAGCTACCTGCAACCCGTCTCATCTAACAGTCTTTCAGCATCTCCCGCTCAGTAAGGGATCGATCAGGACCACCCAGCACTGGAAGCCACCAACACCAACACAACTCTCCAACTCCGCTCCTGACTGTGACTGCGACTGAACCCCCTCCCACTAAGAGTAGGCCCTCTTATACCCTAATTCTAACTTTGCTAACTAATTGTTGCAACATTAATAACACGCTTTTCTTTCATTGGTCCATGCATGTCATCTTATTCATTCTTTTAATCAAGTTCTCTTGGATCCAATGGTCCTTGGATCATTTCCTTTCTCACAGTTCAAGACATGTTTCCATCCGCTTCGATCAGTACATTTGTAACTTCTTTCGATACATTCGAGAACTCTGCAGTCATTGTCCTTTCTCTTAAACTGGTTTCCCACGGGTCTCTGCTGATCACCACGGCACACTATCAGTTCAATTAGGTCACATCAGCCTTGACCATTTCTCGCATCCTAGCCTCTCAGCAACATCACGAGGTTAGTTTTTCTCCGACTTCTCTCCCGTGTCACATGTCTCCCTTGCGCTTGCGCACATCACCCACTGGCAGCCATTTTATATCGCCACTCGGTTATACTTTAGAAGCACTAATTTGAAGTAAACAAAACATAATTAAAATAGAGAAAAATAGCCTTTTCGTTTCCCTCCCGTCATCTACGTACCCCAATTAGTTATTACCTAGCAGAAAGCAACATTTAAGCTGTTCCTTACTTACCATCACTATTGTTTTTGCAACGACACGTTTATTTCTATGAAGCACAAAAACATGCATTTATTTTAAATTAGTACGCATTTACTTTTACGTTATAATTAGACACACGGACATCCATTAATAGATTATTTAGCACATACATTTGCGTATTACTCTTCCCACACGTACAGTGTTGATTAATACATTTAAACGAACATTTTATTAATTATTTATAAAATTTGTTAGGGGTTAAATTTTTTTATTTTCTCTGCTCCATCACTGCGAAACCGGAAAGGCCTGAAAAAACATCCAGATCATGCAGAGCCGAAAAACTGCTAACTCAAAATTGTCATAACAACAAACCCGGCAAAACTGCTAACCACTCCCCTAACAATCCAAACGTAGTGGCCGCCCATGCTGGAGACCCCCCCACCACATTGTTTTCCCTACTCTTTCAAAACCCACCCCAGGATCTCATCACTGGCCAGGTCAAAACCCCTAGTACAGTTTGCCATAGAATGATACCTCCACCAACTTGCCCCCAATAGTGGTGGGCGATAAACCTTAGTCAATACAAACAACACAAAACACATAACTCTTCTCTCAGTCTCCTCCCAAGCAGGTTCCTCCTCTCGCAGTGTGTGTCCATCAAATGACCTAAACATGCTCTATTCCAGTCTGTAACTCCGCCACGTGGAATCCATCAACGATCCCTCAACCAGACCCACAATCCTCATTTGCCCAGCGCCCAAATGTCTGCTGACAACGGTGTCTTGACCGCGCCTGCTCCTAGCGCCAATCTGTGCAAACGGTGCCACTACGAGATAATGAGTTCAGCATGTCATTCTGCACACCTGGCACATGCTTGGTCCTGAAAACAATATTCAAATGCAAGCACACCAACATGAAATTCCGCAAAAAAACGCAACACCCTCAGATCTCTGGCTGTCTGTTTAACCCCCATCATATTGTCAACATGAAACAGAACAGACCTGTTCGCCAACTCCCCATCCCCACACCTCCAAAGCCCCCAACAGCGGAAAAAACTCCAAAAAGGCTATGTAGCCACCTTGGCTCAACCAGCGCTCTGGCCCTCACTCCGCACACCACCTCCTATCCCAGAACAATCCAATGCCGTGAGCACTCTCTGCAACCGAAAATATCTGCACTTGCCAGACAGAATTATCATCCATGAAAGACATCAGCACTCCATTTAAATCCTCCAAGAGCCTCCTCCACACTCTCAAATCTGCTAATGAAAAGCAAAGTTCAAGAAACCCAACAATTTCTGAACCTGCTGCAACTCAAGTTTGCGTTCCCCCAAGACTTCATACAGAGAACCTTGAATCTACTCCACTTTCGTCTGCTGCACTCCTGCCACCATTTGACCCGTATCTAGTTGAATGCCCAGAAACGTCACCACCGTAAGGGGTCCTTCCATCTCTCCGGTGCCAACAGCACCCCAAAATGTCCTGCTGTGGCCTAAAAGTGCTGCCAAGCCCTGAAGCACTGCCCCGAATCCTTCCTGCCCACAAAGGGAAAGTCATATAGGTAATGGGAGACCTTGCGATGCCCACTAGACTTCATGAAGACCCACTGCAAGAAAGCACTAAACATCTCGAACAGCGCACAGGAGATGGCGCAACCAATCGCCTAAACCTTGTTGACATAGTTGGCCCCAGCAAACTGCATGCCCAACAATGGAAAATCTGCGGGATGAAGCGGAAGCAAATTGGAAAGCCGACTTGATGTTGCATTTAGCTAGCTCCGCCCCGACCACACCTCTGCACCAGCCATGTGGCATCATCCACAGATGCATACAACACCCTAGAATCCTCCTCTGCGATATAGTTGTTCACTGACGTCTCTTCAGGCCAAGACAAATGATGTATCAGACGGGATTCCCTTGCCGCCTTCTTGGGCACAACCCCCAAAGGAGACTCAATCAAATCCGAAATAGGCCAATCCAGATATGGCACAGCAATCCTCCCTTCTGCCACTTCTTTGCCCAGCTTAGCTACCACCACCTCAGGAAACTCCTTTGTAGATTGCAGATTATCTGCCCACCTACGCCCCTGAGGCCCCTGGTATCCAATCCTGAAACTCTCATTGAAACCCTATTCCAGCTGCAAAGCTACCGCCTTTTCAGGATATAAAGCCAGCCAAGGCCGTAGGGCGTCAGCTCTAATGGGAGTAGTTGCCTTTTGATCCAGGATGTCCCTGCTGACGCCTCTCTTTGGAAGCCTTCCACTGCTCGGCCGGACTGGCCAGCGTGGTACACTGGGTATGGGATGTCTCCCCCACATTTGGAGCCCTATTGTTATGAACTTAAACAGAAGGCAGGAACAGAAAACTTTGTTGAAAATTCCAGCAGGCGCCAACATTGGACTCCGGCTTCCTCCGATCTGTCGGAGTGATACCGCTTCCTCTCCGCCACCTTTTGCTGCCAGTACATGTGTGCGCCCTCTTCCCCTTGACCGCACCTTTTTTCCTTATCCGCATCAATGATGCTGTCCCTGACACCCACCAACCTGCAGGTGGCACCCCCTTTGTTCCAGTTCCGAGACCCCCAAACGAACCACCATTCCTCATACCCAAAGGCAATGGCCCTGTGTCCTTTTTTCTCTCTGCGACTCCGCCGCTTTCATTCGACGCAATCTTCTTGGCATCTCTCTTGCCCGCACTGGACGTCTGCAACACACCAACTACCCTACCGGTTGAGCATGCTTTCTCTATGTCACACACCTCAAGCAGCCCCACATCGTCATCCTCCCGCATCTCACGGTCTTCCCATTCGTCACTATCTGCAGAATAATCCAGCCAAACTCATCCTCACATTCACCCTCCTCAAAATCACACATTGGAGCCGCAACATCATGCTTCCATGCATTGGCATCTGTGTTCTGCTGGGACTGGGGTTCCTGTGCGGGAAGCAATGTGTGAGCCCTTGGTATGGGGTGGCCGCCGCGGACCTCCACGCCTATTCAGGCCAACATCTCAGGGACGCTGTGCGCCCTGCTGGATTTGCCGTCCTTCTGCCAGCCTCTGCCACTGGCCTCAGCCGCATATCTCCCAGCTGGCTTCACCAACCAGGAGGGTCCTGAGCACCACTGGGCCTATGAGCCGTCAAAGCTCCCTGCCTGTCTGATCCTCCAAACTCATCATCAGGCACCCAACACCCTGCCTCCACCACAGAAAATCCTTTTCCCTGTCCCCCTCTTCAGCCTCCAAAAATGAGCCCCCCGCTAACTGCTGAGTTGCCTCTGCTTCCTCCTCCCTGACCCTGCACAACCTTTACCAGCGTTCCTCGGTCTCCCATACCAAGTGTCGCTGTTCCCTAATCTGGGCCTCAGTGTCCACCCCCTGCCATTTTTTCCCCATGGTGTCGTGCCCAGATTGGCCATTTTCCACAATACCCACCTGGTCCACCCTGGGCACCCAGCCCTCCCCCCACCCTCACTGAGCTCCTGTGTACCCTACACATTTTTTAAACTTCTTTGGGCTGGGCCCTCAGCTCCAGCCATGTCTGGATGAACCCCAAAAGGGGATGCCCCTTTAGACAAATCAATAGGGGCCAATTGCCTTGGCTGCACTGCCTTGTACTGATGAGAGGGAACACAGGGTCAGACCCCGCCCCCTCTGGCTCCTCTGAGCCTTCACACTCCTACGCAGGGGCCGGGGCCCACAGGCAAGCCGGGAGGATGCAACACCTCCTGCCTCGTGTTGGCACAGCGACCACTTGTCGAGTGCTCCGACCCGCTCCCCACAGGGACTTGCAAGCTGCAACCACAACCGGCTACACTGCCCGACGCTGAGCGCATCGGGCGAGACAGTCCCACCCATGCCTGCCCTTAAACACCCAGCTGTAAAAAGATCCTCCCCGCACGGCTATGCCTCCCTGGAGTGGGCAACCACGTATCAAATGGCAATACCACACTATGAGACTAAACCTATGTACAATATAAAATCTGTTTATACTTGACCACATTCGACTCAACAACTTTTTACAAAAGTTTCTTTTAACAAACTGCTTCTCTCCGGTGATGCTCAGAGTCAGGAAAAGGCCAGATACGCCTATCCCTGACTCTTTTAAGCCCTACCTAACTCCCGCCCCTTCCCCCGTCTACCTATCCCTATCCATGTCTTGCTTGCCCCACGAAGCACCCCAGGGGACTACTAGTCTGCAACTTGCTTCCCTGGGAGGGCCATCATTCTTGATAACTTCTGATAAAAACATAAGTTTGAATATCTTGGCAACAAGGTTCTTGCTGCAGCAACTACTTATCATGATTGCCTCGCATCGACCCCTCTGAAACAGGAGGAACTTGTATTAAATGGACCTAAGATGGCTGCCAACACTAGAGATCTCATGAGAGTCCCGTGGAACTCTGAAATGTAGTTTGTCTTGCCTCTATTTGCATGTTACTTGTAGTGCAAGTGTCACAGCAGCAAAGAATTAACCAAAGCGGCAACCACACTCTGCATGTACTGCTGACCTACTCTGCTGTGGATGACTCAACCACCTCTGATGTTCATAGTGGCATGTCTGTGTCCACCTGGCCTACACAGGTGAGGGCATGCCACTTATGAAAAACATGAATGGTTCAGGGAAAGCCACTCTCAGAATATAGTTAAAAGAAACATTGATGAGATATACAGCATATTGTTGTGTAGTTATAACATTGAAGAAATATGATCATTAATTAAGAAAAATATTTTTTTCAGAAATGAATCATGGAGAAAGAAATCAATTATGATGTGAAATAAAGTATTGTGATTTGACCCTAGTGATATTGATCATATTGTTATGTACTATTAGTGGAGAATCACACGTATTGACATAACAGCAAGATTATTGGCAGTGATGCTACAATATTGGAACAAGACACAAGGTGTTCTAAACCGAATTATGGAAACTGAAGTTTTGAGGCCTTCTTGGATACAGATGTTAAACACTTTACTACTTTTAGCATTAATAAAGCATATTTTTAAGGATTTGGAAAAAAAAATTCAATATGTTAAAATCGAGGTGCTAATTCACATGCACGTGGGAAATTCCTAATTCTTAGGAATGCAAACATAAACAACAGCTTGTCATAGTATAGAGCCCATGCATATCAAGGGATCTAGAACTGATGTTTGCCACCACTAAATTGCAAAATTCTAGGGGAGGACGTTCTAGAATGTGTCCCTTCCAATAGTACAGTCAAAACCTTGGAACAGATCAATGATAACCATGCAACTAATTAAACATCATGGGCCATATGTATCAAAATGTTGTTTTGCGATTCCCAAATAGCGATTTTTTGCGAATCGCTATTTGAGAATCGCAAAACGCGATGTATGTAGGATTTGCAAAAACGTTTGCAAATCCCACATATTCCTTAATTGCGAATCGCAAATTGCGATTAGTAATTAAGGAATACCCCCCCATTCATTCCTATGGGCCTAGAGGCCCATAGGAATGAATGGGGAGACATTTGCAATTTGCGAGTACCCATTAGGTATTCGCAAATTGCGAATGCAATTTCAAGGATGCAAGGGTGTCAAAAGGACACCCTGTTGCACCCCTAAAATAAGCATGGGTGCAGATGTGGTGCACATACATGCCCTAAGGGCATGTATGTGCGCCACATGGCACTTTGAAAAATGCAAAAAAGTGCATTTTTCAAAGAAATCATAACTACCACCAACCTGAAGTTGGTGGTAATTTGCGATTCCTTAAGCCAAAATCGCACAACTTGGGTGCTTCCTACATTGCATTTAAGGAATCGCAATTTGCGATTCCTTAAATGCATTCGCAGAATAGGGAATCGCAAATTTTGCGATTCCTTATTTTGCGAGTGGGTTTTTCTTTCAGACATTGCACACAGCTAAATTGCGATCGCAAACGCTGAAATTCTGTGAATTTCAGCGTTTGCGATCGCAATATAGCTTGATACATATGGCCCTTAATGCCTATAGGATAGGTTTGTGCTATAAAAATACTGCATGTATAATTTTATTCTGATAAAAGGTTACTTATGTATGGGCAACATCAAGTAGTAAGCAGGTTTTTTTATCACTTGATTGGAGCTCCAATTTACCTATCTGCATGAAAAGCCAGCCTAAGGATTAGTATAGAAGTGGACTATTGAGTCATGCAACAACAGCATTTGCTACGGTCATCTTCCTACTACACAAACAACTTCATGGGGTGAGGTGTGTGGTGTGTTGTACCCCTCTAATCAATGCACTACTAATTTGAATGTTGGGTAAAGGGACTCTCAGTTGGATATGGCAGCCTTTGTGTTGGGTTTAACTTTTCCTCATCACAGTAGAAGAGGCCCATTTTCCATTTAACTTGGGAAACCACTATATAGAGCTGCCCCTTTCTCTCTATATCACACATTAGGTGCCAAAGATAAGCAACGGCAATTATTCGGCTATGCAACGGACCTGACACCTATCACATAATCTGATCCAGAGATTCTTTCGAGATATAAAACTGCTTTGTCCCAAAGAGAAGGCGTTTTCACAATTTTTTGATCAGGTACTTGAAAACTCATATAAGCTTCAAAACATCTTTGCCATGATGGAAGAGCAGAGAGCAGGGTAGTTATCAATGGTCTTCTTCTCAAGCAGTTTTTCTGTTTTTTTGGGGAGAAGGGTGAGGACTAAGGAAAAAAGTACACAACATTCTTCTCTGTAATTTTATATTTTATAGGAGGAAGTAGTACATGTAAATGACTAAGAGCCTTTTTACGAGGTTGGCGATCCCATGGACCGCTGTATAAGCGGTGGCGGTCCGAGTGCGGTGAGCTCGGTGGTCCGACCGCTGCATTATGAGTTGGGCGGTTTGGCTTTGGGAAGACCGCTGCTGGACTGCTGGACCACTGAGACCGTCAGCAGACTGCTAACTGCCAGGTTTGCGGTCGGGGATAGGCACCCACCATAGGACGGTACATGGGAGCTGCACCGCAATCTGTATTACGAGTTGCCTGTTCCACGAGCGGACCACAGCAGTCTGACCGCCTGCCTCAAGGTGGCAGTGACAAAGGATTTGGGGTGCATGCTCACTCCTGTTTTCTACTTCCAGGCAGATTTCTATGTAGATACCGTTCTACAGCTCCCCCCCTCCCCCCTTCACAGCAAGATCTTCACGCCGAGGATTGCGGCCCTGTGTGCGGCGATATACAGGTGAGTCTTATTTGTACCATATGCCCACTGCCAGGACTGTCCACATATGGGCTAAGCCACAGTAATGTGCAGATGGTATTTTTCCACATATATCATGTTTATGTGTGCATCCGACACATCTGCAGTCGAAATGCACACACAGACATCAATATATTTGTGAAAAATACTCACCACAGCTGCAAGATCCCCACCTCCACACCGCTGGCACCGTGGACACTTGTAATACGGCAGTCTTTGAACCACCAGCGCCTTGGGCTGCTGGCGGGGGCGGACGCAGTCCTGCGGCGGTCCTACCGCCAAACTCATAATAAGGCCCTTAGATCCCCTGCATGTAGCTGTTTATTCTTTCAGCTTGTTTTCTAGCACACAATCCTGACTTTCAGGCCTTTGTTTTGTGCAGCAGGTTAATTTGCCCACCAATTGGTCTTATTTGCACTGGAACAGACTACCTGAAATTATTTTACACACAGATCACTGAAGCATGTAACCTTGTGAAACCTATAAACTGCAGGTGACAATTTATGATAGAATATGGTTTCCAATAACATATACCCAAACTTACCAGTCTTCTCCTGGCTGTTCACAAGCAATTCAAATACAACACAAAATGAGTTGATGGATTTGAAAGGTTCAAGATTGTTGTTATGTTATGTTATATTATGTAGATTTGTATGGCACAGCAGAGGGTATCCAGGTGCCAGAGCAGGAGCGTAGGTGTTGAGCTGCTCTTAGTTGAACATCTAGCTCTTCAACTTCTTGCAGAAGTTGAGGAGTAGAATGGTGGTCCTGATATGTAGAACAAATTTGTTCGAACTTTTGGCTGCGATGAAGGAGAAAGTGCAAACTGCTGCCTTGCTTTTGCAGATGCGGAGGATTCGTGCGAGGCACAGAGAATTGGAGTATGGGTGTACGGAGGTTGGTGGAGTTGGAGTCAGTCATTGAGGTAGGCTGGTCCTGCGTTATGGAGGACTTGTAGGTGTGGATGAGGAGCTTGAATTTGCAGCATTTCTGGATGGGTAGCCAGTGCAGTTCCATGAGGTATGCTGTGATGTGTGTGCTTCTGGGGATGTTTAGGATGAGTCTGGCGAGGGTGTTCTGGATGGTTTGGAGTCTTTGAGTGAGTTGGCTGGAGGTGCCGACATATAGTGCTTTGCTGTTTTCAAGTCTGTTGGTGATGAGGGCCTGGGTGGCCATGCGTCTAGTGTGCGCGGGGAGCCATTTGAAAACTTTGCGAAGCATTCTGAGGATGTGGCAGCAGGATGAGATCACGGCATTGACTTGTTTGTTCGAGGATAATGCACAGGTTCCTGTCATGGTCTGTGGGGATGGGCGTAGGACCCATGTCGGGTGGCCACCAGGAGGAGTTCTTACTTCTGATGATTAGGACCTTGGTTTTATCTATGTTAAGTTGGAGGCAGTTCTCTCACATCGAGTTTGATACGTCAGACCTGCAGGTGGTAAATTTGTTTATGGTTGTGTTGTTCATGCCGGTGAGGGAGGGGATTGTGCTGAGTGTTATCAGTGTAGGAGACAATGTTGTAGGTTCTTATGATACGGGCGAGCAGTGCCATGTAAACGTTGAACAGGATCGGGCTGAGAGAGAAGTCCTGGAGGAGTCCACAGATGAGCTTTTTGGTTTAGGAGGTGAAAGTCAAGAGTCTGACCAATTGTGTCCTGTTGGAGAGGAAGGAGGAGATCCAACTTAGGGCGAGTACTTGGACTCCTGATTCCTGAAATCTGGCTATGACGGTGCAGTGGGAGACTATGTCGCACACTGCCGAGAGGTTGAGCAGAATGAGTGCAGCGGTTTCTCCTGTGTCCATGTTTAAGAAGATGTCTTCTGTTGCTGCTAGGATGGTGGTCTCCCTGCTGTGGTTGCTGCAGAATCCTGATTTGGTGGAAACCAGGAGGCAGTGCTCTTCAAGATGGACAGAGAGGTTCTTGTTGATCTCTTTCTCTAGGACTTTGGCTGGGAAGGGTAGGAGTGAGATGGGCCTGTAGTTGCTGTGATCCTTAGGATTGGCAGAGGGTTTCTTCAGCAGAGCAGTGACCTCCGCGTGTTGCCATCTGTCTGAGAAGTATCCACTGAGGATGGAGGAGTTGATGATTGTGAAGAGGTTGACGCTGATCAGTGTGCTTCCCAGGTTGTACATGTGGTGAGAGCAGAGGTTTGAGGGGGACCCTGAGTGGATGGCCTGCATGATTCTAGTGGTGTCCTCTGAGGTGAGTGTGCTCCAGTTTGTCAGAGGTGGGTGCTCTAGGAGGTGGTGGGAGGTTGCGTGGTGATGTCATCAATGGTGGGTTGAGGGTGAAGTTGGAGTATATCTTTGTTGTGAAAGAAGTCTGAAAGGTTCTGGCAGAGGATCTGAGAGGGGGTGAATTCCTTGGCGATGTTGGGGAGTTCTTTGTCTGTGTTGGAGCAGATTTTGAGTCTGATAAGGAGGGCCGCTTTCCTGGCTTCTTTGATCTGTGTGTGGTACCTTCTGAGTCAGATTTGTAGGTGTTGCCTCGGCTGATCCTCCATCTTCTTTCCAGCTGCTTGCAGTTTCGGTTGGAGTCTCTGAGTTCTCCCATGTATAGGCATGCTTGAGAGCAAGTTCTTGTGTGTCTGATTTTTTTCATGGGGCCAGGTTGTTGGTTAGTGAGGTATGCATTCTGTCCAAGCAGAAACCAAAATCCTAGTCCGGATAAGTCAGATACATACCATAAATTAACCTGTGCTCACCCTCTGGTAGCTTCACAAAGAGCAGGCATGCTTAACTCAAGAGGAAATGTGTAAAGTATTTGTGCAACACTTCAAACAGGAACACAGTGAAAAAACTGCAAAAAGACTCCAACCAGTTTAGAAAAAAAGATTATGATTCTATAAATAAAACTAGACCAAAATGACAAAAAATAGTAAGTAAAAGTAGCAATAAGAATTTTTAATGATTAAATGCAATAATAGCACTTAGAGGAAAATAGCGCTTAAAGAGTAATTGGTCCCGCTGGACAGGGACAAAGTCAAGAGTTCAGGCCAACTGCAATGGAGCGGGACCAGATACAGGACCCATGCAAGGCCCACTGAGCACAGTACCATACCCGAGTCGCAACACGAGATGCATGGATTTTCCTCACGCAAGGATGGCGATGCATTGGTTCCAAAGATGAAGTGCTGGTTCAGAGATGTGTTGGTTTCGAAGCCGATGCATTGGGTTTCTCCACACAAGCAGAGGGATGTGTCAAATGTCCTTCAGTAGTGGCGACGATATGGCGGTACTGATGAAGCAGTTCCGATAGCGATGTGCTGGTTCCAAGTGCAATGCGCCGGTTCTCTTCCCGCAGTAGCAGAGATGCGTCTGTTCTGCTCGTCGCAGGAGAAGATGTCTCATTTCCACCAGAGCAAGCACCTGGGTTCACTTCCAATGAACCAGGCACAGGAGCAGGGTTAAAGACTTTGGTTTCTGAAGAACAGGAGGCTAGTCAATTAGCCCTTGGAGTCACTCTGGGTCAGGTGGTGTGGGTCGAGTCAGAGGGAGCAGCAGGCAGCAGAGAGCACAGCAAGGCAACAGTCTTCCAGAGCAGCAGTCCAGCAGTGTAGCAGTCCTCAGCACAGCAGTCCTTCTTGGTAAGTTGGTTTCAGGTTCAGAAGTGTACTGAGTTGGTAGGGTAAGAGGTCCAATACTTATACTCAGTTGTGCCTTTGAAGTGGGGTGACTTCAAAGAAGGGTCTTTGAAGTGCACAGATTCTTTCTTCCTGCCCTGGCTCCAGACTCACTACAGGGGGGTATGCAGCCTTTTCTGTTAGGCAGGGCCCAGCATATTAAGGTGTAGGTGTGATTCTGTGTCTAGCTCCTTGCTCCCAGGTGGTCACACCCAGCCTTCCTTTGTTTGGGACTGTCTAGAGGGTATACACAAAGTGATCTGTCACCCAGACCAGCCAGTGATCACAGTCAGGCATCAGACACCAAATGGCTAAGAGAAGGAAAATGTCCAACTTCTAAAAGTGCCATTTTCAGAATGGTAACTTCAAATCCAACTTCACCATTAAAGAGGATTTGTCATTACCATTCCAGAGGTGCTAAACATGACAACTCTATCTTCTTTCAATTAGCAATGACAGCTTATTAAATGTAATAAGAAATTCCCAATGTTAACCTATGAGAGGGATAGGCGTCTCAGTAGTGAGAAATGTGTTTGGGAGTTTTCACTACCAGGACATCAATCAATCAATCAATCAATCAATCAATCAATCAAGGATTCATAAAGCTTGGCAAATCACGCGTGGGTGTCTCACGGTGCTAGAGTTGCTAGCTGCTTCGTGGTAATCTGTTCATTTGAGCAGTCAGGTCTTGAGTCCTTTCCTGAATTGCTGGAGAAATGAGGCAATTCAGAGGTGCAGGGGAAGGTCATTCCAGACTGTGGCAGCCTGGTGTGAGAAGGAGCGTCCTCCACTGTTGTCTTTGTGGATCTGGGATGTGTCTGCGAGGAAGAGGGAGGCAGATCATGGGTGTCTGGTCGGTTGGTGGAAGGTCATGCGTTTTTTGATGTATGCCGATCCCTCGTTGTTCAGGGCTTTGTATGCGTGGGTGAACATCTTGAATTGGCATCTCTTCTGTATCGGGAGCCAGTGTAGTTTTTTATGGTGGGGTGTGACGTGGGTCCATCTGGGGAGGTCAAGGATGAGTCTTGCCATTGAGTTTTGTATTGTCTGGAGTGTCTTCTGGAGAAGTGCAGGGATTCCTATGCAGAGTTTGTTCCCATACTCAAGCCTGCTGGTGATGAGGGCCAATGTTACGGGCCTTCTGATGTCGAACAGCCACCAGAAGATCTTGCAGCGCATGTGTAGGGTATGGAAGCAGAGGGGTGAGACTGCGTTAACCTGTTTCTTCATGGATAGCTTGCGGTCCAAGATGATGCTGAGGTGGTGGGCATGGTCTGTCGGGGCAGGGTATGGGCTAAGTTCAGCAGGTCACCATGTGTCATTTCATGGTGAGGTGCTGTTCCCAAAGATGAGGACTTTCGTCTTGTCCGTGTTGAGCTTGAGATAGTTGTCCTTCATCCAGTCAGCGATGTTCATCATACATCTGTGGAAGTTGGCTCTGGTGGTGGAGGGGTCTTCTGACAGCGAGAGGATGAGCTGGGTGTCGTTGGCAAAAAAGGACATGCACAATTTTAAAGTACATGTCCTACCTTTTGATTGCACAGCACCCTGCCCTATGGGTTACGTAGGGCCTACCTTAGCAGTGACATATGTAATAAAAGGGGAGTTTAAGCCTTGGCAAGGGGTTTTAAATGCCAAGTAGAAATGGCAGTGTAAACTGCACACACAGGCTCCGCAGTGGCGGGCCTGAGACATGTTTAAGGTGCTACCTATTTATGTGGCAAAATCAGTGCTGCAAACCTACTAGTAGCATTTAATTTACAGGCCCTGGCCACTTGTAGTGCACTGTACTAGGGACCTACATGTAAATTAAGTGTGCCAATTGTGGATAAGTCAATCAAACCATGTTTTAGGGGAGAAGCACGTGCACTATAGCACTGGTTGGCAGTGGTAAAGTGTTAAGAGTCCTAAGACCAACAAAAAGAATCAACAAAAATAGATGGTAAGCAGGCAAAATGTTTGGGGGAAGACTAAGGGCCTGATTCTGATGCGGTTAGGAAAGCATTACTACCTAGGGCCTGATTCTGATGCGGTTAGGAAGGCCTCCTAATGGCATTTGCTCCTTCCAAATCGGATTGGGAACGTGTCTTCCCGACCCAGGGCCCAATTATGATGCGGGTAGGAACATATGCTCCCATTGAAGTCAATGGGAGTCCAACCAAATCGTATCTGGAAGCATCCAGATGCATCGTACTCCGTCGGTCGGACTCTCCCAATCCGAGTGGGTCGGAAACCATTTCCAAACCGATTCGGTCGGGGAGCTTTCCAACCCACATCAGAATCAGGCCCTTTGTCTTTCTGTAGGTCACTTATCAGGGTTGGTTGGTTAGATCTGAGGACGTGGGTCCAGTCATATTATTTTATGTTGCTTCAGTTGTGGCTGAGTTTGATTGTTGGTTTGGGTATGTTGGTTTTGGGGACGCTGATGTAGAAGTATATGATGAAGTGGTCTGTCCATGTGAGTGGGCAGATATGGCCTAAGGTAATCATGTTGCTGGATATGAAGTTTGGGTTGAGTGTGTGCCGGCGGTGTGAATAGGGCCTTTCTACAAGCTGCTTGAGGCTGATGTTGTCGAGGCTTTCTAGATCAGTGACATTTTGGTCCATGGGGCCATCAAGATGATGCTGAGGTCGCAGAGTAGGAGGAAGTCATTGGATCTGATGGTGATGGGGGTGATGAAGTTGGTGAGGAGGTTGCTGAAGGAGGTGCGGGGTCCTAGCGGTCAGTAGGCGAGGGTGCCTCTGATGGTCATAGAGTGCCTGATCTGCAGTTGGAAGTGCATGCGTTCCATGAGCATGGTAGATTCCAATCCAGGGGGATGGTCATGATGATTGCATGGTGGAAGACAGGCTGGTGAGGTGAGGATGTCTGGGGAGTGGGTGTCGATGAGGTCCCAGATCCAGGTGGTGAGCTTGCAGAGGGATCTGATCTCGAGAAGCATGCAGGAGATATGCAGTTAGGTGTATGGGGAGGGTAGTGTGGGGGGAGCTGCATGAGAAGAGACAGTGAGCGCAAAAGAAAGGACCTACCATGCGATGTGGGGGCAGTGGGGGTGGTGGCATTCATTGTTGAGGGCTAGCAGGTTGGCAGGGCTGTAGTGGTGGCGGTTGGATGAACCAGGGTTCATGGCACTGGGTGCGGTCCATGCGTGGATGGATGCGGACAGGTGCAGACTGGCTTACCTTTGGCACTCTGGCAGCATGCCCACTGTGCAGTCACTCAGTGGGCACCTATACATTGGTCCCAGGATGGGAGGAGCATGGGGAAGCTGGGCTACAGAGGGGCAGGAAAACAGTTGAAGTCAGCTGGAGAAGGCATACAAGATAAGCAGGTGAGCAGAGGGAGCAGAGGGAGAGAAGTAAGGCAGTAAGATTGCGGGAGGAAGGATGAGGGAGGGAGCACAAAGACAGGGCAGAGCAAAATGGGCAAAACGAGCACAAAAGACCAAGGGCACAACACACAAGATGGGCACAGAGGCAAAACGAGTACAAAAGACAGAGACAAATGGAGTACAAAGGTAAAATGGGCGCAGAGGCAAAATGAGGCAAAAATTACTACAAGAAATAGCACAAAAGACAAAAGGATTAGGCAGCAAAGAGGGCACTCACGACAATGGGCACAGAAGGCCGAGCACAGGGACAGACAGGCACGATTGAAGACTGCAGAAAGGTGGGGCCTCAGGCAAGACTGCCGGGTCCAGTGGGTCTTAGACTGGTTGGAGGACTGTTAGACCTGGCATTTCTTGGCATGGTTACCCCTGACTTTTTGCCTCTACCTCCTCTATTTTTGATGCTGTGATGGATTTCGTTTTGCTGGCTTAGATGCTTTGGGCACTTTGCCACTGCTGATCAGTGTCAAAGTGCAAGTGCTCCCTCTATAAAGTGTTATGGTAATTGGTTGTCCATAATTGGTATGTTTGCCTTACTAGTAAAGTCCCTAGTAAAGTGCACTATGTGTGCCAGGGCTGGTAATGCAAATGCTACTAGTGGGCCTGCAGCACTAATTGTGCCACCCACACAAGTAGCCCTAAGAAGAGATCTCAGGCCTGCTACTGCAGTGCCTGGGCGCAGTTTGTTAACTGCCTTGTTGTCCTGGCAAGTGCACCCACTTGCCAGGCCTTACCTTCCCTTTTTATGCACATCAGACACCCCTATAGTAGGCCCAAGGTTCCCCCCTGGGCAGGGTGCAGTGTATGTGAAAGGTAGGACATGTACTGGTGTGTGTACCATGTCCTCACTGTTGCAAGGCCATCTTGCCCATAGGACAGAATGGGGAATGCTGAGTCCCATGTTTCCAGCATATCTTCCCATAGGCATAAGATGGAGAGATGGAGTTTAGTGAGCCTGAACTCAGAATTTAATAACACATCTTTTTGTGAAGATGGTTTTTGAATTGTGTGTTTTGAAACCACGCTCTTAGAAGTGGCTGGTTTCTTATCTTAAACCATCCTGTGTGCCTCTGCCTGGTTGTGTATTGCCTGTCTGGGTTTGGATGTGACAGGGTCCAGGAAGTGTCCTGACCCCAGGGAGGAGTAGGTGAGACAGCAACAAGCTGGCCTGCGTTTGATGTGGGGGGGAGGAGTAGCCCCCTGCATGTGAAGAGGGCTGTGTTGCTGCCCCCAGAGGATGGCTCCACCTCCTGCTGAGCGTCTGTGCCCCAGACCCTGACTATCAAAGGAAGAGGGTGTGCACTGGCAGGAAGACATCCAGGTCTGGTTTGGACCGGGGTCAGAGGCCCCTGAACACAAAGACTTCAAGGGCATTTAGGGGTATAAATGTAAGAGCTGAAACCCCTGAACTCAAGACGGAAATCCATACTGAAAAAGGATTGAAACTACTTCGTGATCAAGAAGAACCTCTGCCAAAGAAGAACAGCTGAAGAGACTGAAGAGAAGGACTGCCCTTGCTGTGTGTTCTGGGGCTGGCCTCCAGTTTGCTGATTTGACTGAGGAGAGGACAAGGGACTTTGCTGTGTGCTTTGTCCCCCTGCTTGAGAGGACTTTGCTGTGTGCTGTGTCCTGAAGTAACTTGTCTCCAAGGGCCCGAGAAGAGCTGGTCCCCTGTTGTGGAAACTCGGGAACATAAAAGTTTCCAAGTGTCTCAGCAAAGCTGTGTGTGTGTGCTTTTTGCATGCCTGAGACTGCCGTGTGGTCCGTGGTGCTGTTGACGAGGTGCCCCGTGACCACATTGCCCCCGCAGCGTGAAACATCGTCCACGCTGCTGCATTGCTGTTTGTGGCCCGAGCCGTCATCGTAACTGAGGCTGTGAGTAAAGATCGCCGCCGCTGGCCCAAGCCGCAACGTGCTAAAGGATGTCTTGAAGCTAAGGAAGCTACAAGGTGAAAGGGATCGTGATCATTGTTCGTCGAAAGAAATCTGCCCAAGATCGTCAACGAAGGAGAAGGCAGCGCCGTAACCCGTCCGGCTACAGTGTTGCCTCACAACAGAGCTGCAACGTGATCGGGATCGCCCAGCAGGACGTGCAACGAGCGGAGAGAGAGAGCGAGGCAACGCACCCCCCCCGGTAAGGCTTGGACTCCGGTCGGGAGCCGCAAGCGTGTGTGGCCTGGGGAGGCGTGCAGGAGGAGTACAGGAGTGCTCCGAGCTCTCTCCCGCTGCATCGTGATCCAGCACGGCTAATATAAATTTCTCCTTAGGACACGAATCCAGGAGAAACATTCATGTAACCAATTATCTATTAAACCTTATGTCGGTGGGGCCCATGACACCGCATATCATACATTCATTCATTCACTGGATTTTACACCAAGGAGAAATGTGTTGCTGGACGAACGGGATACCGTGTTAAATTTGACAGAATAATACCTCAGACATCATATACATTACCTTTGATCCTGTCAGTTCTAAACATCAAGGTACTCCGCTCTTTGGTCGATGGACCAACTAGTAGAATAAGTTGATGGTGATTAAGACCAGCTCAATCACACTTAAAACCTTTTAACCTTTAAACTTATAAATGAACTAAAGAACCACAGACTCATTTTAAGTTAGAATGTAATTTTATCAAAATTCTCAATTGCATGGGTGTAATTCTTTGTTTATTAATCCCTTTTAATATATCAATAACATTTTTATGAAAAGTTTAATAAAGAATAGAAAATTATGCATTACCCATAGGCTTAGGATGCGGATAGGAATGGTTCGCCAAAAAGAAGATAAACCGCAGATCACAGAACAGAACTCCCAAACTGACTGACTGTCCCGCTAACCTCCTCGGATGGACCTCCCGTGCAGAATTCCCGCAACGATCTCGTTCCTTCCCCAGTCAAGTTCGAGGTCCAAAAATGACAGTCTTTTCGTAGTATTTAGGTGGAAAAAATGGAAAATAAAAAGGCGGTATGGCAGGAGAACACCAACAGCAGCAGTAGCATCAATAGCAGCGACCACAGCATCTGCAGCCCACTTCACCTAAGAGTAGACCCTCTTATACCCTACTTTCTAGCTTACTACACAAAAAGTTGCAATCCTTAGGGGCAAGAATCACGCTAATTGGTCCATTTGAGGGGTGGTGATGGTCACCTTATCGCCCTCCTTGTTCAAACTGGTTTTGGGGACATTTAAACATACAATGAGTCTCATGACTTCGGGGTTAAAAGCAGTCCAACTTGTCCATTCATTTTGTTGCGATCTTGATGATCACAATTTAGTTAGTCCATTGTTGCTCAGTACTTTCTCTTCCATTCCCATGAATACGTGCTGAGTCTTTCTTGGCACCCTCCTTATTGTAGGTCAGTACGACCTTGACATCTCTCACTCCGTGCACAGGCCGCATCCACGTGATTTAGTTTCTCTATTTCTTCTGCCCAGAGGCCATCTTTGGCTTTTCACGTGACCTCATCTGTTTCAGCAGCCATTTTCGCAGCATGGCCTAACAGGCCCGAACAAACTATCATAAGCACAAACACAACCAAAATTAAAACAAAGAAAATAAGCCTTTCTGTTTACCACCCGCCATTCTAAAGACCCGTGTTAGGTGTTACCTAGCAGAAGCGACATTTAAAGCCGTTTTACTTACCATCTGTATTCTTTGCCACAATACAAACCTACTACATAGCATAAATCATGCGATTTCACTCTAATTAGTACGCAAATCACAATATTAGGGTTAATTAACTTCACAATTGTAAATAAATTAGATTTTGCACAAATTTGCATGTTACCTTTATATAGTGTTTACTAAAAGGTGCATTTGTTGGTTAATACATGCTTCTTCAAACAATTATTATTATTAATTTATTAAGAGTTCTTTAACTTTCTAAGGGGGTACAAAATTATTTTATTTACCCTGCTCCATCAACCGCGTTAGACGCGCTGAGTCCCGAGCGGCCCGTACCTGCCCAGCAGTACCGGGGCCGCCCCTTTAAGCTTACGACTGTTGTCTCTGTTGTTAGGGCCTAGTGGTGCCCGAGTTGACTGTGCAGATTGGCTAACCGCCTTATTCTTGAATTATGAACTGCCTGATTCTTGCATTATGAACCGCATTATTCTTGCATTACGAACTGCCTGATTCTTGCATTACGAACCGCATTATTCTTGCATTACGAACTGCCTGATTCTTGCATTAAGGACTGTCTTATTACTACAGTACAAACTGCATTACGAACTGTATAGCATTACATTAGGACTGCATTAGAGATCGTGAATTGCTCATTTAATACCGCAAGAACCTACAAGTGATTGCTGGCCTAATAACCAGCAAAGCGAAATATTACGAATACGCATATGTTGGATTTCTATCGTTTGGTCTCATCGTATTCTTTTTATAAAGATACCGCTATTTTTATGAAACCAGTGTGGTGTCCATTTGTGGTGTTATCACTGTGTTACTGGGAGTGTGGTTGCAAATACTTTACACATTGCCTTGGAGATAAGCCTGTCTGCTCATGCCAAGCTACCAGGGGGTGAGCAGGGGTTATCTAAGCCTGTGTCCCTCCTTACCCTGACTAGAAGCAAGGGTCCCTATTTGGACTAAGGTACATACCTCAGACAACTAGAGACCCCCAGTTCTAACAAGGACCAATCCAAGGTAAGTGGGAGCTGGGGCCTAGGCACCTGCTCAATGGGGTCATGCAGCAGCTGCCATTTAGTAGGTCTTAGGAGGGGAGGACTGTGGATGCCGGGGAAGGAATGCAGTGGGAGAAGGCACGTGGGAGAAAGGAGAAGCAGGTAAGGGGAGGCTGAGGAAGGAGATAGTGCAGGAGGGGAGGGGGGAGCACAAAGACTGGGCAGAGCAAAGTGGCAAAACAAGCACAAAAGACCAAGTACAACAGAAAAAACAGACACAGAGGCAAAACGATTACAAAAGACAGAGGCAGAATGAGTACAAAGACAATAGACAAAATGGGCAAAAAGGAAAAACGAGTCAAAAATTGGTAAAAAAAATTTGTCACAAAAGACAGTAGGATTGGACAGCAAAGAGGGCACTCATGATAACGGGCACAGAAGGTCAAGCACAGTGACAGACAGGCACGATGGAAGAGCACAGAGAGGCAGGGCCTCGGCAAGATGGCCGTGTCTGGAAGGGCCTTAGACTGGTTGAAGGACCAGTCCAAGTTAAGTGGGAGCTGAGGCCTAGGCCTTAATTTGGAAGGGAAAAAAGTCACCTTCTTTCCTTCAATAACCAAAACCCATACCCTCAGCATGCTGGTCATTCAATCACCCAACCAGTGCTCAATTTGTAAATGAATGAGTGCAGGTGCCCAAAGCTCCGTTCCTAATACAGAGGTTGGCCTTAAAAGTCAGCATGCCCAATACTAAGGTTGGTAATCTGGAATCCACCTCCTGTCTCTTTAATCCACTACCAGACACCCTCTGCCCCTTTGTCTCACTCTTGCAGGTTCCTGCTTTCTCCCTTTGTGACACTGTTTCAGCTTTTCTCTTCCTCTTTACGATTTATGTGTTTTTCTTCTCCTGCTCTAGGAAAATGTCTCATGACGTAAAATAATTACAGGTCCCCAAAAATAAGTGCAGGTGGGACACCAGTTCACATTAAGCACTGCCAATCCCTGCTTAAAGAACACATCTGGTAAAGTACGCTGCGGAGATCGTTAAGATATCTCAGACTCCCGACCCCGAATCTCACTGACTTGCTACGCCCTGTACATTTATACATTTGTGTAATGTGTGGTATTTGGGCCTCAGGCCCACATCCAGATAAAGGAGGGACACAGACACATAGTATACTGGTGCAATAACTGGCCCAGAGCACGTGCGCTCGGCCCCTTTTATTGTCAGGGTCACCTGACTGGTGACGCCTGTGGTGGGTGGGTGTTCAGTGTGACTTACAGCACAGGCGGAACACTAGAATGTATCCAGCCGGATACTACATCCCTCCCAAACTTTAATGAAGGTCAAAACAAAGTCCGAACCTGTGGGAGAGAATACAATTTGCAAACAAAACACAATACAATAACGATGACTTACACGGCGTCTATTTCGCGGTTGGCCAACCGCTGACGATGGTGTCCTTGCCGCCAGGACCACTAGTTCTCCTTGGCACGATGTCAGGGTGCCCTGTGGATGTATTCTTTCCTTGGACTCACAGCGTGGAAGTGTGCTCTACAGTCTCTCTCTTCCTGTTCCACATACAGTGAAAGTGCAGATGATGGTGGATCAGTTCTGTGTTGTTTTCCACTGTTCAGTCCTGGGTGAAGTATATTCTCCATCTGGTGATTCACTATCTCCATTGGGATATGCAGTTGCAGGACGTCCCTCTCACGGATGCCCCTCTCTCGTGGGTGTCCCCTCTCACCGGACGACCCGGAGGCCCTTTGCTGCCAGGCTTCCACCGGACCGGTGGACTTCCGCCTTGTCGCTCCAACCACGTTGGTGGAATCGCTACGGGTCCTTTCTCCGTGTCCCAAGCTCCACCTGAAAAGGGTGTTGATGGCACTTGCTCCTTTGCGTGCTACCTTTGTCCTCCCGGGATTTCCAGACCGAGCTTCAACAGTCCATCTCCCGTGTCGGGACCCGCTGCCACCGGTGTCCCAGAGGCCTCTGCCCCTTGGATATCCACGGTCCTGTGTCCGTTCCATCCCAGAGGTGGTAGTTACCAATGGACCGGCCTGCTCGCCTCTGTCATCACCGGGTGATCTTAGGAGTCGCGAGTAGATGTGTACTCTCAGTGATGTTGATGTTTTCCAGGCACTGTGTTCGGATGTTCATGTACCTTTTCACTTTCCTCTTCGGGTGTTTCCCTTCTGGTGTGTGAGTTGACTTGTCACGTACACCTCGTTACTCTTCTCCTCTGCTTCTCTTCCTTCACCATGGCTTCTTGCCACTCAAGTTCTGTCTTCTCTTTCCTTTCTTCGCGACGCGGTCTGGTCTTCTCTCCTGCTGGTCTGCCCTAACCAGGCTTCTCCGTGTAGCGTGCACTCCACACGTTTCCCCCTGGTCTTGTCCAAACACTAGGACACTGTCTCCACTTCGTTCTGTGACTGGACCTGTCGTCGCGACCCTCTTTCGTTCGTTTACTTCTGACTTCAAATTAGTGTCGTTAGACTTCTCGTCCGTCTCTTTCTGATCCTCTTCGCGGACCTCTCCTGGGTCGTTCTCTTCACGGACCTCTTCTCCATTCTTCTTGTCGGACCTCTTGTCAGATCTCTTCCTTCTTCTTGTCAGACCTCTTGTCAGATCTCTTCCCTCTTTGACCTCTTCGCAGATCACTTCGCTCTCGGACCTCTTGTCGGTCAGCGTCATCCTTGCGACCATCTGGCAGGTCGGCTTCTTCCTCCTTGCGACCATCTGGCAGGTCGACTTCTTCCTCCTTGCGACCAAACTGGCAGGTCGGCTTCTTCCTCCTTGCGACCGTCTGGCGGGTCGGCTTCTTCCTCCTTGCGACCGTCTGGCGGGTCGGCTTCTTCCTCCTTGCGACCAAACTGGCAGGTCGGCTTCTTTCTCCTTGCGACCATCTGGCGGGTCGGCTTCTTCTTCCCTGCGACCAAACTGGCAGGTCGGCTTCTTCCTCCTTGCGACCAACTGGCAGGTCGGCTTTTTCCTCCTTGCGACCAACTGGCAGGCCGGCTTCTTCCTCCCTGCGACCAAACTGGCAGGTCGGCTTCTTCCACCTTTTGCGGGTCTTCGTGCTTCTGGTGGTCCGTGCAACCACCTCTTCTTCTTGTCTCCGCAGTCGCAGTGCTTCGGCGCGCTTCTGATTGCGCCCTTCTGTCCCTTCAGTGACTTGCTGCTTTGGGCTACTGTCTTGGCTTCTGCCCAGTGTCTGTGTGTAGTGCTTCACTGTCCTCCTTACTGCTGCAGTGACCATCTCTCGCTTGTGGGCATCACTGCATACCTTCACGCCCGTCTAGGTAGCTTGTCATTTGAAAAAAAACCTTACGGGGACCCTTGTGGGGTGTCTGCCACCTCGGCGTAGGCAGTTGTGTATGTCTCCACTCTGCTTTGCTGTGTCATAGTTTGCCCAGAGCTGCTGTGCTTTTCATTTGGTACCTTTGCCTTCTTTCTTTTCCTGCACTTAAGTAGCCTGAACCTGCCTCTCACTGCTGATCATCAGTATGCCTCAGTGCCCTTCCTTGTGTCCCGGTGCTGTTGCACTCACTGCGCTCTCTGTGCTACATTTATGCACTCCTGGCACTTTCCTGCTCATTGTCTTTTCCTTCCTAAGGCAGTACCTGGACTCAGCCACTAGATGGCAGTGTTGCCTTATATGAAACGTGGGCCCAGGCTGTTTGCTTGGAACTACGGCCTCGCGCTTTTCCGCTCTTCTCTGGGTGCGCCGGTACAAGGCTTCTCGTGACCTCGGCTCCCCTTGTGACTCCCCCCAAAGGCACTCTTAACCCAGGTAGGGTCTTTTTCACACTTCGTCCGTTTACTGTGTGCTGTGTGAAAATACTATTTGCTCGTGTCCACACGATCGGGGCACTTCTCTGCTACCATTGCCTACTAGCACTGCAACGCTTCGATCGGCCAGCATAGCTTCACCCACGCTGCGGGCCTCACCTTACTGGCACCTCGCTGCTGCTGGGACAGCCTGATCACTTTCAGTCCCTGCAGGCCACTCGCGCTCGCTCCCTGCGGGGGCACAGACGCCGGAGGCTGCTCCTCGACCATGCACCTCCGGAGGTGCTCTCCACTGCTACCAGCACCTCTGCCTACGGCCGCCTCCCGCCTCGTTTCTCACCCGCCGGCAGCCTCTCTGCATACACGCTGCACGGGAACGGGGGGGGCTGGCTTCAGTTCTCGCTGGGCGCTCTGCTTCAATCTCAGCCCTGCTTGCGGCACCGGGTTGTCTCAGCCCGCGGGCGCGGCCTGGTATCTACAACCCATTTACTTTCGGGCCATGCGGGAGGGCACAATGGAGATTAGCGGACTCTTGGGGGCACACGCTACTCCCCGCATCTTCTCCCTTGTTGATCGCAGCAGCCAGCCGTTCACGTTTGCACCTTCCCGCCCCTCGCAGCATGCCTTATCTCTTCAAGGGCTGTGCAGGGGGGGTGATGGCGCCGCTCCGATCGGCCGCGGGCCGCCTGCTTTCTTCCTTCGGCTCCCCTCCCACCCGCAGCAGCTTCGTTCAGTCCTCACGCTGCGCGGGGTGGGGGTTAGAGCTGCTGCTTGGGCACTGCGTAGCCTCACTACGGGCTAATGTTCACCTTTGGCCGCAGATGCGGGGTGGGCTCCCGCTGGCCTCATGTCGTTCGGGGTCGCTACTCGTTTCACCCCAGCCTCTCGCTCACTCACCGGGCTCGCCGCCTGCCTGGCGGGTCGCCGCGGCCGATGCGGGTGGGCTCCGATCGGCTCGCTCTTCATTCAGGCCCCTGCAGGTCGGTGGCAGGGTCCCGCAACCGGTTCCTCACTCGCCTCGCAGGCGATCAGCGGTGGCGGCCGGCGTCTCGGCAGTCCGGCCCGCCTGTCCTTTCTTCTGCCATTCCCGGCGCCTTACATCGCCGTTTCCACGGGCAGCCGACTCATCCGATGCGGGGTGGGCTCCCGCTCGGCTTCTTGCACCCCAGGGCTCTTCTCGCGCCCGCTGCGAGCTAGGCGCATCCAGCGCTCGGTCGCAGGGGGGGTGCAGTCAAGTGCAGGCACATCGGCCTCGGGTTAGGCTCCCGGTCACCACCTCTTCACCCCGGGGCTCTTCACACGCCCCGCGGGCTCTTCGGCGAATTCCGGCGCCTGCACACTGGGGTGCCCTCAGCATGGGCAAATACGCTTTCCCCCTCACCACCTTCCAAAAGGCGGCTGCACACGCGGGATTAGCCCGCTCGTCGCCATTGTGGTATTTGGGCCTCAGGCCCACATCCAGATAAAGGAGGGACACAGACACATAGTATACTGGTGCAATAACTGGCCCAGAGCACGTGCGCTCGGCCCCTTTTATTGTCAGGGTCACCTGACTGGTGACGCCTGTGGTGGGTGGGTGTTCAGTGTGACTTACAGCACAGGCGGAACACTAGAACGTATCCAGCCGGATACTACATAATGGACACACCGTCAAAGCCCTCCAGTCTAGCCTATCAACAAAAATAACTGACATACACACTTCCACAAATCCGAATCCAATCCGGCAAAGTGTGTGCTACACAGAGTCTAATTAACAATGACGACATTAATGTTGTCTGAATAGGTAGTTTTATTTGTAGGAAAACTTGGCACGTCATATAGCCAAGGTCAAGTCAGGAAAAGGTAGTAGCATTTTAAAATTGGTGAATATTTAAAAGTAAAAATCTACAATCCCTACCTGAAAAAAACATA
Source organism: Calotriton arnoldi (assembly GCA_963921515.1). Lineage (NCBI taxonomy): Eukaryota > Metazoa > Chordata > Amphibia > Caudata > Salamandridae > Calotriton > Calotriton arnoldi. Next base: position 4,171,452 of record CAWUFW010000089.1, on the reverse strand, counting down.
GATCCGATTTTGTAAAAGGACTCAAGGAAACTGGCTGCAGTCACATCAGTTCTCATTCGCCCTACTCAATTAGCCATATATTTATTGCACTTCATTAAAACACGTCTTCTTTTCAGTTTTAAACTCGCTTTAATTAATAATTCTTCGAAATGTCCTCTAGAGGGCACCATTGCCATACGTTTTATAAAATTAGCAGTCGGTTGCTCCAATATTGTTCATCACTGAGCAGTTTTCTGCTGCAGGAACACGCAAAATGAAAGGCAATCTCAGCTAAATGTATATAGCTGAGATTACCAAGCACTTCCAATTAGCACTTTAATATTAAATAAATCTTCCTTTTGATGTATAACCAATTTATAGGAAGGCGTACATTCCTAGGAGTCGGATCGGGAATTATACGGGCCGATGTAAAAGTGTTAACGAGTCCCAAACTGATTTCCAGGCGCAAAACAGCACACTGCAATCTACAAAGCACAGCAATTTTTCTTCTTGTCAAGTAGCACATGAAACCGAAAGAAATTTGTAAATAGCGTCATGCGAATGCAAATCACGAATTAAGAATCCCAAACAAAGAATTCTTAATTGCAAGTGCTACACTGGCGCAAATAGTCAAAAGTCGCAGAATAATTAGATTGCTCTCATGAACTACCACTGATAGGAAGCAGGTGGTAGTCAGGTACAAAGAATAAAAGAAACTATCAAATGTCCATGCCATAGTGATCAGTGTTTCTCCCTAGCCCAGAAGCATATAAATGAATTATGCCAAACACAGAGCTCGGTATTACACGTCTTTCTTCTCTAGAGTGTAACAGTTAATTGACATGTACTGCCTCATGAATTTTATTAACCACACCCAAACACTTATGTCACTAGACTACGGAGTCCATTAGGTAGCATAAGGGTCCCACGCTCTATAATACACAAGACACTACATCTTCCCCTTTGTTAACTCCTTCAGTGCTGAGGACTGAACGGTTCCGTCTCATGCCACGTTGGGTGTGTGTTGAGGACGGAACTGTTCCATCCTGGCATCCACCCATGTGGGAAGTGATGGCGCTCACCCATGGGCTGCCCCATTTCACCCCCCAAGCAGGGATGGCAGCGGAAACGCTTCTCCTGCCACCTCTGACCCCCCTCTCAGCATCTGATGACAGCAGCGCGCATGGCACACCGACGTCGTTAGAAGCTACGGGGGACGCACTGGAAGCCATTTTCTGCCAGGGTGCCTTGGAGCAAGAGGTACGTTTCTCTTTCGGAGGGGGAAGTGTTTGGGGAGTGCACAGAGGCATCGGTGAAAGGAAAGTGTTTTTTCTTTCCCTCGATTTCTGTTTGCATTGACTTCCTGCTACACAATAGCGGGTGGGGCTGCGATCCTGCAGCAGGAATGCCCACTAGGCCACCAGCGATATTTGAAGTTGCTTATTGTTGTTTTTGAAGTGCGGACCCTGGGGCAAGGGTCGCTCTCCTTCAGAGGGTAAATGTTTTGGCCGTTTCTGCTCCCCTTGGGGGCAGATCGGCCATATATTTTTAGGCCGATCTGCCCAAGGGAGGCAGAAGCCACTAGGCCACCAGGGATATTTTTCTACATGAATATTGTTGTTATTGGGAGCTGCCCGTTGGGCAAGGGTCGCTCAAGGGGCTATATATTTTGGCCGCTTCTGCCCCCCTTGGCCATATTTTTAAGGTGATCTGACCCCAAGGGGGGCAGAAGCCACTTGCCACCAGGAAATGAATGATTTGGCCATCTTGGGGAGCGGCCCTTGTGCAATGGCCACTCCCCTTTATAAGGGGCATGTTTTGTGGCCGTTTCTGCCCTCCTTGGGGGCAGATCGGTCATATTTTTAGGCTGATCTGCCCCCCAAGGAAGGCAGAAGCCACTAGTCACCAGGGAATAAATGATTTGGCCATGTTGGGGAGTGGCCCCTTGGGCAAGGGTCAGTCCCCTTTATTAGGGGGCATGTATTTTGGCCATTTCTGCCCCCCTTATTTTTAGGATGATCTGACCCCAAGGGGAGCAAAAGCTACTAGCCACCAGGGATTTATTTATTTGGGCATGTTGGGGAGAAGCCTTTTGGGAAGGGTCACTCCTCTTTATTAGGGCATGTGTTTTGGCCATTTCTGCCCCCTGTGGGAGCAGATCTGCCACATTTTTAGGCCCATCTGCTCGCAAGGGGGCAGAAAGCCAAAAGTCACCAGGGATTTTATTTATATATGTGTCCGGGAGCTGGCCCTTTGGCAAGGATTGCTCCCCTTCTTTGGGGCAGGTATTTTGGCCGTTTCTGCCCCCCTTGGGGGAAGAGATGCCATATATTTAGGTCCAGTGTTAGAAATGGGGGTCTCTAGTTGGCAGTGTGTTGCACGCCATCCAAGTAGGGACCCTTCCTTCTAGTCAGAATAAGGGAGTTACACACCTAGATAACCCCTGCTTATCCCCTTGGTAGCTTGGCATGAGCAGACAGGCTTATCTCAGAGGCAATGTGTAAAGAATTTGTACCCAAACCACTGTAACACGGTTAAAACACTACAAATGGACACCACACCAGTTTAAAAAATAAAGTATGTTTATCTAAACCAAACATGACTCAAAATATCACTTTTGAAATGTTTCAGAACTGCTGTCCATAGAAAACTATGGATGCATGTGTTTTTCACAAAGTACCTTAGGATGCGTCAAAATTCACCAACTGTAGGAGCCGCAGATGAGCGAGGCGCGGGAAAACACAGGAATATGTTGATTCCTGCGTCCTTGTGGAGGTGATGCGTCAATTCTGCTGCATGCAGGGAAAAGGTTGCATCGTCTCTGGACTGTAAGGGAAAGCGATGCTTCACAGTCTGGACGGCTCAGGTCTGCGGGTGTTGAACATGGTGCGCACAAGTTAATCCATGAAAAATCCAGGTGCTGCGGGTCGATGTGGCGGCGATTCAGGTGCTGCGTCAATTTCTGCAGCTGCAGACAGGTGATGTGTCAATTCTTCCAGGCGCACAGCAGGGCCTGCGTTGGAGTCGGAGCAGGGGTCTTGTACTTCGGAGACTCGGTGCTCGGGACTGGCAGTTTCTCGGGCCGCAAACAGGTGCTGCGTTGATCTTTTCAGGGACACTGCTGCGATGCGTGTGTTTTTTGGCTGCATGGCACTTTGCGGCGGCAAAATTAGAGCTGGAAGTGCGATGCTTGGATTTTCACCAGGAAGAACATCAAAACAACCTCCAGGGGCCCAGAACTTGAATTGGCACCACAAAGCAGGTCAGAACTCCCAGCAGTGGAGTTCAAGGATGATGTAGGTGAAATCTTTGTGTCCCCGAGACTTCTTAACAGGAGGCAAGCTATACATCAAGCCCTTGGAGAATCTTTTCAAGCATAATACACAGCAAAGTCCAGCCTTTGTCCTCTCCAGCAGAAGCAACAACTGCAGGCCAACCCAGCAAAGCAACACACAATGGGCAGTACTTCTCCTCACAGCACTTCATCTCTTGACAGAGGTTGCTCTTAATCCAGAAGTGTTCTAAATCTTTGGGTTCAGAGAGCCCCTACTTGTAGCCTTTGAAGTCAGCACTCCTGAAAGAAAGTCTCTCTTGCTCACCGGAACAAGTTCTGTCCTGTCCTGGCCAGGCACATTACAGGATATGGAGAGAGCATTATAAAAGGCAGCCACAGCCTATTCAGGTGTCAGTGACAACTCCTCCCACCACTCTAGCTCAGGAAGACCCATCAGGATATGCAAGGCACACCTCAACTCCCTTTGTGTGACTGTCTAGAGTGAATGCACAAACAGACCCAGTTAGCCTAAACCAGATGTTGATTCCACAGACAGTCAGACCCTGAATGGGTAAACAAGAAAATGCCTACTTTCTAAAAGTACATACCATTTAAAAACCACCTTCACTAACAGATGTATTTTTAATTTCAGAGTTCAGGGAACCCAAACTCCAAATCGCTATCACTTCCCAATTGAAAGTTACACTTGTAAGATGTTACAAGGTAGCTCACATGATAACCTATGAGAGAGATAGCCTTTGAATAGTGAAAAACAAAATTGGCATTCGTTCACTATCAGGACATGTAAAAACACCACCACATGTCCTAACTTTCACATATACTGCACCCTGCCAATGGGGGTACCTTGAGCTTACCTTAGTGATGCCTTACCTGTAGTAAGATGGAAGGTTTAGGCCTGGCAAGTGGGTGCACGTGCTAGGTCTACATGGCAGTTAAAAACTGCATGTGCAGACACTGCAGTGGCAGGTCTAAGACACATTTGAAAGGCTACTTGTGTGGGTGGCACAGTCAATGCTGCAGGGCCATTAGTAGCATTTCATTTACAAACCCTGGCACACACAGTACACACTACTAGGGACTTATTAGTAAATCAAATATGCCAACCTGGGATAACCAATCATAGTCACAATGTACGCAGGGAACGCTTGCACATCGGCACTGACCAGCAGTGGCAAAGTGCCCAGAGCACCTAAACCAGCAAAAACCAAATCCAGTACACAGCCAAAAATACAGGAGGTAGAGGCAAAAATAATGACAAGTGAAACCACACCAAGAATGGCAAGTCTAACCCATCTACCCCAAGGGGGGCAGAAATCTACTAGACACCACAGAAACTTTCTTAGTAAACTGGAGTTAGGCTGACAGTGTGCGTGTACTTGGTGTGTGTGGGTTAGCGCTTGGCTGGCGGTTTATGTGGACTGGCACTTGGCTAGCAGTGTATGGGGACTCATGCTTGGCTGGCAGTGTGCGTGAAGTAGGGCTGGCTGGCGGTGTGCATGGACTGGCGCTTGGCTGGCGGTGTGCATGAAGTGGTGCTTGGCTGGCGGTGTGCGTGGACTGAGGCTTGGCAGGCGTTGTGCTTGAAGTGGCACTTGGCTGGCTAGCGGTCTCTGTCAAGTGAGTGATATTTACAGTATAGGTCTTTGTGTGCTTTGTATTGATTGCTTTTACCTTACAATTGCTATATGCCAGTAGTTTTACTTTTTGTTTGTTAAAGCCGCACTTTGGTTATTATTCATTTTACACAGTGTTTGGTATTGTTGACTTATTTGTCAAGTTAATTTTCTTAGTAAGTGTTAGAAATGGGGGTCTCTAGTTGGCATTGGCTGGCGCCAATGTCCAAATAGGTACCCTTCTTCCTAAGTCAGGGCAAGTGGGCTACACCCTTTGATAACCCCTGCTCAACCCTGTGGTAACGTAGCACAAGCAGTTAGGCCTATCTCAGAGGCAGTGTGTGAAGCATTTATGACCATGCACAATAAGGCAGTAACGGCACCACAAAAGGACACAACTCAAGTAGGTATAGAAAAATAGTATCTTTATCTAAGGTTTAGCACGAGACTCTCAAAAGCGTTTTAACCAGTCACAATGCACGTAAATCAGTAGGGACTTAAAAAGGCAATAACGTATTCACCAGATCGTGGCACTGACTGAGTTCAAGGCCTGGGTCTACGCGACCCGTTGCGCACCAGATACCTGCCGTTGGACGGGGACACAGCACGTAGCTTCTCGAAGAAGCGGAGGCGGTGACAGGCGGACTCCCAGCGACCACAACTCTTGACTGCAGTGGTCCGCAACGTGCACTCACAATGATTCGGGCACTCGGGGACAGGTGGGCTCTCAGCGGCAGCAGCATGCGGCTGCGGCAGCCCGGGCTGGTGGTGGTGATGACTCTCGTCGTGCAGCTCCGTGGTGGGCTCACAGCGGCAGCAGCTCTCTCTTAGCTGCGGCGGACCACAGGATGACTCACGATGATGCAAAGTTGGCAAAGGTGCGGGCACTCAGCGGCAGCAGCTCTCTTAGCTGCGGCGGCCCAAAGGACAAATCACGATGATGCAAAGTTGGCAAAGGTGCGAGCACTCAGCGGCAGCAGCTCTCTCTTAGCTGCGGCGGCCCACAGGACAAATCACGATGATGCAAAGTTGGCAAAGGTGCGAGCACTCAGCGGCAGCAGCTCTCTCTTAGCTGCGGTGGCCCACAGGACAAATCACGATGATGCAAAGTTGGCAAAGGTGCGGGCACTCAGCGGCAGCAGCTCTCTCTTAGCTGTGGCGGCCCACAGGACAAATCATGATGAGGCAAAGTTGGCAAAGGTGCGGGCACTCAGCGGCAGCAGCTCTCTCTTAGCTGCGGCGGCCCACAGGACAAATCACGATGAGGCAAAGTTGGCAAAGGTGCGGGCACTCAGCGGCAGCAGCTCTCTCTTAGCTGCGGCGGCCCACAGGACAAATCACGATGATGGACAGCTGACACAAGTGCGGGCACTCGACGACAACAGCTCTCTCTTAGCTGTGGCGGCCCACAGGACAAATCACGATGATGCACAGCTGACACAAGTGCAGGCACTCAGCGGCAACAGCTCTCTCCTAGCTGTGGCGGCCCACAGGACGAATCACGATGATGCACAGCTGACACAAGTGCGGGCACTCAGCGGCAACAGCTCTCTTAGCTGCGGCGGCCCAAAGGACAAATCACGATGATGCAAAGTTGGCAAAGGTGCGAGCACTCAGCGGCAGCAGCTCTCTCTTAGCTGCGGCGGCCCACAGGACAAATCACGATGATGCAAAGTTGGCAAAGGTGCGAGCACTCAGCGGCAGCAGCTCTCTCTTAGCTGCGGCGGCCCACAGGACAAATCACGATGATGCAAAGTTGGCAAAGGTGCGGGCACTCAGCGGCAGCAGCTCTCTCTTAGCTGTGGCGGCCCACAGGACAAGTCACGATGATGCAAAGTTGGCAAAGGTGCGAGCACTCAGCGGCAGCAGCTCTCTCTTAGCTGCGGCGGCCCAAAGGACAAATCACGATGATGCAAAGTTGGCAAAGGTGCGAGCACTCAGCGGCAGCAGCTCTCTCTTAGCTGCGGCGGCCCACAGGACAAATCACGATGATGCAAAGTTGGCAAAGGTGCGAGCACTCAGTGGCAGCAGCTCTCTCTTGGCTGCGGCGGCCTACAGGACAAATCACGATGAAGCAAAGTTGGCAAAGGTGCGGGCACTCAGCGGCAGCAGCTCTCTCTTAGCTGTGGCGGCCCACAGGACAAATCATGATGAGGCAAAGTTGGCAAAGGTGCGGGCACTCAGCGGCAGCAGCTCTCTCTTAGCTGCGGCGGCCCACAGGACAAATCACGATGAGGCAAAGTTGGCAAAGGTGCGGGCACTCAGCGGCAGCAGCTCTCTCTTAGCTGCGGCGGCCCACAGGACAGATCACGATGATGGACAGCTGACACAAATGCGGGCACTCGGCGACAACAGCTCTCTCTTAGCTGCGGCGGCCCACAGGACAAATCACGATGATGCACAGCTGACACAAGTGCAGGCACTCAGCGGCAACAGCTCTCTGCTAGCTGTGGCGGCCCACAGGACGAATCACGATGATGCACAGCTGACACAAGTGCGGGCACTCAGCGGCAACAGCTCTCTCTTAACTGCGGCGGCCCACACAGATTTAGCAAAGGTTCAAATTAAGGCGGGCGCTCAGCGGCGGCAGCTCTCTCTTAACTGCGGCGGCCCACACAGAGTTAACAAGGCTTACCAGTCCGCGTTCCTCACAGTAGAACTAGAGGTTCCGGATTGCTCGACGGAGGCCTCACCTGCAAGTAGAATCCCTAGCACAGGAATTCAGACGGCTGACGGGGTGAAGTCTAATGTCCCTGAGACTTCAGCAGGAGGCGCTCTCAATTCAGGCCCTCGGGTAGTTTCTTCAGCAAGCTTGGTGAAAGTTTCAAAGTCCTTTACTCTGTTCACTCGGACAGAGTTTCGTCTTGACATCCAGAAGGAACACACTTGAAAAAGGTTTCAGCGCAGCGTTTTATACCTAAAAAGTCTTTGTTCTCTACAGTCACAAATCACTGAATCCAGCCAGAACCAGTTCGGTGGGGACGGGGAGCACTTGGTTTACGAGGCGACATCCTGCCCTTTGAGAATCAGGGGTCTGCTATCAGACGCCCAGTGGGAGGTGGAGCCATCATTCACCTTGCCAGGCACGGCCCTGCTCAGATCAGAGTCACCCCTCCCCATACTCTAAATGCCGATCTCTCTCTCCAGCCAGGTCTGACCCAGCTGGCCCTGCTGCTCCAAAACCAGACGGCCAATACACACACTAGCAAAGCCTATAGGAAAGCTTAGGCAAGAAAATACCTCGTTTCTAGAAGAGGCATTTTCGAACACGGACTATGCAAATGATCCTTACTAAAAGATGTATCTCAATGTCCTGAGCTTAAACATATCAAATTCGAATTTCCCATCAGGTTCCTGGGGGCAGGTAGGATTATGGGATGTAATACTCAGCCTGCCCATTCTGGCCTATGAGAACGGATAGCCTTCCAATAGTAAACAGGGAAATGGAGGGTAACTCGCTATTAGAACATGCTACACAGACATACTTTAAAAGCTGCGTTGGTGGGTAGCGCAAGTCAGCGCTGCAGGCCCACCAGCAGTATTTGGTCTACCATCCCTGGGTACACACAGTGCACTTATACTAGGGACTGAGAGGTAAACCAACCGAGCCAATTATGGTTATCTCCAATTCATACAGTTATCTTTACACAGGGAGCATTCGCGCTGTGGCACTGATTGGCAGTGGCACAGCGCCCAGAGCTATCTAAATCCAGCCAACATAAAAGATAGGAAGCTAAAGAGGAAGGAGACCCGTGCCAATGATGCCAGGTCTAACACGCGTCCCCTCCAGCTGAAATGTGGGGAGAACTAACCATCCCCTTGGGATTCTCATCACTAAGGCAGAAAAATCTGGGCAGACCGTCAGCATTGGCGTGTTCTGTACCAGGGCGGTGTTCCACTGTGAAATCCATACCCTGTAGGAAATGGACCACCTCAACAACTTGGGATTCTCACCCCTCATATGCATCAACCATCTAAGGGGCCTGTGGTCTGTCTGAACCCGGAAGTGAGTCCAAAATAGATATGGTCTCAGCTTCTTCAGTGCCCAGACCACAGCAAATGCCTCACGCTCAATTGCACTCCACCTCTGTTCCCGGGGAAGTAACCTCCTGCTCAGGAAGGCTACCGGTTGGTCTAGTCCCTCCTCATTGATCTGTGACAGAACAGCCCCTATACCATGCTCTGAGGCGTCTGTCTGGACAACAAATTCCTTTGAAAAGTCGGGCGCCTGAAGCACGGGTGCGGTGCACATGGCAGTCTTCAGGGCGTCAAAGCGTTCTGACAGGTGTCAGTCCAGTTTACCTTCTTGGGCTGCTTCTTAGAAGTCAGCTCAGTCAAGGGTGCAACAATGTTGCCATATCCCTTGACAAACCTCCTGTAGTACCCCGTGAGTCCTAAGAAGGCCCTCACCTGCGTGTGAGTCTTGGGGGGTTCCCACGCCAGGATAGTTTCAATTTTGGGCTGAAGGGGCACCACCTGGCCGCTCCCCACCTGGTGCCCCAAATACACTACAGAACCCTGCCCAATCTGGCACTTACTGGCTTTGATTGTGAGGCCTGCCTTCCGCAGTGCCATCAATACCTCCCAGAGGTGGCGCAGGTGGTCCTTCCAAGAGGAACTAAACACCGCAATGTCATCCAGGTAAGCGGCACTGAAGTCTTCCAGCCCAACCAACACCCTGTTGACCAGCCTCTGAAAGGTGGCAGGGGCATTCTTCATTCCAAAGGACATCACCCGGAACTGGTAGTGCCCGTCGGGTGTGGAGAATGCTGACCTCTCCTTTGCTCCCTCGGTCAAGGCGATCTGCCAATACCCAGACGTCAAATCAAATGTGCTGAGGTATTTTGCAGCCCCTAACTGATCTACGAGCTCATCAGCTCTGGGGATGGGGTGCACGTCAGTCTTCATGACGGAATTGAGGCCCCGATAGTCCACACAGAACCGAAGTTCTGGGGTGGTACCAGGCGCTGCAGCTTTTGGTACCAGGACCACTGGGCTGGACCAAGGGTAAAGTAAAGTAAGTAAAAGTAAGGACTCAATCACCCCAAGGGCAAACATTTTGGTAACCTCATCCTTAATGTAGGCCCTTACCGGTCAGTCACTCGGTAAGCCTTGTGCTTAATGGGAGGACTGTCCCCAGTGTCCACGTCATGGACACACCAATCAGTGACACTAGGTACCAGGGAGAACAGATCACTGAATTGCCCCAACAGTTGGCGACAATCACCCTGCTGCTCAGGGGTCAGTGTGGTGGAGAGGACCACACCCTCCACTGACCCATCTCGCTCCCCTGCACACAGGAGGTCAGGAAGGGGCTCGCTCTCCTCCTCCATCCCAGCATCTGTGGCCAGAAGCATGCCCACTTCAGACCTCTCAAAGTGGGGCTTCAGGCGGTTAACATGCAGGACCCGCAAGGGGTTCCTGGGAGACTGCAAGTCCACCACGTAGGTAACAGGACTCTTGCGCTCCACCACCTCAAAGGGGCCGGTCCACCTATCCTGGAGCGCACAGGGCTCCACCGGGTCCATGACCCAAACCTTTTGTCCAGGCTGAAACTCGATCAGAGTGGCATTCTGATCGTGCCAGCGTTTCATCTCTTCCTGGCTGGCTTCCAGGTTTGCCTCAGCAAGTTTCCTGAAACGCCGAGTCTGGTTCCTGAAGGCCAGCATGTAACTAAACACATACTGGGGAGGTTTCCTGGGAGATTGCTCCCAGCCTTCCTTGACCAGACTCAGAGGCCCTCTTACTGGGTGACCATAGAGCAGCTCAAAGGGACTGAACCCTAAGGACTTCTGTGGCACCTCACGGTAAGCAAACAACAGGCATGGCAAGAGGACATCCCACTTACGCCTCATGGGCTCACCCAGGCCCATAATCATGCCCTTAAGGGTCCGGTTGAATCTCTCAACCAGCCCATTACCCTGGGGGTGGTAAGGAGTGGTGAACTTAAACGTTACCCCATACTCCTCCCACAGAGACTTCATGTACTTGGAGATGAAGTTAGTTCCCCTATCGGACACCACCTCTCTGGGGAATCCCACACGGGAGAAAATCCCCATCAGTGCCCGTCCCACCACGGGGGCCGTCACTTTCCTGAGCGGGATGGCCTCAGGGTACCTGGTGGCATGGTCCACCAAGACCAGGATGAACCTGTTGCCCATGGCTGTCTTGGGTGCCAAAGGCCCCACAATATCAATGCCCACTCTCTCGAATGGGGTGCTCACAACGGGGAAAGGGCTGTAGTGGGGCCTTAATCTTCCCCACTCTTCCCACTTGCCTGGCAAGTCTCACACGTCCTGCAGTGAGCATCTAAGCTCCTGCGCATCTGGGGCCAATAGAAGTGGGTGACCAGCCTCTCAAAGGTCTTGGTCTGCCCCAGATGTCCGGCCAGTGGCACATCATGAGCCAACCCCAGTAGGAAGGTCCTGAAGCGCTGGGGTACCACCAGCACACAGGCTGACCCAGGCTCAGCAACCTTAGGCTCCGCTGTAAAGGAGGTCATTCTCCCAATAGATCCAATGTGACCCTGTCTGATCACCTCCTGCCTGGGCGGCGGCCTGTCGCCGCACCCCTTCAAGAGAAGGGCAGGTTCTCTGTTGCTCGCAAAATTCCTCCCTGGAGGGCCCCCCTTCCTGCTGCCAATGGGTCAGCTCCGGTAGGCCCCCCAGTTCAGCCACTTGTTCCCCTGTAGGTTCCAGGGCATCCCCCTCAATGTCTGCTCCCTCCGGGACCATGGGAACCGCGGGGGCCGGTTTCCCATGCCCCCTACCCCTTCTCTTTAAGGCAGGGGCCTGGGCCATACTTTCAGGCTCGAGACCCTCCTGAACATCCTTCTGAGCTGTCATGGACCGAGTGGTCACACACGCCCACTCAGGCAGACCCAACATTTCCAAATGAGACTTTTTCTCCACCGTAGCCCACGGGGAGTTCTCTAGATCATTGCCCAACAGACAGTCTACAGGCATGGCGGGCCTCACAGCCACTTGAAGAGTTCCTGAGACCCCCCCCACTCGAAGGGAACCTGAGCCACTTCACACTGGTGATGCAAAGTTGGCAAAGGTGCGGGCACTCAGCGGCAGCAGCTCTCTTAGCTGCGGCGGCCCAAAGGACAAATCACGATGATGCAAAGTTGGCAAAGGTGCGAGCACTCAGCGGCAGCAGCTCTCTCTTAGCTGCGGCGGCCCACAGGACAAATCACGATGATGCAAAGTTGGCAAAGGTGCGAGCACTCAGCGGCAGCAGCTCTCTCTTAGCTGCGGTGGCCCACAGGACAAATCACGATGATGCAAAGTTGCCAAAGGTGCGGGCACTCAGCGGCAGCAGCTCTCTCTTAGCTGTGGCGGCCCACAGGACAAATCATGATGAGGCAAAGTTGGCAAAGGTGCGGGCACTCAGCGGCAGCAGCTCTCTCTTAGCTGCGGCGGCCCACAGGACAAATCACGATGAGGCAAAGTTGGCAAAGGTGCGGGCACTCAGCGGCAGCAGCTTTCTCTTAGCTGCGGCGGCCCACAGGACAGATCACGATGATGGACAGCTGACACAAGTGCGGGCACTCGACGACAACAGCTCTCTCTTAGCTGCGGCGGCCCACAGGACAAATCACGATGATGCACAGCTGACACAAGTGCAGGCACTCAGCGGCAACAGCTCTCTCCTAGCTGTGGCGGCCCACAGGACGAATCACGATGATGCACAGCTGACACAAGTGCGGGCACTCAGCGGCAACAGCTCTCTTAGCTGCGGCGGCCCAAAGGACAAATCACGATGATGCAAAGTTGGCAAAGGTGCGAGCACTCAGCGGCAGCAGCTCTCTCTTAGCTGCGGCGGCCCACAGGACAAATCACGATGATGCAAAGTTGGCAAAGGTGCGAGCACTCAGCGGCAGCAGCTCTCTCTTAGCTGCGGCGGCCCACAGGACAAATCACGATGATGCAAAGTTGGCAAAGGTGCGGGCACTCAGCGGCAGCAGCTCTCTCTTAGCTGTGGCGGCCCACAGGACAAATCACGATGATGCAAAGTTGGCAAAGGTGCGAGCACTCAGCGGCAGCAGCTCTCTCTTAGCTGCGGCGGCCCAAAGGACAAATCACGATGATGCAAAGTTGGCAAAGGTGCGAGCACTCAGCGGCAGCAGCTCTCTCTTAGCTGCGGCGGCCCACAGGACAAATCACGATGATGCAAAGTTGGCAAAGGTGCGAGCACTCAGTGGCAGCAGCTCTCTCTTAGCTGCGGCGGCCCACAGGACAAATCACGATGAAGCAAAGTTGGCAAAGGTGCGGGCACTCAGCGGCAGCAGCTCTCTCTTAGCTGTGGCGGCCCACAGGACAAATCATGATGAGGCAAAGTTGGCAAAGGTGCGGGCACTCAGCGGCAGCAGCTCTCTCTTAGCTGCGGCGGCCCACAGGACAAATCACGATGAGGCAAAGTTGGCAAAGGTGCGGGCACTCAGCGGCAGCAGCTCTCTCTTAGCTGCGGCGGCCCACAGGACAGATCACGATGATGGACAGCTGACACAAATGCGGGCACTCGGCGACAACAGCTCTCTCTTAGCTGCGGCGGCCACAGGACAAATCACGATGATGCACAGCTGACACAAGTGCAGGCACTCAGCGGCAACAGCTCTCTGCTAGCTGTGGCGGCCCACAGGACGAATCACGATGATACACAGCTGACACAAGTGCGGGCACTCAGTGGCAACAGCTCTCTCTTAACTGCGGCGGCCCACACAGATTTAGCAAAGGTTCAAATTAAGGCGGGCGCTCAGCGGCGGCAGCTCTCTCTTAACTGCGGCGGCCCACACAGAGTTAACAAGGCTTACCAGTCCGCGTTCCTCACAGTAGAACTAGAGGTTCCGGATTGCTCGACGGAGGCCTCACCTGCAAGTAGAATCCCTAGCACAGGAATTCAGACGGCTGACGGGGTGAAGTCTAATGTCCCTGAGACTTCAGCAGGAGGCGCTCTCAATTCAGGCCCTCGGGTAGTTTCTTCAGCAAGCTTGGTGAAAGTTTCAAAGTCCTTTACTCTGTTCACTCGGACAGAGTTTCGTCTTGACATCCAGAAGGAACACACTTGAAAAGGTTTCAGCGCAGCGTTTATACCTAAAAGTCTTTGTTCTCTACAGTCACAAATCACTGAATCCAGCCAGAACCAGTTCGGTGGGGACGGGGAGCACTTGGTTTACGAGGCGACATCCTGCCCTTTGAGAATCAGGGGGTCTGCTATCAGACGCCCAGTGGGAGGTGGAGCCATCATTCACCTTGCCAGGCACGGCCCTGCTCAGATCAGAGTCACCCCTCCCCATACTCTAAATGCCGATCTCTCTCTCCAGCCAGGTCTGACCCAGCTGGCCCTGCTGCTCCAAAACCAGACGGCCAATACACACACTAGCAAAGCCTATAGGAAAGCTTAGGCAAGAAAATACCTCGTTTCTAGAAGAGGCATTTTCGAACACGAGCTATGCAAATGATCCTTACTAAAAGATGTATCTCAATGTCCTGAGCTTAAACATATCAAATTCGAATTTCCCATCAGGTTCCTGGGGGCAGGTAGGATTATGGGATGTAATACTCAGCCTGCCCATTCTGGCCTATGAGAACGGATAGCCTTCCAATAGTAAACAGGGAAATGGAGGGTAACTCGCTATTAGAACATGCTACACAGACATACTTTAAAAGCTGCGTTGGTGGGTAGCGCAAGTCAGCGCTGCAGGCCCACCAGCAGTATTTGGTCTACCATCCCTGGGTACACACAGTGCACTTATACTAGGGACTGAGAGGTAAACCAACCGAGCCAATTATGGTTATCTCAATTCATACAGTTATCTTTACACAGGGAGCATTCGCGCTGTGGCACTGATTGGCAGTGGCACAGCGCCCAGAGCATCTAAATCCAGCCAACATAAAAGATAGGAAGCTAAAAGAGGAAGGGAGACCCGTGCCAATGATGCCAGGTCTAACACGCGTCCCCTCCAGCTGAAATGTGGGGAGAACTAACCATCCCCTTGGGATTCTCATCACTAAGGCAGAAAAATCTGGGCAGACCGTCAGCATTGGCGTGTTCTGTACCAGGGCGGTGTTCCACTGTGAAATCCATACCCTGTAGGGAAATGGACCACCTCAACAACTTGGGATTCTCACCCCTCATATGCATCAACCATCTAAGGGGCCTGTGGTCTGTCTGAACCCGGAAGTGAGTCCAAAACAGATATGGTCTCAGCTTCTTCAGTGCCCAGACCACAGCAAATGCCTCACGCTCAATTGCACTCCACCTCTGTTCCCGGGGAAGTAACCTCCTGCTCAGGAAGGCTACCGGTTGGTCTAGTCCCTCCTCATTGATCTGTGACAGAACAGCCCCTATACCATGCTCTGAGGCGTCTGTCTGGACAACAAATTCCTTTGAAAAGTCGGGCGCCTGAAGCACGGGTGCGGTGCACATGGCAGTCTTCAGGGCGTCAAAAGCGTTCTGACAGGTGTCAGTCCAGTTTACCTTCTTGGGCTGCTTCTTAGAAGTCAGCTCAGTCAAGGGTGCAACAATGTTGCCATATCCCTTGACAAACCTCCTGTAGTACCCCGTGAGTCCTAAGAAGGCCCTCACCTGCGTGTGAGTCTTGGGGGTTCCCACGCCAGGATAGTTTCAATTTTGGGCTGAAGGGGCGCCACCTGGCCGCTCCCACCTGGTGCCCCAAATACACTACAGAACCCTGCCCAATCTGGCACTTACTGGCTTTGATTGTGAGGCCTGCCTTCCGCAGTGCCATCAATACCTCCCAGAGGTGGCGCAGGTGGTCCTTCCAAGAGGAACTAAACACCGCAATGTCATCCAGGTAAGCGGCACTGAAGTCTTCCAGCCCAACCAACACCCTGTTGACCAGCCTCTGAAAGGTGGCAGGGGCATTCTTCATTCCAAAGGGCATCACCCGGAACTGGTAGTGCCCGTCGGGTGTGGAGAATGCTGACCTCTCCTTTGCTCCCTCGGTCAAGGCGATCTGCCAATACCCAGACGTCAAATCAAATGTGCTGAGGTATTTTGCAGCCCCTAACTGATCTACGAGCTCATCAGCTCTGGGGATGGGGTGCACGTCAGTCTTCATGACGGAATTGAGGCCCGATAGTCCACACAGAACCGAAGTTCTGGGGTGGTACCAGGCGCTGCAGCTTTTGGTACCAGGACCACTGGGCTGGACCAAGGGTAAAGTAAAGTAAGTAAAAGTAAGGACTCAATCACCCCAAGGGCAAACATTTTGGTAACCTCATCCTTAATGTAGGCCCTTACCCGGTCAGTCACTCGGTAAGCCTTGTGCTTAATGGGAGGACTGTCCCCAGTGTCCACGTCATGGACACACCAATCAGTGACACTAGGTACCAGGGAGAACAGATCACTGAATTGCCCCAACAGTTGGCGACAATCACCCTGCTGCTCAGGGGTCAGTGTGGTGGAGAGGACCACACCCTCCACTGACCCATCTCGCTCCCCTGCACACAGGAGGTCAGGAAGGGGCTCGCTCTCCTCCTCCATCCCAGCATCTGTGGCCAGAAGCATGCCCACTTCAGACCTCTCAAAGTGGGGCTTCAGGCGGTTAACATGCAGGACCCGCAAGGGGTTCCTGGGAGACTGCAAGTCCACCACGTAGGTAACAGGACTCTTGCGCTCCACCACCTCAAAGGGGCCGGTCCACCTATCCTGGAGCGCACAGGGCTCCACCGGGTCCATGACCCAAACCTTTTGTCCAGGCTGAAACTCGATCAGAGTGGCATTCTGATCGTGCCAGCGTTTCATCTCTTCCTGGCTGGCTTCCAGGTTTGCCTCAGCAAGTTTCCTGAAACGCCGAGTCTGGTTCCTGAAGGCCAGCATGTAACTAAACACATACTGGGGAGGTTTCCTGGGAGATTGCTCCCAGCCTTCCTTGACCAGACTCAGAGGCCCTCTTACTGGGTGACCATAGAGCAGCTCAAAGGGACTGAACCCTAAGGACTTCTGTGGCACCTCACGGTAAGCAAACAACAGGCATGGCAAGAGGACATCCCACTTACGCCTCATGGGCTCACCCAGGCCCATAATCATGCCCTTAAGGGTCCGGTTGAATCTCTCAACCAGCCCATTACCCTGGGGGTGGTAAGGAGTGGTGAACTTAAACGTTACCCCATACTCCTCCCACAGAGACTTCATGTACTTGGAGATGAAGTTAGTTCCCCTATCGGACACCACCTCTCTGGGGAATCCCACACGGGAGAAAATCCCCATCAGTGCCCGTCCCACCACGGGGGCCGTCACTTTCCTGAGCGGGATGGCCTCAGGGTACCTGGTGGCATGGTCCACCAAGACCAGGATGAACCTGTTGCCCATGGCTGTCTTGGGTGCCAAAGGCCCCACAATATCAATGCCCACTCTCTCGAATGGGGTGCTCACAACGGGAAAGGGCTGTAGTGGGGCCTTAATCTTCCCCCCACTCTTCCCACTTGCCTGGCAAGTCTCACACGTCCTGCAGTGAGCATCTAAGCTCCTGCGCATCTGGGGCCAATAGAAGTGGGTGACCAGCCTCTCAAAGGTCTTGGTCTGCCCCAGATGTCCGGCCAGTGGCACATCATGAGCCAACCCCAGTAGGAAGGTCCTGAAGCGCTGGGGTACCACCAGCACACAGGCTGTCCCAGGCTCAGCAACCTTAGGCTCGCTGTAAAGGAGGTCATTCTCCCAATAGATCCAATGTGACCCTGTCTGATCACCTCCTGCCTGGGCGGCGGCCTGTCGCCGCACCCCTTCAAGAGAAGGGCAGGTTCTCTGTTGCTCGCAAAATTCCTCCCTGGAGGGCCCCCCTTCCTGCTGCCAATGGGTCAGCTCCGGTAGGCCCCCCAGTTCAGCCACTTGTTCCCCTGTAGGTTCCAGGGCATCCCCCTCAATGTCTGCTCCCTCCGGGACCATGGGAACCGCGGGGGCCGGTTTCCCATGCCCCCTACCCCTTCTCTTTAAGGCAGGGGCCTGGGCCATACTTTCAGGCTCCAGACCCTCCTGAACATCCTTCTGAGCTGTCATGGACCGAGTGGTCACACACGCCCACTCAGGCAGACCCAACATTTCCAAATGAGACTTTTTCTCCACCGTAGCCCACGGGGAGTTCTCTAGATCATTGCCCAACAGACAGTCTACAGGCATGGCGGGCCTCACAGCCACTTGAAGAGTTCCTGAGACCCCCCCCACTCGAAGGGAACCTGAGCCACTTCACACTGGCTCTCTGAGTTGTCTGCTGACACTACGGGGCAGAATGCATGGGGGACAACCTGCTCTTTGGACACCAACCGGGAGCTGACAGCAGTCACACTAGCTCCGGTGTCCCTGAGAACCTCCACCCTATGGCCATTGATGGTCACCCACTGCTGGTACTTCTTAGTGTTATTAGGCAGTGTGGGGTTATGGACCTTCTCAAAGTCTCTTAGCGAGACAAGGGTTAACACTACGGGATCCCACCCACCTTGGACCTCTACCTCCTCCCCCTCAGGGCTACACTGGCAATCTGGCAGGATGGTGCACGGGGTGGTGCACGAGGGGATGCATTGGGGTCCCTCTGGGGACACTGGGGATCATAATACCGGTGGCCCACTTGACCACACTTGAAACAACTGAGTGGCCCCCTCTGAACAGGCCTACCTGTCGGGGACACTGGCTTATTCTCAGGGGGAGGCTGGGACACCACTGCTTGGTTCCCTTGGGAATTACTTTGGGGCCCTCTCTGGAACTCCCTCGGCTTACCCTTGTCCCCCCACTTCTCTGCTGGGGACCCTGCCCACCTCTGGCGAAGTCTCCCACAAAACCTTTGCGGACCCGGGTGTTCACCCAGCGGTCCGCCTCCTCAACAAGCTTCCTAGGGTTAGTCAGCTTGCTATCAATCAGGTGCTGGCGTAGCTCTGGAAAACAGTTACTAGAAAAATGCTCCCACGCAAACAAATCATACAATTGCTCGAAAGTTTCCACTTTGCTACCCTTTACCCAGCGATGCATTGCTCTGCAGAAAAAAGACACATATTCAACCCACGTGGTACCCTCTAACTTCTTACAGGTTCTAAACCTCTGCCTGTACATTTCTGGGGTCAAACCATAACGGGTCATCAAAGCTTCTTTCATATGGGCATACACCATCCTGCTCTCCTCAGGCAGGTCCAACAGGGTATCCCTACCATCACTCACAAAGCGTCCCCACAATCCCGCTCCCCAATCCTTCTCAGAGACCCGGTGGGACACCATTGCTATCTCATATGCGGCAAACCATTGCCCATACAGTTATCTTTACACAGGGAACATTCGCGCTGTGGCACTGATTGGCAGTGGCACAGCGCCCAGAGCATCTAAATCCAGCCAACATAAAAGATAGGAAGCTAAAAGAGGAAGGGAGACCCGTGCCAATGATGCCAGGTCTAACAGTAAGGATTATGGCTAGCTGCAGGTTGACCGCCCAGCAGGTTGTTGGTATGCTTTTCGAGTCTTCCTCTGACCATGATTTTGAGACTGACTCTGCATCTGAGGCAGAGGAAGAAGTTCAGGATTCTGGAAGTGAATTTACTGTCTCAGAGGAATCATCTGATGATGGAGCCACTCTCAGTGCAGAGGAAGTGCTTCTTTTAGAGGAGGACACTGGTGTGCTGGTAGCCCAGCAAGAGGCATCTGGATTTCAGACTGGGGCTAAAAGGCTTCCCAGTGGAAGGGCTAAACTCTGGGTTGCCTTAGACATGGTGCAGCTGGCATAGCCTTGATTTAGTGGTGCTACAGAGTGTAGAGTGAATACTGAAAACATTTTGCCTATAAATTTCTTTCAGATGTTTATGGACGATGTAGTTTTGGAGGAGATTGTTGACCAGACTAATTTGTATGCTGAACAGCATTTGAGGGACAACAATGCCAGACTTACGCCCCACTCTAGAGCTAACCTGAGGACTCCCACAAATCGGGATGAGTTTACTAAGTTTTTGGGCTTAACTTTTTGATGGGCTTGATAAGGAAGCCATTGCTGTCTTCATATTGGTATACTAGTCCTTTGATAGCAACAGCTATATTTCCTGCAACCATGACTCGTAATCCGATTTGCTTCTTGTTCGTGACCGTCTTTTTAAGATTTGGCCTATCCTTGATCACTTTGTAGATCGAATTTCAGAAATCTATATTCTAGGAAAAGAAATAACTGTGGATGATCCTGTTCGAGGACCGATTGTTTTTTAGGCAGTACATTCATAGCAAGAGGACATGTTATTGAAGTAAGATGCAAGTGCTGTCTGAGAGTAGTGCTGGATATGTCTATAATTTTAGGGTGTACACCGGTAGGGATTCCATTATTGAACCCCCTGGTTGTCGCTCCACTTTCTGAGTTATAAGAAGTTGACTATCCATTTATTCCATTTAGCAAGCTTTACTGCTTTTGTTGTATCCAAGGATTGTTCTCCAGAGTCCAATATTATATTTGTTGAGGTTCAGCAGTCTGTGAAAGGCAGCCGTGTTGTAGTGGAACAGTCAAGAGTTCCTAGAGTTGCAGCGGTGGAGGATGTGGCTAGATTGAAAGATCACCACTTTCCTGATCACATTCCTCCCACAGCCATAAAAGACTTTCCCAGTAAGAAATGTAGAGTATGTGCCTAAAGAGGTGTACGGAAGGAGAGTTGTATGTACTGCCCAGATTATCCTTCTAATCCTGGGCTGTGTGTGTGTCCACATGTTTTAAATTGTACCATGCACAACAGAGTTTTGAGGTGGACCCTTAAGCATAAAAGTAAACTGATTGATCTGTATCGTTTTATAACTTTCGTTCAAATTTCACAGTTGTCACTAGTGTGATGTATTTAGTTAGAGCTGTTGTGTTTGTAGTTATAGTTTTGTATATACTTCCAATTGGTTTGTGTTTTCTTTTTTGTTAAAAAAAATGAGATGGCAGTGTGTGTGGACTGGCTTTTGGCTGGTGGTGTGCATGGAGTGGCATTTTGCTGGCAGTGTGTGTGGACTGGTGCTTGGCTGGTGGTGTGCGTGATATGGCTCTTGGCTGGTGGTGTGTGTGAGCTAGTGCTTGTCTGGCAGTGTGGGTGAGCTGGTATTTGGCTGGCAGTAGGCCTGGGTGGAATGGGTGGAGTTCCTCGAAGTCAACAAAAAACTCAGCCACATTGCACAAAACTGAAGTTTGCAGGGGATTCTGGGTAAAAAAACGGTTGGGGGATAAATGCAAGCCAAACTTCCCTGGACTTCCCCGGATGTCTAGTTTTCAAAAATGTCTGGGTTTGGTGGGTTTCCCTAGATGGCCGCCGAGCCCGGGAACAAAAAACACAGGAGACCCCGTTGCAATCAAGGCCGTTTTGTGATAGAAATTCTGATGTCTCCAGAATTTGTTTTCGGCCCTTCCCTGTTTCGCGCACTTGGACCACCCACACAAGTGAGGTAGCATTTTTATCGGAGACCTGGGGGAACACTGGGTGGTAGGATATTTGTGTTGGTCTGGTGATCCCACAACTTTACCACACAGAAATGTGAGAAAAATGTGACTTTTTTAAACCATATTTGAGGTTTGCAGGGGATTCTGGATAAGAAAACGTTGGGGGATCCATGCAAGCCACACATCCCTGGACTCCCCTGGGGGTCTAGTTTTCAGAAAAGTGTGAGTTTGTTAGATTTCTCTAGATGGCTGCTGAGCCCGGGACCAAAAGTGCAGGTGACCGCCTTGCAAAAGTAGGTCGTTTTGTGATAGATAACTTTGATGTCTTCACAATATGCTATCGCCCTTCCCTGTCGCGGGTACTCGGCCCACCCACACAAGTGAGTGTAAGCAGGACCAAAAACATGGGGGAAAACTACTCGATGTCCGTACACCCAGCTGGACTCCTTACCGTCCGTACGACGCGGACGAGGAAGCCGTTGCAGACTGTCCGATAATGCAAAGCCTTTTCCCCGTCCCACAGTTTGCCGAACTTGACCCGGAAGTCGTTCCTCCCGGAAGCGGCGGGACTCAGTGGCCGGACCAATGGGAAAGCAGCCGAAGAGGAGCAGAAAAAGCCGGAAGCCACAACCGTCAGGGCGCCCGCTGAAAGGAAGCCGACGGACATCGGAGCAGACGCCGACGAAGCCAAGAACGCCGCACCATCCCGAGAGGCCATCAAGGAAGCTCCAGACGAGGATTCGGAGGATCCCGATCTCTGTCCAGAGGAGTGGTGGAGCCCGGAGGACACGCATGAGCCGCCACAACTCAGGAGAGTTGTGGCAGACAACGTGATCTTGGTACTCCGGGGGAAGCCATACCAAGGAGAACGACAAAGAGCCGCGAGGACCACCTGACAGCCCTACTGAAAGAGGAGCCCAGGAAGATAACCCCGAAGAGCGTTCTGGACCCTACCAAGGAACTGATTATCATTTTCTCAGACTTTAGTCTTTCCACGTTATACTTACCTCCTGACTGTTTAAAAACCGTCAATAAAAATCCTGCACCATACAACCTCTACGACCTCCTCGCTTCTGTTTCCGACCTTCCCTCCGACATTTGGTGTCAGAAGTGGGATCGGAGGAAATGGAGGCCGTAGTAAAGAAGATGGCAGAAGGCCAGGACCGCCTCGAGAAAATAATGGCCAGGTTCCTAGAGACCGCGGAAAGCGAGAGGGAGACCTTACACAAAACCCTTACAGGACAGAGTCAAACCCAGGAATCCACCATAGGCAAACTGGCAGAGGCCCTGGGACAACCCAGAGGCTATACCGCCCCTCCCTCGGTTGTCGTACAAAAATACGTTACTGGCGAGGACCCTGATTTTTTTCTATCAAATTTTGAGAGACTCGCCCGTGCTGCACTTTGGCCTGAAGACAGGTGGGGACAATACCTAGGACCCCTCCTTTCTGGGGAGCTCCAAGCCGCCTACCAGGCCGCTAATCCCCTCGGGACCACTCCTTATCCAGATATCAAAAGATGCATACTAGAACGTATGGGTATCGACGACGAGACCTATTGAATGCGGCTCCGCCAAATATGAGAAGGACCGCAAGAAAACCCCCGAGCCCTATGTTATCGCATAAAAGATATTGCTGATCGATGGTTAAAACCCTTAACTTCAACTAAGGAGGCCATTCTCGAAAAAATCTACCTTGAACAGTTCCTTACACTCGCCCATACAGAGATGGGTACGTCAGCATACAGACCTGACTCTAGAAAGAGCGGTAGAAGTAGCGCCCGCCTATTTCAGGGCCCAAGAACTACAAAAGGGAAAAGACGAAGGCACCTGGAAACATCCTATTAGTCATCCGATAAGGAATCCCAGACCACCTTATATCCCCCGAAAACAAGAGACAGTAACAGTAGTCCCTAATCCTGTGCTACCGGTACCTCGCATTCCCCCCTTGGGACCTCAGTGTTTCCATTGTGGTGCCTTTGGACACATAGCACGGGTATGCCCCCAAAAGGAAGAACCTATGGAGATTGGGTATGTGAGAACACTGTATTGTCAGACGGAGGGAGGCCCTTGTCCATTTCAAAAACAGATAGTCATCAATGGAGAACCCAGACAGGCTTTAATCGATACGGGAGTCGACAAACCCTAATGAGACCCCAAGTTATACCTGGAGGGCCCCCACCCACCACAGGGGTTGTTAACATACAGTGTGTCCACGGAGACTGTAAAGCCTATCCCATGACTAATGTGGATATACAACATACCCCCACTAGAAGTCCGGTGAATATGAAGGTAGGACTTCTTCCCCATCTCCCAGAACCCGTACTCCTGGGCACGGACTATCCCCACCTTCACAACTTACTACCTAACCCAAGCCCCGAACCGAGGGACTGGGAAGAGGAGGCTCCGTTCTTTCATGAGATAGACCCCGGGTGGGAACGAGGGAAGGACAGGAAGAGTAAGCAACAAAGAAGAAAGGATAAAAGGAATGGGAAGCCTGTCCTGGTAACGCAGTCGGCTGACCCTCTATGGGAGCATGACCAAAAATTTCATACCACCCAGAGAGAGGACAACACCCTACAGGAAGCCTGGAGGCAAGCAACCGAACAAGAAGATCCACTACAAGTAGGTCCCCAGTTCTTTACAAAGAAGGGGTTGTTATATAGAAAGGGAGGAAGAGGCATGCCCGTCCAATTGTTAGTACCTCGCCCCTACAGGGAGAAGGTTCTATACTTGGCTCACAGTCATCTACTGGGTGGACACTTTGGGGGAGACAAAACGGAGAAGGCTATTTTGGATAGGTTCTACTGGCCGGGTGTATATCAACAGACCAGGAAATATTGCCGTGAATGTGCAGTCTGCCAAAAAACTAGTCGTTATATTCCACCCCGAGTTCCCCTGAGACCGTTACCCGTTATTGATGTACCTTTTTCCAGGGTAGGAATGGATATCATCGGACCCCTTTTACCCTCTCGTAGTGGTTATCGCTACGTCCTAGTACTAGTTGACTATGCTACCAGATTCCCGGAAGCCATTGCCCTTAGACAACCAAATACGCCACAGATAGCGAAAGCCATGATTAGCGTGTTTTCACGTGTTGGATTTCCTAAGGAGATAATTACAGATCAGGGCACTCCTTTCACCTCCAAACTAATGAAACAAGTGTGTCAACAGTTGAATATTAAACAAATCCGTACTGCAGCTTATCACCCCCAAACAGACGGACTGGTAGAACGCTATAATGCGACGCTAAAAATCACTCTCAAGAAACTGCTAAATTTGGAAGCCCGTAAGTGGGAAGAGATGCTTCCATTGGCCTTGTTTGCCATACGCTGCGGACAGCAGAAGAGTTTAGGGTATTCATCGTTCGAGCTCTTGTATGGAAGGCCACCGCGTACGCTTATGGACATGGCCCGGGAAGAATGGGAAGAAGAGGCGAACACCTCTAAGCCTTTATTGGAATACGTAACACACCTTAGAACCCATTTGAACCAAGTACGTAAAATAGTAAGAACCAACCTCGAACAAGCCCAAGAAGCCCAAAAGAAACAGTACGACAAGTTCACCAAGGTCAGGTCCCTCCTAATCGGAGACCAAGTCCTGCTATTACGCCCCACGTCCGAGCACAAACTGTTAAGCCAATGGCAAGGACCCTTTACAGTGGTAGATAAGGTAACGCCTGTCACATATAAACTGAAAATGGATCCTTCAGGTAGTCCCACTCAGATCTATCATATCAACCTATTAAAGAAATGGGAAGGTCATAAACCAGCATTAAGTGCTAAACCGTCCTCCTCCTTAGTTGAGCAGAGCGTAGATACACACCTGAGTGACGATCTCAGACAAGAGCTAGAAGAAGCGTTACGACCAGTACAAGGGGTGTTTTCCTTAGTCCCAGGCAGAACCACCTTAGGAGAACATGAAATACACACTGTACCCGGAAAAATAGTCCGTTTACATCCATACAGAATCCCCGAGGCTAGAAGAGAAGCCATAGAACAGGAAGTGCTACAGATGCTAAAATTAGACATCATTGAACCCTCCAAAAGTGAGTGGAGTTCCCCCATTGTACTTGTACCTAAGCCCGACGGGTCTATTCGCTTTTGTATCGACTTTAGGGAGGTAAACAAGGTGTCACAGTTCGACGCATACCCCCTCCCTAGAGTCGACGAAATGATAGAGAGACTCGGAAAAGCCAAATACATCAGCACTCTCGATCTCTGTAAGGGTTACTGGCAGGTGCCCCTGAGACCCCAAGATAGGGAGAAAACAGCCTTTTGTACCCCTACGGGCCTATACCACTTTAAGGTCTTACCCTTCGGACTGCATGGGGCCCCGGCCACTTTTCAGAGACTCATGAATGCAATACTACAAAACCATAGTAAATATGCAGCAGCTTATTTGGATGACATAATCATCCACAGTAATTCCTGGGAAGAGCACCTTCAACACCTAACAACCGTAGTTCAGACTTTAGGAAAGGGAGGACTGACCATCAACCCAGCCAAAAGTAGGTTAGCCGCCAAGTCAGTGAAGTATTTGGGCTTTCTACTAGGAGAAGGATGTATAAGACCCCAGGAAGAGAAAGTAACAGCCATATCACGGGTTCCCTTCCCAAAATCCAAGGAGTTAAGAGCCTTTCTGGGTCTTCTCGGATACTACCGAAGATTTATTCCTCACTTTTCACAGATTGTCAGCCCTTTAGCAGACCTGCTAAAAAAAAACATACCAACAGAGAAACACCTAAAACACCCCTCTCACGCAGAACAGAACTCGTTCCAACAACTAAAGCGCCTTATCACCTCCCAGCCCTTTCTTTTGAATCCTAATTATGACAAACCCTTTATCCTACAAACGGATGCTTCTAACAGTGGTGTTGGAGCAGTCTTGTCCCAAACTGACGACCACCAACAAGAGCGACCTATTCTCTTTATTAGTCGTAAGCTATACCCCAGAGAAACCCGCTATGCTGTGATCGAAAAAGAGGCATTGGCCATTAAGTGGGCAATAGAAGCACTCCGTTATTATCTTGATGGTAGAAGCTTCCTCCTTTACACAGATCATGCCCCTCTTGAGTGGCTGTCCCAGAACAAAGGACATAACCCCCGAATCTTAAGATGGTTCCTAGCTCTCCAACCTTTCCAATTCACCGTTCACCACCGAAAGGAAAAGAGCAAGTCAATGCAGACTTCCTCTCCAGGTACCCTCAGGAACCTTTTCTTGTACACAAAAAGATAGGGTAGGGGGATGTAAGCAGGACCAAAAACATGGGGAAAATTACTCGATGTCCGTACACCCAGCTGGACTCCTTACCGTCCGTACGACGCGGACGAGGAAGCCGTTGCAGACTGTCCGATAATGCAAAGCCTTTTCCCCGTCCCACAGTTTGCCGAACTTGACCCGGAAGTCGTTCCTCCTGGAAGCGGCGGGACTCAGTGGCCGGACCAATGGGAAAGCAGCCAAAGAGGTCGAGAGGAGCAGAAAAAGCCGGAAGCCACAACCGTCAGGGCGCCCGCTGAAAGGAAGCCGACGGACATCGGAGCAGACGCCGACGAAGCCAAGAACGCCGCACCATCCCGAGAGGCCGTCAAGGAAGCTCCAGACGAGGATTCGGAGGACCCCGATCTCTGGACAGAGGAGTGGTGGAGCCCGGAGGACACGCATGAGCCGCCACAACTCAGGAGAGTTGTGGCAGACAACGTGATCTTGGTACTCCGGGGGAAGCCATACCAAGGAGAACGACAAAGAGCCGCGAGGACCACCTGACAGCCCTACTGAAAGAGGAGCCCAGGAAGATAACCCCGAAGAGCGTTCTGGACCCTACCAAGGAACTGATTATCATTTTCTCAGACTTTAGTCTTTCCACGTTATACTTACCTCCTGACTGTTTAAAAACCGTCAATAAAAATCCTGCACCATACAACCTCTACGACCTCCTCGCTTCTGTTTCCGACCTTCCCTCCGACAGTGAGGTAGTATTTTTATAAGAAGACCTGGGGAAACGCTGGGTGATAGGAAATTTGTGCCTGCCCAGTGATCCCACTAACTTTCCTACACAGAAATGTAGGGAAAATGCAATTTTGTTTTAGCTAAATTTGAGGTTTGCAGGGAATTCTGGGTGAGAAAATGTTGGGGGATCCACGCAAGCCAAACCTCCCTAGATTCCCCGGGGTTTTTAGTTTTCATAAATGTCTGGGTTTGGTAGGGTTCCCTAGATGGCCGTCGTTTTGTGATAGATAATTTGATGTCTAAACAGCTGGGGCTGGAATTTTGCCTGAGTTCCAAAGAAATATTAATTGGTTTAAAGACCGGAGGGAACCCCAGTCGTAGGGCTGTAATCGCAATTATCATAGTTAGTGCACTCCGATGTATTGCCTGGGCATGGATTGATTCAGTGTCACCTAGAATACCTGAATTCTGGGCTATACTCCGGCAGACTTGTGAATGTGAAATGGCTGTTGCCAAGGCCCAAGGACCCCGGGCAGTAAAAAAGGTGGAGAAGATCTGGTCGAAATTGCACTGGATGTAGCAGTTTGTACTGAGCGCTTAAGCTGTTGATACATGAAGCTAACTGACCTAAAGTATTTCTCACATACAATTAGTGTTTAGTCTGCTTTCCTCTGTCTCACGTACATTCTTTTTCTTTCCCTCATTGAATTTTGTTGAATCATGAACTACTATTGATGTGATAATGTTTATATAATTATCTGATAAAAAAGAATGATGTAAGAATGCTGTCAGAATGTTCTGATCACTCTGACTTATGGGATAAAATGCAATAAAAATGTAATTAAAAAAAAAAAGATAATTGGATGTCTCCATAATATGTTTTGGGCCCTTCCCTGTCGCAGGCGCTTGTCCCACTCACACAAGTGAGGTACCATTTTTATAGAGAGACTTGGGGTTCTTCCAGGTGGATGGAAGTTTGTGGCTCCTCACAGATTTCAGAACTTTCCTTTACAGAAATGTGAGGAAAATGTGTTTTTTTTAGTCTAAGTTTGAGGTTTCCTAGGGACTCTGGGTAAAAAAATGTGGTGTGAGCCAGCACAAGTGAGCCCACCCTGGATACCCCTAGGTGACTATTTTTCAAAAATGTACAGGCTTGCTAGGTCTCCCTATATGCCGGCTGAGCTATTGCCCAAAATCCACAGCTAGGCACATTGCTAAAAAAAAAGGCTCCATTTTCAGTGGAAAATGTGATGTGTCCATGTTTCGTTTTGGGATGTTTCTTGTCACAGGCACTAGGCCTACCCTCACAAGTGAAGTACAATTATGATTGGGAGACTACGGGGAATGCTAGGTTTGTGGAACATTGTGTCTCCCCACAGATTCAAGAACTTTCCATCACAGAAATGTGAGGAAAATTTGGGTTTTTTAGACAAATTTTAAGATGTGCATGGGATTCTGGGTAAAAAAACATGGCGAGAGCCACGCAAGTCAGCAAATCCTGGATTCCTCTTGGTGTCTAGTTTTCAAAACTGTACTGGTTTCCTAGGTTTCCCTGCATGCCTGCTGAGCTAGGGCCCAAAATCCACAGTTAGTCACATTGCAAAAAAGGGTCAGTTGTCAGTGGAAAAATGTGATGTGTCTACGTTGCATTTTGGGCCATTTCCTTACGCGGGCACTAGGCTTATCCATACAAGTGAGGAAACATTTTTATCAGGAGACTTAGGGAAACACAGAATAGTAGACCAAGCGTTATTACCATTTGTCTTACTCTGCATTTGTGCCTTTCAAATGTAAGACAGTATGTAAAAAAGAAGTCATTTTGAAAAATGCCCTCTAATTCACATGCCAGTATGGGTACCCAGAAATTCAGAGATGTGCAAATAACCACTGCTTTTATATTCCATATCTTGTTCCTATTTCAGAAATACATAGGTTCCCTTGATACCTATTTTTCACTCTTTATATTTTACCAGTGGCAGAACAAAACTTGAGAGGGCTCCCCTGCAAAGTACATGCATGGGGCCCCCGACATTACGGATCCATTTCAGAGGTCTCAGGCCAGGTACCTGCCTGTGCCGGAGGGGGCCCCCAAGAGCTCGGGCCCCTCCGCACCACAGGGGGTATGGGGGCTTTTGTTACGCCACTGTATTTTACCAAATGAATTGCTATGTCCCCGGAGCACAATGAAAAACCATTGCAATGTGCTGCTCAGTTATTGGCTCTGGGTACCTCGGGTTCTTGGTGAACATACAAGTCCTATATATCTCCACAGCCATAAGGATCTAGCACACGTAATGGTATATTGCTTTCAAATATCTGCCATAGTTAGAAGAAGTTAAAGGTGAAAATGTAGGCACACATGGCTGTTTTTATTAACTCAATTTTAATATTTTTTTATTTCAACTGTTATTGTCTGTAGGAAAACCTTGAAGGATCTACACAAAAAACCCCTTGCTGAATCGAGAATTTTATCTAAATTTCAGAAATGTATAGCTTTCCGGGATCCACCATTGATTTCAAACCCATTTCTACCACTTACTGGAAGGAAGGTGAAAGCCCAAAAAATAGGAAAAATGGGCTATGTACCAGTAAAATGCCAAAACTGTGTTGAAAAATGTGGGTTTCTGACAAAAGATAGCCTGTTCCTGAAATCTGGGAAGATGGCAATTTTAGCACCACAAACCCTTCATTGATACCATTTGCAGGGAAAAACCGAGACGCTTTCTTCTGCAGCACTTTTTTCCAATTTTTCCCAAACCCCCCCACATTTAGCTGTATTTTGACTAATTTCTCAGTACCCTCCAGGGGAATCCACAAACACTGGGTACTTTTAGAATCCCCAGGATGTTGGAAAAAAGGACGCAAATTTCGTGCATATTCCTTATGTGGAGAAAATGTTATGGGTCCGTATGCGTGAATTACCCCAAATAGCCAAAAAAGACTTGGCACAGGGTGGGAAAAGGCCTGACAGCAGGGGGTTAAATAAAAAGACACAAACAAAACACATATAAATCAGAGTTCCTCCATGTGTCATCAAGGTGCTCAAACCACTCTACCAGATCTTGTGGTGCGAGGCTGAGGAGACACAGATGAATCCGCCGCCTCAGGCACTGGCGAGCTAGCCACTGAGGTACTCCTGGGGCTCGCCTGGCCCTCTGATGAAAGAGTCTCACTCCAGGTGTCTGGAATCGACAGACTCTGAGGCAGGTGCTTGAAATGCCTCATAATGAACTTCCCAGGATGGTGAGCAGTCATCATGTTTCCCTTACTAGTCAAAACTTGCAATGGATCCGCATCAAATTGAGCATCAGATTTGCGTTTCCGCCTCTGCTTGACAAGGAAACGGTCTCCTTTCTGAAATGTAATGTCCTGAGCACATTGATGCTTGACTGCATAAGTCCTACTAAACAATGAGGGAGGGTAGAGGTATAAGGAAGTGGACTCGTCCTCCAAGAAGCAATCAGATAACCAAAAGAGAGTCCCTCCCGGAGAGATGGAAAAGAAGTGTAACCTCTTTGGAGGGTAGGGAAAGAAAAAGTTCTTTTTAAATAACCGTCACCCACCAGGGTTGCCCCATGGTGGCATGCTTCATCATAGGGTTCCTCCCTGCCCTACTAAGGACAGGGGCATGCTGCTACCAGTGGAGACACGGGAGCACTTAATAAAAGGATGTTCCTATACACCTATGTGGTTTCTAGTTATTATGAAGCATGCCACCATGGGGCAACCCTGGTGGGTGAGGGTTATTTAAAAGAACTTTTCTTCTCTGCCCTACAAAGAGGTTACACTTCTTTTCTATCTCTCCGGGAGGGACTCTCTTTTGGTTATCTATCTGCATAAATCTTCATTCTGGACTTGTGAGATGAATCAGTGAGTCCAAATGTCTTGGCATCAATAATTGTTGTTTCAGTGGCCCACAGGGGAAGCCTGGTACCCATGACTATCGCGAACATCTGAATGGCCGGGTTTTTGCCAGGTGCAGAATGGGGGGTAGCTCTGTAGGCACGAAGATCAGTATGAAGAACAAACTTGAGCTCAAGTCCCTCTAGCGCAGCGCGCTGGACAGCCTTCTTAAGAGTGCTCATAAAACGTTCAACAATGTCATTTACTTGTGGCCATAAAGTGTACTTTTCTGATGCTTGATATTCAAATGAGTAAGAAAATCTTTGAATTCCCGACCATTGACTGGTGGGCTATTTTCAGATTTTAGAATGGATGGAACACCCCAGGTTGCAAATATGCATTCTAGTCTTTCAATTACTTGATCATGAGTGATTGTCAAAAGGTCTTCCACCAGAGGAAACCGGGAGTACTCATCTATAATTACCATGAGGTAATGGCCATATTCAAGGGGTCCGAAAAAGTCAACTGCAACTTTCTCCCAGATGTGTCTTGGAAGATCCTACATGTTCAAAGGATGCTGTGTTGTTTTAGGATGCTTACATGAAAGTGTTCGCAAGCCCACTCAGCAGCTAGGCTTTCTTTCTCAGATTTCGAGTAAGTTTGTTCAGTCTGCGACAAGCTTTGGCTAGCATAAGATACAATTCACCTTTGTGTGTTTGCATGTCCACTATATTGGGCAAGATTCACGCCCAAGCCCACTGTGTTGGCATCCACAACAATCTCTGTATGCAATTTCAGATCAAAATAAGCCATTTCAGTAGCATTTTCAATTGCATAATTATTCGTCTTGAAAGTTTGATCACACTCCCATGATCACCGAAATGAAACATTCCATTTTGTTAACTCTCTCAGTGGGGAACTCACAGTGGCATAGTCACAGATGTACCTGGAACAGTAGCTGGCCACACCAACAAAACGCAACATGGTTACATATTGGGGAGGCGAGGTAGATGACAAAGCCTGAACCCTGGCTGGATCTGGGCTCATTCCCCCTTCCGAGAAAATGTGCTCAAACAATTGCATGTTTGTTCTGTGAAATTCGCCCTTTTCAGCATTCAATATAAGACCTGCGTCAGCAAGTAGATTGCACACTTGTGTAAGGGCTCTATCATCAAAGCATGCAATGACATCTTGAAAATTTCGCCAGCTGTAGACACTCCGAAACTCAAACATTTTTTATCTGAACAAACCAACATGAGTTGAAAAGGTAGTATTGTACCTGCAATTTTTTTCCAGTTCAAGCTGATGATATCCTTTGCTCAGATGAAGGAGCGAAAATACTTTGGCATCATTCAACTAAGTAATCATATCAGCAATTTGCGGACCTGGGTGTCGTTCTCATTCGATTGCCTTGTTTGCTTGAAGCATGCCAACACAGATTCGCACAGACCCTCCGCTGTCCTTTTTAGGTCCCACCACTATCGGCGACACCCATGACGTTGGACCAGTAGAGCGCTAAATGATATATTGGCTTAGTAAAGTCTTGATTTCTTTTTCAACAGCCTCTTGTAGATGAAATGCAATTCGACTCTGTTGTTTAGTAACAGGACGAATGTCCTCATTAATGTGTGGCTGCACTTTCATGGTCGTAAGCTTTCCTAATCCATGAAACAAGGATGGAAACTGACTCACTATGTCATGATGAGCATTGATATTGTAATTCACAGAGATTAGTTCCATGTCAGCAGCAGTGCTGAAGCTGAGCAAACATGCACTTGATGAAGTGCCTTGAAGGACATGAATTGTGGCTTGTACCTTCGTCTTTTTATGTTTCATGGTCGCCATAAATGAACCATGACTTTGCAGTGGTGTTGAGGCTGCCCACATGTATACTTTGGTTTTCGATGGTGTGAAACGGGGCACCAGAGACAGTTCATGGTACTTTTTGGCTGGAATAATATTTATTGATGCACCACTGTCTATGATAAACGGTATATAGCAGCCATTAACCATCAATGTAATTTTGGGACAATGTCCAAATGATTGTTGCGATTTCACTTGTCAATTCTTTTCCAACTTGTATTCTTTCTTGCAAGAAATCAGATCTACATGTGTACATCTTGCAATAGTCAGCATCGACATCGCACACCCGACTTCTTCATTTTCACTTGACAGTAACGTCAAAGAACCTTTTGACGAGGAACTAGATGACAATCGGCCTCTTTCAGTTTCTACTTGCCTCAACTAATGTTGCTGTTAACTTGTGTGAGGTTGACTGGAATGCTTCTGGAACTTTATGACGGTCATTTAGTTTCCACAATGTGACACACTGCAGCCATTTTCTCTTTATGACGTAACAAACTCGCATTTTCTCTCACTTTGCAAACTGTTACAAAATGGTTCTCGTTTACCGCAGCCTTTACATATCTGAACAATGGTGAGACATTTACCTTTATGTGGAAAGGAAAATTCCCAACGAAAGCACAGCTTCTTCTTCTTCTTCAGAGACATCACTTTGCAGCCTTCGACTTTGTGTTTTTTCTTGCTTTTCATACTGAACTCTGATTCACTCTGGGCTTCCCCGGCCTCCATGTCATCGGCTTATTTGTCAGCACGTTCTTCATCTCTGCCCACTATGAGTACACGCTCCAGACTGAGCGTTTCTCTCAGCATTCAGCATCTGTAGGAATCGGACAGGCAACTAACTATGACTCTGAAACAAATGGTTTCTTCATCATTGAATTAATTAAACTCACAGTATTTGACGAGCATCTCAAGTCTTTCAAAAAATTCATCCATTGTTTCACCATCACTTTGTCTCTCTTGATTGAAGATGTACCTCTCATAGTTAACGTTCTGCAGCGTATTGAATTTGGTGTTCAGTAATTCTTTAATTTGAGGTATGAAGTTTCTTCACCTCTGGGCATTTTCTTTATCACTTTTCTCACTCTGTTACCTGTGAGGTTTTTGAGATATTTTATGATCCATTTGTCATCTGCTTCTTCCCGCGCATCAATGAAGTCATCGAACGTTGCAATCCAGACAGTACATCTTGCACCAATATTCTGCTTCTTGGCAACATCGAAAGCAGATGGTGGTTTTAGGAATGCGGCAACTGTATAACAAAGTGTGGAACTTACTGACGAGGAGAGTGGAGTTCCCTCCAATACTGTTTGCTGTCCTTTAGGACCTGTCTCATTCATACCATCTCTAAGGCCTTGTCACGTGCTGGCCTCAGGTTCATCCTCAACAGATTCTGAGAATGTTCTTTCTTAGCCATTGGAGCTTTCAATCTTTGAAGAGCTTTGGAGTTGTACTGAGCCCCACCCAGCTGCTCCAGTGGGGTGCCTCTTCAGGTATCGACAGCTCCGTAAGAACAGCCCCAGTGCATTCACTTGGGCTTCTGCACCCGCAGATAAGATTGGATGACTCTCCTTTACTGTGATTCTGGTGAGTGAAATTGTATTTTATGTATTTAAGGCTTTGCTTTCTAACACCTGGTTGACCTCGGCCTTTTAGCACTTCCTTGCCTTTATCGACTTCTAATCACAGCGTTATTTTGTACTTTGCTGTCGCCGTTTGTTGACCTTTCTGTACCTGGTTGTCACTGCCTTTAGCGTTATCGTACTGGATTAATGATGGCTCTGGGTTGAGTTGTGGCATCACACTTCTTATCTCGGTCATATTAGCAATTTTCTGACCGATGATAAATGAAACTTTCTGTGGAGCCTTCACTCTCTTCGAAGGTCTTGTACTGGCTGAACTTGCGCTTTCACTCCACATACGCCAACCATTAGTTCTTCACTTCGACTAAGGCGCACATGGCACGCACAAACAGTTTGCTGGACCTCAGCAAACTCTCTGAAAGAGCACTCTCTACTCTTTGGGTTGCAGGGTTTGCGTATCCCCTATCTCTTCACCAGTTGTAGTGTCCTCCCCAGCCTGGTAGCATGTAAATGAAGTATGCCACACACGGAGCTCAGTATTACGTATCTTTATTCTCTAGAGTGTAACTGTTAACTGACACCTACTGCGTGGTGAATTTTATCAACCACACCCAAACACTTACGTCACTAGACTACAGAGTCCGTTAGGGAACATACGAGTCCTGCACTCTATAATACACAAGACACTGCATTCAGCAGCTGAGGAGGATTATAATAAGGTGGAGAATTAGAGGGAAGCAGAGGAGGCAAAGCATGGGATGTACAGGCTCCAAATGATATTAGAGCTCATTAATGAGCTACAGCTGATTCGAACCAGACAAACTCCAAGGCATCAGGCTATCCACACACACATACAGGTATTGTGTTCATGTCATCTTTTAGCATCTACCCAGGGGCTTTAAGTGGGCTGGGTCCCTCCAGGTCTCAAACTTGGTAGTATTTTAGAATGGACATTGAAATGGGTCCCTATCGGGCCCTATATTCATGTCCTTAACTTTACTGGGAAAAACACTCATGATTTCTGAACAACTTAATGCAATAAATCTTCAGGTCATCCATGTCAGTGATACAAGTTCCCATTTAGACCATATATTTTACTGACTCTTGCACTCCACTAGGGAGCTAGCTATAGCCAGGATGTTGTCTTTTTGTATTTTGTTGTTCGTTTAGCATATTATTCTTGTATAGTGCACGCTTTGAAATGAGTCACCTCCAGGTGTTTAGAAGGGCTCTGGAATTCGTTTTATTGAAATGCAGTATTAGAAATCAAGCTTAGGCTAACAAAGGCCAACATTATGCTTTCCTCCATCTTGAAATGACATCATAATACCCCACATGATCACTGCCGCTGCTCTTTTCTCTACTGTAATAAAAAACTGTGAGCTTTGCACTGAAGGACTGAGGCTTTCCCAGTCTTAGTGAATGTGATGTACCCAATCAAAAACAACCTGGCTATCGCAGTCCACATTACATACTATGTATCAAATCATGTTACCTGAATAGATCTCTGAATCCAATGTAAGTGTATTATGAGAGAATCTTCAAATGTATTCTTTAGTAAAATGTTTCTTCTTGCTTGTTCCCCATTGGTGGACATCCTGGTAACTATGTTCTTGTATAGTGAACGTATGAAATCCTTTGTCTAAAGTCCTATAAAAGGACCTACTTTTCCACTGTTATAAAGACCCAGTTTCCCTCACCTTAGAAGCTGAATCTATGCTGGATTTTCTATTGAACTTTACTGAGTCCTTGCACTTATGATTGATGTTCCAGCTTATGTATTCCTGCTTTATATTTTTAAAGTAAAACATTTAAACTTTAGATCACTTCTATCAATCTTATAGAGAATGTCATAACTTCAATCTGATGTGTACGATCTAGAAGTGAGATTGGTCCAGGTGGGGAGCACCAAAGTTCATACAGGGACTACACTGCTCCCGGTCCAAGTAATTGGTGTATATTGGGTAAGCAAATGAGTGAAAGATTCGCGCGCAGACAGGACCATGATTAAGAGGTCTAGAGTGGAGGCAAAAGGCAGTGTGAGTTTCTTGAGGTGCCTGTCAGTGGGTCCAAAAGGTGTTCAGAATACATGGTCATCCAATCCTTGGCTTCTCAGCAGAGCGCACACAGACAACCATTGACAAAGTCAATAGTCCTGGCTGGTTTCAGGGGCACGTCTGTTGCTGTGTTATTATATCTCGTGCAATAACAAAGCCCAAAATAGGGGTCATTGGCACACTATGGGAATCACCTATTTTGTTTACGTGGTTAAGCCATGCTTATAGCAACATAGGCCATGCCCCTTTTAGAGACCCCCAACTTTTTTCATCCCTGCCCTGCATCTTACCACTCTTTGAACGCTACGGTGGCTGGCTTATCCAAATGTGCTTCAAATACATTTAGACAATTCCCTTTAGCCACTCACATTATCTTTTCTAGTACACCAGATGAAATGAAGGGCACAAAGGCAGACTTTTATGGGACCAACAGCTTTCCCAATATAATAATTCACTGTGTGGATGGCAGGCACACATACACACATCTCAATATGTTCCAAGAGAGTTTATTTGCAAATTTAGAGCCATCACTCACTAAACGTGCAGAGGATGTTCAAATGCAGAGTATCTAGTCACTGACCTAGTGCCATGGTTTTTAGAAGCACACGTGATAACTACTAGTCCTGACACTGAGCTCTGTATTACTGGTTTACAAAAGGAAAACTAGGGGCAACTGGTTGCTAGGTAAGTCAACCCCTTTGAGAATCTTTGGACAAAGTCTAGGCATGCCTAATAGTGTCCTACCTTGTTGTGTCCCACACATAGGTCACAGTGAATATACCATCTGACTATGAAATAGGTGGAATAGGACACCCCTACACGAATCTACGGATAGGCAGGTACAATGCAGCACACATAGGAGATCACTGGTGAATCTTACATCCGGTGCACGGAAAAGTTGATTGCGCTGCAGGCACAAAAGTGGACTAGCACTACAGTATAGGCATCTTGTACATCATGTAACAATTCCAATGCTGCACAACATAGTAGACAATTACCGAAGTGCAAAAAAAAAATCAAACCATAGGTAAATCCTTGCCGGTACTCAATGAAAACATTGGTTGAGATTTCAAACATAATATGCATTTCTAAGCAGTAAACAATAATCTAGTACTCCTTCTTTGTCTTATCATCCCACTGCCTACACTAGGCATCTCACTAGGCGACCACGTGGCTATGCTTTCCCTCGCCCCACCCCAGTGTTGTGTGCATCACCCTAGTCTACAGGGACTAGCAGAATGCCGACACTGTTTAATATCTACCGACATCCTCTTTTCAGCCTGAACCCAATCTTACGCTGACGACGCTCAATACTACATCATGTTCCTCGACCCTTAACAGACCCTTAACAGATCTGGCTCTCTTGATCTCGGAGGTTCGAAAGTGGATGCACACAAACCAAGAGAGAACTGAGGTAATCGTCCTCACTGGCCAAAGTGGATACCCTGGCCATCTGTGAGCTTAAATACAACCTGTTAAAGGTATTTATAAAAAAAACAAAAAAACTAGACTTTTTTTGGCCTTTACGGCTGCCCCAGCACCTCAGGTCAAAGGTTGCTCATTAACTCTCCTGCAGCAAAGCCTATTTTCCTCCTCCTTTCCCTTGAGAAATGTTCCCCGATAATGGTTGTTGCATTACATTTTAAACTAGATTACAAGGTTGCAAAGAGCTCAAATGCAGCCGGTCTCTATTTTCCGATTGAGTGCAAGAGACTAGGGCTTCTCTTCTTGCCGCTCTTTAAACTGACTGCCCATGAAACAGCATATCTCTTTCAAGGTATTATGGCTGGTACCTCTCTGTATTTATCACCAGACCCCAGACACTTGATCAAAAACAACAATAATCTTCATCTCATTTGCGCCATAGTTCTTACCAGAGCAAACTTTCAATCCACAAAATCAAATTCAGTTTTTGAGGTGACTGCTATTTTTGTACATGCAGGGCCTCTTTTATGATTCACCCAAACAATGTCTGGCTGACTCCTACTCAGGTTAGAGTCAGGAAAAAGCTGAAGTCCTGTCTGAGCAGAAAGCTATTAAGACCAGCTCCAAGAGACCCCTCTGAGTGATAGACACTATATAAATGTTGTCACACATGCAGTTATATGTTCAGGCTTCACAACTGACCTTCTCTTAACGGAAACCTTCTCACTCTCTACAGATGGTAGAGCAGCCTGCAGGCAGCATTTCCTTCACTGCTGATGTTACAACTGGAAACATGTCCACTGTTGTGCCCAAAATGCACCAATAGGTTTTCTGTGTTTTAGAGAGGGTTGTTTTAAAAGGGGCCACCTAATCCATAGACCAACCAAAGACCTAACATAAGATATCTATATGGCCTCTAATTCCCATATTCTGCATCTAGTGCCCCATCACAGTGCTGCAACAACCTCAACATCTAATTGACAAAAATGTAAGTGCAGCACCTGAACTCCCCTATCCCCACCTGCTCTTTGGAGGCGTCCACTTTCTCCAGTGGCACAAATGTTTGCCTCACTTTTTGGCCAGGTCTCCTGCCTAATAGCTTCTCTGGATACATTTAAAGAATGGCTGGTTGTGCAGGCTAAAGAGATGTGGAGGCACTACAACTGGATGTGCTGCCACAGGTGGAAGGAAAGTGTTTTGTGTTGGTTGTGGGTGAGCAACTGGTGGCTTTGTCTGACACTCATGCTCCCCCACTTTGATTCATTCACAAATGTCCAGTCTCTTCCTCTAGGTGCATCACATCTACAGTATCGTCTGCATGGGTTTGTAGGAAGTTGTGGAAGTGTAAGAGAACAGTGGCCATGTCAGGGTGCATAATGCTTTTGCTAAATTAACACATAATGGGCCAACGGTACTATATTTGTGGTCAAACAAATAGTACGATGTAACTAAATGTACAGGTTGCATGTCCTCTCTCTATCACTTTAAGTGGGACACAAATTGCTACACTAATTCCTGCAGCTAGATTGGAGATCGTTAGACTACAAGTTCCACAGTACATTCAAAGTAAATCACAGGTATGGACTTATTGGGGCATATCCATACTCTGGATTTACGATGTATACAAACTCACCTTCTTTCTGTGTGATTCGTCACCTCTAAGGTATGCACTCAGTTTTCCTGCATATCAGTGCCAGACTGCAGTTGTCACTTTAACAGAAGGGTGGCGGGTTACTCACCTGCCACTGTGCCTCGCGAGAAGAAGTGCCAACATGACTCCAACTCCTCATTTTGTTGAAACAGGCTTTAAGTGAGCTGCTCTGTGGGGGGGGGAGGTGGTCTGAATAAATCTACCACACATTGCTGAATTTCCTGTCTCTTTGCAGCTAACTGCTTTGCATCTTCTTTGCGTATCTCTTCCTTAGTCTTGATTGCAATGCTCACAGCATTTATCCTCTGAGTGATGTGAGCTCAGATTTTGATATTTTGTGGACTGCAGCACCTTTAAGGATCCCTAACGATTTGCATAATTTTCACTGACAATGATTCACATTTATTTCCCTTTTAGTTCTAGTTCTCATCCAAAACATGTTTTTGGAAAGTGTTTCACCAAACCCCTCGGGAAATAGACAAATTAGCAGTGGTATTATCAATTATAATTTTTAAAATGACATATCTGGTTTTAATGTAGGTTCACTGTCATGCTTTCCATGTTTTATCTCTACTCATGTGCTCTTTAGAGAGGTTTGTTTCTGTACCGGACTTTTATCCAATGATTTAACACTGGAGGATGCTTGTCTGTTCGAGTGCGTGGATTGCGTTTAATTAGCTGGCCAACAGGTTTCCATTGTCAGGGTGCCAGCGGAATGTGGTCGTCTCTCCAGGAGAGATCGCAGATCTCAGTGTTTACTTGCACCCTATGGTCTCCCGTAATCTCTAGGCCATCACGGAGGGTGCTAGTGGAATGCCCAGTCATTCCAGGGGAAATGAGCCAGGAACAAAAACTAAATTGATACCTAAAAAATATTAAAAGACAGACGGTTGTTGCCTGTAGAGACAGATAATCCTTTGTCTCCCTTTGTCAAAGGATTTCTCTCTATTCTTGCTTCCTCCCAACAGGAAAACGACCTACCACAATTTACTGGTTTACAGGACCTGCAAGATTGAGCCAGATGTGGTCCATTACTCATCATAGGGTTTTCTGATCACCTGCAATAGATACACCTAAGGTTCACTAATAAATGTAGCACTGATCAGGAAAACAAATTGCATGGAGATTCAACACATTAACATTGTTTTTGCAGCTCATATAACCCTATCTTCAGCTAATCTATCATAAGGTGGATTTCTACTCCCTTTATAAGGCAGTTTGTGTGGAACACAAAGTCGCTTACTGTCTCCAATTTTGAGCTGTTGGATCAACTACTGTCTCTAGTCCAAATTTTAGGCTCGACACTCTAACCTGTGAACCTCAGGGCTATTAGGAGGAATGTACTCAGATTAACAGATTGAATGTTATCCATTACTGTGTGCTGTGTGGAGGCTCGTCCAAGGGTGCCCTTCTTGCCTCTCAGCTGTTTCTCGTGGCTGCACCGTGGTCACCTCCCTGGCTCCTCATCTGTGCCTGGCAGCCTCCCCAAGGACACCAAGCTTCCTCTTCAAATCTTGCTCCCCTAAGGCACAACCACCTTGCCCCTCAGCAGTCCCTGGTCTGTCACCTACGGGACTCCTCTTTAAGGATTCTATGCCCATGCAAAGTACAGCCAGAACTTCATTGACCATTTGTGGGTATCAAATTGGCATGGAGTGGCATGAATGCTGGAGTCACTAGTTTCTTCTGCTGACTAGCTGAAAAAAAGAAAATGCTTCATCACTCCCGCTAAAATCCCGAATGGAAAGCGTTGAGTATCAGTGGTCATGGCTTTTAGGCAGCTGTTCAAAATGGATACCAAGACTGCAAGTTCTCGCAAAAGGATCGAAATCTTGCGGGATCTTGTCAGAGAATTGAAACAAGATGCTTGACTTCAAAGTAAATCCTCTGGGAAAGTCTTACATCGTATTGTAAGTCATATACTAGGGATAATACTAAGAATGATATGCAGAGCTCTAAACATGCAGGTGATGGGGAGCTACATATCAAACTTTATTTAACCTATATCAAACATTATAACACTTACTTTATGGTCAAACTCCAGAGGCTGAAGCAGGCCTGTGGATTTGCCCGTTTCACTACCCTCTATCCAAGCCAGAACAGATGGGGTCAAATCCACAATATAAAAAAGAAGCTTAAGGGAAGGGCATAACAGCTCCCAAGCAGGTGTTGTTAGGCTGGCCTTGACATTAATCGCAAACACACCAATTTATGATGTATAGTATTCCAGTTGTCTTGCTTCATTCTACACAATACCCAACAAGATCATGGCTTTTATGAGCAATCTGGCTGCTGTTCAATTTTCCAATTAATAATAGCCCTAGCTGTCTAATTCATTTTCCAAAAATCGTACACTTACCATAGCTAAAGGACGTACATATTTGTTAGCCTACAAACTGAATTCGGCTACTGTAATCTCAGCAAAGTGTACAAACTGTAAACTGAATTAACATTCCTTAAAAAAAGACAAAGGAAATGTCACTTTTTGAAAGCACCACCCTCATCTACTCGTGTGACACTTTCTGGGTATTGGTAACAAATAGCCTGCTGCAGGCATTTTTGCAGGGACACAGCCATTACCACTCAATGAATTTACCATGCATCATTTATCACACACTGCTTCTACAATGCAAGATAAGGGTATTTAAAGGGGAACGACCTTTACAATGCGGGCTGAGCCACACGTGCCGTTTCCCCCCCAAGCGTAACAACGCGAGGCATATGCGTGGTTAAGGCAGATAGCGGTTTAGTGTCTGGATGGGCGGGGAGAGGAAGCGTCAGAACAGGAGGCTCCACACAATTATGCATGCAGGTAAGTGGGGCTGGGGCCCGGTTGAGGGGTCGGTTTTAGGCGTGGGGGTCGGTATTAGGGCTCAGGGCAGGGGGGTTGCGGTAGTTTTTTGACAGGGGTAGGGTTTTAGGGCTCAGGGTGGGAGGGTCGGGCAGTTTTAAGGGCTGGGGCCAGGTTTGGGTGGGTCGTTTTTAGGGGTGGTCTGTTTTAGGGCTCAGGGCGGGGGGTCAGGGATGTTTTTGGAAGGAGGGCAGGGTTTAAGGGCTCAGGGCAGGGGAAGGGGTAGTTTTGAGGACAGGGCAGGGGTATGTTTTAGGGCTCAGGAAGGGGGGCTGGGGTCAGAGTAGGTTTTGGTAGGGGCCAGGGTTTTCGGCATCAGATTTGGGGAAGGGAAGGGGATAGGATTTTAAGGCGGGGAGGTCAGGGTATTGGTAATTTACCACTCATTTCACTTTAGCAAACACGCCTTTATGACGAAATTCGTTGTAAAGGCATTTATAATAAAGCAATGACTGATTAAGATGCATTTGTTATTACATGCGTGCTTCTGTCATACAACCTTATTTAAGGAAGCATGTGTGTATGTATTTATGTATATGTGCGTATGTGTGTATATACATATATTAGGTAAAGGTGTTTTATGGGATTAGGGGTGGGTAGGAGTATAGGGAGGTAAGGGTACTTTTAGGCTTTAGGGGTGTGTAGAGGTGTAGGGTAGTAAGGGTGTTTTTAGGGTTTAGGGTGTGTAGGGGCATAGGGTGGTAAGGGTATTGTTTAGGGGTGGGTAGAGATAATGGGTGGTAAGGGTGTTTTTAGTGTTTAAGGGAGGGTGGGAGTATTTGGGTTGAAAGGGTGTTTTTAGGGTTTATGGGTGGGTAGGGGTATTGGGTAGTAAGGATATTTTCAGGGCCATGGAGTGGGTGAG
The DNA here is from genome assembly GCA_963921515.1 of Calotriton arnoldi. Classification (NCBI taxonomy): domain Eukaryota; kingdom Metazoa; phylum Chordata; class Amphibia; order Caudata; family Salamandridae; genus Calotriton; species Calotriton arnoldi. The sequence continues at coordinate 4,128,088 of CAWUFW010000089.1, read as the reverse complement.
GGTGTTGGGTGGTAAGGGTGTTTTTAGGGTTTATGGGTGGGTAGGGGTATAGAGTGGTAGGGTTATTTTTGTGGTTTAGGGGTGTGTAGAGGTATAGGGTGGCAAGGCATTTTTAGGATTTGGGTGGGTAAAGGTATTGGGTGGTAAGTGTGTTTTTTAGGGTTTCGAGGTGGGTAGGGGTATTGGGTGGTACGGGTGTTTTTAGGGTGGGTATGGTGTTTGTAGGGTTTAGGGGTGGATAAAGATGTAGGGTGGTAAGGGATTTTCCTGGCTTAGGGGTGAGTAAATAAAGAAAAAAATTATATTTAAAATAATTTTAAGAAGGCTGTTACAATTACAATATATATATATATATATATATATATATATATATATATATATATATATATATATATATATATATATCTACTGGCGGTCGCCAGTAGATAGTTATAGTTAGGACCTATCTTCCATAGGAAATCCGCAACATTCTATTTGAAATAACGTTGGCGCCGGTTGACGAATCTTCGCGAAATTTTCCAACTTGTTGGGGCGCTCCGGTCCGTTCCTATCCTGAAAGTCTCGGGGTGATTCGTCAGCGGGGCCGAGAAAAAGGGGGTCCCAAAACGTGTTTTCCCCATTCATTTTTCCATAGGAACCGTTCATCGCGGCTACAGCCCGAACTGCTGAACGGAATTACACCAAATTTGGCAAAGAGGTAGCCTTTGGTTCAGTGTCGTGCCTTTTGCTTAAATGGTGTAAATCCGTTCAGTAGTTCCTGAGAAAATCAAAAGTAAAGTCACATATATATCTATGGCCGAGTAGGGTCCGCGTACCCTCCCGATCACGAGCTGCATGCTAATTGGCTGAAAAGTGGCTGTCAACACTCCAAATCAGGAAGTGTTGGCAGCCATTTTGTCCCGACAGAAACAAGTGCGCAAAGCGCAAAAAGGGGGCAGGGTATAAACACCCTGATCCCCTAGGTCTGCTCAGGGGGTCCCACAAGGAACCCGTGGGCAGAAAAAAAGCATTTTTTTAAAAAATCGGCGGGATGCGCTTAGGGTGCGTGGATCCCGCCGTGATTAGAAGGCACAGAAACACGTCGCCAAACGCAACAAGGGGGCAGGGTAGAAACACCCTGACCCCTAGGTCTGCTCAGGGGTCCCACAAGGACCCCTGGGCAGAAAAAAGCATTTTTAAAAATCGGCGGGATGCGCTTAGGGTGCGCGGATCCCGCCGATAAAAAATCGAAGCGCGGTCTCCCGCGCTTTGATGCTATTTTGCCCCCGGGTGGCCCAAGTCCCGGGGGCATGCGAGGGTGGGTTTATATTTTATGTGGGGGCCTCTAAGGCCCCCAAGCCCCGAGGACCGCCACCCCACGGGGCTTTAAATAAAAATGGTGCGGGAGGGCTCTCCGCCCTCCCGCAGCCCCGGGGACCGCCACCTCCCCGGGGCTTCTTTTTTTCTTAATTACCTGTGTGGGGGGCTCCAGCCCCCCCACACGCCCCCGGGTCCGCCACCTCCCCGGGGCACTTAGAAAACAAATGTGGGGGTCAGTTTTGGACCCCCGAAGTCCCGGGGACCACCACCTCCCCGGGGCTGGCACCCCTCCTGGAGCCTGTGGTGGCCCTGGGGACCGCCACCCCCCAGGGCCGGCTCCTGCAGTGTCCCGGGGTGCCTAACCCCGGGACACTGCTGTTTGCAATGGCAGGACGGGAGCCTCGCGGCTCCCGTCCTGCCATTGCAAACTGCTTTGCTTCATTGAAGCGAGAGCAGGGAAACCTGCTCTCGCTTCAATGAAGCAAAGCAGAATTGCTTTTCCATAAGGGGAGCTGCATGTCAGCAGCTCCCCTTATGGAAAAGCAATGCCGGCTCCCGCAGGACGCAGGGAGCCGGCGGGACCGTGCGGGGATTGGGGACCCCCCCATGGTCCCCAACGAGTGGCCAGGCCCCAAGGGATGGGGTCCCCGGGGCCATTAGTGGCCCGGGAGGGGGGCCACGCAGCCCCCCTCCCGAAAAAAAAAAGTTGAAAAAAAAAAAAAGACAAAGGTTGTCCTTGGGGCGTGGGGTCCCCGGGGCCATTAGAGGCATCAGGAGGGGGGCCACGCAGCCCCCCTCCAAAAATAAAAAATAAAAAATATGGTGGCATGCCCCGGGGGATGGGGTCCCCGGGGCCAATAGAGGCCCAGGGAAGGGGGCCACGCAACCCCTTCCCGTTTAAAAAAAAAAAAAAGAAAATCCTCAGGCCCCGGGGGATGGGGTCCCCGGGGCCAAAAGTGGCCGAGGAAGGGGGCCATGCAGCCCCCTCCCATACAAAAAAAGAAAAAAAAAAAAAGACCGGCATCGTGCCGGAGGCCCCGCCCCCTTGCTGCAGCAGTGTGCAAACACGCCCCCTGGTGCGTTGTAAGAAGGGGAAGTAATTCCCCTTGAATACTGGGGGTCCCTGGGGGCCAACTAGCCCACCAGGAACCTCCAGTATGCGCCAGGGAGCTGCATTGCTGAGAGGTGTACAGAGGCCACGCCCCTTTTTACACCTCTCTGCAACGCAGCTCTGTGGCGCTTTTTGGAGGTACATGGTGGGCTAGTTGGACTCCAGGGACCCTCAGGATTCAAGGGGACTTAATCCCCAAACTTAAAACGCGCCATGGGGGCGTTTGCACAGTGGTGAAGGGAGGGGGCAGGGCTTCAGGTGACATGTGTGCAAACAGGCCCCGTGGCGCGTTTTAAGATGGGGAATTAAATCCCCTTCAATCCTGAGGGTCCCTGGGGGACAACTAGCCATCCAGGTACGTCCAGAAAGCGCCACAGAGCTGCGTTGCAGAGAGGTGTAAAAAGGGCGTGGCCTCTGAACACCTCTCTGCAACGCAGCTCCCTGGCGCATACTGGAGGTACAGGGTGGGCTAGTTGGACCCCAGGGACCCTCATGATTCAAGGGGACTTAATCCCCCAATTTAAAACACGCCACAGGGCATGTTTGCACACATGTCACCTCAGGCCCCGCCCCCTCCCTTCACCATTGTGCAAATATTCCTCTAAAATCAGCCGAACTACGAATTCCGATTTACTCACCTGTTATCAGGAGAGACCTCAGTGCTGCATCTTTGAGCCCAGTACTGATCCTGAAAAGTAATTTTAACCGTACTTACCAGTAACTTGATTTTCCTTCCATAGGCTAACATTGACTGGTTTCACTTGGAAATTCTTCTAAGTGTGGAGTTTTGCAACTTTATAATATTCCTTTAAAATCAGCCGAACTACGAATTCCGATTTACTCACCTGTTATCAGGAGAGACCTCAGTGCTGCATCTTTGAGCCCAGTACTGATCCTGAAAAGTAATTTTAACCGTACTTACCAGTAACTTGAATTTCCTTCCATAGGATATCATTGCCTGCTTTTTGCTGAAAAAGTTTGTTGATTTTTGAAACATACAAATATTCCTCTAAAATCAGCCGAACTACGAATTCCGATTTATTCACCTGTTATCAGGAGAGACCTCAGTGCTGCATCTTTGAGCCCAGTACTGATCCTAAAAAGTAATTTTAACCGTACTTACCAGTAACTTGAATGTCCTTCCATAGGCTAACATTGACTGGTTTCACTTGGAAATTCTTCTAAGTGTGGAGTTTTGGAACTTTATAATATTCCTCTAAAATCAGCCGAACTACGAATTCCGATTTACTCACCTGTTATCAGAAGAGAACCCAGTGCTGCATCTTTTAGCCCAGCACTGACCCTGAAAAGTAATTCTAACCGTACTTACCAGTAACTTGTATTTCCTTCATAGGAATCCATTATCTGGTTTTCAGCAGAAAAGTTTCAAAGTGTCGATTTTCACAAACTACAAATATTCCTTAAAAATCGCCTGTATGACTTAAACGCATTCTTTCAACTGTTTACAGGAGATGCACCAGTGTTGGATCCAGGATCCACCACTGAGTAAGAAAAAAGTAACGATAACACTACTTACCTGCTAAGTGAATTTCCTCCCATAGGATAACATTGGTGATTCTATGTGTAAAAGTTTGTGTCAAGTTTTAAAATACAATAATATTCCTTAAAAATCACTACTGTAACCAAAACGCTTTTACTCAACTGTTTACAGGAGATGTCCCAGGACTGAATCTAGGATCCAGTCCTGTGGTTAGAAAAGTAATCCATAAAGTAACTAATTGCATTTAACTAGAAATTCACATTGAAGTCAATGTTGCATTGTGTTTGAAATTGTGTTGCCCATTGCAACAACTGTAACTACTGTACTTAAAAGTCTATTGCTTATTTGCAAAGTATTTAAACTAAAGTAATTCATTCTGAGAAAGTATATTTTGTAATGTAATGTATAATGTAATTACAATGTAATTTAAAAAATAAAATATCTAAAGATATATAATTGTTTAAAAAAATGTAGTAAATCAGTATAAAAAAATATATATAACAATTAATACATTTAAAAATTGTCATTTACAAAACCTTTGACATTCACTGAAAAAAACCATAGGTTTCAGACATGTTATAGTTAGGAATTAGCATTTAAAAAACCTTTGAAATTCACTGAAAAAAACATAGGTTTCAGGCACGTTATAGTTAGAAATTAGCATTTAAAAAACCTTACAAATTCACTGAAAAAACCATAGGTTTTAGGGACAGTTATAGTTAGTTGGACATTGCACTCGTACAAAACCCGTGAAATTCCCCGTTATAGTTAGTTCAGCTAACTATAACTCGCGCCCCGCAATGCACTGCTGATGACGTCACATATTACATCACTCATGACATGGTCAGTGACATCACTGATGACATCACTGATGACATCTCAAATGACATCACTGATGACATCACTGATGACATCATCCACGTGATAATCTGATGCACCGCCTCACACCCTAATATAACCTTTGATACACCCACTCTAAATTACAGACTGCCATTCGCAAAACCATAGACACTCCAACACCAATAACTACATACCCACTCACTGATTCTTAGGTCTACACACACACATCCACTCACTCACCGTACAGTCACTCATACTTACGGTCACTCAGTACAGGACTATCATATGCACTCATACTCCTATATAGACACTCAAACACCGCCACTCATCCATAGAGGTACTCACACACCTAGTCAGTCATGCAAATAATTAAACACACTGCCATTTACTCACCTATACAGTTATACACACACCAGCTCACTTACTCATACAAATACTAGCACATTCTTACGCTCTCATACAATCACTGATACAAGCACACACTCATCCATACAGTCACTCTCACGATCACACACTCTCGCTTATAGCTATTTATATACTCCAACACACATATATACTGCCTTTCACATATGTAGTTACTCACACATGTACCACTGCGACATACATTCACTCACTAACACACTCTTACACACACTTACCCACCCATACAGTCTATCACAGATGCACTCTTGAAACCATCCACCCAGTGAATCACCCACTCACACATCTATGCAGAGAGTCGCACACACCCCACCCACACAAACACTCAGGCACCCATACAGATACTCAGACAACCAATCAATAACTCATATAGACACTCATGTAGCTATTCACAAACCCATGCAGCCACTTACACAGCAACAGACAGACGGATACAGACATTCACCCAGTTTAGTCACTAACCCATGCATTCAGTAAAGATACGTTTAATCACTCACTTATAGAGTTAGTCACGCACCTACTAAATCATCCATACAGACACTTATACACCCACTCATTCTTCAATACGCCTTTCCCTATATATATAAAAATATTTAAACTTTTCAGAAACACACAGTCACTGGATGATGTCATCAGTGATGTCATTTGAGATGTCATCAGTGATGTCATCAGTGATGTCACTGACCATGTCATGAGTGATGTAATATGTGACGTCATCAGCAGTGCATTGCGGGGCGCGGGTTATAGTTAGCTGAACTAACTATAACGGGGGAATTTCACGGGTTTTGTATGAGTGCAATGTCCAACTAACTATAACTGTCCTAAAACCTATGGTTTTTTCAGTGAATATATATATATACATAACATACGTGCTGCACTCGGTGGGAACAAACTGGTACTGACCACATTGCCACCAGTGCAATACATATTAATAGACATTAAAGAGCAATGTCCTACAGACACGCTTCGGGATCCTGAGGTGGCGGCAGAGGGGTTTTTCAGCAATAACCCCACGCAAGGGGCACAAATATCAAACCTATCGCAGACATGGGATAAATTAGGGAGTGTAAAAGATATTTTTCGCAAACTGGAGAAGCTGATCAAACAAGAGCAATCTAAATGGTGGGAACACAAGTCCCTGCAACGCTATCTGGATGTAGGAAGGATACCTAGATGGCTAAGGATCATGATCGCCCCGAGCTATGAGAATCCGAATCCCCAGATGATGGCCGAATGGGTCGATTGCAATCTAAACTCTTCAAGAAAACTGGTGGAAATACTGGTTAAGTATGCAGAAACAGATCGGATTGCCCTTCAAAAACAGATAGATGCTTTGGAGGAAGAACTAGTAAAAATGGACCCACCCCAAGACATCTCTAAGATGCGGGAAGAAATGATGGGCAGAGTTAAGAAAGAGAAAGACAAAATCAAAGACAGAAAGGCAAACAAATTTCAAAGAGACAAGGCTGACTATAAAAACGGGCAAATATTCACTTTTGCTCGTAAATATGATTCAATGAGGAACCCCAGACAAGGGGAAAAGAAAAACATCTCTAATTTCAACGGTCCTATTGCAATATCCACATCGGATTTAAGCTCTGCGGTGGAGAGCGAATCTGAACCAGAATTGAATCAAGACAATCAGCCCCGTCAAAAACTAACCCTCGCGGAAGAATTAGATTTTTTACACCAAGACCGAAGACAGACCCTGTGCCCGAAAAGCAACAAAACCGCCAAAGGCGCAACAAAAGAAGAAGGGAAATTCGAAAGTCCAACAGGAAACGTAAAAAACAAGAAAACCACCAATGTCCGCTGGAGAAGAAAGTAAAACCAGATACCAAAACCATAATCAATATAGCTAACATCGATTTGACACAAGCTGAACAACAACTGCTGTCTTTAGGATTATCCTACTGCCCTGAAAGTAGTTTTAACTACGCACAAACGAGGACAGATGTCTACAAATTCATACGAAAATTAAAACTAGGCAAGTACCATCGGCTACGGAACACTGCTAATATTGCCACTAGTGAGGGGGAAAAAGAAAACCCTTCCAATAGAATGGAATTAACAGACAATAATCAGGCACTGCTTCGCGATTTACAGGATCTACATAGAGAAAGTTCCATCCCGGATTCCACCTTGGAAGATGCCTCTCAAGAAATAAGGACTGAGACAACATTCTTTAGACCAATCACACCTTTTAGAATTAAATCAACTTTTAATCCTATCATGCCAAGAGACTCGCTAGATATTTGTAACGAACAAGTGGTGACACAGATCAAACATTTGAACTCCAAGATACACAAATATAAACCTAAAACAACTTGCATGGAGTGGAGATATAGCCAACTTATGACAAAACTTCAAAACAACAACGATATCGTAAATAGAAATTCAGATAAAGGGGGAAACATCATCCTCTGGCCAAAGAAGGATTATGTCAAAGAGGCTTTATCCCAATTGAATGACACAGTTTGTTATAAAAGAAGCTCACCACTAACAGGTAAAACAACGTACAATGAATTCTATTCGAGACTATTGGCTTGGAAAAGCGCCGGACTATTGAGCATGGACGAATATAAATTTTTGAAAAAAGAGCACCCTGTAACGCCGGTGATCTATTTTCTGCCAAAAGTCCATAGAAATGAAAGCCAACCACCGGGAAGACCGATAATTGCAGCTTGTGATAGTTTGTTAGAAAATACATCACGCTACATCGATTATTTCCTGCAAGACTTTGTTCAAGGCCTCCCGTCCTATATAAAGGACACTAGTGACATTTTACGAAAAATAGACGATTTGGCGTGGCAAGAGGACTATATCCTAATGTCTATGGATGTCGCTTCATTATATACAAGTATAAAGCACAAAGACGGCATTCGAGCAGTAGAATATTTCCTCCATAACAGACCGATGTGCATGGCACAACACACCAAAATGCTCATAAATATGATCATGTTTTGTTTGGAAAATAACCTGTTCTCATTCCAAAACCAGAAATACCAACAAATGAGAGGTGTCGCCATGGGGGCCAGCTTCTCCCCAAGTTATGCATGCCTACATATGAGATGGTGGGAGGAGCTGGTCCTCAGAGGTGAACATCAACAGGTCATGGCAGATCATGGTATAGTCGGGCTCAGATATATAGATGATCTTTTTGTGGTGTGGAGAGGTACTGAAGATAGCTCCTTACAATTTGTGTGTCTACTTAATGAGAATGAAATTAATCTGAAACTCACAGCCACAGTCAGTTCGAATTCAGTTGATTTTCTAGATGTAAGAGTCAGTATCGCTAACAACAAACTAGGCACAATACTACATCGCAAACCAACAGCAGGAAACACAGTCCTCCACACCACCAGCTCTCACCCTGCCCATTTAATAAAAAGTATACCCTATGGAGAGATGTTGAGGCTTAGGCGTATGTGTAGTGATGAACAAGAGCTTAAATCCACACAACAGGCTAGCAAGATAAGATTCTTAGAAAGGGGTTACTCTCCAAAAATGTTGGACATAGCTATAACTAAATCCAACCGACCAAGTAGAACTGAACTCTTATTTGGTAAAGACACTACACATGAAGAGGATATGAACACTAGGGGTTGATCAGAACAATGACCCTATTAGAATCATTTTAACTTTTTGCAGACAAGAAAAACAGCTAACAAGTATTTTGAAACGCAACTGGCCTCTAATACTAGATGACCCGCTTATCTTCTACCTAAATCTCCATCCATTTCCTATAGAAAAACTAAATCCATGGGGGAAGCTCTGGTTAAGAGCAGCCCGGAAGTGGATGAAGGGGCCACATGGCTAAATGCCAGAAAAGGTTTTTTCAAGTGCTCAAGCTGTAAGGCATGTAAACACGGGACAAACAGAACTACATACACCACTGCATTCTGCAATGAGACAAAGAAAATAAATAAACACCTTACATGCAAAACAGAGTATGTTATATACATATTTCAGTGTACATGCGGACTGCAATATGTGGGCAGCACAAAATTACAAGCCCACAAGCGTGTACTGCAACACATCAGGGCCATTAAAAACTCAGACCCTACATACCCTGTAGCAAGGCATTTTAATGAAATGCATAAAAACAATGTCAATGATCTGCAATACTATCTCATGGACTCAGTCCCTACACACAGAAGAGGAGGCAATAGAGAACTAAAATTGAGAAGGCTAGAGACACGGTGTATCCTGGATTTAGACACAAAGAGTCCTAGAGGTCTAAATACCACTGAAGATCTATATACCTGCCTGTAAATTATCATTAGACTGCACATACATCAGAATTCAGATTTAAGATTTTACCTTTTAATGCAGTCTGGAGATCACCCCCACATATACACGTACATATATCTATATACTAAGCAATTCAAGCTGTATTTATAAGTAGGATATGAACGTATGTGGGATGGGTCACCCTAGACAGACCTCTTCCTATTTCCCTTTCCCCTTTATGGAACAGTACATGTATTAAGACATGAACAATACTATACATCGATGTCTTGCACAATGGATATATATATAAACTTATATAAGCTGATAGGAAATTCTTTCCCTCTGCTGCTATCTCAAAAATAACAATTGTCTTTTGACAATGGCACTTTACACATAGCACCACACACTTTATTTATGGTTTTAGGATTAGGAGGTGATACACTCTCTTTTTTATATATATGCACGGATTGAATGGATTTTATGCAGGCTATTTATTATCTGTATTTTATCATAATTGTATTTTTCTACCAATGTATAACTATACATATTATGAAATGATGACATTAACATTTAAGTATGAATTCGCACAAATATTTAAATGCATTCAAGCATCTATCTAAAGCTCAAGTATAATTTTAAGCATACACAATCTTGGTGGAAATATTCCATAATACACCATATTGTTTAACTCATCTTGGACTGCCAGAAACTTTCCTCGATACTAGAGATCAAAAAAATCCATATAGTCTGTTTTCCATGTCAATCAATGCACTGTTTGCACATGTCACTTTAAAAACCAATGATCTGCAATAGCAGCTTGTCATGTGAGCAAGGCCGAAGCAGCCGAAACGCGTAAAGGCGGACTGCTCATGTCAATAAATCGACAAAAGCACTGATTCTGGGTTCGTGTCCGTTTTTTCCATAATTTGGAGGTGTGGAGCGGATTTTGTGGATACAGACATATATATACATATGTACATATATACACACGCAAACATACATTTATATATATTTATTTATATATATTTATATATATATATACATATATATATATATTCACTGAAAAAACCATAGGTTTCAGGCACGTTATAGTTAGAAATTAGCATTTAAAAAACCTTAGAAATTCACTGAAAAAACCATAAGGTTTTAGGGACAGTTATAGTTAGTTGGACATTGCACTCGTACAAAACCCGTGAAATTCCCCGTTATAGTTAGTTCAGGTAACTATAACTCGCGCCCCCACAATGCACTGCTGATGACGTCACATATTACATCACTCATGACATGGTCAGTGACATCACTGATGACATCTCAAATGACATCACTGATGACATCACTGATGACATCACTGATGACATCATCCAGTGACTGTGTGTTTCTGTAAAGTTTAAATATGTTTAATATATATAGGGAAAGGCGTATTGAAGAATGAGTGGGTGTATAAGTGTCTGAATGGATGATTTAGTACGTGAGTGACTGACTCTACAAGTGAGTGATTAAATGTATCTTACTGAATGCATGGGTTAGTGACTAAACTGTGTGAATGTCTGTATCCGTCTGTCTGTTGGTTTGTAAGCGGCTGCATGGCTTTCTGAATAGCTACATGAGTGTCTACATGGGTTATTGATTGATTGTCTGAGTATCTGTATGGGTGCCTGAGTGTTTGTGTGGGTGGGGTGTGTGTGACTCTGTACATAGATGTGTGAGTGGGTGATTCACTGGGTGCATGGTTTCAAGAGTGCATCTGTGATGGACTGTATGGGTGGGTGAGTGTGTGTATGGGTGTGTTAGTGATTGAATGTATATCTCAGTGGTACATGTGTGAGTAACTACATATGTGAAAGGCAGTATATATGTGTGTTGGAGTATATAAATGGCTATAAGTGAGAGTGTGTGATTGTGAGAGTGGCTATATGGATGAGTGTGTGCTTGCATCAGTGATTGCATAGGAGCGTAAGAATGTGCTAGTATTTTTATGAGTAAGTGAGCTGGTGTGTATAACTGTATAGGTGAGTAAATTGGAGTGTGATTAATTATTTGCATGACTGACTAGGTGTGTGAGTACCTCTATGGATGAGTTGCGTTGTGTGAGTGTTTATATAGGTGTATGAGTGCATATGATAGTCCTGTACTGAGTGACTGTAAGTATGAGTGACTGTACGGGTGAGTGAGTAGATGTGTGTGTGTAGACCTAAGAATCAGTGAGTGGGTATGTACTTATTGGTATTGGAGTGTGTATGGTTTTGAGAATGGCAGTCTGTAATTTAGAGTGGGTGTATCAAAACTTATATTAGGGTGTGAGAAGATGCATCAAATTATCACATGGATGATGTCATCAGTGATGTCATCAGTGATGTCATTTGAGATGTCATCAGTGATGTCATCAGTGATGTCACTGACCATGTCATGAGTGATGTAATATGTGACGTCATCAGCAGTGCATTGCGGGGCGCGAGTTATAGTTACCTGAACTAACTATAACGGGGGAATTTCACGGGTTTTGTACGAGTGCAATGTCCAACTAACTATAACTGTCCCTAAAACCTTATGGTTTTTTCAGTGAATTTCTAAGGTTTTTTAAATGCTAATTTCTAACTATAACGTGCCTGAAACCTATGGTTTTTTCAGTGAATTTCAAAGGTTTATTAAATGCTAATTTCTAACTATAACGTGTCTGAAACCTATGGTTTTTTCAGTGAATTTCAAAGGTTTTTAAATGCTAATTCCTAACTATAACATGTCTGAAACCTACGGTTTTTTCAGTGAATTTCAAAGGTTTTGTAAATGACAATTTTTAAATGTATTAATTGTTATATTTATTTTTTCATACTGATTTACTACATTTTTAGAAACAATTTTTTTTACATATTTTATTTTTTAAATTACATTGTAATTACATTATACATTACAAAAATACTTTCTCAGAATGAATTACTTTAGTTTAAATACTTTGCACATAGGCAATAGACTTTTAAGTACAGTAGTTACAGTTGTTGCAATGGGCAACACATTTTCAAACACAATGCAACATTCAGCTCAATGTGAATTTCTAGTTAAATGCAATTAGTTACTTTATGGATTACTTTTCTAACCACAGGACTGGATCCTAGATTCAGTCCTGGGACATCTCCTGTAAACAGTTGAGTAAAAGCGTTTTGGTTACAGTAGTGATTTTTAAGGAATATTATTGTATTTTAAAAGTTGACACTTTGAAACTTTTTCTCATAGAATCACCAATGTTATCCTATGGAAGGAAATTCACTTAGCAGGTAAAAACTGTTATCGTTACTTTTTCTTACTCAGTGTTGGATCCTGGATCCAGCACTGGTGCATCTCCTGTAAACAGTTGAAAGAATGCGTTTAAGTCATACAGGCGATTTTTAAGGAATATTTGTAGTTTGTGAAAATCGACACTTTGAAACTTTTCTGCTGAAAACCAGACAATGGATTCCTATGGAAGAAAATATAAGTTACTGGTAAGTACGGTTAAAATTACTTTTCAGGGTCAGTGCTGGGCTAAAAGATGCAGCACTGATAACAGGTGAGTAAATCGGAATTCGTATTTCGGCTGATTTTAGAGGAATATTTTAAAGTTCCAAAACTCCACACTTAGAAGAATTTCCAAGTGAAACCAGTCAATGTTAGCCTATGGAAGGAAATTCAAGTTACTGGTAAGTACCAGTACTGGGCTGAAAGATACAGCACTGAGGTCTCTCCTGATAACAGGTGAGTAAATCGGAATTCGTATTTCGGCTGATTTTAGAGGTATATTTGTATGTTTCAAAAATCAACACTTAGAAACTTTTTCAGCAAAAAGCAGGCAATGATATCCTATGGAAGGAAATTCAAGTTACTGGTAAGTACGGTTAAAATTACTTTTCAGGATTAGTACTGGGCTGAAAGATGCAGCACTGAGGTCTCTCCTGATAACAGGTGAGTAAATCAGAATTCGTAGTTCGGCAGATTTTAGAGGAATATTTGCACAATGGTGAAGGGAGGGCGGGGCCTGAGGTGACATCTGTGCAAACGCGCCCCTTGGCGCGTTTTAAGTTGGGGGATTAAGTCCCCTTGAATCATGAGGGTCCCTAGGGGCCAACTAACCCACCAGGAACCTCCAGTATGCGCCAGGGGCTGCGTTGCAGAGACGTGTAGAGAGGCCACACCCCTTTTACACCTCTCTGCTACGCAGCTCTGTGGCGCTTTCTGGATGTACCTGTTGGGCTAGTTGGCCCCAGGGACCCTCAGGATGAAGGGGATTTAATTCCCCATCTTAAAACGCGCCACGGGACCTGTTTACACATGTCACCTCAGGCCCGCTCCCTTCACCACTGTGCAAACGCGCCCACTGGCGCGTTTTAAGTCGGGGATTAACTCCCTTGAATCCTGAGGGTCCCTGGGGTGCAACTAGCCCACCAGCTACCTCCATTAAGCGCCACAGAGCTGCGTTGCAGAGAGGTGTAAAAGGGGCGTGGCCTCTGTACACCTCTCTGCAAGGCAGCCCCTAGCGCATACTGGAGGTTCCTGGTGGGCTAGTTGACCTCAGGGACCCCAGTATTCAGGGGAATTACTCCCTTCTTAAAACGCGCCAGGGCAGCGTTTGCAAGTACTGCAGGGAGGGGGCGGGGCCTCCGGCACGATGCCACGTGGCCCCCCTTCCCTGGGCCTCTATTGGCCCCGGGGACCCCATCCCCCGGGGCATGCCCTCTTTTTAAATAAAAAATATGGAGGGGGCTGCGTGGCCCCCTCCTCAGGCCATTAAGGCCCCGGGACCCCATCCCGGGGCCGGCCTTGCCCTTATTTTTTATTTTTATTATATTTTTATTTGGGGAGGGGGCTGCGTGGCCCCCTCCCGGGCCACTATGGCCCCGGGGACCCCATCCCCGGGGCCTGGCCTCTGGTTGGGGACTGTGGGGGGTCCCCAATCCCCACAGTCCCACCGGCTCCCGCGTCCTATGGGAGCCGGCATTGCTTTCCACATGGGGAGCAGCTAAGATGCTGCTCCCCATGTGGAAAGCTAGTGGTTTGCATTTTGAAAGAGAGGCAGGTTTCCTGCTCTCTCTTTCAAAATGCAAACCAAGACTGCTATGACAGGGCGGGAGCCGCGAGGCTCCCGTCCTGTCATAGCAAACAGCAGTGTCCCGGGGGTAGGCACCCCGGGACACTGCAGGAGCCAGCCCTGGGGGTGGCGGTCCCCAGGGCCATCAAGGGCTCCAGGAGGGGGCCGCGCGGCCCCCCTCCTACATTTTGAAAGCCCGGGGAGGTGGTGGTCCCCGGGGCTTGGAGAGTCCAAACGGACCCCCATTTTCAATTTTCTTAGTGCCCCGGGGAGGTGGTGGTCCCGGGCGTGTGGAGGGGCTGGAACCCCCACACAGGTTTAAAAAAAAAAAAAGCCCGGGGAGGTGGCGGTCCCGGGGCTGCGGGAGGGCTCAGAGCCCTCCCGCACCATTTATGATAAAGCCCCGGGGGTGGTGGTCCCCGGGGCTTGGGAGGCCATTGAGGCCCCCATACATAAAATAAACCCCCAGCATGCCCCCAGGACTTGGCCCACCCAGGGGCAAATTAACATCGAGCGCGGGAGACCGCGCTTCGATTTTATCGGCAGGATCCGCGCACCCTGAGCGCATCCTGCCGATTTAAAAAAAAAAAATGCTTTTGCCCAGGGGGTCCTTGTGGGACCCCCTGAGCAGACCTAGGGGGTCAGGGTGTTTCTACCCTGCCCCCTTTGTTCGTTTTGTGCACTTTTTTGACTGCTTTCTTGTTCCTCGGTTCTACCGAGGAACAAGATGGCTGCCAACACTTCCTGGTTTGGAGTGTTGACAGCCAATTAGCAGACAGCTCGTGATCGGGAGGGTGCGCGGATCCTCCGTGCCCATAGATATATATGTACTTTTACTTTTGATTTTCTCAGCAACTACTGAGCAGATTTACACCATTTAATAAAAAGGGTTCTTTCTGAACCAATAACTACCTCTTTGCCAAATTTGGTGTAATTCCGTTCAGCAGTTCAGGCTGTAGCCGTGTCTAAAGTTTCCTATGGAAAAATGAATGGGGAAAACGCGTTTTGGGACCCCCTTTTTCTCGGCCACCGCTTAACGAATCACCCCGAGACTTTCAGGGTAGGAGCGGACCGGAGCGCCCCACAAAGTTTGAAAATTTCGCGAAGATACGTCAACCGGCAAGAGAGTTATTTCAAATAGAATGTCGCGGACTTCCTATGGAAAATAGGTCCTAACTATAACTATCTACTGGCGACCGCCAGTAGATAATATATATGTATATATATATATATATATATATGTATGTATATATATATATATATGCCACACGTAGCAGGATGCAACGTACAACAGATCCACGAGCCCACTTGATCAGGTTAAAGATTTATTTTCACTTGACAAAAATATATATATATAGTAATTGCATTTATATAGCACTTACTACCCCTGGCGAGGCGTTGAAGGCACTTTTCGGGGAATAGCCCGCCACTCCAGGACCCAAAAAGGATTAATGGTGAATTAGCATAGGGAGATATGAAATTAAGTTGAGCAGTGGACATATGAGGTTGCTATTTGCATTGAAAAAGGATTGTGGAGGTATAGAAGAGGGAAGGGTTTGCATTTATATAGCGCTTGCTTCCCCTGATGAGGTGTTGAAGCCCTTTTTGGCAGATAGCACGCTACTCCGGAACCCAAACAGAATTAGTGGGGAATTAGTATAGTGAAATATGAAACTAATTTGAGCGGTGGACATGTGAGTCTGTTAGTTGGATTGAATAGGATAGTGGAGGGATAGAAGGAAGAAGGGTCTAGAAAGTGTTTTTTTGGGATCATAGCAGTAGGAGGAGGTTTGGGATGAGTAAAGGGGAGGGGGAGGAGTCAGAGGGAAGAGTTTAGAAAGGCTTGTTTGGGAGATCTGAATAGTAAGCGAGGTTTGAGATGATGCAAGGAGGGGTAGAGGAGGGTTATTTTGGGGATCATAGTAGTAGAATGGTGTTTGGGATGAGTCAGAGAGTGGAGGTACATGATATATTGAGAGAGGTATAGGGTGAAATATAGGGTAGTGCATTGGAGATGCTGAATTAGAAGTAAAGTAATAAATAGAAAGATACATAGGTACATGGAAGGTATATATGTATAAGGAAAGTAATATTTGTAGATTTAAGTTGTATTTAATAAACTCAGACTTTCAAGCGTTGCTGCACTTTAAGCTAATTTATTTGTTTTTATAATTTTTTTGTTTGTAATTCAATAGTGAAGCAATTATAGATAACCTAGGAATCATCCTGGACTCCGAGCTCAAAATGGACCGCCAGATCAACTCTGTCTCGTCTTCCTGCTTCCACACCCTCCGCCTCCTTCGTAAGACCTTCAAATGGATCCCCCTCGAACACCGAAAGACCGTCACTCACGCCCTGGTCACCAGCAGACTCGACTACGGCAACGCACTCTACGCCGGAATAAACAAAAACCTCACCCGCAAGCTACAGAACATCCAGAGACGCTGCCGCAGGATCTGGTCCTCAACCTGCCAAAACACTGCCACATCTCCCAGTACCTGCGCACACTCCACTGGCTCCCTGTCGAGGCGAGAATCACCTTCAAGATGCTCACCCACGCACACAAGGCCCTCCACGGCACCGGACCAGCATACCTGAACAGCCGACTCAAATTCCACGCACCCCAAAGGACCCTACGATCAGCCCAGCTCTCCTACGCCATGGTCCCCCGCACCAGAAAGACCAGATCGGGAGGCCGCTCCTTCTCCTTCCTCGCGGCCAAAGCATGGAACGCCCTTCCGCTCCACCTCAGACAGACAACATCGCTCCCCATCTTCGCAAGAAACCTCAAAACCTGGCTCTTCGACAGACCCCCTCCTTGATGGATGGAACCTGCACCCCCCTCTCCCCACCCCTAGCGCCTTGAGACCCTTACGGGTGAGTAGTCGCGCTTTAACAAACCCCTGATTGATTGATAGATAAATAGTTATGATAAAAATGTAGTTATTTATGCAGTGACCTGTATACATGCTAAACATAGAATAATATAACCATAAGTAATATGTACGTTTGATAAGCAGAACTAAGATCTATATATGTATAAACATAATTATTATACACGTTTATAAAAAGGAATGCACATATCTGGGTACACATATACAGTCTAAATAAATGCTTATATACGCAGGGATATGCTGTATATTTATGTTTGAGTATGGTGGTTATGTGGGGAAGAGCCAGCTCTTGAGTAATCTTCTGAAGATAAGGTAGCTATCCGTGGATCTTATGTTTGGGGGTAAAGAGTTCCATGGTTTGGCTGTTTGAACAGAGAAGGATGTGCCACCTATGGTTTTTTTCATGTATGGTGGGATTTTGAGGCGAGGTGCCAATCTAGAGCAGAGGTTCCTTTTTTGAATATATTTGGTGATTTTATTCCTGATGAAGAGCAGTCCTGTTCCATGTATCGCTTTGTGGGCAATACAAAGCAGCTTGAATGTGGTTCTTCTGGCAACCTGTAACCAATGTAGGGCCTACAAGGCGGGGAGATGTGGGCTTGTGGCTTTATATGTAAGAGTAGTCTGGCAGCAGAGTTCTGAATCCGTTGTAGTCTTTTCATAGTTGTTAGAGATGATCCATGCTAGAGGCTATTAACATAATCGATTTTAGACAGAACAAGAGAGATAGTTGCCTGGACCTTGTGTGGAAATCCCAGGTGGGGATAGATGCATTGCAAAGTTTTTATAGTAATGAAGCTTGATCTTGCTAGTTTGTTCTCTTAGGCATTCATTGATAGCTTGGCGTCCATAATAATTCTGAGGTTTCTAACTTCCTTAGATACTTTAGGCAGTGTTCCCAGATTGTCAGGCAAGGCGGCGAGTGGGTCACAGTTTTTCCAATCGCCACCTGTGAGTATTTCCATCTTGGAAGCATTTATTTTGAGATGGCTCCATGTCATCCACTGATAATGGCTCTGAGGCAACTGAAAATTTGTGAGTTTCCAATGTCTTTTGGGTTTCCAGTTTAAGGAGTATTTGTGTGTCATCTGCATAGTTATAGCATGTGAGGTGAAATTCATTGATCAGTGCCGGCAATGATTTCATGTAGATGTTGAAAAAAGTTGGTGAGATGATAAAGCCTTGAGGGACCCTGCTTTTGTGCAGTACGGTTTAGATGAGAAAGGGGGAGTATGGATGACATCAGTTCTGTTTTGAAGGTAGGATGTGATCCAGTTGAGAGCAGTCTCCTCTATGCCGGCTTCGTAGAGTCTTTGTATTAGAATTTCATGGTCAACCATGTCAAAGGCAGCTGAGAGGTTCAAGAAAAGTAATACAGCAACCCCGTTCCGGTCAACCTTGTTCTTAAGGTCATCCCAGATGGCATTGAGGGCAGATTCTGTGCCTCTTCCTGGACAGAATCCTGTTTGGAAGTCTAAAAGTATGGAATTGTCTTCAGTGAATTGTGACGTGTGTGCTGCTCTTTCTATCAGTTTGCCCAGGAATGGTCCCTTTGTAATCAGTCTGTAGTTGTCTGGATTAAGTGGGTCCAGGTTTGTTTTCTTTAGTAATGGGCGTATGTATGACTTTTTGAGCTCTTTTGGAAATATTCCTGTAGTTAAGGAATTGTTGATGATTCTTCTCACTGGTGCTTCTGCAGAGGTAGTTAGAAGAATTTTCTTGAAGGTTTTTGGTGGACATGGGTCAGAACGTGCTGCCGGCAGGCCTGCTTGCTTTGACCAAGTCCATAAATTTATTATGTGATATTTGTTGGAAGAAATGCAGAGGTTGAGTTAGCCTACTCTTTGAGGGTTTTTTAGGAAAAGGTTGGTGCTGGTGTTTTTTCTTTGTTTTAAATAGGAGTCCAGCGTGTCTGCTTTGGTTGTGTATTGATTAGCCAGTTTGTCTGTGAAATCGTGAATAATGGGATGAGCTCGTTCTCGGCAATTTGGTTTACGAAATTCGGTGAGAATTCTATAGAATTCTTTATTTGCACATTTAGCATTTAGAATTTTGTCTGAATAGTTTTTTGTTTTAGCTTTTTTGATTTCTAACTTATATAATCTGTTAAGTTTCCATAGGTGAAGTTTGTCTTGATTGGTGTTTGTTTTGAGCCAGGTGTGTTGCAGCTTTCTAATTTTCTGTTTTATCTGTTTTATCTCTGTATTTCTCCAAGGTGCCTGTTTTATTTTGTTCTGTTGTGTTGTTCTTAGTGGTATTAGGATATCAAAAGCATTCTGTAGCCACTCATAGTTTTTTAATGGAATTTATTGTGCCTAGATCTGTTCTGGATGTTAGTTTTGTTTGTATGTTTTCAAAAATGAGTTTGTTCCACGCTTGATAGGTGGATGTATGTAAGGTGGTTTTAGGTGTGTTGCTTTATGTTGGAAAGCAAGGAAATGGTGGTCTGACCATGTGACTGGAGTAATTGTTTGAAAAGTAACTAGTTCTGAATTTGCAAAAATGACATCTATGATGTGTCCAATGATGTGTGTGCATTTGTGGATGATCTGATGTCGGTTCAGTGCGTCTAGGCCAGTGATGATTGCTTTTGGATGGGGCATATTGGGTTTGCCAAACCAAATGTTTAGGTCACCAAGAATGCATAGGTTGGAATATAGTGTTATAAAGTGTGAAACTGTGTCTAGAATTGTGCCTGGGAATGTTGCATTTCTAAGTGAAGGTCTGTAAAGGAGTAGGAAGTTACAGGAGGAAGAGGGTGTAGAGGGCCTCACAACCTTGTATGGAGATGCGCCAGCTTTAGTGATATTTAATGTTTGCTTGAATACAACAGCTAGGCCACCTCCTCTTTTGCCTATACAATTTTGTGTGATAGTTTGATAGCCTAGAGGAATGGCTTCATGAAACACTGGAGTCCTGTCATCTTATAACCATGATTCAGTTATGAAGAGTAAGTCAGGTTGTGTGTCAGTGAGAAGGTCTTAGATGTGATGCTTGTTTTTTTAGATTTATTGAACATTTATTAGTAGGCAGTTTAGAGAATGTGCTTTGGTGATGGTGTGACTTTGTTTTGTAGAAGAGTGAGCAGTGTTTGTGGACTTGTAGCAGGTGTGTCCTTAGTGCTGGTATTAGCTGTTTGAGGCTAGCAATAGTGTAGCTTGTATGTATCGTATTCCTCGTCCAGCAGGCTAAGAACCAATTTTTATGGGTGTGCATGTGTAGGTGGTGGAGATGGTGGTGAAAGAGCGGGGGCCCAGTCTTTCAATTCAACCCAATGTCAGATCCTTGATGGCTCTTTTAGCAGCATGAAAGTGTGGAGGGAAGAAACTAATAAATCACTGGACATACATTGTAACACAAACGGTTACATAAGAACCCAAATCAATAACCAGATAAAGTTTAGTCAGTTTTATTACAAATTCAAAAATAGTTGGCCATACACAAACCTTAGCATGAGAGTATAGAAATACAAGGGAAAAAAAAGAAAGACAAACCTTCTGAAAAGGTTCACTCGATGGAGAATGAAAAGAACAAGAAGCTCAATTACGATTATGCATGAGATGAGTAAACAAAAGCTCAAGTCCCCTTGCATCGGCACTTCTTCTGAATGCAGCATTAAATTTTAACTATCCCTACTGGGATCCTAAATTAAAGCGCAAGCAGAGGACATTAGAGAGGAAAAAGATGTCAGTGGGCTAAGCCTTCCTAAGAAGTCACTTCGCCATAAGATGGTTCTAACGCATGAAACCACAAGCAAAGGAAAAGAAAGCTCATCCGCGTGCAGGTGCTCTCTGTCAGGAGGTCAAGCGGGAATGGGGTGACTGTCCCTCTCTACAAAGCATCATATACATAAAGTAGTATTCATCGAATGTCCCATAATGCTTTTCTTCTCATAGGCTGCACAATGGACTCAGTCATGAACCTTTCCATGAGGTTGACTCCCTTCACGGCCTCCTTTACGCATACGCCCCTCTGTAACAGCTCTTCCTGGGTCTCCTCTCTGTCTCCCGTGTAAAAACACCTCCCTCTACCTTATCTCCTGCAACCAAGCTAACTGTAACTCCTTAATTCCGCAACCTTGTCTAATGAAACAATACCCTTACTCTTCCCTAGTATCGTTGTCCACCTACAATGCAAAAGTGAGAGAGAAACATTCTACTGATTTCACACAAGAGTTTGAACGTCACTTTCAGAAATAAAGACACTCCAAGTGTATTACAAATCGAGGCCTACAAGTGAAGCCAATTTTTTTTTCTTTTTATATTCATATCCTATTTCTATCTTTATTAAAACAACTCTTCTTTTCTGCTAGTAAAAATCTTCCATAAAACTATCTTTACTACATTACTTTATAATTTCCTACGTTTAAAGTGCCATCATGCATTTTGTTCGGAGAGTGCAGTTTTTACTTGAATCATATTTCTATATTATTATATAGAAAAAAAGAAATTAAAATAATTATCATAGGTCAAAATACAACAAATATGTTAGATAGTTAATAGTGCAAGTTGTTACAGGTTATTACAATGTGATAAAACCATAAAAAGTTTTCCATTCTTGCCCCGAAATACCATCTTTGACTTCAAAGTTTAGGATATTAGAATTAACTGTCTAACTATTGTCAGGTCTCATAACGCCGTTAAGAATAAAATAACAGTAAGAACAGATTACTGACCATTGCAGGCTGTCCTTTGTATCTAGGGGGGGAAACTCATGATTTATCTTTTTTTCAGCTATAAGGATGAACTTTACAAACTGTGTTGTTAAACAGGCTGATTTCCCTGAAAGGCAAGTTATAATTGCTTGGCGACATGTTCTCACTCCGTTTTCATTGAGGGTAGATTTTAACAGTGCTTTCCTCTCCTGCTGCAAGCCAGGAAAAATGCATAAAATATGCAATAGTGTTTCATTATGAAAGCCACATAGTCTACAGCTGTTTGTTGACCAATTTTGTACCCATATTGGGGTTCCATCCTTTGCAGGATATCGACCGAATCGTACCAAAAGAAATGTATCCATTGAAAAGGATTTTGAATAACAAGTTAGATAAGATTTTGGCTCTATTTTATTAAATGAGTTAATGCCTGCCAAGCATGCCTTTTTTTGCAAACTCCTCCTTATCCAATATGGTCGACAATAAGTTTGCTGATTGATTTCATATCTGTCCAAACACCACTTTGTTTCTGACCATTTGTTCAAAGGGCTGGGACTTAAAAGAATTTTAGCTCTCCGTTAGATAGGATCTCCAACCACTTACAAACTCTTGCTTCATTCCTTCCCGCCAGCAATGGTTTTTTAGCGTGCCGGGATCAGACAGAAAAAGCGAATATAAACATTTTAAATATGCAGATTGTCTCACTAAAGATTGTCTTTTTAAACCAAATTCCAATTGGACAACTTTTATTTGTAAATTATCAAGGATTTTGGAGTCTTTACCTCAAAAAATTACTGATCTGTAAGCCAGAGAGGGAATCAGCTTTGACTTCATTACCTTAAGTAAATGATCATTTTTCGGACATGACTACGTATCTCGCAGCTTTCTAAAAGTAGAAGACAGTGCAGTAGCTTTAGCATTTATATTAATATAATGCTGTTTAAAAGACATTCTGTCACCAAACGTGATACCCAGATACTTATAAAGCTTTCCTGCTTCAATCTTTAGCCCATTGATATTCTATATTCTCATATCTGATTTGGTCGAACCTATCATCATGATTTTAGTTTTTTTGGTATTCATTTGTAGACCATTGGCTAGAGTATAATGATTAAATGATTCTATCAATCTTTGTAGGCCTATAGCAGTATGGCTTACCAATATAGTATCATCTGCATACTGTAAATATTTTATATTTTGTCCTGCAAAATTTGGTGAATGAGCATTAACGTTTTTAAAATAAGATGGTAGATCGGCCATTAAAAGGTTAAAAAGACATGGGGCCAAGACGCAACCTTGTTTAAGACCACCAAGGGTTTCGAGGCGGCGAGTAGTACATCTGCCATCCCCCACTTTAACCTGGACCCACGTATTAGAATATAACAACAAAATCATGTCTAACAATTGTTTAGGAATACCCCATGCAGCTAGCTTTGCCCACAGAAGATTACGGGGAACAGAGTCAAAAGCTGCCTTAAGGTCTACGAAACAGATATATAGCTTTTGCCTTTTATACTTTGCTCTTTCCACCAGCAAGGCCAGAGACATCATGTTCGAAATCGTTGACTGGCGCCTAAGAAAACCAGTTTGGAATATTGGTATGATTTCTTCTTTCGCGGCCCAGTCTACCAAGTCCTTAAGCAAACATGTAGAAAAGATTTTCGCCTGGACATCTGTTAGGGCAATTAACCGATAGTTAGCCGGATAATCTGGTGGGCCGCTTTTATAAATTGGCTGAATTATACTTCCTTGCCATGATTCTGAAACCATTTTAGATTTTACAACGCCTTTGAATAGCGAGGTTAAAGTTTCTGACCAGAGATCTATTTTCGCTTTAAAAACAGCCTTTGGGATCCCATTGTGGTCCAGCGCCCCATTTGATGTAATCCCACTCATGGCTATTTTTACTAATTCTTCTTGTAGTGACTTGATTACTAGAGATTTGACCTGTTATAATGATCGTTTGCCTTCATCTCACTGCTTGTGTTGGTCGGTGGCCTTAGCATATGCTGTTCTATATTGGTGTCTAAGACAGTAACTGATGGGGCCCCGTATAGATTTTTAATGAAGGATGCCCAACATGATTCTGAGATTTTGGCACTGTCAACTCTTCTACTGCCATATTCAAGATTATTAATTAGTCCCCAAAATGCTTTCGAATTGTTCGTTTTACTAGCAAAGTGCAATTTCGTCCATATTTCTTCATGGTATGTTCTTTTTGCCTTCCATATATCATTTTTGTATATTTTTCTCAAGCGTTTAGTGAGCACAATTTTGAGGATTTAAAAGCAGTGTTTGGTTGTTTAAAGATGGCCCGTAATGCTTTATTAAGTGCTTTTTTTGTTGGTATAACCTATGCGAATACCACCCTGTTTTTACTGGCCTTATAGGGTATCCCCTATTTGTAATTTTTGTCTGGAAGTGATCAATAAAAGAAGCACAGAATCGGGGCCAAATTTCTACCATTGATTTCCCACTTCGGCTCTAAGTAAGTGCTAATTCTACTGCGGATTCTATGTATGCCAGAATCTCTGTTTGTTTTGTTGGATGCCACACTAGCCTTTTCAGATTGTATGCAGTTGGTCCAGATATAAGGGACTTTGACTTTGGCAAATGATCAACTGTTAACATCAATGTCAATGTTTGTGGGTTATGATCACTTTCCACTCTTGGGATCACTTGATACTCCAAGAGGCAAGATACAAGACCCTTTGAAATAATAGTATAACCAATAATATAGTGTTGCTGTGAATTTTTGAATGTTGGGGTGCTCTCAATACTATTTTGAGTGGCTTCCTGTAGCAGCATAAGATCGTATTTTTTTAGCTGGGAGCAACACATCTGTAATAAAGCTCTACTTGGTTTATCTGCACGATCTTTAGAGAGCAGATGCACGTTGAAGTCACCTGAGATAATAAGGGAAATAGCAGGGTATTGGTAATTCAAATATTTAACTATTTCCCAG
Source organism: Calotriton arnoldi (assembly GCA_963921515.1). Taxonomy (NCBI): domain Eukaryota; kingdom Metazoa; phylum Chordata; class Amphibia; order Caudata; family Salamandridae; genus Calotriton; species Calotriton arnoldi. Next base: position 4,103,115 of record CAWUFW010000089.1, on the reverse strand, counting down.
AGGATGGTGAGTTGAGATATCTTATAAGCTAAATTAGTAAATTCACCATACATGTAGACTAACAAATACATCAACCATTAACATTCACTAAGAGCAATTCTTTTAACACATCTTGAATTTAAGTCATTAACCTAAGGAAGCATTTATCGTCATTGACACACCATTGAATCACATTTACTAATGAGACCCAAACAAGTTACATGGGTTACAGTGGTCAGAACACGTTCTAAGCAAGAAGTACCAAGTCCTACATTGGGTTACATTAACTTTCACAGTAACATATTAATTGATTCACATTTTCTTCTAACATTTAATTTTATCATAACATCGAATAATATGGGAGTGCATTCTACAGATGATTACATTGCACTCCTAACAGGTACCCCATGTAGGATATGAATTCTCCACTCTAGCAGTGGTTGAGAGTGAGTCGGTGAGCTGTGTTGTTTTTGTATAGTAGCCTTGTTGCAGTAGACATGGAGATGAGAAGTTGTGAAGAGTGGCATGTTGCTCATTTTGTTCGCATCTATTTAGCATAAAGGTGTATGAGTTAGAGGTGGTAGTGCAGCATGTGGGTCATGTTGTAAGTAAGGTTCTAAATTGTCCAATGGATGAGAGGCTGTTAAAAAAGAGTTGCTGTTATGTGTTGGGTGGGGGGAGAAGAGGGAATGCTTGGCAATGGAGTTGGTTTAGGGTGTATTTTAATTGTGTAGTCAGAAGGTGGGAGTGGGTATTTGTTTCTAGTTTGTGACAGAAAGTATTATGAGGTGTGGGTGTGAGATTTTGTTGTCCTGGTGTGTGTTGTTTTGTTTTTGAGAAGTAATGAGAGGAGGTGATGATGTATGTGTCTTCTGAGAAGTATTTGTATGTAAAGTATTGTTGGCTACTGGAAGCTGCAAGGTAAAGGGGGTGGTGATGTGTTTTGGAAAAGAGTGTATGTGGTGTGTGAGAGGGGATGAACAAGAGTTTAAGAGTGTTTGTGTTAGATTTGATTGCTAAAAGACATAATATGTGTGGTGCAGTGGAGTTTAAGGGTTGCGTGGTTGTGTTTTTTTGGTAAAAAGAAGAGGAGGGTGTTGGTGGATAAAAAGATGGAAGGATGAGTGTAGTTTTGTTGGTGACAGAAAGGGTCTGGATGGAATATAGCTACGTATGGTACAGATTTGGGTTGTGCTGGCGATGTGTGCATTGGATAGTGGTATCGGATAGGGTTGTGTTTTATGTGTGATGGAAGGTGCCATTGTGTGGTAGTTGGAGTAAAGGTGTGGTTTGAGGGGTTTTGTAGTTGTTGTTGAGACATTGTAATATGTTTAGGGTTTGTTTGTAGTAAATGAGTAGAGTACATTTGCTGTGAGTGTGTTAATATGTTTGTGGATGTGGGTGGGTGAATGTGAGAGCTGGTGAATGGAAAACAGGGCTGCATTGCTGGCCCTAGGCCCAACCAGTCCCATACAAGCCCAAACAGGCAACTGCCCTTGTCCTCCCCGCCCATAGCTGCGAAGCCCTGGCTGAGATGCCCTGAACTCTGACCTTAAATAGCCCTAGTGATCAGATGACCCCTTCGGCCAATAACCCTAACCCTAACCAATCAGAACACTAGCCCTAATTTAGAAGGATCCTTGAAAAGTGTCGGGCCTACTCAAATGTGACACAGTCATTGGCAATGTTTTGCCTGATCACCGACTGATCACGTAACGCTGTAATTAAATTCTTAAGGGACTTGTTGGTCAAAGTGATGTGACCCTAAAGCCCAAAGATGATAGCAATGTGAGTGTTGGGGGTCCAGGGCTGAAGGGCTTTTATGGTAATTGTAAAGTCTTCCAGTCTTCTTCCAGTGTCAGGTCTGTGAAAATACCTCAGACCAATAGGTATAGACAGATTAAAAATTCATTACTTGTAGCATGACCTACGTAGTATATGTACTAGACTTCCCCTGTGGACTTGGGTACATAGGCAGCACTATGCATCCAGTGCGTAAGAGAATTTTGGAGCATGCTAGAGTGTTTGCCAACAAAGAAAAGCATTACCCGGTTGCGAGACATTTTGAGACGCATCTCTTTAGCAACTGAAAGTACCTCAGGTTTTTGGCGTTGAGCAGGCGACCCTAGATGCAAGGGGCGGTAACAGATTGGACAAGCTGTGTAACCTAGAATCCAAGTTAATAGTGAAGTTTAACACCAGGAGCCCAAATTGTTTGAATTCCCATGAAGAGCTTTTGTACATTTGTTATGATCGTGTTGCACTTTCTGCCTTCTGTTCTCTGACATGTTCCAATACCTATTTTCTGTTTTTATTGCAGGGAGAATAGGAAGGGACTCTCGTCTGGCCTCGCTGAATCTGAGAGGATGCCCTGGCTGGGGCACCCCACCCTAGTCTTCCGTCACGCCAGCACTGGTAACACAGCCACAATCCCAGTTAGAGTGAGCCACAACAGTTACTAAATTAACCTGTGCTTAACCCTTTGGTAGCTTGTCACAAAAGCAGTCAGGTTAAACTTAGAGGCAATGTGTAAAGTATTTAGGTAGCACACAAACAGTAATAAAGTAAAAACGCAACAATTTAGAAAAATAGAGTACATTTTAATAAATTGTTTGCCATCAAAACGACAACAATCCAATTAATAGAACTGGAGTTATGAATTTTTAAAGTTTATTGTAAAAACTAGCACCTAAAAGTTCAAAGCTCCAACCGCAGACATCTAGTCGTGCGAGACCGAGTCAAAGTCGAAAAATATGTCCGACCGCGATGGTGCGCAGATCAGATACAAAGAGTGGATTGGGCCCCGGTCAGCATTTACCTTCAGACTTAAACGAAATTTCAAGGAAAAGTGTTCTGAGAAGGTAAAGTTCAATGGGGCACGATTGCAGGCAGTGTCCGCGGAGGGAGCTTCATCATCAGGGAGCTGCTGGATGGAATCGTGGTGAACATTTATTTGTTCAGACTTAGTCTCTGTTTGGGAAGTCTAAATTCTCCAGCGGGACGAGGCTAGAGGTTGTAGCAGATGAGAGTACCACAACACCAGATACCCCTTGGGTGAAGGACCGCTAAACAGGATTTGCGGCTTAGGAGAAGAATATAATGGGAGCTGCCGCAAAGTCAAGTCGACTGGCAATGCACCTTGGGTGGATAGATGAGCAGGTTGGTCCTGGTCTCGTCTCAGCCTACAGAATATTTTTTAACCAAAAGTTTTTTTAGTCTCACATTTTGGGTTTTGGCTATCTGGCCACATTTAGCACTGTCGCCAAGGGTCCAGGACTGGAGGGGCACCACTTGGAGGGTTAGGACTCACTCAGGCTGGGTCTAGGTGCGGGTTCAAGATGGTTGAAGCCTTTTCTGTCCCTGAGGCTCTGATCAGGAGGCCAGCCAACTAGCCCTTAGAGTCACTCTGGTAGTCCTGGGGTCAGCAGTAGAACAGGACTAAACAGCAGGGCAGGCCTCTGACAGTTCAAGGCAGACTTCAGGCAGTAAAGCAGTCCTTCCAGGTTCAGCAAGGCAGTCTTCTGAACTACACAGCAGAGCACATCAGCAGGCAGTCCGCTAAGATTCCTTCCACAGGTCCAGAAAGTGAACTGAAAAGTGGGTCTGAGGGTCCAATTTTTATATCTGGTGCCTCCTTTGGAGTAGGATTGGTTTCTAGAGAATTTCCTTTGAAGTCCTTGAAGTTTCCTGCTTCCACTGCCCTGGTACCAACCTGGCTGCATGAACAATGCAGGGATGACAAGTCCTTTTTGTTTAGGCAGAGCACAGCCAATTCAGTTACAGTAGGGCTGTGCCCAGCCAGCTCTGGCCTCCCATCCGACCCGTTGATGGCCCATCGCGGCACACCTAATCCTTATATTGTGTGACTGTTTGGAATGAATAGACAGAGTCCAACTGCCACCTACACCTAGTCAGGTCTCCCAGGAACAAGTTGAAGTCACCAAATAATTATGGCAGGAAAATGCCAACTTTCTAAAAGCGGAATTTTCAAATTTGTAACTTAAAATCCAACTTTACAATTAAAGATTATTTTAAATTAAAATTTCTGAGACACCAAACACAATATGTTTATATGTTCTCAATCAAATGTTAGCGCTTATTTAATATAATAAAGCAACTCAATGTTATCCAATGGAGAGGTGGGACTCAGGTAGTGAAAAACGAATTTAGGAGTTTCTTACTACCAGGACAAGTAAAACTTAGGAATGCATGTCCAACCTTTTAATTACAATGTGCACTGCCCTACTGGCTATATTAGGGGTGATTTCTATGCAATAAAAGGGGAGTTAAAGGCTTAACAAGGGGGTTATATTGCCAGGCCAAATTAGCAGTTTAAAACTGCATGCAGGCTGCAGTGGCAGGCCTGGGACATGTTTTAAGGGGCCACTTGAGTATGTGACACAATAAGTGCTGCAAGCCCACTGGTAGAATTTAATTTACAGGCCTTGGGTATAAAGTACACCACTTTACTAGGGACATATAAGTAAATTAAATATGCTAGTCAGGCATAAGCCAATTTTACCATGTTTAAAGGAGTGAGCACAAGCACTTTAGCACTGGTTAGCAGTGCTAAAGTGCACATGTCCTAAAGACAACAAAAACGAATTTCAGCAAAAAGTGGAAGGCAAAGGCAAAATGTTTGGGAGAAGACCACCCTAAGGATGACAGGTCTAACACTTTTGCTAGTGTGAATGTTCACACGTTGTCACTGCAGCACTTGTTCACTTGGCATGACCTGAAAAACACAAACCCTTCACCAAGCAAGGAAAGTATCTTTACAAGTCATTCTCACAGCACTTGCTCACCTTGAGAAACTAAGATTGGAGTCACCTGGCTGCATCCATTGTCTATCAGGTACAGATTGATGAAGACACTGATTAAGGAGAGAACCAGATCCCCGTTCAAAGAGGAGTTCAATCCCTTTATTGTTAAGCAACATTTTCACTCACCGAAGTGTTGGTGTCCCTACATGAAGGTGATTCCGGTACACTGAACAGTACCCTGCTCTGAGGCTCAGTGTGTTTCAAAGGTGTATGAACATCAGAGCCTGCTGCCTTGGGCCACAATGAATCAACGTCAGACATGTAACAGTGTAAGGCTCCACATATAATGTTATTATGCACACGCATCTAATGCCAGCTATTGAATGTGAGAAATGACATCTCAAGACAGGCAGCAGCTTTCATGGTAAATTAAGACTACCTCTCACTGGAGGAAAGCTCTGGCTGTATCTTAGTGTGTATTTTAAATGTGAATAAACAAATTGGTGGATTAACAATGTTATTTCTTTGACTATCAGTTGGTTGTAGTCCCGGAAGTAATATTGTTAGAAGAAGCCCTCACAAATGAAAGCAGGCATGGTTCGCTTCAATAATTTTTCAAAAATGGATCAAATAATAATGACATTGGCAGGAGATATATTTTGATGTAGACCCTCCAAGCATGTAAATGGCCATAGTGCCATTACCCCATCATTACGACTTTTCTTCAGAATATATGAGGTTACACAGAAACTATGCGTCAGTTTTCTTGCGCCAGCGCCACCATGGATGCGCTGTATTTACAACACAGAGCTCCGTGGCACAAGGATTAACAGATGCGTCAGAAATACCGACGGATCTGTTGGCACAAAACTGACGCATTGCTGGAGTTGCTCATGAAAGTGATGCAACTCCAGCAATATGCCACAACAGATAGTTGAGTCCCATACAAAAGGCCCTGTGTCATTCCTTACCCCTGGTCTGAGCAGGCGTAGGGATTTTGATGCAGTGAAGGCGTAGAGTGATGCAGTGAAATGTAAATTTCACTGGTCAGTTCGACATGGCTTTTTGTGTGGGAACGCCTACCCTGCATACATTATACCTGGCGCAGGTATAATGTGACGCAGGGCTTTACAACGTGACGCATCTCCCTAGATGGGTCACGTTGTAAATTCGCCGCATTGTGTGCGCCGCCGTTGCGTAAAAACAAGTGACGCAATGGCGGCGCAATGAGGCGCAAGGGGCTTGTAAATCTGCCCCTATGTTTTTTATTCATGAGCACTATACCTGACCCAAGTCTAGCACAAGTGCTTTGAGGGTATCAAAGTGTCAACAGAGTGGGCCTGAAGGTCAGCTGAGTGACTGCCAGCACAAGATGACTGACAAGAAGTGCCAGTGGAGTGCCTAGTGAGGGTTTCGTAGGGTCGGATTTTTCCTCTGAGAAAAAGCAGAGGGTACTCAGGGTGTGTAGACAGAAGAACATGAGTGACGGGATCTGAGGCCTATGGTGACACCTTGCAAATCAGTGGAAGATGGCAGAAGGAAGCAGAAGGCCACTGAGAGGCTCAAAGTGCTGGCTTTAGGTATCTGCTGGTCAGCACTTGGGCCCATAGAAGCAGTGTCAGTCGTTTTTGGGCTGACAAAGAGGGCCCATGTGTCAGTGAAGTTTGGATGAGGGGGTTGGAGGAGGAGTATCTGTGTGAATGTGAGAGGTAGCTGAGGGTTTTTGATAGTTGGCTAAAGTGCTGTTTAGATTGAGGCTGTCAATCTTTGGTTCAGGGAGGGCCATTTGGATGTATTATGGTAGGCTAAGGACTTGCTGAGCACCAGTAGACTGCATCTAGGATCAAAGGAGGTTTTGAGTTCAGCTTTGTTTTTCTATTGGTCATTTTCTTAACCCCGTAGAACTGTCTGCAAGATAGCTGAGAGGGTCTTGAGATAGGCACAAAATATCAGCTAATAAATCAGAAATGGGTTCAGGTTTACAGACTAAAAATTGCATAAAAATCGTTGATTTTCTTTAAAGGCAGGTAGAGAGCCTATGGGAACAGAGGAGGGTCCATGTGGCTAGTAGAGGTGTTCTGTCAATGAGATGAGGAAGCGAATAGCAGTAGATGGTCTCTGATAGAACACTTAAAGCCAATTTGACAGTAAACTGTGTCTAACTGAATACAGTCCAGGTTACTCACAATGACTAGCTGACAGGCTATAGGGATGTTTAGATGGCCAAGGTGATCTGCGGAAAGGATAAAAGTGATAGCAAAGAATTTGAAATGTTATAGGTCACAGGTGCAGAGCCATGCTCCATCTCTGCAAGCAGACCCATGATGCATCTCTCCAGTATCCGCTATTGGAGGTAGGACGAACAGTTCCCAGTTCTCTATTAGGAAGCATTTTTCCAGCCTTGCACCACCCAGCATACATTAAAGAGGAAACAGCAGAGCTTTGCTCCCACACACAGCTTTTTGCTATGTGTGCTATTGATAGAGCGCAACGTTGCTTTTTATTTTGTAGGGGTGCATTATAATCATGGTTAGTCCGCATCCACATATATAATATATTGTTGTATTAACATTAAGGTATTAGAACGTGAATTTTAATAACAAGTGAGTGAAGTGCTAGACATTTTCTTTATGTAATCAAAGAATTAAAGCAGTAAATGTCCGTGTTTAGGTGAATTATATACGTGTGAAATATATTCATGACTAATAAATTTCTCATATAATGGCTCATATAATGTGTGCATATTAATGGTTTATATATGTTTATATTTTAAAAGTGGGCACGTTTCTTATGTTAGCTAAACTTGATAGGCCTAACTTTCGTTTCTCCCTGTTCGCCCTAAGAGAAACTGTTAATTGGAGTTATGTGGCTGTGGAATATTTTTCCTTTTCACGTCTTTGTTGCAGGTGTAAGAATTTGTCCTTGTTAGTTAGAATAACGTCTTTGTTTCAGGAGTTAGTTAGACATAGGGAGGAGAGGATGCCGTTGAACAAGCGGAGCTGATAATAAGGGAGGATGTCTTTCGTGTCTGGAAAGGCCTGGGAACCAAGGTCATCGAGCAAGAACCTGGATGTACCCAGCGCCTTGAGACCCTCACGGGTGAGTAGCGCGCTTAAAATTCCACAGATTCATTTAGTGATTCATGGAAAGTTACCCTCAAAGAGGTGTTCAACTGGACGAAAAAGTCACGGGATGCATTTGTGGGTGTGATTTTCGTCTTTTGTATTAAGGATAGGGACAGAGCCCGGGGAACTTCTGCCTTAACTGGCGAGGGGAGAGCATCTAAGAACTAGCTCTGTAGCTTTAAGCTACTCAACCTATATAACGTGAGTGTGCTTCTTAGGAAGTCTTCATGTGCAAGAGTAATGGGAAGGATGTTAGTGGGGCCAGAAGGAACAGGGATGTCAGGTCTTGGAGGAGCTGAAACCAGTGGAGTTAGTGCTGCTATATGATTACCGGAAGCTCTTACAGTACCGGTCACCGGGGGGGGGGGTGTGTGCTAGAGTGCCGACTGCTAGATGGCCACCACGTAGTGAGGCTCTGCAGGCTGGACAGACAATCCACCAGTAATACTGCAGCCGGGATGCCAATCGCGGCCTGTCACTGAGCTAGGATGTACCTGGAGAGCTGCTGTTGATGTCCGAGGTGAAATTTGGGGCTGCGTGCGGCAGCTCCGGAGAGGAGAAACGAGTGCTCCACGCGGAGCGAAAATGGCGGCCCCGGCCTGAGGGCTGCGGTAGTAGCTGTTCTGGCTCCGGTGTGATCCTGTCCGGAGGTTTGCTGTGGCCTTGCTGGCAGCAGCCGAGGCGATTGGAGCCGCAGGGGAGGCGATTGGAAACCGGCGATGGTCCAGACTGGCTGCGGAAGACACCTCGCCCCGGGCCCTGGTGACACGCGCTGGGGACCCCCGGCGGAGTCCAGATGTGCAGGAGGCAAAACGAGCCCAGGTAGGGAGCCGTCGGCCGGGAGGTCACCCGGCGGGGTGCGGTGGTGGCCACCGGGTGGGTCCTGCTCGCCCGTGGGACTGCAGCTTAAAGTTGGAGATTAGCCCCCGTGTGGGTCCTCCTGGGCCAGGGCGACTTCCCCTGGACTGGCCGCGGAGAAATGGAGCCCCGGTGCAGTGCAGCAGTTGTGCGGGCGGAGAGGGGCCGAGAATATAGCGCCACCCATTAGCCCCAGGCACGGATTACAGGGACAGAACAGGTTGGGGCGGCCGGAACGGTGCGGGGCCCCCGGGGATGTCCTTCGCCAATCACCGGCACGGCGATGCAGATCCGCCCTGAGACCCAGCGAGAAGCGCCCAGGCCTGAACAGGGCTGCAGGTAGCAGATGGCAGAAAGGACGGTTTCCTGAGGGGCCTGGCCGACCAACAGTGAGCGGACAGCGGGTGATGAATCCCAACGCGGCCGCGGAGCCCTGAGGGCGGCGATCAGGGGGGCACACAGTGTTATACATTGCGGACCCTCTGGACGGCCTAAGCAACGCACCGGCACGGCGAGGCAGGGCCTCTGTGGCCTAGTGACATGGCCCTGCGGTGAGACCGTGCGGACCTTCCGAGACTGCTCCCTGGTGGGTCATGCCGCCGGATGTGAGAACATAGGTCCCTGATTCAGCCCCGCTCGCTGGAACTCTGAGACAGGGCAGCCCCTATCATTTGGACTGGAGAAAATACCACTTGTGGTGCCTGTGGACCCGGGGTGCAGCCCTTTGGTCGGGCCCTGCCTTCCCTGGAGGAGCAGTGAGCCCTTGGCCCCCTGAGGTACAGGTGCACTTATCGGAGGACTACATTTGACTGCAACAGGGTGTGTGACCACACTGGAGGCCTGGTGACTTGGTGAGCACCGATAGTGGCGCTGACGTAGCGCCCCGGGATATCAGGGCTGGAGGCCACTTGTGCATGATAGGTCATGCCCACCTCGCTGCACTCTTGATTCTGCGGGGCAGAGAAGCCTGTGCCCCTACGATGCGAAGGCCCGGAGTGCACCCTCATGGTGTCCCGACTGTGTCCAAACCGACTGACCCGTTCTGGTGAGGATCATCCCCAGTGGTGTGATCAGGCAGTGCGCCAAAGGCAAAGTGGATGCAAAACAGCAGGTTGACATGAATACGGCTGCTGCATCGACCACTGAGCGAAGCATCCGTGCCATGTTTGCGGACCTGAAACACTCCCTGGCAGCAATTGACTTAAAAATTGACTCGATGTCTGACCGACTAGATCGACTTAAGGACAAGGTGACGAGTCATGATGAGCGCATTGCGGAGGTCAAGCAGTGGACCTCTGTGCTGGAGGATGACGGCGTGCGAGAAATTGCTTCGCATGGAGAAGGTGCTGGAAATCATCGGGAACAAAGATTAAGATCTGGGAGCCAGGTCCCAGCGCAATAATTTGCGCATCCTTGGAATCCCTGAAACTACTGCGATGACTGGCTTGGAGGACTACATTGAAGACATGCTTCGGTCTCTCTTTGGCGATGCTCTTTTGACAGTGTGCGTCGTGGAGCGAGCCCATAGATCCCTCGGCCCAAGACCCCGCCGGGTGCCCCATCCCGACCCATTATCGCGAGGCTTTTAAACTACAGGGATCGAGACACGGTGCTGCGCAAGGCCCGGGACCTGCCAGACACCAGATACCAAGGCAATGCTGTCTCTTTCTTCCCGGATTTTACCCTATCTGTTCAGGCTGCCCGCAGAGAATTTATGCCAGTAAAAAGAATGCTGAAGCAACAGGACATAAAATACTCCTTACTTTACCCGGCGAAACTGCGAGTCTTCCACTCCGGCAAGACATCCTACTTTACGGACCCCAAGCTTGCTGCTAAGTTTGCCCGTAGCCTCAAACGCACGAAACCGGCTGCCTCCATGGACAGAGACCAGATGGAAGAGGACTGCCTAACGAGAATGATTGAATAATATAAAGCAGTTTCGCAGAGAAAGATGAACCGGAGCGCACTCCAGCGATCGAATGGACTGGATTATGCTGGATGTCTCTTGGACATTTTCACTTAATGGACATTTGAGATGGACAGGTGCTGCGTTGGTCGCCCGCCTGCTCGGCCATATGACCCTTATGGGCGCCATTGTCCAGCCACCCAGCATTTCAAGGCTGGGAAACGCCGAGCTCCCTGGTGTTCCCCCTGGGATGAGTCCCATGTTGCAACTTGTTGTTGGCCCTTCATGGCCTTGCTGGGATTGGGTAGATGCTCTCCAGCCAAGTTGGGTGGCTGGAGTGGGTGGGGGGTGGGCTGTTTGGGTGGTGGGTCATTTACCTGGGTTGCGATGCTCTTTTTTCCCCACTTTCTTCCCCCCCTCCCCTCTCTCCTCCTCTCTGGCCTCAAACCTTCAGCTGATGGTCTTTGCCCCTCTCTTGCCGTTCATGGATGTGAGGAAGCGCAGGGATGGTTGACACCCTAAAGGCAATCACCTGGAATGTGCGGGGCCTGAATGATGGTAGAAAGGTGCGTCTGGTGGCAGCGCTGCTTAATAGACACGGGGCGGATATCTGCTTTTTACAAGAGCTACACCTGACAAGGGAAAGTTGTTTGCGCCTGCGAGCGGGGTGGATGGGTGAAAAACTTATAGCAGGGTACTCCAATTACGCCAGGGGCACAGCCATAATCCTCAGGAGGGGACTCCCATGGCACAAGTGCATCGCACTCTGCGATCCTCAGGGGCGCTATGTGATGATTGCTGGGATCCTTGGAGGGCATCCCGTCCAACCAGTCTCGGTATATGGCCCCAACATAGATGATCCTCAGTTTTTTAGTGAAGTATGGCGGCTAGTTGAATGCTTGGGTCCCGGTGCAGTCTTGTGGGGAGGAGACTTTAATGTGATCCTAAATCCTGACACTGATAGATCTGGCAATTCGCGCCGGCCTCATCCGCGGGCAGCGGCGCAACTTCAGGTGCTCATGGAAGACTATGGCCTGATTGACGTCTGGCGTCGTCTACACCAGAATAGGTGAGAGGGAACCTGCGTCTCCTCTGTGGGCCCCACGTGGTCCAGAATCGATTACTGGCTCATTTCTCAAGATGTAGATACCTGGGTCAGACATAGCGCTCACCTTGCTCGCACCCTTTCGGATCAGGCCCCGGTACTGCTGGAATTTGCAATACCGGATGCACCAAGTAGGACCCACAATTAGAGGCTTCCAGCTGGCGCCCTACATGACCAGGTATTTCGGGAAGACATTTGGGCTGCCATAGTGGAGTACTTCGAGATAAATGTCGGTTCTGTGGACTCCCCGTCCACGTTATGGGAGGCTTTTAAGACCGTTATTAGGGGCCAGTGTATCGCCAAACAGGCTGGAGTTCTGCGCACTTTGAGAAATGACCTGCGGCGACTTGTAACGAGATACGCATACCTGAGTTGGACTACTTCGAGTCCAGCTGACTCTCAACTCTCGGGCAGATCAAGACGAAGATAGCGGAATTTGAGGAGGCGGCCCAAAGAGAAACATACTATTTGGTCAGGGAGGCGCGCACCCGTCAGTATGGCAAGGGCGACAGAGCCAGTAAAACTCTTGCTGGCCTGTTTAAGCCGTGGGCAAATGGTTACATCAGCGAGCTGAAGACGGGCGAGGACAAGACCGTGGTTGGGCAAGATGTGGTTCAGGCCGAAATGCTTACATTTTACTCTTCAATAAATGCCGCTCACCAGCCGGAGTTACCCCCTGATCTGCTCCCCTTCTTTTAACTCGATTGAGCTAGTTTGGCATAGCGATGCCCACCATAAGTATTTGGATGAAGGGTTTTCTGAAGAGGAAGTGAACGGAGTCATTCGGGCTATGCCCGGAGACAAAGCACCGGGGTTGGATGGGCTCACTACCACCTTTTACAAGGAATTTGCACCCCTCCTCATGCCCCATCTCCTCAACATGTATGAGGACTCGCTGGAGCAGGGTGTTCTCCCTCCCTCCCTTCGCGAGGCACTCATAGGGACTATTCTTAAGCCAGACAAGCACCCACATATGTGCGACTCTTATAGGCCACTATCAATGATTAACATTGATAATAAAATACTTGCAAAGCTGCTGGCCTCGAGCCTGCTCCCACTGCTCCCCACGATACTTAGGCCCGATCAATGTGGCTTCGTCCAGGGCAGAAGCACGGCTCACAACCTCCGCACCCTCTTTGCTGTGATGCAGGAGGTGGACCCTGCCCTCCCTGCGGTTGCTGTCTTCTTGGACGCAACCAAGGCATTTGATACGCTTGAATGGACCTTATCTATTTTCGCTGCTCGCTCGTATTGGCATGAGTCCAGCGTTTCTTAAAAAAATTGCTTTACTCTACACCGCCCCCACAGCCAGATTACGGATAAACTGAGTCGTCTCCCCCCCCCCGGTCAGGGTAGCTCGTGCCTCTAGACAGGGGTGTCTGCTCTCACCCCTCCTCTTCGCCATTGCGATAGAGCCGCTGGCGGCCCAGCTGCGACAATTTCATTCATGAAGAGGTCTTGATTTTACACCCGGGAGATCCTTGAGTCCATGTATGCGGACGATGTAACCCTTAATGTTCAACACACGGCGACTAATCTCGATCCCCTTATATGTGCGATCATCAAATAAGGCAGCCTTTCGGGCATCACCATAAACTGTGGGAAATCTACGATTTTCCCGCTTACAGCTGTCACAGACCCATTTCAGTCAGAATTTCCGGGCGGACTCCCCAGTGAAATACTTGGGCATTTGGATCAGCAGAGATCATGAGGAGCTGTGGCGATATAACTACGGCAGGCTCACGGAGTGGCTGGAAAGCCGCTTACCCCGCTGGAGGGCGCTCCCTCTTTCCTTGGCTGGCCGCATCGCCATTGCCAAGATTGTGATACTGCCCAAGTTCCTATACACTTTCGCCATCCTTCCACTCCCTCTTACGGTGGAATTCAAGAAACGGCTCAGGTCAAATTTGATCTCTATGGCCTGGGCGGGTGGGCAGCCGCAGGTGGCCTGGGAGACTCTGATGCTTCCTTTCGAGCAAGGAGGCCTGGGTGCGCCAGACATGAGCTGTGCTCAGGCCCAATTTGCGTTTCATTGGATGTACCAGACCCCGTTTATGGTGCACACGGCTCCTGAAAGTGATCAAGCGGACCCAATCCCGCTGCATATGATGCTGTTCCGACCCCAGAGCCGCCCACGGGCCGGGATTGATACAGTTGGCTGCGTGGTTTGGGCATGGCAGCTGCTCCGTCGCAGGGCGTGCCTGGACACTTTATTTGCACCCTCGGTGCCGCTCACCTGACACCCGCCGCTGCCTTTCACTGCTGAGGCGGGAGTCTGTCAGCGACTGCGCAGGCTTCAGCTACATACACTGGGACGTTCATTTGCAGACGGCGTCTTTATTCGCCTGGATGCCTTATTGGGAGATGAACACACAGGCCTACTGGATAGGATGACATATTATCAGTTGCGGGCGGCCATGCGGGCGCACTACGCTTCGTTCCCAGTAGCGCTGCCAACGTTCCACACCTTGGAAGCATTTTTGTCCAATCCCTCACCCCGCAAACTTATAACCCGTCTTTACTCTGGCATGCAGCGCGATTCCCCAATAAGTGTACCCTCAGCCCAGCGTGATTGGGAGAAAAGCCTGGGAGCCCCCTTCGAAGAGGGTGTGTGGGCCTATTGTTGCACGCAATCCAGAGATATGTCACCCAACTATAGGCTTAGGCTTATTCATTTTAAATTCCTCCATAGATTATAGAGGACTCATTGAGTGGCTGTGCAGGGCGGGGCTGAGTGTGGAGGTGCGCTGTGCCCGTTGCGGAACACCTGAGGCCTCCTTCATGCACCTGGTATGAGAATGCTGGGAGGTGGCGCGATACTGGGAATGTGTGTTTGATGCACTGGATGAAATGCTGGCATGTAAGATTGAGCGCACCTCACTCACAGCTCTACTAGGATATGTCAAAAAAAACCCTGCAGACAATAGGAGACTTGCGGCTATGATGTTGTTATTGGTGAAGAGACGTGTGGCGATCTGTTGGGGCCGCAGGCGCAAGCCGCATAAGGATGAATGGCTTAGGGATGCAGCATTTTGTCACACCCAGCTCTCTGAGTTCTGGGAGCTAATGCCGGTACAAGTGCGCCCTCAGAACATTTGGGAACCACTGCAGAGTTTTTTACGCACTCATCAAGAAGACCTAGAACAGGCACCTGCAGTGGATGGATAGGTGTGCTCGGAGAGGTCAGCGGCATGGGGTGGGGCAGCCCCATGCCTTGGCATACCACACTTTTTGGCTCGGCCAGAGAGGTATACCCCTCCTTCTTTTTCCCCTTTCCCCCTTATCTACCCTTCCCCCTTCCTTCCCAATTGTCCCCCCACTATTAGCAAGCGACTGTTGCCCCTCAGGTGGGAACAAGATCTGAATTTGGTACTGTCAGCTCCGAGGACATTGCTTGCCCGGAAGGATTCTTATTTGCCATGTTATGATAGTTGTCTCTGAATTCAGGCATGCAAACATAAGCTTCTAACTATATCTCTGCCTTCGCCTCAGTCTGAGGCAAACGATTGCTGTTTGTGATTGTTAAAAACTATAAATAAAAAAAATAATTAAAATAATAATAAAAATTAAAAAAAACAGTACCGGTCACCATTGGGCCTATAGTCTTTGTATATGATCCAAATCAGGGAGAAAGCAACAGCCAGCAACAGACAAGATTAGGAGAAGGAATCCGCTCAGGGTGAAATGTTACGATAGATGGGAATAGTCAATGTTTGGTGCCTGTGGAAGCCAGGAGGCCACTGCCAGCAACTGCAGACCCTTCGAGGATGTGTGTCGGGTCTAATACGATACGGACAGGAACATTGGCTAATTCTCAGTCAGATTTAAGAACGTGGGAAGCTCCAGTTAAGGGCCCATAGGAAGGATACGGGAGGTGAGAATGAGTCAGGGAGCTTCTGGAGTTCAGCACGTTGCACTCAGCACTCTGATTCCTCCGCCGATCTACTGACCCTGTATCCCGGTCAGTAGATTGGCGGAGGAATCAGAGTTGTGAAAGAGAAGGGCAGACTAGTATGCCGAGTCAGGGAACGATTAAGGTTGCAATGAAAGCAAAATTGCTAGATGTGGTGAAATTGAAAGCAGAAGTGGATGAAATAATTGATGGGAACTTGCCTCTGGACAGGATAGAATTGTATGAGCGGGATGAGCTGTTGCTCGTGATGAAGGATATTACCCGTAAGGCAAGGTGGGCACATGAGACATTGACTGAACTGGCTCAGAGGTATAATGTGGACTTGACTAAAACAAAAATGTTGTAGGGAATTCATAGGTTAAATTCAGTGATCAGGAATTGGAGGAGAAAAGGGCAATGGGCTTGAAAACACACATTCGAGAGTTGATCATAGGAATACGTCCATGGAGTATGCTTGATAGGTGGGAAGAAAGGTGCTCTAAGAAAAAGAGTGTCAAGAAAGGGATGGGAGATATGCCTCCTCCTGGAGGAGAAACTGCAGGAGTGGGGGCTTATCCATTGCGAGAAGTACCAAGTGGGGGGTAGGTGCATGTGCCATGGAGCAAGGGTGATTTAGCTGCGTTTACAAATGATTTTCCTCGGCTGAGGGAAAAACCGGCTGAATGGTACAAACGAGTTGACTGTGTGAAAATTTCAAAAGTGTTATCGATTGACTTGAATACTCTGTTTGATAGTATGGTCCCGAGTGATTTATGGTTGGCGTGTGAAATTGCTGTTGATTGGCCATCTGCAGAACCAGATAGAGATCCTGTGACTCATGGCCCTTCCCCTGAAGTTTTGAAAAAGTTTGATCAGGTAATCATGTGGTTGCAGACAAAGGTTGCCCTGCAGTATATAGATTGGCTTAGATAGATCGCACCACCCAAGAGCCTAAGGAATCAGTGCATGCCTCTTACGAAAGGCTCCTCCAGACCTTTAAGCAGTACAGTGGGTTGGATACATTGGACCCTAAAGACATCGGACAGTTTATTTCTAAATTTGTATTAGGATTAAGGCCAGAGATTAGCTTAATGATTCAACAACATTTAATCTGTTGGCAGAACAAATCTGTGGATGAGATTTTGCGATATGCTAGGTATTGTAGTGATGAGGTAGAGTCTAAACATAGGAAAATGAAGGATAAGTTGATGATGGTACAGCTGAGAAATGCGGATAAAGCCGAGCAGACACAGATGAAGGGAGGAACTTTGAATCAGAGACAGGGGATTGGTCAGGGTGGAACACAGAATGTGTTGGCCCCTGTAGGACAGGGACGAGTTAGGAGAATAGATCCTGGGATGGGAATGGATTTGGGAACTTTAAGGAGGAATACTGCTTGTCATTATTGTCACAAGGTTGGGCATTGGAAGCGTGATTGTCGGTTAAATCCGGCAAATCAGATATAGGATGGGGAAGTAACTCAGGTGTCTGAAGTTGTGGATATCGTGATAAGACCTAAGTCCATGAATGGCAGGGGTTTGGGTCAACAGGTGCAGGCTCCCCAGCCTCCGAGGGTTGCACAGGGCAATCGGGGGTACCAACAGATGCCTTTTATTGGGATGTTTGAGGATTTTGATCCGGACCCGTCGCAATGACGGTGCCTGAAGGGGGAGAAAGACTGTACTCTTGGAGCAGTCTTGGAGGTAGACCAGAGTGGACAGTTTGTGGAGGCGGATGTTGAGGGTCATCCCATAACCTTTCTGGTTGATACTGGTGCTACCCACTCTACTGTGAGATCAACAGTAGTCCCTAACCTACCTCTCTCGGGACAATCGATCCAAGTTGTAGGAGTTGCCAATAAAAGAATGACCAATCCTTTGACAGATGAATTACTTGTGAGAATAGGAACGTTTCAGGATCAACACCAATTCGTTGTGTGCTGTTCGAGCCCAGTCTGTTTGTTAGGACGTGATCTCCTGTGCAAGTTAAATTGTACCATCTATTGTACGCCCAAGGAAATAAAATGACAAACAAATGATGATGACATTGCATTTAAATTGGCGAGTCAAAATGTTTGCGCAGAAATATTTCCTGTGCTAACGGAGGAGGAGTTACCACACGATTTGAGAGACTCTGTCTCTCCAGTACTGTGGGACTTTACGGGAGAGGAGATTGGATTGATTTGGGGAGTTGAGCCAGTTAAGATACAGATCAAACCCAATGCTGAATTTCCGAGAATGCCACAGTACAACCTGACCCCTGAAACCGTTGCAGGAATAATACCTGTAATCGAGTCCATGATCGCACAGGGTATTTTAAAGGAGATCGAGGAAGTCCCTGCAATTCACCCATCATGGGATTGCAAAAGCCTAATGGCAAGTATAGGATTGTCCAGGACCTGAGAAAGGTCAATGAGATTGTGATTTCATGTTGTCCCGTGGTACTGAATCCAGAGATGATCCTATTCCAAATTCCTTGTGAAGCAGAATGGTTTACTGTCATTGACCTATGCCGAGCATTTTTTTATACTTTTGCATGAAGAAAGCCAGTTTTTGTTTGCCTTCCGGCTGGGAAGCCATGTGTTAACATGTTGTCATATCCCACAAGGGTATAATGAAAGTCCATCTATCTTTAATCAGATTTTGAAACAGAACCTTGAGAGTCTAGTGTTGCCGCAGAATTCACTGCTTGTACAATACATAGACGATCTCTTGATCACTTCCGAAACGGAAGATTCTTGTAGGATTGATACTGTTGCTCTGTTAAATCATCTGGCAGAGAATGGACACAAGGTGTCCCAAAGTAAACTCCAATACTGTTTATCTGAAGTCCAATATCTGGGTCATCGTATTGAAAGGTGTCACCAGATCGTATTGAGGCGATCTTGCAGATGAATCCGCCTAAGACTCAGAAAGAAGTCTGGATGTTTCTGGGAATGGTTGGCTATTGTCGACAGTGGATGTCCAATTTTTCATTGAAGGTAAAGCCTTTACTGAGACTGACACGCAAGGATGTGAGTGATCCGGTGCCATGGGATAACGACTGTTTGGTCCCCTTCCTGGAGCTGAGAGAGAGTCTGTGTCATGCTCCGGCCTTGGGAATGCCTGATTACAATAAAGCATTTTTGCTCCTTTGCTGCAAGCGGGAGGGTTGTGCACTAGCTGTACTCACCCAGACACATGGGGGTTTCAATAGACCAGTGGCCTATTTCTCAGCTACATTTGATCCTGTAGCTTCTGCATTGCCCAGATGTCTTAAATCTGTTGCTGCAACTGGTGTCAGCATTGAAAGATGTGAAAGTATTGTGATGGGTCATCCTCTTACTGTTTATGTTCCACATTTAGTTGTGCTCCTGATGACGAAAACCAAGACACAGCATTTGACCAATACTAGGCTTACCCGATATGAGCAAATCACCTCAGCCTCTGAGAATGTCACCTTGAAAAGATGTTCTATGTTAAACCCTGCTACCTTGATGCCTATTCCGAACCTTGAAGGGGAAGATTGTGAGGACCATGACTGTCTGGATGTGACTGAACCTTGTACCAAACCGAGACCTGGCATTTTTGATGAACCATTACCTGAATCAGACCAAGTCCTTTTGTTGATCGTTCATGCTTAAGGGACAATGGAGGTCATCTGAGAGCAGCGTTTGCTTTATGTACTATTTTTGGATATGTGGAAGCTGCTTGTCTACAGGGAGTATACTCCGCACAAGTGGCTGAAATCATTGCTTTGACCCATGCATGTCTTGTTTCTGATCAAATCCTAGTCACCATCTACACCAATAGCCAGTATGGATTTGGTGTGGTTCATAACTTTGGACAGCTATGGTCACAGATGGGGTTCTTTACGTCATCGGGATCTCCTATCAGAAATGGAGAATATGTGAGACAGCTGTTGGAAGCTTTGCAACGGCCGAAAGAAGTGGCAGTAGTGAAATGTGCTGATCACGGGAAAGGGAATGACCTTGTCTCATGGGGGAATTGTTATGCTGATGAAGTTGCACGCTTTTGTGATGTACATGCTTCTATTTTCAATGGAGAATAGTCAGGGGAGGGCAGAGAAAAGACCGAGCTCAACATGATGCTAGCACAGCAGACACTTGGGATGAGGTCAAGCGTTTGCAGGAAAAAGTTTCAGAACAAGAAGAAGCTGGTTGGATTAAAGTAGGATTTGAGAAGCAAGATGATGGCATTTGGGTTTCAACTGATGGTAGAGTGGTGTTGCCAGATTGTTTGTTAAGTCCTATGCGGAGGCAAATACATGGAGAAGTTCATCTTGGAAGGGATGCTGTGGTGCAGGTGTTCAGACAAACGTGGTTTAATCCAAAATTCCATGTGTGTGCGGAGACAGTGTGTTACAGGTGTGTTACATGTCAGCAAATTAATGCTGGGAAGAAAACTATGGTTGCATTGAGTCACGCTGGGAGATCGGGAGGTCCTTTCAATAGGATTCAGTTAGATTTCATTGAGATGCCTAGATGCAATGGACTGAGGTACATTTTTGTGGTGGTGTTTGTTATTTCACGTTGGGTGGAGGCATATCCAACTACGAGGTGTGATAGTCTGACGGTAGCCAAGTTACTGCTTAGAGAGTTGATTCCGCAGTTCGGATTTCCAACTTCATTGGAGTCAGATAGAGGAATGCATGTCCATAGTGAAATCATGAGACTATTGTGCGCTGCCTTACAAGTTGACCAAAGACTGCATTGTAGTTATAGGCGGAGGCGTCTGGAATTGTGGAGCAGGTGAATGGGACACTCAAGATGAGTTTGGCGAAGGTGTGCTCTTCGATGTCCTTGAATTGGCCTGATGCACTTGTGTTGGAAATTGCCCTTTTTGCAGGGTAATCCCCAAACTTTTTGCTTCTTCCTCCTATTTTTTCCTGACCTGTGTTTGTTGGCTATAGGACTCTGGGCACTTTACCACTTCTGATCAGTGCTAAAGTGCATTTACTCTCTGTGTAAATTGATATTGTGATTGGTTCTCCCTGATTGGCATATTTGTTTTACCAGTAGGTCCCTAGTAAAGTGCACTGATTGTGCCAGGGCTGGTGAATCAAATGCTACTAGTGGGCTTGCAGCACTGATTGTGCCACCCACATGAGTAGCCCTGAAAAGAGGTCTCAGGCCTGCCACCGCAGCGCCTGTGCGCAGTTTGTTAACTGCCATGTCGACTTGGCAAGTGCACCCACTTGCCAGGCCCTACCCTTCCCTTTTCTTACACTTAAGACACCCCTATGGTAGGCACAAGGTACCCCTCTGGGCAGAGTGCAGTGCATGTGAAAGGTAGGACATATACTGGAGTGTGTAACATGTCCTGATAGTGAAATACTGCCAATTTCGTTTTTTACTATTGAAAGGCTATCTTGCCCCATAGGGCAGAATGGGGAATGCTTTGTAACATTTTACTAGCACATCTTCCCATATAAATAAGATAGAAAAATGGAGTTTGGTATCCCTGAACTCAGGATTTAATAACACATCTTTTAGTTAAATTGTGTGTTTGAAAATACCACTTTTAGAAAGTGGCTATTTTCTTGTTCAACCATACTGTGTGCCTCTCTCTGTTTGTGGATTGACTGTCTGGCTTTGGAGTGACAGGGGCTGGGGAGGTGCAGTGGCTCCAGTAGTCTGGATGAGTCAGCACTAGGCTGAATAGGCCTGTACTGCATTTGTAGTGGTGGGAGGAGTAGCACCTGTAACTGAATAGGGCTGTGCCTGCCTTCCACAATGCTGGCTCCGCCCCCCTGTGGTGTGTCTGGAGCCAAGGCTCACACTGACAATGGATGTTGTTGTGCACTTGCAGAGTGCCCCCAGTACTGGTTTGAACTGGGCTCAGAGCCCCTTGCAAAAAGAGAACAACGACATTTTGGGGTATAAGTATCAGACCTAAAACCCCTGAACTTTAGATCATTCCTGGAATTCAAGAGGAACCTTTGCCAAGGAGAAGAGCTGGAGAGGCACAGGGTCAAGACTGATTTGCATATAGCTGTGTCTGAACTGGGGTGGCAAAGTGAGCTAAAGAACGATGATGGATTCAACCCAGATCTGTGACTGGGAGTGAGTGTCTGAAAAGTTTCAGCGCTCCGTCCATCATCTGCTTGTGTTTGCTTTGTACGCCCTACGTTGGCAGGGTATACCCAGACGTGGGTCCCTTGCTCACTTTGCCACTGGATTCAAGCTAGCCTGGCTGATGAGGGCTGTTAGCCCGAAACCGGTCCCAGGATGCTTGATTCCGGTCCAGGGAAGACATGGCTTGGCAGGTCGGTCTGGACTGTTCCCATGAGGCACAGGGTCAAGACTGATTTGCATATAGCTGTGTCTGAACTGGGGTGGCAAAGTGAGCTAAAGAATGATGATGGATTCAACCCAGATCTGTGACTGGGAGTGAGTGTTTGAAAAGTTTCAGCACTCCGTCCATCATCTCCTTGTGTTTGCTTTGTTCGCCCTAATTTGGTAGGGTATGCCCAGATGTGGGTCCCTTGCTCACTTAGCCACTGGATTCAAGCTAGCCTGGCTGATGAGGGCTGTTAGCCCGAAACCGGTCCCAGGATGCTTGATTCCGGTCCAGGGAAGACATGGCTTGGCAGTTCGGTCTGGACTGTTCCCATGAGGCACAGGGTCAAGACTGATTTGCATATAGCTGTGTCTGAACTGGGGTGGCAAAGTGGGCTAAAGAATGATGATGGATTCAACCCAGATCTGTGACTGGGGGCGAGTGTTTGAAAAGTTTCAGCACTCCGTCCATCATCTCCTTGTGTTTGCTTTGTTCGCCCTAAGTTGGCACGGTATGCCCAGACGTGGGTCCCTTGCTCACTTTGCCACTGAATTCAAGCTAGCCTGGCTAATGAGGGCTGTAAGCCCGAAACCGGTCCCAGGATGCTTGATTCCGGTCCAGGGAAGACATGGCTTGGCAGTTCGGTCTGGACTGTTCCCATGAGGCACAGGGTCAAGACTGATTTGCATATAGCTGTGTCTGAACTGGGGTGGCAAAGTGAGCTAAAGAATGATGATGGATTCAACCCAGATCTGTGACTGGGGGTGAGTGTTTGAAAAGTTTCAGCACTCCGTCCATCATCTCCTTGTGTTTGCTTTGTTCGCCCTAAGTTGGCAGGGTATGCCCAGACGTGGGTCCCTTGCTCACTTTGCCACTGGATTCAAGGTAGACTGGCTGATGAGGGCTGTTAGCCCGAAACTGGTCCCAGGATGCTTGATTCCGGTCCAGGGAAGACATGGCTTGGCAGTTCGGTCTGGACTGCTCCCATGAGGCACAGGGTCAAGACTGATTTGCATATAGCTGTGTCTGAACTGGGGTGGTAAAGTGAGCTAAAGAATGATGATGGATTCAACCCAGATCTGTGACTAGGGGTGAGTGTTTGAAAAGTTTCAGCACTCCGTCCATCATCTCCTTGTGTTTATCAAATAATAACCCCCAGGTAATGAAAAGCTGGGACCTTAGTTAGAATATGATTCCCAACCCTGAATGTTTTAGAGTGTGTGGACCGAGGGCTAGTTACTAAGGTATATGACTTGGAGAAATTAATGTCCATGTCCATACTATCCATATAGGTGGTGAACCTGTCCAACAAGGACTGCAAACCCACCACAGTGCGTGCTATAAGCACCGCCTCATCGGCATATAACAATACCGGCAATGGTCTAGTACCTACCCTTGGACAGTCCACCTCTGCTGACACCAAGGCTTGTTCCAACCCATTAATCTAAAGGGTAAACAAAAAATGTGCAAGTATACAGCCCTGGCGAACAACCCTACTACAGACAAAAGACTCCATAAGCTCCATCCCCTGAGAGTACCTTACCGCAGCTGAGGTGCTGGCATGGAGATTCGAGAGGAGAGAAACAATTTCTGGGTCCACCTCCATCAAGAGCAGTAGATCCCAGAGCTTATTATGATTTACCTTGTTGAATGAAGACGTGAGGTCCATGAATGCTAAATGCAACTAAACGGACTGAGCAACAGTGTATTTCTTTATAGGTAGGTATAGGCTGACACAATGATCAGTGGTCGACTTACCAGGCCGAAAAACATATTGGACCAGAGCAGTTTCTCTCCACAGCACTTTAACAACAGCATCTGTGAGCGATATTGGACAGAAGCAATGTGGATTATCCTTGTCCCCTTTTTTAAAAATCGGTACAATGATTGCAGATGACAACGAAAGTGGGGCCCCCTCCCTTATTGCAGGTTTTAAAACCAAGGTTAAAACAGGCCCCCAGACATCAATATTATCTCAAAATAGATCAGGGGGCATATATTAAAGCACAGATCGAGTGTAGGTTTCAAGGTATTTTATTCCGCTTCTAAACCACCGACTATACAGCTTGCCAGCCTGCCGTTCAATAACCGGTCTCCAGCATTCCCATGGAGACCATACCATTCCAGGCACGAGCTGGCAAACTTAAAGGCAAAGTAAATCACAACACATCCTCTTTACAATGGAAGAAGGAAGAGCAAGGAAAACAAAACAAAAACACAAAAGGAAAAAAAGGAAACTTACAACAAGGGGAGAAACTATGCATACATAACAATGTGATTTAGTGTAGAACATTAGGGCCGATTCACAGAACTAATCTGAGATAAAATCCTAAACTTACTACTTTTGGTATTCACAGAAGGCATTTAGTAGTAGTAAAGTTAGGACTCCTAACTTTACTACTACTAAACTGATATAAAATCCTAAACTTACTACTTTTGGTATTCACAGAAGGCATTTAGTAGTAGTAAATTAGGAGTCCTAACTTTACTACTAATAAATGCCTTCCTTGAATACCAAAAGTAGTAAGTTTAGGATTTTATCTCAGATTAGTTCTGTGAATCGGCCCCATTGTCTCTAAATTTAGTAGGCAATTTCTTACGTCTTGTTGAGGAGGGCCTACACAACACGTCAGTTCCACCACCACCACCTTCGCGAACACTGATGTAAGAAAACCCTCCTGCAAATCTGACAAGTCTTGACATACTCCAAGTACTACTAGTATTAACATTCACAACATTTTTCTTAATAGCTGTAATGGTGTAGGGGCCCATGAAGCCAGAAGTTCCCTTACTGCAATGTCTCGTTTTCTTCACAAGAACCTGGTCCCCAACATTCCATTTCTTCACCTTAACAGACATTTTATCATCATACCTCAATTTGTACTTTTGTTGATAATCCAAAAGTCTGGTTGTCCCCAATTCGTCATCAGTACCACATTTGGTTTTAACAAGCAACCATACAGGATTTAACTTAGAGTTAGCCATCCTTTCCCTTAAAGTCTCAAATAGAGACCTCTGCGTGATGACATTGGGAGCAGTTCGATGAGCCCACCACGTCTCCCTCAACACACTTTTAAAAGATAACCCAGATTCCAACGCTCTCTGTGCACAACTTTTAACCACCCTGTTCATTCTTTCTGTTAGACCATTGGCCTGCGGTGCATAGAGAGCCGTCTTCTGGTGAACAATCCCAAAATCTTTGAGGAAAACTTGCATTTCTTGTGATACAAATTGCACTCCATTGTCAGTGACCAAGTATTTCGGTACACCCTCACTCAGAAAAACATATTTGAGAAAGTCAATCACTTTTCTTGTATTCACAACGCTCACATTTAGTCACAACCCACTTAGAGGTGTAATCTACCAAAAGGAGCACAAATCTTTCACACAAAGGCATAAGTTCAAATGGACTGATTATGTCCAAACCCAACTTGGACCACACTGTCTCCTGAACTTCAACTGATGACAAAGGAGCATGATTGGCAACATGGGATTTGTCATTGGTTGAACATAGATGACACTCCTTAATGACCCCTTCAATCACGTGGTCCATGCCAGGCCACCAATATCTCTCTCTGACACGAGCCTTGGTGAGACCCCTACCAACATGTCCCTCATGAGCAAGATTCACAATTCTGTCTCTCAAATCACGGTGGAACCACTCTATCTCCCCTCATGAGATTTCCCTGACAAAAAGTCAAATCATCCCTTACCGACCAAAAGGGCCTCAAATCTTGATCAAGGGTCTTGTATTCAGGCCATCCTTTGGTGATAATTAACTTGAGAGTATTAAACACTTTGTCTTCAACAATGCTGTTTGACCATTCTTCCTTCGAAAAGGTTGGTCCCATGACCCAATTCACACTTTTAACCTCCTCATCACACTGTTCGCACTCCAAAGGCAACCGCCACAAACAGTCTGCAGATTTATTGGCCGAACCAGGAAGATACTGAACACGAAAATAAAACCCCCCGGAGTCCTTCACTCCACTGTTTGAGTCTGGGAGTCATGTGAGCACTATGATGGCAAGAGAAAACTTGCACTAACGGCCGGTGATCAGACCTGACTAAGAAAGGAATACCCCACAGATAAAATTAAAAATGTCTCACTGCCCATAACACACTCAAAGCCTCCCTCTCAATGCAAGAATAGTGTACTTCTGCATCTCTAAGTGCTCTAGACGCAAAAGCGACTACCCTCTCTTCCCCTTCAACCACTTGTGATAGCACTGAACCCAAACCCTTGAGACTGGCATCAGTAGTCAGAATGGTTATGAGTTTGACGTCAAAATGTCCTAACTTCGGCATCTTTCCAATTTCAGACTTGATACCTGCAAAAGCTCTCTCACACTCTTGAGACCAATCAAATCGTACACCCTTCTTCAGCAAAACTCTGATGGGCTCAGCCACACTAGTAAATCCCATGACGAATTTGGAGTAAAACTCTGCAAGTCCCAGAAATAACCTGACTTGCTCCTTATCTCTGGGTGTAGGCGCTTTCAGTATGCTTTCTGCTAGCTCCAGTTTCGGCTGTATACCCTCCCCAGATATGACATGGCCAAGATAAGTAACGGATGTCACAACAATGTGACATTTCTGTCTTTTCACCGTGAGTCCCTTCTCACCCAACCTCTCCAACACATGCCTCAGTACAGTACTGCGCTCTACATTATCCCTTCCATAGACCAGTATATCATCTTGGAAAAAGAGGGCATTCGTCAAACCCCCAAGCACCGTCTTCATAATCCTCTGAAAGCAGGCCGCAGCCGAGGCCAGTACAAAAGGCATCCTCAAAAAACGGTAAGCCCCCAAAGGAGTTACAAAGGAAGTCAGGTGTCTAGAATCACGATGCAACATCACTTGGTGGGACGCTGATGAAAGGTCTGAAGCACTGAAAACTTTTGCACCTTTTAACATACTAATGGACTTAGAGATGTTCGGAAGAGGCTGACGGTCCACCCAAATCCACTCTTTCAAGCCTCGCAAGTCCACACACATCCTAACGCTAGTGCCACCATCCTTGGGTGCCAAAACCACCGGGGCCAACCACTCTGACGCCTCGATTTCTTCTATAATGCCCAAATCCAAAAGTCTCTTAAGCTCCACTTTCAATGGTTCGATCATCATTTTAGGTGGCCTGCGCACCTTATGTACGCAAGGCTTGGCCCCCTTCTTCAGGATGATTCAATGTTCAAAACCCTTGAGAAGTCCTAAACCATCACCAAACATCTCAGGAAAATCCTTAAAATATTGCTCACCACTTCCCACATTATCAATCAACATAACTTGGTCTTTCGGATTGCTGGCACCGGGGTTTAGGATGATGCCCAAATCACGCTGGTGCCTCCCACCCAACAGGTTGTCACCTCTTTCAGCCACATATACCTTTCCAACAGTTCATCTGCCCTTGAACTCCATTTTAGCAACCACATACCCCAGTACTTTGATACGTGACCCCCCATAGCTGACTGGGTTGATATCAGGTGGGAGCAGTTCTACATTACCATTGCCAACACTTTCATCCCACTGTTTATTTCCAATCATAGTGAAAGGTGAACCCGAGTCAGCCAACACCACAAATCCTCGTCCATCCACCTCAATATCACACTCAGGCATTACCACCTTCCCTGAATCCACCTCCCAATCCTTGTCATTCACATTCAAAACGATGGTGCGTACTTCCTCAGGTGTATTCTCTGCCACTAGGTTCTTTCCAGTGGATCTACACACACGGGCATAATGCCCCTTAATACCACACTTCTTACACACCGACCCTTTGGTTTGGACTGTTGGATAAATGTGAAAAACTTCCACATCTGTAGCATCTAAATTTCTGTGAATCTGTACTGTTCCGCTCTTGAAAGTCACGTTCAGTACCACGCGATTGCACATCATGCTCAGGACCACGTGACTGTGCATCACGTTCATTAACTTTTCCCCTCGCATTAGAGGAAATCTTGGCAAATATTATCAGCGTAAGGTTGATGTGTATCAGTATCTGTCAATGCATGAATATTACTCTGCACATCCTTCTTATACTCAAGATTCTTCCTTATCTCTTTCACCCAGGTTGATGTATTTTCGACCCCTTCAACAATGGCTATATCCTCTGCTAACAATGGATTCATTGATAGTAGTTTTTCTTGTACTCTGGTACTGTTGGTGCACCTCACCAACTGATCTCTGACTAAAGAGTCAGATAACTCTCCAAATTCACATGTGCGTGCTAGTGTCTTCAAAGATGAAACATAACTGCCCACCCCTTCCGCAGGCCCTTGCACCCTTGTAAAGGATCAGTGACTCTCCAGTACCACATTAATGCGGGGTCCAAAGTTTCGTTCCAGCATAGTCATTGACATTTCATATGCATCTGATGGTTCCCCATCACCGTTACCAACTGGAATTACATCCATACTATCATAGATGTTTCTTCCTTCAACACCTAAATTGTGTAGTAAAATGGCTTGCTTCCTAAACGCAGAGAATTTTTCTCCACCAATTGCCACTACATATGAGTCGAAAAGATTCCTCCATCTTTTCCAAGGTAGGATTGGCTCTTCCTTTTCTGAGAGGAAAGCAGGAGGTTGTGACATGCTGGTGGTGGTAGCCATGGTTACAACAAGGGTTGCACAATGGAAATAATATAAAGTGTACCTGTCAGAACTCAACCAGATTCCGCAAAAGTGAGGTTGTCTGTCAATGTAGTCAGGCATCAGGCATTACGCAGGGTCTGAAATGGCGTAGCTAGGTTCAGATTCCACTCCTGGAAGAACCTTAAGATGGCCGCCAGAAGGACAGGGAAAGGTCCCACTTAGCGTTCTAGTGGTTCCTGTGATTGAAGGCAGAGATAGAATTTTGACAGCTGTGGCATTAGAATCCTCGCACTTCACCTGAGGATTTTGGAGGTAATGGAAGTCTT
This sequence comes from Calotriton arnoldi, assembly GCA_963921515.1. Lineage (NCBI taxonomy): Eukaryota > Metazoa > Chordata > Amphibia > Caudata > Salamandridae > Calotriton > Calotriton arnoldi. The sequence goes on along the minus strand of CAWUFW010000089.1, from coordinate 4,074,287 downwards.
TCTGTGAACTAGCGGCGCGTTAGCTAGTTAAGGTAGTGCCCGTCGCCTTGGTCCGTCGCATTGTTATTGTTGCGGCGTGTTAGAATTATATATATTGAATTGCTGCATTTAGTGAGCAGGTTATTAAGGAACTGCATACTTAAAAGTCTTGTCTCAGGCGTCACGAGTTTAGTGGGAGTCTAATTCTCAACCGCTTTTGCGCACTTTGCTCTTTTGAAGCTCTGAGCTGAATTGGGAGCATTTGGAGTATTTCACTCGTTTCCGTTTAGAGCTCGCGTAACTATCGAAGCTCTGAGGCATTAGCATCAAGAGCTTTCGTTGCGCTTGCCTCAGCAGTTCAGGGTCATTTAATTCAATACTCTCTTCTGAGAATCTGTATTCTTGAGTTGCCCAAGGTTAAATTCTTTACTAAACCTATTAGTTCAGTTTAGAGCGCGTAATTCTGAATTCAAGTGCTCGTGTTAAAACCTTTCACTCAGGAGCGAAAATGTCCTGACATTGCTCGTTGCTTGACAGTTTAAGAGAATACTTGTTCAAAAGGCTATTCCTCAGCCTTTACTTGTTGTTTTCAGAATATTTAGACATCGTACATTGAAAGAGTTATTTCCTTACACCAAGTCTTAGGGGGAATTAGTGCACACATATTATACTTACCAAACAGCACCACCTGCTGGCACGAAGTGTTGCTGCACCTTCATCTTGAAGCCTTCCAGTAAGACGAGAAAAGAGTTACCCAAAATGAAGATTTACATGCTATGCAAATTTATAGAAGAGAGGCAATAGCTACTTGCGAACAGGGTAAGAATATCAGAGGATAAATAGAGTAATAAGATATTGTGGTAAATAATATTGTGTGTTTTAAAACGGTGAAAACATTTAGGTTTTTTCTTTCAGTTCACACATTTAAAAGAAATACGCAAGAAACAACGAAGAGAACCTGGTAGAAGTGTAGCTGTCTCGTCTCGTCCCCTACCCCTTTCCCCCTTTTAATTTCTTCAGGCCAATTACTTATTAAGGTGTTTGGCTGGGAAGGTGAATAGGGGAGTTGGGAACTAGCGTCAGTCTGCTCCTGCGCAATTCACTTGGTGTAGAGTCTGACAGTACCACAATATGCCAGGAGCAACAATAAAGCACACAAGCAAGTTTTTGTTTTAGAAAGTATCAAATCTCAGCATATGTCCAGAAAGAATATGACACTTTTCCCTGCTGCCCGTCACCCCGCATGTTTTTACAACGCAGTCGTTACAACGACCGCGTTGTAACAACGCATACCATTACCCCGCAAGTAGTAACAACGACTTGCGGAGGGGGGCGCTGGATGTTGGAATAGTATAATTTACTATTCCAACTCCAGTCTGTGCGGACAGTAGGGAAGGTGTTGGATTTTAAATCCAACACCTTCTCCCCCCTCTGCAAGTCGTTGTTACGACTTGCGGGGTAATGGTATGCGTTGTTACAACGCGGTCGTTGTCGCGACCGCGTTGTAACAACATGCAGGGTCGCGGTTTTGTTGTCAGGGTTGTTTACCATCCAGAAAGGTTGCAGTATTGAAGGATTGCAGCTCGACGTTTGCCCCGTAGATAGCGAAAGTGATTTCCGAAAACTAAAATGGCGGCACGCCGCATGACGTCATGACGTGTGTGCGGAGCGTCGGGCGTAAAAGTAACCCGATGACAGGGAGATACACTGACGTCAGACAGTGTTGGCATGATTCTTCAGGCAAGCACGAGGTAAGGCACTTGCGATTATTCAAATAACGGTCAACTTGCCCCAGCAACTTTTCCACAGAAAAATCGGTCAAACTAAGGTATAAAATATTAACGATTCAAGGGCAGCTTCTCACCTCCTCGGTGTCCTCTTGAGTGTCCTCAATAAGTTAAAAAATTTGAAAGGCAATCTTGTTGAAAGGCAATGGTGCTTGATATCATGGGTCCAGTTCTCTGCCGGGAGGGGAATCAGTGGTTCACGATGCCTGTCCCCAATCAGGCACTCGTCGCCAGTATTAAAGCACAGATCCAGTGTAGGTTTCAAGGTATTTTATTCCACTCCTAAACCACTGACTACACAGCTCGCCAGCTTGCCGTTCAATAACCGGTCTCCAGCATTCCCATGGAGACCATAACATTCCAGGCACAAGCTGGCAAACTTAAAGGCAAAGTAAATCACAACAGTATACCATTAGGGCCTGGGGCTTTATTGCAGGATAGGACCAAGATACCTTGGAAAACTTCATCCTGGGTAAAAACCAGGTTACCTCTCCCCACCGTAAAGCATGTTTGGTCCGCCATACCATCTAGGAGGCCTACATTATACACACCCATATATATATATATATATATATATATATATATATATATATATATATATATATATATATATATATATATATATATATATATATATATATATATATATATACTGAAATATCCTTGTAAGCGCAGCCGCGCCACAAGGAAGGATTCCCACACTCCAAGTAAGTCCACAATAATTTATTTCAAGGTAGCTGACGCGTTTCGACCAGAAGGTCTTTGTCAAAGCTGGGGAATACACATAGTGACATTGTATTATAGGCATACAGTGAGACACAGTGAGGAAAAAATAAGTAAACATGGGAGAAAGACTTTGGGCAAATAAAGAAATGCCAACTCATCAGTCAAGACAGAAAGGAAAGACTGTGGAAGTCAAAGAAACAATTTTACATGAAAAAAGTTTTTGTCCTAAATTAAATAAAATGAAAGGGTGTCTCACCCTGACAAACAATTAAATAAAATAAAACAGATATGCTTACATGGTGAGATAAGCTAAAAAATATACTAATGCGAACATAGAGAAAAGACAAATGCGAGTGCACATTTCGAAAAAGATTTTTCACGTCAATGTCCTTCTCTAAATTCTGAGTTTCACACATTCAGAAGTAAGAAATATGTGAACATTGTCCCGCTAATTCATGGTCCAGTGACCGGGTATGTAGGGTAGCATCTGAAGCGAGATATAGGGAGAAAGATAAGAGGATGGAGTCTGGAAATGTTAGAGGAGGAACACAGGGCGTTCGTCTTGAGGTAACGTGGTCAAGTGACCAAGGACACAGTAGTCGTAGGTGAAAGGGAGAGATGTTAAAGGACAACGAGAACGAAAGTGCAGAAGAGCGGAGGAAGGAAAAGGTCAAAGTCAAAGTCCCCGGGTGGGAATGTCATGATTGCAGAGAAGCAGAGGCCAATCGAAAGACCGAGTGGTGGAGTGTTGTGCAGCAGTGCCCAGTCTGTTCAGATAGAGTGAAGATGGCATTAACCCAGATGAACATGAAGCTCCTCATCCTGATTTAGACCTCCCGGGTTCTTGGTGTTGAGCCTGATTATGTATTGCGACTCAAGTCTTCTGAGTGCACGTTCCCTGTCTCCTCCACGGCTCTTCAAGGGAACCCTGTCAATGCCAAAATATGAGATTTTTAGGTTCTCAGTTTTGGTGGAACCATGCACAGTGTTACAATGTCTAGCCATAGGATAGGTGGTGTCATTGTTTCTGATGGCTCTCAAGTGTTCCAATATACGTTTTTTGACAGGAAAAATGGTACTGCCCACGTACCTCAGTGCCACACACATTTCAAAACATATACCACAAATTCGGTGTTACAATTTATGAAAGGTCGTATTTTATGTTGCTTGCCATTAGGTAGTGGTGCTGTTCTAACATTGGTACTGTGGGTGCATGCCTTGCATTTTCCACACTTGTGGAATCCTGGGAGTTCTCTCAACCAGGTGCTGCTGTGTTTCTGAGTGGAATCCGAGAGGCTGTGAACCAGCATGTCCCTCAGTGAATTGCCTCTACGGTATGTGATATTAGCACTTGGGGAAACCAATTTGACAATGATAGGGTCCAGTTTGACTATGTGCCAGTGTCTCCTGATTATGGTCTGGACCTTGGTACATTCTGTGTTATAGGTAGTGATCAGCCTGATCACTGGTTTCGTGTTTTCTCTGGGTTTAGGTTTGAGAAGGGTTTCCCTCCTGACCCCACTAGCCTTTCTTCTGGCCTCATTAACCACTTTGTGGGTGTATCCTCTCTTTAGAAAACTGTTGACCATGATACCTTCTTCTCGTTTGTAGCTTTCTTGCATGCTGCAATTATGCCTGGCTCTAAGGAGGTCCCCATAGGGTATGCTATTCTTAAGTTTCGGTGGATGGTGGCTTTTGGCGTGGAGGATGCTATTACCCGCTGTAGCTTTCCTATGGAGACTGGTCTCAATCGTGTCATTAAGGACCTCCACACTCACGTCAAGAAAGTCTAGTCTGTTGTTGCTGGTTGTGCTGGTGAACCTTAAGTTCAAATCATTGTTGGAAATGGCCGAGAGGAAATTGTCCAAAGCCATCTGGGGACCATCCCATATTAGAAAGATGTCATCTATGTATCTGGTCCAAAGGACCAGATACTTTGTGTATTCTGCAAATTTGTTCGACCCAATAACCTCAGACTCCCACCACCCCATAAAAATGCAGGCGTAGCTCGGTGCAAAGCAACTGCCCATGGCAGTTCCGGACAGTTGCCTGTACCACTGCTGGCCATGTAGAAAAAAGTTATTTTCTAGGCAGAAAAGGAGCATGTCCAGGAGCATGTTGGTGTGTTCATATGTAATTATGGGTCTGACCCTAAAGTAATAGATATATATATATCTGTATAGATATATATATATATATATATATATATATATCACCCAAATTTGCCCTGCAAATGAGTCCGCACTCCACACAGGTAAGTTGGAACTCCAACATTTTATTCAAAAGGAAGCAGGCATTTTAATCCGAAGCTTTTCCCATTCACTGCCTGCCTGACGCGTTTCAGAGAACATTTCTCCTTTCTCAAAGGCACATGGCATTGCAGTCTTTAGAATCCACAGTTGCCGCTTCCTGCTTTAAATCATTTTAACAGCCTCCGGTGTGCTTCAGCCTCTGGTGTGCTCTTTTACAACAAGGCATTGCGGTAATTGTAGTTTCCCCATGCTTTTACCCTCGAGTGGGTTTCTTTATTTATCATAACTTTTTAAAGGGAAATACAGACTGAAAGTCCTGCTTGACTTTAAATGCAGTCTTTCCATGCGCCTTTGAAGAAGGAGAAATGTTCTCGGAAACGCGTCAGGCAATGCATGGGGAAATTCATGGACTAAAATGCTTGCTTTTCTTGGAAATAAATGTTGGTGTCCAACTTACCTGCGTGGAGTGCGGGCTCATTTGCAGGGCAAAGTTTGAGTGATATATATATATATATATATATATTATCTACTGGCGGTCGCCAGTAGATAGTTATAGTTACAACCTATTATCCATAGGAAATCCGCGACATTCTATTTGAAATAACTCTCTTGCCGGTTGACGTATCTTCGCAAAATTTTCAAACTTTGTGGCCCGCTCCGGTCCGCTCCTACCCTGAAAGTCTCGGGGGATTCGTCAAGCGGGGGCCGAGAAAAAGGGGGTCCCAAAACGCGTTTTCCCCATGCAATTTTCCATAGGAAACTTTAGACACGGCTACAGCCCGAACTGCTGAACGGAATTACACCAAATTTGGCAAAGAGGTAGTTCTTGGTTCAGAAAGAACCCTTTTTGTTAAATGGTGTAAATCCGTTCAGTAGTTGCTGAGAAAATCAAAAATAAAAAGATAGTGATATCTATGGCCGAGTAGGGTCCGCGTACCCTCCCGATCACGAGCTGCATGTTAATTGGCTGTCAGCTGGCTGTCAACATTCCGATTCAGGAAATGTTGGCAGCCATTTTGTCCCTCGGTAGAACGGAGGGACAGAAACAAGTGCGCAAAGCGCACAAAGGGGGCAGGGTAGAAACACCCTGACCCCTAGGTTTGCTCAGGGGTCCCACAAGCACCACCTGGGCAAAAAAAATTTTTTTTTTTTTTTAAATCGGCAGGATGCGCTCAGGGTGCGCGAATCCTGCCGAAAAAATCGAAGCGCGGTCTCCCGCGCTTCGATTGTATTTTGCCTCGGGTGGCCCAAGTCCTGGGGGCATGGTGGGGGGATAATTTAATGTGTGGGGGCCTCAAAGGGCCCCCAAGCCCCGGGACCGCCACCCCCTGGGGCTTTTTGTAAAAATGGTGCGGGAGGGCTCTGAGCCCTCCCGCAGCCCCGGGGACCACCACCTCCCGGGGCTTTTTTTTATTAATTAAAACCTGTGTGGGGGGCTCCAGCCCCCACACGCCCGGGACCGCCACCTCCCGGGGCACTAAACATTTAAATATGGGGGTCCGTTACGACTCCCAGAGCCCCGGGACCACCACCTCCCGGGGCTGTGAACTGAATGGGAGGGGGCCGCGCGGCCCCCTCCTGGAGCCCTTGATGGCCCTGGGGACCACCACCCCCAGGGCCGGCTCCTGCAGTGTCCCGGGGTGCCTACCCCGGGACACTGCTGTTTGCAATGACCTCGCGGCTCCCGTCCTGTCATTGCAAACTGCTTTGGATATTGGAAGAGAGAGCAGGGAAACCTGCTCTCTCTTCCAATATCCAAAGCCGATAGCTTTCCACATGGGGAGCAGCATGTTAGCTGCTCCCCATGTGTAGCAATGCCGGCTCCCGTAGAACACGGGGAGCCGGCGGGACTGTGGGGGATTGGGGACCCCCACAGTCCCCAACGAGATGGCCAGCCCCGGGGGATGGGGTCCCCGGGCAAGTAGTGGCTCGGGAGGGGGCCACGCGGCCCCCCTCCCCAAAAAATAAAAAATAAAAAGTAAAAAAACGGAAAGGCCGGCCCCGGGGATGGGGTCCCTGGGGCCTTAAATGGCCTGAGGAGGGGGGCCACGCAGCCCCCTCCCTATGAAAAAAAAAAATCGAGGCCATGCCCCGGGGATGGGGTCCCCGGGGCCAATACAGGCCCAGGGAAGGGGGCCACGCGGCCCCCTTCCCGTTTTTTTAAAATTTGTAATTAAAAAAAAGGGGTAAGGCCCTGGGGGATGGGGTCCCCAGGGCATAAAAACTGGAAAAAGGAAGGGGGGCCCAAACATTTTTTTTTTTTTTTTAAACGATCGGGCCCGCAGGCCCTGCCCCCTTCCTTCACCACTCTGCAAACGCGCCCTGGCGCGTTTGCAGAGGGGGAACGAATTCCCTTGAATACTGGGGGTCCCTGGGGCCAACTAGCCCACCAGGAACCTCCAGTATGCGCCAGGGGCTGCCTTGCAGAGAGGTGTACAGAGGCCACGCCCTTTTACACCTCTCTGCAACGCAGCTCTGTGGCGCTTTTTGGAGGTATATGGTGGGCTAGTTGGACTCCGGGGACCCTCAGGATTCAAGGGGACTTAATTACCCAACTTAAAACGCGCCACGGGCGCGTTTGCACAGTGGTGAAGGGAGGGGCGGGGCTTCAGGTGACATGTGTGCAAACAGGCCCCGTGGCGCGTTTTAAGATGGGGAATTAAATCCCTTCAATCCTGAGGGTCCCTGGGGGCCAACTAGCCCAACAGGTACATCCAGAAAGCGCCACAGAGCTGCGTTGCAGAGAGGTGTAAAAGGGGTGTGGCCTCTCTACACGTCTCTGCAACGCAGCCCCTGGCGCATATTGGAGGTTCCTGGTGGGCTAGTTGGCCCCTAGGGACCCTCAGGATTCAAGGGGACTTAATCCTCCAACTTAAAACGCGCCACGGGGCGCGCTTGCACAGATGTCACCTCAGGCCCCGCCCCTCCCTTCACCATTGTGCAAATATTCTTCTAAAATCATCCGAAATACGAATTCCTATTTACTCACCTGTTATAAGGAGAGACCTCAGTGCTGCATCTTTCAGCCCAGTACTGGTCCTGAAAAGTAATTTTAACCGTACTTACCAGTAACTTGAATTTCCTTCCATAGGATATCATTGCCTGCTTTTTGTTGAAAAAGTTTCTAAGTGTTGATTTTTGAAACATACAAATATTCCTCTAAAATCAGCCGAAATACGAATTCCGATTTACTCACCTGTTATAAGGAGAGACCTCAGTGCTGTATCTTTCAGCCCAGTACTGGTCCTGAAAAGTAATTTTAACCGTACTTACCAGTAACTTGAATTTCCTTCCATAGGCTAACATTGACTGTTTTCACTTGGAAATTCTTCTAAGTGTGGAGTTTTGGAACTTTAAAATATTCCTCTAAAATCAGCCGGAATACGAATTCCGATTTACTCACCTGTTATCAGGAGAGACCTCAGTGCTGTATCTTTCAGCCCAGTACTGGTCCTGAAAAGTAATTTTAACCGTACTTACCAGTAACTTGAATTTCCTTCCATAGGCTAACATTGACTGGTTTCACTTGGAAATTCTTCTAAGTGTGGAGTTTTGGAACTTCATAATATTCCTCTAAAATCAACCAAAGTACGAATTCCAATTTACTCACCTGTTATCAGGAGAGAACCCAGTGCTGCATCTTTTAGCCCAGCACTGACCCTGAAAAGTAATTTTAACCGTACTTACCAGTAACTTGAATTTCCTTCATAGGCTAACATTGACTGGTTTCACTTGGAAATTCTTCTAAGTGTGGAGTTTTGGAACTTTATAATATTCCTCTAAAATCAACCAAAGTACGAATTCCAATTTACTCACCTGTTATCAGGAGAGAACCCAGTGCTGCATCTTTTAGCCCAGCACTGACCCTGAAAAGTAATTTTAACCGTACTTACCAATAACTTATATTTTCTTCCATAGGAATCCATTGTCTGGTTTTCAGCAGAAAAGTTTCAAAGTGTCGATTTTCACAAACTACAAATATTCCTAAAAAATCGCCTGTATGACTTAAACGCATTCTTTCAACTGTTTACAGGAGATGCACCAGTGCTGGATCCAGGATCCAACACTGAGTAAGAAAAAGTAACGATAACAGTTTTTAACTTCTAAGTGAATTTCCTTCCATAGGATAACATTGGTGATTCTATGAGAAAAAGTTTCTGTGTGAACTTTTAAAGTACAATAATATTCCTTAAAAATCACGACTGTAACCAAAACGCTTTTACTCAACTGTTTACAGGAGATGTCCCAGGACTGAATCTAGGATCCAGTCCTGTGGTTAGAAAAGTAATCCATAAAGTAACTAATTGCATTTAACTAGAAATTCACATTGAGCTGAATGTTGCATTGTGTTTGAAAATGTGTTGCCCATTGCAACAACTGTAACTACTGTACTTAAAAGTCTATTGCCTATGTGCAAAGTATTTAAACTAAAGTAATTCATTCTGAGAAAGTATTTTTTGTAATGTAATGTATAATGTAATTACAATGTAATTTAAAAAATAAAATATTTAAAAAAAATTGTTTCTAAAAAATTTGGAAATCAGTATGAAAAAAATGTATATAACAATTAATACATTTAAAAATTGTCATTTACAAAACCTTTGAAATTCACTGAAAAAAACGTAGGTTTCAGACATGTTATAGTTACAAATTAGCATTTAAAAACCTTTGTAATTCACTGAAAAAACCATAGGTTTCAGGGACGTTATAGTTACAAATTAGCATTTAAAAACCTTTGAAATTCACTGAAAAACCATAGGTTTTAGGGACAGTTATAGTTAGTTGGACATTGCACTCGTACAAAACCCGTGAAATTCCCTCGTTATAGTTAGTCCAGCTAACTATAACTCGCGCCCAGCAATGCACTGCTGATGACGTCACATATTACATCACTCATGACATGGTCAGTGACATCACTGATGACATCACTGATGACATCTCAAATGACATCACTGATGACATCATCCACGTGATAATCTGATGCACCTCCTCACACCCCAATATAACCTTTGATACACCCACTCTAAATTACAGACTGCCATTCGCAAAACCATAGACACTCCAACACCAATAACTACATACCCACTCACTGATTCTTAGGTCTACGCACACATCCACTCACTCACCCGTACAGTCACTCATACTTACGGTCACTCAGTACAGGACTATCATATGCACTCATACTCCTATATAGACCCTCAAACACCGCCACTCATCCATAGAGGTACTCACACACCTAGTCAGTCATGCAAATAATTAAACACACTACCATTTACTCACCTATACAGTTATACACACACCAGCTCACTTACTCATACAAATAGTAGCACATTCTTACGCTCTTATACAATCACTGATACAAGCACGCACTCATCCATACAGCCACTATCACAATCACTCACTCTCGCTTATAGCTATTTATATACTCCAACACACATATATACTGCCTTTCACATATGTAGTTACTCACACATGTACCACTGGGACATACATTCACTCACTAACACACTCTTACACACACTTACCCACCCATACAGTCTATCACAGATGCACTCTTGAAACCATCCACCCAGTGAATCACCCACTCACACATCTATGCACAGAGTTGCACACACCCCTCCCACACAAACACTCAGGCACCCATACAGATACTCAGACAAGCATTCAATAACTCATATAGACACTCATGTAGCTATTCACAAACACATGCAGCCACTTACACAGCAACAGACAGACGGATACAGACATTCACCCAGTTTAGTCACTAACCCATGCATTCAGTAAGATACGTTAAATCACTCACTTATAGAGTCAGTCACGCACCTACTAAATCATCCATACAGACACTTACACACCCACTCATTCTTCAATACGTCTTTTCCTATATATATTAAAAATATTTAAACTTTACAGAAACACACAGTCACTGGATGATGTCATCAGTGATGTCATTTGAGATGTCATCAGTGATGTCATCAGTGATGTCACTGACCATGTCATGAGTGATGTAATATGTGACATCATCAGCAGTGCATTGCGGGCGCGAGTTATAGTTAGCTGGACTAACTATAACGGGGAATTTCACGGGTTTTGTACGAGTGCAATGTCCAACTAACTATAACTGTCCCTAAAACCTATGGTTTTTTCAGTGAATATATATATATATAGATATATATATATTCCAAAACAAGTCTCCAAGCTCAGCGAGCCCCCAACCCTACAGGGCGGCCTCTTTAAACAATGGGCATGGAGCAGCCCATCAATCGTCGTCAAGACAGGAGAAACACAGAGGCCCGTTTCTGGAAGCAGAGCATTTATTTCAGAGGTTAAGCAGCACACTTTTCCACGTTCCTTACGCGTTGCAGCAACAGCCTTGGTCACAGGTGAGAAAAAGTCAAAGTGCAAACTGCATCGTGTCTGCATTTTTATATTGAAAGTCACATGACCAATATTAAAAAATACAAGTCCCATAATGCATTGTACTGCTACGATGTTACATGGAATCTCAATAGATCCTCTTACTCCTTGTTGTTAACAGATATAATCTTTGTACCTGCATTAAAGTTGTGGCAAATGTTCTCGTAGTCATGCGCTCTTTAATCTGTTGAGTTTTGCTCACATTTAACGATCTCCTCCGAAAAACTGCTTGTTTTTCCAGAATGGTCAGAATAGGATGTCATCCCCTCCGACTCCCTTCCTACAGCAGTCACCTCATTTCGCTTACTAGCATCTCCACACTGGGCGGGTGACTACGAGTAGGTCATGCTCCTTATTCAAATTCCAAAACAAGTCTCCAAGCTCAGCGAGCCCCCAACCCTACAGGGTGGCCTCTTTAAACAATGGGCATGGAGCAGCCCATCAATTGTCGTCAAGACAGGAGAAACACAGAGGCCTGTTTCTGGAAGCAGAGCATTTATTTCAGAGGTTAAGCAGCACACTTTTCCACGTTCCTTACGCGTTTCGGCAACAGCCTTGGTCACAGGTGAGAAAAAGTCAAAGTGCAAAGTGCATCGTGTCTGCCTTTTTATATTGAAAGTCACATGACCAATATTAAAAAATACAAGTCCCATAATGCATTGTACTGCTACGATGTTACATGGAATCTCAATAGATCCTCTTACTCCTTCTTGTTAACAGATATAATCTTTGTACCTGCATTAAAGTTGTGGCAAATGTTCTCGTAGTCATGCGCTCTTTGATCTGTTGAATATTGCTCACATTTAACGATCTCCTCCGAAAAACTGCTTGTTTTTCCAGAATGGTCAGAATGGGATGTCATCCCCTCCGACTCCCTTCATACAGCAGTCACCTCATTTTGCTTACTAACATCTCCACACTGGGCGGGTGACTACGAGTGGGTCATGCTCCTTATTCAAATTCCAAAACAAGTCTCCAAGCTCAGCGAGCCCCCAACCCTACAGGGCGGCCTCTTTAAACAATGGGCATGGAACAGCCCATCAATCGTCGTCAAGACAGGAGAAACACAGAGGCCCGTTTCTGGAAGCAGAGCATTTATTTCAGAGGTTAAGCAGCACACTTTTCCACATTCCTTACGCGTTTCGGCAACAGCCTTGGTCACAGGTGAGAAAAAGTCAAAGTGCAAAGTGCATCGTGTCTGCCTTTTTATTTTGAAAGTCACATGACCAATATTAAAAAATACAAGTCCCATAATGCATTGTACTGCTACGATGTTACATGGAATCTCAATAGATCCTCTTACTCCTTCTTGTTAACAGATATAATCTTTGTACCTGCATTAAAGTTGTGGCAAATGTTCTCGTAGTCATGCGCTCTTTAATTTGTTGAATATTGCTCACATTTAACGATCTCCTCCGAAAAACTGCTCGTTTTTCCAGAATGGTCAGAATAGGATGTCATCCCCTCCGACTCCCTTCCTACAGCAGTCACCTCATTTCGCTTACTAGCATCTCCACACTGGGCGGGTGACTACGAGTGGATCATGCTCCTTATTCAAATTCCAAAACAAGTCTCCAAGCTCAGCGAGCCCCCAACCCTACAGGGTGGCCTCTTAATCACGAAAATATTATGCAGGTCATCCACAATTCATTACTGCTCAGTTCTCTTTTACGTGCTCCCATTGTGCACTTATTAAAACAATAAAATTTCCACATTTCGTTGGAAAGTTCATTGTTTCTATTCTTATACATATGCCTTGTCCATGTTATTATCCATACTTTTTATTCCATAGGTTACTATCATTCGTACAAGCTAAGTGCTATACATTTTGAGGATTGTTTGAATATTGGGTTTCACCTTTCCAGTAATCCAAATCAGTTTTGACTCAGTTTGCTGCTTTATGTTCACAATTCATTATTATGTTCCTTAGGCTATCATCTCTGTTAATAGTATTCTCTTCCTACAAATGGATGTGTAGTTCCTCGTCTCCATTAAGGCCATGCAGAATTTTCGTTTTGAATCTGATTATCATTCTCGATTCAAGTCTTCTTAACTGCAGAGTTCTGTTTCCTCCTCTTTCATTTATGGGGACATGGGGAATGTATAGCACTTAGCTTGTACGAATGATAGTAACCTATGGAATAAAAAGTATGGATATTAACATGGACAAGGCATATGTATAAGAATAGAAACAATGGACTATCCAACAAAATGTGGAAACTTTGTTTTAATAAGTGCACAATGGGAGCACGTAAAAGAGCACTGAGTAGTAATGAATTGTGGATGACCTGCATAATATTTTCGTGATTAAGTATGCACTTAGCAGTAACGAACTGGAGAAGATTCATGAAAATAATGCACAACGCAATGCAGAGTGAACCAGCATTGGATAACTATCACACACTGTGAATGAAAGCGAATGTGACTGAAGAAGGATTGTCAATAAAGCACTACTTGAACAAAGAAGGAAAAATAGCAGAGGAATACTGAAATTCCGAAAAAGTTCAAGGATTATGAAACAGTGCTTTAAGATACAGGGGTGATGTGGAACTATTCCGAATTTAAAAATAAAAATAATAAAATTTGAACAACTTGAGAAACCACTAAACATCTCCAGAACCATAAAGCCTTGACTCTGGATTATGCTGCATAGACTGGGGTAAAATCCGCCGTCACAAAGTAAATTGGCAACAAATGAACGAGCAATTGTAAATATGAAACACTACATGTCCCATAATGCCTCATAATAGGCAAGAATGGGTAAACACTATAAATTTTGAAATGGAAAACGGACTCACATGACCGTGAGCAAGACCTGTATGGGTTGAAACGCGTTGGTGGTGGTTTGATGGTGCATAATTGCACGTTTGCAATAAATCTTTAAAATATCGATTCTCGTGGAGTGCGGTGATTTCCTGTGTGGAAAAGTTTGTGAAGTCATATATATATATATATATATATATATATATATATATATATATATATATATATATATATATATATTTGAAATATGTATAACTGTCCATGTGTACATTGTGTTTTATTTAAAATAATTAATTAATTAAAAACTCAAGTAAGTATTTAAAATGAACTGCATTTACCATAATGCTAAGGGGTGAACTGTGCTGGGAGGTGAAGCAGCGTGCTCCCATCCACCTTCTGTTTGAAAAGGCTCCCTTGAGCCCCTGAGATGACGAGCTTTTGGAGATGCACCTGTGCACGTGTGAGAGGTACTGAGACCTGAAAGGATTGTGGCAGCTTGCTCAGCAACCCCAGATAAATTTCGTTTTTTATCTCTACTGATGAAGGATAATATCTAGAAACACATGTGTCTAGAGATTGACAGCACTAACCTGCACCAACTTTGGTGAAACACTTCAGCAAAAACTCAAGTAAGCATTTAAAATGAACTGCATTTACCATAATGCTAAGGAGTGAACTGTGCTGGGAGGTGAAGCAGTGTGCTCCCATCCCTCTTCTATTGTAGTTTTATTAACATTTCAAAGTCAGTAAACTGTATATATATATATATATATATATGTATATATATATATATATATATATATATCTACTGGCGGTCGCCAGTAGATAGTTATAGTTACAACCTATTATCCATAGGAAATCCGCAACATTCTATTTGAAATAACTCTCTTGCCGGTTGACGTATCTTCGCAAAATTTTCAAACTTTGTGGGGTGCTCCGGTCCGCTCCTACCCTGAAAGTCTCGGGGATTCGTCAAGCGGGGGCCGAGAAAAAGGGGGGTCCCAAAACGTGTTTTCGCCATGCAATTTTCCATAGGAAACTTTAGACACGGCTACAGCCCGAACTGCTGAACGGAATTACACCAAATTTGGCAAAGAGGTAGTTCTTGGTTCAGAAAGAACCCTTTTGTTAAATGGTGTAAATCCGTTCAGTAGTTGCTGAGAAAATCAAAAGTAAAAAGATAGATATATCTATGGCCGCGTCGGATTCGCGCACCCTCCCGATCACGAGCTGCATAGCTAATTGGCTGTCAACACTCCAAATCAGGAAGTGTTGGCAGCCATTTTGTCCCTCGGTAGAACCGAGGGACAGAAACAAGTGCGCAAAGCGCACAAAGGGGGCAGGGTAGAAACACCCTGACCCCCTAGGTCTGCTTAGGGGGTCCCACAAGGACCCCTGGGCAAAAAATTTTTTTTTTTTAAAAATCGGCAGGATGCGCTCAGGGTGCGTGAATCCTGCCGGTAAAATCGAAGCGCGGTCTCCGCGCTCGATGCTAACTGGCCCCCGGGTGGGCCAAGTCCCGGGGGCATGCTGGGGGTTAATTTTATGTGTGGGGGCCTCTAAGGCCCCCAAGCCCCGGGGACCACCACCCCCGGGGCTTTATGTAGTAATGGTGCGGGAGGGCTCTGAGCCCTCCCGCAGCCCCGGGACCGCCACCTCCCGGGGCTTCTTTTTATTTTTGAAAAACCTGTGTGGGGGCTCCAGCCCCCACACGCCCGGGACCACCACCTCCCGGGGCACTAAGAAAATTACAATGGGGGTCCGTTTTGGACCCCCAAGCCCCGGACCACCACCTCCCCGGGGCTTTCAAATGTAAGGAGGGGGCCGCGCGCCCCTCCTGGAGCCTGTGGTGGCCCTGGGGAACACCACACCCCAGGGCCGGCTCCTGCAGTGTCCCGGGTGCCTACCCTCGGGACACTGCTGCTTGTAATGACAGGACGGGAGCCTCGCGGCTCCCGTCCTGTCATTGCAAACTGCTTTGGATATTGGAAGAGAGAGCAGGAAACCTGCTCTCGCTTCCAATATCCAAAGACAATTGCTTTCCACACGGGGAGCAGCATGTTAGCAGCTCCCCATGTGGAAGGCAATGCCGGCTCGCGCAGGAGGCGGGGAGCCGGCTGGGACTGTGGGGGATTGGGGACACCCCCACAGTCCCCAACCAGAGGCCAGGCCCCGGGGATGGGGTCACCGGGGCCATAGTGGCTCGGAGGGGGCCACGCAGCCCCCTCCCCAAATTAGTAAAAAAATAAAAAAAAAAAAGTGTAAGGCCGGCCCCGGGGATGGGGTCCCCGGGGCCTTAATGAGCCTGAGGAGGGGGCCACGCAGCCCCCTCCAAATAAAAAAAGAGGCCATGCCCCGGGGATGGGGTCCCTGGGGCCAATACAGGCCCAGGGAAGGGGGGCCACGCGGCCCCCTTCCTGTTTTTAAAAATTTTTTTTAATTAAAAATAAAGGGGTAAGGCCCTGGGGGATGGGGTCCCCAGGGCCTAAAAATAGGAAAAGGAAGGGGGCCACACAGCCCCCTTCAGGGAAAAAAAACGATCGGGCCCGCAGGCCCCGCCCCTTCCTTCACCACTCTGCAAACGCGCCCTGGCGCGCTTGCAGAGGGGGAACGACCCCTTGAATACTGGGGTCCCTGGGGCCAACTAGCCCACCAGGAACCTCCAGTATGCGCAGGGGCTGCCTTGCAGAGAGGTGTACAGAGGCCACGCCCTTTACACCTCTCTGCAACGCAGCTCTGTGGCGCTTTGGAGGTATATGGTGGGCTAGTTGCACCCCAGGGACCCTCAGGATTCAAGGGGAGTTAATCCCCGACTTAAAACGCGCCACGGGCGCGCTTGCACAGTGGTGAAGGGAGGGGCGGGGCTTCAGGTGACATGTGTGCAAACAGGCCCCGTGGCGCGTTTTAAGATGGGGAATTAAATCCCCTTCAATTCTGAGGGTCCCTGGGGCCAACTAGCCCAACAGGTACGTCCAGAAAGCGCCACAGAGCTGCGTTGCAGAGAGGTGTAAAAGGGTGTGGCCTCTGTACATGTCTCTGCAACGCAGCCCCTGGCGCATACTGGAGGTTCCTGGTGGGCTAGTTGGCCTGTAGGGACCCTCATGATTCAAGGGGACTTAATCCCCAACTTAAAACGCGCCACGGGGCGCGTTTGCACAGATGTCACCTCAGGCCCCGCCCCTCCCTTCACCATTGTGCAAATATTCCTCTAAAATCAGCCGAAATACTGAATTCTGATTTACTCACCTGTTATCAGGAGAGACCTCAGTGCTGCATCTTTCAGCCCAGTACTAATCCTGAAAAGTAATTTTAACCGTACTTACCAGTAACTTGAATTTCCTTCCATAGGCTAACATTGACTGGTTTCACTTGGAAATTCTTCTAAGTGTGGAGTTTTGGAACTTTAAAATATTCCTCTAAAATCAGCCGAAATACGAATTCCGATTTACTCACCTGTTATCAGGAGAGACCTCAGTGCTGTATCTTTCAGCCCAGTACTGGTCCTGAAAAGTAATTTTAACCGTACTTACCAGTAACTTGAATTTCCTTCCATAGGCTAACATTGACTGGTTTCACTTGGAAATTCTTCTAAGTGTGGAGTTTTGGAACTTTAAAATATTCCTCTAAAATCAGCCGAAATACGAATTCCGATTTACTCACCTGTTATCAGGAGAGACCTCAGTGCTGCATCTTTCAGCCCAGTACTGATCCTCAAAAGTAATTTTAACCATACTTACCAGTAACTTGAATTTCCTTCCATAGGATATAATTGCCTGCTTTTTGCTGAAAAAGTTTCTAAGTGTTGATTTTTGAAACATACAAATATTCCTCTAAAATCAGCCGAAATACGAATTCCGATTTACTCACCTGTTATCAGGAGAGACCTCAGTGCTGTATCTTTCAGCCCAGTACTGGTCCTGAAAAGTAATTTTAACCGTACTTACCAGTAACTTGAATTTCCTTCCATAGGCTAACATTGACTGGTTTCACTTGGAAATTCTTCTAAGTGTGGAGTTTTGGAACTTTAAAATATTCCTCTAAAATCAGCCGAAATACGAATTCCGATTTACTCACCTGTTATCAGGAGAGACCTCAGTGCTGCATCTTTCAGCCCAGTACTGATCCTCAAAAGTAATTTTAACCGTACTTACCAGTAACTTGAATTTCCTTCCATAGGATATAATTGCCTGCTTTTTGCTGAAAAGTTTCTGTGTTGATTTTTGAAACATACAAATATTCCTCTAAAATCAGCCGAAATACGAATTCCGATTTACTCACCTGTTATAAGGAGAGACCTCAGTGCTGTATCTTTCAGCCCAGTACTGGTCCTGAAAAGTAATTTTAACCGTACTTACCAGTAACTTGAATTTCCTTCCATAGGCTAACATTGACTGGTTTCACTTGGAAATTCTTCTAAGTGTGGAGTTTTGGAACTTTAAAATATTCCTCTAAAATCAGCCGAAATACGAATTCCGATTTACTCACCTGTTATCAGGAGAGACCTCAGTGCTGCCTCTTTCAGCCCAGTACTGATCCTCAAAAGTAATTTTAACCGTACTTACCAGTAACTTGAATTTCCTTCCATAGGATATCATTGCCTGCTTTTTGCTGAAAAAGTTTCTAAGTGTTGATTTTTGAAACATACAAATATTCCTCTAAAATCAGCCGAAATACGAATTTCGATTTACTCACCTGTTATCAGGAGAGACCTCAGTGCTGCATCTTTCAGCCCAGTACTGGTCCTGAAAAGTAATTTTAACCGTACTTACCAGTAACTTATATTTTCTTCCATAGGAATCCATTGTCTGGTTTTCAGCAGAAAAGTTTCAAAGTGTCGCTTTTCACAAACTACAAATATTCCTTAAAAATCGCCTGTATGACTTAAACGCATTCTTTCAACTGTTTACAGGAGATGCACCAGTGCTGGATCCAGGATCCAACACTGAGTAAGAAAAAGTAACGATAACAGTTTTTACCTGCTAAGTGAATTTCCTTCCATAGGATAACATTGGTGATTCTATGAGAAAAAGTTTCTAAGTGTCAACTTTTAAAATACAATAATATTCCTTAAAAATCACGACTGTAACCAAAACGCTTTTACTCAACTGTTTACAGGAGATGTACCAGGACTGAATCTACGATCCAGTCCTGTGGTTAGAAAAGTAATCCATAAAGTAACTAATTGCATTTAACTAGAAATTCACATTGAGCTGAATGTTGCATTGTGTTTGAAAATGTGGTGCCCATTGCAACAACTGTAACTACTGTACTTAAAAGTCTATTGCCTATGTGCAAAGTATTTAAACTAAAGTAATTCATTCTGAGAAAGTATTTTTTGTAATGTAATGTATAATGTAATTACAATGTAATTTAAAAAATAAAATATGTAAAAAAAAATCTAAAAATGTAATAAATCAGTATGAAAAAAATTAATATAACAATTAATACATTTAAAAATTGTCATTTACAAAACCTTTGAAATTCACTGAAAAACCGTAGGTTTCAGACATGTTATAGTTAGGAATTAGCATTTAAAAACCTTTGAAATTCACTGAAAAACCATAGGTTTCAGATAAGTTATAGTTAGAAATTAGCATTTAAAAACCTTTGAAATTCACTGAAAAAACCATAGGTTTTAGGGACAGTTATAGTTAGTTGGACATTGCACTCGTACAAAACCCGTGAAATTCCCCGTTATAGTTAGTTCAGCTAACTATAACTCGCGCTCCGCAATGCACTGCTGATGACGTCACATATTACATCACTCATGACATGGTCAGTGACATCACTGATGACATCACTGATGACATCTCAAATGACATCACTGATGACATCATCCACGTGATAATCTGATGCACCTCCTCACACCCTAATATAACCTTTGATACACCCAATCTAAATTACAGACTGCCATTCGCAAAACCATAGACACTCCAACACCAATAACTACATACCCACTCACTGATTCTTAGGTCTACACACACACATCCACTCACTCACCCGTACAGTCACTCATACTTATGGTCACTCAGTACAGGACAATCATATGCACTCTTACTCCTATATAGACACTCAAACACCGCCACTCATCCATAGAGGTACTCACACACCTAGTCAGTCATGCAAATAATTAAACACACTGCCATTAACTCACCTATACAGTTATACACACACCAGCTCACTTAATCATACAAATACTAGCACATTGTTACGCTCTTATACAATCACTGATACAAGCACACACTCATCCATACAGCCACTATCACAATCACTCACTCTCGCTTATAGCTATTTATATACTCCAATACACATATATACTGCCTTTCACATATGTAGTTACTCACACATGTACCACTGGGACATACATTCACTCACTAACACACTCTTACACACACTTACCCACCCATACAGTCTATCACAGATGCACTCTTGAAACCATCCACCCAGTGAATCACCCACTCACACATCTATGCACAGTCGCACACACCCCATCCACACAAACACTCAGGCACCCATACAGATACTCAGACAACAAATCAATAACTCTTATAGACACTCATGTAGCTATTCACAAACCCATGCAGCCACTTACACAGCAACAGACAGATACAGACATTAACCCAGTTTAGTCACTAACCCATGCATTCAGTAAGATACGTTTAATCACTCACTTATAGAATTAGTCACACACCTACTAAATCATCCATACACACACTTATACACCCACTCATTCTTCAATACGCCTTTCCCTATATATATATTAAAAATATTTAAACTTTACAGAAACACACAGTCACTGGATGATGTCATCAGTGATGTCATTTGAGATGTCATCAGTGATGTCATCAGTGATGTCACTGACCATGTCATGAGTGATGTAATATGTGACGTCATCAGCAGTGCATTGCGGGGGCGCGAGTTATAGTTAGCTGAACTAACTATAACGGGGGAATTTCACGGGTTTTGTACGAGTGCAATGTCCAACTAACTATAACTGTCCCTAAAACCTATGGTTTTTTCAGTGAATTTCAAAGGTTTTTTAAATGCTAATTTCTAACTATAACTTATCTGAAACCTATGGTTTTTTCAGTGAATATATATATATATATATTTTTTTTTTTAATATGCATGTTTTAAATTACAATTGCTCTAATAATTTGAAAACACATACTTACCATTATAAATATACAGCATAATTTAGTGATAGAAGCTAGCGAAACACAATAAGATTTCCTTTCCTACAACTGCAATTTTGTCACGGATATTAGGCATTCTTGCATTCAGATAAAGGCGATTTATCTGGGTGCTACGTCAGAGAATAAACAATCCAAAACAGTATTATATCATTGTTGATTTGCTTACTCCTAATTTTGGACTATTTTCACAACCTATAAAACAATCTGAAAACAGAACAATTAAAATCGGTTGTTCACCACATAAAGCGTAAAGGTTCTACACAGATCGTGCATAGTTTAGCGACATACATGGGCATAACTGAAGATAATCTGAGTCACAAAATGTCCCTCTCGACAAATTGGTGCTTTAATAGTTAGTAGCATAAGATAACTCCCTTCCCTACATTCCAGTCAGAACTGTGCAATGACTGGAAGTGTTTAAGAATACGCCTATTACCACACTTGAATGTTACATAAAACGTGGTCAGTTAAATAGTTTTCACAGTTAGAAACATAGAAAGTCAGACCTTTTTTATAGTCCTTTTCTTCCAATTCTCTGCATAAATCAATTCAGAATTCAACATAAGCAGATTTCAAATTAAACAAGTGCAAGAGGCTTGCACTGTTGGTAAGCTTTGTGGTTACTACCTCTGCCATGGCCATTATGAAACATTTTCCTCCCTTTACTCTGAACCTAGTCCAGGCCAGTCTCTGTCCCAAGAAGCTCCACTCCTCGAGTCAGATTGTAGGCCCACATTGGGGGACATGATTCAAATAGGAAAAATCAACAGCGTACGCAATTTTAGTGCTCTGCACCTTTCAGTAAAGGATCATCGCTGACTTGTTTCACCCACAGAACGGTATGAGCCAGAACTGTCTTGTCTTCCAATATTTCTAAGCAGAATGAACATGGGTATCAAAGAACGCAGGCAATCACAGAGGTCTTGAGCATGGCAGAGGTTCAAGCTCCTGCTAGATAAAGAGTTAATTGTGTTCCTCAAGGTGTCTGTCCCACTGTTAATAAGGTAATTTGTACTTTAAAGTCACATTGGATAGTTTCAAGGTAAATGTCAGGAAAAACGTTATCTATGCAAATGCATCCACACAACTAATGAAATAAAAGCCAAAGCAGCGTGTTTCCTCTGTCACAAAGGGCCTGATTCACAGAACTAACTTACGTCAAAAACGTAAACGTAAATGTAAACGTAAAGTTAGTACTTTTAGGTATTCACAGAATACACTTACTCATTTTGTATTCACAGAATGAACTTACTATTTCGGTATTCACAGAAGTTAGTAGTCCTAAAGTTAGGACTACTAACTTCTGTGAATACCGAATACCGAAATGAGTAAGTTCATTCTGTGAATACCAAAATGAGTAAGTGTATTCTGTGAATACCTAAAAGGACTAACTTTACGTTTACGTTTATGTTTTTGACGTAAGTTAGTTCTGTGAATCAGGCCCAAAGTTTATAACCACAGCAGTGAGTCTCCCCAACTCGGATCAAGTTACCATTCAACTATCAGCTTTAAGTACGTTTTTAAAATGAAATCATTTTGTCTTAATCAGCATATAAGTTTAAGAAAATAATTTTTCGATCAAATACTCCTTTCTTTTAGGACAAACTCAATTATTCAAATTTATTTTCTGAAAGAAACGTATTTGTTTCCTTCAAAGTAGCAGTTTTCATTTGTACTAAACATTCAGTCCCCAAACATCAGCTTGTCATTTCCATAACATGGTCAGAATCGCCTTCAAATGTCCAGGTTTTACGATCACCTGTCATGGATGTACACAGTAACTACAAAGATGCCTCTAATATGACAATAATGCTCACCATTTATCTGAGTCATCACTGTGCAAGACTGGACACCATAAGGGCTAGGATGCTCACAATACATCAGTCATGCCCATTATTATGCCAGAAGCAGCCACCTTTACATCAAGAATGGCAAAAATCAGGTCAGTCATACTCCGTTATACCTTGAGGGACGACTGCTGGTCTGCACAACTAGGAACGCACAGAATATATCAAGAATGACAATTATGATGCCAGGTCTACTATTATGCCAGGAATGGTCGAAATCAACATATACTTTTGTTGAACCCTTACAGCAGGCATAGTTTCCAGGGAGTAACATTGTTTATCAGAGAGAAACAATACCAAATACACACATGCAGACACTCACAAATGTGCACATATGCATGTATACGTAAAGAGGCATACACCCTAATTCTCAGAAGTGGATTTCAACTCTGGATCCAGCCATTGCTCTCCTCAGTTCGTGGTCAGATTATGCACCCAACTCACACACTTTCTCTCTGACTACTCCCGCTCACACTTAGGTGACTCTGCTTTGGCTACTGCTGGCACTCTTCTTTCCTAGCCCACTGTTCTCACAGGTTCCTCCATAGAAATGTGGGGGCGTTGACCCCCTGACCTCCCCACTTGGACCCACTACACACACACACACACACACGCAGGACTCATTTTCCCTCTCGCTTTTCACTCTCATCTGTTTAGGGGAGCAGGCCCTGACGGAGCTCTCTCTCCTGGCCTCACAGCAGCAGTACAGGCTGTGTTAACTGAAAAGCGCATGTCAGATTGGCCAGTGTTTTTACTGTGGCCATCCTGACATGCTGAGTTCAGGCTTCTGCAATCACCAGCTGAAAGGCAGCTGAGAAGCAGTAGTATAGCACTTTAGGTGTCCCATGGAGGACTGTGTTTGACTGCTCCAGCCAATCCTAACACTGCGCATATGCTGTTTAGCATTGTAAGCAGCAAGAGAGCAGTGCTTGGATTGACTTGATGCTTATTGTACATCAAGCAGCGCGAGGCAGGAGGAGCTTCAGGTGTATTTGCATCCCAATGTGTGCTGCAGAAGATCTTCAAGATAGGGAAGTTTGTTTTTAATTTTAATGGGTTGTAAGTAATGTATGTGCCACACCACTTTCAAAAGGGAGCAGCCACCACTGACACCTAGTATGACTGATAGAGTGGAGCCTTTCACAAGTGCAATCTCCTTGAGACTTTGCTAGATTGAGCATGGATACATAAGGTGATTGTTAGAAATGGGATTCCTGGTTGGCTGATGTATGCTTCCAGGCTAGTCAGGAACACCACTCTAGTCAGGGTAAGGTAGATACACACTAAAAGATAACCTGTGCTCACCCTCTGGTAGCTTGGCACAGGGCAGTCAGGCTTATCTAAAGAGGTAATGTTTGAAGTATTTGTGCGATACATTCACCCAGTAACACAATGAATATTCCACAAAAATAACTCCACACAGGTTTAGAAAACTAGATTAGTATATTCTGAACAAAACAAGACCAAAACAACAAACATTCAATGTATAGAAGTTGAGTTACTGAATTTTAAAGGAATACATGCAGTAAAGTGCTTAGAAGCAAGTGGCACTAAAACGTTACTTTAGGTCGTGCTGGACTGAGTCAAACTCAAACTTCAGGTTGACCGCGATGGAGCACTGGCTGACTACAGGACCCACGCAGGCCCTGGTGAACAAAGTACCTTTCCTAGTCACAAACAATGAGATGCATCGATGTAGAGTCCCACCGGTGCAGGATGCGTCAATCTTCTCTTTGCAGTGAAGTTGATTTGTCAGTCCTGAAGGCGGGTGCCAGAGTTCAGAGGTGTTGAGCGACAGTCAGGATTCTGCTGCGCAGTCAAGGGGATGCATCGATCTCACCAAGCTGCAGCAGCGGCGACACTCTGTTCAATGTGTTGATCTTTGAAGGCAAAGCACACTGGTTCCAAGGCAATGAGCCAATTATACCCCGGCCACCGGATTGATGCGCTGGTTCTGGTACACGCAGACAGGAGATGCGTCAAAATATGTGTTGCAAGTGTCTGGGCCACTTCCAGTGAAACAGGCACAGGAGCAGGGGAAGAGACTTTGATATCCCTGAGTATCAAGCAACAGGAGGAAAGTCAACAAGCCCTTGGAAATCACTTGGTGTCAAGGCCCACTCCAGCTCTCCTTCAGCAGAGTCAGAGAGCAGCAGGGCAACACAAAGAAAAGCAGACTTCCCAGATCAGCAGTCCGATTGAGTCTTTAAGCAGCACAGCAGTTCTTCTGGGAGAGCTTAGTTGCAAGTCCAGTAGTGTCAGATTTTAGGGGGTCAGAGACCCAGTACTTATACCCAAAAGCGCATTTGTTGTGAGGGTGAATTCAAAGTAGCTTCTTAAGGATCTCTTTCATCCCAGTCCTGTCTGCCAGGCTATGTGTGGGGGTAATCAGTCCTTTGTGTGGGGACAGGAACAGCTATTCAAGTTAAGTGTTAGCCCCTCCCTTCCATTCTGCCCAGGCAAAGCCATCAGAATACAAATGTATGTAGATGGGTACTCAGACACACCTATTCTTCCTGTGTTGTGGCTGTCTAGAAGGAATGCACAAAGTGTAGCTGTCACCCACCCCAGATGTGTATTGGAGACATGCTGTCAGGCACGCAGAGCAGGAAGTGCAGAAAAATGTCCACCTTCTAAAAGTGGCATTTCCAAAACAGTAATGTTAAATCCAGCTTCACCAGTAAGGAGGATTTATCATTACCACTCAATGATATGAAACATGAAAAAGCTACTCCACTCTAAACAGGAATTACGGCTTAAAAGTTTATTAAGGAATTCTTAATGCTAGCCTATGAGAGGGCTAGGCCTCACAGTAGTGACAAACATATTTGGGGGTTTGTCACTACCAGGACAAGTAAAGATTAAACACCACATGCCATACCTTTCACTTACATGGCACCCTGCCCTTAGCGTTACTTGGGGCCTACCTTAGGGCTGTCTTATATGTAATAAAAGAGAGTTTATGGCTTGGCAAATAGCTTTAAGTGCCAAGTCGAAGTGGCAGTAAACTGCACATACATGCACTGCAGTGGCAGTCCTGAGACAGGTTTGAAAGACTACTTATGTGGGTGACACAATTAGTGTTGCAGGCCCACTAGCAGCATTTGACATACAGGCCCTAGGTATATGTTATACCACTTTACAAGGGACTTATCACTAAATCAAATATGTCAATCAGGCATACACCAATGCCACCATGTTTAGGGGAGAAGCACATACACTTTAGCACTGGTTAGCAGTGGTAAAGTGCTCAGAGTTCTAAGGCCAAAAAAAAGAATCAGCAAAACGTGGCGGCCAAAGGCAAAATGTCTGCTGAAAGACCACCCTCAGGATGACAGGTCTAACAGTCATGATGCAGGCCCTGTAGGCCAACACAGTGTGTGGTTTGGCTGACAGTCACTTTAAGGGTCTTGGGATGACCAATCCAATGGTTTTAATGTGCATAAACCCTTTGGAGAGCTACTTCAAGAGTGTTGGTGAGCTCATGAGCTACTCAGTGAAGACCATGCTCTTTTTTTCTCCAAAAAGGAATCTTTCAATTTGGTGATTAACCATTCTTGTTCTGTAATGTCCAGAGAAGAGTAACTGCAAATAGACTACTAATGTTACATGCTATTTCAGACATAGTTTCAAAGTCAGGGGTCACATGGTATTTTGAATCAGGGGACTACAACCAAGAATTTAGGATCACAGCATGAAATAAATCATTTTGCCTCAAAAGACATCAACGTCCAATTTCTTATAAATGGTACCAGAGTGCACCGGCAGAGTTATTACAGTTACTTCGTCGTCTCCTAAAACAGCTTCTTTCATAATTTGAAAAAGGACAGTTTTGCTTAGTACTTTGCTAGAATTGAAAGTGAAACTTCTCCTAACAGTCCTGAAATACTAATGCCAGCTATGGAGAAGGAGGAACACTTATGTAGTGGTTGTTGGCTCACTGTATAATAGAAAAGTTAATTCTTCCCTAAGGCAAGCTCAAGGAACAACTACGCACTAGGCAAAAAATTGGCTGGAATATATTATGATACAACGGCATGTAGTACATGTTTGGAGCTGCTAAAATTCCCAGAATAGGACTTTTATGCAGAGGTTTGTCAAAAATCGAACTGGAATTTGTCTCCTCCTGATTTTAACATATCTAACATTTTTAGTCGTCCACTACACTAATAAGCCATAGGTGGTCAGTTAAAGTCCTTCTTTAATGAAGGGTAAACCAATACTTTCAAAGAAAAAAACATGACATTGGGAATTTGGAATTACACGAATCAAAGTGGTTGGTTTGCATGTCATCAATAATGGAAACAAATAGCCCAAACATAAAAGATACTGCACTAAAATGAAATCAATCAATTGGCAATGCTGGTTTCCTAGGTCATTCAAAATGAGTATCTACATCTGAATGTGGCCATGAATGTGTCAATCACCTCACAACTGCTCTTTTTTAATCAAACCGGAGCAAACTACACCAGTGTCAAAATAATTCTTTTTTTTTTGTTTAAACTGGACAGTAGTATGAGGGAGCAGATTTCAGTCAATAGGGGAATGATATTTGAGGCATCTCATCAGTCTCCATCCCTAATCAATGAGATGATGAAAAAGGATGATCTTGCAAAATAATTTGTATTGATTAACTCAATATGCTTTGATTAGTCAGGTTGCTGTGGGTAGTCCTATTGCTTTCAACCAGCCTTCAAAAAAGAGAAGTGTGGTATTAAATTATGCTTTATTGGCTCTTCTCTTATTTCAAATAGTGCAACTCTTTTGAAATTGTTCCCAGCTGTCTCCGACACTGGAAAAGTGGGGGCGAGACCTTGACTGGTGCCAGCAGGCTGAAGAAACAGTGTATAAGAGTAGGGGGTGTGTTAAAAAATGGGAAAGAATATGGACGCCCTGGCAAAGATACAGAGGGTTGTGAGTGGGAGATTGATATGAAACAGCCGATAGGGGTGGAGAGGCGGTTGGTAGAGAGGACCCGGGCCACGACACTTGCTACACGAATTTAACATGGTATGTAGGTCTACCTTTTCATGTGTTCTAGTGTCTGTTCACTCGTGAATACTACTACTGATGTACTGTATCAACTTCACTGTATACCAATGCATGTGATTCCTGTAAAGTATGGTCTTTTGAGCAATGTTAATCGAAAGAGTTTAAAAAAAAAAATCAACAATTGTTCCCAGCATTGAGTTAACACTCCGATCTACTGGTTGAGCAGTGTGCAACTGATAAGGCTGAACTCCTTTAATGATTGAAAAGTACATTTGGATTAACTCCTGTGAGGATATTAAAATGGGGGTCTTCCTGTCCAGGATATATTATTCATATATTGAAAAGTACAACAAAATTGCTTCATTGCCTATCTGAGATGGGATCACACTCACATTGATAGATTTAGGAACTAACAGTTAAGTCTGTTAAACATTAATTATGTTCTTATTCAAACAGCTTCATTTACAGAACTGAGACTGTGGATTATGATAGCTGAAACACAGACTACCTTAACAATAAGCATTTGCAATGCCAATAGGTCTGGCTCATGAATGCAAGCTCCATTTGTGTCACTTGATGGGTGGAGACACTCAATAGGTCATCACACAAGTACTCTATCACTCATCTTTGTACTCATGCATCCATTCATGAATCCACTGACTCACCCTTCGATTCATCCTGCAACACAACCACAATAAAGTACACACAAACTAAACAACATATGCAAAATAAATTAACAGAATAAAAGCAGAAAAAACATGCTTCCTCTTAAATACAACAGATATGTTTGCAATAATAAAACTAAACATAGCAATGTGTGCTTGTTAGACCTGACAACTTTGGTGTGGTATTCCGCCAAACATTTTGCCCTCCCTCTTCCTGTTTTGCTGATTTCATTTTTTGTTGGCTTTAGGTCGCTCTGCACTTTACCACTGACAACTGGTGCTAAAGTGCTTGTGCTCTCTCCTTCAAACATGATGCAATTGGCCACACCTAATTGGCACACAAATGTAAATGGTACTACATGTACCCAGGCCCTCAACACTCCTTGTGCCACCCACTAAAGTAACCTTTTAAAATATGTCTCAGGCCTGACACCAACTTGTAGTGCAGTCTTAAAATGCCATGTCTTCTTGGCAAAATAAGCATTTTTCCCAGGCTTAAATCTTTGTTTTTAATGCTTCTGGGTCACCCCTAAGGTAGGCCCTAAAGGCTGCACTGTGCATTGTATTTAAAAACTTATGTTCTACATGTCCTTTCAGTGAAAAACTCCTAAAGTCGTTGTTTTACTGTTGTAAGGCCCATCTCTCCAATTGACTAGCAATGTGTTATCTTATTACAATTAATAAGTGATAACTTTGGATTGGGAGCAGATAGACATATGCTGTTTACACTCACATTAATTGTAATTTTTAATGGTAAAGTCGGATTTTATATCACAATTGTGAGGATTTGGGTCTATTATATGATATGGCTGTGAGGCCTTACCGTGCAATACACTTGTAGAAACTCTCTTGGGTCCAGTCAAGCAACCTTAAGTACAACCTTGGGTTGCTGTGGCTTTGAGTAGCAAAGCTTGACAAAGAAACTATGTGTGAAGCATTTAACAGCATCAAACAATAGAATAAGAAAGTCACACAACAAGAAAGAGGCACAAAAATAATTTATAAAAATAGTGCATATTTTAATGAATTTTTAGAGTACTTTATCATCAAAGTCCATGGGACAGTTCTTGAGATACATATTTTAGAAGAAATAAATACTTTGAAATCCAACTGCAAACAAACATTGGTCAGCAAAAAGTTTGCAAACCTTTGAATAGTTTGAAACAGTTAGTTTGGCAGCTCCAATCCGGGTTGGGTGACCAAATCCGACAGGGCGGAGGTTTAGGAGTCCAGTAAATTTACTTTGGACAGTTACCTGCCCACCAGTGCCTTTTTCAGTCAAGTTGTAGCCTATAGGAAACGACCGTCATAGACGATAATGGAGTGGTCCTGATGCTGGTGATGCAGGCAGAAAAGATGCTCAATGATGCTCCTGGACCTGTGCGGCGGATGGGGGTGAAGTACGGTTGATCCGTCGGTCCACTTGAGGCAACTTTGACCATGGCACTTGGTGTCTCACAACGCTCTCTCCGCGACAGTAGAGGGTCAGCTGCAGCGGGCCTTCCGATTTTGCAACACAGTGGTCACAACGAATATCCTTGCTGGGGGCTAGTGTCCCTGTTGGGTGATGACTCTGGTCTCTGATAGCACTCCTGGGTGAGGTAGACACAAGTGCAACTTTTGGCTATCTCAGATTTGTCTCTTGGTGTGCCCGGCGGTGACCAGCTTTGATTTCACTGGTGCTGTTCGAGGGGGCCAGTCGACTGACCCTTGGAGTCACTGCTTTGATCTGAGGCTCGGAATCAAGTTTGTTCTGAGCCAGGAGCCATTGGCACAGTCCAATCTCACTTGCTGTAGGAAGGTAGGATCTGTCTGCATGGTTACCCCCACTTTCTTCCTGGTGTTTTGCTGGTTTTTGACTAGTCTGACTCGGATCCTGCTAATCAGGACCTCAGTCTGTCTGCTTTCTCCCTAAATTGGTTGTGTATGCACTTGGTACAACTCCAGGTTGGATACTGGGGCACCCTTATAAGTCCCTAGTATATGGTACACATGTACCCAGGGCACAGGTACCCCAGAGGCCTCCCATGGGCTGAAGCATGTATTATGCCACCCATGAGAGGCCATGCAAAATGGAACTACAGGTGTGCTACTGCAACCTGTGTAAGCTGGTGCTTGCACCACTTACGAGAGATATAGGTTCACTATATCTATATATATCACTACACTTAAAACTTATAAGTCACCCCTATAGCAGGCCTTACCAATCCTGAAGGCAGGGTGCAGGGTTTTACGTGAGAGGTTGCTCCTGCATGAGCAGGGCCCCTCTGCAGCCTTCGGAGACCATTCTCCCGGGTTGTCTGTGATGCAGCCAGACATATAGGTAGAGGTGCATTATAACCACGCGGTAAATGCTATCTCGAAAACGACTGCAACAAAATATGTTGTGTTTGGTATCAAACACCTAGGAATCATACCTCCACACCAGTAACTGGTGTGGGAGGTATGATTCCTCCCCTCAGAACCAAGCTTCTGGGGGTACCTAGCATACCGGACCCGGACAACACAAAATGGATGCTGCCAGCCACAGACACGATTCAGCCCTCCTGCTGCTGAGCCAAGCTCGAGCAGGGGAAGGCAGCACAATAGGCATCCTGTCATAGGGAGGTGTGACCACCTCCCAGACAGGATTTAGTGGATTGGGGCTGGGTGGGTGCACTGTCTCAGTGCCAGAAAGTCTGCACGAGGGGCACGTTTGGTGTCCCTGTGCATAGTCCAGCTCAAACCAGTTCTGGGAGCCATTTGCTCCTGCTCTGGCCCGAAACTGGACAAAGGACATGGGAGTATCCTCCCCACTGTCCAGACCCTCCCCTAGGAGGGTCCCTAGAATCTGTCCAACCCTTACCCGTGGGTATAAAATGGGTTACCTGAGTACAGGACATTATATTTTACGTGGACAAGATTCTACAAGAAGAAACCACTAAGCTTCGACCGTCTGGACATGCTGGACTTCGCTGGACCTCCATTGGGCTCGACTTCATCTCCCTTTCTGTCCAAAGCCTCGTCTGTGTCCGTGCTCCATACAGGCTCCATGGAGGACCCTGTGGATCTCCAAGACATCAGAAGAATGTCCCTTGGGGTGAAGGAGTCACTCCCCTGCATTTGCTGGTACCGTAACACATCTGACTGGTCTGCTGATCCTAAGCTCCTGTGGACTCCGAAGGCCCCAGCAACACAGGAGGTGGGTTCTGATGGTCTCCGAGGTTAAGCTGCCCTCTTACTAAGTTTGAGGCCATTATCCCTCGTGGGGACTGCATAACTCATACCTCTGTGCACTGCATTCATTTGCAGCTGCATAGGCTTGTTGTCGTGCAATAATTCCGTGCATTGGGCTATTTGTAGCCCTGATCCCAGCGCATCTTTTCCTAAAGGACTCTGGCCTCTTCGCACTCTGTTCCTTGCTAGCTGTTGTCCTGTGAAGCTGTCCGAGGTCCCCTCGCGACTCCTGTGCCTCTGGCCTGTGGGTCCACTTGAGGGTCAACACTGATTTATTTGGGCTCCCCTGGTTGCTCCAGGCCTGCCCTGACTCCCCTTGATGTAGTGAGTCTCCTGGTCCTTGCTGTGCCAGATCGTACCTGAACTTGACCATCTTCAGGGGTTGCCACTGCCAAGGCTTGTTGGTGCCCCCGCCGGACACCGACCCCTCAGCACTCAATATCCTTTGTGGGACAGCTCATATCCGGCTCCTGGTCATCCTAGATGTCTCCTCGTCCCTGCAGCTGAAGAGTCAAGATCCCAGTCAACGCACCTGAAGCACCCGACACCGGTGGGCATTCGTCTACCGAGCCCCTGGTCACTCTAAAGTGACCCAGACTCTGTCCCCTCTGCTTTCAGGTTCCTTTAATCTAGAATCCACATTTGGATTCCACCGGACATTCTTCTTACTTCCAGCAGCAGCATTTCTTTGAAGACTTCCATAGAGAACGACAAGAGTTTCCGACGCCACTTCGTACCTATGCACCCGGCTCCTCTGGGATAGGTAACTCTGGTACAAAGGTATCCATGGGTGGGGTGGCTCTCCAACCTCCTAAATTCCAAAGGGTGTCTTCGTAATCTGCTTGGAAGGGTCCTTAATCTTTAATTTTCCAACCGTGACTTCCCCATAGAATTGTACGGAGCACGCGGTCGTGTTCTCACTCTGCACCCGTCCTCCGTGGGGTCCCTACTTACTCACCTTGGGTGGTTCCTTGGGGTCCCAGCAATTCTACACCTTCTAGACTAGGTCTAGTCCCGAGTCGTGGTTCTTATACCACGATTTTAGTATATGGTTTGGTCTCCCCCTGGAGCCCACTGTGTATTGTGCTATTTACGATTGTTTCTTTGCAACTGTATTACTTGATTTGTGTCGTACCCTCGTGTAGAGGATACTAGAGAGTGTTATATATAATAAATACATATTTTTATAACTACTGTGTGGTTTCCTTTCATTTAACCAATACAATAAGGTTGCATTCTGGTAAAACAAGCTGCTTAACATTCCTTCAAGACTTAGCCTGAAGGCTGCTCTCCGTAGCTACCACTAGGATAGCTTTCTATAAAGGTTATCTTTAACCTAATCACCATAAGGGTTGTTTGGACTGGTGCAAGGTGCCTTCTTTAAATAGTGGACAGCATATACCAGGCCAACTTCTCACACTTGCCTAAAGTGCCACACCCAGCAGCGGCTTCTGACAGCTGTCAGTGCCCATAACCACAGCCTTAGCTCTCCGCTGACAGGTGGATGTGCTACCTTAGGGAATTCTTTACGTTCTTGGAGCTCCTCTGCTATTTCAGAGTGGGGGGGCTACCACCTCATGTGGCAGATACCATCCTTCTTCTCCTTCTGTACGCCCAGCAGGTGACACCTGGTTGCCTGAGACTTCAGGACGTCTTGGGAAGCAGGAAAGGCCTTACCAGTGCCAAATTTGAGGTCCTCCCCTACTGAGATAGAATTCCCTTGGTTCACTGGGTCTCCTTTTAAGAGTTGTCATCCTTTCCTACCTTTCTTTTTCTTGCTTTTCTTCTGGGGCCTACTTTTCCTAACCTTAGGGATAGGAGCTCCAGTATCCTTGGATGAGACAATGCCCTAGGCAACTGCACTCTCTGGGCTAAGACCAACCCCAGAAAGGTTATTGCCAAGGAAACAATCTAGGGGGAGGTCTGGCACTGACTACCACCCTATGGTATCTAACGGAACCACGTATCTCTAGAGTTACTAAGTCCACAGATCTGTCAGTGACCTCCCCTGGGATAGCCCTTACTCTCCTTACTTCCCATGGCAAATATTGGTCTGGGACCACTCCTAGGTATTCTGGCAGACCTGCATACCCTATGCTTTATAAGATAGGCAGCACTAGGTGGGAATGCAAATATATGTATTCATATAATCTAATGCAAAGGAACAATGGTTGAATTATTCATTCTGCTCACCATTCTTGCAATGCTGGTAACATTGTTTTGCTCCATTCTATTAATCATTGCAGCTCACGTATTTTACAGAAGAGTACAACTGCTTCAATAAATGTTTGAAATGCCAATTTGTGCACTCCTTGTATTTCCCTTTGAGCATGCCTGAGTTACTAACGAAAGGGTAGAATGTGTTTCCACGATTTCTTTGGGGGAATTAGGCTTGTCATGTTCTGAGATTGCAGACACCATCCGGTGCCCTGTCAATTTAGGGGCCCAGATGGCACACTGTGAGCAAGCCAAGAATTAAGTCAAACTATTCTGAAGGCATGAGTGGGCTCAGTTCCACATAGTTTTGAAGCTTATGTTGCCTATAAGCACAGCCTTACTGAGAAAGTAGGAACCATGCATCAAGTCCTTGTCAGCTGGCTGTTTTTCTAGTGGAGACTGCGACAAGGACTGGTTCAGCAGGACTTCAGAGTGCTCCACCCATTTTTGTTGTTGGCGTTCGCTACCCACGATTGTCTTTCCAGCTTTGTCTTTAACAGGTCTTTCTGGCTTGCTGAATCTGCCATAGTTTCATTGTTATGTTGTAGAGTTCTTTGAAGTTTCCATGGCTTGCTGCTTCCTGGGCTTCAGTGGCAAGACCATCGATGAACCTTTGCTTATCTGCTCTTAGACTTATCTTTGTTTCCTTGCTGGTTTTGGTGTATTTGCCTTGAGTTTCGCTTTTTCTGCTCTTGTTTGGCTGGTGTTGATGGCAGCTTTCTTTTCCTTTCTCTCTTGGATTTTGCAGAGAGTCTCGGAGGAGATCCATTCTTTATGCTGGTGTTTCCTGGGACCCAGCACCTCCTGGCAGGTTGATGTCACTGTTTGATCTTCTCCCTCTGACTTTCTACTGGGTATCTGTCATACTTTAGTTCTTGGAGGACTTGAAACTTGATACTGAGGGTGACTGAGTATTCATTCGGTTTCTGTACATCTTTGAGGAGGGTGGTGTTATATCGCTGGCGTTAGTTTATTGGTTCCATCCATGATGTCTTCAGTTTTAGCCTAGCCATGACAAGGCGATGGTCTGATGCCACGTCTGCTCCTCTCGTCACTCTCACATCCTGCAGGACTTACAAGTAAATTATATGCACCAATCAGTTAGATGCCACTAAGTGTACTCGGTTGATTTATTTACATTCTACATTTTTGCCTTCTTTTTTAGACTTTTTAGCATGGAGAACTAGCAAACCCTTTCTTAAATGCTCTGGAACAACCTTGTTAATTTCAGAGATGCAAGAAATTTCAGGTACCTCACTAATGTTATCTGTAATATCATCTCCCCCTGTAAGACTTGCTAAATCCCTGGTCACACCTGCCTCACAAGCATCATAAGGAGCATTAATGAAATATTTTGCTTGGGAAAATTTATTTTGCCTCAACTTTCACTGTTAGCTATCTTTTCATACTCTCTTTGTCCTCCATAAGACTGAAAGTCACTTTCTGTTTTTTCCTTTCCCATATTTACATTACAGCATTTTTGAAACAATGATTTGTACCTATGCCAATGAGCCAAGAGATGCATCCTCACCTTCCCTCTTGCATCCACACATTGGCCCACTCATGTCCTAGGGTTTGACCACAGTGTGGTTGGGTGTGCATCCCCCACAACAAGATGATGAAGAAGCTTATGTCTTTTTGGGCCATGTGCATGTGCTGAATTTTGCACAATATAAGGTCACTGGAGTCTTCTGTCATCTCAGTCTGAATCCTTCCATATCCCCCATGGAGTGGTGGCATCATGATCACACTCAGTGGGATTTCGAAGCAGCTTATATTTTTCGCAACACTGATAGTGGATAGGGCTAAGTGCACCATAGGGATTTGGGTCCCTTGAGTCCCCAGTCAGCCTGGCCAGAGTCATTCCTGGGCCCCCTGGTGCAATTTTCATATTGCACTCATGGGGATCAGAAAGCGCCATTTGCCCTTGGCCGTGCTGGCATTGGGCCGTGCTATGTGTGCCATAGGGGTGTTTGATCACCTGAGTCCCCAGTCACTGGAGTCCAAGTCGTTTTGTATCTCCCTGGCGCTGTGTGGGGTTAAGTGGTCACACTGGACCAGGGAAAAGTCAAGAGTTAAGGCCGACCACGCTGGAGCATGGGCCGTACACAGAAGACACGCAAGGCCTACTGAACAAAAGTACCTTGATTCTGATCGCAACAGCGAGATGTAGGGTGCAGCAAGGCGGCGCATCGGTGTCCATCCCGCAGTCAAGGTGCTGCGTCGATTTTCTCGACGCAACAATGGTGGTGCACCAGTTCTGAAGATGAAGCGCTATGTTAGAGATGCATTGGTTCCGAAGTCGATGCGCCGGGTTTCTCTGCGCAGATGAGAGGATGTGTCTATTGTCTCTCACCGCAGCGGCGGTGATGTGGCAGTTCCGATGCGTCGGTTCTGATGGCAATACGCTGGTTCAAGTGTGACACACTAGTTCTGTTCCTGCAACAAGGGTGATGCGTCGATTATGCCCATGCAGCAGAGGATGCATTGATTACAGGTACCTTAGGCTCACTATACAGGAGGTTGTCCTCCCAGTAAATGCAGTGATAACCAGAGGCATCACCTGCTGCCTGGGCTTTGGTCTGTTGCCTCACGCCCTCCAGGGTTGGGCACTCTCTCTGTTCCTTGCAGAACTACACCCTGGTTGGTCCCCCCTCTACTTGCCATCCAGCAAGTTCAGGCAGGCCACCAATGGAGGCAATGTTCTCCTTAGTGGGCTCGGGCAGTGTCCTCTGGCACCCCATCCACCTCCGCTGGGAGACATTCAGGGGCTGGTATCCCATGCCCCTTGCCCTTCCCTCTTTTGGCAGCTGTCTGGGCAATTTTCCAGCCTACAGACCTCTGGACTACCTTCCTGGGCAGCCATGGACCTGGTAGCTGCACAGATCCACTCAGGCAATCCCTACAATTCCAGGTGTGACTTGGGCTCCACTTCCTTCCAGGTAGTGTGCTCAAGACAAAATGTCCACAGGGTTCACAGCAACTTTCAGAAGATTGGACACCCCCCCACTCAAATGGAACAAGGACCACTGCATAGTGACCGTCACGGTTGTAAGCCACTACAACCTGGTGGAATGCGTTGGGTATAATTTGCTCTGGGGCCACCAGCTGACCCCTTACAATAGTCATGCTGCGTCCTGTGTCCCTCAGAGCCTCAACATCTTGCCCATTGATGGTGACCCACTGCCTATATTTTGCAGTATTGGAAGGCACATGGGTTTTAGGAACCATCTCAACATCACCCAGGGACACTAGGGTAACCTCACTGAGTTCCCCCCCTTACTGGGACAAACTCCTCCCCAAGCACTGTACTTGACACCCCTGATGTCTTACCTCCAGAGGGAGGCTGTGCTCTTTTTGGGTACCTGGGATCCCCCTTGTACAGCCCATACTCTAAGCACATGTAGCATTTGGGATTCTTTGACTGACTCTTGTCAGGGAAGCTCTTTCACTGGTGGCCACATTGGGAATGGGAACTTTCCCCTGTGAACTACTATGGGGGCTTAAGCGAGCTCCTTCTTTTTCTCCCTCTCCTTCTGGTGGGAACCCTGACCACTCTTTGGGATTCCCCCCAGATGCCTTCTTGGACACTCTGATTGTGACCCAAATGTCCGCCTCCTCAGCAATTTTCCTGTGGTCAGTCAGCTTGCTATCAGCCAGTTGTTGGCACAGCTCTGGAAAACAAATATCTAGCATGTGCTCCTTCAAAATCAAGTTTTGCAGCCCAGGGGGGAGCTAGAGAGCCTGAACGCATGATGGCTGCCACCTAGCGAGGCTCTTTGGGGCGGAGTAACATATACAATGTTTATCCTGCACTAACTGTGGCATCGGAGCTTGCCCGGTGGTGCCTGCACATTTATACAGTTGCTGCATTGCAGGAGCCCCAAATTGTGTTAGGGAAGTGAGTGGAGGGTCACCTCATGGAGAGGAGCTGATCATGGCCTGAATCTGGCCTGGTTTGCTGGCTGTGCTCCTCCACATGGATATTGGCACCGGAGGGAAGAGGCGTTGCCACAAGGTGAGCGCCAATCAACGAAGGCTGTGATCGGCGTAGGAGAGGAGCAGTGCACAGAGGCTGCCAGGGTCTGACTGGGTGAGTGCTCACAAGCAAGCGCGCTGCCTAGCTTTGACCGGTCCACGCGGGACAGGTTGCTACCTCTTGGTCTGCTGCTCTGAGATGCAGCAGGCCAATTATAGTGCGACCGGGCCCTGCGATGACGAGTGAGCGGAAGATTGCCCTGATTTGATCCCCATGCCAGCAGCCACACAAGGAACGTGCCAGTGAAGGTAAGGTGAGGAGCAGAGAGGCAGCCGGGACTCGAATGAGTGAGTGATTACGTGTTGGCCAAAAGTTCTAGTGAAGCCCACGCGGGGCATTTAGCTGCAGATTGGTCGGCCACTCTGGCACACAGTGGGCCGGATATAGTGAAGCCAGGCCCTGTGAAGCACAATAAGAAGGCGATTGCCATGATTGGACCCCCATGGCCTCTGCAGCATGGAAAATGTACCTGCAAGTTGGAGGCATGGCGACTGCTCACCTGAGAAGGAGTGCTGAGTGAGCGGGGGAGGGACTGGCAGCGCTCTTCCCTGTCTCTGGTCTTAACGAATGACACGTGATTTGAGGGGAGACTTCCCTGCCCTTTGTGCTTGCTAAGTGAGGGACTACTGGATGATTAGTAGACCCTGGCATTAAGACATCACAGCTTGCTGGTGCATTTGGCCCTGCTTGTGCCCCCGGGGATTGGGCCCCTGGGATGCGGCGGGCCCCTGACTAGAACCTGGTGCCACTCTCTAACCCTGGACTGCAGCTGTGGAGAGCAGACTCACCGGCTGTGATTGCCAGCTTATGTGGCGAGTGGGTCACTGCGCTGGGCACCTGGTCAGGTGTGACCGGTGGGGTCTGCTTGTCCCCACCCTCTATTTCCCCAGGGGATCCCGGCAGTGAATGGCTGGAGAGATCACAACTGTGCATGCACACCTCATGACACTGGAGCTTGCGGGTCCACGCCTGGTGCAATATGGGGAAAATAGACACGACTCTCCTTCGAACAGCTCAGGCAGACGCGTACGATGGATTCGCCTCCTGTTGACCAACAGATGGGTCAGGGGGATGGAGAGGGCCCGTCCCAGGTGTAAGACATTCGTACTCGTTTATGGATCTTCAACTGAGTCTGACTGCTATCAATACTAAAATAGATATGCTGGCTGATAGGTTTGACTGCCCTAAGGAGATGGTTGACAAGCAAGATGAGCAAAAAGTTCACCTTGAGCATCATATATCGGACATGGAAAATGCACACTCCTTTGCTGGGGAGAAGCTGCTCCAGATGGAAAAGATCCTAGAGGTCATCTGAAACAAGAATGAAGATATAGAAGCACCCTAGAGGAGGATACTAGGAGTACCGGGATTGGCGGCAATGGGTTGCATGGAGGACTAGGTTGAGACAATGCTTCAGACACTGTTTGGAGATGCACTTTCTGGCATACTCATTGTTGAAAGAGTGCACAAATTGCTTGGCCAGCTGCCCCCCAGGGCACGCCAGCATGCCTGATATCAGCCCGGCTGTTGTGTGACCCCTCCAATATCAGGGGTATGAAATTTCCAGGGTCTGACTGGGTGAGTGCTCACAAGGAATTTTTTTCCAATCAAAGGCTCGCTACAGGAAATGGATGCAAAGTACTCTCTAATTTATCCCGTCAAGCTTCGAATACACCATTCTGGGAAGACTCATTATTTCACTGATCAAAAAGCGGCTGCCAAATTCGTCAAAATATATCGGTGACTGAGTACGGGATCTCCGTCGATGGCCTGGAGCGGGAGCATCTCATTGATTATGACAAACATTGCTTGTGGGCGTACTGCCTGGCAGTTGGTGGCAATGCCACTTCCGCTGATTCCTCCTTTGCGCCATGAACTGTGAAACTGTCCTTTGGATGAAATGCTGGCATAGTGATATGAACGATGGCTGCATTAGGGGACCCGCTTGGGTGGGCTTTTGCCCCACTGACTCTGTTCTGCTCTGGCCACCCAACTAAGTTCTGGCTGGGAGAGTTGTTGTTGTGCCTCTTATTCGCCCCTTTGGGATGATTCCCTGGTTGTTATTTTCGACTGAAAATTGGGTGCAATGTGATGGGTGGGATGGTGGTATTTGGCCCAGTTGGGCGGCTGAACTGGGAGGGTGGTGGGATGTTGTGGCACTGTTGATGCAGGAAGCATCTTGTTTGCAATAAGTTTGGATGTTCCTTCCCCCTATTGCCACTCAGCGTAAGGATATCTGCTTTTTGAAATGTTGTTCCCCGCATGTGTGACCTGCGATCTTACACCCATACATGGCTCTGAATACCATTGATTAAATGCGTGACTTGCAACATAAGGGGACTCAGTGATAGGCGCAAGATGCAACATGTTTCGGCCTCCCTTCAGGTACACATCATAAACATCCATTTGCTACAAGAGTTACACCTTACAGAGGGCACTCATGTGCACCTCTGAGTGGGCTGGACAGGTGAGTGACATGTTGCGTACTATTCTAATTATGCACGTCATGTAGCTATTTTAATCTGCAAGGGATTGCCATAGTGCATGTGTCATGTTCTCTGTGATCAAAAGGGCCAGTGTGTTATGATAACTGGAACACTGCAGGGCCATTCACTCAGGCTCCTATCCTTATCTGGCCCAAACGTTGATGACCCCCGCTTTTTTGCGTAGATTTGGAGGCTGGTGGGAACGCTTGAGCCTGGGGTGCTTATGTGAGGAGGGGACTTCAATGTGATCCTGGATGCTAGCGCTAATATGTGTAAAGATTCGCAGCACCCACATCTGAATGCAGCTGCGCAATTGCGACTTATAATGATTGACAATGACCTCACTGGTTTCTGGCGTGCTCGACACTAGGGTAGAGCAGGAGGCCCGTGCATTGCAGCTACACATACCACATGGTCGAGGATTGATTATTGGCTGGCAACACGGGATATAGATACGTAGAATCCCAATGTCACACACCTACTGCGAACATTGTCAGATCATGCCCCCGTCCTATTGGAGATGGCTGCCCCAGATTACATTACGGGTGCCTTTATGTGGCATACCCGGCTGGAATACTCCGTAAACCAGGTGTTTCGCAGTGAGGTTCAATCAGCAGTTGTGGATTACTTTGAGCACAATGCACACACAGTATCATCTCCATCTACCATGTGGATGGCAATCAAGGCTGTTATTCGGTGTGTATCTATAGTAAATCAGGCTGGTGTGCTGCAAGCATTGCGTAGAGAGATTGCACGACTAGAAGAGGAAATCCGCGCTCTTGAGCTTCAATACATTGTGACCTGCAGCGAATCCAACCTGGCAGCTATCCACGGCAAACTCACGGAGTATGATGAAGCGGTGCAAAGAGAAACCCATAATCTGGGAAAGTGGCCCAAGCTAGGGGATACGATGAGGGTGATAGTGCAGGTAAGACATTCGCTAACCTGCTACTCAAACCTTGGGCAAGTGATTACATAGTCGTAATGACAGATGACCAACTCAACACGCATGTTGGTGTAGAGGCCATACAAAGGGAGATGACTGCCTTTTTCTCTACCTTATATATGTTCACAGAGACCATGCCTTCTCAGTAATTTACCTCCTACTTTGACTGGTTACAACAACTCTGGCTCAAGGAGGGCCACTGGCATTTCCTTGACGAGCCCTTCAAGGTGCAGGAGGTTGTTCTGGTAATTAATGCGATGCCTGGTGGCAAGGCCCCTGGCCTGTATGACCTCAAAGCCATCTTCTATAAAGATATGCCCAGATCTTGACCCCACATCTCCTCACCATGTTCAAGGAATCCTTAATTAATGGAATACTCCCCTCCCTCCCTCCCTGCGAGAAGCATCAAATGTGACTATGTTAAAAACTAACAAAGACCTCCAGTGCTGTGAGTCATACAGACCGTTATCCATAATTAACATGAACAATAAAATCCTAGCAAAAATGATAGCCTCGTGACTACTCCTGATTCTACCACTTATAGCATGACCAGACCAATTGGGGTTTGTTCTTTTTTACTCCACTGCACACTATTGATCCTGACCTTAGAGCAGCTGCGGTCTTCTTGGACGCCACGTTCGATTCCCGTGAATGGTCTAACCTCTTCACACTGCTGTTGTGCATCCAAGTTTATTTGATTAATTGGCCTCCTATATGCCCAGCCAGTTGCTAGATTACAGATGAATTGAACAATCACTTCCCCTTTCCCAATACCCAGAGGTACCCGACAGGGGTGCCCCTTATTGCCTTTACTATTCGTCATAGCCATAGCCATGGTGCCATTGGTATATTGGTTGAGACAACACCACTCTGGAGGACTGGCATTCATACCCTGCAGGGTCCTAGTATCTATGTATGCAGATGATATTACTCTTTATGTGAGGAACCGGCAGGATAACTTGGACCCACTAATCAGAGAATTTACCATATTTTGTTGCATTAC
This sequence comes from Calotriton arnoldi, assembly GCA_963921515.1. Taxonomy (NCBI): domain Eukaryota; kingdom Metazoa; phylum Chordata; class Amphibia; order Caudata; family Salamandridae; genus Calotriton; species Calotriton arnoldi. The sequence goes on along the minus strand of CAWUFW010000089.1, from coordinate 4,031,756 downwards.
AGGTATTAATATCAATTGGGCCAAATCAATTATATTTCAGTTGATGGTTGTGACTAGTGAATTTGCTTTGGAATTCCTGTTGCAGTGGACGCAAGAGCCAGTGTGATACTTCGGGATCTGGCTAAGCCGGGACCTAGATGAGCTATGGAAAGCTAACTATGGACGATTGATGTCCTGGCTGGGGGAGCGGGTGGAGAGCTGGCTGAAGCTCCAGTTATCACTGACCCGGAGGTTGGCCATCGCTAAGATGGTGCTTCTCCCTAAAGTCCTTTATCCTTTTATTAACTTGCCACTCCCGCTGCCGGTGTATCTTCATAGGCAGCTTTGGTTGCACCTGGTGACTTTCGCGTGGGCGGGCAGACAGCAGCATGATGCTTGGGAGATAATGACACTCCCTTTCAAGCAGGGATGGCTGGGAGAACCAGATATGGACTTGCATTATTTCCGTGCCCAGGTGCAATTTGGCTGTATCGTACACAGTCTCAGGTGCATACGCCACCTGAGCATGACCACGCTGCACCATGCCCCCTCCATATGGCACTGTACTTGGCCCCCAGGCGTCCGAGGGTGAGGATCGACAATGTGCCTGTATAGTTTGGGCATGGAATGAGCTGTGGCGGCGGGAATGGTTGAAATGTCTATTTGCCCCTACGGTACTGATCATTGGCCACCCCGCCCTTCCCATCACTCTTCACACAGACACCCGCCATCAGCTGCGTCTGATACACCTGATGTCCATGTAGGCTGTGTACCTAGAAGGAACATTTGTCGTCACGCAACGTGGCCTGCAGGGTCCTGCAGTTATGCTACTGAACATGTTTAGCTACTATCAGCTGCGAGCCACCAGTCGGATGATCCATGACTTTTCCCACGTTTTAGGTGCTTGAAGCAACTCTTACCTGCCTTTCCTCATGCAAGCTGGTCTCAAGACTTTACGCTGGAATGCAGGTAACTGCGGGTCCGGTACCTAGCGCCTGGCAGGCATGGGCCGCAGTCCTTCTTATCCCCCTCACTTATGACCACTGAAAGTATTGCTGCACTCAATCTAGGGTTCTATCCCTCAAGTACAGTCTGAGCTTGGTGCATTTAAAAAACCTGCATAGGCTATACCGCACTCCGGAGCGAATGCTTAGGATGGGCCTGATTGAAGACTTGCAATGCTGACTGTTTGCACTTGGCGTGGGAATGTTCTGGTGTGCAGTGCTTCTGGCAAAATGCATTTGATGCTATTGACAAAATCACTGGGCGTACCCTAGAGTGCTCACCGAGGGCTGCGCTCCTCGGAGATGCACAGACTCACAGCAATCCTGCTTTCGCTAGCTAAACACCAGGTTGCATGGCATTGGGGTCGGTGCTCTATGCCTCGGAGGGCTGGGTGGCTCCGGGATGCGGCCTACTGCCAGGAACAACTGATTGCTCCACCCCAAAGATATATGGTACCCCTTAGAGATATTTCTGAGTGCCCTGAATGGGGAGGATGAGGTTGACGCCATTACGGCGGCTTGTGGAAAATGATCAGACAGTGGCCTCACTGGGTGCGGATCAAGTTCTTTAGGCTGCTAGGTGGGGTGAGTCATATGCTATGACTGCTGAGATGTGTCTAGGTGCGTTGCATGTGAATCTCTCTGAGGTGGCTGGAACTTTCTTCCCCTTGCTGAATGGCTTTTCCCCTTCTTCCCCTGTCCCCCAACCCCAGTTATGCAAGAACGATGTACAGTTGACAGAGCTGTAATTTGTCAGAACCATTGCATTGTGCTTATTGACCTTGTATTGAAATGTCATTTTTTGCAAAACTCAATAAAAAAATAAAATTAAAAAAATAAAGTTGTATAGCCCAGAGTAATCATCAACTTTGCTGCCCCTCACCCAGCGCTTCAGTGCCTTGCTAGCATAGTCAAGAAAGTCCACCCGTGTTTATGTAAAGAGTGTGGCTGCCCCAGAACTTCTGCCCTTACCTCTCTGGGGTCAGCCCAAATTAACTAACATATATGGCCTTCATGGGGGTGTACTATGTTAGATCTTTTACCTCTAGTGTCAGGAGTGTGTTCCTCACCACTGTGGGAATGTATCTCCACAAATACCACCCGCAGGACTCCTCAGGAATCTTGTGCACTCTTGGAGCCACCTCATAGGTCAAGAACCATTTGTCAATGCAACCCCCCACAACAAAACTGGGTACCAAATCCTTTGGGGTGCGAAAACTCCCCTTCTCCAGCAGACACTGCAGGTAAGCTGCCTCCACTACTGCTAGACTCCACTTGTATGGCTCTAATGTCCAGCTCTCTAATGCTTAGCTCATGGGACATTCTTTTCTCCTCCATAGCTAGCCTCTTTTCTTACAGATCTTGTTCGTTCTACATTTTAAATTTGGCAAGCTCTAGTTTCAACTTTCTCTCCTCCCTCCTGCCCTCAAGCTCCTCTGGGGACAGGTTCCTAGATGACACACTACTCCCTACACGTGGATGGACTTCCAGTCCTGGGAGGATGTTACTCCCTCCCAGACAGGTCGCATTTCAAGACCCTCAGACAGGTCTTGCTCCAACGTTTTCTCAGATGCTGACCCTTCCTCCTCATTGTCTGTGTGGGTCTGGTGGGCTTCTGCCCATGCTCTCAAAACTGTTTGGAGCACTGCCTTCTTAGCATTCATTTTGATAAACAACCTCTTTTCCTGGCAGAATCCCTTGAGCTGGTCCACTCTGTAGCTCTTTAGGTTGGCCAGCTCAAACTCTATCTTGTCAAGTGGAGACTCAGACACAACTGTAAAAATGGGAAGTGGAAAAACTTTGGAAAAATCAACAATGTCAATCAGGAAGAATTGATTTGAATTGGTTTAGATATGGAGTAGTAGCGTACACAAAGTCACTGTATGGCACTGCACAAACACAAGCCCTATCCCACCACTGCCAACAATGTTAGAAATTGGGTTTCTAGTTTGCAGAGGTATACACCCTGGCCAAGCAGGAACCACAATCCTAGTCAGGATACACACCATAAATTAACCTGTGCTCACCCTCTGCTAGCTTGGCATAGAGCAGGCAGGCTTAACTTAAGAGGCAATGTGTTAAGTATTTGTGCAAATCTTCAAACAGTAACACAGTGAAAACACCACAAAAAGACTCCACACCAGTTTAGAAAAATAGATTATGCTTTTATAAATAAAAACAAGACCAAAATGACAAACATCCAATAAGTAGAAGTCAGGATATACATTTTTAACAAATAAAATGGAAAATAGCACTTAGAAGCAATAAATCCCTTTAGTGTTATCTGATCACGCTGGACTGGGGAAAAGTCAAGAGTTCGGCCAACTGCGAAGGAGCGTGGGCTGGATACAGGAGCCATGCAAGGCCCGCTCAACAAAAGTACGTTAATCTTGGTCACAACAGTGCGACGGAGGGTGCAGCCGGGCGATGCGTTGGTGTCAATCATGCACTTGAGGTGATGCGTTGTTTTTTCTCCATGCAACGATGATGATGCACCAGTTCCAAAGATGAAGTGTCCCGCCCAAGATGCGTTGGTTCCAAAGTCGATGCGCTGCTCCATGCAAAGGACGGGATGCGCCAATTGTCTCTCATTGCAGCAGCGGTGGTTCCGATGCTTCGGTTCCAATGACGATGTGCTGGTTCCAACTGAGATGCACTGGTTCTGTTACTGCAACAGCGGCACTACGTCAATTCTGCCCACGCAGCAGAGGATGTGTCAGTTCCACTGAAGCAAGCACCTGAATCCACTTCCAATGGATCAGGCACAGGAGCAGGGGGTAAGATTTTTATATCCTTGAGTCTTAGGACAGGAGGGAAGCCAGTATGCCCTCAGAGATCACTCTAGGTTCAAGTAAGTTAGTCCAATTCTTACTGAGCAGGGCAGAGGGTAGCAGGCAGCAGAGCAGCACAGCAGAAAAGCAGTTCTTCCAGGGCAGCAGTCCAGCAGAGTGGCAGTTCGTGTAGCAGCACAGCAGTCCTTACTCCTGGCTGAGCTCTTCACCTGTCCAGTAGTGTCTGATTTGGTGGGGGTCAGAGACCCAGTACCTATACCCAGTTGTGCCTTTGCATTAGAGGGGACTTCAAAGAAGTGGCTTTGAAGTGTACAGAGGTCCTTCCTCCCAGCTCTGGATCCAGACTCACTACAGGGGGGTATGGAGCCCTTTGTGTGGGATCAGACATAGCCTATTCAGGTGGGTCAGCTCCTCCTCCTATCCTGCCCAGGATGAACCATCAGGATGTGGTTGGCCCATCAGTCACACCTAAGCTTCCTTTATTTGTAGCTGACTAGAGGGAATGCACAAAGTCCAGCTGTCACCCACCCCAGATGTGTATTGGAGACAGGCTGCAGGCGCACAATCAATCAATCAGGATTTATAAAGCGTGGCCAATCACCCAATTGGGTATCCAGGCGTTTAACAGCAGAATTTCATCTTTCTAAAAGTGGCATTTTGAAAAGGGTGTGATAAATTCATCTTTACCAGTAAAGAGGATTTATCATTACCATTCCAATGATATGAAACATGACAGAGCCATTCCTTCTCAATCAGGAATTACAGCTTATAAGTGTAATAAGGAATTCCTAACGTTAACCTATAAGAGGGGTAGGCCTTGCAGTAGTGAAAAACGAATTTGGGTGTTTTTCACTAGCAGAACATGTAAAACCTAAAAGTACCTTTTAATTACACAGCATACTGCCCTATGGATTACCTATGGCCTAAAAGGGGAGTTTAAGGCTTGACAAGGGGTTTTAAATGCCAAGTTGACATGACAGTAAAACTGCACAAACAGGCTCTGCAGTGGCAGGCCTGAGACATGTTTAAAGTGCTACTGGTGTGATGGCACAATCAGTGCTGCAGGCCAACTAGTAGCATTTAATATACAGTCCCTGGGTACATGCAGTGCACTCTACTAGGGACTTCTAGATAAATTAAATATGCCAATTGTGACTAAGTCAATCAAAGCATGTTTTAGGGAAGAGGCACATTCACTTTAGCACTAGTTAGCAGTAGTGCTCAGAGTCCTAAGGCCAAAAAAAAGAAATCAGCAAAAAGGTGAGGTAAGCAGGCAAAACGTTTGGGGAAGACCACCTTAAGGCTGTCAGGTCTAACATATGGGGTATGTGCCATTGATAGACCATCAGCACATAGGTGTCTATAGTGGAAGTGAATGTGGTTGTTCCGGTAGGCAGGGCAAGTGTTGTGGAGAGCTTTGTAGGTGTGGGTGGGAAGTTTAAAGTGTGCAGGCTTGTGGATTGAGAGCCAGTGGAATTCCCCAAGGTGTGCTGTATTGGGGGCTCGGCGTAGGAGCTTGAGAACTAGTCTTGCTGCTGCGTTTTGGATGGTCTGCGGTCTTCATGTGAGCTGGTTGGTAATCCCTACGTGTAGGGTCTTTTTTTAGTCTAGTCTGCTTTTGATGAGGTGATAGTTTTACTGGTGTTATCTGATTCCCACTTAAAGATTTTCTTCATCATCCTCAGTGTGTTGAAGTAGGCTGAGACCACTGTGCTGACTTGAGTGGTCAAGTTCAATCTGTTGTCTATGATGATTCTGAGGTTTCTCGCTTACAAGCAGGGTGTGGGTCAAAGGTGTAGTCCAATGGTGAGGCGTTCCTACCAAAGATTACCACCTCCGTCTTGTCCTAGTTCAATTTGAGGCAATTGGATTTCATCCAGGTGGCTACTTCTGTCATGCATGGTGCACTTGTTCCTGGTTTTGGGTGTTTTTTCTGAGAGGGACTGTATCAGTTGCACAATGTTGGCATGAGGATCCTTATGTTGTGAGTTCATATGACGTTGGCCAGCAGGGTCACATAGATGTTGAAGAGCATTGGGCTGAGCAGGGAGCCCTGTGCGATTCCGCAAATAAGATCTTGAGTTTCGGATGCGTAGGGGAGCATATTGAGGGTTTAGGTTTGTCCGGTGAGTAAGAAGTGTATCCATTCAAGGGCGAGCCCCTAGATGCCAGCTCTGTGGAGTCGTAGAATTAGGATGGGGTGGGAGATGGTGTTGAAGACTGCTGATAGGTCTACAATGATGAAGGCTGTGGTTTCCCCCCTGTCGATGATCATCCAGATAGCATCTGTTGATGCTTTAAGGTCAGTGTCCATGCTGTGGTTGTGTCTGAATGCTGAATTGTGTGGTGTTGAGAAGCTAGTGTTTGGTGAGGTGGTCAGAGAGGCACTTGGTAATGACTGTTTCAAGGACTTTGTCTGGGTAGGGAAGGAAGGATATTGGTGGGTAATTGCAAATTTTGGTTGGGTCAGCCGAGGGTTTCTTTAAGATGGCGTTGACAGCTGTGTGTTTCCATGGTTCTGTACTTATCGAGATGATGAGGATAGAGGTGAGAGCCACACTGATAGCGATTGTTCCTTTGTTGAAGGAGTAGTGGGCGCAGGGGTCCGCCAGGGACCGGGAGTGAATGGTCCGCATGATTGTCTTTGTTTCCTCGGTGCTAATGGTGACCCATGTAGTGATTGTGTTGACTTCCATAGATACTAGGGGACTTCTAGAGAGGGCAAGGAGATCTGGTAGTGAGGGGGAAGCTGTTGTATATAGTACTGCCTTTACTGCAGAAAAGGTTGAGAGGTCGTTGCACAGATCCTGCGATGGGTTTATGTTTTCTGGTGACAGCTGTGGGTGTGGTGAAGTTTTTGACGAGTGAGCAGACTACTTTGCTGCTGTTGGAGCTTACATTTATTTGTTCGACTAAGGCCTTCCTCTTGGTTTCTTGGATGAGCTGGTGGTACCTCCTCTGGGTGGCTTGGAAGACATCTTTTTCCACTTCCCTTTTCTGGTTCTTCATTTCTGTTCCAGTTGCTTCCAGTGTTGCTTGATCATTTTGAGGTCTTCTGTGTACCAGCTGGCTTGTGTTCTGGATTTTGCTGTATAGCTTCATTCCATGGGGGCCAGAGTGTCCATGCAGTTGATAACTCACTTGTTGAAGTTATCGATGTCGCATGCCAGGATGCCTGGGGATTCAGGTTTGTTTTTGTGTAGGACGGTTGTCTAGTCTGCCTCTAATAGGTTGTTTCAGTGTCGACATGCTAGGTTGCCAGATGTCGATTGGAAAACTGACTATGGTGTGGTCTTTCCAAGTGAAGGGTTTTGGGGTGTTGATCGTAATGTTGTTGAAAAATGTGAAGTCGAGGTCTGAGATGTGTCTGGCGGCGTGGGCGGGCTCCATTGTAGAGACATACTATAAACACACAATTTTTGCCTTGCTTCACAGTAGCTCTGCAACTGAGCTACTGCTGAACATGGTGCCCGTACATGTTAGCTCAGTCAGGTATTGAGTAGGCCTGTGTGGAATTATTAATTCCACTTGTGGAATAGGAGGAATTTGGTGACTCCACGTTACTCTTAACCAGAGTTCTGGCTAAATTCCACCAATCACCACCTGGGAGAATTTTTTCCCATTTGAGCAACACAATGACACCGGGAAGGCCGCAAAGCTCCAGCAAGTGAGCTCGTAAGGAAGTTTTGGCACCCCCTAGCACGATTTTGGGTCACTTGGAAGCCTTCCAGTGCAATTTTCTAATGTAAGTAGTCACGGGAACGGTCGCTGTCTGAGGGCTGCGACTCGAGTAGATTTTCTACTTGAGCAGCAGCAAAATTGACTCGAATGGCAGTGAGCTCTTGCTCACTGCGTGTTGCTGTTCCTGCTGATTTTTCAGCAGCGTAACGAGCTACGGACGTTAAACCTCAGCACGAGCAGCCCACCCGTTGGCAGAACTCCGCAAAATCTCGCAGGGATTTTTGTAACTCCGTGGGATTCCGCAGAGTGATGTTCCGTAAGTTCCGCTCACCCCTACTATTGAGTGAGGGGTAGTGCAGAGGGAGATATGGAGTGTGTGGCTGGACAACAGATAATTATAGTTATAATATATGAAAAGATGTAAGTGGACTGTATAGCAGAACTATAGTGTCAAGGGTAAATGAATGAATGAATGAAATGTCTTGTAAAGTGCAACAAATGCCCAAGGGGCGTCTTGGCACAGTGCGAAACAAAGATGAAGCAATCAAGATCTTAAATTTAAGTAACTCTAGTATTGTTGATTAAAAATCCATGTTCTAAGCTGTTTTCTAAAAACGAGAAGTGATGGTGCTGTTTTCAGTTCAAACGGAAGACGGTTCCATTATAAGGCTGTAGATCTGAAAAATCCTCTTCCACTCCATGGGACACGATTAAAAGCTGCGACCTCTATAAATCTTGTTGAACCTGAGCGGAGGGTTCTGCCAGTGATATACTGTTTTAGGTTTTTTTTTAAAAATAAGATGGAGCCTTTGCGTTCAGGGTCCTGTTGGCTAAGCAAAGTGCCTTGAAGATGATGCAATGACTAACTGTGAAGTTGCCTAATGGCTGATTTGGCCGATTAAGATTTTGGGATGTTAAGTAGAAACTGAGCAGCAGCATTCTGAAGGGTTTGTAATTTCTTTAGTGGGCCCTTTGGCAGATCTACATACAGGCTATTACAATAGTTCAATTGTGTTAACACTAGAGTAATGACTACAGTTTTTAAGAGATCCGCAGGTAATAATTTTTCAATTTTCTTGATGACTCTAAGTGCATAGAAGGAGGTGGAGGTAACCTTGTTGACTTGATCTTTGAATTTTAGATCCCTGTCCATCAGTATCCCAAAATCTTTTACTTTCGTGATTGGTGTCTGGAGAGAGCCTAGCTCAGACGACCACCAATCTGGAGAGCAGATGGACATGTTAGTGCCGAACAGGATGACCTCTGTTTTTCTAGAATTTAATTTCAGACAATTACAGTCCATCCACTTGTTAACCCCACTGATGCAGTTTCTGAATATGCCACTGGAGTGGCTATCATTATTTGCAAGGAAGACTATAATTTGTGTGTCATCGGCATGTGATGCCAATGACAAGTCAAAAGATTTTATCAAGGTGGCTAGCAGCGTGACATAAAGATTGAAGAAAGTGGGGGATAGAGATGATCCCTGAGGGACCCCACAAGGTCAAAAATAAGGGTCTGAGTTAAATTCGCTCAATGACACCACTTGTGGAGGTCCAGAGAGAAAGGATTTTAATAGGGCCAGTGCCATATCATCAGTCCCGAGGTCACGCATATGGTCAACCAATATCTCATAGTTGACCGTATCGAAGACTGCTGACAAGTCCAACAGGATGAGGACCGCACTACCACCTCTGTCCAGGGACACTCTGATTTCCTCTGTGATCAGTGCCGTTTCAGTACTATGACTTTGCCTAAAGCCAAACTGAGTCGCGTCTACGAGATGATTGATCTCGATAAAGGAAGAGAGTTGTAGATTCATTATTTTTTCTACCAGTTTGGTAATGAGAGGAAAGGGTAAAGAGAATTTGAGGTAGGAATGTTTTTGTATTTCAACAACTAAGCAGGATGTTGGGAGAGAGTCCTAAGTGTTTGGCAGAACACCATAATTGTCTAAGTTATGAAATAGTGTGGTTGTGGGGGTAGGGCGGCAAAGGAAATCTGGAGCCAAGACTAGATGGCTGCAATGTTTGTAGGTGGCGATAGTTTGTATAGGCCCCAAAGACAATATCCCTACCATGTAATCAGCCTAGATGATTGGAAGGGGCTGTTCAACTGAACCTGCACACAGCGTACAATTACACATGAGCTAGCTATGTAGCAAGGGTTGGGGGGATGGGGGGAGGTACATTTTCGCTTGTCGTTCTGAGAAAATTAGCAGAAAATCGAATCTCGGTTCCGAATGTTATTTAGAACTTCAAGTGTACAACATCTCCAGTCTATAATTCTGTGGGCCTATAATTAAATAAATGTTTGTGCAAATTCACGCCCGTGTTTGCCAACTACTGGAAGATTCTACAGACTGTTTCTTCACTACAAGCATTTTGATATCTTAGTTTTGTTTGAAAGAAAACAATTTAAAAGTTGTTTTTACATCTGTCAGCCAGATCCTTTCTTACCCTGCTTTGGCGCTTCCATCGAATTATATTTCATCGTTCCAGCCAGTTTCAAATTTGATTTGTCGGACCTTTCGTTATAACGAATAAGGTTTAGCCAACATATTTGGAAAGCCAACATTGAATAGCACTTCGATGTATTTGTAGCCTTGTACTGAACGCACTGAGCTGTGATGATTTCAGTAATTCCTCATGTGGTATATCTTTTTCAGAAGCTCGACTTTGTAGTCGTCAATCATGATTTAAGTGGGTGGCATTTATCAGATTTCTATTCCACCTGAAGAAATTTAAACAGCATGAAACAGCTGACACCACATCATTTGTCACTGTATCTTGCCTGAAATGTTCTTCCCAGAATGGACGTTTGTACAGTAGTTCATCAATTTACAGTAATTGCTACTTTCGAAATAGCATTATCTCCAATTAGTTTCGCTCAGCTAGTATTAGAAGTGAGAAACCCAGTGATTTATGGCTAAAAAGTGCAAGGCTAAGTCAGGAATCCAGTTTTTTTTATCTGACACTTTCTTTAACTCTTGAAACACTGGGCAGGATATTGTGACAAATGTTTAATTCTGCCCCAGTTTTCATTTGCAAGGAAGTATCTGTATTTCTGAACTTGAACCTATCATTTACATGAAACACAAAGGGTGCATGAAACCTACAAATAAAAAAGTAAAACGGTTGCATATTTCTCACTTTTTGCCTGAGCACCAAGGATAGTGAATACTTCCAAAAGATAACGGAAGCAAAGCATTACACCCATCACTATTGCCCCTCTCGGCGACTACCCACTTCACTGTAAACTTGTTTCCCTGCATTACATCCTTATGCCACTTACTCGTCACAATACTCCTCTGATTGAGGTATCATCCCTTTAAAAACATTTTCAGGTCATACTTTATTTCACCGCCCTATCTGCTTTACATGTAGTCATTCAACACAACGCTCCTGAATACTTTGGACAGTCATCCACGGTTCTGGGAGAGCAGACAGACTCCAGAACCAAAGAAAACATACAGCTGAAGTCTCCTACATCAGTAAACACAAAAAGGACTCACGCAAACCTTCTTGAGATCTGCCCCCAAAGTATGGACATATATCCCACTTGAGCTCCTGCTATTCCCATCGTTACAATCGGTATGAAACAGCTGCTGCAAAGTGCTTTGGGATAATGCCCGATCATCTCACAAGTAAAAATATGTACTGTGAACAACATGTTCTAGAGGCAAGTCACTAAAACGTATAAGGCACAGAGACTCGACAGGTTTCCCAGACGACCCAACTCAGATCAAACTACCAATTTTATTTTTACCTCCATCTGATTCTTAGCTACCCCTGTCCCAATATTTCGACAGAGGCAGCTGTAAATACCAATATCAGACAGGAGAGGAAATGTAATAAGTAAAAATTGTATATACCCCAACTGTTAGAATAACTCCAATTCTTCTAATATGAGAAACATAAGGTGTAAAACATGACCATTCATCGAATTGCTGTTGTCAGTAATACAATTCCACACAGTATTTTATGTATCCACGCCCTTGACGTTATTATGTAAATGCAGTAGTATTCTGTCCCATAAACCATGTCTTAATAAAATGACCAGAAAGATAAAAGCACCAATACATATATAAAATATATATATATCCACTGAAAAAACAAAGGTTAAAGTAATGCTATAGTTAGGTGAAATGTTCATTAACAGCTTAACATTTTCAACGCTAAAAAACACAGAAATTCACCAGTTATAGTTATCTCAAGTAACAATAACTCGTGCTCCAACCCCTGAATGCAGCCACCCCCAAGCTGCGGCGGGGGTTGGCTACAGGACCTGTGGCTAACCCACTGAAAGGCAGCCAACCCCATGCATCTAAACCCAAGCTTTCGGCATTGTGGCATAGGGTTAGCCTTTGAGCCCCAGGGACCCCATCCCCTTGGGGCCTCATAGGCCCTGGGGACCCCATCCCCCAGGGCCGAACCCAATAAAAACGGGGAGGGGGCCACGTGGTCTCCTCCCCAAGCGTTATTAGGCACCAGAGACCCCATCCCCATGGTGAAATACAATTAAACCGGGGAGAGGGCCTGCACAGCCCCCGAGCCCTTTTAAGCCACAGGGACCCTTCCCCCAGGGCCAAAATGTAAATAAAACGTAAGAGGGACCATGTGGCCCCACTCCCATAGCCTTTCTAGGTCCTGGGGCCCCTCTCCCTGGGCAGAGTAATTAATAAAGGGAGAGGGTACGCTGCCCGCATCTCCTGAGCCAAATTAGGGCCTAGGGATCCCATCCACCAGGTGCAAAAATGTAATAAAAAGGGAGGGTGCCACATGGCCCCCCTCCTTGAGCCTTTATAGCTCCAGAGACCCCATTACCAGGGCCCCATACCTGGGGCTGTACTATATTTTAAATGGGACCTTATTTTAAAAGTGAGGGGGGCCACATGGCCCCCCTCCCCTGAGTCTTATTAGGCCCCGGAGAACCTATCCCCTGGGGCTGAGTAAATATTAAAGTGAGGGTTTTGCGGCCTCCCCTACCTGACCATAATTAGGCCCCAGGGACCCCATCCGCCCAGGGCTGAAATGTAAATAAAAAGGATGAAGGGCCCCACACCCACCCTCCCCGAGCCCTTATAGGCCCCAAGGACTCCATACCCAGGGCATACCTTATTTTAAAGGGGACCTTATTTAAAGGGGAAAGGGCCACGCAACCCCCTCACAAGCCTATTTATGCCCCACCTATTATCATTTTATGATAGGTGGGTGCCTCGGTGCCCACCTGGGGTACCCACCAACCAACATGTTGGGGGCCGCAGGGAGTCCCTGGGCCCCCGCGGCCCCAGCCAGCTCCACACCCGGAGGGAGCAGCTGCTTTTTGTATGCTCTCTCCAGGCGGGAGCAATATGTTTTGTTTCCCTGCCTACATTAATGTGGGCAGGGAAACAGAACACAAGTCAACCCCCAGCCAGCGGGAGCATTTTTAAATCTCCCGTCAGCTGGGAGCAGACTTAGGGCCTGATTTAGATCTTGGTGGATCTGGTCACGCCATCAGTTTTTCGACGGTTTCACCGCCTGCCTCCTTGGCAGTATGCCGCTCTATTTAGATGTTCGTGGGTTACTGGACGAAAGACCATCCAAGTGCCGCCAACTCCACCAGGATTTCCCTCCCGCGGTGATAGTGCAATAGGTAAAAGCGAGTCCAGCCAGGATTCCTGCCAGCCTAATCACGATGTGCCTTTCCATCGGGACAACTGTGGCAGGGATACCTCCATACACGATTTGGGGGAATCGAAGAAAATGAGGTAAAAGCTTACCCTTTTTTTTGTTTCCCACTTCTGTTGTCGTGTTGAACCCCACTGTCCAGGTCCGACCTTTGCTGCTACAATTTGACCATGCAGCAAATCAACTTCATTGTCGCCGGAATCAAAGGCAAGTTTTTCACACGTCTTACTATGAATTGTGTGTTCACATTTCCTTTAGCATCGTGTATTTTTACATCGCCCTTACATGCAATTATATTCTTATGTATAAAGCATTAGTGTTCATTTGACAACTTATCATTGTTAAATGAACACACACCTGTGTTGACATGGTGTTTTTATTTGTTGTTGTTGTGGCGGTTGTGGATGTTGTGTTTGTGTTGCATGTGGGATTACATTCAATAGTGTGCATGTTGTATGTGTGCAATGCTATATGTTAAAAAAGGGGCATAACACATTACCTACATATATTGTTAGACCACACACAACCTATATGTGTAGTGACCCATTCTAAAAGTGCCACTTAACACTCCATCAGGAAACTGCAGTTATAACAATGCCAGAACAATAGAGAAATCGAAATCGGCTTGGCGCAAAACCTCCAGCTTGACAACGATGGAGTACTGTTAGCCAGCAATGGAGTCTGCAGCTTTGATGGAGGTGCGCCGCTTTCGTGGCGGTAAACAGTCTGTCGATGCGGATGGCAGCTCAGCCAGCACACATCTAAATATGGCGGATGGGACTCCATAAGCTCGACGGAGTAATTGAAACAGCCGCCACGGAGGGACGATGGGAGTCCCGCCAAGATCAAAATCAGGTCCTTAGTGTTTGCTCCTGTTTGCCGGGTGATTTAACAATGCTCCCGCCAGACAGGAGCAAACACGTTTTCCTGCCCGTGCTGGTACAATTGAGTGGTATTTGTTCAGACAATCCATTTTCTAGAAAACTGGGGGACAAAACACACAACTATATTGCAACACAATTTCTGAAAAAACTGGACTCCAGTTGTACATGTCGCTCAAATAACCAGTACATACAATTTGGTATGGCTTTCTACTAGTTCTGTTAAACTGGACTGACATCTTTAAAGATATATTTACCTTCTCCATTCCCTTTATTTCTCATTGCTACTCTTTTCGTAGGCATTTATAATTCAGGTAATAAGAATGAAAAATGACTTTGAAGAGCCAAGATTGTGAACAGAAAACATACACTGTCATAATGACAGCTGAGCTATCACCCAAGTGACATCAGTGTTTAACGCTCAGAAGTCTCTCTATCAAAATATCAGCACTCTGAAATAGCTAGAAGGGGGATAGGCAACCCTTTATAAAACTTTTAATGAAAGAAAATCCATGCGTGCAAAAAAATGACCACGATCTTCAAATAACACCCAAAGCGTCATGGACTTCAATTACCCAAGATGTGAGGGGTTGTGGAATGGACATCAAAAATACTTTAACTTCGATGACATCATAGGAAATTATGTCACATGACCTTTAAAGCTATAATAAGTGCATCATTAATATAATAGCACATCAGTTACTAACACAAATAAATGTCTATTTTATGTACCACCTTTATTTTCATTGGTCAATAGCTTGAATGGGAGAGGAGTTGACCTAACGGCTAGGGCGGTCGACCTCGAATCTGGGGAACCTGGTTTGAGTCTCGGCAATGACGCTGAACATCCTGTGATTCTGGGCAAATCACTTAATCTCCCCGTGCCTAACAAAAAAAAAATGAATTAGTCCTTATGTAAAGCGCTCTGATACCCGATTCTGGTCAAGCTCGCGCTATATAAAACTCTGTAAAATAAAAATAAATGTTATTGACTAGGAGTATTTTCTATCATTAAAACATTTTGATTTATCACCACTTGGAAGGTGCTGCTGCTCTTGCTAAGGATAAAGGTATTGCTCAGACAGATAATCTTTATGTATTCACCATCATGAAAAATCATAAGTTGTTTAACGATATGTTTTCATATCACTTTTTTCCTTTATTGAGAATAATGTGCATTGCTCTTCTGAATTTAGTGTATAAAACGGACTCACAGTTTGAGAAGCAGAAAATAAGTATTGCTCATCAGGAGACTGTTTAACTCATGCTTTTGGGGCCACTTTTGCCACATCTGAGGCCAGGGGTCCCAACAGCATTCAATTGTGGATATCTAGGCACCTTTAGCACCACCACCACCAAGGGTCCAGGACTAGAGGGGCACCACTGGAAGGGTTAGGACTCACTCAGGCTAAGTCCAGGTGCAGTTCCAGATGATTGGAGCATTTTCTGTCCTTGAGGCTCTGATCAGGAGGCCAACCAACTAGTCACCCTGGTAGTCCAGGGTTCAGCAGTAGAACAGGGCTCAAACAGCAGGGCAGGCCTCTGAGGGTTCAAGGCAGATTTCAGGCATCAAAGCAGTCCTTCCAGGCACAGCAAAGCAGTCTTATGAAGGTCACAGCAGACCACAACTACAGGCAGTCCTCTGAGATTCCTTCCCCAAGTCCAAAAACTGAACTTAAGAGTGGGTCTGAGGATCCTATTAAGTTTTCTGAAGAACAAGTGGTCATCAACTAGCCCTCAGCATGGCAATCAGCAAGCTAGATCCACAGTAAAGTTCAACAACAGCAGGGTGCTGGAGAGCAGGGTCCCAGTGCAGTGGTTGACAAAGGCAGGGAAAGTTCCGAGCGGTCAAAATCCAGAGACTGTGCCCAGGACGGCCTAGATAATGATAGGATATGGCTCGGCCTCTGTCTCGGTAAAGCCTTGAACATTTGTACTTAGAAACTTTTCTGGAAATCTGAGCTCCTTCAGCAGGCAAACTAGCAAGTTGGATTCGACCAGTGAACAGACAGCAATCCCAGTTTCTTGCCAGTTCTTCAGAGAAAAAGCGAAATCTAATATCAACCACGTTTCAACAATCAACCTAAATTAGAACTAAAACACAAAACAAAATGAAAAACAAACTGAAAAAACAAACAAATAAACCAAAGTCGAGTCACACAACTAATCTTCCAACCAAGCCACATATTACTCTTCCAGAATGACCAATTACATTGTCATATCATGATGTATTAAATACAACATCATCATGGTATCTCCATTTTGATATGAGTAGCATTTCCATCCAGCTACTCCTACTTCCTATATGTGTCTTCATGATCATATAGCTATGTATTAAATAGAAATACACTTTATATCTTCATTATCGTACAAAAAGCCATACCTGTTAAATCCATATGTGCCTACCAGATTCATAAAATTACACAATTTGTAACACCACTATCTCCAGGTTCAGCTTGGTAAACAACTCTGGTTAGTGGTCATAAGAATATTTTAAGAAATGTACAGGGCACATTTAGTGGAACAATTAAAAGCTGTATATCCACCTGTCAGTGTCCAAACATTGGTATTAAGTGACACAATGTTTATATTGACATTAGTGTCACATGCCAAACAATGCCCACACTTAAAGTGGCCCGCACCTTTTCCAGGCCCAAACTTTGAGTTACCTCGTAAATTTGGATGCCTCTTGAAAGCAAAGAGGAGAAGAGAAATTGAAATTGCCAGATGTCAGCAAATGCCAGTTTTTTTAACAATTGTTCTTATCTTGGTGCTACAATTACCAAATGTTGAAACACATACAATCCTGGATTGTTTCCTTCTCTCCACAGTCAAACTCTCACAATCACTATACCACACATGCTTCAAAGCCCTTCTAATCATTTTCTTCAGGTATCCACATGCTCTCAGCCTGCTGGATAAATTATCAGCCTCCCTTAGAAAATCCACCCCTTTTGACCAATTTCTCCGAACATGAAAGTACGGCCCAAAGGGAAGATTGTCCTTAAGGTCTCTGGAAGGTGCGCTAGTGTAATGAAGAAGTGTATTTCTATTTGTCTTTTTCTTGAACAGACTAGTATAGAATTTATCATCTTCTACCCGGATTAGCAAATCCAGAAAGTGTATTCCATCATTATTGATTGTCATGTTAATAGGAAAGCAGCTAGCCGGACTCTTCAGCGGAGAGGAACACTCCAGACTAAATTGACTCCCTGGTCATCCGATCAGCATTAAAATGATGAATGGAAGTACAGGGAAAGCTGAGAAGGGATGTCGCCTCCTGAACCCTCATGGAAATCTTATGCTCACAGTACCCCGCCAAACAAGAAAGAGCCCTGGAATTGAGAGGCACTAGAGACTGCAATGAACTATGGGAAGGCTGAATGGCCCTATAGGTATGAGAAAAACCACCCACCCGCGCTAGCCTGCTCTTTAGTGCTGGGGAGTATGAACTTCAGAACTTTTCCACAGTTGAGTGTTGTTGGGTAGATGACACCAGTCACTCTGCCCTGTGGAGCGGGAGTTGGGGAATATGTTTGTTTGTTCCTGCGCCTTCCCCAGCTGATGGAAACTCACTTGCATATATTTAATGCAACCACACCCACCCACTCCTACACACAACACCAATAGCAGCCTTACCGGGTCAATACACTATCCTGACATGAAATGGGAGGGGTATATAATCTATAAGAAAACGAGACAAAATGCAGGCATTCCTCACATATAGAGGGATTGACATAGCTCTGCTCCAAGAAACACACCTAGACCAAGTCTGAGTCCCACAGCTGAGGAGGAGATCGAGGGGGCAAGAGTATGCCTCGGGATACTCTGTGTTCTCCCGGTGGGTGCTGATCTGGGTTAAACCAGAAGTACCCTTTCAGGCATCCTATACCCGCATTGATAAAGAAGGCAGATACGTGCAGGTTTGGGAAACATTGGATGACATACGAGTGGTTCTGGGCTGTGTATATGCACCAAATGTTGGCCAGACACAAATCCTTGATATGCTATCCGAGGTGCTAGCACAGGATGCACAACTGCAGACCAGTCAGTCTACAGTTGTCTTCATCTAAACATTTTGCCTTACTTCCCCATTTCTGATGATCTCATTTGTGTTGGCCTCAGGACTTTGTGCACTTCACCACTGCTTTCCAAAGTTCCTCTTCAGAAAAGAATGAGTCCTTATCCAGAAGCAAAAGACATGGTAATTGCCTGGTATTTTAGATCTCTCACAGTTACAGATTCTGTTAAGGCATATGAAAAGAATCTAACCTGTTTAATGAGGCCAATAGAAAACAAATCATATTACCATTAGAGGAGAGAAAAGCTCACATTTTTTGAAAGGCAAATAAAGAGAAGTTGTTCTAAAGAATGTTTGGAAAAAAAGGAAGAGAAATAGAAGAAGGAAATGGTATACAATAGATTAAAATTAGATAGATGCCAAAAATGGAAATTATGTGTATACAAAATGAGAAACCAGTTTAGAAACAGACACATTGGGATAAGCAACTGTGAACACACATTCAACGTTTTGGGAGGACCTGTTCAAATGTTAACATGGGAATAGGCAGTTATTCTTGGAGCTTATTTTGTGTTGACAGGATGCTTATTTTCAGTTACCTGCTGATCGGGCGGTTGCTAGCTTATTAGCTTTATTATTTCCTAAAATGTATTATGTGAATAGCATATATGCTTTAACCATGACACCACCTTATAGGCGCACTTGAAGTACTAATGATGGGGCACAATCAGTGGGAGGCATTTTTGGAGCAATCATACAGCCAGTTGGAGTAGTTTTGAATGATGAGAAAATTTGAAGTTTATTAGCAGTAGTAGATAAACTGGCTACTAGTACATATGGTGCTTTGCTGTTATTAACTCAATTAGTAGCTATTAGATCAATGGCTTTGCAAAATCAATTAGCTTTAGATATTTTGCTGGCAGAGAAAGGCAGAATCTGTAAAATGTTGAGGGCTCAACATTGTTGCTCTTATATTCCAGACGAGAGTAGAAAGATTGAAGAATTTGCATAAAACATTTCTGATCTGATACCTAAATTAGAACATTTAGAGACCAATAGTGAATTAAGGAGTTTAGGAAAAGGAGCTTCTGTCATTGGCAATTGGTTTGCAACAGTAGGAGGAGGACCTTTTAGAGTCATATTGAGACTTGCGCTGCTCATTGGTAATTGTTTAATATGCTTTTATGCTTTGTATAAAGGAGTTAGATGTTATTGGGAAGAGGGAAGGAAGAAGAATACAGAAAGACTAAAGGTAGATCAAAAGAGAAATATTAATTAAAGAGAGAAAGAATGGAAAATATAAGGAGTCGAAGGAAATTTAAAACCTGAAAAATAAAAAGAATGACTCAGAGAGTGCACTCTAAAGATTTATTTATGAAGAAGAAATTGTGATGGTCTTCCACCCATCGGAGGAGGGGGAGAAAATCAGCCAGAGTGAAATTATATTTGCAAACAAAAAAGCTTTTTAATAATAATGTGCATGGCCTACGCTTAAATAGCACATATACTAAAATAAAAAAATCTTAGTAGGCAATCAAACTTAACAATAAGCCTGTGAGTATAGTAAATGAGCACTGACTTAAGTTAGCTTAACTGTTGATGGCATGTTAACTGAAAATAATGCTTTAACATTCAAAGGTCTGTTTTCATGTTGAATCTTTATTTGCACAAGATGTATTTCTCTCTTTCTGCAGATGTTGTAACTTTCCAGAAGCCTTCTGTTAGCTAGTGATTTGGCACTTGTTTTGTATTCGACAACAGATAGTGAGATTCTCACCAGGAGGAGAGGAGGCAACAGGAAGAATGAGTCATGATAAGAACAGTATGGACTACAGATTGAGAACTATGTATCTTTTCAAGGTCTAATGTCTAAAGTCTATTGTAACAGTCTGAGAAAATGGGTAGTTTGCCTATTCCCAGGAGTGTGCTAAAATTCTAAAGGAGGATGTACAAGACGAACGAAAATAATGTTGCAACATAGAATACTGTGTTTATATTAGCACGTGTTCCAAGAGTAGCAGCCAGATTCCTTCCCAGAATGTCTGATTGGAGACTTATCTTTGAGTTTTTGATATTTCTTTTCATGGGAGGTTGCTTTACTTTTTTTGGTTGTTAGTCTTCTGATTTAGAGCGGAGAATATTTTGCAGCATAATATGCAAAGGCTTTATGACTGCGCATCGATTCTCTCATCACAACTCTTTAACGAGTATCTGAACTGACACCTTATTTTCACTTTATTCTAAAATATTTAGATTAGGGAACTTCCTTTATGGAACACGCTTGCTGCATTATAACAATACTTCCTATTATTTTGACTAATGTATTATTTTACTTCATATTGAAATATCAATTATTGGACTATGTTAAATTCTAATGATGATACTTAAAAGACTAATTCTTGCTGAATAAAATTAAGAAATCAGAGACATTGAAAAATAAAGCTCTTACCTCATGCAGAACTTTGTCTATTGACTGCACTAAAAGTCATTTAAAATTCAACATGTTATTGGACTGATATAGATGATTGCTCCTTACTTCTCTTTGTCAACAATCAAAGGTCCATACGACCAGTGGAAGGGGTTATTTAATTATTACACCCGAAGATTAAGGTTTAGAAAACCCTGCTCCCTCAGCGTACTCTCAAGCACTTCACTAAGTGATAGTAACGTAAAATGCTTTAAATTATTCAACATTATATCACCATAAATTTAATTTTGCCCAGTCAAATTTCAGTGTAGGCTGCAAGTAGTCATTGTCTTGGTACCATCAAAAGTTGACTACACCAACAGTTGGCAGGATATCTGAAACATCTAGCCTATCAGATGGTCCATGTAAAATGTCTAAAAACATTGGTCCTCACCTTTTATGCTGAGATGTTGGGACCATCTTACACCTGCACTGAAGTCAAATAGTTGGCTCCCAGAATGTGAGCAAATTCAATTTAAGGCATTTTGCTCATCTCTTTGTGCCATCTAAGAGAAAGGTCCAATCTTTTGGTGTGAAACAGTCAGATTCTCTGCAAGGGCATAGCAAGTGCACATCAAATCCTTCAAAATCCTTCAAGATTTCAAAAGGCCATAGGTGGAACTTTTTCCAACTAGAACTCTGGAACAATCTACCTGCACACTGAGATATTTTGAGGATTATCCCTCTTTCTGCTGTACTCTCAATAGCTTATTGTCTCGGTTTCAAGGTTAAAAGATGCTTTTACTTTGCCCACAGTTTGCACCATTGCCAAGATCCACCTGTTAGACCCTTAGATTGTTACCTAAAATATAACAAAATTAATGCTGAACAAACTTCAACAACTACAGGCATGGTGTAAAATGACTATTCTCTTCTACTTTCATTTAAATCTGCCTACTGTAGGGCTGGATTTACCAGCATAGTGAAGTTGATAAAATTAGTAACCAGCATATTACTAGTCAGTTGTAATACATGTATGTTGTTGCTCTGTGATGGCCTATTCATAAAGCCAGAATACCTTCTCTGTGGCATAGAGTTTCAATAGGAAGACAGGCACTTAAACTGCAATACCATTTATCCAAATTATTTTGTTCAATTGCGTTGGTGGAAAACTGTATGATTTTGTTTAAGGATAGTTCTGCCTCGAATGAACAGTGCCAAAAACAGATTTCACTTCTCTAATTCTTTGAAGAATCATGAGATTTTTAAAAATATTTTTCCAGTCAGGTTAATTATTGGATTACGAAACTTTAGTTAACACAGATTAACAGGCTTGTTGTGAAGTGAGCCACTGTGATTAATTTATGAACTTCTTGGGCCAGAAAGCAGAAATCAAATTCATGCTTTTTCCAGGAAACTGGTGGTTGTGTTTCAGTTAAACGTTTACGTTATTTTTCACTGCATCACAGGGGAACAATACACACCTTTATAAGTTTAGAATCAGGTTTTGGTCCTATATAAGAGTTTAGGATGGACAGAGATATTTTCTAGAAATGAGTCTCTCAACCATTTGTAATCTCTCCTTGATGTGTGTGGGTCTTTGATAGCATTAAAACAATCCTCAATGATCTTCAGTTAAATTCATTTTGCATCAAAGGTGAAGGTGTTAGGTCTGAAAAATATTTTAGAAGAGGCTGTACATTTACTATGAATGACATTCTATAACTCTTCCTTAAATATGGTACACCCACTTTTTGAGGGTTCAAAATGTGTGGAGAACAAATAAAGTTTGTGCTGCTCCTCTGAAGACATAGCTAGGAAGTGAACTAACTGAAATATTCTGATGAAACGGAGCTGTGACAGTGTTAGACCTGTCATGCTTGGCATGGTCTTCCCCCAGACTTTTTGCCTTCACACCTCTAGTTTTCTGAATTTCGTTTTAGTTGACATTAGGATTCTGTGCACTTTACCACTGCTAAAGTGTGTGTTCAATCCCAAAAAACATGGTGCAATTGGCTTATACCTGATTGTCATAATTAATGTACTTATACGTCCATAGTACCTGGTACTATATGTACCCAGGGCCTATAAATTAAATGCTAATGGTAGGCCTGCAGCACTCATTGGACCACCCAATGAAGTAGCCTTTAAAACATGTCTCAGGCCTGCCATTGCAACCTGTAGTCCAGTTGTAAAAATGCCAATTCAACCTTGCAAAATATGCCTTTTACCAGACCTAAACCTTCCTTTTTTAAAACATGTAAGTCACCCTTAAGGTAGTCTCTAACCATCCCATAGGGCAGGGTGCACTGTATTTAAAAAGGAAGACATGAGTTTTTATGTTTTACATGCCATGGTAGTGAAAAACTCCAAGATTTGTTTTTCACTGTTTTAAGACCTATCTCTCTCATTGGCTAATATTGGGCTACCTTATTACATTTAACAAGCGATAACCTTTGAATGGAAATGGATAGGGATATCAAGTTTGGACTCAAATTAATTATAATTTGAAATCCTCTTTAATGATAAAGTTGAATTTTAAGTCACAAAACGCCAGTTTTAAAAAGTTGGCATTTTCTTGTCCCAACCATTTGGTGCCTGCTGCCAGTGTCCTGGGTCACAGGCCTGTGAATAGCTTACCTATTACGTTTTGTGTATTCCTCTCAATCAGTGAGACAAATGAGGGACTAGGCATTGGCAGGATGGGCCTGCAAGGATGGTTGGGGGGTGAGCTGTTCTTTGCTCTCCTTATATTTCAAAGGGCTGCCTCCAACACACACACAAAAGAACCCGACACTAGGCTTTTGTTACTCTAGACTTCTTGGAGGCTTGACAGGGGAAGGGAAGAACTTTCCAGAACCAGATGTTGGGGTAGCCTAGAAGATTTCCCCACTTCAAGGACCTGTGGACTACAGAAAGTCGGCCTTGTCCACAAGATGACTGGTCTACTGCTTGAGGCCTGCCTTGTTCTTCAGAGGACTGCCCTGCTGCTACCGAAGGACTAATTTGCTGCTTGAGGCCTGACCTGCTCTCTGAGAAGGAAGATTGAACCTGCTCCCTTCATTCCAGGCTAACATGAGTGACTCCAAGGACCAGTTGGCTGACCTCCTGTTCTGAGCTTAAGGGACAAAACAAGCTCCTGGGGCCTTCCTGTAACTGCCCAGCTGACCTGCTGCAACTGGATCTGCCCAAGGCCTGCTGGCCTCTGGTAGAATAAGCGTATGATCCCTATGTTGTGACTCTCCAGGTCTTAGACACTTGTCTGACACCAGAGTGCACTCCTCTGTGAAGAAAAGGCGAAACCCTGTAGTTTTGGGTTCTTCGTGAGCACGAATAGGTCCGTTCACGCAGAGAATCTGCAGCCCGCAACGACCATCAATGTGAAGCTATGGTGAATCAGACTCTTTGTGCTACAGTGACCTCCAGCGATGACCGGCACCACGAGATCTGCACTTCACGCCACAGCAACGATAGCCCTTGGTGACCGTCAATGTGAAGCACCAGCAATGACCATCTGCAACATCCGACCAGATCTTTGCATGACAGTGATGACCCTCCGCGACGTCAGTCCTGCTCTTCGCACTGCAGGGACAACCATCTGCAGAGCTCTCACAGCCTCCTCCACCGCTAGTGGAACTCTTCACGCCGGACTTTGAGAAGGTAACTTTTTCAGTGGGACTAACCTAGTCCCTAACATGGCTGATGCTCCATCCTGGTCGGCCTCAACTTGTGACTTTCCCCTGGTATAGCACAACCAGATGACTGTGAGTGGCTCTTTTAGGTGCTATATCTGCCTAAAACTCTGAAATGGCATATCCCAGTGCTTCAGATAGAATTTTTGTCATTCTGGTTTCTTTTTAATTGTTAAAATGTACTCTAATTTTCTAAATTGGTATGAGGCTTTTTCTGGTGCTGAGTTTTCACTTTATTACGGTTTGTGTGCTGCATAAATACTTCTCATACTGCCTCCAAGTTAAGCCTGACTGCTTTTTTGCCAAGCTACAAGAGGTTTAGCGCAGGTTAATTTAGTGACTTTTGGGGCTCAAGAATTGTGGTTGTTGCTTGAGAAGGGTTAACACTCCCCTCAACCAATAACTCGATTTCTGACAGGCAAAGTTCAAAAGTGACTTGACCTTCAGGAGAACAGTCAACTGGGACTGCTGTGACAATTAACTTTGATTTATTAAGCTTGGAATAATGATAAAAGGGCGAGACCCTCATCAGTAAACATGTCGCAACAGCTTCTTCTATATGCACAGATAAAAGTGATTCACTGGAGAACACCCTGCCATCATTAGAAGTGCATTAGCCCACACACAGTTGATGAAATCCTTCAAATTTGATCCAGCAAATCATCAGATTAAATGTGTCTAGTTTCAAAACTGCCTTGGTTGGTATCATCTCCAATCTTCACGCAGTAGAGACAATCTAAGCTCGTAAACATGTTTTGAGCCTAAACATGGCATTTCTCAAAAGGTAACACTACATCCTGAAAGAGGTCACATTAACTTGTGGGTAAGCATGACTTAGTACATTGCAACAGCTGATCAGAATAGATGTCCCTGTCTGACCAAGTGCTCCGAATAAGTAAACAAGAAGAAGTAAGCCACCCAACATCCCTGAAAAGATAGGGCATCCTGATTGGTCCTGCTGGACATTTACTACTCTTATAATTGTTTTCTATGCAGGAAAGCAGAATCTTTCACTCGACAACCCCCCTCGGTTCTATACAACTGCACTACGCCATTGTGGGTTTGCCACAAACAAGATTTGAAGTGACCTTCAGAGAAATGACTGGGATTTTCACACTAATAATTATTTACAGACAATTTTTTTTCTTTAACATTTGAACTCTCATCTGTAATTCCATATTCCATATTCTTGCTTTAAGTTTCTTTCAGCTTTTATATGTTTATCTAATTTTTATTATACAAAACAATTCTTTAGTCTTTCTTGCATGGTTATTGATTTGCTAAGCACACCACCTAGACTCACTTTCACACCTGGTTGAATAGTTGCGCAGTTAGTTTTGACCCCTTAGAAAGAGGGCAAACTAAGAAACAAGGCAATACTATCATTAATCGAGCAAATAACGAATATCTCCTGTTAGCCCTGTACATTAAATTGCCACTACTGATAAACACCACAACTTAAGACTGACTCTCTATTAACACCAAACCTATGCTCTATTTTACTTCCAAAGGAAAAGTAAACCGCTTACAGTGTGAGCAATTCCTTCGCAAGTGAAGTTAAAATAAATAAATTTAAAAAAAAGCATAACAACCATTTCATGGTATATTGTAAAATGTCTACCAGATCTGGGAATGACCACCAGCAAAGCACAATGTGCAGCATCTGAAGTTGCCATAATCTGAAAGAAACAGATACCTCATTTTCGATGTTTTTTTCTACTAAAAATAAAAAACACATTGCTGTTTGCTGCTTGGAACACCAGGACCACAATATCTCAACAGTGGAAAGGGAGGTACAGAGAGAACTTTCTTCAGTTGCATGGCAGGATTACAAAGAACAGTAAAAACATGGTGTGCAGTTAGTTCATTTATATATGCTCAACAACAATTTCAAGAAAGAGCCCCTCACTGCATCAACATTTCTATAGATGATTTCAACTTCCACTGGGGTTACAAGGAAGAAACTGCTTCATCCTTCTTATCTTGATTCTTAAACCTCAGTATTCTCACTCTGCACTAGCTTAAGAAAAAAGTTAGGACGACAGAGACCAGTCCCCCAATATTTCATGACTGGTCAATTCAGTTCCTCGTGACCTTCACTATGCACTCCTCAAGTGCAGTAACCAATGGGTAGCTCAAATAACGAGTGCAATGGGTAATACTCCGGAGCTAGGTGTTAAACGAGTCAGCCTTGGGGTGGTCTTCCCTCACACTTTTTGCATTCCACCTCTATTTTTCCTGATCTCCTTTTGCTGGCCTTAGGACTTTGCACACTTTACCCCTGCTACCCAGTGTTAATGTGCATGTGCTCATTCCTTAAAACATGATAACATTGGCTTATCGCCAATATTTTTAACCTTGTAGCGGAAGTAGGAGGAGCAAGTGACCGCATGAGCCACGAGCAGTAGAGAAGGTAGGAGCAGGAATAATCCACGAGAAGGAGATGCCATTGTCTGCCGTCGTTTGCAGAGGGGAGTTTCAAGGCATCTCGAAGCGGTTCAATGGTCGGGGGCAAACGGAGGGGACTGACCCCGCCCATTGCCTGCTGCCGCTCACCGCACCAAGAAGAATCAGTGCTGGCAGCTCAGAGACAAACTCAGGCACCCAACCCCTCCCAGGGGTGAGTCCCCCCCCCTTAGCACTCTGTCCAACTGTGTACCTTTCCCCATCAATCATTCCAGTGACAACATGGTATGGTGCATAGAATGGCCACCATTTATTAATAACATGGTTTACACATTTCGCAACTTTTGGTTGTTATTCATACACATCCATGTCATTTTACATCATGCATTGTTTTCCCAATTTGGCGTTAGTCCTTTTAAGACAGCACTTGTCTTAGCTCGAGGTGCCCCTTTAAGCAAGGCCTCCATGTTGTGCGGTTCCAGGCTTCCCTTGCTAATGAGTTTTGTGGGCGTCTGTTCGGACCGTCCCGGACTGCAAGTGCCGTTCCGCTTGCCCTGGACCCTTGCTGGCCACTCGCCTGCTCCTCAGTGCTCCTGCCGTGTGGCATCCCAAGGACCCTGTGCGAGCATCTCATCTACTCTGTCTATAGCTGTGTGCTGTCATCCGCTCACTCTGCGTCCCTGCTGTGAGGCATCCCAAGGACACTGTGTGAGCAGCTCATCTATCTCTAGTAATTTCTCCTTTTGGATCTTTTTCTGGGTCTTTTCCGCCATGCTACCTATGGTTTAACGATTGGAGGCAGCTCCCCCTTTGCCACCTCCCTTCGCCCTTGCTCAAGAGAAACCCAGCTGCTCCAGGACCCCACTATGTTAAGTATGAACATGTGCCTGAGGGATCCCCCCTCTCGTTAGCTTGGTGTAATGGGCCACTGTTCTCTCCTGCCTTGGGGGGGGAGGGGGCAGTGCGTTGCCCAGCCATGTAATTAATCCTGCTCCACCAAATTCCATAGATCCTCTGGTACTGGTGTCATGGCTTGGTCCGATTTCGGTGCAAGCTCCCTGAACCTGCCCCACTGAAAACGAGAAATGGAATCAGCTATTGAGTTGTCTAAACTCACAATGTGCCTTGCCCTGATTGCTATGTTTGCTGTCAGCTGGCACTCAACTAGCCTTTGCAGTAGTTTAACCACTGCCGGGCACTTTGCTGTACCCAAGTTGATCGCCTGTACCACTGCATGGTTGTCTGACCATAGGGTTATCTGTCTATTGGCCAGTTTGGGGCCCCATATGGTAAAGGTCACTACAATGGGAAATAGTTCTAACAAGGTGATGTTGGCAGTGGTACCACTCTGGTGCCAGCTGGTTGGCCATTCTGCTGCTGCCTATGATGACCCCAGGATGGCCCCAAAGCCGTGGCTACCTGCTGCATCAGTATAGAGCTCTAGCTGGTGGGCCCACACCCAGGGTTTTTGACACATTAGGGTACCGTTGAACTTGGCCAAGAAAGTTTCCCATTGCCCCAGGTCCACTTTCACTCCCTGTGTAAGGTGCACCCTGTAGTGCTTCTGTGACAAACCCCTGGTCATCCAGGCCAGCCACCTGGCAAAGGGGCGCCCTGCGGGAATGACTCTGGTGGCAAAGTTCAGTTTACCTAGCAGCTGCTGTATCTCGCCTAGTGTTGCCTTTCTCTGCTGCCGTAGCTGCTGTATTATGTGGTGTAGCTCAGCTACCTTTTCTGCTGGTAGCTTACATGTCCCCGCCACTGAGTCTAATTCTATGCCGAGGAAGGATAGCTTGGTGGTTGGGCCTTCGGTCTTGTCCTGTGCTAGCGGAACACCTAACTCTTTGGTCAGGTCCACGAAGTGGCAGAGGAGGTTTGCACACTCCTCCGTTCCTGCCTTCCCAATGAACAGAAGGTCATTTAAGTAGTGCACCGCCCTCCCGCGGGGTGTCGCACGCCAAGTTCCCATTCAAGAAAACTACTAAATGATTCAAAGTAAGCGCAGGATATTGAGCAGCCCATAGGTAAGCATTTGTCATAGTAATAGTTCCCGTCCAGTTGGAAGCCTAGGAGGTGGTAACTCTCTGGGTGCACTGGTAACAGGTGAAATGCTGACCTGATATTCGTTTTTGCCAGCAGAGCCCCTTTCCCTGCCTGTTTAATTAACTCCACTGCGTCGTCCAGGGAGGCGTAAGCTATCGAGCAGCTGCCCTGATCTAGCCAGTCATTGATGAACTCCCCGTGTGGGTGTGAAAGGTGGTGTATGAGCCGGTATTTACCTGCTTCCTTCTCAGGTACCACTCCTAACGGCGAGACTATTAGGTTAGGTAGTGGAGGGGAGGCGAAAGGGCCGGCCACTCTACCTAGTTGGACCTCCTTGACTACCCTGTGTCGAGCTGCCTCTGGATTGTTCTGAACCGATTTTAAGTTGCGGCTAAGCCGCAGGGCCACTGGTCTTTTGTAGGGGATGGGGAACCCAGCCGTGAAACCTTCTGCCAATTGTTGTCTGTTTGCCTTCTTCGGGTAGTTATTGAGTAAGGATATCAGTTTTCCTGCGTTTACAGGGTTAGGCAGTGGTAGCCCCTCTCCCACTCCCTCCGTCCCCCCGAGTGCCACCTTTCCCTGGCTGCTATTGTCTCTGCTGGTACCTGTCCCTTGTGACTGTCTGTATTGCACAGCGGGATGGTTGCCCCCGCAGGTACCGCAGCTGTGTTTAAACCTGCATTCATCTTTGTCATACTTCCAACAGGTTGCCACTCTGGTTTCCCCTGCTTTACTGCCAGTTTGGCCTCCGCCTCTGAAATCTTGTCCTTGGCCCTCATATTTCCCTTTAAATCCTGAGGGACAAAAATTGGATTCCTGGTGCCTAGCCCTTCCCTGGCTGCCACCATGTGGTTCGTAAAGCCCTCAATGTCTTGGCAGTCCCAAGCCATCACTGGCCAGGTCTGCATCCTCTCCCTAAATCCTTCATTGTACCTTAGTCATGCTTCTCCTTGATACTTTTGCTGTGCTTCATGCACTTTCTGTTCGTATAAGAACTCTGCCGCACTCTGGGGGAACTTTTCTATGAACACGCATGCCTGAGTCTTGAAGGCCTTTAGCCAGTTCTCTATGGTTTTTTCCACTCTGGGTTTGCGTCTATCCCTTCTGTCCTCATCCTTTTTATCTTGAGCTGGGAGGTCCAGGCCCGCTTGGCGCACCTCCAGCAAAGAGAATATATCTATAAACTCCTTCCTTCAAATTCTCTCTTTCACTGCAAGCGGAATAAGATTTGCTAACCCCTGGAGTTTTGTGGTGGTAGGCGGGTCCCCCGGGGAGGGGTGTATGTATTCGCCTGCTGGCTTCCCCCTCACTCACCCCGACCTTGCCCGGTTAGTCCCCTTCCGGTGCTGCCGAACAACCTGCCTGCTCTGCGCGGCCCTCCCTGAGCCTGCGCCATCTCCGCTCTTCTCCCATAGCGGGCTTTCCTGCCTGGCGCTTACTACTTTTTGTCCCTTCTTCTGCTCATGTCCCTGCCCCCCTCGTTGGGGGGTCCTCCCCCCAAAAGGGGGCCCAGGCCAGTGCCACCAAGGCATCCATGCCGCCGGAGGTGGCTGCGCCTGTCCCCAAGCTTCCCCCTGGAATTCCTGCTGGCCCCCCTCGGGTTTGCTAGCTTGGGGGGCTGAAGGGACCATAGCCCTTGTGTAGCGTAGTTGCTTACCCCTAATTGTGTGCCATAGTTTGCGATTTGCCCCGGTACCCCCTCACTGATACCATTGTGCCCTTGCCCTTTTTTGCACTGCCCGCCCTTTTCACTTAGCGCCTGATGCTCACCATGTCCGCCGTCCGTCGTGGATCTTGGTAGGCCCTTTGCTCATTGAGGGGCCGCCGTGTTGGCCACAAACCCCTCTTCGTCACTTTTGCCCTCCTCGTCTTCTGAGTCGGTCACCACCTCCGGTGTTAATGTTGCCCAGATCCTGCCCCTTCCTCTGTTTATTGGGGTGGGGTCTCCCCACTTTCGACCTGGGGCTGCAGGGGGATGTTGTGAGGCCCGTTCTTGCTTGGCCTTGCGGGGGGTGCTGGAGCTAGTGCCTGCATAGGCTTAGGCTTCTTCTTGGCTGGCCCATCTGCTATGTGGTCATCATCCATCAATGTTTTTCCCTTCAGGGTAACCAGCACCCTTGCTTTTCTCAACATTTCCTCCAAATTTCCATCTAATTCTGGCCCTGAGTCCTCGCGTAGCCTTCTCTGATCCTTTTTTGGGGGTTTGTTGTGCCCAGGCACCTCCCTGTCTCTTGCCGGCATTCTCTTTTCTCTTGTTGCCCCACGTCTCCCAATCATGGTACTTTCTGCTGTGCAGACAGTAATTGCGTAAAGAAATGTCTTGATCCTAAGGCAAGTAGTCAGGCCCTAGCTGACTTAAAAAAAAACGTCCAGTCTGGTTTGGCCGGCAGCCAGATAGACAATTCAATGAATTAAACTTGGTAATTGAACAACGTATTTGAATAAGAAAATAGATTGCAGGATGTCCTGCCCTAATGGGAATTTTTTGGCAAATGGCCCGAAAGTAGATCACAGAGCAGCAGCGGTCCAACGGCCAGTCAATCAGGTCCCAGCTGCCTAATCGGAGTGCCGGTATTATTAAGCTAGGTAGTGGGGCAAAATACCATGTAGGCTTGCGTCGCTGCAACTCTTAGCCTAGGCTGGGCTTGTTTTCATTCAGCCACGCTCTGGCCTGGCACCACCCCCAGCTCTCACTCCCGATCAGGACAAGCCAGGTGTGCTGACTTTAGGCGGGACACTCCAGGCGCCGCTTCACCACCACTTGCGCCGCACAAACGAAGACCCGTTCAGTCCAGTTCAGTCCCCCGATGGGTCGCTCTTCCCACCGCTTGGCCTCTCTGTCTCCTGCCGTGACCTGATGCTGTCACCCTCGCTGCTCCTCCTGGCAGCCCCGCAGATCCGAGCAGATTGGACCTCGGAGCGGGGGGGGGCCTCCTTCTTGCCGCCAGCGCCCTCGCTGCTCCTCCGGGCATCCCCAACTGCTGAAGCCTCGTCCTCTGGTGCCGCTGTCTGCCGATGGTCCCGCCGAAGCCTCATCTTCCAGTGTCCCACCGCAGCGATGCTCCAGGTAAATCCGACGCCGGCAAAATTCCGATTGGATCAGGGGGTTCAGTGCCACAAGGGGAGGCTTGCGCCCCCTTTTAAATCCCCTGGCTGCTTGCCCTCTCTCGTCGGGATTGGGCGGTTTACGGCTAGTTCGGGGGCGACCAATCTGGTCACCCCCTTCTTCGCGGGCTTCTGTGGGGGTGTTGCCACCTCCGGGAAGTGTTTGGCATGGGCCCCTATCAGGTCCAGCTTCACCTCCCCCGGCCCATGATTCAATCCACCTGACTGCCCTTCTATGAGCTAACGTGGCTCTGAGCTGATACCCACGCCAGCCGGCTAAGCGTGTGGCTGTTTGGGCGGGTCAGGTTCCTCGGCGGGGGGTGCCTATAACCCAGGGTGCTAAGGAGCAGCACCAAGGCCCTCATTTGGAGTTGGGGGCCCCCCAGCAGCAGCTGGGAAGACCATTGCTGCTATTACACCCCAAGCTAGGCCTGTAAGTCAGCTGGACTGTCCCTAAAGTTACCATCAGGAGGCTGTGGTAAGTGAGGTCATACAGTAGGGTGGTTGCCTAGGGAACCACAGAGGGTCGAGTCCTGTCTCACAGAAGTGGCCCTGTTAGGTTGGGGTGCAGCTTGTGCGGCCAGTGTCTGCTCCCCCTCACACCCCACACCACTCTCCTCCACCTCAGTATTTCAGGAGCTGTCCTCCCATCAAACTGTTTTCAACAACTCTCTAAAATGTTAAACATAGCTCACAAGGGGATTTCTTGATTTAAGAATAGGGTACAGGAGCACTTGTTTCGACCTCTTGGCCCCTTCAGCTTGTACTCAACTGCTAACCCCTGCATTTAACCACAGGCTTGAGAAGCCTTAATCGTCATAGTCCATCAGCACCATTTTTCGGCCTCACTGCTACTAACTGTGATATTAGGTGCCCCAGGACACCAGGACATTGGAGTACAAGGCCACCTGCATCTTCAGCTACGTTATCAGCCTTAAAAGCCTGCTTGAAGTTTGGCAGGCCTATTTCTATTCTTAACATCCTCCTGACATCTGTTGGAATACTTGGCGCATCTGGAGCTGCTTGTCTGAGCGACTGAGGGGAATTTAAACTGGGAGACAGTGATTTAGTTACTACTGCTTGGTGGTTGAGCGCTGTGAATGCGGAGGTGGTCCGGCCTGGTCCCGGTGCAGCTTGCTGCGCAGGTGAGCTCCACCCCTCCGAAGCACCTCATAGGTGAAGGTGGAGTCTGAATTTGGGTTGTACGCAAGTGTGAGCCCGGTTACCCGCGGAGGTGGCCCCGCTAGGCCTGGGTGCAGCTTGGGGACTACCGCTGGACCCACGCTTACCTCAAAACCCATTGATAGCAAATTTACATAAGGTAGTGGCAGCATGACTAAAAATGAACTATCAGCCTCAAGATGCGCATAAGAAGCTCCCTGCTTCTACAGACATGTGCAGCCAGGTCAGTGAGACAGCCTAAGAAGAAGCTGAGGAGCCTGCCCCCATTTAAGCATAGCAACCAAACGACGATCACATGACTATCCATGAAGGTTGAGGCCGGTAAGGAAAAAATAAGTACTATAATTTGAAGGGGCACCTTCATTTAGAAGAGGTCATTGTTTCTCAAACGAGTCATTCGAACCAAGCTATTTTTTCAATCAGTTGTGGCCACTCGAATAACTGTAAGCAGGAAGTTGAGCCCTTGGTGGGCAGCATGAGGCAAACGATAGATGACAAATCTTGTACAAGAGTGTTGTCTGCGAAGTGCAGCCGGAACGACAGTGCCAAGTGTGCAGGTCAAAGGTCATATACTGCATCTGAGGCTGTTCAGGAGAAGGTGGCCTCTCCAATGGCAAAAGGTGCCAGTAATGCTTTAAGGGAAACAAGCTGTACGGATCACATGCAGGAAAGTCAAACAGTTAAGCCTCCATGGCCTCTCTCTCCCGAAATTCAGATAGTGGCGGCAAAAACCTCAACTACACTTACGTATCTATGGCCCCAATGTCAAGGTGCCTCAGTCAAGCCTTGGGAGTGGTAGCTCCTGCCACAAAAGAGGCAATCACCCCCACGCCGCTTGTGGGTCAGGATACTCGATCTGCCAATGGTAACAGTATATAATCCTCGCCTATGGAGCCTGCTTACATTAAGAGGGCAGCGTCACCCTGTGAGTCAGCCTCATGCCTATAGGCACTAGGGAAACACTAATGACCGAAATATCAAGGACGATGAGACCCTCAGTATCTTGGACCCTGTTAACCTGTTGAATCAGGACTGCAGCCAGATTTCAACGCCAATCTGTTTACAGGACATAGAGGATCCTTGGAAAAGAACCACCACCAATTTCCACGGCCCAGAAAAGAGTTTTGCTATTAGCCACTCATTATCTAACGAGCTGGAGAGTCTGTCACTCTTCACAGACTTGCAGTGACAAGGACCAGGCCAAAAATGGCTCTACGTTTTGGGACGTAATAGAAAAGGCCCTTACGACAATAGGCCAAGCATCATTAATGCAAGCAGACAAATTAGACATATAAATAAACATCTTACAGTCGCCTGCCACGTGCGTTAAGATTGTCGATACCCGGATTGACAATCTTAACACCTTAATTACCAGCATCCAACAGTCTACACATAAAACTGTGATTCCTTTTGCTGTTCCCACCACTTAGGTGCCCTCCCTCAATTATGTCAGAACTGGTCCAAGAATGCAAAGCAATAGACAAGCCTAAGTCTCTCTTAACAGATCGTTCTTAAAGCCTTGTAACCACTGCGGGATTACCGCCTAGGCTAGAGGGAGAAACAGTGACCGATGTTCCAGTCGCTCAAACTTCACATCCGAAAGAGAGTGATACCAACCCACATGGGGTGGGACCCATTGGCCTAGCAAATCCAGATGCATCGACACAGCACCCATCACCCTTTCAAGGAAAAACAAAAAAATGCCTCCGGAAACTCAACAAAAGGCTAAACAGCTGCACCAGAGCCGCTCAGAAATATTACCCAATCTTTGTTGAATCTCAACAAAAAAACAATGCACCCCCTGGAAATTATTTCAATCAGAGCTTTACAAGAGAGGCAATGCACGGCGCTCCCATGGTCCTAAAAAAAGCACTTGAACAAATAGCCCAAAGCAATAGGCGTGTGATGTGATTTGCTGAAGTAACAGTGATACCCCCTCTGACTGGGGATCTTGGCAGCAAAGCGAAACCAGAGACGAAAATTAATGATGTCGCAAAACCTGAAACTGGTCCTGAGTTTCTAAGATCCTCCAAAGAATGTCAAACTCTGCCCCAGCTGACATGGAAAGATACATTAACTAATGGGTTGGGGCCCTTAGCAACCTGCGCCCCTCCGGAGTCAGGTGTAATAAGACATGCAAACTTAACGTCTGCTTCCTTCCCAATAGAAGGAGGGTTGAAAGTCGTTGAGACGGACAGGCTGGGAAAAGATGATTCGGTCGCCATACTGGGACCTGGCAGTCTCCATACTAGGGACACGTACGGTCAAGTGGAGTCTCAGGATAGAGAGGCACGCTCCAACATCTTGAGAGATCTCGGTCCCCCAGGGAATAAATATCAGGGGGATGCTACATTAATTCTCCAGCCAAAATATGTCTCCCATGGACCAGAAGACATCCCTAACAGAAGAAATATTTTAAAATTATTTTCCGCACTCCCTGGTATGGACAGGATTGAGTCAAAAGAGATTGAATACATGGCCTATATTCCTGACTCGCATGAAAATCCAAGAGAGGCTACTGAAAGTACAGTTTAGTCACCCGGAGGTTGCAGGAAAGATGGAGGCACAAGCAAATGTGCTGCCACAATGGGGTATTTTACTTAGTAAACTGCCTCCCCAAAAAAACCTTGGCTCCTGCCCAATACCTTTTCCAGCTCACCTTTTAAGAGCTCAGGGGCATATTATCAAGCCCATTATCGCCGCTTTAGCGGCAGTTTTTGCCGCTAAAGCGGCGATAATTATATCGCCCTATCAGCAAGCTGTCGCTAACAGGCGTTAGCGACAGCTTTCAGGCGATAGCGGCCGGTTTTTACAACGCCTTGCATGCCAGCGATAATTATCGCTAATGACATGCAAGGTAGGCATTCCCCACTAAAAGCGACTGAAAACAGTCGCTAAATCAACTACCCCCTATTAG
Source organism: Calotriton arnoldi (assembly GCA_963921515.1). Classification (NCBI taxonomy): domain Eukaryota; kingdom Metazoa; phylum Chordata; class Amphibia; order Caudata; family Salamandridae; genus Calotriton; species Calotriton arnoldi. The sequence goes on along the minus strand of CAWUFW010000089.1, from coordinate 3,995,974 downwards.
CAAGGCAGGCGAAGCGATAATATAATTCGCGCTAAGCGCGTTTATCGCTAGATTTTTACACCTGCTACTGAGGGTGACTTACCTGTTTGTAGCATAGGGGGTGGATTGTCAGGCTAAATCCACCATAGCGTTAATGCGAGAATATCGCTGGTTTTCCAGCGATATTTTCGCATTTTGCCGCTATCGCTGGAAATATTATCGCTATGGAGATAAACCTTACTAATAGGGTGTTATCTCAGCAATAATTTCCAGCGATAGGCGGCGTTAAAAAAAAACGCGCTAAGCGCGGTTAGCGATAAATATCGCACTTCCTTGATAATATGCCCCTCAGTTCTTCGCTGTTCAAAAGGTCCAGAAAATATAAGGCTGGGGACGGCGCCACTATGGGTCACACAGGATTTCCAGAGTAATATAAGGGGATGCTGGATGGCAAACTACCCGAAATGAATGGCTCCCCGTAAACATAGAAATTTGATCTCCAACAAACCTCCGTCTACACACATACCACTGCAGTTCTGCTTCTGGAACATTTGGGGCTTAAGAACCTTGTCTGCCAACGATGATGTAGCCAAGAACATGAGTAAAAATTGCATAATGTACCTCCAGGAAACATGGCAACTGGCCAGATCACCTTGAATTATTTGCATCAGCTGAACCATCCCTTAAAGGAGGTCATCCCTCAGGTGAGGTCTAAATTATTATCTAGAAAGTACTTGCAACAAACATAGTGGTCTTGGCCGGCGGCCTCGGTGCTTACATATTTATAAAATGACTATTGCCCAACAAACAAAACCCTATGGGCATGCTGCAAATCATCATAGGGTGCATTCACATCAACCCAAAGCAACCAGAGAAAAGAATAGCAGTGGCGGAAGTGGTAAAAACGACCAGATTTTTAAGAGAGCAACATTTGGAGGCTACGTGGCTACTCGCTGACGACTTGAATGAATGAATGAATGAATGAAACATTTGTAGAGCGCACAACTACTCAGAAAGAGTGTCCCAGCGCTAAAATTACTCGATCAGACCTGCTACAACCCCTAACAGCGTGAGACCGAGAATAAATTGCAGCTAGAAAAGAGGACAGCTAGATTAGTTACGGAGTAGCCAGGTTTTAAACCTTTTCCTGAAAACATTGATGTAGGTCACAGATCTGAGTGTCAGTGGGAGAAGGTTCCAGGCTTGGGCTCCCTGGAACCTAAATGAACGACCGCCTGATCGGGCACGGCTTATCCTGGGAACGGATGCCAGGCTCAAAGTGGAAGACCTCAAGGTTCTAGGCAGAACATAATGTGTGACTCTCCTTCTGAGATACTCTGCGCCGCTTCCATGAAGGGCCTTAAAGAATAGCACCAGAGCTTTAAAACTGATCCTCTTTTTTACTGGGAGCCAGTGTAGTGCCTTGAGGTGCGGGGAAATATGTGTCCTGGGCTTAAGCAAGAGAACCGCTCTAGCGGCTGCATTCTTGACCACCTGTAAGCGGTTGAGCAAATACTCAGGTATGCCCAGGTACAGGACATTGACATAGTCCAGTCTGGAATTGACCAATGCCTGGACTATGGTCTTCCTGTGCTCAAGTGGCAAAAGGGGGAGAAAGTTCCTCAGCATCCGCAGAAGCCCAAAACAGGTGCCTGCTACCGACTGGACTTGAGATCTCATCAAGAGAGTACCGTCCATCATGATGCCCCGGTTTTTAACAGTGATTTGCGCAGAGAGAGGAGGTGACATATTCACAGGCCATCAGTATTTCCACTCATCATCGGGCGAGGAACCAAAAAAGATGACTTCAGAGTTCTCTGGGTGAGCCATGCAAACACCTTTGAGAGGCAGGTGCTGATCTTCTCACCCTCAAAGTCAGCTCCCTTATCGCAGGTGAAAAGGAGCTGTGTGTCGTCAGCGTAAGAAATAATTTTAGTGCCGTAAGCCTCCACCAGAGGTGCCAAGGGGGACATATACAAGTTAAAGAGAGTAGGGCTCAGTATCGAGCCTTGAGGAACTCCAACTTTCAGACTGGGGATGGGAGCCGCAAATGGAGGAGTCCAGACTGCCTGGCTTCTGTCCTCTATGAAAGAGGAAAACCATTTCAGAACCGGGCTGCCTACTCCACTGTCCTGTAGCCTGTCCAGGAGTCTAACATGCGGGACTGTATCGAAGGCCGCAGACAGGTCTAATAAAATCAGAATAGCTTTACTCCCCTGATCCAGCTTCTCCTTAATGTGCTCCAAGACCTCTAGCAGCGCGGTCTCAGTACTATAGTTGGCTCTGAAACCCGACAGGCTAAAGTGCAGGAGATTATTATTTTCTGCTTAGTCTGAGATCACTGTATTGACATACTTTTCCAGAGCCTTGGAGAAAAACGGCAACAGTGAGATGGGTCTGTAGTTTGCTGACTCTGTGGGGTTGGCAGAGGGCTTCTTTAGTAGCGGGAGAATTTTAGCACGTTTCCAAATAGCAGGTACATGGCCGGCAGTTAGAGACAAATTAAGTACCTTATTTGCCACAGGATTTAATGTTGTGGCCACCGCGGCCAACAGTTTTGCTGGGCACAGGTCAACTGGGGACCCTGACTTCAAACTCTTGATGATATCAAGGGATTGAAGGAAGTGGCCCGATTAGGGTCGCCCGGGTCACTAATGACCACCTCTCAGCCTTCCATACCAAATGAAGAGTTGGTCAGACAGTAGAGAATACAAACCAATAACTGTTTATTAGATAAACTCAGTGCGGAGCCCAGTCTGCCCAGTTGCTGAGTGCTGCAGAGGGACTGAAATCGACAAGCAAAAGATACATTATGTACATTTCATGACCGGGCGAAGGCACACCCACAGTGGAATTTCTCCAAGCAAATGCAGCTGGATAGTGAAATACAAAAAAGAATAAGTTTCGATTCTTATATCTTACACCGCCTCAAACAACCCAAGGTCGGTTCACCCTGCACCCGGCACCAGACAAGTGGGAGAGGGCCACTATCTGGTGAGAAAGGTATGCACTATTATGAACAGTCTGTTCATTAGTGAAGCAAAACCCAACATTGCAGAGACGAAACCTAACAGAGGCCTTTTCTCAGAAATAGCAAAGGATCGGTTTCGGTCATGATACAAAATGGCGTCTAAGTAGAAAATGGTGCAGCAAATGCTAACTTACATACGGCAATGCGCACACGTGAACATTTCTATTCTAACAGATCCTCCTTTTAGCATGAGCTAAAACATTTTCTAACGGCTACAGGGAACATATAGAACTAAGAAAACAAGAAATCATAAACAATAATAGCAATAAACCTTATAAATATTCCATATTTTCAGTACCGTGAAAAGAGACTGTAAGGAGGAAAGAAGTCTCGAAAACGCCCTCATCTATTTGCATGAGATCGTCTATCTCTTTCTGCACCATAATTGCAGCACTGGTATCATGAATTGATATTTTCCTTTTAGGGGTGAGAATGGTGGTGCAATAAGAGCAAAAGAAGGGGAGGCACTGAATAAGGGCACAGCAAAGCACCAATATCACAATCAGGTAAATCACCTTTTCAAGAATCCAGCCCCAACTACCAAAAAGAGACCAACTCCAATTCCCACTTTCCATTCCCTTGACTTTCTCGAGGATATCGAGCATATGCTTGGTAATATTCTTTTCCATATTTTTGATCCCGACCACACACTGTTCTCCCACATCGCGCATACACCACCACTCTTAGCCAAGATGAATTCAACTGCGTTTCTAGTCTGTTCAGAATATATTCGCATACTTTCCAACTGAGTGGTGATGTCGCGTAAAGCTGCCACGGTAGTATTGAATAAAATCTGTAACTTGCATCCAAAATATTCTCTAGCTTTCTCACCCCGGGCCATGGAGGTACCCCCCAAATTGAAGAAAGGATGTATCCAAAAGTGATCCCATTACTGTAATTATTGACCTCTATATCGGTCACTCCCTCACAAAAGTCTTTGGTCAGAGTCCTTTTAACCCAGCGGACATTAGGTTTAGCGTATTTAAAGGGTACCCCTAGGGGCAACACCATCCCAAGAGCTACATCATCTATACCATTATGGACATTAGAATAGGTACCTTTATGGACATTAGAATAGGTACCATTAGGCAAAAAGTAAAATCCCGGGTGTGCATAAATCGGCCCTTCATAATCTACTGCAGCATATCTAGTGTTCATTCCAAAGGTACTCGGATCTTTATCCGTTCACCAAGGACATTGTATTTTTGTACAGCACTATTCCAGAACAATTAATATACAAAGAAGTGTCCATGCTATTCACAATGGAGCAACAAGCAGGATAATAACCAGCCTCCCGGGTGACTATCAATTCTTTGTAATGCCAACCCAGCAGTGTAACGTTTTGTTCTTCGATATAAAAATTGTCACAATATGTGTTGTTGTCACAACCGGGATAACCCGTTCCCAATGGCTTTCTGTAATACAAACAAGGTCCTGGATAGCCAAAGCCAAAAACACCCTTCACTTCTGTAAATTGCGATGGACGAGTATAGGTATAATTTACAAGCGATAACAGATATGCAGTCCATAAACTAGTAACAGTTTCAGTGGGGTAGCAAGCTGTCCCTTCTCCAAAAAATCTCTTGTGCATGTCTAAAAATACATTACTCAGGGCTGTGCTCTTCTTCCTTGTTGGGGAAATAACTTTAAGCTTGGTACGTAAAGGCACATCCTGATCATTTTCCAAAACCTATTACACCCACACAATAATATTAACAAAAAACCCACAAGAATAACACATGTTATTTTCCGTTTACGGGTCCACACCATATTACGTTGAGTAGCAAGAAGCACTGGCTGCTCCTCCTCAGCAACCAGTCTACCAAAGGGATGCATAACGAATGATGAAAAAGGGACAACATTTAAAGGTTATATATAAGTTCTCAGTGTCCGTCAGAGCCTCACTGGTACAGGCTCCTATTGTCCATCAATACGTTGGCGCTCTTGAGCACCGGCGGTGGAGCTTGCTCTGTCCTAAGCTCGTTTGGTGTATCCCACGTCGACTGAGATGGTATACCACCACGGTATACTTCGGTCTTCGCTATCTAATGTTCAAACAACTAAACTAAGGTAAGCAGAGATCCTTCACCTGGCTCAACAAATCTCGGTCGGTACTATAACTCAGTACAGCCTATCTTACGCAGTCCATCCCTAATCTTTTTTCTCCTTAGATGCACTTTCCCTCAGCCAAGGGCGCAAATTGTACCTGGTAGCCCCAGGCACTGTAGGAGCACGAAACAGCGGCTCCTGGATAGCTCGTATTTCTGTAGGAACAGCCTCATTTAAAACACTTTCATTTTCTTTATCCGTCTGCATCCACGTTAGCTGGGCATCGCTGAATGGGACGAACTGAGGTACCTGTTTGCACTCGGAGTCCCGTATGCCATCCTTGACCCACTGATCGTAGGGTAGAGGCAGAGGAACCCTCCGACAGTGGGTTGCAAGTATCCAGTTCTTATGGCCAGCAACCTTCACAGCAGTGCGTGTTACCAACAGGACCTGCACAGAGCCGCCCAAAATTATGCGCGACTCCGAAGGCATACTGGCTGTTGGTATAGATGTTGACAACTAGTCCCTCGCTCAATTCACAAGCTTGAATAAGAGCAACGAGCTCAGCAGCTTGAGCCGACTGATAGGGGACACATGATGTCTCTACCACTGTACGCAACGTAGTGACAGCATAAGCTGCGGTTGTGGTGCCATCTGGTAACTTAAAACAAGAGCTATCGACATATAGTTCTCCTTGGGGGTTAGATAAGGGAACATCAGTCAAGTCTACCTGCCCCTTCGTCTCCTCTTCCGTCCGGAAAATACAATCATGTGTATCGACTGCATCACTCTCAGAAGGGAGGGGTAGTAACGTGGCTGGATTCAGAGTAGCACATCTTTTAATCGTAATGTGTATAGCAAACAATATCAATTCATAGCTGGTGAGACGTGCACTGGTGAGGTGCTGTGTCTTTGTCTTATTCAAAAGTGTATCCACAGCATGGGGTACCATAACTGTGAGGTCATTATCAAGCACGAGTCCAGCCGATTGTCTGATTGAAGTGGGCACAGCCGCAACCGCTCTCAGACAGCTGAGAAGGGCCCTCGCGACGGGATCAAGCACAGCAGAGAAATAGGCACACGGCCGTTGCTTATCCCCAAATTTTTGTGTTAGGACAGAAAGCGCGCAACCAGCCATCTCATGGACATAGAGCACAAACGGCTTGTTTTAATCAGGGGTACCAAGCACTGGAGCCACAGAAAGTGCAGTTTTCAATTGCTCAAAAGACTGCTGGCATTCGGGCGTCCAAGGCAAAGGCTCATGCACTTCTTTCGTTGTTAATGCAAGCAAAGGTTTGATTAGTAGCAAGTAATTAGGTATCCACTGTCTGCAATATGAAGTGATACCTATAAAAGCGCGCACATCTTTCTGAGTTTGTGGAATGGGCATCTTAACAATTGTGCTGATACGCTCAGGGGTCAACCTCCTACCCTTCTTTGACAGTAGGTGAACTAAATAGGTGACCTCCTGTCGACAATATTGAAATTTAGAAAGGGAAACCTTATGTCCATGATGGGCCAAATGCAACAACAATTTAAGTGTACTATCTCTACAACCCTGTTCCGTATCAGAAGCTATGAGGAGATCATCAACATACTGCACAAATACATTACCTGAGGGAAGCGAGAAGGAATCCAACTGAGTTTTCAGTGCTTGACTAGAGATACTAGGATTCTCTGTATGGCCCTGAGGAGCGCGACAGAATCTAAAGCTCCTACCAGCCAGTGTGAACCCAAACAAATATCTACTGTCTAGATGGATAGGAATACTAAAGAAAGCGTTTTTCAAATCAATAACAGAGAATGATTTAGCAGTAGAAGGGATCATTGTCAAGAGTGCAGTAAAATCAGGAACCACAGGGAAATGTGAATGAAATGAAATAAAAATTTATAATAAACGCGCTCTACTACACTGAGGTGTCTAGGCGTGCAAGCTTGCAAACTGGGCAGTACCAGGTTATGAGGCTGGCCGAGGGTTAGAGACTCCTAGAGATTAAAAAGCCAGGTTTTTAGATTTTTCCTAAAGCAGAGAAGGTCTGATTCCTTTTTCAGGAATAAAGGGAGGCTGTTCCAGAGATGGGAGGTGCTACCTTTAAAACTTCTCCCACCCCATTTTACTTTTTTTACTCTGGGAACAATGATATTACAAGTGGAACCACTATTTTGTTAACTTTGCACAGATCAATCACAAAATGATAGACATCATCAGCGTCCTGAGAGGAGCCTAAGTGTGCCCTTTTAAGAATCGGAAGAATAGGACTATTGCAAATATTGCCAGATGTTTCCTCAACTACTCCCTTTTGTATCAAATCCTGAATAATCTGAAGAAGAGCTCGTTCTCCTGCCTGCGGTATCTTATATTGAGGAATACGGGGCAAAACAACATTCTCTTTGACTTGTATAGAAACTGGTGGAATCTGCAACAGTCCTATATCTGTGTCACCTGTAGCCCACAGAGTGGGCGGGACATCAGCAAATTCGGCTGGAAGGGGTGCATCCTGAGACAAACACTGTTTAGTATTCACATCCGGACCCATAGTGATATAGACACCTGCAGGAGAACAATAAATTGTTGCATACAACTTCTTCAGCAAATCCAAACCCATCAAATTCTCACCACAATTAGATGTCAACAAAAACGAAGATTCCACAGTGAAAGGGCCAACAGTCAATGGAAGGGGGCGTGAAATGGGGATTACAACTAGTACACCTGAAAAACCTACCGAAACATTATTGTGGCAAGACAGGGCTGCCCCAGGGACCATATGCCGAGAAACAGAACTCTTCGTCGCACCTGTATCCACCAAAAATTCCTTAGTCGAACCTTGCAACTCCACTGTGACATAAGGACCATGCTGATCTACAGGTATCTGAACTGGTCCTCTCCCTGTCCCTGGCTGTCCTAGCTATAGGACATACCTGTCACCTCATCCATATCGTAATCATCATGATAATACTGGCCATCACAAGGGTCATCAAAATAATTATTATCAGAAGGACCCTGTGAGACTGTACATTCTGAGCTCTCTCTGTCCCACGACCTCTCCCACCAGAACCGCTTTCTCTAGGAGCTGCAACTTTCTGTAAAAGCACAGGGCACTGGCTACGCCAATGACCCTTCTCCTTTCAGTACGCACACTGATTTGGCCCTAAAGGTGTTGTTGAAGACTGTCTACTGGTACGTGGAAGCTGTCTGGAAGGACCACCCCGTGGTCTATTATTTCCCCTAAACTCTTGCTGCAACAAAACCTTCATCTTTAAATCCTTGTGCTTCAAATCAGTCCTATTCTTTTCCTCCTGATCTCGATGTTCCTAGTACTGGTCCATATTCAAAATAACAGAGGGGGAAGAGGTGGACCAAGTACTCTCATACACCTGTAAACGAGTCGCAATTTCAGGGAGAAGGTTAGAAACAAATCTATCAACAAACAATCGAACTCCTCCTTCAACAGACATATCCTGTCCACTATAGTCCAAAACGTATCTTCAAACTGAGTAAAGAAGTCAGACACACTTTCATCCTTCTTCTGTCGACAAGCCGTCAATTTGTCCCAACTTACCTTCTTGGGTGGAACAAGGGAATGCAAATATGTAATAATATGACCTGGCAAAGCAAGTATCTCAGCTCTGGGTTTATCACAAGGCTTCCGTTCCTGATCCCATCCCTTAACCACATCCCATGTACCACCCAACTCCGCAACATGATCTTGAGTATGAACCTGTCTCCAAACATCAACCGGAACAAAGAGACCAAAGAGCATCTCAATATCAGCAAGTGTCATTACAGTAGAAGAGGCAGCCTCCGTTAATTCTTTATAATAAGCTGTAGGTTTCTTCCTAGGATCAGGTAAATGAGCCTTAAGGGCTAGAACCTCACTCCTTTTCCATGGAGTATAAACCCATTGCTCCTGAAAATGGGCCGCCACAGCGGGTTTAGTGACATTACAGTGCTGGTCCGTCAACTCGAGTATTTCTGGGTGAAATATGGGATGCACCTCCTGCATCGAAAACTGGGATACCTGGGTAGGGCTCCTCTCATGCAGTCTACCCCTATGGGCAACTAAAGTTGTAACATTCCCAAATACCTGACCTGGCTCCAAATCAGTAGCATATACGCAATCTCTAATATCAAATAAAATTTGAGGCTCTTCTGTCCCAATGTGTTGTTGCCAGAGACTAATCAACATAGCAGACATATGCTTGGGGGTATGTAGCTGTAAAAAGGGTTCAGAATCTCGCATGACTTCCCAAACATCCGCCACACTATAGATCGCATTACGAGCCCACCACGCCGCTTGGTCAGCTATTACTTGTTTCTCTTCAACCCCCTTCCCCAGATCGCACTAGCGGGCCTATTCGCTCTTTAAAGTTTGTCCAGTCTTTGTCCTCAAACCCTTGCACTGGCGTCTCAGCATGCAAAGGTATCGGAGGATGAAAAACCATAGAAGGAGAAACAGCAGAAGTGTCAGGAACAATCGTTGCCGGTGCTTGCACCGTAGGAGAAGAAGCAGAAGATACAGAAGTCGAAACAGCAGATGTGCTGGGGGTCACAGTTGCCAAGGATGGCGAGGACAGAGAAGGAGCAGGGGGTGCGGTAGCCAAAGCCGCTGAAACAACAGCCGTAGATACGGGTACAGCCGAAGCAGACAAAGCAGGCTGCTGTAACTGTAAGGAAAAGGTGGGTTATATCCTCTGTGGGGCATAAGGAGGCGGGGGTCGAGTATCTAACAACTCTTCTACAAAGGTAATGTCCTCTTCCTTGGTCAGATAAGACTTATCAATTTGCAACCGAAATCTCCTATCGTCCCTTTCAATTCCAGACTCTTGTTTCTCCCTATCATATGCCACAGCTTTCTGTGTCAACGTTTGCATCTTACCTTTCCCTGCATCTCTTTCCATTTTTAACCGTCTCTGCTAGCCTCCTTCTGCCAAGTTCTGAGGTAATCAAACATAGACTGTCTACTGCATTTCTTAAATAATTGCTCCTGTAAAAACCCAATTTTTTGTTCATCAAAAGTGCCCGTCAATGGCCACTGCAACTCGGTATTGCCCCTCGTATATTTGTGCCATAATGTACTAGACATAATAGGGCCAAGACCATGTTTCACATACATATCAAAATTAGGGCTGCTTTCAGGAGGCGCCGGCTGAGCCTCTTCCAATTGAGCATCTGCAAAACAACAATGACAACACGAATACAAAATCTTACTAAAGCTCGGCATTTTAAAAGAAAACAAGTTTGTTACTTTTACCCAGCAAAATAGTTACAATGTTATCAAAGACGGTCCGCAGACCGTACCAAACTCAAACCACAATAGTACCATATCCACAGAGAACCAAAACAAACTCACCTGATATCAGTAGCACAAACAAACCAATTCTCCACTGCCGACTCTTCAGACCAAACGGTGAGATCCAAGCGTTTTGCCGTTTAGGACTCCAGTCAGGATGACCACTGGGTGTGGCACCGTCCGGCAGGACAGAAGGGGCAGCTGCAATTAACAAAGACTTTTCGTGCAGGGATCCCTGAGCCATCAGTCCGACCCGACGATGTCCTCGGCCTCCCCCCCGTCTGCGGAAAGGGGATGGATCAATCACCCGAAAGAGTCCCTGTTCGGGCGCCAACTGAAGGAAGTGGCCCGATTAGGGTCACCCTGGTCACTAATGACCACCTCTCAGCCTTCCATATCAAATGAAGAGTCGGTCAGACAGTAGAGAATAAAAACCAATAACTGTTTATTAGATAAACTCAGAGCGGAGCCCAGTCTGCCCAGTCGCTAAGAGTGCTGCAAAGGGACTGAAATCGACAAGCAAAAGATACATTATGTACATTTCATGACCGGGCGAAGGCACGCCCACAGTGGAGTTTTCAAAGCAAATGCAGCTGGATAGTGAAATACAAAAAAGAATAAGTTTTGATTCTCATATCTTACACCGCCTCAAACAACCCAAGGTCGGTTCACCCTGCAACCGCCACCAGACAAGTGGGAGAGGGCTGCTATCTGGTGAGAAAGGTATGCACTAATATGAACAGTCTATTCATTAGTGAAGCAAAACCCAACATTGCAGAAACAAAACCTAACAGAGGCCTTTTCTCAGAAATAGCAAAGGATTGGTTTCGGTCATGATACAAAATGGCGTCTAAATAGAAAATGGTGCAGCGAATGTTAACTTTCAAAGGGCACGTGAACATTTCTATTCTAACAGGATACTTCAGGTTGTAACACAGGAAACTGCGTAAGAGCCGGACTTCCTCTTGAAGGGAGTTCAGCCGCTGAGCTAAATGGTCAGCAGGCTCATAGTCCTTAGGGGACCCCCTAGAGAAGGAGTCCTGGATAGTCACGATTTTTTGTGAAATAAAGTCGCTAGTTGATTGGTCCATTCGGGAGAAAGTGGTAGAACCCTAGCAACAGATGACGGGGCGGAGAAGTCTTTTGCGATTTTAAAGATCTCCTTGCTTTTATTGCTGGACGACTCTATTTTATCCTTCAGACAACTTTTTTGGGCATTGTGGACTTTTGTATAATGGGACTCTAATTTATCATCAGAATTAAAGTTTTTATGCCATTTCCTTTCTAGGTGTTTGCAGGCGCTTTTGCTCATTCTCAGTCGTGCATTGAACCATGGTGCTGGAAGTTTGGCTTTCTTGGGGGTGCGTGTGGTCATAGGGGCTAACGCATGAGCGCTGTTCTGCACTCAGGTCTCAAGTTGGAGTGCATCTCTCTCAGGATCACCTGATAACAGAAGAGTGGAGGTTTCCAGCGCCTCCCCTAGAGCAGAGGAGGAGACTCGATGGAAAGGTCTTTGATTGTTAACCCATTTATTGACTGGGGTCTGACAGCCCCTCACTGACCTAGGAACCTTAAAACTGATAAGGCAGTGATCCGACCATACCAACAGTAGGGGCAGATCCACCTCTATCTCTGAATTAGAGAAAATCTGGTTGAGGGTATGGCCCTTATTGTGCGGAGGGTGGGAGACTTAAGGGGCAAGGTTAAAGACAGCAAGGGACTCTGTCAGGGAGATGACCTTGGGCTCCGTGGGTTTATCCAGATGGATATTGAGATCACCTAACACCAGAAAGTGACTGTATCTGAGGACCCGAGGGCGATTGCTTCATTAATGGATTTCAATATGTTTCTTCTAGAATCAGCTGTGCCATTGATCTGGGTCCAAGAGGAGGATGCTGCCTGGTGCATGTCTTAAATTGCATTCGGTAAAATCAAGAAGGATGTTGCAGGGAAGAGGCTCGCTACCTTCCATAACCAAATTGGTCTAAGAAAAGTGAATGGCAGAAGCTCCCTTGACAATCCTCCAGCCTGCACATTTCTCTCACAAAACACTTCATCATTAATTGACTATGTTTGGGTGTCTGCCCAGAACTTTAAACAAGTGAGCTGCTTTGAGGTGATCCCTGGTCTGATCAGTGATCATGCAATGTTAGTCTGCTCTCTCCACGAGCATGCCCAGATGGCCCCTGGTTGAAGTAATAGGCATTCAAGATGACGTCAGCTCTCTCCATAGAATTAAGTGGAGCATTAATATCCCAGTCGAAAAAGTTGAAGTACTAAAGAAACTCCTCACGCAGGCCTGTCGGGCCGTGTTTCATCCCCGTTACAGTGGCACACTTTGACCACAATGTTGGTAAATCAATTCTCTCTACCCACTCAAGCATTAGGCCCTCATAAGGCACGTCCACTCTCGCACTCATTGATGGAATTAATAATGCTCAAGGGGGAAGTCAAATATTCTCCTTAGAAGGAGCTGGATTATTAATAATCCAGGTGTATTTGCTGACAAAATAAGAAAAATAAGAAAGGCATATAAGTCAAAGCTATGGGAGTTGAGTAAATAGAAAGAAGAAAATCAGAGGGTGGAGTTGTGCGAGGCTTTAAGGCTAAGAAATTCTCATAAATTCTGGAGGCTGGTATAGCAGAGGTCAAGTGGGAATAGCCTGAATGCACAGCCTTCCATATCAGCAGCCAACTGGTTGAACTCTGTCTTGAATCTATGTGTTACAAACACAGTCATCATGAAGAGGACTGGACTCAGGGCATTGTGTCCCCCCCAGGCACGCAGTTAAAATGGGAGAGTAACCAGGATAATATGGATAATCTGTGATGAAGTATTAGCTCCCTTCGATTAGCTGGAGCCCCAGCCCCTAATGGCTTCCAGACAGAATATTCAAAGCTGCACAAGAAGTCTGGATCAACCTCTCTATGCCCGCTATTTAAGCAATGTTCAATTACAAACGAAGTACCAGACAGCTGGAGGGGATCCATATTATCCCCAATATATAAACTTTAGATTAATAGCCCCACTTGATGAAGATGCGAAATGTTATGCAAAAGCCCTCAATTTAGAGCTTGAGGAATGAGCAACAGCAAATGCACTAATACCAATTATGCACTCTGGGTTCAGACAGGGCTGCAGTCCTGAGGATAATCTGTTACTCCTTTCTTTCCTTTGATTGAGGCAGCAAATAAACCCCAAGCACCTACATTATATGCTGCCTTTCTTAATTACACCACTGACTTTGATAAAGTGGACAGATAGGGTATCCCATTTTTGTTGTTGTGGGCCATCATGAGCCTGTATGTTAAAACTTGGTTGAGAGTCAAGGTATCCGCCAAGAGAGTGACGCAAAAGATCTGGACCAACCAAGGGGTGAAACAGGGATGTATACTGGCCCCTCTATTATGTAATCTTTATCTGGCCAACCTAAACAACACTCTAGCTGGAGAAAACTCCTTTCCACCCACATTTGCGGGTTCACACTTACAATGTCTGCAATATGCAGATTATACTATCCTATTTGATAATACCTCTGTTGGCATGCAAAGGTTGTTGAATTCCTTGTCTTACTACTGTAATGAAAATAAGATCTCTATCAACTACTCTAAGAGAAAAATAATGGTTTACGGGAGAAAGAAAGTAAACATAAAAACAATCAAATTTACCCTGGATCAGATGAATATTGAGCAGGTAGCTATCTTTTAATATGTAGGCATTTACTTTAACCAATATGGCTCGTATTATGCACGGCTTGAGGCGATGAAAGGACTAACAGCAGCAATGACTATCAGCTTCCAGACTGTGTCGAAACAAATCAGAGGGTCAGGTTTCCTGCAATCTGCCAAGTCATTGACTCTGAGTTCATCCCAACACTGTCATACGTCTCTTTGATTATAAAGACAGTCTGGGCCCCTAGCTTGACAAGGCCAAGTGCCATTGTTACAGAAGACTTTATCAGCTGCTGGATGCCATCCAATCTTCACAAATTCACCTGGAATTTAACTTAAGTAAACAAGCTACCCTGGGGGAAAAACAGGTTTCTATACTACTATCTCAAGCTCAAGGCTGCCCCCCCCCCCACGATCATTGAGGGGTCTGATATGGTCAAACATGCAGAATAGTAAGCTTGCATGGAAAGCATATGCCACAAATTCCAGCAATGCCTTAGGTGTTCAAGAAATTAGTAATCTGAACCTTCCACCAAGAGCACGCGCTAAGCTGTTTATGAAAAATGCAAGGCTGAGATCCGCAGATGAGAATTGACAGGATCTACCTACAAAGGCCCATGCGTATTTGTGCACTTCTCTTCATCAGTCCAACGGGAGGGCTTCTTATTTATCTGGCCCACTGACTCTCGACCTGAAAAAAGACTTAATCAGGCTAAGATGTGGCACTATACCCCTAAAAACCTACAAATATGGCCATCTGAATTGCATTGAGGCCCCAAAGTGCAGGCTATGTAACTATACATTTGAATATCTGTTGCATGTAGCATATGTATGCAAAGAACTGACTGGTTTGAAGCATTATTGTTTAACCCCTGTATTTCGTATTTTAGGAAACAGGAAATGTCAAAACGCAATTGCAGCATGCCTAAGCAGGACACACACTCAGCTAGCCACAAGATTTCTGAATTCTTTTAAGGACACCTACTAAGTTATGCACATAAATGGCTTGTCATTTCCCAACCCCTAAGTATTTTGATTTCTCAGTTTGGACACTCTGCACCATTTTAGAGCTTTACATTTTCATAGCATTTAGCCTGTTATTTGGTTGGTCGGCCGATGGAACACAGAGGGGAAGGACTAACGTGATAGTTCCAGCCTGCACAATGCACTTCATACATGCATAAAACGATGAGTTACCAACCCTTTCTATGCATATTGAATCAATTTTAGAGGTACTATTTATTATGTCATATTGCTCGGATATGAATTTAGCTTAAAGAAATGAAAAGACGAGAGGTGTTTGGCAAAACACAAGCAAGTTAGTTTAATTAAATGCAGCGGCCAGAAGAGTCTCGACAGAATGTGTCTGAGGAAAGTCTCTTGGTTTACAAAGTTCTGGCTGGTTTTATATACATCTTGTGAGGTACAATAAAACAATTTCTGCATTTTTGAAAAGCATCTCAGTCGCAAATTAACAAGTTTGGGCATCTAATAAGGACACAGATGGTTCCCGACCTCAGGGAGAGCTAGTGTGGGCCAGTGTGTGTGGGTGGCCAGAAGTCCGGCATGAGGAACATGTGATCACTACATGTGGTGTGCATGTTGTGTCCTGATTGGGTGAGTGTTCCTATCTACATGTTGTATCTAGCTTTGTGGTATTTTTGGGGAACGTGAGCCTTTGGCCAAACATGTTTTATTGGTGCCAATTCCCGCAGTCCTGTTTGTGGTGCAACTATCTATCTGTGGGATCGATCAAGGTTTACCCTGGGTGTGCCTTAGTCTTTGGGTTAAGAGGGACCCCGCCTGTGACCTGTTATTCAATAGGCGTGGGTGTGGGTCGCAGGGCCTGTCTGACCACGTATCTCTGACTTGGGCTTGATGGGGAGGTCACCTTGGGTAAATCCAACAATAACGGGTAGAGTACACTGGAACTACTGAAAATAATATGGTAGTCACTGGTGTCATTTTTATCGACATTCTCAATAGTTCATGTACAAGTGACATAGCGTGCATTGGTATGGTTTTTACAGATATCGACATGGTTATGCACTCCTAGATCATGACGTACATTGACATCGCTTTGACTGGTAACAACATTGTCATTCATACATGGATTATGGGATATATTTATATAATTACTGACGGTATCAGCACGGTTGTGCAGGCTCAGGTAATGGCACACATTGACATTGCATTTATTAGTATGGCCGTTGTCGGGCCTGCACATATTACAGTATTCATTGACATTGTATTTACCTATTCCAACACTCCCCCCTCGAGTTGATTCTTCAACTACTTTATCCTCCTCATATGACATGACAGTTATATTATTAGAAATTGTGTGTGTGTGTGTCTGTAGTGTCTGTTACTTTGCCCTAGCTATGTGCATACTACCTAATCTGAGGACTGTGTTTTTACAGCAGTAAACCCCCACAACAGAAGTACAATAAGGAAAACTGGCATCATTGATGTGAATAGTTTGGACACTCATTGGGGTATCCACGAAAAGATACTATGCAACCAGTCCTGCTCCGGGGCACCTCTCTCCTTCTTCATGTCGGCTTGCAGACGATGCAGTTCTTGGATGACACAAGCTAATGTCCCATTGTCCATGTCGTTTCCGGTAATAAAAGTACAACAGGAAGCACCAATCTTGGCACACCCCCCACCCTCCATCGTGGTCATCAGGTCTAACACGTACCGATTTTGCATTACCATAAGGAGGATGGCTCTTAGTTCTTCCTTGATAGCGTTTACACCGAGCTCAGTATTGTTCATCATTCTCATAAGCTCCCACCTGGTTATTTGCAACCAGAGTGCCTTTGCTTTTGTTTGTACGGTGAAGAAGGGTATTGACCCTCCGGAATGTACTTGAGTCTCTCTGAACAGTCTAAAGTCTTCTGGAATTTCCTTGTTCTCAGCCCAGCCAAAATAATCAGCAGTTCTTCTCCTTCCGCCTAATGCAACAGAGTTGTTTTCTTCTGTAACAGATGTTGAGACAACTCAGACAGATCTTCTCCAAGAATGACCAGGGCTCGGGTGTATAAGGTCACAAAGGTGCAGAAGCCCCGCCATCCGGGAACAAGCTGGGTGTAGGCAAGGTCACCGCATTGCTAATATATATCCATCAACGTGGAGGTGCCCCATTGCAGGTTTGGTATGTATAGTATGATGCCGCAGCCTTCATTACTACCCAAAAGTATGGTTCCTTTGTCTCTGAAACATAAAGTTTCCTTACAATTAGGGGTTGCCCCTTCCCCTCCAACCATGTGTGCCTATTACTCTCAGTATCCAAGATTTCCTGGCATGGGGTGTCTAAGCTAGAATTGGACTCCCTCCCATGGGATTAATTTCCCCTGCATGATTGAGCTAAACAGCTCTGCACTGGAATTCCATGTCCAGGGTTCCAATTGACATTAAAGAAGGTGGCCCCAAAGATGTTAAGGGCCACCCTGAGACCCCAGATGGAGGCAGGAGCAGACCTTTTTGTGCATTGGTGCAGTGGTCTTCCTACCTCCAGGAACCTCTTTTCTATGATGTCCCATGGCTAAACAGTCTCCTCCCCTATGGTGCCCCTTCTGCACATCCTGTCTACCTCAGATTGGATGTCACTAGGCTCAAGGAAGAGATACAGTGCAGTGGGTCGGTCTCATACCGGTTGATGTTTACTAGTGCCCTACGGGGTTCTACTCTATGGGGTTGGATTTTTGCCCTGAGCCTACATATATACAGGTGGATGAAACATTTTGCTCTTTCTGGGGCTATCTTTTTATATTCCATATAGGTACCCTATATAGGCGCAGGTAACATTGCAACCTTTCACCTATATTCTTCCCTACATTACATACATAACGGTTCTTAGGCACTGACCTTTTACCTAGATATGACACTGCATTCAGAACGCTGGTTTTTCCCTGGTTCGATTCTCATACATTATGCATGAGGCTTCTCGGAAGCACAGCAGGACTAACAGTAGGATTACCATCTCCTGTATAATATCTCTGTATAAAGTTCAGGCCCAACGTCATCCTTTAGGCCGACACAGTAACACAGCAAAGTAGGACCCCTGGGGAGATCGATGGGTATATATACAGCACATCTTGCTTAGGAAGATAGAGGAGACCGTGACTTCCTGGCTGACACACTGACCAGAGACGCTGAGGTTCCTGCATGCAGACGCTCCAGCTCGCAGTGGTCTAACATCCCTCGCGGGGTGTCCAACTCGAGACCAGGACGGGGTCCCACATTCTCTAAACTCTCAGGTAAAGGGGTGGACTAGATCCTAGAGGGATTCTTGGCATAACACCTACATAGATGCTAGGTACATTTAGGTACATCTAGTTAGGGAGACATCATAGGAGTACGCACTTTTTATCATGTGTTTTAGGTACTTGTATATATTCATGATTTCTGCAAGATGGTAGAACTATACCATCCCTTTACTTTTTAATATTGCTAATGATATATCTCTGCTACTGTCTAATGGTTGTTGCAGCTCATCTATCCTACACTAGAATAACAACTGTTCAATAAATACTTATTGAAAACGTCCAGCCTGTTTATTCTGTGTAACTCTCTGAGACAAACTAAGTGAGCACGAGTGACTGAGCGAAAGGTAGTATATTGTTTCCACGATTCTGAGGGATCAGGTTTGTCATGGTCTGAGGTTGCCATAATCTATTCTCTCTGTGATAAGAGGAGATTAAGAGGCACTGTGACCTAACTAATACAGATAGGCTAACGTATCCGGTGGGGGTGCTCGGAATCAGTCCGCCACCAAACCCACAGTTTATGTTATCCGAATGCGCAGATTCAGTATAGGATATATAGGAACTACATGACAATCTCCTGGGATAGATAAAGCCTGTCTGCGCCTACTGCGTGGGGTAATAAGAAACACATATAACATGACCTGCTCGTAGTTTGTGTGCCTACGGCGGTCATGTTTTGATACCAGGTGTTGCGAAGGTTTGCGCTGTGTAGTGCTTGTGAAATACTAGCGTTTGATTCGGTGTAGGTGTATGTGAGGTGAGAGAGATCTCTGCGCAATGCGTTGCAAGAATGTAGAAGCAGAATTTACAAGATTAGGGATACGTCTATTTCCCGAGCAATACAAAAATACGTAACTTAAAAAGCATTTGCATTTGTCAGCTGTAGAGTTGTCTTCAGGTGAGGTGTCCGTCGTCTGCGTGCCCAGAGGTATCTTGTCTTGATGCAGTGTAAACAATGTCTTTCAAGGGATTGATGAAAAAAGTCAATGTATCCTGAATTACTTGAGCGATTGACCTTGTGAAAGAAAGTCTTTGAAAGCTTTGGTTGAAGGAATGGTGGGCTGCAGCAGTGTTGGTGCACCTCCAGCTTGATCACGGACCTGTAGGGTAAGAGCTGTGGTTTTGTGGGTTAATTTGGAAAAAAACATTGTTAGGCAGTTGTCTGGACAATTATACCTGCGTTTACATTTTACCAATGCGCTTGATGGTTTAGCCATGAGAAAAACGTTTCCTCATGGGGTACC
This sequence comes from Calotriton arnoldi, assembly GCA_963921515.1. NCBI lineage: Eukaryota > Metazoa > Chordata > Amphibia > Caudata > Salamandridae > Calotriton > Calotriton arnoldi. The sequence continues at coordinate 3,976,437 of CAWUFW010000089.1, read as the reverse complement.
GAAAAGGAAGTGCTAAGGTTTTTAGGAGGATGGTACGTTTTAAACTGTTTTAAGAGGTGCTCGAATTATAAGGGAGTAGTGTGTGTTAAACCATTTAAATGCTCTTTGTATTTTGGTTTCTGTGGGGACCGTACTCTTTTCCTGTGGGCTGTTCCATTTCAAGGTGTGGCGCTTTGATCGGGGCAGGGGTGTCCTTTTGACCTGCATATGCAGCTTGCAGGTGTGAAGGGAAGTGGGAGTTTGGGTTTTAGCTTAATGGTTCTGTTGACACGTGCGCGTCCTTTGGGCCTTGGCACTTGGCATGGAGTAAGGTTATCTCTAATGACCTGAGTTACTGCGTTATGCCCTTCTTCTGGAGGGCTAGAGGATCTTTAGGCTGTTTTGTGCGGGTCCCGGTGGGTGGTTACCTATGTTTTTGGGGGCGTGGATTAATTTTAAGAGAAGGACACTGGAGGCGGTTGGAGGGTCGTGTGTGGACCTCCGTAGGAACCTGCTGGGAAATGGCTGGGACTGTGTATATTTGCTGTGCTTTCTCTGCAAGAATCAGGGGTCTCGTTAGAACTTTATATGCTCGGCTGGATGGTGGTGGCACTATTGAATTTGATGGATTTGCCTATGGACAGGGGTCATGTGATTGGACTTTCCAGGAGTTTTTGAGGATATTGCCGCTATTGGGGCCATCGCTGCCCTCTGTGTGTTGAGGAACCTGGCTGCTGACACCGATGCTAGAGCTTTTGCCTCGTTTTGGAACTAAAATGGGGCCTCCATTTGGCGACAAACCCTGAGGTGGTTGAGACATATGAGGGCCACCCAAAAGTGGAATTTGGTGAGCAGTCCGGATGAGGGGCCCGCCCTGCCACGGCATCGGACTGTCCTCCCCCAGGGGGCATGGTTTGCCAGCTTCACCCTGGGGGAACAAGAGCGCCTGCAGGTACCCGGATAGCGAATTCGACATAGCATGGTCATCCTGAAGGCTGGCGGTGGTGGCAGGTAAGGAAATGTGACTGGGGGGGTATTAAAGGGATAAGTAATTTTTGGGGGATAGTCTTGAACTTACGGTGTGTTTGTACCCTGTCATTGTGCTAGGGCACTGCCACCTCAGAAAAACACCTCCCCTTGCCGTGGTTGTTGGTCTGGTACCTGCGGGACTGAGCTCCCAGTCTGATGCAGTGACTGCCCTGTGCCCAACTAACCACCCAGTGAGGCAGCTGTGGCCTAGTTTCCTCAAAGACAATTGTGCGATGCATGTGCATTGTTCTGCACTTGGCTTTGTGGGTGGATGTTCTATGGGGGCTGCCCCGGTACTATTTGGTTATGATGGTGGTACATTTTTAGGTGGCATCGGTTAGCCATGTGACCCATTCTGTGACAGTAGTGGAACTCTATGAGGCCGGTTTGGACCCAGCCTCTGTGACTTCGGCCACTAGGACTGAGTATTTCTAACAAAAAACAAGAGCGACCCGTATGTCCTTGCGAACTGGGTATTGCTAATCAAGCAGAAAACAGTGTTCACAAGGAATTCTTTTAGTCTAAATAATACAATTTATGCAAGGGGTTTTGGTTTCTTGCACGATTTAAACAAGAACAGCATGCAATAAAGTCAATCGATATATCATTTAGATAGCAGAAAATGCATATGCCTCAAGAGAAGACAGCCCACAGACAACAATGCTATTGCTGTACCCACTTCAGCCAAAGTGAGTGTTATTTATTCTACATGAACAGTATTGTAAAAATAGAAAAATAGACTTCTGCTGTTTATTTACACTATATACAGTTTCATATTTGAACGTGACTTTGTGACCCCAGTGAGGTGACCATAACTAAAACAGTGCAATATTTGTGATAACAATAATCAAGGAAGCGATTGGTTATTGGAGTTCAAGGGATGCCCTTTGGATATCTGATTTGATCATTTGTTTCTAAAAAATCTTTTCTAGTTTGCTGGGACTCTCCCTTTGTAGTTGTCGACTACGATTGGACCCTCTCGAGGTACGGGGTCTCTTCAGGACGGGGATGGGGGACTGGAAGTGGGACATGTAATTAGTGTGATTAAGACTTAAAAACCTCTAGGCTGTTCGGTGGAATACAGAGGACTTGCTTACCCAAGGCACTATGAAACTGCTGGAGGTTGGATTGGAATCAGTCTTCCTATAGCAGTTCAGTGAAGGATCCCAGTAGTAGCCAGTGGCTAATTAATTCCTGCCAGAAACAGGGGTAAGCGATTATTGTTAAACACCAAAGAATTGGTGTAGTGTATTTAGCACATGTGACTTAATCAAGTGCCAGTGGGATTTGCTTACCCTTATTATCGATTGTGCCACTTGGATACAAATCAGGCAGTGTTCATGGGTCGGATAAACAAGGGTAACTCGAGGGCTACCGTGGTTCCTATTTAATAAAGGATCGCATTAGAATTCATAAAAACATACTGAGTATTGCAAAGGGATTGGAGGATATATCCCCTGCTCATCAGAATAAAAAACGTGGTGGTTGCGTGAAAGTTTTCACGAATACAAGGATTAATTTAATTAATCGCTGTCGATGCGGCCGTGGAGGGCCTGCAAAAGACAGCAGAAACGGATTGTCAAGCCGAAGGTGGATGGCAATAATAATTGTAAGGGCCGATAGAATGCAAAGGAGCCAAACTTGGGGAAAAAGGAGGCTTACCTAATTCCCACGGACGGCGGTCCGTTCCCAACTGGATAGCACTCACAATGAGTGCGGCTGACCACCATCAAGAAATACAGGCCGCTTACCTTAAATGTGCAAAGGCACCCTGGCCAGACAACACATGCACGTTCCCAACAAGGGAATGTCAACAAGTCCCAATGTATGAGCTGCCGTCTCTAGTTGGCAGCGGCCATTGAGGAGTGGGGAAGGAGTGCAGTATAGTATAGGTAAGCGACGGAAAGATAATCACTGCGGTAGGTTCATTGCGTGCCCTGGTCACTGGAGGATTTGTTCTTCTATGGTCATTCTACCCAGGGGTAAAACAAATTCTGTTAAAACTATCATGATAGATCAAATCTACTTATCCGGATAACCTGTCAAATTAGCATACTGGATCACAGGAGTAAAAACAAACTGACCATGATTCACAAGAATAAGTATCAACATACAGTTTTGATATTAATTTCAGGCGCTGTATAGTCATATACTATGAATTAAAGCATCCACATTTTGTGTATGGAAAAAAACAAACAAAATCTGATACCTGAACCCCATTATGGCGACCGATACAGAAATATTCTATATATGGTGGATATTTTCAGGGTAAGTTTGGTAACATAATTGGTGAATCCCAATGATTGTAACACGGAACAATATGACATGCTCATAAGTGGGCAATTGCACATTAACACAATTTTGACATAGGGGTTAAATGTCAGTAGGTATAAGAGTGAAGGTGCACATAAGACTGAGACATCGTGAGGGGGCCATGAATCTTATGTGGTGGTACTGATTAATAGTGCTTCAATTAGAGAAGAGGGGGGTATGGAACAATTGTGTCTTTATCCCGAATATTCGCAAAACAATTCAGTTCACGCTGATGAATTTCCGCCACTCTTCAAGACTTTTTGACCCCTTTTTTATTGAGTGACATTTATCAATCCATTTGCACTCCAAACATTGAAGGATCAGTGAGATGTTACCCCCTCTCGAAGGGGTTTTCGCCTTTTCAATGACCTGCCAGCTTATCTCATCTGCAGTATGGGATCTCTTGTTATAATGCTGGACCAATGGAGCATTTTCAACCAGACATCGTATCCTGCTTCTCTGCTGGCTGATGCGAGTCTTTACTGGTTGAGTAGTCTGCCCTATGTAAAAAAGGTCACAGGGGCACCAAATACAATAGATGACGTTTGAAGTGGCACAGTTTGTATGGTCATGCAATGTCCATGTAACATCTCCATGTGTGAAATATTTCGTGTTGGATGTGTATTGGCAGACTGTACAGCTACCACACTTAAAATGGCCTGTGATAGGTGGTAATGACCAGATGTCATTAATAGTAGTTTTAGATTTAGGAATAGTGGTGTCTGAATGCACAAGGTGGTCTCTTATGTTCTTTCCTTTCCTGTAAGAGAACATGGGAAACTCCTGACAAGTGCTAAGTGTGTTCAATGTAGGCCAATGTCTCTTGATGGTCTTCACTACTTATGTACTGAGAGGACAAAAGGTGGTGACACATACATTTCTGTTAGTCTGTGTTTTGGGACTGCTCTTCAGTATTTCCTCCCGTGGGCTATACCAAGCCCTCTTCATTGATGTATTTATCAGTCTCTTGGGATATTCTCTCTCTCGTAGTTTGTTACTTAGGGTATTGGCTTCCTTGAAAAAATCTTCTTTTTCTGTGCAATTCCTTCTCAATCTTAAGAACTGCCCATATGGAAGTCCATCCTTTAAAGCACTGGGATGGAAGCTTTTATATTGCAGCAGAGTATTTCGTTCAGTAGGTTTTCTATAGAGACTCACAATACGTTGGTTATTTTTGTTGCGTATTTCCAAGCCAAGGAATGGAATTTTTTCTTTACCTGCACTATAGGTGAAAGTAAGTGCTGACTGACAGTCATGAAGGTAGGAGATGAACATTTTCAGTCTAGCTTCAGTACCAACCCATATGATAAAAATGTCATCAATATAGTGTTTCCAACATTTGATGGTGCTGTGAAATGGATTGGTCACAGTGGTGACAAATTTATTTTCTAGATCACCCATGTTCAAATTAGCCAGATTTGGGGCAAAAAATGCCCCCATGGATGTTCCCGAGCACTGCTGGTAATATGTAGTGTTGAACTTGAAGTAATTCATGGATAGAGCAATCTCCAGTAAGTCAGTGATGAATTTGGACGGGACAGACACTGGTTACCCTTGTTTATCCGACCCATGAACACTGCCTGATTTGTATCCAAGAGGCACAATCCATAATAAGGGTAAGCAAATCCCACTGGCACTTGATTAAGTCACACGTGCTAAATACACTACACCAATTCTTTGGTGTTTAACAATAATCGCATTCCCCTCTTTCCGGCAGGAATTAATTAGCCACTGGCTACTACTGGGATCCTTCACTGAACTGCTATAGGAAGACTGATTCCAATCCCACCTCCAGCACTTTCTTAGTGCCTTAGGTAAGCAAGTCCTCTCTATTCCACCGAACAGCCTAGAGGTTTTTAAGTCTTAATCACACTAATTACATGTCCCACTTCCAATCCCCAGAATCCCCGTCCTTAAGAGACCCCGTACCTCGAGAGGGTCGAAACGTCGTCAACAACTACAAAGGGAGAGTCCCAGCAAACTAGAAAAGTTTTTCTAGAAATAAATGATCAAATCAGATATCCAAAGGGCTTCCCTTGAACTCCAATAACCGATCGCTTCCTTGATTATTGTCACCACAAGTATTGCACTGTTTTGGTTATGGTCACCTCACTGGGGTCACAAAGTCACGTTCAAATATGAAACTGTATATAGTGTGAATACACAGCAGAAGTTTATTTTTCTATTTTTACAATACTGTTCATGTAGAATAAATAACACTTCGGCTGAAGTGGGTACAGCAATAGAATTGCTGTCTGTGGGCTGTCTTCTCTTGAGGCATATGCCTTTTCTGTTATCAAAAAATGACATTATCTAAATGGTATATCGATTGACTTTATTGCATGCTGTTCTTGTTTAAATCGTGCAAGAAACCAAAACCCCTTAAAAGAGTTCCTTGTGAACACTGTTTTCTGCTTGACTAGGACTGAGCAGACACCCTCTGAGGCCCATAGGCAGAGCTCCCTTTGAGGCAAGTGCCATTTGAACGTTCGTGGCTAGCGAGGCCTCCTCAAGGGCGGTCTTCTTCAGCTTATGTTGGACTAGTTTGGTGGTGTCTCTTTGGGCCTGTTCTTGCTACTCCCTGTCCTTTTCCTGTCTCTTCCAGTAATAGTGTAGTATGTGGGCCTGTATTTCCCTACAAGGTTTGGTGTCTAGCCCTACTACATAATCTAAACCGGTCTGGATCTCAGTGGGTAGTCCTCTCTTAAGAATGTTGTAGAAGATGTGACCTGGGGACCCGTGTCAGTCCAGGGCTGACCTGTCTCCTGCCTCCATTTGTCTTTCATCCTGTCTAAGAATTCAGACATGGTCTCCCCAGGTTTCATGCGTTCTGCCATCGGTCCTCCTTCGTCTGGGTGGTCAGGGAATATCTCCCTTAGGGCCATCCAGATCTTGTGTCTGAATGAGTTAAATGCAGCTCTGTCATGCTCTGTGTTGATAAGCGTGACTGCCGAGATGCGGACTCGGGAGAACACTGTGTCGGTCTGATCCCCAATGAGGCTGTTAAGAAGGATTTTGATGTCACCTAAAGCTAAGTTTATACCCGTGGTGTTCTTTTCAAAGCATGAGATCCATTTCCCTGTCCCATCCATCAATGGGGGCAGTTTGTTACTGAGCCCTTCTTTGTTCATCTGTGCCTAAGGCATGTAGATGGTTCCTGTTGCACCTTTCTGCAATAGCAGACAAATTCTTGCTCGGGGCAGATCTGTCTTTTTCTCTCCAATGTAGTGCTCCCATCGTCTCAAGCACTTCTGCTTGTAAGAGTGGTTCAATTTTGGATCTCCTCCCCCATGCAGAATGCACTGCAGTCGTCCTCCTTCAGCCAAGGACAGTCATAATAGTGGCCCTTCCTTTTGGTCCAGCAGGCTAGTAGATGACAGAAAGGTTGCATAAAGCCTCACCTTCTTCTCTGGATACTGTTTCTCTAGGGGTGGGTCGGTCTGACCAGCGTGTTCGGGGGGAGCTGCGGTTGTCCTCGTCATCACTCTCCTTGTGCATGCGAAAGAGTGCCATGCTGCTCCTTCTGTGTCTCAATTGTGTCATGTACAGGCTTTCCTGACTACTTATTTTCTGGTCAGCCCCTCTCCTACGTCGACGGCCAGGTGATATGCATGACTCAGTGAGTGCCTTTCTCCTGGCTCATATTTATGTGGGGCCTGAGACTTGGCTCCTGCTCCCTCTGGGGTAGCAGGGGTTGTCTCTTCTCCCTGCTGGGTTTCCCAGGCGATAGCTCTTTCTGTCTCTCTCTCTCTCTCTCTCTCTTTCTCTCTCTCTCCATCCTTAACTCTCATCTTTCCTCTAACTCCCACCTGGGTTGCCTCCTCTCAGTGCTATGTGCTGTTATTCTAGGCAACGTCTTGGCCTCACCCCACTCCCTGATGCTTCCTCCATGCCATAGGCCGGCCTGGGTGTACTGTAGCCCGTGGCTCCCCCTTCGGGGTCAGACTTTGCAGGACTGGCACTCCTTTCTTCCCCTCCACTGATAAAATCACCTTCCAGTAGGGCTACAAACCTCCCTCTGACCTTACGGCGCCTGGTGGGGCATTCAGTCATACGTGCTCCCTGTTCAGCTCAGACCTGATGGATTGCACCCGATGGGTGAGGGTTCGAGTCACAAGGGGGTCTGGCACCAGACTGAGCTGGGGCTGTCTGAGTCCGGGGTGTTGGGACCTGAGATCCTCTTCCCCGCCCGGCAGCTTGCTGCCCCTGGGGAGGTCCAGCAGCCTCCTTGACCGGTGGATTGGTATAACCCAGCGCGGCAGTGAATGGGATGACTGGAATCAGTGAGAGCATATCCCTGCCGGTGTATGGTGGGGGAGGTACAGATGCCTTGCTTACAGACTCGGGGAATTCTTATAGGCTGGGGCCACCTCAAAAATTGCCCACAGCTATAGTACGGCCTCCCTCTTAGCCTTTTTATGTCCTGTATACCTGGCCTGAATGCGAGTCTTTGTATGTTCTATGGTGTTGGTGCTCAACATTCCCTCCTCAGGCCAGGGAAATGCATGGACTTTGGTATGGACATGACACTTGCAGCAGTGTTTCTCAACTTTCCTAGCCTGGGTGGGAAATATCGCTTGCATGTGGCTTAATGGAGTCTCCATGATGGGTTGCGGACCTTGTTTTAAGGATTTAGCAAATTTGGATTGTCTCAAGATTCTTTAAATTATTACAAACTCCACTCTAATTTTGGGGAACAGTGTACACAGGGTGGTGCCAAAAACAATCTACTGGTTGCAAGCTCTATAAAAAGTCAATGCATTGAAAAGGACATTTAACACTAAACAATAAACAAATGCAAATGAAATAGTAACAACCTGTAACAGAATGCAATTGTTTGTTCAGAGCAGTGCATGTTGACTTGTGCAGTAAACTAGCAAGCATCAAATTCTGGTCCGGAAAAATTGGTTATTATTTCATAAAGCAGAAACTTACTGAACATGTCATAACATTTAGGCATGCATCATATTGCAAAATATAACAGCACCACAATATCAATAAATGCATAAAAAGGAAAAATCTAAGAGACTAAGAGAGAAAGGTTGACAGAAAAAATGATTTTTTTTGTCCAGAACTTAGCCCCCTCCTAACGCCTACAGCCTAAGGAGAGAGAATGCGCCACACAGCAAGCAGGGCTAAGTGAGCCTGAGAGTCTGTCGCTATCGGCTCGGGGGACATTTATCAGCCCTCTGTGGCCAGATACAAGCTATATCTTGCTCACTAAGGTCTGAATTTTTCCTAGCGTCTGATTTAAACCCTAATTCACACCCAGGGGTAGTGGGTACCGATTCTCTAACAGCCAGCGGCCCAAGCAAAAAAGAAAAAATAACACCTTTTACTTCTTTTAGACACTGCCAGTTGTGAAACTGGCAGTCCCTAAGAAAAAACTATTTGACTAACAAAATAAGATCAAGGTGGTAACTCTATATAACACTCAGGGCCTATGCCTACCTCTACACCACGCCTAAAGTTCCAAGCGACCCCCTACTAACACCCAGGGATGAAGCGTACCTCTGATCCACGACCAAAGCTCCAAGTAATCCTTTAGTGCCACCCATGGACAAGGCGTACCCTGTGTCACCCATAGTGGTCCCAAAACAGTAGTAGTCACCTTCGCCCTCTTTAGCGTGTTAACTATGGAAAAAGCAAAAATGCTCTACTCTTGTCCTAGTTTGCTATCTGCCACCTCCTGGGACTAAGGATCAGATGTAGACTCTCACCTGTGACGGCTGTCTCCGGACGACCTCCACCCGCGGATTCAGCAGATCAATTATGGTGTCTGCTCACCGGTCTTTGTTTGCGCAGATGAATCCGTTTGGGCAGCGGTCCTTTTCCTTCTGCAGCAGTCTGGCTTGATAAACCAATATCTCCTGACTGGCTCACCAAAATGTTGCTTGGATATGAGTTTACCATATAGAAATGAAAAGACAAGAGGCGTTTGGCAAACAGGAACACGTTGGTTTAATTAAACGCAGCGGCCGGCATGGTCTCGACAGAATGCATCTGAGGAAAGTCTCTTGGTGTACAAAGTTTTGGCTGGTTTTATATACATCTTGTGAGGTATAATAAAACAATTTCTGCGTTCTTGAAATGCATCTCAGTCATAACTTTACAAGTTTGGGCATCAGATAAGGACACGGATGGCTCCCGACCTTGGGGAGAGCTAGTGTGGGCCAGTGTGTATATGTCCAGATGCCCGGCATGAGGAACGAGTGTTTCTATCTTCATGTGGTATCCAGCTTTGTGGTATTTTTGGGGAACACAAGCCTTTGGCCAAACATGTTTGATTGCAGCCATGTGCTGAGGACCTGCTTGTGGTGCACCTATCAATCTGTGGGATTGATCAAGGTTTTCCCTGGGCATGCATTTGTCTTTGGGTTAAGAGGGACCCCACCTGTGACCTGCTATTCGATAGGCATGTGTGTGGGTCACAGGGCCTGTCTGACCACGTATCTCTGACTCGGGGTTGATGGGGAAGTCACCTTGGGTTAGGCCTGGGCGGTGAACTCTGCTCCATATGCAAAGTTTTCTGCACTCCGCGGAGCTCGCGGAGTGCAGAAAACCGTTAGTGAGCGCGAGCTGCCGCCCGGGTAGAATTTCTACCCAGGTGGATGGAAGATCAGCACGAACGATAGTTCGCGCCACACTCCGCAGAGTTTTTTTGTACGTGGAACTCCGCCCAGGCCTGCCTTGGGTAAATCTGACAGTAATGGTGCGAGTTCACTGGAACTTCTGAAAATAATATGGCAATCATTTTTATTGACATTCTCAATAGTTAATGTAAAATTATCATAACATACATTGGTATGGTTTTGACCGATATTGACATAGTTATGCATTCCTAGATCATGAAGTACATTGACATCGTTTTTACTGGTAACAGCATTGTCATTCATATATGGATTATGGCATACATTGATATATTTACTGTCTGTGTCAGCATGGTTGTGCGGGCTCAGGTGATGGCACACATTGACATTGCATTTATTGATATTGTCATTGTTGGGCCTGCACATATCACAGTATTCATTGACATCGTATTTACCCATTCCAACAGTCTCAATTTAAGAATGAAGCGTGGGTCTATTCTGTTTAATTGTGCACATGGAAAAGTTTGTAGGTTAAGTTATAAGGTTTTAAGATAAGAATGAAGCTGGCATGATATTTTTGGATGGTACATTGCACTTTATGCCACTCATGAACGAAATAGGAGTTTCTTTGCTCATTTGGTATATTGCATCAATCATGTGATAACGTACATGTTAGCTATTAATCTAGGAGTGAAGCTGACACCACGAAGTTTGGAATCACCTTGCTCATAGTGCACTTTGGAACTGTTTTTATATTAAGTATCTTTATGTTTTAACATAAGAATGATGCTTATGTGATACTTCTATCTAGCATTATGTACTTTATGACTTTTAAGAATGAAGTTGGAGTATTACCGTGCTCATTTTGCACACTGTACCATCAACTAGATGTGCTTCTATCCAAGAACGAGGTACTCGATTTTGTTTGCTTATTTTGCACACTCAATTTACCATCAGCCGACATCCTGACCATGCTTTAATGTAATAATGCAAGAATGCCATTTCAGTTATTTAGGTTTTGTGTTTAGATTTTAGCATTAGTATGTTATTTTGACAAGTTTGATATAACAAACTAATGTTTGATTAAGTGCCTATTAAGCTTTTTTTTAAATTTATTTTCTGAATCTGCTGTGTACTTTTAATATTGTTAAAGTTTTAAATAACTAAACAATATAATTTACCCTACCTTACCCAATTGACATATTTAATTTACTTATAAGTCCATAGTAAAGCGGTACTACATGCACCCAGGCCCTGTAAATTAAATGCTAATAGTGGGCCTGCAGCACTGATTGTGCCACCCACTTGAGTAGCCCTTTAAACCTGTCTTAAGCCTGCCATTGCAGCATGTGTGGACAGTTTTAAACTGCCATTTCGACCTCTCAAAATAAACCTTTTGCCAGGCCCAATCCTTCATTTTTAATACATATAAGTTACCTCTAGAGTAGGCACTGGGCAGCCCAAAGGGCCGCGTGCAGCATATTTAAAAAGTTGGACATGTACTTTTAAATTTTACATGTCCTTGTATTGAAAAACTAAAACTCATTTTTCACTACTGTTATGCCTATCTCTACCATTGGATAACATTGGGTTACCTTATTACTTTGAAATTGTAATGAAAAATCATCTCTCATTGTAAGGTTGGTAAGGTTGGATTTTAAATCACAATTTTGAAACTGCCACTTTTAGAAAGTTGGCATTTTCCTGCCTTAGCCATTTAGTGACTGCAGCCTTTCTCTGGGTCCATGACTGGGTGTAACTGACAGGCTTTGTGTATTCCTCCTAGACAGCCACACACAATAGGGACTTAGGTGTGCCTGGATAGGCCATTACTGGCAAGCACTAACCAATTTGGTCCTGCAAGGGGCCTGATGAAGTCCAAGATGCTGGCTCCCAACTCCTACCAAGGCTCTTTCCATGTTCACCACACAGCCAGAACAAAGACACTCGAGGGGAAAGGGGAATGGGATGAAGAGAGAAAGAAGCAGCTGGGAGACTGATCTTAGGTTGCACGATGCTTCTGCCTAGTAGTGGTACTCTTCTTAATCCCACATGCAAGATCTGCAATGGTAAAGAGGGTTTTTAAAACATTGCATGCTCAAGCTACACCTTGTGCCTCACCCTGCCCAATGGGAACATAGTATGCACCTGCGTGTGTTCCCTTTCCCACTGTTGATGTACTCTCCCTCTCCTTGCTGTTGGTATGATCCTACTACGGCGTTAGAAAAGAAACATCAGCAATTAGCCTTTAGTAAGTCTGTGAGTAACCCGCTACGTTCTGTTTCTCAATATTCAGTTTACTGAACATAATATACCTTCCGGATTTTCCTGTCACTACGAGGTAGTGTTCATGCAAATACTTAAAACTCTAAAGATCCACTATTCACATTAATTTGTTTCAAAACAAATTGCTGTATCAGAATTACAATGCTTATATAGATCTTATTCATGTGTTTTTATAATGATAAACTTAACAATAAATAAGCAACACAGTCCAGGCACGCTGAAGTTAAAGTTAGTCTTTCTTCTAGGAGAAAGAGGGTTGCGGTTTGTGCTAAAGGTAACTTTTTAGGCCAAAAGTTAGCTGCTTTATTGGACAAGTTGTGGCGCGTTGTCACCTGGTAACTGTTGTCCTAATATTTGTCCTTTTCTTTCCTTGCAGGATTTCCAGGTATGAGGGCGGCGGCTTGACGGTGGAGCTCAGGAATCCAGGTGGGAGCAGCGACCAGAACTTGATCCTCTCCAGACAAGTATCTGTACAGCAACCAACTTCTGTAAGATGAGTGCTAAATCTCGCAAGATCTCGAACAAATTCACATCTTCCCTCATTTTCTGCTTGTGTAAATGTATGCGCTAAAAGAGCTTTCGCTGTCATAAAACTGAGGCTTTTGGGGGCAATTGTAGTTTTAACAATGTGTGCTTCTCAGAGAGCGCACACAGGACATGATTTACAGCTTCTGGTAATGTGGTGGGCTTGCAAACCTGACAGTACACCCATCCGAAGACTCCCCCAACTGGTTTTGGCTAGTCTGTGTTTCTTTGGTGAAATAAAGATACTAAACGTGCTGCATGGACATGTCCCGCCAGCTCCCATAGCGGTGCTGACCTGCTGCCCTCCTGCATGGGTGAGAAGGACTGGATCTGCAATCTGAACCCAAGACCCCCAGAGTGACTTCAAAGGCTAGTCTCTTGTAACAAGCACCTGGACTCTGCAACTGTGAGTCCTACCCTGCCACATTTTGCCACCCCAGTCATGGACCCTTGGAAGTGGGCCTGAAGGTGCTCTGCCAGCCCATCTGTGGATCCAGCAGAACCAAAGCATTTCCTCTGCTGTGCAGTGCAACCCTGAGCAGAAACGGCGCATCGCTTCTGCTATGAGGATTCTCCCAGCCCAAGGACTCTGCTCCAACTTCACAGCCTGCATTGGAACCAACACTGTGCAATGTATCAACAATACATTACCTTGCATCGCAAATCTCTCGTCCACGGCAGCCCCGACGATGATGCAGGTTCTTGTATTGCAGCACCTTGGATCTGACGCATCACCTCGGCTGCCCAACGCAATGTCAATGCCGGACTTCGTATTGCAAGCCCTCGTTGATGGGATCCTCGACGACGATGCAGGACTTTGATGGGCATGACCTCGCTACTCTCCTCAACCAGGACTTAAGGTACTCTTGATCAGCAGGCCTAACTGGGTCCCTGTAGCCGGCACACGCTCCATCATGGTCAGCCATGACATATGACTTTGGCCTGGTCCGGAGCAGCTAGATATCCACAGATAGTGAATTGTGCTTTTTTACCTAAATCTGTCAAATTGCATATCTACGGTTCTATTGAATGGATTTTTGTCATTTTGGTCTCGTTTTCTTTATGAAAGTAAAAGCTATTTTTCTAATGTTGGGTGGGATCCTTTTGTGATGTGTTTTCACTGTGTTACTGTTTGAAGTGTTGCACAAATACTTTACACATTGCCTCTGAGTTAAGCCGGACTGCTCTGTACCAAGCTACCCAAGGGCTGAGCATAGATTAATTTAGGGTTTGCCTGTGACATCATCCTGACAAGGGCTGTGATTCCTGGGGTTGTGGTTCCTGGGGTTGTGGTTCGTGCTTGAGTAGAGTTTCACCCCCTCAACCAGTACCCAATTTCACCCAGTAGGCCTGGCAGTAACACAAGTATTACAATCCATCTCCCCTGAACAGTAGGTCAATAAACTACAACTAAGTACAATGAAAATATGAGGGGCATAAAAAAGACGGCCATAAAAAGTAGAAACACAAATAAAAGTAAATGATCAGTGCATTTGTTCACCAAAAAGCTGAATGAGGGCAGGAAAATTCTCAGAGCATTTGAGCAAATGTCTCAAAACTCATAAGATGCTGCACAATTGTAATTTAAAGGACACATATCTTGTCTTCAAAGCCAAACTCATCTTCTTAAATGAACCAAATAAAAATGAACGAAGATGCTATTTGAAAGAGTGACAACATCTACTCTCGCCAAACCAGTGGAGATCAAATACATCTCCAAAAAAGATGGGAATACTTCTATGCCTTCTTGATCAAGAACGTGATGAAGCTAGAACGCTCTCTCTCACTCGTCCAACCAAAACCAGATTCTACAAAGCCCTCCCTCAAAAAGCTTAGGTCACTTGGTTTTCCTTTACTGAAGTTTCTCCAGTAGCATGGCTTAATAATGTTGCACAATCTATACACAATCTATAGCATGGCCTTGCTGTCTAAAGTCTTGGAGAGCTGTGAGGAAAATCAGCTCACACACTTGATTGAATAAAACAAACTTTTAGACGAGCTTTAGTTAGTTTTTTCAGATCAAGATGCAGCACCGAAACTATGACTTTAGAACTAGTTGATGACTTTCCTCATCTAGGAAATAAGTTACTACTGGCTTCTTGATTTGTCAGCTCCCTTTGACAGAGAAAAATATAACTTCCCTGAAAATCTCCAAAGATAGAGTTGGGATTGATGGCACAGTCCACACTTGGTTCTTTCTGTACTTGGAAAACATCTGTCAAAACATAAAATGGCCATCTTCCTCTCCATTCAGGTGACAATTAACAAGACGTTCCTCATAGATCTAGTCTCCCGCCTAGGCATCTCAACCTCTACAAGGTGCATCTAGCTTCCACTCTGAGTTGTTCTGGTATCTCATATCATTGTATGCTGAGGACTGTGAATGAGCTAGTCCTTTCAAAATGATGTTGAAGGAATGGCCAACGTTCTTGAGGAGGTTCAAAGGTGTATGCCTCACTACATCCTAAAGCTCAACCTTTTGAGTCTGCAAAATTCCTGTCTTTCATCAGGAAAGACAGGAAAATGAACCTCTGAGCACACACAAATGCTAAGGGAACACAACTTCAGCTAAGACCCCTGAATGAAATCAAAGCTTTCCTCCCAAATCCAGATTTTAAGTAAATAATGCAACCCTTCATACTTTTGAGACTATAATATGCTAACTCACTACCTGTCTGGAGGCTCAAATTACGTTCAGCCTCTCTTAAACCAGCCCTCTATCTAGCTGCCAAGCTGGCCATAGACAAAAGAAGGTTTTACCACATAACCATAATACTAATCAGGCGTTGGGAGAATTTCAATTATGTCAGAGTAATTTAGATAATTCTGCATTACTCTCTGACACAGAATTACAGATAGCACGATTATGCCCGCTTGCATAATTAAGAGTAATTTGGGGGAAAACAAATCCTACTGCAAGAGCACATTTAGCGAGCATGAGCGGCTGCTTGATACGTTGCATTTAGCTCTATTTTCTTAAGGCAAAATTCATCCTCACATCCATTTTGGATGCGAGGGGGCATTTTTGGGTTAAAAAAATAGAACTAAATGTAGCATACCTCTTCTTGCATAATCTCGTGGAATTTCTGGGGAATTCTGCGTGGTTATGATACACGGAGTTATGCCAACCCGTAATGGCTGATCTCATTGAAGTTGCTTCCCATAAAGTAAAAGGAACATCTTTAAACAGGAGTGCACCAAACACAACACCTTCTTTGTCGGACACCACCACCTGTGGAGCAAGGACAACATTCTCCTTGAAACTTGAAAATTTACGAAAGCTTAAAATAAACATTCTGAGGTAGGGAATGGAGGATTTGGTGTGCCATCCCTCCAGGCATTAGAACAATATAGTCCTATAATGCATTTAAAAAAAGAAGTGCACAGCCTGTCATTTCAATGCCATTTCTAGCTATAATTACTTTTCTGCTCTTATTACACCTGTACTGTTTCGTTTTGGACAATACTCCTTCCATACACAATGAACCCAGTCTACTCTTCATCCTAAATAGCTTCTTCCCTTATGTTATATATTGTTTAGATATCGTCTTAATTTGGGTATTAAATGTGTTCTATTAATTTTATATTATGATGATGCTATAATTGTGTGTTTGAGTTGTACAAAGGTTGTAAAAAAGTGTTCTGCTACCCATTGGTTCTATGTAGAACGGCTCATAAAGAAATAGTTAATCTGCACTTTAGGTGGATGAATTGATGACGGTG
Organism: Calotriton arnoldi; assembly: GCA_963921515.1. Taxonomy (NCBI): domain Eukaryota; kingdom Metazoa; phylum Chordata; class Amphibia; order Caudata; family Salamandridae; genus Calotriton; species Calotriton arnoldi. Next base: position 3,959,992 of record CAWUFW010000089.1, on the reverse strand, counting down.
CAGAAATCTCAGCATCTTGGCCTTTATCCAAGGACACACGGGGTCCAGGTGTTAATGTACATAAAAATATCTAAGGTTAAACCCAAAAGTATCATTTTTATTAATGGGTACCCTTGATATGATTAAAAACGATACAAGTGGGTGTATGGAGAAATACAATGATTCGCCTAACCACATATGACTGCCAACATTTTTCGACCAGTAATTAAGCCGGTGTAGGTCAACGGTCTTCTTCATGTCTCAGGAACTTCTCTGCCTAGCTTTTGCATACATTCCATGCATGTGAATGAGACATAAGGGTCTCATAACTTTCTTTAGTGGTCCATCACTGGTACCCTATTTATGGATAATTATGGGCCTCATGGACTGGATAGGGGGCACCTCCCCATTAGTGTCACATTCGTCAAGGGGTGGGTGCTGCATTTTAACCTAGCTCACCTCCTATCTGCCATATCTACGGTTTGAAGAACGTGCTTGGGTATTCTCCTCTGGCTCGCTTGTTGTTTGCACAGTAGCTTTAAGGTGCCACAGACTTCACCAGTTCTCTTTTGCAGTCTCATGGTGGTCTGATCATGTAATCAGCCACTAGACATTCATGATCTTAAATTGTTTTAAACCACCAGTGCCAACCAGCTCTTGGTTTGGCCACATCAAATAGTGGAATTGAATATAATAAAAAGTGGACTTTTTAGATGCAAAATAGTTGTCTGTCTTTTTGTCGAGATCACTTTGCTGAGATTCTTTAACCCATACTTATGTTCATAATGAGTCTAAAAGCCTCAGAAAGCAACCTGCTGTTGAATGGAAATCCAGGGCCTGCTGAAGCTGTCGTATAACATTGGCCCACTTGCCAGTCACAGCAAATGGCATGATTTATTGATGAATCTGATAGCGGAGGGAGGGATGGGCATTCAATTGGCAAAACAGTGGTGCGACATAAAAAATAAGCACAATAATTTGTCAGCTAAAACTCTTTTGAGAACCAAGTCCCCCATTGGAGCAAATCAACAAAAGCAAACGGACTAAATGTCACAGATTGTGGAACTGAGACCTTCACAAAGCCCCGCCGGTGGGTCCAAATTCTATCGACCTTTTTAAAGTGACCCGAGCAGTCTCCTTCGTAAGGACAGCACTTTCCCTCTCCTGAGTTTCACTTTTACCAATCATTGTCATAAGGAGCGCAATTCGCTTTATTTTCTGTTAGCAAAGAAGCGCTGCACTTTCCAGAACGAAACGAAGAAAAGTTCCCTCTTGTCGCAGCACAAAGGGGACGTCTTATCAACAAGGAAAACTAAATAGACCAATAGCAGGGTGTATTTAGATCTGTATTTCAACAAAAAATGAACTTTCAGATCGCATTCAATTTGCCAAATGATATGTTACTTGCAAGACGTTATTCACTGACTGTATAATGGGCATTTGACGGTTTCACTTGCATTTTTATTAACGCCTGTTTTGCTTTTTTACAAATAACCCTTCATGTCTTCATGCCCAACACTTAAGAATAGCAGCATACTCATAAGGTCTTCAACTCGTGTAACAACGCACTCATTCTAAAACAAAAGTGAAAAACTGTTCAAATAAAAATTCCGTCTCCTAAGGATAAAAAACAAAGGTCATCATTAATCACACAATGCAGGACAATTTACTCAGCACAGAACTTGTGCAGAAATTAAAAAGTTCCTTCACCCTGAGGGCAAAACAGACTATTGTCTTCCAAGTTTTGACAATTAAACGTTAGTCATTCCTTTACTAATGTTCTACTTACCCATATTGCCAAAAATGCCTCGTTTTCAAATGCCTAGCCCATTGTTAATCATTTTGACATACCTTCCAGTAACTATGACGTTTGAAAAAACATCAGAGATTGCGAAAACCAATATGTTTGATAAAGCACCACTCAAGTTCAAAGTCAGCTCAAAAACGAATTGAAGCAAGTTAAACCCATTAACTCTTCACCCCAGCTCAATATTTCACGCTTACGTGTCATCTCCGTACTGACGGGTGGGGTGTGGCACAAAACCATCCGAGATATACTTACCACCCTGAAGTTAAGGAGAGTACAGTAAACAATAAGTGCCCGTACAATTTCAGCAAACGAGAAGATAAAACCCGGATGCCCCTACCCCTGTGAACAAGTGATTTATTATGAAGTAAATGTAAGTTATGCATGCCATTCTTTAGGTTTTGTCTTAATGTCTCACTAAACACTTAGGGGGATATGTACAAGGAAGTGGCAGAGAGAGGCATTAGCCTTACTGGCTTAACGCCTCTCTCCTCCACTTCTGAAACGCAAGGCTGCACCATATTTACAAGAATGTGGTGCAGCCTTGCGTTTCCCCCTGCGATGGCACTAAGTTTAGCAACTTAGCGCAACTTGCAGCACACAGGATAGTGACAAAATGGCATTTAAAAAAAAAGTTTTTTCATGTACAGGAAGGGACACCTTCCTGTACATAAACAAACCATGGCATTTTGCTTTTTCCATGCGTGCTGCACAAGGCAGCACACATGGAAAAGCAAAAAAGGAAGAGAAATAATGCATTTCTCCTAGTTTCGCCAACTTAAGACCAGTTTTTACCTGGTCTTAATTTTGGTGCTGTCTCCTATGTACGCCACCCTTGTACATAGGGGGCAGCGTCAAAATGAATGGGTGTTGCAGTGGAACGCCCACTGCAACACCCACTGCTCCCCCTTTTCACGCTAACCATAGCGTGAAAGGGGGCCTTATGTACAAGGCAGCGTTAAGCCACGTTGAGTGGCTTAACGCTGCCTTGTACATAAGGCGCAGCCCCTATCGCCACCACAACGTCAATATTGGTGACTTTGTGGTGGCAATACGGGCTTGTACATATGCCCCTTAATGTTCTTAATCAATAAGTTACTTCACTTTGCTACATTTTAAGTAAATGTTTTGAATCTTTGAGGCTTGGAATTGCAGTCCATCTACCCCCTTTGCTCAGCAATTGTAACTATTCATCGAACGACAGTATTTTCAGTGCACACATAAAAAAATGAATAATCCTTAATTATTCCTAACTGTCAAGTAGCCCATCTTGTGCGCGAGTCCTTCGATATAGCGGTTATGAGGAACCCTTTTCAGTCATAGCCTTACCAATCGCGTTTGATTTGTATTGCTTCTTCTCCATAACTTTGCATTTGAAAAGTAAGCATGCATAAGTGTCACGTGTCCTCGGGTTATGTGTCATATTGGAAGCCAGCCCTTCATTGTGATAGTTCTAGTTATAAAGAAAACTCAAAACTACAAGTCTCAGAATGCAATGAGAAATAAAGGGCAGGGCCAGTCAGCGAAGGGTGGACAATTTGAGATTCCTTCAGTAAAAGGCGCTAAAAAGATAAATTAGAGCAATGGTATTTATGCATTGACTTTATTATTCATTGTATAAGAATACATTGGGGGTGTGGGGGAGGCCAGCAATTGGAATGTATATTTTGTGGACTTATGTACCATTCTATGAGTAAGGGGTCTCACCACACATGCCAAATGCATGCTTTACATGGATATGTATGTGAACTGTCAAAAACCACAGTACAGTTTTCAAAAGGCAGTGCTATCTTAAGGATTTGGGGGGCCTGAGCAAAGCAAACCCAAGGAGATGATGGATGGAGTGCTGAAACTTTTCAGACACTCTGCCCCAGTCACTATTAGATCTGGGTTGAATCCATCATCGTTCTTTAGCTCACTACGCCACCCCAGTTCAGACCCAGCCATATGCAAATCAGTCTTGACCTTGTTTCTCATGGGAACAGTCTAGCCCGAACTGCCAAGCCAGGTCTTCCCTGGACCGTAAACAAGCATTCTGGGACTAGTTTCAGGGTAACACCCCTAATCAGCTACGCTAGCTTGAATCCAGAGGCAAAGTGAGCAAGGGTCCCACTTATGGGCATTTTCTGCCAACTTAGGGCGATCAAAGCAAACACAAGGAGATGATGGACGGAGCGTTGGAACTTTTCAGACACTCACCCCCAGTCACTATTAGATCTGGGTTGAATCCATCATCGTTCTTTAGCTCGCTTCGCAACCCCAGTTCAGACCCAACCATATAGATGCAAATCAGTCTTGACCCTGTTCCTCAGTCCAGCCCGAACTGCATGCTTTACATGGATATGTACATGACTGTCAAAACCCACAGTACAGTTTTCAAAAGGCAGTGCCATCTGAAGGATTTGGGGGGGCCCGAGCAAGACATATTTTTGGGGCCCCCAGTACACAACAAATTTTGAATTTTATTTCCCAATTCCTGCTAATTCAAGCCCACATGATGCCAAGCAGTATTACATTATATGTTCAAGTTTAACAGTGTCACACAAAAACAGTTGTTAAAATACATCTTACCCAGAGTTACCAAAGTCTCTAAGGGGTACAGGGTAAAAAGTCAGAGGTAGGCAGAGTGGGAGGCTTATACAAAGAAAAAGAATAGACCGAGGTCAAAGAAAGAAAGATCACTTTCCCAGGGGGCCTCTTGAAAGGTGTGGGTCCTGTGACAATTACCCACTTTGCCTATGCCTTAATGTCTCTACCATAAGGCAAACTGCTCTAGGCTTTAAAAAGACACATCCCTGGCTCAAGCTGTCAAACAGAACAGGAACCCACCTGTTAGTTATAGACTGCTGGGGATCCAATACAGAATACTCATACTCAGCCTAACGGGACTTGCACCTCAAAAAATACTCGACATTTACAATGTGCGGATAATTTATAATAAATATGAACATGCCTTGATGAAGCTGATAGATATGATTTTTAAATAATTGTCGAAGTGTAACTATGTGAAAGGGTTAAGTGAGTCGTAATTGCCAATGTCTTGTTTGACCTCACTTTGTTTGCTTGCGGGAACGATAAACGTGGAGGGGGTTAGCAGTGATTGTGAAACTGTCCATAAAATGTGTGAACGTTTTAGAAGATTTTCATCCTGACATCATAACACTCCAGATCAAACTGACAGACTGGATGAGATTAATCAGGCATTAACTTATGTGCTACAGACTTCCTAGGAACTGCCCTAAGGAGACACTTGAATGTGTCAATTCACATTTAACTCCATTTCATTGACGATATCATTTATATTTTGTCGGGAGACTTAAATGTTCAATTTGATTTTGTGTCAAACTCCATGCAAGCAAACTTCTTGGCTCTGCATACTTTTAATATAATGGAAGTTGCTCAAACACATATAAGGGTTCATATGTTGCATGTGGTGACAGTGACGTAAAAATGAGCCAACTTCTGCAGTACCTTGGGCAGACGATCTTATATTACAATTTGGCTGGGCAATGTAGCAATTACTTAATAGGAAACAGGCAGCTGGGACAACTGAACTGTTCCAAAATGTGCATAATTTTGATGTTCATATGCGGTTGATTCTGAAGGTAAAGGGATACTAAGTAGGGGTGGGCGATAAATTCCGCCCTGCCAGCGGGGATTTGCCTATGCAGAGTTCCGGCAAAACTTCACCAACCGCTGCATGTTGGAGATTTTTCTTGCACTCGGCTTGCCAGTTATGTTGGAGATCGTGAACAAGAACTAGTGTCCCCTAACATGATTTTCAGGCGCTAGGATGACAACTGGGGAGATTTTCTCAAAGCGGGCGTTCGTGGGCAATCACAACCATTCACAGTGAGAAAGTTGCCGCTTGTGGTGAGAAAGCTGCCGCTTGGGTAGAAAATCTACTCGAGTGACAGCATGGAAGCAGCACTGTCTGGCTCGCCGAATGATGCAGTTTGCACTGATTTTTCTGCGTGACCAAGCTGCCGGTGCTGAATCACCGTGGCTTGCTGATTCCGCCCACTCATGGAACTCCACGGAATCTCATGGAGTTTTTATGCGTCTCCGTAGGATTCTGCGGAGTGAAACTCCATGAGTTTCACCCAGTATTTGATTTGGTTATTTATAGAGTGCGACTATCACTCTGAAAGGAGCATCCTGGCGCTATGCGGGAGAGAGAAAAGGAAGACAGGTACCCCAAATATATGAGTGATGAACAAAGTGCATCTGAGGATCAAAAGATCCAAGTCTTCAAGGCCTTTCTGAACTGGGTTTCTGTTTCCATCAGCCTTAAGTGTGTTGGCATGAGGTTCCAGGCTCTGGTTCCTAGAGCTGCTTAAGATTTACCTCCTTTGGTTTTGCACCTAAAGGCAGGGGGTTTAAGAAGATTTGCTGATGCGGATCTGAGTATCCTAGCAGTGGTGTAGGGGGTGAACCTGGCCGAGTGATTTTTGGGTCCTAGGTTTCTAAAGGCTCTGAAAGTGATTAGCAGAACCTTGAATAGGATTCTCTTTTGCATAGGCAACCAATGGAGAGTTTTGAGGGCTGCTGAGGAGGATGATCTGTGGGGTAGTTTTAGCACTAAGCGGGTCGCAGCATGCTGTACCACCTGTAATCTCTTAAGTACTTGTTTGTTTACTCCTGCGAGTAGGCTGTTGCAGTAGTCTAGTCTAGACAGAATGAGTGCCACCGCAACTGTCTTCCTCGCAGAGAATGGAATGAAATCAAAGAATGTTTTAAGGGTTTTGATTATGTTGAATCACGTCCCCGCCACCATCATGGTGTGAGGTTGAAAAGAGGGTGAGGCATCAAATTTCACTCCCAGATTCTTAGCTACTTCTACTGTGTTTGGTATAGTGGGTGCGTCTTCCGGCCACCATTGGCTCGGCTCGAAGGGATTATCCTTTCCTATCAGCAGGATCTCGGTTTTATCCGTATTGCATTTAAGGTGGTTGAGCTTCATCCAACGGATGACCTCTGTGAGGCAAAGCTTAAAATTAAGTTCTGCATTATTAGAGTCTTTGTCTAAGGCCAGGATCAGTTGCGTATCATCTGCATATGATGTTGTTTCAATGCTAAAAGAGGCTATCAATGAGATGAGAGGGGCCATGTAGATGTTAAGCAACAGTGGGCTAAGAGACGAGCCCTGCGGGACGCCCGATGTGATGGGCCGTTCAGTTGAAAGGAAGGTTCCTAGGGCCACTGATTGCCTGCGGTTGGTAAGTAAAGACTTTATCCAGGCTAGTGCGGTACTGGATATGCTGCTGTTTTTTATCCCTGTAAGGAGGATGTCATGTGAGATGGTGTCAAATGCGGCTGACAGGTCTAATTGAATCAGCACCGCCTTCTTACCTTTATCTAGGGTTAATTTTAATGTGTCAACTATTTCCAATAGTGCAGATTCAGTTGAGTGTTTAGGGTGGAAGCCCAATTGGCGGGGCTGAAGAATCTTGGCGTTCTCAAGAAAGTCAGTTATTTGTCTGTGATTTTGCCAAGAATGGGTAATAACAATATTGGTCGAAGGTTTGAAAGTATGGATGGATCCATGTTCTGTTTTTTTTTAAGTGGTTTGACTATAGCCAGTTTCCATTCAGCAAGGACTATACCTCTGGCCAGCGAAGAGTTAACTATCTTGTTAATTACAGGATTGACGATATCTATGATTTTATGGAGGACCACAGGTGGACATGCGTCAAAGGGGGAGCAAGATTTGCAGGCAATTATTGCTTCACGTGTCTGCTCGAGTGAGAATTTTCCAAAAGCCTGTAGGAGAGGTCTTGTGTGGTTGGGGTCAGGCTCTAATTCTAAGTGCTGTGTGTGTGTGTGTGTGGTGTTAAAATCTTTTTGTATATTGAGGATTGTTTCCTCAAAGAAGACAGAGATCTTATCACATAGTGTCTGTGAGGGGGAATTTCCCTACCTGACATTTTTGGGTCGGTAAAGGACTTTACAATTGTAAAAATCGTTTTCTGGTCATAGTGGGCGTCTAGTATTTTTTTTGAGAAGTACTCTTTTTTTGCTAATTTAATGTGCAGATGATATTTTTTTCTACTCGATTTGAAGAAGTTTAAGTCATCTGAGGTGTATGCTCCTCCATTTCCGTTCCAGTTGTTTGCACTGGAGGTGTAGCTCTGCTAGTGTGGGCCTATACCAAGGTGCTGAGATTTTAGATTTTTGCTTATTTGTTGGTAGTTCTAGCGGGGCTAGCTCACTGCTAATCAATGTCATCCACGTGTGGAAGAGTTGCGTGTCTTCCAATGTGTCTCCTGATAGAATTGGGGTAGATGTGCTAGCCAGGTGTGGCAGCTTTGGGTTTAATACCAGTTTGGCCCATTTGCGCCTTGGCGGTGGGGGGGGGGGTATTTGCTTAAGAGGGTGTTTGGCAACTGACATCTTAATGTTGAAGGGAATCAACCTATGATCTGACCAGACGTGAATGATTGGGATGCTGACCGTTAATGAGGTGGAGCTGGAGCAAACTCCATCTAATGTGTGACCCGCCTTGTGTGGAGGCGCTGAGACCAGTTGGTGGATTCCAAGAGTTTCTAAGATTTCGAGAAAGTTGTCTAGTCCTGGTTCTTTCCGGCATTCTAGGTGGAGATTGAAGTCTCCTAACAGGGTAAAATTAGCAAACCGAAGCGTAAGGTGACCTAGTGTATCTCCTAGCGATTTCAAAAATTCAAGGCTAGGGCCGGGCGGGTGGTAGATCAAACCTCCTGTGAAGGAGGAAGAGGTATTGAGTTTGAAGCAGAAACCTAGGCTTTCTGCCCCTTTCAGGGAAGGGAGGTCAAAGTTTGTGCATTGCAAGGAGTTGCAAAAAATAATGGCCAATACCCCTCCTCTAGTTTCATCTCTGTCGGGTCTACAAATGGTATAGTTGTGGGGTAGTGCTAGCGCAATATCCAGGTGCACCATTCCTTCAGCCATGTTTCGGTGATAAAAAGGATATCGAGTTGTAGGTCAACGATCAGCTCTTTAATGTCTTGTTTACAGAGTGAGCGTGCATTAATGAGTCCCCCCTTTAGTAGCGAGTTACTCAGTGCCCTGGGTCTAGTATCTGTGGACTTGGGGCTGGTATCTAGGAGAGGAGTTGAGTTGGCCTAACGGCTAGGGCGGTCGACCGCGAATCTGGGGAACCGGGTTCGAGTCTCGGCAATGACGCTGAACATCCTGTGATTCTGGGCAAATCACTTAATCTCCCCGTGCCCAACAAAAAAACCAAACAAAAAAAAGAATGTGTTCTCATGTAACGCAACGGATGCTATGTAAAGCGCTCTTATACCCGATACCTTCGGGTCAAGTTCGCGCTATATAAAACTCCGTAATTTTTTTTTTTTTTAAATCTGTGCATTTAAGCACTGTTCTGCATTTGAGGCAGGCTAAGGGGCCTTTGACTTTACAAGGTGCCAAACGACATTCACATTTTGTGCTGGTGTTAAACGTTTAAAAAATGTTTGATGACATTGAAATATCTGGGGGCAGTTGAGCAGCGTGGATGGCGCTGGTCGCGATCCAGAGACAGGAAAGGTCAGACTGCACACCTTACTGCCCTGCTTTAAAATCGGCTGCACCTTCGCAAATGCTTATGCTATTTGTAGTGTTTTACAAACGATTTTAAAGGATTGATCTTGCCTTTTATAGCATTTTATAACATTGTTGGTTTGTCTTTTCTTAACAATATGGGGGGAATCTAATTGAACCAAATGCTACTGAAGGGAGTACTGCTTACCTTTAATCTGAATTGAATTAATTGAATTGGACATTACATGGAGTCCTTGCATTCTGGACGTTCAGTTTGCGCATTTCCTTCTTTGAAAAAGAAGTCACTTGCACTTTGCTTCCCCTCCCTTTCCGGGAGGAGAAAGGCCCGTTCGGAGCTGCCATTTTGGGTCTGCAGCGCTCTAGTGGTTGGCAGGCTCCAGTACTTAATGGGCCTTCCAACTCGGATGTGCAGTGAACGCACCGTCGGCGTACGGAATGTGCGCCAAAGACAAGCCCGTCTGGGCCTGTCTGAGCCCGAAACAGTATTACTGAGCAAGTTCCCCTTGCTTGAGTGATGAGGGCTGCCTGTTGTTGACTAAGAGTAATAAGCCTTCAGGTTCTGATGCTGAAATTATTCCATCAAAGTCACATAAGGATTTCCAGTTCAATTCATACTATTATGCCTGGGGTATTATTAACCCCTGAGTAGGTACTGGTTGTGTTCCAAATGAATTAAAAAATACATTAATTTGTCTGCTATTAAAAGACCCTCATTGGACCTAGAATGCGCTGATAATTACAGACCACTATCTCAACTACTGGTTATGGCTAAACACCTGAGCTGGCAATTTTTAATCAGCTATCTGCTTTTGTAGAATCCACCACTAACTGCAGACAGGTTTTTGCGCAGGTTGTAGCACTGAAGGTGTGATGACCGCAGTGTTGGAATACCTGTGCTGGTATGCAGATCAGTATGTTTCAGCAGCACTGATCCTACTGGGTCTGCCAGGGGCCTTTGATACTGTTGACCACCAAGGGCCCTATTACAGATAGGGCGCACTTTTCCTGTTTGCTCCATGGCGCACCTTAAAGCAGGTGTGCAGGGTGCAAAAAGGGAAAGTGCGCCCTATTAGGAAGAATGTTTTGCCTTCAGGGCAGCTGTGAACTTGTGAGAGAAATATGGAGCAGCTTTTTAAAAGCAGCTCCATGTTTCGCTGTGCAGGCGGCAACCTGCCTGCACTTTTAAGAGGGTAGGGAGATACCCTTGCAGGGGGGTGCAGTGAGTGACTGCACCCATCTGCAAGGGGATGTCTGCGGGTCCATGAGACCCCTCCAGAGGGCTGCCTTTTAGTGGTGCATTTTCTGTGCACCTCCTAAAGGCACGTATAATCTGCGACAACATCGGTAATATGGCACGGGCATAGAAGCAAAGAGAACCCCTCATTTGCATAGGGCCACACCACCATGCAAATGAGGAAACGCCCTCTCTTGATAGCGCTGGCACTACATGTGCACCAGCAGTATCTGTATTACAGAAGGGGCAGCACAAGCGTCTGCGGACCCTTCTGTAATACCAAAGTGCCCCGAGGATGCACAAAGTGGGCTCAAGCATCTGTTGCACCCCATTGGCACTTCTGTAATATGGGCCCAGGTACTGTTGAATCTCCTGGAGCACTTCGGTTTCAGAGGCACTGGAAAAGCGCACTACTCAAGTCATTCTGGGTTCTTATATCAGATACAAAAACACTAACATCAGAAGCTCCTTGGAGTTAAGTATTGTCGCCCCTGCATTTCAATTTATATGTGGTATCTTGATCTAGTCTTTTGGAGTTACTGTTATGATGTATGGTGGTAATGCTCAGATCCTAATTGTGGTTGGCAGGGATCCTTGCACGAGAGCGGGAAAGTGATGTAGTAGTCTCACTAACATTCAGCAATTGATGACACAGAACCATTTGAAACTGAATGGGGGGAAAAAACTGAAAGTTTGTCTCCATTGCAGTCTATACTGATATGAAATCATATGTTCTGACCCATTTTATTAGGACAAAAACCTAGTCCAGTCAAGTGTGTAAAAAACTTGGAAGTTAAGTTTGATTCAGACATTCAAGGAAGATCAAGAGAATTGAGTAGTAAAGATCTGTTTTTACTGGATAAGGGTTTTGAAAAGCATAATCGGTCTAATTAGATAAGGGATAAAGTAACCCCTGCCGTCCATAATAAAGAAATTGCAAGTCACCTAGGAGTTCCACAACCATATAGAGGAATGATGCTGAAGGCTAAGTTCCTTCTTAAGGTTATGGAACTCCAAGGTGACTTGCAATATCATTATCATGTATGCCAGGGGGTACACCATCGCCTTTCCCATAAACCACTTAAAGCCTTGGTGCATAGCTCTTTCAAATGAAAGAGCAAATATGTCTGCAAACATGAAAAATAAAAATAAAGCCTCTAGTGCAAAATGAAACACATCAAAAACCTGTGAGATATTTGTTGCAAACGGATATTGGAAACAGTTCAATACAAGTATGTTTGACCTGGCATCCTTGGCGTGATTTCCCATGACTTTTTGCCTTCTGACCTCCTGCGTTTGACTGTTTTTGCTGACTTCTTTTTTGCTGGTTGTAGAAACCAGTGCTATAGTGCTTGTACTCTTTAACTAAAACACAGTAACATTGGCGTATGCACAATTGACGTATTTGGTTACCTATTAGTCCTATTGCCCTACATGTGCCCATGGCCTGGAAATCAAATGCTACTAGTGGGCCTGTAGCACTGTTTGTGCCACCCACTTAAGTAGCCCTTTAAACTTTTCTCAGGCCTGCCACTGCAGAGTCTATGTGGTTGTTTTTTGTGTATATTCTTTTAACCCCTTTGGTTTTGCTATGTAGTTTTAAACTGCCAAGCCGACCTGGAAAGTTAACCTACTTGCCAGGCCCAAGCCTTCCTTTTTATTACATATAGGTCACCCCTGTGGTAGGCCCTGGACATCCCATGGGCAGGGTGCAAGGTATTTAAAAACTAGGACATATACTTGTAAGTTTTACATGTCCTGGTATTGAAATACTCTTGAATTCGTTTTTCAATACTGCAAGGCCTATCTCTCCCATAGGATAACATTGGGACTGCCTTATTACATTCTATGAGTGTAGTTTCCAGTTGAGAAAAGATAGGAAATCCAAATTTGGTGTCTCTGGACTCACAATTTAAAAACACATCTTATAGTGAAGTTGATTTTTAGATTGCAGTTCTGAAAATGCCTATTTCGAAAAGTTGGCATTTTCTTACTTAAACCATTTGGTGCCTTCTGCCTGTCTCTGGAATACACATTTGGGATGGGTGACAGCTAGCTTCCTGCCTTCCCTCTGGACAGCCACAGACAATGGAAGGATAGGTGTGACTGAGTAGCCATCTGCATGTTGATGGGTCTTCCTGAGCAGGATGGGAGAGAGGAGCTGACACTTTACACCTGAAAGAGGGTGTCCTGTCACTACACAAAGGAATGCATACTCCCCTGTAGTGAGTTTGGAGCCGGGGCAGGAAAGGCAGGGTCTAGTTCACTTTAAAGCATCTCTTTGAAGTATCCCTACTTGAAAGGCCCAACTGGGTATAAGTACTGGACCTCTAACACCACGAACTCAGAACACTTCTGGAATTGAGGACATTCTACCAGCAAGGAGGACTGCTGAGCTGCCAGGAGGAACTGCCACTTTGCTGAACTGCTTTGCTGTGTTGCCCTGCTGCTGCTTCCCTGTAAGTGAGACGGATTGGACCTGCTCTCTACATTCTAGAACCTAAGTTTCTTCAAGGGCATGTTGAAGTCTCAGGGATATCAAAGAATTCACTTTCACTTTCATCTTCAGCCCAGCACGTGGATTTTACTTGCTGTAAATCTTGCTCTGCAAAGTGGTGCCAACCCAGTCAGTCCAGGGCCCTTGGAAATGAGTTTAAAATGCGACATCTGCAAGAACCTGCGCATCGACCCCGCTGTGCTGGTTGAAACCAACGTATTGCCTGCTGCGAGATCGGGATCAACGTATCACTGCTGCTGCAGGGACTGAGACTGGCGCATCGCACTCAGAACCGGCGCATTGCCTCTGGAATCGCATCTTCAGAACCAACGCATCACCGCCACTGCGTGGAGAAGATCAACACATCGCCCCTGCAGCATGGATCAACCTTGCACATTGCATTCGGAACTGCCGCACTCTGGAATCGGCGCTTTGTCAATGGAACAGATTCATCACCACTACTGTGTGGAGAAATTTGGTGCAGCCCCTCAACTGCGTGGGGCTCATCGACGCATTGCTCAACTGCACCCTGCATTTTGTGTTGCGACAAGGACTAAGTTACTTTTGCTCAGCGGGGCCCTGCTTGGGTCCTGTAGCTGGCCTGTGCTCCATCGCGGGTGGCCTGAACTCTTGACTTTGGCCTGGTCCGGCGCGACCATTTTTGACCACTTAAACGCTATTTGCTTCTAAGCGCTATTTTGACACTTATTTAAAAAAAATTATATTTTGACTTCTACTTATTGGATTGTTCTCATTTTGGTCTTGTTTTGTTAAGAATAGAATAATCTACTTTTTTTAACTGATGTCGAGTTTTTTTGTGGTGTTTTCACTGTGTTACTGTTTGCGTTGTGCACAGATAATTTACACATTGCCTCTTCGTTAAGCCTGACTGCTCTGTGGCAAGCTACCAGAGGGTGAGCTGAGGTTAATTTAGAATGTGTTACTGACTTACCCTGACTAGGATTGTGGTCCCTACTTGGACAGGGTGCATACCTCTGCCAACTAGAGACCCAATGTCTAAGAAAGTAAATGAAAAAAAAAAGCTGTAGTAGCTCGTAATGTGTAGAAATATGCTGAAAGAGTCTAGCTTTTCTCTATCTAAGGAGTACAAAAAATCAATATATTTTCTCTCCTTGTCATTGTCAGCTTTTAAAATAGACCAAAAGAAAGAAAAGCAATGTTCCGTTTTCATTGCTCTTTACAGCTGCTTCAGTTATGCCCCATGACCCCACCTGCCTTTCACCTTGGTTTTTGTCTGGCAACAGGCTGACATCAGAACTCGACTGTAATAACTTTTATTAGTAGAGTTCTGACATGTTTTCTTTATAATCGGCGTGTTGGTGCGTCACAACTCACAAGTTTCTGATTATAAAGAAATTAGACTACCGTTTATAGAGGGATTACAGAATCCCGTGTGTTAGTTATACTCCGATGCAGAATATTCCTTATGAATCTCAGCCAGGCTACATTAATGTTATGACCTGTACCTCTGGCACTTCAAACTAACTTAATATTTAAGCTTCATCTGGTGCAAAATGCAGCAGCCAAACTGAATTTTAATATGAAGAAGTGTGAGTCTATATCTCCAATCTTGACTAAATTGCATAAGAACCAAGGAGATTTTTGTTTACAAACCTAGTTGTTCCTTAAGATCAGAGGGATCTTCCCACCCCCAGAAATCGAAAGTGTTGCCACATCACATTACTTTGGGGGATCGGGCCGACTATGAATTAGTATTCCATTGAAATTGTGAACAGAACCTTCATCGTTGAAATTAAGAATTGTGTTGAAGACCTAGCTGTATACCAGTTCTCTGTTTTTTCTCTATTTCATTTTCACTCTCGTCTTACAAACCTTGCATGACATAAATTATGGTCGATTAGTGCCTAGGCTTTAAGGTTATAATTTTACACTGACCAAATACAAATACACCATCGTGCCAAGAACAAACCTTTGGCTTTGCCATTGCTGGTTTGTTTTGGAATTGAGCTGGTTGGAATCCCACAGTGTTTATCCCCTACATTCCGCGATGTTGCTTCATTTTTTCTAAATTATCGCCCCATGTTAATAAAAATTTTAATAATTGTTTCCTGCGGCAGAAAACTACAAGCCTTCCAAAACTGCAATAATCTGAAGTTTTAATTTTGTTTGAAGGATGAATAAAGGTGTTTACTATTGTTAACAGCTTCACACCACTTAATTTCTTCTGTGCTTTTAATAGACTGAGGTAAATGTGGTTGTTTTTTGTGTATATTCTTTTAACCAAGCAATTTAATGGTTGACATTATAGAAACTTAACCCATCCTTTGCTCCTCCACTAATTTGTCCACTGATAGCATCTGGTTGAAATAAGCGAAAGCTCCAATATTTATCCTCTTTCAACTTTCACTTGCCAGATCAGTATATTGAGTGATTTTGAGTTTGATGTTGGGGTTTCCCTAAGGATGTGTCCTGAAGAAGGGTGTGTAACTGTGAAACATCAAGAAGTGTGACGTGTATTATGGCTGTCTTTGTCGGGTGGATCACAGTTAGGGTATGGGTCTTTTAAGTCACTCATCCAAATGAGATAATTCATATGCTTGGAGTCTTGGTAGACTTTTTGCTCAATGAATAATATGCACTTCCTGTTTGTTCCACGGGTGTTTATTAGACATGGACGACATTTTAATTAAGTTGGCGTAGTATGCATGATTTGCAAAATTATGCCATTACTCCACTTTACGTAATTACGAGCCTTTTGTTGTAAAAATATACAGCGAACGTGCAATTTTCTGTAAAAATGTATATTAAATGCACAGGAACAACAGAATGCCCACAGCGGTTGTTTGTGATGCCTATGTTTAAGTGCGTCCGCAGGCAATTTTTTTTCACAAGGACGCATTTCGTACTAAAATGTAGCGCAAAATGACGGATTTGCATTTTGAGTAATTATGCCTAATTTAGTGTAATTTTGCCATAATTTAGCGTAATTACGTGAAAGCAAACTATGTGAATTTTCCCCACCACTAGTATTTATGTGATTGGGTCTGTGGAGCGGATGAAGCTGATTGCTTTGCTGAAAGTGTGAGTATAAAATTAGGCTGCTGTTTTGACTTTCTGTGAAATCCTATGGTAAGTGTTGTCTAGGTCAAGTGAGGTGACTAACTCTCTGTAGGACAGTACTGTGTTAATAATATATCTCACACTATGTCACCTGCTTATTTTTCTCCCTGAACCCTCGTCTCTGTCTTGTTATCCTATCCAGCAGTAAGTGTATTTTCTAACCTTCTGATCACTATAGTGGACTCTTCAAGTCCATGTAGGCTTGCTGGTTCTATTCATTTTTGTGGTCATGGTTGTAAACTCCATAGTTCTTTCTATGTTGTGTGCTTGCCGGTCTCATGTCTTTGAGTATGTCAGTAAGAAGATGTGTGTGTTGTGGGCAAGAGGATGTATGCCTGTTAGTTTCATTTGACATGAGGTAATGATACATGTGGTTTCGTGTGTAGAAATATGTTGCAATATGTTGAGCTCTAAAAAGTTGTGTCGAAATAGGATGAGTGTGGTGTTGTGGGCAGGATGATATGTGGAGAAGGTTACAACTGTAGAGACGGTTTTTGAAATAATACTACTAGAGGTGTGGAAATGTTTGATAGTGGTAGTAATGTGGGATTGTGGGAGGAGATAGTGGAGAGAAGGAAAGGTTGTTAGAGAAATGATGTGTGAAAGGGGTAGGCATAGTGGGACTGTTGAAGTGGTAGCAAGTATCAGGTTTGCACTAACGTTGTGTGCAGGAACCAAATTGAGAGATGTTGTTTTGTAATTGAACAGCCCCTACCACTGACCATATACACAGAGATATGAGGGTCAGTGGTAAAAGCGAGGAAAGGCAGAGGGACAAGAGAGAAAACAGAGACCCAGACTCAACCACTCATCCTTGTTCCTTCTGCCGGTTTGCAGCATGTTGATTTTTACAAGACCAAGAGATTTCTTAAATAACTTGCATTTGAGGGACTAACATATTTTTAATAGTAAATGGATATACCTTGGGATATATATCTGTGTAACCAAATCTCTGTACTTCAACATAAAACTAGTAATTCCTGAAAATTAAACTCATAAGAAATAAGAATCTCAAAGATACACATGCACTCGCACGTCTCTCTATGTTTTGAATAACTACCTCAACCATCGTTATATGCGCTCCTGTGAAAGATGAGTTGCGGTTTCTATTTAAATTCTGTAGAACTGCAAAATAACCAATATTGTTAACATCCTGTTGTTCTCTACTCAACTGTATGTGCCTACTAAAACTCTAATACATTGCACATGACATTCAAATCTGCCTATGTAGTAGTTCACTCTATGAATCCTTCCTGTTTCTTCACAGGATAATCCTTCAAAGAATATACAATCCCAGTCCTATTAGTTTCGATACATTTTCAAGAAAAAAGTTTAAAGTTTGTTTTCATCAACATACACAGGGTTCTGTTAACTACAAAGAATATTATACCCACAAATACAAGATGGCTGTGTTTCTAGAGCACAGATGAGTTTATGGACCGCTGTCAGTAGTAGTTCATTGGCATCATGCTGCTAGGCATCCTGTCCTTTTTGCTGCTGCCGTCCCAGAACAGAGTGTGCCTGCACTCTATGATGGCTGCCAAACTTTCCTTTGCTGAAAGGAACCTAGCCTGAGCTGATTTTGAAGCACCCACACAGGAGCCACACGGAGTGGTAGACAGTCCCCTTGGCCCCACTTTACTGACTGTGAGATATAGTGGGTGTTGAAAAAAGAGCCAGAATTGATGTAAGAGATAGGAGACGGAAGGAGATTTGTATTTTGGCAGAGGAATGAAAAGGTGTGTGGTGAAGAGCTGGAACTGTGAGGCTTGAGCAGTTAGTCAAAAATTAGGACAAAGGGCTGAGGTGGATGAGCACATAGGAAGCATGTAAGGTAAAGTGTGGGGTGAAGTGGAAACAAGGTATTGCAGAGGGGAGGAGAGAGCTGGTGGGTGAAGGATAAGCAAATAAGATTGAAAAGGAAAAAGTGAAGGAAAGCTAGTAAAAGGGGTAGTTAATTGAAGGCAAAAATGTGTAGAAGAGAAGGATTATATTAATTAGTCGGTTTTGTAAAGCTCCTGATTACAAAGGGTACTCTTGTGCTGAGATTGAGTAAGTGAAGAAGTTGAGAAGTCAATTCAATTCAATTTCTTTCTTTATTCGGCTATGAACTAGCCATAAAAGCACATGATAAAAAAATACAATAAATATGTATTAAAAAACATTACATATCATAAGTCATTAGGGGTCAGATGTATGAGTTATTTGCGGTCGCAAAGGGGATTTCGGCCCCTTTGCAACTGCAAAATAGGTCAGCCCAATGTACTAACCCTATTTTGCGAGTCGCTAACCTATTAGCGACTCACAAAATAGGGTTAGCGACTTGCTATTAGGAAGGGGCGTGCCAAGGGCGTCCCTTCCTAATAGCGAGTCCTTACCCAATGTATGATTGTTTTGCAACCGCAATTACGGTCGCAAAACACTCGCAGTTTACCACCCTTCTCAAAAGGGTGGTAAGGCACTAGCAAACGGCACTAGCAAACTAGCAAACGGGAAGGGGTCCCCAGGGGACCCCTTCCCCTTTGTGAATGGATGTACAAATATTTTTTAAGGGCAGGCAGTGGTCCCAGGGACCACTGCCTGCCCTTAAAAAATGAAACTGAAAAGTTTCATTTTTAAAAAAAAAATGCATCCCGTTGTCCTTTAAGGAAAATGGGCTGCATTCTTTAAAAAAAACTGCTTTATTGACACAGCAGTCCCAGAGATGGTGGTCTGCTGACCCCAGCAGGCCACCATCCCTGGAAGTGCCAGCCATTCCCAATGGGGTCGCAAATTGCGACAGCCTCATTAATATTCATGAGGCACGCAATTTGCGACCCCATTGGGAATCGCAAACAGTGTCTGAGACACTGTTGTACATTGAATTTTGCGACTCGCAAATTGCGACTCGCAATTTGTCGCAATTTGCTAGTCGCAAAATTCAATCATCGTACATCTGGCCCCCAATGTTTAAAACGTTGAAATGCGAGAAAAAGAGGTCAATAATCTAGCATTGTTTTCCTAGAGGATACAGCAGCTTGAAGGAACATAGTTATGCAGCAACAAGTTTTATCATCAGACAGAGTATGTAAGAAGCAATATGCCTGCATACAAGATCGTATCTTTCTAACTCTCATAAATGGTATAAGAAATTTCCGAGTATATAATATATAAAAACCACAGAAAAAAAGAAAGTGCAGCATATTTTGTTTTGAGTAGTTGTTGCATGGGCATGTCCTCAATTCAAGCCCCAGGCATAAAATATATTTTATCATTCCAGCCCTAAAGCTGAACAATAAAGACCGTGTCCAGCTGCTTTTCCTGCTTCATAAGTAATCGTGGCTGGGCTCCCCTAAGTTAAAATGCAGATAATCTAAAACACTACTTTTCTTACTCTCGGCCCGTGATCTGTCTGCTTCAGCTTTATTCAGCAATAAAGGCTTCACTTGCTTCCTACAAGCAGCAGTCTGTGGCTCTCTTACCAAAAATGTATCTATTTGGCTCACGCTTTCCAAGGATTTTTTAACATAGGCCAACCAGGGGATAGAAAGGCCCTTATCGCAGGCCAGACAATCGTTGACTATTTTTTTTGTTAATGTGGCACCTTTTGCACTCCAAATGGATAGCCACAGTCGACTCTGAATAGAATCGCTCAGATAGCCTATGCCCAGCTCCCTGTGGCAAATGACATGGGAGGAAGATGCTGGAGCTGACACTAACCTTTGCAGGAAGCGATTCTCCTCCCTCTTGAGATTTGTAGGATCACCCAGTCCCCATACCCCCGCATTATAGGTTGCAATCGGAATGCACTGTGATAGATATATTTGCAATAAGGGTTTCAGGGGCCTTCCACCCTTTGATGTTGGCAAACTAAGCAGTGATCTGATGGATCTTGAAAATGTTACTCTGCACTGTGCTATATGCTGAGCCCATGAGCCTAAAGTACTGAAATTAATTCCTAAATAGGTAAAAGTGCTAGTGGTAGATAAAGTACTTGTGCCCACAGTAATAGAATATAGTTTGTGCGTTTTGGACCACAGGACATTAAAAAATGATTTTGTAAAATTTGTCGACAGGTTAAGATTTGCCATAAAATTAAAAAAAGAGTGAGTTAAAAATCGCAAAGCCTTAGGGGTTCGGGCAATTAAAACAGCATCATCCACATATAGTAAGGCAGGAAGAGTGGTACCACATACTACGGGTATGTCGGGGTGCTCTTAATGAATTCTGCACTCAACTCATTTTTATACCGAATAAACAATAATGGTGCTAATACACATCCCTGATGGCCCCCCGGTTACTGGTGAATTCATTAGACACTTCCCCCCTACTTGCAAACCTAACACGGGCCGTGGTGCCTGTGTGAAAGGATATCAACAAGTGCACTAATGAAGGGTCCATTTTTAAATTAATAAGTATCTGCCATAGTTTTGCCTGGTTTATGCAATCGAATGCACTCGTCAGATCCATAAAGTCAAGATACAGGTTCGATTGTTTAGCCACTGTATACTTCCCAATAATCAGGCTTAAATTTAGACATTGCTTTACAGTTCCTATGCCACTCCTTAAACTGTACTGATAATTATTTAAAACATTATTCTCCTTAACCCATTCTGATATTCTATTATACAATACTTTCCCCAATATTTTTGCCGGAATGTCAATCAAAGAAATGGGTCGGTAGCATCTAGGTTCCACTCAGTTACCTTTTTAAAAAATTGGGACAATGGTCACGGAGGTCCAAGAAGAAGGGATCGAGGAGTAGCTCAAATTATTATACACATTTGTCAATACGGGGGCCCACAAATTTATATTACATTTTATGGTATCAATAGGGATGCCATCTGGTCCTGGGGCCTTCCCACCTGCACTTTCTCTAATAGAAATCTCTACTTCCAGTACTGAGAAGACTAAGTGAGGTGGTTCTGCCTCTTGCCAAGGCCTTAGGGGAGTCGGATCCTCATCTGTATAAATTTATTTAAAATGAGATCCCCACTCCTCCCCAATTATATGACATACAATTGTCGTTCTTCTGCTGCCAAGAGAGCTCATAGTGGACACTGCGTTCCAAAAGGTTTTATTGTCCTATGTGCTGGCAGTGACAGTCAGTGTGGCCCACTGTTGTGTGATAACTTCAGCCATTCTTTTGTGTCCCGGGGTTCAGCATTTAAAGCCCATCCTAGCTAACGGTTCGCGAGCGAACACTCACGATCAAACCAGCGATGGTTCTGGATATCTGATATAGCAGGTGCTAACAAGTAGGATTTAATTTTAATGCAAATGGCAACAAAAGAGAGGACTATTAATTCGCCATTAGTGTCTTCGGATAAGCAATCCATTACTAGTTGTAAATTCTCATCCACCATCTTGTTAACAAATTTGACGGGATCTGGCAACCTCCATCGAAACCTGCGATTAGCACCTGCTGGAATTAAATTAGCTAGGCCAGGGATTTCATGATGTGGCACTCTATAAGGCAGTCCCAGAGTAGTTCCAATTGGGTTATGATCCCCAAAATCCGTGCCAATAATTGTGCAAGTAATCAGAATAGACCTTAGATTATTAGAAATGAAAACTTAATCAATAATGGAAGTGCTATTCCTCCCTCTAAAAGTGGGTAAGACCTGTGAGTCAATCCCATCCCTCTCCAATATATTGTACAGTGCAAAGGACGCAACAAAACTGTGTAGCTCCCTCATGCATTCGTCCACTCTTCCAGCGGGCGTTTCCCCTCCCCTTACACTATAGCCTGGCAGTCTAGCATTAAAATCACCCACTAAATAAAGATTGAGTTGCTGGCCCTGTTGTGATTTCTTCTCTACCTGTGTGGCAATAATGAAAATAAACCAGGGAATTTTGAGTTCTGGATGCTATAATAAAAATGTATAAACAATATATTCAGGGCCCCTCTATACCAGACTGCTTGGAAATTGGTTCCAGCTACATTCAGCATTTCTGCGGAGCCTCCAATAGATAAGCTGACCCAAATGAAAAGCCTCCCTGAAGCCTGTCCTGAATGAGATGGCAGTGCTGGGATGCTGAAACACATATAACCATCAAAGTCAATAAGGTTCGTTTCCCAGGTTTCCTGTAATAATATAATATCATATGTCTTGATAACGTTTTGCCAGTCGGCTAGGAGTATCTTAGATCGCATTCCATCAATATTCAAACTCAATATCTTTAGCTCTAATGCCTTTTTAGATGGGGGTATAGGGAGAAGCATTGGGGAGGAAGGCTCGAAGTACTGCATTACAAGCTTACCTGGGAGAAACTGTGGGCTCACAGCCTGCCATTCATTCTCAATCTGTGCCATAGGGGATATATGTGCTGCAGAAACCTCATAAAGCCTAGTTGTGAAATTTTGTCTGCATTGCTGATAGTCCAATGTCGTTTCTTGCTCCTTGAGAACATTTACTCATTCTATCTCATTATAGTTTTCCACTACTGCGTATCTGTTCTCACACGGTAAGACCCATTCTGATTGTAATTGCATCCCCCGTGATGGTGCACATAAAATGTTTTTGAATGGTTTATAAAAGAAGCCCAATGGTAAGGTAGTGATCCTTGACCCAAAGGGTGTTTCCAACATATGCACATTCAACAGATTTCTCACAGACTCAGGGTGCTTAAAATGTACTATTTATATTTTTGCTTGATGAGCCAATCCAACCTACCCTGCGCACCATGATGATTTCTTGGCTGTCTATTAGGTTAAAATTCTTATGTATACTAAGCCAATATGTGGCCTCATTGCGCAGTTCATCCCAGGACTCCAACTGATTTTCCTTTAAGGGAGACACTCCTGCCATAATTAGAACATATGGGCAGCATTCTGGGTGGGAGGTTTATAATAGTTGGATATGGAACTCCACCCCTCCTTCCAGATTGAGTACAGTTGTTTTGAACGTCTTTGTTATAAGCGGCTATGCATCTTTGGCTGCCAAAAACTGATTTATTGCCCTCCTTCATGTGCTTTGCGATGTTGTCACAGTGTCTAGGGAGGGGGCCAATGGTGGTGTAATCAGAGCGTAATTTGAGCCCTGGTTTTTCCGCGACTTCGAGCCCACAGGTGAGGCAAAAGATGTGGTGGACTTATTGCTCAGTAACACCCTAGGCCCGGAGTCCCCTAGAGAGGTACAGATATTAAGGATGGTAGTCAACTGGGTCCCAATTTCTTCCAGACGTCTAAGTATCGGTTGTAGTTTTGCCTCCAATACACTAGCAATGTACTTTTGGTACTCCTTGTTGCTAGAAATAGCCTCCATGTGGTGGGGGTTTGGGCCCTTCCGCTCTCTTACACCTGTCGTCTTAATCTTAGCCGTTGAGGTGCGGAAAGCAGTTATTTACCGTTTCGTGGATGGTTCAGCTGGGGAAATATTGGCACTATCAAATATGGCGGGGTTCGGGAATGCCAGAGATTGCTCAAGTTCTAGAGCATTAGTACAGACCCCCACCAAAGAATCAGGGCGACAAATCGGTGTAGCTATTCTCGCTGTGGGAGTACTATCTATACTTGATGCAATAAGTGACTTATCCCCAGCGTCGTTTTTTGGATCTCCTACACATAGTCCATGTCCAAATGACATTCTCCGTTCCGTAAGAGCTATTTTGCTATTAACAACTGCCACCGCCCGCTCAAGCATTGTATCAATACTGGTTGGCTTACACAGAGGGTTGGAAGTTCCAGTAGCCTTATGTTTCCCCATGCTCACCTGAAACAGTATCTAGAATGTTTCATGCAAAAAACCTCTCACCTCAAGGTTCCAAGTATTCCAGATATCCCGAGTGTAGGCAGCCCTTACCACTTTTTAGAGGGGTGGGCCAGGGTTTGCCCAGCATAGACTCTTCCCGGCTCCGATGGGCAAAGACAGCTGAAGACCGGCAATGGCGGCTCCCAGCCGCAAGTAATACTGGGGCTCGTAGTCCACCCCCACAGACCAACAGCCTCTGACTCCTATGCTGCGGGAGCTTGTCAGGGCTGAAATAGGCTGAAATTGGCACCTCCGGGTGCAGAGACCAATGATGGCGGCAACTAAACTGCAAGTAGCACTGGGGCTTGTAGTCTGCCCCCACAGACCAACAGCTTCTGGCTTCCCAGGGCAGTGGATCAGCAGTGTCTAAGCTCCTCTACTATTTCACGAATGATGCCTACCGCAGCTGCAGCAGTCAGGAGGAGTCTGGGGGCAGTCAATAAAAGCGGGGTATACTCCATCCGAACGTTACCCAGCCTCATCAATCCCATCAGGCCGGTGCAAAATCCAGGCCACACACTCTACAGCAAAGTCCAGAGTCTAGCGAAGCCCAGGCCCATAGGCCTCCTTGTCCCCGATGTGAGCTGCGCTGCCCTTTCACCGGCCCCCAAGTTGGGCCCTGAGTCTTCTGAACCGCTGGGGTGGGGGGAGCCGCAGCCTCCAGTCAAGACCTTTTATCCAAGCTCCCACTTGCTGGCCTCCCATGGCGGTGAATCTGAGGGGCCTGGATGTCATGGGTATTCCAGTCAGGACCTGGCTGGATGCTCCATCATATCACTCTCTCCGGCCACCCTCAGGCCATCCACGGTGGATGGCGTCTGCTCATACACACACACACACACACAGCTGCAGGTCAGGCAAGATTGCTCCACTGCACGTCACCGGTGAGTGTCCGTCCTTTCATTTGTCCTTGTAATTTAGAACCGACGTGTTCTTTCTTTCCAAGATCACCATTTACTCTGAGCGGAGAAGTCATTGTGGGATTTGCCTTTTTGTGACATAACCATGTTTTTAATTGTCTATGTAATGGGAGAAGTTGAGTCTGTGTCCTTGAGGAGGAAGAGAGTTGCAAAGTTTTGCTGCAGAAAGTGAAAATGCCTGACTTACCAATCTAGAGTAAAATAATTTGTGTATGGTCAAGAGCCTGGCCGTGGAAGATCTCAATGTCCTGGATAGGATGTAAAATTGGTATTTATTGAAAAGACTCAGGCCCTCATAGAGGGATTGCTTTAAACACCATGCAAAGAGATTTGAACACAATTGTCTTGCTATAAGGAGTAAAAGGAGGGTGTCAAAGGCCTTAGTGACTGAAGAATGAATAGGAAGATGTAAGGCAAGTCGCACAGGTTTGTTCTGTAGCCTCTGAAGGATGTGGTCAGGTGTGCCCAGAAATAGAGAGTTTCCTTATTCCAACCTGCTGAGAATAGGGGACTGTACAACTACTGGACGAGAAGAGAGCGAATGGTAGAGGAGGATTTTACTTAATAACCTAAACAAAAGAAAGCACGTTGATTACAATTTATTGACCTGCGTGGTAAGCGAGAGGTCTTGTTCAAGGAAGAAACCAAGATTGCAGATAGT
The DNA here is from genome assembly GCA_963921515.1 of Calotriton arnoldi. NCBI lineage: Eukaryota > Metazoa > Chordata > Amphibia > Caudata > Salamandridae > Calotriton > Calotriton arnoldi. Next base: position 3,934,517 of record CAWUFW010000089.1, on the reverse strand, counting down.
GGAAGCTGGAAAATGAAATTGAGGATGAGGGGGAAGTGTGAGGAATGGAGGTGGGAGTGGTGGTAATAGTGTATAGCATTCCTTCATACAAGTCCCAGACATGATAAAGTCAAGGACCTCAATTTTGAGAACTGAGCTGACTTTTTATTGCACTAGAATCCTGCTACTAGTACTACCAGTCACTGCATAGCCTGATTTGAAAAATAGGTACTCACTCTAGCTTAAAATGTGGGTACACTTTGGGTGTCTCCCTGACATCAGGGCACAGCTTGTTGTTTGTAAATCTTACACCACAGTGTAAACCAAGAGATTATCAGAAATATATACAAGGGCAGGGAAGCATAGCCTTTCAAATCCACAAAGAGGGCTTTTGTTCAAACACAAGTTGTAAAATTTGGGTAATTATTTGAGAGGGGTGGAGGCCCTACTCAAATAATAACACAATCCTTGTCAGAGTGAACCACAAAAATCACTAAATACGCCTCTGCTTTACCCTTTGGTAGGTTGGTACAAAACAAATCAGGCTTAATTTAGAAGCAATGTGTAAAGTATTTATGCAGCACCCAAACATTTATAAAGTGAAATCGCAACACAAGGGATATTGCAAACCAATGTGGAAAACAGATTACAATTTAGTAAATTAAAGGACATCAAAACGACAAACAACTAATCAGTAGAACTATAGATATGAATTTTTAAAGTATTAAGGGAAAATAGCATCAAGAAGCACAAAGCACCACTCGGTTATCTGATCGCTCTGGACACAGGTCACAAGTTCAGGCCGACTGTAATGGAACGAGGGTTAGATCCAGGTTAGGCTCACTTGTTTCACTTGCTTGGTGCCATCAGAGGTTTAGTTCAACATGGGGGGTATTTTATTGTATTGATCCAATGAATATTCAACCTCTATGCAATGTATTTTCGTATGTTTGCACTCTGTGAAAAATTAATAAACAAATTATAAAAAAGTTTATTACACATTTTTAAGAAATAATAAATCCTGAGTACCAGTTATTTGTTTACTAAAATTTATTGCACCATATGGTAGAACAGGAAGTATTTTGGTAGTTAGGACCGTGAGTGTGGGACCAATTACACCCCTTCGATATTTTTTCACAAACAGTCTAAAGCAGTAATTCCCAACCTGTGGACCCTGGAACCGAGGGGGACCCTGGCACCTGTTTAGAGGGTCCGTGGACTCATATGACCCCCAACCAATATTTTCTGACAACCATTAGTATTTTGAGCTAAGTAATTGTATAAAGACAGATTCTCCTATGAAGATAATAGTTTCATCAAGTAACAATGAAACTTACTTGAAGTCTACTGTATTGCTTCCCTCCTGGAGCCGTAAATGGCCCTGGGGACCACCACCGCACAGGGCCGGTTCCAGCAATGTCCCGGGGTGCCCACTCCCGGTACATTGCAGTTTGCTATGGGATGGCGGGAGCGGTGCACAGTCAAAATATTGATTTTTAAATATCGACCTACATTAATATCGAGTTTTTAATATCGTAGGGACAGAATATCGACATCAAGAATATCGGTGACCAGAATATCGACCTGAAGGTAAGAAATATTGTTTTTGTTAATATCAAAGTTATTAATATCGATAGTAAAAATATCGATGTGAATAATATCGATGTTTATGTTAGTGTTATGTATTTTAGTATGTATTTTATATGTATGTGTTCCACATGTTTTGTTATGTTTTGTATTACTTTTTTAACTATATGTATTAATTGTTTAGAAGTTAGTAATTTTATTTAAAGTAAATTTTGCGTTTTAGTACCGTAGCGGGTTGTGGGTTTATAGGGGAATAGGGTGGGAAGTAATTTAATTATAGTAAATTAATTCATAATTTTTAGAAATTATTAATTATTTTTAATTACATTTTGCATTTTAGTTCTGTAGCGGGTTGTGGGTTTATAGGGGAATAGGGTGGGAAGTAATTTAATTGTAATTAAGTAATTATTAATTTTTATTTATTGTTATTGATATTTAATTAATTGTTAATTAATTTTTAATTGGTAATTAATTTTTGTTAATTAATTAATTGATAAATATATTAATTGTGTTAATTTAGTTTAGGAGCGGGTTGTGTGTTTATAGGGAATAGGGTGGGAAGTAATATATTATAATTAAGTAATTATTTATTAATAATTATTGGTATTGGTAATTAATTTATTGTGAATTAATTATTAATTTGTAATTGATTTTTATTAATTGATAATTATATTAATTGTGTTAAATTTTATGTGGAGTGGGTTTTGTGTTTATTGGGGAATAGGGTGGGAAGAAATGTAATGTTATTAAAGTAATTATTAATTTTAATTTATTGGTATTTATAATTAATTTATTGTTAACTTATTAATGAATCATTATTTAATTAAAACAATTATTTAATTGATAAGTATGTTATTTTTAACCCCTACGCTATCCAACACTTTCCCTACTGTTGCACTCTCTGGAGTGGGAATAGTAATTTTTACCCCTACGCTATCCAACACTTTCCCTACTGTTGCACTCTCTGGAGTGGGAATAGTAATTTTTACCCCTACGCTATCCTACACTTTCCCTACTGTTGCACTCTCTGGAGATGGAATAGTAATTTTTACCCCTACGTTATCCAACACTTTCCCTACTGTTGCACTCTCTGGAGTGGGAATAGTAATTTTTACCCCTACACTATCCAACACTTTCCCTACTGTTGCACTCTCTGGAGTTGGAATAGTAATTTTTACCCCTACGCTATCCAACACTTTCCCTACTGTTGCACTCACTGGAGTGGGAATAGTAATTTTTACCCTTACGCTATCCAACACTTTCCCTACTGGTGCACTCTCTGGAGTGGGAATAGTAATTTTTACCCCTACGCTATCCAACACTTTCCCTACTGTTGCACTCTTTGGAGTGGGAATAGTAATTTGTTTCCCTCCACTATCCAATATTTTTCTGTATTGTTTTACTTAATGTTGTGTATAATTAATTTTACAAAAATTAAAAATATTGTAATTTTTTTAATTTGTTAAATCTATTTTTAAATTTTTTAATAATATTATGTTTGTTTGTGTATGTCTGTATTTATAATTTATAAAATATGTTTAACAATGTATAAGTTATTAAAATAATTTATGAATATTATTAAGTAAGTATATATATTTTATTTTAACTGTATATGTTCAATTTATTTTAACATTATATGTATCAGTTTTTATTTTTAAACATTTTAAAATAATTTTAACTATGTTTCTTTTAATTATATGTATTATTTACATTATTTTAGATTATTTTTTTAACATTTAAAAAAACGATATTTTTTACGATATTTTTGACATCGATATTTTTTTCCGATATTTTTGTACTTACCATGATGTAGATAGGATGTCGATATTCTTGACTTCGATATTTTTGTCACAATATTTTTGTACCTCGATATTTTTGAGGTCGATATTTTGTCAGTGATTCAGGGCGGAAACATGCTCCCACCATTCCACAGCAAACAGTGTGCTCCGCTTTGAACAAGCGAGAGCATTTTGCTCTCACTTGTTCAAAGCGGAGCACACTTTGCTTTTTACACCCAGGGAGCTGCATCTTAGCAGCTCCCTGGGTGTAAAAACCAATGCTGGCTCCCCCAGGAAGCGGGAGCCGGCCGGGACCGCGGGGCTTCAGGATCCCCACGCGGTCCCCAAGGAGATAGTCATGCCTCGGGGGATAGGGTCCCGAGGCCGAAAATAGTCTGGTAGGGGTGCCACTCAGCCCCCTCCCCTTGAAAAAATAAATATAAACAAAGGCCTAGCCCTGCAGCAGAAATGGACCTCATGAGGGGAGCCACGTGACCCCCCTTTCATTTCATTTAATAACAAAGATGAAACAATGGGTCAGGCCCCAGGGAATGGGACCCCGAGGCCCAAAAGGGCTAAGGGAAGGGGGGCCACACAGTCCCCCTTCCTCAAATTAAAAAAAATGAAATCTGAAGCCGGCAACTCGCTGGAGGTTCGCCCCCTTTCTCCACTACTCTGAAAACGCACTTCCTGGTACGCTCTTGGTTGGGAGATGAAGTCCCCTTCGCTGCAGAGGGTCCTTAGGGGCCAACTAGCCCACCTGTTACCTCCAGAAAGCCCCACACAGTGGGATTGCTGAGAGGTGGTCAGAGGCCATGCCCCTTTTTACATCACTCTCCAAATGCACCTCTTGGCGCACTGCTGGATGGGGGGATGAGGTCCCCTTGCCTCCTGAGGGCCTCAGGACTAAAGTGGACTTCATCCCCCAAGCAGCAGTGCACCAGGAGGCACGTTTGCACAGTGGTGGAGAAAGTAGGCGTGGCCTCTGACCACCTCTCAGTAGACCCACTGTGTGGGACTTACTGGAGGTAACAGGAGGGCTAGTTGGCCCCCAAGGACCCTCAAGAACCAAGGCGACTTCATCCCCCACATAGTAGTGCGTCAGAAGGTGCTTTTGCAGAGTGGTGGAGAAAGGGGGTGTGGCCTGCTATCAGATCTCAGCAATCCTGCTGTATGGGACTTACTGAAGGTAATAGGAGGGGTAGTTGGCCCCCAAGGGCATCCTTGGGGCCAACTACCACTCCTGTTACCTCCATTAAGGAATTCTTTTAATGCATCTCAGCTTTCCATTGGAAGAATACTGATAGACCTACCAGAATAACGTTTTAGAGCATAGAGCATAGAAGCATAGGAGCATAGGAGTTTAGGATGATGTACCTATGAAATATCGTTGGAACGATCACGTATGATCTATATTGGCATTAGAAGGCCAAGCCTCAAGCATCTATGTGAGCATCGAAATAAAATACAAAAGAGTTTCACGTTTGCAATGACCTGGCTGTTTGATGGTCAACAGTGTGCCTCACCTTAAAAAAATCCAAAAAGTTGGTGAATATTACATACTTGGTTAGAGAGATAAAGATTGTTGTTGTCCTGAAGAAGGTGGTTCCTTACTGTTTATCCACCGAAACGTGTCAACGCCCCCCTGTTGTCAAATTTGAGGAACGACAAACTATTAACAAAAGAGTGTTTAGACATTTTTAACGGTTGATTCATTCAAATTAACTAGCATTTTGAATGGCAAATATGTATGTCTTGTTTGTGATGTCTCTCTTGGTATAAGATTTTAATAATATATGTGGAATGTATTTCTCATTAAATATTTTGGATTAAGATGATTTTTATATAACTGTACAATTGGTTTTATCATATGTATTATTAAACAGACTTTGTATAATTGCCTCTTGGGTCCTTTCAAGACTGATAGTGAGGAGTATATGGTTGTGAAAATAGTGAATTGTGATTTGTCTGATTGTTGATTTTTCCAAGAGATCCTTTTTTGTTGATACATAATAACAAACTAAGCCACAACATGTTTCTAAATGTTTTTTGATTTACAATTAAAAGTGGGAATAACAGTACACTCGGAGAGCAAGACAGTTTATACAAGGTGCTTGAAAGCGTATGTTTGAAAAGTGTCAGGGTTTTTCCAGGGCTTTGAACATAGCCGACATGGTTAAAATGTATTTCCTGAGGAACACTAAAACATCATTCAATGTCAAATAGGGCAAATCTTGTATCATTTGGTTTTATGGGGAAGCATTAATGGAAAGACTTACTCTAAACTCATAAAAACCGTTGCCAAACAGGATGCCTTCTGCGTTTGGGATCATTTCTAATAAAACGTTAACTAGGCTTTTAAAGAGGCAATTTCCGAGCAGAATGAAGGAAATTTCTGATGTTTGTTTCATCTTCTATAATAAGATGTACTGTAACATGCAATGTCCTGATTCCTCACCAGTAATTTTCATTACACCGAGTCCTCTTCCTTCTCGTGGCAGTCCTTTACACTGGAGTAGAAAGTACACTTTGAGACACATCTTTACATGCACAGCATTGACAAAAACAGTGCAGGCTTTCACACGTACAAAACTGACACAACAAAGGTAGCAGCAGTGCACACTTCCCAAAACACACAGCATCGCTGCTGGGATTGATCAGAACAGAGGACAACCCCATGCAGGGTGAGTGGATGGAAGAGGACTGTAAAGTTATGAATAATGTGTGGCTCTCATTCAGAGCCATTAGCATGAATAACAGTTTAGAAACTTGGGGGTCGATTACGATGGCGGGCGGACAAAGTCCGCCCGCCATCGCAGTGGCAAAAGGGACCGCCCGCCATAGGTGCGGCGGTCCCGCAATACACATTAGGATGCGCCCGCCACACTGGCGGGCGCATCCCGTATTTTTACATTGCGACGGGCGGGGCTGCAAGCAGCACCCGCCGCAATGTAAAAATAAATGTAGTGCATTTGCATGTACAACGTGACAGGCACCGTGCGGTGCCTGCCACCTTGTACATGCAAATGCAGGGGGGTACCATAGGTACCCCCCACGTGCAGCCCCCCACCCCCAAGGGGCCCGCAATGGGCCCCCGAAGGCATTCTCCGCCTGTCTTTTTGCAGCGGGATCTCTGCCGCAAAAGACATGCATCGTAATGCCAATGGCGGTGCCTGCACGGCACCGCCCACAATGCCCCATTGTACCGTGTCCCGCAAGGCGGTCGGAAAAGGACCGCCTTGCGGGAGCACCGCGGACGGTCTTTCCGTCCGCCGCAGTATCATTCCCATTCCCACCACCATCCTAATTTGGCGGTGGGAATATTCAGGTAGATGGCGGGCGGATCGCCACCGCCGGGCCAGCGGTCCTCACCGCCGGCCCGGTGGTGGCGATCCGCCCGCCATCATAATGACCCCCTTGGATATTTGTTGTTGAAATGTCAGAACAGTGAAACATTCGTTTTGATCTTTCCCTGCTCTTAATTCAGTGCAGCAAAACACCTGGCTTCGACCCTAGAGCTGTGAATAACTGTGATCTGCTGCCTCCGTGGAACTTGAAACAACTGAGAGTGGGAGGGGATAGATGGCGGGGCTCTTGGGTCACCAACTAGTACTTTCCATGTAAGCCACAGGACTGTACAGACCTGGCCGACAGGTGAAAGCAAAGAAATAACCATACGGTGATCATCTCAGGCTATTTATTTTTAATAGTATTTCAAAGATATTTATTATAAAACAGTTGCCTCAGCATCCTGGTGGAAAATAAGTAGAATTATTTCTAAACTTTGTAAGGAGTAATGACCAATTACTTATGTTAGTGGTACGAAAATGTTGTTCTACATTTATATAGTAGTTTTAAGAAATTGGGGTACTGTTTGGGGTTGGGGTGAAACCCTTCTTAAGCAGCAACCACAATTATTCTCAGGGTGAAGTCACAAGCAAACCCCAAATTATCCTGTGCTCAACCCTTGGGTAGCTTGGCACAGAGTAGTCAGACTTAGCTAAGAAGCAATGTGTAAAGTATTTATGCAACACTTAAAACAATAACACAGTGAAAACACACCTCAAAAGGATCCCACACCAGATTTAGAAAAACAGAGTATATTTTAATAAATAAAACGACACTAAACCGATAAGAATCCAATCAGTAGAACTGGAGAAATTCACTTTGAAAGATTTTAGTAAAAAATTGTGCCAAAAAGCATAAAGCGCCAACTGTGGATATCTGGTTGCAGTGGACAGGGACAAAGTCACAGGTTCAGGCTAATTGCGATGGAGTGCAGACCGGCTACAAGGGCACAGTTAGGCCAGCTGAACGAAGTACCCTAAATCCTGATTTGCGGAGTGTTGTGAAGATCACGTCTGAGATGCGTTGCGCAGCCGAAGCAATGAGTCGGCTCCAAGATGTAATGCAAGGACCTGCGTCGTTGTCATGGATCCCATCGATGAGGGCTTGCGAAGCGAAGTCCGGTGTCAGCGATGTATTGTGCAGTTGAGGTGATGTGTTGGTACTGAGGATCAATGAGGGTGCAATGCGAGGATACATCGTGCAGCAGTGGTTCCGATGTGGTAACTGGCTGCAAGGTGATGCAGATCTTTGAGGTGGTTCCTAGCCACACAGTGATGGCAATGCGTTGGTTCTGCTCAGGGTTGTGCCGGACAGCAGAGGAGATGCATCAATTCCCCTAGAACCACAGAGGTTGGTAAACCACCTTAAGCCCACTTCCAAGGGTCCAGACTAGGGTGGCACTACTTGGCAGGGTGGACTCGCATATGGCAGAGTCCAAGTGCAGGTGCAAGGTTGTTGGAAGCTCCTTGTGTCCGGGAGGCTTCAGATCAGCAGGTCATCCAACTAGCTCTTGAAGCCACTCTGGGGTTCTGGGCTCAAGAGATACCCGTCCAGTCCTTCTTACCCAGTCAAGATGGTAGTAGGCATAGGTCCGCCCAGCAAGGCAGTAGACTAGCAGGACAGAAGTTCAACAGAGCAGTCCTTCTTCTTTGCAAAGTATCCAGAAGTGTACTAAAGAGTTGATGTCTGAGGTCCAGTGTTTATAACCAGTTGTGCCTTTGAGTGGGGGAGAAGCATCTAGAGGTTTCCCTTTGATGTCCCCAGACATACGACCTTCCCTGTCATGGCTCCAGACTAACTACAGGGGGTACACAGCCTTTTGTGTGGAGGCAGGACAAAGCCTATTCAAGTGTAAGCAGGGCTGGGTCCAGCTCCGCCCTCTCATTCTGTCAGTATTAGTCCATCCAAGCACACCTAAGCTCTCCATTGTAAGTGGTTGTCTAGGAGGAATACACAAAACCCAACTGTCACCCACACCCAGTCATGTGTCCCAGGGGACAGGCTACAGGCACTAAATAGCTAAGGCAGGAAAATGAAAACTTTCTAAAAGTTGAAAGGTAAAGCTGCCTACAAGGGATTTATTGAAACCAATAAATTCTAACAATTCTAATATTGTCGTTATGGAGTTATATCTAATAGCACTCAAGAGAACAAATCAGAATTGTATTAAACAAATTTGTAAATTAATTACAACAACCGGGTGATGAATTATAGAAAAATATATTTTGAAAAGCCAAAGAATAACAAAACAATGACATTGAATCAGCAGAACAATTATATGGGGGTACAAAGAATACAATGATACAGACTAAAATCACATTGACAACAGAAAACATATAAATTAAATACAGAGAAGTATCTTAATTGTCAATGTATATATCCATCTCCAAACAGTGAAGTTGTGAGAAGGCAAAAAGTTTGAATGAAGACCACCCTAAGGCTGATGGGTGTAACTGTATTGGGTAAGGATACCTTCACTCATACAATCACAAAAGTACAGATTACAAATAGTCTGTATGCGGGGTTTGAAGTTTGTTTTTAGTGGCCAATTGATATCTGTGAGTAAATGAATGTAGAATAAAGTGTACAAGCGGTATTGGTATCCATTCTGCACCTGTCACTCTCATGGTGATGTGTTTTGCACGGTACAACCTGGTGAAACTTGCTCGTGCAAACACATCTGTGAGGTAAATGTGAGCTCAACTCCCACTATGAGTTAGTGCTAGAGCGGGCACAAATTAAGTTGTCATTCATTTAAGCAGTTATTCAGGGGTGTAAATGATTCTAACAGTCTGGAAAGCTTTAAGTGCTGAAGCCAGGAACATTTTAGGCATTCTCTTGACACTTGGTACTCCAGTTTCCTCATCCGGAAAGGAATCTGGAGATCTACTCATTATACTTTCATTACACAGCAAGTCACCAATTCTTAATTTGAGCCGGTGGTTTCTGGTGCTCAGCACGGGCACTTACTTTTCAGCACCGGTACTTATGACAGACTGCGCATGGTGGCTCTGTCGGTCTAATTTAGAGATAAGGACAACAGCTGTTACACAATAATAAATGACTAATACCTACCACCCAGGCCGTTTTTACAGCTTTGCAGGCCTGGAATTGTCACACTTTTAAGAGTGTGATGATTAGTAGTGTGATGGTGCTGTCAATGGCTACTCTGGAAGAGACAACGGTTGGTGCAAGCTGCAGTGGCCTCTTGACGAGGGCCTTGGCACTTATATGTTTACAAATTAGGCACTGCTTCAACTAAATGTTCTCAACAAACAGGCTACGCTACCCTAATAAAAGAAGTGCAGTTCACTAACTTTTAGATGAGGACATTAAACGTTTTCACACCTGAAATACAGGTGAGAGGCGGACATGAACTCAAAGTTAGACATGCTGAAAAACATTTTGTGCATGTAAAATACTCAACGCTGTTCCACAGACAAATCTGAACTATAACAGCGTGCCTTCCATAGATTAGTTATTTATGCCCCTATATTATCATTCATTTTATACATCATTCATGTCTTACAAGCATTTTGAGTCAAAAGATCAAGGAATGTGTTGTACTAAAAAAAATCTGACCCTGAACAATACAGATAAATTCATTTCCCTAGTAAGCGCCAAACAACTCACTGAAAATTTCCAGTGATTAATGATGCATTCCAAAGGCATATCATTTTTTCTTCATCATCTATCTTCAATCTCTTATGAAATAGGTGTTGACAAAGAGCTCCTCTAATAAGTACTCAAGATTCAAGCTACTACTATTATGAATGATTAAATATTAATATCGGTGATAGGAGAGGTTTATATGTAGAAATATAAAGAGCAAGTTTTAGGCACACGAACAATTTGAAAAAAATTAGGATATGGAAAAAAGTTATCAGAATCAATACAACATAAAAAAATTCACCATTAAAATATCCACTATTAAATATTGATAGATAACAGTATTTAACCCCCGCCCCTTAGAGGAGATCTCTCAATTTCTAATTCAACAGTCTTTTTCAGAGATATAATTTATTGGCAGTGTTTAGTTTCCTAGCTAGAGGAGGCATCTTTTTTTGTGGTAATCCTTTATTTGATTTTTCCGAAGCACATAACATTGTATCTCTGACAATATGCTGTTAGAACAGGTACAGGTACAATACATTGCAGATAGAATGGTCCATCCGATAGTCAGGACGATCCCACTAACATCAACAAATATCAACAATAACAATAATACAGCCACAGGTTTGAAGGAACATTGGTCTAATCTAGGCAATGACTAGGCGGGGGTTGACCTCTGGCCATTATGACCTGTACTGCTCCTCTTCCAAGGGGATTGGAGGAGAGTAATATTATCAGCACCTCATGTAGAAGTGAGCCATTCATTACAGGTGTAAAAATACACTTTTTTGTGTTTTTTCCATTTACGTGGATTTGGTTTGCATCCTAGTGTCAAGGCTAAAAGATTCTTATCGGGCTCATTTTCAATGTTTGCTTTAAAGGGGGACTTTGATTAGATACGAAAAATCCTCAGTGGGGCGGATGTTAAGGACCTTCTTAATAGATTTCTATATGTCCGTACGAAAGGGTTTTAGGGTTGGACAGTAATACATTATGGGCCATATTCTCAAGATCGGCGATAACATTATCGCCGCTTTAGCGGCAGGAAACTGCCGCTAAAGTGGCGATAATGTTATCGCCGTTCTTGAGAATATGGCCCTCTGTGTGCTAGGTCACCTGTTGAAGTGTTAGTTCCAGCAAGTACGGTTTTCTCTTTGATTCAATTTGTATAAAGGAAACGGCGTCCAGGAGGTTCTGTGAAGTAGTTAAAATATGGTTTGTGCTAGGGAGGTTGTGCTTTTGTTAGGTCTCGCCTGAGCCAGTGCATGCGCTGGTCTGGCGAGACATTTAGTGAGTGGGCTTTAAAAATGCCACCACAAGCTTTTGCTGGCCTAGAGCGTGCGGTTACGCGCACAGTAACGCGCATTCCTCGCATCGCTCAGGCGCCATCTGGCTTTCCTCTCACTTGCTCTCCCGCTCCTCCCCCTCCCTCACCACAGAGCACGTCTTGCAGCCGCGCGTCTTTTTGGCTTTTTTAAAAACGTTTAGCGCGAGGCGCGCGCGCTTCTTTTCATCTCTTATCTCTCTCTTTCTGCTTTCTGGCCATCACCCCGTTCCCTCTTCTCACACAGTTTACTCTCCCTGCTACCGTCCTCTCCCTTTGTCCCCCATTTCCTCTCTGTTGTTCGTTTTTTTCTACTATCATCTCTTCCCTTGTTCTTCTTTCAGTTCCCATCATCTCCATACCTCCACTTCTTTTTCCCCTGTTTACTTTTGCCCTCCATTTTCTCTGTACACTTTGTCTCCTATCTCACTTTCTCTTCCTGCTCCAGAGCTCCTTCCTCCAACTATCGCTTTATTTCTCTTTTTTCGAAAAAATCTTTCTGCCTTTCCTCTCTTCCCGTTCCAACGCTTCTCTTTTTTTTCATTCCCTAGCCTTCCAATCCCCTTTCCCATTTCCTCTGTTCTGCACTTCTTCTTGCACTACAGAGCCCCATGTGTCTACTTGACTCCGGAGCAAGTGTAAACAGACAGAGACAGGCGCCATCTGTCTTTCCTCTCACTTGCTCTCCCGCTCCTCCCCCTCCCTCACCACAGAGCGCGTCTCGCGGCCGCACGTCTTTTTGGCTTGTTTTTTAACTTTTAGCGTGAGGCGCGCGCGCTTCTTTTCATCTCTTATCTCTCTCTTTCTGCTTTCTGGCCATCACCCCGTTCCCTCTTCTCACACGGTTTACTCTCCCTACTATCATCTCTTCCCTTGTTCTTCTTTCACTTCCCATCATCTCCATACCTCCACTTCTTTTTCCCCTGTTTACTTTTGCCCTCCATTTTCTCTGTACACTCTGTCTCCTATCTCACTTTCTCTTCCTGCTCCAGAGCTCCTTCCTCCAACTATCGCTTTATTTCTCTTTTTTCGAAAAAATCTTTCTGCCTTTCCTCTCTTCCCGTTCCAACGCTTCTCTTTTTTTTCATTCCCTAGCCTTCCAATCACCTTTCCCATTTCCTCTGTTCTGCACTTCTTCTTGCACTACAGAGCCCCATGTGTCTACTTGACTCCGGAGCAAGTGTAAACAGACAGAGATCTATCTAGGCTCTCAGGCAGACATTCCAAAAAAAGAAAACATAGAGCTAGCCTTTAAAACAAAAAATCATATAATGCTAGATTGGCAATGTCATCATTTATGTACACTTAACTGCACATTCTTTAATTGTATCCAAACCATTACTGAAATTAATGCACAGTTCAAATAATTGATGGCTCTTCTTCTATGTGGCTCAGTCTACTCCTTTTTTAGTTTCTGTAAAGCGCTTTGTCATCCCTTGAGCCATGAACACACTATAAAAAACTGCTAATGAATGTGTTGATAAAGAAAAAAATGTGGTCTCGCATTTGGGACATTATAAGTGTTTAGCCATGCAACAGTTGTGCTGCATAACTAAATACTTATAAGGTCCCAAAGGCGAGACCTATTGGCTATGCCAATGCTTGGTTTTAAAGGGTGACCACCACATGTTCGAGTAGTTTATGCTAGACATACCTGAGTTACATTCATCTTCGCTTTTGGATTGAATATGTATTACCAGCTTAGAAGATTTGGTATGAACAAGTGAAAGTGTTTTCGATACAGTATGTCCACTTTTGTGTAGTTTAGGGATTAGTTGAATGATGGAGCTTAGCAATGGTGATACCTCTTGATTCTTGTTATCTTTAGTAGTTGGTGATCTCAGTGAATACCTTGTCATTGCTTTTGGGAGATCTAAGGATGTCATCATTTGATTGAGATAAGTTTATCCATGAATGATCAGGGATGAATCTTGATTCAATCGATGTGTCATCTATGGAGTATAGATTATTGCCTATCACAAGGCTAATGCCTACATGCATCATTTAGTGACCCACGCTTCCCAGTGATCTATTTAACTCAGCAGAGATGCACTGAATTATTTTTATTTGTTTAAAAAGAGAATCCGTTTGTAAAAGGAAGGAGCCATTTACCAAATGTCTGTATCTTGAAAGAAACTGCTGTGGCGGCGGTTCCTTTCAATGTACAGAGCTGACAGCTGGCTTGGTAAACGGTAGTCCATCAGGGTGGTGGAGGTAATGTCTTTTGTACTCTGTCAACTAAACTCTAAATCAGGCCCGAAATCCCATTGAGGAAACTGTGACTGGGAGTGGGCGTGAAAAGTATCCAGTCGGCAAGAGGACTTTGGCATGCTGAAAATTTGAATTTTCTTGCTCAGAGCTTTCCCCACCAAAACCAACAGTTTCACTGGCAATGCAACAAACAGCTATCCGAATTTGAGAGGACTTTGTTGGATAGAGCCTTCAACCATGCACTACTGGAAGTTTTCTATGTAAAAAAAAAGACTTAGGGCCTGATTAGGAGTTTGGCGGATGGGATACTCTGTCACAAAAGTGTCAGATATCCCATCAGCCATATTACAAGTTCCATAGGATATAATGGAATTGCAATTTGGCAGACGGGATTTCAGTCACTATTGTGACTGAGTAACCCCCTCCTCGGAGCTCAAAATCGGGCCCTAAGTCAGAAGGTAAACCAAAACTTTGACCAATGTCGACCCACCAGGTTTTGCTGGCATTTGATGCATCACAGTCGGCCTCAACTTGTTTGTAGGTCTTCGGCAACCACACCCATAAATGCTATGGAGTTCCTTTGAACCTTTGATCTTAAAAAAAAAATAAACTTACAAATACATACCTAAGTTTCGCCTTATTGTATTTAAATAATGTTTGCATTATTTTTTCTATTAAAATGTTCTTGATTTTTAGAAATTGATTGTGGGACTTTTATTGCATTGTGTTTTGACTTTTGAATTATTTGGGTAATGCTAAATACTAAACACATTTTCCGTAAGTTAAGCCTGTCTGCTCTGTGTCGTAGCTACCATGGGTTGATCCCAGGGTTATTCATTGAAATGGTGTGTTCTACCTAACAGGATTTTACACTTAGTAGTTAGGAAGGACTTGTATCCTTCCTAACTATTACCCATTTTCTTAGTCACACCAGTGAAAATGGCCATCAAAGCCATCAGATACATTTATAACTATTAGAGCAAGCGATTAAGGCTCCTTGGCTCTGAATTCCTACAGGACGTGAGAATCCATCCCCATGCTGTGCATATAAATTAGTATATGTTAACTAAAACTCTGCATGGCAGTAGAAGTGGTGGATGCTACTGTCACGTCATTTGAAGTAGCCCAATGTGCACTTGTTTCCTAATTATGAATATGTAAAGAAGTGTGAACATGTTAACCAGATTCTAATTCTAAAAGTGTACTGCAGGATGATTTTGGAGTAGTTCACTTCTTTTGTGAGAAGAACCTTGGAATTGACTTGCATTGTGGACAGTGCACAATGGATTGCCACTAATATGTAATACATTTACTGGTGATAGACAAATATGTAATAGATTTACTAGTGATAGACAAACTACTAGCCATTAGGGCTCAATCAACATCTCGTTGCAGTCCTGAGATTGCATAAATGCTTGGGTTAGTGTTATGTTTGTGTTCTTCCAGTTTTTGCATCTGTTGGCTTCGGTGCATCCAATATTGGCAGTAAAGTCTTGAGTTAATGCAGTGCTAGGGCCCTGACCCTCAGTAGTAGCATGTTCCCAGAATCCCACGTTTCTACAGCACAAACTGCTATTTATACAGAGAATCAGAGTGGACAAATGAGGTGGAGGAGTGACAGGGAAGACTTTGCTGGGAAAAAGATTTGGAATCATATGTACCTCCGTTTTGGGCATCAAGAATTGTAGGGACTCCTATAAATGCATGGATATTGTTGAGCTGCACAATGTAATCACCAAGGCTCCCTACAGAGTAGCAGCACCAATTCTATTTTCTGAGTAGTGAATATGTTTATTTGAAAACACAGATGAGTGAGAACAGAATTGACATTGAGATTGGGACAAACACCTGAATGTATTCCATCCACTTCACCCTTTCCCCTATTTCCTGGCTTCCAAAGTAAACTGCTGATAAAATTATTGCAATGGCGTACTGCATGCACCATAGATGCTGGCTTCCAAGAAAGTTTCTTTGATCCATACCCCTTCCAAGAGACCAGATGCAATAGGTCATCTTCAGGAATCGAGAATGCATTCTGGTTTTTATTCCATGTGACCTCTTTCTCTGTTACTCATTTACTCAGAGTTACTTCTCATATTGTGTTTTTGGGATGCTGCCAGGCCTGCTCTTCGCTCTACATCGACAACCATCCTTGGTACTTCCCTGCTTCTTGCAGCCCTCTCCACCATGAATGGGACTCTCTGCTCTGGGCTAAAAAGGTAACTTTTCAGCAGGACTAACCTGGTCCATGCATTCAACCCGCACTCCTTCCTGTGCCTGAATTTAGAGAGCACATGAATGAGCCTCCGTAAAGGCTGAGGACCTTTCGGAGAGGTGTGCCGCATGTTATGTTTTTCATAATACATTCATGTAGAGCTTTATCTGAGTCAAAAAGTCAAATAGTCTGACATTTTACAGAAGGTACAAATCTGAACACAGAAGACAAGAGTAAACCACATATTTACTAGTATCTTTGTACTACATGCAAGCTACTTTTGTTCGACCTGGGTCACCTTTGATCAATTTAAGTTCTGCCTTTATATGTTACTACCTTGCATCATTTCCTAATGGGTGATTTGTCCTGGTAGAGGTAGAAAGCTCTTTTTACAAATGTAATGGTTGTCTGTCAAAGTCATGGTTTCAAAATGCTAATTGTTGAAGCGACTCTAACTTTTTGGAGATGTGGAAGTTCTTTTTCTTTTTTAAAACATTTTTTAAATGAAAGTGTAGCTGTGTATTTTTTTTACAGATGTTTGCAACAAATAGCCCCATGCACTATTTCATCAAGGTAAAGTTTACTTGCTACTTGAAACTCCTTTTTGTGACTTGAGGGAAAAACTACCCTACTTAGGGGCTGATTCCGATTCGGGCCGGAAATCTCTCCGACCGAGCCGGTCCCGGAGAGATTTCCGACCGAATCGGACCCGTGCAGCCCGACTGAACGAGTACGATGCGTCCGTATGCTATCGTACTCGAGTCGGTCGGACTCCCATTGAAGCCAATGGGAGCCGGTCGTACAACGCGTACGCGGGCTCCCATTGCCTCAATGGGTGCGAGGCGAACAAGGGCGCCCCCTACAGTGGGTACGCGGCGAAGCGACTCGCGCCGTACACGCACAGGTAGGGGGGACCCATGGGTCCCCCTGTGTGCGACTCGCGCGGCTACGCGTACAGGGGGTCCGACACGGACCCCGAGCACGGCTCCGACTGCTCTTTCGAGCCGGACGGCGCGTGTCGGTCAGACTGCTCGCGGCGCGCATCGTACTTACCCGGCCGGGGAACGTCTCCATTGCGCGGTGCGAGTCGTGTCCGAGCGAGTCGGTCGGTGCGGTTCGACCCGGGAACGAGTCGGTCGGAGCGGTTGGGACGCCCGAACGAGTCGGTCGGCGATTTCGCATCGTACTCGCTCGTCCGGACGCACGTACGAATCGGTCGGGAAATAGGGCTCCGAATCGGATCCGGTTAAGCCGAATCCGATTCGGAGCCCTACCGGCCGAGATCGGAATCGTCCCCTAGGTGGCAAATCATGAGAAGGGAAAGGAGATTGCCCTGGTCTCAGATGGAGGGGAATAAGTAATCCCAGACCTGTCCTCTCAGTCTTTCTGATATTGTGAGGAATTCTCTGGACCCAGGTTTTTTGCCAACTAAGGAAAATCACATTTCAACACACTTCAAAGTTTGAAAAGATAGCATTAGCACTGACCCAATACCCACAAGCTGATTATCTCTGTCTCCATGTGGTCACAGTCCAGCTTTGTACCCTGTCCCCATTAAAGACACACAGCAGCATTATTTCTGAATATGTTGCCATTTCCCTTAGCCTTTCATTCGCTCAATTTGATATCTGTGTTAATAACTGGTACCAGTGTTATTAACTGAAAATGGGCATGCACATTTTCATTCACTTTGCTCCATTTTATTCTCCTAAATTTTTACCTGTGGCTGTTATCTCATACATACATATCATGAAGTTGGTTTAGGGACTCACTTGCTGTTTATTTCTACAGTTGTTGATCATGGCTTCTACAGAACCTTAGAGTCCTGTCAAGTGACAACGTGATACTGCAAAGAACTCTTTGTTTTGTTTCTGTGTCCACTTGCCCACCCCATATAGTTAGGTGAGTTTGTTAGAGGTAATAAGAAAGTGGTATATAAGTAGGGGAGGATAAGAGTCCTTCTCAAGTAATAAGAACACAACCTTATTGGCTCTATCGAGGTGTCACCACAACCGATAAAAGTAGAAATATGATGTCAAAACCCAATCAGAAAAATACTAAACATTGCAGGATGGAACCACCTTCCATTGACATTCAATAAAACAGCCATTATTTGTATCTGTCAATATCATTAGTCTTAATAATATCTTTTAGACATGGCAACCTTCGCGTGGTTTTCCACCTAACTTTTTATGTTCAACCCTCCTGTTTTGCTGTCTTCGGTTTTGCTGGCCTTAGCATTCTGCACACTACTAACCAGTGCTAAATTAAATGCTACAAGTGGGCCTGCAGCACTGATTGGGCCACCCACTTAAGTAGCCTTTTAAACATGTCTCAGGCTGCCGTTGCAGTCTGTGTGTGCTTTTAGATTCCTATTTTAACCTGGTAAGGTAAACATTTTGCCAGGCAAAACCTTCCTTTTAATACATAGGTCACCCCTAGGGTAGGTCCATGGACAGCCCAGATGGCAGGGTGCAGTGTATTTTAAAAAGTTGGACATGTACTTTTACGTTTTTCATATCCTGGTAGTGGAAAACTCTTAAACTAATTTTTTACCACTGGCCTACCTCTCCCATAGGATAACAAAGGAGTTAACGTATTACATTTAACAAGCTGTAACCTCCAAATGGGAAGAGGTAAGCTGTTCATGTTTGGTGTCTTTGGAATTGTAATGTAAAACCCTCTCTTATTATTTTAATTTACAATTTTAAAAATGACACTTTTAGAAAGTTGGCATTTTCCTGCATTAGACATTTAGGGCCTGCAGCTTTTAACTGGGTCACATGACTGGGTGCAGTTGGTAGTTGGGATTTGTGTATTCCTCCTAGGCAGTCACACACAGAAGAAGACTTCGCTGTGCCTGGATGGGTAATCACTGGCAGGATGCGAGGGCAGCCCTATTTATTCTTGAGTAGGTTATGTCCTGCCTCAACACAAAGGGCTGTATAACCCCTGTAGTTAGTCTGGAGCCAGGACAGGGAAGGAAGGATACCTGGGGCCTGCAAAGGGAAACCTCTAGGATATTCTCCCTCTTCAAAGGAGGCACCTGCTGTAAATATTGGACCCCGGATACCAACTCTTCAGAACATTTCTGGACCTATGGCGACTGCCAGGCAGAAAGATTGCTATGCTGTTGAAAGGACTGCTGACCTGCTGGACTGCTGCCCTGCTGTCCTGCTGGACTACTGCCCTGCTGGACTGCTGCCTTGCTGGATTGCTGCCATCCTGCCTGAGTTATGTAACAATGGGGTAACCTGAAATACCACTGGACCCGGGTAGCATGCAGTACAACAAAATACTCACAGGCAAATATCATACCCATAGGACTGCAAGAAAAGAATGAAACGGACATATTTGTAGACATCACAAAGTTCAAAGAAGGCTTCAGCTACATGGCAAGCAATTGCTCTCGCCATTGGATGGTGTTAGGGATAGAGACTGCCCTTGAGCAAGTTGAGAAATTTCTCAAGGAGATTACTGACCTCAAGCGAGAGATTGCTAAAGACAACGCATTGACCAATGCAAAAGAGGCTCTAGAGCACTTAGAGAAGACAATCAAGGACTTCGATACCAATACACAGGCCAAGAAGTTGGACAAATTGGCTAAGGACATCCGTTTCTATGATAAGAAACTGACCCACCCGTACCTCCAAGAAGATTACTTCAAGCAAGACACCCAGGGTCGCTTTCTCAACAGGGGCAGAGGTGGCTACAGAGGCAGCAGATGTTTCACGACCTTTTCTGAATCATCAGGATCCAATAGTGCTGGCAGTGAAGGTGAGCAACCGGGCACAAGCTCAGGATACCAATACCAAGACAACTGGTACCAGCCACCCACAGGACCGTCTTTTTTAGAAGACGCCCAATGGAGACCACCCAGAGGGAGGGGTTACAATTGGAACAGGGGCCCACAGCGGGGCATACAACACCAACAAGGCCAGAACTGGGAAGGCTTGAGACAACAAGGCCAGAACCAGAAGCAGGTGCGATTCCCCCAGGAGAGTCACGGGGAGATCCAGACCCGACGACGGGTATACCGGTGGTGACCAGACCAAAAAGCCAGATCATCAACTTATCATCCCATGAATTCACCAGTGACGAAACAAGTGTTCTGAGCAAAGGGTTATCCTTTGTACCAACCGCACACCCCAATCAATTTAACATAAAAGCAGAGCTGCATCAGTTTTTTCGCAAAGTAAGACTGAGATATCACTTCAGACATTCCCAATCTACACCGTCAACATCACATACAGGCCTGAGGGTACCATCCACATTCATGCCGCCTACACATATGATGTCACACAAGATCTTAACATATGAGAGTGTGGTATTCAGAGATGTAATGAAGATATGTTCAACAAAACAATACGTCAAACATAATGTCACCAAACAAAGGTGAACGAGAGGCACTGAACTCACTTAAAAACAACAAGTCTATTGTGATCAAGCCGGCCGATAAGGGCGGGGCCATCATTGTGCAAAACACCCCGGACTACAAGACCGAGATCTTTTCCCAACTGAGGGATAGGGTTAGTTATGCACGGCTTAATACTGACCCGACCAAGGAGATCAGCAAACTGATCCTACGCGTTACTGACGAAGGAAGAGAACTTGGCTTTTTATCCGACCTAGAGTTCAATTACCTCAACCAGAAGCAACCTCGCTTACCCACCATATACACCCTTCCCAAGGTGCATAAAAATCTGGAGCACCCCCCCGGATGACCCATTGGGTCCGGTTGTGGATCCTTGCTTGAACCGCTCTGCAAATTTGTAGATTTCTTTTTAAAACCTCTGGCAGAATCAACCAGATCATATCTCCACGACACAATGGAAGTCATCAACTTGGTTGATAATATGCCTTTTGACCCAGAGTCCCAACTATTGGTTACCATGGACATTGTCTCGCTGTACACCAGCATCCCGCAACGGCCTGCTTTAGAAGTCGTCAGGAGAGCACTGGACAGGAGACCTCGCCCGGTGGAAATTCCAACTGAATTTATTATCCAACTCTTAGAAATAGCGATGATGAAAAACTTTTTCTTCTTTCAAGGCGAGTACCATCTACAGACCAAGGGAGTGGCCATGGGTGCCAGCTTTACCCCGGATCTGGCTATCCTTTATATGGACAACCTTGAGGATGAGATTATATACAACCAGGTGAACCCATACAAGGACAATGTGACATGCTCCTCTGCTCATCTGGACAGGCAGCACAACCGACTTACAAGCGTTCTTTGAGTGGCTCAACACAAAATCTGATGACATCTGGTTCACCATCCATTGGGACCAACATACAATTGATTTCCTTGACATATCCATTAAAGTGGAGAATAATCACCTGTATACAGTACTGTACAGGAATCAAATGGAAAGGAACACTTTGCTGAGATACAGCAGCCACCACCCGAGGGGCCTACGGGATAACTTACCCTTCGGCCAGTTCCTGAGTATTCAGAGGAACTGCTCCCACAAGGAATATTACTTCAGAGAATCTGAGGACTTCATCAACCGACTTGCGGAGCGTGGTTATCCCAGGAGGATGGTTAAATGTGCTAGGAAAAGAGCATGGTTTAACCAGAGAGAATCCCTATTGACACCCAAGCAATGCCCTACGGACACCTTTCACAGGATGATATGCGTTACAACATTCAGCACTCGCAGCAATGAGATTAAACAAATCATTAACAGACACTGGAAACTCATCTCCGACGATCTGGAGATACCTAACCCCCGATGAAGTCCTTCAAAAAGGGCAAGAATGCAAAAGACTATGTAATACGATCACTCCTCGAGGTACCTCCCCAACCTACTATCCAAACATTGTGGCACCTACCGGAGATTGTTGGTCATTTTAAGTGTGGTCACTGCAAAGCCTGTAAATGGACCATCGAAACCAAACAGTTTTGTTATAAACAACACACGGTTGACCTACAGGCACATACCAACTGTAATAGTACAGACGTGATTTACGCTATCCTATGCCCGTGTGAGAAGATATATGTAGGCCAGACACGACAGAAAGTAAAGGCACGAATATTACAGCACTGTAGTAGGATCAGATGTGGCACAGTAGGGGCACCCCTGGTAGATCACTTTCAGGCATTAGGACACCAACCCGAATCAATCAAGTGGGTGGTATTAGAAAAGGTTACCCTGGGAATCAGGGGTGGTGATTTGAATTCTGTACTCAATGTGCGGGAGTGCTAATGGATGCACACCATGGACACTATCCATAATGGCCTGAACGAACTATACGCTACAAATGCGCAACTATCATGTCTGAGCTATGCGTAGCACACTGTAACCTTTGTTTTGGGCTACACGCTCTGTCAGTCTGTGTCACCAGGTACAGAAAAAGATGTGCGGTCTTGCTAACATTGTAACAACATCATGCATAATCACATTTGCCTTAATACTGCTCTCACCCAACTTGGTTTGGGCCTGTTCTTAGCATACGAAAACTGTTTCTTTACAATGCACTTTCCACATATAATGTTTTTACTCTCTAATTGTCATTGCAAATGCACTGTTCGTAATCGATTAGACATAAAATGGGCCACATTTATATTGATTGTAACCAATGGATAATTTGAGTAAAACAGACTTACGGCCAAACTATTTCTTTATAAAGCAATTTTGCATACACTGGGGCATATTCTCAAGGACTTATCGCCGATTTATCGGCACTTTAGCACCGCAAAAGTGGCGATAGATTTTCCGCCCTATTCACAAGCTGGTGCAAACTGCCGAAATCGCCAGTTTTCCAGCGATAGCTGCCGCAAAAAACATCGCCACGGATGAGAGCGACAACTAACGCAAATGATATGCAGAGTAGCCGTTCCCATGCAAAAACACACGAAAACACCACTTCGCGATATTCTCAACGACCAGCCAGATCGGCGATGTGATCCAAAAACAGGCGATAAGGCGTGTTAGCAGCAGGGATTTAACACCTGCCTTTTACTGGTGTTAAGCAGGACGACAACCTGCAGTATGAAAGGGAGCCCAGCCCAGAGCCACATCTGAAGACCAACACATGTCATGGAGCTACTGATCATGCAGCTCGGAGACCCAAGAGGGCCACAACACCCACCGCCAACACCCCCAGGCCCCCCCCCGGACCCTTCCCCAGACTACCACAGAGGCAGCGCAGAACAAGACAGCGGACCTTCGGAAAATGCACCAGCCTCACAGACTTAACGCCAGAGGATGTCATTGCCCACTACAGGCTCAAAAGGACAACCATCCTCCGCATCCTGACCCACATTGCCCACAGGCTGACGGTACCAACACAGCGGACAACCAACATCCCTCCGCAGACAAAGCTGCTGGCTGTGATGCACCTGTTGGCCTCTGGTACCTTCCAACCAACAACTGCCAGAGTCGGAGGAGTCTCACAGCCAGCCCTATAAAAGTTCCTCACACCTGTCTTGGATGCCATCATCAGCTTGGTACCCCAGTACCTTCACTTCCCCCACACTGCGCAGGAACAGCTGGAGACCAAGCAAGGTTTCTACGCCATAGCTGGCTTCCCGCACGTGTTGGGGGCAATTGACTGCACACATGTCCTACTCGTGCCCCCTGCCGACACTGCACACAATTACCGCAACAGAAAGCACACGCATTCCATCAATGTGCAGGCAATAGTGGACCACCGGGGACTCTTCACCAACGTCGTCGCCAACTACCCAGGCAGTGTGCATGATTCCTACATCTTCCGACAGTCCATCATCAACCAGCGCTTCCAGGATGGCACCTATGGAAATGCACTGCTCGTTGGCAAGTACCAAATGAACACACCACACACCTCAACTCCACAATCATGCAACCCACAACTGTGGGAATGCACACGTTACAAAATCACATACAACATGGCAAACAACATGCCCACCTACTAGACACGACAACACAAGTAACTGTGGCAACCGTGGCCAGCCATGTAGACAAACCATCCACGTCATGGCACCTCTGCCACACAATTGCAGAATGTGGGGAGAGGTGGGAACCAAGTCTGTGCGAAGGAGGCAAGTGAACCATGAATAAGAATGTACACAATGCCAAGTGTGGCGGTGATGTGCTGGACAGACTTCAGTATGCAGAGCACAGACATGTCCATGTGGACACATATTGCTGGTGATTGTAGTGTTGTGGACAGTGGACGCAACCATGTCACCTCAGGCAGTGGGGAAGACCTTGGACATGTAGCTATATCGTCCCCCCCTGTAAGCGTCAGCGCAGTGGCTGGGCCGGCGTACGCCAGTCCAGTGTAGGAGTGGGAATAAATAGCCCGGGGCACTGGGCGTGGTTCACTTCTGGGATGGCCACTAAAGTAAATACTGCATGTGTCTCTGTGTCCGCCATATCCTGACCATAGGCCTACACACACGTGGCCGACCACCTTCAACGGCCAATATCACAGTGTCGCTGTCAGGCTTGTGGACATGAGCAGACAGTCATGACAATGGTGTGTCTTAGGAGTGCAAGTGATGCAACCGCGTAGCGCACACAAGTAAATAGGCTCGGGGGAGTGAGGAGCAGCTGTGAGGCAACGCAAAACACATGGATGCCGCTCATATGCCACAAGCAATACATGTCAAACATGAATCGCAAAGTCGCACACATCACACACCACTAAACTAATAAGCCTGCCAACACAGAATGCAGAACCACCGATTAACACATATCTCTCTCCCTTGTCACAGGTGATCAAGGATATGCACTCTGCCCGTGGATGATGACACCCCTCCGAGACATGAACACCCAAGCCCAGAGGCAGTACAATGAGTCCCACAAACGCACCATGGGCATTGTGGAGCGTTCATTTGGCGTGTTAAAGTCACGTTTCAGGTGCCTGGACATCACAGGTGGAAGACTCCTGTAAAGCCCGGAAATAGTGTGCAAGATGATCATTGCATGTTGTGGGTTGCACAACATATGTGTACGCACCAATGCCCCATGGATCCAAGTGCCAGATGCACCGGACGATGATGATGAAGATGAGGCAGGTGGACCACACCCCAGTGCAGCTGCAGCAGGATTAGCCCGAAGGAACACAATCATTAACAATTTCTTCACATGAGCACGTCACATTGTGACTGTCCATAGCAATCATGGGACAGGACAAAATTACCACAGGCACAGCATGTGCAAATACATTCATTCCAACACACATTCCCTGTGTGCATGTCACTCCTCTGCATAAGCACATCACTCTGACAAGTGTAAGTGCAACATTTAGTGCTAACAATCTCACAAATGGCAATTAGATGGTGGGTGTGTCACCTCTGTACAGAGAGGCTGTTTTGGGTGTCACGTATTCAAAATGCCATTTCAGGGTGACAAAGATAGTACGTAATCCCACTCAGCAGCGTATCACATGTGTCCAAATTCATGACATGAAGGCTGTCATTTGTGACCAAGAATAGACAACAGGGCGTCTTTTGGGGTCAAATATGTACCACCATGATGCAGAGAGTTGCACCCTGTGACTCAAGTCCCACAACATTAGCAACATGAACGTGAGGGGGAATCACTGCCCCTACATTCATCCATACTTCCATACTTGATTGAACATAGACATGACACATCTGTGTGAATTCGAATGTTTTATTCACATACGGTGGAGTGTTGGAGCTGGAGCAGTACAGGGCAATGCAAACCCCACCTTACATTGTTGCCCCATGGAGGGCCAACCAGAGTCCTTTAGGGATTGACAAGTTCATCGGTAGAGGAAGAGTTCAGTCTGCAGTCTGATTGCTGTGTCATTGGTAACCAAACAGAATATGGCAGTCCATGTCGAGGAACAAGGTGAGTGTCGCAGAGTGTATCGGGGACAGTGGAATGTGATGATGCAGAGGGCAGAACCAAGCAGAAACAGGCCATATGGCGGAGATGAATGCTACCACTTCCTTCTTACCACTAAGGCAGAATCATCCGCATCTTCGTCCTCTGATGTCTCATGTGCCTCACATGTGGGTGGTGGGGTTTTGTCTGCAGCACTGTGTGGCACTGACACATCAGGGGCCGGAGGTGGACTGTCTGCCGCACTGTCAGGCACTGACACGTCAGGGGGCGGAGATGTGGATGGAGTAGTAGCAGCAGCATTCATCCGCGCAAGGCCTTGTGGCAGCAATGCCATGATGAGGGTCTGCAGGGCATGGACGAACCCAGCTACATCTCGCTGGTGTGCAGCCGTGGCAGCCATTCTTTCCGCCTGCATCCGCTCCCTGTTCTCCATGATCCTCCGCATGAGTCTCAACTCCCGGCTGACACGCTGGAGCCACTCTGAATAGACAGTTGTCCTTGTCTCAGAGTCAGGACTCCAGCGATGTCAGCCATGGATCATTGGAGAGCATGGAGCGGACTGTGGGTGTCTGTTAGGGACTGTAAGTGGTCCCTGATGGGACTTAGACACCCATGTATGGCATCTAGTTTGGCTGTCATGAGGTCGAACCCCACCTGCACCTGATCAGCCATCTTCTCCTGGCACCCTAAAACACGCCGTTGGAAGGCCATGTGTTGTTCGTGGGGGTGCTGGGAGACAGCTGTGGTGGTGGGTGCTTCCTGCTGTGTGGTCTGTGCAGGGGGTGAGGTCTCCTTGATGCAGCTGGGCAGCCCTGCTCCTGGAGGTGAGGTGCCGAAGATGTCCATGGGCTCTTGGATGGCGTCGGTGTCGATGTTGGGGAGGTCCTCTTCATCATCAGTGCTGGGTTGTTGGGTCTGCTCTGCAGGAGGTGTTGGTTCTCCCTCTGCAATGTGAAGGGGAGATGCAGTTTAACATTGTGTTCACATGTATGTTGATGCATTGTACTAGTTTACATACAGACTGCATGACAATGTACATTGTGACTGTTTGGGAGGAGCTGCCTTATTGATGCGAGACAGTGGACATTTCGCACACATCACGGATGTTTGTTTGTACTTGTACATTATCATCTCACATTTCCCTGCTATGCCAAATGTGATTGGCCAGTTTCTACACACAAGCGGCACCAGTTGTGTCCTCTGTTCTATTGTGAACGTGTTGCAGTTTGTACCACATTGTTGTCAATGTTGATGTGCTCTGAATGTTATGTGTGTGTGCTGCATTTTGGGATAGTTGCCCCTGCAGCTCTGATTTTGCTGCCCCTTATCCCTTTCAGGAGGTGTGCCTTTGACTTCTGTGCTTATACAGTGCTGAGATGTTGCATAGTTGGGTAAATTGGGCTCTTGGTGGGAGTTGGGACTCTGGGGCATGGTTTGTCCGCAGATGTGTTGTTGACGTCAGGGGTTGTATGTGCACCTGGATGTGTCAGAGTGTGACCTGCTCCTTTACGGATGTGGTCCACACTCAGCCACCTCAGGGTTGTGGCGTGCAACATGTCATGAGATATTGACTGCAGCCATGCTATTCGTCTTGCAGTGTCACTTGCATTATCAGTGTGGCTCACAGACATGCCGCTTTGCTGGGTTTGGCACATGTGCATGGGTTGGTTGTGAGATTGGTGATGTGTGGGAACGGTCCCCTCTGGGCACATAGTCGACGGGGGCCTACTTGCTGTTTCTAGGTGTGCTGCAGTGTGCCAAGGGGATCAGGGACATGATCCAGAGTCATTGTGGGTGTGAACTGTGCTATACTTAATTGTGCATGTGTGCCATTGTGCCCATCTCCCCCCGTCTCCCCAGTCCCTGGTCGTTACTCACCCTGTTGCTGTTGTGTCAGGTCATGTTGAGCAGTGTCCGGTCCCCCAACTCCTGCCACCGTCTCCACACTGATGACTGTTGACACCATTTCCTCCATCTCATCCAGCTCCTCCTGTAGCGCTGGACTCCCACCTCCAGTCTGCATTGCTGCCTTCTGGTTGTTGCCAAATTTCTGTTTGGTTTTGCGCTTCACATCATTCCAGCGCCTCTTGAGCTCTTACATTGTCCTCCTCAGCATTCCGACTGCATTCACCTTGTCCAGGATGGACTGCCATATTCCATTTTTTGTTGCCAATGACACAGTGGAGGTGACGAACAGTTGTTGATGGTGTTCTATCACCTCCGTTATCAGGATCCTGTTTTCCTGCGGACTGAACCGCGTCTTTCTCTTCCTCTTCTCCTTGCCCTTCCCTGACCCCGAGGTCCCAGGCTGGTCCTCTGTGGGGCTTGTGGGGTTCAGGTTGTCCTCTGTACTTGCTCCGGCTACCTCCATTGTGCTTCCCAGTTGTTTTGGTTTTGTTTGTGTTTTTTTTTCCTGCTTTTATAGTGATTTTTCCCGCATGACGTGTGTGACTTGCAGGCCTGGCACAGCTTATTGCTGATTTTTTTTTCGCGGTTGGGCCCATCGCCACTTTTTTCATGTTCGGCTTTGGATTTATTTTGTCATCTTGGTAATTTTATCGCGGACATTTGACGCGTTATCGGGAAACTATTGCATGTTACCGCTGTGTTGAGAATGTGACGTTAACACAGCATTATTTTCCCGCGATAGACGGCGATATGAAAAACTGCGTTGACCTATTTTGGCGATGATTATTGCACGTTCTTGAGAATATCCCCCACTATGGGGCATATTCTCAAGGACTTATCGCTGATTTATTGGCACTTTAGCGCTGCAAAAGTGGCGATAGATTTTTCGCCCTATTCTCAAGCTGGTGCAAACTGCCGAAATCGCCAGTTTCCCAGCGATAGCTGCCGCAAAAAACATTGCCACGGATGAGAGCGACAACTAACGCTAATGATATGCAGAGTAGGCGTTCCCGTGCAAAAACACACGAAAACACCACTTCGCGATATTCTCAACGACCAGCCAGGCGATAAGGCGCGTTAGCAGCAGGGATTTAACACCTGCCTTTTACTGGTGTTAAGCAGGACGACAACCTGCAGTATGAAAGGGAGCCCAGCCCAGAGCCACATCTGAAGACCAACACATGTCATGGAACTACTGATCATGCAGCTCGGAGACCCAAGAGGTCCACAACACCCACCGCCACCACCCCTAGGCCCACCCGTCCCCCTCCCCCGGACTACCACCCAGGCAGCGCAGAACAAGACAGCTGACCTTCCGAAAATGACATGGCACCTCAGCCACACAATTGAAGAATGTGGGGAGAGGTGGGAACCAAGTATGTGTGAAGGAGGCAAGTCACCCATGAATAAGAATGTACACAATGCCAAGTGTGGCGGTGATGTGCTGGACAGACATCAGTATGCACAGCACAGACATGTCCATGTGGACATATACTGCTTGTGTTTGTAGTGTTGTGGACAGTGGACGCAACAATGTTCCCTCAGGCAGTGGGGAAGACCTCGGTCATGTAGCTGTGTCGTCCCCCCTGTAAGCGTAAGCGGAGTGGGCTGGTCCGGCGTACGCCAGTCCAGCGTAGGAGTGTAAATAAATAGGCCGGGGCTCTGGGCGTGGTTCACTACCGGGATGGCCAACCCGTCTGCCAGGGCGGTGCCCCTCACCCTGCCACGAGTCTGCTGCTGTGACCGCCAGCCTCCTCAGCCGAACGCTTGCTTCCACGACACAGGCCCCCAGCGCATCCAGCGGCACAGCACCGCAGAGTTATGTGTGTGCTGACTACTGCCTTCGGCCTACACTGCGGTCAGCAGGTCCCCCAATTCAAATTGAGTCTTGATTTATTTATGGCGCAGTTCAGTAGGCAGCAGACATTGCTTCCAGTGTGGGCCGCCTGGACGACGCATCATCGCTGGCTGCACACCCGCTGAGCGCTTCAGGTGCCACTAATTCTGTGCAGCTCAAGACAACGCCACGTGGATGTGGGCCCTTGCTGACCGCTGCCTCCGGCCTACACTGCGGTCAGCAGGTCCCCCAACTCAAATAGAGTCTTCATTTATTGATGGCGCAGTCCAGTATGCAACAGACATTGCTTCCAGTGCGGCCCGCCCGGATGACGCATCATCGCTGGCTGCACACCCGCTGAGCGATTCAGGTGCCACTAACTCTGTGCAGCTCAAGCCAACGCCACGTGGCTGTGGGCCCTTGCTGACCGCTGCCTCCGGCCTACACTGTGGTCAGCAGGGCTCACACAAATCAAATCCAATACTGACCTGCAAGGACACGCCATCATCGCTGGCTGCACACCCGCCACCACTGCCAGGACCACCTCCAACCAACAACTGCCAGAGTCGGAGGAGTCTTACAGCCAGCCTATCAAAGCTGCTCACACCTGCCTTGGATGCCATCATCAGCTTGATACCCTGCTCAGCTCTTCAGGTGCCACTAACCCAGTGCACCAAAAGTCATGGACCCTTCACGATTGAATCTTCTGTGTGTGATGTCAGAGCTGGTGCCCCTACCTCAGTGCACCACAAGTCATGGACCCTTCCTGATTGAGTCTTGTGAGTGTGAAACGTTGATCACTGTTCTAGTTGTTGCCAGCACCAACCACTCCCTGAGGGCTGATTACACTCACCCCATACCCATCCAGCACAGGCGTCACTGGACATGTGACCCTGGTAATAAAAAGGGGACGGGCGCACGTGCTCGTAGCCAGTTCCACTATCTATCTAAGTGTGTCCGTGTGGTCGTTATGTATGCATGATGGCCCCGGGCCCACCACATCACATTGTGCTGTGGACAGCGGCCGCAACCTTGTCACCTCAGGCAGTGGGTAAGACCTTGGACACGTA
Source organism: Calotriton arnoldi (assembly GCA_963921515.1). Taxonomy (NCBI): domain Eukaryota; kingdom Metazoa; phylum Chordata; class Amphibia; order Caudata; family Salamandridae; genus Calotriton; species Calotriton arnoldi. The sequence continues at coordinate 3,903,842 of CAWUFW010000089.1, read as the reverse complement.
GCTTTGTCATCCCCCCCTGTATGCGTAAGCGGAGTGGGCTGGGACGGCGTACGCCAGTCCAGCGTAGGGGTGTGAAGAATTTGCCCGGGGCACTGGGCGTGGTTCAGTTCTGGCCTGGACAAGAAAAGTAACTAATGCGTGTGTCTCTGTTGTAGTGTCTGCGCCACCCGGCCCGCAATCGACAATGTTGCAATGTAGCATACACCCGGAGGGCAGGCTCGCACGAACAGAGCAATGAAGGAGCACAAGACCCCTCGGGGTCTTGGCTCATACATGCCAAGTGTTGTGTGTATCTGTATTGCCGCTGCATGTGCCAAATGCCTAGCCTTGATCGCAGCGCGAGTTCAGCCAGGCATGAACTCTACATATGTGTCCGCCCTAGCCTTACCATAGGCCTACACTCACGTGGCCGCCCACCTTCAACGGCCAACATCACAGTGTCGTTGTCAGGCTTGTGGACATGCGCAGACAGGCATGACAATGGTGTGCCGTAGGAGTGCAAGTGATGCAACCGTGCAGCGCACACAAGTAAATAGGCTCGGGGGAGGGAGGAGCAGCTGTGAGGCAACGTAACACACGGTGATGCCGCTCATTTGCCACATGCAAGTCATGTCAAACATGAATCCCAAAGTCGCACGCATCCCACCCCACCCCCAACAAGCCACATCACATTTCCTGAATGCAAGCAGATGACGAACTAACATTAAGGATGAAAGCTCCATTGTCTGAACTATCAGGCGGAAGCACATCTGCACCTCCGACCTCGGAATTGCATGTGCCCGGCACCCCCTGACAGATACTATAGCAGCTGATGATGACTCCCACACTACGCACAGCCCGACGAAAGACCAACGTATCCGCACCCCACACACAGAAGTCCTTGCTTGAAGTTATCTTGCATGGAATGGCCTTCACACTTACTCCCACACCATCCCAGGCGTACAACCGTTGCACACTAAAACAACTCATTGATCCGAGCTGTGGCATCTCATCCACAGAACTGGCGCAGGTCAGAACAGTGCCGCTTCAACCAGAGCCACTGACGCAATGGCAGAACATCCCAGACACATGCACAACCCCTGTCACGTGGAACTGTACCGTGCACGTATGCTGCATTTACTGGGGGCACTGCCATTGGCAGTGCTGCGGATCAGTTACCGGCTAGGCTTCCGCCTTGCCAATGTCACCTGCGTCCAGCCTGTGTTGCATTGTCGATCGTACAAATTCGAGTGGTTCATGGATGTCTGCCTATCCAACAAGACGGTGGCTGAACTGGATTTTAACATGTGTGTGTGCCCCCTGTTGGGCCACGACCAGGAGTGTCACCGTGAAACCCGGTTATGGGATGCCTTGATACTTGGCATACATGCTGGCAGCTGGACCTGGGAGATTGCACAACTCCTCGTGTGCAGTGACCACATTGAACCGCTCCCCTATTGGGCTGAAGTGCTAATTGGTGAAAGGGGGTGGACGCAACACATCTGTCCGGACCTGCTAATAGATTGCCTCGCCGTCCTGTTTGATGAAGTCGACAACGACCTCATGTTGGAAATGATAGCCTACGAAGCTGCAATCGCTTTCATGGACGAGTGACTACGTACCTGCAGCCACGACAGATTGGAACCCATTGCACATGTCCCGACACCTTGTTGCATCTTGGAGATCTGGTCACATATCCCACGACAACAGTGGACATGGCTGCATTCGCCTGGACTCCGAATACATGAGCGGACAACAACGCAGGTTAACACACACCTGTGAAAGGTGAGGCACTCCCCCGGAGTGGACAGCGGCGCTTGGCAACGTTCCTCATTCTGACATACTGCTGCATTGGTCTGCATGTTGTGGCACTTATCTTGCCCGTACTGACACGCATATGCTAATAAAGTCTACGCACCTTCACTTGTATTCAACTGTGATGAGTGTTGATTTGAATGACAATGTGTGTCTCACTGCCTATCTGGGTCATGGCCATACATGCGCATTAATAGCATTACCCAGGGAGTACCTTTTTGTGGAATCACTGTCCCTACATTCATCCATACTTTCATACATGATTGATCATAGCCATGACACATCTGTGTGAATTAGAATGTTTTATTCGCATTCAGTGGAGTGTTGAAGCTGGACCAGTACAGGGCCATGCAAAACCCACTTTACATTGTTGCCCCGTGGAGGGCCAGCCAGAGTCCTTTAGGGATTGACAAGTTCATCGGAAGAGGAAGACTTCAGTCCGCAGTGTGATTGCTGTGTCATTGGTAACCAAACCAAATATGGCAGTCCATGTCGTGGTCCAAGGTGAGTGTCGCTGAGTGTATCGGTGGACAGTGGAAGGTGTTATTCCAGGGCATGATGCAGAGGGCAGAACCAAACTGATATAGGCCATATGGCGGAGATGAATGCTACCACTTCATTCTTACTACGAAGCCAGATTCATCATCATCTTCGTCCTCTGATGTGTCAGGTGCCTCACATGTGGGTGGTGGTGTTTAGTCTGCATCACTGTGTGGCAGGGGCCGGAGGTGGAATGTCTGCCGCACTGTGTGGCACTGACACTTCAGGGGGCGGAGATGTGAATGGAGTAGTAGCAGCAGCATTCATCCGCGCCAGGCCTTGTGGCGGCAATGCCATGACGAGAATCTGCAGGGCATGGAAGATCCCAGCTACATCTCGCTGGTGTGCAGCCGTGGCAAACATTCTTTCCACCTGCATCCGCTCCAAGCTCTCCATCATTCTCCTTATGTGTCCCAACTCCCGGCTAACATCGCTGGAGCCACTCTGACTAGACAGTTGTTCTTGGCTCAGAGTCATTACTCCAGCGATGTCAGCCATGGATTGTTGGAGAGCATGGAGCGGACAGTGGGTGTCCGTTAGGGACTGTAAGTTGTCCCTGATGGGACTTAGACACCCACGTATGGCATCTAGTTTGGCTGCCATGAGGTCGGACCCCACCCGCAGCTGACCAGCCATCTTCTCCTGGCACCCTAACACACGGCGTTGGAATGCCATGTGTTGGTCGTGGGGGTCCTGGGAGCCAGCCGTGGTGGTGGGTGCTTCCTGCTCTGTGGTCTGTGCAGGGGGTGGGGTCTCCTCGATGCAGCTGGGCTGCCCTGCTCCTGGAGGTGGGGTGCCGAAGCTGTCCATGAGCTGTTGGAGGGCGTCGGTGTCGATGTTGGGGAGGTCCTCTTCATCATCAGTGCTGAGTTGTTGGGTCTGCTCTGCAGGAGGTGTTGATTCTCCCTCTGCAATGTGAAGTGGAGATGCAGATTGACATTGTGTTCACATGTATGTTCACGCATTGTACAAGTTTACTAACAGACTACATGACAATGTCCATTGTGACTGTTTGTGAGGAGATGCCTATTTGATGCAGGACAGTTGACATTTCTACACCATCAGGGATGTGAGGTTGTACTTGTGCATTATCATCTCACAGTTTCCTGCTATGCCAAATGCGAATGGCCATTTTCTACACACAAGCGGCAGCAGTTGTGTCCTCTGTTCTGTTGTGAAAGTGTTGCAATTTGTACCACATTGTTGTCAATGTTGAGGTGCTCTGATTCTTATGTGTGTGTGCTGCATTGTGGGTGTGTTGCCCCTTCAGCTCTGATTTGGCTGGCCCTTATCCCTTTTAGGCGGTGTGCCTTTCACTTCTGTGCTTATACAGTGCTGAGATATTGCAGACTTGGGTAAATTGGGCTCTTGGTCGGAGTTGTGACTCTTGGGCATGGTTTGTCCACAGATGTGCTATACTTAATTGTGCATGTGTGCCATTGTGCCCATCTCCCCCGTCCCCCCAGTCCCTGGTCGTTACTCACCCTGTTGCTGTTGGCTCAGGTCATGTTGTGCAGTGTCCGGTCCACCAACTCCTGCCACCGTCTCCCCAATGATGATTCGGGTCACCATTTCCTCCATCTCATCCAGCTCCTGGTGTGTCGCTGGACTCCCACCTCCAGTCTGCATTGCTGCTTTCAGGTTGGCTGCGAGTTTCAGCTTGGTTTTGCGCTTCACATCAGTCCAGCGCTTCTTGCAGTCGTCCACTTCCCTTCTCTTCACTCCTACTGCATTCACCTTGGCCAAGATGGACTGCCATATTGTATTTTTAGTTGCCAATGACACAGTGGAGGTGATGAACAGTTGGTGGTGGTGTTCTATCACCTCATTAATGAGGATCTGGTTTTCCTGCGTCCTGAAATGCGGGTTCCTCTTATTTTTCTCCTTGCCCTTCCCTGTCCTTGAGGTCCCAGGCTGGTCCTCCGTGGGGCTTGTGGGGTTCTGGTTGTCCTCTGTACTTGCTCCGGCTACCTTCATGGTGCTTCGCAGTTGTTTGTGTTTTTTGTTGCCGCTTTTATACTGGTTTTTCCCGCCTGACTTGTGGGACTTGCAGGCCTGGCGCTGCTTATCGCTGGATTTTTTATTGCAGTTGGGCCCCTCCCAACTTTTTTCACGTTTGGGTTTAGATTTTTATCGCCGTCCCAGGAATTTTATTGCGGACATTTGACGCGTTGTCGGGAAACTATCGCATGTTACCGCCGTGTTGAGAATACGACGTTAACACAGAGTTATTTTCCTGCGATAGACGGTGATGTGAAAAATTGCGTTAACCTATTTTGGCGATGATTATCGCACGTTCTTGAGAATATCCCCCTATGTTTTTCTTTCCAACTGCCATTGTAAATGCATTTTCAATTTCATTGTATGTAAAGAATGCAATCCACAGGACCAGCGAACTATATACTGGAAAGGAAGTGCTCATCTCGCCCCTGCTCTTAATCAATTAGACACCAAATGTACAAGACTTGTATTAATTGGTAATTGAGAAATGGAGTCAGACAGACTCCTTGTTTCATTAGATCCATGTGTGCACTGATATATCACATTTAGGCACGTTTCAAGTTTTAGCCTTGGATTTATTGCTATGAATGCTCCCATGACGAGGACACACCTAACGTTGCCCCACTCGAGGTGCTTAGCTTTTCCTGTCATCCGCTACCATTAAGGATTTACAACATCACCACGCACACACCCGTGGCTAAGATCCTAAAACTTTTCTCCTTAAGATCTCAAGAATTCCTGCTGTATTCATGCCGTTTTTGGCTACCAACGCCTTGCCCAGGCCGGGTTTTTCCGTTACATAACAGGTCGGTATCTAGTGACTGCTCACTACGCGCACGTTGCGTGCACATTATGGAACACGCCCTTATCTAGGCAACGTTACCTGGGCCCGGCTGTCATTTCCCGAGTCAGGCGGCGGGTACCGGTACGTGTTGCTTAAGATGCGGGTAGAATCCACACTTGGATATTGGGAGATTTTCTTACAACTGGGTAATTGTACCTTTTCCCTTGGATTTTCATGATACGTATGGCATCCACTCTTGCATACTTATTGGCAGTAATGTGAATATATGAAGGAAGGGCATCTGGCCCCCTCGTGTATGTTTCTTTTGTAAATACGGGCAGGCAATTCATTGTTCGCATTATGAATACGTGATTCAACCGGGATGCGGACATGTTTGTAATGTTAATTTATGTATTTGGCAAGGGCGCCACGTCCCACACTGTGAGTCTCTTTTGCAACCACATACATCATGGACATTTCTCCTCCCGTATCGCTAATTATCGAGATGACACTTTTCCAACATCCAGCCATCATAGACCGAGGTGCGGGCATACGGATAACTACTGGGCCACATTGTCCCATTGTGCTTGCAGGGTTTATCTTGCACAACTCCCCTCCTTCAGTCTTTTGTGGCATCGCAGTTCAGACACCACTTTTGGATGTTATTTCACCACGTGCAGTTGCATTTAGGGTCTTCAAGACCAGTCACGTTTTACATGCCATATAGTCGCAGTGTTTGCAACATAGTTTTGCTTGAAACAGGCGTCCAGGCCTATACTAGGACATTCTGGTTCGTGCAACGTTCAGATTGGATTAATGGCCTTGCCCTACATCATTGAGACATGTGAACCACGCAGGTCTTATTCACTCATAAGCTGTTGTTTTATTATTCATTCCATGTCCCTGTGGTGCTAGCATACTCAGACTGTTGTTTGTTCTCTTAGGAGGTTACTGATCAACCTTGTTCCGGGTGTGTGGAAGTCAAGATCCACCTACCCATGTATTGTGAGGATTCGAAGCCCACATTCTAAGTTTGTTTGTGATCCAATTTCACGCCTTGAAGTAAGTCAGGGTGAACCCTTCCACTGTCTTCTTCAAAAAAGAAGTCAAAGAGCTCCTGATGAAGAAATTTCTACCTTAGCCTGGCCCCTTCATCTGATTGCGGGTCCATAGCCGTTGACTTTGGCCCAGCCACCTGGCTCACGAATATCTCGGACAATTCTAGACTGTGATTTTGTCGCTTTGTTGATTCTGTTGTGTTTGCTTTTCCCTCACGAGAATGTTGGTCAATTTTAGACGTTGAATATGTCGCTTTGTTTATTCTGTTTTGTTTGCTTATACCCTTCGTGATGCATAATCTGTAAAGTGCTCTGATACCCTCGGTGGTCATGTTTGCGCTATATAAAACTTTCAAAATAAATAAATAAATAAATAAGTGCCTTCAGCACCCTAGAGGGTTGCATACTTTCCCCCTCCCCCTCATGATCAGCCTGATGCGACAGGAGCCTAATGTGTATCTCCCTTCTTTCTCGTCCTCTCTGACTTTGGAGCCTAAGGGCCCACCACTTCACAGTCTGCGGCCTGATTTTTCTTGCTGCTGAAATTGGTAACCATCTACTGCTATCTCACTCCCCTGCATTTTCTATGAGTTATTTACATCCATCACCTGACTAATGTCAAATATTTGATTGCTTCTAGGTGCTCCCTTTTTCTCCCCCATTCCTCCAGTATTTGGTCCTGATGAAGACCCCAGGATATGGATCAAATTACCTTTCTTGTATATAGGTGTCGAAACGTCGACGGTCTTGTACTAACTTTCAAGCATAGACGACAGAGATGAATTATCTGAGCCTATTATTTGCTATATTTGTGTTGTATTAATTTGCCATCAATTGGCTGGATAGGCTTCAGCTGTATCTGATGTATATATTACACATTGCCTTTCCTTTCCTACAACCCTCACTAGCACATATTTCCCACCGAGTACTCTATCCCCTTTTCTGAGCACCATTTAAATAAAATGTACAGACAATATTGTTGTCGTGAATAATCATGTGATGATGAAGAGATTAAAATCACATTCATTTGAATATATCATGGTGATGTTTGATTAACCTAAAACTACATATCTTGTAAAATTTGAATTCCACTGCGACCATTTTTTGTGGTACTGCCCTCCTGCCTGAGTCAGAGGAATTAGACCTGCACCTGAACCCAGGACTCCCAGAGTGACTCCAAGGGCTAATCTGCTGGCCTCCTGTTCAGACCCACAGGGACATAACAGGCTCCCAACCACCTGACCCAGCACCCAGATCCAGCTGGAACAAGCCCCTGACCCCAAATGCTGCCTATCAGGTCCTGAACCTCAGTGGAGCTGAACTGACGTTTTTGGACTCTTCTCAACTGCAAATGGTCAAATTCGTGCTAAAACCTTGTCACTCACACTGCCCACCAATGCATAGCTCCGTCAACTCCACTCTTTGCGCTTCAGCATAGACCGTTCATGGAAAGCAGCATCACGAAGCTCCAGCCTGAACGTTTGTGACAACAACAGGATGTTCGTGCTACAGTGACAACTGTCTGCGATGCCAGACCTGCTCTTCGCTCTACATTGACCATTCATGGTGCTTCCCTTCTCCTTTCAGCCCCCTCCGCCATGAATGGGACTCTTTGTTCTGGACTGAGAGGTAACTTTTCAGCAGGACTAACTTGGTCCTTGTATCCAACCCGCACTCTATCGTGGTCGGCCTGAACTTGTGACTTTCTCCCGGTCAAGCACGACCAGATCGCCACGAGCGGCACTTTAAGTTTTATTGGTGCTATTTTCCCCTAAAACTTTAAAATTGAATATCTACAGTTCTACTGATTGAATTCTTGTAGCTTTGGTTTTGAATTATTTATTACATTTTGCACTATTTGTCTAAATTGGTGTGAGATTTTTCTTGTGTTATGTTTTTACTTTATTATTGTTTGAAGTGCCGCATAAATACTTTACATATTGCCTCTAAATTAAGCCTGACTGCTCTGTGTCAAGCTACTAGAGGCTTGAGCACAGGTTAATTTGGGGTTTGCTTATGCCTCGCCCTAACAAGGATTTGGGTTGCTGCTTGAGTAGGGTTTCACCTAGTCCTGGGCAAAGAATTCCGCTTTCGTTCCGGAGTCAGCTACTAAACTGCACCCACAAATGCTTTGATAAAGCAACTTTACATGCTAAAAAACATATAACCAATTAACAAAAGTGAACTTTGAAAATGAAAAATATCAGGCAATGAGAGAGGTGATGATTTTGGGGTCCCCCCTAACCTAGGGGGAGGACCAAGCAGATGCCTTGAACACAAAGAGCATATCATGCTGAACGATTCAGTAGTGGTCCCATCCTCTTAGGACCACCCCAAGCACAGTTATGGGCAAAAATACAATCCCAATCAAAGGCCCTCCAAAGCATTATGGGACGAGATTAGCAGTGGGCAGTGAATATTATAGTATCCAATATCAAAATAATTCTACAAAGAGCTGCAGTTCAACTAGTCATTACTAGGTGTCCCTCACGAGTCAAATGTATGCAAAAGCATTGAAATTATTACATCAAGCTGCAGTTCCACTAGTCGGTGCTAGGTGTCCCTCAAGTCAAATGCTTTTGCATTTGACTCATGAGGGACACCTAGTAACGACTAGTGGAACTGCAGCTTCATGAAAGGGTTTCAATGCTTTTGCATTTGACTCGTGAGGGACACCTAGTAACGACTAGTGGAACTGCAGCTTGATGTAATAATTTCAATGCTTTTGCATTTGACTCGTGAGGGACACCTAGTAACGACTAGTTGAACTGCAGCTCTTTGTAGAATTATTTTGATATTGGATACTATAATATTCACTGCCCACTGCAAATCTTGTCCCATAATGCTTTGCAGGGCCTTTGGTTGGGATTGTATTTTTGCCCATAACTGTGCGTGGGGTGGTCCTAAGAGGATGGGACCATCACCGAATCGTTCAGCAAGATGTGCTCTTTGTTTTCAAGGCATCTGCTTGGTTCTCTCCCTAGGTTAGGGAGGATCCCAAAATCATCACCTCTCTCACTGCTTGCTAAATTTTCATTTTCACTTTTGTGAAAAGATTGTATGCATTTTAGCATGTAAAGACAGAGATACTTGGTATTATGCCAAAAGTACAAGAGGTTTCTGTTTTATTAATTGGGAGTCCGTTCCTTCGTAGAATTAATTATGCCCACCCCTAGTTTCACCCTCCTCAACCAGTAACCCAATTTCTCACAATGTCTTTTCTATTTAATGTTGAGTAGTGCAGGAATCCTAATCTATCTTTATATTTTGTGCAAAGAAGCCTTAGGACCAAGTAAATAAAGATTACTGAACTGCAGAACCATAAGACTAATGACCTGATTTATAGTTTGATGGATGAGACAGTCAGTCACAAATGTGACAGATACATCATCCTCCTTACCTCCAGGGCATTATGTACTATTGCACTTTTAATAAAGCAGATAGGATATTCATCACTTTTATGGTGGAGTACCCATCTGTCAAACTCTAAATCAGGCCTTAAGAGTACCAGATCCAGTAGAGTTTGAAAGACCAAGGAAAGCCTCCGCAAGTCAGGAATTCAACTATGGGGGAGACTTGAGGTGCATCTACAAATTTTAAATCTGGGCTTATATGGGGACTGCTGCACTCCTTGCAGCCTACGTCACAAGTTACAATTTGTTGATAGCACCCTTGTCTTTCTTGGTGCACCACAGATAAGCAATATGCAAATTTCAGTGTCCTTGAAATGGTTATTGGGTTGATCTAGCAGCAAGTTAGTGGAAATCCCTATGAAGCTGCCGTGGCCTGCTGCACTTTTTGTTTTTGCAAAAATGCACTCTCTGATGTATTTACATTATCCATGGGCCCCAGCCCCAAGCAGGCACACATGGCAGTGTTGTTGAGGCCACGTGGGCGCATGAAACTGTCAAGGTCCCAGCAGCTCCCTTGCCTGACACCTCATTGAAGAGCTAGTGGGGGTGGCAGATGCGCAGTCCTCTCTTACCAGTGCTGTCCATGGGTAGGGATCTGCTCAATGGCATGCTCCCAAGGAGAGCGGTCAGCAGGTCACTGTGCTCCCAGGGCTCTTGCCCTCTGTGGGAGTCTAGTGCTGTTGGGCTGTGCCATGCTCAAATCTTCTCTCTAGTCCCTAGACACTGGAATACCCGGAGACAATAAAGTAAGCGGGAAAGGGGTCTCACAACGGTCTCCAAGGACACCACACTTCTGCAGGCTCTCTGAAAGTACTACTTTTTGACTTCTTCTCTTTTCTCACCATTTTGCAGCTTTGCAAAATAGCAACTTCATGGGCCCTCTAGACAGAGGGCCTGATTACGATCTTGGCGGATAGGATACTCCATCACAAAGGTGATGGATGACCCATCCACGGTATTGCAAGTTCCACAGGATGCAATGGACTTGTAATACTGTAGATGAGATATACCTCATGTTTGTGATGGAGTATCCCATCCGCCAATTTTTTAATCAGGCCCAGAGTTTTTTAAGCAGTCTTAAGTCATGCCCTTGACACAGCTGTAGGATCCCTTCCCCAATCCTGTGATTGGCTCGAAAGGTCTGGTTACCTCCATTTGTTTATCCGAGGTTGAACCTTCCCAAGCCTGTGACAGTGTGGAATGCCATTAGCATAAATACATTCTGTCTCCTCGGCTCCTTTTCTCCCTCAGGAACAAGCCAAATCTCCTCCAAATGGCCTTATTGTGTGAAAAATGCTTTGATTCTATTGCTGGCAAGAAGAGAAATTAACCTGTCCCTGCAGGGTGATAAAATGCCAGAATCTAATTAATAACTGAGTCAGAGAATTATGATAAATATTGGAGTGCCAGAAGGTGTGCAGATAGAAGGAAAATAATTATATCTGCAACTGGGACCCTTACTTACCATCTAATTCATGTGTCACACTCCGCTCTAGGTCCAACTATTGGAAAACTGTAATTTAGTGCAGCTTTTGCCTCTATGGTATAATAGAGTGAAGCAGAACATACTTCAGTGAAGCACTACAGACTTACACTATGAATACCCAGTCCAATTGCATACCTGCATAGGCCATAAACAATTTATTAAGGGTCCCATCTCCGACATGCTATCTGTGCCCAGGTACCAGGCTGAGTTAGATGGTAGTCTCACTTGCTTAGCCCGCACATGTTCACATGCAACTAGCCCAGAGCCCCATTTCCCAGCTGTGCTGCGGTGATCCTTATTTTAAAAAGGAGGTACCGGCAGCTAGCACTCAAAATCCATTTAACAGAGCTTACATGGAACAACACTCAGTTAATGAGACTAACTGAGTGCAGAAGTCCAAAAATATGTTAGTCCAAAAAGTGATGAAAAAATAACCTAGGGGAACTAAATGGTCAGTGCCATTGTTTCACACAGGTGCTTAGGATGATCACTGAAATGCCTTACTCATTCACTAAGGCAGAGAAGTCCAACCTTTATTTTCTCACAGTCTGCCTCCCACATGGGCACATTGTTTGAGAACCTACAGCTTTATGAGCAAAAAACAGTTTTCACATCAACGTGAAGTATCTCTCATACATCATAGTTTTAAAGAAATTAGTTTTACCCTTTTAAATGTTCCAATGTGTGATTCTGGATTATTAACTCTGGGTAAAGGTCCAACCAAATTAGTCCCCTAGTATCTTGACAAGGCAAAATACAGTTTCAGTGACTAATCATGGGCTTAAACCGTATGAGCATTGTACAGGGCACGTTTTTCTTAAGAGAAGTTTGTGTTAAGAATTTACGCTACATCAAAACATGAATTTAATTAGGAAAAAGTCAATAGAATTCCCAAATGAATTTAGTAAATAGGAAACAATATTGTAAACAAAATTGCTCAGAAACTGTTAAATTGGATCAAGGGAACCAGAGATAGGAATTTTTAATTATTAAATTTAAAAGGAACCAATTAATCATAAAGTACCTCTGATTCCAATAGGCTCGTAAAGAAGAAATGTGTTTCTTGTAAACAAAAATGCCGTATTTTGCAACTATTTTTTTCCTAATGAGTAGGGGTTACTGTTTGGTTTCCATATCTGGATCCACCATCTCTTACATGGTGGTCACAGGCAGGGAAATTGAGTGGCAATCACCCTACCCTAAATAGATGAAATCCTATGGGGGACAGGCTGCTAGGTCAGATATTTAAATCAGTGGAAGCAGCTGAGGCACCGATGGTGTAAACCTGGCACTTTCTACACCTTCCCCTGAGGCCTTCAGTTTTGTAACAAAATCTCAGAAAGGGACAACATTTGGAAACTGTATCCACTGAAGACACTTCAATCCTAGGTGTGAGGTTTTAGAGTTAAAGGATAGATTTGGTAGATGAAGATACTAATATTCAAGACTCTACCATTTGAGAGTAATATGCTTTATGATAGAAGCTCAGAGCCCACGCTCTCAGTTGGGGGAAATTGCAGATAAAGGTGAGAGAAACACCAAAGGGTGTGGTTTGGTACCAGTTCACAGGTATTGATAACTCTTCAGATATGAATAAACTTCCACCCTTCCTCTCAGTACTTCTAGATTCGCAGTAGGAAATTGGCAGTGATGAGCCAAGAGTACCAGTAACCCTTTGGCTACCAAGACAGCCACAGTCTGGGAATAAGATTAAGCTAGGTGTGGCAGCTGTGGAGCCAGCGTTGTGTTAAGTGAAGAAGCATCATTTGAAGACGCCAGCTAGGTATGTTCAGAGTGCAACAGGGTCTGCTTGACATCAAATGCAGGAGTGGTAGGTAGATGATTGCAGAGGGCAGGAAACAAGGAAGGGAAGGAAGAAAACAACAATTGTGCAGACAAGGAACAAATGATGGGTGAGACTACAAAAAACAGATTGATATAGCTAAGAAGGTTGCTAGGCAATTGACCACTGTTACTGACAGTTCTATAATTCCCCTGGAGGTTCCCGCCTTCCCTCAGTGCTTCTCTCTGATCGGTCTTTTAGTGATCTTTACCTTGACGCCCACCTGATAACTTTGTGTATCAGTCGCCACTAACCAGCCTTTCACATCTTCCAATCCCACTTCTACCTGCTCTTTACCTGCTGTGTCTGTCTCCTGATTCTCTTGATCTTGTGTCTCTTATTACCCTTTATCTTAGCACTAGAGTAACTTTTTAACTTGACAAGGTTCACATTTTAGTTACTTTTTAGAACTCAGTATAGGGCAAAGCTAAGTGCTGTTGCAAGGAAGAGCCTCTCAAGGCGAATAGCTTCACTGCCACGTCCCACCAAAGCCTTATTCTTAACTGCCAAAAGTACCAAAATCTCAGAAAGGGACAAACCTGAAAATCTTGCCTGCTGAGTTGAGCCTTTCTCAAATATTCACAGTACCTTAGTCAAAACTAAATGACTACGTTTTTCCTTTACAGGTTCTGGATTCATTTCCGGGAGCTTCAACCAAGCTACCAGACTGCTCGGCAGTGCTTTCAGGCATCGTTCAGGTTACAGATGTCATAGGAAGGCAAGCTCAAACGCTCACTCTAACAAGGGCTACAGCAACATCCACTCCTCTTCCAAATGGTCAGCTCGTTCTTTGACAGAGCTGGGCTTCCCTGTCCTTTGTTTCACTGGGATAGCAGACGACCACATGGTCTGACTTGTGAGAATAAATTCCTGTCCCTGTGTTCATGATCGAACACGTCCAGGCTGCAGTCCTTTACCACGCAGACACACTAGCATATTCATCTTTTTCTGTTCTTACTAAGTCCTGACGTGATCTGAGGAACTGGTGGTTGGAGGCTCTTCTAATAGGAGTTACAAGCCAGTGATTTGAGATAACTTCTTACCTAAGCCCAAAACAATTCTGACCATTGCTCTGGCCCTTTTACAGCACTTCCCCTCAATTTTACTGTACAAACATTTCCAGAAATCCGTGTTCTTGTGTTAATTCAAATAAGCAGGTCCTTGTGTCAGTATGCTGTGTCATGAACTCTCACCGAGCAGCTTTCGCATAGCAATGAGGGAACACCCATGGCTCTGTGGCCTGCCCCTCCTCATCCCCTCCAACTGCGGTGCAATGAAACAAGTTGGCTCAGAGTAGAAAGACTTCAAAGATACCCTTTACATTGCACTGTTTACCATCAACATGCTAAACTGGAAGATCCCAACCAGTTCCTTGTGAAGGCATCTGTAACTGTTCACTGTTGTCTTCCTGCCCGTAGATCAAATGTACTGTTTTATTTATTTATTAGATTTGTTTAGCGTTGGTTCACCGTTATTTGCAACAGTAGAGAAAAATTCCCTTTGAATATTTCAGATGTGAAGAAGTGTGGGTATAGAAAGAGTGGGAATGATCTATTCATAACAGTCTTATTGTAAGATCTGTAAGTTTTGTATTCTTCAGGACCAAGGTTTCTCAATAAAATCCTGTTTAGGTGTTTATAAGACCTTTTCTTAATGTTAGTGCTAATCTCAAGTGAGTGCGTAAAGAGTTCCATGCATTTAGGATTGACCCTGGGAAAAACTGTTCCAGTGATAAAGAGGAGCTGATTATAAGGGTGTCTAGGTAGAGCAAGCATTTGCTTTTTTATTGTCTTGTGCCTTCTGAGATGCTTAGTATATTTGCTACGTAAGAGGGTTTGCAATGATGAAGAGCCTTGTAGGTGAGGCAACATATTTTAATCTTTATCCTTGCCACGATAGGAAACCCAGGTGAGTCTTGTGTGATTGGAGAGATATGGTCTCATCTTTTCGTCTCTGCTATGAGACATGCGGTTGTGTGAAGGACTGCTTTTAGTGGAGATAGGGAGGTTGCTTGTAAGCCCGCCAAAATTGCATAGTCTGAGTCAATCCTTGATATTAACAGAGCATGAGCAGCCGTTCTTAATTGATTGTGAAACAGAAGGTGTTTTTTTAATTGTGTAGGAGAAAGTTGGCAGATTTACCTAATTTGGTGATACGAGTGCTTTCAATCTTGAAACCTATTGATTTATTAGTAGGATGGTGATTTAGTTGTAGCGTTGGGAGAAAGTATGTAGCCAGTCTTAGATAGTTGGGTGATTTGACCTGGGTCAATGTAGTTGCAGGCTTTTATGGATATTAGCATAAATTCCGTTTTTTGTGTATTTAATTTTAGGCAGTGTGAGTCCATCCAATTGTGTAATTTACTTAGCGCGGTCTGAAGTGTGAAGAGGTCATTTCTCAACGTCATTTTTAGATATAACTGAGTGTCATCAACATTGTGGTGTATCCTCAAACTTGAGTTGTTTAGCAGCTCACTTAATGGTTAGACGTATACACCGAATAGAATAGAGAGAGAATCCTTCTGAAACTTTGCATGTTTCTTTCTTGGATGCAGAAGTATGGATACCTACATTTATACCTTGTTATCTGCCTTTCAGGATGGTCTGGGACTAACTGAGTATCTTATCTCGGAGGCCCATCCTGTGTTCAGGGGATTTTAAAAGTAGATAATGGTCCACTGTGTCAAAGGCTGAAGACAAGTCTAGTAGCACCAGGAGGCAGGTTTCTCTCTCAACCAGGATTCATAGAATTTAATCTATTACTTTTAGTGTGGCTGTTTCAGTACTATATCCTTCTTGGAAGCCTGATTAGGAAGAGGCCATTCCATTACTCAGTTCTCCTTCATGAAGTTGTTTAATTGTACAGCCATTGAGTTTTGTAATAGGTCTATAAGTGTCCATGTTCTGTCCATGTTCTACATTCAGTTTCTTGAGGATACCTATCCTACTTTGAGAATGTGGATGATGTACCTTGTGATAGGGTAGTATTGATTAAATCAAACTATGTAAGAGCAAATAAAATAAAACCTGCTTTAAACTACTTGGCTAGGATAATGCCTCTAAAACAAGACGTGGGATGCATGTTCTTGATAAGTTTTAATAGATCTTCTGCATGGAATTCAGGAACAAATTGCATGTATTATAAGATTTTGGCATCATGGTTGGGTCTTGCTTCGTTGCTATGTTGAAACTATGTTTTGTTTTTTTCGTTTGTTTGCAATTTTGTTATCGAAGAATGCAAAGAAACTATTACATTTCTCTTTGAATTAGGGTATTATTTCAGCAGTGGGAGGTTCTGGTGTTGGCTTTTATGAAATGAAATAAAGACCTGGCTGATCCGCTAGGAAGATTTGATCTTGAATATAAGTGGCTTTTGTTTTTTTATCTTCTTTTTATACATGTTTCGCTTTTTTTAGTTTCAATTTTATTCAGTTTGCTTTGATTTCATTTTCTTCCACTGACGTTCCATCTGGCCTATTTCTCTCTTGATGGCATTGAGAGTTTCATTGAACCATGTTTTATTTGTTGTGGTTCTGGGAGCTTTTAGCTTTTTTGGAGCAAATGTGTCAGCAAACCTTTTGATGCACTTTGTATAGTGGTTACACATCAACTCAATATTATCCTTATCTTTAATTTGTTTTGGTTGGGAACCAGAAAGTTGTTGATGTTCTCTTTACTGAATTGATTGATGTAGTGTTTCCAAAATTTAGTTGCTGTTTTCTTCTGGGTTAGTACATTCAAGACTGTGATTTGGAGGATGAGTGGGAATGGCATGAGCCTCCTTGTATCACTGGGATGATTAAGGGGCTCATTACGATGTCGGGCGAAAATATTCTGCCCAACACAGTCTCGGATTCGGGATCTGGCTGACTCGCGGTCGGCGGCTCCTCCTGACCGATTACGATGGTTTCGAACACCATTCGGAAGAACTCCCATTGACTTCTATGGGAGCCTGAGTTCCGACCGACAACACCGGCTCCTATGGGGGAAAGGGGTGTCTGCGAAAAACCTTCTGCCCTGTGGTGGGCACCCCATGGTGCCTGTGACACAGTGCATGGTCTTACAGGGGGGTACCTTGGGTATCCCCATTGCCCCCAAACGGAGGCCTCAGGATGAATGGGGGCCTACTAGGGGTCCCCAAAGTCAGTTTCTGACAGTCTTTTTGTGTCAGACAGACTGAGTCGGAAGGGCTGTCAGAATCCGATATCGTAATCAGTTGTTCGGAAACGCTGTCCGTAGAGCTGTAGGAATCGCCTCCGACTGACTCGGATTCTCTGATTGCTGGTTGAGACCAATTCGGAATGACCGAACTGTTCGCCTTCCGCTGCGAGCATCGTAATCGGACAGGCGGATTGGATTCCAAACGACTCATGCGGATGGGTTCCGACATGGTCTAGGGGAATCCGACTGTTGGTCTGAGGCTTTCTGACCGACATCGTAATGAGGCCCTAAGTCTGCCGACCTCTTTTTGTTGTAGGTTGGACCTGATGCTAGTTGTTCTATGTTATAGATACTTAAGTTGTTGTTTCTTCCTCTGAAACCTTTGGAATTAGTGTTTCACCAATCATTGTTGAAGTCTTGCTTGTAAATACTGTGAAATGAAAGCATTTGATTGGCATCAATATAATCAGATGTGATCTGTAAGGTTTTGGGATTTAGGAGACCTATATATCAGCAGCTGCCCACGCAGGTAAGAGCGATGGGGGGTTGGGGCTGGGTGGGGGGGAATTTTGACAGACGATGACGAGGGAAAATTAAATAAATAATTAATTTTCCCTCATCATCGTCCGGTGAAATCCCCCCTCCACCCCGTCCCACCGCCCTTACCTGCACAGGCCACGGCTGCTATATATATATTGTGTTAATATATATGACCTGGCATCCTTTGGCGTGTTTCCTTTTTGATTTCAGACCTCCCGGTTTTGACTTTGTTTTTGCTGGTTTTATGTCTCAGTGCACTTTCTCACTGCTGTTCAGTGTTAAAGTGCAAGTGCTCCTGTTATGGATTGGTGTTTCCATGATTGGAATATTTGGTTTACTAGTAAGTCTGTAGTAAAGTGCACTGAGAGTGCCAGGGCCTGTAAATCAAATGCTGCTAGTGAGACCCACCCACTCAAGCAGCCCTGAAAAGGGGTCTCAGACCTGCCACTGCAGTGTCTGCGCGCAGTTTTTAACTACCATGTCGACCTGGCAAGTGCACCCAGTTGCCAGGCCCTAATCATACCTTTTCTTACATGTAAGTCACCCCTAAGGTAGGCCCAAGGTACCCCTGTGGGCAGGGTGCTGTGTATGTTAAAGGTATGACATGCACTGGTGTGTGTGTCATGTCCTAGTGCTGAATTACAGTGTTTTTCGTTTTTCACTACTGCAAGGCTTTCTGTCCCATAGGATAGAATGGGAGTTTGTTTATAACATTTTATAAGCATATCTTCCCATTGGGACAAGATAGGGAAATGGAGTTTGGTATGCCTGGACTCAGAAGGTAAAAAAGCATCTTTTAGTAAAGATGATTTTTATGTTCTGTGTTTGAAAATACCACTTTTAGAAAGTAGGTATTTTCTTGCTTAGCCATCCTGTGTGCCTCTGCTGGTTTTGTGGATTGACTTTCTGGCTTTGGAGTGACAGGGGCTGGGGATGTGCATTCACTGTGGACAGCCACTGAGGGGTTGAGGTGTGTCCTGCCTTTCCTGAATAGACCTGGGCTGCATTTAGAGTAGTGGGAGGAGATTTCCTTGCACCTGAAAGGGCCTGGTCTGCCTTACACACTGCTGTCTCCACCTTCTGCTGGGAAGCTGGGCCAGAGAGGACAGAACTGGTTTGGACTGAGCCCTGAGAGAACAAAGAGAAACTGAGTATAAATATGGGGGCCCAAACCCCAGAGCTTTAGAACTCGCTGGAATCAAGGAACCTGACAAGAAGAAGAGCTAGAAGAGCTGCCAGGAGGAGTACTGCCACTATGCTGTGTTTTTGCTTTGTTGGGGTGGCCTGCAGTTGCTGCTTCTGCCTTGGGCAGTGAAAGGACTGGACTGAACTTTCTTTACTTGTGATGAATATCTCCAAGGCCTTGAAGCAGAGCTTACCTCCTGTTCTGAAGTCTCAGGGACTGCAAAGACTTCACCAACCTCTGGGTACCGCTTCTGGAACCATTGTTTCAGTTGCCACAGAGAAGGGAAAAGCAACCGACTCCTTTCACCGACTTCGACGCTGGCTCCGTGTCCTGAAGGCACTGCAGAAGGCACCGCCACATGTTGCACCGCAATCCTGGTCTCACTGACAATGACGACCGATGCTGCCGCCACCCAGTCGCTGCTTGTACCATGACCTTTGGGCACCGCATTCCACACCGCCTCCCTTCACTTTGCCGCCCTGGTCTCACCGACGCCGTCGCTGCCTGCTGACTTTGACACACGTGACCACATCGTGGCTGGGGGCACCGCTTGTAAGTTTCACGATGCACCACCTCGTCCCACACAGCAGTCTGGGCCGACCGATGCCAGCTCCCGCTAACCGGCTCTGCCGCTTGCACCGTGACCTGCCAGCACCGCAACGAGCACCGACTCACTCCACATCGTAGCCCTGGTCTCACCGATGCCGATGAACAACCGTCACTGAGCCGCTGCCTGCACCACGCCTTGAGGGCACTGCACGCTGCACCGCTTCACTTCACATCGCAACCGCGACGGTTGCCACGACCAGCTCGCACCAACGTGTCGGACACAACAAAAAAGGTACTGTTTACGAGTCTGCGGACACCCCCGACCGACACTGTCAGACAGAACTGTTGGATTCTGTTGTTTTCAGTATCCCGGTAGCCCCGGACAGAGCTACTGACTCAGAAGTACTGTGTTTTTGAGATATTTCTGCAAAGTATATATTTTTAGTACTGTATGTTGGACTCTTATCGTTTTGGTCTTGTTTTGGATATATAAAAATATTGGATATTTTTCTAAACTGGTGTGGTGTCCTTTTGTAGTGTCTTCACTGTATTACTGTTGGTTATGTGGCAATGCTTTACACACTGCCTCTAAGATAAGCCTGACTGCTCGTGCCAAGCTACCAATGGGGTGAGCAGGGGTTATTTTAGGAGTGTAAGTCCCTTACGCTGACTAGAAAGAAGGGTCCCTACTTTGACTAAGGTGCAAACCGTTGCCAACTAGACACCCCCATTTCTAACAATATGGAATACGATGAATTGACTGATTTTACTACTTTCATATTTTCAAATGAAGGATAGGATGCTAAATTGGCTATTGTGCATTTAAAGAGGTCTCAGAAGATGAGAGCAATCACACCCCTATTTACCCTGTCTATGGAATCTGAGTACTTTGTATCCTAAAGTTTTTAGAGAACTCATTTAGCCATGTTTCAGTCATGCATAGTAGGTCTGTATTATGTTGTTCTATTAAGGAGGCAATCTGTGGGTGATGAGCATCAGCCGATCTGACAATGAGAATGCCTTTGACCGAAGTGTGCTGATACTATTCCACCAGGGGATTCTTTATGCATTGTATTTTTTCTCTGGTTGTCCAGGTTGACCTTTGTTTGGGGTTACAGCTTTTGTTGTTGTCTGGTGAGCCTCTGAGAAGAGGTTTAGATTGTCAGATTGGTTGTCTGTTGCAGCAGGGCGTACAGGATAAACTGCCATTGCTCTCACTTGTTAATTGACCTGTTGCTCTGAAGGTGTGTAGTTAAGATCTTTTGGTAGGTTTGGTAAGCCGTTACTGGAAGACCATTGCCAGAGCATAACTGCTTGCATTTCTACACCCACTCCTCGAAGGGCCTGATTGCATTCCAGCTGAAGACCTACAGGGGGTTGGTCCCTTCACTTACCTTTCTGCGTTGGGACTAGCCACACTCCAAAGTGAAGTGTTTACTCTGTGAAAGACTATAGAGATAAGGGAAGCATTTTTCATCTGATATTGTCCTGTTTTGACTGCTTCTGTGCTACCCCACTTTCCCAGTCTCCTTGCAGGATCTAGAGAGGAGACACCAGCCATCAGAGAAAGAGCAGAACTCATCTTGAAAATACTTCAATGGGTATTTTTAAGCCAGAAAATGTGGGACGAAATTTTGTTCCCTCGCTTTTCACACTTCATTTAAGCCCTTTCTAACTGCTCTGAGTAATGGCAGGCATTTGGATTCCTTTCTCTGATACAGTGCATAGATGTCTTCCTCCTAGACAGCTAGTTTAGGAATGCTCCTTTTTAGGTCGAGCTTTAGCGGCAGCGCACATGCGCTGCTCGCTCTGCGAGGCATGCAGTAGTCCAGTATGGGGAGACAAGCTGCCCTCACTCTCCGCCCATAATTTTATTTGGCTTTTGTGTTTGTCCTTCATAAATTCTGTCTTCTGATTGATAATGAGGCTTGTTAGGCCTGCCTTTTTATGCCATGTCGTCATTTGTATCCTTCCGTGGCTACTGGCCCCTTTACTTCGAGTGTTACACTGTACAGATGTGTTATTGCAAATGCTTGTTCCCTTTGTGTTCGCGCACTCTGTTAGATGTTGTGGCAGAGTGTACAGGTTTTCCTGGCTCAGCGCGGCCCTACATAGACGCCGCTGCTTACTCCCACGTGCCATTGCCCAAATTCCTGTTCGATGTAGCCGAAAAGCTGACATTTTCCCTTACAAAATAATGATATTTGCTCTTTGTACTACGGTGATGACAATGGGCATTTATGTATTTTATTTTGTCATTATTTCCTTTTAAATTTAAGAGGTGTTTCTCTCTGCGATGTCTTTTAAACTCTACTGGAGTGAATTTTCATGCAGTTTTGCACACTTTGCTGGTATTGCACAATTTGTTTTTATAAGTCACTCTTTATATTGTCAAATTTGCCTCTATAGTATATACCCAGCAGTTTCAGTCCTTGGTCTGTGCCGTTTAAGTAGCCATGTACCCGATTTCAGGGCTGGGCTCTGTACTGTAATTATCTTTTCATGTTCTATGTATGTAAGATTTTTATTCAGGCTCCGGTTTATAGCTCCTTAATCGGAGGTATTTAGCGCTATGTGAATAAGAGTTATTTTATTGTTGATTTTAAGCTATGAGATGTACGGTTTCTATTGCCTTATTGGCATGAGATCAAACTAATAAAATATACAATACGATTCACTACTTTCAGCTGATGGGTCAGACGTTAGGTAAGAGCACACCGTGTGTCAATCTGTGCCGAGGACCCAATACATCTGAGATCTGCGCAAGAGCACACCTTGCATCAACCCTGTAAATCTGTGCCGAGCCCCAATACATCTGAGATCTGCGCAAGAGCACACAGCGCGTCAACCCTATAAATCTGTGCTGAGGCCCTAATGCATCTGAGATCTGCACAAGAGCACACCGCGCATCAACCCTGTAAATCTGTGCCGAGGCCCTAATGCATCTGAGATCTGCACAAGAGCACACCGCATGTCAACCCTTTAAACCTGTGCCGAGGCCCCAATACATCTGATATCTTAGAACAAAAATATGTCGTGAGGATTCTAGGGTGGTTCATCTCCAGATATTGTATGTCTGTGGTCATTGCATGGATCGGAGGTGCCTGGGGGGCCCTGGCCCCTGCTACTTGTGTTTTTTCCTTTATTTTATTTACAAAGAGTAGCGGTGTTACAAAAAGCCAAGCCTCAAGGCGCGCACAAATAAAACATGCACATAAATCTGTACGTTATCATCATTACGGTGAGAACAAACAATAAATGACCCCCGCCAGGCTGTCCGTCCAATCAATGACAAATCAACAAATATTCATCTAACAAGATAACGTTGTGTTTACAGTTGAAAGTGTGGGTGGTTCGCGGCGGGGGTGACGGTCCTGCATGAATGTAAGCAGTGCACAACGTCTGCAATGGGTGTGTTGTGAGGCAAACTCCAACAGGATGGTCACCCCGTATCTGGGCCCTCAGGGGCCACACCCAGCGTACGGCACAACTGAGTCAGGCAGACGGACATGCTCCCTGCAGCAGGAGGGCTACCCACACCTCTGGGCCCTCAGGGGCCACACCCAGAGTAAGACACCACAGGGCCAGGCAGGTGGTGGGCTCCCTCCAGCAGGAGGGCCACTCACACCCCTGGGCCCTCAGGGGCCACACCCAGAGTAAGACACATCACAGCCAGGTAGGTGGACGGGCTCCCTCCAACAGGAGGGCCACTCACACCTCTGGGCCCTCAGGGGCCACACCCAGAGTAAGACACATCACAGCCAGGTAGGTGGACGGGCTCCCTCCAACAGGAGGGCCACTCACACCTCTGGGCCCTCAGGGGCCACACCCAGAGTAAGACACATCACAGCCAGGTAGGTGGACGGGCTCCCTCCAACAGGAGGGCCACTCACACCTCTGGGCCCTCAAGGGCCACACCCAGAGCGAGGTACAACAGTCAGGCAGGTGGACGGGCTCTCTTCAGCGGGAGGGCCAGTCACCTCTGGGCCCTCAGGGGCCACACCCAGAGTAAGACACACCAGAGCCAGGCAGGTGGACAGGCTCCCTTCAACGGGAGGGCCACTCACACCTCTGGGCCCTCAGGGGCCACACCCAGATCACGGTACAACAGAGTCAGGCAGGTGGCGGGCTCTGTTCAGCTGCACAGATCCCGGCGGCTCAAGGTTTAAATGTGTGATTTTTTAGGTTGAGCTTTAGCGGCAGCGCGCATGCGTTGCTCGCACTGCGAGGCATGCAGTAGTCATAGTCAAGTATGGGGAGACAAGCTGCCCTCACTCTCTGCCCATATTTTTCATTGGCTTTTGTGTTTGTCCTTCGTAAATTCTGTCTTCTGATTGATAATGAAGCTTATTAGTCCCGCCTTATTATGCCATGTCGTCATTTGTATCCTTCTGTGGCTACTGGCCCCTTTACTTCGAGTGTTACACTGTACAGACGTGTTATTGCAAATGCTTATTCCCTTTGTGTTCGCGACCTCTGTTAGTTGTTGTGGCAGAGTGTACGGGTTTTCCTGGCTCAGCGCGGCCCTTCATGGACGCCGCTGCTTACTCCCACGTGCCATTGTCCCCCCCCCCCCGGCATCCATTCCCTTCTTCATTATTTCTGTATTGGATTTCGTTTTATGTCGAGACTCGAACCCGGTTCCCCAGGCCCAAAGTCAGCAGCTCTGTTTGTTACACTACATCGCCAATGTGTTTGATTCTTATGTTTGTTGTTTAGACAGCGCACGCACCCTCCATTTCTTTCCTGCCCATATTTTATTGTATCTTCCCTCCCGCCCCCTCCTTCCCCTGTTTTTGCAATGATATGCGTGTGCTTCACAATTGCGGGCCGCCGCAGTCTCACTAAGAATCTACAACTAAGAAGGAACATTTCATTCCTGCAAATATTTTATTGTATCTTCCCTTCCGCCCCCTCCTTCCCCTGTTGTTGCAATGATGCCCCCTCGCTATGCAGGAGCCTTTTCGAGCTAGTACTGCGCCACTACTTCTGGTGCACTACGTGATTTTAACATGGCAGCTCCCACTCTACCAACACATACATGGGTGAATGCCCAATTACTCTCTACAACCTATTCCAATATATCGGCAGCGGTTCTCCGAGCACGATTGTTGGAGCGCTCACCATGCATCTTCCCTATGTCCCGCCTTCCCGCCCCCATGCAGGCTCTTCTTACTATTTTTGGTAGATTTACTGAAATGCCGTTGTCCAAATTTGAGGTAAGTGCGCTGATTTTCATGCTTGAAATTTCTTTCTTAGCAGTTCTTCAGGGCTGACATACCACTACCACATATCCCAGCACGGCCGAGCTACCCTGCATTCCCATTGTAGTGCTGCTCTTTCTCCTCACTGTAGCACTGAGGTATACAGTAGTACTGGAGTGTACCCCCTTCGTAGTACTGCATACAATCCTGCTCTTGCACCACTGGACACCTCGAGTGCAGCGCCGTTTCCACCACTGATGCAGCACTGTAGTACACTACCCTGTACCACTGTCTTGCACTACAATATAGCAGCGTCATTCTCACCAGTCCTGCTCTACACACTCTTTTTCAGCACAGCCATGCACTTCTGAGGTTGCACTGATAAGCATCCTGGCCCTGTCGTGTACCCCCTAATATTTTGGGGCATCCCCCTGTAGCACTGCTGTGTATCGCAGCTTTAGTAGTGCTATCAACTCTAGAATGGCGGCTTACTCCATCTACAGCACTGCTCACCGGAGCATTACCTTGCTCAGATGCATACATGCATGTGCCATATAATGAAAACACCGCTTCTCGCACCACTCATAGTTTCTGTAAGTACTTCTTCTTTAGGCTAAAATTGTTAAATCTCTGCTAGTTAACCATCGCGCTCTGTTCATCCATTGTGGTGCCTGGAAGCGGAGACGTGCCCCAGTCTGCCCTGTATTCCTCCTGTGACTTGGTTCTGTATTACTGCACCCCTGGAAATGTGCGGTGTTGTAAAGGTTCTTGGGGACCAGTGCAAACAAGAAGACATGCCTCAGGTACCCTGGTTGGCTAGTAAATTTTGTCATATTTAGTGTGCTGTGGGCGCATCTTACCCCTGGGCCCCAGTGCATTGCACATGCTGCACTGATGATACCTATGCCCCTGAATTCAACACAACTTAAACTGTGACAGGCCCTCTGCCACCTCGAACGGCGTCTGCCAAACAGTTGTGCCTTTTGCAAGGTACAGGTGTCAGGCATAGCGGGCGCTGCAGGCCGGCGATCAGATGTCGGTGTTAAAATGTAGGGCTAGATGGCTGAAAGCGTTGTATCAGCCTAAAAGCTGATGATAGGTTAGTCCTTCAGAGACAGACGTAGGTAATTTCATACAGACATAACAATCACTCATGTTCATAGTGTTAGTATACTCATATAATAACTTGGTAAAGACATTTAACGAAAAATCACTAATTGATTTATCATGATGGTAAGTACTTCCATCCATTTGTTATATATTAGTATTTATACGTGTTTTAGACACATCTTTCATTCCTTCAACTGTCATATCATTAGTATTATTTCCAATATTATTTACACTAAAAATAGGTAAGATAACAATCAACAGGATCCACATAAGCGTTAATAGGAAAACACTACATAAACTGGTGTTAATACATCAACGTTTTAGTCTAATGTGCCTATTAATGTCAAAGCTTCCAAGTTAAAGAACAGTAGATGTTGCAGCACCCAGGATAATGTGCAGCATGGCTAAATACTTATAAGGTCCCAAAGGCGTGACCGGTTGCATTGTAAATGCTTGTTTTCTTAAGTGAATTAAAACTACATTTAAATATGCACCCACGACAGACCTACCCATCTGTTCAGTGTCCTCTTTTCAAGTGATCATTATCCTGATGAGGTCTGACTCATCTACCTTGCTTATTGGATTTTCCTGAGCTTTACAGCAACAATCACTACTTTGTTTATCATTACTTGTACAACTTCAGTAGATGGCAATGGAAAGAAATCCTCCTGTGTGCCACTGTCAGAATCAGGGGTTTTCTCAAGGTGGAGCTTCTTGGACATACAATTTCCTCTACCACCACTGCTATCCATGTCTGCAGCATTTATATCCAAGAAAGAGAAGCGATTCCTGTGTCTCTGTACCTAATGTACCGATACCTAGGGACATGAACTAGGATGGCTCACCCAAGTCTCGCGAGACCGTGATCAATTTGATTTATCCTATGTCCTGTTAAGGCACCTGTTTCCTCTCAAGCACGTCCCAGAACATTAGAAAAGTGCTGGCCTCATCTCTACATTCAGAGCCATGCATAATATCACACAAGTATTCCACAAATACCCTCTGTGGACACCTATAAACACAGGAGTTAGTCTTGAATTTTAACAGTTAAAAGAGTAATAATCAGACGCAAGTGCATGAATATCTGGTATATTTAAGTATTCACTTACCTGGAGAGCAAATATTCTCGCCTGACGTGATATGAAAAGAAACTGGAAGGTATACTTAAATAAGTAATTTATGTTTTTGGTAAGAGGGGAGTAGTTATTCTTAGGGGGTCATTGAAAAATATCTTTTATTTTTGTTTTATTGGATAGAAAACATTGTCTACCTGACAAGGCAAAGCTTCAAAACATAAGGACTGAGATAAGGAAGGCGAAGGAAGAATTAATGAAGTTTGTTACACAAGTGCATGCTCAGGTGGTAAATTCCCGAAGTTCTCACAAACTGTAAATGTTTAACCGTAGAATTAACATATGATGAAAGTAAGTATAATCAGGATTAGCTTTACAAAGGCTGGTAAAAAAGCTCTGTGACGTTTGTCACATTCTATGAGGAGGCAAAAATGGTTAAGTGAGAAATTATGCGGAAGCATTCGGAACCGTGCTTGTAAAATAAAAATACATGTTTATGGGCTGTGGTCGTTAGGAGTCTCAGCATCTACGCGCAGCTTACAATAAGCGATGGAAACATTGATATTTATACAAATAGGATGCATTTCTGTTTGTGTTCCTCATTAATGGCATACTGGTGCGTACTAGTGTTTGCGTCCAGCTGTGGACTGCCTGCAGATATGAAACATTAGGGAGATTATTGATCCAGCGCGAACCCAAATAATTGATCAGGGATAATTATTCAACAACAACATACAGTGGCCCATACTCATTCACCCAAAATCCCTGATGCGCTGGTGTCAAGTTTGTTAACTTTTCTTCGACCTATTCATGTTATTTATACACAAAATTTAAACATCTTGTAATTTTGTTCGACTTTTCATCTACTTGGTCGATGGACCAATTAGTTGAAGAGTTGATGGCAAATAGTAATTTCTCCGAAATAAAGATTAACCTTTAGAAACCTGATTAAATGACCACAGACTCTCGGTGTGATAATTTTATATAGCAATAATAAAACTTATAACGATCATATCCATAAACTCAAATACTGGAGACCTCATGGGAGAGAATAACAACTAATCACAGTACCGTCAGAAATATTATTCAAATGTATACGTTGCACAGAGTGGATAGAAGAAGAGACATTAGATACACAATAATCGATCTCTTAAAAACCATAACAATTTCGGAGGGGATAGATGAAGAGACAAAAGGCACACATATCAAAGAAACAGCCGGGAAAAATATATTTTCTTCAATGCTAAGAAGATTAAATACAAACCCGGAGGATCTGTAAGGGGAAAACCACAACCCAGGCCTAGGCAGTAGTGAGGGACCCCTGAACCAAGAGTCAGGGATCAAAGACTTAAGAACCAGGACAAGGACAGGACAGGAACATCTAGGCCTCTCAGCTCACTGACGAAAACAGCGACGCTTCCCTCTCTCAGCCTACGTGACCCTTGAAGCCCGCACACCACACCAACGGCTGCCTAAACCACACCCCTAAAGTACCTATTCTTATACCCTAAAAGAACATGTCCGTCCCATAATAATTGCTAATTTCACATCTTCTAGCTAAGGGATTGGTGGGAATCTAGAGGTGGAGTGTCACCCCACTATGAAATCATCTACTTTTGACTACACCATTGTTCTAAACAATTTTTTAAACAGTCATCAATACCTCTTCTCTCCCATGAGGACATGTATCAACATTTCTTTTACAACTTATTAAATTCAACAACTTTGGGTTCTTTTCCCACGATGACACTGGCGTTGGCTGCTTGACAAGGTCTATGTCCTTCACCAGGTCACGTTTTTTTTTCAGCTTTGCTCAGCAGTTCAGTCATGTAGTCACATGGTTCCCACTCGCTCTCCTGTTCATCCGCCCTTACTGTGGCTAACTTAATTAATATGGGGAACTCGTCCATTACTAAAAGAACAGGAAAACGAACATTATTAATTATGTGTTAATTCAAAGCACAAAATTATTACATTTCCGGTTATTTACGTATTTGTCCTAGTTAGTTCATGCATTTTATAAAGCCATCTTCCCACGTGCAGTGTGAATGTGCACATTAGTCGTTTAACACTACTTACTGTTAGTCCATATTATAGGGTGGTTCGGTTGAGCAGGTTTCTTTTCGCGAAATCCTGCTCCATCAATCCCCCCTCTGATGGCTTTTAAGAGCCATTATAAATACTCACCATACCGAGTGCCACCTTCTATGTAATTTAGCATTTACTCTCTTTTTCTTTTTTTATGGCACTCTTGTCTAACTCTTTCATCATGTCATAATATTCTCCTTTTACTTTTTCTAACTCTATTTCTTCTCATTTTCTCTTTCTTCCTTTACTTTTATTCTTTTTGTTTTTCGCTTCTTCTCTTTCTCTTACATATTTGCAACATTTATATGTTATTACTATTACTAGAACTACTATTGCTACAGAAAATATTCGGATTATTATTTTTCCTAATAAACTATTTCCTAAACTAGAAAACCATTTACTTACTGCAGAGAAACTCTTACCAAGTCTCTCCCAAACACTATCAACCTCCAGTTGGGTTAACTCATTATGTAATTTTGTTATATTTCTAATATATCCCTCTATCCCTTTTATCTGAAATATAGGTACAGCAGTGTTGAATTTTCAACATGCCACAGACTCCACCCTCTTTTGCCAAAAGAATATCAAGGGCAAGTCGATATTGTAAAACCATTGATCTGATTGCCACCATTTCGGTATCAATCATCAAGAAACCACCAGCAGTATTTGTTGATAAACGATCAAGTACTGTGGACAATTTACGAATTTTGACCAAGACATCACCTACTATTTCAGAAAAACTTGCTCTTTTACTTCGTATTAGTCCTTGTCTTATTTCATTGGCACTATAGTCCCCACGGTCTTTATGGTAGACCTTTGGAAAGATGATCCCAAAATAACAGCTCCCGTACCAACGTGCTGGTAACCTATAATGAGCTTTCTTGCAACACACGTAATAAATTCCCGGGAAAACTGGGTCAGTTCCACCCTTCAATCCCCATCCTCCAGTAATTTGGAAAGTATGCTCACATTGACTAGTGCCAATAAAATAATTATTATAGTTAGTCCTTGATCTATATAAACAAAGTTTCCCCTTTCGTAACCAGTCCAGGGACATCGCAGCGTATGTCTCACCCTTCTCATAATTTCCTTCTCTAAAAGCCCAAGGTGGTGCCTGTGATTTCTGTTCATTAGCTTCTTTCTGTAAACTTGTTCTTCTATTCTCTACCATATCTAAAAATAATTTTTCTTCAACATGTAAACTACAGGTTAAATTGTTTTTGTAGGCATTTTCTATATCTAAGGTTTTAGTGATATGGAAGAATTCTCCCATATAACGAGCATTTTTAGCATTTACTACTTTATTTAATTCCTTTATGATTGGTATTTCTGAAAATACTAAATCTATATTAGTATATTGATAATTCAGCTTACCAGTCATATAAAATAGACTGCTGAGTACACTACATGACACACCATAGGTTGGAGAAAGATGATGATAGGTTAGTCCTTCAGAGACAGACGTAGGTAATTTCATACAGACATAACAATCACTCATGTTCATAGTGTTAGTATACTCATATAATAACTTGGTAAAGACATTTAACGAAAAATCACTAATTGATTTATCATGATGGTAAGTACTTCCATCCATTTGTTATATATTAGTATTTATACGTGTTTTAGACACATCTTTCATTCCTTCAACTGTCATATCATTAGTATTATTTCCAATATTATTTACACTAAAAATAGGTAAGATAACAATCAACAGGATCCACATAAGCGTTAATAGGAAAACACTACATAAACTGGTGTTAATACATCTACGTTTTAGTCTAGAATTTGGTTGTTCAGTCACTTCTACTTCTGCTATTTAGATGTACTACAAAAAAGAAAATATAAAAAATCTAACAATTTTCTAGTCTAAAATCCTAAATTTGTCAAAAATATGGTTCAGTGTAATCCTACACTTAATGACTTTATTCTTTACCCCTTTCTTTTTATTTAGTCTTTTGGGTTTTCTCTTATGTTCTCAATTCAGTTCATCTGACAAATTTTCTCCTTGGTCTCTTTATAGTATCTTTTAAGGTGGTCTTAGTTTGTTCTCATTTTCTTTTCCAGTACCACTACTGTCATGTTCTTCACTTAGACCTAAATTTTCAAATTCTTCTGGTATAACGTAGGTCCATACAGGTGCTTTGTACTTTCTGCATGGAATTCTTGTTCTCTTTGATTTTCAGGTTGTTTCTCTTTTTGTGTACTCTAATTCTGTTTGGCTTGAAACTTCATTACTTTGCTCTGGTCTTTTTCCCAACCTTCTCTTGACTATTCTGTATTTTAGTCTTCTTGCTCCACTTGACCAAATGTCTCCCTTTCTAGGTCTTTTCTTCTGAATTATCTTTTAACCTTCTGTGTTTGTTTCACTACTTATTTTGTTTGAACTTCTTTCTGTCTGTTCCTTTCTGCTCCTTTGTATCTCTGTTTTTGTAGGTTCAGCACTTGCTTCTGATTCATCAACGAGTTCACCTTCTTCTAGCTCATTGGTGTTTTCACTCTCCTTTGGTTCAATTTCTAGCTCAACAGCCGTTTCTCTTTCTCCTGGCTCATCGGCAGCCTCACCTTTTTCTGACTCAACAACAGTCTCGTTAATCCCAGTATCTGGTGCCCAATTTACTTGACTTGTGCTTGGCTGTTCATCGTCAAAATGTTCATTAGAATCTGTTGCTTCAGACTCTTCAGCTTCACACACTTCAGCTGCTGGTACTTGGTTTAGAATTTCCAGTTGTTGTACTTCAGGTCTTTCAATTGGACTTGGGACTAAGCGGGTATGGCTTGCATGTATCCAGTTTTGCAAACCAAAACACTTTACTGCTGTGGTCGTCACCAATGTGATCTGGTAAGGGTGGTCCAACGGGGTTCTAGACATGTCTTCCTTACGTGCTTATTGACTAGTACCCACTCACCAGGATTCAAATCATGTGCTTGGTTCCGCTGTGTCGTTGTGGCATCTGTTCCAACCTGGCGGGACACAGAACGCACCAGGTCAGCCAGTCCTTTGCAATAATCTAGCACACGATCATCAGACATAGTCATCAGTTTGTTCGTAGGTATATATGCTTGTCTCATGGCTCTTCCCATCAATACTTCATGGGGACTCAATCCAGTCTTTTTGTCAGGAATACTTTAAAACTCATCAATACCAGGGGTAAAGCGTCAGGCCACTTCAGTGTTGTGGATGCACATACCTTCCCTAGTCTAGATTTTATTGTACCATTTATCTGTTCAACAATTCCAGAACCCTCTGGTCGATAGGCACAATGCAGTTTTTGCTCAATTTGTAATGCTGCACATATCATTCGAATTATCTCATTATTGAAATGTAATCCCCTATCTGATTCCAAAGTGACTGGAAAACCAAACCTAGGGATTAGTTCTCTTAACAACAACTTAGCCGCTGTAAGGCTGTCATTCCTTCTCGTTGGATAGGCTTCCACCCAGCGAGAAAACAAACAGACAATGACAAGGACGTACTTCAGCCCATTACATGGTGGCAGCTCAATAAAATCAATTTGAAGTCTTGTAAAAGGGCCTCCTGCTTTCCCAATTACACCCCAATTTACAACTGTCTTTCTTCCAGGATTTTGTTTTTGACATATGGCACACCTTTTACATAAACTTTCTGCGATGGCCCTGAACTTTGGATTATACCATGTCTGCTTGAACATTCTCACCATTGCATCCCTTCCGATGTGTGTTTGTCCATGATACATCCTGGCCATATGGGAAAGTAAAGAATCTGCTAATACTGGTCTTCCATCGTAATAGACCCAAACCTCATCTTCTGCATTTTTCCTACAGCCTGTACTATTCCACTCTTCCTTTTCCTCATCACTGACTTCTTCCTGCATTTGCTTTATTTCATCCCAAGCTTCAAATGTTGTTGTGTACATAAGATGGCATTCGATATTTCCTTTTTCAATTGACCTGTTTATGGCCACTGTATGTTTTGCACAGTAACGTGCTAATTGGTCCGCGTATCTATTTCCCCTTTGTCACATCATCATCTCCTGATTGATGTGCTGCACATTTTACAAGGCAATTCTTTTTGGTAACTGCAAAGCATCCAATAATTCCTTTACAGTTTTCCCATTCCGAATTGAGGAACCTGAGGAAGTCAAAAATCCTCTTTGCATCCATATTTGACCAAAGTCATGTACGATACCAAATCCGTACTGACTATCGGTGTAGATTGTTACTTTTAGACCTTTTGCCAATTTACATGCTCTAAACAGAGAAATCAACTCTGCAAACTGGGCGGATTTTACCCCATTCAGGCAAGATGCTTCTAATGCTCCTGATAAAGTGCAGACAGCATAACCAGCACACAATTCACCCCTTTGATTTCTCAAACATGATCCATCCACAAACAATTCACAATCTGGCATTTCTAATGGTTCATCCTCTATATCCGGACGGGGTTTAGTACAAAGTTCTGTCACTTCCAGGCAATCATATTCTGCTTCTTCTTTCACTTCCTCACATCTTGAATCTGGCAACAATGTGGCTGGGTTCACAGTAGTGCACCTCACCACTGTCATATTTTCAGCACCTAGAATCACTCTCTCATATTTAGTCAGCCGAATAGATGTCATATGTTGAGTCCGAGTGCGAGTTAAAAGGATCTCAACAGAGTGTGGTAGAAATACTTTTACAGGGTAACCCATCACAATTGCTTCACTTTGCTCCAAACTTACACAAGTGGGGGCTACTGCTTTCAAGCAGCCTGGCAATGCTGCAGCCACTGAATCTACGGTGGCAGAAAAATATGCCACCGGACGTCGAAACATTCCGTGTTTCTGAGTTAAAACTGCAAGTGCACATCCATCTCTCTCCCAACAATACAATGCAAATTCTTTAGAAAAATCCGGCATTCCCAAAGCAGGTGCTTGACAAAGACTGTTTTGCAGTCTTGAGAAAGATTCCATACTCTCTTCATCCAACACGATTGGATCTTTCACATCCTTTTGTGTCAACCTCTGTAGAGGTTTTGCAATCAATGAGAAACCACAAATCCACTGTCTGCAATAGCCAACCATTCCCAAAAACATTTGCACTTCTTTTTGATTTCTGGGTGGATTCATTGTCTTAATCATACTGATTCTTTCATCACCCTTCTGACCCCTTTTCCAATTTTGTGACCTAGATATTGAACTTCCTGTTTACAGTATTGCAATTTGGATGGTGATACTTTATGTCCTCCTTCTGCTAAATGGTTCAATAAAGCAATTGTGTCTGTCACACATGCTTCTCGTGTTTTTGATGCCAACAGTAGGCCATCAATATATCGAACCAAAACAGAGTTTCCAGGCATGACCAAAGTCTCCAAACATCTTTTCAAAATCTGATTAAAAATTGAGGAACTTTCAGTATACCCTTTAGGAACTCGGCACCAGGCCAAAATACGGTTTTCAAACCGGAATGCAAATAAATATTGACTTTCTGGGTGCAAAGGAATGGAGAAAAATGCCTGACACAGATCAATAACAGTGTATCATTCCGCATCACAGGGAATTTGATAAAGAATTACTGCTGGATTTGGCACTATTGGACAACATGGCACTACAATTTTATTCACCTTTCTCAAATCTTGTACTGTTCTATATTTCCCTTTAGGCTTTTTGATTCCAATAATGGGCGAAGTACAGGGACTGCTCATTATTTCCTTTAAAATTCCCTGTTCAATGATTTGGTCAATCGCAGGTGTGACTCCTGCTATTGCTTCTGGACTCATTTTGTACTGTGGGGTATTTGGATATATAGCACCATTTTTTACTGTAATCTGGATTGGATCCACATTTGTCATGAATCCAATCTCTTTTCCTGTAAAATCCCACACTTCTGATCTCACTGTATCTTTTAACTCTTCAGGCAAATCTTCTTCAGTAAGGAGTGAATATAATTCTCTCACTTCTGATTCCCTTTGGGCCATCAATACTTTGTACTCAACATCCTCATCAGGTGTCATAAAAGCAACACCATCTGGTGTTCAATAAATGGTGCATTTCATTTTGCACAGTAAATCTCTGCCCAAGAGATTTAGGGGACTGGAATCACATACCACAAATCGATGCATGTCTTTGAAGTTTCCAATATGAACTTCTACCGGGGCAGTGACAGGAGTTCTAATCTGTTTATTTGCAACGCCTACAACTTGGATAGTTTCTCCCGAGAGGGGTAGGTTTGGGATTTCTGCTGCTCTCACAGTAGAACGGGTAGCACCAGTGTCCAACAAGAAGGTGATATCTTTACCTTCTAACCTTTCCATCAATAAATGGACCTGACTGATCCACCTCTAAAGATGCGCCAAGTACGCACTCTTCCTCCCCCCTCAGGCACCGTCATTGAGACGAATCTGAATCACTCTCACTAAACCGTACCAAATATTGTGAAATCAGTGGATTCTTACCAAACTGCTCTCCTCCGTGGAATCCAGTACTTGCAATGTACATCTGCATATGAGCATTCACATTATGGGACATAGGAGGTTGTGGCACCTGTAACTGTGGAGTAACTACCTGCTGCTGCTGCTGTTGATTCCCAATCACCTCACTCTGCATCTGTGGATTTAAATTTTGATTTACTTCATTGCCCTTTTGTCCATTTCTACACTCATTCTTCCAGTGTCCAATTTTTCCGCACGCATGACAAGGAAATTTCTTTTTAGCTTCTTCTTTACTCATTTTAAATTTTCCTTTACCTCCACTGTTTACCTGACCAGTCTGATTTTGACTTTGTTGTCCATTACTATTTTCCTGTTGCTGTTCTGCCATCTTCACTTGAGCCCACATCATTTTCTCTTTCAACTTTTTAAGTCTTGAATCAATGTCATCACTACAATACTTTGCATACCTCAAAATTTCGTCTATTGACTTACTTTGCCAGCAGAGCATATGCTGCTGTATCATTGCACTAATCTCTGGTTTCAATCCATATACAAATCGTTGCACAAAATGTCCCATATCTTTGTCACCAATATTCTCAAACCCACTGTATTGTTTAAACACCTGTAACAATCTCTCATAATATGCATGCACCGACTCTTTGGGCTCTTGAGTTGTCCTGTCAATCTTAGCCCAATCTGTTTCTTTAGGAGAAATCTTCCCCTTCAAGAAGGTAATGACCTGATGATACTTTTTCATCACCTCTTCAGATGGTGCACCTTTTCTTGCATCTCTAGGATATTCATCCTTAGGCCAATAAACAGCAATCTTACATTCTGTCCACAAGTCAGCTGGAACCACTATTTCAAAAAGACCATCTAAGTCTTTCAACAACACTTTTGAGACTTTTACAAATCTGTCCTCTTGCTTGTACCATTCAACTGGCTTCTCTCGCAATCTGGGAAAATCATTAGTGAATGATAATATGTCTTGTCTAGTCCAAGGTACATGAACATACCCATCACCTGGAACTTCTTTCATCGGACATACCCTTTCAACTTTCTCGTTTTCTTTCAATGGAAACAGTTCCCCTACCCGCAGTTTCTTCCTTCTTTTTCATCCACTTACTCCTCCATCGTTCTAAAGTTCCCCATTTCTTCAGTAAATTCATTAACTCTTTTATCTGCAATCTTTTTCCTGATACATTCGAACTCTCTAAATCCTTGTCAGTGAAAGCCATTCTGTGTGTCCTTTGTAACATCTTCGATTTTTCTATATCTACACCAAACTCATTGGCAACCTCTGATAATTTCTCATGGAAATTCTTCGCTCTCCAAGTAATACTTTTACACAAAAACAACAACTCTTCTTCACTATAAGTCCTAATCTATCTGGACTTACTGTTCCAATAATCATTTCTTCTAAATCTACTTTCAATTGACTTACATTTATACTCTGTGGTTGGGCTTTTGTTTTAGTCATTTAATTTATCCAATGAGTTAATTCTTCTGGAGAGGGACTTGCTGAACTCCCTTTTACTGGAGTAATGTTTGACCCTAATTTCCTTGGGTCTAGTTGAATACATCTCTTCGGGGTTTCCGTTAATAATTCATCAATCGGTAAATCTAACAGTGTCGTATTTTGGTCATTTTGTCTATTTTCATTCGTTGCTGACACTATTTCACTCCTTACACTACTTCTTGGAACTGACAACGTGTGTACGTTAGGTAAAGTCGATTTTTCACCAGACAATGGAACCACGGGACCAATTGTCACCGGTACCGTCAAAGCTTCTGCATTCAAATTTAACTGATTTAATTTCTGTACTTGTTCCATTCTAACCTTGTTTAACAAACTCACTTCATTCTCTCGCACCCTTCCAGCCATTTCGGTAACTTGGGGAGCCAATGGGGTTACCATTTGTGGGGCACTTGGAGTCACTACCCCTGAATTTTCTTCATATGGCGGAGGCCTTTTAGTCATAATGTCTTCTAATAATTCATCACCAGATACATCTAAGCCTTTTCCGAACGTTTCTATATTTTTCTTTTTCTCTTTACACTTGGTACCTGTCTGACTCTCTACTGTCAAAACTGGATAGAGACCCTCGGTCACTACCGCTCTTCTCCATCTTTTCATCTGATCTTCTCACCTCTCGAATGGATATCTAGGCATGAAACCTCTGAATCTCCTACCACTTCGATCTTTTACCGCTCATAAGCTTCTACTTCCCTTTCCTCCAACGCTTCATACTGAGTAGTCTTGGATTTGGCTCTAGCATGTTCATCCTAGCTCTCAAATTCTGCAAAATTCTCACATTTAGGGGCCGATTCCGATCTCGGCCGGTAGGGCTCCAAATCGGATTCGGCTTAACCGGATCCGATTCGGAGCCGTATTGCCCGACCGATTCGTATGCGCGTCCGGGCGAGCGAGTACGATGCGAAATCGCCGACCGACTCGTCCGGGCGTCCCGACCGCTCCGACCGACTCGTTCCCGGGTCTAACCGCACCGACCGACTCGCTCGGACTCGACTCGCACCGCGCAATGGAGACGTTCCCCGGCCGGGTAAGTACGATGCGCGCCGCGAGCAGTCTGACCGAGCCGCGCACTCCGGCTCGAAAGAGCAGTCGGAGCCGTAATTTGGGGGTCCGTGTCGGACCCCCCTGTACGCGTACCCGCGCGAGTCACACACAGGGGGGACCTATGTGTCCCCCCTACCTGTGCGTGTACGGCGCGAGTCGCTTCGCCGTGTACACGCTGTAGGGGGTGCCCTTGTCCGCCTCGCACCCATTGAGTCAATGGGAGCCTGCGTACGCGTTGTACGACAGGCTCCCATTGACTTCAATGGGAGTCCGACCGACTCGAGTCCGATGGCATACGTGCGCATCGTACTCGTTCGGTCGGGCTGCACTGGTCCGATTCGGTCGGAAATCTCTCCGGGTCCAGCTCGGTCGGAGAAATTTCCGGCCCGAATCGGAATCGGCCCCTAAATGTTCCAAATTCAGGAAAAGCTAACATTCCATCATCCTTCGTATAGTTCATCCAATTTTCTAACCAAACACACATATGATAACCTCCCTCCATCATCATATAAGAGGCAGGCGTTTTTGGGGGTGGAATAGGGATTCCTTCTCTCGTCACAATTTGTTTGTCTTTTTTAAAGAAATTCTTTATAGTTTTTAACAAACCCATTCTCAAAATTCTTCTTTATTAAAGTCTGTTCTCAATAATATCTCAACAAAAAAATTCTCTGTATTTCTCTCTTCCCTATTCGTTGGATTCTGTCCTATACCAGCGCGACTCACACCAACCAACCAATCAGAGCTCCCTACGTAACTTCAATCTCAACCTATGTCTGCACGACTCACTTTGATTTTCCAATCAGAGCTCTGTTCTCTCCCACTGTTTGTCCAATGCTAGCGCGGTCTTTTATGACGTCAGTTTTTGCTCCTTTGACTGACCCGCCCTTTACAATCTACACTCAATACACGCCCGCTGCTTTGACCAATACCAGCGTGGCACTCTGTGACGTCAGTATCACTCCTTCTACTGACCCCTCTTTTTCAAAATTTTACTGCAATATTTTTCTGAGAGTTTCTTAATCAAAATTCTGTTAGTAACAACATAAAAAGACAATGCTACCTTGTCTGTTCCACTAAATAAGAGATAGTCTCCACTTTTCCAAGAGATCCTTACACTACAAGTAACAATAACGACCAGCGTTATTTCACTTCTCTAGCAAGCTCCGGGGAGACCTATTACTCCTCTGGAGATAAAACCGAGGTATCACAAGAGGACCTTTTGACATACAAAAAGGGTGTCCTGTTACTTTTCCCAGAGATACTGCCAGAGATTCAAAAGGGACCCTTCGCTATTTCAGACACTCTCCTTACATACAAAATTTTCCCAAATTATAACACTGACAGCTCTACCTAGCTTTTCAGTATTATTTCCAACAGACAAAGTACTTCTGCAGTGTGATTTCTTTACCACACTCTTCTTTTGCCTACTTCAGGCAAATTCCTTCCCGGGATTCTTCAGGCAACTCCGTACCTGTACTTCTAGATAACATAAAACATGACGCTAACTCTTTTTGTTAAACATATAATCAATATTCAATAACTATTTACCAAACTAATCAATAATCTAACCGTCACTCTGCTACCAAGAAACTGATCCAGCGTGAACCCAAATAATTGATCAGGGATAATTATTCAACAACAACATACATTGGCCCATACTCATTCACCCAAAATCCCTGATGCGCTGGTGTCAAGTTTGTTAACTTTTCTTCGACCTATTCATGTTATTTATACACAAAATTTAAACATCTTGTAATTTTGTTCGACTATTCATCTACTTGGTCAATGGACCAAAAGTGGAGAGGTATGGTGCAGCGGCCAGGACAGCTGACTTCGGCGCACAGGGCTCACGGTTCGATCCCCGGCGGCAGCTCAGCTCAGCACCATGTGACTCTGGCCAATAGCTCACTTAATTTCCACGACAGCCCCCAGTGCCTTGAGACACGTAAGGGTGAGTAGTTCGCGCTTTACAAATACGGATTTAGATTTAGATTTAGACCAATTAGTTGAAGAGTTGATGGCAAATAGTAATTTCTCCGAAATAAAGATTAACCTTTAGAAACCTGATTAAATGAACAGACTCTCGGTGTGATTTAATAATTTTATCTAGCAATAATAAAACTTATAATGATCATATCCATAAACTCAAATACTGGAGACCTCATGGGAGAGAATAACAACTAATCACAGTACCGTCAGAAAGATTATTCAAATGTACACGTTGCACAGAGTGGATAGATGAAGAGACATTAGATACACAATAATCGATCTCTTAAAAACCATAACAATTTTGGAGGGGATAGATGAAGAGACAAAAGGCACACATATCAAAGAAACAGCCGGGAAAAATATCATTTCTACAATGCTAAGAAGATTAAATACAAACCTGGGGGATCTGTAAGGGGAAAACCACCACCCAGGCCTAGGCGGTAGTGAGGGATCCCTGAACCAAGAGTCAGGGATCAAAGACTTAAGAACCAGGACAAGGACAGGACAGGAACATCTAGGCCTCTCAGCTCACTGACGAAAACAGCGATGCTTCCCTCTCTCAGCCTACGTGACCCTTGAAGCCCGCACACCACACCAACGGCTGCCTAAACCACACCCCTAAAGTACCTATTCTTATAACCTAAAAGAACATGTCTGTCCCATAATAATTGCTAATTTCACATCTTCTGGCTAAGGGATTGGTGGGATTCTAGGGGTGGAGTGTCACCCCACTATGAAATCATCTACTTTTGACTACACCATTGTTCTAAACAATTGTTTATACAGTCATCAATACCTCTTCTCTCCCATGAGGACATGTATCAACATTTATTTTACAATTTATTAAATTCAACAACTTTGGGTTCTTTTCCCACGATGACACTGGGGTTGGCTGCTTGATAAGGTCCATGTCCTTCACCAGGTCACGTTTTTTTTTCAGCTTTGCTCAGCAGTTTAGTCATGTAGTCACATGGTTCCCACTCGCTCTCCTGCTCATCCGCCCTTACTGTGGCTAACTTAATTAATATGGAGAAGTCGTCCATTACTAAAAGAACAGAAAAACGAACATTATTAATTATGTGTTAATGTAATTTTCACGGTTTAC
Organism: Calotriton arnoldi; assembly: GCA_963921515.1. Classification (NCBI taxonomy): domain Eukaryota; kingdom Metazoa; phylum Chordata; class Amphibia; order Caudata; family Salamandridae; genus Calotriton; species Calotriton arnoldi. The sequence continues at coordinate 3,862,953 of CAWUFW010000089.1, read as the reverse complement.
CCCCTATCTTAACTCTACTTTATGTTAACGGTTAGTCTAGCATAGCTTAAGCAGAAAAGCGGCATTATTCATTAATATAAAGCAACAAACGCCATGCTTTTTACGAAAAACACCTGCGGCCTTGCCATGCAGACCTCTTTGAATTCATTCAAAACACAAATGTATTACATCACGTGTAGTGTAAATGTGCACATTAGTCGTTTAACACTACTTACTGTTAGTCCATATTATAGGGTGGTTCGGTTGAGCAGGTTTCTTTTCGCAAAATCCTGCTCCATCATTATTATCTGTTCAATGTTTCTGGTTTCACGCATTAAAAATCACAAACCGTGCAGCCTAATGTGGAGTGCTGAGTGCTGACATATTCTCTCCTGCATTCATAGAGAACAGAGTAATGGCATCCAAGTGGGGGGTTTGTAAATGTCTATAGAGCACTGCGGTAACAATATTGGACCGTGATACCTGGATACATGTTACTTATCATTTCTTTTTTTTGTCCTTTCCAAACAGTGGCTTATTCTTTACAGCTGCAGTATAATGTAATATGTTGACTTGCACTCATAAACCATACAAATCATGTAAGCCCTGTGAATTATGTAAAAATAAAGTTTGTTTTATTTAAACCATTGCCATATTTTACACTACAAATAGCCATCCTTGAAGTTGATGTATAGTGCTGTAACGTGATGCGCCAAAACAGCATTATCCCTTAGCTGCAGAGGCTTTTCTACCCCCAAAGCTGAGCTTTTTTTGATTTTTTGTGGTACTTCGCTCTTAGGCCTTCATAACCTTTTTTCTACAGAAGGTTTCAAGACTAAAGGGCCGATTCCGATACGGCCGTAAAGGCTCCGTTTAGGGCCGAATTATAATGGGCTGGTCGAATTCCTTTCTGACCGCCTCATTTTGATGGAGGCGGTCGGAAAGATCCGACCTGTCATTCCGGCTGGCTTCCGAAGGGCTCAGAGAGCCCATCCGCCAGTCGGATGCGGCCTATAATCTCAAGGGCGGCTCTTTCCGCCCTTGAGATTATAATGCACGGTTTCCGACATGGTTTCCATGCCAGTCTGTCTGACATGGAAACCATGTCGGAAAGCGTGTTTGGGGGCCCCTAGCAGGGCCCCCTTTGGTGCATGGCCTCCAGTTAGAGGCCGAGGGGGCATCTATGGTGCCCCCCTGTTGATCCCTGCACCTTTTGGCAGGCACCTTGAGGTGCCTGCCAGGGTGTGCAGGGATGAACTGCACCTCCCATTTCACTATGGGAGCATGCATTATGGCTAGTTTACGGCCGCAATGCATGCTCCCATTGTGAAATATAGGAACAGTGTTCGGTCGCATCCTAATGGAGTGTTCGGGACCGACGACTGGGTGTCGGTCGGTCCCATGACCGAGTCGATGTTGGGCGGAAGTGATTCCACCTGACATTTATTTATTTATTTATTTATTTATATATTTATATAGCGCAACTAATACCCGGAGGCGTCTAGGCGCTTAACATCCAACCTCCTGCCAGCCATTAGGAACGAAGAGTGAATATAAATGGGAAAAGGAAAAGAAGCAAGTCGCAGCGACTAGGCCTTAAAAAGCCAAGTCTTCAGACCCTTCCTGAAAGATATCAGGTCTGGTAAGTTTTTCAGTGTGAGTGGCAATTGATTCCACAGTCTGGTAGTAATGTATAGAAAACTTTTGCCACCCCAGTTGGAGAGTCGTGCCTTGGGAACTTCCACCAGCAGGTGTGAAGAGGACCGCAGCATTCTGGAAGGTGTGTACCAGCGGAAGTGGTCAATCAGATATTCAGGGCCCTGGTTGTGCAGAGCCCTAAAGGCAATGCAGATTGCCTTAAACTTGATCCTTTTTTCCACCGGGAGCCAGTGAAGAGAATTAAGGGCTGCCTTTGCAGAAGCATATTTTAGTAGTTTAAAGAGCAGACGGGCGGCTGAATTCTGTAAGACCTGCAGTTTGACAAGGAGAGCTTTGTTAATTCCAATCAGAAGGCCGTTACTGTAGTCCACCCTTGACAGAACTATTGCCAAAACCACTGTTTTCTGTAGGTCAGGTGGTATAAAGGGAAAGATTTTCCTCAGGATCTTTAAGGTGTAGCAGATAGCTGAGGTGATTGCATTCACATGGTGGGAGAATGAGAGGGTGGTGTCAAAGATGACTCCCAGGTTCCTTGCCTTGGAGACTGGAATGGGGAGGGAGCCAAGTTCGATAGGCCACCAGTCTGAGGACCAGAGGGAAACATCTCTGCCAAAAAGAAGAACCTCTGTCTTATTGGAGTTCAATTTGAGACAGTTCTCTGACATCCATCTGCTCACCTGTCCCATACAAGCATGAAAGTTATGAATAGTGTTGCGGGAATCCACTGAGATGGATACTATGATATGGGTGTCATCGGCGTATGACACCATGGCAAATCCAAAGGATTGACATCGTAATGACCCCCTAAATGTATGTCCGTTTTTTATCCTGGGGATACCAAATGGTAATTAAACTCACAAAAAGGTACATTCTCTAAAAGTGGGGGGTTAAAGAAAGAAATTTTGTGGACAGGAGCTGAGGTGTTTTCAATGGGGGAGACCAATGAGATAATTGAGTGAGGGGCAGAGTGCAAAGAAATATAAGAAATGTTTAAAACTGTCTCATGGGACCTAACAACTTTATTCAGTGGTAGCCTTGGACATGATTAAAAGCGAAGAGGACTATGGGTCTAGCAGGGGTATATTTGTTCTCAACTCATAGTCCTCTTTGCTTTTAATCCTGTCCATGAGACAGTTTTAAACATTTCATATATTTCTTTTGCACTCTGACCCTCACTCACTTATCTCATTGGTCTCCTCCATTGAAAACACCTCAGCTCCTCTCCACAAAATTTCTTTCGGTGGAAAGTTGTAGCCCACACCTGGGACCTTGCCGGCCCGGTGTGAAGAGGGAGCCCTATGATGAAGCATGTCACCTACGGGTGAGTGAGGGTTCTCGTCCTAAAGAAAAGATATTTCTTTAACCCCCCACTTTTTGAGAATGTAACTTTTTGTAAGTTTAATACATTGACAGGGAGTGGTATGCTGTTCTTAGGGACATCTCCCTTAGATCCTAAGTGTGATTTTGATACCAAAAGGTACACAGGGTTTGTGGATTCCCATAGAGGGAACTGTTAAAATAGCCAAAGTATAGCTCACCGTAAACGTTGTGGGGGGTATGATTCCAAGCACTGTAAAGGCCCTCTGTTAGGTCCTCAGTGCTCCCGGTACCAGTCTTCTTATCCCGAAAAGCACAACATGGCTAATGCCGACCAGAGACACAATTCTGCCCTTCTGCTGGTGAGCCAAGCTCGAGCAGGGGAAGGCAGAACAATAGGTATCCTGTCACAGGGAGGTGTCACCACCTCCCAGACAGGATTTAGTGTATTGGGGCCGGGTGGGAGCGCTTGCCAGTGCCACTCAGTCTGCTTGAAGGACACATTTGGTGCCCTCCTTGCATAGTACAGTTCTGAAGGAAGTGGCCCGTTTAGGGTCACCGGGGTCACTCATGACCATCTCTCAGCCTTCCATACCAAATGAAGCGTCGGTCAGACAGTAGAGAATACAAACCAAATATACGATTATTCAGATACACTCGAGTGGAGCCCCGTGTGCCCAGTCGCTTAGGGATGTTGCAGAGAGGACTGACTTCAGCAAGCATAGCGATACATTATGTACATTTCAGAACCAAGGAAGACACGCCCAGACTGGAAACTTCCAGATGGAGGCAGCTACACAAAGGGGGTACAGAAGGATAAGTTTCGTTCCTGAGACCGGGCACACGCTATCTCTATGCCAAGGTCGTTCTGTCCGTGCCTACCGCTAGACTAGTGGGAGAAGGCCTCTATCTAGTGGGAAAGGTATGCACTAATAAGAACAGTGTATTCATTGTCAGAGCAAGACTTAACCTTGGAGAAATGAAACTTTCCACAGCCTGCTTCTCGAGGAGGGAATACGCAGTTAATGGCAAGATTCAAAATGGCGGCTAAACATAAAATGGTGCAGCAAATGCTAACTTACATAGAACAATGCACAAACAAAATAGCGAAAACATATTCATTTCATCAGTTCAAACCAGCCCAGGGAGCCATTGGCTCCCGCTCTGGCGTGAAACTGGACAAAGGACATGGAGTATCCTTCCCACTGTCCAACGCCTCCCCTGGGAGGGAATTATGAATCGTCCCAACCCTTTCCTTAGGGTACTTAAGGGCTTACCTGAGGGTGGGTCCCCAGATTCATCGTGGGACATGATTAATTTCAGACACCCCTTCAACTTCAACCTCTGGGCACTCTGGACTTTGCTGGACTTTGCTCTGGGCATCAAGGCTGCAACTGGGAAGACTCCTGCTCTCTTCACCCCGCTCGTCTGCTGCAACGTCCCGCTCGTCTGCTGCAATGTCCATGCCTGTGCTCCATACAGGAAACCTTCTGAGGCCTGTGGGCATCCAAGACACCTGAAGGAATCTCCCTTGAAGTGAAGGAGTCACTTCCCTGCATCTGCAGGCACCTCAACTAAGCTGACCGGTCTGCTGATACTGGGCTCCCACAGACTCTGAAAGGCTCAGCAACACAGGTGGTGATTCATCACATGCCTCAAGACCTGCCCTCCCCTCTCACCAAGTTTGAGGCCAGTATCCCTCGTCAGAGCTGCAGGAACCAAACCCCTGTGCATCGCATTGACTTACCGTTGCAAAGGCTTGTTGGCTTTCTTCCACCAAGATCTTTGGGCTCCAAGTAGCCCCAACCTCAAGCATCTCTAGTGATCACAATCTTTGACCACACCACATCGCTTGCACCTTGGCTTGCATGTATTGATGAGCTGCTCAAGGTCCTCTTGCGACTCCAGTGCCTCTGGCCTGTGAGTCCTGTTGAGGGTCACCTTTGAATTCTTTGGGCTCCCCTGATTGCTTGGGGCCTGCCCTGACTCCCCTGCTTGTGGTGAGTCTCTGGACCTTGCTGGTCCTGACACTGCACCTTCTTCGCTTTCCACATTGTTTGCAGTTGCCAAGGCTTGTTCGTGCTCTCGACGGACACCGACCCCTCAACTCTCGACATCTGACGTGGGACAGCTCGTGAATAGCTCCTGGTCTTCCACATCATCGCCTGGTCCTCACAGCTGCAGCTCCAAGGGCACCGTCATTTCTCCTGCAACCTCGGACATCGGTGGGCATTTGTCTTCCAGACCTCCTGGTCACTCCTGAGTGGCATAGACTCTGTCCCCTCTGCTTGCAGGTAGTCTTCAGATAAAACCCACTTTTGGATTCCACCGGACTTTTTCACCTCCTCCAGCAGCGGCATCTTCCTGAAGTCCTCCATTGGGTTCTACGGCGGTTTCTGACACCACTTCACACCTATGCACCCGGCTCCCCTGGTGTAGGTAACATTGGTACTAGTGTATCCACGGGTGGTGTGGCTCTCCAACTGTCGTGTAGTTCCTATATTACCCATACAGGACCTGCGCGTTCGGATAACATAAACTGTGGGCTTGGTGGCAGACTGACTCTGAACACCCCCACCGAAAATGTTAGCCTGTTTGCATTAGCTAGCTCACAGTGCCACTAGTGTCTCCTCTTATCGGGGAGAGAATAGTTTCTGGAAACCTTAGAACATGACAACCCTGATCCCTCAAGATCGTGGAAACAATGTACTACTTTTCGCTCAGTCTCTCGTGCTCACTTATCTTGTCTCAGAGATACACAGAATAAACAGCCGGGCATTTCAATAAAAGGTTTATTGAACAGTTGTTATTCTCGTGTAGAATATATGAGCTGCAACAACCATTAGACAGTAGCAGAGATATATGATTAGCAGTACTATGAATATAAATGGATAGTACAGTTCTACCATCTTGCAATAAGCATGAATAAATACATGAATATAAAATGCATTGATAAAAGAGAGTGCGTACTCCTACGATGCCTATCTAGATGTACCTAAATGTACCTAGCATGTGAGTAGGTGTGAAGCCAAGAATCCCTCTAGGATTTAGTCTAACCCCATTACCTGAAGTGAGAATGTAGGAGCCCCTCTTGGTCTCGAGCTGGACACCCCGCAAGGGATGTTCAGACCACTGTCAGCTGGAGCGTCTGCATGCAGGAGCCTCAGCGTCTCTGGTCAGTGTGTCGGCCTAGAAGTCTCGGTTCCCTCTGACTAACACTAGCAAGAGGTGCTGTATTTCTACAGAAAGTATCTAGGGCTCCTTTGTCCCTTGTTGCTTGTATTAGCCATTGTTGGATTTGAGGATGACGTATGGGATGAACTGTGTACATAGATGTGGGGAGGAAGGTGGTGAAGCCCCAGCCGGTTTCCAAGAACCCTTATGAATATCCATTCATACTGTGTGAGTCTATTGATGGAGTTATAGGACTCTATTGTTCAGGAGACACCCTCCTTCTGCACCCAGGACTAGAACTAGGTAGAGGTTCAGCCCTAAAAAGGCTTGTTACAGTGTAGTGTAGGGGAGGTAATGTAGGTGAAGGGGTATGATATTACCCGGGCCTATATTAGGGTACCTATATGAAACATAACACCCACTCCTCTTCCAAACAGTCAACAATGAAATAAATGATATTGGACTATTCTTTTTACTAGATAGTAGTGCATGGAACATTTTTCAATAAGCTTCGTTAAAATCTTGTCTTAAAAACAGCTTTAAAAAATGGAAAAAGATAAATAAAATTACTACGAAAATTAGTTGTTCTGGAAAAGCCACAGTCCTAATTGAGTTCGTTTATATAAGTTGAATGTCTACAAGCGTCAAAAGGCCATGCTTTTCAGCGAGAGAGTGTCAATTTTCAGGAAGTGTTCCAAATTTAGTTAATTTTAGAGAAAAATGAAAATTTGAATTCTTTCCCAGCACACGATGAGCCAATTACAGATTAAATTCCTGGCTGGGAGACGCAACATCATCGCTGCTTGCTGCTGCAGGGTACGGTCCTTGTAACACCTCACAGAGTACGTCAATTGAGCACAGATGATATTCAGTACTGCCAATAGCTGGTGTAGAGGCAGCCGGTGCTGTAGTCGATACCTCGGTGCTAGTGGTGGAGCTAAAGCTTACCCCAGTTGTAAAAGGCACCTGCAGATTCTCGAGGAATGCAGCCATCAAGATGGGAATACGCTGGGGACATTGCCGAGCATGGGCCCTCAAGGGTTCCAGCCTGGTACTCAAGTCTGCAGGCGTGTCCATCACAAGTGTCAGACAGAGGTCCAACACGCATTCTTCACCGCAAAACAGGCATCGAAGAACAGGTAGGATGCAGTCCATCCAGACTGGTCTAAACGATAGGAACCAAGAGGCGCTTAGTTCCCTCAGGCGAGGTGTGCCCAGATGTTGTACCATGCGTTCACAGTATTTCCGCTCCAGGAGAGCTTTTGCCATCTCATTGGTAATTGGGCCGTCCATTGCGTAGTAGGTAAATGACAATCAGGACTCCCGCTATTGATAGCAGGATCAGAGGTAGACCTCCAAAAATGCTTCCAAATACGGAGTGTATAAAGTTCGGGATAACTCCGAGGATTGTCTGAAAGGTGCTAAGAAGTCCTGACCCTATGGTCTTAAATAGGTGTACAATACCACTCGTATCAGACATATTAAAGATACGACTCACCATTTCTGCTAAATGAATGGGGCAGTTTGTACGTATAAGTGCCTGTATCTCAGTCGAGGTCCTTGCGATTTGAAGATCAAAGGTCTCTCGAGCGGAGGTTAAGGGTATGGTTTGCTGTAAAAGCATGGCTTTCAGTCTGCTCAAAGTATCAAATTGTATAAAGAAAAACATTCAACGAAGGCCATAACGGCGCCTCCCTGACTGTACTTGTTGGGGGAAACAATACTTGCATACAGCAAGTAACCCTGGAGTTTACAGTGACCAGATAGGCAATGCCACATACCACAGCAACCTTGATCGTTCAGCATCAAGTAACTCCCATTTGAGAGCAGCTCGAATACTGGTTTGATCACGGCAGCTGGAGTCCCTTTCATGTGGCAGACAAGTTTGCTATTGATCCATTACATGCTCCGTGCAATATAATGTCCCGGCACATGAGAGAACTGCTCAAAGCGCTCTTGCAGTTTCTACCACTTAGAAACACTTCTCGATCCCCACTCCGGCATCGAAATCTATACGGTAAATCCCAGGATTCCCTAATGTATTCCTTACCCATTTTTTCATATTTGCCCGCCTGCCGTTGTTCAAGGCAATATTGAAACTGAAAAGTAGTGACCGGTAGAGTTATGTGGTCATGGATCAGCCATTCAGTAGACGGAGCTTCCGCTACTGTAAATGGTAGTCGGTCCAGTTTTTCAATATGCAACATTGTATATTTAGCTCCCCTTTGTGCCATTTCAACCTGTTTATCTGTTAGATTATATTCAGAAAACAGAGACGTACTGTTTATAAAACGCCAAGGCACAAAGCCTGCACGCAAAGATTGCAGCGTCCAGCTCAATGACATGATAGAACGTAATTGAGATTGCCCGTGTTGTAGTATGGCCAAATCTTGTTCTAGGATATCTATCACAGAAGAAACAATGTTGCCCAAAGAATATATTCTGGAGGACAAAGTTGTTAACCCATTGTCTACCACAGCCAACGATTTTTCTCAGTTAATACGGTCTATTTCCCGTATTCTCTCTGCGGCCTCTTATTGTGATATTTTCCACTCTTCATTATAGGCAGCATAGATGCCAGCATATATGAAACGTTTTTGACGTTGTTTCCTGAGACCTTGTAAAAAATCCCTAAGATCCATGTCTTGTGAGAGTAAGGCTAAGTGTTGTTTCACTTCCGTAAGTGTTGAGGTTTCTAGCCAATCAAGGCACAACTTCCCAACGCTGTAGGATGTCACTACCCCTGGATGTTCTCTTTGTACATAACTTGGGTCTGGCCTGTGGATACTGTACCCTTCAGTAATACCCAAGAATCGTTTATGACATATGGTCATGTCTAAGGGCCAAACCACCCATTTTTCCCAATTTGGGTCTGATCTATTGTACTTTAAAATGTCATCTACTGTTGCCCCTTCCTGTGAAGTCGAATTTTGCCACCCTCCCATCTGTGATGGTGTTGGAAATCGAGGTGTGTTCAGGTCCTTGACCTTGGCTAATCCAAGACAGGATGTCTGTTGCACAGTTTCGTTTAGAAATATCATCTGCTGTGGAATGACGCATGCTCTAAATAGCGCTTCTGTTCCCTGGACTTGCCAGTCCCTAGAACCCCAGACTGATTTTAAGTCTATTGTGTCATTCCATAGGTCAAAACCCTGTTCAGACAGTTGGGCAATAAAGGAAGCAGAGTAAATCTGTTTGGTGTTTGTCAACATAATTTTCAGTGCTGATGTTGGTCTAACCTTATAATAATATGAGGTTGGGTCAGTGGTGTTAAAACCTGAAAAATATGAAAATTTCTGTGCAGATGTATGCGAACTACCTTTTGGTGGTGTAGGGCAATGTTCCCACTGATGGTACTTAAACACATTTCTTGGTGAAATATATTTGTGCAGGAAATGATGACCATAATGTTGGTAACAGTACAAAGTGTCATAGTCTGAATTGCTTTCTAACATTTCAGTGTTCGAAAATGCAGCAGTTTTTTCTAAATCAGACGACATGTTATTAACAGTTTCAGTGTCCCAATCATCAGAAAATGTACTGGAGGTAATGATATCACTTAATGAAATTTTAAATAAATAAGACATTTTTAAAAGTTCAGTCGGACCGAATATTTCGAATTCAACCTTGTCCCAAACTATACCATCCAGTATAGGAACCGCTGTGATGTTCACTGATAACAAGTCTCTCTGTTCACGATGAGACGATTGATGTGGTTTTAAAATCAAATTAACTTTTGGGGCTGTAGAGCTTGCTGAAGATATCGTTCATTAATAAGCATGCTAAAAGTTATTACTAAGCCTAGCCAGAAAAGAAAAATAGAATCCCAGTAATTACCCAAAGTTCAATCCAAGGCGATACCAGGTAAGTCTTTTTAAGAAAGTTCACAAAGTCTTTGGCTTGCTGTTTACGTGATTTTTGGGCTGGCGTCGTTTCCAGTTCACTTGGATCCAAAGAAAATGTATCAAAGTTCATGAAGTAGCCAGAAGCAGTTCGATCAATTGTAGGAATTGCATCGGGATTTGTTGAAATCGCATTTTGCTCTCGTCGAGGCATATTGATGTAGACGTCTGTATTTGGTCTGATTGCAACCTAAGTGTTGTTCTGAGTTTCATTTTGTAGATGAACTTCATGTTCAAGGGGAACGAGTTCCATAGCATTGTTGCTTAGTCCTTCATTCCTCACAGGAGGCTCTTCAAACGTGATGAGTCTTTCTGTTTGAACTTCTTGGATTGTAGCTAGAGGAGGACGTCTGCTACTGTGGAGTCCACGAGGCCAATTGTTCAGTATTGGCCACATAGTGTTGTTTGATTAAGTCGATTGAGACAAATCTTTTCTCCTTTTTCCCGGCAAGAGGCGGCAAAAGAACAGTTTGTGTTCCTTGAATTGCTAGGACAGGTACAGGCTTCCTGTATGATGGTCCAAATTCTTTTTTGTCCGCTATTTTCTCTCTGACCAGATCCCCGATGTTTGGGATCCATACAGGTCTTGCCGTGTTTGCCTTGACTTCCCCATTGGCGGTCTGTTTCTGGACAACTTTGCTTTATTGTGTCCTGGATTCATTTAGATCCTGTAAAACAGCCAAACGATTATGGATATCAAATGGTTTCTCATCCGCCACTGTGCCTTCATACTCAAGATCAGCTACCCACATTCTCGTCCCAAATAGGACCTCATATGGAGTGACACCCCCTAGAGAATTTCTTGGCTGGTTATTTAGTGCTCTTTGGACCCCATAAAGGTGACTGACCCAACTACCGCCCTTGCCTAATACCCTAGCTGTTAAAGATTCCTTTAAGTCCCGGTTTTTCCTCTCCACAACCGAATTTCCCTCAGGATGGTATGGAGAGGAGTACCGCAGTGAAACGCCCATACTTTTCATGGCCTCTTTGTAAGCCCAAGAGCTAAACGCCGGGCCACGGTCAGAATGTAACGTGCCTACTGCGTATGTCCCGATAAAGACTCGCAAATCTTTTATAACAGTTCGAGCGTCAGCCAAGCGCTGAGGCCAAACCCATAGGAATCTTGATCAGGAATCCACTGCAACCATGATATACTTGTAAGCCCCATCAGATTGTAAGGGGCCGCAGTGGTCCAAATACACACATGCGAGAGGTTTGTCAGATATTAGTAATGGCGTCTGCCCCGGGTGTGTTCTGGTGGAGCCTTTCATCTGTTGACAGATGTCGCATTCAAGACATATGGGGCATATTATCAAGGGCTTTATCGCCGCTTTAGCGGCACTTTTTGCCGCTAAAGTGGCGATAATTTTATCGCCCTATTAGCAAGCTGTCGCTAACAGGCGTTAGCGACAGCTTTCAGGCGTTAGAGGCCGCGTTAACCGATCGCCTTGCATGTCAGCGATAATTATCGCTAATGACATGCAAGGAAGGCGTTCCCTACTAAAAGCGACTGAAAACAGTCGCTAAAACCACTACCCCCTATTAGCAAGGCAGGCGAAGCGATATAATGATTCGCGCTAAACGCGTTTATCGCTATATTTTATCTCCTGCTAGTGAGGATGACTTACCTGTTTAAGGTATAGGAGGTGGATTCTAATGCTGAATCCACCTTAGCGATATGCGAGAATATCGCTGCTTTTCCAGCGATATTCTCACATTTTACCGCTATCGCTGGAAATGTTATCGCTATGGAGATAAACCTTGTTAATAGGGTGTTATCTCAGCGATATTTTCCAGCGATAGGCGGCGTTAACCAAAGTCGCGCTAAGCGCGGTTAGCGATAAATATCGCTATTCCTTGCTAATATGTCCCATAGTCTTTAGTTTGCTTTGTTAGACCGGGCCACCAATAGCGCTGTTTCTACAATGAAATAGTCGCTGTAACGCCTGCATGTGCAGAGCCCAAATCCTCGTGTGCTGCTAGTACTTTCCATATTTGGAATCACTCTATCCCCCACTCCAGGAATCTGAGCATATGGAATGTTGTTTGCATCTAACTTGTAGGAGTACTTGAGTCGAACATTTTTTGGTACTGCTCCGCTGTTTTTGCTTGAAGCAATGACAGTGACCATAATCTCACCGTCTATCCTCGTTTTTGAACGAGTGATTGCAGCTACGGAAGCTGTGCGTACTGCCCCCTTTGCGGCTTCGTCAGCCAAGGAATTCCCTTCAACGTGAATGCCATCACGCTGATGACTCAGTGTGTGTATCTTGTGAGCCCTTGGTAGGTCGTTTTTCAACTCCACTACCTGTTCCCATAGCATTTTATGCTTAATTGTGCCACCTTTTGCATCTTTAAACCCGTTTAGTTCCCAATGATGTAAATACTCATTGTATGACTGCACACAGTAAAAGGAATCACACACAATTAGTGGTGGGAATTCGTGATCCGTATTTACAAGTGCCAGTATCAGTGCTTTTAATTCTGCCAACTGAGCCATGCAGTCTCCTAGAGATTGCGTTTTGGTGCAACTTGGATGGAACTTTCCATCTCGCATGCGACCTTTAACGATTGCGCACGCTGCGCTGTATTGTTGCTTACTCCCTATGGCCGGTTGAGCAGATCCATCAGTGTAAATAATATATTCATACTGATCTAGAGGCAAAATTTCATTTGGCAGAGGATATTCTTGTTCGTATTGCAGGAATGCTTGTGTTTTTAGACTTGGATCAAATCTGTATTCAACGTCCATTGCAGTCAGAGAATTAGCCCATTGTATCCACCTCGGATGTAAAGCTTTTGCATTTGGAATGCTAGCCTTTGTAACAGGTTATAAAGCTGGTACCGGGGTCACGACAATTATGCGTTTCCCCTGAGCCAGTGCTCTTTCTCTTGCTACAGCGGTCTGAACTGCTGTCAGGATTTTTTCTGTTGAAGTAAAACGCATTTCTGCGTTTGTGTACAGGTGTGACTTGTATGCGATTGGTACTGTTTCACCTTCATTGAAGGTTAAGTAAGTGTTCCCGCAGTGACCCGCTATTACCGGGATCACCAAGTTGTGTGCGTTTACTCGTGTCTGTAAGTGTTTAGAAGCAATCATGTCTTCTTGTAATGAACGTAGGATATTTGAATGTTCCTGTGTCCAATGTCTGACTGAAAAGTCAGATTTTATTTATTCGTAGAAAGGTTTTACTTTTTCTGTGTAATCTAAAATGTATGTTCTGCCAAAATTTAGGAACCCCAGTATTGATTGTAGATTTTTTAATGATTTTGGTGGTTGAAGCAGCGCACACTTTTCTAAAAAGTTAGCTGCCAGGCTTTTCCCTTCACTTGAAAGCTCATATCCTAAAAACAGGACATTGAGGTGGGCTATTTTAGATTTCTTAAAATTAAATTTGTAGCCCTCAGAGGCAAATCCCATAATAATGGTGCTCACTCTGGTCAAGTGCTTTTTTAAGTCATCGTCCGTCAGATAAATATCATCCACATAGGACAATGCTTCCTCATCAAAATTTTGGAGTAACTCTGTTACTCTCGCTGAGAAGACCCCCGGGCTGTTCTTATACCCCTGGGGGAGATGACAAAATTGCCACTGGGACCCCAACGCTGAGAATGCGGTCAAATACTTGCTTTCAGGCGCTATATTTTGGCAGACAAATCCATTTGCGATATCAAATGTAGTTTTGTATTTCTTCCGCACAATGTTATTCATTAATGCGGCACTGTGTGCGTTTTGGACAGCAAATGTCTTTGTGCATGAGTTTAAATGTCTGTTATCTAAGACTAGACGATATGTGTTGTACGGTTTTGATACAGGAAACAAAGGGTTGTTCATTGGTGAGGTGCATGTTTCAATCACCCCTTGGTATTCAAGTTGATCTAAGATCTCCCTGACCTGTTTTTTAGCTTCTTGCTTTATTGGGTATTGCCTCTGAGCGTTTGGTGAAACTTTTAACCGGATCACGTGGTGGGTTGAATCCTCATCTCAACCGGCATGATTTTTGTACAATTCTGGAGCTAGGGCTACCGCCCACTCCTGTGCATATGCATGTTTAAGATGTATGGGATCGAGGTCGGAGAATGATGGAAAAATTACAGTTTCTCACCTGGGGCACTCCATAACAAATGTCAGCGGCCAATTTTGTTCTGCTAATAGGATGTCATAACCAGATGACAGATTTTCCCAAAAGAGACCTTTAACTTTCCTGGGCTTGTCCCCCTCCATTTGGAGTGTTATTTTGTGTAACTTATGTGGGACGCTCACCCTGGTGTCTGGTGTTTCCACCGTGATGTAATCATTCAAGTCCGCTGTCACCAGAAATTCCTTCAGGTTCTGGCGAGCTATTGTTGCTTCTGCCGCACTGTCTAGCATCGTCAGAGCCCATTCCCCGTTCAAAAGCTGAGTCCTCAGAATTCTGGGCATGTCTGATCTTTACGCCTGCAACTTTCTTCTTCTTAAACTGCGGTTTTGATTTTGGTTTGTCTTCTTTTTTGGAAGTATAGTCTTGAGCGTGTTGCTTGTCTCTGGACTTCGTACGCTCCTCTTTGTGTTCTGACCGTCCTTCTCTCTCAGAGTTTTTCATTGAGTCCTGAAAGGAACGAGAGGAACATGTATCAGTATCCTGATACCTGTCAGGTTTCCTAATATTATCCCTATTCCTGAGGTTATACCTCTTTTCAGAGGGCTCCTGTGGAGGAGATCTACCTCTGGATTGAGATCTGTTTTTAAAATTATGTTGTTTTTTATTTTCCCACTTCTTTTTTAGAAGAAGTAGGTGTCTGCTTGGTAGTGTCCTTTTCAGGACTGCCCATCAGTTGTGATTTTAATGCTTTCCCACCCGAACTGTCTCTGACTAATTCTGCATATGCAGTTTCAATTATTTTGGGTAGTTTGTGTTGTTGATCCAATGGGCTGAACTCCCTTAGGCGTTGGCGGATTGCCACTGAAGCTGCTTCTCCTTTAATATTAGCTAGTATTATGGCTGATACCTGGTCATAGTTATTTAATAACTTCATCCCTAAGTTCAGGGCAGGTTCTGCTCCGTACTCGTTTTGTATTTGTCTTAATGCATCTGGTACTACTGCTAATGAAGGACTACCATGTGTTCTGGTATATATGGTAGCAAAGACTGTACCCCAAGAGGTGCAGTCCTCTACTTGTGGTGTTATCCCCATGGGCAAGCAGACTGTTAGCATTCTGTGTTTTTCAAAGTATAGTATTCGGAAATACTGCCTCTAGCTGAGGTATTTTCTGAGCTACCTAGAATGGCATTTGTTCATGTTTTGTGGGCATTTTGCCCATTACCGCGTGTAATGTTTGTGGTATAATTTTAGTTGCTGTACCCTGAATTTGAGTTCCATTTGTTGCAACTGATGAAACTGTGAAAGTCCTCATGACATATTGTGTCAGGTTTCTGTAGATTTTAATTAAATCCTTGTGCTGTAAGAGTAAGTCTGGCTGCGACATTGTGTCAATGTCTGGATGTGGTGTGTAGGCCGCTAATAATGGCCATGTTGTACCGTCTCCTCCGAGCGGACCTAATCTTACTCTGTTTCTTATATGGGGGTGGGCGCCTTTAAACCAGTATAGGTGTTCCTGGTAAGTGAGTGGAATTTCTATGTCCTCGCAAGGACCATATTCCTGTGGTGCTTCTCCTTCTGTATAGTAGTGAAATGTCTGTGTTCTTGCATCTGCTACTGGGACTGTAACCCACTAATAAAATATCTCTGTTTTGTTTGATTTGTGTGCCTCAATCACGAAAGCTACTAAGCCACCCCTAGGTGCTAAGCCATATTCTAGTAGTTTCAGGGTGATATTACGTCTGAATTTAGGTGCAATGAGTATTCCATCCACCTCTTCATCTTCTCTTGAGAGGCGTCTAGCCACCACCGGGTTATCTTCCTCAGTCATTTTGTAAAGGAGAAGTTTGTTCAAGGGAACTAAGATAAGGTGTGTATGCACAATTTTAGGAACAAAATGTCCTTTAAGCTTGATTAACCAACAGCCAATAAATAGGATATCTCGCCTACTCAGCTGTGGCGGAGTTTTGCGCCCACCCACTCCAGACGTCTCTGGTGTTCTGTGAGTAGGGCTCTCTGAGAATAGCACGACTGAACTACTCAGATTCTACTGTTAAATAAGAGCCCAACCATCGTTGGTGGCGCCATGTCGTGTAGTTCCTATATTACCCATACAGGATCTGCGCGTTCGGATAACATAAACTGTGGGCTTGGTGGCAGACTGACTCTGAACACCCCCACCGAAAATGTTAGGCCTGTTTGCATTAGCTAGCTCACAGTGCCACTAGTGTCTCCTCTTATCGGGGAGAGAATAGTTTCTGGCAACCTTAGAACATGACAACCCTGATCCCTCAAGATCGTGGAAACAAAGTACTACTTTTCGCTCAGTCTCTCGTGCTCACTTATTTCGTCTCAGACATACACAGAATAAACAGCCTGGGCGTTTCAATAAAAGGTTTATTGAACAGTTGTTATTCTCGTGTAGAATATATGAGCTGCAACAACCATTAGACAGTAGCAGAGATATATGATTAGCAGTACTATGAATATAAATGGATAGTACAGTTCTACCATCTTGCAATAAGCATGAATAAATACATGAATATAAAATGCATTGATAAAAGAGAGTGCATACTCCTTCGATGCCTATCTAGATGTACCTAAATGTACCTAGCATGTAAGTAGGTGTGAAGCCTAGAATCCCTCTAGGATTTAGTCTAACCCCATTACCTGAAGTGAGAATGTAGGAGCCCCTCTTGGTCTTGAGCTGGACACCCCGCAAGGGATGTTCAGACCACTGTCAGCTGGAGCGTCTGCATGCAGAAGCCTCAGCGACTCTGGTCAGTGTGTCGGTCTGGAAGTCTCGGTTCCCTCTGACTAACACTAGCAAGAGGTGCTGTATTTATACAGAAAGTATCTAGGGCTCCTTTGTCCCTTGTTGCTTGTATTAGCCATTGTTGGATTTGAGGATGACGTATGGGATGAACAGTGTACGTAGATGTGGGGAGGAAGGTGGTGTAGCCCCAGCCTGGTTTCCAAGAACCCTTATGAATATCCATTCATACTGTGTGAGTCTATTGATGGAGTTATAGGACTCTATTGTTCAGGAGACACCCTCCTTCTGCACCCAGGACTAGAACTAGGTAGAGGTTCAGTCCTAAAAAGGCTCGTTACAGTGTAGTGTAGGGGAGGTAATGTAGGTAAAGGGGTATGATGTTACCCGGGCCTGTATTAGGGTACCTATATGAAACATAACACAACCTTCTGTCTTCCACAGGGTTTCTTCAGGGTCCACTGGGAAGGGTCCTCTTTCTTTAAAATTGCAACTGCGACTTACACATTGATTTGTACGGAGAACGTTATTGTGTTCCCACACTGCGCACGACTTCCATGGGGCTCCTAGAAACTCACCTTGGGTGGTACCCTGGGTCCCCGACACATATCCTCTGGGTACATCCTTGACTCGATTCGTGGTTCGCATACCACTATTTTAGTATATGGTTTGGTCTCCCACTGGGGACCACTGTGTATTATGTGCTATTTATGCATTTCAATTGCAAAGTATTGTGTGTATTGTGTATATCACAGGGTAGGAGATATCTATATGTGTTAGTGAGTGTCTTATAATAAATACATATTTTTATAAATACCTTTTGTGGTTCTTTTTCATTTAATCTATACCTATAAGAATATGTTCTGGTAAAACAAGCTGCTTTACACTCCTTCTGGACTAAGCCTGAAGGCTGCTCTCCACAGCTATCACTTAGAGGGCTTTCTAAGGTTTTCTAAGACCTCAAAAATCCCCATAAGGGTTGTCTGGATTAGTGCAAGGTGTCCACTTACATAAGTGCACATCATATACTAAGCAAGCCTCTCACAGGGGCCCTTTTCCTGGCTTGAACGAGGGTCAATGGCAACCTTATATGCTATATAGCGTCTTCCCCAGCCCGGGAGTATGCAAATGAACACACCACACACACCGAGCTCTGTAACAGATGTCCTTAATCTTTCATGTATGATCACACACTGCACACATTATGTCATGATTTTAATAGCCACAGCTTAGCACCTCTGAACAGATCACGTAACTTCCTTTTCAAAGTCGGCCCAGAAGCATGAGGGTCCCAGTGCTCCTAACATCAAAGACACTACATCTCCCCCTTTGTTAAACAAAAAGTGCAAATAACAATTAGTATCACATTTCCTTAATGAGTCGTCAAGGCACTCACACTGGTCTGCCAGATTTGGTGATATGAGGTATTTGAGCTGCACCTGGACTAGGTACCAAAGACGTGGGCTCAGATGCTTGAGCAGGACTCTTAGGCCAAGTCGTCTCAATCGCGACCTTAGGAGCTGATGAACACTGAGGCAAATGTTTTAAGTGTGCACTTTCCGGGCCGAAGAGCTGTCACCATGTGTCCCTTGTTCATCGCAACCCTCAAAGGGTCAGCAGCAAACGGAGTGTCCATTTTCCACTTCAGTTTCTGGTTGACTGGTGCCAACTCTCCTTTATCGAAGACTGACTCTTGGGCAGGTCGGCGCCAATCAGCATAAAACTTCGTTTTGTGCTTTCAAGAAGTGTCTGTGACACAAAACTCTTCTGCATTCACTGATCGGTTCAGAGTCCATTGCAGTAGCTTGGTTCCGATGGCTCTCCCAAATAGCAAGGTCGCAGGGTTTTCACCAGTTGTGGAATGAGGAGTCTATCAATATGCACGAAGGGCTTGACACAAGGCTTAATTCGGACTAATTCCCTGCATTAATGCTCACTGGATCCCTCTCTTAAAGGTACCCATGAATCATTCAACACCACTATTGGCTTGAGGCAACGGAGGTGTGCTCTTCTAATGCTTGACATTGAGTAGAACGAGAAATTGCTTGAATTTTCTGCTATTGAACGGTGAGCCATTGTCAGATTTGAGGACAGCGAGAATGCCTCATACTGCAAAGATTGCATCATGCCTTTTGATTAGGCCTGAGCAGTAAACTCCACTCCGTTCACGGAGTTTGCAGAGTTTTCTGCACTCCGCACTCTGCGGAGCTCGCGGAGTGCAGAAAACTTCGCTTCGCATAGTGAAGCAGAGTTTTTTTCCTGCTCGCGCTCGCAAACAGTAAGTTCGCGAGCGCGAGTTGCCGCTCGGATAGAATTTCTACCTGAGCGGCAGGAAGACCAGCACGAACGGCAGTTCGCACTGCACTCTGCACCTTGCGGAACTTCGCAGAGTTTTTTGTCACTTCGCGGAGTTCCATGTAGCAAAACTCCGCGAACTACGCCCAGCCCTGCTTTTGATGACCTTGTCATGGGCTGTCAATGACAAGTACTCCACCAGAGGAAAACACAAAAATTCATCAATAACTACCATAAGATGTCCATTTTCTAGAGGGCCAAAGAAATCAACTGCAACTCTTTCCCAGGCGGCGCAGGCAGGTCAGACATTGTTAATGGTTGGTTTTGTGTCATTTTGGGGGATGAGCAGTTGCAGAGATGGCATACTTTCAGTTCTTTCTCAACCTGTCCATCTAGGAACCTGACACAATCTCTTATGGCTCTTTTGGTGGCTACAACATCACGATGTCCTTCATGAGCTAGTTCAATAACTTGCTGTCTCAGGCTCTGGCGTATGACGATTCTTGAGCCTCTCAATATGATACCCTCTTGGGTGACATGTTCATCCTGAACATTCTTGAATTTCTGAAACTCAACATTGTCGTAAAAGGTCGAATACATGTCTTCCATGAGTGAGTTGAAATGCATGTCTTTGTCTGTATTGGTAGCAGCAATAACCTGTTCAATGGATAGAGCTGATGGCGTGTTAGATCTTACAATGAAGTTGACATGCAAACTCCTCAGCCGCTTTGGACATTCAACTATTATGACGCAGCGGCACATGTGAAAAGTAATCAGCAGGGTTATGATCTTTCCCCGTCCTGTGCACAATCTAATAGTCATACTCTTGCAGTCGCAACCCCCACCTATAAATGTGAGGGGGCATCTTAGCCTTTGGATTTCTAAAGATAGTGACGCCTGGTAGTCCGTGATAATGGTGAAACATTTTCCATATAGAAACATGAAAATTTTTGCAGTCCCACTCTACAGCCAGACTCTCCTTTTCTAGCTGAGAATAGGCACGTTCCGACTCAGACAAGCTTTGACTGCCATAGGCTGCAAATCGTCAAACTTCTTGATCCATGCAGTCCACCTGGCACCATTGTTCTGCTTCTTCGCTGTGTCAAATGTCAGTGGTGGTTCCAGGAACGTGGCTGCTGTATATTGCGCGCTTCCCTCTGCCGACATTGTATTGGCACGTGCTGTTTGGACGACCACATCGGAGGACAGTCCCTAGCACCTGCAACTTCTGCAAACATATTCCGTGTGTTTGTGCTTGGGTTTCCACATCCGATCGAAGGTTGAAAAGCGCTTCACTCGCTCATTTCGGTAAGTAAGTTTCTGCTTGGTGTCACTGCCTTTAGCGTTTGCTGTGCATGGACGATGCCTCTGTGTTATGAAGCAGCACAATATCTCGTCTTTCAGCTTTAGCAGGCTTTCCGACCATGCTCCTCTGCAAAGCCTTCCACTTTTTTGAGGGCCATGTCTGGCCTGGATCAGAGCTTTGACTCCACATACGCTAACTTCAGACTGCTTTGCATCAATTTGAGTGGCACATGGCATGCAATAGCAGTTTGCTGTACCATTGCAACCTCTCTGGAAGAGCAGTCTCATTTCTTCGGGCACATATCCCATCCTCGTTACTAAATGTAGCATCCTCCCCAGCCCGGGAGCATGCAAATGATCGCACACTGCACACATTACATCATCATTTTAATAGCCACACCTTAACACCTCCCAACAGATCACGGAACTTAATTTCAAAGTCCGCCCAGACTCACGAGGGCCCTAGCACTCCTAAAATCAAAGACACTACATGCTACTGCAGGAACATAAGAAACCCCAAACTAATTTTGCCTATTTAGACCTCGTCACTGTGGTAAAGCTTGAGTCCTATGGTAAAATTAGCACAAAACCCACTTCTGGGCATATCTGTCTCACTTAGGGCATATGCTGCAACAAATAACAAAGTGACAGAACAAATTATTAAATTAGTCTCTGCCACTGACGATCGATTTCAATAACATACGTGTTAACACTGAAGGCCACTCTAGACAGAGACCAGCTGTACACAAGTTATCCTTGCTTTTGCTCCAATAGGAACAGTCCAGCCCTAATAGCTTCTTCTCCAGACAGGGAAACAAGTAACTCCAACCCGGATTCAGGCTGCTTAGACCTCCTCTTGCTGTTTGATTCATCCTTTCAAGTGGACGACGTTTTCGTATAGGTGGTCGATTTTGATATTTAATTAAAAACACAGTTAAGTAACACTTTCTAAAAGAAAGTTTTTATTAATTTTCGGCCACCTATTACTGGAAGTAATATTACACACAAAGTAAACATTCAACTAACGAAGCAAGTAGATATTCCACTATATTAATATCAACGTAGAGCTTTCTTTTCATTACGCAAACAGAGAAACATCTGCTTGCTCCATTGCCTATTATATTGAGTAAGAATGAGTTAAATAATTTTGTTTTATTTTAGCAAGCTGAAAAACTTTTTCTCCAAATCCTGAAGTAATTGGAGAATACTTATCTGTATCAAGAAGCGTTTACGATATTTGCTAAACTCTCATGTTAGCTATCAACCCCTGTAGGAGAATTAGCAACATCTGGAGTGTTACCGAATGGCTCTCAAGCGTGTACTATGAAAATAAAACAGGAATTATTTTCATTTAAACAGCTGGTAAAATGTTTAAAGACATTTTTCACCGGGGAAAAGTAACCAAGTATGTAGGATCTATTTTCATCTACATACATTAACTTGCATTTAGTTTGAAAAGTACAGATCTTTTATGGAAAAAATCCAAAGGGTTTATTTTTGCTATAAACAATGAACATGGCATGCCATATGCCTAATATTTTGTTTACATTTTAATGTCATAAATTGTATGGTTGTACATGCATTTGAGTTGTTTTGACTCTTTAAGACCATCGCTTTTCTCAGAAGTCTGGAAATTATGCAACCAGAATGCTCCATGCATGCCGAGGACATTTTAACCCACTGTGGCCAAGTTATGCTATATTTAAAGGCACTTGTTTTTATGCTATTTTCACACAGTAGTGGGTTCTGGCTTAGTTTATTTTAAACTCTCACAGGCTTTGGCCATAGAGTGCCTAATTTTTATAATAAAACACGGGGTAAAATCTACAATCCTTTTTAGGGTTGAGCCTGCGAGACCATGCGCTAGCGCATGCGTCGCGCTTGCAAGACACTGTTGTTAACAAAAAGGTCATGGAGCCCTGCTTACCATTTGTTGGCTTGCTTGGCACTCTTCCTTACAGCCTCGTAATTCATCAAGGCAGGCCTAACATCATTTCTGTTCCTCTCTGTGGAGCAGAGACCACGCACTGATTAATTCAACTTAATCAGTGCCCATCTGCTGCTCCCAACGTGATTGAGGTACTATTTTGTCCTGTTTAACTTTTAGTGCCCTGCAAGCATGTGACTGGCAAAAATGTGCCCAGCAGTACAAGCAAAATCACAAAGATTTATTTTCTATAGTTAACTTTGTTTTATTTTGTCAACTCTTCTTGTCTCACTTTGCACTCATGTTTTTTTTTGTCTTTGCACGTGGACGCTGTTTGCATAATATGAGGAATATTTTATTGCATAGCGACAATGTTTCTTTCTTATTTGTATTTTGTGAAAGGATGCTTTAAAACATAATGATGAAGTGCACCCCTATCCACCCCACTCAAAATTCGCCCAACTCCAATCCATCCCACCACACCCCACACCAATCAGCTCCACTCAATCCAATCCACTGCAGACCAATCCAATTCATCCCACTCCAGTCCAAACACTCACCCCAGTCCAATGCACCACCCTCCAATCCACCCAACCCACCCCACTCCAATTCGCCCCACTCCAATCCACCCCACTCCAATCACACCCACCCCACACCAATCCAATCCACTCCAATCCAGCCCATTCCAATCTACCCCACTCCACTCCAGTCCAATCCACCTCACCCTAATCCATCCCACTCTCTCCCCAATCCACTCCAATCCAATCCACCCCACTCCAATCTGCCCCACACCAACCTGCTGCACTCCAATCCAAAACAATCTTCCCCACTCCAGTCCAAAACAATCTGCCCCACTTTAATCTGTCCCAATGCAAAACAATCTGCCCCACTCCAATCTGCCCCATTCCAATCCAAAACAATCTGTCCAACTGCAATCTGACCCACTTCAATCCAAAACAATGTGCCCCATTCCAATCAGCCCCACTCCAATCCAAAACAATTGGTCCCATTCCAATCCAAAACAATCTGCCCCAATTCAAAACAACCTGTACTACTCCAATCTACCCCACTCCAATCCAAAACAATATGCCCACTCCAATCCAAAACAATCTGTCCCACTCCAATTCAAAACAATCTGTCCCACTCCAATCCATAACGATCTACCCAATCCAATCCACCTCACCCCAATCCAATCCAATCCTCCCCACTCCAAACACCCCAATCCAATCAACCTCAATCCAATCCACCCCACTGCATTCCAGTTCACCCCACCCTAATCCAATATACCTCAATCCAATCCACCCCACTCAACCCAATCAACCTCACTCCAATCCAGTTATCCCCACTCCAATCCAGTTATCCCCACTCCAATCAAATCTACTCCACTCCAATCCAACCCACCCTACTCCAATTTACCTCACTCCATTCCACCTCACCCCATTTCACCCCACTCCATTCCACTCCACTCCAGTACACCTCATCCCACTCGATTCCACCCCATTCCAATCCACCCCACTCCAATCTCATCCACCCATCCAGTCGACCCCACTCCAATCCATCCCACTTCACTGCAGTACAATCCACCTCACTGTACTCTGGGCCAACCCACCTACCCCAGTCCAATCCACCCCACCCCAGTTCAGTTCACTCCCTCAATCCAATCCATCCATCCCACCACACCCCAATGCACCCCACTCCATTCCAATCCACCCCACTCCAATCCACTCCACTCCAATCCATGCCCCTCCAGTCAGTCCAGTCCAATCCATGCCTTCACTCTAATTCACATCATTCCAAACCACCCTACTCTAATCCAATCCAATCCACCCCACCTCAACCCTAATCCAATCCTTTCCAAATCCACCCAATCCACCCCACCTCAATCCAATCCAACCCACCCCACCCCACCCCAAACTAATCTAATCCACCCGAATTCAATCCACCTAATCCCATTTCAATCCATCCCATCCCACTCCAATGCAATCCACCCCACTCCAATCCAGTCCACTTCATCCAGTCCACCCTCTCTAATACGCCCCATTCCACTCAATCCAACCCACACTACCTCAATGCACCCAATCTACTACAATCCAACCCACCCTACTATCTCAATCCACTCTAACCCACTTCACCCTATTCCACCCCACCCCACTCTACGCAAATCCACTCTACAACACTGCACTCTGCGATAATGCACTCTACGACACTCTCAGCCACTGAACCATTAAACTATACTCCCCCTGCTCCAGTCTACGACACTGGACTCCCCCCACTCCACTCTACATCACTAACGTTTAGCCATGCTGAACAGCAGCCACACTGGTGTACAACATGGCAAAACCACATTGCCAAAGGCAATAGATCTTGTATAGGCTAGGCCAATTGGCTTTGCCAATTCTTGTTTAGATATGTATCCGTACACATACTTTTTCACTGTAAGGGAACCATTACCCTTATAAGTGGTTTTAGGTAACCTTATCTTTTCTTTAACTGTATATTCCTGGCATAAATATGGCATTTGTAAGCAAAGGGTCCTTTTCATAAACTTCATTGTATGTTTATTAGTACCACAATAGTACTATTCACTTATCGCAAAATGCTATCTGCTAACTTACAAGTGGAGGTCTCCGCCTCCATCTTTCCTATCTTTTCTGTGTAGAGATCTCCACCCAAACTGCATAGATCTTGCACCATTACACCTTTGTTTTAGAAGTGAATGTGGGAGGGGTGGGGAAAGTGACTCAAAAATGGGGAACTTTTACTACTAAATGTGATGGGTTAAGAGAGGGGTAAGGAGGGTTTAGGGAGGACTAGGGAGGGGTTTAGAGAAGAAAATGCACTCACCCACAGAAGAGTAAGTCCATGGGTATTCACAAACTGCTCTTCTATAGTTACTACTCTCAAAAGGGATCCAAAACACGAGTAATTGTACTCCAGCCCAGACCAGGGAAAAATCCAGCACTACACATGGCCAACAACAGATCCTGCAACTCTCTATCGTAGAATATAATGGAGGCAGGATCTTAAAATACCACCCCATAAGGAATTATGTTAAAATAACTTAATTTATTTAGAAGTTTTAAAACTAAATATGCATTTAATTTAGTGTTTAAAATGTATAGATAAAAAGAAATATTTTATTATAAAATATTTGAATTACCTGTTTTATTTCCAATTTTTTTTTTGAATAATTAAATTAATGTATTTAATTCTATACATAACCATTAGTCATTTTATATACATAATAATTATAAAAATCTATTAAGGTGGGCATTTTTTTAAATAAAATAAAACATTTTAAATGTAATACTCAAATTAATTTTAAATTAATGAAACAGTTAATATCAATATCACATATTGGTGCAGTAGCCGTTTTTAATTTTCCTCTGCATTTTAAATAAATATATCAAATTAATTTCTATTCTATTCTATTTTATTCACACCATTTTTTTTTAACTTTAATGATCTTTTATCAATTTCCCCATACTATATCCTAGGGATTGTGGAGGTCTCAGTCAAGCATAAAATACAGTCATAAAGTTGCTACTACTGTAACTGTATGGTCTTGTTTGACATTTGATCAGAGTATCTCGACATTTTTAGTAACTTTACATTCCAAAAGTGTGAATAGAAAAAATGTGCAAAGTCTCTACAAGGTGTAAGACCAAATTTACACATGTAGATTTGCTGACCTGCAAGTTTACCCTTGTGACTTGCGTCCCCTGTTTTTAGTTTCTTCAGTGTGCTACTTCTATAAGTATATTCATTACTTCATAACCCTATGCTGGTTGTTGTTCTTTTCACTAAAACATGATATTTCTGAATTGGAAATGCGGGCTGTGGCAAGCCTCCTCCACTTACCATAATATATGTACAAAATACAACACGGTCAGTCCCTGAAAACTATGTGTTGTGAGAGGACTGAACAGGCATGATATTGGACTTGGCCCTCTCTGCAGGACCATCTTCAAAATGTTTGCCTTCAGCCTCCCTTTTACTGAACCCATTTTTATAGGCGTTTAAGACTCTGCATACTTTATCAGTGCTAAAGTGCTTATGCTCTCTTCTTAAAACATGGTACAATTAGTTTACACCCAATTGGCACCTTTAATCTACTTGTAAGTCCCTAGTGAAGTGGTAGTACCTGTGCCCAGGCCCTGTAAATTAAATGCTATTAGTGGGCCGGCAGCTCTGATTGTGCCACCTACTTAAGTAGCCTTTTAAACATGTCTCAGGCCTGCCATTGCAGCCTGTGTATACAGTTTTAAACTGCCATGTCAACCTGGCAAAATAAACATTTTACCAGGCCTAAACCTTAATTTTTAATACATATATCACCCCTAGGGTATGCCCTAAGTAGCACATAGGGCAGGGTGCAGTGTATTTTAAAATTTGGACATGTACTTTTAACTTTCACATGTCCTGATTGTGAAAAACTGTTAAATTCATTCTTCACTACTGCAAGGCCTACCTCTCCCATAGGATAACATTGGGTTACCTTATTACATTTAATAAGTGATAACTTTCAATTGGAAGCAAGTAGGAATATTGAGTTTGGTGTCTAAAGATTTGTAATTTAAAACACTCTTCGATGTTAAAGTTGGATTTTAAGTCACAAGTCTGAAAATGCCACTTTTAGAAAGTTAGTATTTTCTTTTAGAAAGCATTAGGTGCCTGCAGCCTGTATCCTGGGTCACATGACTAGGTGCACCTGTCAGTTGGTCTTTGTGTATTGCTCCCAGACAGTGAGACAAAGGATGGGTGTTGGCAGGATGAGCCATCTCTGACTTGGTAGGGGTGGAGCTGTCACCTACCACACTTGCCCATCACAAAGGCTCTGCATGAGCACACTCACAAAGGGTTTGACGCTAATCTTTTGAGCCCCAGGCAAGCTGGGGTCAGGGCAGAGGGACAGGAAATTCCAGACACCTTGAGGGGTGAAAACCCCCAGATTCTTCTCCTACTTTATAACTTTCACCAGGTATAAATAGTGGACCCTGTAGAAGACTCAGAAGGACTGGTGTGCTGCTCTGCAAGACGGTCTGTTACTCTGCTGCCCTGCTGCCTGAGTGAAAAAGACTGGACCTGCATGCTTTATACCAGACTGCCACAGTGACTCCAAGGGCTAGTTGGGTGACCTCCTGATTAGAGCCTCAGGGACAGGAAAGGCGCCAACCACCTTTAACTCAGCACCTGGACTGACTGCTGTGAGTCCTACCCCCCAAGGGGTGCCACCCAGTCCTGGACCCTTGCAAATAGCGCTAAAGGTGCTCTGCCAGCCAAGCTGTGGTTCTGTGAGTAGAACCGATGCAGTTTAACACATCTCCTCGCAGCTGCATCTGAACTTCCGCTGCTTGACATATCCTCAACTCAGTACTTTGCATCACAGCCCACAGCTTTCTTGGAACAGCACTGCGCAACACATCCTTGAACAAGCTGTTGCATCACAAACCCCTCATTGACAGCATCCTCAACAACAATGCAGTACCCCGCATCGCAGCCCCGCAGGTTTCTCGGAACTGCTGCTGCACGATGAATCCTCGACAAGGGATCTTGCAACACTCCACCACCAGGAATTAAGGTACTTTGCTCAGCAGGCCTATCTTTGTCCCTGTATCTGGCATGTGCTCCATCGTGGTTGGCCTGAACTTATGACTTTTTTCTGATCTGGTGTGGGAATTCTCTTGTGTTGAGTTTTAACTTTATTACTCTTTGAAGAGCTGCATAAATACTTCACACATTTCCTCTAAGTTAAGCCTGACTGCTTTTGTGCTTAGAAACCAGAGGGTTATGCACAGGTTAATTTAGGGTTTGCTTGTGTTTCACCGTGACAGAGATTGTGTTTGCTGTTTGGGTAGGGTTTCACCCCCCTCAACCAGTAACCCAAATTCCTATACAGAACAAGTATTTTACAGCTGGCAATATAAAACATAATTAACCTTTGAGGAAAAACTGCAACAATTACCTGGGCATAGGCTATTACCTAGGTGAATTGAAGGGTCTGCTAACAATATTCAGGGCAGGTTCATGGGATAGTATTGTAAAGGTCTGCAGGATTCTCTTCTTAGGCTCTGGAGGATGAGAGTTTCAATAGCTCAACAGTATTAAAAATCTCTACTTTTCTCTTTTGTTTTCTCACGCAGCATCTGACATGCACAGTGGTTGGACTGACTTCTGGGAACATTATTGAGAAATGGCAGATGGCCAGCCCTCATGGAGAAAGGGTGATAGAACCAATAGCTTTTCTGGTTTAGTTCTAAGGCAAGTAGCCAATGACAGCAGGTTTATCAAATGGGCACCGTAACATTGAAGAATTATTGGGATTGGTATAGCAATCTGGTGTCTTGTGCCATTGTTTT
Source organism: Calotriton arnoldi (assembly GCA_963921515.1). Classification (NCBI taxonomy): domain Eukaryota; kingdom Metazoa; phylum Chordata; class Amphibia; order Caudata; family Salamandridae; genus Calotriton; species Calotriton arnoldi. The sequence continues at coordinate 3,834,183 of CAWUFW010000089.1, read as the reverse complement.
TGTTATGTTCATTACGTTTCTTTGTAATGAGGAATGGCGCATAACAAGAAACATTTAGCAAATACATATTCTTCACTTTTAGAATGCCAAATCTGAAACTAAGTGGGTGATTTAAAATTTGTTAGAGCAGGGGCGCAACCATACATTTGAGCCCCTCCAAACTCATTATCCCCACCCCATCTAGTGCTGGGGGCACTGTTGGTTTTCCACCAACGGAGTCTCAACCAGAATAGCGGGCCGATACCCTTGACCAGCCAACTATATGCCACAGGGCTACCTGGTCACAGTGATGGTTGGTAGCCCTGCCAGTTTTAGGCCAATGCTACCACCCCTGATTTTTCCTTGCCGGACTTCCATGGGGCCTCAGCTGGTCCAGCAAACTGATACGCCCCCACCATGGTCTAGATTAGCCTCTAAGCTTGACATAAAATAAGTCTGTTGCAATTCTTATTCGATAAGTAGGAATAGAGCTGAGTCTGTTAATGCAGGTTATTTGTGGACGTTGTTTACATAACTTAATGCACATTTGTAGAGCACACGTTCACCTAAGTTTATCTTGGTGCTGAATAACAGATGTCTATTGTTATCCAACTCAATGGTACTCATTTTACCCAGCTCAGAAGGATGAATGGCTGAGTGGACCCATGGGTATTTGAACCTGTGACCATGAGGTCGAACCCAGGTCCCTACAATGGAGGAATTTGTCCATTAAGCCACCAGAGCCGGCTTGCTTTGCTAAACATATATTTCATGCAATGATTTTAAGGCCTGCCATTTTTTTTCAGTAATCTTTGTGTTATGTACTGTCGCAAAATCTGTATTTGTATTCAACTCCTTGTTATGGGATCAATGCAAATATTACCGGTTTGAATATTAGGCGAAAATGTTTGCAAGTAGGGTGCAGATTTTCTTCCTTGGCACCAGATAGATCCTACTCTTGATTTTAACAGTGAGCATCATGGAATCATCCTACTTCTCTGCCCACAGAGAGAACGACAAAAGACAAATCTCTGATTTGTTTAAAACATGTAAGAATGTAATGTTCTTGCTCGAGCACACAACAGTTTTGTACTAATGTGGAGAACAGCATTTTACTTCAGTGTTTACCTACAGCACGAAAGTGTCTGTGGCACCGTGCATCCACTCTCGTCTTATCCTGTTTTACAATATTCACTGGTAGAGTTCACAGGCAATATTATATATTCTAAGTCTAGGATAATGTCTTTGGGTTGAGGATCAAGCCCTTTTAATAGTGAAAGAATGGCTGCAATCTTGAGAGAGTAAACAAAGATGAGAATCCACAAGGTACCTTGTTATGACTCCATTCTATGCCAGGGCTTTGGGAACACCCCATCAGGCATGAGCTGCGTGAGCAATCTTTAGGCATAGCAATAAAAAGAAGCACTTTCAGTTAAACCATGTGTGTATGATTTCAATAATAGCTGCTGAAGTTCTAGCATGACGGCACGTGACATATATTTACCGACATTTTATTGCACCAAGAACAATCTAAGTAAAACAGTACAGCGGTGCTGAATTTGATCAGAAACAAAGTGTGAAACAAAACTACTAGTGCAGAAGTCCGCAATGCACATAAGTTATTTGAACTTAGGGGCACTGTGGGGCCGCAATGCACATAAGTTATTTGAACTTAGGGGCATTGTGGCCTTCTGCACTGGTTTTGAACCACAGATCTTTCGGCTCTTAATAAAAAATGTTTTAAAGGTTTTGCTCGATGCTTGTGCCTGAGGGGGCCGGTGGAATGTTTGTGCACATCGCTGCTTAGAAATAGCATCGTGACTGTGTTTTTGCCAACACGATTCAAAACTGTTAAGGTTCAGTATAAGTGTCAGTTTTCTATAAATAGGTTAGTGGGATGTGGCAGACATTGAATAATGTATTCCGAGATTCCAGCCACGGTGTAAATTGAATTTGCAGGAGAGAAGTCTTAGTAAATGAGTTGGTGTATGCAATAAATAAGCATGTCAGCTGGTAATGAAATACAGTTATGTGAAAGAGGGCACTGTTGAAAAGCATAGGATTGGGTGTTTAACTCCAGTGATAGAGGGAATTAGATAAAACTGGGTACCAGCTGTGCATTAAGTTGATTTTTTCTTATTACGTTGTAAAAGCATACAGACTATGAATAAAATAGAGCTAGAAATATGACGTTAAAAAAAATGCAGACAGATAGGATAAAGGTGAATGTATTGTATTCCACGGAGATGAAAAATAAAAGGGAGAAAAACATGTTATGCCCACCTAGATTGCACAGAATAATTTCAAAAACCTCTAACTCTAACTCTAAATCAGTTTTGATCAAACTATTTAAGTGTTCTAGGCCAACTTGTTGTTTCAAGTACTATTCACTTCTGAGTTTCATTCCCTAAACGTCACCCTTGAGAGTCCCGATCATAAATCATGCGGGTGATTTCTCTACATACTTTATAAAATCAATGGGTTTTCCACACACATTTTGCACATACTGAAAGAAGCTGGATAATGTGTGCAATGGTTGAAAATGTGCGATTTCTGCTGGGTCACTCCAGATTTTTGCTCTTTGTTTTACGATGACCTAGCCATGTTACAGTCCCAGTCCAGGTGGTGTGGGGCAAACAAGGCAGCGGGAGCTGTGGTTGTGAGGCATACTGGTGTGGGGTCAGGCTGTGTGTATGGTAAAAGCTAAACATGTCATATTGTTGTACGGTTTCCACTTTCTAAGTAGAAACTGTTCGTTTATTTGACAACATAAACATTGGGATGGTGCCAGACTGATTCTATGCACCCCCTCAGGATATGTTGGCCTATAGTCTTGCTAGCTCACAGTGTCACCATGAGCACCACTAAGCCTACTAAGGTAACAAATGGTTTGGGCAACCTCAGAACATGACAACCCTGACTCCCCAAGGAATCGTGGTGACAGATCTAGAACCGTTTCACCTAGTCATTCATGCATGCTCAGAAAGATACACAAGAAATACACAAAGGGGCGTTTCGATATTTATTGAACCATTGTGATTCTTGTATAGAATATATGCACTGCAATAATTAATGGATAGAAGCAGATAAGTGATTTGCAGTATAACAACAGTGAAAAGGATAAACGATTCCACCATTGTCCTAAAACGGCGTATATATGTTGCCATATAAGAACTGTGTATAGTGTACTCCTTCTATGCGCTCCCTAACCTAGTTGCCTAGGGCGGGTGTTCTGCCAATAATCCCCTTCTAGATTCAATGACTCCCCATTACCTGAAGGTAAGTGTATGCAGGTCTCCGTCTTGGTCACAAGTTGGACATCCCTTCTCGCAGATGGTAAACAGGAATCAGCTGGGCAAAGGCTCCAACAACAGCGACCAGAATGACAGCAGAGTGCTCCTCTGATTTAAACATGGAAATACGTGTGTATTTATAATAAAAGTATCCATGCTTTCTTGTCGAGGTTTTAGCCAGGCTGACGTTGTTTATTCTCTTGTGATAGCCATGTCGCCTCATGGATGAATAACAAACAACAACATTTGCAAAATGTGTTTTAGACTTGTACTAAATGTTCAAGGTGTCGTGATAGTGTAATTACGAAGTGTAATTGCAAGCAATGTAGCTTCAGAAAAACTAATCCTGCACTGTCATGCAAGCAAATGTATGTCAAAAGTCATCATGTAGAAAAGAAGGTAACTCAAGAAATATGTGCATGTAAAAAGGCAGTGGGGCATATTATCAAGCCCTTTATCGCCGCGTTAGCGGCACTGTTCTGCCGCTAATGCGGCGATATTTTTATCACACTATTAACAAGCTGCAGCTAACGGGCCTTAGCGTGAGTTTTTAAGCGATAGCGGCCGTTTTTTACCTCTAAGCATGTCAGCGATATATATCGCTAATGACATGCAAAGTAGGCGTTCCTGACTAAAACTCCATTGAAACAGTCGCAAACACAACTTCCCCCTATTATCAATGCCCGCGAAGCGATAGGAAAATTCGCGCTAACCGCGCTTATCGCTGGGATTTAATGCCTGAAAAAAACTTGCCTTAACCATCTTGTCAATGGGGGGTGGATTGTTGGGTTAAGTATGCACTTGCCTATTAGCAAGCTTTTCATTGGCGCTGTTACTTTAGCGCTGGAAGTCTCATGCTATTGCTGGTTTTACTCGCTATCGCTGGATTTCCTATCGCCTTTGCGATACGCGTTGATAATATCACACTATCACGGCGAGGAAATCCAGCGATAGCCGGCGATAAAAAAATCAGCGCTAAGCGCGCTTTGCGATAAATAGCTCAGATCCTTGATAATATGCCCCAGTGTATTTTCACTGGCCTAACCTAGCTACGTGACACCCACTCCTTGGATGTGATTCGACTAAAGCTATCTAATATTAGGGAAGCAATCCAAAGCAATGCTGTGGAATATGTATCCATATAAAAGATGCTAAAACTATTAAAAAGGCAATCATACAGTTTGAAACCGAAGCACACAGAAAGCTATCATTAAAAATATTAAAACAAAAAAAGGAATTTAGGATTATAAAAACAGGCCGAATTAAAAGTTCCCACCAAACGGAATAGCCAATTGTTTGTGTTCTGAGAGGTAGACAAAACATTTCTGTTAGCAGCAACCGCATACAATGATCCCAGAGACATGGGAGACAGCGTTTACAATGCTGGTAATACCACGCGGGTAGATAACAACGCGGACGTTACATCGCAAGTCGTTTCAACGACTTGCGCTAGATGGCACGCAACACCAGGGAATGTGTTGGATTTTAAATCCAACACCTTCCCTGCTGTTGCGCTAACTGGAGTAGGAATAGTAATTTATACTATTCCTAAGTCCAGCGCGCCATCTAGCGCAAGTCGTTGAAACGACTTGCGATGTAATGCCATGCGTGGTAACAACGTGGACGATGTAACGACCGCCTTGTTACCTACTGCGTGGTATTTGCTCGCGGTGTAACATCACATATTCCAGAGACATACCTTGGAGCAGGTTTATGGAGCAAACATGTCCTCCCTATCGTACCCCCACAGCAGACACTGAAGGAGTAACCACAGCCAGCGGAAAATCCACAGAACCAGAGCCAAGATCCAACTCACCAGGAGCAGAACCATCTCAGGAATGCTCATAGAATGCGTTCAGAAGCAACTGCAAATGCAATGGACACCAATACAAATGGGCCTTTAAGGGGTCCACCAGTACTTTTATGGCCAGAATCTGAACCTATTGCATTCCTCGGCACAAGTACAAGGCACACTCGAAAGTGCACAGCAGACAGTGGAATACAGGCTGCACACAGTGAAGCCACACAGGCTGAAAGGACAAGAACCAATGCTCATTTAGCTCCTGAAGCAAGAGTGCACCAAAAAATTGTACCATGCATTCACGGCACAGCAGCATATGTGGTAGTGCTAGTTCCATACGATCTTGAAAAGGGACATCCATTGCAGAGCAGAAAAAATAAAAACACAGTCCCGACAATCAAGAGCAGGACCAGCGGAAGACCTCCAAAGACGCTTCAGAGCATGGAGTGAATGAATGATGGAATGACTCCGAAGCCTTTGAGGAAGGTGCTAACCAAACCATAGCCTAAGCTTTTAGAAAAATGCGCTACCCCGCAGTATGAGGCATGAGAAAAATGCAGTGCACCAATTCTCCAAAATGTTGTGCGAGATTAGTGTGGAGTAGTGACTGTAACTCTAAAGAGGACCTTGAAACTTGAAGATCAAACATCTCCTGTGCAGATGTTAAGGCCACATCTTTCTGAACAGTAAGGCTTTCAGTCTGCTCAAGGTGTCAAAGTGCACATTTGAAAGCTTTATCAAAGGCCAAAGCGGCACCTCCCTAAATGTATGAGAAAGCGGAAAAAGTGATTGTGCTCAACAAGTCACAACGGAAGAAACCGTGACAAGATAGGCTATTCCTGGTCTCATACCGCAGCAACCTTGATCGTTCAACATCAAATAACTCCCATTAGACATCAATCTGAAAACTGGATGAATCATGGCCGCTGGGGAATCCTTCAAGTAGCAAGATAAGTTTGCCACAGATGCGTTACAAGCAATGTGGAGCAAAGCTTCCTTGCACACTAAGGAACCACTTAAAGCATTCTCACAGGCAGAAGTGTTAAGTTTACACCTGAGGTTGTATATTATTGTTGCAATAGATTTATGCAACATGGATCCAGTGGGAGGCGGTGCCTATTGTCTTTGTCACATTTTCGTCAAGGTAATCCGCCTTCAGGATTACCTACTGCGGCCCTTCACCAGGATCTCACAGAAGGGCCACAATAGGCAATCCTGAAGGCGGATGACCTTGATGAAAGTGTGACAATAGGTACTGCCTCCGACCGGGATCCATGTTGCATAAGTCTATTGCTACAATAATTTACAACCTGTGGTGCAAACCGAAAGTCACGATTCCACTCCATTCATGCACACATTAGCACGTGTGAACTCGCACTTTTAGGGTCGGCTTGGCCCTTCAAGAAAGCCACCCAGCTTAATTACATTGGCTGAAACATGTAGACCTATTTTTGGATGTGCAAGACCATTTTTATCTCCTTCACATCCACTGTTTGTTTTTAATCCTTCCCCAGAAACCCACTATTAAATTCTCCTGGCTAAGAAGGGTACCCTGGAGTCAGTTGTAACCCACTAAATTCAATGTTTTTCACAGAAAAACCCCTGCTCCGCATTAATCAGGCATTGCAGCAAACTTAGGATGTACTCAGCACTCTAGCTGGGAACCCGATGATGAAGCATGCCTCCAACTAGGTTGGTGGGTAAGGGTTCTTTAAAAAAACCTCATGTTTTTTTCTTCCAGAGGGATTATTGAATAAGGTTATTATCTCTTTTAATCCGCTTACATGAAGGTAATTATGCACGTATAAGATGGGTAGGTGACAAGACTCAGTTGACAGAAAGAGTACTGGTCTGCAAAGGCGTTCGACAGGGATGTGTGCTGGCAACCACCCTGTTTTCACTTTTTATCAATAACATTGCTTCCATTTTGGCTCAACAGGAGGTAGACACCCCATCGTTGGCAGGTTATAAAACTCCAATACTTTTATTTGCTGACAACACTTTGTTGATTTCCAAGACCCCGTCAGGCCTCCAAAAACCTTTGGATCATTTTAACAAATTTTGTGATGATCGGGGCTTGTAAATTAACACTTCAAAGACTAAGGTGATGTCCTTCAGGCAGCATAAATCTTTTAAGATCAAATTAATCCTGGGAGGAACCTCTCTTGAACAAGTCGATTCCTTTACAAACCTTGGGGTTATCTTTGCTGAGGGTATGTCTTGGCAATCACACATTAGCAAGGCTGCAACCAGGCTAAAGCAGATCTCTGGTGCAATACCCAAGGAGTTTTCGACATCCTATTCCAAACTCATTATTCCTGCACTTAACATTCATGATGCCAAGGGTCTGTGCTCAACCCTGTATGGAGCTGAGCTGTGGGGATTTGCCAAATATGAAGACATCATAAAATCTGAGCTCAAGTTTCTTAGGAATTTGACTTCCCTCCCATCTAGTACCCCGTTACTCCCATTGTTTAGTGACCTAGGTGTTACAAGGGCCACGTACAAAATTTGTTTACGGTCATTACGGGCACTTGTGGACCATTCCTGAGTTTGCACAATATACTGAGAGCCTAAGGGATGTTATGAAGGCTGACCAATTTGCCTCAAATCCATGGCTTTCAAATATGAAGTCAGTCTTGCATCCATTACGCTTTCATGATTTGTGGAACCAACCCAACACATCTGTTTTTCCATCCAAAGATGAGCTCAAAATGAAATACTGGTCGCATGTAGATGATGAGGTTGTTCGGAAGTCAGCTACTGCTAAGCTGACAAGCGACTATATGGACATCAAGACACGTGGAGACAGGAACTATTCTGGGATGTAATAATGGTCCCACTACATAGGAAACTTTATTTCCAGATTTGTATAGGTACCCTGCCGCTTAGGTCATTTACTGCAGATTGAAAGGGTGAAGGAGGTAGCACCTGCCCGACGTGCGACCATCAGATGGAAAGTGTTTCACACGTTATGTTCGCCTGTCCAGGCTATTCATCCATCTGGCACAAATGGCTGGCACCGATATGTAGGGAATCAGCTGCAGGGAATCATCAGGATGCCCTCCGTATTCTCAGATAAGATTTCTCTATACAACCTGGAGAAGGCTCTATTGGAGACCAGGGTATATTACCCTCAGGTGGGTCGGAGGGGCCTGCCGGTTTTATTATACGTGGATGACGCGGTTCTTATTGCCCGGACGGCTATAGGGTTGCAATCTTTGCTTAACTCCTTTTTATCATTTATGGAAGGTTTGCATTTGACAATAAATGATTCTAAATCCTATGTGATGCAGGTGGGACCGCATATTAAAAAGCGGTATCAGTTCAGGGTTGGCTCTGCCTTGATCCCTCACACAGATGTTTTTTCTTACCTTGGGGTCATGATAGACGACAAGTTGAAATGGGGCCCTTTAAAAAGGAGTAAGAAGGGCGACTTAGTGCGCGCCAATATGGCTATCTTTAACTTTGCCTCAAGATTAAGGAGGAGACCAATCGCAGCAATCTTGCAGATCTACAAGGCAAAATGCATTGCACAAGTCTCCTATGATAGCGAGATTTGGGGTTATAATACCATAGGGGAATTACAAGTGGTTGAAAACAACTTTTTAAAACAACTTTTATGCGTGCCTCGGGGAACTTCAAGCTTTGTGGCTCACGAGGAGGTGGGCGTGCCCTACCTTTCTGATTTGCTGGCTCTTCGTCCCCTAATACTGTGGTTGAAACTTTGGCTGTATCAGGGTCCAACCTTAAGTAAATCCATTATAAAGGAGTGTATGGGCCTTGACCACGCCCACCATATCCCATGGTTCAACCATATTAAGAAATGCCTCGGTCGGCTGGGTAGAGCGGACTTATTCTCCAACCCAGAATCAGTGCACAAGAAAGATCTGGGCTGGGTAAAGGAGACTTTCCTCAGTCAGAGGACCATGGAACGGGAAGAAAGTGAGTTGAGGAAACCAAGTGTTCGTAGGTTTGTTGCTTTAAAAGCTGTAGAACTAACTGAGCCATATCTTTTGGGGCCTTTCAGCACCCACAAACACTTTCTACTATTTAGGTTCCGTCTCGATCTCTTCCATCTCCTGCTGGCTCAGCCTTGCGGGTGTAGCAGAGGTCAGAGTTTAGCGTCCTGTGGCTGCGACGGTAAGTCTCCACAGGACATGCTTCACTTTTTAATGTTTTGTGATTTTTATAAGGTTCCCTGGAATAACTTTAGTATCCCCTGTCTGAAATCACTGGGTTTTAGGCAGGTGCGACCAGCTTTTATTTTTTTTCAAATGTTATTTGGCAATACCGTTTTTTATGTTCTTAACTTTTTAAAATCAGCAATATGGCTTAGAGCCAGATGTGATTAATTGACAGGGCTTTGCATGTGTTCCAGTATTTAGGGTATGGGGTTTTTCTGCGGAGATAGGGTTTCAGTGTTTATTCCTTATTCTTTTAAGGAACTAGTACATACCTAATCTCTTATATACCGTGTCTCAATTTATATTCTGTACAAGTGACTATTAAGTGTGAGTTGTTAATTACGTTATATCTTTGTAAATTGTATTGTTTTAGAATACTTTTATGGTTTTATGTAGAAACCAAATAAAGTGTATTTTGACTTTGACTTTGACTATACCACAAGTCATTTCTGTTGCAAAGGTTTCGGGTGCAACGTGGGTGCCACGCAAGAAAGCCCTTGATCGATCACCTGTCTAACGATCCAACTCTCAGTTTGTCTTATACATGCCCTATCTGGGTTATTTCTTGCAATACTCCATTCTTTTAACAATATGTTTCATTTATATATATCCTTTCACAACTGTATTTAGATATATATCCTATATGATTTTAGGAAAATGTATGTTTTTTAAATGTTTTACTGCGAATGCTGCTGTGTGATGAATTGTTCTTTTATGGCCCCGGTGGCCGAAATAAAGAGTTTTTGAATTATTGAATGTACTCTTGATGCAGACTGAATCATATGATTTCCAGCTTTTTATTGTAGTTTACTATACATTTTCAAGGGAGAAGGACAAGCACCGTTTGATCCTCACTCTCTTTTCTGTTTAGGGTACGCTCTAAATAAAGCCTCTTTCTCCTTAACCTGCCAATCTTTTATCCCCCAAATTGATTTAACATCAATGGTGTCCCTCCAAAAGTCAAACCCTTGTATGGACAGCTGTGACAGAAAAGAAGCAGAGTATATCAGTTTGGTGTTTGTCTGCATATTTTTCTTTGCAGGGTATGGTGCAAGCTTATAATAAGACACTGGGTCAAATGAATCATAACCAGACAAATCAGTGAACATCTGTGCAAATGTTTTTGAACTAACCTGTGGTGGTGTAGGGCAATGTTCCCAGTGTGTGTCATTAAAAACAGCACATGGAGCACTTGCTTTATGCAAGAAATGATGACCATAATGTTGGAAACAAAACATTTCATCATACTTAGATATGCCTTCGTACAGTTCATCAGATGAAAAAACAGTAGAATGCTCAAGATCTTCTAGCATTTCATCCATTGTATTAATATCCCAATCATCAGAGACAGTATTAGGGGTGATGATGTCATTCAATGAGAATTTAAACAAATATGGAATTTGTAAAGGTTCTGTAGGACCAGGCACATTATACGATACTCTATCCCAAACAATCCCATCGGAAACTGTAACAGCTGAACTATTCACCAGGGAAAGGTCTGTTCGTGCTTTGTGTGATGAAAAATGTGGTTTTAGAACAAGTTCACCAGCTGTACAACAGAGCATTCTGGGAGATAGTGTCCGTTCAGTATCAAGAAAAAGACTGTCACAAAACTAATCCAAAGGACCAGGAAAAGTGACACAATTGTAATCCAAAGGTGTAGCTATGGAGGAACAAAATATGTGTTTTTCAGCCAAAGTTAGAAAACCCCCAGTCTCATCCAAAACGGGAGAGGAGGAGGTGCTGGTGGATCAGATGAGTCCGAAGAGGAGTCCTCAAAGTTGATGAAGTAGCCAGAGGCAGTCCAATCTATTTTTGGCAGCTCTGCAGGTTGTGTAGAACTGGGAGATGACTCGATCTGTGGTACATTGAAGTAAACAGCATTCGTGTCAGGATTCTGAATTGAAATCTGTTTCTGTACAAGTTGACTGTGTAGTTGTTGTTGTAGTAACAAGTAGAAGGGATACTTCATTGTTTGTTACAGCTCTCTCCCGTGGGGGAGAGGATGCTTCTTCAGCAATTAAAACTTCCTTTGGAACTTCCTTTGTGGTAGTGAGAGGAGGCAGGTAACTGTCCAGGAGCCCACACGGCCTACTGTTGAGAATCGTCCGCGTAATGTGGTTTGATCAGATCAATGGAGACAAATCTCTTGTTTCTGCAGCCAGCAAGAGGAGGAAGAAGTACAGTTTTACTACCTTCAACCGCCAGGACAGGTACAGGCAATCTGCTGGATGGTCCAAATTCTTTCTTGTCCACAATTTTCTCTCTTACCAGATCCCCAATTTTCGGGATTCAATCAGGAGCTTCTGGCATTTCCTTACCTTCACCAGTGGTGGTTCATTTTGCTTGGACATTGCTTTGTTCGTCCCGAAAGATATTAAATTCCTGTAAAACAGGCAGACAGATGTTCATTTATGTCAAATGGTGCTTCTGCCGCCACTGAACTGGACTGTCAAGATCTGGGACCCACATTTTGCCCCAAATAGGATCTCATTGGGAGTCTGACCACACAGGCATTTTCAAGGCAGATTGTTCAATGCCCTCTGGACCCCATATAGATGATGGACCCAACTGTGACATGAGCCTAGTACCCTAGCTGTTACTCGTTTTTTTATCTCCATGACTGAACTTCGTTGGGATGGTGCAGGTAGGAAGATCACAGGGTCACACCCAAACTTCCCATGGCATCTTTGTAAGCTTGGGAGGCGAACGCCGGACCTTGTTCGTAATGTAGTGTGCCAACTGCGTATGTCCCGATAAAGACTCGCTGATCCTTTATAACAGTTCGGGTGTCAGCTGACTGCTCTGGCCATACCCATAGGAATCAAGAGCAGGAATACACTGCAACCAAGATATACTTGTAAGCCCCATCTGATGACAAAGGGCTGCAATGGTCCAGATAAGCACAAGCCAAAGGCATGTTCAAAATTAGTAGAGGTGTCTGTGGTGGACATGCCATGGTGGAACCCTTCATCTGCTGGCAGATGTTGCATCTGAGAACAAAGTCCTTAGCCTGTTTATAGGGACCTGGCCAGCAATAGTGTTGCTGCAATAGTGAAATTGTAGCAGCCACATGTGCAGATGCAAGACCCTCATGTGCATTTAGAATTAAACCTAACCTGTGGTCGGAATTTGGTACTACTCTATTCCCCACTCCAGGAATATGAGCAAACGGTACATTTTGCATATCTAACTTGTAGGAGTACTTGAGTGGAATGCCTTTTGACAGGTGGGTGTCATTGCTTATAGCGTTGACAGCTGTCATGATGTCTGCATCTATTCTTGTACTTGAACTAGTAATTGCAGTGACTACAGCAATTTGCACTGTTGCTTTTCTGGCTTCATCAGCCATGGAATTCCCTGCAATGTGTACGCCAACACTGGTGACTCAAAGCATGTGTTATATGAGTCCGTGGCAAGCACCCTTTCAGCTTATCCACTTATTACCAAAGCGTCTTGTTTTTTATTGTGCACCCTTTTGAATCTCTGAACCAATTCTGGCTCCAATAGTGTTGATATTTATTATAAAACTCAACACAATAATATGAATCACACACTATCAGTATTGGGAATCCTAGATCTGTATTCTTCAGTGCCAGAATTAGACACTTAAGTTCAGCCAGCTGTGCCGTGCAGTACTGAGTGACTGTGTGTGGGTCTATTCAGGATGGAATTCACCATTCTGCAAGTGCCCCTTTATGGCAGCACATGCTTCTGAATATTGGTGCTTTGTCCTTACAGCAGGCTGGGCAGAACCATCAGTATATATGATGTAATCATTCTGATCTAGAGGCATAACTTTGTTAGACAGAGGATATTCGTGTTCGCATTGCAGAAAGGTTTGCGTTTGGAGTGTAGAGTCAAATCGGTAGTCTACGTCTTTTGCGGTGAGTGAGTTAGTCCATTGTATTCAACATGGCTTTAATGCTTTTGCGTTTGGAATGCTTGCTCCTGTGACACTTCTAAGATCGGCACCGGGGAGTCAGTGCTCACTCCCTCACCACAGCAGTCTATACCGCTATCAGTATTTTTCTGTCAGTGCAAAACGCATTTCGGCATCAGTGTATAAATGTAATTTTCATGCAATTTGTACAGTTTCACATTCATGCAATGTAACATCGGTCTACCCTAATGCCCCTGCAATTACGCGGATCACCAGGTTCATTGTATTTACACGCTTGTGTAAGTGTTTTGAAGCTAGCAAGTCAGCTTGTACTGAGCCTAGTATGTTCAGTGTGTGCTTGAAAAGTCTGGACTAATCAGGACTTAGAACGGTTTAACCCATTCTGCATAATCTGGAATGTAGGTTCTGCCAAAATTCCAGAATCCCAACATGGTTTGTAATCTCTTTAACGTAGTTGGAGGTTGAAAGAGTGCACACTCCTCTAAGAAATGTGTTGCAAGGCTTTTGCCTACACATGCTGTGAATACTATGCTGCCAGGGTCAGCGAGCTAGCAGCAGCAATCTCAGTGTGTCAGTTTCCTCAGTGCCATGAGAAACTGATGGTTTGATGAGGTCAAATAAAAAAAAATGTATGTATAACGTGAGTTAGGTGCAGCAAGCAAATTCTGTTGCAAAACTAGCGGATGCTTATTCCTCTGTTATTTGAATACCAAAAATAGCCACATGCAATTATCTGCAACTTAATGGAAGATGGAAAATAAAATGTGTAACTGAATTTACGGCGGCATGTGACTGTTTATTGATGTTCAGGATAGAACTTCAGCAAAAATTCTTGGGATGAGTTTGAGGTTGACAATAACTATCCTGATTTAACAGAACATTACTGGCTTAATCATTTTGCTAATTGTGTGCTCCACTGAAAGTGCTGGTCCATGTTATACTTCTCATAGCATGATAATTTAAAGATAACATTGGTGAAGACCATTTAGACCAGCCCAGCAAACAAGATCCCAGACATGTATGGTGTCAATGTCAACCTGTAAAAGCCCATCTCTATCTTGGGCTACCTCTCTAAAGAAATTAACAGATTAAACTAGTGTTAAATGTTTCTTGCTGATCGCTTATCTTTCCTCAGACCTGGGGTTCTTTCATTATGGTCCCATATTCAAGGTACATGGTGGACCATTGGCCAATCTCCCTTATTGACTCAGTGATCAAACACTTGGGGAGGTTCATGTTAGGCAGGTTGCAAGGCTGGGCAAAGAGTGATTGTATTATGTATGAAGTTCAGTTAGGATTCAGAGACGGTCCAGGAACCCATAAACAAAGATCAAATTCATAAATGGTTATTAGTTAATACGTAATTATGTATAAAGAGACCACTCATTTGTGGTTCATGGGCCTGTCCTCTGAGCTTGATAGGGGGGACAGGACCAAACTGTGGGAAATTTTGCAGTGAGTGGAAGAAGACCTTGTTTTGTTTCTTTATCTTAATAGTCATTTTATCAAGTTAGTTTTGGCCTTCCTGAAAAAAACAAGTGTCCCATTAATTCTATGACAGAATATAGGCAAGGGTATATTCTTGTCCTCCCCATTTTACACTGTAAATCAACCAAATGACATGGAGTTGTTTGGTGGTGCATTCTGATTTTCCAAGCTGGATGACAGTTTACTGCTCTGGCTTTTGACATGTGATTTAGTTCTTATTTCACAGACCACAGTCGCCTGGTGCAGTGGTGGCTGGTGACATTTGAAAGTGGTGAGGCGTAAACGTTGGGCATGACAAACCTGGCGTCCAGGGGGAGTCCCTCTCCTGAGACAGAAATGAAAAAAAGATTGGCAAATGGTGTATTTTAAAGCAAATGAATGTAGCGATAAAGCAAGGCTTATTAAGCAGTGGGAACGTATAGTCTTGAAATATTAAACACATTAAAAACTGCCCCATATCTTCTTGCATTAATTTGTTCAACAGTTACTGTAATGTGCAAATTGTTCTGCATGACAACTTTAGCCCTTTAAATGTATACTTGCCCAGTGTCTTGCACTGCATGCAGCATTAACTTTGGAAAAATATGCTCTAACCAGACTTTGAGAAACACCCACAGATGGTAGCGGTAACCAGTCATATAGAAATATGTGCAGACAGGTCTTTAAGTGAGATTAAAAAAGTGGGTGCTCTCTATAAAAGAACATGCCAAATACATTTCTGTGATTCCCATAGTGTGCCATCAGACCGGTATTTTGGTTTCTCTCTGAGATGTAATTTTATCCAGATAAATGGCACAGCAACTGACATACGCCTAAAGCCTGTCAGTAATTGGCTTTGTCACTGGGTGTTAGCTGTTTAAGATAAATGAGTAACAACAATGATTTCTTATAAATAATTAACATTGGAAATGTTTAAATTCTGAAATAGTGAGTCTATGAATTAAATAGCATTGAGGCCTGTGGAAGGAGTTTTGGCCTTCAATTATGTGTGCTTTATGTTAGATATGTATACTCTTTTTCTCTGCATATCTTGTCCACCTGCACATCTTCAACCTCCTCTCTTTCCTCTTCAGCATCCTCTTTTCACTCTTCCCCGAATGCCCTTCCTCGCATCTGTCACTTCACCGCCCCTAACATGCACTGCACTCCCTCAAATTTAAGCACTTTAATTTCTCTTTCTTTTGCCTTGCAAATATATTGACATCAGTGTACCCCATTCACACATATATCCACAGAATTTCAGTTAGAAATGGAATACACAAACATTGTTCTGTGTGCTCTACAGAGAGGCCAACCCACTGACAGGCACTTTGTTTGGCTTTAGCCTTAGCACCTGAGCGCTCAACCAAAGCCCCTCATAAACACCTGGCATGCCTCAAGCTTCAAAGTATGCACAGAAATAAATACAGATAAACAACAACATTATAAAATAGCTAACTCATGGGGAATGCGAGACTAAGTAAAGCATGTAAAATAGGAGAGGAACTAAATCGCTGCAATGCATTCCCTCGACGTTTTTAACATTCATTGTTTGCAAGTCAATCCATGTTTTTTGCATCAGTGTTAACTTAGGGGCCTGTACACAGGGCCAGTTGTAATGCCATACATCAGAGAACTGGCCACTGTAAGCACATGTTACACAGTAAGCACATATCTCTCGCTTTGGGCCTGACTCGGATATTTGGAATCATTCCGCAAGGGAACAAGTGCTAACCCTGCTCCTTATTTGAATCCATTTCACAAGAGAGCAAATTCCACAGCTCCACTTCTAAAGGAGTGAGCAGTGTGCAGCGAGGGCTTGGGGTGTCACAGTGGGGGAGGTTAGAGTGATGAGGGGTCTCGGCACAATATATAGAACACAGCATTAGCTTGCAATCACTTACCATTAGAGAGAACAAGGCACCGGATCAGAAGTGCTTGCATCCACTCTCACCTATGATGAAAGGGTGGGATCTACGCTTTGAATGACGGACGTCTGAAATCATGCAGGGATGAAGTCTCCTAAGCCCGAAACCATGATGCTTATTGCGTCACTGGCCTACAGTGTGCATACAACCAGAGACCCCAATGGCAATGAAGGGCTTTAAAACAGAAAGTCCTGCGTCGTGCGTCACGTTAAGAAAGTTGATTTACTGCCTGTCTTCCGTCTCCTGCTTCAGAGCGAGGCGGGGGAGGCAGCCTGAAACAGACAACCCAGACTTAAATACATCAATTTAATTAGAGATACAATTGTATCTCTAAATAAATCGATCTATTTTATATTTTTTAATGTAAATGTAATGTGTAGGAATTTTCAGAGGGGCGCAGCCCCACAGCCCTAATGGAGAAACCGCCCATGGCCTGGTGGTCCTGGTCTGTAAATATGTGCTCTTAATATTGACAGCCTTGGTCTAAAACCTAATGTGTTAAAATCTAAAATTACATCTCTTGGTGCTTAAAACATGAAAATAAATCATATATTGGTAAATAACTGTTATCTTGAGAGAGTGGATTGTTCGATCTCTCCTGGGGGGTGACCTTCGTTGCTGAACTGAACGTAAACCCTTGTTAGGAATACAATATTGAAACTAGCCAAGTTCAACTCTTCCACTTATTTTTTTGCCAAAAATCCCAGAGTTACTCAATTCAGAAATTATATCATGTGTCCTTGAAATACAGAGCAAGCATGTAGAAGCATGCTGGATCACTGACAGAATATCTGAAACAAAAATATTGCGTAGACACAATATCGTGCCAAAAATATTGAGGACCAAAATATCGAGAAGGTAAGTGCAAAGAGGAAAATATAGATTAACTAGTCTTAACTCTGCATCTACGTACCTTGAAGATATATTTATTGTCAAGATACATACATGTGGAGTTATGTATAATACAACTTTGCTTACCTATAGAAACTTACCTTCATGATATTTTTGTCCTCGATATTCTTGACACAATATTTTGTTCCACAATATTTTTGTTTCTGATATTCTGTCTAAACACCAAACATGCTAATATCCATTTCTGCAGGTATTTTGGGGTTCACTGGTTCTCAATCTGACTATGATCGTGATCAAGTTGCTAGACTGATCTTTACAAAAAAAGACATGATTAATTGGTCCCCACTGGGACTGTGGATCTCTTTGTGGGTTAATCCCTCATGTGTTCAACTAGAGCCATCATGAGTGATCTGCTGCTGATATCTCATTTTGTTGTATGATTGCCTCTTAATAGTTGCTGATTTCATGTCATACAGATGTAATTGTGTTTCCCGCTGGTCTTACAATAAATGATCACCATAGATTTTTCCTTTCTTTTTTATTCGTTGCCCAATAAGAACCCAGTTATGAGTTGCACAGCACCTGTGAGGTAGAAGCAGCAAAATCATAAACCCTAGCACATTGAAGTAACTCCACGCTTGTACCTAGCAATTAGCAGTTAATCCCCACAGGATGGAACCATGCAGACCCAATTTTTCTAGGCCAAATTCTGCACAGTAGTCCCTTTTCCATGGGGATTAATGCTCACATTTAGCACCTGCTCTGAGCAAAACAAAAATAGCAGCAAGGGGCTGGTGTGGGTTTGGAGTAAGAGAGGGTGTGG
The DNA here is from genome assembly GCA_963921515.1 of Calotriton arnoldi. NCBI lineage: Eukaryota > Metazoa > Chordata > Amphibia > Caudata > Salamandridae > Calotriton > Calotriton arnoldi. The sequence continues at coordinate 3,815,949 of CAWUFW010000089.1, read as the reverse complement.
TGAGGTTAGCAGGGGGCAGGGTATATGTGGGTTGGCAGAAGGAACATCACTACATGTTCCCTATGCTATAGCAGGGGGTGGGTTGGGCCAGGACTGGACTGCTTAGATAAAATCGAGATTGGTGTTCCCTCACTCAGCAAATACAGATATAATACAGAAAGCCAAGCCCTTGCCTTCAGGCCACGTGCCTGGTAGTTGCCCTAATCGTGCGATCTTGGCATTTTGCCTTGTATGGTTTTGCTGCTGGAATGGAATGCGTGAAATGCTGTGAATGTTGTAATTCGCACACAGTGCCTGTTATCCTGAAGGCAGACTGTGACTGGTATCTCCAGCTGTCATCTTTGAGCCACCTATCAACTACTTTTAATATCAACAACCCTAGAAGCCTAGAAGCCTAGAACCCTAGAACCCTAGAAGCTGCACCCATTCATCAATAAATTAAGCAGTTTAAGCACAGATGGTCCAAACCAGGGGTGGGCGGAGTTCATTAAGCTGGACTATGTGGAATTCCGTGGAGTTGCGTAAAAATTCAGTGGAATTCTATAGAGTTCCACTCAGCCCTATTTAGGAGCCAAAACCGTAAATAAAAATGCACCGTGCGCCACAAACGAGATCCAGTCTGCCTCCAGTCACGATAACATCTCTTATCCAAACTTACCATGCACTTATCCCCACGCCACCACAATAGCGCTACCCTTGCGGTATCTACCGCAGCCATTAAGCACCCCATCCTCTAGGACAAACACATACCAGGAGGCCTCCGCCTCCCGCCGTGGATGCAACCCACAGTGCACTCTCTGAAGCCTCGTAGCAAATAAACGATTCCTAAATTGGACCAATCCTAGAGAGCAGCACATTCTCACTGTGCTCTCACTACCAATCACCAATTGATGCACTCGCCCAGCCAATCCCACACGTGATTGGTTCGGAGCTTCTGGGTACTTCAACTTTCAGCCAGATTACAGTAATTAATTTACTTTTATAGGTACTGGTGGTGCCGCCAGGTGCCTCAGTTACACCCACGATGTGGCCTGAGGCCTGACCTTCTTGCACTCGCACAGCATTGTGCAATTGGATCTGAAGCCCACCAACATGCTGCTAGCTCCGCACGGCATCTTCTACACCTGTCTCAGGCTCGGCGACTTTGACTGGTTGCTGTGCCTGCAGCACCGCGAGGCCCGTGCTCATCACACCGCCGCTTGCCAGATTGGTGGCACCTACATGCACCACACCCCCAAGCTACTGACGGCCTGCCACCCACCTGCAGGTCCAAAATTTACTCCATCGATGTTACCTTGTGGTAGACGGTGAGCCGCAAGATGCCCTTCACCGGCAGGGAGAGGCAGTATGTGCTTTATGCCGTGGTGGCCTATCACCTGCGGTCGCCCCTTACTGAGCCCGCCTTCAGTGGCCCTGCATCCCAAGGAGCTCTATTCAAAGGCATCATTGAGTAGGGCTGGGGGGGCAAAGCCCGAGGAGAGGCCCGGAGCCAAACAGCTCCTGGAGGAGCTTGACAATATTTTACACGAACCTGGGCTGTGTGAGCCGCACTTCTCTTTTAATGATAGCGTGGTCTCCGACCCTCCTGGCTGACACTACTAGACTGACATTGCTCCCTTAGGGTGTAATGGCTTGTGTCAGTGGCTTAGCACTCACTTATGTAACAAGCAGGGGTGGGTGGCGGGGCCAAACTCCGCTACGAGGTGGACTCACAGCTTTTTGCCTAACTCCACGCTTCCAGTGGAGGGCAGAGTTGGCAAACCTCTGCATACTCCCCTGGCAGAGCAGAGTTCACCGCCCACCCCTAGTCTAAACATATACCCTTCAGTCGGGCTATCCGCTACGGAATTCACAGGCTGGATTCCACACTGGTTATCCAGGTAATCTCAGAGCCTTTGTCACAGCTAAGGCAATCCATGATGATATCTCTTATAAGACTAGCCTCCTTATTAAACCTAACCATAGTAAAGGAGTGCGGGCTCTGATGTAGTCGTCTATATATGGAATGCCAAATTCTCTACGGCAAATTAAGTGTGTGGATGAGATGGGAGCAACCAAGGCCTTTCTAGAGAACTTATTTTCTTTGGTCTGAATAATGTCACGTTTATGGATGCCCCATACCTCTGCTCCATATGTTGCTAAAGGAATGCACTGTGTTTTATAAATTTGCAAAAGGGGCTCCCCTGCCCCTGGGTTGTGGCTGGCTGAATAGAGTGCTAGCAGCCTTTGTTAATTTAGTCCTGCAGAGGGCAATATGCAGAGCTCAAGAACCATTACCAGCAAAAGTAAGGCCTGAATATGAAAAAGTGCATTTGAGGCTATTGTTACTGACTATAAGGGAAGATAACCAATATTTCTTTGGGCCACAGGTCATGATATAAGATTTTGTAAAATTGGTCTGCAAATCTAATGCACCAATAAAATCTATGGAACTGTGGACTAGGAGACACAGAGCTCTTGGTGTATGTGCCATTATTACAGCGTCATCCGCATAAAGGAGTGAAAGTAACATGAAGCCTTTAAATATTGGGACATCTGATGTGAAATTTGTTAAAAAGGGTGACGATTGTTAATATATAAAATAAATACAAATGGGACTAAAACACGTCCTTGTTTTACTCCTCGAAGAACTCCTATATCTTTTGTGACCTCGCCATCTGAGTTTATTCTGGCCTTCGTATCCATGTGCAAATATGCTAGAAAGTGAACTAGTTCTACATCCATCCCATTAGGCAAGAAGATTTGACCATAACTTTGAGTGATTGACGCAGTCAAACACTAAGGTCAAGTCCATAAAAGCCAAGTATATGGAAGATTATTTGGCTATTGTGTATATCCCAATAATCAGGCACAAGTTTAGATGTTGCTCAATAGTTCAGATGTTACTCCTAAAACCATTTTGACTGGGGTGCAAAATAGACTTCTTCTTTGCCCACCCCCTAATCCTTTTGTACAAGACCCTACTGAGGATCTTTACCATGGTATCCATTAAAGAGATTGGTCTGTAACAACCCGGCTGTGAACGATCGCCCTTTTTAAAAATGGGTACTGTGATGGACGTTGTCCGCAAGCTGGGTAGGGGGCAGTGGCCAAGACCTTTAAAAACATTCACCAATAAAGGTGCCCAAAATTCAGGGCTCTATTTTATAAGATTGATTGGTACTCCATCCGGGCCGGGGGCCTAACCTCCAATACTCTGGCCTATAGCATCTTCTACCTTGCACAGGATAACCAGAATCTCACTGAAATTGGGCCTTATAGGAAAATCACTCAAAACCTGGGTGGCAGCATAAATTCTTGTAAAGTGTGCCTCCCATGTCCTGCTGGTAATGGGGAGAGGTGTGGCGCAGCGGCCAGGTCAGCTGACTCCGGAACACAGGGTTCATGGTTCAATACCCAGCCCCGCAGGCAGATCAGCTCTGCATCACGTGACTCTGGGCAATAGCTCACTTAATCTCCCCGATGGCCCCCAGTGCCTTGAGACCCTTAGGGGTGATTAGTTTGGGCTTTACAAATACTGGGTTATTATTTATGCGACCACTAATTGGGGTTGCTACATGACTTATATGCTTCATATCTGATATGGCCCCTTAGAACTATTTCCTGTTCCTTTTGGCGGTGGTTAATACTAGTGAGTCCCATTGGTGTTGTAGCAATTCCCTTTTCCTCCTGGAGGTAGCCTCTTTATGGGGCATATTATCAAGAACGGCGTTAAAAATTATCGCCGGTTTAGCGGCAGAAAACTGCTGCTAAAGCGGCGATAATGGGCTTGATAATATGCCCTAGAGAATTCCAATAGAAGCCCATGTTCTGGTGTCAACATGGGCTTCTATTGGAATTCTCTAGGGCATATTATCAAGCCCATTATCGCCGCTTTAGCTGCAGTTTTCTGCAGCTAAACCGGCGATAATTTTAACGCCGTTCTTGATAATATGCCCGTAAATTCCTTACGTCGGAGTGCCACCTCCAGAGAGTCCGTAGGATTGGCAGAAAGTGCCCTACGTAATTGACGGTTAACCTCTGAGTATTCAAGATTAAACTACATAGGGTTGGTAGCTGACGTGCATGATGGGAACAGTAACTCTTTCCTTGTATTCAGACATAGATGAGTTAGAGCTCCTACCGCTTCATATTCTGTATTGTTCTCGGCTAGGCAAACCTCAACCAGGCTTGGGTTCTCCGGGATCATTTTATGAAAGAGTTGGTCATGTTCTACTGCTCTCCATACTAATCGTAAGCCATCAGTAGTTGATCAGAGATTTCTAGCTCCACACTCTATTCTAGGTTTGGGCTTAGCAGACTATATAAATGCCAACTCAATGGGGTTATGATCCTGCTGAGACGAAAAGGCAGAAGACAGGCAAGTAAGTTTAAAAATGTATTCTGTGGCAGAATCAACCATGGGGAGAGTTGTAAATAGACGTTCCGCTCCCGCTGCCATCCAACGCCTCACTCCGTACGTCGATCGCCGAATCGTCAAATAACAGACCCGATCGAGCAGATGGAGCGAGCCACACACAGCGTGAGCAGGGAACTGTGTCGCGTGAGCAGCTCGAGGAAAGAAACATCGCCCGGCTGCCACGCGCCAAAACATATCCCCAAAATTTGACAGGACTACCTGCGCACAATTAACCCCGGGCATAATACTTCACTACGCTCACGGAGCATGCAAAGTTTGTGCTACTACGCACTATGCAAATTGCACGTAGCAGAGTGAATAACTGTGCTAATTGGCGTAGCAGCAGTAAAATAAACAGCTTCAAATGCTTTAATAAAGCAATTTTCTATGCTAAAAAGCATATAACCAATTCACCAAAATGATCTTTGACAATAAAATATCAAGCAATGAGAGAGGTGATGATTTTGGAGTCCCCCCTAACCTAGGGGGAGGACCAAGCAGATGCCTTGAACACAAAAAGTATATCATGTGAACGATTCAATGGTGGTCCCTTCCTCCTAGGACCACCCCAAGCACAGTTATGGGCAAAAATACAATCCCAACCAAAGGCCCTGCAAAGCATTATGGGACGAGATTAGCAGTGGGCAGTGAATATTATAGTGTCCAATATCAAAATAATTCTACAAAGAGCTGCAGTTCAACTAGTCGTTACTAGATGTCCCTCACGAGTCAAATGCAAAAGCATTGAAATTATTAATACATCAAGCTGCAGTTCCACTAGTCGTTACAAGATGTCCCTCACGAGTCAAATGCAAAAGCATTGAAAACCTTTCATGAAGCTTTTGCATTTGACTCGTGAGGGACATCTAGTAACGACTAGTGGAACTGCAGCTCTTTGTAGAATTATTTTGATATTGGATACTAATAATATTCACTGCCCACTGCTAATCTCGTCCCATAATGCTTTGCAGGGCCTTTGGTTGGGATTGTATTTTTGCCAATAACTGTGCTTGGGGTGGTCCTAAGAGGATGGGACCACCACTGAATGGTTCAAAAGATGTGTTTTTTGTTTTCAAGGCATCTGCTTGGTTTTCCCCCTAGGTTAGGGAGGATCCCAAAATCATCACCTCTCTCACTGCTTGTTATTTTATCGTTTTCACTTTTGTGTAGTAACTATATGCATTTTTAGCATATAAAGACAGAGATATTTATTTTTATTTTAACTTGCTCTGTACAAGATGCTTTTGGCAATTATTGTACAGTGCAGTCAAGTACACAGCTATGCACTATGCACTACGCAATGTGCATAGCTATGTGTAGTTAAAAATGTACTTTATGTAGCTACGTGAAGTGCTACTACGCAAACTACGCCCAGGCTTACTCACAATAGGCCCACAAGTTAGATGTTAAAAAGAAATAATCTATTCTAGAAGAGCAGTCTCTACTCCTAAAAGTAGGTGTCGCAAGGGTCAATACGTCCGGCTAGTCCATTACATTGTCTAAATCATGGGAGGCCAGATAACCTATCAGTTCCAAACCTCAAGTATCAATAAAATTTGGGGGATTTACTGGGCTCTTTACTGTTGGGGTGGTCAGGATGTTTAAGGAGTTAACATGTGTGACAAGCCTTACATTAACGTCTCCTGCTAATCAAAAAGCTGCCAATTGCCCTTTCATGCCAACATTGCTCTGCAATGATGAGATGTAATCAAATAAAATTGGGAATTTGGTATTCAGAACATTGTTAAAATCATTATTATAAAAGTTGTTTAAATATAAAATTGGTCTCCTCTTGTATCTCACAACCTGGAAGTTAACATTTTGAGTCTCAATTGCCTTCACATTACCCCCAGCAGAAAGGTTCACCCAGATGGCCAGACCACCTGATGCTCGCCCTGTCCGGGAGGGAGTTACTGGAATGCTATGACATTCAAATCCATCAGATAATTCCTGAGTTGCCCAGGTTTCTTGAAACATGAGTATATAGTACTGTCTTATGGAAGTTAGCCATTTGGGTATTGTGATCTTAGACAGAAGGCCTGCCATTTTCCAAATCAATATCCTCAGTTCAGAATCCCCAAAACCCTAGGTGTTACCATAGAGTGGAAGGGTATCAGGTTGGAGCAAAACAAATAATGGTTCAGATGTTGGTACTATCCTGTCAACAGGACTCATCTCCAGTCAGTCTGTCCTGTCAAGACTGCAGAGGGTGGAAAACCAATTACAAAGTGCAAGCTGTAGACTGGGGATGTAACAGTACTGGGAACACATCACCTCGCTGGCACATATAACGAGTAAAGACCTCCTCAGTATCCACTTTGAGGAGAATAAGCAATGGAGAACCACAGAAAACAAAATATCAATATGGAAGACTACTGCCCAGTTCTGCGGGAAAAGAACAGCTTTGAAAAATAGGGCATTGTGGTCCAGGAGCCTGGATTTGAAAAATAACTGCACGTGCTTGATATCCAAGAGGGCAGTCTCCCCGAACAACAAAAAAATGGCGCAACCACACAAAGCTTGTTATGAGGGACCCGTCACTTAAAAATCTTTTCCAGCTTCCACAATTTCATCATAGAATACCGTCAAAAAAGGGCTAAAGTGAGAGAAAATTATCTGAAGGTAACACAGCAGACAAAGGCTGGCACAGGACCCAGACACGTAAGGCCACTACAACGCAGGGCAGACATAATAACTACCAGCGGCGTCACTAGGGTTGGTGTCACCCAGTGCGGTAACACCCCATGACACCATCACATGGGGTGACACCTTTCCCAAATGAGACTATTTAGTAAATAGTCTCATTTGGGAAAACGACTTACCCCATGACACCATCACATGGGGTGACACCTTTCCCAAATGAGACTATTTAGTAAATAGTCTCATTTGGGAAAGGTGTCACCCCATGTGATGGTGTCACCCGGTGCGGTCCGCACCCCCCGCACCCCCTAGTGACGCCACTGATAACTACTCCTAGCCCAAAGAAACTAAATAGGGCAAAAACAGCAATCACACTAAGAAACGACGATAAAGGCCCCCAAAGAGAACAAAAAAACCTAGTATCAAGCTCATACCATGGAACGTGGCAGGAATCAGAAGCACATTAAACAGCAAATCGGCAATGGAAAAGATGGAGGGTGACATTTTCTGTATACAGGAAACTTGGGCAACCATGGAAGTACACTTACAAGGCTTTGCAAGCATACACATACCAGCTAGAAAATTACACTCCCACGGCAGGCCCTCAGGCGGCCTTGCAATATACGTAAAATACGCAATAGAAGTTTCCATTAAAGAGGTTTGGAAACCGCTGGATATGCTAAAGTGTATTGTGATAAATGGGCGATTTGATGGCAAATCCAGAAAAGGAACTTTTAATCATCAACGAATTTCTCAATAGCGATGGCATCTCGAAGCCGGAGACAACAAAACAGAATTGCCATTTTAGAGACAGTGCTTTGCGAACACGACCCCATGGATATGATCAGCACAGGCGACTTTAACCTTCACCATATGAGCCCGGATAAGGAAAATGGAACGCCCGAAGAAAGAGCATTTAACAACTTCCTAAGTACTTTTGAACTAATTTCAGCTCAGGCCTGGATCGAGCAACTGAGTCCTAAAGAATCAGGGGCCAGATGTACGACCTGCCAAATAGTGCCTCGCAAATTGCATCGCATTTGCGACTCGCAATTTGCGAGGCGCTATTTGGCATGTACAACAGTGTGTTTAACACTGTTTGCGATTCCCAATGGGGTCGCAAATTGCGAGGCTCATGAATATTGATGAGCCTCTCACAATTTGCGAGCCCATTGGGAATGACAGGCCCTCCCAGGGATGGTGGCCTGCTGAGCTCAGCAGACCACCATGTCTAGGACTGCTTTTAAATAAAGCAGCTTTTTTTTTTTAAATGCAGCCCTTTTTCCTTAAAGGCAAACGGGATGCATTTAAAAAAAAAAAATGAAACGTTTTAGTTTCATTTTTCAAGGGCAGGCAGTGGTCCCTGGGACCACTGCCTGCGCTTAAAAAATAATATTGCATGCATTTGCAAAGGGGGAGGGGTCCACTGGGGACCCCTTCCCATTTGCGAATGCATTACCACCTACTTGAAATAGGTGGTAATTTGCAAGAGTTTTGCGACCGCAATTGCGGTCGCAAAACATTGGTACATTGCTTTGAGGTTGCTATTAGGAAGGGAACTCCCCTTCCTAATTGTGAGTCGCAAAACAGTATTTTGCGAGTCGCAATTTATTTGCAAGTCGCAAAATACTGTTTGTACATGGGCCCATGGGCTAAGACCCGTTTGCGCACGCTAAAAAGCATTGTACATCTGGCCCCAAATTTTCTCACCTTCAACTATCAAACAATAACTCCAACTTTGTCTAGCAGTGATATAGCCAGGCAGCTGCCCACTTCAATTCTGTGTGGTTCCCTGGCGGGTACCCAAACAGTGCCCTGGAAAAAGAACCCGCTACAAATAACAACATCCAGAGCAGGAGGTTCCCGCCAGTGTGCTCTTAAACGACAGAACTCTCAAGATTGGTCTTGGCTCTCTCAGGCCTTAGGGTGAAGCACATAACACCTCGACTGGATATAAAGCCAGTAAAGATGCTGCTTACCACCTTAGAATCTGCTCCTGGAACATCCGAGGACTAACCAAGGAAAAAGCTGAAAGATTAATGATCTCTTCTGTGAAAAACTATGACATTATTGCTTTGCAAGAAACTTGGTCCTTGCAAACTATCGCCTGGGAAGACTATACTGTCTATGAATCTTGTGCAATAGCATCTCAAGTAGGCGGCCATGCGTCAGGAGGTGTATTAATTGCTCTGAAGAACAACCTGGCCCTAAAGGTCACCCCACTCTGTAAAGGGCAAGGTGATTATATTTTTATCAACATTCAGTCACAACCCCTGGGAAAAATAATTTGAAACAACAAACTATTATCCTTGGCTGTATCTATCTACATCCCTCTAAAATCAAGCGAGAGTCAACCTTGAATAAAATTCTCCCTATCATGAGAGATCTTCTCGTACACTTTCCAAACGATATGTGGCTAGTAATGGGAGACTTTAATGCTAACCTAATGGAGACAGGTCTGGATTCTTCTCTCCTATCCTCACTGGACAACCAAATGTGGGCCATCCCGGATATAAGGTACCAGTACCAACGGAAGGATAATCAAGGGACAAAGGTGGCAGGGTGCTTAAACCAACTAGGGCTCCGCATTTTAAACGGAAGACTTGATTCAGACTCGCCCGCTGCTTATACCCATGTATCCCCCTTCAGAATGGCTATCTTGGACTACATATGGATCTCGGTCGCCCACTTTCATCTTGCTCAGAATTTTGTGGTAACCCCCTCATTGGAAAGTGATCATGCCGTTCAAACGTGCAAAGTTCTGTCCTGGCAGAGCTCCCGCCCAAAAAACTACTTGATTGGGAAAGAATCTATATTGGAGCTGATGGAGCAAGGACTCATAAATGAGACTTGCTCGTACGCAACCTCATCATAGTATTAATTTATTAAACTTGTATTGTCTCTAACTAATCCTTGCATACACTACACGAATAAGTAAGGAGGCTTGCCTATGTGTTTTACTAATGAATAACGCTTGTCTGTAATCCAAAATGGCCGCTAAAGCGCGGGAACCCTACTGCGCATGTCCCAACCACATCACGTGTTGTGACGTCTTTCTTTGCTTGGTGGGAAATTTCTGCTTCTGCGCAATGTGCATTAAAATGGCCGCTTGATGTTTTCACATGCTTCAGCTTGCTCTCATGTCATTATTAAACTGTCGTTTCGCTAACGCTACTAATGCGGGATAGAATTTATAATTAAATGGGAATAGAGTAGAAAGAGTGGGCATACAGTGAAACATTTTATTTGTGATTTTAATGTTTTCTTCTTTGACTTTTATTAGTTCGTAACTTGGGCCTGGGTTTGGTGAACTGAAAGCTCGTGTGACAAAGATTCCGCACATGCGCCCTGAGAGGCAGACGAGAAAGAAAAAGATGAAGTCAACTTGGACATCACCCAAGGCCATGACCTGCTGGCCGACACCACTACATACCAAGATGTTCTCATCGAAAAGCAACATTTTATATGAATAAATTGTCAATTTTGTCGTGAGACGGGTGGGAAATAAAGCAAATGTATTAAATTGAAGGGGCGGTAGTTTAAAAACAATAGGCTTCAGAAATACAAGGCAAATCAATATGGTGTGAGAATCCACCCTCTGTCCCTGTCCAATCAGAAGTAGTGGTCCCATATTTTAGCAACATTAAGGGGAGGTACATGGATGTAGAAGGGTATAATAGAATATAGCATTAGTTAATTAGTGAGAACAGGCGTCCATGCTGTCAGAGCGCTCTTAGCTCCAGACTGCCAAGCTGATCGATTGCAGACTGAACCGCTGTCCAGAGAGGTCCTGAAGAGGGGGCGGTGGAGTCCATTAGAAGGAAGACACGGGTGAATCGAGGAGAAGTCGAGTATCAGAGAGGGGAACGACGTAGGCGTCGTTGTAGAGAGGTTACCGGTCCTTTCCTGATCCTGGAGGAGGTCTTTGCTCTTCATCCTTCCTGGGTCCTATTCTTTCCAACTCCTTGGCCAAGGGGTTTGGTTCTCGCACTTAGGTAAATATAATGCAACCTTTAGTTGCGCTGCTGTCTCTATCCTCTCCTTTTCTGAGGGACCGTCATTGATTAGCAATAGTTATTCTATGCTTCATCTTGGGTATTGCGATTAAGTACCGTGTGGTTCTGTATTTTACTCTGCTAAATCTTTAGATAAACATTTTAAAACTTCCTGACTCAGTGGTTATTTCAGGATTATGTACTATAAGGAATGTCACTCATTTTAAATTTCCCAATTAGCAAAGGATTCATTGGTAAGTCATTACTCTTCATTCGGAAGGTAATTGGTAGCAGGGATTTTTGATAAAGAGTAACAACTGATAAAACCCAGCGTAAGTATTAGCGTAGTATGAATGTATGGGCCCAAGTGAGTATCTGGTGTATGAATGCTGTTTGCTAATATCGCGCTGGATCAGAGCCTATTAGAAAACTACGGTGGACCCTGGACCAACAAGAAACAATTGAAGAGAAGGTGGAGGACTTTTTAGAAAACCTGAACCATGAGTTTGGCGACCAGCTGACGGCACTATCGTGGGAACAGGTAGCGGAGGATCTCAAAACAAATCTATCTATAAAGATACTTAAAAGTTCAAATAATTCCTCCTCAACTATACCCCACGTTAGTGAACACAAGCAAACTATGTTGAGCATTAAACACAAATTAAATAACTTATTGCGCAAATGCACATACACCAATACAGACTACAAATCCTTACTAGAGAAGTTATCGATTACTCGCAAAGAGTATAGGAAGGCAAGGTTCACCTACCAGAGGACAAAAGAAGAACAGCACTGGACAATTGCCCATGAAATCATAAAATCAAAGGATCAAAAGAGATTTTGGAGCTGGGTAAATAAAGCTGTTAGACCGGATCAACCATCTACCGTAACAAATATCTCTCCCACTGATTGGGAGGCTCATATTGAAGCACTTTACGTTGAGCCCGCTAGAAACAACTGGCCTAGTTATCACAGCTCTACTCTCCTCAATCCCCATACTGGAACGCTACCCACTATTAAGATCGCCCCTAAACAAGTTGCACCTATTATAAAGCAAATGCGCCCAGGAGGGGCCCCGGGCCCAAATGGTTTACCAACAAAGATATATAAAGCCTCTACTCATAAGTGGGCAGCGCTCTTGGCCCCCCTATATGAGGCATGCAGCATGGGCGGGCCTATTCCTGATTCTTGGCGAGGTTCTCTCCTCGTCCCAATCCACAAAAAAGGTCAGCGATCTAATCCCGATAATTATCGGATGATTGCTCTCCTTGACGTCGAAGGGAAGGCCTATGCAAGCGTCCTATTACAAGAATTGACCAGATGGGCGGAAGACCGTAAATTAATACCTTTTACGCAAACCGGTTTCCAAAAGGGCTGTCACATCGAGGACAATCTGATCTGCTTAGCCCACATGATTGAGGATACTCTTGCAACAAAGGAAAAATCGCTATTCCTGGGATTTATTGATTTTCGAAAGGCATTTGACAGCGATGTCCGTCCCAGGCTTTGGGAAAAACTGTCCAAATGGGGCATCCCGCAGTCTCTATTGAATGCCCTTATCGCTCTCTATTCCAATACCTGGGTAAAATAAAAGTTTCCTCTGGTTGGTCTACAACTAATAAAATCATGACCAACAGAGGCCTAAAGCAGGGATGCATCTTGGCTCCTTTACTCTTCAACTTGTACCTTGCAGACTTGCCTGAGTGGCTGGCCCGTTCTCGAGCTTTTCCAACAAGAATCGCATCTGTTAAAATCCAGTCAATGCAATACGCAGATGACACGATTCTCCTTGATCAAACTCAGGTGGGCCTTCAACGACTTTTTGATTCCCTGGCATCGTATTGTGAAACAAATGCTTTGGAGATTAATATTTCTAAAACGAAGGTGATGATAGTCTCGAGGCGTCGAGCAAGACAGCGCCCCTGGTTCATCACTGGAAAACCCATAGAGGTAGTTGCCATATATAAATATCTTGGAGTCTGGATAGACCACAGAGGGAGCCCGGGTCCGCAAATCGCGGCAATGCAAGGTGTGGCTCGCAGCCTGGAGGGGGCCTTCCTAAGAACTAAGAAAGCTCTTCATTCTCCAGACTTCACCCCATTAATCAGAGTGATAGGTGCCAAATTACTACCCATTATAGCTTTTGGTGCCATTACTTTTAAAGATAAAATGTTCACCTGGTTGGATAGAGTGCAATCAGCTTGTTTTCGCAGAGTGTTTCACCTACCCAACTCGACCTCTCATGCCCAAATCCGTATGGAGTTCTGCCTGTCTTCCCAGCATTGGATCATGAAAGCAAGATTCATTGCCTATTGTGCAAAAACTAAAATGGCTCATGATTCCACATTAAAGAGCTGCATATGGTCACTGTTAAACAACCCCAGCACTTCATGGAATACATTTTTAATATTCTGCTTGGACGCTCTAGAAGCTCATGAATTGCGGGCTAGCATGCTGCCCATAGGGTGGTTGCTAAAGTTTTGACTAAACAAGCAAAGATCCTCTCAGTGGAACACGATGCATCAGCCGTGAAAAACTTATCCCATGGCAGTTGGGCGTCAAAACTTTTTGATCTTAATACCTTACCGCATTATTTGTCATCCTCTATGAAGCCATCGGTGAAACACCAGCTAATGAGACTACGTTTTGGCCTAATCCCCCTGATGGCGTATAAGTATGGAAGGAAGTATAAGGCAGATACGCCCTCTCAGTGTCGTTTTTGCAGCAATGGGGAAGAAAATGTATTACATGTTTTGTGCATCTGTAGAATCTTACTCCCTTTCGAATTTTTTGGTTGCGCCCCATCTGGAGAATTCTCAATGTGCGGACATGCCAAGAAGCCCTAGAGGAGTGTATGAAGGGGGACTCAGCTCAGATGGCCGCCCGATTTGTAAAATTCATGATCAAGATAAACTCAATTTTACCAGTAGATGTCCCCCATGAACCTCCGCTGTGTTAGCTATGAACTTCTTTTTTTTCCTTCTTTAAAAAAAAAACATGAACTTTTTAATTGAGAGTGGAAAGTGCTTTTTATCTTCTTTTTGCGCTTACATGAACTTATTAATTGAGAGTGGAAAGTGCTTTTTATGTTCTCTTTGTATGAATTGCAATGATTTTAATTAATTGTGCAAATAAATATATCTATCAAACAATAATTAATTACACCTTCATTAGGAAAAGCATGAGGCACCGGATCTAAGGCTTCGGGACATACCAACATGAAGCAAGCGATCACGCAATGCTCATAACAGACTCTATCTCCAGAGTGAACATCGAGAAGAAATGGAGCTAATAAGTCACACACAAGGAGTGGAGGAGTACAAATTACTAAAGTGGATCAGATGGAACCAATTAACCGCAGTAAAATGGGAGACTTGGAATCAGGGATCAAGAAGCACGGGATACAGTGTACCACCCACTCCATCCATCCAGAATTGGGCCCCTCGGATAGAAGAGCTGCCTGTGTTCTTGGTAAGTGGGGCCAGGAAGACAGCACACAAGATGGCTGGGAATCCAGAACGAAACTAGAAATACAACAGAAGCCTGAGGGACAGCACCCGCACTCTCAGACCCGTTAAACGGGAATATAAAAAAACTGGGACCACGGAGGCAAAGAGTGCTTACAAAGAAGCACATCAGAATCATAAACACTTAATAAGGAAACAAAAACGTTTGATGATTGAGAGGGACTGGATTAAAGTATTTGATCTGTGTAAAAACAACATACAGAAGCAATTCTGGGAATACATAGCCCACATGGAAAACGAAAAAACGGACAGGCGAAACTCAGTGATGGCGGAATCCTGGTTAGCACATACGGCGGAAATTTACACGATGAAATCTGGATGCCAAAGTAGTAGTAGGACCCCATGGCCAGAAGGCGCGGGAGCGGAGAAAGAGGTCCTGCCATATGAGGGCGGTACAGCATAGGAAGCCAAAGAGATCATAAAGGTCATGAAAAAAAGTCCATGGAGCTCCCAACCCTTTGGGTTTGTAAAAATATCCTAATGGAAGCAAACATATACTGGTTTCATCACAACCAGTGAGCTCAGCAAGTTCATTGCTCATAATTGTCTGCAGAATTTCACCACAATAAAATTCCTAACTATATCTTTCTTCAATTGACCCACCAACACTACCCTTCACACCATTATTATCTCATTTATGCTCATTAGATTGAAATGCTTGTGCTAGATGAGCCACCCAACACTTTTATTACGAAGCTCCACCCATGATTCTGTTTGTGATTCCCTAAGAGGGGGAACTCCTGCCAACACTAAAACATAGGGGCAGAATGTGGGGACAAGTCCAATTGTTCTTCGCTGGGGTTATATCGAGTTCCAATTTGGGCTTTTACAGTAATACTGGCCCCCAATATTCCAGAATTCCGCATGTCTTTGCGACCCAAATGAGACGGCCCGGCCTCTCTCCTGAATGGGCCCGGTCTGATGATACCCTTGGGTAACTCCTGGGAGCCTTCCGAGGCTATGACTGTGTTGCTTGCATTAGGTTGGCTTATGGTGTCCGCCCTGTTGCTAATAGCAATGTTAGTCATGCTGATGGCGTGTTCAGGGCACTCTCAAGAACATACATCTTAATGGAAGTATCCGTCATGCTGCTTTCAATACATCTTAGCTGTTCCTTCATCGGTGTCAGTTTTTCCTCTAAAATGCCATAGAAATTCCCACACAGAGTGTCATAATTAAACATATCCTTATTCAAAGGGTCGAGTGTTTGTGTTGATTGGGTTTGAGACTGTTTAAGGCGCCCCACAGAAAGTTGGCCCTGTCTCTTAGCATTATGTCTTTTAGCTCCCGTTGACTATTTCTCAGCAATTTTTTCTTTTTATCAACAGGCCCAGGTTCTGGTGCAATACTAATAGAGCTTTGGGGAGCTGTAGCCTTTTCCGTTTTATCATTATTTGGATCCTGGGCAATGAGATAAGTCTGTGGCTGGCCCAAGGTCATTGTAACGCAAGGGCTCGTTGAGGTGCCATTGGATGGGGAATTTGCAGAACAAGCCTCTCGATTGGGGCAGTAACCTAGTGATAGTATGCGCTCAGTTAATATGATTTCTTTCAAGATTATCCCCATGGCTCTCTCCAAACTATTTTCAATGGTCCTAATTGTGTGAGGAGTAACCGACCTGCAGATGCCCCACCAGCCTTACGTTTGCCCATGCTAGTCACAACTAGCGCTTACCTCCTGCAAGGGCTGTGAAGAACAATAACGGCTTGAGGGTGAAAGAGAGTTGGCTCAGAACCAGCCTCTTTTGGCTGCGGACGGGCGCAGACGGGCCCTCTCTTGGCCCGGGCACGCGCACCGTTGCGTTCTGCATGTGTTTTGGGCTGCGGAAGCGAGAAACTCACTTAATAGTGCTGGGGCACATAGACCAGGTGAGCCAATTAACAGGGCCGCCTCCAGGGGCCCTGTGCACTGCTGTGGCTAAATGAGAGTCCAAGCAGTCTGCGCTGCCGAAGCAAGAGACACGCTTAATAGTGCTGGATCAGGTGAGCTCAATTAACCGGACCGCCTCCAGGGGCCCTGTGTGTGATGTGCCGGCTGCTCGCAATGATCAGGGCCGGCTGTGCGCAGCACGCTGCAAATGAGGACACAGACACACAACGTTACTGTTGGGTGCAGACTGCCTTTTCTCGGCCACGCCTCCCCATTTATTATTCCGCTCTCCGCCCTGCGGTGTGAGTGCGTAGGTGCGACATATCCGGCATGCGCCGGTTGTACAACTGAAACGTTAACTCATCACATCCCATCCCAACATAGTCCTTTTTCTTTTCCTTGCGGGATGCCCTTGGACTCACCACCTGACATGCAAAGTCCTTCAGGCGGTAGTTTGGAACCGGGTTCTCTCTCAGTCCATACCTGGGATGACAACCCCGAGCCAGGGATGGGGGTTCCGATGCCCCAGGTGGTTCAGTGGGCCCTCCTGAGATCCGTGGTGTCATTTTGGCTTCTTGGTTGGTTTCATTCGAAACCCTTGGGCATGTTTGTGGCGTTATGCTCGCATGATCTGCCTCTGGACTGTCCTCGCTCCTTCCACTGGCTCCGGGGAGGGGCTCTTCCTCTACGACGGGAGTGTCCGGGTTACCCCCTTGAACCATGAGACATTCCTGGTCACCTTCTCTCTTCCTTTCTCTACAGTTACCATGGTGCCCTCCACATCGGTCACCGTCCAATAGCATGGCTTGTAAGGGGTTAGGAACTTTCCTCCCGGTCTCCGGTCTTTCATTATTACTGTGTCCCCTGGTTGCAGGTCCCGGTGCTTGGCTCTTCTACTCCAGCTGACGGCTAGGTTCTGTCTCTCCCTTCGTCCGAGTGTGTCCTCCTCATTGTAAAATGGCAGAGTCCATCCCGGGCAGACGGGGATGGTGTCGCAGCGGGGGCCGTTGAACATTAAAGTCCACGTGGCCTGGTGAGTGGTGCAGTGCGGCGTGCTCCGGTAGTCACGGAGGAATAGTTGCAGGTGTCACTCCGAGTCCGTATTCTGTGCCACGGCAATGCGTAGGGCCTTGTTGAGGGTCCTCATAAACCTCTCACTTTCTCCGTTGGCCTGGGGCCACTGTGGGGTGATGCGGCGGTGGCGTATCCCATGATGTTGCATGAAGTCACAGAATTCACCCCCTTCGAATGGGGGCCCGTTGTCGCTCTTGATTTCTTCTGGGCACCCAAACATTGCGAAGATCTTCTCAAGCACTGGTGCAACCTGGGGAAATGCGATGGAGCTGACAGCTACAGGATATTTGGAGTAGCTGTCGACCATGACTATGGTTGTCTGGCCGACGGGGAAACTCCCGAAGTCGATGCTCACCTTCTCCCACGGGCCTTCCTGTGTTCTTCCGTTTGAATGGGCGCTGAGCGTTCAGGTGCACTGGTCAGCTGGCAGGCCGGGCATCTCTTCACCATCTCCTACACTCGAGCTTCCATCCCCGGGAACCAGATCTTTTCCCGCATCCGGGCCTTCATCTTCTCAATCCCTTGGTGTCCTCCGTGAGCCAGCTGTGTGGCATGGTGTTGTAGGGCCGCAGGGATGACTATGCGGGACCCCCTCAGCAGGACGCCATCTTGGGTCACGCTCAATTCGTTCCTGATTTTCCACATCTTCGTGTAAATGTGTTAATGTGCTGTTCCACTTTCTTCTCTTAGAGAATGTTTAATTGCTTGATACAGCCAAAGGGTTATGGCATATGAGTAAAAATTGACATAATCCATTTGAGGTGTATGGTTTAGTTCAAGAAATGGGAAAATCACATAAAGAGACAAAGCTCACCAATTGAACAGGTTCGGAGTTAATAAAAGTAACCTCCGACATTGAAAGATTTATTTTGATCTATGGTTGGAGAGGCATTCTTTTGTTGTTGCAATTTAGTAGATTCCAGCCTCTCCAGTCCTGAATTGAATCACTGCCCTATATGAGACTTCGATCCTTTGAATAACGGCACTAATGGTTGATGGTCCGTGACGACCTTGAATGGGTGACTGCAGATGTATAAGTGGAAATATCGACAGGCCCATTGAATGGCCAGGGCCTCCCGCTCGATCTGCGCGTAGCGCGCTTCCGTGGGCGAGAGGGACTTGCTTGCATAGGCTAGTGCGGTCCACCTTCCTGGCTCCTGTTCTTGGGCGAGTAACGCCCCAAGGCCTACCGGACTGGCGTCGACAAGTATATCGGTGCGCTTGGCGGGGTCGAAATACATCAACGTGATGTGGTCGAGGAGAGCGCTCTTGACCCTCTGGAATGCTGCCACCTCTGAGGGTCCCCACTTCCAAGTGGCGTCGGCATGAGTAAGGTTCCGAAGGGGCTCTGCGATGGTTGCCAGGTCGGGGATGAATAGGCCGCAGTACGTGGCCTTCCCAAGGAAGCTTCGTACTTCAGAGACTGTCGAGGGGGCCGGGGCGTCTTTGATGGCCCGGGACTTCTGTGGATCCACCTGAATCCCCTCCTGGTTGAAGAGATAGCCGAAAAACTCTATCTCCGTTTGGAAGAATAGGCATTTCTCCCTGTGTAGGGGGACGCCGTGCTCTTGGAGCTGCTTCAGCGTGTCCCTCAAATGTCGGTAGTGTTCATCCGCGGTGTTAGAGTGGATGAGGATGTCGTCACTCACGTTTAACACCCCTGGAAGGCCTGTCAGGATCTCTCGCACTGTGTCCTGGGACACCTCCACCTCGGATGAGATCCCAAAGTTGAGGCACTTGTATTGTCGTAGCCCCAGGTGGGTGCTGAACGTCGTAATATATCTGCTCTCCTTGGCTTGGACCAACTGGTGGTACCCTGCGTTCAAGTCTAATTTGGAAAACCAGCGGGACCCGTTGACGTCGGCCACAATGTCATCCATTGTTGGTGTGAAATGGCGTTCCCATCGGATGGCCTTGTTGGGCAGGTGCATATCAATGCATAGCCTGATCTTTCCTGACTGTCGTGGCTTCTCCGCTATCACCATGGGGGACACCCAGGGCGTGGGTCTGGAGACTTTCTCGATGACTCCTTGATCTTCTAATTTCTGCAGCTCCTGCTCCACTAATGGCCAGAGGTGGAAATGGACCTGTCTATGGCGTAGAGCCGTCGGGGCGAATGAGGGGTCGATATGGAGTTTTATTGGGGCTCTTTTGATGCGGCCTAGGCCCTTGATAAGTCTGCAAATTGGCTTAGCAGCTCTTCAGTTTGGTTCACCTGTACGCTCTTCGCGAACATCACCAGGCCCAGGTCCTCGGCAGCGTGGCTACTGTGTAGTGTGTCGGCCGCCTGGTCGATGACGTGGACGTCGGTGGTGATATTGTTGTCTTCTGACCATATTGGCACCGTCATCTTCCCTCGTAGTGGCATGGGTGAATTGCTCCCATATGTGAATATCTTCGTTTTGGACTGCTTCAGCTCAGGATTGGGCCTCAGACGATTATACTGTTGGACCCCCATGACGTTGACCGAAGCGCCGGTATCGATGATGGCCTTCACTTCCGATCCGGCGATCTTGACCAGGAACGTGGGCTGTGGCCTTCTTCGCCTCTTGAGCTCTCCCGTGAAGGATACCAAGTACGTCTCTCCTTCTTCATCTTCAGTGGATGTGTCTTCCACCCAGTATGTGGCTGGTTTGTTTCTCTTCCCACCGTGTGAGGACGCGAGGGAGGCGCTCGATAACTGGCGTACTAGTCTTCGCAGTGGTCTGGCGCCTTTACTGTCCTTACGCTGGTTCCTTTTCCGGCATACGGATGCGAAATGGTTCGGGATGCTACAGTGGGAGCATGTCTTCCCTTGGGCAGGGCACGCCTGGACTGGGTGCTCCTTGCGCCCACAGTACCCGCACTGGCCCTTTGGGGTTTGGGGTGGACGGCCTCACTTCCCGCTCCCTCTGTCCCGTGTCCTGATGGCGTCAGCCCTCTCTGTCTTGATGGTCACGCCCTTTTCTGTTGTTTGAGTCAACGCCATGTCCATTTCGTCCGCCCTGGCTGCTGAGAGGTCATGTGCCCTGGCCAGGACCAGTATGTCGTTGAGGGGTATATTCGGATGCCTCAGTATCAGCCCGTGCAGTGTCTTGCTGCGTACCCCTTGGATTAGCTGGGCACGAATCTCCTCTGCGGCTCTGTCATCTGTGGCGTAAGTGCTCGCCAGCTCCCTCAATCTCGCGCGGAACGCGTCAATCGATTCTCCTTCCCTCTGCAGGACTTGGCGTAATTTGAAC
The DNA here is from genome assembly GCA_963921515.1 of Calotriton arnoldi. Lineage (NCBI taxonomy): Eukaryota > Metazoa > Chordata > Amphibia > Caudata > Salamandridae > Calotriton > Calotriton arnoldi. The sequence continues at coordinate 3,795,224 of CAWUFW010000089.1, read as the reverse complement.
CTCTCGAAGTCTGGGTTCTATTGCGGGTCAAAATGCGCGTTGAGCGTCGTCATTGCCGCGTCGTAGTCGTTTGGTGCCCCTGTGTCTGGGAGGTGTTTGAATAAAAGGTAGACTCCCTCTCCTGCGTAATGGAGTAGTAGTGAGCGCTTCACGGCTCCATCTGTTTCCCTTGTCGCCACAAAGTAATTCTCCAAATGTCCCAGCCTCGTTTTCCATCGTGGGGACGCCATAGTAGGGTCAGCAGTTTAACTGAACGGGGGCAACACGCCCGTGGGGGCATGCTGCGTGATGACTTGTGCTGGTGGCTGGTTGTCGTCAGGGTTTTCTCCCATCGCGCCTTGAGGGTGCTGACTATGAGTCGCGGGGTAGGGCGTGCACTAATTGCCCTTGCGTGTTTTGCAATGTTTCTCTTGCCCTGTTACGCTTGTAGTGGGGGTGCCTTTCTGCCTCTCTGCTGTGTCTGGGGGGGAGTCTCTTGCCAGTTGGTCCCAGGTCTCGTGGCTGTGGCCTATGTGCATTCACCTTCCTTTTCCTTCCTTGTCTTGTGCCTTCCTTGGGTTGTGCCTTATGTTGTATTTACTTTCTTCTTTACCCTTTTTTTTTGTTGTTGTCTTTTTCCTCTCAAACTGTCTCTGATGGGCCTCTTCCCCTTTAGGCCAGGCCTCCCCTGGGTGGATGCAGGCCTTAGTCACTCCCAGGTGCCTCTAGCGTGGGGCCACGCTCTCTGCCAGGCTCGCGTATGCCCTTGTGCACATGCAGAGGGGGGGGGGCACTCCCTTACCGGCTATCAGCCGATGGTCTGTGCGTGTGGCGCGTGCATAGTCTTGAGGTTGACAGTCGCGGGGGCCCAGAGAAACGCAGACTGCGCTCCCGCTCCTTGGACGTGGCGCATGGGCGGGCGGCAAGATGCAATGCTGGATTTGCGATGGGCACGTGGGAGCGTGGGTCCGGCTCCGCGCTCGTCGCCAGTGTGATGTACCGGCTGCTCGCAATGATCAGGGCTGGCTGTGCGCAGCACACTGCAAATGAGGACACAGACACACAACGTTACTGTCGGGTGCAGACTGCCTTTTCTCGGCCACGCCTCCCCATTTATTATTCTGCGCTCCGCCCTGCGGCGTGAGCGCGTAGGTGCGACATATCCGGCACGCGCCGGTTGTACAACTGAAATGTTAACTCATCACATCGTGCACTGTAGTCATTGTATTATGCGGCCAAAACGGGAGTCCAAGCAGCCCTCTGATTGAATCCGATCTTTCTAATGATCCTATGCAGATGCACTTAAGGAAACAGACCCAGACTGGCCTTTTAGTCTATCAGATAATTCAGAGGGGTTAGGGGAGCTGGACACTTTGGAGGACTGAAATCCGAGTGCCGCTGCAGATACTCTATCATTTTCCTCACCTCTGAGAGGTTAATTGCAGCAAGCACAAGTTTGCTGCAAGAGAAGGAGGGAGAGAGGAAAAGTGACAGCGAGAGATCAGAGAGGGAGAAGACGTATAGGAGAGAATGAGAAAGAGAAAGAGAATGGGTGGATGGATGGATGGAAAGAGAGAGAGAGCAGATAGGAAGGGAGCGGGGCTGGTTTGAGCTTTTTTGCCAGTGCTGCTTCTGTTTCCCAATCCGACCCGTTGCGGAAATTTTGGGTCACTACCTGTGAAGAAAGGGTTGTACGGTCCCTCCAGCCGCCACTTGCGGGTTTCTTGACTGGCACTCTGCCAACACAGAACCTTAGTGTAAGGACACTGAAAGTCTGAGATGGAGTCACACCTGGCTGTGACATGTTTCCTGACAGCAGACAATGGCCAAGAACCTTTGTCCTGACAAATGTAAATTAGATGCGCAATCATATTTTCGAAGTGTTGCCATGTCCGGCGAGTTATTAAGTGCTGGCTCACAGGTATTTTGGTCAACCTGCCAACAATGATTAATTCATACTGTGAATAAAACACAGAAGAACATAAGTTTGGAGAAAAGGGTTGCTAATCCTTCACAAAGGTCTCTCATGAAAAGGAGTCTGAGGCGGAAGGCAGAAGAATACGAGTATTTCACAAAAACATCAGGAACTTAGTCGGAAAATATGCTGGCAACCCTCTGCGACGGAAAATATTTACCTCAAAACAATTATTTATGTAAGGATTTGTGCAATGTGAATTGCTAATAATGGATGAAGGCCGAACATCTTAGTATGAACTGTATATGAAACAATTTACTGAATGTAAGGACCTTATTTGACTTTTTTAAAGAAAGGATTGAGTGGAAGTTTTTGCGCATTAGTTTTTATGGTATGCAACTCCAGTGTGGTACATAACTCTCTAGTGAAGCTAGAAATAGAGGGCCTTATTTATGAAGGCCTGTGTTCCATTTACGCCACCGTAGCATCACTTTTAGTGACGGTTCGGCGGCGTAAATAATGCGCCATGTTGCACCATATTTACGAAGTGACCCATCTTGGCAGATGCGTCACTTCGTAAACCCCTGCGCTACATTATACCTGCATCAGGTATAATGTATGAAGGGTGGGCGTTCCCCCGCAAGAAAGGGTCGTAGGAGTGGCGCAGTGAAATCTATAAGATTTCACTGCGCCACTTCAAGGACGCCAATGCGTCAAAACCTTACGCCTGCCTCATGGGAGGCGTAAGGGTGACGCAGGCCCTTTCACATGGGGGCTTGCCCCATGTAAAAGGACACATTGCTGGAGTTACTTCTGTTCTCAGACACACCCCAGCAGTTCCCCACTTTTGCGCCAACAGATACGCCAGTAATACTGACGTATCTGTCATTCTTTGCGACATGATGCATCATACAGTAAATATGACGCATCCATCTTGTCGCAAGGAGAGCGCACTGAGAAGTGTTGCATCGCTGCTTTCACGCAACGATGCAACACTTCTCATAAATGAGGCCCAGAGTTGCGGGCAAGATTGAAAATATTGAAATAGGCTTCAAGCGGTTAAATATTCCCAAATTGCGAAAATGATGCCTCGCAGTCCTAATCTATCAGAAAAGTATCAGCCTTTTGCCATCCAGTTGTGTAATGATTATTGTTATTATGTTATTGATATGAACATTTTTTGCTTAGAAAATTTAGAACAACTTCAATACTCATTAAAGTCAATTATTCCTTTCTATAACAGTATTGTGTACATAATTTAGCTCAAACGGGGGCAATAAGCACTGCTACAGAAGTAAATTAAGGGCATACTCCATATTTATAATATTAATACAGAAGATCCACCAGTAACCGCACCAAACATCATTACCATTATTGTAAGTAGCATCACTCAATCTCCAACGTAAGTGCAGTTTAACCTCGACCAAAAGGGCAACGGGCCTGACCCCTGTGCAGACATCGTTCATTGGAATTCATGAACGTCATTGAAAATCTGCGAAGTAGGTTAAATCAGTAAATAATTATTCATATCTAGGATAAGACACTGAAGCCATGACAGAGCTACTGTTCTTGCAGCAATAATGGAAGAGTATCCTTTAAAGAACTTCATAAATGTAGGGAAAATAGAAAACTGGCCCAAATCCACATCTCAAGGGAAGCTAGTGTTCTATTACAATTTATGTATTTCATAACAACATGTGTTTTAAGCCAGATTTGGTTGGTATAGTATCCCCGCCATTTAGATTATTTTGTAATTTTAGCATTCTCGCTTTCATTTTTTGTACCTATATTCGAGTAAAAGAAAACTCGTATTGGCCTGTTGTGTACTTTTCCAAGTAGAAAACATTCTCTTCAATATCATTTCCTTTCTCCTCTTTTTCATTCCATCTGCTACTACATACATATATATAGGATTTGTTGCTGAAGTGGTTTTACAAAAGTTAGCTTTTTACTGCTCGACAATAAATTATTGCTGCCAACATGTCTTTTATAAATGCATATTTCCCAAGTTAATATATATTTTGAGACTTTGTGTCAGTTGATATATTTCCTTCATGCCTCTGACCTTTGGATCAGTGCGTGCATTCCTTCAAACGCTAAATCTGTTCACATGACCACCAGTTTGATGTAATTGTCTTCTGCGACTGCTGCTGTGTGTGGAACTGGTGAGATCCAGAATGACTTATCTCAGGATCCAGTGGTATAATGTGAAAACGTGAGGATCCTTCAGATCCCAGGAAGCTTTATGCAAGTTGCAACGAGCTGGTGCATACACATTATCTCTTCTAGAAAGGAGGTGCTTCTGAACAAGATTTAAAAGCAGAAAAACTAGAGCAGAAGCACAATGCAAACTGTCCCCGTGCTTATTGGTGTCCGACAGTATCAATTAAGTGCATCGATATTTGGAAAAGACCCAGACAGAAGATGCAGCAGACAAAAGTGATGAAGAACAAACAAAGGTTAGTCATTAGCCAGGTCAAGGCAGGTTGGGTCAGGCCAGAATGAGCTACATAAAACACAAGGCACCTTATCATCAAGGTCAGAGAAAAGGGGTATGCAGTTCCTAAATGTTATAGGGGTAAATTCATACTATGTCATCCCCTGAGAAAGGACAGGTCGAAAAGAAATTTGAAATCGGGAGCAAGGGAATTATATTAACTAGAATGCCAGTCAGTGCTCCCTCCGCAAAACTGTGTGCACCAGTTGGATTCATAAAATGAGTGGCAAGGTTGTTATCTCATTTGTACAGAACGGTGGAGTGAAGGGGGATAGAGATTGAAACATTGCCTGCAATATGCTTTGCCGTCCAATGAACTGATCCCCATCTTATGTATAATAGAGGTTGCATCAGTGGTTTCAATGGTCATTACACGCATAAGTGAGCTGTCTATGCATGCCTTTGTATCCTGGATGTCCCATCCCAGGACATGGGATTGTTGTGGCTAATCTACTTGAACTGGTTCCCTGATTCCTAATTCTAGGGGCATGAGCGGGGCATCTGGACAATGCAACATACAGCTGTCACCTGTGAGGCACGGGTGTAAACCAGTTCAGCATCACTGTCCTATGTACTTGAACCGTAATCTTAACCTCCTGGTCATATCCTCGCCACAAGCGTTAGGACAACCAGGCGTAGTAGTATACCATTGTAGAGCATGCTGCGTCTGGTGATGGCCTTTAAGAGAAACTACCCGAACCGGAGAGCTTACTTTCTTGTCTAGAAAATATCTGTGAATTCCATAATAGAGACACATGAAATGATACCTGTTGCCATACTATAGGGCTTTTATTCTAAAAACCTAAAGTTTGGAGTTAGAACTCACCAATTTCAAACCAATTAAATATACCATAGATGACTGGATCAGTTTGTCATTGTTTCAAGAGATAGATAATTGAATATATTACTTGCATGAGCTGAATGCTGAAAGATCACTAACTGTGCAGGTGAAATCTCTCTTTAGAGTCACGTTTGATGCTTTGTCTCAACCTTCAGTCAGAGGGAGCAATGAGAGAGCAGCAGATAAACACTCAATCGCACATCAATAATTAGACATAAATAAGCATTGACAAGTCAATAGGACTGATATAATGGATGCACACATGCAGACACAGGTAATACTGTAGGAACCATATGCAAACACACAACATACATATAGGCACACAGGCTCTCAAAGGTAAAACATACACACATGCATGTGTTAACAAACAATAGCAATACAGGCACATAGGCACAAATTGCAGGACAAACACACAGTCATCATACATACTGGCACACATCTTAGTGAAGACAACCTACATGTGCTGCAATTTGTGCTAAAAGCCGGGGCAAATACCTATTCCCCCTACCCCTCCACCCCCACCCCCGGCACTTCATATAATACAGCAGCTTTAGATTCAAATTGTATTTTTCCCACAGTAAACATCAAGCTGTGAGAGATCCTGACATTGGACATCATTAACGATGAGCATTGCCCTGATAACGCCGATTCTTATCTACTTATCCATAAGAACCTTCTGGTCGCCAAGATCTTTTTACCTGTTGAATAGTGTAAAGGAGAGAATCTCATCAGGTTATATATCAGCATTCATTTTGTCTGAAAGGACCACTGACTCCGAATTCAAGTTTGAGAATTTATTATCGCCAAGAATAACTGAACGTGCAAGCACCTCAACACGAGGTTAAAGAAATAAATGGGCACTAATACAAATAATAACCTACGCAGAAATCTCATCCGACTCAAGATAAGGAGAATAGAAAGTTCTAGAAGGATCAACCAGACTATGATTGCTCCAATTTCTAAGTTGCTCTTCATTGGACTAAACAAGCTTAAAATCAATGGCTGTCCCTACACTAACGCTAAGTGACATCCCTGCATAACGATTTTCCCAGGCAAGAGTGAATAAAAGGTGTCAGCTGTGAAGACTTCCTAAGAAGTGCAATCACATAATACCTAAGCTCAGCTCTGTCCTTCTCTCTGGTCTCCCCTACCTCTTCTCTGGCCTCCTCCCTCAGGGCACTATCCCTAATACAAAACCACAATACAATTGTACACGCCTTTGTCACGCCTCCTTGGCCAGGTCTTCTTTCTTGTGCTTTTCCATCGAAACGGTTACTTCATCCTGGACGGTTGCGATGACCTTGAGTCCCAGGCACCTTCTCCGCTGAAAGTATCATCCCTAAATTCCATTTCACTCCCGTACCATGCCTCCCTCTCTCTAGCTTTCGAAAACAAAGAGTTAGTCTTACTAACGAGACATGTGTCCTTGCACCTGCAACGAAAGATACTTTCAACAGAAACCTTCTACTGTGCAAATTAAATCTACCGTTTGTGCCCAGAGAGCCTTACCAAGAGAAACTTTTCTCTGCCTACAAAATAAGCTAACATAAGAATAAACCAGGCCTTCCCTAAGCATATATGTAGTCAGGCCTTTACATATGACTTTTAAACACACATCTTACTTTTCCCTATAAGCATTTTCATTACAATTCATATGCAAACAATGAATTACATGTGCAACTTTAATATGGTGCACGTTTAAACTACTGCAATTACATTACACACAAACTAATCCTTCTATGCATTATGTTCACACAATTCAATAAGCATTACATTACATCATTATCCTAACACCATTATGCTGCTGAGTTCACTTTCTCTCAGTGAACTATTCATTCTTTACTTAAACATGCATGAGTATACAACTGAATATAAACGAATATATGTCTGAATACATGTGGGTGCGGCCTTTCAGTGATTATGATGCACCCCTACAATTCACAAGAACATTTCGCTCTATCAGCCCTACATAACCAAATGCATTCTTACAGCTAGCATCGAGTTGGCCGGGGAAAGTCAAACAGACACTTATGAAATTACGATTTAAAATCTCTGAACAGGCACTACAGGAATGCTACATTTCTCCAGCAAACAAAAACAGATGACGTTCTGTGTTTCTGCCAAGGGCAATGATTTTATTTGGAAATAACTGCTACAATGCCCTGAAACAAAGTCGTTTGTAACAATGGCTCCTGCATTTGTTCTCTAATATTCTCACATTAGCCATAGAGTAATAAGCAGCATGTACAAATCGCAAATCAAAGACCGCATGCATTAATGGCATTGAAACACTAATGAGTTGTTGTTTTATTTACTGAAAAGAAGCAACCTATTATTTGCAGACTAAATCATTTCATTTTCATTACGTTTGCATGATTCCTTTGCACTTACTCTGAACACAGCAGACTGAGGTCTGTCTTTGTACCTATGTGTCCAACATTATTATGTGCCCGTACTCCTGTTTGACACAACACACAAAATTATAAATGGATAAAACTAAAATAGTAAGAAATTAGATTAATACTTGGCGTGAGTGACTGCCCACCCCAAAGAAAATCACACTCTTGTGAGGATAAACCCTCAAAAGTCACTAAATTACCCGGAGCCCAACTCCCAGATAGCTATGGCACAGAGCAGTCAGATTTAACTTAGGACACTGTGAAAAGTATTTATACAGTCCCAAAACAGTGCTAAAGTAAAATCTCCAAGCAATAAAAATCCCAATTGAATTCGAAAAATAGAGTAAAATTGACATAAACACACAAAAAAATCTACTACTGGGAACTGTACAGATGAATTTTGAAAGTTTAATGTAGAAATAGTGGCAAAAAGTAGAACGCAGAAAAGATATTCACTGGTCGCAGTAGACTGGGACCTGGGCATTAAATTTGGCGGAGCCCAATGGAGCCCTAGTCAGATACAACAAGTGGCTTGGTCCCACTGAAATGTAAGGAAGTCCAAGTTTGAAAATTTTCTAAGTTGTAATTCAAAAAAGGACTTTGTCACTTTTTGAGTTGAGATTTCTCTCCACACAAGTCAAAGATGAAACTGTAACCGCCACGTGGAACCACAGGTCGGATACTGGAAACAGGTGGTTCCGCTAACGCAGGAGCTTTTCGATTTTGGTAGAAAAATCTTCTAGTGAAGAGGTGTGGTGCAGCGGCCAGGGCAGCTGACTTCGGAGCACAGGGTTCACGGTTCGATCCCCGGTTCCGGCGGCAGCTCAGCTCAGCACCATGTGACTCTGGGCAATAGATCACTTAATTTCCACGACGGCCCCCAGCGCCTTGAGACCCGTAAGGGTGAGTAGTTCGCGCTTTACAAATACGGATTTAGATTTAGATTTAAGTTTCAACACAGAAAGGGACTTTGTCATTTTTTCAGAGCTGCCGAGATCTCCGTGTGGAATAAAGCTGAGATTTAATCTGACACCATGGAACTGCAGGTCAGATACTTTTCATGGTGGATATCGCTGAGGCTCTGGTGCAAAAGTTTTTCAAAGTTTCCAAACTTTATTCTGGTGCCAAAACAACCACTGGATTACTAAAACCCCCACAACACCAGGGGAAGGGCACTTCTAGATTCTCAGGGTATCCGGCAGAGGATAACAGCAAAGTCCAGTCCAAGTCCAATTGCCACTGGTCAGCAGGGAACTTCAGGGAAAAGGTATTTTGAAGCTTGTTGTGTCCTTATAGCCACACAGGAGGTCGACCAACTAGCTCTTGGAGTACACTTCTTTGTCCTGATCCTGACTCCAAGTAAGAGCAGGTCCAGTCCTGTCAGGGCTCCTCTCGGATCCAAGATAGCAGGTCCAGTCCTCTTCTGTTCTTCTGTAGGTCTAGAAAGTGTTCTGATGACTTGCCTTGTGGTTCCACATTTATGCTTGGCATTAGCTAATGGGTGGGAATGACTAATGAGTACTCCCTAACCAATGGGACAAACGTTTCAGAGGGCAACCCTATCACATTTTTCAGTAGTTCCTGTTTGCCTTACTGCAAACATCCCCCAAAAATGCCATGTGCCAGGGGATTTTCAAGATCACGAAAGTCTTGGCCCACACTTGGGTTCTGAGGGTTGTGGGTGTTTAAGTGAGTGCAATATGGTAATCACTAGTGTCGTACCACGTCTAACACTGAAATCCAATTTGAAGCAAGCACTGTGCCCACAACAAACTAGGACTCTTAGAACAAAAGCAGGGTGTTCCATCATCAAACAGGGTACATAGAAGAATTGTCCTAGCATATTGTTTTCTTCCTTTGAAGTGTGCCAAGGGTGTTACACATGACTCAAACAGACCTGTCAGGCAGGATTTGACACGGTGGTGTCAACAGGATGCTCACGGTCTCCATCCTGAATATTCTGCTGAGTTCAGGCAAGTCTCCCCTGCCTATTCAGGTCAACCTATTGTGCAGCTCGTAGGTGGAATTTCATACCTCGTTCTCACCTCTTTAGGGATAAGAACAGGCTAGAAGTTGTCAGAAGCTAATGCTAATTAACCTCTGAAAGCGCAGGATTGTAAAGGGTAACTTTCTACAAGTTACTTTTCCTTAATTTTTATTAAAAATCCAATGTCCCCATTGAATTGGGCTTTAATAACTATTACATTTAGTGTTTTTTGGCAGTTTGTCTCTAGTTAGCTGGTCCTACATTAGCAGTATTTTAAACTGCACTCTGGTTTTCTACATAGGACAGTAAGGCCTGCCACACAGAATATAGCTTTTTCGGCCTTTTCACTGTAGAGAAATGGCAATATGAATTTTCTACCAGTCCCACTTTTAAGTACCATGCATCCTGCCCTGTGGGCTACAAAGCCTATAAAGGGGTGACTACTAATATTTAAAAGGGAGGTATTTACCAGTTAAAAAGGGCTACTTTGATAGGTCACACTGCAGGTTTTACACCGCAGCTGGGTAGGCCTGTAGCCATGTTTGCCCCCTCACTGCAATGGATGGCGCAATATGTGCTGCAGTCCACAAGTGCAAAAAGAACAATTGATGGATGGAATGCTGAACAATATCAACTATTCAATCCCAGTACAGAGATTTGCGGCTAAATCAATTTTTTTTTGCTCACCATGCTATTTCAGTTTGGACCCAGTCATATGCAAATCAGTCTTGACTCTGCTCCCCATGGAAACAGTACAGCCCGACCTGCCAGACGAGGCCCTCCCTGGACTGGAAAATAAGCATCCAAGGACCGGTTTCGGGGTATCATCCCCTCATCAGCCAGGTTAGCTTGTGTGTGGCTTTTCCTGTCCTTGTAAATACGGCCCCTTTACACACAGTACTTTGCGTGAAAGGGGCGTTCCATGTGTGTTGCTGTGGGTGTTCCCACGCAACACCCATGGCACTGGACACATTTCCAGATTTACAAGAAATCATAAACTTGGAAATGCGTCTGAATGCTACGCCTCCCCAGGTGAGGCGTAAGGAGGTGCAACGAGGAGAAATGTATTCTTCATTTCTCCTCGTTTTTTTTCCTCTTTCTATGCGTGCTGTATTCTGCAGCACACATAGAATGAGGAAATCACATCTTATGATTGTTTATGTGCAGGAAGGAGTCCCTTCCTGCAAGTAAACAATCATTAAACAAATGACGTTTAACAAGTTCTATGTGTGCTAATGCAGCACACATAGAAGTTGAAAAATGCCATTTCAGATTGTTTATGTGCAGGAAGGAATACCTTCCTGGATGGGCATCCACAGAAATTTTTCCAGGGGGGTGGCAAAATTTTAACGTGATCACCATCCTCTGACATGATGGGTGCCAGGTGGGGCACAAGAAACACTGGGGCACAGGAGGAGCCATGGGGGGCAGGAAGCAGGCCGCATATTATCTCATACACCATAGGGTTGTTGTGCCACAGCCATCTCTTTCTTTTGTGGCCTTTGGTAGATATCATTCACACCTTCTAGCAGTTGGCAAAGAAAAAAGCAGAGCTGCAGACAGGAGCGGCTCTTAGCCAAAAGTGAAAAAGCACAGGCATGCAAAGGGTTTAGAAACCTGATGCAAAGTCTTAATGGAAGGATCAGGCTGCCATTGTCTGATTAGCAATTTCTAAACAGTTTTTATGTCACCACTATTGATACACCACATTATTCATACACACTTGATCAAGGCAGTGAAGGCAATATAACTGCATTATAAAAAAAAACATTTAGAGTCAGTCTGCATTTGGTGTTAACGTGCACAAACGAATGAGAATTAATATATATGACAAATGTATTTATTTTGGAAATGTACTAACTAAAATATATTAAAATAAATAGAATCAAATATATTACCATAAATAAAATAACAGCTGTTCTCTTCCAAATTGGAAAATAAAACATATAAACTTAACCTGGATAACTGTTGCAGGAACTGCAAACATGTACAGTCTTGCTGAACTTTAACAGTCACATTTTGCAATGAGTAGTAGTTTTATACAGTTTTTGTTCACTAGTTAGTGTACTGATCTCGAAAAAGGAACTGTAAACGTCTGTAGTCTTGTGCAAATTTATCAATTACTTTGTCAATCAGCTGTTGTTTGTTTTCATCAATTTTTGCTCGATGTATGCTCATCATGCACAAACCCGATAAGCGATCATCTGCCATTGTCGACCTCAACCAGGTTTTCACCCTTCTCATTGTGCTGAAAGACCTTTCCACTGTGCAAGTGGTCACTGGTAATGTGAGAGCAATGAGAATTGCTTGCTGGATTGATGGAACTAAATCTGTATGGTTTAGCAAATCCAGAAATCCCTTGTCAAACTGCTCATCCTTTGTTGACCAGATCTGAAACCATGTGACTGCTTCGGCTTCCAGGTTTTCAATGTCGTAAATTTCTCTGATGTTTGCAATATGGCATTTGTATTGCTCAAGTGTCATTTTTGCCGTATGTTTTGGGTAAAGTGAGAACAAACTCAAACTGTTCTTGTTTTCATTGCTAAACCAGCTTTCTAATGATGCGATGATAGAGTCCATGTATGGCACATAAATAGACTGGCGATAGTATTCTTCCACAGGCGAGGAACCAAAATTAGAATGTAATACTTGCCGGCCACACTGTCTGGGAACACAAAGTTCGATGTTGAGTTTTTCTGCCAGTGTTTGAACGTTTGTAAAAATGTCCTTAAATTGATCTTCTGCTTTTTGTCTGTGATCACCAAACACAGTCAGAAGATCTTGCACGTGATTACACACCTTGAGGATATCAAGCTGAACAGCTTGGAGAGCCTGGTTTACAGATTCCAATCTTGATGAGTAATCTGAAATTACGGACAAGCAAAAGAGAAAGCTCATTGTGCTGGAGGAACATTGCAACTGATATGCATCCTGACGTATTTTCCCTGATGCTGTAGTGCCCAATAAGCGTAATTGCTTAAAAATCTCTTCAAAGTGTGAGCTAAAAATTTGAATGCTCTTGTATTTTGCTGTCCATCGTGTTTCACTCAGCAATGGCAGATTAGGAATAAGAGATCTTCTTTTTGGACTCTCACGGAAAAACTTGATGATGGCTTTCACTCTGCCAATAGAATTCCGTATATCAGGAACAGCATTCAGGTCATTACAACCAAATTAAGTTTATGTGCAGCACAGTGAGCAAAAGCAGCTTTAGGATATTTTCTCTTTATTATGGCTTGAACGCCACCTTCCTTTCCTGCCATTGTAGAGCATCCATCATATCCTTGGCCATGGAGTTTTTCTAAATTTAATCCAAATTTAGAACATGTATCCATAATCATATTTGCAATTCAGATAGCATCCATTTCTTTTAAGGTTGCAAATCAAAGGAATTCTTCTCTGATGACAGTTACGGTGCTGCTTGTTGTGTCTACAAAAAGTACTCCAAGTGACATCTGTTCTTTTCCAGATATGTCAGCACTTTCATCAGCAATGACTGAAAATCCATTTGACCTATTGACTAAGGATACTAGATCTTCTCTTAATGTTTCTTCACATAATGTAATCAATTCGTGTTCAACTCGAACTGATGTATAACGTGCATTAACTGGTGCATTTTCCAGATGGTTCTTTAGGATCACATCTCCTGATTCAATGCGAATTTTGTATAGACTTTGCAGATTTCCGGTTGTACTTTTTTTCCCATGTAAAGCAATGTCATGTGTGCCACAAAATAAGATAGTAGACAAAATTGGAAATAACTTTTTTCCGATTTTCTTCAACATGCCTTTTCACAGCGTTGCCTATTTGGCAGACAATACTTGTTTCCGGTTTCTTTTTGATTGCCAGAAAATGAGTTGCATCCACTTGTGAGTTTTTATGCCAAGACGATAAGACATGCTTGCGTGCACTTTCATGGAAGTCTTTATATTTAGTGAAAGGCATAGTTATGAAAGCTCCTTGTATCCCACGATAAACTGGCTGTGGAAAAGCTGTGCAAAACTTGCAAATTGCACCTTTCAGTTGTGGAGAGTAGCTAAGCCATGGTGAACATTGATTGATCCACACATGATGGAAACAGTGTGTTCCACCTGAATCCTTCTAGAAGTCATACGTTTCTGGTGGAGTATACGTATTTATTAGTAGATTTTAGTTTACATCATCTGTTAGGTTTTTTGCTGAATAAAAATACAATCCAATATCATTTACAGGAGCATCAACATCATGGCTAGATTCTGTTGGAGCTGAAGGTGGACCTGCAGAACTGCTTGTGCTTGGTTCTTCTGCCTCCTCCTGTTCACCATGTCTAGATTCTTTTCTTGCTTCCGTAATATCAGATTCTACATCATCCAATTTCCGTTTTGAGAAATATTTTTGGATGTCCATTTCTAAAAAGAAATGGGGATCATTAAATACTCGGCTGAGCTCATCACCAGGCTGGCTGTATTGAATAAATTGAGTTGTAGATGAGCTGCATGAAGTTGAAAATTCCCTTTAATTTTCTCCCGAAAGGGGAACCAGGTTTCCCTGCATAATCCATTATTATATAGGTAAGAAGAGATTTGTGAACATTAAATAACTCACCTACAATGCACTATTTATTGAATACATACAGCCCAGTATGCAGTAACAGAAAGTTGAAAAAGGAAAGTGTCTGTGTGTGGATATATATGTACAAACACACACACATTATATATATATATATATATCGTCCAAAGTGCATCCACATGCAGAGGCGCACACAATGACAGGCGGACTCCCACTTCCCAGAAGAGTCCTTTATTCAGGGTCCGTTATGCAGGATGGCAGTGCGTGGATTGAAAGCGCCATACACACGGAAGGCTCCATTGGGAGTTACACCTGGAGTATGCTAAGGCAGAACCCACTCAGGGTCTTATTGTAACGAAAGGACTGCATGTCCCAGAAGCCCAACGAACAAGAAAGTCCATCAGAGGGCGATATAAAGGGTAATCAAGGGACACACCCTTTTCGTATCTGCTGATTGCGTGTTTCCCGTGAGCAAGGAGCAGGAGCTCCGAAGCGCGTAGGGAAGTTTTAAAGGGATTATTCCGTGTGTTGCCGCTTTCTGCTGAATAAAGGACTCTTCTGGGAAGTGGGAGTCCGCCTGTCATTGTGTGCGCCTCTGCATGTGGATGCACTTTGGACGATATATACCGGCCTGTCCAGGTCGGGGGGGCAGCACCACCACTATGATTGTATGGACTGTGGATTTTGATATCAGGTCCGTTATGCAGGATGGCAGTGCGTGGATTGAAAGCGTCATACACACGGAAGGCTCCATTGGGAGTTACACCTGGAGTATGCTAAGGCAGAACCCACTCAGGGTCTTATTGTAACGAAAGGACTGCATGTCCCAGAAGCCCAACGAACAAGAAAGTCCATCAGAGGGCGATATAAAGGGTAATCAAGGGACACACCCTTTTCGTATCTGCTGATTGCGTGTTTCCCGTGAGAAAGGAGCAGGAGCTCCGAAACACGTAGGGAAGTTTTAAAGGGATTATTCCGTGTGTTGCCGCTTTCTGCTGAATAAAGGACTCTTCTGGGAAGTGGGAGTCCGCCTGTCATTGTGTGCGCCTCCGCATGTGGATGCACTTTGGACGATATATACCGGCCTGTCCAGGTCGGGGGGGCAGCACCACCACTATGATTGTATGGACTGTGGATTTTGATATCAGGGTCCGTTATGCAGGATGGCAGTGCGTGGATTGAAAGCGCCATACACACGGAAGGCTCCATTGGGAGTTACACCTGGAGTATGCTAAGGCAGAACCCACTCAGGGTCTTATTGTAACGAAAGTAAGGGTGGGCGTAGTTCGCGAAGTAATGCTTCGCGAAGCTACGCAAAGTGCAGTTCGCGCTACGCAAGCTTCGCGTAGCACTACGCGAACTGCGTAGCGCACTGTTCGCAATGATTGCACAGTGCCGGATGCTTGTCCGCACTGTGCAATCATTGAAAACGGCAACTTGCACAGTGCGAGCTGTCTTTTACTGCCGCTCGAGTAGATTTTTACTCGAGCGGCAGCTTTCTCAACGCGGACTGGTAGTTTCTCATCGCGAGCGGTCGCAAGCATACGCGACCACTCGCAATGAGAAACCTGACCTCCCCGCGTTGAGAATCTCACCGGGAGGTTTATTTTCCACGCTCGCGATCGGCAACTTGATGTTGCTGATCGCGAACGAGGAAAAAGTCTCGCCGGGATGTCATTTTGCTTGCTCGCGGTCGCCAACTTGACGTTGAGGACCGCGAGCAAGCAAAAAATGACCGCGGCACTACGCTACGCTACGCGTGTTCGCACTGTGCTACGTGCAATTCGCGTTGTGCGAAGTAGCGCAAACTTCGCAAACTACGCGAGCGTAGCGTAGCACTTCGCCCAGGGTTAAACGAAAGGACTGCATGTCCCAGAAGCCCAACGAACAAGAAAGTCCATCAGAGGGCGATATAAAGGGTAATCAAGGGACACACCCTTTTCGTATCTGCTGATTGCGTGTTTCCCGTGAGCAAGGAGCAGGAGCTCCGAAACGCGTAGGGAAGTTTTAAAGGGATTATTCTGTGTGTTGCCGCTTTCTGCTGAATAAAGGACTCTTCTGGGAAGTGGGAGTCCGCCTGTCATTGTGTGCGCCTATGCATGTGGATGCACTTTGGACGATATATACCGGCCTGTCCAGGTCGTTGGGGCAGCACCACCACTATGATTGTATGGACTGTGGATTTTGATATCAGGGTCCGTTATGCAGGATGGCAGTGCGTGGATTGAAAGCGCCATACACACGGAAGGCTCCATTGGGAGTTACACCTGGAGTATGCTAAGGCAGAACCCACTCAGGGTCTTATTGTAACGAAAGGACTGCATGTCCCAGAAGCCCAACGAACAAGAAAGTCCATCAGAGGGCGATATAAAGGGTAATCAAGGGACACACCCTTTTCGTATCTGCTGATTGCGTGTTTCCCGTGAGCAAGGAACAGGAGCGCCGAAACGCGTAGGGAAGTTTTAAAGGGATTATTCCGTGTGTTGACGCTTTCTGCTGAATAAAGGACTCTTCTGGGAAGTGGGAGTCCGCCTGTCATTGTGTGCGCCTCTGCATGTGGATGCACTTTGGACGATATATACCGGCCTGTCCAGGTCGGGGGGGCAGCACCACCACTATGATTGTATGGACTGTGGATTTTGATATCAGGGTCCGTAATGCAGGATGGCAGTGCGTGGATTGAAAGCGCCATACACACGGAAGGCTCCATTGGGAGTTACACGTGGAGTATGCTAAGGCAGAACCCACTCAGGGTCTTATTGTAACAAAAGAACTGCATGTCCCAGAAGCCCAATGAACAAGAAAGTCCATCAGAGGGCGATATAAAGGGTAATCAAGGGACACACCCTTTTCGTATCACTGAGGGCGTGTCGTTAATAAAAGCGCACTGGATAAGAAGTGAATTTTGAATGCCTGTTTTCACTTAAGCCCATGAAGAACAGGCGTTGAAGCCTCGAAACGCGTTGGCATGAGGACACTATGGGGCACATGAGAGGCAGGCTGCAGCGAGGCTAGAAGATGCCTGAGGGCCAGAAGGGCTGTCGAGTGCTCTTTCAATGCTGGGGCAGATTGTTGAACAAAATATCCACACGGCGGCTCGCCGTGGAAATGAGCACCATTTCATGTAAGTGGAAGACTGTGGAAAGAAACATGTTCTCTCTATGAAGCACAGCGCTTCAATTGCATATAGAAGCCTGCCTTAACTTTGCCTACCTAAAAGGATGAACAAATGCTTTAAATTTTGAAAAAACGGGACACTCAACCTACGAAGGTAATAATGATATTCACTTCAAGGGACCACGATTCCCATAATGCCTTGAAAATAAAGATTGCACTAAGCCAAGCCCACTGAGGGCGTGTCGTTAATAAAAGCGCACTGGTTAAGAAATGGATTTTGAATGTCTGTTTTCACTTAACCCATGAAGAAGAGGCGTTGAAGCCTCGAAACGCGTCGGCATGAGGACACTATGTGGCACATGAGAGGCAGGCTGCAAAGAGGCTAAAAGATGCCTGAGGGCAAGAAGTGCTGTCGAGTTCTCTTTCAATGCTGGGGCAGATTGTTGAACAAAATATCCACACGACGGCCCGCCGTGGAAATAAGCACCATTTCATGTAAGTGGAAGGCTGTGGAAAGAAACATGTTCTCTCTACAAAGCACAGCGCTTCAATTGCATACAGAAGCCTGCCTTGACTTTGCCTACCTACAAAGGATGAACAAATGCTTTAAATTTTAAAAAAACAGGACACTCAACCTACGAAGGTAATAATGATATTCACTTCAAGGGACCACGATTCCCATAATGCCTTGAAAATAAAGATTGCACTAAGCCAAGCCCACTGAGGGCATGTCGTTAATAAAAGCGCACTGGTTAAGAAGTGGATTTTGAATGCCTGTTTTCACTTAAGCCCATGAAGAAGAGGCGTTGAAGCCTCGAAACACGTCGGCATGAGGACACTATGGGGCACATGAGAGGCAGGCTGCAGCGAGGCTAAAAGATGCCTGAGGGGAAGAAGTGCTGTTGAGTGCTCTTTCAATGCTGGGGCAGATTGTTGAACAAAATATCCACACGGCGGGCCGCCGTGGAAATGAGCACCATTTCATGTAAGTGGAAGGCTGTGGAAAGAAACATGTTCTCTCTACGAAGCACAGCGCTTCAATTGCATACAGAAGCCTGCCTTGACTTTGCCTACCTACAAAGGATGAACAAATGCTTTAAATTTTAAAAAAACGGGACACTCAACCTACGAAGGTAATAATGATATTCACTTCAAGGGACCACGATTCCCATAATGCCTTGAAAATAAAGATTGCACTAAGCCAAGCCCACTGAGGGCGTGTCGTTAATAAAAGCGCACTGGTTAAGAAGTGGATTTTGAATGCCTGTTTTCACTTAAGCCCATGAAGAAGAGGTGTTGAAGCCTCGAAACGCGTCGGCATGAGGACACTATGGGGCACATGAGAGGCAGGCTGCAGCAAGGCTAAAAGATGCCTGAGGGCAAGAAGTGCTGTTGAGTGCTCTTTCAATGCTGGGGCAGATTGTTGAACAAAATATCCACACGGCGGCCCACCGTGGAAATGAGCACCATTTCATGTAAGTGGAAGGCTGTGGAAAGAAACATGTTCTCTCTACGAAGCACAGCGCTTCAATTGCATACAGAAGCCTGCCTTTACTTTGCCTACCTACAAAGGATGAACAAATGCTTTAAATTTTTTTTAAACGGGACACTCAACCTACGAAGGTAATAATGATATTCACTTCAAGGGACCACGATTCCCATAATGCCTTGAAAATAAAGATTGCACTAAGCTAAGCCCACTGAGGGCGTGTCGTTAATAAAAGCACACTCGTTAAGAAGTGTATTTTGAATGCCTGTTTTCACTTAAGCCCATGAAGAAGAGGCGTTGAAGCCTCGAAACGCGTCGGCATGAGGACACTATGGGGCACATGAGAGGCAGGCTGCAGCGAGGCTAAAAGATGCCTGAGGGCAAGAAGTGCTGTTGAGTGCTCTTTCAATGCTGGGGCAGATTGTTGAACAATATATATATATATATATATATATATATATATATATATATATATATATATATATATATATATATATATATATATATATATATATATATACACAAAGTACTATATGCACAGTACCACATTTCACTTGTCACAGCACCAGACTGCACGCACAGCAGTTGCCACAGCAGCACCAGATTGCACCCAAAACACTTGCCACAGCATTACCAGCAGCTAAACCCACATCACTTGCCAAGTGCACCTTGGCAGTGGCACTGGATGGCATCCACATCATTCACCAAATATAATCCCACATCACCAGGTATAACCCCACCACACTAGATAATAAATCATATAACCCCCAATGTCCCCATGGTGGCACAAAATATAAACCCACTGCTTTCATCATGACTCTTTCTCCTGCTTTTGTCTCATTTTTTTTCTGCTCTATCCTTCCTCTCCCCCAGTTTTTCTGACTGCTTTCTCCTGCTTTTGCCCCGGCCTCAGTTCCACATTTTGTGATTACAAGCAAATCACTTAATCTCCCCATGGCAGCCCGCATTTACTTGGCTGCCTGTCCACCTCCCTCTGGTCGCTGCTTGCCCCGCTGAACTCTGTTGCATAGATCCCCTCCTCCACGACTCTATTTTTCACATTGTTTTGCGCAGTTTTATGTAGTTCCAACGCCACACAAGCACCACTAGTTACTTTTTAGTGTAGTTTTATATAGCCCCGCCAAAAACCAAGAACACCCAAAGGTATTGGAGCGCTTTACATAAGCACCAGTTACTTTTTTTTGTGCAGTTTTAAAAAACGCCAACACTGCCCAAAGGTAGTGGAGCACTTTACATAAGCACTAGTTACGTCAGCGCATGGCAGCTAATTGTGTGCCAGCGCTGGGGAGAGCAAAGGGATCGGTCATAACCTTGTAGATATGACGCATCCCTGTGCTTTGAAAGTGCTGCAGCGTGGTGCAGCCAAAGGACTTGTGGTACCGGGCTATGCCACTTTCTTGTAAATGAGGCCCTGGGTGTTTTTGAATGCTGGCGAAATTAGAAGGCAACACGCAACAATAGAAACAAATCCGAACCAGCACAAGTCCATTAAATATAAAACAGAATTTCAAAACTCGAACAAGTGAACACTTTTAGTGTAGAAAAGAATATGACCATTTGTATATGATCTATTCAATATACCAATCTTTAAATAATTGTATCAAATACAACACTTATAAGGCTTTTGCTTAACTATGAAAGTGGATGCGTAATTCTTTAGCCTGTTAAACATCATCGGGACTTGAAGTTGAAGTGTGGTTGAGACATTTCTCGAGTGTATATGGGCAGCAATTTATCAATTCTGAGCTATCATGCCCCATCCTGCTATTGGAATGCGTTGATCTGCACATTCCTGCTACCCTCGTGCTTTGCTGTAAGCCCATGCGCACTATCGATGTATTCATGCATTTGCATTGTAATGTTTATGTTGTATTCATAAAGTGTATAAAAATCTGTATTTGCATTGTTTTAGTATTTGAAGGTTTATAGATTTTAGCTAAATGAATTATTTCTATTTCAACTTCTTCAAAGAGCGGGTGATAAGTTTAAATTTCTCTCAGCTGACCACCCAGTTCGTTGTTGCTTTGAATACAGTCTTGAGTGGTTGGTTACAAGATTGTGTCTCCGAGGCCAATTAGAAGTGCATTGTGCCCTTCAATACGTCAATGAAATCCTGCACCGTATTTGTTTTTGTATTGTTTATTGTCCATTGGTCTATAGTAACATGCTCATGCTGTTAGATTTGGGAAAAAAGTTGAGAACTTTGTTTTCTTGGAAGAATATGGGAGAGAAATAAGGCGGAAAATTCCTAATTCACCTTAATGCAAAGACTTTAACAACCTATGGGTGCACTCTGAAAAAAGTCTGTGTCCTAAAACCACTCACTTTTTGCACTTGGAGTCAAGTCCACAACCTGAATGGACAATAGATGCACTAGAATTGTATGATTTTGAGTGGTAGGCACTTTTTGAGAATGTTTAATTTCTCTGTTAGGCCTTCATAACAAGTGGCCCATTTATTCCTTTATGGGACAAATTGGCCAAAACGGGATCAAAGGTTGTGCGGTGGACCCGCATCAGTGCCCCTAGGTGTGGGAATCCCACGCATTTTACCAGAGACAATCATCAATGTGGCACAGCAGGACTCGGGAGCTGGGGATCCGGGTTCGAGTCTCTGAGTCTCTGCATCGAGCAACATCCTATGAGTCTGGGCAAATCACTTAATCTCCCGGTGCCCATGGACACAGTGCTTAATTTGTAAAAACAAAATGAGTGCCAGGGCCCTCGTCAGGAGGCCACAGCAGTTTGCACCACACATTGCCCCTGCCAGCTCTGCCAATGACAGTACTTACACAACTTCTAACCATAACACTGCTACAAATGTGACAATTCATACTGTTCGAGGCCCCCAAAGCTATAAGAATGACTTGGGTGGCAGGTATAAGTTGTTTTTAATGTAGATTGAATTAATAAACAACGATTTTTCCGCTCCTCTTTAAATACACAAACAGTGCCATCATGTGTCAGCTGTCATAAGTGCACTGGCAATTAAATGCAGGTGCTGTCAATTAAGTGCTGGTGCCGAGCGCGGAAACCACCCGCTCAAATTAAGTACTGCATGGACAGCCCTGGATACCCTCACAGGTAATAAGGCGCACTATATAAAAGTACAACCTATAACCATACCTGGAGGACTTTGTCCTCCGTATAAGGACTGAAATTGCTAGTAAACATGCAATGTTCAAAGAGATTTCTGATAGGCTATGCTAAGTATTTTGCACCTGTGCGAATGAGGAAACCAGATGCCTGCCAAATATGTAGCACCTAGAAGACCACAATTTAAGTCCTCTTATTGTCTTTGCCACTGCGAGTATGCAAATCTCCAATAACTTATGCAGCCAGGAGCGTGTCAGCCCTACCAACCGGACCTAGCTACTGAAGGTTTTCTCAGTTGTTTTATTTTTGGTATTAGTTTGTTGGGACGTTAATGCTGAAAATCCCCTCAAACATCAGTGATGCTCCTAAGCAACCCCCATGGGTGTGCCCTGAAAGTAAACCTTGATTAGACTCCACTCTGAAGTCTTAATAGGGTGACCTTTCATTATCCCCTGTCCACACGCACTGGTTGCGGTCAGCATAACATATTTTTTGTGGTGCAATAGCTACAGAAAGGGGTGCTAGCACGTTGCATCTTCTAAGTTTAGACCAGTCGTTAGGGTGGACAAGGGCTGCTCGTTTTGTTTGGCATATCTGTGAACATTATGAGCATAGCCTTTTGCAATATTGACTGGAATCACTGAAATTTGTGTAACTTCCTAACGAATGACCTGCCACTATTCATATCCGTTCACAATCACATATTTTTGTAAAAATGATGGGTGCAAAATGGAAGCCGAATGCTTCAAACAGAGGACCACCCCATCGCCGAATTCCCCATTCCCTGCTGGGTCTTTGTTTCCCAGGCTATCTAGACAGAATACACATGCTTACTACAGTCTAATGGAAGGCAGAGCCATCAGAAGAGGGGGCAGAGTGAGGATATGCATTTCTATGTTCCCACGCTCGTGCTAAGACATTAGTTATATATTTTGAAGCAAGCCTTTCCTGTTTATTAATCAAGAGTCTGCCAGCGCAGCTATTACATTAGGTAATGTCTGATGCTTTAGCTGTCATGTTTTCTTTGTCACAGGCTGGACAACTTAGAAAAAATCCCTGATCTCCTTCACCAGTAAATGTTGACTTCAAGGGATGTTCCCTCATCTCTGTGAAACTGATGCCAGCTTTGGTAACACAGCAGCTCTTCTAGTTCTCAGTGGGGCAACCCCTTCTTTGGTAAAGAAGAAACTGGGACTGAAACAGAGTAGGGTCGATCAATTACCACAGTATAGCATACTTTACTTGAACACTGCTTTTGTGTCACATATTGCATGTAACAATTATTTTACAGAGGAAATAGCAATCATATTGGACACACAGGTCATTCAGTGTGGGACCCTGCATGATATTTTTCACCTGGGCCAAAAACACATTTTTGCGTATCTACATGGTAACTTAGGCACTAACCATCAAAAGGCCCTCTTGATACAAGGCTTTTAGAAAAGGCATCTCTGAGTAGGAAACCCTTTCTAAACCTGATTGGCTGGACCTTTCACACTCAGCTAAAACGCTTTACTCTGAGAGGCAGTGCATCAAGAGCCAACTATCTGATGCTGTGCATATATGCTGGAGCCTCCCTCCAGCTTGTTGATTATATTCTGGATTTAGACCTTGGGTGCCCTTTCTGTTGTGATTACTTTTAGACTGTGAAGGTGAACTATAAGGAACAAGCCTGCATGCCTGTGCTGAGATTCAGCTGGCCTGTCCGGCTCCCAATCTTGCCTAACTAGAAGCTCATAGCCGGCCCCAGGAGACCGAATATAAGAATACAATAACTTGAAGCCCTCCCTACCCGTCACCTGAGACCAATGAGGCCTGCCAAATTAAACTACCAGTACAAGTCAGGTAAACTTAGTTGTGGCTTTATATGATGAGCACGCTTAATCACTGCAAAGACCTTTATTATTGTGCTTCAGCATTAGACCTTCCTGCTACTACAGTAGCATACCTGCGTGTTTCATTAAGAGATCCCTGTGTGGTCTGAGGCAAATCCTTTGCTTCTGTGGGCTTACACCCATTTCTGGGGGTCACCGTGGCCTACCTCATTCATATTCAAGGCTGGTCTCCTCTTTGTGAAGAGTGGCTGGCCCAAAGCCTCTAGGGCACAAAGGGATCAGAGGTAGTGAGATAATCCCATTACGGGCATCTGACACCACTAATGCTAATGCTAGTAAGACTTACCTTCCTGGATCCAGTAAAATCACTTTTTGAAATCCAATACACTGTTCATTTTCTTTGCATATAATCAGAACACTGTATAACCATTTTGCCATATTTCTCGCTTTGATTCTGATATTTTCATTCACAGACACAAGGGTCCTGAAGAGTAAAGGGTGCAAACTGGAAATAAAGTCTCTCAGGTAAGTTGTGAATATTGTGGTCCTCCATGTTATTGTGTGCTTATTATAGTCAGTTAGTGTATGTTTTTGAACACTGCCTAATCTTTCCGAAGTTTCCATAACTGCATTGTTCTGCAGTATTTAACTTTAGCATCCAGGGCTGTGCCGTTGTTCGCTGTTATTCAGCTATGTTATGTTAATTTGTATAGCACATTAATCACCTGAGAAGGTATCCAAGCACTTGGGCAGGTGAGTAGGTGTGTGGACCCCAAGGGGCTAATACGAAGAGCCAGGTCTTCAGCTTCTTGTGGAACTCAAGAAGTGAGGAGGAGGCTCTGATGTGTTGAGTGAAGTCATTCCATGTCTTGGGTGTGATATAGGAAAATGAGCGACTTCCAGTGTTGCTTTTGCAGATGCAGGGAATTTGTGCGAGTGAGAGTGAGGCAGAGCATAGGTGTCTGGTGGGTTAGTGAAAGTGTATGCGGCTGTTCAGGTATTCTGGTCCTATGTTGTGCAAGGTTTTGTATGTGTGCGTGAGAAGATTGAATTGGGTGCGCTTGTGAATGGAAAGCCAGTTACGCTTCTTGAGGTGCGGTCTGATGTGGTTGCTGCGTGGAAGGGTGAATATGAGTCTTGTAGTGGTGTTCTGTATGGTCTGGAGTCTGTGTAGGAGCTGCTTGGAGATTCCGTCATAGAGAGTGTTGTCGTAGTCCAGCCTGCTGTTGATGAGTGTTTGCTTGACCATCCGTCTAGTGCTCTGAGGCAAACATTTGAAGATCTTTTGTAGCATGCGTAGGATGTGGAAGCAGGAGGTGCACAGTGTGTTGGTTTGAGCTGTCATGTTGAGCTTGTCATCTAGGATGATCCCTAGATTTCTTGCCTGGCCTGTGGGTGTTGGTCTAAGTTCCAACGGCCACCAGGTGGAGTCCCATGTGGAGGTCTTGTTGGCAAAGACAAGTACCTCTGACTTTTCCAAATTGAACTGCAGGTAGTTGGTTCGCATCCAGTCTGCTACCACGGTCATGCAGTTAGTGAAGTTGGTTCTGGTGGTAGCTGTCTTGTCCATCAGGGAGAGGATACGTTGAGTTTTATTGCTGTAGGAGATGATGGTAATGTCTTGTGATTGGATGATGTTGACAAGAAGTGTCATGTATCTTTTGAAATGGGTGGAGCTGAGGGATGATTCCTGTGGGACTCTGCATATCAATTTCTTGGTCTCTGATGTGGAGGGTGTCAACCTGACCCTGTGTGTTCTTCCAGTGAGGAAGGAACAGATCCATTTGAGAGTAGATCTTTGTATGCCAATCTCTTGAAGTTTTCTGATGAGGGTATTATGGGAGACAGTGTCGAAAGCTGCACAGAGGTCGAGCAGGATGAGGGCTGCGTTTTCTCCTTGATCCAGGATAATTTGAATGTCAGTGGGGACAGCGATGAGTGCTGGTTCGGTGCTGTAGTTCTTTCTGAATCCTGATTCAGTGCTGTCTAGAAGATGATGAAGTTTGAGGTGGCTTGTGAGTTGCTTGTTGATGGCCTTCTCAATCACTTTGATGGCCTTCTCAATGAGAGGGGAGCAGGGTGATGGGTCAGAAGGTGGTCAGTTGATTTAGATAGGCTGTGGGCTTCTTGAGGAGGGCGTTGATTTCTGCAAGCCTCCATTCATCCGAGAAAGTGGCAGACGTGACAGAGGGTGGTGGTAATTGGTGATGTTTCCAGGTTGTAGATGTAGTGGGGGCGTGGGTCATTTGGGGCCCCTGAGTGGATGGTCCCCAAATTGCCACTGTGTTGTTTCTGGTGAGGGTTGTCCATTCGGTCAAGTTAGCGTGTTGGTTGGTGGTGGGTAGGTTAGCAACAAGTTCTCTGGGGTTGGGTTGGTGTGCAAATTTGCTGTAGATGTTTGTGATTTTGCTGGGGAATAAGTTGGATAGGTTGTTACAGAGTTGTTGGGAGGCAACAATGTTGTTGACAGTGGCTAAGGGTCGGGTGAAATCCTTAACGATCAAGAAGATCTCACTGAAGATGTTGGAGCTTCCTTCAATGTGGTCCATTAGTGTTTTTTTTCACTCTTATTTGCTGGTGAAAGCGTCTGAGTGCAGCCTTGTAAGTAGTTCTGCCGGTGGTGTGGTGGCTGGCTCTCCATTTCTTGTCTAGCTGTTTACAGTGTTGTTTGGTGTCTCAGAGTATTTCTGTGTACCAGCTGACCTGCTTGCTTGATCTAATATGCTTGTTGGGTTTGATGGGCGCGAGAGAGTCCACCAGTTCTTGATCCAGTTGTTGATGTCCTTGTTGAGGTTGTCTGTTGATCCGTGCAGAGGGGGCTGAGGTTATCTGCTTCTGTAATTTCCCCCCATCTGTTGCTTGGAATGCTGAACCTGGTAGGCGTGTTGACTTGAGGTGTTTTGATTTGGAAATGGATGATGGAGTGGTTGGTCCATGTGAGTGGTGTGCTGTCGCTTGTGGTGAAGATGGGTTCCAGTGTGTGTCCTGTGGTGTGTGTTGGGTCTAGGATGAGCTGGGTTAGTCTGATGTTGCTCCAGCTTTCAAGGGGTGCAGTGGAGCAGGGGTCGTTTCAGTCTTCCAGGTGAAGATTTAGGTCACTGAGGAGAATGAGCGGAGTGACGAAGTTGGTGATGAGGTTGGTAGAGGTGGCTTGTGGCCTGGGTGGTCGGTAGGTCAGTGTTCTGTTCAGGGTGAAGTTTTTGGAGATGTGCAACTTAAAGTGCAGCTGTTTCATGAATGGGTTGGCGTTCTTTGTGGAATTAATGATTATGAATGATATTTAGTGTTGATATTCTTTAGCCCAGTTTTTACTGCTGTATTGTGTTGCAATACTTTTTGATTGTGTATTTTTTGTGTATGTTCTAGCATTTGATTTCTTGTTTGCACTGAAATCTATTCGTTGGTCATACTTTCTTGGAAATGCAAGAGATGTCCTCTGGGCCGGAA
Organism: Calotriton arnoldi; assembly: GCA_963921515.1. Taxonomy (NCBI): domain Eukaryota; kingdom Metazoa; phylum Chordata; class Amphibia; order Caudata; family Salamandridae; genus Calotriton; species Calotriton arnoldi. The sequence goes on along the minus strand of CAWUFW010000089.1, from coordinate 3,768,054 downwards.
GACATCTCTTAATTTGGAGGGCCGACTTACCACAATACCTCGATATGGTAGGAGTAATGGAACTCCGCCATGGTGAGGGTGCATAATCTGTCTGCCAAACTCTCAGTCAGCCCCCAAGTATCTAATGCCCCAGTTAGGCGGGAACACTACTACTGTCAATTTTATAGTACTTTTTGGTCCATACAACCATACACACTGAAGAAAACGCTTAACAGTCGATATGCCAGCAAGATCTTATACTAATATCTGAAGAAGTCTTTATGTCTCCATATCTGTTTTACTTTGGCCTTTTGACTTCTCTGAAGCATGTGTGGACTACTGGTTCCTGCTTGTCTACTAATGGAAAAAGCATTCAGAACTTAGGGAGATGTTTGTGAAACATCTGGTCAGGGAGTACTCATTCGAAACTCAGTTTGCCAATCCTATTACCCCTGGTGCATGCTACCCACTTTAAATATTATTTAGGAAGGCAAGTGGGGTAATTACCAGCACCAAGGCAAGTCTGACCTTTGTTGGATTGGTGAGTATTGGTTGTATTGCCCAGAACCATGTAGTCTGAGATTGGTAGAGACATCTATGTGGCTTGGCAATCTTATGGATACTGAAACTGAAGAGTTTGACTAATTTAGACTGTTGCATACAAATTATTATGGGTGTGGAGAGCTAGTGGTTTTTGTTGTGATCACACTGTTTATCGTTCTTTTCACTTACTAAAGAATAAAGCAGTAGTCCTTTTAAGATGTCACACTGACAAGTGGCTGTGAGCAAAGTGATTTGTATAAATAGAGAGTCAAGGGGGGCATTAACAGTTCAGTGATTACATAATGAGGGGTTTATTAATATCACCAGAAGCCTTGTTTTTGGGCAGCATATGTTTTGTCCTCTAATGGGACTTTATTGATTTTTCATAATTGCTCCAGGATTAATCTAAAACTTTATAGATGAGGAATATCAAAGAGTTCTCTCCGGTTATAGAGGTTTCTGAGTAATCTTGTTTCATTAACATAATGAGGACCTAAAAGCATGTGAAAAGCAGTACTAACACGCCAAAGTGCCCCCTGTTATGTCTAAATGTAAGATTGGGAGTGCAGCTGTTGGAAGCCTAGCAAAAGAAACTCGACTTGTCACACAAATGTCATCATGTTTCTGGTTTAGTTTTGGGAAAAAAGGGACAGTATTCTGCATGGCCCCCTCCTACCCACTTCAGTTCCCTAGCCACTAAACTACTGACTCCAAAAGGAGTAACCTTTCTATTACAGAGCATAGTCCAAAGCTCAGGATTGGAGAAAGTAGTATCATAATTTCTGTACATTTTTCCATATATTGATCGTCTTGGGCACTGCAAATTCCGGTGCCACCAGACCCCAAAGTGGGACCTTTGCTTTTAAGAGGAGTTTATTTTTTAAACGAAGAGGGGATGAGCAACGTTTTTTTAGGCCAGGGGCAAATGATTCTGAGGCTGAGGAGAATCTCCGGAATTCATTTCGAATGATGATTGAAATAATTACCTGCCCTAAACTGGAAGGCTTATTTGAGCTATGACATAGTATCTCTAGTAAATTTATGACAGGTTACAAGGCTAAATCAGCATTATAAAAGTACACTTGTGTGCCTCCCTCTTGCCTGAATTCAAGGGGCCAGACACAGAAAATTCCCAAAGGTATCAAATAAAGAGTCCAAGGTACATATAAATAGTTAATGGTGCATATTAGGCAATGGGAAACGGACTTAATTTGGGTGACCGATATTTTAATTATTTTATTAAAATCCATTTACAGAGGTGAGCTGGCAGCTCTTTATCTAAATCCACACATTATACGAATGATATCCATACTAAGCATAGCAGGCTCTTTTTGACATGAGTCTGTAATCACATGGTTCATGCATATTGAAAAGTATTATCAGTAATTTCAATGATGAATGTTTGCCACTCAGCAAATATTTCAGATACATTTCTTTCAGCCCTATCATAGCACTGTAATAAAAGGATTCTTTCGTGTTCATAGAGCGCTCGACGCTCTTAAAACTGTAGGGGTGCATTATATTCATGTACGAACTGCACTCGCATATATTCTAATGTTTGTTTGAACTTTATGCATATTAGAACGAAGTTTATATATCATCAAATTAAAATCAGTGGAATGAAATTGTGATATTATTTACAGGATTGATCAGCATTTCAAACGTATTTAAAGAAATCATGTAACTATGCACGTAGATAATGATTATTAGGTAAAACAAATGTATTCACTGCTATAAGAGTCATATAGAGGCTTGTGTAACGAGTGCACATTAAAGAACGTTCTTAGATTAGCCAAATTGTAGGCCTAACCTTTGTTTTCTTAAGTTTCGTTTCTCCGAGTTTGCTCACGAGTTTGGAGCTAATTAAAATGTATGTGTGTAGAAAGTTTCTCTTTCGCCCCTACTGCAGGTGCAGGAATTTGACCTCGTTATTTTAGATTTAAGAAGATACATGGGAGGAGAGGAATGTCTTTCAAGAACTTGAACAGAGAAAAGGGAGGACACCTTCCGTGCCTGGTGAAACCTGGGAACCAAGGTCGGTGAACGCGACTGCAAAATTAATTGGAGTTTGAGGAAAATTACTCAAAGAAGGTGTTCATGGAATACTGTACCATGTGACCTGTTAGGGGTGTAACTTTGTCTTTTTGTATTGGGCACAGGAACAGATTTGCAGGACTTCTGCTTTTGACTGAGGAAGGAGAGCATCTTAGAACGAGCTCTGTAGCTTTAAGCTACTTGACCCATTTAACGTGAGTGCACTTCTTAGGAAGTCAACACGTGCTGACACCTTTTGGGGAAATTCTTCTGGGAAATTAGGAAAGGATGCCACTCTAGAGGTAGAGTAGGGACAGATTATTCTTTAACTTGGAAATACAAATAAAAAAGGATTTGGACGCAGTGTCTTTACTCGGCTGTGTTCTGATTTTGGAATTCATTGTTCTGTGCCTATTGTGCCGTATGAATTATATTTGTACATTGGGCTCTGTATTAGTATTCATGTAAATTTACACCTTGATTCTGAGATGTGTCTATATTCTGTTGTTTCTGGCTCTGTAATAAATCCACAAAACCTAAATTCTGAGTCCGTAGTCCTTTAGCTGGATGGGAGGGGAAATATATAATTGGTAAGTTGTTTTCTTCCCTCCACACTTCTTAGAAGGCAATAAAGACCTTCGGCCAGGTATTTCTAAGTAAATTTAGGGTATGGAGTCCGGCCCCATCAATTGGTAGCAGAAACGGATGGTTGCCTCTAGAAGTGAGGGGAGATCTTAGAAAATCTAGAACACAATTAGACCTACAGAGCCCCGAAAGAGAGCCCATGACTGAGAGCAGAGGACGGCGGGTGTTGACGGAGGTGGGTGGAAATTGATAGTGCGGCGGAGACAGCGGCAGCGTGAGTATGACCAGTGAGGTGTGTGTAGATTGCAGTGAATTTATTGTGTGATGTCTTGCGGAGTTGGAATGATAGTCAAGTGAACATGAGTTTATTGGTTTACTGGTCCGAACATGTGCGGACCAGGAGGTTTTTGGAAAACGGACTCAAGAGAAGCCCAAGATCAAGGGATAGCTTTGTACTGTAATTGTCTGATCATTGATGTGGATGTCGTGGAGCGCTATCGACTGCTCACTTGGGGTAGGGAACTTTGTGTGAGTGGATTTAATAGAGTCACGTGTGGAAAACCTCAGGCCAGGGGTGGACCACAGTAACTCGAGTGACTGACGCAGGTCATGTGTCGCGGAGTGTGAATGTTCTTGAGTGAGTGTATACTATTCATCTTGTAGATGACAGACAACTACTTAGGTTTTATGTAACTGTAAGTTACTGTGGCTGCCTGATAGGTAGTTACATAGGGGCACATGCATCAATGTAGGCTTTTGCGATTCCTTAATTGTGGTTACCAGAAGCCCTTACGGTGTCGGTTACCATGGGACCCGTAGACTCGATATACAATCGGAGTATGGGAGAAAGTGGGAGTCAACAGCAGACAGGAATGGGAGAGGACACTATCTCTGGAGGAAGCCTTACCATGGGGACAAGTGCACCCTTGAGGCCTGTGGAGGCTAGTACCCCATTGCCAGCGACGGCAGACCCTTCAAGGGTGGGGACAGGATCAGAAATGAGGCAAACAGGGGCACTGGCAAATTCTAGGTCAGAAATAAGAATGTGGGTTCCACCAGTAAGGGAGACTATGAGGAGTTCAACCAAAATAGGAATGAGACAAGAGGCATTTAGAACACGACCTGGGTTTTCAAATGTTGGATCGGAAAGTCGATTGAGGAGTCAGAGTTGTGAGAGAGAAGGCCGGCCCATTGTTCAGGTTGAGGGGACGGAGTAGGGTTGGAGAAGTCGAAGTTGTGATAGGGAGGGATCATGCAATGTGACAAATCGAGAAAGCATTGAGGTTGCAGTGAAGGCAAAGTTGTTGGACGCACTGAAATTGAAGGCAGAAGTAGATGAGGTGATCGATGGGAACCTGCCGCTGGAGAGAGTGGATCTATATGATCAAGATGAGTTGTTATTTGTGGCCAAAGACGACACTAGGAAGGCAAAACGAGTTCATGAGGCATTGGTTCAGTTGGCGCGGAAGTACGATGTGGATTTGACGAAAACGAAAATGTTGCAGGGAAATCACAGGTTAAATTACACTGACCAGGAATTGGAAGAGAAGAGAATAGTAGATTTGAAAGCTCATATTCGAGAACTAGTCATAGGAATGAGGGCATGGAAAGAGTTGGACCGGTGGGAAGAAAGGTGCCAAGAAAGGAATAGGAGACACTCCGCCTCCCGGAGGGGGGACGGAGAAAGTAGGAAATTTCCCATTCCGGGAGGTACAGAATGGAGGGTATGTGCATGTGCCTTGGAGAAGGGCTGATTTGGCATCTTTTACAAATGATTTCCCTCGGTTGAGGGAAAAGCCTGCGGAATGGTACAAACAAATAGATCGGTTTGTGAAGATTTCAAAAGTATTGTGGATAGATTTGAATACCTTATTTGACATTGTAGTCCCAGGAGATTTGTGGGCGGCATGCAAGATTGCAATTGAGTGGCCCACTGCAAAGCCAGCTGGAGATCCAGTAACTCAAGGTCCTTCATCGGAAGTGATGAAAAAATACGAGCAGGCGATTACATGGCTCCAGTCTAAAGTTGTCCCTCAAACCATTGATTGGCTCAAGATTGATCGTACCACCCAAGAGCCTAAGGAATCAGCACATGATTATTACGAGAGACTCCTATTGGCCTTTAAACAGCATAGTGGGCTGGATGCCCTTGAACAGAAAGACATGGGGCAGTTTGTTTCGAAATTTGTGTTAGGATTAAGAGCTGAGATCAGTTTGATGATCCAACAACATTTGATATGTTGGCAGAACAAATCAGTGGATGAGATTCTGCGTTATGCCAAGTACTGTAGCGATCAAGTAGAGTCCACACATAGGAAAATGAAGGATAAGCTGATGATGGTGCAGTTGAGGAATGCCGAAAGACCAGGCCTAATGCAGTGGAATGGAGGCACAATGGGTCGAAGGCAAGGGAGTGGTCGAGGAGCAGGTCAAAATATGACAGCTCATCCAGGACAGGAAAGGGGAAGAGGAATGGATACAGGGACAGGAGCTGAGTGGGTTAACCCGAGGAGGAATACTGCTTGTCATTATTGTCACAAAATAGGGCAATGGAAGCGTGAGTGTCGCTCAAATCCAGCTAATCAAATGCAAAATGAGAAAACTGTGCAGGTATCTGATGGTCTGAACACAGTGACTAGACCTAAGTCCATGTATGGGGGAGGTCCGGAGCCTCAGGTGCAGGTGCCTCAACCCCCAAGGATCTCCTCAGGAAATTATGTGTATCAACAGATGCCCTTCATTGAATTGACCGACAGTTCTGATTGGAACCCATTGCAAAGAAAGTGTAAGAGGGGGAGGAGGACTGCACCCTTGGAGCGGCCTTAGAGGTAGACCAGAGTGGACCATTTGTGGAGGCCGATGTCAATGGTCATCCCATTACGTTTTTAATTGACACTGTTGCAGCCCGTTCTACTGTAAGGTCAGCAGTGTTTCCCAACTTGTCACTTTCTGGACAATCGATCCAAGTGGTAGTAGTTACTAATCAGAAGATGACCAATCCTCTAACAAATGAGTTATCTGTGAGAATAGGAACCTTTCAGGATCGACACCAATTTGTGGTGTGGTATTCAAGTCCGGTTTGTCTGTTAGGACGTGATCTTCTGTGCAAACTAAATTGTATCATCTATTTTACTCCGAGGGGTATGGAATTACAGACCTGTGATGACGACGCTGCCTTTAAGGTGGCAAGTCAGAATTTGTGTGCATAAATGGTCATTGTGCTGACCAAAGGCGAGTTACCATTTGATTTGAGAGACTCTGTCTCTTCCGTGGTATGGGATTTTACAGGAGAGGAGATAGGTCTGATTCGAGGAGTCGAACCAGTTAAGATACAGGTCAAGCCGAATGCCGAATTCCCAAGGACGCCACAGTATAAGTTAACACCAGACACAGTGGAGGGAATTATCCCCGTATTTGAATCTATGATTACTCAAGGCATTTTAAAAGAGATAAGAGGAAGCCCCTATAATTCACCTATAATGGGGTTGCAGAAATCTAGTGGCAAGTATAGAGTAGTGCAGGACTTGCAAAGAGTTTATGAGACTGTGGTTCTATGTTGTCCTGTGGTACCGAATACAGCTGTAATTCTGTTCCAAATACCTTGTGAGGCTGAATGGTTTACGGTCATTGACCGATGCCAGGCATTTTTCTCGATATCTCTCCATGAAAAGAGCCAATTTTTATTTGCTTTCCTGCTGGAGAACCGTGTGTTAACATGGTGTCGTATCCCACAAGGGTATACAGAAAGTCCGTCTATTTACAATCAAATTTTGAAAAAGAATCTCAAGAGTCTGACCATGCCACAGAATTTGGTTCTCGTCCAATATATAGATGATCGTTTGGTCGCCTCAGAGACAGAAGATGCTTGTAGGATAGATACTGTGGCTCTGTTGAATCACCTGGCAGAGAATGGACACAAGGTGTCCCCAGGTAAGCTTCAGTACTGTTTGCCTGAGGTCCAGTATTTAGGGCATCGAATCGAAAAGGGAAAGAGGAAGGTGTCACCAGATCGCGAGGCAATTTTGCAAATTGGTACTCCAAAGACGCAGAAAGAAGTCCGACTGCTTTTGGGAATGGTCGGCTACTGTCGACAGTGGATCCCAAGCTTTTCCTTAAAGGCAAAACCTTTGTTAAGGTTAACACAAAAGGATGTAAGTGATCCGGTACCTTGGGATGACGACTGTTTGAGGGCCTTCCGGGAGCTAAGAGAGAGCTTATGTTGTGCTCCGGCCCTGGGAATGCCCGATTATAACAAAGCGTTTTCGCTTTTCTGCCATGAAAGAGAAGGGTGCGCATTAACTCAGACACATGGGGGTGCCCGCAGACCAGTGGCCTTTTGTTCAGCCACCTTAGATCCGGTGGCTTCTGCGTTGCCCCGATATCTCAGATCCGTTGCTGCAACAGGTGTCAGCATTGAAAGATGTGAAAGCATTGTGATGGGTCATCCACTTACGGTCTATCTCCCGCACTCAGTGGAACTCCTGATGATGAGAACCAAAATGCAGCATTTGACCAATAATAGGCTCACTAAGTATGAGCAAGTTATATTGGCATCTGAAAATGTTTCTTTGAAAAGATGCTCCATGTTGAATCCTGCTACTTTGATGCCATATCCACCTATTGAAGGAGAAGATTGTGAGGAGCATGACTGCCTAGATGTGACTGAGCTTTCTACCAAGCCCAGGCCCGACATTGTTGATGAACCTTTACCTGAATCTGATCTAGTCCTCTTTGTTAATGGTTCATGCTTAAGAGACAATGAGGGTTGTTTGAGAGCAGCTTTTGCTGTTTGTACTATCTCTGGAGTTGTGGAAGCTGCTTGTTTACAAGGAGTATACTCCGCACAAGTGGCCGAAATCATTGCCCTAATGCGCGCATGTCTCATCTCTGATCGAGTCCGAGTGACTATCTTCACCGACAGTCAGTATGGGTTCAGAGTGGTTCACGATTTCAGGGCAGTTATGGTCACAGAGGGGGTTCTTAACATCATCAGGATCTCCTATGAGGAATGGGGAATATGTGTGACAGCTGTTAGAAGCGTTGCAGAAACCCAAGGAAATAGCAGTGGTGAAATGTGCGGCACACGGGAAGGGGGAGGACTTTGTCACCAAGGGAAACCGCTATGCCGATGAAGTGGCTCGCTTTTGTGCCATACATGCTTGTATTTTTAATGGAGAATATGTAGGAGAGAGTACAGAAAAGACTGAGCTGAGCATGATGTTGGCCGTGGCTGATACCTGGGATGAGGTCAAACGACTACAAGTAGAGGGCCCCGAAGAGGAAGAAGCAGCATGGATTAGAGCAGGTCGTGAGAAAAGAGGGGATGGCATTTGGGTGTCAACGGATGAAAGAGCAGTGCTACCCAACTGTTTGTTGAGTCCTATGAAATGAAATATTCATGGAGCAGTACATCTTGGAAGAGATGCCATGGTGAGGGTATTTCGACAGAATTGGTTCAATACACGGTTGCATGTGTATGCTGAGGCAGTGTGTCATAGGTGTGTTATGTGTCAGCAAATGAATGCAGGAAAGAAAACTGTGGTTGCTCTGAGTCATATTGGGAGGTCAGGAGGTCCTTTCAATCGGATACAGTTGGACTTCATTGAGATGCCCAGGTGCAATGGATTGAGGTACGTTTTGGTGGTGGTATGTGTCTTTTCACGATGGGTAGAGGCTTATCCAACTAGGAAGTGTGACAGTCTTACAGTGGCAAAGTTGTTACTTAGAGAGGTTATCCCACGGTTCAGATTTCCGACCTCATTGAAATCGGACAGAGGAACTCACTTTCATAGTGAGATCATGAAGCTGTTGTGTGCCCCCTTACAAGTTGATCAGAGACTGCATTGTAGCTACAGGCAGGAGGCGTCTGGCCTCGTGCAGCAGATAAATGGGGCCATCAAGATGAGAGTGGTGAAGGTTTGCACATCGACGTCTTTGAAATGGCCGGATGCACTGCCCTTGGTGCTGATGAGTTTGCGTAGAACTCCAGATAGGAGGACAGGACTTTCCCCCCCACGAGATATTGATGGGGAGGGTGATGCGTTTGCCTGCAGTGCCAGCTACAGCATTGATAAACATCACCAATGATTTGGTTCTCGATTATTGCTTGGGATTGGCTGATGTGGTTACTTCTGTGTCTCACCAGGTCGAGGCTGCGACTGTACCCACCTCGAAAGATCTCCTGCACGACCTAAGCCTGGGGGACTGGGTTTTGGTCAGGCAGCACATGAGGAAGAGTTGCCTTGATGCACGGTGGCAAGGTCCGTACCAAGTGATCCTGGTTACTAGTACAGCTGTGAAGTACGGAGGCTTACAGAACTGGATCCACGCTTCTCACACCTGCAGAGTTCCAGCACCCTCGGAAGAAACAGCTCCTCTCGATCAAAGACATTCAGCTGAGAGTGCAAGTTCGGAAGAGGGGACAAGCCAAGCTGTGAGGGTTTCTACTGAAACAGACTGTTCACTGGGTCGAGCTGAAAGGGATCACGCTGCAAAAGATCCTAGTATAGACACTGAGGGAGAAGGAAACGTTGAATTCAAAATAGAGTCAGATTCAGCTTACCAAACGGGTGTGGAGAAGGCAAGGGTGGAGAGGAGAACAGAGGCTGGAAGTGAAACGTGGCCAGTGAGAAAAGAAAGATTGAATCTGAGGCTTATATCAGAAAAGGATCCCGCTCCCATCTCTGAAACTTCTGAATCGGAGCAAAGTGACACAGAGACAAGTCAAGAAGTCCTAAGGAGATCAAGAAGAGAACAAGTGCTGTGTTGAAAGTACGCTGCTCCCGAGTGGACATACCTGGTCACAGATGCAGGGGCCGGGGAGGTCCAGGATGCTGAGGTCTGGAAGAGTGAGACGCGGAGAGACCACACTGATTATTGACATTGAACTGTTAGTCCCAGGAGTCGAGGCTCTCGGGCTCTTGACTCTGATGGTACCTGATACTCCAAGGCTAAGTGGATTGCGTCTTCTGATCTTAAACCAGCTTTCCTTTCCAACGTTTGGCAAGAATTGGCAGCGTTTCGTATGGAGATCTTGGAACTTGTTGTAGATGCACTTGGCACTGTTTTGATCTATGATAAAAACTACCTGAATAAAGAAAAAGAAAGTACATAATCATTGCTCTAAAAGAAGATAACCTAGGCCTGAGTGGAAGAAGAATAAATTTAGGGATCTTTCAGTAGAAGAAGAAAGAGGGATAGGGATGGCTATTCATGAACTGTAGATTATCATTGCTGAACTGAATACGGAACAATTCTAAAATTCCAAAAGGAATCTAAAAAGGACTTTGTGTGCAGAATCATTAATAGAGAAGAAAAGACTTTGTTATTTCATTCCTGCTCCAAGTTGGAGAACTGATTCAATATGGAGTCTACAAATTCGAACCGCAGGCAGAAATGCATGATAGGTACACTCATTGTGGGGGTAATTATAGTCATTATCGTAGTGGTCATTATATCCGTGGTCGAGTCCAATGTTGTGGATGAAGGGGGACACCTACACCTTCTACACCAGACACAAGAGAGGGTGCATCAGAATCAGATGAGGACATGATAAAAGAAACTAGTCGTTTATTACATGTAGATCTCTCCAAGGGTGACTTTATGTTAAATGCGTACATAAGTTTGTTGTATGAATATGTGGACACCATGTACGCGAAGGATTGCTATGTGTGCATGCAGTTGCCAGCATCGGTAGAGGAGGACATTAGATAACATCATCTACCCCTGACCTATGGCATCACTTGTAGCGTGTTGCTGAGTATGTTTTATGGTAAAGCACATTTTGAATATTATTTTTCTAACTATGATGTAGTGCTCCCTGAGGTCCCCATACTAAAATATTTGAACAAATATGATTATTATAGGAAGGAAGACCGAATGTCAAAGTATTTCATGCCCACAGTAACCTTAGATACAGCATATGCTCATCAACACAATTTGACATGTATATTATCAGACATAGAAAAGAAATTCGTGGATCAGATAGAAGATAGGCATAGACAGTCGTTATTTAGGCCTGATCCCAAGCATGAGGTGATTCCATGAACCCAAGAGGAATTAGATCATAAGGCAAAGGGAAGTTCCGGTCTAATAGCTTTAGATTTGCAGCAAAAAGGGAAACTTTGCATTAGACAACCACAGACATATTATGACAAAATATTCGTAGGAGAGAGTGAATGTGAGCACATTTTCTTGATTGTGGAATCAATATAAAGGCGCTACTGGATAAATTGACCATAGTGCCCAATGTGTACTTTGTATGTGGAAGAAACGCATATGTTCGATTGCCTCCAAATTGGTATGGAACATGTTTTTTGGCTGTGGTATTTTCTAAAATATTCCATGTGGAAGATTTGTGGCCATTAGAGGGGAAACGATCACGTAGAGAGAAACGTGGTAGGAGTGCAGGAGAAATTGTTGGTGATGTATTTGGCGCAATGATACCGAGTTTGGGAGTGGTTCTGATTGATGTAAAGATTAGAAGGTTGTCACCACTAGTGGACAAATTGCCGGTGAACACGGCTCAAGCTTTATTGCTTGTTGATGGGGAGATGGTCTCTATGAGGGCCATGGTGCTTCAGAACCGTCTTGCGTTAGATGTATTATTTGCCAAAGAAGGCGGAGTCTGTAAATTGCTGAGGGTCCAACAGTGTTGCACTTATATCCCTGACAATAGTAAGGATTAAAAAAAATATATAAGTAACATCACTGAGATACACCACGACATACATGATTTGGCAACCAAAGGGATTTGGGATAAAATTGGGCAAGGATTTGGAAGGGTTGGAAGTTGATTTGGAAGTCTGGGACAAGGAATTATTGGTTACATTCTGAAACCTATCATAATAGTTGTGATCTGTATCATTGTATTGTTGGGTGCCTTTAGAGCTTATAAGTGGCACAAGGCAAGACAGGCTGAAAGTTCCCTTAGGAGACGGGAAAGGCAGATGGAAAGACTGCAGGACAGTCACTATCAGAATCTGAAGAATCTGGAGAAGTTCAGGCAGGGAAGACAGGCTACAACTTCTATTTAGGTCGGTCTTTTCTACGAGGAGAACATGACAAGGGAAAAGTGCTGTGTTTGGAGACACTAGTCATCAGAGGGGGGAGCTGATAGAGCGCTCGATGCTCTTAAAATTGTATGGGTGCATTATATTCATGTACGAACTGCACTCCCATACATCTAATGTTTGGTTGAACTTTATGCATATTAGAACAAAGTTTATATATCATTATATTAAAATCAGTGGAATGAAATTGTGATATTATTTACAGGATTGATCAGCATTTCACACGTATTTAGAGACATCATGTAACTATGCACGTATATAATGATTATTAGGTAAAACAAATGTATTTACTGCTATAAGATTCATATAGAGGCTTGTGTAATGCGTGCACATTAAAGAACGTTCTGAGGTTAGCCAAATTGTAGGCCTAACCTTTGTTTTCTTATGTTTCGTTTCTCCTCGTTTGCTCTTGAGTTGGGAGCTAATTAAAATTTATGTGTGTAGAAAGTTTCTCTTTCGCCCATACTGCAGGTGCAGGAATTTGACCTCGTTATTTTAGATTTAAGAAGATACATAGGAAGAGAGGAATGTCTTTGTAGAACATGAACAGAGAAAAGGGAGGACATCTTCCGTGCCTGGTGAAACCTGGGAACCAAGGTCGGCGAACCCGACTGCAAAATTAATTGGAGTTTGTGGAAAATTACTCAAAGAAGGTGTTCATGGAAAAGTGTACCATGTGACCTGTTAGAGGTGTAACTTTGTCTTTTTGTATTAGGCACAGGGACAGATTTGCAGGACTTCTGCTTTTGACTGAGGAAGGAGGGCATCTTAGAACGAGCTCTGTAGCTTTACGCTACTTGACCCATTTAACGTGAGTGCACTTCTTAGGGAGTCAACACGTGCTGACACCTTTTGGGTAAATTCTTCTGGGAAATTAGGAAGGGATGCCACTCTAGAAGTAGAGTAGGGACAGATTATTCTTTAATTTGGAAATACAAATGAAAAAGGATTTGATCGCAGTGTCTATACTCAGCTGTGTTCTGATTTTGGAATTCATTGTTCTGTGCCTATTTTGCTGTATTAATTATATTCGTAGATTGGGCTCTGTATTAGTATACATGTATCTTTACACCTTGATTCTGAGATGTGTCTATATTCTGTTGTTTCTGGCTCTGTAATAAATCCACAAAACCTAAATTCTGAGTCCATAGTTCTTTAGCTAGACGGGAGGGGAAATGTATAATTGGTAAGTTGTTTTCTTCCCTCCACACTTCTTAGCAGGCAATAAAGACCATCGGCCAAGGATTTCTAAGTACATTTAGGGTATAGAATCCAGCCCCATCAGTATAGAAATGTGTCATCGTAGTTTGAAAGGTGAATGTTTTCTGCTAAAGAACTTTTCGTTCAACCCTATCAACTTGGCCTGTAAGCTTTCCTTTCACACTGTGGGTCAAAGAAGCTCCTAAATATGGAACTCACTAAGGTATGTTGATGAATTCAGGCCATTAAGACAGAGGCTCTATTACTTCTCATCCCTGGTAACAACAAATACTGAAGTCAAATTGACTTTGGTCTCAGGAGCTTACCTAAAATATCACATTTACTATACTCAATCTGTTAACTGTACAATAATCCTCAGCTCCGCATAGGACTGAACAGAGGCTGTAATTGCTAGTGACCATGATGCTTTCATAGTCTCTGTGCCTAAAATGAGATTATAAATGTTATGTTATGTTAAGTGAATTTATAAAGCGCATGGCTGCCCCAACATCGGGGCGTCCCAGCGCTAGCAGACGGGGAGGCCAGGAGGGACGAACTAAGTGGAAGAAAAAAGCCAGGTTTTAATCAATTTCCTAAATGCCCAGTGATCTTGTGTGCTCCGAGCAGCAAGTGGGGTGGTATTCCATAGGGCGAGGGCCAGTGCCTTGAAGGAGCGTCCTCCCGCTCTCCGCCTGCGCACTCTAGGAGTACAGGCCAGGTGCAGATTGGCAGAGCGCAGAGCCTGCGACGTAACATATAGAGAACAGAGCCCTTGCAGGATTTGGGGGCCTTGACCATATAGGATCTTATGCGTGGTGAAGAGAGTCTTAAACTAGACTCTCTGTTCAATCGGCAGCCAATGAAGACGGCGAAGAAGATTGGAGGCGTGACAGTGCTTCAGTAGGGCAAAAAGGGTACGAGCTGCTGCATTCTGTGCCCGTTGAATTCTTGTGGTGACGGCTTTATTCACGCCAAGTAGGAGCCCATTACAATAGTCCAATCGAGACAGCACTACTGATTGGACAATCGTTTGGCGGATAGAAGCATCAAAGAATCCCAGGATGGGTTTCAGGCCGCGTAAGAGGCCAAAACAAGTCCTGCCACTTTTTTTGCGTGGTTCTCAAATGAGAGGGCATTGTCCATCAGGACCCCTAGGTTCTTAACTGACATTTTTGGTTGGGGAGGGGTGCCCAGAGCCCTCGGCCACCATTGGTTGTCCCATTGATGGGTATCACGACCTACCAGGAGCACCTCAGACTTGATGGAGTTCAATTGTAGGCAGTTATCTGCCATCCAGTCTGAGATGGCCAGAAGATCCTCTTGAAATTTCACTTGGTCCTGTTTAACGTTGTTAGCAAAGGTAAATACCAACTGGGTATCGTCAGCGTGCGATACCATATTGATGTTCCGTGCTTTAGCCAAGAGGGCCAATGGGCGGACATACACGTTAAACAGCGTGGGGCTCAAAGCAGAGCCCTGAGGGACACCACAGCTGAGAGGATAGACACTGGATCGATAGGGAGGGGCGTGGACCTGAAAGGAGCGCTCGGACAGGAAAGATGCAAACCAGGCCAGAGCCTTGCCTTTGACCCCAATCTCCCCAAGCCGTTGAAGCAAAATCTTATGGGAGACTGTGTCAAAGGCTGTGCTGAGGTCAAGTAAAATCAGTGCCGAGGTGTTGCCATCGTTAAACGAAGCCCGTAGCTGCTCTGTAACTGCCAGTAGAGTAGATTCCGTGCTGTGTCTGGGCCGGAAACCATTTTGTGATCCGTCCAGAGTCTCATTTGCTTCCAGATAATTGGTCAGGGCGATGTTTACATGGGACTCCATAATCTTAGCCAGATATGGGAGGAGAGAAATTGGGCGGAAGTTCTCTGGCAGAGACGTGTCTAACGTGGGCTTTTTCAGCAAAGGAATCGCCTTAGCGTGTTTCCATGATTTAGGGATCTCCGCAGTTTGGAGTGACCTGTTAATCAATTCCCGACCCTCAATCAAGAGGCTGTCATGAAATTTCCTGAAGAGGTCAGGTTTTAACGGATCGTCGGGGGAACCAGATTTGACGTTGGCTGCCAGAACATCCAAATCTTTAAGAGACATGGGTGGCAGATCTTGTAAGGAATAAGATATGGCTGTCATAGTGGGGTTCTCTGAAGGTTTGGGGACTCCCATCCTCGTTTCCAGGGCACTGTAGATGCATTCCACCTTATTGATGAAATGTTTGGCCAGTGACTCACATTGTGAATTAGCGGATATGATATTATTGGCCTCTGCCGGGAGTTTCACCATGTCTTTCAAGAGAGAGAAGATGGTTTTGGAGGGGTTGGGGCTTGACGAGAACAGATTGGCATAGAACGAAGCTTTGATCTTTTGGACTGGTTTGTGATAAGCTTTAATTGCTTTCCTATAAGTGATTTTTTCAGTAACATTATAGGCAGATCTCCAGGCCCGTTCTAAAATTTTGCATTTTTTCTTTTCCATGGTCAAGGTCTCGTTGTACCAAGCATGGGTTTGAGTACGCTTGGCACTGATCATTTTACTCGGGATACAGTGATCAAGCGTGTTGTTGATCCAGCCCCAGAAAGCACTGTCGGCTGCCTCTAGGTCAGTGGGCCATTCTGGGCGGGACAGATTTAAGGTAGATAAAAAGGTAGACGCGTCAAATTTGTGCCAAGGGCGCTTCAAGGAAGACTGATAAGGGGTGCGCATGGGGGTGCCTGCAGTGCAAAGGCACAGGGAAATAAGAGAGTGGTCCGTCAAGGTCAGAGGGAGGGGTGTATTGACTTCCAGAAGCTGGAGATTCGAAAATATCGGATCAAGTAAGTGACCTGCAACGTGTGTAGGTCCCTCCACTAACTGAGTTAGTTGGCAAGCACCCATGTCACTCAGGAAGTTGGTAATCTCCTGGGATTTGAGGCATTCCAAATGTAAGATACGATCTCCTAAAATGCTCAGATTGGCAGCTTCTAGGACGAGAATAGATACAGTGTGTGCTAAGGCTTCTTGAAAGGCCTTAGCAGGGCCTGGTGGACGATAGATAAGAAGCCCAGTGAAAGTAAAATTATGCGAAAAAGTAATTTTAAACAAAGCACTTTCGCAGTCTGAAATGGACTGAGGAATAAGAGTGCAGGAGAATGCTGATTTAACTATGACCGCTAGGCCTCCCCCCCTCCCGCTAGTCCTACTCTGTATATGTATCATGTAGCCTGCAGGAAGGGCCAAGGCAGGAATAGCCACAGAGTCTGCAGTTAGCCAGGTTTCCGTCAGGAATAATATATCAGGTGAGGAATCCTGTCGTAGATCAAATATTTCTGCATGGTGTTTTACAAGTGATCTGCAGTTAAGGCTATAGATGGTAAAATGTGTCGGGCCGGAGGCCTGATGGAATGGTTTGGATCCCGTCTCTACTCTAAACCCACATTTATTACACTGCCCTTGGGGAGTATCATGGTGCCATTTATAGTGTCCACAGGGAGCTTTCGGTTGAAGGGCGATTAGGAGTTCCCGTGTGAAAATTAGCCTATGGGAAGTCCCAGGGCCAGGGGTCATGGCGCCTGGTGACGTCCAGGCGCGGACAAGCGCAGACGGGCTTGCCTTAGGCGCGCCCGCTGTGCGCGTCCGCGGTGGCATTCCGGTTAAATGGTGGAGAGCGGCAGAGTAAGCCCGCCCCCTCCAAACCCCGGAAATTAGTCATCAACAAGAAGGCAGGACAACAAGGCCGAGTGTACGCCCTCCAATCAAACGGCACACAGCGGCGGTGGACCAGGGCAAAATACACGTGAAAAGTGCAAAGAGAATTAAAAAAATGCGTCAGGACAGAATACGAACAATAAAATCACTAGCAATGCTTGCAACACTTGTACAATAGTAAAACAATTGTTAAAATGAGACTCCCGTAGCCTCACCAAATGTTGTTTCAGTGTTTGAGTCTGTGGCTTGTCTCACATTTTGAAATTCATGCAGACGCTTCTTATCTCTCTGGGCTCACAAACACTCCATTCAATCTCTCATTTATTATGTTCTTCAAGTCAGCAGCTTGTCAGCTTCATGACAACATTTTTCCGCTGATGCCCGAGGGAATACTAGCAGTTTATCTGCAATAACAGAGTGTGACCCTCAAAGAGGTCCATTTAATGAAAATGGCTAGACCATTTAATCTACATCGCCTCCCTCCATCTTTTCAGCAACACAAGTAGGGCCCCAGGCCCTACTTTAAGGAGCCTGATTACGAGTTTGGTGGTCCCCGTGGTGGAGGTGCGGTGGTGGTCGGGGACTGCCGCACAAGCGGTCTGACTGCCGTATTACGATTACAGCGGTTGGACCGTTTTGGGACCGCTGCAACCGCCAGGGATCCACAGTTCCTGGTGGTCTTGCTGCAGTCTGGGTAAGCAATATGCTTGGCGGTGCTGCTGCGGCACCGCCAGCCAGCCGCTTTTTTTATGACGGTGAGCCCGCCATGACAAGGCTAACAATGAGGAAACAAAGGGGTTCCTACAGGGACCCCTGTTGCCCGTGTGCACAGGGATACATTCACGGGGGCACATGTTGTGCCCTCTGGTTTGCATGCACACACTTTTCACCCAGTCCATGCCGTGCAGGAAGGGCCTTAGGCGCTCCCATTGTGGTGCCTTTTCAATAGGCACCGCAATGGAACTGCCGCACCACCCACCCACCAGACAACAAGAAATTCTTAATATGGCGGGCAGCGGTCGACTTTGGAGGTGTTGGAGCGGGGCGATGGCGTGGCAGCCTGCTCCGAGACTGCCATAGTCATAATCACGCCCTTAGAAAATACTGCTTTGCGATCTTCAAGATGCTACATTCCTGCAGGATTTCTAATGAGCCTAAATAGCTCATTTCTCAGATGTACAGAATTCCTGTCACATAACAGCTTCACACTGAATCATTTATTTTGCCATCTTAGCTTTCTTTCGTGAAAAGCTGAAGTCATGTGAACAATACCACTCCAAGCATACACAGACCTTCAAAAACAAGCACACGGAGGATGAATAGTAGAACTCTATCTCTGTGCCAGACGTCTGAAATACAGAAGAGTTCTGTGAAAACAACAAAACATGCTTATATGTCAGCATGTGCCATTTTGTATAGTGTGAACCTACCCAGAAGTCAGAAGAGAGATGGAAAGGGTCAAAGGCAAGGACACCGTCAACAAGTGATTGAAGGTTTAGCTGGTTTCTGGGAGCTTAAAATTACACTATTGCAAAGGAATGTGCACCTTTGGAATAATGCAGGGCTCAATAATGCTGCAGTTCTATGAAAGGATGCCAGATCCTATTCAGGGCACAGGGAAGTTTCATGGGTACTGGGTCCCAACTGTAGTGGTTGATGTCATTTGCTACTTGTGTCCTGGGGTGCATTCTGCTATGGCTCTGTAAACTGGACCAAGTACCACCTTTTCCACACTTAACTCTCAGGGTAAAGAGGGTGAGCAGTTGCAGACTTCTTAGGGCGGTAGTGTGTTGGGCAAGAGCTTAGAACTCAACATTCAAACAGACTCAATAATGTAATGCCCAGCCCAGTGCTTACGTTTATAAAAAAGAAAATACTATTTTTCTTACAGCAGAACTAAATCCTACATAAACCAATTCATACACCATACAAGGCTGTCATAAGATTTGATTTAACCATGAGACGCTAAACTTTCCCTTCCCTCCCCAGTAACCATCTTCCCTCCCTCTATGGTTGACATCCCACTATCATCTTTTCCATTATACTAGGATATAGTCAAGGATTACGCTCAGATGCAGAGCCCTCATATTTTCTAACAACTTACGTGTGCAACTCAGTTCAATCTTGTAGGAGGCTGGCTTGGTATATGGTGCCCACTTATTCAAGTGTAGCACCCTGCACCAATCCAGAAAACCCTTATGGTTTTTTTAGTGGTTTAGACAACCTTAGAACGCTTTCTAAGTGGTAGCTGTGGAGAGAAGCCTTCAGGCTTAGTCTAGGAGGATTGTAAAGCAGCTTGTTTCACCAGTATCTAATCTTATAATGCAGATTAAGTGAAAAAGAACCACACAGTGTAGTTAGAAAAATAGTTATTTATGACAGACGCTCACTAATCCAATGCAATATCTCCTACCCGGAGATATAGTTACAATACACACAATACTTTGATAATACGACAGCTAAATAACACGAAAATACAGTGGGCTCCCAGGGGAGACCAAACCATATACAAAAATAGTGGAATGCGACTAGCGACCAAAGTTGAGAGTGGACCCAGAAGACTTAGAAGTGCTGGGGGACCAAGGAACCACGCAAGGTAAGGACACAGGAACCCCACAGAGGCCGTGTGCTAAATGAATACACAACAGCGTGCTCAAGGTAAGTCAGTGGGGAAGTCGCGGTTGCTGTTCTTAGGAAAAAGGACCCTTCCCAGAGGACTTGGGAGACACCCTGTGGAAGATGGATGGTTCAAGAAGTAACCTCCCCCAGGGAAGCCGGGTGCATAGGTACGAGGTGGCATTGGGAACCGCCGTGGACCCCAATGGAGGACTTCGAACAATATGCTGCTGGAGAAGATGCTGGAAAAGTCCGGTGGAATTCAAGGGTGTATTCAAGAAGAAGAGTACCTGCAAGTAGAGGGGACAGAATCTATGTCACTCAGGAGTGACCAGGAGGCACGGAAGTCGAGTGCCCACCAATGTCTACAGCTGCAGGAGAATTGACTGTGCCTTTGTCTCTGCAGCTACGTGGACCAGGTGATGCTGAGGACGACCAGGAACGATGTACGAGCTGTCCCACATCGGATGTCGATATCCAGGGGGTCGGTGTCTGGCGGGAGCACCAACTGGCCTTGGCAACGGCAACACGTGGAAGAAGACGAAAAGGTACAGTGTCGGGACCAGCAAGGTCCAAGAGACTCACCATGTTCATGTAAGTCAGGATACGCCTGAGCAAGTAGGGGAGCCTACTGGAATCAAGGAAGACCCTCGACAGGGCCCGAAGATCTCTGGAGACGAGAGTCGTCCAGCCTTAGCAACGGCCAGCCAACCAGGTGCACAAGGACTCGGTTCTGGCAATGTCGACAAGGGGTCTGAAGACAGTGCAGGCCTTGAGGAAGTTGTAAAACCGGCTCCTGTGTTTCCGACCCGGTTGCGTTGCGGTGCCTGCGGATGCAGGGGAGTGACTCCTTCACTCCAAGGGAGATTCATTCGGGTGTCTTTGGATGTCCACAGGACCTGGAAGGGACATGTATGGAGCACGGACACTGACGGGGCAGCGGGCTTGCAGAACAAAGAGATCAGGATCAGATGGAGTCTCCCCGGTTACAGTCTCAGTTCCAAAGGCAAAGTCTGATGCGGTCAGTCCGACGCGGTCTGCACGACCCCGGTTAGAATGTCCAGACGGTTGAAGAGGACGCGGAGTTTGATCTGAATCGAATCCCACGCCGAATCTAAGGTCCCACCTTCAGGTAAGCCCTAAGTACCCTAAGGAAAGGGTTGGGATGATTCAGGGGTCCCTCCCAGAGGAGAGGCTGGACAGTGGGGAGGATACTCCAATGTCCTTTGTCCAGTTTCGTGCCAGAGCAGGAGCCAATGGCTCCCCGAATATGCAAGCTGGGCACTAAATGTGCCCCTCAAGCAGTCTGAGTGGCACTGGCAAGTGCCCCCACCCTGTCCCAATACACTAAATCCTGTCTGGGAGGTGGTCACACGTCCCTGTGACAGGATACCTATTGTTCTGCCTTCCCCTGCTCGAACTTGGCTCAGCAGCAGGAGGGCAGAATCGTGTCTCTGGTTGGCAGCAGCCCTAGCTTGCTGTCCGGTTCTGGAAGACTGGTACCGGGAGCACTGAGGGCCTCCCGAAGGAGATTTGCAGTGCATGGAGTCACACCTCCCACACCGTTTATGGTGTGGGAGGTATGATTCCAACATGTTTGATACCAAACATGACAGGGTTCGTTCCAGCCAGTTTAGAGATGGTCATCGCGTAATGACGCATGGCCACTCTATGTATCGTAATGGCTGATACACTGATAACCCGGGAGAATGGAATCAGAAGGTTGCAGGGGTGTCCAGCTCCTGCAGGGGCACCCTCACACTTAGAACCAAGCACACTGCCTTTGGGACTGAAAGGCCTGCAAGAGGGGTGATTTAGAGGCTTTAAGTGCGGTGCTGTTAGATATAAGGAAACTTATATCTGTCGTGAGAGGTGCAAGCACCAACTCACACAGGCTGCAATGGAAGGCCTGTAGTCAGAGTTTGGATGGTCCCTCATGGGTGGCATAATGCATGCTGCAGCCCATGGGGGACCCCTAGTGTACCTAGGCCCTAGGTACCTTAGTAACATATACTTTGGACTTACTAGGGTACACCAGCAGCCAATTAGCAATGTACCAAGGTACTCACCATAGCCAATTTAGGGAGGGAGTACAGTGACTGGGGTCCTGATTAGCAGGATCCCAGTCAGACTAGTCAATAAAATAGTATGACACCAGCAAAAAGTGGGGGTAACCATGAAAGCAGATCCTACTTTCCTACAAATCTGTTCAGCAGCGTTTGTACCAAAATGTTTCAAGTGGGTGTAGCAAATTTGTTTGCGCAATTCAGTCGATCATGAGCACCAAGATGCAGCTTATCCCCACAGTTACCAGTTGGTGATCAACGGGTGTCTGAACTGTGCGGTGGGTGCAGGTTGTGCTCCTGCTCTCAGAAGGTGAACTCCTATCACTGCCATGGCTTCTGCTAGCAGGATGATCTTCACAGGTCTGGCTTTGGGCGCAAAGTTGTGCAGTGGTAGCCACCTTTAGCAGTGACAGCTGTCCGGGGTCTACTGCAGTTCCACAATTCAGCTTGGAAAAGTTGCGAACTGCAGGTCGTCTTGTTTGTGTTGTCTGGGGGCAGTTGTTTCTTCCATGCCACTTTAAACTTCATGCTTCTGCAACCATTCATTCCCTTTCTCATCAGTGGTGGCTGCACAGTCACTAGGCCTGCAGCAGGCTGACATGCAATATGGTATAATTCAATTAGTTAGAGTCCTGTTTAAAGCTCCTCTAGAGACCTGTGGACCCACTTACATCAAGGGTCACTCGTGAATCCCTCTTTGTCAATTACCAGATTCCTCTGGGTGCTCATTAAGTGGGAAACATGCTGGGCCTCTCCTGGACAGTCTTTCCTCCTGCGGGCCAGGCACACTGCTTCTGTTTCTCAGCCGGCAGGAAGGCTTCTAGGCTCTTCAGGCAGCTACTTCGCTCTTCCATCAGAAAGTGCTGACTTCAAGTGATGTTCCCTAACCTCTATCAGACACATACCAGCACTTGTTACACAGAAGCTCTTGTAGTACTCTACAGAGCAATCCCTTTCTTGGTAAAGAAGAAAATGGGAATGAAACAGAGTGGGGTCAATTTACTATGATATTAGAGCATTGCTACCCAAACGTTTTAGAATCACAACCCAATTTTTAGAACGACAAACCTTCATGACCCATCTACCTTTAATGCATGAAGCAGGCGATTTTTGTATTGTAACTAAAGCTTCATGTGATAGCACACTGTCATTTACAGACAGCACATTTCCCATTGAAATGGCTACAAAATTTGCATAGATATACACTTTTAGTGAAAAAAACTATATTGCACACAAATGATATTGTGTGGCAATCAGGTTTCAGTAAATATCATTTGTTTTGATCCTATTACAATCTTTGTTTCCATCACATGTCAGAATTACAAAAAACAGTGCTTCATTTTTGCTTTCCTAACTGCTGAATGTGTATGGTTCATTACAGGTAGTTGCAGTTTATTGGGTGTTCCAAAAAATGACTCCCTACAGCCTTTCCTATTATGCTCCTTCTAGTCAGGATAAGGGAGTTACGCTGCTAAAATAACCCCTGCTCACCCCCTTGGTAGCTTGGCACGAGGCAATGTGTAAAGCGTTTGCACATAACGCACAGTAATACAGTGAAAACACTACCAAATGACACCACACCAGTTTTAGAAAAATAGCAAATATTTATCTGTGTACAACAAGACCAAACGATAAAAATCCAACATACAGTACTCGAGATATGAATTTTACAAGAATAAGCTTAAAATACAGTTCCTTGAAGTCAATAGCTCCATTCGGGGCCATCATGGCATCCTAAACACACAAACCCAACAGTTCAAGCCGACGGTGAGGTCCTGGGCCAGCTACGGTGTTGGGAAGACCCCCAAACAGTACCTTGGAAATGCAGGATGTTGCGGACCTAATTGCGATTAGCTCCGAAGAGGCATCGGCAGACGTTGGTTCCTGAGGTTGGTGCTGGAGTCATCAGGCTCTTGAAGTCACAGGCATTGCATATCGAACTCTGTGAGATTAAAATCAGGAGCGCTGGTGTCGATGGCATTGGGCTGTAATGTGAAGCGGGACTATATGACGTGCAGTGCCCACAGGCCACGGTGCAGACGGCCGGCATCTCCGGTGAGACCAGGGCTGTGGTGTGTAGCAGGGCGATGCAACGTGCGCTGTCCACAGGTCACGGTGCAGGCAGCGGTGTTGTTGTTGCTGAAGTGCTGTTGTCGGTAGACCCAAGGCTGCTATGTGAAGTGGTGCGATGCTTTGTGCAATGGCCACAGGTTGCGGTGCAAGCAGCAGCGTCAGTTGGCGAGGCTGGAGTTGATGGCGACATCATCGGTGGACCAGGGTTGCGGTGTGGGATGGGGCAATGCTTCGTGTACCTCACGAGCGGTGTCCACATACCATTGTGCAGGCAGCAGCATTGATGTCGGCATGGAGCGTCATTATCGATGAGACCAGGGTGGCTATGTGAAGCAAGGGGATGCGAGGTGCAGTTCCCACAGGTCACGGAGCAAGCAGCAGCTCCATGATGACGTTGGCTGATGGCATGTGTGAGACCGGGGTTGTGTTGTGAAATGGGGAGATGCTCTGGGTGGTGCCTTCAGGTCACGAAGCCGGCAGCGGCGGCATTGACGGCGTCATAGTTGTTTTTCTTCTGTTGCAGCACAAATTGCACAGTTCCCAGTGCTGTTGCCAGATGAACTTGAAGGCTTTGATGTTCCTGAGACTTCCTTCAGGAGGCAAGCTCTACTTCAAGCCCTTGGAGAAACTCAGGAAATAAGTTGCAGAAAGTTCAGTCCAGTCCTTTCACTGCCCAAGACAGAAGCAGCCACTGGAGGCCAACACAGCAGCAAAGTGGTAGTTCCTCCTGAAAGCTTCTCCAGCTCTTCTTCTTGTCAGGTTCCTTAGTCCAAAAGAGTTCTAAAGTTGTGGGGTCAAAGCCCCAATACTTATGCCAGTTTTAGTCTTTAAAGTTGGCAAACTTCAAAGAAAAGTGTTTCTTGCCTTACTAGAGCCCGTTTTGTCCTCTGTGGTCCAGCCACACTACAGGGGATAGAGACAGCATTGTGAAAGGCAGACACAGCCCTATTCAGGTGTCAGTGACCACTCCTCTCACCACTCTAACTCAGGAAGACCCACCAGGAAATGCAGGGCACACCTCAGCTCCCTTTGTGTGACTGTCTGGAGTGAATGCACAAACAGCTCCTGTCAGTCTAAACCAGATGTGGATTCCACAGGCAGGCACAGAATGTGCCCACTTTCTAAAAGTTGCATTTTCAAACACGCAATTTAAAAACCATTTTTCCTAAAAGGTGTATTTTTTAATTTTGAGTTCAGACATCCCACACTCCAACTATATATCATATTCCAATGTGAATTTGCACTGTAAAGGTGTTTCTAGCTAGACCCCATGTTAACCTATGGAAGAGCTAGCCTTTCAATAGAGAAAAACAAAATGCATAGTATTTCACTACCAGGACATGTAAAAACACACCACTACGTGTCCTACCTTTTAAGTACACTGCACCCTTCCCATGGGGCTGCCTTGGGCCTACCTTTGAGGTGAATTATATGTAATAAAAGGTAAGGATAAGACCTGGCAAGTGGGTGCACTTGCCAGGTCGACATTGCAGTTTAACATTAAACGCAAGGACGCAGCAGTGCCAGGTCTGAGATGCATTTGAAAGGCTTCTTGTGTGGGTGGCACAATCAGTGTTGCAGGACCATTAGTAGCATTTGATTTACAAGTCGTGAGCATCCCTGTGACAATACTAGGCACTTAGTAGTACATCCAATATGTCAATCATGAAAATACCAATTAATAACACAATTTTCACTTTAGCACTGATCGGCAGTGGTAAAGTGTGCAAAGACAACAAACCAGCCAAAAAAAGTCCCAGCATACCATCAAAAACAGGATGGCAGAAAGAAAAAAGACAGGGGAAACACGCCAAAAGATGCCAGGTCTAACACACATTATTCACTTTACTTTTCTTTCTCAGACTGCAAATGGAGGGGAGTTTGTAGTCACCAATCCCCATGTTAAAAAATAAACAATTTGTCAGAAGACATAGCCTGACATTTGACCTCTGTCTGTGAAATCCAGCAGATGTGACAAGATAAATCCAGAATTTACAGGTATCTTTATTTATTGCTTAGACTTTCGTGACCCAACAAAAATCAGTTTGTGACCCACCTGTGGATCCTGACCCACAATTTGTGAAACACTGCAGTAGAGCATACTTTACTTGAGAAAAACATTGATTATTGTCTCACAGATTGCATTTAACAATTGCTTTACAGAGGAAAACAGCTATTATAATGGGCACACAGCTTCTTCAGTATGATTTTACCTTACTGCAAAAATGTAACCCCTTCTATCCTGGTTTTAGTTATTTATGTTTCTTTTAATACAAATAAATATGAAAATTATCATGGCACAAACTATATATGCAGATCTGTATAATGTAATTTGCTTTTTATTGCCTCTCGCAAGTCTTGGTCCCTCCTCACACTCAACAGTGGTAATAAATAGCTTATTACACTCTGCACATCTATATGTAGCTACATATATCTCTATATATCTCTCTATCTAGCTCTATATCTATATATCTAGATCTATATCCATATCTACATTACACAGTTTTGGTTGCCACTTTGTAGTAATAGTTATGTTACAATTTCCATAGGAAGAGTGATTTTTGTTTTGCTTGTAACTTTGGGGCTGTTTGACGAATGCTCACAAAACCTTCCAAAAAACTTAATTCTAATCACCTCCTTCCTGGAAAGTTTTCAAGTCAGCTGTCAAGTGGGGACAGAGAAACAGCGGAAGTCCCTAAACACCAATTCCCCATGCAATTTCCATAGGGATTTTAGAAAGCGCTACAGCCAACATGTTGAATGGTATCACACTAAATTTGTCAGACACTGAGGGGCATATTTACAAGCCCCTTGCGCCACTTTTGCGCCGCTGTTGCGTCACGCAAGTGACGCAGCGGCGACGCAAACCATGCGCCGCGTTGCGCTATATTTACAACGTGACGCATCTAGGGAGATGCGTCACGTAGTAAACCCCTGCGCCACATGAAACCTGCGTCAGGTTTCATGTGGGCGTTCCAGCGCAGGGTGGGCGTTCCCTCGCTGGTACGCCACGTAAAAGTGACGCAGTGAAATCTACAAGATTTCACTAAGTCACTTTTACGCCCATGCTGCGTCAAAACCCTGCGCCTGCTTGAAGCAGGCGTAAGGATTGACGCACCATGTTAGGGATAGGGCACCCCCGAGCATTGCTGGAGCTGCGTCGCGCTTGCGACGCGACTCCAGCAATGCGCCGCCTTTCCATCGGGGGATGCGACACGCATCTGCCATTCTGTGCGCCACGGCGCGCCGCATTGTAAATGCGGCGCATCGGCGGTGGCGCAAGGGCAAACTTGCGTGTCGCATCTTCCCTGCGCCAGGGAACGTAAATATGCCCCTAAATCTTTTCCCATAAAGTATGTCTTCTGTGATTTGGTGTAAATCTGTTCAGTAGGTTTGGAGAAATTAGAAATATATTGACAGAGGGGGTGACATTTAAAAAATCAAGCCTTCTGATTGGCTGAGGGGGCTTATTATTTGGAGCATGATAACTCAATTTTTTATTTTTTGCCAATCTGGTTTCTTTCTTTGTCATCCTTCTGCATTTAAGCTCTCTCTTTGAGTTACAAAAATTAGAACACATTAGTATTGTTTCTTTTCACCAATAACAATCATATTTTTCTGTGATGTGCATTAAAACTAAAATGGGTTTCTGCACCTGTTCTAAGTACATCTGCCTTCTATAAAGCACACATGCTGTTCTATTAAGATTATTTGAAATCATTAATTTTAATTACAGACATATTGGCACCAAATTTAGGCAGCAGTGTGTTTTCTTTTTTGTCTTCTTTTTTTATGCATAGGCTTGCAATCAATTTTAAAACAAAATATCAATTGCACCAGCTTGCCAAGGCTAAACCTATAAAATGTACATATGTTTGTTTGAAATTGTTCTTAATCTCTTTATTGTGCAATCATGGTGCTACCTATGCATTCTTTTTTCAATTATTTACCTCATTTAATGCATTTAAATTGTTTAGCATTACTCTCTAAATGTGTTACACTATAAGGAAAACTTTGTTACAAAAAATTATCAGAGAAGAATTAGTCAAAACACATGACTTAATTAAAAGATTGACAACCCCGCTGTGAAAGTTTGTGTAAAATGAAGAATTCTTATGTGAACATATGAAGATATGTGATGGCACAGTATATCAATTAGTATGATCAATGATATTGCATTGTTAAGAAATTACTTAAATACTGACAATTTTGTGTCTGGCATATCCATTCCAGGAACATGACTATTTTTGACATAGATTCTGTTGGCAGGTATACTGAGTATTCCAATCCTGAACAAGCGCCAAATTGGTGCTGAATACATTAATTGATCTATGTTTACTGTATTATGAGTTTTAATTTATGAAGCAATATGGTTTGTGAAACTACTATATATTTTGATTTAACTTTCAATGAAGAAATCAGTCATTTGAACGTTACAAAGGAATCTATGGCCAGATGTACAATAAGACAGGTCTAAATAAATTGCAAATTGTGCATCAACTTTTTGTGACAAATCTTTAATTTTGCGATTCAACCTACGTACAGATAGGTCGCATGGCAAAATCTCAAGTAGCAGAGGATTGCAGTATGTTTCCCTGTGAATGGCTAGAAGCACATAGATGGAGCAATAAAAAGAACAGCAAACCACCGTTGCAGTGGTTGCATACCAAATGACAAGCTGTTTTTTAAACAGTCCATGTACCTTTAGGAATCGGCGTTGTTTTGAAAAAAACATAAGCTTTCTGTTTGAGAAACCATTGAGTGGAGCAATAAGTGGTCTCCTGACCCACTGTCTGCTCCCTCCCCTGAATCCCCCTGAGGCTGTGACATGATTCCCAAATAAGAAGAGGTCATACTATTGAATCAGTCACTTCCAGCATTGAGATGTTTGTAACTGTAAGAAGATGGGTTATATGTTGGGGGGGATGCAAGTCTTACCCAAGTATTACATTTCAGCAATTTAAAGCAGGGGTCAACCTCTCATAGTTATGAAAATGTGCAAAGTATTTAGCAGCACTAAACAGTTGAAATGAAAAAACAAAACAAGAAAAGCCTGACAACCAATTTCTAAAATGTTATAAAAAATTAATAAGAATAATGATTGAACAATTCAATAGGGAGCCCTAGATTTATGATTTTTTCAGGTTTTTAAGGCTAAAAGTGCAAGAAAAAGTAAAGCACCAACCAGAAATCACTATTACTGGTTGACCTTTTTACATTCTGACTTTTTTCTTTTTATAAAAGTTGAAGTTCCCCAGTGGAGCAACGTTGAAGGCTGTGTCCAATAAAGTCCTATGAACCTTGCCAGCCATTGGATGAGCTCCTTCTGAAGCTGTCTGGTTTGGTAGAAAATGCTGTGAGTGTGAAAATTCACAGTTTGCAACTGCTGAAGTCCTCTTGTTGAATGGATGATTTTTCGCCCCTTTTTCCTGTCAAGATTTCTACCTTGGACCTAACCCCTTTTTTGGAGGACAGAATATTCCAGTGGGGCAAGCCTAAAGCAGTACCAAATGAAGATCTTCCTAAATTGCACACCTTTGTCATGAGGACCACCCAAAGCTCCAAAGGTTATCAAAGTCCAAACTTTTTTTAAGTCCCAACTTTTCAGACAATCTGGGGTAGTTCCTATTAGCCACTTACAAGGCTCTTATGACATCAGGTGCAGCACATAAGGCACAGGTTTCACTCCAGCAGAGGCTACCAACATGGTCCAGTGTAGTTGCAGTTGTAACTGGTCCACTGGTCACTCAGAGAAAAAAGCCTCTTGAAGTTTGTTGTATCCCTATAGTCACACATGAGGGCAGCCAACTGTCCCTTGGAGTCTGCTTCTTACTCCTGGGTGCACTAGGGAGCGGGTCCAGCCATCATGGTCTCCACATAGGCTACAGACAGCACATCCAGTTCTTTAAATTCATTAGCCAGTGGGAGGAGGTGACTCCTGGACATTCCCTGACTAATGGCAACAAATCTCCTGAAGGCAAACCTTTCTACTTTTGTAGCACATCCAGTTTGCCTCACTGCAAACTACCTCCCTGTGCACCATTTTCAGTGACATGCAGCATTGCAAAATCTTTCTGCTCTTGGATGGAACTTGTGGCACACCTGGGGGTGTATTTAAGGTAATGAGCAGTCCCTCCTTCATGAAACTAAACTCAAGACTATAAACTGTGCTTTTCGAAGAAAAGATCCCTCTTCTCCATGCTTCCCTTATTACTAAACGACAAAAGTACTGTTCTCTAGTGGTCCCTTTTAAGTTAGTGAAGTTTCTTGACACTCATAAACATTCCTAATTGGGTTGAGCTGGGCCACATTTCTCCCCCATGTCATCCTGCCATGCCCAAGCCACTGTCTCTGCTCTGAGAGCAATTTTTCACACCTCATCAAAGCTGCACTGACTGGCGGACAGCAGCCAGGCCAATACTAATTAGCCCGCAGGGGCTTCAGGCAGGGAAATATAACTTTCTAAAAGTTACTGTGCCTGTATATTTATGTAAAATCCAACATAACTATTGAATTGGATTTTTATTAAAGATTGAAACCAGTGGTTGAGCTGCCTTTGTAGTTTATTCCAAATCAAATTTGTAGAATTAACATATTAACTTAATTTTGTTTTTTTCTTCATAGAACCAGCTAAAGCACTAACAGTCAAATAGCATTTTGAGTGCCAGTCACAGTAGGAACATGCACACATCAAATTTGTACATATTTCACTTTTAGATACCAGGCTCCCCTACCTTTTGGGCCACCAAGGCCTACTCAGGGGTGACTTAGTTAATCTTTAACCCTCCCCAGTGTATGGAATGGCCATTGGCCAACATCGGGGTGGGCTACTTAGTATCCTCTGGGGCTTTCAAAGGAAAGGGCTGGAGAGTCCCAGAATCACTACAGCGTCATCCCCCAACCACTCTCCCGCCTATCTGTGTCATCAGCGTGCAGCGAGGCACACTGACGTCACAAACCCCCACCTGACTGGAGAGACAAGCAGCAGGTAAGAGCTGCTCCTGCGTCCGTTAGTTTTTTTTGCATTTAGGATGACTCCCTATGTTTGTGGGAGGCATTGTTGAAAAGGGGCAAGTCTTCCCATTCCAGCAATGCCTCTCACAAATGGATTCCTGCTCATAGATCGCTGCGTGCTGCGATCCAAGAGCAGGAATCCCACAAGGCCCCACTAGGTCAAAAGGGACACCACAAGGGGGGTTGGCTCTAATAGTACAGCAAATGCCTCCCACTCGGGTGCCTTCTTTGTATGTATCTGCGTTTCTTTTCTCCTGGGGACGTGATCACACCCCCCCAGGTGACTATAAAATCAACAACAAAAAATAGAGGAAATAATAATGAAGTCGTCAGGGGTGTTGGCTCTTGTACACACAGTTTTTTTTTAATACATTTGTGGTTTCCCTGCTGTCTGATCATCAACACATATATAAAAAGTGACCTAAATAAATATATATGTATATATATGTGTGTGTATATATATGTGTGTGTGTGAATATGTGTGTGTATGTATATAAAGGAATTCCTCAGCACACGCCTGTTATGTCACAATATACATAAACATGCTTGATGTGAGCATAAGTAAAATACAAGTAGGTAAGTTCTTATTTCTTTTTTCCTTTTTATTTTCCGATGTTCAGACAGCCGACACGTGTTTCGTCGCTTACATGGGAATTATTCCCGCGACTTTATCAAGGCTATTGTCTTCCTATGTATAACCCTTATTTCTTAATAGTTTGATCCCACACACGGACGTCGCTCCTCGTGTTGCCGAGTACGGTGCATGTATATGTGTGTGTGTATGTATATATGTGTGTGTGTATATATATGTGTGTGTATGTAACTGTGTGTGTATATGTGTAGGCACCCTGTGTAAAAATTTCACACAACTATAGATCTGGATGATCTGAAAAGAATAGCGCACTCACAGCAGTGTAGCAGGAAAATTGGGTTTAAAGCACTAAATTCATATCCATAAACAGAATAGCATGTATTAATACCCGTCACATTTCAAACGCCTTGCTCAAAGGTAACTCACTGTGAATTTCATGCATATTAAGTAACTTAATCCAACAGTGAAAAGTTAAGAAGGACACACAAGTCCTCTGTATATTTGTGTGCTGCATCTGCCATCTTAAACATATAAAGTTTAATCAAATTACAAACAAGTGTGGGCACATTCAAGACAGTAGGGACTTCCTGAATAGAATTGAAGGTATCATATGGGAATAGGATTACCTACTGCTCACTTTAGATGTTACCAGCTTATACACAAGCATTAGATACAAAGACGGCATTGCTGAATGCAAACACTTTCATAGGTCACGATCAATCTCCTTATTCTTCTATACAGAGATGTTTAACAGATGATCCGTTTTTGTTTAGAAAACAACTTCTTCATCTTTGAGGACAAGCTCTTTCAGCAGAGTCAAGGGACTGCAATGGGTACTTGTTTTGCTCCCATCTACGCCGGTCTCTTCATGGGATGTTGGGTGCAGCAGGTATCCAAGTCCCTGGATGACTTCAACACTAAGGTTGTGATGTGGGTACGTTACATAGACGACCTATTTGTCATATGGAAAGGTACGGAAACAGAATCCTCTAAGTTTGTTCACAAACTTAATGACAATCCCTTCAATATTGGCCTTACGTCCCACATGTTAGGAAATCTGTTGAATTTCTTTACATTTCCATTGAAGTAGTTAGAAATAAATTAACCTCACGCCTTCTTGCCTCTATCAGCCATCCTAAAGCCCTCATTGACAGTATCCCCTATGAGAAATACTTATGTGCTCAAAGAAATTGCAGCACTGACATTGCTTTTCACAAGGAATGTGAACTCATGGCCCAAAGATTTAAACAGAGGAGATACAAAGCAGCCATCCTCTGCAAAGTGATACAAAAGTCACAAAAGGAGAGAAGAATTGCTCATCATCCAAAAACCTCCTGCCACCAAAGCTACCAGTACTGGTAGCTTCATAACTACATATAACAACAGAGCTGGAGATATTAAGAAAATACTATGCAAACACTCATTGATGGGTTTGGAGGCTGCTAAGTACTTACGCTTTGATTTGACTTCAGTGCTTTCTCTCAGTGGAAAGGAATCTCATTGGCTTTATTGATAGTAATCCAAAAGTAACATTCAGAAAAGGGATTAATATGAGGGACAGACTCAGTAAAAGTGATCTGGTACCGAGGGAAACACTGGGTGGTAGGAAATTTGTGCCAGCGAGATGATCCCACACAGAAATCTGAGGAAAATGTGACTTTTTTATAGCTAAATTTGAGGTTTGCAGGGGATTCTGGGTAAAAAAAAACTTTGAGGGATCCATGCAAGCCACACCTCCATAGACTCCCCTAGGGTCAAGTTTTCAGAAATGTCTAGGTTTGGCAGGTTTTCCTAGTTGGCTGCCAAGCCCAGGACCAAAAACGCAGGTGCCCCCCTAGCAAAATCAGGAAGTTCTTAGATAGATGATTTTGTTGTCTCCATAATATATTTTGGGCACTTCCCTGTTGTGGGCACTTGGCCCACCCACACAAGTGAAGTAGCATTTATATCGGGTGGAATGGGGGAATAATGGTTTGTAGGAAATTTGTGCTGACCCGGTGATCCCACAGCTTTCCCACACAGAAATGTGAGAAAAATTTGATTTTTTAAAGCTAAATCTGAGATTTGCAGGGGATTCGGGGTAAGAAAGCTTTGAGGGATCCACATAAGCCACACCTCCCTGAACTCTCCTGGGTGTCTATTTTTCAAAAATGTCTGAGTTTGGTAGGTTTCTCTAGATGGCCACCAAGCCCGGGACCAAAAACGCAGGTGCCCCCCTTGCAAAAACAGGTTGTTTTGTGATAGAAAATGTAATGTCTCCGTAATACGTTTTGGGCCCTTCCCAAGGCCGGGCTGGGAACCAAAACCGGCCCTGGCAAAGAGCTTGGCCGCCCCCAGGGGGTGTGGGGTGCTTGCAGAAAGCTTTGTGCCACTTTGTTGTTGCTGGGGGCCGATATTGCAGCTATGCTGCAAAACAGACCCCCAGTAACAAAAACGGCCCCCCAGGGGTCTAAAACCGGCCCCCAACCTGGCGGTCCACCGGGAAAACGCCCGGTGCCCTCTACGGCCAGTCTGGCCGTGTTCCTTCCCTGTCGCGGGCACTAGGCCTACCACAGAAGTGATGTATCCTTTTTATTTGGAGACTTGGGGTAATGCCTGGTGGATGGAAGTTTGTGGCTCCCAGAAGATTCCAGAACTTTCCATCACAGAAATATGAGAAAACTTTTTTTTTTAGGCAAAGTTTGAGGTTTGCAAGGGATTCTGGGTAAACAAAACATGGTGAAAGCCATGCAAGTCAGTCCACACTTGGTACCCCTAGGTGTTTAGTTTTCAAAAATGTCCCGATTGGCTAGGTTTCCCTAGGTGCCGGCTGAGCTAGGCTCCAAAATCTAAAGCTATCCACATTGGAAACAAGCATTTGCAATGCAATCGGTCTCGCCTTTGGGACCTTATAGGTTTTTAGCTATGCAACATATTATCCTGGGTGCTAGGAAACGTAAAAAAGACAAATTTATTTTTGGGCCCATGATGAAACTGTAAAAAGGCCAAACTACAAAGCCCACAATGCAGCAGGCACATGGTTGAAGAAAACTTAAATAAAAGATAGTATCCTCTGTCCTCGAACCAAAGAATGGGGTTGTGAAATGCTAAATAAATGTTAGTTCCTGGCTTTCTTACGTTTCTTTCTTATAGGCAATGAAGGGTTATACAGCCCAGTGGGGGAGAGGGCAGAGATGCCTTTTAGATGTAATCATTAACACTACTTAGAAAATCTGCGCTTGGCGTTCTTTCCAGAACAATACGAGCACTAGTAGCAGTTAGAAGTGTCCAAACTTGACACTCAGAAATATGGATTTTGTTGACTGCTTACACCACCACTGTGAAGTGCCCTGTATGAACAAGTGAAGCCCAGGCTGCACTGCTAACCCGCGACAGACTTCAGGGAAGTCTGAAAGGGATTTATAAGTACGTAAACTCCTGTAGCACTAATTTGCTTATTGCTAAACATTTTTACACAACAGCAGGAACTTAAGCTGCAGTCTAGGCTCCTTAGTCTCAGAGTTTTTTTAACTTGGCTTTTGAAGTAGGCACTGTTTAAAACAAAAAGTGTGATGCTGCAATGCCACTGCCACAAAACCTCAAGAGCTCTAAAATGTCCTATTATTCTCTAACAAACTCGTTCTCTTCTCTCCTGATTTCTAACTTCTTACTCTACTTTCAATGCTTATCTCTTGTTTACCAGCCTTCCAAATGCAACCTACACGACGGTCACGCCTCACAGCATCCCGATGTTGCAGCTTCTCTTGTACTTCTCTCTCATTTCTACTGGTGCATCGCAATGCCAAGGCTTCCTTGCTATTAAATTATTTGCCACAGTCTTATTTATACACCTTCAACTGTGTGCGGCCCCCTATGTAAGTGATCACCTTCTGTACTAAATTCTAGTTTTAAAAACATGACTTTCGTTTGAATCTTGTTGTGTTGTAAATTGTTTTGCCCCCATCTTCCTGAGGATCTCATTCAACTTCTGCAAAATCTTAAATAAGTAAATTCAAATTTCGCACCTTATGCCTATCCTTTCCTCCCACACTGACCACGGTTTGCACATGAGCATCGTCCATATGCCATAGTGTTTACCTCTCTTGTCCAACTGTTACGTTTCAACAGTGGACACAATCATCATGATCCCACTCAAACACCACGTGGGTACCCTGTCCACTGCTTGTTATCATGTAATGGGTAGCTGTTCTAACACTCGTCCCTGCTATTAGTCATTAAATTACTGCCCATGCTGACTGAGGGGTGCACACAGCGGTTTAGAAATGTGCCACCGGGAGCCATGTAAGTGAGTGGCTATATTTATCCGAACACTTTGTGCAAGCAGTAAACTGCTATATAGTATATCTACTCTCAACAACGTGGCATCGGCATTTCGTGTGACATCTATTCTCACACATTCATGTGCTAATAAAACAAATTAAACCTGCCGATCACTACTGTATTGAGCCCATTTGCTTTAGCTTATATGCTTTTGTGACGCTGCTGTTTATCTTTATTAGTCCCTACACATGTCAACACATGGCGCATTCGGAACATTTTGCATCGTTTTTTTGAATCTAGGAGTTCTATGTGTGCAATCAGCAACAAAAACGGCAAGGCGGTGGTGTTTCCAAGGGAAAAGGAGGGTGATAAACTAAAACAGTACTGCATAGCAGATATCACCTCCTTAAGGCCTGAGGCTCGATATTGGTTTTCCACTCAGGCCACATGCTGTGAGCCGGGGCTCCGCTCCGTCCCAGTCTCGCCTAAGATTAGGAGCTCTGCGTCGAGAGTCAGCTGACAAGGTCTTGCCGGCTCCCTCGGAGGTTACACCGGCCCACACAGTTCACTGCAGATGTGGATGGAAGAGGGCCACAAGGCTGGAAAACATGACGAACAGGCGCGCCGAGAGGTTACCGCGTGGCCCCCCTCCCAGATCATTAGTTCCTAATGTGGAAGCAGCGGGCTTCCCACACCCAGAGCACCGCCTTTCGTAAAGGGGGTCGGGCTGGCTGTGGGAGGAGAGGCGTTCACTGCGCATGCATAAGATAGCCGTCAGCAGCGTGCGAGACCAAAAAAGAGTGCAAATTGACCCAGCAAATTCCAGGACAAACAAGCATTTGCAATGCAATAGGACTCGCATTTACGCAAGACCTATTGCATTTGAAACGGGAGTGCGGGAGTGGAAGAAGACATGAACGGGAGTGGGTGGGGTGAGAGGGGTGCGAGAAGTCACGGACTGCGGGAGGGGGCGGGGGGGACACAGGGAAGAAAATAGTGTTTGAGTAAAGGGGCCAGTAGCCAGGGAAGGATAGAAATTACAACATGGCCATCAAGAGGAGGGACTAACAAGCCTAAAACCAATCACAAGCCAGCATTTAGGATCTAAGCCAATCAAAAAGATGGGCGGAGAGTGGGCGGAGCTTCCACGAAGCTTCCACGCTATAGTGTATACTGCATGCCTCGCAAAGCGAGCAGCGCATGCGAAGCAACGCTAGGCGAGACCTAAAAAGGGGCAGTTTTCAGTAGAAAAATGTGTTGCGTCCATGTTGCATTTTGGGCCGTTTCCTGTCACGCATTAGGCCTACCCACAGAAGTGAGGTACCATTTGTTTTGTGAGACTTTGGGGAATGCCGGATGGATGGAAGTTTGTGACTCCTCACAGATTCCAGAGCTTTCCATCACAGAAATGTGAGAAAAGTGTATTTATTTAGTCAAAGTTTGAGGTTTGCAAGGAATTCTGGGTAAAAAAACATGGTGAGAGCCTTGCAAGTCAGCACACCTGCATACCCCTAGGTGTCTAGTTTTAAAAAATTTACATATTGGTTAGGTTTCCCTAGGTGCTGGCTGAGCTAGGTTCCAAAATCTAAAGCTACACAAAGTGGAAAAAAATGCTCCGTTTTCAGTGGAAAAATGCAATAAGTCCATGTAGCATTTTGGGCCATTTCCTGTCACGGGCACTAGGCCTATCCACACAAGTGAGGCACCATTTGTATCAGGAGACTTGTGGAAGCATGGAACAGTAGAACATTTGTTATTACTGTTGGATGTCGCTGCATTTGTGCCTTTCAAGTGTAAGCCAGTGAATAAATAACATGACATTTAGAAAAATACCCTCTAAATCACACACTACTGCGTGTACCAACAAATTCAGAGATGGACAAATAACCACTGCTTCTAAACTACATAATTTGTGCCCATTTTAGAAATGCAAAGGTTTCCTACTTACCCCTTTTTCACTCTACCTATTTTGCTATATGAATTGGTATATACTCTGTACTCAATGCAAAACCATTGTATGGTGCAGCTCAGTTGTTGGCTGGGGTTCTCGGAAAACCTACAAGCCCTATGTATCCCCACAATCAGAAGAGCCTAGCGGCCGTATTGGTACATAGCTCTGTAAATCGGCCATTGTGACAAAAAGTTACAGATGAAAATGTTGTCACAAATTCCAACTTTTTCCTACTCATTTTCAATATGTCTTTATTTCCACAGTTATTTTCCTTAGAAAAACCTTGAGGTATCTACACATATGACACCTTGCTGAATTTGGAAATGTATCTGCTTTTCAGAAATCTATAGCTTTCCTGGATCACCCATGGGTTTTACATTGGTTTCAATCACAAACTGAAAGTAGGTTGAGAGCACAAAAAATGAGGTTCAAATCTGCATGTTCCTGAAAGCTGGGAAGGTGGTGACTTCAGTACAGTAAACAGTTTGTGGATGCCATTTTTAGGAAGAAAACAGACACTTTTATCTGGAACACTTTTTCCCTATTTATTTAAAAAACTCAAAATGTTGCTATATTTTTCCTATTTTCTCGGTCCCCTGCAGGAGAATCCACAAACCCTTGGTACCTTTAGCCTTCTAAAGGATATTGGAAATAAAGGACGCAAATTTGTCCTGGATACCTTAAGTGAAAAAAAATAATTGAGCCCTACATGCGAACTACCCCAAATAGCCAAAAATGGTCTTAACACTTGAAGGGGGGGAGGGGGATCCACCAGTTACGGGGTTAAAAGTAGGGTATCCCTCCTGTCAAAAGGTTTATTTTGGCTAGTCTGCAAATATGGCTGTAAATAGGACCCTGACAAAAACTGGGGATTAGCTTATTTTACCATGTTTTAAGTGCAACTAGACAGCAGTACCCTGGTGTACAAAGTTAAAAAAACAGCACTCTCAGTCAGCAAAATATGGGAGTGATTGCACAAAAAGAGGGCTTTTTCACAAGGATGTATTAAGCAACAGAAAGGACGAAGTATATAAGGAAATAGATGTGGAAAGGGGTGGCTGATCTGAGGTAGGTATCTTTCTCATTACATTAGCCCTGTAAAAATATAAGATGGCAATGAATTGCATCCAATACTAAAAACCCATACCGTCCTTTACACCTTTTGGAAAAAACACTTGTTGCATATCTGCATTAACCCCTAAATGTTAATTTTCTTCAGCCTTCTCCATAGCAACGTATTTAAATTAAATTAAATTAAATTAAACAGCTCATATTGCAGCAAATTGGGTTTCAAGGGTGACTGGCGTTTGTCATAAAATTAGAAAGTGGCTTCACAGTGCATTAACCACTTTTAAAGTCCTGAGCAGTGGTCAAGAAGACTTTTACTGTTGTAGATCTATATTGTTATCATGTCCAAATATTAAATGTTGTGTTAGTACTAGCAGGCAGTGTTTCATATACTTTCCTCCATCTTTTGATTGTTTCACAAACAGACCATGTGATACATGTGCCATCGTGTGGCATTATCATGGTGCTTGTGGTGAATATTCTTCTTGTACCACTCTATTACTTCCTGTTTAAGCATGCACTTATGCCAGTGAGATCACCCTTTGAGTTCATTGCATCTGCCCTATTTAGATGAAGCAGAGTTTAAATGCAGGCACTTGTTTTACCTTTATTTCTGCTAATTTGAAAAAAACCTACAAAATAATAAATAGCAAGAAAGGCAGAAAAAACAATTTAATATATTGTTGTTTGGCAAATACTTCTAAAAGCAAATGCCCTTAGAAACCCAGATGGCCCCTGAGTTGTATAATACCATGCTCCAACCTGTGTATGTCTTTCATGCTAACATGAAAGATACAATCAGGCTCTTTACAAGCACCGGCCTATTTATAAAGATAACATCAAAAGCTGCCTGTTGCAACTGATTTATGAATGTATTACATCCACTACAGCACATGATGTATGTGCGCTGAGTTTCATAAATATACGTTCAAGACAGAGCCTCACACAGATAGCCCATTCGGTCTCTCATCAGGGCTCTTATCTTCACGAGTGATCTGTCAAAATAAAAATGACTATACAACACGTTCCCAGGAACAGTCCCCTGCCTTTCTGGCTTGATTTATTCACAGATTGAGCTCAAAAGAAAGATGTTATACATTTACAAGATCATTGTTGATGACTACCAATTCATTCTCTTCCTGACAAAGAGTTTGCATACAAACCCTAAAAACCGCGTCAATAATTTTACCATGTGAATTGTAGAACTTACAACACAGCTTTTTACAATGTAAAATGTCCAGTATATTTTATGGTTCACATTAATTGCGTGCAAACTAATGAAGGTACGACTTTCTTTAAGCTTAGCTTCATATTTAGCATTTTTGGAAAAATATAATACCTTTGATGCACATTATTAAGCATAAGTACACAGGAAATCAAACATCTCAGTAGAAAACAAGTATTTTATAAGGAAAATAATAATAATGTTGCTTGGGATAGAATTCCTTAGAAAAAACAGAAGACAAGAGGTGTTTGGCAAAACAGGAACAGTTTGTTTAATTAAACATAGCTGTCAGGAGAACAGTTACAGGCATGAGGTCTGAGGACATATACAAAATAGAACAGGTATTAAAAAGTTTCTGGCCTACCATATATGGTGAAGAATGTTGGTTGCTGCCTCTGGAGTCATAAATTAATGGTCAAATGGTTACTACAGGTGGGTCTTGAACTCGCGTGGACACAGTGTGGCCAGTGGTGAACGTGTCCAGTGTCTGGCATGGGGAGTGCATGACCACTACATGTGCTAGGTCCTAATTGGCTATCTGCTCCTAACTCATGTAGCATCTGACTTTATGATGTTTTTAGGAGCAGGCAATGCTTCTCCAGCCATGTGTGCTTTATTGGGGCAGTTTCTTCTGAGCATTGTAATGTTGCTGCGCCTATCTGTGGGATTGATCAAGAGTTTACTGCCCGAGTGTTTGCCTTCCAATTTTGCACCCTCCCACCTGTGACCTATTAATCAGCAATTCCCCGGCCTAGGTCTCAGGGCCTGCCTAACTACATTTTGAGGGTCGAGGTTGATGTAGAGTTCACAACGGGCGATTCTGTTAATAAAGACGATATTTCATTTTTATCGTTGTATGCATTTATTTCCATAATAACATTCCCCCTCTAGTTGATTTTTCAACTGTACTACCTGACTCATGCATTTCGACAACTACTGTGCTTGGGGCCTGCTGTTCCCTAACCCCTTCGCTGCCAGGCCTTTTCACCAACCTGTGCTAAGCCCTTTTGGCTATTTGGGGTAGTTCACGCTTAGGCCTCCATAACATTTTGTCCACATAAGGTATCCATGCCAAATTTGCGTCTTTTTTTCCAACATTCTGAGGATTCTAAAGGTACCCAGGGTTTGTGGATTCCCCTGTAGGAGACCGAGAAATTAGTCAAAATATAGCTAAATATGGGGTTTTTTTGGAAACAAGTGTCTACTTATTCCCCTGCAAATGGCATCAATGAAGGGTTTGCGGTGCTAAAATCACCAGCTTTCAGGAACAGGCAGACTTGAATCAGAGAAACACATTTTTCAACACAGTTTTGGCATTTTACTGGGACATAGCCCATTTTTCTTATTTTTTGTGTGTTCAATCTCTTTCGAGTTAGTGGTAGAATTGGGTGTGAAACCCATGGTGGATCCCGAAAAGCTATACATTTCTTTAAAGTAGACAGAATTCTGAATGCAGCAAGGGGTCATATTTGTAGATCCTTCAAGGTTTTCCCTGGCGCTTGGACACGCGACAGACCACAGGACGGGGGCTCACACCCCAGGACCTGCCAGAGCCCTGGCCCCATTCCATGCTTCTCAACTCAGCCAAGCAGGGGAAGCCTCTCAGGGCCCGCGGGACCACTGCCCCATGCCCTTTGCGACGCAGCAGGCTAGAGGACGGAGCCCCGGACCAGTGTGCCCAACCCATGGGCCAGCAGGGGGCCCCAGAAGTCATTCAGATCCTCAGAACTCGGCCACGCAGGGGCAGCATCCTCTTCATGACACCGCAGGCTGAGGAAGGGAACCTGAGTGAGCGTAAATGTTAAATTACAGTTGCCTCTATCAATTCTCACTATAAACAGATGTTTAGGACAATTATTTTTGATTTAA
The DNA here is from genome assembly GCA_963921515.1 of Calotriton arnoldi. Lineage (NCBI taxonomy): Eukaryota > Metazoa > Chordata > Amphibia > Caudata > Salamandridae > Calotriton > Calotriton arnoldi. Next base: position 3,726,221 of record CAWUFW010000089.1, on the reverse strand, counting down.
AACATGTCAAATGGCTAAGTCGAAAAACGTGAGATTTCATACTGCATCGTAAAGGCATGCAGAGTGTTTGAAACGTGATGATATGAAAACGTAAACAAAGAGAGTAACAATGATAAGTAAACATATACATATTTATGTGGTTTTAAGAAACAAAATATAGCTAACATAGAGAGTGTTGTGACAATAACTTTCAAAATATATTTAAATGAAATAAATGTCTGCATAATGAAGCTCCTGAAATGCTAAAATGCTTATCTAGTAATAATTGATAACATGCAAATCTGCAGCTTTCTGTAACGTTCATGAAGTGAAAATGTGTATTTCAGAGTGACACGCTAATATTTTGCTTAGAAAAACGATAACATGCAAATGATGCTATAAGAGATTCTTTTCATTTCAAATTTTAGTAGGACCTAATATTGACATGTAACCTCTAAAAGAATAATAAAAAATTGAATTAATCAAGAGATGCTGAAATAATTAAGTAATGTGTGATTTAAAAGAATCATAATACGGTAATGATTTAGCAAGTTTTCATGTAGGCCTCAAAAGCTTTTCTTTCCTGTGCAAGTGTAAAATTCTATGAGGCAGTCACTTTAGCCACTGTGAGAACTTTTCATGAAGTTTCTTTTTAGTATTGGTTAACAATGGATTTGTTTCTAGTTAGCAACACTCTTGATAGAAAAGTAGCAATATTGCAAACCCAGGGAGAGTGCTTGGGAACGGAGAGACTGTGAGCAAAGTGAAGTTTCACCTACTTCCATGAAAGGGATGGAAATGTAATACAAATTGCATTTAACAATCCTAATGAATTTGCAAAGGGATTACTTAATTCTTCCGGATTTTTTAGTGATGTATTTATCACCCCATGAGCAGACCACTGTGAGTGACCAATGTAACCATATGGACTGATGAAAAGGATACTTTGTGGGTTTAAACCGCAAACTTTTGGAAGTATAATTGCCCCATGAAGGAGGAGTCGGGGCTGGCTGTCATTTTCATTTTCCCTGCCTGGCATGCTGTCGGGCTGACTCTTAATTTCCCTCAATGCCAAATCTTTGAACTGAACTTTGTTGACTGCGAATCGAAACTTGCACTTTGCCGGCTGGCAAAGCTGAGCAGGAAATAACCTTTCGGCTGAGGGTTAACTGACTCCTTCTGTGGCACGCTGTGCTGCAGTTCTGACTTGGATAAATCCATATCTGAAGACAGACTATATTTCTCAGCCATATTTTCGTTTGTATAATCTGATAACAGAGTCTCGAAATTTCCTTTTGTTTCTCTCACACTCTCTCTACAGGCAAACAGCAAATTGTTCATTGTTTATCTGCATTTTATTGTGTGGCTATTTGTACTAATTCTGGTATTAAATTTGTTTTGAAATGCGATTTCATGATCTGTCCATTCAAATTGAGGCTTTAGATAAATGTTTTCATGAGTAAATCTTTGTTGTGTTTGTCTCATTCTTTGGTCAATATTTTCTTGCCCCAAGGTTTGTGTTACGGTGTAATGGAAAGGTATTGAAATAGGCATGTGTCTGGCAATTCTTTATTTCAGGTCCTCATAAGGAAATTGCCTTAAGTTCTCCAAATATCCAAGTCCCTGTTAGCTCAACAAAAAGATCCATTGGAGGACCAAGGTTTGGTAAACTGGATGGTGTTTAGTGTGGAAGATATTATAAGATTATGAGCCCAGCTGGAATAATGATTTGTTGTGTTGAAGAGAAATAAAATTTTGGTAAGTATTCTGCTGCATCAAACCCAGGGCCCTGATGGGCTCGCAGACCCAGGCCTGCAGGCTCCCTGTCCCTGCAGAGCCCCTCTTGTCCGCTCTGTGGCTCGGAAGCCTTGACCAGGGCCGCAGTCAGGTGTTTCCAGCCAAGCAGCCCACAGTCGCTAAATTGGCCCAACTATGTCCCATCAACCTGAGTCTAGTCTGGACCTTCCCCAGGCAGCCCCCCTGTCTGTGACCGGGGAGCCTGTTTCACCCCCTGCGGGCTCGCCAGCACGGAGGGCTGGCACATGGAGTTCGGGCCCTGCCAGAGTTCTGACCGAGGGGGCGACCACAGCCTCCCTCACTGCCCAAGAAGGGGGGAGGGCTTCCCCGGCCTGCTGCTTCCCTTTTGCCCGTCCCTGTTCATTCTTAGAACACTAAGCCTTGCACCGGGCCTTCTGATGGTACCTCCTGTGTGACGCGGGACATCAACAGTCGCTGTCATTCGAGACCGGGCCCAGGCGTCTGCTGATGGCTTCTCAGAGCTCTCCCGGGCTCGTGTTCCAGCTCAACCCCCCCAAGGGTTGGGACTTCATGCAGTGCTGGTCTCTGCTCTTTACCCCAAACCCAGCACAGGAGTAACAGACTCCTTCCCGGGCCTGCAGCCACCCTGCCATGGGTACTGACTGACACTGATATACCGTGGGCTCCGGGTACTGCCTTGGGTGGGTGCCTTCCACCTTCCAGGAGCCCAAGGAGCCACGGAGGGTTACGCCAAGGGCATATCCTCTCCCCATGGCCCTGCCTGGGAAGCCCATTTTCCTTGACAATTAAGCCCCCACAAAGTGGGGGCTTACAAAACGCTGGAGGGTTAGCCCAGCTGGCTGGCCACGCAGCCATCTGGTCATGCAGCATGGCGACCAGATAGTCCAAGACGATCCAGCGACCAGATGTCACAGGAAAATGTATGACCAGAGCAAGGACCCAGTGACACAGCAGTCCGACGATGACAAGAGCAGCCAGGCACTCTGAGGCCGGTGCTCAGGAGGCCCCTTCCTGGGGCTACTAGCCTCCCAGTGACTTAGCAGGAGTAAGGGATCCTGGTCCGGCCATCTGGTTGCCCTGCAAGGGATCATGCCCCCATACTGGCACCCAGAGTCACAGGGACAGAAGGGGGAGGCCCCGTGCCGGTCAACATGTGGTGGAGGCAGCCTCCCACATGCCCATATTCCCCCTCTGCGTTACTCCCGGTGGCCTGGTTGCAGAGGGACCCACCCCCAGGTGTGGTGGAGGGGGTCCACGGATAGAGACAAAAGCTTGGCTGAGAGGACGACTTTCAATAGATCGCAGCAAAGTAACTGCTTTGCTGCTTATGAAACCCTGACCCAGAATCAGGTCATCTACTAATGATTTATCACTGGGTGCCCCATGAACATTCGGCGCACTAAGGGCGATGGAGGCTGCCCCCTTCTGTCCATGCTCCGGTCCCCAAGCAAGCGGCTTTACGCCCCGGCCCAAGAGGCCAGCTATCCCAGGCCAACCGAGGCTCCACAGCACTGCGATATCATTACGGTTTAGGGGGGATTCTGACTTAGAAGCATTCAGTCATAATCCTACAGATGGCAGCTTCGCCCCATTGGCTCCTCAGCCAAGCACATACACCAAATGTCTGAACCTGTTCTTCCTCTTGTACTGAGCAGGATTACTATTCCAACAACACATCATCAGTAGGGTAAAACGAACCTGTCTCAAGACGGTCTAACGCTTGGTGAATTCTGCTTCACAATGATAGGAAGAGCCGACATCGAAGGATAAAAAAGCAACGTTGCTATGAAAGCTTGGCTGTCACAAGCCAGTTATCCCAGCGATAACTTTTCTGACACATTCTGCTTGAAACCCAAAAAGTCAGAATGATCATGAGGCCCAGTTTTCATGGTCTGTATTCATACTGAGAATTGAGATAAAGCAAGCTTTCTGTCCTCCCTGAGCTCACCTTAGGACACCTGTGTTATCATTTGACAGGTTTACTGCCTCAGACAAACTCCCCACCTGCCACTGTCCCCGGATCGGGACTTGCCCGGCGGGTCTTGGGCACTTGGAGCCAAAAGCGAGAGCCCCAAAGAGCTCGCCCTGTCTCACCGGGTAAGTAAAAATACGATGAGTAGTGGTATTTCACCGGCGGCCCGAGGGCCTCCCAATTATCCTACACCTCTCATGTCTCTTCACAGTGCCAGACTAGAGTCAAGCTCAACAGGGCCCTCTTTCCCCACTGATTCTGTCAAGCCCATTCCCTTGGCTGTGGTTTCACTATATAGTAGGTAGGGACAGCGGGAATCTGATTCATCCATTCATGCATGTCACTAATTAGATGACTAGGCATTTTGCTACCTTAAGAGAGACAGTTACTCCCGCCGTTTACCAGCGCTTCATTGAATTTCTTCACTTTGACATTCAGAGCGCTTGGCAGAAATCACATTGCGTCAACAACTGCCTTGGGCCTTTGCGATGTTTTGTTTTAATTACAGTTGGATTCCCCTGGTCTGCACCAATTCTAAGTCAGCTGCTAGGTGCTGGCCGAGGCTGAACACCGGCCCGCACCCTGGGAAGGGGCGTGGGGAGAGGCAACCACTGCAGCTGGGGCGATCCACAGGAAGGACCCTGCTTGCATCCAGAGTTACCACTGCCCCAGAGGTCGGCACCTCGTCCAGCCACAGCGCACGCCCAGTCCCTCTTCGTGCCCCATCACAACCAACCCAGCCCTTCAAGCCAATCCTTATCCCAAAGTTACGGATCTGATTTGCCGACTTCCCTTACCTATATTGTTCCAACATGCCAGAGGCGGTTCACCTTGGAGACCTGCTGCGGATATGGGTTTGGCCTGGTGCAAGATTTACATATCATCTCCCCAAGATTTTCTAGGATGAGCGAGAGCTCACCGGACGCTGCTGAAATCGTGACTCTTTCCAAGGCTCGGGCTCCTCTCTCTGGCGAAACCATTCCAGGGTGCACTGCCCTTCACAAAGAGAAGAGCACTCTTCCCCAGGGCTCCCACCAGCTTCTCCGGGATCATTTGCATTACCCCACTGGATGCTGCAAGGGTGCCTGTCTCTGCCACTCTGAGTTCGGGGTTGTGAACCTAACTCCCTTTTGATTGGCCGAGGGCAACAGAGGCCATCGCCCATCCCTTCTGACCAGCGCTCGTCCATCTCTTAGGACCGACTGACCCAAGTTCAACTTCTGTTCACATGGAACCCTTCCTCACTTTGGCCCTCAAAGTTCTTATTTGAATATTTGCTAATACCACCAAGATCTGCACCTGTGGCAGCTCCACCTGGGCCCTTGCCCTGGGCTTCAGTGCACACTGATGCACCCCTACTATTCATCCCGGCTTAGCCCCCGCGGCTCACAGCGTCGGTGATGGTGGGGTAAGAGCCCGACTGCTCCAGTGCCATCCATTTTCAGGGCTAGTTGATTCGGCAGGTGAGTTGTTACACACTCCTTAGTGGATGCAGACTTCCATGGCCCATGTCCTGCTGTCTATATCAACCAACACCTTTTCTGGGGTCTGCTGAGCGTCGACATCCATCGGGTGCTTTCACCTGGTGTTTGGTTCATCCCGCAGCACCAGTTCCACTTACCAAAAGTGGCCCACCAGGCACTTGCAATCAATGCAAGGCTCCACGACAGCAAGCCAGGCTTCTTATCCATTTAAAGTTTGAGAATAGGTTGAGATCGTTTTGACCCAAAGACCTCTAATCATTTGCTTTACCAGATAAAACTGGGGGTTCCAAGCACCAGCTATCCTGAGGGAAACCTCTGAGAGAACCAGCTACTAGATGGTTCAATTAGTCTTTCCCCCCTATACCCAGGTTGGACGACCAATTTGCACATCAGGACCACTACGGACCTCCGCCAGAGTTTCCTCTGGCTTCGCCCTGCCCAGGCATAGTTCACCATCTTTCGGGTCCTATCACGCACACTCATGCTCCACCTCCCCGATGGAGTGGGCGAGATGGGCCCATGGTGCGCATACTGTTGGCTTTGCAGTGAGATCCCTCCTCAGCCAGAGTGTGCCAGCCCTTACCTTCATTGCGCCATAGGGTTTCGCTCATCCCTCCGACTTGTGCACATGCTAGACTCCTTGGTCCGTGTTTCAAGACTGGTCAGGTGGGTAACCAACATCGCCACAGACCCCTGGCACCCGGTGTGGGCCTCCCCGTCCAGCAGCGCCGTGTTGAGTCAAATTAAGCCGCATGCTCCACTCCTGGTGGTGCCCTTCCATCAATTCCTTTATGTTTCAGCTTTGCAACCATACTCCCTTCAGAACCCAAAGACTTTGGTTTCCTGGAAGCTGCTTGGTGGGTCAGGGGAATAACGCCGCTAGATCGCTAGTCGCGATCGTTTATGTTCAGAACTACGACGGTATCTGATCGTCCTCGAACCTCCGACTTTTAGTCTTGATTAATGAAAACATTCTTGGAAAATGCTTTAGCTTTGGTTCATCTTGCGCCGGTCCAAGAATTTCACCTCTAGCGGCACAATACTAGTGCCCCCAGCCGTCCCTTTTAATCATGGCCCCAGTTTAAAAAACCAACAAAATAGAACCAGAGTCCTATTCCATTATTCCTAGCTGAAGTATTCAGGCAACCGGCCTGCTTTGAACACAGTAATTTTTCAAAGTAAATGCTTCAGTCACCCAGGACACTCAGTCAGGAGCATCAAGGGGGCACCAAGGGGCAGGGCCCGGGACAGGCGGTAGCTCACCTCATGGCGGACTGCCAGTTGATCCCAAGATCCAACTACGAGCTTTTTAACTGCAGCAACTTTGATATACGCTATTGGAGCTGGAATTACCGCTGCTGCTGGCCCCGACTGGCCCTGCAATGGATCCTCGTTAAAGTATTTAAAGTGTACTCATTCCAATTACAGGGCCTCAAAAGAGTCCTATATTGTTATTTTTCGTCACTACCTCCCCGAGTCAGGAGTGGATAATTTACGTGCCTGCTGCCTACCTTGTAGGTGGTAGCCGTTTCTCAGGCTCCCTCTCCGGAATCTAACCCGGATTCCCCGTTATCCATGGTCACCTTGGTAGGCACTGAAAGTACCATCGAAAGCTTATAGGGCAGACATCCGAATGTATTGCCACAGTCACGGGGACGTGTGATCTGCCCGAGGTCACCAAACCTGCTGGGTGAGCCTGGATTGGTATTGGTCTGAAAAATGCATGTATCCCAGGAGGTCAGTGCTCATCGGCATTTATTAGCTTTAGAATTACCAGTTATCCTAATAACAGATGGAGTGATCAAAGGTACCATAACTGATTTAATGAGCCATTCACAGTTTCACTGTACCGGCCATGTGTACTTACATGTGCAAGGCTTAATCTTTGAGACAAGCATATGCTACTGGCAGGATCAACCAGCTAGCTGCACCTGCCGGACTGGTTGTTAGGAGCCGCATGTGTGGTTGCACAGGCACCGGCGAGCCCGGCCATCTCCGCAGAAGGGAGAGGCAGGCTGAGGTGCAGCCTGAGCAAGACACAGGGGTGCCGGCCTGAGCAGCTACAGACACCCTATGGAACAGTTGTTCCAAGCTGCTGCATCCATCATCTGTGTGTCTTTTTCGGAAATGCACTAGGAGGGTGACAGCATGGCATGCGGGGGTCCAGACTGCCAAGCAGCATCTGGGACCTGGCGCCACCTGTCCCACTTCCACGCTGGTCAGACAACTGGAGGGGAGCACAAGCTGCCAAGGCTGCTCAGCCTTCGCTCTGCTGGGTGGGGTCTCCACAAATAGCAAGTCCTTGAGCCGGACAGTCCCTGGAATGGTGGAAGCCCTTTGCTTGAAATAACAGCTGAGACTGGCCAAGAAGTCCATCCCTAAATGGACAAAGCGTGCCCAATCGAACCGAAGTATACGGTGCTGGCTGGACCCTCCCCAGTCATGCTGCCCTGCACTGGAATGTCAGCTTTATGTCTCTGCCTGGTCTTGGGAAAGGCAGGCTCGGAGGAAAAGCCCATCAGGCAGGGCTGGGAGGCGGGTGCAGACCCGGGCCCCTGGGGAACTGGGTGGGCCTGCCCTGGCAGCACCCAGCTGAGAACCGCTGTACCACAAATTGGTCCGGAGTACCCTGTACCTAATAATCTGGAGCAAGGCTACCACCCTTACTTGTAGTCCATGCACACTGAGGAACAAAGGGGACCATTGGCACAAACACACCCAACCTCCTAGAGCCCTGCCTGGGCTTAAGGAAGCAAATGATCCCTCATTGGGACTTCCAGGGCAGCTGAGATGACGGCTTCATGTCCCTGCCTGCTCTCGGGAGAGGCAGGCTCAGAGAAAAGGCCCATCAGCCAAGTCTGGGAGGCAGGCATGGACCCAGGCCCCTGGGGGCCCCAGTGGCCCAGGCCCTGGCAGCAACCAGCTGAGAATCGCTAGACCACAAGAGGGTCCTGAGAACCCTGTCCCTAATAATACAGAGGAAGGCTACCACCCTTACTTGTACTCTATGCGCACCAAGGGACAGGGGGAACCACCAGCACAAATGCACTCAACCTCCTGGAGCCCTGCCTGGGCTTTAGGAAACAACTAAGCCCTTATCAGGACTTTCAGGGCAGCTGGGATGTCCACTTCGTGTCCCTGCCTCCTCTCGGGGAAGGCAGGTTTGGAGGAAAAGCCCATCGGGTGGGGCTGGGAGGCAGGAGTGGACCTGGGCCCCAGGGGATGGCCCGGGCCCTGGCAGTACCCGGCTGAGAACCGCCAGACAAGGGGGTCTAGGGTACCATTTCCCTAGTAATCCAAAGAACAACTACTCCCTTTTCATGTAATCCGTGCGCACCGAGTGACAGAGGGGACTGAAGGCGCAAATGCATCTGACCTCCTGGAGCCCTGACTGGGCTGAAGGAAGAAAATAAGCTCTCATCTGCACTTCCAGGGCAGGCCAGCCAACTGGATGCACCGAGGGGCTAGACGTGACCAGATGGCCGGGCTTGAATGACGGCCATCTGGTTGCACTGATCCTTAACTAAAGGGCTTCTGCTTGTTACTGGAGGGGATGGAGACTCTGCAGCCCGGGTGCTCAGAGCCCCAGCTGGGCCTCAAGCACAAGGCTGCAAGGGGGCCACTGACGGAGCTCCAACCCGCGGCCCGCAGGGACCTTAACATGCAGGTGAAGCGGGGAAGTCCTCCCCGGGTCCGATGGACCCCCTCCCTGGGCCCTTGGCAGGGCGGAAGGCCAGACGTAGCCCAGGGCAGGAGGGCCTGCCCTGGGGTCCGGTCGCAGCTCCTGGACCCAGCCGAGTAGGAGAGGCCTCCCTGGGCCCGTGGGAGCGCATCCCAGGGGCTTGGCCATGCGATGGGCCCAAAGACGGAGGTCAGGATGGGGCACCCCCACTTCGAGGCCCGCGAGGGCCTGGTCAGAGCTTCTGACCAAGCAGGGGAACCTCCCCAGGCCTGATGGACCCCCATCCCGGTCCCTTGGCAGTGCGGCAGGCCGGAGGACAGGGGCAAGGGCAGGGGTGTCGGCTCTAGAGCCCAGTCAGAGTTCCTGGGCCTGGTTGCACCACTGAGGCCTCCCCGGGCCTGCTTGGCCATGCAGTGGGCCAGAAGACAGAGCCCAGAGTAGGGGGGCCTCACCCCGGGGCCTTTCAGGGCCTCAGTCAGAGCTTCTGAACCATGCCAAGCAGAGGGAAGCCTCCCCAGGTCCGATGGACCTCCGTCAAGTGCCCTTGGCAGTACAGCAGGCAAGAGAACAGAGCCCAGGGCAGCGCTGCCCACCCCGGGGCCTGGTAGGAACTCCTGGGCCCAGCCGTACTCGGGATGGCCTCTACTGGCCCGCGGCACCCCATCCCGGGTGCTTTGCCTTGAGGCGGGTAAGAGAACAGGGCCCAGAATGGGATTCTCCTACCGGTCAGAGCTTCTGAACCCAGTCAAGCAGGAGAAGACTCCCCGGGTCTCATGGACTCCTGACCCAGGCCTTTGGTGGTGGGGCAGGCCAGAGGACAGAGCTCAGGGTGGGTGCACCCGCCCTGGGGCCAGGCGGGCCCAGTCAGAGGTCCTGTAAATGCACAGGGGAGGCCTCCCTGGGCCCGCAGGAACCCGTCCTGGGTACTCTGCCTCAGGCAGGCCTGAGGACGGTAAGTCGGATAGGGGGCCCCCACCTTAAGGCCCACTGGGGCCCCGGTCCTGGGCCATCTGTTCGCTGGCTGAGAACTGCCAAACCACAAGGGGGTCCAGGGTACCCTATCCTTAATAATCTGGAGGAAGGCTACCCCACTTTCTTGTAATCTGTGCTCACCGAGTGACCGAGGGGACCCAGGGGTCATGAGCACCTTAATGTGCAGGCAAAGCAGGGGACCAGATGGCCCAGGACAAAGGCCCAGGCCACAGGGTCCAGGACCAAGGCCACAGGACCCAGGATCAAGGCCCCAGAACCAAAGACTCAGGACCCAGGCCAAGGACTTAGGACCCAGGACAAAGGCCACAGGACCCAGGTCCTGGGCACCAGGACCCAAGCACTGCAATCCAGGCCCTGGGACCGGAGACAAAGGCACCAAGCCATAGGACCCAGGCCCCATTACTCAATACCCAGGACCCAGGTCCCAGGACCCAGGCACCAGGACCTGGGACCAAGGTCACGGGACCCAGGACCAAGGACCCAGGACCCAAGCACCAGGACCCAGGCATCAGGCACCAGGTCCTAGGACTAATGTCCCAGACCCTAGGTCCCAGGTCCCAAGGTTCAGGTCCCTGGACCCAGACACCAGGACCGAGGTCACGGGACCCAAGCCCCGTGACAAAGACCCTGGGGCCCAGGATCCAGGGTCTGGGATCCAGGCCCATGGACTCAGGACACACGACCCAGGACCCAGGTTCCTGGACCTGGCACCCAAGCACCAGGCCCCAGGAGCAAGGCACCAGGACCCAGGACCTGTTAGATTTGAAAATCCCATTCCTGCTATGCACTCGTATCATGCTACATTAGGTTAGCAGTGTGTGGCTAAATAGATGCCATTTGTATTCACGTTATGCAACCCACTGAGTTATCCCCGCAACGTGCAAGCTCTAGTTAGCAAGTGTGACTCCATTTCGTATTTCGTAATCCCTATTAGGCTGTGTCTGAACTAGGCCTCATTATTCGTACTGCTTGCCTCAGCAGAATACTGTATTTAGTTATTATTTTTTCTTTCCTGCTCAAGGCTGTTTTCCGACTTACTAATAAATAGGCCATTCTGCCCTTGCATACCTATCCAAGTGTGTAGTTCTGCTCCCACGTTGGGAGACGCTGAGACTCAGCGCAGTGACCGAATCACAGATAGCATGTACCCATCTGGCAGGGGGTAGCCCATCCTTCTGTGCCTTCTTTGTTCATATTCGGCTCAGGCCGGTAACTTTCCATTGTGGGCGTGGTTGGAGGCTTCTTGGGAAGAATGATTACTCACTGCTGACTGTTCGCGGGTCAGTCCCTCGGCAGACATCTTAGGGTGCAGGTCAGATTGGACTCCTCTGCAGAGTATTGTTAATAAATGCTTGTTTGTATTCTCTACTGTCTGACCGACTCTTCATTACTTGGGAAGGCATAGCAGGTGGTTGTAAATAACCCGGGTGGCCCCTAAGGGCCACTTCATTCAGTTGGCGCCCGAACAGGGACTCCGCAAGGTGATACAGCTCGCCCGTAATCGGTTTGCAGGGTCGGGGTTGCGTCTGGTCGCTCGGGCGGATTGGGGTACCCCACACGATTGAGCTTGGTTCTCGCAGCTGCCCCGCCCGTTTGATCAGGCATCTCCTCGTCTACCGGTCACCGGCTGGGGTCCTGAGAAGGCGAAACCTTTTAGTTGACCGTTTGGTCCGAAGAGTCGGCAGTGGAGAATAACTTGACTCGACCTGTGTGCACCAGGTGAGTAATTTGATTCTTGGAAAAATTGAGCCATTCTTGAATGGCACGAGCCTACGGGCTGTGTCTTGGTATAGTCTTCGGACTGCCTTGCTTGAACGGCACGAGCGGACGGGCTGTGTCTTGATACAGTCTCCGGACTGTCTTGTCTTGAACTTGGTGGGTTTGCGGACCCTTGAAAAGGCACAGAGTGTTTGTGAACAGCTTGCCAGGCCAACTGGTAATTTGGCCCCCGCTTGAAAAGGTCTGGGACTGTTCGCGAACAATCTGCCAGGCCAACTGGTAATTTGGTCTACGCTTGAAAAGGTCTGGGGCTAGAGCCTGTCTTCTTGAACTTGGTACAGTCTCTGGACTGTCTTCTTGAACTTGGTACAGTCTCTGGACTGTCTTCTTGAACCTGATGCAGCCTCCGGGCTGACTTGTGGATTGATAGTTGTGTTTGGGTGCTATGAGGTTTGTGGGCCTGTCTTGTGGCTCATGGCCTCCTGGCGGGTCTGGCCACGTTACCGCAGGCCTGGCTGCCATGATGTCTCTTGCGCACGTTATTATTGGATGTTGTTCTTTCGCCCTCTGTTATTGCCAAGTTATTCTACAACAGTCTGCATATTCTGTTTCTCACCTTTTCTCCTGTTCCCTTTTGGGCTCAGTCTGAACAACAGTTACAAGGTCGAATAACAACGCCCTGGTTCCTACTGATTTGGCCCGTCCCTCGCACCTAGACATAACACTTGTACAGCTGCCATTGAGAAATTAGTGTGCTTTTAATAATGCGATCGCTTGCTCTAAGATAGCACTTGGAGACGACCTTTCCAGAGAGAAGAGCTGTGATTGTTTGCTGATGTAGTTTTGCATCAAGAGACTGAGGTATGGGGGTTCGCTAGTCAAAGCCCAAAGGTCTTCTATTATCATAATAAACTGGCTTCCAGCACGGGGAGGGTGGTAATGTTAGTTAGACATATCTCCACTGCTTTATGAGATGCTTTCCCCGTTTGTATTCTATGGAGTAGTAACTATGCTGATTATATTGTTCTTATGTATTATGCTACTAGTACTGACACGTGTACTGTATCTTAGAGCACGTAAGTTGAAATAAACATTTTAACCTATACAGTGTCTCTTCATACGCATGTTGTGGACAGGTACGAATGTGACGAAAGAGTGTTCTTGCCTCTGCGTGTCCTGAGAGAGAGATACCGTGTTCTGGGTTGTCTAAGCATTGGTACATTGGTGCCAATGGGACGCTAAGGCTAGTTGGGTTGGGGTTTTGGGTGCTAAGGTTTATGGTTGGCTCACCACTATATTCCAAGGTCCTATTATCCTGTGCATAGCTCTGTATGTGCAGAAACCCTATGACATGGCGCGACCAACGAGTGGGGCAGCTTACTAGCGAGACGCTTGAGTAGTACTTGTGCTTGTCCACAAACCCCTCACGTACGCTTCCGGAAGCATGTGTGACGGCGATACCTCCTATATTGCAGATTTTGTAGGTTCTTTCAAGCTTGATGTTATTAAAAGGTTTCTTAGAAAAACCCTTTTTGTGCTGCCTTGTGTAAGATTGTTGAAAAGTCCCGTTCAGAATGGCGGGTATAGACATAGCGGCGCATAGCCGCACAGCACTCCGTGACCACTTACGGATATATGGAGTGCCAGACGCGGGAGTTGACCTAGTCTTTGTGGTTCAAGCCGACCCGGCTTTCCACTTTGAAGTGTTCTACTCTTGGATCACTTTTCCAGCGTTGGATGCGAACGATAATCTGTTTCATACATATGAACCCACCGCTGTTCCTGCTGTCTATAGACCTTATACTAATCTTGAAGTACCGCTCACGGCTTGGCAACACCGTGTTTGGTTTAATGGCGCCCTCCCACAACCGACTACCACGGTTCATTTAGGCCCCTTATCTATAGCGGGGGCCACTTGGCCTGTTTTGGCCGGGTACACCCCACATCCGCTTTATATGACAATACCAGTCGCGGAACTGCGCACTATGTATGCGGCCTTGGTGCAGGTGCATCGAGCGTTAGTGCGATATGTTACAGGCAGCATCCATGGAGCCGCTCCTGGAGTGCCTGGCCAACCAGCTGCTGCAGGCGGAGTAACCATAAGTCCTGTCATGGTGAATTCTGTGATGGGCAAACGGCCACAACATAAGGATGATTTTCCTTATTGGCTTGCAGAAAAGTTTGATCAGTTGGAGGCAGTTTTTCCACATACAACTCCAGTGGATAAACATCGTATTTTGACGATTAGTTTGCCAAAAGACTTAATTCCCGAGTTGACAGCATGTGACAACTGGGGTAGGGTATTCGCAGCAGTATATTCTAAATGTTTTGGTACGCCTTCCATGACAGTTCTCCCCTCTGTAATTAAAAAAGTACAGGATGAACACGGCCCTGAAGCGGCTGTGGAATTAGGGATGAGACTAGTGGGAGTGTTTGAAGTAGTAGCTGAACTGATCCTTGCAAATGTCAAGGGCGATGCAGTGAACTTTCAAGTAGCGAACGCTTTGGCTTTGGTCCCAGAATTGGTCAAGCCTCGCGAATTACCGAAAATTATTACCCAGGCTTACAAAACTATTGGTAGAAACAGCCTGGGTAACAAGCCTTTTGCAAAACTGCAAACACAATCGCAACCACAACAGCAACAAACCAAATCTCAATCTGAGAAGGATGAGAAACCAGTCTTCACTAAAAAGAGCTGGAGGCTAAAAAAACAGGGTAAGCAACAGACAAAGCCGGGATCGCGAGGCGCATCCCCGGTTTCAGTTTCTTCTGAACGTACTTATGATTTACACGATAGAGCGAGAATTAAGTCACCGGATAGGTTTCAGATCCCTGACACGCGTTCTCCTCGTTCTTCACAGGCACAGACGTCGTCACAGGCCGGTGGAGGAGACCGCCAGGATAGAGGAAGGGCCCGTGAGGCCCCACAGGGACGAGACCAGCCTCGACAACAAGTCAGAGGAAAAGAAGAAGACGCTCAACGTTTTCGGCCACAATTTCAGAAGAAGAAAGTTGCCGCTGTAACAGCGAAATATGCCACAGACGGTGAGAACGAGACTCCTGAATTGGACGTGGGCAGTAACCCTCCTAGACAGCGCCGCGGAAGTAACCATAGTGCGGGAGGTGCTACGTCCTCATATGGAGGCGACAGCAACTGAAACATTCATTACTGTTGAAACAGCAGACACCAGAGTGGCACCCCCTGACAGACTATTTAATATTGTCCTCCAAATTGAAGGTGATATACAGCGTGTAATTAAAGGGATTTTTTGGGAAAATCTGACCTCTTCATATGATATTTTATTGGCAGAGGCGGATTGGCCACCCCCATTCGTACTTGCTGCGCGTAAAGGGGAGGAGGTAATCCTTCCGAGCTTTTCTAGACATGTCCCAAAGGACAAAGCAAAGGCTCTTGCAGCAGAGTGGGCTGTGTCCCTGGCTCCAGCGTTATTCCGCAATCACGTGGGTTGGGACGAAGAATCTCCCCCCCATGAAATACCTTTGCGATCGTTGCCGCAGCCACAACCCCAATATCCCATAAAACGTGAAGCCAAAGGCCCAGTTTCCGAAATTCTGACACAGTTGGAATATCAGGGAGTAATTGAACCCTGTGTATCACCTATGAACAATCCCCTTTTCGCGGTTTCTAAACCCGATGGATCGTACCGTTTAGTATTGGATTACCGGCATTTGAACTCTCATTGTCGGACCTTTGCGGTGCAAAATACCCATAGTTCTGCGCTTGTAGACAGTCTTGTTCGTAAAAAATACAAAACGACTCTTGACCTTTCAAATGGATTCTACACGCACAACTTAGCCCCGGAGAGTGGCCAATGGTGTGCCTTTACTTCCGGTGGTAAAATGTTCAAATTCAGGCGTCTTCCTATGGGGTACAAAAATAATCCAGGAGTGTTTGCCGCTCATGTTGTCTCTTTGTTAGACGGCATAGATCCAGACGCCTGTTCGTATGTGGATGACATTTATCTGACAGACGATGAATTGTTTCCGCATCTGACCCGAGTGGACCGCATTATTCTTGAATTTGCGGTTCAGGGATACAAAATTAACTTTGCCAAATCCCATATTGCTGAATTTACCGTTTTGTTCTTGGGCTATGAGCTCAACAATGAAGGTAAGGGTTTAGCCCCCCATTTTCTGGAGAAATGTGCACTTCTGTGCCCTCCAACTAATCTGAAGAAGCTTCAGTCTTTGCTGGGTTTTCTGAACTTCGGACGTACATACATTCCCGAATATGCCCAGCGTATCAAGCCACTGTATGCCTTGATACAGCCTACCTTTTCGAAGTCTTCTTGGCTTCCGGAGCATACCTCCATTCTGCAGTCTTTGCAGACAGACCTTCTTGAGTCTAAATACCTTTTGACGCGTGATAACCACACAAACTTGGTGATTAGAATCATTCCAGGGGCAGTGGGTTTCACGTATTTAACCTTTAATGAAGGTGATACAGTACCTATCGCATACAAGTCACATCTATACACCTCTGCAGAAATGCGGTTCTCATCTGTGGAGAAAGTGCTAACAGCAGTGCAAATGGCGATCCTGAAGGAGCGCGCACTGGCACAGGGAAAACGCATTCTGGTGGTGACACCCTATCCTGCCCTAGAGGCAGTGACTAAAGCAAGTGTTCCGAACTCTAAAGCTTTGCACCCCCGTTGGATTCAATGGGCAACATCTTTGACGTCTCCGGATGTCACTTTCATTTTCGACTCTTCTCTTCAGACTCAGGAGTTTTTACAGTATGAATTCATTCATCCTCCTCCTTTGTCCTTATTGCCGCTTGAGGATTACGACTGTGTGATCTACACCGATGGCTCGGCACAACCGGCCACGGGGTCCAAGCATGCTTATTCAGCCGCATGTGCTATTGTTGCAGGTACGTTTGTGAACGGAAAGTTCAAATCCACTGTGGTGCATACGCAGGCACTCGGGGATAGTACCGCACAATTGGCCGAGTTGCGTGCTTTGGTGCTTGCACTTGAGTTCGTAAATCCTGATGTGACCACTTTAATCGTGTGCGATTCTTACTACTGTGTTCAATCATACAATGACAATCTGTTCTTTTGGTCGCAAAACGACTATAGAGACGCTAAAGGCAACACAATCAAGCATAAAATGCTTTGGGTTAGGGTGGCAGAATTACAAAGACGTCTGCCACTCACACAGGTGGTTCACACCCTAGGCCATCAGCGAGTGGGCGCACACGCTGTTGGTAACAGTCTGGCAGATGAAGCTGCCAGATCAGCAGTACTCACGTGTTCAGTAGCAGCAGTTACTAGATCCATGTCTAAAATAGACACTGATATCTTGGCAGCTATTGCTGCAACAAAAGAAGGAGTGAATTACCCTAGAGGTTTCCCTTCTAAATATTCTTACCAGATAGGTCCCGATCAGGCTCCTTATGTAACAATACCTAACGTTGGGGTTCGGCTGATCCCCAACGCGGACCGCAGACTTTCCTTGATGGCAGCGGCACACGAAGGCATGGCTTCGGCACACGCTGGTGTGTCTGCGACAATTTCCATCTTGCAGCAGCGTTACTGGTGGCGTGGTTTATACAAAGATACACGTACTTATGTGCTTTCCTGTGACGTTTGTCAACAGATCAAGCCTTCAACAGTTACAAGACCACCGCAGACCTCGCTTGCAATTTCGAACAGACCCTTTGGGTGTGTTTACTTGGATCACTGCGGTCCATTTTCTTCAGACACTGCCTATAAATATATCTTAGTGGCAGTGGACTCGTGCACACGGTTCATCTGGGTCTGGCCACAACGGAGTGCTGACGCACGAAATGTCATTAGGGATTTGCGAGTCTTTGTGGGAATTTTTGCATGCGGCACCTTCCATTCTGACCAAGGTCCGGCGTTTGCCTCTAAGGCTTACAAGGACGCAATGGGCTCCTTAGGGGTGCGGGTGAAATTTTCGTCTCCGTATAGGCCTGAGGGCAACTCTATCGTTGAACGAATGAACCGTGACTTAAAGCAATCCTTGACAGCTAGAGTTATAGGTACTGGCAGGAACTGGCTGGCCCACTTGTATACTGTTCAACGTGCACTTAATAATCTCCCTAGAAGGCCTCTGGGTGGGCGGACCCCTTACGAAATGCTCTTTGGCATACGAATGTTTGTGCCTGACCTTGATGGTCTAGACATGGCGGCGCAATCCGCCAAGTTCGATGTAGATAATCATTCTACTATGTTACAGGACTTACAAGAAGCCCGAGACAAACTAGCGATTGCACATTTACCTTCAGCCACAGACCCTGCTGTGCAGATTCCGGTTGCCGGCTGGCTTCCGAAGATTGGCGACCTGGTACGAGAGAAGGTGGAGAACAAAAAGAATTCGGCCCCTCTTTTCGTGCACCGGTTCCAGTACTGGGCTTGAAGGGAACACGTACAGTCATCCTACCACCGCTTCCCGGTCGCAAGGAAAACAGATACATCTCAGTGGAAAATGTCAAGCTACAACATCTGGCGAATCTTAAATAGTGTCACACCAGCGGTCTCTTGTCCTGCCATTTATCGGACAAGCGTTCGAGGTACGCCTGCACGAACAATCACTGACGTTACCATGGAGATGGTTGATTTGCCTGAAAATATATTTGAACCCCCTGCATCACCCTGCATAGACGAGGACGAATATACTTATCCCGCCACAGAGTCGGTGGCACACCAACCAACAACGCCACTGAGCCCGACACGTTATTCTTTTGACTCGGAATCCAACTCATCACAAGTCCCGTCCAAGTTTAGTCTTTTTGTATCGTGGTTTAGAGACAATTTTTTGATTCCACCTTGGACATATATTTGGATGGTACTTTTCTTGGTTTTTTTGTTCATGTCCATTGGCTTTGTCACAGTGTTTTTTCTACTCATCAATGGTCACTATTTACCTGAACGCTCTGCTGTGAACAGTGTTGCTGGAACTTTGGCTCCACATTCCTCTTCACACATCATGAAGCGTGACCACACATTTGTGAACATTTCAGCGTTTCCAGTTGCTGATGGCATAGTATGGGATGCGGTAAACTTTCAAATACATGGCCCGACAGAAATTATTAATGTACCAAATGTCCTTCGAGTCTCGATGGGTGATGTAGTAAAAAGTAATATTCATTCTGATGATTGGGATGTGCATGCAGTTGAAGCATTGTTTGCTGATTTAAAATATTATGCCTCTTTTAATGCTGAAGACTTGTATATGAATTCTGCGAATTATGCCGATTTGTATTGTTACCAACATTGGGGAAATCATTTTCTCCACAAGCCAAGTGCACTACGTAGCCCTGCTACTTACACCCAATGGGAACACTGCCCAAACCCCGTACCAGGTAGTTCCCAAACTCTTCGAAATAAATTCACCTATTTTACTGATTTTAATCGATCGAACCCTGGGTCATATTATTTTAAATTAAAAACTCCATTGACTCAAAAAATAATGTTGACCCACACTAAATTACTATATTCGGGTTCCTTTTTGAGCGCCTTGGCAGTGGGTGGTTATGAATATTGGAAAGGCACAGTGGATTTAAAATCAATTTGGGGTTCGAAGCCATGGCAGGTGCAAGGCACTGAGGCCTTGCACCGCGCTTGCCTTATCCCAGCCCAAATTCTATTTCTAAATGCTTCCATTTATCAAACCACGTGTTGGGGGTTGGCTACCGTTAAACAACTAAATGCGCCAACCATCCCATCCTTGTCGAGTCTTCCAAATGATAGTTTGCAT
The DNA here is from genome assembly GCA_963921515.1 of Calotriton arnoldi. NCBI lineage: Eukaryota > Metazoa > Chordata > Amphibia > Caudata > Salamandridae > Calotriton > Calotriton arnoldi. The sequence continues at coordinate 3,706,867 of CAWUFW010000089.1, read as the reverse complement.
TTTAATATGTCCCTTATGGCGTTACAGGCTCAGTTTCAGAACAATTCCTTTAACGTTTCTGCACTGATACAGTCACCCTGGTTGGCATGGCCCATATCATCTAATGCATGCCAACTGCGTTTTCATGGCACAGTTCCTGGCTACATACAGGACAAGCCTGATCCAAGATTTACTGAAACTCGTACTGTGACCACGTATTCGGTTGGTAAATTATGTAAACAATGGTTACAACATTCGTCCTTAGACTCTGTTAAGAACCATTTATCCCTCCTATCAGGCACTATTGACTTATCTGACTTTATCTTGGGACCTCGTGGTCCCCGACCGAAGAGATTCATTTATGAGGCATATAATGAGCTCTGGAAACTGTCACAAATGGAAGCTGCTTCCCGTCTTAGGGAAATAGACCAAGCCAATTTGGAAAAGGTGCTTGCTGTTGTTGACAATAGTATAAATACCCTGTCTTCCCGCATTTACACATTAGACAATATTGTATCCTCTGTTGTTGATATTGTACAAGATGATGTCTCTATGTTGTATCATGGTCAGAATCAGTTGCGTTCAGTGATGCAGTTTGCATGGACTTTGCAAACCCTTAAGTTGGGTAAAGTTCCTTGGAATTTGTTAAACACCACTGCCCTCTTTCTGCCTTTTAATTTGACTGACAAACAGCAGTTCATGTCCATGAAAGATGCATCCTACACTTTGTTACATATTGAAAAAGTGGATCCTTTACCATTCTCTGTAGCAGAACTAGATTCTGCGGTGTGGCTAGTTCATGGGGTTATAGCTTTACCTTTTTCCCTATTTGAGTTCAGTTCGTGCATGAAGCATTATCCTGTAGGCCGTTTCCAGCCTTTGGGTGGTGCTTTCCTGCATGAACTTTGGTCCTTGCCTTTCATGTATAAATGCCTTAGAGATGGCAAGGAAGTATTTCTCACGGGGGAGTCTTGTGATTCAACTGTGGGTCATTCGCTTATTTGTAAACATATTAAATTGCACGGGGCTTGTAGCGTTTCAGTTCCAAATCTTGCATGTGTCCTGAAGGGTATTCCTGCTCCTGCTATTTCTCCTACTTTTACTTTGCTTACCAACGGTAGCTATTTGCTTTTAAATAACGAAAATTGTTGTGGCCTGCAGGCTGGCATTCCGCATATTGTTACAGAGTTGTCTGCTGCAAGAATGTGCTTTTTCCTCCCCCTCACGACATCGTTGATAGCTCTATTTGGCCTTCCATTCCTACCATGGAGGCAGATTTCAATAAGTTGAGCAGAATAAAGGCCCTATTATTGAATGAGGAGGTTATGCTCACATCCGCCCGGGAGACATTCATTCTCCAGGTGGCGAGCACCCACAGTGAAATACAGGCCCTTTTGAACACTGACCTCCCCCAACATTTTGGGGAGTTAATTCATCGTATTTTTAACGCATCAAACACTGAGGGTCTGGTGCACTTTTTTAAGGTTGTGGGGTCTGGCCTCGTGTCCACCTTTCAAACTATTTTCGGTGTGATACCGGCATTCATTCATTCTATTTTTTCTAGCGTCTTTGGTGGTTTCCCATTAATCCTCGCTTTGGCGGCCGGTGTCTTGCTGTTGGTCTGTTTTCTGCGCAATGGCTGCACTCCACTGGGCCCTTCTCGATCCCGAACGCCTCCAGCTGCTCCGTGAGCGACTTCTGGTTGGCTTCGATGTTCTGCCCTTGGCAACTATCAGTGTGTCCTACACCCTTTCCTTTCGCTTTGCGTATTTCACTTGCGTGCAACCTGTGATGTCTTGCATCCGCTGTCCGTTTACATGGACCATGGATTATTGCCTCTCCAATTCGTCATTGTCGGTCCCGGATTTTGTTCGGTTGGTGGGTCCCTTAGAGGCCCATGAACGGGACTGTTCCGCTGCTGGCTTTATGATGCGTGCAGCTGCACTGGGGATTTTGGCACAATGGGATATCTGGGCGGCTGCTCAGGATCTCCTACAACAAAGTTATATTGAATATCACGCAAGCTGTCCCGCATTGCTTTTGGATGCTCCATACTCTGAAGAACATTCCTGCAGCTTTGACCTGTTGGACTGGATGGCGTCTACATTTTTTGACGATTCCAATGATGTCCTGTTGGACGGTGTAGCGTTTTTCTGCTCTTCCACATTTTTGGATTGATTGACTTGCCGTTCGTTGTCAGTAGACCGCCTCAATTCTGCTCAGGTGTTTGGAACTCTGTCTTCATATTCGTTTTGGCCGATGGACTGTCCAGGGGAGGGTGTCTTGTGGCTCATGGCCTCCTGGCGGGTCTGGCCACATTACCGCAGGCCTGGCTGCCATGATGTCTCTTGCGCACGTTATTATTGGATGTTGTTCTTTCGCCCTCTGTTATTGCCAAGTTATTCTACAACAGTCTGCATATTCTGTTTCTCACCTTTTCTCCTGTTCCCTTTTGGGCTCAGTCTGAACAACAGTTACAAGGTCGAATAACAACGCCCTGGTTCCTACTGATTTGGCCCGTCCCTCGCACCTAGACATAACATTTGTACAGCTGCCATTGAGAAATTAGTGTGCTTTTAATAATGCGATCGCTTGCTCTAAGATAGCACTTGGAGACGACCTTTCTAGAGAGAAGAGCTGTGATTGTTTGCTGATGTAGTTTTGCATCAAGAGACTGAGGTATGGGGGTTCGCTAGTCAAAGCCCAAAGGTCTTCTATTATCATAATAAACTGGCTTCCAGCACGGGGAGGGTGGTAATGTTAGTTAGACATATCTCCACTGCTTTATGAGATGCTTTCCCCGTTTGTATTCTATGGAGTAGTAACTATGCTGATTATATTGTTCTTATGTATTATGCTACTAGTACTGACACGTGTACTGTATCTTAGAGCACGTAAGTTGAAATAAACATTTTAACCTATACAGTGTCTCTTCATACGCATGTTGTGGACAGGTACGAATGTGACGAAAGAGTGTTCTTGCCTCTGCGTGTCCTGAGAGAGAGATACCGTGTTCTGGGTTGTCTAAGCATTGGTACATTGGTGCCAATGGAACGCTAAGGCTAGTTGGGTTGGGGTTTTGGGTGCTAAGGTTTATGGTTGGCTCACCACTATATTCCAAGGTCCTATTATCCTGTGCATAGCTCTGTATGTGCAGAAACCCTATGACAGGCCGACGTCGGTGGTGGTGCTTGTGAAATGCTTGTTTGAGTGAGTAGCGACTGGGCTCTTCGTGTGGAGGTAAGGATGCCTTGCTTCAGCAAGCTGTGTTGTGTGGGGTTTTTGTTTGACACGGTCTGAGGACCGTCTTTGGGAAAAGTACTTGCAATTCCTTTGCCATGCAAAATGATGAGTGTGGCCCCTTCTTGAAAATGTCTGGAATGAGTTTAATTTGGTCTCTTGTTGTCGTTGTTGCTCTGCAGATGCCCATTGGAAGGAGGTTACCTAGCGCCTACTGACGATACTTTAAATTTTGAAGAATGGAAAATAATAAATAAATAAAATCTGGTTTGATCAGAAATACTAGCAAGAATGTATATTTGTTTTGACATAGGAAGAATACAACATGAGAAGAATGTAAGGAAGGGATGTGCATTTAAATTGAAAACAGTGTTGTGACGATTCAAGGTAATGTATGCTGAACAGACATGCATTCTAAAGGTGCAGTAAGGAGAGGTGAAATACACGTTCGTAATTCAGTAGCGCTGAATGTGTTCGGTCTCTCCATGAAAGGGGGGGCAGGAATTCTGGAAGGGGAAAAGGGAGCAGTGTGTCTGTACTTAGAGCTTTCCAGCTTCAGACACGAACTGCATTCTGGAAAATTGGCACGTAGAAATTCGGTGCAATGCTCAGAAGTTAATCTATGATTGATTTGAGTGGGTGTGTTTCATTTGGATTTGCCCACAATGGAACGTGTATTTAATTTGGAAAAAGTGTTTTCAAGCACTTCAGGCAGTGTGTCTTTATGCTCAATAAAAAGGATTTTCAAAGTTGAAAAACATAGCTTGTGAATTCAGTGTGTGGCAGGCTTGCTATGTCCTTCGATGAGATAAGGAAGGAATTCCCAAGGAGGGGGATCATCGAGCAGAGAGACTCAGAGCAGCAGACAAGAGAAGTGATACGCTGGGGAGAGAGTTCTGTGAAGCCAGAAAGGAAGGTAGGGGCCATGCCCAGCTCCTGACACAGACAGGCAGAGATGCACAGCGCAGAGCCAGACTTGAACAACAAAGGAGCTAAAAGAATTGGTTCATGAGTTTTGTGAAAGTGTGTATCTAGAGTTTCCACAACACTGTGGAATAGAATGTCCTGGAGCCGGTGGCATGAGATTCTTTGTGACTCAGTTGGTTATTGGATTAATGTTCTCTGATCAGATTAAGGTGCACGTACAGTAAATATTGGTTTGTTTTCAAAGTAAGTTGATAGATGGTATACTGAAGGATGAAGGGTACTATAGTGCTGGACAAGGAATGAAGTAGAAAGAGTTTAAGAAAAAGAAAAAAATATGATGGTACAGAGAGGGTTTGCTCAGAAAAATTGTTTGCAGGGAGTGAAAGAGAGTTAAAATGTGTTGTTTCAGGAGCAGAAATACATGGTGCAATATCAAAGTTGTTGGGGTTTCAAAAGGAGCAACTACAAAATTAAGTTTTAGAGAGGGTTGCAGGTTCATTTGAGAAAGGTTACCAATTTGTTGTTTGTGACTCAGGCCTGATAGGAAAAGATTTGTTTTGCAAATTAAAAGGAATAGATTGCCTTTTTCTGTTACGTATTTAACATAACACAGTGCTATGAGTGTTTTGGTGGGTGCTTCAGACACATTGGTTGTAGCACATGTTTTGCACTTTTTTGCTCTGATTATTGGTCCTTTTTACAGTCGATTTCGGTTTTAGTTAATGTCTAATTGTGGTGAGCATGTGATGGGTTTGGCATCCTACTATTACTGCTCTCAAGCAGGTGAATGTGTGATGACGGGCCTCAATGAAAGTAGTGAATGGTGTTTGCCCCCCCGAGTTTTGCGAATGTGCCATCCACTTTGTGGGCAACAGGCGATGTAGAGCTGGGATTCCTACAGATTTCACGAGCCTTGTTGTGTATGGTACAGGATTTGGTTGAGAAAGGTGATGGTGAAGAGACAGCTGGTAGATAGTAATAGTCCCATTCTTTTGATTGTGTTTACAATTCTGTCATTGGTTGGTGTGAAATTCATGAAAAAGTGGTTTTCCTACATCCTGCTGTTCTAGCCATTGCTATGCCTTTGCTAATGGTTCCTTCTGCTGCTCAATGTTTTTCTATCACTGATCTAAAATACATTCTTTGGCGGTACTATTTATTTCAATAATAGGTCTTTGTCCGGATTTCACATAGACTGGTAGGAGTCATAGGTTCTGCTGCGCTTCTTAGGACTATGAAGAAGGACGGAGCATCAATAAATAGGTCTAAAAGGGGTAGTTACTTGCTCATCGTTTCAGACACACAGCAAAGTTGTAGGGACAGTACAGTTACATAGTGTTAGACATGGCATCCTTGGCGTCGTTTCCCCTGACCTTTTGCCTCTACACCCTATGTTTTGATGCTGTGCTGGTTTTCATTTTTGCTAGCTTAGATGCTTTGGGTATTTTGCCACTGCTGACCAGTGTCACAGTGTGAGTGCTTTCTGTGTAAATTGATATTGTGTTTGGTTCTCCCTGATTGGCATATTGGTTTTTCTAGTAGATCCCTAGTGAAGTGCACTGATTGTGCCAGGGCTGGTAAATAAATAGCTCCTAGTAGGCTTGCTGGGCTGATTGTGCCATCCCCTGAGTGTCCCGGAAAAGACGTCTCGGGCCTGCCACCGCAATGCCTGCGTGCAGTTTGTCCATAGGGCACCCCTATGGTGGGCCCAGGGCCCCCCCCGGGGTGGGGTGCAATGTATGTGAGGAGTGGGATATGTGCTGGTGTGTGTGGCGTGTCCTGGTGGTGAAAAGATACCATTTTCCTTTTTCACTATTGAAGGGCTGTCCTGCTGCTAGGACGGAATGGGGAATTTTTGTAACATTTTACGAGTATATCCTTCATAGGGATAAGATAGAAAATAGGAATGAGCTCAGAATTTGATAATACATCTTTTAGTAAGTATGGTTTTTAAAGTCTGTGTTTGACAACAGCACTTTTAGGAAGCAGATATTTTCTTGTCCAACTTTTTCGTGCATTTCTGTCTTTTTGTGGATTGATTGTCTTGTTTCAGTGTTTCAGAAGAAGAGGATGTGCATTTGGTGTAGTGTCCTTTTGTGGTGATTTCACTGTGTTACTGTGAGTGTTGGAACAAATGCTTTGTACATTGCCTTTCGGATGAGCTTGTCTGCTCGTGCCAAGCTACTAAGGGGGGGTGAGTAGGGGTTATCTAAAGCGTGTATTCCCCTTACCCTGACTGGAGGGAAGGGTCCCTGTTTGGACAGAGGTACCTACCTCTGCCAACTAGAGACCCCCATTTTTAACAAACTGTTCTTGTGTTTAGCTCTGAATGGCTAGGGAGTCTTCCTTTTAAAAGGGGTAAGTATTGTCGACAGGAGGTCACCTGCTTAGGTCACCTACTGTCGAAGGGGGGTAGGAGATAAGCTCCTTGACGAACTAACACAGTAAATGAGGTGCATGAAAAAGTCTTTTGGGCAACTAACAAACTGCGTTTTTCTTCTTTGGCTTCTGTGCTTGGTACATATATTGTTGTGTGCTGTTTTGTGTTGTAAGTACACAAGACCGTTTGTCGTGCGTGCTTTCTGTCTTTGACGCTATCACAAGAGCCCTCCTGGGCGGTCTAGGAATGGTCATGACGGTGGCCGTCTCCATAAGACAATCGGTTGGACTCGCTTAGCTTTAGCCACTAATTTCACAGATATGGTACTACATGCTGTGAACACGCCCTTGAATAAACATAGACACAGCACCTCACCAGTGCACATCTAATTGGCCATAGAATACCACTGTTTGAAAAAATTGTCATGATTAGAAAAATGTGTCACCTTGAAGTACACCATGTTACTGCCCTCCTTTCTGTAAATTGATGGAATTGGAATTTGGAGATGAAAGGACGGGTAGACGAGACTGATGTTCCCTTATTTGATCCTTAAGGGGAACTATATGTCAGTGGCTTTCGTTTGAATACCCAGGTGGCACCACCATTATTGCTCATGATACCGCAACGCTACATACAGTTGTAGAGACATCACAAATCCTTTATTAGTTAGCCTGAGTAACTGGGTTGCAACAGATGATGTGGGTAGGAATAATGAGTTTGCAGAGAATGATTAGAATAAAATGAGAGAATGTTTGTAGTAGGCCCTGCTGGGTGGGCACTGGTAATAAAGATGTCTAAGTTGAAAGTAAGGCACATTGTCAGGATGAGACATTGCTTAGCCCATGTACTGTATGGTGCACATGATGCACATTACTAGGAAGGGTACCTGTATGCCCCCCAATAATTTCACACCACACATTTCCCTTTTTGAGGTTCTTCAGACGAATAATATAGGAATGGACAGATGCAACGATCCAAAGTATGTCTGAATTGTTCTTTCAGAGCTTAGTAAATGAATTAAGGCTTACCCCATTACTTGGTGTTGGGAGAGAAAAATAAATTATATAAAGTTTTATCCTTGCCAGTTAACTAAAAGTTCATATTATACTCGCTAATAGGTCCGGGACGCCCTGCAGTCACAAAGAGAGAGAGAGGGGTCGGACGTGATGCACAGCCTGGCTGCTTGTTATGGAGCATCTATGAATACGACTGAGATGAAGCTTCAGAGCAAAGAGGTGCTGGACGAGGCAGTATCACCGAAAACAAAAAGAGAGAAGGGCTAGAGCCCCAGCCTGTTGGTCTACTTGTGCCTGAGTCCCAGCCCATTGAGCCTAGTCTGTGGGCTCGCCTGTGTTTGAGTCTCTGTCCCTTGGTCCCTCTTGAGTCTGACCCCCTTCTTCCCTTGACCCCTTTGTGCAAGGTACAATGTACGCCCGACAGAGGAACAGTGCACCAAGGTAGAATAGGATTAGTAGGGATGGACTTCATGGATGAAGAATAGGGTGCGGGTACCCTGTCTAAGGTACCAGCGATAGAGTAGAGGAAGAGAGTTTGGTGCATTGTTTGGACAGTCAACGAACGGGGCAAAGGGACTGTGATCCTAGAGAGAGAAATACCTTGCCCTGCAACTTGGGATCTGGATCTGAGCTAGACGCACAGCTCCACCGCCGGTGCTCAATAGCGCCTACGCTAGATGAACAATAGGAGCCTACCAGTGATGGCTCTCTGAAAGACACTGGAAAGAAGAGTTTTGCCCATCCTCTTGTTCCCTGGCCACCAATTCCATTGTGTTGCATTTCTCTCCCAACCATCATGTATCCGTTTGGTTCCCCAATCAACGAGGAAAACAGCCCTTTTTGCACCTCCCTGTTCAGAGCGGGATCAGTACATAGAAAGTACAAGTTGCATCCATAGTTGTTATTGTGCTAATAATAGTGTTAGGAGCATCCTACTCCCTGAATGAGAAGTATCCTGTGCATTCCCAAATTCATATAGCACCAGTTTCACTTGTGAACATGTTTGTTACTTTGGCTCCTCGCACAGGGGAGCATCGAAGGACATAAAGAGATAATACAGTTGCGCAGATTGGTGTACCTTCAATTCCATTCTCCAGTCCTAGATAATGCATTTAGTGATTTGCGCACTCCAAAAGAATGTGTACATTAGGCAGATGTCTGTCATGACAGTTAATATGACAGTTCGTTTTCGTATCCAGGGACGGGGGGAGATTAAGATGGGTGAGAACATATGACTTCATTTACGGACTGAACATGACAATAGGCCCGTCCTAGATCCCGCCTCATAATGTTCGCTTCGCCTGTGGATCACAAGTTCATACTTAGCACCCGAGGGGATGGTTTGCAAATGCTGTTTTTCTTTTCTCTTTTCCCCACTGTATTTGTTGCCCCATCTACGTATTGCACCTATCCTCAGGTAGTAGTACACCAGGGGTATACACCTAGAAAAGATGGAAAGGAGGGTACCCTACATCCAGAAGTTTGTATGACTGTTTACAAAGGTAATAAGAATGCCACCTGGCTACAAAACGAAAAGTTGGATTTTCAGAAATTCAATGTGACCAAATACTTTAAATGTTTACGTGATAAAAAAGCATTAATGATGGTATTTTTGAATATTAAGTAGATTTTGATATTCATGTGCTGCTTTATTTTCCCTTGCAATTTGAGTGACTATGCAGTTTCCTTCTCCCCACTTAGAATTGTAAAGACCCTAACGGATAGCCTAATAAAGCATTTAGCCACCACTGCTAAAAGGAGGGTCTGTTAGATTTGAAAATCCCATTCCTGCTATGCACTCGTATCATGCTACATTAGGTTAGCAGTGAGTGGCTAAATAGATGCCATTTGTATTCACGTTATGCAACCCACTGAGTTATCCCCGCAACGTGCAAGCTCTAGTTAGCAAGTGTGACTCAATTTTGTATTTTGTAATCCCTATTAGGCTGTGTCTGAACTAGGCCTCATTATTCGTAGTGCTTGCCTCAGCGGAATATTGTATTTAGTTATTATTTTTTCTTTCCTGTTCAAGGCTGTTTTCTGACTTACTAATGAATAGGCCATTCTGCCCTCGCATACCTATCCAAGTGTGTAGTTCTGCTCCCACGTAGGAGACGCTGAGACTCAGCGCGGTGACCTCGAATCACAGATAGCATGTACCCATCTGGCAGGGGGTAGCCCATCCTTCTGTGCCTTCTTTGTTCATGTTCGGCTCAGGCCGGTAACTTTCAATTGTGGGCGTGGTTGGAGGCTTCTTGGGAAGAATGATTACTCACTGCTGACTGTTCGGGGGTCAGTCCCTCGGCAGACATCTTAGGGTGCAGGTCAGATTGGACTCCTCTGCAGAGTATTGTTAATAAATGCTTGTTTGTATTCTCTACTGTCTGACCGACTGTTCATTACTTGGGAAAGCTTAGCAGGTGGTTGTAAATAACCCGGGTGGCCCCTAAGGGCCACTTCCTTCAGACACAGGACCAAGGCTTTGGGACCCAGGTCCCGGGCCCAGAGCCCAGGCTGCGGGACCCAAGCTCCACAACCCAGGCCCGGTAATGGGGCCCTGGGACCCAGGCACCAGGACCCGGGACCAAGCCCATGGGACCTAGGTCCCAGGTCCTGGGACCCAAGCCCCATGACCTAGGACCCATGACCCAGGCACCAGGACCCGGGACCAAGGCCATGTGACCCAGGCCCAGGGACTCAGGACTCAGGCCCTGGAGCTCAGAACCCATGACCCACGTCCAAGAACTCAGAACCCATGACCCATGCCCAAGGACCCAGGACCCAGGATCCAGGACCCAGGACCAGGGCTCCAGGACAACTGCCCCAAGCCCAAGGACCCAGGACATAGGTACCAAGACCCGGGCCCCAGGACCCAAGCCCCACCTCCCAGGCCCCAGGACCCGGGCACTCTGCCATGTGGCAGACCCGAGGACAGAGATCAGGATGCGGGGCCCGGTCCTGGGCCATCTGGTCGCTGGCTGAGAACTGCTAGACCACAAGGGGGTCCATGGTACCCTGTACCTAGTAATCTGGATAAAGGCCACCCCCTTTCTTGTAATCCATGCACACCGAGTGACAGAGGGGACTGAAGGCATGCATGCACCAGTACCTTTTGGAGCCCTGGCTGGGTTCAAATAAGCAAATGAGCCCTCCTTAGGAAATCAAGGGCAGTCCGGCCATATGGTTGCCACAGTGGAAAGCATGGTGTGCGACCAAATTAACAGGCTCAGGCTGCCCTGCGGCCCGGGTGCGCGGAGCCCCAACTGGGCCTCAGGCACGGGGCTGCGAGAAGCACCCTGATGGAGCTCTGACCCGGGGCCTGCAGGCATTTATTGTGCAGGCAAAGTAAGGGACCAGATGGCCCAGGACCCAGGCAGCAGGACCCGGGACCAAGGCCACGGGACCCAGCACTCAGGTTCCGGGCCCAGGACCCAGCCCTCAGGACCCAAGCACTGAAACCCAGGACCAAAGCCCCCCGACCAAGGACCCAGGCTCAAGGACCCAGGCACCAGGATCCGGGACCAAGGCCACAGGGCCCAGGACCCAGGTCGAAGAACCCATGACCCAGGCCCAAGAACTCATTACCCAGGCCCCAGGCCCTGGGCCCCCCACACCCAGGCAGCAGGACCTGGGACCAAGGCCACGGGCCCCAGGCCTCATAACCCAGGCTTTGGGACCCAGGCAACAGGACTCAGGTCCTAGGCCCAGGGCTCCAAGTCCCGAGACCAAGGTCCTGGGACGCAGGATCCAGGCCCACAGACTCAGGACTCAGGACCTGGGACCCAGGCCCCAGGCCCCATGACCCAGACACCAGGGCCTTGGACCAAGGCCCCAGGACCCAGGCAACAGGACCCGGGACCAAGCCCAGGCTACCCGGGTCCTGGGCTCATGACCCAGGCCCCAAGCCCGTGACCCAGAACTGGGAACCCAGGTACCCAGGCCCACAACCCATGTCACAGGCACCGGGCACCAGGACCCAGGCCCCAGGCACCAGGGCTCAGGACAAAGGAAATACGACCCAGGATCCAGGACCAAGGACCCAGGCTTCAGGAACCAGGCACTAGGTCCCAGGACCAAGGCCCCAGCTCCAAGGACTCAGCACACAGGCATCAGGACCCAGGCCGAGGACCTGGGCCCGAGTGGCCCCAGCACCATCATCCAGGCCCCAGGAACTCTGCCACGTGGCAGACCTGAGGACGGAGATCAGGATGGTATGGCCTGGTCCTGGGCCATCTGGTTGCTGGCTGAGAACTGCCAGACAACAAGGGGGTCCATGGTACTCTGTCCCCCAGTAATCCGGATAAAGGCTACCTCCCTTTCTTGCAATCTATGCACACCGAGTGACAGAGGGGACCGAAGTCACGCATGCACCCAACCTCGTGGACCCCTGGCTGGGCTCAAGGAAGCAAAGGACAGCAGGGGCAGCCTGGCCATCTGATTGACCCAGTGAAAAGCATGGTGTGCGACCAAATTGCCAGGCTCAGGGCATCCTGCAGCCCGGGTGCTTGGAGCCCCAGCTGGGCCTAAAGCACAGGGCTGCGAGTGGGGCCCTGACGGAGCTCCGACCCGGGGCCCGCGGGCACCCTTTTGTGCAGGTGAAGTGGGGGACCAGATGGCCCAGGCACCAGGACCTGGGACCAAGGCTCCGGGACCCAGGACTCAGGCATCAGGACCCGGGACCTAGTACCAGGTTTTGGGCCCATGACCAGGCCCCTGGGACCCAGAACTGCAACCCAGGACCCAAGCCCCACGACCAAGGACCCATGCTCAATGAACAAGGTGCCAGGACCCGGGACCAAGGCAATGGGGCCCTGGTCCCAGGATCCAGGCCCAAGGACTCAGGACCCAGGCCCAAGAACCCATGAGCCAGGCCTAAGAACCCATGACCCAGGCCCGGGGCCCACTGGACCATGTCCCCAGACCCAGGCCCCATCACCCTGGCTCCATCACCCAGGCACCAGGCCCCAGAAACCAGGACCAAGTCCCCAGGACCCAAGCACCAGGACCCAGGTCCTGGGCCCAGGACTAGGGCCCTGGACCCAGGCAGCAGGACCCAGGAGCAAGGCCACAGGACCTATACTCCAGGACCAAGGCCCCCGGACCCAGGGCCCAGGCCCATGGGCTCAGGACCCAGGACCTGGGACCCAGGACCCAAGCCCCAGGACCTAGGCCCTAGGCCACATAGCCCAGGCCCTGGACCTGGGACCAACGCCAAGGGACCCAGGTCCCGGTCTGCGGGACCCAAGCCCTGTGAACCAGGCCCTGGGACTGGGGTCGTGAGACCCAGGAACTAGACCCCATGACCCAGGCACCAGTTCCCAGGCCCAGGACCTGGGCCCTGCAACCCAGGCCCCAGGACTGGGGTCCAAGGCACCAGGTCCCGGGACCCAGGACCCGTGACCCAGGCACTAGGCCCCAGGACCTTAGACCCAGACACCAGGCACCAGGACCAAGGCCTCAGTACCCAGGCACCAGGTCCCAGGACCCAGGAATCAGGGCCCAGAACCCAGGCACAAGGTCCAGGACCCAGGCACCAGGGCCCAGGACCCAGGCATCAGGGCCAAGGTTCCAGGCCCAGGACTTTGGGCCCCAAGCCTCATGACCAAGGCCCCATGACTCAGGACCCAGGCCCCATGACCCAGGCCCCGGGACCCAGGCCACTCGACCCAGGCCCGTGCCTTGGCCTATGTCCTGGGACCCAGGAGCCATGACCCAGGACCCAGTCCCCTGCCCCCTGTCCCCAGGGCCCAGGCACCAGGCCCCAGGGCCCAGGACCCTGGCTCCAGGCCCCAAGGCCAAATCACCAGGCACCGGGAGTAAGGACCCAGGATCAAGGACCCAGGGCCATGGACTCTTGACCCAGGAACCAGGACCAGGACTCGGGGCCTAGGACCGGAGACCCAGGACGCATGACCCAGAACCCATGACACAGGAGCAGGTTCCAGGACACAGGACCCAGATCCAAGGCCCCACACCAAAGGAATCAGGACCCATGACCCAGGTACCAGGACTAGGGACCTGGACCCCATGACACAAGACTCAGGTACCAGGTCCCAGGCACCCAGGACCCGGGACTCAAGCTCCGCGGCCCAGGAGTCAGGCACTCTGCCACACGGCAGACCTGAGGAGAAGGTCAGGATGGTGGGTGACCCCACCCCAGGGTCCACCGGGGCCGAGGGCCTGGGCCATCTGGTCACTGGCTGAGAACCATTGGACCATAAGAGGGTCCAGGGTACCCTGTCCCTAGTAATCCGGAGGAAGGCTACCCCCCTCTTCTTGTAATCTGTGCGCACCAAGTGACAGATGGGACCAAGGGCATAAATGCACCTGACCTCCTGGAGTCCTGGCTGGGCTAGAGGAAGAAAATAAGCTCTCATTGGCACTTCCAGGGTAACCCAGCCATCTGGTGGAAACATTAAAAAGCATGGCATGTGACCAGATGGCCATGCACGCCGCCCGGGTGCATGGAGCCCTAGCTGGGCCTCAGACACAGTGCTGCGAGAGGGGCCCTGACGGAGCTCCGACCCTGACCCTAACGCACAGGTGGAGCAGGGGGACCAGATGACCCGGGCCCCAAGACCCAGGTACCAGGACCCGGGACCCAGGCACCAGGACCCGGGACCCAGGCACCAGGACCCGGGACCCAGGCCCAAGGACCCAGGCCCCAAGACCCAGGCACCAGGACCCAGGTCTCAGCCCAGGACCTGGGACCCAGGCCCCAGGACCCGGTCCCAGGACCTGGGAGCTAGGCCCCAGGACCTGGGAGCCTGGCCCCAGGACCTGGGCCCCAGAACCCAGGACCAAGGACCTAGTCCCCAGGACCCTCGTCCCGTGCCCTTGACGGTTCAGCAGGCCCGGTCAGAGCTCCTGTACCCGGCCACACAGGGGAAGCCTCCCTGGGCCCGGAAAATTTGCAATAGCACTTGTTCTACCATTTTTGTTCTCCTAGATTTTGAACACTAGCTCAGCCAGCACCTAGGGAAACCTAGTCAACCTAGGGCTATCCAGGGTGGGCTGACTTGCATGGCTCTCTCCGCGTTTTATTACCCAGAATCCCTTGCACACATAATACTTTGACCATAAAAACACATTTTCCTCAAATTTCTGTGATGGAAACTTCTGGAATCTGTAGGAAGACACAAACTTCTGTCCACCCGGCATTCAACCAAGTCTCCCGATACAAATGATACCTCACTTATGTGGGTAGACCTAGTTCCTGTGAAATGGCCCAAAACCTAGACTTCAGTACATGGGTCCACGTGCCAGAGTGAAGATGGGACAACAGGTTTTGCGACAGTTTGAGATCGACCCAGATGCTCCCTCTCACCCATAATGTTTGTCCTGGATATGGAACCCTTTGCTGGTCTGCTTCGTGCCAGGGGACCGGACGGAGGTGTGACGGTAGGGGCTGACTGGCACGTTGCCTCCCTATATACCAATGAAGCATTGATTTACATATGGGACTATAGGCGGTGCTGCCAGATCTGTTTGCATTGCTGGAGCATTTTGGTGATATGACCAGCATTAGGATTTACTAGGGGAAGTCTTGTTTGTTTACCCCAGAGAGACTGCCCTAGTGTCTTGAGACCTTCTGCTATCTTAGGGGCAATGTGTACCACACTGACAGGGACCTGTTAGACGGGAACCATGGCAGGGTCCTGATGGCAAAACATCAATCTCTGGGCTTCTGGATATGTCTCTGTTGGACTTGGCCCTTTTTGGCAGGTTCACCCCTAAACTTTTTGCCTTGTCTGTGACCTGGTGTTGGTGATTTTAGGCCTCTGAGCACTTTCGCACTGTGGTCCAGTGGAAAGTGCGTGCGCTCTCTGTGTACATGTGGTGAGACTGGCCTGCCCTCCCATAGGAATGCATTGAGGATGAGTGTGTCAATGGTAATTCCTGTTATAAGAGGAGCAGTGTGGTCAAGTTTAGTATGTCTGAATTCGTGAGAATAAATGCTGCGCAATGGTGTGCGCAGATTTATGGTGACTGGTAGAGAAATGCCACTTCTAGAAGTTGGCATTTCTGTGTGCTCTGTGTCTGCCTGCCTGATGTGAATTGCATGTCTGGCTTTGTGAGTGACAGGGGCTGGGAGGTGTGTGTGGCTCCAGGAGCAGGGTGAGTCAGCGCAGGGCTGAATGGAGAGATCTCCATGTAGATGGGAGGGAGGAGTTGCACCAGGGACCTGAATAGGGCTGTGCCTTCCTTCTACAATGCTGGCTCCACCCCCTGTGGTGCGTCTGATGTCCCTAGCCTGTCCTGTGAAAGGAGAGAGGAGCTGAGCAAAACAAAGTGCTCCAAAGCTCCCCTAAACCAGTTCTAACTGGTATCCCCCAAGCCCTGCACCTTTAGACAAAGGAATTCTGTGTATAAATGTAGGGGCTGTGACCCCATAAGGTTGTTCAGTTCTTGGTTGCTGTTCCTGCGGGGCGTGCTGCTGCTGGGGCCCAGGGGGGGCTGCCATGAGGGCTTGCCTCCCTGGGCCCTGCATTGCCCCCATGATACTGCTGGAAGCGGGAGCCCACCCCGTGTTGGGAATTGTTTGTGGGTGCCCACCCCGCGTTTTGAGCTAATTGGCGGGTGCCCACCCCGCTTATGGGTGATTTCACGTTGGAGAGCGGGTGCCCACCCCACTCTCATGCTATTTTGGATAGCGGGTGCCCACCCCGTGTTTCACCGCTGCGGCCCATGCCGCGACCAGGAAGCCAGGCAACCTTGCCTGGTTGTGGGCAGGGCATAGCGGCCGGCTGACCAATTGCAGCGCGGCCGAGAAAGGAGGTGAAGGAGCCTCGCGGGCTTCATCTCGAAGTCCCGGTCCCAGGAGGGGGCCGGGTGAAGGAAGGAGTGCGGCCGGAGCAAGCAGCGACCCCGCAGGCCGCCGCAAGAGGAGTCTGGTGAGTGGAGCTGGTGCGGAGGGGGCGCGAGGCACATTGTCGGTGCCTGCCCCTCCGCGCTGGGGAAGAAGAAGCGGAAGGCGCCCTGGAGCCTCGTGGGCTCCACCTTGAAGTCCCGGTCCCAGAAGAGGGACCGGGCGAAGCCAGCTGATCGGCGGGGCTCCCGTGAGTGAGGGAAGCCCCGCGCAAGGAGAGAGGAGACCGGAGGAGTCCCCGTGCAGTCCGGTGAGTGGCCGCCGCCTGCTGGGTGTTGGTGCCTTTCGAGGCACGTTGCCGGTGCTTGGGGGGACTTGGGGCATTGCTGGGCACAGTTGTAGTGCCGGGCCCCTATGTTTCTTTACAGCTGCCCCGCTTGCTAATGGGCAGCTGCAACGTTTGGGCATCTTGGTTTTTAGAGCCCCTGAGGGCCCCTGAGGCCCGGGGGCATATCGAGGCACATTGTCGGTGCCTGGGCGGTCCGGCAAGAGAGCGGGCCGCCCCAACGATGGGGGCATGTGATTTAATGCCACTAGGAGGGTCCAGAGGACACAGAGGTGCCGGGCCCCCCTCCTTTTTGCAAAGTGCCACGAACTGGGCACAATTGAGAGAGAGTCCCTGAGAGGGACCAGAGGCACAGAGGTGCCAGTGAGTTTCCCAGCTGCCCAGCAAGTAGTGGGCAGCTGCTACGTTTAGGTTTGCGCAGTGGCGCACCCTTGACTTTCGCTGCCTAGGCAGCAGCCCTGACTCTTTGGACATAGGGCATTTGAGCCCCTTTTGAGATGGCCAGTTGGCCAGGGGGACTGTTAGGATTATAGGGCGCCAGGCCCTAATGTGATTGTGGTGCTAGGAAATGTAATGTATGTACTAGGCTTTACGCACCCTGTTTATACCTCTAATGTACTTTCATGATTATGATCTCCTGATGAAGGCAGTAGTGCCGAAACGCGTGTAGTTTACATCTACCGCTTGCTTCTATCAAGTGTTCTTGTTTACATCTACCGCTTGCCTCTATCAAGTTTTCTTCTATTGTTTGCCCCATTTAATTTGTCAAAAATGTGGAAATAAGCATTTTTTGTGTTAATGTGAGAATTTATTTTTTCTTTATACACTATCCTTGTATTTATCAATGTTGTTATATAATTTTGTGATTTTCTTTGTGAATAATATACATTCTTTATAAATACAATTAACAAAATGAATTAAAAAAGATTTATAAATAATAAAAATACTAAATATTTCTTTATTAAGTGTCAATTTTTTGTATGATATGCAGTGTGGTTACTGTTTTAGTGTACCTAGAATATACTCTTTTTAATTATATAGAAGCTTGCTATTGGTTTCTTTACTCACTTAGTTTGTTTTCCCTGCGTATAGCAAGCATATTGGTTTGGTAGTGGTCCCCTTTTTACTAAAATGATTATGAGGTTTTGCATAATGTGTTTATGCTTGTGATTTTATTATTACCTAAGGCGTTTAGGTTGTGAGTTATTCTCTACTGTGAGTTATGCCCCTAATGTGAGTTATACTTAGGAGGTTCTGGTCTAAGAGGTTAGACTGATGAGGTTGGCGTACAATAGATTTGGCGCCTATGTGATGACTGCATAATATGATTTATGATTGCAGGGTGATGCTGAGTACGAGGTTTTGCCAGTAAGTACTGGTTGTATTCTACATCTACAATTTGTCCTACATTTATTATAAGTTCTACATTTACTACGTTCACTTTGTGATGGTTCTGACAGTGGTCCATGTGGCCCTGTCCTGTGTATATAATCCCCTGTAAATATTGCCCAGTGCCAGTTGGCACAGTGTATATTGTGTGATTACCATCTAATGTGTTTTATGATAATACAAAGGCTATTTTTTATATAACCTTGTGTGGAGTTCCTTTTGTGGTGTGCCTAATATGTTGTGGCTGTGTGTGTGTTGTGCAAATGCTTTACACATTGCCACCGGGCTAAGCCTGACTGCTCGTGCCAAGCTACCAAGGGGGTGAGCAGGGGTTATCTTTGGCGTGTAACTCCCTCGCCCTGACTAGAGTGGTGGTCTCTGCCTGGCTTTGGCGCAAGCCTTAGCCAACCAGAGATCCCATTTCTAACAGTCTCCCTCTGTCGACCATGGGCCGAGCATCCATAGCCAAGATGCTAGTTCTATTGATATGGGGGGTGACCGGAAAAGTGTATCAATGGCCACACTGCAGAGGCCGCTATTGGAGGGGGTTAGGGGTACCAGCCCTCAAGTTATATTGTGCTGCGGCTCAGCTACAGAGGCCCATGCAATGGCGGGCTGGAGATGTGCTAGCAGAATTAGAGCGATTAGGACTGAACTCTGGGACACCGCAGTGTTGGACTGGCTGTTGCCACAGTGTGGCCCATCGTGAGAACTGAGCAGACCAGGACGGGTGGCAAAGACTTTCTAGAACAGATACATCCAGCCCAGGCGGTTGTGGGTGCCATACGAGCTGCAGTTATCTCTGTGGAGAGTGTCAGGGATGAACGTCCTGCTAGACGCCCACAACCTGAATCCATGGTGTTGCACGGGAGTGACACAATTGGGCAACCTTTGTGCAGAAGGCGCATTGTGATCCTTTCAAGATCCTCAAACTACACATGACATGGGAGCAGGCCTCTTTTTTGACACACAGTTGCACCACGGGCTACAGTATGCCCTGACCCATGGGCTGGTCAGAAGGTCAGTCACGTTTGTTGTATGCTGCCTTACAAGCATCTGACAGTGGTCACCTACTACATAGTAAGCCCAGGTAGTAGGTGTGCTTAGGGGTGGTCCTGACAGATTAGCAGTGGGGGATGAATATTGCACACGTTAAGTGGGTCTCTTGTAATGCCCGCCTGAAATTCACACAGTTTAACTATCTGCATCAGATCTACCTTACACAGCACCATCTTAATAAAATGTTCCCTGGAGTAGCCCCAATATCTCAGTGAAGCAGCCATGCAGACGCAACATTCCTGCACATGATCTGGAATGCCCATTACTAGCGCACATGTGGGTACAGGTGAAGAACTCATCTCGCAGGAGACGGATGTGTGATTGGCCCCAGGCCCCTTGCTATGCCTCATGGGGATTACAAAGTGAGCGAAGTGCACTTAACACTATCTGAAATTTGTAGATCTCGCCACAATCCTACTCAAACGGCAGATAGCATAATCATGTAATGCAGCACAGTCCACCTCTGAGACCTGTTGGCTCTGGGTAGTAAATAAGTAGGCAGTAGTGGAAGCAGATGCCATGCTCTGTGAAACAAGACTAGGCCAAGCATAAGGAAGAACAGATTCAACAGGCTTTGCAGGCCACTTGGGGTTTAAGATACCAGTAACATATTGTCGGCAAAGAAGAGTGTAGATACTTTTTCCTTGGTGGGAATAGGGGTGTTGGACTTGGCCCTTTTTGTAAGGTCATCCCAGAACTTTTTGCCTTACTCCTGTATTTTTTCTGACCTGTTGTTGGTGGCTTTATGACTCTGGACACTTTATCACTGCTGTTCAGTGCTAAAGTGCATGTGCTCTCTATGATAAACTTGGTAAGATTGGTCTACACCTGTTTGGCATATTTAATTTACCTATCAGCCCCTTGTACCGTGGTATCTCATATACCCAGGGCCAGAAAATTAAATGCTACTGATGGGCTTGCAGCGCTGCTTGCGCCACCCACCAAAGTAGCCTTTCAAACCTGCCTCAGGCCTCTGCCACTGCAGGGCCTGCGCGTGCAGTTTACTGCCACTGTGACACGTCACATAAAGTGATTGCCACGTCTGTGACTCCCCTTTTACTACATATCAGTCACCCCTAAGGTAGGCACTAGTTAGCCCTATGGGTAGGGTGCGGTGTAGGTAAAAGGTAGGACATATGCCTTAACTGTGTGGCATGTCCTGGTAGTGACAAACAGCCTATTTGGTTTCTCACTGCTGTGAGGCTGCCCTCTCATAGGAATGCATGGGGGATTCCATGATATGTGCTTCAGTGGTAATTCCTGATCTGACAGGGGTAGGGCGATCAAGGTTGGCATGTTTGGAATAGTAGTGATAAATCCTGCTTATTGGTGAAAGCAGATTTATTATTACTATTTTAGAAATGCCACTTTTAGAAGTAGGCATTTCTGTGTGCTATGTGTCTTTGGTCCTCTGCTAGGATGTCTAATGACTGTCTGGCTTTGAGTGACAGGGGCTAGGGATGTGCAGTGGCTCCAGAGAGTCTGGATGAGTCAGCACTAGGCTGAATAGGCCTGGTCTGCATTTGGAGTGGTGGGAGGAGTAGCACCTGCACCTGAATAGGGCTGTGCCTGCCTTCCACAATCATGGCTCCGCCCCCCTGTGGTGTGTCTGGAGCCAGGGCTCACACTGACAATGGAGGTTGTTGTGCACTTGCAAAGTGCCCCCCCCAGAACTGGTTTGGACTGGGCTCAGAGCCCTGGGCCAGGGGAGAACAAAGACACTTGCTAATATAAGAACTGGGGCTGTGAACTGTTGAGCTTTTTGAACTTTGTGAACTTTTGGAACAGGAACAGGAGAACACACTGCATGGACTTCAGTGTGCCAGGAGGAACCGCCATCTGGGACTCCCTACCTGTGGGAGTGAGCCTGCTGCCTGTTGGGCAACTGAGGGGACTGCTGCTTTAGTAAAAGTAACCCAGTATGCTGGCCTGCCTGGGCCCTGTCTTCTGGAATTTTCCCCCCTGCTATTCCAAAGCGTGTGTGGAGCGCTGTGCTGGGACGGGAACGTTTTCCCCTTTCCCTCCCGTGGGCTGACAGAAAGAGCACAAAGAAGCACTCTTGTGTGCGACAGCTCGTGGTGAGTGCTGTGTTTTCAACCACGTGGGGAGCATTTTACTGCATCGGGAGCCTGAGGCCAAAGGTGTTCACAAAAACCAAAGGTGGCCGCTCGTCAGCTGAGTGAGCGCCACAGGAGTCACAAGCATTGCTGGGCAACTAGCCGGGCCGGCCAGAGTTTGCAGCATTGCCCGGCCACGCCCCCAGAAGCCAGCGAGGACGCCGCGTCCGAAGTTACTTTTATTAGCACGCCCACTGCGGGGCCGGAGTGCGGCAGCGTGAGGAGCAATGCTGAGAGTGGAGACGTTGTCTGCGCCTTGTTCTTGGCATGAAGGCGGGACGCGGAGCCGACGGAAGCCAGGCGGCTGTTGCCTGGTTGTGGGTGGGGCTCACGGCCACGAGCAGTCCAGCAAAGAAGGGAAGCTGACGGAGGCTTCACTCTGTGTTTTGCAGACCGCCCTTGGGATTCTGACTCGCCCGGAGTAAGGGTGAGTCCCGCCATCACTGGAAGCTGCCATGGTGGGAGTTAGCTTTGCGGGGGGACCAAGTGAGGTCCGCCTGCCCTCGGGGGCATTGCTCTGCCTTTTTGGTGACATTGTGGGGATTACCCCGACCTCTGGGGCACAAGTCCGGGAGAGGTCTCCAACGTATTGGGCTGGCCAGCAGCTACACCGCGTAAGTCACAGCAGCTGCAGAATTGTGTTCACTGATGTGGGCTTTTCTTGTTCCTGTGGGTATCGCAGGGTGAGCCCAAGACGGGCCCCCTCCTCAGTTATCACGGCGGCTGCACCATGAGTTGTGGGCAGCGACCTCTCACTAGTGGGGGAAATTTGTTGCAAAGGAATGTACTTATGTGTCCTGTGACAAGTGTTTACTATGGTGCCTTGGGGCTGATGTTTTGCATAATGTGCCATACGAAGTACCATTACTGTGCTTATGCCTAAATGCTTTGTGCTAAATGCAAACTTACCAGTAGTTACTGGCCACCCTAACTAACTGTGATTTAAGTGATTTTGACAAGGGCCCTGTTGGCCTGGTGATTTATATAATACCTGTGAAGTCATGCCAAGTGCCTGGTGGCACAGTGTAATGTATGTGACTGCATTCTAATGTTTTTTTATGGATAATACAGTGGCTATTTTTATATAACCTTGTGTGGAGTTTCTTTTGTGGTGTGCCTAGTGGGTCACTGCTGTGTGAGTGTGTTGCGCAAACGCTTTACACATTGCCTGTGGGATAAGCCTGACAGCTCTGCCAAGCTACCAAGGGGATGAGCAGGAGTTATCTTCAGCATGTAACTCCCTTGCCCTGACTAGAGGGGTGGGTTCTGCCTGGCTTAGGTGCATACCCTAGCCAACCAGAAACCCCATTTCTAACAAGGGGCATCCATGGGACATAGGGAGAGGAAGTGACAACTTTGTTCAGATATAAGGAAAATAGTGTCTGAGCAAGCACACATCCCTAGCGCACATTCTTGCTCACAGGGATTTGGTCTGTGAGCTGCCCCTTCTCCCCCAGCAAATGTTTGCAAAGTTGTCCTGGTGGAGGTGGTCAACAAAAGCCAGGATTTCCTTTGGCATCTCAAGTCACGCAGAGTGTTCCAAAGCTTTTGCCCTGGTACCAAATCAAAGGCCGATTTCAAATCAACAAATGTCACATAAAGGTGGCCCCTGTTGATTAGGACCATTTTCCATTACAAAAGAAGAAACCGGAAAACCTGATCTATTGTACTCGGTTTCTTTCTGAAACCAGCCTGTAGGGAAATTAGGATGTTTTTTTCCCTCAATCCAATCCTGGATTTTGCTTAAGACTGCTCAGCAAAATACCTTTTGGACAGAGTCAATTAGACTAATGGGTCTTTAGTTGGTAGGTAGGTTTCGGTCACCCTTCTTGTGGATGGGTACCACCTCAGCTCCTTTCCAGGATCCAAGGACAGGGCCCTCCCTTACTAATGCATTTGACAGCACATGTTTGCATTTGGTCGAGCTTTCTTTTCCTGAATGAATATATCCGCTGGTATGCCATCAGGCCCTGGGGCTTTGCCGCGAACTATGGCATCTATGGATGAGGTGATGTCTCTTAGCTCAAACACATCCATCTGTCCTAGAGGGGAAAAAAGAATAGGGGGTCCCTGAGTCTGGGTTTTGTCATTATGCAGGTTTTTGAAGTGATTAGTCCAGGCAGGCGGTGTAATATGATTGGTTGGTTGACATACAATAGGGTTGCACCCCCCAAGTGACCAAGGCCCCGAACGTACTCAAGTCCTTGCTTGACCAAGTTTCCACGAGGTCCCGCCACCTCTCCTCATCCCAGTCTCTTTTTGCTTTAAGCTGAGCTTTCCTGTAAGCCTTTCTCACAGCAATTATTAGGCCCTGGTCTTTGGATATTATTAATAGGGTCAGCTGTTTTCTGTACATCCTACACTCCTTATTGAACCATAATTTAGGGTTTTGGGCTTTTGTTTTCGTAGATGTAGCGGGCACTAGAAAGTATGAAGCAATGTGCTCAAAAAAGTGTGTATGGATGCTTGTTGCTTTCTCTATATCACCCCCCCACTAGAATGCCATCTAAATTATCTAAGGTTGCTAGTAAATCATGGAGGATGTGAGATAAAGTGTCATTTGTAGCATAAAGGGGCGCCACTTTAGGTGGTGCTTGTTATTGGACAATACAATGTCCTTTGTAATGCAAGATGGGAAAGAGTCAGATGGCTGCTTTCCAAATAATGCAAACATACTAAGACATAAGGGATGGTGGTCACTCTCTAGTCTTCCCTTGATTGCCATATCATTGACATTTTGCCACAGTGTCAGCTCAACCAGTACATAGTTGATGCGACTAGCACAATTTGTTCTGCTGTAAGTTGGGGCACCTCCTTTGTCAGACTTAGCTCTGCCATTGACTGCCCTTAGCCCCAATTCTAATGTTAGACTTTTCAATTGAAGTGCTACTTGTGACCACTTTTTTATCAGGGCGAAGTCCAACTGGGGGATGGCCCACAGATCGTCTTCCTCTCTTGTTAGGGTTACATCCTCCCTATCTAGGGCTCAAAGTTAGTGCTAAAGTCGCCTGCTATGATAAGATGGGGATGGAACTCTCTCTTGTCCAGGTGTCCTTCTAGGATTTGCAACATTTTGGACAACTTGCCTCCGTTAGTGCCTCTAGCGTAGATGTTAAATATCTCTATCTATCCTATACCACAAAACTGAAAAAAGCAAAAGGAAGAAAAAACAATATTTTAGTGACATCCCTAAGCAACACAACTCAAGCTGAATAATATTAGCCCCGTCTTTCATGCTGCTACCTTGTATAACAAAGTTACATTATATTGGCCCCTTCAGGAAGAAATAAAAATGACTTTCACTTTCCTTTTCCTTTCTTTGAATGGCATTTAGTTTGTGGTTGTGCAGGTGTTTTTTCAGTGTTTATATGTTTACACTGGTGAGGGCTATTTCCCTTTCGGTGGGGTTTTATCAGTTATTATAGGTTTGAACCTAAAACAGGATAGCCTAGGTATATTCACCATTCCTGTAAGGCCATAGTATATATGATGTCCCAAACTACACCCATGGTATGGAAAGTTGAATGTCACCTAAGTACTACAGCACTACTTTGCCATCCACTAGTGTGACAAGCCAAAGATAACTCCAAGTCTACCACTGTAGCCCGGCTGGTGCAATTATAAAACTACAGCCAAACCTGTCAAAATTACCCTTTGTAGACAAGAAAAAATGTTCCTTTTAAAAGTAAATAAGTCATCCCTAAGTAGGCCTTGTAGTCCACAAAGCAGGGTGCCTGGCATTTAAAATTACATTTACTGCAATCTTTACATGGACCTTAAAAGAGAGTGACCGTTTTACTTGTGGTGGACTTCCATCCACCTCAATTAATTTTTCACTTTCTCACAACTCTTTTGTTTAGCTTTTGCCTACACAGTGCTTGCGCTGTGCTTGTGAAATCTATTGTTTTTAATATAAACTTAAAAGGGGCTTACATCCTGCCTCCTATCTTTCCAGTCTTTGCATTAGTTACTGTGCTTGCCACTTACTTTTCTTCCATTTCTATTGGCTGTAGCATGTTTTCCTGCATTTACCAATGCTTGTTCCTCATCTGCTTCTCTTATCAGTTACCTGTAGCCAAAATACTGTTAACATCAGCTTTGGTGGAACTATTTTTTCATAATGTTTTGCCTCCTTCTGCTTTCTACTTTTTGGCCTTTCATGAGATTTATATAGAGCAACCTATCATCCAGGGAGATTAAGTGATTTGTCCAGAATCACAGGATGTTGCACAGCTGAGACTCAAACCTGGATCCCCAGCTCTCAAGTCAGCAGCTCTGGCCGCTGTGCCACATCCTCTCCATGCTACTTATTGATTTCTCTTGTCACTCATCAAAGAGTGTTTGACTTTTGTCCATTATACAATAATATCTGGTTTCTCTTTCCAGGTACTAGAGTATTTGAATGACCTGAAGCAGTACTTGAAGCGGGGGTATGGGTATGACATCAACATTTGAGCCAGCTGCGTTCTGTTTCAGGATATCTTCAAACAATTGGATCGAGCAGTCACTGAAAGCAAAAGGTAAAAGAATTAGTGTTGTCTTGTTTAGTGCATGTGGCTCGAGCGCTGCTGATTCTGCCATTTACGCCATCTGAAATTCCAATACCGCCTGTATTAGTGAACCCTTTGTTTCTGTTGCATTAAGGCCTGCTTTCACATGTTTCTGCTGTCATACATCGCTGTGAGAAGGTACGCAGTTTTCAGCAAGTTTCTTCAATATTTTTAATGCATTTAGATGGTATGTGCATGCATCTGTTTGAGAACTCTGGCAGGCTGGAGGGTCGGTCTTAATAGGTTCTGCAAGCGAAGTCGATGCAGTCAAGTCTTATTTGTCTTATTGGTCTTTTTTTTCCATGTAGGCTATATCATAGCCAGGCCTTATTCGTTACATTTAACTACTAATCACGACTCTTGGGAATGCCTGCCACCATGTGGCTGGACTGGGGACTGCAACTATCAGCTTCTTTATGACGATACACTTATAAAGCACACTTATACCGTATGCCTAGTCTCTGATTACAGGCATTAATTATTAACCAACACAGTGGTTCTTGGGGATGGAATGAACTTGTGGGATAACCAGTGCTTCTATACTCATTATTCTCCCTGCACATCTATCTCCCTATTTCCTTATTATTAACCCCGGGCGGAGACCTCCGCTCCGCCTGCGGAATGTGTGGAGATTTGCCTCCTCCGCGTTCTGCGGAGAACACGGAGAAGGCAAATCTCGGCACACTCCGCGGTGGAGCGGAGTTAGCCAGCCCCCGCCTCCACCCCCCCTATTAACAATTAATTATAAATGACGTAAAAGTAAAGAAAACTCACTTACCTGGACTGCGGCGTCCCCGGGCTGCCCTCCTCCTCTTCCTCGCCGTCTCTGCAAAAACTATGCATGGGCGCACACCCGCGCATGCACATTTCTCGCAAGAAAGATCTTTTACGGTGCAGTCGGCTAAACTTTGGAACTCCCTCCCTCTCCATCTGCGTCTACTCGAATCAGAAATAGAATACCGGAAAGCCTTAAAGACCTGGCTTTTTAGGCTTTATAACCTCTGCCCGTCCCGCCCCACACGTGATTGTCCGCTAGCACCGGGACACCTCCGCCGAGGTAGCTGCACGCTTTAGAAACTCCACATACATACATCAATACACTAGGCGATTACATTTGCACACATTATCGTTTGTGTTCAGTAAAACCGTATTTCGATGGACAGTGCACTTCCACACCATGCATACTCCACACTACGCCACTCTAGCTCAATCTAACCCAGTCAATCTCACCCCGCTCCAATCTACTCCACTCCATCCCAATCTACTACACTCCATTCAAATCACCCCACTCTGATCCTATCTTTCCCAGTCTACCCCACTCCACTCCACTCTACCACACTCCAGTCTACTCCAATCCACCCCACTCCAATGTACCTCAATCCAACCCACTTCACTCCAATCAGGCAGCCACAAGTGCAATTATCTAGCAGGTATTAGGTCCATGATTTCAATGGTGCTGCACGTGCAGGGGCACTGGTGCCAAAAGTTGTCAGAACTCCTCTAAACACCAAATAACTACTAAATAAGCAGTCACAAGTGCAGTTACCTTGCAGGCACTAGAATCATGATTTCAATGATGCAGCAGGTGCAGTGACACCGGAGCCCAAAGCTCTAGGAACCCTTCAAAACACCAAATATTGCAATAGTTTACTACTAAACAGGCAGTCACAAGTGCAGTTACCTTACAGGCAACTGGGTCATGATTTGAATGGTGCAGGAGGTGCAGTAGCACCGGGCCCAAAAGTTGTAGGGACTCATCTAAACACATAATATTGCTATTACATCAATTCATTCTATTATTTCCCTCTTTCATTTCATTTTTCAAAAGTTTGCTACTACTTACCCGCACTATACCATTTGTAACAACACAATATATTGCCTCTTTGTACATAAACAAGTCATAACATTTTGACAGACTGTCTGTAACTTATATTGTACAACTACTCAGCAAGCTACAACTTACAACAATAAACAGCTTATTATTAATCACATATAAGAATCCTAATGCATTGGAATTGTTTCAGAATTACCCTTTTGTAGCTGTATTTTTGTATTTTCATGTCCTTTGTGCTAGTCCCTAATTTTCCTATTCCTTCTCCCAGTTGTTAGTAGTAATCCCCTTTTTTTCAGCCACTGCCCCTTCTACATTTATAGCTAAAATCGAAAGGACCAGTGTAGGCCTTGTTCTATACCATACCTATGTGAACTGGATTTACGAGTAAGGAAAGTAGCACTAGAGGGATAATACTACGAATAGGCATCAATTACTTTATGAATTGCCTTTTTTGTTTTGCCACCAAGTAGCAAGTATTTGCTTCCCTTAATTATGTTTTTGTTTGCACCAGCTCACAAGTAGTTTAGGAACGGTAACGAAAGGAATTACGATATATTCAGAGCATTCATTGGCGTGTTGTTTCATGCTGGACACATTTGGCTCTGTGTTCCCGAATAGTTTTAGTTATCACTAGATGTACCCTGATTGATTTGCGTGCAAGAGGCTGCAGCCTGTTGTTGTTACTGTGAAGTATTGAGATAAAATGCCATTCTAGTGCGATAAGACACATTTTAGGCATGAAACTATGAATTCACTTGTATTTACAAGGGCTCTTTTTCTTCTGCTTATAAATGTGTTACTTTTAAAGAGAGAAGATTACTTTGCATAGTAAAATCGATTCATCGGTGTGTATCTTTTTTTACTTTTTTTGATTTTAGAATTTTCAAACTTATAATTTTAAACTGAATTTATTTGATTTCAAAGGTGCCTGATGGAAATTCGTGTTTAATTCCTAGGATTTTTTTTATGATGATAAAAACTTAATTTCTTACTTTTGGGAAACTCTGGGTCTCATTTATGAGGAACTGGCATAGGGCAGTGCCGCAAGTCTTCTTCCTGCGCTGCCCTAAGCCATTGTGAAAGAACAGGAATGCACCATATTCCATGCGCTGGTGCACAATTTGCTGCCTAGTGCCAACATAGGCACCCTTGCACCATGGTGCAAGGGTGCCTCCATTGCAGGCAGGATTGTTTTTGTGCAGGAATGGGCACCTTCCTGCACAAAAACAATCCCAAGAGGCGTTTTCCTTTTTCTGTTTGTGCTGCAGAATGCAGCACACATGGAAAGAGGAAAAAAATAGGAGGGAATAAAAATATTTTTCCTCATAATGCCTGCCCTGGGGAGGCATAAGGTTTTGGCGCTGCCCAGGTTTACCTGATTGAGTCAATCTGGGCAGCGTTAAAATTCCTGGTTGCTGCATGGGAAAACCCAGGGCAACACCCATGGAACGCCTCCTTGATGCAGAGTAAGGCAAGGCCGTGACTTGCGCTGCTTTGTCTAACTTCATATCTATGAGTCCATGTAAAACCCTGCAGAGTGTCTTTGCGTTGCCTCACAGATATGATTGAGATGCTTGTGCTGCCGGAGCATCAAAAAAAGTGTTGCTCCGGTGGCGCAAGCCTCTCATCAATAAGCCCCCCTATTTCTTACTTTTAGGCGCATTTTGGAAACCATCTACTGAATGCGCCATTTTAGAAGTGTACCTGGACACTTGCCATTTGTATTTTATTGACTTTTCCAGGCAGATGTTTGGTCCAATTAAAGTGCAGTGGGCCGCGGGTGGTAATCATGGGCCTTGAAGGTCACGTGAATGTATTCAAATTTGGATATTAGAGAATGCCTCAGATACTCATACCGAGCTCGGACAAAACCCCAAACCACTAATTTCCTCTTAGTCTGAATACCTCGTCTAACTACTGAAACAAAAAGGACTCCTAAGAAAAGTGAAGAAGAAAAACTTAGGGGCATATTAGCAAGAAGAGGCGATAATCATCGCTAACCCTGCTTAGCGTGATTTTTTTTATCGCCGGCTATCGCTGGAATATATCGTAACGCTAACGCTGTATTAGCAACGATTAGCGCTATGGCGATGAATATTCCAGCGATAGCGGGGAAATGGGCCAACATCGCTGAAAAACCAGCGATGTTGCATGGAGAAGGGAGAACACCTTGCTGATACGACCCTGTGGTCGTATCAGCATAATCCACCCCCATGTTAGGTATGGCTAAAACCTGCTAATTGCAGGTGTTAAATAAATGGCGATGACCCCGGTTAGCGCGACTTTTCACGTCGCTAACTGGGGCCATGGCCACCTTGCTAATAGGCGATAGGCCTGTTTGCGGGTGTTTCCCAGGTTTGTTCGTCGGGAATGCCCACTTTGCATGTCATTAGCGATAAATATCGCTGACATGCAAAGCGGTAAAAAAACGGGCGCTAATGCCCGCAAACTGTCGCTAACTGCTGTTAGAGACAGTTTGCTGATAGGGCGATATGAATATCGCCGCTTTAGCGGCAAAAAGTGCAGCTAAAGCGGCGATAGTGCCCTTGCTAATATGCCCCTGAATCTTGGAGAACAACAAAGAGATGTCAGAAATTTCAACCCTAGAGGCCACTTCTTCCTCATCTGCCTAAAGAAAAAATGCGAGAACAGCAATGTCTACCATTGAGAAGCTACTTTTAGAGCAGCAAGACAAATCGATTATCTTGAACTGCCCAGGCAAAATCAATTATCTTGAACTGCCCAGGCCTCATCCATGGAACAAGTCAACCCCTCTCTCCTTACTGATCTCACAGGAACCTCCATTGGACCCATGTGTTTCAGCAACAACACCCTCCTCCATGCAGGTATCTCCAGATCTAGAGTAGTTAATGACCTGGGGAAAGGATTGAGACATTACATCTGCCTCACTTGAGCATTTCTGACTGTGGTCTGCCAGACTTATTCAAATCTTTTATATTAGGAGTCCCTTGTCCTACCAAATAGGCTACAGCAATGGGCCGTCATATATGTACCTCCGACAATTATCCTAACAAATCTCTGACACTAACACCAGAGAGAGTTCACAAGACCACTCCCACTAACAGAGGTCTCCACCCACAAGGTGGTGAGAACATGACACAGTCAGAGTGAGGAGGCAATGGTAGGTCCAGCAGAAGGGTTGCTAACAACAAGACAAAATAATTATTGTACAATGGCGTAACGGGGCACTGCAAGGAGGAGATTAATGGGTATGACTAAATGTTGGAAATTTTCCCTTTCTTCAGGATCACCCCTGATTTTTGCCTTCACTACCCTATTTCTTTGCTGAACCCGTTTTTGTTGGAATTAGGGCTCTGTTCACTTTACTCCTGATTGGTTAATTTAATTTACTTCTAAGTCCGTAGTAAATAGGGCTGCATGTACCCAGGGTCTGTAAATTGAATGCTACAAGTAGGCTGCAGCACTCGTTGAGCTACCCACTAAAGCAACACTGTAAACAAAATGCCTCAGGGCTTCCATTGCAGCCTGTGTCTGCAATTTTGAAACTGGCATTTTGGCATAGCAGAATAACCCTTGTGCCAGGCCTAAATATTCCTTTTTAATACTTATAAGTCACCTATAATGTGGGCCCTAATGGCTCATAGGGCTGGGTGCATGGTATTTAAAATGTAGGACATATGGGTCTAAGTTTTAAATGTTCTGGCAGTGGAACAACCCCAAAGTCGTTTGTCACTATTGCACGGCTGGCTCTTCCATAGACTAAAACTGCTTTACCATATGACATTTAATATGTAATGAATCCACTTTGTGAACTGCTAGAGAAATACGTTCAATTGTACTTTAAAATCCTCTTTAATGGTAAAGTCAAAGTGTCACCAATACACCGTCCCAATAACTCATTTTATAGAGTTCAAAAAAATACTCTAATACCACTATATGTCAAATATCAACTAATATCAAATAAAATGATATTGCATCCCATATTCTAAACTCTACTATACCTACACCCCAATACAAGTATCATCTTAGAATATTGTGCAATCAAAAGTTGACATAAATAAATATTGCCACGTATGGCAAATTATAATACCTTCATCAGCTCACAATGTTAACTTTAACAATTATAAATTCATGATCATATTACTTCCAAACGCCCCAAGTTAAACTCATCTCACATCAAAACACAAGCACAAACCAAAATCATTTGTATGTGGCTTGTGCAAATCAAAGAGCACTCTCTGGTATTATACCCAGGGTTATTCACCAACTAGCATCACCATCAAACTCATGGCTGCCAATGCCACCTCTCAAGTGATGCAGACAATACAACAGTCATTCAAAATATCATCACTGACAAGGGTATATTCATGATCACAATACTTTCAGTCACACCCTGTTGGAAAGTGGATTATTAGTAGTGGTAAATATGCATCCATCACTGACAATAATGGCAATTACACAATATAGGGCTCAGAATAGGTTTCAGAAAATTACTCCCATGCTCAAACCTCAGTATCCTGGTTGCAAGCAAGCAGCCTTAACTTCAAAGACAGGTATGTAAAGCATTTAAAAAACACCAATTCAGTAAATAATTAAGACACAACACTCAATAAAAATCAAACACCAATTTATAAAAATAAGAAATATCTTTATCTTTTAAATGATACCAATAAGAAAAAAATCCAATGTAGGGAACCAGAGATATGAATTTTTAAAGATGTTGCACTATTTAGCACATAGAAACCTATAGCACCCATTGGGACATCTGGTCACACTAGACCGGGACAAAGCCAAAGTTTCAGGCTGACCGCAATGAGCCCTGCGTGGCTACCCCTCGCGGTAGGCCTCGGTCAAAGTTTTTACCTTCTGACATAGAAACATTTCTGGAGCTTTTCTTCCCAGGGTCCCTCGAAGCTCTTAGCCAGCCTAGATTCAGTGGGGGATATTCTCAAGAATGTGTGATAATTATCGCAAAATTAGCTTAACGCAACTTTGCACATCGCAGTCCATCGCGGGAAAATAACGCAGTGTTAACGTTGTATTCTCAACCCGGCGGCACCATGCGATAGTCGCACGATAACGCGCCAAATGACTGCGTTAAAATCAACGCGACGCAGAAAAAATGCGAAACACGAACGCGAAAAAAGTTGCGATGCCCCAAATCGCGATACAAAAATCAGCGATAACCAGCGACAGGCCTGCAATTCCCACGCGTCATGCGGGAAAATGCACCATAAAAGAAGAAAAAAAAAAGACAAAAAAAAGTGAAACTGCGTAGCACCATGGATGCACCCGGACCTAGTGCAGAGGACAACGCGAACCCCACAAGCCCAACAGACGACCAGCAAGGAACCTCGGGGTCTGGGAAGGCCAAGGAGAAGAGGAAGAGGAAGACGCGGTTCAGTCCGCAGGAAAACAGGGTCATCGTTACGGAGGTGATAGAACACTACCAACAACTGTTCGTCACCTCCAACGTGTCATTGGCAACAAAGACGCAAACATGGCAGACTATCTTGGACCATGTGAATGCAGTTGCAGAGTTGAGGAGGACAATGGAAGAGGTCAAGAGGTGCTTGAATGATGTGAAGGGCAAAACCAAGAAGAAACTCGATGCCAACATGAAAGCAGCAACGCATATTGGAGGTGGGGGTCCAGCTGCACACCAGGAGCTGGATGACATGGAGAAAATGGTGGCCACAGTCATCAGTCGGGATACGGTGTCAGGAGTAGTGGATCCGGACACTGCTCAACATGACCTGACACAAAATCAACAGGGTGAGTACCGACCAGGGACTGGGGGGACGGGGGGAGATGGGCACAATGGCACACATGCACAATTAAGTAGAGCACACTGCACACCCACAATGACTCTGGATCATGTCCCTGATCTCCTTGGCATACTGCAGCACACATAGAAACAGCAAGTAGGCCCCCGTCGACAATGTGCCCGGAGGGGGCCCTCCCCACACATCACTAATCTCACAACAAACCCATACACATGTGCTGAACCCAGCAAAGCAGCGGGTCCGTGAGCCACACTGACAATGCAAGTGACACTGCATGACGAGTAGCATGGCTGCAGTCCAATTATCATGACATGGTGCACGCCACGACACTGAGGTGACTGAGTGTGGACCACATCCGGAAAGGAGCAGGTCACACTCCGACACATCCACTTGCACAAACAACCCCTGACGTCAACAACACATCTGCGGACAAACCATACCCAAGAGTCACAACTCGACCAAGAGCCCAATTTACCCAAGTCCACAACATCTCAGCACTGTAGAAGCACAGAAGTCAAAGGCACACCGCCTGAAAGGGATAAGGGGCAGCCAAATCAGAGCTGCAGGGGCGACTCACCCTCAATGCAGTACACACACATAAGAATAAGAGCACCTCAACATTGACAACAATGTGGTACAAACTGCAACACTTTCACAACAGAACACAGGACACAACTGGTGCCGCATGTGTGTACAAAATGGCCAATCACATCTGGCATAGCAGGAAACTGTGAGATGACAATGTACGAGTACAACGTCACATCCGTGATGTAGTACAAATGTCCACTGTCCCCCATCAAATAGGCATCTCCTCACAAACAGTCACAATGTACATTGTCATGCAGTCTGTATGTAAACTCCGCCAATGCGTCAACATACATGGAACACACCGTGAAACTGCATCTCCCCTTTACATTGCAGAGGGACAATCAACACCTCCTGCAGAGCAGACCCTACATCAAGTCAGCGATGATGGAGACGACCTCCAGGACATCGACTACGACAAATTCCAACGGTTCATGGACAACCTCCACACCCCACCTCCAATAGCAGGGCAGCCCAGCACCATCGAGGTGATCCCACCCCCTGCACAGACCACACAGCAGGAAGCACCCACCACCACATCTGGCTCCAAGCACCTCACCGAAGAACACATGGCGTTCCAACGCCGTGTGTTAGACTGCCAGAAGGAGCTGGCTGAACAGGTGCGGGTGGGGTTCAACCTCATGGCAGCCAAACTAGATGCCATACGTGGGTGTCTAAGTCCCATCAGGGACCACTTACACTCCCTAACGGACACCCACAGTCTGCCCCATGCCCTCCAACAATCCATGGCTGGCGTCGCTGAAGTCATGACTCGGAGACAACAACAACTGTCTAGTCAGAGTGGCTACAGCGATGTCATCCGTTATTTGGGAAACATTAGGAGGGTCATGGAGAACATGGAGCGGATGCAGGCGCAATGAATGGCTACCACGGCTGCACAGAAGAAAGCTGTAGATGGGATCTTCCATGCCCTGTAGATCCTCATCATGGGAGTGTTGCCTCAGGACATTGCGCAGATGAATGCAGCTGCTACTTCTACATCCACATCTCTGGCCCCTTATGTGTCAGTGTCAAACAGTGCTGCAAACCAAACACCACCACCCACATGTGAGGCACATGAAACATCAGAGGACGAAGATGAGGATAAATCTGCCTTAGTGGTAAGGAGGAAGCAGTAGCATTCATCTCCGCCATATGGCTTGTTTCTGCTTGGGTCTGCCCTCTGCATCATGCCCTGGAATAACACCTTCCACTGTCCCCCGACACACTCTGCGACACTAACCTTGGACCTCGACATGGACTGCCATATTTTTCATGCTCAACAATGACAACAATGACACAGCAATCAGCCTGCGGACTGGACTCTTCCCCTTCCGAGTAACTTGTCAATCCCTAAAGGACTCTGGCTGGCCAACCACGGGGCAACATTGTAAAGTGTTGTCTGCATGGCCCAGTACTAAGACAGCTTCAACACTCCAATGAACGTGAACAATACATTCTAATACACACAGATGTGTCATGTCTATGATTAATCAAGTATGAAAGCATGGACGAATGTAGGGGCAGTGATTTCCCCTTACGTCCATGTAGCTCATGTTGTGGGACTTGAGTCACAGGGTGCATCACTGCATCATGCTGGTACATATTTGACCCCAAAAGAAGCCCTGTTGTCAATTGTAGGTCACAAATGACAGCCTACATGTAATGATTTGGGACACATGTGAAACGCTGATGAGTGGGATTCCGTACTATCTTTGACACACAGAAATGGCATTTCGAATACGTGACACCCTAAACAGCCTCTCTGTACAGAGGTGACACACCCACCATCTATTTCCAATTTATGAGATTGTTAGCACTACATGTTGCACTTGCACTTATCAGAGTGATGTGCTTGTACAGAGGAGTAACATGCACACAGGGAATGTGTGTTGTAATGAATTTATTTGCACATGCTGTGCCTGTGGTCATTTTTCACTGCCCCATGATTGCTAAGGACTGTAACAATGTGACGTGCTCATGTGAAGAAATTGTCAATGATGGTGTTCCTACGGGCTATTCCTGCTGCTGCTGCTGCTGCAGTGGGGTGTGGTCCACCTGCCTCATCTTCCTCATCATCGTCCGGTGCATCTGGCACTTGTAGCCATGGGGCATTGGTGCGTACACATATGTTGTGCAACACACAACATGCAACGATCATCTTGCACACGATGCCTGGGCTGTACAGGAGCCTTCCACCTGTGATGTCCAGGCACCTGAAACGTGACTTCAACACGCCAAATGTGCGTTCCATGATGCCCCTGGTGCGTTTGTGGGCCGCATTGTACTGCCTCTGGGCCTGTGTGTTCGGGGTTCGGAGGGGTGTCATCATCCAAGGGCAGAGTGCATATCCTTGATCACCTGTGACAGTGCAGAGAGACATGAGTCAAAAGTTGGTTCTGCATGATGTTTTGGCAGGCTCACTAGTTCATTGGTGTGTGATATGTGTGACTTAGTGATTCCTGTTTGACAGGTACTTCTTGTAGCAAATGAGCGGCATCAATGTGTATTACGTAGCCTCACTGCTGCTCCTCCCTCCCCCGAGCCTATTCACTAGTGTTGCACTCCTACGGCACACCATTGTCATGCCTGTCTGCGCATGTCCACAAGCCTGACAACGACACTGTGATGTTGTGCGCTGAAGGTGGGCGGCCACGTGTGTGTAGGCCTACGGTAAGGATAGGGTGGACACATATGTAGAGTTCATGGCTGGCTGAACTCGCAATGCGGTTGAGGGTAGTCCTATGGCCTATGCTGCGGTAATAGCGACACACACAACAGTTGGCATGTATGATCCCGGACCCCGAGCGGGCTTGCGCTCCTTCATTTATCCCTTCGGCTGAGCCCGCACTCCGGGGCCATGCTACATCGCAACATTGTCCATTGCGGGACGGGTGGCGCCGACACTACAACAGAGACACACGCATTAGTTACTTCCTTGGCAAGGCCAACACATAGCAATGCCCAGAGTCCCGGGCTGATCATCCACACCCCTACGCTGGACTGTCGTACGCCAGCCCACTCCGCTTACGCTTACAGGGATGGTACGACACAGCTACATGTCCCAGGTCTTCCACACTGCCTGAGGTGACATGGTTGCGTCCGCTGTACACAGCACAATGTAATGTGGTAGGGCCCGGGGCCCTCATGCATACACAATGACCACACGGACACACTTAGATAGTTTGTGGAACTGGCTACGGGCACGTGCACCCGGCCCCTTTTATTGCCAGGGTAACATGTCCAGTGACGCCTGTGCTGGATGGGTGTGGGGTGAGTGTGAGCCAGCCCTCAGGGAGTGGTTGGTGCAGGCAACAACTACAACAGTGATCAGACAATCAGAAGTTCAAAGTTCAAACAGCAAGGGTCCACGACTTGAGCTGCACAGAGTCAGTGGCCCCGGATGCACTGCAGCCGGCACAGGCACACCGCCACGGGACGGTGACTTGCGGTGCACTGAGGAAGGGCCACAAGAGCTGAGCGGGTCCTCGTCGATGTCGTCGATGTCGAAGGTGGATGTCGCGGAGTGTTTCGGGGGACAGTGGAAGGTGTTCTTCCAGGGCATGATGCAGAGGGCAGAACCAAGCAGAAACAGGCAATATGGAGGAGATGAATGCTACAGACTCATTTTTAACACCAAGTCAGTATCAGCTACATGATGATGAAGACAACCCCCAGGCCATAGACTCAGACGCCACCAAAGTTCAACCAGAGAGTGTCCGTGAATTTCGGGGCACAGAGTTAGTGGCACCAGAGCTGAAAGGGGATGCAGGCTGCGATGAGGCCTGTACAATGGTATAAACTCTGCCATAAATAAATCAAGACTCAGTTACAAATGTGTGACCTACTGGACCGCAGTGTAGGCCGGAGGCAGAGGTGGAGTACGTCAACGAGAAAGGAGTGCTGGGGGCCTGTGTCGCGGAGGCCGTGCTGGTCTGAGGAGGTGGCCAAGGTCGTGGGCCTCGGGCTTGGAGCTTGCACTGGCACGTGGTGGGCCCTCTTTGACACACGCCGGTGTCGCAGGTGAGCAGTGAGGCCTGGTTGCACAGCGGCGGCCAAGACGGGTCTGGGGACCAGCGGCCTGGGGTGCAGCAAGCGCACAGGATCGCAGGCACCGCCGCTCACAGCGTCGGCCTCGTGGTGGGCTGAGAGGCGCCGCCCTGGCAGACACGTTGGCAATTCCGGAAGAGAACCACACCCAGAGTAACCGGCTTTTTATTCACACCCCTATGCTGGCCTGGCGTACGCCGGGCCAGCCCTCTCCGCTCACGCTTAAATGGGGGGACGTAACAAACTACATTTCCGCGATCTTCCCCACTGCCTGGGGTGACATGGTTGCATCCACTGTCCACTACACTCCAAACACCAGCAGTATATGTCGACATGGACATGTCTGTGGTCTGCATACTGCAGTCTGGCTAGCACATCCAAGCCACACTTGGCATTGTGTACATTCTCATTCATGGGTCACTTGTCTCCTTCGCACATGCCATGTTCCCACCTCTCCCCACATTCTGCTATCGTGTGGCTGAGGTGCCATGCCGTTGATGGCTTGTGGACATGGCTAGCCCAGGTTACCACAGTAAGTTGTGCTGTCGTGTCTGGTAGGTGGGCATGTTGTTTGGCATGTTGTGAGTTTGTAACATGTGCATTCCCAGAGTTGTGAGTTGCATGACTGTGGAGTTGAGGTGTGTGGTGTGTTCATTTGGTACTTACCAACGAGCAATGCATTCCCATAGGTGCCATCCTGAAAGCGCTGGTTGATGATGGACTGTCGGAAGATGAAGGTATCATGCACACTGCATGGGTAGTTGGCGACGACATTGGTGAAGAGTCCCAGGTGGTCCATTATTGCCTGCACATTGATGGAATGTGTGTGCATCCTGTTGCGGTAATTGTATGCAGTGGCAGCAGGGGGCATGAGGAGTACATGTGTGCAGTCGATTGCCCCCAACACGTGCGGGAAGCCAGCTATGGCGTAGAAGCCTTGCTTGGTCTCCAGCTGTTCCTGCGCAGTGTGTGGGAAGTGAAGGTGCTGGGGTACCAAGCTGATGATGGCATCCAAGACAGGTGTGAGGAACTTGGATAGGGCTGGCTGTGAGACTCCTCCGACTCTGGCAGTTGTTGGTTGGAAGGTACCAGAGGCCAACAGGTGCAGCACAGCCAGCAGCTTTTTCTGCGGAGGGATGTTGTTTGTCCGCTGTGTTGGTACCGTCAGCCTGTGGGCAATGATGGTCAGGATGCAGAGGATGGTTGTCCTTTTGAGCCTGTAGTGGGCAATGACATCCTCTGGTGTTAAGTCTGTGAGGCTGGTGCGTTTTCTGAAGGTCCGCTGTCTTTGTCTGCGCTGCCTCTGTGGTAGTCTGGGGGAGGGGCGGGAGGGGTTCCGGGGGGGTGGCGGGCCTGGGTGTGGTGGTGGTGGGTGTTGTGGCCCTCTTGGGGCTCCGAGCTGCATGATCAGTAGCTCCATGGCATCTGTTGTTCTTCAGGTGTGGCTCTGGTCTGGGCTCCCTTTTGTGGTGCAGGTTGTCGTCCGACTTAACACCAGGTAGGAGCAGGTGTTAAATCCCTGCTGCTAACGCACCTTATTGCCTGTTTTGGGATCTTATCGCCGATCTGGCTGGTCGTAGAGAATATTGCGAAGTGGTGTTGGCGCGGCTTTTTGCACAGGAATGCCTACTCTGCATCTCATTAGCGTTAGTTGCTGGTGTCATCCGTGGCGATGTTTTTTGCGGCTGCTATCGCAGGAAAACTGGCGATATCGGCTGTTAGCACCATATTGTGAATGGTGCGATAAATCTATCGCCACTTTGGCTGCGATAAAGTGCCGCTAACTCGGCGATAAGTCCTTGAGAATATGCCCCAGTGAGTCTTAGCCAGCTTGTCTTGCAATAAGCGCCCGGTCAAACCAATTGAAGTCAGACCTCAGGAGCTTTCCAGCGGGATGAACCAGAGATTCAGGCCGGCTCCCCCTTGAAGGTGGGTTGCTTGGTTCTCGTAGTTGGTCCCGGTCACCTTTTCTACGTTCGGACTTAGAAACCTTTACAGAGCTTTTTCTCCCAGGGTCGCTCAATGTTCTTTACCAGTCCAGATTCGGTGAGCGTTCATCGGCTTGGGTTTCGACCAGCTCTCCGTAAAACTCTGGAAGTCGGACCTTTGGAGCTTTTAAGCGGGATGAACCTGGAGGGCAGGCCTGCTCGTGATTAAGGGTCACTGGCTTGGCTGGCCAGGTTGAGTCGGTCCACTTATGGAGCTTTTTTTCAAAGTTGCTCCAAAGTTCTCCAGACTTCTGTAACTTCTTCCTGAAGTTCCTTTGAGGGTCCCAAAGTGTCCAAAATGTACTCCAAGGGTCTGGAAGCTCCAGGATGGCCCTTGGAAGTTGGGGACTTCAATTCCCACTATCCACTTGGACAAAACCCTTATAAATCCAATGGTAGTACTCTAGGCTGGGGATTCTCGGTGGTGATGGTCCATGTGAGCTCTGTTAACCTGTAGCTTGCAGGGAGTCCAGTCTTTGGTCCTTTTGAAGCAGGTTTGATCCACAGGGCTGTAGTTTCAGATTGTGCAGCAGGTGTAGTCAGTCAGAGTGCAGGGCCTGTTTGGTGCAAATCAAACTTCTCAGCATGGACCCTTCTTCTTCATTTAGTCTCAAGCCGCAGATCTGAGAGGCACTGCCCCTCTCAAATACTTATTCAGTGTTCTCTGGGGTCACACAGGAGGGTACTCCTGTCCAATGAGGTTCAGGTTAACTCCCCAGAGCATGACCATTTCCTCCAAAGTGTGGCACAATGGTCTCCCAGAAAGCATTATTTCTCCAAAATTCAATATGGCTGAAGTCTTAGCAGAGAGGCGAGAGCTGGCTAAACCAACCTACAGGATGGCTCATCTCCATAGACTTCCTCCCCCTGGCAGTTGCACAGTCCTTCCTTAAGTCTGACATCTGGCTGGGTTCCAAGAGTATGGGTGTAAATAAAACTGGCTTCTTCTGCCTGTTTCCTCCTTCTTTTGAAGATCATGGTTTATGACCCCTCTCCCTTGCTCTGACATTCCTATGCAGAAGAACCCTCTCCTACCAGAATGGCTCTTTCACCCCAGGGGCTACTTATAACTTCATCAAAACAGCCTGGCTAATCCACTTAACTCTGACCAATCAGGGCAGATCACTGGAAGTGTGAATTTTGGCTTACAAACAAGAAAGATATAACTTCTTGTCTGTACATTTTTGGATAAATTCAACAATAGCATATAGTCGGTATGCCGCCCCTGCACTGCAGGCACTGATCAGGTCTGAATGGGGCCCAATCCGAAGTCCCTTCCAGTCCCCCCCCCAGAGAAAGCACGCGCCCCAGAAGCTGCAACAGTACAAAGTCTGGGGAAGGGGAGGTGGGGTCCTCAGGAGAGGTGACTCAAGCACCAACAACGTCCAATCCAGTGCTCCCAGGAGGACCACATGCCCCTAGTTCCTTTAATAATGGCTGCAACTACCACGCCCAAAAAAGTGAGTTATGTACAAGTAGAGCAAGCCTCCTCCCTCCAGGTGTCAAGTTGCAGATTAAGACTGGATTGTCAGATGCTGTCCCAGCTACCACAATGCCAGTCCCAGCTAGGTCCTACCCTATCTCATTCTGGCCAGTTAGGAATGGCCGAGGGCCGGACCTCAGATCTCCGCTCAGGTGGGTGTCTCCATAAACAATGGAACCCTCTCTTCTCTCCCCAGCAGTAGGGTGCCACCCCCAGTTCATACCACACCGGCTCCACACTGTGGGGCACCCTGATACTCACCGGTAGGGGCAGGGAGCCATCGAGTCCCGCCTTGCTCAGTTCGTTGCAGCTGCTGACCACTCCCCCGTTTGACAGCTTCCCAAGCACGGTGCA
This sequence comes from Calotriton arnoldi, assembly GCA_963921515.1. Classification (NCBI taxonomy): domain Eukaryota; kingdom Metazoa; phylum Chordata; class Amphibia; order Caudata; family Salamandridae; genus Calotriton; species Calotriton arnoldi. The sequence goes on along the minus strand of CAWUFW010000089.1, from coordinate 3,664,993 downwards.
GAACACCAGCATCTCCAGCAGCACCCCAGGTCCAGGGCAGTCTGCCGCTGCAACCAGCAGGTTCTACCTCTTTGTGTCGTCGGTTCCTCAGGACCAGCTCTCCCTCCAGAAGCCCCACAGGTTCAAGCAGCAAGCTGGCAGGACCGTGGTGCCAGCTGCGTCACCTTATTGCCTCTGGGACAGTTCCCAAAATGCCTTGCTGCTTCTCCTTCGTGGCGCTCAGGCTGCCCTCATTCCCTGCATAAAATGGTGGCCGTGGGCCGGACGGCTATTCCAGCACCCTGGGGGGGGGTCTATCGCGCCGGACTGGCATGTCTGTGACGGCACTTCAGATCACTACAGCAGCCCAGCTGGCGGGGAGCGGCGGTGGAAGACGTATTAGCTGCTCCTCAAGTGGAGCTCTTCACAGAGCGACCGCCATGCTTGCCGGCTAAGCCTCGCCCCTCATTGACTTTTATGATTAGTAATTATTAACTAGGAATCGTGTTGGGTGGAACTAAGTGGTTCACTCCAACAAGGATTGCGAATATTATTTGAGGTGGATTCTCATGTCCCTTAACTAATACTCAAATTCTTTACGCATATGTCATAGAAATCCCCAGAAACCAACTGAAGTGCAGTAGCGAACAGTACAGAAATGCAGCTTTCTTTGTGCTCCCATGAAGGATAGCATATATATATCTGTGAAGCAGCCCATGGCTTTGCAGACAGCTTGCACTTGTGCCTGCATTCTCTCTTGAGAAAATGGTGTTCTCTGTGATGGGGTGAATGAAGTGTCTGTAGGAGCAGTTAATGGCACCTAAGATACGAGAAAAGTGAGCAATGTAATAGAATCCCTTGTTACCCTTTGCCTTTCCAACCGTGAGTGTGGCTTGGTGATGTACTAGTGTACTCTGGTAATGGTACCTGGTCCCAACACAAGGGCTGTTTTGTGTGCAATATGCCCACCATGTATCCAGTGATGCTCTGAAGGTATCTAGTGGCCAGGAGGAAGAGTGCAGCCAGAATTTTAACATGATGAGAGACGGCCACGTAGTGAACTGTAGATAAAGTGAGCCCGCCCCCCGCCAGTCTGCAACCATGTTAGGTGTCAAATACGGAGTAAAGTGGTATCTTGCCACTACTGCCTCCCTACACATATTGCAAATAGTGATCCTTTGCCTGTAAATCCTCTATCTCCTCCTCGAGTAGTTGTTTCTCAAAATGAGAAGACAGACACCAAATACATTCACTGACATGGTGAAAAAATGGTTAGACTGTGGCTTCGATTCTTGTGTAGACAAGGCTATTGGTAGATGGTGTGCTGGGTTTCACCTGATAATTGGTGAAGTGGAGTTATCATTGTTGGCAATCCATCTCCCTGCTTTGACAGGTGTGTTAAATGGGAATGTAACCTCTCCTTCCACAAATGGAAAGGGCAGAATGTCAAGGACCAACTTTTTGTCCAATATCCCGTTATATAAATGGTCTAGATGACAGTTTTGGTGGTACAATGCAACCTTGCTGAACTCAACCTCAATAGTGTTTATTTAAATTTTTTTAACTGTGGCAATCCGATTTTGAGTTACTTATATCAATGTAGGCTGCTTGCCCACTTTGAGTTGCTTTTGATATCCCACTTTTCCTTGCTCCAAGCAGAGGCTGCTGCTGGTGCTGAACGCATACTTTGAGGAGCAGTGCTGTTTTTACTATGTGCCAGAGCAGTGCCAAGAGAATATCTGAGATTATGTGTTCAGAAGAAGGAGCATTTCTTGTGGTATCAGCCAGAATGTTGCTGCACTCCATTCTTATTGTATCCCCACTTCCTAGGCCACTCTAATGTGTCCATGCTCATGGTCACCCACAAATGCTGGGTCAAGGATGTCAATATTGGCCGCCTTTTTTGTGAGCAAAATTAACACCATGAGCTTCAGGAAAAGGGTGTGCTCAAGTATTATAAAGGATCCTTTCAAAGATGGTGGTCTGTCCATAGCATGCTATCCGAGGTTTCCAATCAAAGAAGTATAGTTTTCTTGTGATGTCAGTTTCTGTTTGAATTATATATAAGAAAGCATTTCCAAGTGAAGGATGCATTGCAACACATTTGTTTATGTTTATGTTTATGTTTATGGGATTTGTAACACGCGCAGCTACTCAAAAAGAGTGTCCCGGCGCGAGTCTTAGGATAACAAAGCGGGGAGCGCATCAGAGGAAAGAAAAGGGACTAGATAAAAAGGAAGGTCTTAAGGCTCTTCCTAAAGAGCCAAGTATCCTGGATGCTGCTTAATTCCAGCAGGAGTTGGTTCTGTGACACAGCAGCTCTATAAAGACAAGGGAGCTACCGCCCACCCTTTTAAGGCGGAACCTCAGGACCAACAGCAACGTGGCGGAGCAGAGCTGCCTGGAGGGGACATAGAACCTGAAACGCTTTCTCAAGTATGCAGGGCCACGCTCATAAAGAGCTGCATGTGCCAAGATCAAAGACTTGACTAATACCCTCTCTTTCACTGGCAAAACAGTGTAGTTTACGCAAATAATGCCCAACGCTGGTCTTTTTAGGAATGTTGAGAATAGATCTGGCTGCAGCATTCTGCACTACCTGGAGCTTGTTCAGTAAGTAGCAGGGTAGGCCAGCGTATAAGGCATTGGCATAATCAAGGCACAAATTGATAAGTGCACAGATAACAGATTCCCTTGCCGGAATAGGGAGAAGAGGGAGGAACTTTTTAATGATTTTAAGGTACCAAAGCACAACCCCATAAGCATCTTAATCTGGAGGCTGAAACTCAACTTCTCATCGAACCAGATCCCTAAATTCTTCGTGGGCTGACCCTCGGGTGTGGGAAGAGGGGACTCATCTGGTCAAAATGTGTTTAAAAATTGCGGAGGAAAGTTCCCAAAGTTACATTTTAACTGGGCCGAGGGGAGCCAGCGAAAGACAGCTGACAAACAGGATTTGACTGGGGAGATGGAAGAGTCGTTTTTGTTCCATGTAAAAAGGAGCTGCGTGTCATCAGCGTACGCAATGACTTTGCTCTCTTATTGTTCATCGTATTCTTCATCCTCTTGCTACTAATTCTCTCTCTGATTTTTTTCTTCCAGCAGATGAAACTTCTGGATTTTGCTACTGGATGTTCTTGTTTGGCTCATATCTCTTCCCTGTTCTCAGTGGGGAAGGGGTCTGCTCTCTTGCTAATCACTTAAATGTCATCCTCATCTTCAGTCACAATTGCTAGGGAGGGTTTTTTATCCTTTCTCCATTTTCCTCCTTAGTAGGTCCCTGTTAAGGAGAAACTTGAAGCCTTTCAAATGTACCATTTAGTGCAATTTGCACCGTTGCTTTAGGGAATAGTTGTCCTCAGTCAAGAAGGTGACTCATTAGACCTTCTGAGCATCCACTCCTTGATGGCTGCTTTCCCTGATGACGACAGCTTCTTCATCATCATCAAATCAGTTTATTGCATCAGCAACTCTAATCTTTCTTAGGTGCTGCTCCCTCAATTGCATGTTGTTTTTTGATATCAGCTTCCAATACCATGGTGTCTGCCTAGTTTCCCATGACACATTGGCTTGTTGAACATTTTACAGCCTGCAATGATTCTCATTCAGCCTAACTGTTATGCAGTCCCACACTGAGGAGGAGAGCTTCTTTATTAGGGGTGTGCAAAATGTATGTAATTTGCATGCATTTAATTTTGGGGAAATTACATGAAATTATGCATAGGTATGCAAATCGTAAAACAGAAGTACCACATACAGCAGATGCATGTGTTCTGGAGGTGGTACAGGAACAGGCTAAATCGCTTTGCTTTTCACTTCATATGTGCAACTTTTGACATGCACAATGACTGGTTACCCTTCCTCAAGGTCAACTGTGTTTTCTGGAACAGGGATCAGGGTTTTCTCCACTTCACCTTCTTGAGGAGGGGGCTTAGTGTGGATGTAGGAGTTTCCTTGCTTTAGCATGGAGGAAGAGATGGTGAAGAAAATATGTATGAAAAATAGCAGACACACCATCATGCTGTGCAGCAGCTGCAACATCCTTCAGTAAACAAGGCCAACTTCTTACTTTGCTCCTACCTCAGAAAGATAAGTTGCAGTAGACTTGTGTTCTGTTTGGCTGGAACAATTCAAATTCTTGTTCTTCATCAGCTATACCTGCTGTTCCTGCAGAACTTAGAGACATAGGCTTGGTGGTTGTATTTTATCATGGACCCTGTAGAGATCCCAGCACCGTACTGCCAAGAAGAAGGTGCATCTGGTACAACCCAGAGAACACCTTGGACAGGGATCAATGCAGGTGCTCTTTCTAGTAGTGACAGTCTTCTCCTCAAAGACTGTTTTATTGGCAGACACCAGTTCTTCGGTACAATCTTCTTGACATCAGTATGCTTAAAGATTAGTCAATAGGTTTACAGCAGCAAATTCGCAGACTTGTCCCCATCTCAGTGACCTCCACTGGTAGCCAATAAAAAAGACAGAATGAAAAATGTCAGCTCACCATTTTTGGAAATCGGAAAGCAAAGATGCCCCCTCGCATTGAGAGGTAGGGATTAGGAATGCAAGAGTATGAGTATGCAATTGTACATAAGCCGTGTACAGACCAGAACCCTGCTGATCATTTTTCATGAGTACCGCTACATCATTGCAGTTTGACATCCAAAACAGTTGAGGAGTACATTAAATTCATTGTGAAGTCCAATACGCCAATGAACAGATTATTGCTGTTACAAATGCTGAAAAGGATATGCTTGTTATCAAAGACACAAATTCAACTTAATCCTGGAAGAAGAGTGTTTTACCTTTTGATGATGAGGTCGAATTTCAGAAATTCAAAAATGTTTGTGATTAATTGTCCATGATCAAGGAAGGTGTTGTGTTGATAGGCTCAAGAATTGTCATACCTGAGAGCCTAAGACAACAAGTCATTTAACAAGCCTATCATGGCATTGTAGCTACCAAAAGAGCCCTAAGAGACCAAGGGTGGTTCCCGTGCTTCGACAAATGAGTTGAGAGGGAACTAAAAGCGTGTCATCTTTGCAGCAGCCTTTCCCCCCAGGTGACGCAACATCCACTGACAATGTCTGACCTTCCAACACAGGCTTGGAAAAGAGTTGCCGTTGATTTCTTTGGGCCCCTAGGAAATGGAAATCATCTCATTGTAGTCAATGATGAGTATTCACGTCATTGAGCAGCTGGATAACATCTTTGCAGGGCGGAGTATTCCCACCGTTCTCAAACCTGACAATGGTCCGCAGTTCAATAGTAAAGAATTCAAAGTGTTTCTAGTCAGACTGAATTTCAAGCATCAGAAATTACACCTCTGTGACCCCAGGCAAATGGTGTTGTGGAACAGTCCATGGATACCCTTAAAAGGGTGATTCAACAAGTATTGATGGAGGGAATTGTGTTAAACCAAGCCCTGTGTTAGGCCCTCCATGCGTATTGTTCAACTCCTCACTCCACAACTAGTGAAAGTCCCGGCACCTTCCTATTTGGTGAGCCATCGGAACCAAACTGCCACAATGGACTGTAGAACTATCGTTGGATGCTGATAAGGTTCATGCAACTGACACTTCTTGAAAGTGCATGATGAAAACATATGCTGATCGGCGTCAATGAGCCCAGGAGACAGTCTTCGATAGTCTCTCTCTCTCTCTCTCCCTCTCTCTCTCTCCATGAGCACATGGTAAGGGAAGGAAAACTGAAAACAAAGTAACATGACTGTCTGCCTGCCTGTGCCTGGAGTTCCCCCAACTACCAACAACCACATGTAGGTAAAAAATACACAAATTTGGCACATATACATTGCCATTCACAGTCCCTTAAATCATATCTGGAACAGCATAAGGAGAATGTGGAAAATGTATCACAGAATAACTGAGAAGACATCCATGGTGAAAATGAGACTAGTATACCAGGTAAAAAGGAAGAGGTATAGCTCTAGGCCTTCACCACTCCAAAATGTTCATTGCCCTTACATGTGTGTCACTTATACCTACCAGGGGCATTGGGGCACATGCATCAATGTAGTCTTTTGCAATTCCTTAATTGCGATTATTAAGGAATCGCAATTAAGGAATCGCAAAAGCCTATGCATGTAGGAATCGCTATTAAAATAGCGATTCCTAAACATTCCTTAATTGCGACTCGCAAATTGCGAGTCGCAATTAAGGAATGCTCCTATTCATTCCTATGGGCCTACAGGCCCATAGGAATGAATGGGAAAGTACAAGCGCAATTTGCGAGTACCATTAGGTACTCGCAAATTGCGCATGTCTATTCAAGGGTGCAAGGGTGTCAAAAGGACACCCTGTTGCACCCCTGAAATTGTGATGTGTACCCATGTTGCGCAAACACATGCCCCAAGGGCATGTGTGTGTGTAACCTCAAACTTTGAAAAATGCACTTTAGTGGATTTTTCAAAGTTTTTGCTAAATACCATCAGGTTGAAATAATCGGTATTTAGTGGTCCATAATAAGCGAAATCACTATTTCAAATGCAATCTTGCATTGCATTTAAGGCATCGCAATTTGCGATGCCTTAAATGTCATATCGAAATTGCGATTTTGCATTTGGGATGATGTATCCCAAATGCAAAATTTGCGGTCTGCGAATCTGCCCCTTTGCGACCGCAATTTCCAATGATGCATGTGCCCCATAGTTCCGACTCTATGCCCTTTAGTTACAAACAATTTTTTTTTTTAAATACAAAAGAGAAAAATTGCGATGCATGTCCTCCCAGAAAATGCACACACACAAAAAAGAAAATCAAAGAGTGAATCAAGCAGGAGAATTTCAGACAAAGGAAGTAAAACTAAAGGAAAAGTACAATTTCACACTCAAAAGGTTGCTTTAGTAGTGCTTCTAGGCAAAAAATATCCACTTGAAAACAATTTTGCTCAAATATGGATGACATGAAAAGCATAAACAACCATTGCTCGCTTGCTGAAAACATCGGTAATACTGTTCTCGTGCTACTGCAACATCTTTTCTTCCTGAATGACATTACACGAGATTGCATAAAGGATTAACAGCAGAAACTTCACATGACAAATTCCTGATGTTACACGAGATTACACTAGCCAGATACTCGCAGTCTTACTGTTGACCTGACTGAAATAGTAGAAACCAGGTAGCCCCATGCCTTCAAATTCTTTAATCATTTTCTTATTTTCCTTATTTTCCTTGTTATTTTCCTTGTTATCTGCAGATTCATTTATTAAAGTAATGATGGGACGTTGAGCGAGCTTTGGGATAGGAAGGTCAATGCGTTTGCATGGATCCTAATATTATTAGTATGGATTGCTAGAACTGGGCCTTGTACTCACTGTCATGTGCCTGATAGCAATTTTGTGGTTGCAGGGAACTTGGTTACATAGGTGTTGTATCAATCCATTAAATCAGAATTAGACAGGACGCTAATTGAGTAAACGTTTGAGTTTACTTGAGTGCTAGCCTGTTTTAAGGATCTCACTTGGACAGTGTTCCTCAGGGAGACAAACAAAGTCTCCACTGATGGGAGCATTCAGTCCTTCCTTATGATTAACATATTTTGTTATAATACAGTTAAATTACTGGGATGTGATCTTTTAGTCACTATAATGTATAATGTACAACGCAGTATGTGATGACCCCAAGCACTGTTACTTAGTTTTTGGACGATTAGTGGTACGAGCCAGTCTTGTAAAACATAAGCATATTGGACAACAAGGAGGAATAACATTTCCATACGATTTATGGAAGTTTCACATAAAGTTGCAAAAAACAACTCAATTCCGAGGGAAAATGTCTTGGAGATGTCTGGGATTAGTAATTTTCAAAGACACATAGGGGCATATTCTCAAGCCCCTATCGCCACGAGAACTTCACTTTTTCTGACACTCCCGTGGCGATAGGGTCAGCGCCTTATTCTCAAGGCAGCGTTAACCCACTTAACGTGGCTTTAAGCCACGTTAAGTGACTTAACGCTGCCTTGAGAATAAAACCTCACGCTAAATTTAGCGTGAAAGGGAGTGCAGTGGGTGTTGGGGTGGGCGTTCCACCGCAACACCCATTGTGATCGGCAGCTGTTACCTATTATCAAGGGTGGTGATAATAGGTAGCAGCGCCAGAACTAAGACCAGAAAAATCCTGGTCTTAAGTTGGGGAAACGAGGAGAAATGCTTCATTTCTCCTCGTTTTTGGTTTTTCCATGTGGTATTTCAGGAATGTTCATGTGCAGGAAGGGGCACCTTCCTGTACATGAACAACCCTCCCCTGCACACAGACACCCTTGCAATCTGGTGCAAGGATGCCTGCGTTGGTGCTAAGTCATGAAACTTAGCGCCATCGCAGGGGGAAATGCCAGGCTGCACCGCATTCTTGAGAATAGGGTGCAGCCTCGCGTTTACGAAGTGGCTGTGAGAGGCGTTAAGCCAAGGAGGCTAATGCCTCTCACCGCCACTTCATTGAGAATATCCCCCATGGTTTCTGTTAAAGACCTTTAAATTACGAGTTTGATGGGAAAATCTTCAATAAAATGGGGATCGATAAACTTAACCAGGGTTGATAACATTGATTTCCTAATTAGACATGCATGGAACTAGCAGCATTTGCAATGAGAATGATTACGTATGGTGCAGAAGCAAATAGCGAGTAGTGTGTCAATCTCCCTTCTTAGAGTATAGGTTGTTAGGGAGCTGATTTCATAGCAGGGGGTAGCAGGCTCCTAGTGGGAGACAAATCGAGGCGAAATAATGCATTTCTTAGATTCTAAACCACACCAAACCTTTTCAAGAGCAGATATGACATTTACATTATTGACAAATCCCTAGATAAAAATAATTCATAAGGCTATTTACATGAAACTAAGGCTGCCTTATTTTATTACTCCTGTTAAGGTTGATCTAAGCGTGCCCTACTGAAATGTTTGATGCACCGTGGCAGTGAATATCTAACATTTTCAAAAAACCTCTCAAAAGCTGATAAAATATCAGACATCATGGAGGAAAAACATTGAGATAGTTTTCCAGATAAAGATATTTTTCACCAGAAATCTGCTGAGTTTAAAAATGGAAACTAATTTACGTAGAGTCAACGGTTTAAATTTCCAGTGTGCAATTGCAAGTTTTACACGTGAAGTCTGTTGAAAATAAAGACTCACCTCACTTAATGAAGGGTCTTGTATTTTTCACAGTAAATATATATTAGAACGAGATTTAACAGACAAACCTAAAATTGGATACTGATGCCACTGATTGACAGAGCATCAATTTTATGTATGTTCACAAATCATCTCAGTCATTATAGCTAATGTGAAAAAATATATAAACTGTTGCATAAAAGTATTTTAAAAAATAGATTTAATAAAATACATGTATTGCTCATGTCACCCATAACTTTATGAAATCGTTCAAAAGATCATCATTGTCATTGGCCTCTTTAACAGTTGCATCACCACCCACTGGTGCATAAGTGGAGGGTTATGAACAATTCCTAAACACCTGCTGTTGTCTGAAATGTGTTAACTATGGCTCCTACATGGTTTAAATAACCCTATTTCTGATTCAGATATTCTATATTTACGTTCTTTCCCCCATATAGCTACTCATTTCCAGTCAGGAATTTAATTGAGTCTAAATCTTACAAATGATTGGAACTTTTTAACTGTAACAAGTTCTCTCAAGTATTAGCCAGAGTTTGAGAATATATCCCATAATGATTGATACTTTTCGTCCAATTGTGTACACATCTTATTTTAAAGCATAATCATGGACTTTACTTCTTAACAATTCTCTTGGAAATTATCTTTGAAGATCTATCTTGACTTAGGTCTTCTTTTGGTCTTCTTTTTCATATTCCCCGTAAATTTAAATAGGTTGTTTATGTTAACACTTCTTATGGCAATCATTAGAAATGCAAATATGTCTGGTGTTCCCTCTCAGTCTATTGACTTTGTCAATTCTTGTTATGTTTTATCATGGTATTTGCAAAACTTTACTGTTTTGGAAACTGTTGGACCGTTATCAATGTAAAAAAAAGAAATGTCTAACACCAAAGCAATGTTTTGGTTTGACATTGCCATAGTAGTCCCTCTCACTTAGAAGAACTACTTTGTGTGTGGACATGCTCCTTGTGAAAAGACAGAATGACATCACTCAAGTGGGTATACTGCACTGGGTGGAATAAAAATATAAACTGAACAATAACAGACCAATGGTGGGAAAGGGATGGCAGAAAGCCCCTGTACATATACAATTATACCCATAATTCTGGATATTCTTTTGCAGCATCATTGCTGATGAGCTGGTATATGTCATTCGTTGTTTCTTATGTAAGTTAAGTTTCCTGATAAATCCAGTATTAAATTTCTATATTGAATACTTTTCTATTAAAATCAATGTAGTCTTTCTGTAAAATGAGCTATCTGTAAATAACATCCTGTTTGTAAGAATACTCCTGTTGCTCCAATAGTTTCTCTGAATACCATCTGCTACTCTCGTCCACTTGGAAATGTTTTCCAGAATATTAACAAATTTTGAACCTTTAGACATTACAGACCCTGTCTTGTATTTACGAATATATTGTAAAGTTGTGAGCCCGATTCACAAACCTCTATACATACAAATAAATGCAATTGCCTAATCATGATTAAGACTGGGGCTAGGAGGAGTATTATTCATCTACACTGCATTTGCAAATACAGAACTATTGCTAGTAGGCTCAAATTTCTAAATTTGCACATTAATGGGTGTGGTTAGTTTGTAGACATGCTAGGGAGATTGCATCTGTAATAGTTAAACATCCCTGAACGTGTTGGTTTACGGGTTTTCACTTTCAATCCAAGCAGTGTCCTACCCTGAATTGTTTGCAAAATTACTACTCCAAGGATGGAAGTAAAACTATGTCCAGGATCGGAATTTAGAAGTAACCGTGGCAAATGTACTACAATTAAAATAGAAGGGTTCCTTCGTGGGAACATACTTTCTATATCAATCCAAAAAAAGACTCAAATGTAAGTAAGTAAGTAATTGTTTATTTGCATGATTAATAAAAACCGTTGCAATAAATTACATTAAAAATTTCTAATCCAATGTTAGGATTTGTGGTGTAACCAGGTTCTTGCAAGGTTACTGTAGCAATAGTTTACATAGTATAAATATTCAAATGAATGGTACAAAATTAAGATTTGTGGAGTTGCCAAGGTATTGTGGCCCCTGATACCAATAAATAGAAACAAGAATGATGGCATAATATATGTGCAAAATAGCGGGGGGGCAGAGCTTGCCTGGCCCTAAGATGGCCGACATGTGATTTAGCTCCCGGCGACATCGTCACAATTTTTAAATTATCCGCGTAACCTACGGAATAACCTTGCAGCAGAGGGGTGTAAGCGATGGCGCCTATCCTGGGAGGTGTTACGTTGCCGGTGGTCTGCGGGTCGGCGACGCATGAGGCAAGAGACGCACTGTGACCGGCGGTGGAGGTGAGGCCTGCGCGGAGTCGGCTGCGGCCTGAACTGCCTGGGGCACCCGTAGCCGGAGACTTGGCATAGACGTGTGGGGCGAGCCGTGGTACACTGGCGGGGGATCTCTTCCCGCATTGATCCCAAGGGCGGAAGGAGTGTGGAGCCGTGGCGCTGCAGTGGCTCGGCCTCATGCCTGGACTCTGGATCCTTGAGAGTGGGGAGGGGCCCCAGCCGAGCTGTGTCCGGACCTTGCCTGAGCGGGGGTCGTCGCCTACGGTGCTTCGCCTGGCGGTGTGCCTGGTGCGCTCGGCCCCCTGGGAGGAGGGTGCCCCGGGGACGGCTCCACTCACCATCCAATAGCGTGGGGGTTGTCCCTGCACCGAGATCTGACAACGAATTGCGGCCTGGACAGACCGCGCTGCGGGGCTGCTCCCTGGTTCACCCTGGGACCCCTCTAGTGCGTGTTGATTGCTGTTGGAGCTAGAGACCCTTGCGGGGGGCTTTTTCTTTGGTGGGGCCTGTGCGGCGGATGCGCTGCATCGGAGCTGGGCAGCGTGTGGAGACACCTGTTATCCCTGGGGGAGAGTCTGGCTGGGCAATAGTGCAGAGACCATTTCGCCATTGGGGTGACTGTACGAACTGGGGGTTTCATAACCACACTCAATATTACTCTGAGTATGCCGCCTGGGGAGGCTGTGCAGTCGCTGAAGGTGTCAGGCTGACTAATTCAACTGGGGCTACTCGTGCTGCGGACAACGTGCCGGGGACGTTGCGGAGGCAACTGCTACTTCTCCTAGAGGCTCTGCAACACAATAGGGCAATGGGGAAACCTGATAAGACGCAGTCGAAGCTGTAATTTGATCAACGAAAGTCCACAAGGCAGAGAGATGATGACGCAGATTCCGACCTCAATGAGCAGGGCTTTGGGGGGCCGGAGCCTAACAGTGATCTGAAACAGATACTGGCAGCTATGCAGCAGAGCCTGTCCACAATCGATGGGAAAATAGACTCTCTCTTATACCGCATGGACTGCATGGTGGAACGTTTGGACAAACACGCTGAGAGACTCAATGTGGTAGAGAGGAGAGTCTCGGAAATCGAAGATCAGACCATGGAGTCATCAGACTCCCATAAAAAGTTGGGGAAAATTGTGGAGGGTCTGCACGCTAAGGCCGAAGATATGGAAGCGCGCCTCACGGCGCAATAACCTACGTCTAGTCGGATTGCCGGAGTCTTTCCCATGGAGCTTTACATCGAGAATCTCCTGGTCACTTTACTGGGTCGGGATACTTTCTTTTCAATATTTGTGGTTGAGAGGGCCCACCGCTCCGTGGTGCCTAGGCCGCCGCCTGGGGCCCCACCGCCTCCTATCACAGGCCGCGTCCTGAACTACTGGGACGCTGGAGCCCGAGAACTTAAGACACTCAGCTATGAGGGCTCCGCGCTGTCCTTATACCCTGACTTTACTCTGCAGGTCCACGCGGCACGTGAGCAGTTTGTCCATTGTTAAACACAAGCTCAGAGAACTTAACATCGAATATGCCATGCTCTACCCCGCCTGCGTGAAAGTGACACTAAATGGGAAAGTGCGAATATTTGCAGACCCTGGGAACGTTCAGCAGGCACTGAAGGGATACATCAGCGCACAGTCCAACAAGCAATCGTCAGTTGGTGACACAGATGACAACAACTCTGCGAGCCCTCTGGATAAGAATGACTGATATGCTTTCTACTGAGGTTGCTATATGGGAACAGTAAGATAAAGCTATTTGGGCGTATTAGGATTGGTACAAGATTATCTTAATTCAATTGATTGCATAACAGTTTGACCCTACGCCCTTGGAGATGAGCGACAATCACTCCTCATTGGTCCAGCACTCCTTTCGTTAAAGGGTGAGGGGTAGAAGCAGCTCGTCATGTAAGGTGTAGTTGGGGTTCTGCAGTTTAATTGCTGGGCGAGGATGTTGGGTCTGTCGTCAATAATTGTGTCCGTGGGTGAATATCTGCCATATAAATCTAGGTTGTGCGATGTCCGCATAAACAACAGTTGGTCGGGCTCTCATCGCCCTTGAGTGTAATACACATTGTTATCTTTAGGGGGGGGGGATTGAGGGATAGTGATGGGGAAGGGGAATGTCGCAATGTCAATTGTGGGGGGATGTGACGTGAGAGGGGGAGGGGGTATTGAACGATCTTGCATTGTGTTGCAGCAGCGGCGCAGATGTTATTGAATGTTATTGGCTACTCAGGCTTGCAAACGCTATGTTATATATTGTAATGTCTTAATATGGGTGAGAGACAGGATTATACATCCACACAGGGAGACCGCACCATAAACTTCTTGACTTGGAACATCAGGGGACTAAATGACCAGCGTAAAATCCTGAAAGTAGTATTATACTTGCAGAGACACCACATTGACATTGCAATATTGCAGGAAACTCACCTGGTACCTAACACTGGTCTGCTGACACGGAGGAGAATGAAGAGCACTTGCGTTGCGGCAGGCTACACCTCACACCCATGCAGAGTTCTGATATGGGCTCATCAGAGGTCCAACATTAAGATACAGGATGTAGAAAGGGACACTGAGGGGAGGTATGTGATAGTGCAACGCCGCAAAGATCACCGAGAGGTACGCATAGTGGGAGTATACGGTCCGAACTATGATAATCCTCAATTTTATCGCTCCCTACATATCAAACTTAATATATATTCAAGGATGCATACACTGTGGGGAGGTGATTTTAATTGTGTGCAATCCCCAGTGATGAATCGCTCAAGGGGCCCTCCGCGGCCCCCTCAAGCGGCGGCAAGGGCTATTGCCGCGATCGCTGAGGCTGATGGTCTGCTGGATGTATGGCGGCACCGCGCTCCAGCTGGAAGGGAATATACACATTATTCATCTGTACATAATATTCACACACGTATAGATTATTGGCAAGCATCCAGAAGCTTAATACCCTTTATATCTTTGTGTGATCACTTGCCTCGTACGTACTCGGACCACTCCCCAGTGCACTTACAGCTTGATATAGGGGATATACAGCCAAGAGTCCGTACATGGTGATTTCCTCAGTACTCGTTGTTGGATGAGGCTTTTAAGGCAGAACTCTCGAAGGAGATCAACCTGTTTTTTTCTACTAACTTAGGCAGCATTCCCAAGATGGCCACTATATGGGAGACATTCAAAGTCTACATATGGGGGGCTGTCATATCGAAACACGCGGGGGTTCTTCGCTCTATTAGGGGGAGACTGCAGAGGCAGAACTTGCGGACCTGGAAGGACGAGCACTTATAGACTCTGCTCCTGATGTCTTAGCACAAATCAAGGTCAAAATAGAAGAATACAACAAAGAGGCTCAGACGGAGGTAGTGCACCTGGGAAAGTACACAATAGCGAAAGTATACGGGGAAAGGGAGAGACCGAGCACTACGTTAGCTGCTCTGACTTGCCCAGATGAGGGTCCCGGGGAGGTGCTGGAGCTGCGAGATGATAATGACGTTATACTAAGCGGTGCTGCGCAGATAGCAGGCAGATTTCGCTCTTACTAAACTGAGATTTATACGTCACGCACATCCGAATCGGACGATTCGGATGAAGAATATTTATCCTTCATAGCCATGAAGTGGCTCTCGAACTTGCACAGAGAATACCTGATGGCTCCTCTACACCCCACTGAGATCACGGCTGCCCTGAAGACCATGTCCAATAACAAGGCCCCGGGGTCTGATGGGCTCACTGTAGCATTTTACAAGGCCTATCAGGACCAGTTATTGCCCCATCTGGTAAACCTTTTTGAAGAAATGGCAACAGGTGGCATAATGCCTCCTAGTATGAGAGAGGCTACCTTGATCGCGTTGCTGAAAAAAGACAAACCTCTACAGCTATGTTCTTCCTACAGGCCACTTTCGCTGTTAAACACAATACCAAACTATTTGCTAAAATACTTGCAAATCGGCTCGCTCCCCTGCTCCCTATCGTGGTTGCCCCCGAGCAATCTGGCTTTGTGCTCACTCGCTCGCTAACTGGCAATTTGCGGACCCTGTTTGGCACTATTGCTGGAATAGATCCGGAGAGGCACGCAGCAGCGGTTTTTCTTGACGCTGAAAAGGCCTTCGATTCTGTCGAATGGCACTTTTTAAGAGCAGTACTGAAGAGAGTAGGAGTAGGTAAGATATTTATTAAGTTAGTGGACGTCCTACACGAACAACCCACCGCGCTCATCCGCGTAAACGGTCTCCTCTCAGAGCCAATAGTTATTACAAGAGGCACCAGACAGGGGTGCCCTTTGTCCCCCCTGTTATATGCATTAGTGGCGGAGCCGCTCGCGTGTGCACTCCGGGAGTACCATGGGTTTCAGGGAATACGCTTCCCACAGTGCAATTTAATAATCACGGCCTACGCGGATGACAAACTTCTTTATGTAAACGAGCCGGCGCAGAACTTATCGCCAATCCTACGGGAGGTAGAACAATTTGGTCAACACTCTGGCCTCCGTATCAACTGGAGTAAGTCAATAGCGTTCCCACTAACCCCCAGTACGCTCCCAGTGGTTAGCACTTACCCTATTGAGTGGACATCAGAGCCTACCAGATACCTGGGCGTGCAAATACACACTGACCCTGAGGTGGTGATTCGAGAGAATTACGGCAGGGCGATATAAAAACTTTCGGAATCCATTGACAAATATATCCGATTGCCGTTGTCACTGTTGGGGCGAATATCACTAATGAAGATGATAATACTCCAGAGGTTCCTGTTTTTCTTTGTTAATATTCCCATCTTGTTACCGAAGTCATTTTTTCGCACATTGCGATCTCTTTTGACCCGACTCGCCTGGGCTGGAAAACAAGCACTTATGAATTGGGACACATTGACCCGACCATATTCGGAGGGAGGGCTGAACGCCCCGGACTTCGAATTGTATTATTGCGCTGTGCAGCAGATGCACGCCTATCTCTGGCTGCATGGATCCCAGGATAGTCTGCAAGTGCACATAGAAAAGGTTGCGGTACATCCTTTGTCTCTTCCGCAATACTTATGTGGGACACCGCGTAGGCGTTCTCATGTCATAGACCGGGTGGGGAACACCAGGAGCTTACTCTGGAGGGCTGCCCTTAGGCAGGGTATTACCTTACTTTACTCCCCCAAATTACCGCTAGAACTCTGTAGTTGGCTCCCAATGAGGCAAGAGAAAGAATTCATCAGAGCCATGCAGTCGCTTGGTATTACCACTGCGAGGAAGGTGTGGCCAAACAATGGGAGACACTAAAAACAGACGCACTCGCTGCCCCTGGGATGGCTAAATTCCATTATTTCCACGCAAGACATGCGCTGCGCGCAGCACTGGGGGAGGAGTTGCTAGAGCCGCACGAATATCATTCTCTGACATATCTGTTAAATGGTAAAACCCTGCAGCACATGATTTCGATACTATATACCCTCTCCAACACAGTTACAGGTTCTGAGCACATGAAAGCCTTACAAGAATGGCGTGCAGAGTTAGATCAGGACATCATGGACGAGCAGTGGAAGTATTGCTGCGCAAACATTAAGTCTATCTCCCAAAATGGTCGACATCGTCTGACACATTTTAAGTATTTACAAAGGGTGTATTACACCCCGGTTCACTTAGACAAATACGGTCTCAGAGAAGATGACAGATGTGATAGGTGCGGGACGGAATCGGCAAACTTTACTTGTCTTGCCTGGGGCTGTCCAGATATTCAAAGGTTCTGGGAGGCTGTGCACGCTGTTGTACAGGACATTGCGGGAGTGGAACTTGGGCTAACCCCACTGGAGGCCTTATTGGGCTATGTTAAAGAGTACCAGAAGAACTTGCGTAGGTAACTTGCGCAGGGCATCCTGTTGGCAAAGCTTAGGGTAGCGCTACGGTGGATGAGGGGGCCCATCCCCACTATTAAGGAATGGTGTTCAGACCTGACATATTGTAACATACAGTCGTAAAATGTTAATGCTCTCATGCCTACTATCCGGTGCAAACCAAAAGACATTTGGGACCCTTTTAAGGCATACCACGCCCATCACACAACGGTGGAAGAGTTGGAGGAAGAACAGGATAGAACAGGTGTCGGCTGACTCATTAGGCACATAACTGATCGGAATATACCACTAACACCGAATATGTCTCTTTACACCGCGAGCAAATACCACGCGGTAGGTTACAACGCGGACGTTACATCGTCCGCGTTGTTACCACGCATGGCTTTACATCGCAAGTCGTTTCTACGACTTGCACTAGATGGCGCGCTGGACTTAGGAATAGTATAAATTACTATTCCTACTCCAGTTAGCGCAACAGCAGGGAAAATCCAACACATTCCCTGGTGTTGCGCGCCATCTAGCGCAAGTCGTTGAAACGACTTGCAATGTAATGCCATGCGTGGTAACAACGCGGACGATGTAACGTCCGCGTTGTAACCTACCCGCGTGGTATTACCCGCGTTGAAACCGCTGTTTCCCCTAACACCTACTAACCTGCTGGGTATGGGGGGGGGGCCGGGGCTGATCGCCACTTAACAGAGGCTATGTGAATTGTGGTTTTCCTGTATGCACTGGATAAGTACCCAGATGAGGGGGAAGATCATCTAAATCTATTAAGCAGAATGTTTGCATTTGTGTTATGCCTGTTATGCTATTACTGGTCTTTTCTGTGGGCTGTTGCATTTATTGTAATGATTGCTGGGATTTAAGTTTGTATGCAAAATGAAAATAAAGTTAAAAAAAAAATATGTGTAAAATAGCAGAAATTGAGCTTGCAGGTGCAGCTTGTGTAATTGAAATACAGTCCAGCAATTTAATATGGGTTGTTACTGGATTGGCTCATTTTCCATACTTTTGGGTAGTGCACTCCATGGGAGTCGTAATTGCGTTGGTGTTTGCATGGATGGCCCCGTCCAGTATGTTCTTCCTGACGATTGCTCAGTCCTTCCACTGTGTTGCCTTATGTTATTTTATTTTGTCTTTTATCTTTATTTCTCCTATAGTCAGGAATTTGACCAGGTGGAAACTCAGCTGGACATCCTCTCCAGAGAAACTTACTTTCATTACTCGTCTGCATCAGTATGTCGATTGACATTTGATTATATTTTTCTGTGCAAACGTTTTGCTGAAAAGGACATGCCCCATGCATAAACACTAAAATGTGTGAAAGCTCATGGAAAACTGCAACTGCTGATGTACTGCTTTAGTTCTGTGAGAATGCCATAAAAAGTTGGAGTACTCCTGAAGCAGCAAATGTTCACACTTGCTCAATCCTCAACCCCGGAAAGGGCAGATCAGTAAGGCAAGCAGCACCATGTACCTGAAGTATATACAATTTCCCCTAAAAGATGGTCGAGTTTACAAGTGTGACTGCATTATAAAAATGTCTGACCTGTACTATGTAATTTACACATGTTCTAATTTATACGGATAAGGGGATTACATTTTTGTATATAGCTTCTTTTGGAAGCCTTTATCATGAACAAGTAGATCCATATCCAGTTATTCATGGCAGTTGTTAGACTGGTCATCCTTAGAGTGGCCTTTCCCCAGACGTTTGCCTTTTGGCTCTTGTTTTAGCTGATTCTTTTTGTTGGCCTTAGGACTCTGAGCACTTTACCATTGCTGATCAATGCTATAGTGCACATGCTTCTCCCCTAAACATGATGACATTGGTGTATACCTGATTGCCATATTTGTTGTACTGGTAAGTCCCTTGGAAAGTGGTATACCATATATCCAGGGCCTGAACTTCAAACGCTACTAATGGGCTGCAGCACTGATTGTGCCACCCACAGAAGAAGCCTATCAAACTGTCTCAGGCCTGCCATTGCAGTGCCTGTGTGTGCAGTTTATTGCCAATTCAACTTGGCATTTAAAACTACTTGCCCAGCCTTAAACTCCCCTTTCATTACATATACGCCACCTCTAAGGTAGGCCCTAAATAACCCTAAGACACTCAGTCTGCATTTGCAATCTGACCTTTAATTACTTCTCTCCCCTGGATTATGTGGACTGACTGAACGTGAGGGTTTTGGGTGGATTCGATGTAGGTGAGGCAAATTTAAAATCAATGCCTACCAAGGTTGAGAAATGTAGGGTGGACTATTTACCTCCCGCCCCAATTCCTAAGCTAAGGAGTGCTAATCTCTTAGATAGTCAAGCAAATCTTACTTTACCTATGAATGCAGACATGCAAGATGCGATACTCCCAGCCCAAGCCAGTGCCCAGGACAATTTTACTTTTTTAATAGCCACGAGATAGTTTGTTCGAATGTTTGTGTACCTTTAGACCCTTGCTCAGTGCAGTGTAATGCACTTCTGCCGTGTGGGCTGGATCCCATTATACTATCACCTGTTCTGGCAGACATTTCCCGTGTCACAAGAAGGCATGCTAGTTCAAACAATAAGAAAATGTATGGCAGCCTCTTTTGGAACGTCGCTGGTTTGCTGCCCTAATTGATGTTAAATGAATGGGTAGATTTTATCGGGAACTATAGCATTGTGTGCTTACAGGAAACCTGGATGCAAGATTGTTAGATTTGGGGGTCTCTAGTTGGCAGAGGTAGGTACCTTTGTCCAAATAGGGACCCTTGAGTCTAGTCAGGGAAAGTAGGTACACTCCTGAAATAACCCCTGCTCACCCTCTTGGTAGCTTGGCACGAGCAGACAGGCTTAGTTCAGAGGCAGTGTGTAAAGCATTTGTGAACACATACAGTAATCAAGTGACAACACTACAAATGGACACCACACAGGTTATATATTTATAAAAATAGGTATACTTTATATAGATTTATCACAAGACCATAAACGACAAAAATAATCCACAATACTGTCAAGAATGCGTAGTTCTGATCAAAAAGGCTTAATTCAAGGTTCTGTGCGAGTCGGTAGCCTCCTCCGGCTACGGCGATGTCAAGAACAAACAGAGTCTAACAAATCCAGCTGACCGCGTCGAGACGGGCCAACACAGCGTAGACAGACTCGGTCACAGTACCTTTTACTTGAAGCGGCAGGCACGGGCGTGCGAGCCGGATGGCTGTTCGTCGCGGTCGCGATGCAAAAATGGAAGCGTTGCAGGACGCGTTGTCCCTCGATGCGGTGCAGGCAGCGGCTCGTTGACGTCGTCGAGACGGAGTCGGTGAAACCAGGGCCGTGCGTTGCAGGGCGAGACGGTGCTTCGATGCGGTGCTGGCAGGTTGCGGTGCGGCGACGGAGCCGGATTCGGGAGCTGGCGTCGATCAGTCCGGACAGCGGTGCGAGTCGGGCGGTGCGTCGCGAAACGTGCGAGCGGTGCCCAACTCCGGTGCGGTCACAGGACTCGAACTCAGCAGCAGTGACCGTGTCGGTCGGACCAGATGGATTCGGTGTAGCGAGGCGTTGCAAGGTGCGGTGCTCACAGGTTACGGTGCAGGCAGCGGCTCGTTGACGGAGTCGGTGAGACCAAGGCCGTGCGTTGCAAGATGCAGGCGTTGCTCGATGCGGTGCCAACAGGACACCGAGCCGGTCGGGAGAGTCGGTCACAGCTCCCTACCTCTGTAGCCACTGAAACAGAGTTTCCAGCAGCAATTCACAAAGGGGGTGAAGTCCAATGGTCCTGGGACTTCGATCAGGGGGCAAGCTCTCTTCCAAGCCCTTGGAGATCCTTCACAAGTTGATGAAAGTCACAGCAAAGCAAAAGTTCCTTTCTCCTTTCTTTGGCAGTCAGGCAAACCACTGCAGGCCAATCCCCCAAGCAGCACTTCAGCTTAGGGATAGTCTCTCCTCAGTTTCTTCTTGGTTCCGCTCCTCAGCAAAGGTTTCTTCTTGTTCCCAAAAGTGATCTAATTTCATGGGGACTGGGCTCCCCTTTTTATACACCTTTTCTCTTTGTTCTCTGGAGGCAGAGAGGCCTTTGCCTAGTTAAAACCAGTTCCGTGCAGCTTTGGAGCACTCTGTGTACATGTCTCCTTCTTTTCCTTTCAGAATGTGGGGCAGGGTACTCAGACGCCCGGCAGGAGGTGGAGCCAGCATTGTGGAAGGCAGGCACAGCCCTATTCAGACCCAGGTGCAACTCCTCCCTCCACTCGGGATGCAGATCTCTCTATTCAGCCCTGGGCTGCCTCACCCCTGTCTCCTGTGGCCACCCCCAGCCCCTGTCACGCACAAACCAGACACACAATACACAAGCTGGCAGAGGCAGGCTGGATAGTTAGGATAGAAAATACCCACTTTCTAAAAGGGGTATTTTCAAACACAGAATGTTAAAACCAACTTCACTAAAAGATGTATTTTATCATCCTGAGTTCAGGCATACTAAATTCGTTTTTCTACCATGTTCCCTGGGTCAGTTAGGATTATAAGGTGTAATAATCGAAACCGCCCATTCTGGCCTATGGGGAGCAGGTAGCCTTTCAATAGTGAAAAACGAAAATGGCTGTAATTCACTATTAGGACATGCCACACACACCAGGGCATGTCCTACCTTATACTTACAATGCACCCTGCCCTAGGGCCTACTTTAGGGGTGACCAACATGCAGTAAAGGGAAGGTTTAGGGACTGGTAAGTGGGTGCACTCACCAAGTCGACATGGCAGCCCTAGGCTGCACACAGGCTCTGCAATGGCAGGCCTGAGACACACTTTACAAGCTGCTTCTGTGGGTGGCACAACCTGTGCTGCAAGCCCACCAGCAGCATTGGATTTACAAGCCCTGGGCACACTCAGTGCACGGTACTAGGGACTGACAAGTAAACCAATCATCCAATCATGGAGTCACTAATACATACATCAATTTACAATAGGGAGCACTTGCACTTTGGCACTGATTAGCAGCGGCAAAGTGCCCATGAGCATCTAGTCCAGCAAAAACATATCGGCAACAGTGGAGGCATTACGAAAAAATGGAAGGGAGACCCACGCCAAGGACGCCAGGTCTAACACGTGTCCCCTCCAGCTGAAATGTGGGGAGAACTACCCTACCCCTAGGGAGTTCTCATCACTAAGGCGGAAAAATCTGGACAGACCATCAGCATTGGCGTGTTCTGTACCAGGGCGGTGTTCCACCGTAAAGTCCATCCCCTGTAGGGAAATGGACCACCTCAACAGCTTTGGATTCTCACCCCTCATCTGCATCAACCATCTGAGGGGCCTGTGGTCTGTCTGAACCCGGAAGTGAGTCCCAAACAGGTATGGTCTCAGCTTCTTCAGTGCCCAGACCACAGCAAATGCCTCCCGCTCAATAGCACTCCATCTCTGTTCCCGGGGAAGTAACCTCCTACTGAGGAAGGCTACAGGTTGGTCTAGGCCTTCCTCATTGATCTGTGATAGAACAGCCCCTACACCATGCTCTGAAGCGTCCGTCTGAACAATGAACTCATTGGAGAAGTTGGGTGCCTGGAGCACAGGCGCCGTGCACATGGCAGTCTTCAAGGTGTCAAAAGCTTTCTGACAGGCGTCAGTCCAAATCACTTTCCTGGGCTGCTTCTTGGAAGTCAGCTCTGTCAAGGGGGCAACAATGCTGCCATACCCCTTGACGAATCTCCGGTAATACCCGGTGAGTCCTAGGAAGGCTCTCACCTCTGTCTGGGTCTTGGGGGCTCCCAAGCCAGAATGGTATCAATTTTCGGTTGGAGGGGCGCCACCTGGCCGCTCCCAACCTGGTGTCCCAAGTACACCACGGAACCCTGCCCGATCTGGCACTTACTTGCCTTGACCGTGAGGCCTGCCCTCCGCAGCGCCATCAACACTTCCCAGAGGTGGCGCAGATGTTCTTCCCAACTGGCGCTGAACACTGCGATGTCATCCAGGTAGGCGGCACTGAAATCCTCCAGTCCAACCAACACCTGGTTGACCAACCTCTGAAAGGTGGCAGGGGCATTCTTCATCCCAAAGGGCATCACCCGGAACTGGTAGTGCCCCTCTGGTGTGGAGAATGCTGACCTCTCTTTTGCCCCATCAGTCAAGGCGATCTGCCAGTACCCAGACGTTAAGTCAAACGTGCTGAGGTACCGTGCAGCCCCTAACCGATCTATGAGCTCATCAGCTCTGGGGATGGGGTGGGCGTCAGTCCTGGTGACGGAATTGAGTCCCCTGTAGTCCACACAGAACCGGAGTTCTGGTGTGGCACCAGGGGCGGCAGCCTTTGGAACCAAGACCACTGGGCTGGCCCAAGGGCTGTTAGAGGACTCAATCACCCCTAACGCAAACATCTTGGAGACCTCCTCCTTGATGCAAGCTCTTACCCTGTCAGTCACCCTGTAAGCCTTGTGCTTCACAGGAAGACTGTCCCCAGTGTCCACATCATGGACGCACCAGTTAGTGACACTGGGAACCAGGGAGAACAGGTCAGGAAACTGCCCCAACAGTTGGCGACAGTCACCCTGCTGCTCAGGTGTCAGGGAGGTAGAGAGGTTTACTCCCTCCACTGATCCATCTTGCTCTCGGGCTGACAGGAGGTCAGGAAGAGGCTCGGTCTCCTCCTCCATTCCATCATCTGTAGCTAAGAGCATGCCCACTTGGGACCTCTCCAAGTGGGGCTTCAGGCGGTTCACATGCAGGACCCGCAAGGGGTTCCTGGGAGACTGCAAGTCCACCAAATAGGTAACTGGACTCTTGCGCTCCACCACCGTAAAAGGGCCGGTCCACCTGTCCTGGAGCGCACAAGGCTCCACAGGGGCCATGACCCACACTTTCTGACCAGGCTGAAGCTCTACCAGAGTGGCATTCTGGTCGTACCACCGCTTCATCTCCTCCTGGCTGGCTTCCAGATTTGCCTCAGCAAGTTCTCTGAAACGCCTAGTCTGGTTCCTGAAGGCCAGCATGTAACTGTATACATCCTGGGGAGGTTTCCTGGGAGATTGCTCCCAGCCTTCCTTGACCAAACTCAGAGGTCCTCGCACCGGGTGTCCATAGAGGAGCTCAAAGGGACTGAACCCTAGAGACTTCTGTGGCACCTCCCGGTATGCAAACAACAGGCATGGTAAGAGGACGTCCCATTTACGCCTCATGGGTTCTTCCAGACCCATAATCATGCCCTTGAGGGTCCGGTTGAATCTCTCAACCAGCCCATTTCCTTGAGGGTGGTAAGGAGTGGTGAACTTGTAAGTTACACCGCACTCCTGCCACAGGGACTTCATGTACTTGGACACGAAGTTGGTACCTCTGTCAGACACCACCTCTTGAGGGAATCCCACACGTGAGAAAATTCCCATCAGTGCCCGTCCCACCACGGGGGCCGTCACTGTCCTCAGAGGGATGGCTTCAGGGTACCGGGTGGCATGGTCCACCAAGACCAGGATAAACCTGTTGCCCATGGCTGTCTTGGGGTCCAGTGGCCCCACAATGTCAATACCCACCCGTTCAAAGGGGGTGCTGACCACAGGGAATGGCTGGAGAGGAGCCTTGTGCTTCCTCCCACTCTTTCCACTTGCCTGGCAAGTCTGGCATGTCCTGCAGTGAGTGGCGGCACTCCTGCGCATCTGGGGCCAATAGAAATGGGTAACAAGCCTGTCAAAGGTCTTGTCCTGCCCCAGATGTCCTGCTAACGGTACATCATGAGCCAACCCCAGTAGGAAGGCTCTGAAGCGCTGGGGTACCACCAGCACACGGGCTGACCCAGGCTCAGCAACCTTAGGCTCTGAATACAGGAGACCATTCTCCCAGTAAATCCAATGTGATCCAGACTGATCACCTGCTGCCTGGTCTGTGGCCTGTTGCCTCAGACCCACGAGAGAGGGGCATGCGTTCTGCTCCTCGCAGAACTCTTCCCTGGAGGGTCCTCCTTCTTGCTGCCAATGGGTCAGCTCAGGTAGGTCCCCCAGTTCAGCTACCTGTTCCCCTGTAGGCTCCAGGGCATCCCCCTCAGGGTCTGCCTCCTCCTGGACCGTGGGAACTTCGGGGGCCGGTTTCCCGCGCCCCCTGCCTCCTCTCTCTCCGGCAGGCACCTGGGCCTCCCTCTCAGGCTCCAGGTCCTCTTGAACACCTTTCGCTGCCATTGACCGGGTGGTCACACATGCCCAATCAGGCAAGCCCAACATTTCTAAATGCGCACTCCGCTCCACCTTAGCCCAAGGTGAGCTCTCCAAATCGTTCCCTAACAAACAGTCAACAGGCATGGCTGGCCTCACAGCTACTTGAAGAGTACCCGAGACCCCCCATTCAAAGGGAACCTGAGCCACCTTGCAGTGACTCTCTGTGTTGTCAGCGGCAACAACCGGATAGAATGCATCAGGGATAACCTGCTCCTTAGACACCAGGTGACACTTGACAGCTGTCACACTGGCTCCTGTGTCTCTCAGAGCCTCCACCCTATGGCCATTGATGGTCACCCACTGCCTGTATTTCTTAGTGTTCTCAGGCAGCGGGGTCCTAGGGACCATCTCAGAGTCTCCTAATGAGACAAGGGAGAACACTGTGGGATCCCCCCACCTTGGGCACCCAACTCCTCCCCCAGGGCTACACTAGCCAACTGCCGGGGGACTGCACCAGTGGGTGCTGGTTTTCCATGCAAAGGGCAACGAGGATCGTTTGCCTTGTGGCCAGGGGCGCCACACTTGTAACATACCAGTGGTCCCTGGGGAACAGGGGGGCCTGTCAGGGCCACTGGCTTCTTCTCAGGGGAGGCTGGGAACCTTTCCCTTGGTTCCCTTGGGGTCTACTTTGGGGCCCTTTATGGAACTCCCTCTGTTTACCCTTGTCCCCCCACTCTTCTGCTGGGGACCCTGCCCACCCTTGGCGGAGTCTCCCACGTGACCCTTGTGGACCCGGGTACTCACCCAGCGGTCCGCCTCCTCAGCAAGCTGCCTAGGGTTAGTCAGCTTACTATCAATCAGGTGCTGGCGTAGCTCAGGAAAGCAATTACTGGACAAGTGCTCCCATGAAATCAAATCAAAGAGCGCCTGAAAATCAGTCGCTTTGCTACCCTTTACCCAACCATCCAAGGCTCTGCAAAAGAAGGTCACATATTCAACCCAGGTACTGCTTTCAATCTTACTACAGTTCCTGAACCTTTGCCTATAAAGCTCAGGGGTCAAACCATACCTAGTCATTAAGGCATCCTTCATGTGGCTGTACGAATTATAGACTTCAGAGGGCAAATCCAACAAGGTATCCCGCCCTTCACTGAGGAACCGTCCCCACAACCCCGCTCCCCAATCCTTCTCAGGGACCCGGTGGGAAGACATGGCTACCTCATAGGCTTTGAACCACTGCCCAATGTCATCATTTTTAAAAAACTCCTTCACCACATCTTTGGGAATATACACCCTAGCTTCAACAGGCACAGGCGGTACACTGCCACCAGAGGGAGTAATCTCTAAGCTTTTGGCCTTCAATTCCAACTCCCTCAAAACTTTCTCATGTTCAAACTGCATTTTCTTTTCCTCTAGGGCTAATTTCCTAGTTTGCATTTCGAATTCTAACTGCCCATTCAGCTTGAGCTTGGTCAGCTCCATTTCGTGCATCCTACTCTCTTTCCTGTCCTCCAACTCCTCTGGAGACAGTCCTCTGGCAGAAACACTGCTACCTACTGGGGAAGGTGGTCTTCCAGCCCCTAGACCCAATAGCCCCTCCAGCTGCCCTTCTGCATTCTCGGCCCCCTCCACCGGGGCACTCCTTGATTCGACCCAGGCCCTCAGCGCCTTTTGGAGGTCCTCCTTCCTGGAGAGCCCGGTCATGGACACTTTAAACTTTTTGCAGAATTGCCTGAGCTGCTTGAGGGTGTAGCATTCTAGCCTCTCTTCTTCCCAATCACACTCAACAGAGGCTACTGATGCTGGTTTCTCCATAGTGATTAAACTTGGCAGTTGCAAAAATAGGAAATCCCAGAAAAAATGCTATAAAAGTATGTGGTTGCGTTTTGGTCTGCACTCACTAAGTAGTGTTCACCAATCACTGTACATGAGTCACAAATGCAAGTCCAGAATCCCCACCGCTGACCACCAATGTTAGATTTGGGGGTCTCTAGTTGGCAGAGGTAGGTACCTTTGTCCAAATAGGGACCCTTGAGTCTAGTCAGGGAAAGTAGGTACACTCCTGAAATAACCCCTGCTCACCCTCTTGGTAGCTTGGCACGAGCAGACAGGCTTAGTTCAGAGGCAGTGTGTAAAGCATTTGTGAACACATACAGTAATCAAGTGACAACACTACAAATGGACACCACACAGGTTATATATTTATAAAAATAGGTATACTTTATATAGATTTATCACAAGACCATAAACGACAAAAATAATCCACAATACTGTCAAGAATGCGTAGTTCTGATCAAAAAGGCTTAATTCAAGGTTCTGTGCGAGTCGGTAGCCTCCTCCGGCTACGGCGATGTCAAGAACAAACAGAGTCTAACAAATCCAGCTGACCGCGTCGAGACGGGCCAACACAGCGTAGACAGACTCGGTCACAGTACCTTTTACTTGAAGCGGCAGGCACGGGCGTGCGAGCCGGATGGCTGTTCGTCGCGGTCGCGATGCAAAAATGGAAGCGTTGCAGGACGCGTTGTCCCTCGATGCGGTGCAGGCAGCGGCTCGTTGACGTCGTCGAGACGGAGTCGGTGAAACCAGGGCCGTGCGTTGCAGGGCGAGACGGTGCTTCGATGCGGTGCTGGCAGGTTGCGGTGCGGCGACGGAGCCGGATTCGGGAGCTGGCGTCGATCAGTCCGGACAGCGGTGCGAGTCGGGCGGTGCGTCGCGAAACGTGCGAGCGGTGCCCAACTCCGGTGCGGTCACAGGACTCGAACTCAGCAGCAGTGACCGTGTCGGTCGGACCAGATGGATTCGGTGTAGCGAGGCGTTGCAAGGTGCGGTGCTCACAGGTTACGGTGCAGGCAGCGGCTCGTTGACGGAGTCGGTGAGACCAAGGCCGTGCGTTGCAAGATGCAGGCGTTGCTCGATGCGGTGCCAACAGGACACCGAGCCGGTCGGGAGAGTCGGTCACAGCTCCCTACCTCTGTAGCCACTGAAACAGAGTTTCCAGCAGCAATTCACAAAGGGGGTGAAGTCCAATGGTCCTGGGACTTCGATCAGGGGGCAAGCTCTCTTCCAAGCCCTTGGAGATCCTTCACAAGTTGATGAAAGTCACAGCAAAGCAAAAGTTCCTTTCTCCTTTCTTTGGCAGTCAGGCAAACCACTGCAGGCCAATCCCCCAAGCAGCACTTCAGCTTAGGGATAGTCTCTCCTCAGTTTCTTCTTGGTTCCGCTCCTCAGCAAAGGTTTCTTCTTGTTCCCAAAAGTGATCTAATTTCATGGGGACTGGGCTCCCCTTTTATACACCTTTTCTCTTTGTTCTCTGGAGGCAGAGAGGCCTTTGCCTAGTTAAAACCAGTTCCGTGCAGCTTTGGAGCACTCTGTGTACATGTCTCCTTCTTTTCCTTTCAGAATGTGGGGCAGGGTACTCAGACGCCCGGCAGGAGGTGGAGCCAGCATTGTGGAAGGCAGGCACAGCCCTATTCAGACCCAGGTGCAACTCCTCCCTCCACTCGGGATGCAGATCTCTCTATTCAGCCCTGGGCTGCCTCACCCTGTCTCCTGTGGCCACCCCCAGCCCCTGTCACGCACAAACCAGACACACAATACACAAGCTGGCAGAGGCAGGCTGGATAGTTAGGCAAGAAAATACCCACTTTCTAAAAGGGGTATTTTCAAACACAGAATGTTAAAACCAACTTCACTAAAAGATGTATTTTATCATCCTGAGTTCAGGCATACTAAATTCGTTTTTCTACCATGTTCCCTGGGTCAGTTAGGATTATAAGGTGTAATAATCGAAACCGCCCATTCTGGCCTATGGGGAGCAGGTAGCCTTTCAATAGTGAAAAACGAAAATGGCTGTAATTCACTATTAGGACATGCCACACACACCAGGGCATGTCCTACCTTATACTTACAATGCACCCTGCCCTAGGGCCTACTTTAGGGGTGACCAACATGCAGTAAAGGGAAGGTTTAGGGACTGGTAAGTGGGTGCACTCACCAAGTCGACATGGCAGCCCTAGGCTGCACACAGGCTCTGCAATGGCAGGCCTGAGACACACTTTACAAGCTGCTTCTGTGGGTGGCACAACCCGTGCTGCAAGCCCACCAGCAGCATTGGATTTACAAGCCCTGGGCACACTCAGTGCACGGTACTAGGGACTGACAAGTAAACCAATCATCCAATCATGGAGTCACTAATACATACATCAATTTACCATAGGGAGCACTTGCACTTTGGCACTGATTAGCAGCGGCAAAGTGCCCATGAGCATCTAGTCCAGCAAAAACATATCGGCAACAGTGGAGGCATTACGAAAAAATGGAAGGGAGACCCACGCCAAGGACGCCAGGTCTAACAAAGATACAGCACACATAAATGGTTATTATTCATTTCATACGCCAGCTAAAGTTTCCTTAGGCGGTCACGACAAAGGGGGCCTCCTAACATTGGTCTCCACCACTTTAAATGGTAAAATAGGAAAAGTGTTGCTTGGCTCACCTCACTTCCAGATAATCAACATTTTGTTGGAAAAGAGCCTAACTCTGGTTCTTGTAAATTTTTATCACAATAATTTTAATAATGCAAATATTGTAATTGCACAAGAACTGGAGGTCGCACTCTCCAAACATATTGATGAGATTAACATGGACTTTGTGGTATTGTGGGGAGGAGACTTTAACTGTAAATTATGTCCCCCCTCGAAACGTTCAGAATGCCGCTTAGTAGAAGAAGACACTGATGCTGGTTGCCATTTTATCCATAATCCCTGCGGGGACATTTTTAACTTGATACTGTCCAAATTTTCTCTTTTTTTAACTATTGATCTAACTGAAGTGGAAAGCCAGGATTTAATATCATATGTCGGAAAAGGTAAAGGCACTTTGATTGATTTTATTGCCTTTTCTGATTATTTTAATACACAGTCCATGACTTTTACCATACACAAAGTTCATTTAAGTGACCATTATCCTTTAACATTGGAGTTTGTCAGTCGTGTACAATATCCAATCATTCTAGAAACTTTGCCTCCAATAATATATGAAAAAAACAAGGGACTAATGAGAAGGTGGAGTACTTATGCTTGCCTGGAAGACAGCATAAACCCTTTAGCCATGA
Source organism: Calotriton arnoldi (assembly GCA_963921515.1). NCBI lineage: Eukaryota > Metazoa > Chordata > Amphibia > Caudata > Salamandridae > Calotriton > Calotriton arnoldi. The sequence continues at coordinate 3,634,489 of CAWUFW010000089.1, read as the reverse complement.
TAAAAGCATTTGAGGCCATATCACAGACAACAAAGGTGGTATTAACCAAGAAGCGTATTGAAGGCCCACAGGGAAAAAAAAATGGTTTGACAGGCAATGCACAAAGTCCCATAATAATCTTGTTAAGACCATGAAAATTAGACCTCGAATTGCATCTGAAGTAAAAAAGCTGCGTCTGGCCTATAAGCAGGCACTAGATAACCGAAAACGAGAAATTAGACAGGACGCCTGGGATAAACTCCATGTAGCATGTAGGAGTAAGGACTCTAAGCTTTTCTGGTCAACGGTAAATCATGATTATTTTAATGACACTAGAAATGGAAGCATTGATGCCACAATAATGCCTGATACCTGGGTAAAACATTTTTCTGGCCTTTATAAATCTGATGGTGACCCACGTACTAGCTCCGATCTACAATATGAGCCTCTAACCCTTGCACCGCCCACTATAGATGAAGTAGACAGGGCCTTGCTGAAGACTGTGAAGAACAAGGCCTCAGGCCCAGATGGCATCCCTGCTGATTTGTTTTTGGCTAACACTGCCTTGTGGCTACCATTGATTACAAATATTTTTAAATGTTATGCCGCGCAGGGCCCTCCTGAATCCTGGAGAACAGTGACCATTGTCCCTATTTTCAAAAAGGGAGATAGATCGGATCCCAAATGCTACCGGCCTATATCTTTGATTGATTGCACGTGTAAGATTATGGGCAGTGTGATTTTGGAGAGATTGGAGGATTGGGTATCGGAGAGCGGGAGCTTCTCCGACATCCAATATGGGTTTAGGAGTGGACTGGTTACAGTCGAACAGTGCCTCAATCTGCACCTGGTCATAGGCAAATACACTCTTGCCAAGCCTGGATCCCTATACCTAAGATTCATGGATTTGACATCTGCCTTTGACTGGGTGCAGAGAGGAAGGCTCTGGGAGAAAATATTGATTATGGGAATTGACCCACCAATCGTGCACTTCCTGGCAGCCATGCATCAGGAAGTAACGGGGAGAGTACGTTACTGGGCAGGTGGTGAACTTACTGCCCAAATACGGATGGATCGCAGGGTACGGCAGGGTTGCGTACTCGCTCCCTTCCTGTTTTGTTTGTACATTAACGACCTAGAGGGCCAAATTAATAAAGGGAATGTAGACGCGCCGCGAATAGGTTGCAGGTCATTACCAGCACTGCTATATGCGGATGACTGTGTGTTGATGTCCAGAACTGGGGTGGGACTGCAGAGGCTTCTAAATAGTTTTAATAAATTCATGAATGATTTAGGCCTAAAAACAAATGTAGCAAAGTCACACACCATGGTGGTGGGTAAACTGCCCAAGGTCCCAAAGACATGTCATATAACGAATTAAAATTTGTCCTATGTGTCAACCTTTTCTTACTTAGGAATCTTGTTTGACCAAAAAGGTTCCTGGCGGAATTTAGTCGTGGCCAGGATCAGGGGCTTTAATAAAAACATGGAGGCCATTTTTAGATTTATGAATAAATTAGGCTCAAGGCCCATCAAAGCGATCATTGATATCTACAAAGCCCGCACGTGTGCTGTCTCTTTATATGGTGCTGGTGTATGGGGCTTTGGTAACATCAAGGGCCTGCAGATAGCAGAAAACACGTTTAAGAAACGACTCCTGACTGTACCGAAAAGCACTGCCACCACCATTTGTCACAATGAACTGGACGTGATCCCACTGTCATTTGGCATAAAATTAGCCCCTCTATTATTATGGTACAATATCTGGGCGAAGGAAGAAGCATCCCTGAATCGTGCCCTTGTTTTAGATTGTTTAAAATTGGACAATTTTAGAAAAATCCCTTGGATTTCTTATATCATTGACCATTTAAAGAACTTGGGAATGCCAGATTGTCTTGACAATCCTGGCAACATAGTCAAAATACCAAAAGCCAGGGTGAAAGAAGAATTTTTAGATTATTTGTACATGTCTAGAGACAATTTGGAGAGGGGGAAAAAAAGGGTGGTTGATCACTCATTATTAATATACTCATCTGGCATTGCACCGTACCTCTCCTTTCGTTTTAATCATACTACAATGTTTTACCTAATAAGATTTAGGATGGGCATCTCACACTTACTGGTTTCATACCCACGAGACGCAAACTGTGATGCCAATTTGGAATTGTGTCCTTGTGACTCAAATTCAGCACAATGCACATTGCACTTTATGTTTTTTTGTAAATTGTATATCGGTGTGAGACGGGCCTTTTTGAAACCGCTTTTACGATTTTTAAACATTCAAAAGTGTCAGGCCGCGTTACACCATCTTCAATTGTTAAATGATGAATTCACCTGTTTAATGGTGTATAAGTATATCTCCACGGCTATACGGTTACGGAACATTGTGGGAAAATGATAATTGTGCATATAGATTACTACATTATGAATCATGATCATGATCTGGCAAATGAATTCTTGCGCAAAACCGGTATTTGTTTGTTTGTATTATTGATTGTCATGGACTTTTAATAATTGTTTAATCTTACTTATATTAGGAATTAGTGGCTTGCTATTTTATGAAATGTATCTTATGAAATATACTTTTATGATGTCCTCTTTTATGGCTAGGATATAGCCGAATAAAGATTTGTGACTGACTGACTGACTAACCCTAAGGGCAGGGTGCTATGTAAGCAAAAGGTAGGACATATACGTTTATGTTTGGCATGTCCTGGTAGTGACAAACAACCTATTTCTTTTTTCACCACTGTGAGCCCTACCCATCTCATAGGCCAGCATTGAAAATTCCTTAATACACTTTTAAGCTGTAATTCATGATCAGAGAGGAGTAGCTTTTTCATGTTTCATATCTTTGGAATGGTAATGATAATCCTCCTTACTGGTGAAGTTGGATTTAGCACTACTGTTTTCAAAATGGCACTTTTAGAAAGTGAACATTTATTTCTCTGCACTTACTGCTCTAAGTGCCTGACAGGCTGTCTCCAATACATGTCTGTGGTGGGTGACAGCTACACTTTGTGCTTTCCCTCTAGACAGCCACAAACGCAGGAAGGTGAGGCTCATCTGCATTCTGAGACTCATTTGCATTCTGATGGGTCTTCATGGGCAGGGAGGAATGGGAGGAGCTGACCTTACACTTCAATAGGTAGTGTCCTGTTGACACACACAGCACTGATTTACCCAACACAGATAGCTTGGCAGACAGGACTGGGTTGAATGAGATCCTTGTGCACCTCAGAGAGCTGCTTTGAAGTGACATACTACATCAAAAGCACTTTAGGAGGGACATAAGTACTGGGTCTCTGACCCCTTAAAATTAGACACTTCTGGATCTTGAACTGAACCTCCATCAGAAGGACTGCTGTGCTACATAAAGGACTCAACTGGACTGCTGTTTTAGAAGGACTGATTTCCAGTTTGTTGCCCTGCTGCCTGCTGCTTCCTGACTCTGCTGAAGGAGAGCTGGACTACTCCTTCCCTCTAAATGATCTCCAAGGGCTTGCTGACTTGCCTCCTGTTTTCTGAAGTCTTAGGCATACAAAATACTTCCTGCAATTCTGCTGGTGATGCTGAACTCTGCATTCTGGGAGTCCTATCCTTGCCTGAGGTGCCCTCTCCAAGTATTGGGGCTCATAAGTGGGTTCTGCAGCTGTTTTTCTACAAAACTGACACATCATCATCTTTGCACCGATCGGAACAGACGCATCACCCTTAGACACTGACCAAGGCAGAGGCTGTTCGACAACAGCAGCTCTACAGCATGCACAGCCCGATGATGATGTTCTGCGTGGCTCGATGATGATGCATTGCCTTCACCTCAGTGAAGCTCTACGAGGCAGCGTCCCAACTGTGTGGAAAAGATTGATTGATGTATCATGACCTCAGGGTCGACGCTTTGCTCCATCCAAGGTACTTTCTCAGTGGACCCTGCGTGAGTCCTGTTACCGGCATGCCCTCCATTGCTGTCGACCTGAACTTTGGATTTGCATCGCTTCCTCACAACCTCAAGTAACCTTTTGACTTCCAAGCACTTTTTACATTTTAATCTTTAAAAATTCATATCCCTACTTCTACTGATTGGATTTTTGTTGTTTTGGTCTAATTTTGCTCAGATAAATATTCTCTATTTATCTAAACCTGTGTGGAGTATTTTTGTGGTACATTCATTGTGCTACTGTGTGTTGCACAAAAACTTTACATATTGCCTCTTTAGATATACCTGACTGCTCTGTGCCAAGCTACCAGATGGTGAGCACAGGTTGTCTTTTAGTGTGTATCTTGCTTACCCTGACTAGAGTGGTGGTTCCTGCTTGGCCTGGGTACATAACAAAGCCAACCAGAAATCCCATTTCTACCAGCATTGCCATCACAACAGTGGTTAACCAAAGTGCTTAATCACTGTTGTGATGTCACTAGCAGAAATACTTGTTTACCCTTTGCTTCATTGCCTCATCCAGTTCTCCAGAGAACGGTGGAAGAATGAGGGTTGGAGGTCTCACCTGTCTTCTTCCAATTCACCACAGGCATTGAGGGAGGTGGGAGAATGCAGCAACAATGAATCTGCACCAGTCCATGCAAGTCTCTGCAGGTGCTGGCAGGAGAAATTAACCAATGCTAACAAGCAGCTTTTACAGAGCCACAGTCACGCAGAGAGCATGTTCTCCACTGTCTGTTTGAGAGTATAAGAGCATGGCTTTGAGGGGGTGCAATAGTGCAGAGGGTGGTGGGTGGCCAGGTAAATATTTTGCCATTTAGTTGGGGGTGATGTTTGCAGAGGAGGTCAGGGTAGGTGGTAGGATGCCAAGTATCTCTTTCAAGTTTGTGCAGGGGGATGAATGGGTACACATAGAAGGCAGTGTATGTAGGTACCAAGAGATTTTTTTTTATTTTTTTATTTGGAGATGGGCAGGGAGGGAGTTGAGGGTGGGAGCATATATGTTGTGGGTGCTAGGGGTAGGTGGAAGGAGAGCAGTTTAAAAAAACATTTTTTACATGTTCTGTAAGACTCCCATATTACTTCTCTGTTGGTACACATGTGTTGGAAGCAAGGGTGGATGATTTGAAGGGGCCAGATACATCAAATATAGATTAATATAATGTGAACAAAGGGATTGCTTTTCACCTCAGGGTTCAGAGTGAACTTTTTCACGTTTACCCATCTATAATTCCAAATGATGAGCTATACCTCTTTTGCTTAATGCTGCTGTACCTATTCCATGGATTGAGAGCTTTAGATATGTAATAGGTTAGGAAAAAGCAGTTTTTTTCTGTAAGCTCTTTTTTTCTACACGTCTACTAAGCCAATTTGTAATTTCTTTGAATTCCCTTCATTTTCTGAAGCCCTTGTACTGCCCGTTCAGATGTATGTTCGGTGTGCATATACAATATATAATGTTCTGCTAATTATTTGTGACTACTTACTAAGATGGGTCAAGATACAAGTACGACCTATGTGAATCTGTCCAGAATACTTTGGTCATTTAAAGTACAATGTCTCAGAAAAGATAGCATTCCATACAGTGAGCATTTGAAGTGCTAATTTATGGCTGGTCTCTGCCACAGTGTTGGGCTGACAGATGTCCTAGATAGTGGAAGAATTGGAGCAGCTTTATTTATCCACATTTAATAGTGATAACTGGTCATTTGTCACCGGACCTTTAAAGAAATGTAATGCTTTTGGTAGTAAGTGTAGCAGCATTTGTTGTTATTTCTGAAGTAATCACAGAGCAGAACACAACAAAACACAAAAACATAACACAGAGCAAAATAACAGCACAATAAAAAAGAGACACAATAAGCAAAAGAGTCAAAACAGAATCCAATTCAGTAACTATCGTACAATGCAACAATAACACAAAGCAATAATGCAATGAAAAAGCACAACTAACACATCACTAGCACAACCCAGTGGCATAGCAAGAGGGTGCGGGGGCAGCACCCCCCCCTGCTCTTAAGTCTACCACGGGGCGGCAAAGGTTGGGACTGCCACAGGTGGCAAAAGGCCTAGCTACGCCACTCGTACAACCCAATTCAGCATGCAATTATGCACAAATAATCTAGTCACATATTACCACCGCCACTAATCTGCTTCCATATTGATTTTCATATTATTATTAAAAGGGATTTTCTCCAAACACTGCCTTACTTACAACAGATGACATGTAGCAGGTAGTGAGGCTGCGTTGCTGCGTTTTTTCTCTATCTTTATCTTGTAACTTCACTCTAGAAGGGTTTTTAATATCTCGCCCACCGGACTTAGCCTTAGATTTTGTAGTCTCTCTAGCAGATACGCTACTGGTCTATGTTTTGAGGTGCCCGACCTTCACAGTCCTTGGAGATCTCAATCTCCATTTTGAGGATGCTGAGTGCTGAGCGGTGGCCACATTGGTGGCTGACTTAGAAGCTCTGCCACTCACACAATTGGGTCATGGTCCTACCCATAAGCTGGGACATACTTTGAATCCCATTATCTCCAATTTAGCTAACCTAGTGGTGGATCCTCCTCATCCTCTTCCATGGTCAAATCCTTTTGTGCTTCCTTTTCATATTCCTCTTAGCACCCCGCTACTTTTGTCCATCTCTGGTCAACGGGTCAAGACCCAGAAAGGGGCCAAGGTCTAGAAGCGAGAAGTCCTGTTTTGGATGACTGTGTAGACACAGCTAATTTTCAACTGGCAGATTGGATAAAGAGTTCCTTGGACCAAAGTGCGCCACAGGTCGAGCGCACCATGAGAAGAATGAAGCCTTAGTTGGCTTGGTTCAGTGGTTCACCAAACTCACCGTACACCACTATGCCCACCACTACCCTCGCAAAATCTGGAACAATGTCACTGAAGAACAGCTCACCACCTCCCTCAGCAACACCCCACCTCCACTAAGCTAAACTCAGAGCAGTCCGAAGTCCTCATCCTGGGCTCCACCCCTTCTGCTTGGGACTACTCCTGGTGGCCTGCAGCTCTTGAACCTCCCCCCACACCCACAGACCACGCACAAAATCTCGGCATCATTTGGACTCCTCGCTCACCATGAACTGCCAGATCAACACCGTCTCATCATCCTGCTCCCACATGTCACGCCTGCTCCGAAAGGTCTTCAAGTGGATCCCCACCGAGTCCAGAAAGACAGTCACCCAGACACTCATCAGCAGCAGACTTGACTATGGCAAAGCACTCTACACCGGCATCACCCAGAAACTCCTCAAGAAACTGCAAAGAAACCAGAACACCTCTGCCAGACTCATCTTCAACATCCCCGCAGTAGCCGCATCACCAGCCACCTGAGAGACCTCCACTGGCTCCCAGTCAACAAAAGAATCACCTTCAAACTCCTCACACACACCTACAAAGCCCTACACGATACAGGACCTGCATACCTCAACCATCGCTTCTCGTTCCACGCACCCACCAGAGACCTCTGCTCCATCCAACTGGCCCTGGCCGCCATCCCACGTATCCGCAAGACCACGGTCGGGGGAAGATCCTTCTCCTACCTCACAGCAAAGACCTGGAACACCCTGTCTCTCCCCCTAAGGCAGTCACTGTCACTGCCCCAATTCAGGAAGGACCTCAAGACCTGGCTCTTTGACTGAACCACAGTGCCTTGCACCAGATCGTCAGTCCCTCCCCCCGCCCGCCAGCTCCCTTGAGACCCTTATGGATGAGTAGTCATGCTTTACAAGGCACTTGAATGATTGATTGAGGAGTTATCTGGTTTGAAAAAATCCTGTAAATGTCTCGAACAGATCTGGCATAAAAACGTTGATCCTGGGGGCGTGGCCAACTGCCGACGGGAATGGCCGCACAGTAGCTGAGCTCCGCTGCGCCACTCCCGAAACATCCGTTTCATTCCATCTGCCCCGGCCTGATCTTTGCCCGAGGGACTCCCTGACCGCCTTTGCTGCCGCCTAAGGTGCGGGCGAAAATTGGGGTCAATCGCACGTTCCAGCGGAGGGTCGCTCCGGACACCGGCTCCACCAGGCGCGGCCACACCGGCAGGAAGTGTTGCTGTGCGGTGTAGGAGTGTGACGCGACATGCGGCTGCGGCCTAGTCCGCAAGAGTGTCGGATTGGACGATCGAGCGGCCCCTGCGCCCTGCACGGAGCACGACGAGCCTGTGCCTACCAACGGAGCACTATGGCAGGTTCGTGAATATTGCGGTGGGGGAAATAATCCGACCTGGACTCCTGCTGTCCCTCTTGTGCCGCTGCAGTTTCAGAAGGCCGCGAGGCTTCAGACCCATGTAGGACCTTCCCCGCAGCCCCCCAGCACCCGAAAAGACTCTCTTCCAGCAATTTGCGGCACCCTTGGGGGCGATCTGGTGGGCGACCGTCAGCTGCTGTGAGGAGGCCTGCCCCAACACTGACGAGGCCCCAGAGGGTTTGCTGGGCCGAACTGACTCACGCCATACCTTGCGTGCAGCACTCGACTCCCGGTGGGGACCCGCTGATCTGCTAGCTGCTTGTTGCCTATTGTTGTGTGCTGTGCCCAATAGTGAATCACCGCTGTGGCTCACGCACGCCTGTGCTGTGGCAAGGAATTGAAGGAGCCACGAGTGCGGCCATTGCATAACGCAGAGGGGAAGGTGTGCAGTACCTTTCGGGCTAGTGCATTGCCCTGAGACTGGAACGCTTGTGGAGTCCCTTGGGCCGGAGGGACAGAGGGTCATCGGCCCAGTGGGAGGCATATCGCAACAGAGCTCACCTGAACAGAGCCTCGTGGTGAGTGACCTGTGCTCCCGTTTGCGACTGAGGGGTGCCTACCAGTGCTGCATCGGCGCGGGGCTGGGGAGCCACGTGCCAAAACCGACAGGCCGCGTGGGGTGCGCCACGGCAGGCGGCGGTGAGTAGCTGCTGCTTCCTAGCCCTACATCATCCCCCTCCCACGGAGCTGACATGGCGACGGGTCGCAGCGGGTGGACTGCCACGCAGGCCAAACTGGAAAAGTTCGCATGGCAAAAGACTCAGGAGGAAAAATCAGGCAATGCCGCACCACATGGTGATGACTCAGAACTTTCCAACAAAGACCTTCTAGCGGCAATTACCACTGTGCGAACCTCTCTTGAGCACCGAATCGGCACTGTCGCAACGGAAGTGGCCCTCATGAGGGAAGATATGAGAAAAATGGCTGATCGCGTAAATACTATTGAGAGCACAGCTACAGAACTGGTAACTGAAACAACCCTCCTCAAAAAGCAGGTGGTCGAGCTGCGCACTTCTCACGAGGCGATGGCAGTTCAACTCGATGAGTACGAAGGCAGAATGCGACACAATAATGTCCGAATCCTTGGCATTCCGGAACGGGCGGAGGGGCCAGCTGCCGATCTCTTTGTCGAGGAGCTCATCCTGCAGCGTCTCCAACCCAGAGGCTTATCCAAGTGCTTCTCCATTGAGCGTGCCCATCGTGTGCCGGGAGGTAGGCCGAAACCGGGAGCCCCACCCCGTCCGCTTCTCGCCCGAGTGTTTAATTATCGCAACCGCGATGTGATTCTGCAAACTGCGAGAGCGGCGCCCCCATTGACAGTTGAAAACAGTAAAGTTTCATTCTTACCGGACTTCACCTTAAGGGTCCAGAAACAACGCTGGAGTTTCCTGGAAGTGAAGCGAGCTCTCCGAGACCAAGAGATCAAATATGCCATGTTATTCCCAGCGAAACTCCAAATTGAATCGGATGGTAAATTGTGGTTGTCTCTGTGTATGCCCCCCCTGGGTTACAGCGACTGACGTTACGTGACGTAGGTACCCTACTGTTGAAATTGCCATTGGGGGTGTTAGTGTTGGGAGGAGATTTTAACCTCACAATGGATGGTTCTCAGGACCGTCTCCCGCCCCGGGAGGATCCGCCGAGAGGCTCGCATCTGTCTGAGTTCGCTAACGCCCTGGGGGTTGTGGACATTTGGAGGTGGTTTAATCCGCTGCACACACGCTTCACATTTTTTACTAGACCTGAGGATGCCTGGGACTGGCTTGACGGCTGGCGGACAGTTGGCAAGAAACAGCACAAATCAACATCGATACCCGGAGGTACCAATGAGTGGCGTCAGCACCGTCGGTCCCCTCCTCCCTCTGAGGCGAGTTCCCAAAGCCCCACAGGATGATAACGAACAATCGGCCTCTCCAGAGGTCTAAACAGTGCTTCTTTCTGTCTCTCATGGCCTGCTAGGGCTCAGGGTGGTGTTTCTGTTGTGGTCCCCCCATTTTGATGGGTCGTTTGATGGATATACTGATATGTTCTTGATTCTCTGATGTTTGGCGATATTTGGCGTTCATGCCTTTTCAGTTGCTTATCCGATGTATTTTGAATTTTATTGATGTCTGTTTCACCCTCGGGGATTTTGGGCCGGGGCTAGCTATTTGATCTATTGTTTTATGCCCTAGGGAGTGGGGTTGTAAACGTTCCCGAAGTTGACAAGGGTGGGTGACAGGCACTCTGCAAGTTGGGGGTGGCGGGTAGTTCCAGGCCCGTTAAGCAGGGAGGCAGGGTGGGGGGGGTACATTCTGGGATGGGGGGGTTTTATTACTTATGTTTCTTTTGTGTTCGGTATCGGTACACCTCAATGCTGGGTTCTCCAATCTTACAATTGTTTTTGCTGTTATTAGTACACACAACATCCACTTAAGCTGCTCCTGGCCAAGCGGGCTCAACTGGCTTTACTCGTTTTCCACTGACTTGACGACTCCTGGTTTAACACTGAAGTTGTCCACGTGGAATGTTAATGGCCTTGGGGACAAGATTAAGAGGGGTATTGTGTTGCAATATATTAAGCAGACTGAGCTCGATATGGTGTTGCTGCAGGAGACACACTTGGTTGGGAACTCCTGTAGGGCCTTGAATAGGAAAGGCTATCAAATGGTGGTTCACTCCGGATTCACCTCGGGCTCCAAGGGGGTGGGGATTCTCCTCCGGAAGGGTTGCCCCTATATCATCCATAAAATCTGGACTGACGCTCAGGGTAGGTACTCAGCAGTCACGGGCTCCTGGGCGGGACGGGTCATTAATGTTGTCTCTGTGTATGCCCCCCATGGGTTACAGCGACTGACGTTACGTGACGTAGGTACCCTACTGTTGAAATTGCCATTGGGGATGTTAGTGTTGGGAGGAGATTTTAACCTCACAATGGATGGTTCTCAGGACCGTCTCCCGCCCCGGGAGGATCCGCCGAGAGGCTCGCATCTGTCTGAGTTCGCTAACGCCCTGGGGGTTGTGGACATTTGGAGGTGGTTTAATCCGCTGCACACACGCTTCACATTTCAGTCACGGGCACATGGTAGCCAATCTCGGATAGACTACGTATTCACACATGCCCAAGATCTCCATGCCTTCACAGGTTCCAATTGCCTGGCTCGTGGGATCTCCGACCACTCCCACATCCTTACGTCTTTTGGCATACAATGGGCAAGGCGCCCTGGCTCCATTGCTATACAGCCGTGGGCGTTAAAAATACCACATATTAAAGAGGCTCTCCGTAAGGAAACTGAATATTATTTTGCCGAAAATATGGGCTCCGTTGACTCGGCAGTGACACTATGGGGAGCTTTTGGAGCAGTCATAAAGGGCAGGGCACTGTCATTAATGGTGGGACACAGGGCTGAACGTTCTAGGAGGGTGATTGAGCTGGAAGCGGATATATCGGCTCTGGAGGAGTCGGTCGCGCGGGACCCCAACCACACAACTCAACATAGCCTTACGATCAAGAGACAGGACTATAGGCAGCTGCTTTTGGAGGAAGCCACGACGCGTTCTCTGTCTTCCCGACATAGGATCTATGAGCAGGGGGAGTGAACAGGCAAGCTCCTGGCGTGGCTGGAACGCAGGGAGCAGGCTACTAGATGGGTGCACGCGATAGCCACCCCAGAAGGTACGCTTCTCACCGACCCTCAACTCCTAGCTGACACCTTTGCGGCCCATTATGAGGAGGTTTACACAGGCTCGCAGACGTCTCAAGCCCCGATGTCGGCCGATCTCCTAGCCACTATTGCTGTGACTAGCATCTCCCCACAAGACAGAGAAGCCCTCGAGGTGGACATCACGGGGACAGAGATTCAAAAGGCTGTACAAGATGTCCGATCCGGCAAGGCGATGGGTCCCAACGGGCTTCCCGTCGAGCTTTTTAAACCCATGACGACATTACTAGCGCCTCATCTGGTGAATTTATATAATGAATGTTTTGTGTCAGGTCTCCTCCCAGCAAATATCCGTACGGCGGCTATTGTGGTCATTCATAAACCGAATAAGCTGGTCGAAGATTGTAAATCATACCGCCCCATTTCCCTCCTGACGGTCGAGGCCAAGATCCTGGCCAAACTTCTGGCCAATCGGCTCCTCCCTTATGTTACTGACTTGGTTCATCCGGATCAGTCCGGATTCATGCCAGGGAGGAACACGGCCCGGAATCTGCGACGGGTGCACGGGGTCCTTGGTAGGATTAACACCATCGAGGAAGACGCGATCCTACTATCTTTAGATGCCTCCATGTCATTTGATACCATAGAATGGGACTTTCTCTTCGCCGTGTTGGCTCGCATGGGGTTCGGACCCAAATTGATACGCTGGATTAGGCTACTGTATACACAACCCACCGCACATGTCGTTGTCAATAATCATCGCTCAGCCAATTTCACTCTCCGCCGGGGCACGAGACAGGGTTGTCCTTTGTCTCCATTACTCTTCGCCCTCGTCTTGGAGCCACTGGCTGTCTGGGTCCGGGGAGATCCGGGGATACGGGGGCTTAAATGGACAGCGGACCACGAGGACCGCATCTCGTTATACGCTGATGATATCCTCCTATATCTGGCCTCTCCAGCGCGTTCTCTGCGACGGGTGCTCCATATCTTCCATATTTTCGGGGCCCACTCTGGATACAGTATAAACTGGTCCAAGTCCCAGATGTACGCGCTATGGGGCGCCCCCCCGGCTAGTCCTCGGGGCTACGAGATACCGGTGGCTCCCTGTGGCTTTCGCTAGCTAGGCATTTTTGTCACCCCAGACGTTGATCTCTTTTTCTAACAAAACTTGCTTGGGCCTCTTTAACGCTTTAAATCTAACGCTCTACATTGGCGATCTCTCCCTCTCACTCTCCTGGGACGTACGTCCCTGTTCAAGATGCTCGCACTTCCGCGTTTTCTTTATGCGTTGCAAAACACCCCCAACCCTGTCCCAGATTCTTATTTTTCCCAAATTGATGGTGTATTACGGGGCTTATTGTGGGAAGACCGTACGCCGCGGATCGCAATGAACAAACTCACTATGGGATGGTATGACGGGGGCATAGGATTACCAGATTTACGACTTTATTATCAAGCGTCCCAGCTGATCGCAGTCAATAGATGGGTGTTCGGCCCCCACGATTAACCCAATTTCAGAACAGACCAATGGCTCATGGGACGGGGCGGCTATAACAGGGCGCTTTACTCCAATCCCCGTAAACTTAATTTAACTGGCCCCACGGCGCGTACGGTCGAGACTTGGCACGGTGTCACCAGAAAATTGGGTTGGCATAAACGTCTGACAAAGGCGACTCCACTCTGGGAGCCTGATATCCTGGGCCAACTCAGTAAATGCCCGGGGTTTGACAAATGGGACACGATCGGGATAACCACAGTGGGGGATCTGTGGGTGAAGGGGAAATTGGCCACATTTGCTGACCTCCAGACAAAATACCAACTCGCACAATCCGAGACTTTTAGGTATTTGCAGATTAGTCATGCTGTTTCGTCTGCCCTGCCAAAGGGTGCCCCTCTCCCTGACTCTTCCACCCTGGAGGACCGGTTGTTATTGGATCCATGGACCACAAAGCCATCTCCCTTACTTATAAGAAACTGGTTAATAATCGTGCAGATCTGATGCAGAAGATGAGGGTGGGCTGGGAGAAAGACATGGGAATGATAGAGGACGATGACTGGCGAGAAGCACTGGCCTCCCCGCGGGAGGTGGCCATCCCCATGCGCATGCGGCTCCTCCAGCTCAAAATCCTCCATCGGGTCTACTTTGACGCTAAGCTCCTGTTTAAATTAGGTAGACGCCCTGACCCGCTCTGTCTCCGGCGCTGCAATCAAGTGGGTACCTTTATTCACATAATATGGGAATGCCCACAAATCCAGTGTTATTGGGAAAGGATTGCCCGCCAACTCGAGAGAACATGTGATAAGTCCCTAAAGCTGTCTCCTCACCTCTGCCTGCTTAATATTTGGGGAGCGACTGACCTTTCTCAGGCTGAACAGGCTTGGGCCTCGATGGGCTTCACCACTGCGAAGCAAAACATTGCACAGAAATGGGGGATGGACGCGGTCCCGCTCTTGGGTGATTGGGCAAAGGATATGGACACTGCAATGATTGCGGAAAAGACGGTGTTCAAGGGACGAGGATGCCCCAGGAAATGGGACCATAAATGGGAAAATGGAATAAGTACAGAGGGGACATTTGCATTTCCCTGACGGTGGAGCTACAGAGAGAAAGGCGAACACTGATGGCTCAGTTGACAGCAGAGGTGGTGTCTTCTCCTCCTGACTAGCTGCTATGCGGCCTCCAGACCTCCGTCATTTGTTGTATCATGATCTGTAGCTTTTCAGATAGCAAGGTATCTTGTGGTTGGTCGGACAGTGTACGGATGTAGTATCTGTAATGATCCCCGCTTGATTTATATGTGGATGTTAAAGTGCAAACAATGTATTGGAGAAAATACTATGGTGAAGATGTATGATTTGTACAGATGCAATGCTGTTGAAAATAAAATAAAAAGATAATGCAAAAAAAAAAAATTAAGGAATCCCATGAATATCTCTCTCATGGACCACCTACTTCAAGGTTGGTGATTACTCGTTATATAGCATGGATTAGTGTGTGAGGCCGGTGATTATTTCTGTTTTAAGCATGTCATGTTATTGTATAGTGAAGCGCTCAGGCACTTTAAGTATGAAGTGTGTCATGATAGAGCATGTCACCACATTGGCTGGTCCAATGCTCGGACACGGGATACGAAGTAATGGTGATATAGGTTCATGTAGAAACTAAATACACACACATTGAACACTCTCTGTTGGTATATCCACTCATTTTGTGAATATTGGAGCACCAGACCTTCTGGTGTTTCTTTACACTTGGTCAATTCTGTCTATTGGTTTGCTGTGTGTCACGAGGTGCAGGTTGATATCATATCATTAAATATGTGCTCTACACCATTGTAATTAGACAGAGTGGTGGTTGTGAGGAATTGTGTATGTGACATGACTGGATGCTATTACATTGGTGATTTATTCTGTATTTCTACTTAACCTTGAAAAAGTAGCGGATTTGTATTCCCATTGTGGCGACGAAACACGTGTTGGCTGGCTAAGATCTTGTTGGAATAAAAAGGAACCTGAAGAAAAAAAAAAAAAAAAAAACGTTGATCCTTCTAACAAGGCCAATTATTGTGCGGCCCTGAAGGATTACCACAGGCATATTAGGACAACGTGCAGGGACTTTTATGCCGGCAAAATCAATATGGCCCAGAATTCCTCCCGCAAACTCTTTGGAATAGTGAAATCACTCTCCTCTTTTGACTGTGTGTCAGCATTGACTCCACCATCAGAGGAGTGCTGCAATGTCATGGCTCAGTATTTCTCTGACAAGGTTGTTCTATCTACTCTACCTTTCCAGAGGCTGTCAGAAATACTTCTGTCTCAAGGTCTGTTTGAGCCTCCAGCAGACAGTGTCAGACTCTCTAGTTGAAAATCTATCGCTACAGAGGAACTATCCCCTCTACTAGCAACTGCTCAATCAGGTTCCCCCCTATAGACCCTGCCTCCTCAGCCATTCCTGAGCGGAGAATAATTGCACTAGTACCTGTGCTATGCTATCTTCTTAACAATTCCTTTAAGTCTGGCCAGATTCCCCTGTCTTGGAAACACTCTACTATAGTGCCGCTCCTTAAGAAGCAGCTACTTGACCCCACAAAACCAGAAAATTTCAGATCCATCTTGTTGCTTCCCTTTGTTTCCAAGGTGGCCGACAAAATTGAAACCAACAACTCTCAGCCTTTATTGAGGCGAGAGATCTTCTCCACAAGTCGCAATTGGGCGTTCGTCCCCAGTATAGTATTGAGTCGGCACTTATGCTCGTCTCTGAGTCCATTCGGCAGGCTGTTGATAGCGGAGACACTACAGCACTGTTGTTGCTTGACCTCAGTGCAACCTTTGACACGGTGTCCTACGGCCTCCTACTCAAATGGCTGTGGAACTGTGAAATTGGTGACAAGGGTCTGCTGTGGATTTCCTCCGTTCTTCAGAACCGTACCTTTCAGATGGCTCAAAAACCTTTTTCCTCCAAGGTTTTTTCCACTGCAGCATGAGGTGCCTCTGGGCTCTTCTTTGAGCCCTACTCGTTTCAATTTGTAAATGTGCCCCCGGCTGATATTATCAAGAGTTACATCCTTAACATTGTATAATACGCCGATGACACACAGCTGATTATCACCCTCTTTCAGGACACTGCCAAAACGGTGGCTCTCTTAAGATCTTGCCTGTCGGAGGTTGCTGAGTTACTGAACCTCAGTTGCCTGAAGCTAAACGCTGGGAAAACTAAGGTTCTCGTCCTCGGCAAGCAGCCTTTAATTTCTTCCTCTGCCTGGTGGCTTCACTAGCTTGGGCCTCTACCTGTGCCCAAGCCAAAAGTGAAATACTTTGGCATCTGGTTTGACTCAAGACTTTCGTTCGATAGCCAAATCACACAGCCTAGCGGGATTTTAAAAACCTTACAAAAGATACTTAGCTTCTTTGCAGAAGCAGCTAGGAAGACAGTGCTCCAGTCTCTGGTTGGGTCCACACTGGACTATGGCAATGTTCTATATCTAGGGGGGTTCTCAGTCTCGACTGATGAGACTCCAGCATGTACAGATAGATGCTGCAGCTTGTCTGCTGCTAAATATGACAAGACGCTCCCCCATGGCCCCTGCTCTTGCGCAATTGCACTGGCTCCCTTTAAAGGTAAGGGTTTCCTGAAAGTGTTTCCTTTAAAGCCATGTGCTCTAGCTACATAATTCTTAACAATAACGTCCCACGATATCTGCACCCTCTAATCAAACCCTACTGCCCAAGAAGAAATGTGTGAGATCAGCCGGGGCTTCTCTGGCCTGCCTTGACCATTTTTAAAAAGGCACGCACCGGAGGTTGCGCCTTCCTTTTTCTGGCCAAAGATGTGGAACTCTCTCCCCCTCTCACTTAGGCAGGAGATTTCTGAGCTATCCTTCCGGAAGGATCTGAAAACCTGTTTTTTTAGGCGTATCTAACTGAGCCTTCTTGGCGGCCTCTCTGTTCTGAATCTCTGGAGTGCAACCTCAGCGCTAGGACACTTCTCACGAAGGAACTATTCGCTCTACAAGTCACTCTACTATTAATGTTATTATTAATGGCGCCAGTACCAAATGTTTTGTGATCAGCCCCTTCTGTGAAAAACAACGAAATAAAACTGTCGAGGCGTATTGATCCTTGAATCTCAAACAGATATTTCACAGCACTCATCATTGTTTTGGCCGAATTCGGTGCACCTGCGAAAACAATGGCTGCTATAATGACTACAGCAATAAAAAAATGTGTACAAGTAACGCATGCAGTAGTAAACAGAGCCTGCTTGACACACACAAACAGTACTGACATTAATATCTGCGATTACTATTAAACAAATCCCTAAACCTGTTGTATTCATTGTCAGAGACAAAAATATTCATTAAGTGAAGCTCGAGTTTGGTATTTAAGTGTATACAATAAAGCATTAACACAAAAGTTACGCATTCTCGTAATTCTGTTCTTGCTGTACTCTGCTATGTAGATTTCCGTCTATTTTTCAAATATTAGAATCAAAACGTTGTGTTAAGATTTTATTGCTTATATTACTTACCCTTCATCTTAAACGTGGAGAATGGTATTAAACTTATATTAAAATGTATTTTGTAAAAAGAAAGGTAAAAGCAATCAATTGCAAGCAATTAATATCTATCACACATATATATAATACGTGGACAATTTATTACTGCATAGTTGTTCCTATATTCTTTTAAAACATGGATGTTGGAAATATTTTAGTAGCGATCCACCATTTTGCAAGGTAGTGTAAAACTAATTACTTTGACATAAATATCTAAAAGTTAAGTTACAATAATTATGGGTAGCATTCTAAAAGACAGTTACACGGATTGTTAAATGAATTTCACTTTTCCAAACTATAATGTTTTTGCTTTATTAGCTAAAGAGTTTCATAATTTATTGAAGATGAGGACCTATTAGTCACACTTTTGAATAAGGACATGCATATTGGAAACATTACATTCACTCATAAAAACGTTAAAGCATCATTAAACTGGGATCAAATTAATGCTATTCAGCCAACTTCAGACAGATATTTCTTATAAAGTTTGAGACAATACCTACTGGTGTAAGGTGGAGAACATGGCTCATTCATCAATTTATAATCCTATAAAAGATACAGGTATCGCTCAAATATATAATTAACAGTTCGTGCCTCAAATTAAACCAAATGACTTTTGTAAGGAATTGCTTCTATAATGTATCCATTATTATAATCCTACCTTTCTTGGCATCTCTTCTAACATCATACTAATGCTAGAAAAGACAGATATAGTGTAGTTTCAAATTAATACTCATGATTTATATTATTTATTACTTGGCAACATTTTCAGTTCCTTTCTTAGGTCCAGCCTGATATATGAATTAAAAAATCAGCCTACGGATGTGTCAATTTTTTTATTTTAATTTGAGCTTAAAAAGTTCACAGCTATTGGACTATCTCACCTCACAAGGCTAGGATATAGGAACGTTAAACTATGAATCATTATTCAAATTTTATTGTGACATCATATTTCAATTTCATTGTGAAAAACTGCCTTGCATTCAATTATGAAAACAATATCCCCTACATAATCTAATAACAAAAACAAAGACCACTTACTAAAAGATTGTAACTTAATGAGGCCTATAACAAAGTCAAGAAGTTCTGTCAAGGTTAATGTATAGTTGTGATCCGTGGACCAGACCCTATATTTACCCACCCCTATCACCAACTTTTGCAAGCGCCAGTCCAGTGCGATATACTAATCTATTACCAGCACATAGACACCTGGCAATCATTCAATGTTCCCACCCAAACTGCTATTCTTCAAACTCTCCTCAAATTAATTATTTATATTACTTCACTGCTGCTATATATAGATCATGCTGTCCCATCAGTGATCGTAAAGGAAAGGCCTGTATCTCTTCTAACCATTATCAATGTGTTCATCAAAACACCTTTTCAAACGCCCTTAAGACTGGACGACTACTCATGAAAAAACCAAACGTGGACCCAGATGTCCTCATAAATCTCCTTTCAATCAGGCATTCATCATTACATGAAAAGATCATTGAGAAAGCTGCACAATACAATTCCACAATAAAATAAAAGACAATGGGCCTCATTTATGAGACATTACCGGCACTATTGCACCAACGGAATGTCACTTTTTTGATGTTCCGGTGGCTTTTCATGGCCTTAGAAATAGGTACCCCTTTCACGCAGAAAACTGCGTAAAAGGGGCATTCCATGGGTGTTGCTGGGGGTGTTCCCAGCAACATCCATGGCTTTTTGACACTGCCCCAGATTTACGAGAAGTTTTAAGTCTAAGGCAGCGCCAAAAACTTGTGTCTCCCCAGAGGAGGTGTAAGGGAGGCACAACGAGGAGAAATATGTTTATTTCTCCTCGTTTTTCCTCTTTCTATTTGAAAGAGGAAAAAGCCTCTTGTGATTGTTTTTGTGCAGGAAGAATTCCATTCCTGCACAAAAATAATCATCCCGGCAATGCAGGCACCCTTGCATGATGGTGCAAAGGTGCTTACGTTGACGCTCGGTAGCCCATTGTGTGCCAGCGCAGGGGAAAAGGACAGGAATGCGCCCTACGGCAACAAAAACATAGATGAGGCCCAAAGTCCGCTGTTAAGACAACCAATTCAGGGTGCATTGTGGGACAGAAAAGGCAACCACTCAAGCGGAACCTCAACAAGATAGAATTGTAGTCTTTTTTTGGTTTGAACAGGCACTAGAGAGGTTACATTTAGAGGGCTTCACTCCACAGGTTTGCTTGTCTTCAGAACATCTTCTAGTGCCCTGCTTGTCATGCTATTTTATTCTTCTGAAACAATCTTCAAAAAATAAAGTCTGTTTAGAAAAACAAAAAAACACGGCCCTGAAGCACAGGGAGTTCTCTCCCAGCATCTCAGGGACATAGTGTATTATCCGGAGCTGCACCGACCAGACCTCATATGGCAGACCCAGGCAGGAATATCCAGTGATAGTTGTCTTTCCCTAAATAGGGCAGGGTACCTAACAAAGTGGCCATGCAAACAACTGAACACTGACTGCCAGGTAAAGTGTTTTTACTGGCAGAGCCAGTTAAGTGCCAGCCAGTAGGAATCGTGCAGTTCCCTACCTTGGATTTCAAACCACTTACACTGTAGCAAATTTTGAAAATAGGATTTGAAGCAGAAAAAGCAAGGAGGTAAAGCCTGAGCAGATCGAGTTCCTTACATAGGCCTAATTTAAGGTTTGGTGGATGGAGTAGAGCTTGTCAGGGAGGCAGATGACATTAATATTAATCATTCTGACTAATGGGCTAACGTTTGCCAAATATAGCGATGACTGCTGGCTCAGTGGTCATACTGTAAGAGAACTGCCATCACAGCAATTCTTTTCACTCTACAAAAAGTTTAGTGTTTGTCTTTTTCAAGATGTGCTCCTTAAGTGGAAGTTGTCCATTGATGGTGCCAACGGTGGCTCAATTGATGGAAAGCTAAAGGTCTACCTGTGTCTAAATGAGGTGGGCTCATCTAGGATTTAGAGGACAGGATACTCTGTCACGTATGCAATGCAGTACCCGATCACAAAACTATGAGTTGCACCAAGAGTCCACTAACATTTGGTAGTCCAAAGTGTTTTTTTACATTTAGCTTCAAGACAGTAACTTGTCTTTACCCAGGATGGTCTGATGTTTACAAATCAAGAGACTCCTCAGATACATTTTCATGCATCTGTATAGGAAAATACCAAAGCTTCTTTGGAATTTTGATATTCAATATTTGAAATTTTATTTTGAAAACTCCTGAAAAGATGAGCAACAGGTGAGTATTTAAAAAAAATAACAATGGTGAATAAATTACATACAAAGAAACTTTAAGAGATCTAGTGAAATAAATTCACAATATTTTTGATAAATATTTTGTGATAAACGAGTACTGTAGAAGGTAAATTATTATTCTTTAGAAATGTTAGTTCAAAAATATCTCTCAAACTTTTAATGAATGCTTTAAAAATTTCAGTTGATGATTCAGAGGTTCGAAGACCTAACTTGGATGGCTTAGGTCGGGACGTCAGGAGGAGGATGTATGCTGCTCTGTGTTTCTCTGGAGGCCCTCGGCCACATCTGGCTTTCTCGGACTCCGGCACCTGGCCCTAAACTCTCCCCCCGGCTTTGCTCGATTGCCATCTCGCTCCTTCATGGTAATTTCCGGGAGCCATAGGGGGGCTGTGACGGATTTGGCTAGCTCAATCTTTCCCCTTCTGAGCGGCCAAGAAGCTCTGAGTTGAGGAGAAAGCATGGGCCGAGGTAGCACAGGAACACCAAGGGGACACTGCATGCAGGGGTGGGTGAGCTCAGAGGCTTTATTCATCCGCCATTAGTGTGAGCCCGGGTTGCTGCGGAGGTGGCCCAGCTAAGACTGGTTGTGGCTTAGGGATGTTTCCCGGTGAGCTCCCACTCAACTCCCCCTTCTTCAGCTGCCTCACTACTCACTGCCCACCACCGTTTGGACCTAGACCTGGTCTTGGCTTCAGTTATGCCCGCCCGCCTGCCATCGGACCACAGTGGAGAAGCTGTCAAACTGAGGTGAGGAGGTGTGAGAGGTGAGAGAGACCTTGTACTGTCTTTGTACTGATTTGGCTGTGTCGGCGAGTGGCGTTTAGGGGAACGGTCCTAAGTGGCACGTCTGATGCCTAGCCCTGGTGCCTTAAGGGCCCTCCTTTGAAGGTCACTCTACTCAATCTAACTCAATCTATAAGAAAACTAGTGATAATGCCCATGAGGAAGCAGCCATCTCATATAAAAGACTTTGGGGGCACACCCTCTTCTCTGATATCCCCCTTTGCATACCCAACTTCAGAGGCTAACGAATTGGCAGGCAAAAGAAGGTGCTTAAGCAGAACCCTTGTGGCTAAAACATCTGTCTCAAGTGGCTCGATAAAGCAGTTTTTTTATAATGTCACAGACTCTGAACCGCTAGGAGCAGGCACTACTGCCCCAATGATGCCATCAAGTCCTCATACCACTATATGAGTGGTTTTACCAACTACCGGACCAACTGTTCGTAGGCCAATTTCATGCCTGAGGTTGAGCCTAGAGCACTCTACGGTCGAGATACTGTCCCAACCCCATTCACCCTCAAAAATAGAGGGAAATTACAAGTGGGAAATTGCTGCAGAGAAGCAACTATGGGCAAACACTCAGCACGCCACACCAGCCACTACTTTGGCTTCTAGTGGTGCACCAGCAGTAGAAGCTATGCAAAACGCGTTGGGCCCTATTTAAAAATATAAACTTATATGTTTGGTCTAAACTTAGACCAAACGTCTACGTTTACAACTCTGGGATTTCACAAAGGGCATTTATGAGTACTCTCTTTATGTTGGCACCAGTCGCAGCTCCTGGAGGGAGTGTTGCGGGGCGATGGGGCGGGGCGGGGGAGGGGCAGGGTGGGGGGTAGTAAACTCCGGCATGCAACCGAATGGAGGTAAGTACATAAATAAAATGAATTACATTTCGCGCGCTGCAATGTAATTCGTTTTATTTATTTATTTATGTACTTACCTCCGTTCGGCCGCATGCCGGAGTTTACTAGCCCCCACCCTACCCCACCCCCGCACCGCCCCACCGCC
Organism: Calotriton arnoldi; assembly: GCA_963921515.1. Lineage (NCBI taxonomy): Eukaryota > Metazoa > Chordata > Amphibia > Caudata > Salamandridae > Calotriton > Calotriton arnoldi. The sequence continues at coordinate 3,611,561 of CAWUFW010000089.1, read as the reverse complement.
CCGCAGCACTCCCTCCAGGAGCCGTGGCTGGTTGGCACTCAGCGCGGATCTCCGCTCAGAGTGCGGACATAAAGATAATACTCGTAAATGCCTTTTGTGAATTCCCAAAGTCTTAAACTTAGACATTTGGTCCTAAGTTCAGACCAAACGTCTAAGTTTATCTTTGTGAATTGGGCCCGTTGACTATAGCAGTCAAAATTCATTCCAACCAGAGATGGCCGCAGACACAGGATAATGGAGAACTACTGTTCCCCACAGGGATAATACCAACTCCTACCAGAAGGGAAAGTGTAACGGACCAAGAACTGGGAAATCTTTCGGATCATTTCCTTTCCAAATTTGAGGCTCAAATAAAAGAGAAACTTTCTCAAACTCCAATATTGGCAAGGGGCCACATGGATAGGGCCATTGGGCTTGCCCATGATACTCCGCCTTTTGCCCCTAGCATTTCACTGGCCTCCATCAGTGCCTCGCCAAACACAGTTGCAGTCGAATAAGATGAAGATGCAGACTGACTTAATACAATCACATGCAGCCCATTTGGCTGACCTGGGGACCAAAATAACCAATTTGAATGCTAAGGATACTAAGGACAATGTACAAGGAGAAACCAGGCCCTTGTTCCCCCATGACTGATAAATTAAGCACCATATTACTGCCATAATGGCCCTCATGACACATTCAACAGAGGAAATCTCCTACGGTTATTTGGATATATTCCTTCTCTAAAACAGCTTAACCCAGAAGTGAGGTTTGAATTCCTGACCTCAGGCTCAAGCACAGAAACTACTATGACAGTCTGGAAGAGGGAGGCCCACAGAGCCGCCGTCCTGGCAGAAAAAAGAGCATTCGCCGATTGGGGGATTGAAATCTCAAAGCCCCAGCCATTGATATACCCATATGTTCTTCTACTGCATCTCCCAAACCAAACAATCATGATCATACTGATGTGCAGGACAGGGGGCAACCACAGCTTGGCTTCAGTAGTAGACAAGAAAGTAACCCTCTTAAAAATATCATGCTCACACAACCGGAGGAAGGTGAACCGTGATATAACATCTAATGGGAGTTGAGAGTTGGGGTAGCTAACACAAACCTTAAATGACAGATCTGATTGTTATCCCTAGCCTCGCAACAGGTTACCGACAGCATTACTTAAAGACATATTCCGTTTGCCCGGCGGCCGCTCCATTAGGGCGTTGGAGCGCCGCCCCACTGCTTTCGCGCAGTGCAAGAAGCAGAAAATAAAATGGCATTTTAAATACCACTTTATTTTCTGCTTCTCGCGCTGCGAGAAAGCAGACTGCAGTGGTATGCCTGGTTGAGGGCGGGCGGAAGGATATGCCTGGTTGGGGGCGGGCGGGCGGGTGGGTGGGTCTGGGAGGAGTGGCTTGCACCACTCTGAGTACCAGACTGCTTTGGTCGGCCCTGGGGCCGACCAAAGCAGTCATGCGCACTCTACATTTTCTCTATGTAGGCTGAGAAAATGGCGTCCCTACTGGTGCCTGGCTGGGCGCCGTCCGGGACTCCCCACCAATCACAACGCTGCCATTGCAGCGTTGTGATTGGCTTACAGGAGGAGGAGGGGAGGGAGGATGCCTGTTCCGGAGCAGAGGCGGCGCGGGACCTGGCCCAGGAGCTGAGGAGGCGGGGGACCTTGTCAGGTAGGTTTCTTTTATTTTAACCCCCCTCGCGGTAACTCCCGCGTGACAATGCCCCCCGCGAGTATTGCGAGCCGCGACTGCAGGGTGCAGTATACTGACAGACTGTCTCCCAGCTATTCAACACCTCTTGTGTCAGTTAATGACCCCCTCTGGGACGGGCGTCAGACCCCCACAGGAGGGACTGAGTTTGTCATCATTCTGTACCCTGTGCGGCCTCTAATATTCACACAGGACAGGACATGCACAAGTGCGCCCCTTCCCACAGTGGCCCCCTCCACACTGGCAACCCCACCTCCTCGCCACCCCCAAACTGCACAGTGAGTAGGGTCGCTCTGCGCATGCAAGCAGGTTGTAGGGCTTCACAGGAACCCAGATCAGCTGGCCATACAGCTGCCAGTCAATTTGAGTGCCAGGCACGCATTTTTTTAAAATAATGCATTTTCAATGTCGAGATGGTTGTGCTAAGCGGATTCTCTCGGCCTTTCATCATTCCAAAGTCGAATAAATCAGTACACTGAGTACAGTAAACGGAACACAATGCCACAAGTCCTCGAGGCCGTGGTATAGGGGGCTAAACGCACAGCTTGCTTCAATTAATATTTTTTAGCTGCAAAATATCAACTACAGACGTTCTGCCCTTTATTGCTTTCCTTCCTCCTTTCAACGAACCTCTCATAGTGCTGGGAAAAAATATGACACTTTATTATCTGTGACACAGCAGCAGCGTGTTGTGAAAACCCAATCAGGGCTCCGAGGTGAAAGCATTTGTCCGTGTCTCGTTCCCTCACTCTCCGCGTGCCCCTGGGCAGATTAAACTGTTCGAAAGCCTGGCTAGAACACCTCAAAGGGTCACAGAGGATTCCTGTGGCAAGTAGTTATGGACTGTGAGTCAGCTGAAAGCAATACTCGGACCAGACAAAGGCCGTCCCTGGGAGGGGTGCTGGGCACTACCTCGTGTATTGACCTGGTAAGAGAACTAAGTACACTGAACTGCAAAGAAAACTACACAATCTTCTTTAATGAAATTCCAAAGATGCACACGTGTACAATGCTGCAAATGTGAGGCACTTTTAACCACTCCTAGTGCTCAGACGTTTCCAACAGAGGTCATAAGCACTCTAGTCACAGGGCTGATGTGATAAACTCTCTTTTCCCTGACACGGCTTGATGAGCAGTTCTCAGTTTCTTTCCATGCACTAAAGCCGTGCTTTATTTAGTGCTCGTATTTTGCGTTCACTCGCTTCTAAAAGTGAAAGTAATGGGTCCGTTTTCCTCGCCCACGCGGCCACGAGTAGCTCTGTTCCAAGGTACGGTCATTGGCCCTACTGCCTGCAGCCAGCAGTTCGATGTTGGAGTTTTCCACTGGGTTTAAATGTTTTTGTTTTGCTCTTTTCTGAGTTCATGTTTTTAGCCGCAGTGACAAGCAACATGCGTTATTTTCAGTCTTCCGCTGTCAGTGTTCGCACCATGGCTTTTGATTTTTAGTTTTTTTAAGTTTTAGGCGCTTGAGTTGCAAAGGAGACTTTAAGAGCGAGCCTATCTGTGATCACCAACAGCGCCAGGAAGCCTTAGACAGGGAGCTCAGCACTTGTTTGATCCTTTACTCGCATGCAAGGCATACTTTATCACTTCGTTATTGGTGTTGCACTTTCAGTGATAAGAAATGAAAGAAAGTTATGAACTCTTTTTACTGCTACATCGGTTGGGTCGGTTCAGCACAAGTCCAAGGTTATGTCTTTCGTCTCAGTACAGCTCAGAATTCAATATTGCCCTCCGTTCAGAATTCAATATTGCCCTCCGTTCAGAATTCAATATTGCCCTCCGTTCAGAATTCAATATTGCCCTCCGTTCAGAATTCAATATTGCCCTCCGTTCAGAATTCAATATTGCCCTCCGTTCAGAATTCAATATTGCCCTCCGTTCAGAATTCAATATTGCCCTCCGTTCAGAATTCAATATTGCCCTCCGTTCAGAATTCAATATTGCCCTCCGTTCAGAATTCAATATTGCCCTCCGTTCAGAATTCAATATTGCCCTCCGTTCAGAATTCAATATTGCCCTCCGTTCAGAATTCAATATTGCCCTCCGTTCAGAATTCAATATTGCCCTCCGTTCAGAATTCCATATTGCCCTCCGTTGAGTGAGTGTTTTCACGTTGGTGTTTTAATTTAGTTTGGTTCAAATTCTAAATAATCCGTCAAAGCTTTATTAAATGAACTATACTAAATCTGTTTCCTAACATAAATTATATATATATATTTTTTGTAGGCATTCACTTTCAGAGTCAGCCCTTGGGGTCTGTGTCGTGAGGGCGCACGGTTTTTGATTATCAATGGAGATTTTAAAAGATTGCTCTGTGCTCATCAGTTTTCTGATCCTTTCTATCGTGCAAAGCATCATGGGTTTCCAGAGATAAAGACCAGCTGTGATATCTTAATCCTCCACCCTGCACCACCATAGTGTTTTGGTGCAGGTAAACATGCTATCCTGTCCATCTTCCTGTCTAAATCTAAATCTAAATCCGTATTTGTAAAGCGCGAACTACTCACCCTTAGTAGTGGGCCTCTTAAACAGTCGCTTGGCACACCAATAGAGTGTGTTACAGATACAGAGGTGTAAAACAGTCAATGAATTACGTAAATGATTACATAGTGAAAGGTCTTTCCCTGCGAAATATCCCATCCCCTGTTGCCCCCTCCCGCTCACGTGGTTTAGTTACTTCATGGGACCCGTACCCGGATATCATCTTTTTTAAGTTTCAAAAGAAAGTTTATTGGGAATACAATAAGTAAATAGCATCAAGTGACAAGTGAAGAAGCATTAAAAAAAAAAAAAAAAAAAAGACATAGTGTTTAGCATATATAACAATGGCAACTAGGAAAGTAGATCTATGAGATAAGTTCAATATTGAAATAATAAATAAGCATGTAACTAAGACAAAATTACAATTGGATAGATTAAGGTAGTAACTAAGCAATTCAAGGGGTTTGGTAACTTCCTGGATAGATGGTGCTGGAGTAAGAAGCTTTTAGCACTGTTGTCTAAAAATAGCGTAACAGGGGACCATAAAAGTAGTCGTTTTTGCTTCAAGGACATGGGAAAAACAAAAGTTGTGTCGAGTCTGTGGTTATGGCATACAGAATACCACCAGGCCAAGTACGAAAGTTTAGAGGCATCTTTCCAGTTTTTGTAATCTGCTGAAAAGCAGTGGCAATTAGCAAATCAATAATTTGTGTTTGTGATTTCGGCTTGTTCCAGCTAATGGAGAGACTACCCAAAAAATATTAGCAAATGTCAGGGAAGTGTTAGTCTTAATAATGGTGTTAATTTGGGACCAAACTGCTTCCCAGAACTGAAAAACATGTGGGCATGAGAAAAATAAATGTTGGAGATCTGCTTGTGGAGACGAACAAGACCAACAAGTGTCTGGGGTACCAAAATGCATTTTATGCAGAGAGACTGGTGTTAATAGCAATCTGTTGTAAATAAAAAGAGAGTTTGTGTGGTGCTGGCTGCTCTAGAAGATTTCCTGATTTTTGTCCAAATCCTATCCCAAAAAGAAATGGGCCATTGTACGCCTAAATCAATTTCCCAACAGAGTTCAACCTTAGTTTTAATTCTTTGTGAGAGTGGGGATAGTAGGCATGTATATAGGGTGGAAGCCTTCGATGACCTGGAAATAATATTTAGCCAGGCGTGGTCTAATGGTAGAGGGGTCTGAGGTGAGGAGTGAAAGTGTGTATAGGACTCTAATATAGCAGTACGTAGGGCTAGAAATTTATGTGAAAATGATGATGGTAGGTGAAAAAGAGATTGTATTTTTGAAAAAGTAAGAAAGGTGTCATCTTCAAATAATTGATGTATCCATAAAATACCCCTATCTCTCCAAGTTCTCCAATAAATTGGCTTTCCCTTAATACAAACACGTTTGTTGTGCCATATGGAGGATTTAAGATATGTGTTTAAGTCATGCGGTTCAATATGCAGGAGTTTATTCAGGTTGTTACATGAATATTTAATGATAGGCGTATGTAAATTTTGTGGTTTTCTTGTAAAGGATAAGAATTCTTGAAAGAAAACGGGAGGAGGAAGGAGCTCTCCAACTCCACCCAGAGAGGCCAATCAGGCGACGGGGCTGACATCCACTTGGATAATTGCTTCAATAAGAATGCTCTGTGGTACTTAGGAAAGTCCGGAAGCGGACACCTCCTTCAGATTTCGGACGTGACAGCTTTAATAAGGACATTCTTGGCTTTTTATTCAGCCAGAGGAAAGAGATAAGAATGGAGTTAACTTTATGAAACCATATTGTGGGGATAGGCATGGGTATGTTAGACAGAAGATAAAGAATTATAGGCGTCAGCATCATTTTTAATGGTGTCTAGGCGGCCCCACCATGAGAGGTATAGAGGGTGCCATTTGGTCGTAAGGGAAGTAAGTTTCTCAATACATTTATTAAAGTTAAGAGGAATTGATGACTTAAGGGAAGGAGTAAACCATATGCCAAGATATTTGATATGAAGAGGACTCCAAGTGAAATTAGATAAGGAGAAATCTTCTTTAAAAGTGTATTTGGACAAAGGCAAGATTTCACATTTATCGTTATTTAGTTTATATCCCGAGACTAAGGAGTATGATTTAACCTCATTAAGAAAGGACGGTATGGAAGTAAGGGGTTGGGATATGAATAAAAGAACATCGTCCGCATAAGCAGCTAATTTGACTTCCAACGACTTAGATGAGTAACCTGTAATGGACTGATTCTGTCGCAATTTAGACAAGAAAGGTTCTAGTGCTAGATTGAAAAGAAAAGGAGATAGAGGACAGCCCTGTCTGACTCCTCTATGTAGAGTAAAATACGAAGATGTGAGACCATTAGCAGAAATAGCGGCCTTAGGGCATGAGTATAGCAAAGCGATCATGGAGGTGATTTTGGGCCAAAACCAAACCATTTTAATGTCTGAAAAATGAAGGGCCAATATACTCTATCAAAGGCCTTCTCAGCATCAAGGGCTATGGCAGCAAGGGGCTCTGCAAGATTTGGCGACTTGGAAATGACGTCAAAAAACAAACGGGTATTATCATTTATTGAACGACCTTTAACAAAGCCCGATTGCTCCTTACCCAAAAGTTGGGGCAGAAAAGAATCCAGTCTAAGGGCTAATGATTTCGAGAAGATTTTATAATCTATGTTGACTAGGAGATGGGTCTATAATTTTTGCAATAGTGTAAATCTTTACCCTCCTTTGGGATAAGACAAATTAAGGCTTCTAAAAAGTACCAGATGAATTGCCAGAAGAAAGAAAAGAGGATATTAAGGTGTGTAATTTGGGTATGATTATTTGAGAAAAGTGTAAAAAGAATTCGACAGTGAAACCATCAGGACCGGGGCTTTATCTTTCTTGAGAGAGTTAAGAGCACTAAGTAGGTTGTTTGAGGTCAAGTCTGATTCAAGAAAGTCAAGGTTTAAAGGTGTAGTTGGGCATTTCTGGATCGAAGAGAGATAAAGGGAGATATCCTCTTCATTGGGGTGATATTCAGGAGTATAGAGCTGTTCATAAAATTTAACAAACTCTTGTAAGATGTCAACATCTTTGTATATAGAAGTATTAGTGTCTGACATTATGGAATCAATGTGAAGCTTGTTTTGTTTAGTCTTTAGATAATTAGCTAATAATTTACCAGATTTATTCTGTCCCCCATAGAATTTAGCACTAGTTTTTAAAAGATACAAAGATGCAGCATCTGTTGTGTCCTTATTGTATTGGATCTTGGCATTAATAAGGTCTGTCAAGCAGTCCTTTGATTTGGAAGTGTAATAAGCATGTTCCAATTTTTTATCTTTACAAGGAGATCATTATTTAAAGCCCGTGTATTTTTCCGTTTATTAGAAGTGTATCTAATAATAAAGTCTCTAGCGGACGCCTTGAAAGCATCCCAAATTATATGGAAAGGCAAAGTGTCATCATTATTGAAGAGGAAATATTCATTAAAAAAGGAAAGAAAGGAAGTATTAAAGTGAGGGTCCAAAAGCAAAGTATTATTAAATCGCCATCTTCTGGGAGTACGGTGAATAAGGCAGTAAATCTAACAGGATGGAAACAGGGCGTGGTCGGAAATGAGAATAGGGCCTATGTCTGCAGATATGAGTGATTGAGAGATATTATGTGATGTAAATAAGTAATCGATTCTTGATTGGGTTTGATGAGGTGCGGAGTAAAAGTAAATTCTTGTGAGGACGGGTTACATAGTCTCCAAGCGTCAGCTAGATGAGAGTGTTTAATAGTTTGCGTGAAGGTTTTATGAGCCCTGGAGGGAATGAAGGGTACTGTGGATTTGCGATCAAGGAAGGGATCAAAAACTTGGTTACAGTCACCAGCTAGGATCACATTAGTAGAGAAATTATGGGAAATTAAATGTTGTAAATGAGACCAAAGGGAGCATCACCAGAGGTAGGTGCATAAATATTAAAGAAAGAGATTGGGATACCATCAATCTCTAACCTAGTGAACAACCATCTACCCTCTTCATCCCTTTCTTGTGCAGTAAGGGTAGTCCGCAATGATTTGTGAATCAATGTAATAACACCATTGCGTTTGCCATCACCAGGGGAAAAGAATAGTTCACCAACCCAGTTCTTCTTGAGCTTTAAAGATTCAGATTCAGTAAGATGAGTTTCTTGTAACAAAACAATTTTAGCGTCTAACTTAGATAAATAGGCTAAAACCCGTTGCCTCTTGATAGGGGAATTTAAACCTTTAACATTCCATGTGATAATTTTTAAAGCCATAAATCAAGGGGAAAAAATAAATAAGATGAGCCATTTATAATGCAAATTCCAGACACATATAAATAAGATGCCATTAAAAGCATATAAAATTTGAAACTTAAGAAAATGAAGGAAGAATAAACAAGATGGGAGAGAAAGAATGGATAAGTGTAGATAGTAGATCCCAAGAAAGGTGAAAGAATGTTTAAGCAACAAAAGAAATAGCCAACTTGACAGAGGAAAAGAGGGATGAAGAGGAGAAAGAAAAGAAGATAGAGGAACAGAAATATTGCATAATACAATAAAGAAGACACAATGAACATACTTACAGATAGTCCAAAACACATATAAGGTGGGGGAAAAGGGGCCACATGAAGGAGTGACGACGCCAGACTTCAAGCGAGGAGAGAGGGCGAGAGACGACGGGCGAAACAACACATGAGAAATCACATCATAGAAGCGGAACTTGCAAATAGGAGAACGAAGAGGAAAATGGTAAACAAATCAACCTAAACCAAAGATTGAGATCATCAACTATAGTCAGAACAGGAACAATTAGGAACAGCTGACAATATCTATAGCATTTATGCAAAAATCTAATGATCAAATAAGAGTTCGATCAAAACATAACAGCAACATCTATTTTTTGATTGGTGAGGGCGATGCAGAGGTGTCCATAGAATCAGCGTGGCAAAAGTTGAGAAAACTCTTCAATCTTAGAGGATCTTCATATGTGGTAGTCTTGTTATTGAGAGTAACTTTAAAGAGGCAAGGATGAAAAAGGCCATATCGGGCTCCAATAGACCGAAGCTGGGGTCTCATTGCTAAAAGTCTCTTCGTCGGTCCGCAGTAGGCTTTGAGTAATCCTGGGAGAAAAACAAAGCATTGCCAGCCCAAGAAATGCGACCTGCCGCTCTGGCTGCCGCTAGAATCTTGAGTAGATCAGTGTACTCTAGAAAATATAAGATAACTCCTCTCGGTTTTCTCATATTGGTAGAAGACGATGTAGAAGGAGGACCCAACCGATGAGCTCGTTGGATGTTTAATTGGGTGTCGTGTGATAAGTTAAGAACTTTGGGCAAGAATGACTTGAAAAAGTTTATAGGGTCAGTACCTTCCGAACCCTCCGATAGTCCATAAATACGAAGGTTGTTCCTTCTGTTTCTATTTTCCAAGTTTTCAACTTGTTTTTGGAGTGACAGCACTTGAGAGCAAAGAGCATCAGTCTTACCGCCTGCAGAGGTCAGAGATTCGAGATTCTGTTCTACTGTAGTAACTCTGTCTTCCAGGCTAGACCATCTTTCTGTTAGGGTTTGTATTTGAGAGTTAGTCTCCTCAACAAATGGGCGAAGAGCTCTGATTTCCTCAAGTAATAAGTCCAGAGAGACAGAAGATGCTTGCTTAGGAGGGGAAGGAGGGTCCTTCTTTAGGCGTTTGCTTGGTGTTTTGTTCGTGCCAGAGGGAGTCACCATAGTGGAGGCTGTGACGCTCTTGGGCGAAGCATTCGTCGAGTCTTCCATGACAGCACAGCGTGGACGAGACTTAGAGTGCGTTAAAGATTTGTGAACCAGAGACGATGGAAGTGTAACAACTTTGAGTATTTTGCCCATCCAGCTATGTTCGGGAGGAAAAGACTATGGACACCTCCACACCTCTATGTATATTATAAGCGACAATAACACCTCATGTAATAAAATGAGGGAAGGAGAGGTGTTTGCTAGGTAAAAGAACAAGGTGGCATTTGTTAGCAACCCTTCCTGTCAGCCTCAGCAAAAAATAAGTTTGAGCGTGGGTCAAAGAGTCAGCAACATATTGATATAGCTATCAATGACCTATAATTAACATGAAGAGGATGTAATCAGGTTGCAGCAGCCTTCCAAGGAGTTGAAGGTATGAAAACATGAGCAGAGAGCATAGTATTGTAAGTCATTCCTTCAAGAGGTAAAGAACTTCCAGACATTCAGTAGAGTACAGCATCATTTAAATGGGGTATTCATATTGATATCCTTGCGCTGTGCAGAAAGTAAAATGGCGGCTATTCCTGTGAGAGAATATACCGACCTCAATTAGTATTAAAAAAAAAGGAGGATACACAGGAACTCATAGCGCCTACTTCGCTCTCCTCAACATTCCAGTAGCGCGCTAAACAGGTCTGCGATATTCTCAATGCCCTCAATGCAGAGCCCATTAGATGTGTGTATAATTCTCCTCACATCGGTGGAGACAAAATGGCGGCCGAAAATCAGTGAGGAGCGTTCGCCGCTGTCAAGGTAAATAATGTCTCTTACGCTACATTTCGCCAAAAGAAGAGTATACCAACGGGCTCCGCTACATTTCCGATAGCTGCGCTGAGCCTTTGGGAAGCCGCACAGTCAGTCTGCCGCCCGTCGAAACCGCAAGTCCCTCCGTCGACTCGGGAGAGTCAAGCGCCGGCGGCCATCCTTCTCGGGCGCTAGCCACGCCCCCAGTAGTGGGCCTCTTAAGTAGTGGAAATTAAGCGAGCTATTGCCCAGAGTCACATGGTGCTGAGCTGAGCTGCCGCCGGAGCCGGGGATCGAACCGTGAGCCCTGTGCTCCGAAGTCAGCTGCCCTGGCCGCTGCACCACACCTTTCTGTCTGTCTGAGCTCTGTCTGCCTGAGCTCTGTCCTGACCATCTGCCTGATGAGTTCTGTCCTGTCCAACTGCCTGTCTGCCTGAGCTCTGTCTGCCTGGGCTCTGTCCTGCCCATCTGCCTGAGCTCTGTACTGTCCATCTGCCTGTCTGAGCTCTGTCTTGTCCATCTGCCTGCCTGGGCTCTGTCCTGTCCATCTGCCTGCCTGAGCTCTGTCTGCCGGATCTCTGTCCTGTCCATCTTGCTGCCTGAGCTCTGTTCTGTCCATTTGCCTGCCTGAGCTCTGTCCTGTCCATCTGCCTGCCTTGCACCCTGGGGTCTCCCACAAGATTCCCTGTTAGCTACAATTTGCTTTCTCACAAAATGGGTTAATTAAGTTTGCTTTAAAATGAGCTATTTGCCCTCCTCTTTTCAAAATATTCTTGAGGGGAGAACACCACAAACCCCCATATATCAATCGAAACACACACACACTTCTGTGTGTGCAGGGCTTTAAGTGGGATGAAAAACTGGGGGTCTCTCGTAGGGGCAGCCGATGTAATTATGAGCGTGGCTTAAAACTGTTAAGCTAAAAATCTGTACTTAGCATAGTGTGCTGCCCCACTGGTATTGTGCTTCTTCTGTCATTGCCTCCAGATATATAATACGAGTGACATTAAACCTACAACCAGCCAGGACTATAGGCTTTGTCAATGGTTGTAAGTTGCATAAGATAAATAAGAACAAACTGCAGCATTTTCATTATTATATACAATGAAAACATAGGTGGTTCAGAGATGTGTTACAGGTGGGAAACACTTAGAGGGCCTGTTTCCATTGGTTGTATGTGCTTGGCTTGGGGGCCATTTTGCAAGCAGACCAGTTTTAGGATTGGGCACATTTTTGATTTGATTCTAATGTTTTCTTCACACTTGTGCTTTATAATGCTATATTTGGATCCCCCTTTCTTTCAACAATTTGCAGTAAATATGTGGTGTAAAACCCACCATTTGAATCCATTTTTTCATATGCCTGATCATTTTCATGACAGTGTCAGCAGTTGTTACTTCCTGCATCGAAGCTTGATTTAGATCTACTAATCCATTTTTTTCAAAATTTGGGTGCGGGGGGAGAACCCCCCTGCACCCTGCAGTTCGGGCTTGCTCGCTTCGCTCGCTCGCTTACTACATTAGGGTACAACATTTTTCACCCCCACCACTTTCTAAATCCACCAGCCGCCACTGCTTACAATAACATTAGGGGATGTTGCTGGCCTCAAAGGCATCATGGCAAGCAATAACGCACTAGCCTACCTGGAGAAGAGTGACATTTTGTCTCTCCAAGAGACCTGGGCCCTTTCATAATTAACCTTGCATGGATATTATGAAATCTTTAAGTTGGCATCACGACTCAGCCTCTTTGCCATTCTTAAGGAGTCCTATCTATTTTCACCAAACACATCAGCAAGTTAAAGGCCACCTAAATTAACCTTAGCTCCCTAATTCAGTAAGCAGCCTCTATCACAGGCATAAAACACAATTACAAATGTATAGCCTTGGTGCTCCTAAATTGCTCTTTCAATGCTCAAAACAATTCTAAGGTGACCATTACAGAAGACTTATGTGACAGCTTTGAGAGCCTCTTGATGGACTTTCCAAGCCTTGAAATCCTGCTTGTGGGTGCCCTTAATGTTCGGGCACTGGGGAACACAGGTGAAACCATCCCCCTATCCAAAGAGGAGAGAAAGATGCAAGATTTCCTGATGACTTACAAACTGACTTTGGCACAACAGCTTGAGGTACAAGCTCGGAGGCCGTTTGCCCCCACCTTCAAAGGCGTCTTGACAATTGCCTAAGTCTTTATGACAGAGCTCTTAGTGGAGCAGCTTGTTAATTTTGAGATAGCCATCAGATCAGAAAGGGACCATAATCCACTGAGGTCAATTTTGGAGTTAAGATCATCCGCAGTGCAAAGAAGTAATACCGTGGGTTGTTCAACCAGGGCTGAATCAATAAACCTCATGAGGAGAATAAAGTGGAGACCACAACAAAACTCAATGGTCACTACCTGGTTTGGAAAGCAGGATATTGAGTAAAATTAAAAGTGCCCACCATCCGAGCATCAGGCATGGGATAGTCTTTTAGAAGATTTAAAAGCCTGCTTGGTACGCCAAATATCCAGGCTCTTTACCAAGGAATGGCATGCGAGGGAGGACACAAATTCATTATAAACTGTACCATCATTTCCACCAGAAGATATTTACATAAGGTTCAGCAAGAAAACACACTAAACCCCACAGCATGGTCCACCACAGTGTTTAAGTATATATATGAATGCTGCACAAAAAAACAGTACAGGAGCAAAAGAATGTCATGGATCGAAAGGAATAGTATAACATCTTCCTTATGCTAAATGAAACAAAAAACAGGCCAGTTTTCGGGAACATGTCAACAAATTAAAATACAGTAAAATCACAGGGGAAAACAGAGTCTCGGACGGGGCCTGGGTAAGGCATGTGAAACAATTATATACAGACCTGATCCTTGCGCCCCTTCACACTGCATTGTCAGCAGCGGTAGATCTAAATCAAGCTTCAATGCAGGAAGTAACAACTGCTGACACTGTCATGAAAATGATCAGGCATATGAAAAAAGATGGAGCACCTGGCCCAAGTGGCCTTCCAGCCAGTATGTTTAAAGGTGCCCCGGAAGCGTAGTCCAGGTTGTGAAACCCTCTCTTCAATCACTCCTATTTAACAGCAATGGTACCAGATGCCTGGGGGGCGGGGGGCGGGATCTATTCTGTGCCATAAGAAACGGGACTAGACCAAAGCTTTAAACTACTGCCTAATTGCAATTTTGGATCTGGAGACTAGAGTCTATGCTCACGCCTTACTTAAATATTTAGAGGCATGGATTCTAGAGCATGTAATCCTGCCTTATTCAGTCATGTTTCCGGGCAGCTAAATCTACAGTGGATGACATTGCACTGCTATCATTTTTGAGATATCAAGTGATACAAAGAAATCAGCTACCACTTTTGAACTGTCAAAGGCTGTAATGTCATTGTATATGGGACATGGGTCAGCATGAAAACAGGAGCCAGCACTGTCACATCCAAAATAAACACCTCCTGTGGCTTAAAGCGGGGTGAGTTCTCACACCTGTCCTTTTCAATCCATATGCAGCCGATTTGAGAAAGTCAATGGAGGATGGTTGCTTTGTACCCCCAAGCTCAGGACTACTAAACTCCATATCATCCAATATGAGGATGACATTGTGATAATGGACCACACCATGGCAGGTCTCCAATGAGCATAGAAATGCCCTAAAAACCTATAATGGCAAAAATCACCTCAAGGCAAATCAAGATAAGACAAAAGTCCTCGTTTTTCAGAAGATACTGAAATAAGAAGTATGTTACCTGGCACTTGGGTAGTATGACAATTACCACCATGAAAAACAAATATCTGGGAGTATGGTTTGCAGAAAATGCTAAACTCATGCATGTGAAAATTTTGAGAAAGAAAGGAGCAGCAATCACCTGTGGGATCATCCAAATTAACTCAATCCTTAGTAGTCCATCAGCTGCCCCTATACACAGGGTCACACATGCAACACTTCTTCCAGCCCTGATGTATTGGCAGCAGGCTTATCCAAGAGCCTTTGCACTTGTCTTGGAGTACATCCATTGTATTGCCTATAACAAAATATTTCAATTGGCATGTTATATTCAACGGTCAAGATTAAGACTGGAATTTGTCTTGGCTAATCAGTCCGTAGGCTGTAAAGAGGCCTTATTAAAATATTATATAAGGATCACGAATGTCCCAGCTAATTGACTAAAGGCACAATTGAAATTTATCTTCGAGACCTTGGATAATCCATGGCATCATTATCCGCAGTGCACTATTGTGTCTCTTCAAATAAAGTAAATAACTTTAAGGAACATGGATATAACCTACACAGCCTGGAAGAAAGTAATAAACAGACAACTGAGGGAAATATCAAGGGACCAGGATTTGAGGCTAATAAATAACTTGGCATCCATACATCGCTTGAACAGCTCTTATTTGGTGGGGAGGACACAACCATACCTTCTGTAAGCTGTAAATAAGCAGGCCCGTAGGAAGATCCTGTACATGTGGCTTTTAGGATTACCAGTGAAAGACTTTAACCCCGCCTGGGCAGGCCACGAAGGAGCCTGAGAATGTAGGCTGTGCAGCTACAGACATGAATGATGATTGCACCTGCTGTGCTGCTGCCCCAAATTAGGCATACCTAGGAGGCTATTGTTGAAGTCTACTTTTTTGGCCCATGGGGTACACACGTGTCAGGATGCATCCACGCTCTGCTTTACGCATTCTGTTCCATTGGTCCTGTTGAGATACGGGCAATTTGTTGATGAGGTCAGGTCCCTACTTTGCCCACAATCTGACGGCATTACTAGCCAAAAGAAAGCCCAAAAGCTGATTACTCATTATTTCACTTAAAGGGGACTGATCAATTGGACCAGGGCTGATGGGCAAAGTAAGCTGTAAACAGTCGAGTCCACAGAAATACACAGCTTTATCCTGTACTCTAAGCAGAAAATGGACAACGTGTAGCCTAGTCTGATTGGTTGGGCTGCTGGAGTACAATGTGACTAATTGTGTAATGGTGGGATATAAGTAAGCATTAGTGTGGTTACTAGCAGTGATGCAAATAGAAAACCAAGCACCACCGCTATCCTACCTGGCTTAGAGGCCTTTGGCTGACAGAATGTGATTTTAGCTTGATAAAACATTACATTTTATATAACCCTATTGAAATAGTACTTATGGTTTTTAAAAAGGCATTACGGCGATGCTGGTTCATACCTTAATACTTTAGGGATGGCTTTTAGTAACACATGGGGGCATATTCTCAAGGACTAATCGCCGAATCATCGGCACTTTAGCGCTGCAAAAGTGGCGACAGATCCATCGCCCCATTCCCAAGCTGGTGCAAACTGCCGACATCGCCAGTTTTCCAGCGATAGCTGCCGCAAAAAACATCGCCACGGATGAGAGCGACAACTAACACTAATGATATGCAGAGTAGGCGTTCCAGTGCAAAAACACACGAAAACACCACTCCGCGATATTCTCAACGACCAGCCAGATCTGCGATGCGATCCAAAAACAGGCGATAAGGCGCGTTAGCAGCAGGGACTTAACACCTGCCTTTTACTGGTGCAAAGCAGGACGACAACCTGCAGCATGAAAGGGAGCCCAGCCCAGAGCCACATCTGAAGACCAACACATGTCATGGAGCCACTGACCATGCAGCATGGAGACCCAAGAGGGCCACAACAGCCACCGCCACCACCCCCAGGCACCCCCCCTGGGCTACCACCGAGGCAGCGCAGAACAAGACAGCTGACCTCCCGAAAACGGCATGGCCCCTCAGCCACACAATTGCAGAATGTGGGGAGAGGTGGGAACCAAGTATGTGCGAAGGAGGCAAGTGACCCATCAATAAGAATGTACACAATGCCAAGTGTGGCGGTGATGTACTGGACTGACTTCAGTATGCAGAGCACAGACATGTCCATGTGGACATATACTGATGTGTGTAGTGTTGTGGACAGTGGACGCAACCATGCCACCACAGGCAGTGGGGAAGACCCCGGTCATGTAGCTGTGTCGCCCCCCCTGTAAGCGTAAGCGGAGTGGTCTGGGCCGGCACACGCCAACTTAAACACACTATAAGGAGTAGGGAGTGAACGCACGTGGTGTTGTGATATAATGTCGAAACGTGCTGTGTGTTTTAATACTGCCCTCACTCACACCGAAGTGTGACATGCTTCATCACATGCTTGGCAGTTCGGGCTGGACTGTTCCCATGAGGCACAGGGTCAGACTGATTTGCATATGGCCATGTCTGAACTGGGGTGGTGGAGTGAGCTAAAGAATGATGATGGATTAAACCCAGATCAGTTGACTGGGGTGAGTGTTTGATTTGCTCTAACGCTCCGTCCATCATCCCCTTTGGTATCGCTTTGTTCGCCCTAAGTTGGCGGGGTATGCCCAGACGTGGGTCCCTTGCTCACTTTGCCACTGGATTCAAGATAGCCTGGCTGATGAGGGTTTTGAACCCGAAACCGGTCCCAGGATGCTTGTTTCCGGTCCAGGGAAGACATGGCTTGGCAGTTCGGGCTGGACTGTTCCCATGAGGCACAGGGTCAGACTGATTTGCATATGGCCATGTCTGAACTGGGGTGGTGGAGTGAGCTAAAGAATGATGATGGATTAAACCCAGATCAGTTGACTGGGGGTGAGTGTTTGATTTGCTCTAACGCTCCGTCCATCATCCCCTTTGGTATCGCTTTGTTCGCCCTAAGTTGGCGGGGTATGCCCAGACGTGGGTCCCTTGCTCACTTTGCCACTGGATTCAAGATAGCCTGGCTGATGAGGGTTTTGAACCCGAAACCGGTCCCAGGATGCTTGTTTCCGGTCCAGGGAAGACATGGCTTGGCAGTTTGGGCTGGACTGTTCCCATGAGGCACAGGGTCAGACTGATTTGCATATGGCCATGTCTGAACTGGGGTGGTGGAGTGAGCTAAAGAATGATGATGGATTAAACCCAGATCAGTTGACTGGGGGTGAGGTTTGATTTGCTCTAACGCTCCGTCCATCATCCCCTTTGGTATCGCTTTGTTCGCCCTAAGTTGGCGGGGTATGCCCAGACGTGGGTCCCTTGCTCACTTTGCCACTGGATTCAAGATAGCCTGGCTGATGAGGGTTTTGAACCCGAAACCGGTCCCAGGATGCTTGTTTCCGGTCCAGGGAAAACATGGCTTGGCAGTTCGGGCTGGACTGTTCCCATGAGGCACAGGGTCAGACTGATTTGCATATGGCCATGTCTGAACTGGGGTGGTGGAGTGAGCTAAAGAATGATGATGGATTAAACCCAGATCAGTTGACTGGGGGTGAGTGTTTGATTTGCTCTAATGCTCCGTCCATCATCCCCTTTGGTATCGCTTTGTTCGCCCTAAGTTGGCGGGGTATGCCCAGACGTGGGTCCCTTGCTCACTTTGCCACTGGATTCAAGATAGCCTGGCTGATGAGGGTTTTGAACCCGAAACCGGTCCCAGGATGCTTGTTTCCGGTCCAGGGAAGACATGGCTTGGCAGTTCGGGCTGGACTGTTCCCATGAGGCACAGGGTCAGACTGATTTGCATATGGCCATGTCTGAACTGGGGTGGTGGAGTGAGCTAAAGAATGATGATGGATTAAACCCAGATCAGTTGACTGGGGGTGAGTGTTTGATTTGCTCTAACGCTCCGTCCATCATCCCCTTTGGTATCGCTTTGTTCGCCCTAAGTTGGCGGGGTATGCCCAGACGTGGGTCCCTTGCTCACTTTGCCACTGGATTCAAGATAGCCTGGCTGATGAGGGTTTTGAACCCGAAACCGGTCCCAGGATGCTTGTTTCCGGTCCAGGAAAACATGGCTTGGCAGTTCGGGCTGGACTGTTCCCATGAGGCACAGGGGTTAGACTGATTTGCATATGGCCATGTCTGAACTGGGGTGGTGAAGTGAGCTAAAGAATGATGATGGATTAAACCCAGATCAGTTGACTGGGGGTGAGTGTTTGATTTGCTCTAACGCTCCGTCCATCATCCCCTTTGGTATCGCTTTGTTCGCCCTAAGTTGGCGGGGTATGCCCAGACGTGGGTCCCTTGCTCACTTTGCCACTGGATTCAAGATAGCCTGGCTGATGAGGGTTTTGAACCCGAAACCGGTCCCAGGATGCTTGTTTCCGGTCCAGGGAAGACATGGCTTGGCAGTTCGGGCTGGACTGTTCCCATGAGGCACAGGGTCAGACTGATTTGCATATGGGCATGTCTGAACTGGGGTGGTGGAGTGAGCTAAAGAATGATGATGGATTAAACCCAGATCAGTTGACTGGGGGTGAGTGTTTGATTTGCTCTAACGCTCCGTCCATCATCCCCTTTGGTATCGCTTTGTTCGCCCTAAGTTGGCGGGGTATGCCCAGACGTGGGTCCCTTGCTCACTTTGCCACTGGATTCAAGATAGCCTGGCTGATGAGGGTTTTGAACCCGAAACCGGTCCCAGGATGCTTGTTTCCGGTCCAGGGAAGACATGGCTTGGCAGTTCGGGCTGGACTGTTCCCATGAGGCACAGGGTCAGACTGATTTGCATATGGCCATGTCTGAACTGGGGTGGTGGAGTGAGCTAAAGAATGATGATGGATTAAACCCAGATCAGTTGACTGGGGGTGAGTGTTTGATTTGCTCTAACGCTCCGTCCATCATCCCCTTTGGTATAGCTTTGTTCGCCCTAAGTTGGCAGGGTATGCCCAGACGTGGGTCCCTTGCTCACTTTGCCACTGGATTCAAGATAGCCTGGCTGATGAGGGTTTTGAACCCGAAACCGGTCCCAGGATGCTTGTTTCCGGTCCAGGGAAGACATGGCTTGGCAGTTCGGGCTGGACTGTTCCCATGAGGCACAGGGTCAGACTGATTTGCATATGGCCATGTCTGAACTGGGGTGGTGGAGTGAGCTAAAGAATGATGATGGATTAAACCCAGATCAGTTGACTGGGGGTGAGGTTTGATTTGCTCTAACGCTCCGTCCATCATCCCCTTTGGTATCGCTTTGTTCGCCCTACGTTGGCGGGGTATGCCCAGACGTGGGTCCCTTGCTCACTTTGCCACTGGATTCAAGATAGCTTGGCTGATGAGGGTTTTGAACCCGAAACCGGTCCCAGGATGCTTGTTTCCGGTCCAGGGAAGACATGGCTTGGCAGTTCGGGCTGGACTGTTCCCATGAGGCACAGGGTCAGACTGATTTGCATATGGCCATGTCTGAACTGGGGTGGTGGAGTGAGCTAAAGAATGATGATGGATTAAACCCAGATCAGTTGACTGGGGGTGAGTGTTTGATTTGCTCTAACGCTCCGTCCATCATCCCCTTTGGTATCGCTTTGTTCGCCCTAAGTTGGCGGGGTATGCCCAGACGTGGGTCCCTTGCTCACTTTGCCACTGGATTCAAGATAGCCTGGCTGATGAGGGTTTTGAACCCGAAACCGGTCCCAGGATGCTTGTTTCCGGTCCAGGGAAAACATGGCTTGGCAGTTCGGGCTGGACTGTTCCCATGAGGCACAGGGTTAGACTGATTTGCATATGGCCATGTCTGAACTGGGGTGGTGAAGTGAGCTAAAGAATGATGATGGATTAAACCCAGATCAGTTGACTGGGGGTGAGTGTTTGATTTGCTCTAACGCTCCGTCCATCATCCCCTTTGGTATCGCTTTGTTCGCCCTAAGTTGGCGGGGTATGCCCAGACGTGGGTCCCTTGCTCACTTTGCCACTGGATTCAAGATAGCCTGGCTGATGAGGGTTTTGAACCCGAAACCGGTCCCAGGATGCTTGTTTCCGGTCCAGGGAAGACATGGCTTGGCAGTTCGGGCTGGACTGTTCCCATGAGGCACAGGGTCAGACTGATTTGCATATGGGCATGTCTGAACTGGGGTGGTGGAGTGAGCTAAAGAATGATGATGGATTAAACCCAGATCAGTTGACTGGGGGTGAGTGTTTGATTTGCTCTAACGCTCCGTCCATCATCCCCTTTGGTATCGCTTTGTTCGCCTAAGTTGGCGGGGTATGCCCAGACGTGGGTCCCTTGCTCACTTTGCCACTGGATTCAAGATAGCCTGGCTGATGAGGGTTTTGAACCCGAAACCGGTCCCAGGATGCTTGTTTCCGGTCCAGGGAAGACATGGCTTGGCAGTTCGGGCTGGACTGTTCCCATGAGGCACAGGGTCAGACTGATTTGCATATGGCCATGTCTGAACTGGGGTGGTGGAGTGAGCTAAAGAATGATGATGGATTAAACCCAGATCAGTTGACTGGGGGTGAGTGTTTGATTTGCTCTAACGCTCCGTCCATCATCCCCTTTGGTATCGCTTTGTTCGCCCTAAGTTGGCGGGGTATGCCCAGACGTGGGTCCCTTGCTCACTTTGCCACTGGATTCAAGATAGCCTGGCTGATGAGGGTTTTGAACCCGAAACCGGTCCCAGGATGCTTGTTTCCGGGCCAGGGAAGACATGGCTTGGCAGTTTGGGCTGGACTGTTCCCATGAGGCACAGGGTCAGACTGATTTGCATATGGCCATGTCTGAACTGGGGTGGTGGAGTGAGCTAAAGAATGATGATGGATTAAACCCAGATCAGTTGACTGGGGGTGAGTGTTTGATTTGCTCTAACGCTCCGTCCATCATCCCCTTTGGTATCGCTTTGTTCGCCCTAAGTTGGCGGGGTATGCCCAGACGTGGGTCCCTTGCTCACTTTGCCACTGGATTCAAGATAGCCTGGCTGATGAGGGTTTTGAACCCGAAACCGGTCCCAGGATGCTTGTTTCCGGTCCAGGGAAGACATGGCTTGGCAGTTCGGGCTGGACTGTTCCCATGAGGCACAGGGTCAGACTGATTTGCATATGGCCATGTCTGAACTGGGGTGGTGGAGTGAGCTAAAGAATGATGATGGATTAAACCCAGATCAGTTGACTGGGGGTGAGTGTTTGATTTGCTCTAACGCTCCGTCCATCATCCCCTTTGGTATCGCTTTGTTCGCCCTAAGTTGGCGGGGTATGCCCAGACGTGGGTCCCTTGCTCACTTTGCCACTGGATTCGAGATAGCCTGGCTGATGAGGGTTTTGAACCCGAAACCGGTCCCAGGATGCTTGTTTCCGGTCCAGGGAAGACATGGCTTGGCAGTTCGGGCTGGACTGTTCCCATGAGGCACAGGGTCAGACTGATTTACATATGGCCATGTCTGAACTGGGGTGGTGGAGTGAGCTAAAGAATGATGATGGATTAAACCCAGATCAGTTGACTGGGGGTGAGTGTTTGATTTGCTCTAACGCTCCGTCCATCATCCCCTTTGGTATCGCTTTGTTCGCCCTAAGTTGGCGGGGTATGCCCAGACGTGGGTCCCTTGCTCACTTTGCCACTGGATTCAAGATAGCCTGGCTGATGAGGGTTTTGAACCCGAAACCGGTCCCAGGATGCTTGTTTCCGGTCCAGGAAGATATGGCTTGGCAGTTCGGGCTGGACTGTTCCCATGAGGCACAGGGTCAGACTGATTTGCATATGGCCATGTCTGAACTGGGGTGGTGGAGTGAGCTAAAGAATGATGATGGATTAAACCCAGATCAGTTGACTGGGGGTGAGTGTTTGATTTGCTCTAACGCTCCGTCCATCATCCCCTTTGGTATCGCTTCATCATAGGGCTGCTTACAAAACACCCCGTCGCAGCCAACACCTGTGGTGGAGCAATAGGGTTGGGGAAAACACACACAACATTAAGAGAAAAAGAAAAAAACAGTATTTCCAAATTGTGACTGGGAACAGTGGAGGTGAAGGGGCAGTGTGGTTTGTGTTAAAACTAACTCGGAGGTATCCCTAAGTCTATTTTATTCCTGGATCCTCCGGTCAGGATTAAAAACGTGAAGGATGGTGGTGCTAGGGAGTTACGATGTGCCCCTTACACCCCTCCTTACTGCCCGGTGGTCAACATGCTTCGGCCTTTTCAATGTGCCCAATCTTATGGTCACGTCGGCCTTCTTCAGGACACTCCCGGTCCCAGTACCTGTAGTTACACCCAATCCTCCAATCGAGGTTGTAGGTGTATTGTATCCTAGATCTTACTCTGAGGATTTTCCCACGAGAGATTCCTTGGGTTATACGAGTTTACCCCTAAGTCAAGCTCAAAATGGCGGTGGGCCAGGAGAGACCCCTTGTAGTCACACTTACATCAAAGGTGGTGCTCCTCCTTGTATTCAGTGCTCGCCTCCTCCGCCGGGGTGTTTTGTAAGCAGCCCTATGATGAAGCATGTCACACTTCGGTGTGAGTGAGGGCAGTATTAAAACACACAGCACGTTTCCACATTATATCACAACACCACGTGCGTTCACTCCCTACTCCTTATAGTGTGTTTAAGTATTTGATTGGGGGTTCGGAGTAGGTGAGCACCGTACCCTCTCCCCTTCTTTTGTGTGGGACCGGCGTACACCAAGCCAGCGTAGGGGTGTGAAGGATTTGCCCGGGGCTCTGGGCGTGGTTCAGTCCTGGCCTGGACAAGGAAGTAACTAATGAGTATGTCACTGTTGTAGTGTCGGCGCCACCCAGTCCGCAATCGACAATGTTGCAATGTAGCATGCACCCAGAGGGCAGGATCACACGAAGGGGGAAATGAAGGAGCGCAAGACCGCTCGGGGTCTTGGCTCATACATGCCAAGTGTTGCGTGCATCTGTATTGCCGCAGCATGAGCCAAATGCCTAGCCTTAATCGCAGCGCGAGTTCAGCCAAGCACGAACCCTACATCTGTGTCCGCCCTATCCTTCCCACAGGCCTACACTCACGTGGCCGCCCACCTTCAACGGCCAACATCACAGTGTCGTTGTCAGGCTTGTGGACATGCGCAGACAGGCATGACAATGGTATGCCGTAGGAGTGCAAGTGATGCAACCGCGCAGCGCACACAGGTAAATTGGCTCGGGGGGAGGGAGGAGCAGCTGTGAGGCAACGTAACACACAGTGATGCCGCTCATTTGCCACATGCAAGACATGTCAAACATGAATCCCACAGTTGCACACATCTCACCCCACCCCCAACAAGCCACTTCACATTTCCTGAATGCAAGCAGATGAGAAACTAACAACAGGGATGAAAGCTCCTTTGTCTGGACTATCAGGCGGAAGCACATCTGCACCTCTGACCTCGGAATTGCATGTGCCTGGCACCCCCTGACACTTACTAGAGCAGCTGATGATGACTTCCACACTACGCGCAGCCCGACGAAAGACCAACGTATACACACCACACACACAGAAGTCCTTGCCTGAAGTTATCTTGCATGGAATGGCCTTCACACTTACTCCCACACCATCCCAGTTGTACAACCGTTGCACACTAAAACAACCCATTGATCCAAGCTGTGGCATTTCATTCACAGAACTGGCGCAGGTCAGAACAGTGCCACTACAACCAGAGCCACTGACGCAATGGCAGAACATCCCAGACACTTGCACAACCCCTGTCAGGTGGAACTGTACCGTGCAAGTATGCTGCGTTTACTGGGGGCACTGCCATTGGCAGTGCTGTAGATCAGTTACCGGCTAAGCTTCCACCTTGCCAACGTCACCTGCGTTCAGCCTGTGTTGCATTGTCGATCGTGCATATCCGAGTGGCCCATGGATGTCTGCCTATCCAACAGGACGGTAGCTGAACTGGATCTTGACATGTGTGTGCGCCCCCTGTTGGCCCACGACCAGGAGTGTCACCGTGATACCCGTTTATGGGATGCCTTGATACTTGGCATGCATGCTGGCAGCTGGACCTGGGAGATTGCACAACTCCTCGTGTGCAGTGACCACATTGAACCGCTCCCCTATTGGGCTGTAGTGCTAATTGGTGAAAGGGGGTAGACGCAGCACATCTGTCCGGACCTGCTAATGGATCACCTCGCTGTCCTGTTTGATGAAGTCGACAACGACCTCATGTTGGAAATGATAGCCTACGGAGCTGCAATCGCTATCATGGACGAGTAACTACGTACCTGCAGCCACAACAGATTGGAACCCATTGCACATGTCCCAACACCTTGTTGCATCTTGGAGATCTGGTCACATATCCCACGACAACAGTGGACATGGTTGCATTCGCCTGGACTCCGAATACATGAGCGGACAACAACGCGGGTTGACACACACCTGTGAAGGGTGAGGCACTCCCCCGGAGTGGACTGCGGCGCTTGGCAACGTTCCTCATATTTCTGGCATACTGCTGCATTGTTCTGCATGTTGTGGCACTTCTCTTGCCCATACTGACACGCATATGCTAATAAAGGCTACACACCTTCACTTGTATTCAACTGTGATGAGTGTTGATTTGAATGACAGTGTGTGTCTCACTGCCTATCTGGGTCACGGCCAGACATGCGCATTGGTAGCATTACCCAGGGAGTATTTTTTTGTGGAATCACTGTCCATACATTCATCCATACTGTCATACTTGATTGGTCATAGCCACGACACATCTGTGTGAATCAGAATGTTTTTTTCGCATTCAGTGGAGTGTTGAAGCTGGAGCAGTACAGGGCCATGTACACCCCACTTTACATTGTTGCCCCGTGGAGGGCCAGCCAGAGTCCATTAGGGATTGACAAGTTCATCGGAAGAGGCAGACTTCAGTCCGCAGTGTGATTGCTGTGTCATTGGTAACCAAACCAAATATGGCAGTCCATGTCGAGGTCCAAGGTGAGTGTCGCTGAGGGTATTGGGGGACAGTGGAAGGTGTTGATCCAGGGCATGATGCAGAGGGCAGTACCAAGCTGAAACAGGCCATATGGCGGAGATGAATGCTACCACTTCATTCTTACCACAGTGCCAGATCCATCATCATCTTCGTCCTCTGATGTGTCAGGTGCCTCACATGTGGGTGGTGGTGTTTAGTCTGCATCACTGTGTGGCACTGACACTTCAGGGGGCGGAGATATGGATGGAGTAGTAGCAGCAGCATTCATCCGCACCAGGCCTTGTGGCGGCAATGCCATGACAAGGATCTGCAGGGCATGGAAGATCACAGCTACATCTCGCTGGTGTGCAGCCGTGGCAAACATTCTTTCCGTCTGCAATCCCTCCATGTTCAACATGATCCTCCGCATGTGTCCCAACTCCCAGCTGGCATCGCTGGAGCCACTCTGACTGGACAGTTGTTCTTGGCTCAGAGTCATGACTCCAACGATGTCAGCCATGGATTGTTGGGAGCATGGAGCGGACAGTGGGTGTCCGTTAGGGACTGTAAGTGGTCCCTGATGGGAAGTAGACACCCACGTATGGCATCTAGTTTGGCTGACATGAGGTCGAACCCCCACCGCAGCTGATCAGCCATCTTCTCCTGGCACCCTAAAACACGGCGTTGGAATGCCATGTGTTGGTCGTGGGGGTCCTGGGAGACAGCAGTGGTGGTGGGTGCTTCCTTCTGTGTGGTCTGTGCAGGGGGTGGGGTCTCCTCGATGCAGCTGGGCTGCACTGCTCCAGGAGGTGGGGTGCCGAAGCTGTCCATGGGCTGTTGGAGGGCGTCGGTGTGGATGTTGGGGAGGTCCTCTTCATCGTCAGTGCTGAGTTGTTGTGTCTGCTCTGCAGGAGGTGTTGATTCTCCCTCTGCAATGTGAAGGGGAGATGCAGATTGACATTGTGTTCACATGTATGTTGACGCATTGGACAAGTTTACTTGCAGACTGCATGACAATGTACATTATGACTGTTTGTGAGGAGATGCCTATGTGATGCGGGACAGTTGACATTTCTACGCCATCAGGGATGTGAGGTTGTACTTGTATTGTCATCTCACAGTTTCCTGCTATGCCAAATGTGAATAGCCATTTTCTACACACAAGCGGCGGCAGTTGTGTCCTCTGTTCTGTTGTGAAAGTGTGGCAGTTTGTACCACATTGTTGAGGTGCTCTGGTTCTTATGTGTGTGTGCAGCATTGTGGGTGTGTTGCCCCTTCAGCTCTGATTTGGCTGGCCCTTATCCCTTTCAGGAGGTGTGCCTTTGACTTCTGTGATTATACAGTGCTGGGATGTTGCAGACTTGGGTAACTTGGGCTCTTGGTGGGAGTTGTGACTCTTGGGCATGGTTTGTCCGCAGATGTGCTATACTTAAATTTGCATGTGTGCCCATCTCACCCCGTCCCTGGTCATTACTCACCGTGTTGCTGTTGGCTCCGGTCATGTTGTGCAGTGTCCGGTCCCCCAACTCCTGCCACCGTCTCCCCAATGCTGACTCGGGTCACCATTCCCTCCATCTCATCCAGCTCCCTGTGTGTCGCTGGACTCCCTCCTCCAGTCTGCATTGCTGCTTTCTGGTTGGCTGCGGGTTTCAGCTTGGTTTTGCGCTTCACATCAGTCCAGCGCTTCTTGCAGTCGTCCACTTCCCTTCTCTTCACTCCGACTGCATTCACCTTGGCCAATATGGACTGCCATATTGTATTTTTATTTGCCAATGATACAGTGGAGGTGATGCACAGTTGGTGGTGGTGTTCTATGGCCTCCGTAATGGGGATCTGGTTTTCCTGCGTACTGTGAGGTGTCTTCCTCTTCTTCTTCTCCTTGCCCTTCCCTGACCCCGAGGTCCCAGGCTGGTCCTCCGTGGGGATTGTGGGGTTCTGGTTGTCCTCTGTACTCGCTCTGGCTACCTCCATGGTGCTGCGCAGTTGTTTGTGTTTTGTTTGTGTTTTTTGTTTGCGCTTTTGTGGTGGTTTTTCCCGCCTGACTTGTGGGACTTGCAGGCCTGGTGCTGCTTGTCGCTGTGGTTTTTTTTCGCAGTTGGGCCCATTGCAACTTTTTTCACGTTCGGCTTTGGATTTTTATCGCCGTCCCGGGGATTTTATGGCGGACATTTGAGGCGTTATCAGGTCACTATCGCATGTTACCGCCGTGTTGGGAATGGGGCGTTGACACAGAATTATTTTCCCGCGATGGACGGCGATATGTGAAATTGCGTTAATTCATTTTGGCGATGATTATCGCACGTTCTTGAGAATATCCCCCATTGTATTTTAACAATGCATTTTAATAATACATTTTATTAGTCCTTCTCAGAAGTAAAACCAATTCTGTTCTTGCAAGGTTTCCTACTCGCACAATTCCACTTTATTATCGTAAGGTCTATTTGTGGTAAATGTCACAAAACTGATGCTGTTTTCTATAAAACTTCAGGAGAATAGATGCTAAGAATTTTATCAAAACACTTGAAAACATATTCCATTAGTGCTTTTTTAAAGGTATATTGAACTATGTTTTATCACTATTAATGTATCTTATTGCATATGTCTGCATGATTGTTATGGGTTTTATTGAATAAAAAATAAAGATGTTTATGACTTTTAAGATTAACTTAGGAAAATATACCTTTAGATACATCAACCAAGATCACTGCAGACATTTGGAATATGAACCTTGCTGTTATACTTTTTCATCCCTGGTGTGGTCTGCCCCTAAACCTTTTAACTTCACCCCTCCTGTTTTCTGAATTTAGTTTTTTGGGGACTTGGGACTTTGTACTTTACCACTACTAAACAGTGCTAAAGTGCTAGCTCCCTAAAATATGGTACATTTGGCTTACACCGGGTTGGGATATTTAATTTACAATAACTCCCTAGTTTATGGTACTACATGTACCCAGGGCCTGTAAATTAAATCACAGTCATGGGCCTGGAGCACTCGTTGTGGCACCCACTAAAAAATGGTTGTAAGTGGGAAGATGGGCAAGATGGCGACTGCGTGAGACGGTCGCATAGCAGCTCCCTGACCTTGGATGCAATGCAACAATGCAGGAAGGCAGCATGATGGAGTAAAGGCACAAGAACCCCCGGAAAAAGAATCAAAGTATTGATGGGAACTGTATCGCCTTACTTACAGTTCTGCCCCGGTCCTAGCTGGTGTGAGCCTGCCATCTACCATGCGGAGCTGGTTTGGGCGCTACAATATCTGTGGAAGGCACTGGTGAGCAGTGAGGAGCACGGAGGCTGCCGAGGCAGTCAGGGGTGCCAGCGGCTGTATCCTCGACGAGAGATGGGACCGAAGATCCCTTTCGTGGGAGGCGCAAAAGGGAAGTCGCGGAGTGGTGTGGCGGCTGTTCCCTCTCTGAAATCAGGGACACCGCTGGACCCCCGCAGAGGCGCCGGAGCTGGAACGGTCACCGCTAGCCAGGCAAAAGGAGGCGGAAGGAGGCAGCCAGCAGGGAGGTCCGTGATCCGGACAGAGACCACAGAGGAGAGGAAGGGTAAAGGCGGGGCTCCGCCCCAGCAGCGTTCGATCGAGCCCTCTGTCTTTGAAATGCTGAGAGCCGCCACAGGAGGGAGTCGAAACACATATTGACAGGTGCAGCCACTAGACGAGCAAAGCCAAGTGGGACACTGCAAGTGATCAAATGGTACCAGATACAAGGAAAGAGGTAACTGTACTCCGTCCTCATTCTATGGAAGCAATGTCTGGGGGAGACTGTGGGGAACTGGTTGTTAGGTCTGGGGGCCATCCTCCAGGGCAGATGGGGGTAGTTGAGGAAGATACGCCTAGAGGAATGGATATTGAGCTCAATGCCCTACTTTCCCTGCAGGGAAGTGTGCAGTCAAAAAATCAGACTACTGCCTCAAACCATAGCAAACAAGACACTGAGGCCAATGATTGTTTCTTTTCCCTATCAGATGGGGTTTGGTGGAAGTCCGGATCAGACTCACTATGTGAATCTAGTGAGGATGTATCAGACACAGACAAAAATGATCCAACGGCCACAATGCGCAAAATGTCTAAAGGGGCAGGTCGATCTAACCCACATAAAAAAGATTTAAAATGGGAGTATTCAGGGGCAGAGCTGCTCTGTAGCACCACAACACCGCCCCCTCAAGACAACACCACTACCCCCGCAGCACCCCCAACCCTAGATACCGTCCTACAATGTATACTTTCCCACCGCGAGGAGTCTCGTCAGGACAGTAGGCAGGCACAGACAGCTATGCCGAAACTTCAAGGGGCAGTAAGGAAAGTGGCAAAGACTTGCTGCACAATTGGAGAATGCTTGACAACTCTTGAAACCAGAACAGAGGCTTTGGAGAACGACTTGGCGGAAACCCGAATACAAACCACGGCGCATGAGGCACAACTGATCAATATACAATGGAAGTTGGAGGACCAGGAAAATCGGCAGCGCCGCAATAATCTGTGGATTCCCGGAGTTCCGGACAGCAAAGAAGGATTGGATGTCCGGACTTATATGGTGGAAATATTGGCTAAAGCCTTCCCTGACTTGGAAGGCTGGAACTGGGTGCTGGAAGTACAGAGGGCACATTGGGTGCCATTTAACCTAAGACAACCAGTTAGGCCAGACACGAAACCCCGTGCCATTCTTGTTTACTTTGGCAATTTCCTTTTGCAGCAGACCATTTATGAGAAGGCTAGGCCAGAGGCAAAGCAGAATGGGGGAGACTTTTTCTTCTTTGTTAGGCCGGATTTCTGCCATTTTACGGTAGAGAGATGCTGGCGTTTGCGCCAGATGATCAAACCCTTCCAAGATAAGGGGAGACAAGCTTTTTTGTTAAATCCAGCCCGCCTTAAAGTAATCAAGGGCGACCAAACCTGGTTCTTTACCTCGGAGGTTAAGACCAAGAAGTACCTAGAGGGATGGGGGTCAAACCCTTAAACCCTTAGGCAAGTTAAAGCAGTAATGGGGACTAGTACGGACTACAAAACTACCAGGGAAGGATAGGATATTTATTATTCATGCCGTGCAGGAAGTTAGCCTTCCCCACATAGTTTCTCCTTCTCGTCTTTTTCTAGGCAGTACTGTCTGGACTGGGCTTTCCTTTGTATTAAGCTGCATAAAATAATGGAGGGAGTATTGGTCAGGGAGCAGCACTCATCACCACAGACTGAGGTCAGTTTGGAAGCCTATCAGTGTGGGTGGGTTAGGGTGGGGGAGGGTAGTAGGGTCACTGTGGAGAGGGGGGTCAGAGTGGAGGGGCAGTGTGGGGGGTAGAGACACACTGGGTGCTGGGTATGGGGGGAGGAGAGAATGAAATTGGAGAGAGTGCAAACTGAAGCTTGGAGGAAAAAAGCTAATCAGGAAAGGGGGAAAAGGGAGAGGACGAACAATGACAAGTGATTTGTATTATGTAAATGGGTAAAATAAGTATATGTTCAATTAATGTGGGGGGCCTAAATGATAAGATGAAACGTGTTAGGGTCGCAGAAGCCTCAAGAATGCAGAGAGCTGACATAATATACCAGCAAGAAACACATATTCCTTGGGGGAGACGGGACACCCTAACGATTAAAGGGTACACTCTTGCAGCATGCTCTACACAAACATCCTCTATAAGGGGGGTAGCAATTCACGTAAGGAATGGAATCGGCCCTGTTAAACGTGTGTTGGGGGATAAATGGGGAAGATGGGCTATTGTGTCACTACCCGTAGGACTGACAGTTTGTACTATATATGGGTCAAATCAGGATGACCCATAAATATTTAACGACCTAGAAATTGAGTTGGCATCATGGCCAGGCCCGCTAGTAGTATTTGGAGATATGAATATTAATTACGAGGTGAGCAGAGACCAAACACAAAAATATTTGGGAAGAAAGCCACAAGTGTATAAGGCTCTGTCCGCCTTAATGGCTAGTCATGATCTGGCTGATGTATGGGCTGCTAAATATCCTACTGACCCAGGATATACATATTTTTCATGCCCCCATAAAAAGTAGGTTAGGTTGGACTACTTTTTGGTCTCCTCCTCCATGCTCATGGCGGTAGGAATCAGGAAGCTACCTTAATTATTGTACGATCACAACCCGCTAATTATGGAGCTGGTATCACAAGGGGGGGCTCAGGCCAAATCTTAATGGACATTCGACAGAACACTACTTAATAATAAGTTATATGTGCAACATATTAGGCAGTGGATGGTACAATATTTTGACATGAACCGGTATAGTTCATCACGTGGCATGGTTTGGAATAGCTTCAAGGCGGGCCTTCGGGGTGAAACAATCAGTTTTGTAGGGAAAGCTAAGAAACAAGAAAAAGAGGAAATCAATGGTCTGATTGAAAGACTGGGAGTGTTAGAAAAAGAGCACACCCTAGCCATTAGGCAAAAACAAGAAGCTGCTGAGCTAACATTACGGCAGAAAACAGTGGTTACAAAAGCTGAAATCAGCAGCTATTATAGTAGGAAGGGGGGGCGGCAGGCTTTCAAGCATATAAAAATGAGAGCTATGAGTACGGGGAGTCAGTGGGTAAGCTGCTGGCCCTACATACTAAACAGAGGGCCGCCAGGAATAATATTACTGGGGTCAAAGGACAGGATGGGCGGCAAGTCACAGATTTAAAAGACATTATCAAGGTTTTTGAGAGATTCTATCAGGACCTATAGCGGCATGACAATCTTGACCCTTTCACCTCTGACGAGACTGAAAGGATTATGGGGGATCAACGGAGGGTTGATGAGGAAACAAGGCAGGAGCTGGAAAGGGACATAACAATTGAAGAGGTCCAACAGGCTCTACACTCTATGGCCTCAGGGAAAGCAGCAGGTCCTGATAGAATTCCTCTGGAACTTTACAAGGCAATTCAGGTAGAGATTGCTCCCCTACTTCTGGACTTCTTTCTTGGAGTGCAATATAGTGGGGTCCCCCCAGAATCCTGGCAGGGAGCAGATATAGCCGTCTTTTTAAAAAAGGGGAAGCCCTCAGACAACCCTGCATCCTATCGGCCTATATCCCTCATGAATGTAGATGCCAAGCTCTATTCCAAAATCTTAGCCACTCGGTTAGGGAGGATCATAGCCCATCTTGTCTCACCATGGCAACATGGGTTTATACCGGGAAGAGGCACCACTGACCATATCAGGCGTTCTATTGCCTTATTTGACATAGCAGAGGTAACAGGAGGAATATGGCTATGATCCTCCTGGATGCAGAGAAGGCATTTGACCGAGTTTCTTGCCATTATTTATGGGGTATCCTGGCACAGAAAGGGTTTGGCCCAGGCTTCATAACGGCTATACGGGCAGTGTATTTTAGACCTTATGCAAGATTACAAATTATGGGCCAGGAGTCAAGTCGTATCGAGGTAACCAGGGGGACAAGGCAGGGCTGTCCCTGCTCTCCAATTATATTTGCCCTATATATCGATCTATTCATCCAGCAAATCCTCCAAGACCAGACAATTAAACCAATCTGCAGCAATGGCTTTGAAACCAAGATAATGACCTATGCCGATGACATTGCTGTAGTGACCACAGACTCTGAAACAGCAATAATACAAATACAAAAGCTGGCTGGGGAGTATAGCTGGAAGTCAGGCTACCTATTGAATGCGGGGCAAACGCAGATCGTTTGTAATTCCAATACCCCCTGTGAGGATTCCCGAAGACAAGATGAAGCAGCTTACCTTGGGATCAAGGTTAGCAGTAGGGTTAGCTCCATTTGGAAAATAAATTTGACCCCCATAATAAACAAGATTAGCACGGATCTAAGGTACATGGATAGACTCCATCTTTCAATAATTGGAAGGTGTAATGTACTTAAAATGGGAATTTTTCCCAAGATAATATATCTGTTTAGATCTATTCCTCTCGAAATCGAATGCCAACTCCTAAAGAAATTGGACTTGATTTTCAGTAACTTCATTTGGAGATATAAGAAAATTTGGCGATCCCTTAAACTGCTAATGTTACCGCAAGAACGCGGAGGATGGCGGCCCCTAATTTAGGATTTTATTACTACGCAGCTTTCTTGCAGCAGATGGCGGTACTAGTATTACCGGTAAATGGTGATGTGACTTCCAGGAATCAAGAGGTCAGCAGGGATATCCCCTCCATATATGAGCTAGCTATAGGTAGGGCGGCGCGTGGTATACTTCTTCGGCAAGTAGAGGCCAGTTATTACAAGAAGACGCAGTGTAAGGTGATAATAGCAATCTGGAAAATCTGGAGTAAAATGGTCGGACTCATGCAAATACACAAATATAATAGATATGCACACTTGTGGCGGTCCCCTCTATTCCCCGAAACAATGCACAACACTATGGCAGGCAATGGGAGGAAAGAGGCATTATAAAGGTAGGGGATCTTTATTCAACCAATCAAAGGTCCTCATTTATAGATCTGCAACAGAGATATGGAATAATGGCAGGGACTCACTTCAAGTACAGGCAGATCACCAGTTTCTTAACCCAAATAGGGACTGAAAAGATTTCTACAAATAAGATTCCCCTAGTGGAAGTTATGTCTTATCCTCAGAATAGAATCAAGCATATATATAAAATATTGATGGATACAGCTCCTGACGACGTAGAAAAAGTAGAAACTAAATGGGTCAGGAAATTAGGAAACCCTGACATGGATTTATATCAGTTAATCGCACTAGGGAAGGGAATATTACTCTCAGCAAATTTAAAAGCCCAACATTATCAAACTATCTTTGACCTCTATTTTACTCCAGCCAAGCGTTTTTGCTGGGGTAAAAGAGGGGACGATAAATGTCCTCTGTGTGATCAAGAAATGGTGGATATAATATATATGTTTTTCGGATGTGAGAAATTAGTGCTTCTAAAGGAGGGAATAGAGGAATTTCTGATAGTGGCATTGGGGGGCAGGGTCCGTATAACTCCATCACTGATGCAATTGGGCTATGACGACAAGGAACAACGTGAGGCATGGCAGAACAACTTTGTGTTCATTGCGGTGGCCGTAGCTTGGCTCCTTATCGCCACAAAATGGAAGGATGTTGATCCTCCCACGTATCACGCCTGGCTGGGAGGGATTGGCTGGCCTTGGATGGAGGAGGAAAGAACGGTTGGGATAATAGAATGATTCCTTTATGCATGAAAGCGTAGGAGAAAATTGTATATGTATCGATCTCTATCGATGGGGTAGCTAAGTGTTATGTACTATTATCCCTTCCTATGTCTCTAAGTCATATAGTACTGTTTTAGATTTTGCCCATTTCTTTTTCTTGTCTCCTGTACCCCTCTCATTGTCATTGTTCTTCATTGTATTTTTTGATTATTTGTATGCTTTACGGGATGTATATATATGAAATCTTCTGAAAATCGATGGCCGAAAATGGCAATATTTGTATTTATGATGGTTTTTTTTACTCTCTCCAAATAAAATATATTTTTAAAAAAATGGTTGTATGTGATTTCATAGAAAAATTATTTTATGGGATACCATTACTGAGAAACCACTACACCTAAAGTGTTTAATAGAAATGTTTTAGAATGAATGGCATTTACCATTTCATAGAAACCAATTCATAGAATGTCATTTCGTTAAAAATTGGCTTTTGCATACTTATTTTTTAATTTGTAAATACAATGGTTGCAGGTCCTAATTTCAGAAACAGTTTTGTTAGAGGTATTTATGTCCGTGCTTTACATTATTTAAGATTTATATCTTTTACATTGTCGAAGCAACTACTTTGGGTGATTTTAATTCATTGTTTACTCACCACCCGTAAACACCATCCATCACTGAACCCTATCTACTCCTAAACATTACTAGTCCCTGCCCCCTAAAAATTAAGGGCGGGCGTAGTTGACAGAGTATCACTACACGGAATTCTGCTGAATTAAACATAAACTCCGTCTTGTCCCAATTAATAAAACAAGAGATAACTCTATCTTTACATACAAAAATGCATATAGTCATCTCACATAAATGAAAATACAGCAAGCAGTGAGAGGTTGATGATTTTGGGGTCCTCCCTAACCTAGGGAGAGAACCAAGCAGATGCCTTGAACACAAAGAGCACATCATGCTGAATGATTTGGTGGTGGTCCCATCGTCCTAGGACCACCTCAAGCACAGTTATGGGCAAAAATACAATCCCAACCAAAGGCCCTGCAAAGCATTATGGGACGAGATTCTAGAGGGCAGTGAATATTATAGTATCCAATATCAAAACATTCCTCAAGTGGCAGGCTCTCTGGGCTCAGCTGAGAGCTAATACTATAATATTCACTGCACTCTAGAATCTCAGCCCCATAATGCTTTGCTGGGCCATGGTTGGCATTGTATTTTTGCCCATAACTTGCTTGGGGTGGTCCTAGGAGGATGGGACCACCACAATCGTTGAGCATGATATGCTCTTTGTGTTCAAGGCATCTGCTGGACCTCCCCTAGGTTAGGGGGACCCCAAAATCATCACCTCTCATTGCCTGATATTTTTCAAACCTCACTTTTGTGATTTGGTTATATGCTTTTTAGCATGTAAAGGTAAAGTTGTTTTATCAAAGGGTTGTGGGTGCAATAGCTTCCTCCAGAGTTTGTGCATGAATTCCATGTTATGCATATTAATAAAACAGAAATATTGTGTTTTCAATGTAATGCATATTAATAAAACCGAAATCTCACATACCTATAGTCAAATAACTATCTTTATATGCAAAAATACATATAGTCATCTCACAAAAGTGAAAATGAAAAGATAACAAGCAGTGAGAGAGGTGATGATTTTGGGGTCCTCCCTAACCTAGAGAGAGAACCAAGCATATGCCTTGAACACAAAGAGCACATCATGCTGAATGATTCAGTGGTGGTCCCATCCTCCTAGGACCACCCCAAGCACAGTTGTGGGCAAAAATACAATCCCAACCAAAGGCCCCTCAAAGCATTATGGGACGATATTCTAGAGTGCAGTGAATATTATAGTATCCAATATCAAAACATTCCTCAAGGGGCAGGCTCTCCGGCTTAGCTGAGAGCTAATACTATAATATTCACTGCACTCTAGAATCTCGCCCCATAATGCTTTGCTTGGCCTTTGGTTGGCATTGTATTTTTGCCCATAACTTTGCTTGGAGTGGTCCTAGGAGGATGGGACCACCACCGAATCGCTCAGCATGATATGCCCTTTGTGTTCAAAGCATCTGCTTGCCCTCCCCTAGGTTAGGGGTGACCCCAAAATCATCACCTCTCTCATTGCCTGGTATGTTTCAAAGTTCACTTTTGTGAATTGGTTATATGCTTTTTTTATTATTAAGCATGTAAAGGTAAAGTTGATTTAGCAAAGGGTTGTGTTTGCAATAGCTAACTCCGCTACGTGGTAGAGTCTGAATTATTGTATGAATTCCGTGTTATCAATGTAGTGCGTAGTTTACAAATCTCCGCCAGAGGAGCGGAGTTCATTGTCCACGGTTACTAAAAATCTCTTACCGCACCTAAACTCCACCCAACCTTGAACCTATAATCCCCTCACCCCCCCCTAATCTTCACCCATTTCTGAACCCTAAAAACAACTTTCTATGCCTAAACGCCACCCATTCCTGACCCCTTAAAAGCGCTCACCATACTTAAGCTCCACCCATCCCTGAACCCTAATAAAACAATCACTACTCTTTGACATTACAGATCCCTGACCTATAAGAACCCCTCACTACCCCTAAACTCTACAGATTCCTGAGTGCTAAATCTATTTTCTATCTAATCTCCAACAATCCCTAAATCCTTAAAACACCGCCCCATCCTATACTCTACCCAATCCTTAACCCTAAAAACTCATCACCACTATGAACCTCTACTCATCACTGAATCTTAAAAACCCTCACCAGCCCTATACTCTGCTCAGCTATGAAATCTAAACCCCCTCAACACCCCTTTATTCCATCCATCCCTGAACCCTAAAAACACCTCACCACCCTTAACACCCATTCCTGATATCTAAAAAACCCTTTCTATGCCTTACTCCACCCTTTCCTTACCCCTAAAAAACCCTGGTCACCCCTAAACATCATTCGCCATGCCTGAAATCAAAAACCCCTCACTAGTCCTAAACTCCACTCAAGTTTAAGTCTTCTCATTCTTGATCCCTTAAAAGCCCTTATCATCCTTACACATCATTAGCCATCCTTCAAACCAAAACCCCTCGCTAGTCCGAAACTTCGCTCAAGTTTAAGGTACTTTTGGATTTCCCCTTATAATTGTCTTTCCTTTAAAATGTTTCCTTTAGGTGTCTATTTATTTGAATTTCCTTAAAATTGCCTTTTGTTGAAATTGGTTTTCCATGTATTGGTTTCCAAGTTTTTGTTTTTACATTAATTCACATACATCACTTTAAAATGTGTCTCTGACATGGCGTTGAAGCCTGTAGCGTAGTTTAACAGCTGCCAGTTTGACCTGGCAAAATAAACATTTTGCCAGGCATAAATGTTCATTTTTTAAAACATATGTCAATCCTTAGAAAGATTCTAAACAACCGGCGGGGCAGGTTGCATTGCATTGATAAAGTAGGGCATGTGTTTTTAGGTTTGTCACATCTTGGTAGTGAAAAACCCCTACATTTGTTTTTCACCACTGCAAGGCCTATCTCTCTCAATGGATAACTGTTGGTTAAGCTTGGACTCAAATGAATTGCAAGTAAAAACCCTCTTTAATCATTAAGTCGGATTTTAAGTCACAATTCTGAAAATGACACTTTTAGAAAATTGGCATCTCCTTGTCCTACCCATTTGGTGGGGGCTGCTTCTGCCCATGTTCACCTGGCAGTGAATAGTATGGCAAATTACCTTTGTGTATTCCTCCCAGACAGTTAACAAAGGGGGGCTAGGTTTTGTCAGGATGGACGATCCTGACAGGATGGTTGGGGCAGAGTTCTTACCTGTCCCACTTACATTTCAAATGTCTGCCTCCAGAACACACACAAAGAAACTTAACACCAGTCTTTTCTCAAGCCACACTACTTGGAGCCTTGGCATGGGAAGGGAGGAACTTTCCAGAACCAGATGTGGGTATAGCCCGGATGTCACTCCCACTTCAAAGGCTGGCCATGATTTATAAATATTGGACCTTCTCAACTACCTCTTCAGTACACTCCTGGACCAGAGGACATTCCAAGAGGAAGGAATGCCTTTTTCCCCTAAAGGACTGCCCTGCTGCTTTAGGCCTGACTTGTTCTTTAGAGGACTGCCCTGCTTGCTTGAGGCCTGCATGTTACCAGGAGATCTGTCTAGCTGCTTGAGGCCTGCTCTGATCTCTGAGAAGGAAGACTGGACCTGCTAAGTTCATCCCAGGCTACCTGAGTGACTCCAAGGGTCAGTTGGCTGACTTCCTGTTCTGAGCTGGAGGGCAACACGAAGTTCCAGAGGCCTCCCTGAAACTGGACCTGCTTGAACCTGCAACTGTGCCTGCCTGAGCCCTTCTGGCCCCTGCTAGAGTCCCTGATCCCAAAGAGGTGCGTCCTTTGGTCCTGGACCCTTGGCTGGCATCAGAATGCCCTCTTCTGGAAGAAAAGGAGAAATCATGAAGATTTGGGCTCATCACAAAAGGGCCGGTTGTTATATACTGGCCGGACTTGGGTGGAATCTGGAACAAGGAATGTGGTAACACCAGATTCCACACAAAGACAGTTGGCACGGGCTTCATGAAGAAGAAGTTGTGTTGACATTTTATGCCAATAAACTCACTTTTAAATGTCTCAGCAGATATCTTGATTATTGGGGAGAGGACCTAATACTGGCGAGGAGCGGAGAATGGACCGTGAATCCTGGAGTCCTGCGATGTGCAGATCACGAGTTAGATGAGCTTCAAAGTACCACGTAATTAATTGGCACAACTGCAAAAGTACGATCAGCATCAGCGGTAAAAATCCTGGCAGTGACAGTGATTTGGTTGAGGTGCAATTGAATATTCATATTTCCTGGTTTCCCGTATTGTAAAGTAATGTGCCGGCTGCACGAGCCACTGCACAAATCACAGAGCATGCCAGTACCTTGAGCAAGGGTTACTATGATTTCATTTTACAGGTTGGAGACAAGGTAATGACTGATTGGGAAAAGGTGTTTCCCAAAGTTTTTTCTTCGCAGCTGGGATTACTGAAAAACTTTGTGCATAAGATTATTTTATAAAAAATGCAGTACCCAAAATACACAAGGTTAGAAACATCCCTTTGGCTATGAGAGATGTGTTGAGGAAGAAATTAGAGATTGCGCAAACAAGATGTGATATAGGAAATTGAATCCTCTGAATGGTCGTCACCCGTACTTGTGGTACACAAACCCAATGGAAAGGTCAGGTTGTGTGTCGACTTAAGAGATTTAAATGACAGCGTATTTGTGGATCAACATCAATTACCTAACATAAGAGATATGTTTGCTAGGTTGAAGAGGGCAACTGTATTTTCAACATTATATTTGTCTAATGCGTATCATCAAATAGCATTACATGACGATAGCAAACATTGCACTTCATTTATAACCGCGGAGGGTGCATTGAGATATAAAAGGATGACATTCGGACTCATTTCTGCGTCGTCTGTATTTCAAAGGATCATGCACAAACTATTTATGTAGCTAAATAACGTTCTATACTTTCAAGACGATATTATAGTTTTTGGAAACAATGCACAAGAACATGCTGAAACGTTACACAAG
This sequence comes from Calotriton arnoldi, assembly GCA_963921515.1. NCBI lineage: Eukaryota > Metazoa > Chordata > Amphibia > Caudata > Salamandridae > Calotriton > Calotriton arnoldi. Next base: position 3,571,558 of record CAWUFW010000089.1, on the reverse strand, counting down.
GTATTATGTATATTACAGGACAATGGTTTAACTCTGACTAAAGAAAAATTAAAATTTGGTGCAGATTCAATAGATTACTTGGGTCATTGTATTAGTAAAAATGGGGTTTCTCCCAAACACAATTTGATTAAAGCAATAGAAGAAGCACCCGAACCTCAAAATAAGGACCAGCTAAGATCTTTTGGGACTGGCAGAATACTGCGCCAAATTTATCCTTTTATTTTCTGACAAAATTGTTCATATGAGAAACTTAATGAAAACAATGCAATCATTTGTATGGGATGAGAATTGTGCAAATGAATTTAATTCTTTGAAAGTAGGTATAGCTTCAGGTCCTACATTAGCAACGTTTGACACTACGGGCCTGATTCACAGAACTAACTAACGTCAAAAACGTAAAGTTAGTCACAGAATGAACTTACTCATTTCGGTATTCACAGAAGTTAGTAGTCCTAACTTTAGGACTCCTAAATGTCTTCTGTGAATACCGAAAGTCTTAAAGTTAGGATTTTTCTCAGTTTAGGAGTAGTAAGTTAGGACTCCTAACTTTAGGACTCCTAAATGCCTTCTGTGAATACCGAAAGTCTTAAAGTTAGGATTTTTCTCAGTTTAGGAGTAGTAAAGTTAGGACTCCTAACTTTAGGACTCCTAAATGCCTTCTGTGAATACCGAAAGTCTTAAAGTTAGGATTTTTCTCAGTTTAGGAGTAGTAAAGTTAGGACTCCTAACTTTAGGACTCCTAAATGCCTTCTGTGAATACCGAAAGTCTTAAAGTTAGGATTTTTCTCAGTTTAGGAGTAGTAAAGTTAGGACTCCTAACTTTAGGACTCCTAAATGCCCTCTGTGAATACCGAAAGTCTTAAAGTTAGGACTACTAACTTCTGTGAATACCGAAATGAGTAAGTTCATTCTGTGAATACCAAAATGAGTAAGTGTATTCTGTGAATACCAAAAAGTACTAACTTTACGTTTTTGACGTAAGTTAGTTCTGTGAATCAGGCCCTACGTGTGTTTCATTTATTGTGGCAGATGCCAGCAACTCTAGCGTGTTGGTAGGGAATTGAATATTTTCGAAAGTATGTCAATGGAACAGTATTCAGGGTGAGAACGGATCATCGTCCCCTAGTGGATTTATTTACAACAAAGGGTTGTGGCAAAGCAATACCCAGAATTGCAAGGTGGCAATATAAATTACAAGACTTTCATTTCAAAGTTGAGTATATTCTGGGTGTGAAAAATATTTTGGCAGACTGTTGATCAAGATTGCCTGTGAATGATGAGAGTGATGAGAGTGTTGAGATCGAAGACAATGACTTAGAAAGAGTGGTATCAATTTGTGAAGTGTTCAAGGCATTCATTAAAGAGGAACAATGGAGGATGGCATGTGATAGTGATGAAGATTTGAAAAAGGTATTGGGGTATATCAAGTCAACGTGGCCAAGGGAAAAGGAGTTGGAGGAATGCCTATTGCCTTTCTTGCATGTGGCACACAAATTGTCTGTACAAGATAACATATTAATGAGAGGAGAGCAGTTGGTTGTACCAGAGAGTCTTAGACAGACAATATTAAACATGGCTCATGAAGGTCATCACGGTATGAGTAGTATGAAGAGAAAAATTTGGAGTGAATTTTGGTGGCCTGCTCTGGATAGGTGTATTGAAAGGAAGGTCAGGTTTTGTGTTGAATGTGCTGTCAGTGATAAATCCCAGAAGACGGTGACATACGAAAAAACACCAGTTTCAAGGCCATCTCAGGTTTGGGAAGAATATCATTAGACATTGCAGGACCCATGTCTATGGGTAAAAACCCCATGTATGCCATAGTTTTGATCGATCAGTTATCCCAATGGTCCGAAGTCAAATTAGTACCGCAGGTTACATCAAGAGTAGTAATTCAATTCTTGAATGACATTTTTGAGAGGGAAGGTTTTCCAGAATCATTGCTTATGGATAATGGCGTGCGTTTGACATCTATTATGGAGTTACAGAAATACTCCTAGAAGTGATGGAGATATATCCCCATTTGAAAAAATGAGAGGAAGGAAAGGTGCGTGCAATTTGAATCAGAGGTGGATGATGGAGTTATTTGAGAAAGTGAAGAAAAAAGGGTCTACGCGTGCCAAACCAGATGTGGGGGATCTACAAGAAAATGAACAGCTGCAGCCTTTGAGGGTGAATGATTGAGTCCGAGTGAGAAAAGGAAGGTTGCTGAAGTCTGGTGAGTCAAGGTATTCATCACCCATGAAGCTAACCAGGGTAGGTAAACAAGTTGTAGAATTATCTGATGGCAATGTGTGGAACATGAGCTAAGTTGTGAGAGTCCCGCAGTGGTTATGGCCAGATGCTGAAATGAGATCGGGTTGTGCGAGAGAAAATATTAATTGGCGGAAGGAGATTAGTTGTCAAGGAAAATGATGAATGGCAGAGATGGATGGGAAACGAGGTGAGACGTAGACGCAGACCGGTGTGGTGCAAGGATTATCATATGGAACATTAAAATACTGGGTGAATGTATTTCTCACAAGGGCACATGGGATTATTACCTGTGGAAAATTTGTGTATATGTAAATAGTTGAATAGAGTTAAATTGATAGTGTTGTAATGTCATTGCAAATTTTTCATTGTCAACATAAAGGGATATGTTACATACTGGCCGGACTTGGGTGGAATCTGGAAAACGGAATGTGGTGACACCAGATTCCACACAAGGCCGGTTGGCCCAGGCTTCTTGGAGAAGAAGTTGTGTTGACGTTTTATCCCAATAAACTCACCTTTAAATGTCACAGCAGATACCTTAATTATTGGGGCGAGGACCTAATACCGGTCCACAACCCGAAGCTGCAACGACCAGCAGCTAAGACGGGCAACAGGAGAGCTGCACTTCGCACTGCAGCAAAGACATCCCGCAGTGACTGCCAATGCAAAGCTCTGACAATGACTATCTGTGACGTCCGACCGAATCTTTGCTCCAAAGTGCCAACCAAGCACGAAGCCAGGCCTGCTCTTCATGCTAAAGTGACGACCATCCATCATGCTCTCCCTGCCCCTTGCTGCCTCCTCCCCTGCAAACGTAACTTTTTGTGCCAGATTTTGAGAAGGTCACTTTTGATAAAGGCATATCTCTGAATCTACTGATTGGATTACGGTAATTTTTGTGCCATTTTATTTATTGCTGTTTTCAATATTTTTCTAAACTGTTGTCAGATGTTTCTTGTGTTGTGTTTTCACTTTAAAACTGTTTGTGTGCTGGATAAATACTTAAAACAGTGCCTTTATGTTAAGCCTGACTGCTGTGTGCCAAGCTACCAGAGGGTTAGGCACAGGTTCATTTAGTGTTTTCTGTGGTTCACCTGACAAGAATTGTGGTTGTTCCCGGAGTGCCCCCCCCCAACCAATAACCCAATTTCTCATACTTGTAACTAATACATGATGTTATTACTAACCAATTTACAAAGACATGTACCATGCATAGCTTAACCTTTTACTTAAACTCCTAAAACACCTGACAATAGTGATAAAGAAGTCAGTGGCAGATGCCATTCAATATGATAATTATCTCATATCATGTCTGACTGTGTGGGAAGAAATACTGCGGAGGCATTTTTTTCATAGTGATTTCATAAGTATCCAGATTACTTTAACAATATAATTTATCATGTTGGCCTTTAGCTATAAAAAATGGAAAGACAGACTTAACTGTCAATTACAAAACCTATAATTTCACAAGATCTCAAAGTGCTTGGAATTCCACCTTGGTAAACAGATTTGTTTCAGATGCCTTGTTTGAGAAAGGATAGAGGTCCTTTTATTTGAAGGCTAAAGTAAAATTTAGTGACTTTCTGTATTTGTAATATGTTTATTTTCAAAATGAACATTATTCACAAAACCTTAAATCTATACTTATCTGTAATGTTCCTGTCTATGATATAGCCAACAGTCCATCCACCTGTGCCAACTATGGTAATGAATAATAATCCCTCAATTAGGAGCCTGGAAAGAAATGGTGAAAAGGATAAGACTCTTGAAACAATGGTTCCGAATGGTACCAACAGAAGCCACAGATTGTCACAGAACCGCCACTTGGTAATCTTGATAGAAAACAAATACAATATGGGACAATGACTAATATGACTCTTGTGGTCAAACTAATAACGAAATACAACAATGAACAATTGAGTTAGCAGCTCACCTCTATTCAGTTAGGGAAATCTGTAATTAGCCTATATCTTACCAGGATACAGCCGAGAGCCCAAGTTGATGAGGAGAGGAGAGCAGTGCTGCCGAGATGATGTGGATTCAGGACACTGTTGGAGGAAGCTTGTCTGAGGATTAAGTGAATAGGTAATGAGAAGCAGAGGAGGGTCAATGGGAATCGGGAACACAAAAGAGAGCAAAATAATTTAGTGTGGGGATACAAGGCTGTGTGATGAACTGGAAAACAAGACAAAAGCCAAATCAACTAGGGAAGTAGCTAGATACCTATCCAGTGCCTGACCTGTTGGACCCAGAAGTACTGCCTTGTATCTAGAAGTGGAAATGTGCTATCTCTTAGGATACTTTCCATGTCCCCGTCTTCCACAGCTTCCATGCCTGACCCCTTCCGTTCTTATCTATGGCTCTAAACCCTGGATATCGAACTGTATGTTCCGCATCCATACTGCAGCATTTTAATGTTCCTTATCATTCCTAATAGAATATAAATGGGGTCGGATTGCATTGATTGCATTTGTACAATTAGGGATTTGTGATTCCTCAAATTTTGTTTGTGACAGGTTACAAAAAATTATGTAAAATTACTAAGCATTTTGCTGAATTCACTCACCAATGTCTCGAGTGAAAATTTAATACAATAGCATTGTGTTCAATTGAAATAAAAGCAGAAGATTAGTTTGGGGAGAAAATGTCTCCTACAAGACTAAGACATTATCTGCATGACACAGGGAAAGATTTACTAATATTTGGTGCAACTCAATGCAGCAAGACAACTTGCTGTGCTGTGCAGCATCTAATGCAGAGGGCAGGCAAGCGCCATCTTTACTAAGATATGATGCAGTCCTGCTCTCTCCCTGCGCTGGCGCACTTGACAACCCCCAAAAGCAGGCACCCTTGCACCATGGTGCAAGAGTGCCAGGATTGTTTCTATGCAGGGAGGTTCATAAAGCTATTTCTCCTTGTTATGCCATCCCTGGCAAATCGTACAATTCTGATGCATTCCCAGGTTTACTAGAGGTAGTAAATCTGGGAATGTGCCAACAGCCATGAGCGCATGCATGGGAACACCCACGCTCCACCCATGGAACACCTTCTGTTTTACATGGCATTCTAAATATCATTTAAGGGCTTGCGGGCAATGCAAGGCTTCGATCAATCTGGGCCCCTGTCTCCAACAGGCAAACAGTTATGCAAAAGGCCATGTTCATGAGTTCTGAATAACACAAAATTTTGCTAATTTCATAGGCTTAAATACATTTTTAGAATTTGGATTTATTCTTCAGTCTTTTTAACAAGCATTTCTTTAGCTCAGGTAACACATTTTGTCCTTACAAGGAACTTCATCAGGGATAGATTATCAACAATGGATGGCTAGATCAATTTTTTATGCTCCATCATTGTATTCCACATCTACTGACAACTTTCTGGAGGCACGGGAGCAGCAAGTGCCACTGCTTATTGCAAGGCTGCCTTCAGATGTCAAACTCAGTTTGTGTGAGGCTCTGCACCTCCTGGTGGTGAGGGGAGTTCCAGTAACACATTACGGACAATGCCCACAAGCTCCACGCGCTCCTTAAGCTACTTGAGGGTGAGCTACTCATCCATCATGACCCCTGTAATCGTCGTAGAGATAGTTTTAATTTGCTGGGTGAACTTAATATTGAAGATGATAATATACCATGGACATTAGGAAACATACGATCACCTTTAAAGGTGCTTACCCTATTCTGTGCATATCTATTGCGATTTTGTTAGGAGGTTGCGTTGGCAGTGGAACCTTGGGGTTTGAGCACCCAAGTGGATTAGGATGTACTATGTAGTCCAGTGAGGTGGAGTATATATACTTAATGCCATCTTTCACTGGTGAAGGGTGGCTTTAATTAGCTTTTACTTCCTCAAGATGAGTGTAGTGGCATAAAAGCACAGACTCTTGAGACAGTGAGATCATGACATTGTGCCAAAGAGGCACAGACATTGGGGAAGGGATGACATTGGCTTAAGGATATGGATACACACAGTGGCGGCTGGTATTTAATGGTGGTGGGGGAGTGGTTCACGGGGGGAGGGAATAAAAAAAATGAATCACTTACCTGTGTGCTGCCGCCGCCGCCTCTTGGTCCTCTTCACCCACTTCCAGGACTCCAGGGCAGGAAGCAGGAAGCACCCGGCTCCCAGGCTCCCTGTAGCCAATTCAGCGTTGTGATTTGTCTGAGCGCCGTGGTTCGGCACTCAGCCAGGGAATGTGAGCCTGGGCATGTTCTCCACCCAGGCTGTAATGCAGCCAGGGTGGAGAACATGCAAAGTGTGCATGATGGTTTGGCCGGCCCAAGACGGCCGGCCAAAGCATCATGCGCACTTGGAGTGGGCAAACCACTCCTCCCCTGTCATGCACTGTGAGCAGAGCAGCCTCGCCCCTACCCAGATGAGCAAGGATGTAAAAATTAAATTATGGCAATGAGTTATCATTTTATTTTTTCCTTTTTGACCTGCTCAGTGGCGTGACGCTCCTCCGCCTTAGCAGAGGAGCCGCACCTAGATACACCTAGATACACTGACACTGGGATGGGTACATAGAACACTGGGGCAGGCACATTAAGACTAGTAGACTGGAACTCCCGGGCAAGAACACTGATACCATGGGTTTGGAACTATGGACACTTAGGGGCCGATTCTGATGCGGGTTGGAAAAGCTTCCCGACCGAATCGGTTGGGAAATGGTGTCCGACCCACTCGGATCGGGAAAGTCCGACCGGCGGAGTAGGATGCATCCGGATGCTTCCAGATACGATTTAGTTGAACTCCCATTGACTTCAATGGGAACATTTGTTCCTAACCGCATCAGAATTGGGCCCTCGGTCTGGAAGACACGTTCCCGATCCGATTTGGAAGGAGCAAATGCCGTTAGGAGGCCTTCCTAACCGCATCAGAATCAGGCCCTCGGTCGGGAAGCTTTTCCAACCCGCATCAGAATCGGGCCCTGAGTTGGGAAAAACAGACTTTTGTATTGCACAGCTTCAATGAGTCAGGATGGGGAAATCTACACTAACACATAGAGAGAAATGCACTGAAAAACGGAAAGGGGAGACCATAGATCTTGGGAAAGGGTCACATAGACACTGGAGCTTAGAGACAAAAGAATTGTACATGGAGGCATAGAAACAGGGATTAGGAAGCACATTCACTTTTAGCAAAGGACACTTAAAGGTGCCAACACTGGAAAAAGTTGAAAATTATCATGGGCCCTGGGACAAGGTGAGAAACACTGAGACAAGGTGACATGGCACAGACACAAGGAGAGGGACACACAGATAAAGAAACCAGGACATTGCCAGCAGAACTGAGACACAGCACAATGTTTACTTGGGACTTTATCATTCAATTTAGGATGGAATGATAATTGTTATATGTTTGTGTATATACATCTTTGGTGCCGGGAATCAATATAAGGTTGTTAACTATACAAAAATTATGGCAACACTAGAAACCTTTGGTTTCTCTGATGAGGACTTTGCTAACATGGTCGGAAGCTCTGCCAGCTTTGGCCAACCTGCTACAACAAATTTAGACAAAAATGAGGACACCAACAAATTATTGAATTTAAGGAAAAAGATCAAACGTATTGAACAACACGGATATTACATGTTGGAATACCTCAAAGCAGGGGTCATCCCTCAGGGGCTCCGTGTCAAAAACATCCCAGGACTATTTGTCCAAATTAAACGTTTCTTGGAGCGATGGTCACTAATAGCAAATCGCTGTTCACGTGACTTTATGATGCTCATAGTTGAAACCGCCAAGGAGGTGGTACAACAACTGGCAGACGAAATACGAGACCTAGAAAACAAAATCAAAAGTACTCTAGGTCTGGAGGAAGCAAAGAAAAAATTGGAAGACATTGATAGAGACTTACATTCATATACAGAATACCTTACAAAAAGAAAACTAGACAAACTTAAGAGGGATATAAGAACATATAGTAAAGAAAACACCTATCCCTACTTGGCTGATCATTATTATGATCAAAGTGAAGATACACACAATGCACAGCAGCTCACGTATCGACAGCAGAACCGTAAAGTGACCACATTTTCGGACACTTCGGACTCAGACACTGAAGGCCACCCAAACCAATATGACTCTAGGGACAATGGATACAATGCCAGGACACAGAGAAATGGACAACCTTTTTTAGGGAGACGTTTCACAAAGAGAGGGAATTGGAGGACACAATACCAGCAATACCAACCCAGATTCCGGGGAAATCCACAGATGGATTACAACCATTATTTGGTGACCCGAAATGCACAATATTGGAGAGAGTAGATATACCTGTATTCAATCTCAGTACCTCCACCTTTTCACCAGCTACTTACTCCCTATTATCCAAAGGCCTCTCTTTTGTCCCCCATTCAGGGCTCAACAAGTTTGAGCTTTTCTGTGATTTGATGGCATTCTTCAGAAAAATACGGTTGAAGTCATTTTTCTCTAATCGTGATACACAGGTGGAATCAAATAATTTATCGGGATTGTCCCCTAAATCGATTTTTACGCCTTCACTTGATTTACTTCCTCCTGAAGTTCAAGTATTTTAACAAGTCGTATATCAAAAAATCACCAAGGCAACCAAACATATCACTAAGACACCGTTTAATTTAAATCGGGAAGAATACGAAGCCATGGAAAATCTTAAGCAGACATCTGCTATTACTATCAAGAACTGCGATAAGGGTGGAGGAATTGTCATTTGTGATACCTCCACATATGTCACCAAGATGGAGACAATGTTGAATGATAGAAATTTCTATCTCCCTATCACACGAGACCCCACCGCCAATGTCAAACAAAAAATCAACAGACTAACAAACAGAGCTCTGAAAGACAACCAAATATGTGAGAAAGAATGGACATATTTAAATGTAACTAACCCCAAAATGGCTTGTATATATGGGGTTCGAAAAATTCATAAAAACCAGGAGAACCCACCCTACAGACCTATTGTTAACACCATAGGTACTGTGACAGAACCACTTTCTAAATATATAGATGCGATCCTACGTCCCCATATATTCCATACACCTGCATATGTACAAGATACCAGACATATTATCAATCTTGTGGAAGGTATTAGCTTTCAGGCCAATAGATATTTTATGGTGACGATGGACATTGAAGCGCTATATACTAATATACCGGTTCAGGGGGCATTACAAGCAGTCAGTTGGTTCATTAATGAATATAAGGTTGCTTGTCCTAAACTGTTTCTCTTGGAATGCTTGAAAGTAGTATTGGAAGACAATGTATTTGAATTTAACAACCAATTATATAAACAGGTTAAAGGCGTCTCGATGGGAGCTTCTTGTGCCCCCACCGTGGCGAATATCTACATGTCTGCCTTCGAGAATAAGTTCATCTATAACGAGGTAGCCCCGTTTTTCGAATCAGTGACCAACTGGTCGCGATACATTGACGATATTTTCTTCATCTGGATAGATATCGAAGAAAACTTAATCCAATTCTTAAATTGGATTAACTTATGTGATGAGAACATACATTTTACGAGGCAAGTCAGCAATCAACAGGTGGAATTCCTTGATGTAATTATCAAAAGCGAAGCAGGCACGCTAGCAGTAGATTTATACACCAAACCTACAGCGCGCAATACATTATTACATTATGAAAGCTTCCACCCACCAGCCCAGAGAAATAGCATTCCATTTGGACAATTTTTGCGCCTCAGGCGCAATTGTACGACCTTACAAGATTTTGACATGAAAGCAATCATCATGCGAGAGAAATTTTTGAGTAGAGGCTACCCAAAAAGATTAGTTAGGGACTCCATGAAACGGGCCCGTTTCTACGTCAGACAACATCTGTTGATGAGTTCCACTCCAAAAACCAATACTGCTTTAGTTTTTGCAACACGTCATTCAATGATGAATGAAAGATTGAGACAAGCAGTGAATTCGAGTTGGCATATTTTGAATGTTAACAAACAGAAAACTGAATTGATGCCGAGACCATTATTTGCGTTTAGATGCAATAAAAATTTAAGAGATCATGTTGTACATTCACGAATGAGAACTACTGGCACTGTATCACAAACATCTTTAGACAGTGCCCGACCCGTCACAGGCAACTACAGATGTAGTACATGCAAAGTTTGCCCCATGGCAATAGAGGCACCCTCTTTAACATATCGTGGGCACCTCATACAACCTACAGGTCACACGAATTGCAAAACGAAAGACGTTGTCTACTTACTTATATGCCCGTGTAATAAGGGGTATGTAGGCTGAAACAGCTAGGGCTTTCAATATACGACTCACTGAACATAGGTCATCAATCAGAACCAAAAAATGGCAGCACCAATGGTAAGTCATTATACAGAACAGGGCCATACTCCGGACGACATTAGCTGGTACATCTTGGAAAAAATCATAGGCAAACCGGGAATATTGAGTGAGGCAATAAGAAAGAAAAGGGAGGTGTATTGGATATTTGTCCTAGACACGGCCAATTCAGGGCTCAATCAGGATATACCATGGGACCAGGCCATAACGTTCAACATCTAGCTCCTATGTTATTCGGATACTGTGTAATTCATTCTTCAATCATGGATAAAAGTAGGGGTTATTATTCTAATAGGCTCTTACATCCTTGTCTTCTTGTTACAAAGACATACCCTTGTGAGAAAATTATAGTCCTGACCATTTAATGCCCCCTTTTTTGCCATTAGAGTCACTCCCTCCCTCTGGTGGTAAGGTCTATATTAGGACCTTTGGTTATGCCATCAGTGAGAATCTTACTTCTATCTTAATTCCTTGATGTTATTTCTTATGCGTCCATGTTTGTTAACATCTCCATGGGCTGCTTTGTTTCAGCCGCATTGTCGTTTTTATTGTGCCCCTTTTCTCTTATTATTTTTTGGTCAGACAGTACTATATATAGATTTAATTATCTACTGGTGGTCGCCAGTAGATAGTTATAGTTAGGACCTATTTTCCATAGGAAATCCGCAACATTCTATTTGCAATAACGTTGGCGCCGGTTGACGAAACTTCGCGAAAGCTTCCAACTTGTTGGGGCGCTCCGGTCGGCTCCTATCCTGAAAGTCTCGGGGTGATTCGTCGAGCGGGGGCCGAGAAAAAAGGGGGGTCCCAAAACGCTTTTTCCCCATTCATTTTTCCATAGGAACCTTTAGTCGCAGCTACAGCCCGAACTGCGGAACGGAATGACACCAAATTTGGCAAAGAGGTAGCCCTTGGTTCAGTGTCGTGCCTTTTGCTTAAATGGTGTAAATCCGTTCAGTAGTTCCTGAGAAAATCAAAAGTAAAGTCACATATATATCTATGGCCGAGTAGGGTCCGCGTACCCTCCCGATCACGAGCTGCATGCTCATTGGCTGTCAAGTGGCTGTCAACACTCCAAATCAGGAAGTGTTGGCAGCCATTTTATCCTCGGTAGAACCGAGGGACAGAAACTAAGTGCGCAAAGCGCAAAAGGGGCAGGGTAGAAACACCTGACCCCTAGGTCTGCTCAGGGGTCCCACAAGGACCCCTGGGCAGAAAGCATTTTTTTTTTAAACAGTGGGATGCGCTTAGGGTGCGCGGATCCCACCGATTAAAAAAAAAAAAGCACAAAAAACAAGTGCGCAAAACGCACAAAGGGGGCAGGGTAGAAATACCCTGACCCCCTAGGTCTGCTCTGCGCGGATCCCGCCGTAATTAAAAAAAATCGAAGCGCGGTCTCCTGCGCTTCGATGCTATTTTGCCCCCAGGTGGGCCAAGTCCCGGGGGCATGCGGGGGTTTATTTATTTTTAATGTGGGGGGGCCTCTAAGGCCCCCCAAGCACCAGGGACCGCCACCCCCGGGGCTTTAAATAAATAATGTTGGTGGGGGGGCACATGCCCCCCCGCAGCCCCGGGGACCGCCACCCCCCGGGGCTTATTTCTTTTTTTTAAATTACTTGACCTGTGTGGGGGGCTCCAGCCCCCCCACATGCCCCGGGGACCGCCACCTCCCCAGGGCACTAAGAAAATAAATGTGGGAGTCCGTTATGGACCCCCGAGCCCGGGGACCACCACCTCCCGGGGCTATGCAAAGGATGGGAGGGGCCGCGCGGCCCCCTCCTGGAGCTTGTGGTGGCCCTGGGGACTGCCACCCCCAGGGCCGGATCCTGCAGTGTCCCGGGGTGCCTAATCCCGGGACACTGTAGTTGCAATGACAGGACGGGAGCCTCGCGGCTCCGCCCTGTCATTGCAGACTGCTGGATATTGGAGGCGAGGCAGAAGCCTGCTCTCGCTTCCAATATCCAAAGCACGTTGGTTTCCACACGGGGAGCTGCATGTTAGCAGCTCCCCATGTGGAAAGCAATGCCGGCTCCCGCAGGAGGCGGGGAGCCGGCATGGTCCGTGGGGAGTTGGGGTCCCCCACGGACCCCAAAGGATAGGACCAACCCCAGGGGATGGGGTCCCCGGGGCAAGTAGTGCCCCGGGAGGGGGGCCACGCGGCCCCCCTCCCCAAAAATAATTAAAAATTTTTTTTTTTTAAAGGCCGGCCCCGGGGGATGGGGTCCCCGGGGCCTAAGGAGAGCCTGAGGAGGGGGCAACGCAGCCCCCTCCATGATTTTTTTTTTTTTTTAAAGATGGCAATGACCCGGGGATGGGGTCCCCGGGTCGAAATGGCTACGGGAGGGGGCCCATGCGGTCCCCTTCCCGTTCCTTTAAAAAAAAAAAAAAAGGGGTCAGGCCCTGGGGGATGGGGTCCCCAGGGCCCAAAATAATTAAAAAGAAGGGGGCCACACAGCCCCCTTTAAAAAAATAAAAAAATAAAAATCCGGCATCGCGCCGGAGGCCACGCACCCTCCTTGGCAGCACTCTGCAAACGCGCCCCCTGGCGCGTTTGCAGAGGGGGAACAAATTCTCCTTCAATACTGGGAGTCCCTGGGGGCCAACTAGCCCACCAGGAACCTCCAGTATGTGCCAGGGGGCTGCGTTGCAGAGAGGTGTTCTGAGGCCACGCCCTTTTACACCTCTCTGCAACGCAGCTCCGTGGCGCTTAATGGAGGTAGCTGGTGGGCTAGTTGCACCCAGGGACCCTCAGGATTCAAGGGAGTTAATCCCCCGACTTAAAACGCGCCACAGGGCGCGTTTGCACAGTGGTGAAGGGAGGGCGGGGACTGAGGTAACATGTGTGCAAACAGGCCCGTGGCGCGTTTTAAGGTGGGGATTAAATCCCCTTCAATCCTGAGGTCCCTGGGGCCAACTAGCCCACCAGGTACCTCCAGTAAGCGCCACGGAGCTGCGTTGCAGAGAGGTATAAAAAGGGCGTGGCCTCTGAACACCTCTCTGCAACGCAGCTCTCTGGCGCATACTGGAGGTATCTGGTGGGCTAGTTGGCCCCTAGGGACCCTCGGGATTGAGGAGGAATTAATTCTCCAACTTAAAACGTGCCACAGGGCGTGTTTGCAGACATGTCACCTCAGGCCCCACCCCCTTCCTTCACCATTGTGCAAATATTCCTCTAAAATCAGCCGAACTACGAATTCCAATTTACTCACCTGTTATCAGGAGAGACCTCAGTGCTGCATCTTTGAGCCCAGTACTGATCCTGAAAAGTAATTTTAACTGTACTTACCAGTAACTTGAATTTCCTTCCATAGGCTAACATTGACTGGTTTCACTTCGAAATTCTTCTAAGTGTGGAGTTTTGGAACTTTATAATATTCCTCTAAAATCAGCCGAACTACGAATTCCGATTTACTCACCTGTTATCAGGAGAGACCTCAGTGCTGCATCTTTGAGCCCAGTACTGATCCTGAAAAGTAATTTTAACCGTACTTACCAGTAACTTGAATTTCCTTCCATAGGATATCATTGCCTGCTTTTTTGCTGAAAAAGTTTCTAAGTGTCGATTTTGAAACATACAAATATTTCTCTAAAATCAGCAGAACTACGAATTCCGATTTACTCACCTGTTATCAGGAGAGAGCTCAGTGCTGCATCTTTGAGCCCAGTACTGATCCTGAAAAGTAATTTTAAACGTACTTACCAGTAACTTGAATTTCCTTCCATAGGATATCATTGACTGGTTTCACTTGGAAATTCATCTAAGTGTGGAGTTTTGGAACTTTATAATATTCCTCTAAAATCAGCCGAACTACGAATTCCAATTTACTCACCTGTTATCAGGAGAGACCTCAGTGCTGCATCTTTGAGCCCAGTACAGATTCGGAAAAGTAATTCTAACCGTACTTACCAGTAACTTGAATTTCCTTCCATAGGATATCATTGACTGGTTTCACTTGGAAATTCATCTAAGTGAGGAGTTTTGGAACTTTATAATATTCCTCTAAAATCAGCCGAACTACGAATTCCAATTTACTCACCTGTTATCAGGAGAGAACCCAGTGCTGCATCTTTTAGCCCAGCACTGACCCTGAAAAGTAATTCTAACCGTACTTACCAGTAACTTGTATTTCCTTCCATAGGAATCCATTGTCTGGTTTTCAGCAGAAAAGTTGCAAAGTATCGATTTTCACAAACTACAAATATTCCTTAAAAATGGCCTGTATGACTTAAACGCATTCTTTCAACTGTTTACAGGAGATGCACCAGTGCTGGATCCAGGATCCACCACTAAGTAAGAAAAAGTAACGATAACACTACTTACCTGCTCAGTGAATTTCCTCCCATAGGATAACCTTGGTGATTCTATGTGAAAAAGTGTGTCAACTTCTAAAATACAATAATATTCCTTAAAAATCACTACTGTAACCAAAACGCTTTTACTCAACTGTTTACAGGAGATGTCCCAGGACTGAATCTAGGATCCAGTCCAGTCCTGTGGTTAGAAAAGTAATCCATAAAGTAACTAATTGCATTTAACTAGAAATTCACATTGAGCTCAATGTTGAAATTGTGTTGCCCATTGCAACAACTGTAACTACTGTACTTAAAAGTCTATTGCCTATTTGCAAAGTATTTAAACTAAAGTAAATCATTCTGAGAAAGTATATTTTGTAATGTAATGTATAATGTAATTACAATGTAATTTAAAAAATAAAATAACTAAAAATAAATAGTTTAAAAAAATGTACTAAATCAGTATCAAAAAAATAAATATAACAATTAATACATTTAAAAATTGTCATTTACAAAACCTTTGAAATTCACTGAAAAAAACCATAGGTTTCAGACATGTTATAGTTAGGAATTAGCATTTAAAAACCTTTAAAATTCACTGAAAAAACCATAGGTTTCAGGCACGTTATAGTTAGAAATTAGCATTTAAAAAACCTTACAAATTCACTGAAAAAACCATAGGTTTTAGGGACAGTTATAGTTAGTTGGACATTGCACTCAGTACAAAACCCGTGAAATTCCCCGTTATAGTTAGTTCGGCGAACTATAACTCGCGCCCTCGCAATGCACTGCTGATGACGTCAATATTACATCACTCATGACATGGTCAGTGACATCACTGATGACATCACTGATGACATCTCAAATGACATCACTGATGACATCAATGATGACATCATCCATGTGATAATTTGATGCATCTTCTCACACCCTAATATAACTTTTGATACACCCACTGTAAATTACAGACTGCCATTGTCAAAACCATAGACACTCCAACACCAATTACTATATACACACTCACTGATTCTTAGGTCTACACACACACATCTACTCACTCACCCGTACAGTCACTCATACTTATAGTCACTCAGTACAGGACTATTATATGCACTCATACACCTATATAAACACTCACACACCGCCACTCATCCATAGAGGTACTCACACACCTAGTCAGTCATGCAAAAATTAAGCACACACCCATTTACTCACCTATACAGTTATACACACACCAGCTCACTTACTCATACAAATACTAGCACATTCTTACGCTCTTATTCAATCTCTGATACAAGCACACACTCATCCATACAGTCACTATCACAATCACACACTCTCGCTTATAGCTATTTATATACTCCAACACACATATATACTGCCTTTCACATATGTAGTTACTCACACATGTACCACAGGGACATACATTCACTCACTAACACACTCTTACACACACTTACCCACCCATACAGTCTATCACAGATGCACTCTTGAAACCATCCACCCAGTGAATCACCCACTCACACATCTATGCACAGAGTCGCACACACCCCACCCACACAAACACTCAGGCACCCATACAGATACTCAGATAACCAATCAATAACTCATATAGACACTCATGTAGCTATTCACAAACCCATGCAGCCACTTACACAGCAACAGACAGACGGATACAGACATTCACCCAGTTTAGTCACTAACCCATGCATTCAGTAAGATACGTTTAATCACTCACTAATAGAGTTAGTCACGCACCTACTAAATCATCCATACAGACACTTATACACCCACTCATTCTTCAATACGCTTTTCCCTATATATATTAAACATATTTAAACTTTACAGAAACACACAGTCACTGGATGATGTCATCAGTGATGTCATCAGTGATGTCATTTGAGATGTCATCAGTGATGTCACTGACCATGTCATGAGTGATGTAATATGTGACGTCATCAGCAGTGCATTGTGGGGCGCGAGTTATAGTTCGCCGAACTAACTATAACGGGGGAATTTCACGGGTTTTGTACGAGTGCAATGTCCAACTAACTATAACTGTCCCTAAAACCTATGGTTTCTTCAGTGAATATATATATACTTATCACATATTGAGATATGTTTTTTCATACTATAAGGGCGCCCATGTGTGGCATGCTTGTTTATATCTCATCGCGTTTGCCCACTCTTAATTAGAGAAGGTCTGAGTCCACTATATTTCAGTGATTATTATTATTTTCTTTGTATTTTTCTTTTTCTTTAGATTTAGTTGTTACTAATATCAATATAGATTTTCTGAATTTATTTCTTTTGAGTTGGAGATACATTTGAGAAATATTTTGTGAGTTTTGCCCCGGTATTCAAAACACGGGTCGGTGGCCGTCTGTGGTTCGCAATTACCTTTCACCATTTTTAGCCCAGTTCAAAATGGCGGGTCTCCCTTCTCCATTCTTGCAATCTTGCTTTTGCGATCTATAGTCCTCTTTTAGATCTATGACTGCCCCATTCTGATTCACCTGTTGCTGGTTAAACTCGGTTTACCGCGTTGCAGCAGCATATATAACTTGGGCAGTAGCAACCAGATTTCACCGCTGATCGTTCCGGACTATCACTCTGTCACGAAGGTAAGCGCTAGAGTTAGGTCCTGCTTGGCATTTTATTTTAAAATCCTTGCCCGAAAGTAATATTCGTTCCCTTTCGGTTTCTGGAGCATTATCTGTTTTCTTCCGTTTTTCATTTATACTTATACATTTTCTTTTGTACAGATTCACTTGTGTACCAAGTTGTAGGAGAGCCATCACTTAGACTCCCTTGCCTTTTGATCCTCCATCGATAGACTGAGTATCCAGCTTTCTAAAAATAGGTCTGTTTAAGGAGAGGTCTCCATTTTTAATATAGCTGTAAAGGAATAATACATTTATTCAGCGATTTTCCCTCTTTAGTTCACATCTTAACTGTGCATATTGGTTTACAGAATATCGTTTTATAGGAGAGAGTGCAACAGATACGTGCATTCGAACACTTATCTTGATAGCGGGTGTATTAAGTACCAGTTACGGAGTACAACGTTAGGAATCAGATGGAACTATACACAGTTAACGATCAGGTATCTTGTATGCCGAATTTATAGTCATCTAAGTATACTGATCGTGCCTCATTTCCTTCAAGCGCTAAAACAACTTTTAGAAGCACAAACCGTGAACTTGAGCGCATCATCCTTGGAGTGGCAATAGAGCACTCTCTTCTTTCAAAAAGGTATGCCATCATCTATTAATAAATTTCTAGAATCCGCTAGCCACATGCTTATGGCTATATAGTATCTAAGGGGTCAGGCTAATTCCAATTTGTATTTCATATTTTGATTGTCTACAGATATAGCGTCCAGACTTAGCTGCTAAAGATGCAGCATTTATCAAAATTACATGTTCCTGTTGGAACACAGTCTGGACTACAATAAATTCCAAGGTACATTTGGAGTTATAAAGGGCTTTCTCTTTACCTCATTTTCTTTATTGATTTATATTCATTTATCGTTTTGTAGTTTTTATATAGTTTCTTTTTCTTTTTCACGTATGTCACTTATTGGATGTAATTACACTTATACACCATTGAATATTTCGTATCGCGAGGATCCTCTTTTGACTGCTCGGTGAAGAAATTGATTAGTCCTTTGTTTTCTATCTTTTTATCTTTATTACAGTTGTAAACATGTATGTTTGTCTTTGTAAATAAAATTAAGTCATTCAATAGATACAGAAATGTCAGGAGTTATACATAGCGACAGTTTCCCCTTTTTCCCTTACTCCCTTTTTTAAGGGTCTATAAATCAATTGTGTTTTTGTAACATTAATTATGTATGGATTATGGGCATCTTGATTTCTAATAATTATTTGTTTTATATTTCATTCAGTAAATTCTGAGACGGTATCCTGACGAAGGCATAAGTCGAAACGCGCGTAGGGTGTAAGATTATACCGCCAGTATTGATAGATCTTGTTGGTGCAAGATCATATAGCCAGTATTTATGTTTCATCAGATCATGCTGTTCACTATACCATCAATTCTCAAGTGATTTACTATTTAAAGATATAGATGCCGTTGCATTTTTACCACACTGTTAAATTAATAATATTTCATGATGCTGAATGATTGTTTTTAGAAAATATGTACTATACAGTCATTGTTGTTTGTATTTGGATTTTGTAAATAAATATGAAAATATATTTGGAATAAATGTAAAAATCTTTTTGAATAAAAACCAAAAAAATACACACATTTGTCTATGGTATTAATAGGTTGATAACAGAAATTTTGATGCCCATACGTATGTAATCTGCCTGGCACAGGCTATGATTTACCTGCTCTCATTTCTTCCCTGTTAGGGCACATCTATCCGCTATACAGGGGCCCCATACTTTCCCTATTCATTGTTCCTGCAGCCTGTCTGCGAGGGGTTGACTTTTCCTTGTACATCAAATGTACTTTTTAAGGTAACTATACCAGTATCATTTCCCTGTCGCTATGTGTTACTACTGATATTTGTATATATAGATGTTTACTTGGGACTTTATCATTCAATTTAGGATGGAATGATAATTGTTATATGTTTGTGTATATACATCTTTGGTGCCGGGAATCAATATAATGTTGTTAACTATACAAAAATTATGGCAACACTAGAAACCTTTGGTTTCTCTGATGAGCACTTTGCTAACATGGTCGGAAGCTCTGCCAGCTTTGGCCAACCTGCTACAACAAATTTAGACAAAAATGAGGACACCAACAAATTATTGAATTTAAGGAAAAAGATCAAACGTATTGAACAACACGGATATTACATGTTGAAATACCTCAAAGGAGGGGTCATCCCTCAGGGGCTCCGTGTCAAAAATATCCCAGGACTATTTGTCCAAATTAAACGTTTCTTGGAGCGATGGTCACTAATAGCAAATCGCTGTTCACGTGACTTTATGAAGCTCATAGTTGAAACCACCAAGGAGGTGGTACAACAACTGGCAGACGAAATACGAGACCTAGAAAACAAAATCAAAAGTACTCTAGGTCTGGAGGAAGCAAAGAAAAAATTTGAAGACATTGATAGAGACTCCCATTCATATACAGAATACCTTACAAAAAGAAAACTAGACAAACTTAAGAGTGATATAAGAACATATAGTAAAAGAAAACACCTATCCCTACTTGACTGATCATTATTATGATCAAAGTGAAGATACACACAATGCACAGCTCACGTATCGACAGCAGAACCGTAAAGTGACCCCATTTTCGGACACTTCGGACTCAGACACTGAAGGCCACCCAAACCAATATGACTCTAGGGAAAATGGATACAATGCCAGGACACAGAGAAATGGACAACCTTTTTTAGGGAGACGTTTCACAAAGAGAGGGAATTGGAGGACACAATACCAGCAATACCAACCCAGATTCCGGGGAAATCCACAGATGGATTACAACCATTATTTGGTGACCCGAAATGCACAATATTGGAGAGAGTAGATATACCTGTATTCAATCTCAGTACCTCCACCTTTTCACCAGCTACTTACTCCCTATTATCCAATGGCCTCTCTTTTGTCCCCCATTCAGGGCTCAACAAGTTTGAGCTTTTCTGTGATTTGATGGCATTCTTCAGGAAAATATGGTTGAAGTCATTTTTCTCTAATCGTGATACACAGGTGGAATCAAATAATTTATCGGGATTGGCCCCTAAATCGATTTTTACGCCTTCACTTGATTTACTTCCTCCTGAAGTTCAAGTATTTGAACAAGTCGTATATCAAAAAATCACCAAGGCATCCAAACATATCACTAAGACACCGTTTAATTTAAATCGGGAAGAATACGAAGCCATGGAAAATCTTAAGCAGACATCTGCTATTACTATCAAGAACTGCGATAAGGGTGGAGGAATTGTCATTTGTGATACCTCCACATATGTCACCAAGATGGAGACAATGTTGAATGATAGAAATTTCTATCTCCCTATCACACGAGACCCCACCGCCAATGTCAAACAAAAAATCAACAGACTAACAAACAGAGCTCTGAAAGACAACCAAATATGTGAGAAAGAATGGACATATTTAAATGTAACTAACCCCAAAACGGCTTGTATATATGGGGTTCCAAAAATTCATAAAAACCAGAAGAACCCACCCTACAGACCTATTGTTAACACCATAGGTACTGTGACAGAACCACTTTCTAAATATATAGACGCGATCCTACGTCCCCATATATTCCATACACCTGCGTATGTACAAGATACCAGACATATTATCAATCTTGTGGAAGGTATTAGCTTTCAGGCCAATAGATATATTATGGTGACGATGGACATTGAAGCGCTATATACTAATATACCGGTTCAGGGGGCATTACAAGCAGTCAGTTGGTTCATTAATGAATATAAGGTTGCTTGTCCTAAACTGTTTCTCTTGGAATGCTTGAAAGTAGTATTGGAAGACAATGTATTTGAATTTAACAACCAATTATATAAACAGGTTAAAGGCGTCTCGATGGGAGCTTCTTGTGCCCCCACCGTGGCAAATATCTACATGTCTGCCTTCGAGAATAAGTTCATCTATAACGAGGTAGCCCCGTTTTTCGAATCAGTGACCAACTGCTCGCGATACATTGACGATATTTTCTTCATCTGGATAGATATCGAAGAAAACTTAATCCAATTCTTAAATTGGATTAACTTATGTGATGAGAACATACATTTTACGAGTCAAGTCAGCAATCAACAGGTGGAATTCCTTGATGTAATTATCAAAAGCGAAGCAGGCACGCTAGCAGTAGATTTATACACCAAACCTACAGCGCGCAATACATTATTACATTATGAAAGCTTCCACCCACCAGCCCAGAGAAATAGCATTCCGTTTGGACAATTTTTGCACCTCAGGCGCAATTGTACGACCGTACAAGATTTTGACATGAAAGCAATCATCATGCGAGAGAATTTTTGAGTAGAGGCTACCCAAAAGATTAGTTAGGGACTCCATGAAACGGGCCCGTTTCTACGACAGACAACATCTGTTGATGAGTTCCACTCCAAAACCAATACTACTTTAGTTTTTGCAACACCTCATTCAATGATGAATGAAAGATTGAGACAAGCAGTGAATTCGAGTTGGCATATTTTGAATGTTAACAAACAGAAAACTGAATTGATGCCGAGACTATTATTTGCGTTTAGACGCAATAAAAATTTAAGAGATCATGTTGTACATTCACGAATGAGAACTACTGGCACTGTATCACAAACATCTTTAGACAGTGCCCGACCCGTCACAGGCAACTACAGAAGTAGTACATGCAAAGTTTGCCCCATGGCAATAGAGGCACCCTCTTTAACATATCGTGGGCACCTCATACAACCTACAGGTCACACGAATTGCAAAACGAAAGACGTTGTCTACTTACTTATATGCCCGTGTAATAAGGGGTATGTAGGCGAAACAGCTAGGGCTTTCAATATACGACTCACTGAACATAGGTCATCAATCAGAACCAAAAAAATGGCAGCACCAATGGTAAGTCATTATACAGAACAGGGCCATACTCCGGACGACATTAGCTGGTACATCTTGGAAAAAATCATAGGCAAACCGGGAATATTGAGTGAGGCAATAAGAAAGAAAAGGGAGGTGTATTGGATATTTGTCCTAGACACGGCCAATTCAGGGCTCAATCAGGATATACCATGGGACCAGGCCATAACGTTCAACATCTAGCTCCTATGTTATTTGGATACTGTGTAATTCATTCTTCAATCATGGATAAAAGTAGGGGTTATTATTCTAATAGGCTCTTACATCCTTGTCTTCTTGTTACAAAGACATACCCTTGTGATAAAATTATAGTCCTGACCATTTAATGCCCCCTTTTTGCCATTAGAGTCACTCCCTCCCTCTGGTGGTAAGGTCTATATTAGGACCTTTGGTTATGCCATCAGTGAGAATCTTACTTCTATCTTAATTCCTTGATGTTATTTCTTATGCGTACATGTTTGTTAACATCTCCATGGGCTGCTTTGTTTCAGCCGCATTGTCGTTTTTATTGTGCCCCTTTTCTCTTATTATTTTTGGTCAGACAGTACTATATATAGATTTAATATATATATACTTATCACATATTGAGATATGTCTTTTCATACTATAAGGGCGCCCATGTGTGGCATGCTTGTTTATATCTCATCGCGTTTGCCCACTCTTAATTAGAGAAGGTCTGAGTCCACTATATTTCAGTGATTATTATTATTTTTCTTTGTATTTTTCTTTTTATTTAGATTTAGTTGTTACTAATATCAATATAGATTTTCAGAATTTATTTCTTTTGAGTTGGAGATACATTTGAGAAATATTTTGTGAGTTTTGCCTCGGTATTCAAAACACGGGTCGGTGGCCGTCTGTGGTTCGCAATTACCTTTCACCATTTTTTAGCCCAGTTCAAAATGGCGGGTCTCCTTTCTCCATTCTTGCAATCTTGCTTTTGCGATCTATAGTCCTCTTTTTAGATCTATGACTGCCCCATTCTGATTCACCTGTCGCTGGTTAAACTCGGTTTACCGCGTTGCAGCAGCATATATAACTTGGGCAGTAGCAACCAGATTTCACCGCTGATCGTTCCGGACTATCACTCTGTCACGAAGGTAAGCGCTAGAGTTAGGTCCTGCTTGGCATTTTATTTTAAAATCCTTGTCCGAAAGTAATATCCGTTCCCTTTCGGTTTCTGAGCATTATCTGTTTTCTTCCGTTTTTCATTTATACTTATACATTTTCTTTTGTACAGATTCACTTGTGTACCAAGTTGTAGGAGAGCCATCACTTAGACTCCCTTGCCTTTTGATCCTCCATCGATAGACTGAGTATCCAGCTTTCTAAAAATAGGTCTGTTTAAGGAGAGGTCTCCATTTTTAATATAGCTGTAAAGGAATAATACATTTATTCAGCGATTTTCCCTCTTTAGTTCACATCTTAACTGTGCATATTGGTTTACAGAATATCGTTTTTTAGGGGAGCGTGCAACAGATACGTGCATTCGAACACTTATCTTGATAGCGGGTGTATTAAGTACCAGTTACGGAGTACAACGTTAGGAATCAGATGGAACTATACACAGTTAACGATCAGGTATCTTGTATGCCGAATTTATAGTCATCTAAGTATACTGATCGTGCCTCATTTCCTTCTTTCCTTCAAGCGCTAAAAAAACTTTTAGAAGCACAAACCGTGAACTTGAGCGCATCATCCTTGGAGTGGCAATAGAGCACTCTCTTCTTTCAAAAAGGTATGCCATCATCTATTAATAAATTTCTAGAATCCGCTAGCCACATGCTTATGGCTATATAGTATCTAAGGGGTCAGGCTAATTCCAATTTGTATTTCATATTTTGATTGTCTACAGATATAGCGTCCAGACTTAGCTGCTAAAGATGCAGCATTCATCAAAATTACATGTTCCTGTTGGAACACAGTCTGGACTACAATAAATTCCAAGGTACATTTGGAGTTATAAAGGGCTTTCTCTTTTACCTCATTTTCTTTATTGATTTATATTCATTTATCGTTTTGTAGTTTTTATATAGTTTCTTTTTCTTTTTCACGTATGTCACTTATTGGATGTAATTACACTTATACACCATTGAATATTTCGTATGCGAGGATCCTCTTTTGACTGCTCGGTGAAGAAATTGATTAGTCCTTTGTTTTCTATCTTTTTATCTTTATTACAGTTGTAAACATGTATGTTTGTCTTTGTAAATAAAATTAAGTCATTCAATAGATACAGAAATGTCAGGAGTTATACATAGCGACAGTTTCCCCTTTTTCCTTACTCCCTTTTTTAAGGGTCTATAAATCAATTGTGTTTTTTGTAACATTAATTATGTATGGATTATGGGCATCTTGATTTCTAATAATTATTTGTTTTATATTTCATTCAGTAAATTCTGAGACGGTATCCTGACGAAGGCATAAGCCGAAACGCGCGTAGGGTGTAAGATTATACCGCCAGTATTGATAGATCTTGTTGGTGCAAGATCATATAGCCAGTATTTATGTTTCATCAGATCATGCTGTTCACTATACCATCAATTCTCAAGTGATTTACTATTTAAAGATATAGATGCCGTTGCATTTTTACCACACTGTTAAATTAATAATATTTCATGATGCTGAATGATTGTTTTTAGAAAATATGTACTATACAGTCATTGTTGTTTGTATTTGGATTTTGTAAATAAATATGAAAATATATTTGGAATAAATGTAAAAATCTTTTTGAATAAAAACCAAAAAATACACACATTTGTCTATGGTATTAATAGGTTGATAACAGAAATTTTGATGCCCATACGTATGTAATCTGCCTGGCACAGGCTATGATTTACCTGCTCTCATTTCTTCCCTGTTAGGGCACATCTATCCGCTATACAGGGGCCCCATTCTTTCCCTATTCATTGTTCCTGCAGCCTGTCTGCGAGGGGTTGACTTTTCCTTGTACATCAAATGTACTTTTTAAGGTAATTATACCAGTATCATTTCCCTGTCGCTATGTGTTACTACTGATATTTGTATATATAGATGTTTACTTGGGACTTTATCATTCAATTTAGGATGGAATGATAATTGTTATATGTTTGTGTATATACATCTTTGGTGCCGGGAATCAATATAATGTTGTTAACTATACAAAAATTATAGCAACACTAGAAACCTTTGGTTTCTCTGATGAGGACTTTGCTAACATGGTCGGAAGCTCTGCCAGCTTTGGCCAACCTGCTACAACAAATTTAGACAAAAATGAGGACACCAACAAATTATTGAATTTAAGGAAAAAGATCAAACGTATTGAACAACACGGATATTACATGTTGAAATACCTCAAAGGAGGGGTCATCCCTCAGGGGCTCCGTGTCAAAAACATCCCAGGACAATTTGTCCAAATTAAACGTTTCTTGGAGCGATGGTCACTAATAGCAAATCGCTGTTCACGTGACTTTATGATGCTCATAGTTGAAACCGCCAAGGAGGTGGTACAACAACTGGCAGACGAAATACGAGACCTAGAAAACAAAATCAAAAGTACTCTAGGTCTGGAGGAAGCAAAGAAAAAATTGGAAGACATTGATAGAGACTTCCATTCATATACAGAATACCTTACAAAAAGAAAACTAGACAAACTTAAGAGGGATATAAGAACATATAGTAAAGAAAACACCTATCCCTACTTGACTGATCATTATTATGATCAAAGTGAAGATACACACAATGCACAGCTCACGTATCGACAGCAGAACCGTAAAGTGACCACATTTTCGGACACTTCGGACTCCGACACTGAAGGCCACCCAAACCAATATGACTCTAGGGACAATGGATACAATGCCAGGACACAGAGAAATGGACAACCTTTTTTAGGGAGACGTTTCACAAAGAGAGGGAATTGGAGGACACAATACCAGCAATACCAACCCAGATTCCGGGGAAATCCACAGATGGATTACAACCATTATTTGGTGACCCGAAATGCACAATATTGGAGAGAATAGATATACCTGTATTCAATCTCAGTACCTCCACCTTTTCACCAGCTACTTACTCCCTATTATCCAATGGCCTCTCTTTTGTCCCCCATTCAGGGCTCAACAAGTTTGAGCTTTTCTGTGATTTGATGGCATTCTTCAGGAAAATATGGTTGAAGTCATTTTTCTCTAATTGTCATACACAGGTG
This sequence comes from Calotriton arnoldi, assembly GCA_963921515.1. Lineage (NCBI taxonomy): Eukaryota > Metazoa > Chordata > Amphibia > Caudata > Salamandridae > Calotriton > Calotriton arnoldi. The sequence continues at coordinate 3,544,937 of CAWUFW010000089.1, read as the reverse complement.
GAATCAAATAATTTATCGGGATTGGCCCCTAAATCGATTTTTACGCCTTCACTTGATTTACTTCCTCCTGAAGTTCAAGTATTTGAACAAGTCGTATATCAAAAAATCACCAAGGCAACCAAACATATCACTAAGACACCGTTCAATTTAAATCGGGAAGAATACGAAGCCATGGAAAATCTTAAGCAGACATCTGCTATTACTATCAAGAACTGCGATAAGGGTGGAGGAATTGTCATTTGTGATACCTCCACATATGTCATCAAGATGGAGACAATGTTCAATGATAGAAATTTCTATCTCCCTATCACACGAGACCCCACCGCCAATGTCAAACAAAAAATCAACAGACTAACAAACAGAGCTCTGAAAGACAACCAAATATGTGAGAAAGAATGGACATATTTAAATGTAACTAACCCCAAAATGGCTTGTATATATGGGGTTCCAAAAATTCATAAAAACCAGAAGAACCCACCCTACAGACCTATTGTTAACACCATAGGTACTGTAACAGAACCACTTTCTAAATATATAGATGCGATCCTACGTCCCCATATATTCCATACACCTGCGTATGTACAAGATACCAGACATATTATCAATCTTGTGGAAGGTATTAGCTTTCAGGCCAATAGATATTTTATGGTGACGATGGACATTGAAGCGCTATATACTAATATACCGGTTCAGGGGGCATTACAAGCAGTCAGTTGGTTCATTAATTAATATAAGGTTGCTTGCCTAAACTGTTTCTCTTGGAATGCTTGAAAGTAGTATTGGAAGACAATGTATTTGAATTTAACAACCAATTATATAAACAGGTTAAAGGCGTCTCGATGGGAGCTTCTTGTGCCCCCACCGTGGCGAATATCTACATGTCTGCCTTCGAGAATAAGTTCATCTATAACGAGGTAGCCCCGTTTTTCGAATCAGTGACCAACTGCTCGCGATACATTGACGATATTTTCTTCATCTGGATAGATATCGAAGAAAACTTAATCCAATTCTTAAATTGGATTAACTTATGTGATGAGAACATACATTTTACGAGTCAAGTCAGCAATCAACAGGTGGAATTCCTTGATGTAATTATCAAAAGCGAAGCAGGCACGCTAGCAGTAGATTTATACACCAAACCTACAGCGCGCAATACATTATTACATTATGAAAGCTTCCACCCACCAGCCCAGAGAAATAGCATTCCGTTTGGACAATTTTTGCACCTCAGGCGCAATTGTACGACCGTACAAGATTTTGACATGAAAGCAATCATCATGCGAGAGAAATTTTTGAGTAGAGGCTACCCAAAAAGATTAGTTAGGGACTCCATGAAACGGGCCCGTTTCTACGACAGACAACATCTGTTGATGAGTTCCACTCCAAAAACCAATACTACTTTAGTTTTTGCAACACGTCATTCAATGATGAATGAAAGATTGAGACAAGCAGTGAATTCGAGTTGGCATATTTTGAATGTTAACAAACAGAAAACTGAATTGATGCCGAGACTATTATTTGCGTTTAGACGCAATAAAAATTTAAGAGATCATGTTGTACATTCACGAATGAGAACTACTGGCACTGTATCACAAACATCTTTAGACAGTGCCTGACCCGTCACAGGCAACTACAGATGTAGTACATGCAAAGTTTGCCCCATGGCAATAGAGGCACCCGCTTTAACATATCGTGGGCACCTCATACAACCTACAGGTCACACGAATTGCAAAACGAAAGACGTTGTCTACTTACTTATATGCCCGTGTAAATAAGGGGTATGTAGGCGAAACAGCTAGGGCTTTCAATATACGACTCACTGAACATAGGTCATCAATCAGAACCCAAAAAATGGCAGCACCAATGGTAAGTCATTATACAGAACAGGGCCATACTCCGGACGACATTAGCTGGTACATCTTGGAAAAAATCATAGGCAAACCGGGAATATTGAGTGAGGCAATAAGAAAGAAAAGGGAGGTGTATTGGATATTTGTCCTAAACACGGCCAATTCAGGGCTCAATCAGGATATACCATGGGACCAGGCCATAACGTTCAACATCTACCTCCTATGTTATTCGGATACTGTGTAATTCATTCTTTAATCATGAATAAAAGTAGGGGTTATTATTCTAATAGGCTCTTACATCCTTGTCTTCTTGTTACAAAGACATACCCTTGTGAGAAAATTATAGTCCTGACCATTTAATGCCCCCTTTTTTGCCATTAGAGTCACTCCCTCCCTCTGGTGGTAAGCTCTATATTAGGACCTTTGGTTATGCCATCAGTGAGAATCTTACTTCTATCTTAATTCCTTGATGTTATTTCTTATGCGTCCATGTTTGTTAACATCTCCATGGGCTGCTTTGTTTCAGCCGCATTGTCGTTTTTATTGTGCCCCTTTTCTCTTATTATTTTTTGGTCAGACAGTACTATATATAGATTTAATATATATATACTTATCACATATTGAGATATGTTTTTTCATACTATAAGGGCGCCCATGTGTGGCATGCTTGTTTATATCTCACCGCGTTTGCCCACTCTTAATTAGAGAAGGTCTGAGTCCACTATATTTCAGTGATTATTATTATTTTTCTTTGTATTTTTCTTTTTATTTAGATTTAGTTGTTACTAATATCAATATAGATTTTCAGAATTTATATCTTTTGAGTTGGAGATACATTTGAGAAATATTTTGTGAGTTTTGCCCCGGTATTCAAAACACGGGTCGGTGGCCGTCTGTGGTTCGCAATTACCTTTCACCATTTTTTAGCCCAGTTCAAAATGGCGGGTCTCCCTTCTCCATTCTTGCAATCTTGCTTTTGCGATCTATAGTCCTCTTTTTAGATCTATGACTGCCCCATTCTGATTCACCTGTTGCTGGTTAAACTCGGTTTACCGCGTTGCAGCAGCATATATAACTTGGGCAGTAGCAACCAGATTTCACCGCTGATCGTTCCGGACTATCACTCTGTCACGAAGGTAAGCGCTAGAGTTAGGTCCTGCTTGGCATTTTATTTTAAAATCCTTGCCCGAAAGTAATATCCGTTCCCTTTCGGTTTCTGAGCATTATCTGATTTCTTCCGTTTTTCATTTATACTTATACATTTTCTTTTGTACAGATTCACTTGTGTACCAAGTTGTAGGAGAGCCATCACTTAGACTCCCTTGCCTTTTGATCCTCCATCGATAGACTGAGTATCCAGCTTTCTAAAAATAGGTCTGTTTAAGGAGAGGTCTCCATTTTTAATATAGCTGTAAAGGAATAATACATTTATTCAGCGATTTTCCCTCTTTAGTTCACATCTTAACTGTGCATATTGGTTTACAGAATATCATTTTTAGGGGAGCGTGCAACAGATACGTGCATTCGAACACTTATCTTGATAGCGGGTGTATTAAGTACCAGTTACGGAGTACAACGTTAGGAATCAGATGGAACTATACACAGTTAACGATCAGGTATCTTTCGGCTCATTTATCATAGACATAGACGTATGCCGAAATTATAGTCATCTAAGTATACTGATCGTGCCTCATTTCCTTCTTTCCTTCAAGCGCTAAAAAACTTTTAGAAGCACAAACCGTGAACTTGAGCGCATCATCCTTGGAGTGGCAATAGAGCACTCTCTTCTTTCAAAAAGGTATGCCATCATCTATTAATAAATTTCTAGAATCCGCTAGCCACATGCTTATGGCTATATAGTATCTAAGGGGTCAGGCTAATTCCAATTTGTATTTCATATTTTGATTGTCTACAGATATAGCGTCCAGACTTAGCTGCTAAAGCTGCAGCATTCATCAAAATTACATGTTCCTGTTGGAACACAGTCTGGACTACAATAAATTCCAAGGTACATTTAGAGGTATAAAGGGCTTTCTCTTTTACCTCATTTTCTTTATTGATTTATATTCATTTATCGTTTTGTAGTTTTTATATAGTTTTTTTTTCTTTTTCACGTATGTCACTTATTGGATGTAATTACACTTATACACCATTGAATATTTTCTATGCGATGATCCTCTTTTGACTGCTCAGTGAAGAAATTGATTAGTCCTTTGTTTTCTGTCTTTTTATCTTTATTACAGTTGTAAACATGAATGTTTGTCTTTGTAAATAAAATTAAGTCATTCAATAGATACAGAAATGTCAGGAGTTATACATAGCGACAGTTTCCCTTTTTCCCTTACTCCCTTTTTTTAAGGGTCTATAAATCAATTGTGTTTTTGTAACATTAATTATGTATGGATTATGGGCATCTTGATTTCTAATAAGTATTTGTTTTATATTTCATTCAGTAAATTCTGATACGGTATCCTGACGAAGGCATAAGCCGAAACGCGCGTAGTGTGTACGATTATACCGCCAGTATTGATAGATCTTGTTGGTGCAAGCTCATATAGCCAGTATTTATGTTTCATCAGATCATGCTGGGCACTATACCATCAATTATCAAGTGATTTACTATTTAAAGATATAGATGCCGTTGCATTTTTACCACACTGTTAAATTAATAATATTTCATGATGCTGAATGATTGTTTTTAGAAAATATGTACTATACAGTCATTGTTGTTTGTATTTGGATTTTGTAAATAAATATGAAAATATATTTGGAATAAATGTAAAAATCTTTTTGAATAAAAACCAAAAAAATACACACATTTGTCTATGGTATTAATAGGTTGATAACAGAAATTTTGATGCCCATACGGATGTAATCTGCTTGGCCAAGGCTATGATTTACCTGCACACAGCACAATGATGACAGCAACACCAACCAATGTGGGACAGAGCGTTTAGGAAACAAATGCAGCTGACACCGATGAGCACTAATGGGCTATTTACAAACACTGAATAAAATAATTCAGAAATTAATATAGTAGTTGGAGAAGAGTCTCAAATTCCTTTTGCAAAATCAAGATTACATAACATTTGGGACAAATTCACAAAGTTCACAGCGTGACAATTAGAAACGTTATACTTGTATAACTATGCTGATGATATGTGGACATTTCTGACTGAAATGGAGTCGACAAAAAATCCTGAAGTATTCCTGGAATTCTGAGGCTTTTAGATCCTCTGGAGTACTCACATGTGCACCAGTTTACCCATAAAGAAATGTAAGACATGTTGATTTCCACCAGCAGCTTTGAAACATGTTTTATTTTCCCCTTTGAGAACTCCCTTCTTATTCAATTCCATCACTTTTGAGAATATACTCTACCCATGTTAATTGGTTCCCAGCTGCTCAGCCAGTGTGAGTGTTCTGTTTGGAATGTTGGTGTGATGGACATGAGTGGAATGCTTGGGTGCCTGGTGTGAGTGTTGACAGTTGAAGATGGGCTGAGCAGCAGGCAGGCTGCTCCTGGTGAGGGTGCTACTACTGATGCTATGGACTTAATAAATCACTTACAAAGACACTACTCGGCTATGTCTACTACTTCACCTCTACGCATGGAACTTCATCACTACATACTGTGCTATACAAACACTTTCTGTTTGGTAAATTACTAGCATAGGTTTGTAAATAATGAAAAACTTTTAGTGCACCTACCCAGGAATGACCATAACCCAGTGCTTAATTTGTAAAACAAAATAAGTGCTGGGGCTCTAGTCACTTCCGCTTGCACTGCCCATTTCCACTGTCAATTACAGTAACGGTGTAACTAATAAGTCACACTCCTACAAGTGTGACAATTCTGACATTTTCAGTACCCCAAAAGTTAGAGGAATAGCTTTGGTAGCAGATATTAGTAATTCTTAATGTATATTGAATTAATAAACAACAGCTGTTGTGCTCATCTCTGAATTATAAAAACAGCACAACCATGTGGCAGACTGTCATAGGTACCTGTGCTGACAATTAAGTTACGGTGCCGAGCACCGGAAACCAACAGCTCAAATTAAGCACTACCATAACCTACAGTGCAGCATATGGTCACTTGAAGTACCACAATGCTAGCAGAATGTAAATGTCATCACACCCCATTTTTATTCAGGAATGGTATTTTGTCCAGGTAAGTGGAGGTGTTTGATTACCTATGGTGTATTTAGATGGCAGTAATGATCCTCATGCTATCTAGTTGTATAGCATATAACACAAACTAGTATTTATTAGGAGTTAAACTAAACATCCCTATTATTCAAGTCAATGTTAATAATTTTAACATCCTTGAAATGTCATAATTGGCTAGGTGTTCTCATCTGGGATTCATATCTGTAAATTAAGTTTGCTGAGCATTTGCTCTGCTCAATAAACAGCATCATGAGAGATTAAATAGATATGTATCATATATTTTCCACCGGGCTACCCCTAGTGACTACATACTTAATGAACCAACATAGGAGAGACGTTGGCAACAGGAATGTCTTATGTTGCTCCATGAGAATTTCAGCCATGCCTGATTTTCTGTATAATTGCTCACTATGAAACTGACATGTTAATTTATCTGGATAATCAGAAAAACTCAGAACATCAAAGCTGGACACCACCGGTCCATTTCTTTCCTGGAGATATCAAGGTGTAACAAAAATAACTGATGGTAAAGTACTCATGTCAACATTTTATGTTGTATTCAGTGTTTTGGCATATGTTGTGTTTCGACACTCAAATACCCCTCTGTGAGTAAATTGGTGCTGTAGACATGTTCTATAAATGTGTGCTAAGCGCTGCTCACAGCCAGCAATATGATGAGCAGCGGTGTATTGGGAGGCAAATGCAGACCTGGTAAATATATTCATATTCGCCCCCTGTTCTTAGTCCCCCTAATGAACAAAGCAAATGTTTTAGGGGAGGAGAGTCAAAATGTATGTCTACAAGTAACAGGCTGGATAGACAATGATTCCTTTGTCCATCCACCGCTAAAAGCACCCTCCTGGTCCCCAGTCTAAGACAGGTTTTCTATGTTAGTCAAGTCCTAGACTGGAGTATGGCAGCAGATGCCTGTAGTTGCTACAGCTAATGTTAGTGTCACTATCAATACCAGCACTACAACTAGAGCTACTAATAGTAGACCAATTGGAGCTGCTAGCAGTACTAGAAATAATACTACCACCAGGGGCCTTATTTCAGAGTGCCCCAGGGGTGCAACGGGCATGTGCGCCCGCTTTGTGAGCCCTAGGGCACTTTGGTATTACAGAAAGGGCCGCAGACGCTTGTTCGGCCCCTTCTGTAATACAGAGATTGCTGGTGCAAATGGAGCACCAACACTATCAATAGAGGGCGCTCCCTCGTGTGTATGGGGGCACCTCCCCATGCAAATGAGGTAATTACCGTACTATGGACTTATTAAATGACCATGAGGTTAACCTGTGTTTCTTAGAACCTGGGAATCTAATACAATACAAAACAAAATTGGTTCTGTCGGATCAGTGAAAGGTGAATTATTCACTTTGTACTAAAATCAAACCCTGGAACTCAACTTCTCATTTGGGAAGAGGGAAAAACATGGGGGTCCGAACAATACAAACATTAAAATTCAAAAGAATTCAATGAATATAGAATGGATCTCAATCCAGAGTGTTAAACAATTAAGCGATTCAAAATAAGTCAAACAAATAGGTGCTCCATAGGTGATCAGTGAAAAATAATACTTATGCAGTGCATCAAATGAAAGTAATGTAACATTTGTACAGCAGTTTTATAATTTTCAGATATGCCTGCCCAATTTAAAAAAATCTGTGATTCACCAAAGATGGGTCGAGTATATCAGTCTTTAAATTGCCCATGTCCCAGAATGCATTTGTACCGGCTGGATATGAGATCGTCTAAAAAGCATGTGTTTTTATCACATCATGGTGGGTCTTCATCAGGACTAGTTATGAACACATCTGTAGGTTAAAATATATCATGTCAGACCCCATATAAAAAAAAAAATCCATCAAAATGAATCAATGATTTGAATCAAAAATAACTGACCTGAAAACGTTGCAGAGATATGGGTGAGCTTGTATCACTAAGAAATAAACTCCCATATATTATAAAAATAATGGTTTAGATTAACTCTCACTCATATAGAATATTAAATGGTGGTTTCATGTAAAAACTCACCCAAGTGAACAATTGGGCAGTTGATTTACTTCATCCCAAATAAAGGTGTGAATAGCTCATTAGAAACCCTATGGATTAAGGGATCAAAATAAACCATCATAAGGTTGAAAAATAAACAGAGAAATATACCCATGGCGGTATCGTAAAAACTCACCCAGTCTAATAGGGATGGTGTGTTAATTTATTACATCAACTTCCAGATAACTCACTGTGAGGCAAAAAATATATGATTTAAAAAATAATTAAGGTATCTTAAATGGGGACATTGTTAGGGAATGGTGAATAAATCATACCTTGACAGGAACTGCCACTTCCACTGGATGAGAGCCTGTATGGGGAATGTGGCATCTTTCTCACGAAATATAAAAAAGATGCTGCACCTTGATGTACGCTAAAGATCTTCTCCCAAAATGTCTGCCTGGAATGCTCGATCTCTGCGTTAAGACCACGAGGACTGATACAATATATTCTTACATATTGCATATGCCTCTGTCTAATCGACAATTAAATACAATGTGTAGTGCCTTGCGAGTTAGCAATGACAGATCCCTTTTGGCTCCTGATGGACTACGTAGAACTGTGATGTAGCTTTTGGAGCAGAATGCAGGTAAGGCTGATTCAGAATGTTGAGTTCACACACAGAAGATTACAGAAGTGTAATACTAAGCTCCGTGTATGGTGTAGTCATTTGCGGGTACCCAGTTTGGGGAAAACGCTACAAATGGCGATGAGATACGGGATAAGTAACCCGAAGATCAACAGTGTTCTCCAAGAGAGTTTCCCGTGGTCCAAGCAAACTGCTTGGGCGTGCCACATGTGCTATCATCAAAGTACGGAATCAACGCTTAATGCATGTGGAGTCAAAGTGCAGCGCCAGCCATTTTGAAGCAGAAAGTATTGCAGAGAATCTACATATTGTTGGCCGAGAACCTGCTGGTTAGGCCATACATAAAGGTACTGTGCTGCCACACAAGATAGTCATATAAATTATACAGAGCATTACTGTCAAAGACGGATAGGTACAGAAACAGGAAATAAGTGCTAAAGAATGCAGTACTCAAATACATTAAAATACATGAAGCACTGGCTGATGAAACAATTTAAAAGAAATCATCCTGCCTTTGCACTTACCAAAGTCTCAATAAGTGGAGCTCTATGACCTCAGCACTGGGTGAGGAGACCCAAGAAGAAGCACAAGGGTTCTGCTTACTGAGCTGTCCAATACCTGAAGTGGCACCACCAAAGCTGCCAGGTGGCGGCTCAGGACAACTCCAGAGGTCTCCAGAAAGTGAAGGGCTCTGATGAAGACCAGGAAGGAAGTCTTCATACCACAGACTGTCCAGGACGATCCGGAGGTCAATACATTGCAGGACCTCAGAGATGGTGCAGATGAAGCAGGTCCTAGTGGACAGCTGAAAAACTCTGACAGAGCTCCACCCTCAAAGTCAACCACTCCAATAAATAGCTACAAAGCTGACTGACTTCCTGAAACCAGCACCGCATTTTGATTGATATCGCCAAAAAACAAAATATTGGCAAAAGATGGATTGTGTGGATTAAGACATTTGATTATTTTATTGATGTACTTGAAGAGACTGATAACAAAAAGATTACGAAAAGCATCAAATACCTAGCTGGGGATGGTTATAAAAGAAGTCATAAGGAAGATGCTGTGAACTGATGAAGAAATCACGTACCGTCAGACTAAAGAAATTTTGAATTGCAACTTCAATCTAATGCCTAATGTAAATTACAAAAGATAAATTTTCAGTCAAGAACGATCGATAATTGGTATAACCACTGATGAATTTGTGGAGAGACTTGACACACTCATCAAACACTGTAAGTTTAATGAATTTAATGATGAAGAAGCTATACATCTTAGAGTTATCAATGGATGTTTTTCAGATTCATTCAGACAACGAATTCTGAGAGAAACCCTTAGTCTGGAGCGAGTATTAATGACTTCCAGAGCTTAAGAGCATACAGATAGTCAAGCTGCTGACATGGAGGGTGGAGGTGCCCAGAATGAATCAGTCATGAGGGTGAAAAGTAAGCCACAGACTGAAGGACACAAGGTGATATCCACACGTAAAAAAGAAGTTGTGTTTTAGATGTGAGTTTTCATTTCCTCACGAAGGTAAATGACCCGCCATTGGACAGATATGTAAAGGCCGTTTAAAGGAGAACCATTTTGTGATGGTTTGCAAAGCCAATAAAAAAGTATGTGCGTCATGCTACGAAGACAAAATGGCCTCCGGAACGTTCTAGAGGCAATGATCGACGTTCACCCACAAGGCCAAGTGGCGACATCAGTTTAGACAAATCGAGACTAAATGAAGCCAATTGTCATTTAAATCATTGTCAAGCAAATCTTCTAGATCAGTATCAAGTGATATTGGAGAAGATGGTTGTGCCATGTCAATGTTTACTTCAGCAAAACGTGCTCATGTTGGACTGGCCACATGTGAAGAAAAATGTCAGTCAAAGAAAAGTCGGCTTGTCAAAGCACCAAAGTCATTCAAACATTGTCCAAAGATTGCACTAAAAGTAAAAGGTTGTTCAACACCTTTCATCATCCACAGTGGGGTTTGATAAACATTATGCCTGAGGTGAAATATAATGAATTGTCTCCATTACCGTGACTGATGCCCATGAAAACCAAAGTGTACATATGGGCTGCGTCAACACCCTTAAAGAGTCAAGGTTCATTTGTATCAATGATTAAACACAAGATAACAAAGGTACAAACACCTATCCATTTACTTCAAGGTTCAGAGTCATGAGACTGTCTTAGTTTCACCCCAGCTGCTTATGTGGGACTGATTTCCGTAAACTACAACATGAATGCTCACCATGAAATAGTAAGTCAGTTCCCTTAATTATTTCATGGTTTAGGTAAAAATTAAGATCATAAAAGTAAAAGCTGCATATTAATGAGGATGTCTGTCCTGTTGTTCAAAGACATAGATGATTTTCTTTTATTTTACAAGATAATGTTGAAAAGGAACCTGAATCATTACTTAAGCATGATATCATTGAGCAGTGTACTGTCCTACACCAAGTATTTCTCCCATAGTGGTAGTGCTCAAAAAGGACAGTAAAGGAGCTGTATGCATATGCGTTGATATGCGTCAGGAAAGCAAGGCTATTGAACGAGAGCGACATCCAGGTCTACGCATTGCTGACATGATAACACTATTGCATGGTGAAAAAGTCTTCTCTAGCCTTGATTTGAATAAACGTTATCATCAGTTGGAATGAAGAGAACATTGCAGGTACATTACAAACTTTTCCACACATGTTGGTTTGTTTTGATACAAAAGACTAAGGACCTGATTTAGATTCTGGCAGTTCTGGTCCCGCCGTCACTTTTCTCCGCCTACTAGGTGGTCTGCCCACTCAATTTAAAGGGTGGCGGGTCTATGGACAATAGTCCATCTAAGTCATGCCATCTCTACCAGAATTTTCCACCCACATCGATGGCGTCATAGGTAAAAGTGGCTGTTGGAGGAAGTACAGACAATATTTCTGCCGGGCCAATCACGATGTGCCTTCCTGTCAACGTATCTATGGCGGGTAAAACTCCACACCTTAGTTGGCGGTTTCAAAGAGATATAAGGTAGAAGTGTACCTTTTTTTTCCACCTCTTTTTCCATCATGAACCCGATTGTCCAAGTCCTTCCTGTGCTGCTTCAATGTCACCACGAAGCATATCAACCCCGTTGTTGCCGGTATTGAAGGTCAGTTACTTTTTTACTGGTTTTCTTTTGAATTGTCTGTTCACATTTGCTCTGGACTCATGCATTTTTACATTTCTCTAACAAGCAATTATTTTCTAATGTGTGATGCATATGTGTGTAATGTTGTCATTTAAGAAATTGAAAAAACACAAGCCTGCAATTAATTTTCTGTGTTTTGTTTTCCAAATTTGGTGCAAGCTACCATCATGATAAAGTACAGTTACACAAAATTTGATATGAATCAAAATTCAAGATGTGTTCTTACAGGTGTTTTGAATTATTTTAGTAGACTATCAAATTATAAACACATGCATTACACAATTTTTAAATAATTTAAATTTAACATAACTCAGTAATTGCACTAGACAAGGTAAAAAGTTTTTTTTGAACAAAAGTCAAATCAATGTTAGTTCTAAACTTAAATCATAACTTTTAATTATCTATGTAACATTTCTCCTTGTCTAGTGCATTTTCTGTATTCTATTAAATGTTCTTTAATTTATTTTGATAAGTTGTAATGCATATGTGTTTATTTTGTTGCTCAATAAGTTAAAATAAACACACCTATATTAAAACTTACAAAAAATAAATTTCTATTGGTTTTCTGGTGTAAATGTTTGGACTTTACAAATATAAAATTTAAAACATATTTTGTGAACATTTTCATCATTAACATTTTTGATAATCAATGAAGTGTAAATGAATATTAGTGTTTGGAAAAACTTTGTAAACATAATTTGTTTTATTTATAATTGAGTTAATTCTCTCATGAACTTTTTTCAATGAAAAAGGAAAAAATTAACAAGAAACAGTGAAAGCAAATAACCTGACTTCACTGAAAAAAGTTCTCATGGACAATGATCTTCTGCAGTGGAATGGCAAATGATCATGGTCTGAAATGGAGTGTGCTTTACAATGTGGGATGCAGGTGAAAAAATATTCCAAAACACATCATGTGTGTGATGCTAGCATTCATCCAAAAGCCACAGGAATGGTATAGTGTTGAACGCGTCCCGCAACAGAATCCCTCCATCAGAGATCTGCCACTATGACAATGCCAGCTCAACCGAGACATCTAAATAGGTTCTGCACAATCCCACCATTCTAACGGTGATGGAGTAATGTTAGCCAGCAGAGGAGTCTGACAAGTCAAAAGAGGTGAACCGCTTACGTGACAGTAACCACTCTGTTAATGTGGACGGAGGTACAGCCAGCCCACATCTAATTAGGGTGGGTGAATCCATCAGCTTGACAGAGTACTAGTAAATGCTGCCATGGAGGGACAATGGGAGTCCCGCTATGATCTAAATCAGGCCCTAAGTTTTGTCTTGTCATCGGCTGCAGAACTTTACCAAGACATCATTCGACATATCATACAGCATGTAATGAATGCTGTCAATTATAACAATGACATACTAGTTTTCGGAGCTACACAAAAAGAGCACAATAAAGCTCTCACACAGGTATGCCATTTATGTGCGGATCCAGGTTTGACTTTAAATGGGGATAATTGTGAGTTCCACAAGACAAAGTTAAAATTCTTTGGCCATATCTTTTCTGATGGGGTATGTTTCCTGATCCATCTAAAGTACAAGTGCTGTCAAATGATGATCCTCTACAAGATGTTTCAATGGTGCGTTCATTTCTTGGCATGGCCAGGTACTGTTCCAGATATAAACAAGACTTTGCCGCTGTAATTGCTCCATTGAAAGGGTGATAAAAAAGGATGTTTCATTTAATTGGTCACATGAATGTCAGATAAGTTTTAGGAGAATTAAACAAGCCATTGAGAATGCTACTGACATTTCAAATTTCAATCCGAATCTTCATACAGATGTTGTTGTCGATGCTAGCCTAATCGGGTTAGGTGCCATCCTTGCACGTGCAGACACCCAAATGCTTGAAGGCATATTGTGGCATATGCAAGTAGGAGTTTGTCTCAAACAGAATGTGCTTATTCACAACTTGAAAAATACATTTTAGCCGTGGAATGTGCTGGTGAACATTTCCATGTATTCCTGTATGAAAATCCTTTTATGCTGGTAACTAATCGTCAAGCTTCACTAACTATATTTAGCAATCCAAAGGCCAAGATGCCTCCTTACATTGAACAATGGGGACTACGATTGCAAGAGTACAACTATAACACTGTGCATCTTCTAGGGCAGGATCAGAACCCTGCTGACTACTTTTTCAGAGTGCCTATACAAAGGTCATGGTACTCCATCCAAAATGGCTAAAGTCGATATCAATATCATTGTAAAATTAAAGACACAAGCTGCCATTTTGTTAGCCCAGATTATCATTGCCAGAAGCCTTGATAGTGACAGTCTAAAGTTGAAAGATATCATTACACATCAGTCATGGAACCAACACCCTCGACCTCTCACCAGTGACGGTGAAGATCAAAAATACAAAAATGTCAAAGATGAACTGTCCATAACTCAGGAAGGACTGATATTGTGAGGGGCGAGAATCCTGATTCCGGAGAGTCTGAGTCAGAAGATGATTGAAGTGGCCCACAAAGGACATAGTTGAATCATTGAGTCAGGTTTCTGTGTCTCGATGAGCAGATTGAGAAGGAATTAAAGCCTGTCAACTGTGCAACTGCCTTTCCACTAAAGTTACTCAACACACCTTAAAAATGTCAGAACTCCCGAAGCATGCCTTGAAGAGAGTAGCCGGTGAATGTTTTGGTCCACTTGATAAATGATATCACCTGATGGTGATTGTGGACAAATACTCCTGATTTCCTTTAATTGAGAATCTCTCACCTACTACTCAAGACCGAGTCATTGAGAGACTAAATGACATCTTTGCGACATGGGATGTTCCAGCCGTATTGAAATCTGACAATGGTCCACCATTTAACAGTTGTAAGTTTCAAGTTTTCTTCGAGAATCTGAGTATAAAGCATTAGAAGAGCACACCTTTGTGACAACAGGCCAACAGACTGGTTAAGCGCTTTATGAGTATGCTAAAGAAAGCAGTGCAGTGTGCTACTCTTGAAAAGCTTGATTTAATAACTGTGTTAAATTTTAGCTTAAGAGCATATCGTTCAACACCTCACACAACCCCAAGTGAAAGTCCTGCAATGCTGATGTTCAGGAGAGCAATAACAACCAAGATCCCTCAGTAGTCAATCAGAGAGAGAAAGACGAGTGCGCAACTCATGAGAAGGACTTGGTTGCAGAAACAAAAGATAAAGCCCATGCTGATAAAAGATGACATGCAAAGAACATCGTCTTTAAAAGAGGATGAGGAAATGGAAATCTGATGCTCCATTTGATGCATAACATTTCCAAGTGGTGTCTGCCTTGGACGTCTATCACCAGAGACTCTTCTCACTTTCTGCATTCAATTCCTTGTTCATCAGATCTACATGTTTAAGGAGAGACTGGTTCTGATGCACCAGTGACTGCTGTTGCTTCTCCACCATCAACACAAATCCTGGACATTGATGGTGACAGTTCCCAGTTTTTAAGTACAAGATCAGTTATAAAAATTAATGCGCAAAAAAGATTCATTGTAGAGAATTAATTGTGTCTGTATGTATAGTTGTTCAATAGCATGCCTTACATTTGCCACACTTAAAATTTCCAAGAATTGGTGGCAGACCCTATTGCATTAGTAGATGTGGCGGTTCCAGTGTCCTCAATACAGCACTAACAACGTCGTCCCTAAACCTTTTGCCTTTCTTGAAGGCAAACACAGGTTTGTCTTTGGTATCAATTTCATCACTGATCTGTTCTCAATGCCAGTTAATGATTTTTTTAATATCATTACTGCAGGTGCAAAAAGTGGTTATGAAGATCATCCTTTCGCTATTGGGATCAGTATCACTTCTAGAATCTAACAAAGACCCTTTTACATAGCGCTGGAATAATCCCTTGGGTTACCCTCTGTCATGCACTCTATTGATGAGAATGTTGAATTCTTCAAAATAATCTACCTTCCTTCTGACACTTAAGAATTGACTATAGGGTTTATAACATTGCTTCTATGTATTCTTTTTATTAATTAGGGATTATTTATTGTTCAAATCTCTTTTTAAATGTATTGCATGTTGTGATATCTTAACTATTTATATTCTCTCTCTTAAATTAATAAAATTTATTGAACAAAAAAGAATTGACCATAGGGAAGGTTATCTCGTAGACTCCTGGGGTGGTAGCTAATGTATCTCAGCAGTGTGCTGCATTCAATGGGTTTACGAAATGATGTAGTGTACAATTTCCCATCCTCTACTTTGATGGTGATATCTAGGAAATGAATCTGCTGATTACTGTGGGATATGGTAAACTGTAAATTTGTGGATCTGTTAGTAAGCCACTAAAATAAGTGTTCAAATTCATGTTTATCACTTGTCCAAAGCATTGAAACAACATAAATATTCCTTCGCCACAAGGTAGTGTTGTCAAGAAATGGACTGTTAATATCATAAATATGTGCACATTCATACTTGTCCATGTAAATGTTTGCTAAATCTGGAGCAAGCCCTGTTCCCATTGTTTCTTCATGGGTTTGATAATAGTAGTCTCCCTGGAATGCATAGTAATTCTTTGTCATTGCTATCCTGAGAAATTCCACTATAAACTCTGTGGGGACTTGGGTTGGTTGTTTCAGCACCTCTCTAAACACCTCCAGTGCAGGTAGTTGAGAGATGTTAGTGAAAAGAGAATTAATATCCAAGGTGACAAGTAGCCGATTAGTGGATGTAATAGGGTGATTCTCTATCAATGTAATCAAGCCCATAGTGTCTTGGACATAGGATTTGGTAGTGCTAAAAAGGGTTTAAAAAACCGATCAATGTACTTGCATAGTGGTTCCAACAAGGACCGTCATCCATATACAACTAGACAGCCTTTTGGTGTCACATGAGCTTTGTGTATCTTGGGGAAAGTGTAAATCATGGGCATTCATAGATGTTTTTATTGAGGAAATCAAATTTAAGATCACTCAAAAACCCTTCTGTGAGTCCTATTTTTGTCAACTGTTTGATCAGTTTAATAACTTCACTGGTTGGGTCCATTCTGAGTTTGAGATTATTGTCTTGACACCCTAGTTGTGTTAATATTTCCATTTTATAACCATGTACATTCTGCCCCACAATAGCACCACCTTTATCGTCTGGTTTGATCTCAATATTGTTGTTTTTTAGAGAAGTGAGACTCCTATTCTCTTCCTTGCTACTACTGTATTTCATATGTTCTTTCTTGGCAAGCAACTGCATCACGTCTCGAACAACAACATGTTCAAAATCTAAAATTTTATGAGACAGAAAATGGGATGGAGGAGTAAATGTTAAGCACATCCCCAGTCTCCTACCCACTACTCTATTTGATGAGGAAGCTTGTTGAAGTAATACCTGAAACTAACCTTTCTAAAGAGTTGGTGTAATTCTATCTTGATATGAAAAGTGTTAGGAATAGTTGTGGGAACAAAGGGAAGGCCTTTGGAAAGTATATTTTGTTCACCTTTAGACAGTGAATAATTTGAAATATTTATTACAGGATTGTTGCTTTTTCATTGCACCTCCGGGGCTACCACTTGTAAAATTGTCTCCTTGTCTGTATCTCCCCATGGCTCTCTTGGGGATAAAATATCACTGCTCATCAGCCCCGACTTGCCCTCTGTTCCAAACTGGGTCTTGACTCCTCCCTCCAGTTCAATTTTGGTCTTGTTCTTTGTCCCTGTTGGATGTCCATCTTTTGTCCCTTAAACAAATCCCGTGCTGGGGAACCCGAGTATATTTCTGGGCCTATGAGCTCATACTCAGTTGTTCACCATCACTTTCAGATATATTTGCTCCAGAGGAATCAGGAAAAATAGTATTCCTCCTCTTGGATGGTCTCCCTCTATTCGCATATCTCCCTCGACTGTCTTGCTTCTAATATTCGTCTTGGAGATAGGATTATGTCATTTTTTTAATCATAAAATGTAATATCTTTTGCTAATTTATCAAGTTTCTTTGACTGGGCGACAGTGTTAAACTCTTGGACGGTTTTCTCTAAACGCTCTAAAGCCTCCTTAGCATTTGTTTAAGCATCATCCTCCAGAATTATTTTTAAGGTCAGCAATTTCTTTTGTCCGTTTTTAAACATACTCCAGTGTTGTGCCAACTCCAAGCACTATCCAGTGCCTGGAGCAGTTATTTGCTACAAAACTGAAGTTCTCCCTGAATTTGGGACAATTATAGCTGGTTAATTCTTTACTTGCAATCCCACTGGGATGATATTCAATTGAAGATACTTTGTCAGTAGATGTCCATGTAATCTGGTCTTTGCCAGTTTATTTTCAAGCTTTCTAATTTATTCAATTTCTCATTTAGTGTGTCACTAACTGGTGTAGAGACAGGATTCAGAAAACTAGCTGCTGGATTAGACTTCAATTAATTTCTTACTGTAATCTTCATCATATGAAAGAGTTTCCTTATCTGACATATTGTGTATTTTAGAACAAATTATGTTTCTTCTGTGATCAAGTTCAAATTCAGAACCCTTGCAGGTACACATCTGCTCACAATCAACCTTAAATAACCATGAGGTAACCCTGTGTTCCTCAGATCCGGGGTATCTAATACAATACAAAATAAAATTGGTTCTGTTGGATCGGTGAAAGGTGAATTATTCACTTTGTACTAAATTCAACCTTGCAACTCAATTTCTCATTTGGGAAGAAGAAAAACAATGGGTCCAAACAATACAAACATTAACACTGAAAAGAATCCACAGTATCAAACAATAACATGAGTCAAAATAAGTTCAACAAATAGGTGCTCCTTAGGTGATCAGTGAAAAATAGTGCTCGTGCAGTGCATCAAAAAGAAAGAAATGTAACGTGGCTGTCCAATCTGCCCAAATCTGTTGTTCACCATAGATGGGCTCAGTATATTAGTGTTTTAATTGCCCATGTCCTAGTAATGCATTAGTATATGCTAGATATGAGATCGTCAATGTTTCAACCCTCTGAAAAGCATGTGCTTTTATTACATCACATAATAACAAATCTTCCAAAATTCATCAATGATTCAAGTAAAAAATGACTGACCTGAAAACGTTGCAGAGATGTGGGTGGACTTGTCTCACTAGGAAATACATTTCCGTATTTTATAAAAGCAATGGGTTAGATTATATCTTTCTCATGTAGAACTTTACACTGTGGTTTCATGTAAAAACTCACCTGCGTGTATAATTGGGTGATTTGTTTACTTAATCCCAAATATCAGCAAGAATAACTCATTAGAAAATGTGAGGGATGCAAATTGACAGGTGAGGCCAAAGAATTTGAGTATAAAGGGATACAGTACACCCTGAGAAATCACACAAATTCTAACGGCACGTTTTTATATACATCATCAAATGTTCATGCTATTTATTCAGTATAGGCCAGACTAGGCAGAAAGTCAAAGCAAGGATTTTGCAGCATTGAGGTAAAATATGGTTCAAGACACATGGTGCACCTTTTGTCGAACATTTCACTCAGGCTGTCCATGCTGCTGACAGTTTGAAATGATTGGTTGTAGAGAAGGTGATAGGAAACATCAGAGGTGGAGATTTAAATATGGTCCTAAATTTGAGAGAATCAAGTGGATTCATTTATTGGACAGTGTACAGAAAAGATTAGCTGAAATAAAACAAGATTCTGTCTTCAGCAGTGGTTAATAGAATGTTATTCTGTTTTGGTTATCCTTTACATATGACATAAGCTGTTACTTTGGATCAAACCATTGTTGTGTAGTTCCTACAAATCTGTCGGATCTGCACATTGTTTGGACAACATAAACTAGAGGATTGGCGCCAAGACTGATTACGGACACGCCAGCAGGATATGTTGGCCTATAGACCAGCTAGTTTACAGTGCCACTTTAAGCATCACTAACCTTACAAGGGAGCGAATGGTTTCTGGCAACCTATGTTGCTGTTCACATCACGAGGAGCTGAAGCATCCCAGGTTGGCTCTAAGAATGCATTAATCATCAATGGAATACGCTGGGGCAACAATGCACATTGGCCTTTAAGGGGCCCATCAGTACGTCAATGTCCGGTGGCGCAACCAATTGTGAGCCAAGACATATATCCAGGACGCATTTGTGGCTGCGAAGCAGACAGCGGAAGACGGGTTGTATGCGGTCAAGCTAGACAGGCCTGAAGGATAAGAACCAGTGGTCGTTCAGTTCTTGAAGCCGAGGTGTGCCGGAGCAGTGTACCATGTGCTCACGGCAATGCAGCACCAACAGTGCTTTCTCCATTCTGGGTTAAACTGGGACGTCCATTGCGGAGCAGAAACATTAAAATCAGGATTCCCACCACAAGTAGCAGGACAAGTCCTCTAAAAACGCTTCCTAACACGGAGTGTATAAAAGATGGTATAACTCCGAAAATCATCTGAAAGGTGCTAACCGGACCAGATCAGATACATTTAAAAAAGCTAGTGTGGAGTAGTGTCTGTATCTCAGACGAGCACCTTGCAACCTGAAGATCAAATGTCTCTTTGGCCAAAGTTAAGGCCACATCCTTTTGAAAAATCATGGCTTTCAGTTTGCTCAGAGAATCAAACTGTAGGCTGGAAACATTTATCTAAGGCCATTGCGCTGCCTCCCTAATTGTGCGGGCAGGTGGAAACAATACTTGTGTGCACCAAGTCACTATGGAATTAACCATTACTAGATAAGTGATGCCTGGTTCCATTCTGCAGCAACCTTGATCATTCATCATAAATAGCTCCCATTCAGGAGCAGCTAAGACACCGGATGAATCATGGAAGCTGGAGAACCCTTCAGATAACAAGATAAGTTTGCCACAGATGCGTTGCATGAATTCGTGGAGAGAAATGTCTTTGAAAACTTAGGACCCGCTTAACGCATCCTCACAGTAGGAACCACTAAGGAAAACGTCCGTGTCCCCATTGCTGCATCTATACCTGAATGGTAATACCCAGTACTCATGCACATACCCTTCCCCTAGCGCTTCATATCTGCATACCTGTTGGTATTGGAGACAGTATTGGAATTGGAAAGTTGTGACCGGTAGGGTGATGTAACCATGGATTATCCAATCTGTGGATGGTGTCTCAGTCACGGTGAAAGGTAATTGGTCTGATTTTTCAATGTGCAACATAGTATACAATGCATCTCTGGGCGCCATTACCATCTGCCTATCCATTAGATCATATTCAGAAACAGACTAGTAGTGTTGATGTACCGTGATGGCACATGGCCAGAATGTAATGCTTGTAACGTCCAACTCAGAATTACGATGCACCATAATTGTGACTGCCCATGTTGTAAAACAGACATGCCTTGCTGTATGATGTCAATTGCAGAAGACACTTTATTGCCCAGTGACTAAATCCTAGATGATAATGTGGTCACACCATTGTCATCCACAGCCAAAGCCTTTTTTAAATTAACCCTGTTGATATCGTGCAATCTCTCAGCAGCTTCCTGTTTAATGATGTGGTCCAAAGTGCGATGTGTCTCCCTTTTCGGCTTGACTCGCTCTTCCGATCTGTGCTCTGACCATCCATCTCTTTCCGAATGCTTTTCGGATGATTTCTGAAAGGAACGAGAGGAATGTGTATCAGTATCCTGATACCTGTCAGGTTTTCTAATATTGTCAGTGTTTTTCAAATTAAATTTTCGCTCGGTGTTTCCTTCAGAGGAGACCCACCCCATGACTGTGTTTTGATTTGAATATTTTTTTCTTTGTTATCCCATTTCTTCTTGGAAGAATCGGGTGCTTGCTTAGAGTTATCCTTTTCAGAATTGCTCTTAACTATTGGTTTCCCAGGTCTGGCTCCCAGATTATCTCCACCTAGTGACTTATATGTTTCTTCAGTAATCTTAGGCAATTCTTTCTCCTGCTGTGCAGGAGTGAATTCTCTCAGGCGTTGGCGTATAGCCACAGCTGGTGCCTCTCCTTTTATGTTACTTAACATAATTGCAGACACTTGGGAAAAATTGACCATTAGTTTCATACCCAGGTTCAGGGCAGGCTCTGCTCTCTACTCATTCTGTATTTGTTTCAGTACATCTGGTATGACTGCTATTAAAGGGGTACTATGAGTTCTGGTATAAACAGCAGCAAAGATTGTACCCCAAGTGGCAGAGTCTTCAATGGGGGGAGCCTTCCCCACTGGCAAGAAAATTGTTAATATTCTATGTTTCTCGTGCGGGCCCGTATAGGGAAAAACTGCTTCAAGTTGAGCTGTTTTCTGTACTATCCAGAATGGAATTTGCTCCCAACTGGTGGGAATCCTTCCCATCACGGCATTCAGCATTCGAGGGCTAGTACAAGTAGTAGCCAATTGAGGTTGTGTAGCCTGAGAAGCCCTCACAGGTTGAACAGTCAGTGTTCTCATTATGTATTGTGTAAGATTCCTGTAAATCTTTACTAAGTATCTGTACAGTGGACGCATTCCAGCTGCTGATAGAGGAGCAATTAATCCAAAGGGAGGGAAACAAGGGCAGTTATTTACTCAGGTCCAGCATACATGCCCAAAATTATATCTCTACAATGATAGTATGCAGTTCCTAATGTCTAAAGCAGGTGGTTGTGATCAATCAAGGGCTCCACATGGTGGTGTAGAGCGAGAAGTCAGGAGGAGAATCTCCTCCTTTCGGAAAAGACCCTCACACACCCAGCCAGCTAGGTGTCTTGCTTCATCATCGGGTCTGCTCCTTATCGGGTCGGCGCTGCAATACCCGATTGGCACCCGAGATGGGGCCTTCTTGGCGGAGATCTTTATTCCTTATGCCGTAGGGTGTAGTGCGTGTGAGGGCCCTAGAACAGTGTAGGTGATAATGATGTGTAAGTAGGTGTAATTTAAAATAGGAAGTGATGGTCCACTCAAAACAATTTTAATGAAGTGTGGCCATCACCCTAATTAAAACCAAAAGAAAACGTGTATCTTCACTCTAAAGTTGTGAGGTTATACGCTTATGAGATGGGTCAACATGTTTCTTGCCCTTATTCCAAGTAGATGGCAATTCTTCAGGACCAAAATAGGATCTACCTACACTTTTCGGTGGTGGTCAGTAACTACGTTAAGTGAGGTAATAACCACTCATACAGCACCCTAAAAAGTGATACCTGTAGATCTAAAAACAACCCAATTTGGGTCAAGGACGCACGGCATCAGTACCGGCTGGTGTAGACACTAAAGTGTAGTGTCTGTTCCGTGGGAAGCGGATCGGCAGTTGTCCTACCCCTCACTCAGCCGGTCCGGTATTACCTCACTTAACGTAGATACTGACCACCACCGAAAAGTGTAGGTAGATCCTATTTTGGTCCTGAAGAATTGCCATCTACTTGGAATAAGGGCAAGAAACATGATGACCCATGTCATAAGCGTATAACCTCACAACTTTAGAGTGAAGATACGCGTTTTCTTTTTGGTTTTAATTAGGGTGATGGCCACACTTCATTAAAATTGTTTTGAGTGGACCATCACTTCCTATTTTAAATTACACCTACTTACACATCATTATCACCTACACTGTTCTAGGGCCCTTACACGCACTACACCCTACGGCATAAGGAATAAAGATCTCCGCCAAGAAGGCCCCATCTCGGGTGCCAATCGGGTATTGCAGCGCAGACCTGATAAGGAGCAGACCCGATGATGAAGCAAGACACCTAGCTGGCTGGGTGTGTGAGGGTCTTTTTCCGAAAGGAGGCGATTCTCCGCCTGACTTCTCGCTCTACACCACCATGTGGAGCCCTTGATTGATCACAACCACCTGCTTTAGACATTAGGAACTGCATACTATCATTGTAGAGATAGAGGAGCAATGTCTGGATGCGGTGTATAAGAAGCTAAGACCGACCAGGTCGCTCCTTCTTTACTGAGCAGACCGAATCTCACGTGTTCTGTGGTGTAGGGTACGGTGCCTTTAAACCAATTAATATGCTCTAGGTCAGTGGTTCCCAAACTGGGGTCCGCGGACCCCAGGGGTCCCTGACACATTCCCAGGGGGTCCGCAGGCAGCTGTCTTAAAAGCATTGCAAAGTTCCTTGTATAATCTGCAGTTTTACGACAACAATAAAAGTGTCAAGATAACTCGATTGATTAATGTACCTGCTGGAGAGAGATGGTAGGTAGCGCAGAGGGTTAATATACCTGCTCCAAAGAACGTATACCATGCATTTTTAATAAAACAGTATTTTATGTGCATAGCTTAGTGGGTTACTGCTTTTGTCACAGAGATTCTTTTGTTACTGTGCAGTTCATAAATTACAATCATAATCTAGCACCGTCAGCTATGAACTGAAGTCAAAGAGCTGCATGCAAACTGCATGGTACAAGTTAGTATGCTATCTTTTTTCCCAGTCTTTCATTATCCTGATGCTGCCAAAAAGGTATGTTTGGGTAGAAGTAAATTGTTATAATTAAAGTCAACGCTAACCACTGTGTTACATTCTGAAACCAGATTTTGTGCTTCCCCAAATCAAGCACTCTTAAAAATGCTTACCAGTATGGATGACATGTGAATCCTACACCTTGAAGTCCCCTTTCCCCTATGTAACATTTTCTATACACTGATTTACACACGTATGATTCATTGGGGGAGATTTACTAAGCTTTTGCGCCATGTTTGCGTCACAAAAGTGACACAAAACAATGCAAAATCTTTTTTTTGTAATTTACTTTCCAGCACTAAACTTGTTCCCATGCAACCACCCAAGGTTTCTCACGCTAAACCCAATTTACTAAAAACAGTAGATTGGGGTTAGCGTGAGAACACTGCGCCCTTTTCAACTAGGCACAAGGAAGGAGAAATTCTTTCATTTCTCCTTCCTTTTCTGACTTTGCATGCGTGCTGCACTGTGCAGCACGCCTATAAAGTGGGAAAAGCTTTCCCTCGTGTCTAGCATAGTATTTTGTACACAAAACCTACACTCATGCTACACTCATGCACACACCTTAGCGCTACAGCGCTAAGGTGTGTGCATGGCGCAGGGCTACTGAAATCAGCACTGGTGCAAGAGAAAGGGGAGGAGAGAGCCATAGCTTTGGAAATATGGCACTCCACTGCTCCCTCCCTGTCGCGCAACGCAGCGCAGCCTCGCGGGGGGCTGCGCTGCGCTGCATTGTGCAACTTTTTTGTAAATCTCCCCCATTGTTTCTGTATGTGTGTGATGTAAAGTGCTCTGACACCCTAAACTAGTATGAGAGATGCTATAAAACAAATGAAATACATGTGACAGAGGTGCTATGGGAAGAAGAGAGGCACTGTTGGATGATGATAGGCAGGGATTCATGGAAGAGCCCCAAAAGGATTGTTGTATTGGTGCATAGTAAGGTCATCATTTACTATGCTTTAAAAGCTAATACAATTCAATATATAATTACAAATGTGTTGTAGAATGCACCATTTTCCCCCAAATTTTCTTGGTGGGAGAGCCCCCAAAGTCCGCTTTGTAGTGGCCAGGCTCACTCACTGCACTTGGTGTGCACCGTACGGGGACTGGCCTGACAACATTTGCCAGGGCTGCTTTGGGTTCCAGTCCGGCCCCGTCAGGAGCAGGAGCCTCATACTCTAAAACAGTGGTTCCCAAACTGGGGTCCGCGGACCCCATGGGTCCCTGACACATTCCCAGGGGTCCGCAGGCAGCTGTCTTAAAAGCAATGCAAAGTTCCTTGTATAATCTGCAGTTTTACGACAACAATAAAAGTGTCAAGATAACTCGAGTGATTAATGTACCTGCTGGAGAGAGATGGTAGGTAGCGCAGAGGGTTAATATACCTGCTCCAAAGAACGTATACCATGCATTTTTAATAAAACAGTATTTTATGTGCATAGCTTAGTGGGTTACTGCTTTTGTCACAGAGATTCTTTTGTTACTGTGCAGTTCATAAGTTACAATCATAATCTAGCACCGTCAGCTATGAACTGAAGTCAAAGAGCTGCATGCAAACTGCATGGTACAAGTTGGTATGCTATCTTTTTTCCCAGTCTTTCATTATCCTGATGCTGCCAAAAGGTATGTTTGGGTAGAATTAAATTGTTATAATTAAAGTCAACGCTAACCACTGTGTTACATTCTGAAACCAGGTTTTGTGCTTCCCCAAATCAAGCACTCTTAAAAAATGCTTACCAGTATGGATGACATGTGAATCCTACACCTTGAAGTCCCCTTTCCCCTATGTAACATTTTCTATACACTGATTTACACACGTATGATTCATTGGGGGAGATTTACTAAGCTTTTGCGCCATGTTTTAGCGTCACAAAAGTGACACAAAACGATGCAAAATCTTTTTTGTAATTTACTTTCCAGCACTAAACTTGTTCCCATGCAACCACCCAAGGTTTCTCACGCTAAACCCAATTTACTAAAAACAGTAGATTGGGGTTAGCGTGAGAACTACTGCGCCCTTTTCAACTAGGCACAAGGAAGGAGAAATTCTTTCATTTCTCCTTCCTTTTCTGACTTTGCATGCGTGCTGCACTGTGCAGCACGCCTATAAAGTGGGAAAAGCTTTCCCTCGTGTCTAGCATAGTATTTTGTACACAAAACCTACACTCATGCTATACTCATGCACACTCATGCACACACCTTAGCGCTACAGCGCTAAGGTGTGTGCATGGCGCAGGGCTACTGAAATCAGCACTGGTGCAAGAGAAAGGGGAGGAGAGAGCCATAGCTTTGGAAATATGGCACTCCCCTGCTCCCTCCCTGTCGCGCAACGCAGCGCAGCCTCGCGGGGGGCTGCACTGCGCTGCATTGTGCAACTTTTTTGTAAATCTCCCCCATTGTTTCTGTATGTGTGTGATGTAAAGTGCTCTGACACCCTAAACTAGTATGAGAGATGCTATAAAACAAATGAAATACATGTGACAGAGGTGCTATGGGAAGAAGAGAGGCACTGTTGGAGGATGATAGGGAGGGATTCATGGAAGAGCCCCAAAAAGATTGTTGTATTGGTGCATAGTAAGGTCATCATTTACTATGCTTTAAAAGTGAATACAATTCAATATATAATTACCAATGTGTTGTAGAATGCACCATTTTCCCCCAAATTTTCTTGGTGGGAGAGTCCCCCAAAGTCCGCTTTGTAGTGGCCAGGCTCACTCACTGCACTTGGTGTGCACCGTACGGGGACTGGCCTGACAACATTTGCCAGGGCTGCTTTGGGTTCCAGTCCGGCCCCGTCAGGAGCAGGAGCCTCATACTCTAAAACAGTGGTTCCCAAACTGGGGTCCGCGGACCCCATGGGTCCCTGACACATTCCCAGGGGTCCGCAGGCAGCTGTCTTAAAAGCAATGCAAAGTTCCTTGTATAATCTGCAGTTTTACGACAACAATAAAAGTGTCAAGATAACTCGAGTGATTAATGTACCTGCTGGAGAGAGATGGTAGGTAGCGCAGAGGGTTAATATACCTGCTCCAAAGAACGTATACCATGCATTTTTAATAAAACAGTATTTTATGTGCATAGCTTAGTGGGTTACTGCTTTTGTCACAGAGATTCTTTTGTTACTGTGCAGTTCATAAGTTACAATCATAATCTAGCACCGTCAGCTATGAACTGAAGTCAAAGAGCTGCATGCAAACTGCATGGTACAAGTTAGTATGCTATCTTTTTTCCCAGTCTTTCATTATCCTGATGCTGCCAAAAAGGTATGTTTGGGTAGAATTAAATTGTTATAATTAAAGTCAACGCTAACCACTGTGTTACATTCTGAAACCAGGTTTTGTGCTTCCCCAAATCAAGCACTCTTAAAAAATGCTTACCAGTATGGATGACATGTGAATCCTACACCTTGAAGTCCCCTTTCCCCTATGTAACATTTTCTATACACTGTTTTACACACGTATGATTCATTGGGGGAGATTTACTAAGCTTTTGCGCCATGTTTGCGTCACAAAAGTGACACAAAACGATGCAAAATCTTTTTTGTAATTTACTTTCCAGCACTAAACTTGTTCCCATGCAACCACCCAGGTTTCTCACGCTAAACCCAATTTACTAAAAACAGTAGATTGGGGTTAGCGTGAGAACACTGCGCCCTTTTCAACTAGGCACAAGGAAGGAGAAATTCTTTCATTTCTCCTTCCTTTTCTGACTTTGCATGCGTGCTGCACTGTGCAGCACGCCTATAAAGTGGGAAAAGCTTTCCCTCGTGTCTAGCATAGTATTTTGTACAGGAAGGGTACCCTTCCTGTACAAAACCTATGCTACACTCATGCACACACCTTAGCACTCCAGCGCTAAGGTGTGTGCATGGCGCAGGGCTACTGAAATCAGCACTGGCGCAAGAGAAAGGGGAGGAGAGAGCCAAAGCTTTGGAAATATGGCACTCCCCTGCTCCCTCCCTGTCGCGCAACTCAGCGCAGCCTCGCGGGGGGCTGCGCTGCATTGTGCAACTTTTTTGTAAATCTCCCCCATTGTTTCTGTATGTGTGTGATGTAAAGTGCTCTGACACCCTAAACTAGTATGAGAGATGCTATAAAACAAATGAAATACATGTGACAGAGGTGCAGTGGGAAGAAGAGAGGCACTGTTGGAGGATGATAGGGAGGGATTCATGGAAGAGCCCCAAAAGATTGTTGTATTGGTGCATAGTAAGGTCATCATTTACTATGCTTTAAAAGCGAATACAATTCAATATATAATTACAAATGTGTTGTAGAATGCACCATTTCCCCCAAATTTTCTTGGTGGGAGAGCCCCCAAAGTCCGCTTTGTAGTGGCCAGGCTCACTCACTGCACTTGGTGTGCACCGTACGGGGACTGGCCTGACAACATTTGCCAGGGCTGCTTTGGGTTCCAGTCCGGCCCCGTCAGGAGCAGGAGCCTCATACTCTAAAACAGTGGTTCCCAAACTGGGGTCCACGGACCCCCAGGGGTCCCTGACACATTCCCAGGGGTCCGCAGGCAGCTGTCTTAAAAGCAATGCAAAGTTCCTTGTATAATCTGCAGTTTTACGACAACAATAAAAGTGTCAAGATAACTCGAGTGATTAATGTACCTGCTGGAGAGAGATGGTAGGTAGCGCAGAGGGTTAATATACCTGCTCCAAAGAACGTATACCATGCATTTTTAATAAAACAGTATTTTATGTGCATAGCTTAGTGGGTTACTGCTTTTGTCACAGAGATTCTTTTGTTACTGTGCAGTTCATAAGTTACAATCATAATCTAGCACCGTCAGCTATGAACTGAAGTCAAAGAGCTGCATGCAAACTGCATGGTACAAGTTAGTATGCTATCTTTTTTCCCAGTCTTTCATTATCCTGATGCTGCCAAAAGGTATGTTTGGGTAGAATTTAATTGTTATAATTAAAGTCAACGCTAACCACTGTGTTACATTCTGAAACCAGGTTTTGTGCTTCCCCAAATCAAGCACTCTTAAAAAATGCTTACCAGTATGGATGACATGTGAATCCTACACCTTGAAGTCCCCTTTCCCCTATGTAACATTTTCTATACACTGTTTTACACACGTATGATTCATTGGGGGAGATTTACTAAGCTTTTGCGCCATGTTTGCGTCACAAAAGTGACACAAAACGATGCAAAATCTTTTTTTTGTAATTTACTTTCCAGCACTAAACTTGTTCCCATGCAACCACCCAAGGTTTCTCACGCTAAACCCAATTTACTAAAAACAGTAGATTGGGGTTAGCGTGAGAACACTGCGCCCTTTTCAACTAGGCACAAGGAAGGAGAAATTCTTTCATTTCTCCTTCCTTTTCTGACTTTGCATGCGTGCTGCACTGTGCAGCACGCCTATAAAGTGGGAAAAGCTTTCCCTCGTGTCTAGCATAGTATTTTGTACAGGAAGGGTACCCTTCCTGTACAAAACCTATGCTACACTCATGCACACACCTTAGCGCTACAGCGCTAAGGTGTGTGCATGGCGCAGGGCTACTGAAATCAGCACTGGCGCAAGAGAAAGGGGAGGAGAGAGCCAAAGCTTTGGAAATATGGCACTCCCTGCTCCCTCCCTGTCGCGCAACTCAGCGCAGCCTCGCGGGGGCTGCGCTGCATTGTGCAACTTTTTTGTAAATCTCCCCCATTGTTTCTGTATGTGTGTGATGTAAAGTGCTCTGACACCCTAATATGAGAGATGCTATAAAACAAATGAAATACATGTGACAGAGGTGCTATGGGAAGAAGAGAGGCACTGTTGGAGGATGATAGGGAGGGATTCATGGAAGAGCCCCAAAAAGATTGTTGTATTGGTGCATAGTAAGGTCATCATTTACTATGCTTTAAAAGCGAATACAATTCAATATATAATTACAAATGTGTTGTAGAATGCACCATTTTCCCCCAAATTTTCTTGGTGGGAGAGCCCCCCAAAGTCCGCTTTGTAGTGGCCAGGCTCACTCAATGCACTTGGTGTGCACCGTACGGGGACTGGCCTGACAACATTTGCCAGGGCTGCTTTGGGTTCCAGTCCGGCCCCGTCAGGAGCAGGAGCCTCATACTCTAAAACAGTGGTTCCCAAACTGGGGTCCGCGGACCCCCAGGGGTCCCTGACACATTCCCAGGGGGTCCGCAGGCAGCTGTCTTAAAAGCAATGCAAAGTTCCTTGTATAATCTGCAGTTTTACGACAACAATAAAAGTGTCAAGATAACTCGAGTGATTAATGTACCTGCTGGAGAGAGATGGTAGGTAGCGCAGAGGGTTAATATACCTGCTCCAAAGAACGTATACCATGCATTTTTAATAAAACAGTATTTTATGTGCATAGCTTAGTGGGTTACTGCTTTTGTCACAGAGATTCTTTTGTTACTGTGCAGTTCATAAGTTACAATCATAATCTAGCACCGTCAGCTATGAACTGAAGTCAAAGAGCTGCATGCAAACTGCATGGTACAAGTTAGTATGCTATCTTTTTTTCCGTCTTTCATTATCCTGATGCTACCAAAAAGGTATGTTTGGGTAGAATTAAATTGTTATAATTAAAGTCAACGCTAACCACTGTGTTACATTCTGAAACCAGATTTTGTGCTTCCTCAAATCAAGCACTCTTAAAAAATGCTTACCAGTATGGATGACATGTGAATCCTACACCTTGAAGTCCCCTTTCCCCTATGTAACATTTTCTATACACTGATTTACACACGTATGATTCATTGGGGGAGATTTACTAAGCTTTTGCGCCATGTTTGCGTCACAAAAGTGACACAAAACGATGCAAAATCTTTTTTGTAATTTACTTTCCAGCACTAAACTTGTTCCCATGCAACCACCCAAGGTTTCTCACGCTAAACCCAATTTACTAAAAACAGTAGATAGGGGTTAGCGTGAGAACACTGCGCCCTTTTCAACTAGGCACAAGGAAGGAGAAATTCTTTCATTTCTCCTTCCTTTTCTGACTTTGCATGCGTGCTGCACTGTGCAGCACGCCTATAAAGTGGGAAAAGCTTTCCCTCGTGTCTAGCATAGTATTTTGTACAGGAAGGGTACCCTTCCTGTACAAAACCTATGCTACACTCATGCACACACCTTAGCGCTACAGCGCTAAGGTGTGTGCATGGCGCAGGGCTACTGAAATCAGCACTGGCGCAAGAGAAAGGGGAGGAGAGAGCCATAGCTTTGGAAATATGGCACTCTCCTGCTCCCTCCCTGTCGCGCAACGCAGCGCAGCCTCGTGGGGGGCTGCGCTGCATTGTGCAACTTTTTTGTAAATCTCCCCCATTGTTTCTGTATGTGTGTGATGTAAAGTGCTCTGACACCCTAAACTAGTATGAGAGATGCTATAAAACAAATGAAATACATGTGACAGAGGTGCTATGGGAAGAAGAGAGGCACTGTTGGAGGATGATAGGGAGGGATTCATGGAAGAGCCCCAAAAAGATTGTTGTATTGGTGCATAGTAAGGTCATCATTTACTATGCTTTAAAAGCGAATACAATTCAATATATAATTACAAATGTGTTGTAGAATGCACCATTTTCCCCCAAATTTTCTTGGTGGGAGAGCCCCCAAAGTCCGCTTTGTAGTGGCCAGGCTCACTCACTGCACTTGGTGTGCACCTTACGGGGACTGGCCTGACAACATTTGCCAGGGCTGCTTTGGGTTCCAGTCCGGCCCCGTCAGAGCAGGAGCCTCATACTCTAAAATAAAGCCAAATATTGAAAAGTTTGTCGCCGAGATGCAGCACCAACCTTCCTATTAAAATTTTTCGATTTTGCTAATTTTTTCAATATAAAATACTAAAAGCTTTAGTAATTTGGGTATCTGTTTGGTGTGCACACGTGTGTTTATTTTTTTCGAATTACTGTTTTAATGTTTGAAATTTAAATCGTACAAATTGCTTGGGGGTCCTCGGCTTCCAGTAGTGACTCAATATGGGTCCTCAGGAGTCAAAAGTTTGGGAACCACTGCTCTAGGTAACTTAACGGGACTTCTATGTCCACGTATGGAAAGTTTTCTTCAGGTGGTTCATCTTCAATGTAAGTATGAAACAACTGTGTGCGTGTATCTGCAGGCGGGAATTTAACCCAAGAATAGAACACCTCTGTTCTGATTGTTTCTTGTGCCTCAACCACGAAGGTATCATCTCCACCCATTGCCGGGAGGCCATGTTGTAGTAATTTCATAGTAACTGCCTATCTGCAATTTTCTGTAATGTTTAGAGCAGCTCCCTGCTCCTCAATGTCCTCACCCGCTTCTCCATTCACGGACATTGTGTGAAGAAAAAGAGTATTTTATTTAAATGAATTTTTATGGAGATATGGTATGCACAATGCGGGAAACCTTTAATCCTCCAAACTCGAATAACCTACAGCCAATACATAGGGTGTACCTACTTAGCTGAGGCGGATTTTTTTTCCCTTCCCACTTTGGATGTCTCCGGTTAAAATATAAGTAGGCGTCTCTGAGAAAGCAAGACTAAACTACTCAGATTGACCATTAAATAAGAACCCATCCAACATTGGTGGTGCCATGTCATGTAGTTCCTACAAATCCGTAGGATCTGCGCATTGTTTGGACAACATAAACTAGAGGATTGGTGCCAAGACTGATTCCGGACACCTCAGCAGGATATGCTGGCCTATAGACCAGCTAGTTCACAGTGCCTCCATAAGCCCCACTTACCTTACCAGGGAGCAAATGGTTTCTGGCAACCACTGAACATGACAACTCTGACCCCTCAGGGATCCTGAAAACATTACAGAACCTTTTGCTTAGTCACTCATGCTTACTTATTCTCAGGGAGATATACAGAGAATACACAGTGGAACGTTTTCAATATATTTATTGAACCAAGGTTATTCTTGTATAGAATACATGTGCCGCAATGATTAATAGACGGAAGCAGATGAAAGTGATTACAAGCACTAAAAGTGTGAATAGTAGGTATAGTTCTACCATGGTGCTAAAACAATGTATATATGCAGGCATGTAAAACAAGACAGTAATCGAAAGCACTCCTACTATGCAAACCCTACTCTAAGTGTACCTAGAGTGTATGTAGGTATAAAGCCAAGAATTCCCTCAAGGGACAATCCAACCCCATTACCTGATGGGAGATAATAGAGGACCCCGTCTTGGTCATGTACTTGTCACCCCTTACATGATGTCAGACCGATGCGTGGTGAATTCTCAGCATGCAAGGACCCTGGATGTCAGCTGAAGTGCCTCTTCTCCTAATCTATTGGGATGCTCATGTTTTTATATTAGAAAGCAGCCTTGCGATGTGCGTATAGATTAGTGATGTTGTGGATTCGTAGATAGCTCTGTCGCCCCATGGATGATCTATGACTGATGCTACTGGGCATGACCAAGATGGCGCCTGTGCAGTAGCTCTCCTACGGAGCTCTGCCGTGTCGAACTTCAAACAGATGGATCCCGGGGGTCTGGCTGTCCCGGTGCCCCTTCTTTGGCAGTGGGAAGTATCCAGCCGGCTGGGGTGCCGGTTTGGGGCGACAGCTATCAGCGGAGGACGTCCTGGTGACCGTCCGAGGGCCGGACAGAATCATGGCAAGATGGCGGGGAGAGGCCGCGCTGAGGCCGAACAAGTGGAGTGACTGGTCGGGGGTCCCGGAGCAGGGGTCCGAGGCCGCCCAGAAGTGTTTCAACCGGATGACTGGTGCGAGGCTGGAGATAACGCTACAGGAGCGGCGGTGACTGCTCCAGTGTCCACCCAGGACCAGACCGAGGGAAGCGGAACAACTGGGTGCGGTCCTCATTGCAGCCGAGTGGTATATGCGAGATTCGTAGCCGCGAGGAAGAACGCCGGTGCAGTGGGAGAAACCGGGCAGTGCAGGGGAAAAGTCGGCGGGCTACTTTGTAGAAGAGGCGGCTGAGATGGAGTGGCGGCTGACCGGAGAATCGCGGACGAGCGATCCCGTAATTACTCACTGTCATCTGCGGTCTTCTCACTAGAGAGGTGAGAGCGGCTCGGACTCTTGGGCACCTAGTGGGAACTTATGCTAGGGGCTCCTGAGCTGGGGGGGAGGCGTGAGTCGCATAGCCAAAAAGGCTCACAGCTGCTTGACAGTGGGGAGACGCGACCGCGCTGCCGGTCTGGTTCGGGGCTGCTGTACTGGGGGACTGCGGAGGCGCTGAGGTCCTGAGAGCTTCTGGGGCTGCACCGTGTCCCTATCGCTCCTGCAGCAGGAATCCAGGGAGAATACTGATTAAGACACTACAGGTCAGAGATCCGCGCCTGACTTTAAAATGGCAGCCAAAATACTAGGCTCACCAGAGAGGGGGAAACAGGCATATCAAGAGGTAGATGTTTATCATGAACCTACAGAAAGGCCTCAGGGAGTAAGGAGGTGCAGGCCCTGGAGCCAGACCGAATTAAGGAACCGGAAGCTTGAACTATGAAATGTGCCTGACCCTAAGATGGCAGCCATCCTCTAAATCCTTTCTAATAGAGTGGATGAGAGAAATATCCACAGCTGAAATCCAACTGATTTGCGCGGGACCGGCACCTTTCGATGGAACTTTGACGACGCCCCCTGGGCGGACACCAAAACTGTTTGTACCTACCGCGGAGCCCGAACAACCTTGTCCGATGCCCGGAGGAGCTGTCCTATGCAGCTATAGAGGAGTCAGGCTCTGGCTCACCCCCTAGGCCGTCACCTACCCAGCCGGACATCTGACACTGTTTTACTCGCCGCCCTGTTGAGTTTCCTTCCCTCCCCCGCATCTCAAGTTTTTTGTTTTTCTTTTATGTCTTTGAAACCTGTAATTGATGTAATTTTGTAACCT
The DNA here is from genome assembly GCA_963921515.1 of Calotriton arnoldi. Taxonomy (NCBI): domain Eukaryota; kingdom Metazoa; phylum Chordata; class Amphibia; order Caudata; family Salamandridae; genus Calotriton; species Calotriton arnoldi. The sequence continues at coordinate 3,509,948 of CAWUFW010000089.1, read as the reverse complement.
GTAACGCTCTGATCCTTATGTAAAGCGCTCTGATACCTCCGGGTCTAGCCAGCGCTATATAAAACTTCTCAAATAAATAAATAAATAAATGGATGAAGACAGAGATGACATTTGTACATAGTGCGAGAAGAGACCTTGTACACGATGTTCAGGGCATTATGATAATGTTGTGGGAAGCTAGATGTGTAAACAAGTTTAGTTTCAGGGAAACTAACCCAACATTGTCGCGCACGCAAATATGTGCAGTTGTCATTTATGTGTTGTTCTTTTGTATCATTATGCGTTTCTTAATAGCTTTACCTAACGAAGGTAGGTTTATTATGATTCTGTAGTTGTCCTGGACAGTCAGCATTGCTCTTGTTCAGGAGTGGCAAAATCTTATTAACCTTTAGCCAGCTTATTTAACTGCCTTCTTTCAACGAGGCATTGAGAAGTGTGAGCCAATATGAAACTAGTAGGTGAAAATTGGCTTTTATTGCATTACCTGGTAAAAGATCCTCTCAGTGATAAGTTGGGCACATTTGTTTTTCGATTTTAGTAAGCTTGGCCAGCTGTAGTTCAGGAGTCCCACATGTTGTTTTTTTATGGTATTCCAATGTGGATGAAGGACACGGTGAAGTTTATTTTGATTTTCAAACTTTTATAAGAGAAGAAAGATGCACATTCATTGTGCTTATTATGTGATGTAGTGGTTAGGTCATTGTTAGGGGGTCAGTGTTTTTCTCTTCTACGACTTTAAATAGTGCCTTTATTGGGCTCTGCAAGAATGTTATTTGATACTACCTAAAGTAAGCTTTTGCATTCTGAATTTCTTGTTTATATGATTTCTACAGGTTTTTAGACTTGTCTTGATTCTGTGCAGTTTGTTCCCATTCTGGTGCTTCTCCATAGCTCTAATTGCTCTTCTGAGTTGGAGCAATTCTTCTTTAAACCAATGTTTAGTTGGAAATTTATTTATTTATTTATTTTACGGAGTTTTATATAGTGCGAACTTGCCCCGAAGGTATCGGGTATTAGAGCGCTTTACATAGCACCAGTTGCATTACATGAGGACACATTCATTTTTGGTAGCCACAGGAGACTAAGTGATTTGCCCAGAATCACAGGATGTTCAGCGTTGTTGCCGAGACTCGAACCCACTTCTCCAGATTCGAGGTCGACCGCCCTAGCCGTTAGGCCAGCTCCTCTCCCCAACTATTACTCTTGGAAATGGATATATTCCCAAAATTGCGGTCTGAAACCTTGCACTAATATTTGTTTACTTTCTCTCTCTCTCGCTCTGTTTTTAAACTTCATTCAAAGACAATCTATTACAGCCCTGAGAGAATCAAAGAAAATCACAATCCCACTTGGACATACCTGCTCCCACCCATACAGATTGTTGCACAGATTCTATTCTTCTGGTTAGACAGAACTGTGTGTTAGGATTACGGGATGTCAGAGTGTGGGGACAGAGTCTCTCTACAGCGTCAGTACCTGTCGGTCCAATCCTTGCTAACTCACAGTTCCTCACCTCAACACCTGACCTTTTCAGAGTAACAGGTGATTTCGGCAACCTCGAACATGAGTAACCCTCTAGTCTTCAAGGGAACTGTGGAAACAGATCCTACCCTTTTGTTACTCATGCATGCATGCCCATAGTAGACATAAGAAAGACACAAAGGAAGTTTACAATATATTTATTGAACCTAGTGAGGTCTATTATGAAACAAATATGATGCGATCATTAGGCAGATGCAACTAAGCATAGTAATTAGCATTACTAAAAGACAGTATAGGACTAACATCTCAACCATGGGAAATTTTATCTGCCTAGGTCTACTCTTACTGTGTGAGCACAGGAATATATTTGAGATCTCTGAGACTGGCCTAGGACCTCATACCTGGTGTATGCAGTTAGATGCTCCACATCATGAGTGTACACTTAGTATACCAGGTCTACATGCCGGGCACTGCTTTTGTTCCAGAACAGTCGTCTCTTCCAGAATTCTCCTCTCTGGGCCCCAAGAGCATGGGACACAGTTTATAGGATAAAACTATTGTGCTGGAGATGCAGCTGTGGAACTGTGTTCTATGTAAACATTAGAAACTGTTGATGAACGAGCAAAGAAAACAGTACACTATGCTGTTATGTATTCCCAGAAACCTTGTACAAAATGTGTAGATGAAATCCCAAGAAGAGTCCCTACATAACACACAACATGTACAACATATTCTCGAAATCCTGTCACAAATAAAATGTGTTATATGTGGCTATGCAAAGCAAGCAGAGGCAGCCTAAAACGCAAAACTAAGGGAGAGCCAAAATGGGTCCAGAAGGGAAATCCCTACAAGATAAGAGCTCCTATACGTCTAGAAGGCCTTTTCAATTTAAGGTGAGAACTTTTTCATTTTAGACCTGACACCTTTGGGTGGTAGCCCCCAAATGTTTTGTCTTCATCCCTCCTGTTTTGCTTAATTTGTTTTTGTTGTCTTTAGGACTTTGTGCACTTTAACAGTGCTAACCAGTGCTAACGTGCTTGTGCTCTGACCCTAAAACATGTTAGAATTGGCTTACACCTGATATGCACATTTAATTTACTTATAAGTCTCTAGTAAAGTGGTAATACATGTACTTAGAGTCTGTAAAGTAAATGCTACTAGTGGGTCTGCCACACTCATCGTGCCACCCACTACAGTAGGTTTTTGAAACATGTCTCAGGCCTGCCATAGCAGCCTGTGTGCAGTATTAAACTTTCATTTTTACCTGGCAAAATAACCCTCTTGCCAAGTCTCAACCTTCCTTTTAATGCATGTTGCTCACCCGAAACGTAGACCCTAAACTGCCCTTTGGGCAGGGTGCAGTATATTTAAAAGGTTTGTCATGTACTTTAAAATTTTACATATCCTACTAGTGAAAAACTTTCGAATTTGTTTTTCACTACTGCAAGGCCTTCTTCTCCTACAAAATAAAATTGGGTTACCTTATTACAGTTAATAAGTGATAACTTTTGACTGGGAACAGGTAGGAATGTCAAGTTTGGTCTTAAATGAAGTGTAATTTAAAACCCTCTTTAATGGGGGAAAGGATGTGGTGTAATGGTCAGAGCTGCCAACTTTAAAAATGGGGAACCAGGTTCGAGTATCAGCGTCAGCTCAACATTCTGTAATTCTGAGCAAATCAATTAATGTCCCAGGTTCATAAAAATGAACTGCTCCTTGTATAATATAACTGGTGCTCTTGTACAGCGCTCCAATACCTTTGGGGCGAGCTCGTGATATATAAAACTGCAAAGAAAGATAAAGTCAGATTTTAAGCCATAATTCTGAAAATGCTACTTTTAGAAAGTTTGCATTTTCTTGTCCCAATCATTTGGGGCCAGATGTACGACGGATTTTTGCATGCGCAAATGGGTTTTAGACCCTCTTGCATATGCAAAAAACCAGTGGGCCATGTACTAACCCTATTTTGCGAGTCGCTAATTAAATAGCGACTCACAAAATAGGGTTAGCGACTCGCTATTAGGAAGGGGCGTTCCGATGGCGTCCCTTCCTAATAGCGAGTCTGAACCCTATGTAAGAATGTTTTGTGACTGCAATTGCGGTCGCAAAACACTTGCAGTTTACCACCCTCTTCAAGAGGGTGGTAAACCATTCACAAATGGGAAGGGGTCCCCAGGGGACCCCTTCCCCTTTGTGAATGGGTACACAAACATTTTTTCAGAGCAGGCAGTGGTCCCAGGGACCACTACCTGCCCTTAAAAAATTGAAACAAAAACGTTTCATTTTTTTTAATAAATGCATCCCGTTTTCCTTTAAGGAAAACGGGCTGCATTTTTTAAAAAAAACTGCTTTATTTAAAAGCAGTCCCAGACATGGAGGTCTACTGACCCCAGCAGGCCACCATCCTTGGGAGTGCCAGCCATTCCCAATGGGGTCGCAAATTGTGACAGCCTCATTAAATATGCATGAGGCATGCAATTTGCGACCCCATTGGGAATCGCAAACAGTGTCTAAGACACTGTTGTACATTGGCAATTGCGACTCGCAATTTGGCGCAATTTGCGAGTTTCAATTGCCAATGGGCGTACATCTGACCCTTGGTCCCTCCACCCTGTATCCTGGGTCACAAGACTAGGTGTAGTTAGTTGGCAGTTAGTCATTGTGTTTTCCTCCCAGACAGTCATTCAAACAAGATTTATAAAGCTCTGCTAATCACCCACAAGAGTATCTAGAAGCTGAGAGCCTTGTTGCCTGAGTAGAGTCAGTTGAACAACCAGGTCTTGAGTCCCTTTCTGAATTCCAGAAGAAAGGGTGAGGTCCGGAGTTGGAGCGGTATGCTGTTCTAGGACTTTGTGGTGAGGTAGGAAAAGAAGCATCCTCCACTGTTGCTTCGGCGAATGCTGGGGCTGTGAGCGAGGGAGGTGGTGGTGGAGGTGGAGTGCAGGTGAATGGAGGGTTGGTGGAAGCTCAGGAGGTGGTTGAAGTATGCTGATCCTTAATTGTGCAGGGCTTGGTAGGCCTGGGTCAGCATGTTGAATTGACATCTCTCTTGAAGGGGAGCAGTGGAGTTTCTTAAGGTGTGTGGGTCCATTGGGGAGGTTAAAGATGAGACTGGCCTCTGAGTTCTGTATGGTCTGCAGTCTCTTCAAGAGGTGTATGGTAATTCCTACATAGAGTGTGTTTCCATAGTCCAGGCAACTAGTGATGAGGGCTTAAGTGACGCTGCATCTGGTGCTGACTCGTAGCCATTTGAAGATCTTTTGGAGCATGCGAAGAGTGAGTAAGCAGATGGAGGAGACTGTGTTGATCTAGTTTTTCATGGTGAGTTTGCCTTCCAGGATGATGCTGAGGTTCCAGGTGTGGTCTGTAGGAGTGGGTGAGGGTCCTAGTTCAGCAGGCCACCAGGAGTCATTCCACAAGGAGGTGTTGTTCCCAAAGATCAGTACTTCTGATGTGTCTGTGTTGAGTTTGAGGCAGTTGTTTTGCATCCAGTCATTGACGCTGTGATGCACAGGAGGAAGTTGTCTCTCATGGTGGATGGGACTGCAGATAGAGAGAGGATGAGCTGAGTGTTGTCTGCGTAGGAAATGATGTTCAGTCCATGGGTTCTGATGTTGGTGGCCAGGAGGGTCATGTAAGCATTGAAAAGGGTAGGGCTGAGGGATGAACCTTGAGGGACGGCGCAGCTGATTTCTTAGGTTCTGAGGTGGCAGGTGGTAGGTGCATTTTCTGGGTTCTTCGGGTGAGATAGGATGCAATCCATTTTAGGGCATTCTCTTGGATTTCAATCTAATGAAGCCTTTTGATCAGGGTGTGGGGGTACTCGATGTCAAAGGCTGCTGAGAGGTCAAGGAGGATCAAGGTGGCCATTTCTCGCCAGTCAAGGAGGGTTTTGATGTCGTCGGTGGCTGAGATCAGGGTGGTTTCGGTGCTGCGGTACACACGGAATACAGATTGGGATGAGTCAAGAAGATCACTGTTCTCCAGGTATTCTGAGAGTTGCCCCTGTGAGACAGTATCACAAAAGAGGGAGAGGATTTTGAGATGGTGGGCCATTCTAACTTAATAGGAGGGGCGGAGCTATCATTTACCACACTTGCACTCTAAAGGAGCTGTCTCTGCACATACACAAAGACCTAGCCATTTTGTGACTCCAGACATTGAGGCTCCGGGGCAGGAGGCAGGAAATTCCAGACACTTTTTTGTGGTGGGAAGCCTCTAAAAGGTTCTCTTGTTGCAGGGATTCTGTTTGAATACAGAACTGTGCCTCTCTACTATATCAGTATCTGTAGGTCCAAATCCAACTAGCTCACAGTGCCTCACCTGAACTCCTAACCTTCCAGAGTAGCAGGTGATTTTGGCAAACCTATAACGTGAACCTCTGGTCCCAAGGGAACTGGGGAACAGATCATCACCTTCAGTTCTCACTCATGCATGTCCATAGTAAAAAAAAAGAAAAGTCACAAAGAAAGTTTACAATATATTTATTGAAACTATCATAGTCTATTATGAAGCAAGTGTGCTGAGATTAGTAGACAAATACAATTGAGCAGCGTAATCACCATTCTTAGCAGACTGTATACAATGAAAAGCCCAACCATGGCAAATAATATATCTATGTATATCTATCACTATGTGACCACAGGGCTATATTAGTGATCTCTGAGATTAGCACTGGATCCCATAATTGGTGTGTGTAGTTAGGTGGTTCACATCTTAGGTGTAAACTCAGTTGACGCAAGGTTGCAGCCTCCATTCCAAGACTGGTCTCTCTGCTGGAATTCTCCCCTCTGCTCTCCAAGGAGCCAAGATTAGAACTATTGTGTTATAAAACTGCAGCTGTGCTACCACGTGATGACTAAAATTATTAGGAGATGTTGCTGACCGGGCCCAAGAAAACAGTACACCATGTTGTTCAACCTTGTACGTAATGTTCAGACTAATCCCAACAAGAGTCACTGAATAATAAATATTATGTCCAATGCATTTCTAAAATAATATCATGTCACAAAAACAAATGTATTATGTATGGCGGTGCGAACAAAAGGCAGCCAAAAGCTGCTAACACGAGCAACCAAGGAAGAACGAAAGTGTGCTCAGAAGGGGAAATACTATATACTCCTGCTTCAAAGTCGGCACCAGGTATAAATATTGGACCCTCAAACCCACTCTTCAGCTCCCTTCTGGCACAGAGGAAGACGCAGAAGAAAGACTGTTGTGGCGTCCTGCTGCTGGAAGGACTGACCTGCTGCAAGAAGGACTGCCTTGTTGTCTGAGAAAGGAAGACTAGACCTGCTCCTTGAACCTAGAACCACCAGAGTGACTCCAAGGGCTATGTGAAAAGCCTTGTGTTCAGAGCTACGGGGACATAACAAGCTCCAGAGACCTGTCCTGCACGGGAAACATCCACCACAACGAGGGCATTGCATCGCAATGCCTTTACATCGCGGTCATTACAACGCAAGTCGTTACAACGACTTGCGCTGGATGGCGCTCTAACCTAAGGAATAGTATGATTTACTATTCCAACACCTTCCCTACTGTACATAGACTGGAGTTGGAATAGTAAATCATACTATTCCTAAGTCCAGCGCCCTCCAGCGCAAGTTGTTGTAACGACTTGCGTTGTAACGAACGCAATGTAAAATACCGCATTGTAAATGTATGCGTAGTAACATCATACATTCGTCCTGCACCTGCCCACCTGCCCAGACTCAACTGGACCTGCCTGTTCCCTGCTGCTGGCCTCCGCTGGTGTGAGTCCTGATCCCCGGGAGGTGCCCCCCAAGTCCTAGACCCTTGGCTGGCATCAGAGTGTACTCCTCCTGGCCCAACTGTGGGTTTCCTTAGAACCAAAGCAGCGCAATGCAACTCAGTACAGCATGGTGCAGGACCTCCAATCGCAGGACGTCGCAGCCCCTGATTGGCAGCCTCTTTGGAACTGATGCAGCATGACACAACTTGATGCAGGTCCTCGCCTCGTAGCCTCTCACTGGAACTGGTGCAGCGCAATGCAACTCTACGCAGGACCTTGCATCGCAACCTTCACAGCTCCTTATCAAGGACATAAGGTACAATTCTCAGTGGGAGTAACCTGGTCCCTCTATCTGACCTGCATTCCTTCATGGTCAGCCTGAACTTGTGACTTTGTCCCGATGTGGCACAACCAGACTACCACAGTTGGCGCTTTGCACTTCTTGGTGCTGCTTATACCTAAGACTTTGAAAGTGCATATCTGCAGTTCTACTGATTGGATCTTTGTCATTTTGGTGTCAAATAATTTATAACATGTTACTCTATTTTTCTAAATTGGTTGGGATTTTTTTTGTGTTGTATTTTAACTTCATTCCTGGTTAAGTGCTGCATAAATATTTTACACATTGCCTTTAAGTTAAGTCTGAGTGCTTTTGTGCCATTCTACCAGAGGGTTAAGCACATATTAATTTAAAAAACTTTTGTGGTTTACCCTGCCCAGGATTGTGGCTGTTGCTTGAGAAGGGCTCACAAACCCCTCAACCAACAACCCAATTTCTCACAGTAAGTGTCAGCTTAAGAGAATGTATTCACAGGCACATTTGGCCTAGGCTTTGTCAGTTAATACCCTCAGATAATGAGTATTAAAAATGCAATTACTTTTGAGACACGAGTTTGTGAGTTAGAGGGAAGAGATTAAGCCTGGTTAATTTGTTAATTCTTATCACCCAGAGGGGAGTAAATCAAAGAAATTCTGAGGAAGCATTATGCAGGGGAAATATTTTTTACACATATAAAATTCATGACATTTGCAATTTTTGGAGGCATGGAATGTTATATCTTTTCCCACATGAGATTATTTAGCATGAAAAATGTACTACAGAGTCATTTTCTCCAGCAAAGTAGCCTCCTTGTGTCTATTGCATGACTTTTAAATGCAAGGAACACAGCAAAAATGTGGCTTTTTTACCCAGCATATAATGTAGCTACATTGATGGGTAAAGTGCGTTAATCTTCGACAGCGTGGTATAGGGGCACTACTAAGGCCTTGTTAAAAAGGTGCCGGTTTTTCTTGCAGAGACAGCAGAAGGCTGGAATCCCTGAACCCTGCTGGCATCCCTGCGCTAAAAAAAAGTGATAAGGAGTTTTCTCCTAAGATGTGGCAATAATTACATGGATCCGAAAATGCTGGTTCCATTTCCATGTGCTTTTCCTCCATAGGTAGAGCACCCTTGACATTTTCCACCGGCTGTGAGCAGGAGAAAATTGTCCGCGTTGGGCGGGAGAGGTGGAGGCATAGGGGCGGGCAGGCTTGTGCGTGTTCAGGGAAAGCAGTGCTTGCTCGCCCCATATGCCATATGGCTGAAGGTGACAGCCCCTACACCTGCAGCTTCTTACAGGACTTTTGTTTCAGGGCATTGAATTATTAAGGGGGCAGTTTTTGGACCTGAAAATTCCAGGCCTCAGAAGATGGTGGAATTCCACTGGGAGTTATTGGTCTGGATGAAATTCTGTTGCTCATAATCAGGGACTAAGAAGACAGTGCAAATATGGTTATGCAGAATCACAAAATAGGGATTTCGTGATAGCAACACTCAAACTGTAGCTTTCCCATAATTGTTATGAAGCATTCGAATGTTTCAAATTTTGTAATAACATGCTGCGTACAGGATTATTTTGAAAGATATGGTATTGAGAAAATGGCTTCTGTTGGACTTGGCCCTTTTTGCAGGGTCATCCCTGAACTTTTTGCCTTCCTCCTAGCCTTTCTTCTGACATGGTGTTGAATATTGCCTAGTGCCAGTTGGCACAGTGTATAATGTGTGACTATGATTCTAATGTGTTTTGGATAATACAAAGGCTATTTTTTATTTAACCTTGTGTGGAGTTTCTTTTGTAGTGTGCCTAGTGTGTTGCTGCTGTGTGTGTGTTGCGCAAACGCTTTACACATTGCATCTGGGATAAGTCTGACTGCTCGTGCCAAGCTACCAAGGGGGTGAGCAGGGGTTATCTTCATGTGTAACTCCCTTGCCCTGACTAGAGTGGTGGTTTCTGCCTGGCTTAGGCGGTTGCCCTAGCCAACCAGAAATCCCATTTCTAACAGCTTCTATGCCAACTTCAAAGAGAATATTAGCTCACCAATTAACATGTATTCAATGCACACTGAATTATCTTTTTCTTAATATGCTTTAGCATAGTTGTGCACAGGCATCAATAGGGTAAAGTGCTGACGTAAATTTACAGATGGATTTATAACACAACGTAACTGATGATTTTTTCACACCAGGTCCTCCTATTCTAACCAGATCCCTCCGCTGCTTAAAAAGAAAAGAAGGCTTAGTGGTACAGAGGCTCCAATTAAGAAGGGTACATGCATGATAACATGTAGGAGAAAACATAAAAATAAGAAACGCTGCATTTGTGGTCTTGAGAGTGAATATCCAGAGATATGTAATGACTTGTTGAAAATCTTGACATTCATTTATTTTGTAAATATGCAACACTATCTCCTTTACATGCAGGGGATGACCAACTACACCCCATCTCCCACTCCACACATGCCACCACTCAGCTCTGTTGAATCATTCTACACATCCTAGTTTGAAATTCAGAATTTTCGCTTTCAGTTTTATTTGAAGTGCTAGAAGAATATTTGTTTATAGATTACATGCACAGATATGATAAAATTAATGTATTTACATTTGTGTACCATGCATTAAATGTGCTTAAATAAACCTAGACTTTATGCCTACATGTGCAGTGGTACATGTTTTACTGCCAATTTCTAACATGGAGATATGTGTCCTGATTTCACCTGCTGAAGCTGACGCATTACACATCTCTTTTATGTTTTTTAAACCAAAATACCAGTAAATACACCCAAGCCTTGCAGACTCACTGAAAATGTTTGTATTTTTCTTTATTTCATTGCATACATCACCAAAAGCCAGTAAAACATCCAGCTCTGTGGACTAAATGCCTCCATTGCATATATCCATGTCCAGTAATGGATTTGACTACAGGTGTGCCCACTAAGCTTTTTATTTGATGTACCACTGAGTTGATCAACAGGTAGGTGGGGTGCATAAGCAAACGTGTTCTATTCTTAATAATAGTAATTATCATCAAATCGCAAAAACCAGTCACATGCAGGATTGGTGGGCAGGGATTCTTCCTGCCATGGTAGCCTGCCATCGCTGTACTCGAAGGCATATTAACAGAGTGAATTGATTGTTTAGTTAGCCTCTGAAAGCAGCATTCCACAAAACACAACTGTGTCTGGATTCCCTAGTCTTGAACATACCTTCCCTGGACAGACAGACATCGAATCAGGCACACTCAGGTGCGTCCCACGCTCATCTGCACTCCTCACCTACCTATTTTGCATGACTCAAAAAGCACCCTATTGTGACGTGGGTGCAGAGGGCACTAGGAGGACCCTGCACCAGAGTGAAGGGAGGGGCCAGCCACCGGACATCAGTTCCGGTCAGGGGAATAGGCTGGCACAGTACCAGGCAAGGAGGGCACGGAGTGGGACGTGCATGCGAGCACTAAGCAAGATACACAAATAAAGAATAGAAGACAGTACCTGTGTCCTGGTCATTCTTGGGCACCGAGGTGCACGAGGGACACGACACACCCCAGATTTTTATAAGCAGAAATCTCTCAAGAACTCAGCGGCCCATCGCAAGCAAGGAATCGCCAGCGGCCATTTTGAAGTTAGGCAAAGCTAGGAATAGGAAATCTCGCTCGCACGAGATCTCAGCGGCCATCTTGAAGTCAGGCAAAAAGGGCCAACAGACATTGAGGAAGGCCAGGTGGCCAATTTGGAGTCAGGCAAAAAAGGAAAAAAGGACGTAGAAAGTGAAAACAAAAGGGAATAAAGGCACGTAAAGAAGAAAATAGCGCAAATAAAGAATAATTTAACAAAAAGACAGGCAAGATGAGCAAGAGGGAACAAGCTTTCACAACAACGATCATGACGGAAGAGGGAAACAACAGCACCACCGCAAGTGTAATTTTTCGCAGACCACTAAGGTTTGGCTTGTCGGACTCACAGATGAAGGGCATTCGCTGGGACAGATGGGTCCGGCAATTTGAACGCTACATGCGTGGCACATGCTAAGAGTACACAGACCAGCAAAGCATAGACCTGTTTTTAAATTTTGTGGGCGATGAGGTGGGAGACCTCCTTGTAACATTCCCTCCAGAACAGATATCAACATATAAAGGACTAATGAAGTGCCTCACTGACAAGTTTGACCCTCAGAGAAATGTGGACTTTGAGAGATACACATTCAACTCCACATGCCAACTGGCAGAGGAATCGCTCAATGATTTTGCAACAAGACTACGCAAACTGGTCGCATACTGCGAATTCGATAAATTCGACAATGAGCAGGCAGTACGACTGCGCATCACTGAAGGCTGTCAGTCAGTGGAGATTCGTGCCCGAATACTAAAGGAACCTTACAGCTTGGAGACAATATTAACACTTGCCCGTGCCGAAGCCAGAACAACAGCACATGCCAGACAGATGGAAAATGGAAGAGCACGGACGGTGGAACAGGCCAATTGCATGGCTGGGAATGCCCGAAAACGTGACAAAACACCGCCACCCCGGAAGCAGAAGCACGAAAGGACATGCTATCATTGTGAACTCGAATACCCACATGCTGGCGCCTGTCCAGTGATGGGTCACAAGTGCTGAAAATGCAACAGAGAAAACCATTTTGCAAGTGCCTGCATGAGCGGGCAATTCAAAAGTGAGCGAGGGAGAAAAGCAAAAGAACGAACAGCGACACACAGGTACGCACGGCACATGGACACACAAGAACGCAGTCCATCCGCTTAGTCAGATGGAGCAAGTCCAAAAGACGCAGCAGAACGGCTGTATCTGATGTCGGACGTACCAACAGAGGGTCGCACACCTGAGCACATCCACTTGGTAGACAAGCAACAGATAAAGAAAACAGCAACGGTGAACATCGAGGTAGGAAATCACAGCCCCAATTTTGTACTAGACAGTGGTGCCACATGCAACATCATGTGCATGTCAGAATATGAAAGGATGAAACAGAAACTGGCGTTATCACCGTACCCTGTTGATGTCTTCACATGGGGCTCAAGGAAACCAGTGGTGAACATGGGGAAGTTCGTAGAGACACTGACATACAAAGAAAGATCGGTAAAAGAAGAAGTACACGTCCTACGAGGGGACATCCCAGCACCGTGTCTACTGAGCAACGTCACCGCTCAGGTGATGGGTCTCCTAGCAATGACATATCACATGTCAGAACGGCACAACATCCTCAGAGAACATCCGGCAATACTACAGGGACTAGGAAAACTCAGAGACATGCAAATAACATTACACATCAATGAAGCAGTCTAGCCTGTGGCTCAACATCACAGAAGAGTGCCCATACACCTGCAGCCACAAGTGGAAGAGGAGATAAAAAGCTTACTGGTGCAAGACATCATAGAGCCGGTTGATGGACCAACTCCATGGTTATCTCCGATAGTCGCAATACCAAAAAAGAACATATCAAAAATTCCCATTTGCATTGACATGCGAATCCCTAACATGACAATTGAAAGGGAAAGATACCCAGGGCCTCATTTAAATGACATGATAAGCTGCCTCACTGGAGCATGTCGATTCTCAAAACTGGATCTGTGCAAAGGGTACCATCAACTGGAGCTTGATCCACAATCACGGTACATCATGACATTCTACACTCACATGGGTCTGTTTCGCTACAAGCGACTAAGTTTTGGAATATCGTTGGAGGCCGAAATATTTCAAGAAACAGTGAGACAAGTGATCCGGCCTGTAAAAAACTGTTTAAACTACAGCAATGATATCTTGGTTTTGGGATGCTCAGATGAGGAGCACGACAATGCCCTCCGAGAGGTCTACAGCCAATTAGAACAAGCGGCCTGACTTTAAATGAGGACAAATGTGAGCTGGGGAAGGGAGAACTATTGTTTTTGGACACATATTTTCAAAAAAAGGAATGAGGCCAGATCCTGGCAAAGTGGAAATGCTAAAAAAAACAAGACCTCCAGCAGATGTAGCAGAAGTGAGGTTGTTTCTTGGACTAGCGAGCTACTGCGCTCGGTACATAAAGGACTTTGCCACAGTGAGCACCCCACTTCGAGAACTAACGAAGCAGGGCCACAAATTTCTCTGGACCGATGAATGCAACAGGGCATTTGAGGACATCAGACATACAGTCACAGCAGTAGATCATCTCGCATACTTCAACCCGTCGCTATGCCACGAGCTCACTGTTGACGCCAGCTGAGTGGGACTAGGAGCAATTCTAGCACAACACACGCCCGGAAGAGACTCGCCCAGGCAAGTTGTCGCGTACGCAAGCAAGAGCTTAGCAGAGATAGAAAAGGCATACTGGCAACCAGAGAAGGAAAGCTTAGCAGTGGTATGCGCGTGTGAACACTACCACATGTTCATATATGGAAAACCGTTCACCATTGTAATGGACCACCAAGCACAAGTAACAATCTATGGAAACCCCAACGCAAAAAATCCACCACGCATTGAGAGATGGGGAATAAGACTGATGGACTATGATTTCAAGATAGTGCACAAACCTGGAAAGGAACACAACCCAGCTGACTACATGTCACGGCATCCCCTACCACAGGCACCAGAAAACAGGTCCATGGCAGAAGAGTACCTAAACTTTGTGTTAAGACAGAACACTCCCGCTCCAATAACAATTGAAGAGCTGGAGCGGTAGACAAACAGAGATGCCACACTGCAAGGCGGCAAACAGTGAATTTGGCGCATGAGTCCCACAGAGGCAAAGTGGCAACCAAGAAGATGCTAAGGGAAAAGGTATGGTTCCAAGGCCTGGATCGACTAGTGGAAGACACAATAATGAACTGTCACCTATGCCAAGTAATGGGCAGGCCAGCAAAGCCAGAACAACTACACATGTCCGACCTCTCCGGTGCAGTGTGGACGCCATTGGCAGCTGATTTCTTTGGGCCACTGGACACGGGCAACTATCTCCTCGTAGTAAATGATGAATACTCCAGATTCCCCATAGTGCGACAAGTGGCATCAACATCTGCCACAGCAATGCTGCCAAACTTTGATGACATATTTGCAGCATGGGGCTCCCCACAAACAATGAAGACGGACAATGGGCCACCCTTCTCGGGAGAGGAGTTTTGCAGATTCATGGCGTACCTGGGCATCAACCACAGGAAGGTAACGCCTCTGTGGCCACAAGCAAATGGCATGGCAGAACGATTCATGGGAAACGTCAAGAAAGCAGTCCAATGGGCCAAACTGGCACAGATTTCAGTGGGTCAGGCGGTCTGCCAAATACTAAGAGATTACCGGAACACTCCACACAGTTTAACCGGGCGATGCCCAGCAGAACTGGTGTTGGGAAGGACAAGCAGGACGAGATTGCCCCAGCTGGAGGCAAAAGCGCCACCAGAGCACAACAGCATTGTCGCCTGAGATCAAGAGGCCAAGAGAAAAATGAAACAATACTCGGAAGCACGGCAGCATGCCACGCCATTGAAGCTGAAGGAAGGAGACTCGGTGCTGAAAGTCAGACAGCATCTTCCCCCGGGAACCACTAACAATAACAAATGTCAAAGGGCCTATGATAACAGTGGCAGCAGGTCCCTACAGGATCACAAGAAACAGCTCACATTTCAAGGAACTAAGGACTTCGGATGAGGAAGAAGGAGAGGCAGCTCCTCACAAACCCTATCAAAGAGGAAGTACTAGAGGACATGGAAGTAACAGCACACCGCGGTCAGAGACGGGACTAGGTTGAAGGAATACTGAATGAAGGAGCTGAAATGTTCTGCCCAAAGAGAGTGAGCAGAAAGCCAAAGAGGCTAATAGAAGAAATATAGTAATGAGGGTTGCAAGCAAGCATCACCGGCAGCCAAGCAAACAAGAACGATCAGAAAGTAGCAGGACAATGATGACAGTAATTACTGTCTTGTGACCTGCCAGAGTGTTTTTCTTTACTCTCTCTCACTCTCTTTCTCTATCTCTCTCTCATTTTCTTCTGTTTCGACAAAAGGGGGAGATATTGTGACGTGGGTGCAGAGGGCACTAGGACCCTGCACGAGAGTGAAGGGAGGGGCCAGCCACCGCAAACCAGTTCCGGTCAGGGGAAGAGGCTGGCACAGTACCAGGCAGGGAGGGCAAGGAGTGGGACGTGCCTGTGAGCACTGAGCAAGATACACAAATAAAGAATAGAAGACGGTACCTGTGTTCTGGTCATTCTTGGACGCCGAGGTGCATGAGGGACACGACACACCCCAGATTCTTATATGCCTCTCACACATCACCCTGACCCCCAGCCCCCATTATCCCCTGTCCGGCTCCGAGGAGCTGGCTCTTTTTCCCAAATGAAAGAGGATGTTGTGTAGGTGGTGCTTTCATTGCTGATAACTGTGCTGCTGTAACAAGTCTGTGCATGTGAGACGTCTGCACGGCTTCTACAGGGGCAGGTATTGGCCTCTGCCTGTGAAGAAAACTTGGGTTGCTGTTGCATATGATTTCTCTGGTCTATCAGAATCGTGCACTGCTGCCTGCCACACATGCTATGTGTATTAACGAAGCTTGATATAATTTCTTAACTATACTAAAGCGAAAGCAATTTGATGTTGACAATGTTTGTAAATAGACAGAGGCTCAGTGCCGATTGGTAACACTTACATCAGCTCTCATTGTGAGGCACCCATACTCGCTGAAGGGTCGGACAACAGAACTACTGAGCCCATTGGATGTATGCATAAAACAAAGGCCCATACAGTTCCCACAGGGACGCTAATCAGCATCTCAACGTGAAAATACTGCCTGGAATGAGTAATATCTTGTGGAATCAGATGTGTGAAATCTGGTTCCTTCTGGCATTCTCCATTCCTAAGTAAACCATCGGTTTCTGACAGCTGTATATGAACTCCAGAGATAGTGTTGCACCCAGTAACAGTATCCCAGGAAGTTGGAATGGGCGGACAATTAACAGGCCACTTGCAACGATGGCCAATGTGTGCTAGATGATTCAGTCGAAAAACCACTGGTCTGGTTCACTTCCATGAGAAGAATTTTGAAGGCAGGACATTTATCTCCATCTAGTCATTCATACTTTGATCGAATTTCTTCTTCCTGTATATAAAGCACATGCATGTGTACTAAATAACAACAAAGGTAAACATTGGCTGTTGACGTGTCAAAGGATGAAAACTCCTCAGAAGGTTTCTGGTACCAGTCAACCTCATGTTTTAGACCTCCATTGTGTTTGATTTTGAACCTAACCCTTTTCATGCATGGGGCTTCACACCATAAGCCCTTTCTGAGCAGAGATTACAGCAACTTCCAATAGTCAGTTTATGAGAAGTACCTTTCAGTGTAGAATACGATAAATCTAATTTCTGCACTGATAGTTTCTTAACAAAGTTGAGAAGCCAATATGTTCTTCAATATTCTGCCAAGCTGCATTCCGAAATTGAATGGCTGAATTTTTAAAGTAAACTTGACACATTCTGAGCTAATTTTGTTTTCTGAGATAACTTCTGCAAAGCCTTTGACCTTCCCAAATGTCTGTACAATGTGGGTGTCTTTTAAAAAAATGAAATATATGTTCTACAACATTTGCACTAGTCTAGTTTACTGAACCACAGTTTCCTCACACAGGTAATATTTTACACAGATTTTCTTCGTTTCCCAAAAACATTATTAATCAGTTTGGCCATTGACTTTGATCCACTGGGTCTTCTTTTCTCCTTGAGCTTGCAGTGTGTGGTAATGCTCTTGAGAACATTTGTGAACATATTCACCACTTCTTGACAGTGTTCTGCTGCAGACAGTTCCAAAAACTGGCATCTGTTTTCCAATGCCACCTTCTGACCCTCTTCCCAGGTGACTTCTCTCATGTGGCACAGGTCCTGCTTGTTGCCAATTAAAAACAGCACACACTCACCGTCTCTATCAATAATAAAAAAGAAAGAAGTTTACTTAAGACAAGAATCCACATTGTTTTTGTTTTATAAAGTTTAAACACATTGCAGCAAATTATTGGCCACTTTTAATAAATGTAAGTACATGGGTCTAAAATGGATATTGAGAAACCTACACACACTCTGGCCCCAACAGCCTGACTGGGATTCATACATGAGATTGAGTTTGTTGCTTGGGATAGCTATCGATACACCATTTGGGTCAATAAAAGAGTAAATAAGCATAGGTTACATAGCTACTGTCCTTCCTCGGGGAAGATGGCACATATGTGGCTACCACATGGCATATCTCTCATCAACAAATTGCTCTGAATCAAAGTGAAAACCTACAACAGTGCAATGAAGGAGTGGTTCACGTGTATTTTATACTAAATGTGTATGTGTGTATATATATATATGTATCCAAATATATATATATATATATATATATGTATCCATATATTTGTGCATGTATGTATATTTGAGTATAAATATCTATCTATCTATCTATCTATCTATCTATATATATACCTATATATCTATATATATATATATATATACCTATATATACATATGAAAATGACGCTGTAAGGACACCCTGCCTGGCGGATCGGGGCTCTTCAAACAGGCGTCACTATTTTGTATATTCCAGAAGAAAAAGCCTCTGCATCCAGAGACAGATAGAGCCCACCAGCCGGTATAGTAGTACTTCAGTTTTCTTTTATCTGCAGAAGGTTAGAGCATAACGCGTTTCAGCCTCCTCTAGGCCTTAATCATATGCATCATGTGATGTGGTCAGTAAGTCTGCTTTTAAATCCACAGGTCTTAGAACACTGAAGATGGACTACGGATAAGGTTCAATTATATTGTTGTATTAAAACTTTAGTAGTTCATTTTTCACTGTGCTGTGGTCATAGTAGAAAAGTATAAATGCTTTTTTCATTATCAGAGCCAAAAGTTGGCAGCAAAAAACGGGGCATATCTGTGCACCATTTGCCTGTTTTCATTCTTGAGACCACAGTACCCATAACGCAATAAAGCAGTTAGTTGCACTCGTTGTTTCGTCCATCATGGATTTAGCCATGTCAGTTATTAATCACAGTTAATGACGCCATCCACAGTCTTAGCAAATCACAAATACTCTGCTTGCCTCAAAAGAAGTCAATTTCATATAGTGCAAAAAAGTAGTGCAATCTGTTAAACGGCGAAGGCGTCATTCCTGCCTTTCACATGTAGTTCCAGAATTCATTTCTTTCCCAAAAGCACCTTCCACAATGCTTAATTTAAAACTCCCGGTGTGTACTGAGGACTTGTTCCCTCCATAAATCCTGGCTGTCAGCACGTGCTTTGCATGAATGATTTCTCTCAAGCGGGCCTCCCATCCCACTGACGGTGGCCTCACCTTATTAGGTCTCGGCTAGGCAGCGCATGCGCTGTCTCGTCGAGAGATGCTGTATACAGTATAGCGGGGGAAGCTCCGCCCACTTTCCACCTATGTTCCTGATTGGCTGAAATCCTAAATGCTGCAATCTGATTGGTTTTCGGCAACTTAATCCCGCCTCCTGATGGCCATGTCATCATTTTTCTCCTTCCATAGCTATCGGCCCCTTTACTTTTAAAACTCTTTAGTTCCCCTGCCTCCCCCGTTCCCTCCCGCAGTCCGTAAGTTCTCTGCTCACCACCACCGCCCCCACCCACTCCCGTTCGTGCCTTCTGTGACGCCCGCAGGTTTGTTTATAATGCAATAGGTCTCTCGTAATACGAGTCCTATTGCATTTATAAATGGTTGTTTTCTCCTGGGATTGGCTGGCTGAGTCTCGCACTTTATTTTGCCTGACCTGTCCAGACGGCTGTGTTACGCATGCATTGTCCAGCAGCCGCTATACATCAACAGTGGCGTTTTCCCAAATCATGGCGGGAGGCAGTGACAGTACAAGCAGCGAACCCTGGTAGCCAGTACCGCATATCGCAAAACCGCGATAAGGGCTGTTTTGAACATATGGTCTCAATTTTGCTGGACCATTTTCTCTGCTGAGGGACGTGCATTTAACTATGCATTAAAAACCTTTTTTTTCCGCGAGCCAGTTTTGAATGCACCGTGACTGAACAGCGCAGTTGCTCACACGAACGCGGCTACCAACTTCCCCGAGTTCGCCAAAGTAGCGCCGGTCGTCTCAGTGGGGGGAGTTTTCCCCTGGAGTCACGAAATGATGCTGTCCTGGTTCGCTTGTTGCTGCCAGCTCTGGGGTAGGGAAAAGAGTATCTGCAACCAGTCGGGCATTCAGTGCTGCTGATGAACATGGAGGGAGGGGGCTGGGTGAGTGTCGTGATAAGCGGCTCTTCCCGGCGCAGCGAGGAATTATTTGAGAAGCTCAGCATGGTGTTGTAATTAAACATGAAAGATTCCACGGAGGCGCGCGGCCTCAAACACAAGTGGAATTATAACACATGGCAATAAGCTGAGTCTGACTGGGGAAGGCGCGGGGGTGATGCGAGGCGGTGAAAACGATTGGGGGTCCGCTGCCATTGACACTGGCATTGTCATTGGCAGTCAGTAACTTCAAGTTTTAGGTGTGGATATTTCATCACGCCTAAAAACGTTAGAGGAGTGCCACTTTACCAGGTCAGGCTTCGATCTGAATCTGGCAACAAACTTCCTTTAGTGTTTGGTTCACACTGAAAATTCCACCAGTTCTAGCAAACCGGCTACCAGGAAGCTTCGCCGAAAGCTTTCATTTTTCCAGTTAATGTTTTCGTTTTGCAATGGAAAATAATTCTCACAGCCTCCTTCTCTCAATGTAGATGTGTCTGTAAGTTTGCTACGTCGAGGGTATTTCAATCACCTCTTCTGCAAAGTACCAAGGTACAAATATTGAAGCGCCAACTTACAGGCTTTCTCCTGCTCTTTCATATAATCTAGCAAACTGTAAAGCGTAGGTAGTACGTATGGTCTTGATGAAGTAAATGTTTACTCTACTTCGTAGCCCCTCCCACCTCTTCACCTCAGAGCTGTGCGGCCGTAGTTTGAAAGTCTGGGGCAGAGGAGAAGTAATATCCTTGATTAAGAAGCTCAAAAAGCAGTGCTGTGTACCCCCAGCGGGTGAGGCTAAAATTTGCCTGCTAATGTCCTCTGATCCCATGCTAATGGGACCTTCAATATGTAAATCTGGGAAATCAAAGGGCAGGGCACGCTGGTGTAGAGAAGCCGCGGGTGACAGCTCGTCGCCCAGTGAGTGTATTACTGACAATTATCAAGGTCTTCTGATAAATCATCCCTGCTGTAGGATGTGAGCTCCAAAGACTGCCCTCCTCCCAGGGTGGTCTCTAGCCCGGCTAGATAAAGCCCCGGAGTCGGGAGAGGGGCATTTGTGGGGCTTTTCTGGCGTAATGGCCAGAGCTGCCGACTTCAGAGGTAGGGAGCCAGGTTAGAGTCTCGGCGTCGGCTCCAACAAAAGAATTAAGTGTGTCCTTGTGTAGCGTAGCTGGTGCTCATGTAAAGCGCTCCAATCAATACCTTCGGGTCGAGTTCGTGTGATATAAAACTGCAAAAAAAAAAACTGCAAAAAAAAAAAAAATACATAAAATCAGAAGAACCATCCATCAAGGTGCCGGATGTGGCAAATTGGTCCCCTGATGTAGCGAAATGCACATGTTAATCTACGTATGCGGGACACTGGGAGTAGACAGAGAATTATCCTCACATGGAGGAAGTGATGGTAGGTGCATACTTTATTAGGAGCGTCGTAAAAACGCTTTGTTATGATATAATAAAGCCAAGTCCCTAACAGCCTGTTGGACTGTGGTTGCTGCTCCAGAGTCATGTTTGCTGTACTGTGCTTGAGCGCAGTAGCGTAACGTAAAATAAGGGGCCCTGAATCTCAGACATTCACTTGCTTATGCTGAATGGAGGGCTCTGAAGGGTTTCTTACCCGCCCCCCCCACCCCTCCGCCGCCTTCACCCCCCCTCCCACTCGCACATACACACACCCCAGCGCAGGTTTGGAGTGGGCTTGACTACGCCTCCGGAAGTGTCACCCGGTGCACTAGACACGACACTGCACTAGAATTCCTACTCTGGACTTCTACAAAAAACATTAAACAACAGCAAATGTATTTTCGACGTTCTTTCGCTGCAATTTGTAACAGCCTCGGAAAACTCTTTCCTGCCCAACTCTTTCCTGCCCATTTTAGACCTCTCCTTTAAAGCTTTTTTCAATACTACTGAGGATGGAGTACGAGAAATGACTGCGATCAAGCGCCAATTTGGAACAGATTCCACCGTAGGCGGATATGGATTCACAGTTTATGAAAGCGCCTGGAGTGATGACTCTGGAACATGAAGCACGCGAATCCATCGCATTGCGTGGCGATACGCCCAATATTCCCTTAGGTAGTTCAGTGGTAGTAGTTTTGTTTCATTATTTTGCTAGGTTTTTTGTTGTACGTAGACACGGGCATTCCAATTGGTGGACGCTGTACAAAGGCCTGCACAGCTAACGTGCCAGGAAAGCGATTCCTTTATATTATGTGGCGAATGGAATGCAGGTGTTCTAAGCAGTTGGGAACGAAAATGTGAAACTTCCTGAGTGTAGATATTCACATTGAACCATATTAAATAAACCTTAAAATTGTCGAATACATTAAATGTGCATTTTTTTTAAAGAAATTTAGTGAGTGAATAATTAAAATAATAGGTGAAATCATTAAAAAACGAATCCGGGGTCAGACATTTTTTGGTAAATATTACATTCGAAATATGTCAATTGAATATTGTCACATACCCGTGCGCATTAGGTACATTGTGTAAGAGAACGCCATTTCTCTCATTATTTTATTGGACAAAAATTGGAATATCTAAGTAAGAGCATCTAAGATCAGAATAAGATGGATATGATTGATGGCTAGGGGTATGTGCGTGAAAAAATAGGCCCAGGAGTCTCAAGTGTGGACCCCGTTCCCCACCAAATCAAACGAAACAATGACTTGCCAAAACATTTCGATTTAGGTACAGACATAATTTTTATTTATCCAAAACATAAATCAGAGAAAAGTACAGCCTTAACATTAAGCATTCTACACGAGCTAGAGAGAGATAAACAGCTGTCTTCACATTATCATATTCAGAAATTATAGCACATCTCACAGACAGTACTAGCCAACAGTTGCATCCTCCTAAATGTAAGAGAGAAAATACATCTAATTACAATTTCTGACTGCAGGATAATTTACATACTACTCAGACCCCCAATTTACAATTCTACTCGGACCACCATCATCCCTGAACGATGGCCCTCGACCTCCATATACCGAACAGCTACAGAGAAACCTGATCCTCCCCAGCACCTGATATAACAAGCATTGAAAATGCAATAGGTCTCGCCTTTCATTAAGTTAAAGCCATTTGCTTTGCTATACAATACCATTAGCAAAGTAAATGGCTTTAACGTAATCAAAGGCGAGACCTATTGCATTTTCAATGCTTGGTTGATCCTTCTTGTTTTCACTTTGCAGCCGGCGGGCGTCCTTTGAAAACACATCCATATGAAAATGACGCTGTAAGGACACCCTGACTGGCGGATCAGGGCTCTTCACACGGTCGTCACCGTTTTCTATATTCCAGAAGAAAAAGCCTCTGCATCCAGAGACAAATAGAGCCCACCAGCCGGTATAGTAGTACTTCAGTTTTCTTTTATTCGCAGAAGGTTAGAGCATAACGCGTTTCAGCCTCCTCTAGGCCTTAATCATTTGCATCATGTGATGTGGTCAGTTAGTCTGCTTTTAAATCCACAGGTCTTGGAACACTGAAGAAGGACTGTGGATAAGGTTCAATTACATTCTTGTATTAAAACTTTAGTAGTTCATTGTTCACAGTGCTGTGGTCATAGTAGAAAAGTATAAATGCTTTTTTCATTATCAGAGCCAAAAGTTGGGACCAAAAAACTGGGCTTTTCTGTGCACCATTTTAGAATATTTAATTAACGCAAGCCACAACGCATTTCAGCCGACACGGCGGCCTTGTTCACACACAGTTGGCCTGTCTATCACTGGCCTTATCATTGCGGAGGTCAGACTGCAAACAAGGAAAGACTACCTGCTTTTTACTCATTTAGGTGGTACTGTCTTCCTTTGCGAGTTTACATTCACTCGCAATTACTTTTCAGATAATGGCATCATATTGTTTATGCTACGTGTCAGTTGTGATTTAAACATTTTAAACGTTTTAAACATTTTAAACATTTTAAGGCATAGTGTGCACAATAACTTATGAAACAATTTCACAGTTATTCGAATGGATCATTGAATGAGATTCCACATATAAAAACTAAAGACAAGTGTCACATTGATAACATGATGCTGTGCATTTCTTTCTCCAATTGCCCTAGTGATGTACACCATTCAAAATTGCAGGCTAGTGCCCGATTACTCAGTTCATCACAACAACTCTAATTATGGCAAGTGCCAGATAATGCCAATTGCCGTTTTGGATCCTCAGAGGTAGGGTATATCTTCCAGAGGTTAATTTTCAGTACTCCATTGCAACTGATTTCTCATCATTTGAAACAGAAATTTGAATTTAAAATGAAGGTAAATTCAACAAATGACACTTAGGGTTCACATTAAAGCCATGAGTGAAATTCTTCATCATAATTTAGCCCATTTGGTGTCTGACTATCCAGACTGAGAATGTATCTTGTTTCGAGCTCCCATAGTGCTCTAACTCGATCACCACCCCTCTTACTTGCCGGGACTTTATCTATCACAAAGTATTTAACTTGTGTGGGATCTTTCTGATGTACTGTTTTGCAGTGTCTTGCTACAGGGTATGTTCTGTCAGCATTAGTGATCGCCCTCATATGCTGTAGGATCCTTTGATGGACTTGAATATGGTACTACCCACATACTGCAAGTTACAAGTACAGGTCAGTACATAGATTGTGAAATCGGTCTTGCAGTTGTAGGCCCCCCTGATCTTCACCTCCCTGCCACCAAAGGGGGTAGAGTAAGCTGTAGTGTTCTGACCTATACTGCAAGCTCTGCAACTACTACATTTCTTAAAGTCAGGTGCAGGTTTCAACCAAACTTGGTCGCGTACCATTTCGGGGCTAGATTTTACAATGGCATCTTTTAAGGAAGGGTCTCTACGGAACGTGATCGGTGGATGTCTGGGTAATATTTTCCCAATCACTGGGTCTGTTTTCACGATATGCCAGTTTTTATTGACAAGATCCCTGAACTCCTTGTTCTGGGTGTTATATGTGGTGAGGAAACGCATTTGTGGTTCTTTCTGGATTTTTTAGAGAATAGAATTACCTCATGATTCTTCCTATTCGCTGTCTTCCTTGCTACCTCCACCATTGCTTTTACATAGCCCCTCTCATGGAATCTCTGACTCATCTCCTCTTGGCATTTGATTAGGTCATTAGGTGTGTTACAATTTCTATTGGCTCGTAGCATTTCACCAAACGGTATGCTCTGTTTAGTGTGGGCCGGGTGAAAACTAGACCCATGCAGTGTTGTATTGCCTGTTGTTGCCTTTCTGTAAAGTCTGGTCACGAGTTTCCCTGCCTTTACATATACCTCCACATCTAGGAACGTTACATTGCTTTTGCTGATGGTGTGTGTGAATTTTAAATTTACATTGTTGTTGTTAAGATGACTAACAAACTGTTCTGCGGACTCAATTGTTCCTCTCCAGATCACAAATAAGTCATGTATAAATCTGGCCCACAATATTATGTGGTTCTCCCATGCCTGTGCGTGTTCCCTGCAGAGCACCTATTCCTCCCACCAGCCTACATGTAAACATGCATAACTGGGGACGAAACAGGTACCCATCACAGTCCTCTGCTTTTGCTAGTACAATACACCTTCAAATAAAAAGAAGTTATCTTCTAGGCATCTTTTTGCCATTGCCAACAACATCTGAGTGTGCTTCCATAAGCTGACCTGTCTGTCACTTAGGAAGAATTCCATAGCTCCTAAACCATCATAGTGCGCAATGCTTGTGTACAAAGTTGTTATATCAAGTGCAATTATTACAAAGTCCTGTTCCATTGGTATATCATATATCATTTTCAAAAAGTCATTGCTGTCCCTAACGTATGATGGTAACTTTGCTACATAGGATTTCAAAAAGTAGTCAATGTACTTTGATGTATTCTCCATCATACTTCCATTGGCCGATATTATTGGTTGTCCAGGGGGACAATTGACATTTTTGTGTACCCTCGTAATGAGGTAGAGCACCGGAGTTCTTGGTGAATCATTCTTTAAGTATCTGAATTCATCATGTGAGAGTAGGCCCTCCTTCATCCATTGTTCAAGTTCTAAAGTGTACTCAGCACGAGCTTTAGCCATTGTTTCTTGTTTGCACTTCCTGTAGCAATCTCTCTGATTTAATTGAGTGTGGGCTTCCTGCAGGTACATACTCATTGGCCAAAGGACAACATTGCCCCCTTTATCAGAGTTCCGTACAATTATTTGCTTGTTCTTATTGATTTTTTCAACCAGGTCATGGTATTTCCATTCATTGGCAGTACATTGCCTTTTATCCTGATTAATGCCCATGTTGAGCCTCTTGAGACCGTCGGTAATTAATTTGTGAAACGTGTCAATGTTGTCTTTTGCAGTTAACGGAATTGCTCTAGACCGGGGCCTCAAGGCTGTGGTTATTGTCTCACCACTCTGTAGATTTTGCTCCATTATGATGTTCTGGATTGTTACTTGAGCATTAAGGTCCTCATTTTCCAACTCCAATTCTCTCAGGGTCTTTAGGACAGATAGGTCCGCAATTGTTGTACGCTCCATTGACGTTTCAGGTTGGTTGATATCTCTGACGTCATCTCTTGCTTTGTTACTTAATGTATGTATTTTCAGAAGTTTAAGTTTTCTTATATATTTGAAGGCATCAATCCTTGCTTGGGGATAATTCATGGTATGTTTTGGACAGAATGACAGTCCCAATATCAAAATCTGTTCAACTGTTTTTGATAGTTTTAGATCGGTAAGATTTATGATTGAGTTATTTGAGTTGTCATTCTCGCTATTTATTTGCGCTTCCATATTTTTGGGGTGTTTTTGTTCTTGTTTTGTTTGCCTGATTCTTTGTCATTGCTGTCTCCATCGGCACCTCCTCTGGTTGGCTTTTGAGACCTTGGGTTCCTTGGTCTGAGAGTTGCTCGACGGTCCAGCCGTAAAAAATCCAACTCATCTGAAATTGTGATTTTTCTTGTAGGACCTGTAGTACTTTGGCCTTGGCTCACACATAGGTCCTCATTGCTCGTTCCCACTTCTGAGCTGAGTTCCGTTTCGGAGTCTAATGCTCTTGTTTGCTCACTTCTTTCCCCGTCTTGCTGTTGTCGCTGTTTCCTAATACGTTCGAATCTTCGGGTAAATGTAAAGATCTGGCCCGATTCATAATCGATTTTATCTCTCAGAAATTTGTTGACTTTTCTGTGCTTAATGACATCTTCTTGTTTCTTCAGTATTGTCTGCATGTCATTTTTGAATTTGGTGACAATTTCTTTCTCAAGGCTTGCTTCCAGGACAGATTCCAGTGCTTCTAACCCCTGTAGAATTTTCACTCGTTCCTTTTTCCGCATATTTAATCAATATTTGTACTAGCCTTGCTGATGCCTCAAGGTTGCTCCTTGCCCACTCTTCCAACATCGCAGGATCAGGGTTTTCAAAACTTGGCGCTATAAGTATCCTTAAACTGCGCGGGATTCTGCCCACATCCAGGTACTTTGTCAGGGATTTGACTTCCCACCATTTCGTCATTTCTTTTCTGTTGAGTTTTTCAAATGTCCTTAGAAGTTGTTGTACATCCGTTGCTTGTGGGGGTTCCCTATATATATATATATATATATATATATATATATATATATATATATATATATATATATATATATATATATATATATATATATATATATATATATATATATATATATGTGCAAAAAAGAAGCAGAGAACTCTGGGTAGTTCCCAAGTTTAGGTGGAAGGCAGCTCCTGTATAGAGCACCCTCAACACCAGCAACACTCTAAATTTGCTCACCTCAAATGTCTGTTTTTCTATCAAAGTTTTTAAGCATAGGATTAGCAGAGTGCTATCCATGCCAAGCTGTAAAATGACAAAAGCCATTTACCACTCCAGGCACAGTATTTCAGCTTTGGATTAGTAAACTACCATCCAAGCCAACCTGAAATGAATAAAAGCAACCCCTGACACGTGTTTCGCTGTCATTACAGCTCTCCGGAGAGGTTTAGCTTTGTCCAGACACAAGGGAGCACCCAGTATAAGTCAAAACAATACCCTTGCAGGCATGGAGTGACGCATAAATTATGCAAAAAAGAAGCAGAGAACTCTGGGTAGTTCCCAAGTTTAGGTGGAAGGCAGCTCCTGTATAGAGCACCCTCAACACCAGAGACACTCTAAATTTGCTCACCTCAGATGTTCATGGGTGTTTTATACAAAATTTGTGTGTGTGTATATATATATATATATATATATATATATATATATATATTATCTACTGGCGGTCGCCAGTAGATAGTTATAGTTAGGACCTATTTTCCATAGGAAATCCGCGACATTCTATTTGAAATAACTCTTGCGTCGGTTGACAAATCTTTGCGAAATTTTCAAACTTTATGGCCCGCTCCGGTCCGCTCCTACCCTGAAAGTCTCAGGGTGATTCGTCAAGCGGGGGCCGAGAAAAAGGGGGTCCCAAAACGTGTTTTCCCCATTCATTTTCCCATAGGAAACTTTAGACACGGCTACAGCCCGAACTGCTGAACGGAATTACACCAAATTTGGCAAAGAGGTAGTTCTTGGTTCAGAAAGAACCCTTTTTGTTAAATGGTGTAAATCCGTTCAGTAGTTGCGGAGAAATTAAAAAATAAGAGTCAAAAAATCAATTTCCCATAGGAAACTTTAGACACGGCTACAGCCCGAACTGCTGAACGGAATTACACCAAATTTGGCAAAGAGGTAGTTCTTGGTTCAGAAAGAACCCTTTTTGTTAAATGGTGTAAATCCGTTCAGTAGTTGCTGAGAAAATCAAAAGTAAAAGTACATATATATCTATGGGCACGGAGGATTCGCGCACCCTGAGCGCACCCTGCGCGCACCGTCCCGATCACGAGCTGCATGCTAATTGGCTGTCAGCTGGCTGTCAACATTCCGATTCAGGAAATGTTGGCAGCCATTTGTCCCTCGGTAGAACCGAGGGACAGAAACAAGTGCGCAAAGCGCACAAAGGGGGCAGGGTAGAAACACCCTGACCCCTAGGTCTGCTCAGGGGTCCCACAAGGACCCCTGAGCAGAAAAAGCATTTTAAAAAAAAAGAAAATCGGCAGGATGCGCTCAGGGTGCGCGGATCCTGCCGATAAAAAATCGAAGGGCGGTCTCCCGCGCTTCGATTGTATTTGCCCCGGGTGGCCCAAGTCCCGGGGGCATGGTGAGGGGTTAAATTTATGTATGGGGGCCCGGGGACCGCCACCCCCGGGGCTTTCTTTTTAAAATGGCTCTGAGTCCTCCCGCAGCCCCGGGGACCACCACCTCCCGGGGCTTCTTTTTTTTACTTTTTCCTGTGTGGGGGGGGGCTCGAGCCCCCCACACGCCCGAGGACCGCCACCTCCCGGGGCACTAACAAATTAAAATGGGGGTCCGTTTTGGACACCCGAAGCCCCGGGGACCACCACCTCCCCGGGGCTTTGCTGATGTGGGGAGGGGGCCGCGCGGCCCCCCTCCTGGAGCCTGTGGTGGCCCTGGGGACCGCCACCCCCAGGGCCAGCTCCTGCAGTGTCCCGGGATGCCTACCCCCGGGACACTGCTGTTTGCAATGACAGGACGGGAGCCTCGCGGCTCCCGTCCTGTCATTACAAACTGCTTTGGATATTGGAAGAGAGAGCAGGGAAACCTGCTCTCGCTCAATATCCAAAGACAATTGCTTTTCCACATGGGAGCAGCATGTTAGCTGCTCCCCGTGTGGAAAAGCAATGCCGGCTCCCTTAGGACACGGGGAGCCGGCGGGACTGTGGGGGTTTGGGGACCCCCACAGTCCCCAACCAGAGGCCAGGCCCCGGGGGATGGGGTCCCCGGGGCCATAAGTGGCCCGGGAGGGGGCCACGCGGCCCCCCTTCCCAGAAATTATTTAAAAAGGCCTGCCCCGGGGGATGGGGTCCCCGGGGCAAAGGAGGCCTGAGGAGGGGCCATGCAGCCCCCTCCTTAAAAAGAATGTTAAAGTGTGGCCATGCCCCGGGGGTGGGGTCCCCGGGGCAGTTTTCAGCCAGGGGAGGGGGCCACACGGCCCCCTTCCAGTTTAATTTTAATTAAAAAAAAATGGGGGTAAGGCCCTGGGGGATGGGGTCCCCAGGGCCCAAAAATAAGAAAAAGGAAGGGGGGCCACACAGCCCCCCTTCAGGGAAAAAAAAAAAAAAAAAAACGATCGGGCCGCAGGCCCCCCCCCCTTCCTTCACCACTCTGCAAACGCGCCCCCTGGCGCGTTTGCAGATGGGGAAGTAATTCCCCTTGAATACTGGGGGTCCCTGGGGGCCAACTAGCCCACCAGGAACCTCCAGTATGCGCCAGGGGGCTGCGTTGCAGAGAGGTGTACAGAGGCCACGCCCCTTTATACACCTCTCTGCAACGCAGCTCTGTGGCGCTTTTTGGAGGTACATGGTGGGCTAGTTGGCCCCCAGGAACCCTCAGGATTCAAGGGGACTTAATCCCCCAACTTAAAACGCGCCACGGGGCGCGTTTGCACAGTGGTGAAGGGAGGGGGTGGGGCTTCAGGTGACATGTGTGCAAACAGGCCCTGTGGCACGTTTTAAGATGGGGAATTAAATCCCCTTCAATCCTGAGGGTCCCTGGGGGCCAACTAGCCCAACAGGTACATCCAGAAAGCGCCACAGAGCTGCGTTGCAGAGAGGTGTAAAAGGGGTGTGGCCTCTCTACACGTCTCTGCAACGCAGCCCCTGGCGCATACTGGAGGTTCCTGGTGGGCTAGTTGGCCCTAGGGACCCTCATGATTCAAGGGGACTTAATCCCCCAACTTAAAACGCGCCACGGGCGCGTTTGCACAGATGTCACCTCAGGCCCCGCCCCCTCCCTTCACCATTGTGCAAATATTCCTCTAAAATCTGCCGAAATACGAATTCCGATTTACTCACCTGTTATCAGGAGAGACCTCAGTGCTGCATCTTTCACCCCAGTACTGATCCTCAAAAGTAATTTTAACCGTACTTATCAGTAACTTGACTTTCCTTCCATAGGATATCATTGTCTGCTTTTTGCTGTAAAAGTTTCTAAGTGTTGATTTTTGAAACATACAAATATTCCTCTAAAATCAGCCGAAATACAAATTCCGATTTACTCACCTGTTATCAGGAGAGACCTCAGTGCTGTATCTTTCAGCCCAGTACTGGTCCTGAAAAGTAATTTTAACCGTACTTACCAGTAACTTGAATTTCCTTCCATAGGGTAACATTGACTGGTTTCACTTGGAAATTCTTCTAAGTGTGGAGTTTTGGAACTTTAAAATATTCCTCTAAAATCAGCCGAAATACGAATTCCGATTTACTCACCTGTTATCAGGAGAGACCTCAGTGCTGCATCTTTCACCCCAGTACTGATCCTCAAAAGTAATTTTAACCGTACTTATCAGTAACTTGACTTTCCTTCCATAGGATATCATTGTCTGCTTTTTGCTGTAAAAGTTTCTAAGTGTTGATTTTTGAAACATACAAATATTCCTCTAAAATCAGCCGAAATACAAATTCCGATTTACTCACCTGTTATCAGGAGAGACCTCCGTGCTGTATCTTTCAGCCCAGTACTGGTCCTGAAAAGTAATTTTAACCGTACTTACCAGTAACTTGAATTTCCTTCCATAGGGTAACATTGACTGGTTTCACTTGGAAATTCTTCTAAGTGTGGAGTTTTGGAACTTTATAATATTCCTCTAAAATCAGCCGAAATACGAATTCCGATTTACTCACCTGTTATCAGGAGAGACCTCAGTGCTGCATCTTTCACCCCAGTACTGATCCTCAAAAGTAATTTTAACCGTACTTATCAGTAACTTGACTTTCCTTCCATAGGATATCATTGTCTGCTTTTTGCTGAAAAAGTTTCTAAGTGTTGATTTTTGAAACATACAAATATTCCTCTAAAATCAGCCGAAATACAAATTCCGATTTACTCACCTGTTATCAGGAGAGACCTCAGTGCTGTATCTTTCAGCCCAGTACTGGTCCTGAAAAGTAATTTTAACCGTACTTACCAGTAACTTGAATTTCCTTCCATAGGCTAACATTGACTGGTTTCACTTGGAAATTCTTCTAAGTGTGGAGTTTTGGAACTTTAAAATATTCCTCTAAAATCAGCCGAAATACGAATTCCGATTTACTCACCTGTTATCAGGAGAGACCTCAGTGCTGCATCTTTTAGCCCAGCACTGACCCTGAAAAGTAATTTTAACCGTACTTACCAGTAACTTATATTTTCTTCCATAGGAATCCATTGTCTGGTTTTCAGCTGAAAAGTTTCAAAGTGTCGATTTTTACAAACTACAAATATTCCTTAAAAATCGCCTGTATGACTTAAACGCATTCTTTCAACTGTTTACAGGAGATGCACCAGTGCTGGATCCAGGATCCAACACTGAGTAAGAAAAAGTAACGATAACAGTTTTTACCTGCTAAGTGAATTTCCTTCCATAGGATAACATTGGTGATTCTATGAGAAAAAGTTTCTAAGTGTCAACTTTTAAAATACAATAATATTCCTTAAAAATCACTACTGTAACCAAAACGCTTTTACTCAACTGTTTACAGGAGATGTCCCAGGACTGAATCTAGGATCCAGTCCTGTGGTTAGAAAAGTAATCCATAAAGTAACTAATTGCATTTAACTAGAAATTCACATTGAGCTGAATGTTGCATTGTGTTTGAAAATGTGTTGCCCATTGCAACAACTATAACTACTGTACTTAAAAGTCTATTGCCTATGTGCAAAGTATTTAAACTAAAGTAATTCATTCTGAGAAAGTATTTTTTGTAATGTATAATGTAATTACAATGTAATTTAAAAAATAAAATATGTAAAAAAAAATGTTTCTAAAAATGTAGTAAATCAGTATGAAAAAAATAAATATAACAATTAATACATTTAAAAATTGTCATTTACAAAACCTTTGAAATTCACTGAAAAAACCGTAGGTTTCAGACATGTTATAGTTAGGAATTAGCATTTAAAAAACTTTGAAATTCACTGAAAAAACCATAGGTTTCAGACACGTTAGAGTTAGAAATTAGCATTTAAAAACCTTTGAAATTCACTGAAAAAACCATAGGTTTCAGGCACGTTATAGTTAGAAATTTGCATTTAAAAAACCTTAGAAATTCACTGAAAAAACCATAAGGTTTTAGGGACAGTTATAGTTAGTTGGACATTGCACTCGTACAAAACTCGTGAAATTCCCCCGTTATAGTTAGTTCAGGTAACTATAACTCGCGCCCCCGCAATGCACTGCTGATGACGTCACATAATACATCACTCATGACATGGTCAGTGACATCACTGATGACATCACTGATGACATCTCAAATGACATCACTGATGACATCATCCAGTGACTGTGTGTTTCTGTAAAGTTTAAATATGTTTAATATATTTAGGGAAAGGCGTATTGAAGAATGAGTGGGTGTAGAAGCGCCTGAATGGATGATTTAGTAGGTGCGTGACTGAGTCTATAAGTGAGTGATTAAACGTATCTTACTGGATGCATGGGTGAGTGACTAAACTGTGTGAATGTCTGTATCCGTCTGTCTGTTGTTGTGTAAGCAACTGCATGGGTTTCTGACTAGCTAAATGAGTGTCTATATGGGTTATGGATTGGTTCTCTGAGTATCTGTATGGGTGCCTCAGTGTTTGTGTGGGTGGGGTGTGTGTGACTCTGTGCATAGATGTGTGAGTGGGTGATTCACTGGGTGCATGGTTTCAAGAGTGCGTCTGTGATGGACTGTATGGGTGGGTGAGTGTGTGTATGGGTGTGTTAGTGATTGAATGTATATCTCAGTGGTACATGTGTGAGTAACTACATATGTGAAAGGCAGTATATATGTGTGTTGGAGTATATAAATGGCTATAAGTGAGAGTGTGTGATTGTGAGAGTGGCTATATGGATGAGTGTGTGCTTGCATCAGTGATTGCATAGGAGCGTAAGAATGTGCTAGTATTTTTATGAGTAAGTGAGCTGGTGTGTATAACTGTATAGGTGAGTAAATTGGAGTGTGATTAATTATTTGCATGACTGACTAGGTGTGTGAATACCTCTATGGATGAGTTGCGTTGTGTGAGTGTTTATATAGGTGTATGAGTGCATATGATAGTCCTGTACTGAGTGACTGTAAGTATGAGTGACTGTACGGGTGAGTGAGTAGATGTGTGTGTGTAGACCTAAGAATCAGTGAGTGGGTATGTACTTATTGGTATTGGAGTGTGTATGGTTTTGAGAATGGCAGTGTAATTTAGAGTGGGTGTTTCAAAACTTATATTAGGGTGTGAGAAGATGCATTAAATTCTCACATGGATGATGTCATCAGTGATGTCATCAGTGATGTCATTTGAGATGTCATCAGTGATGTCATCAGTGATGTCACTGACCATGTCATGAGTGATGTAATATGTGACGTCATCAGCAGTGCATTGCGGGGGCGCGAGTTATAGTTACCTGAACTAACTATAACGGGGGAATTTCACGGGTTTTGTACGAGTGCAATGTCCAACTAACTATAACTGTCCCTAAAACCTTATGGTTTTTTCAGTGAATATATATATATATATATATTACCTACTGGCGGTCGCCAGTAGGTAGTTATAGTTAGAACCTAGTTTCCATAGGAAAAGCATTTTTTGATTTGCTAATAACTTTGGCGTCGTTTGATGAATCTTCCTGAAATTCTCCCCAAAAAAAGTCTATCCAGGTCAAGCGGGGGCTGAGAAAAAAGGGGGGTCCCAAAACTCGTTTTCTCCATGTTAAGTTCCATAGGAAATTTGCGACGAGCTACAGCCCGAACTGCTGAACGGAATTACCCCAAATTTGGCAAAACGGTAGAGCTTGGTTCAGAAAGCGACTTTTTTTTTAAATGGTGTAAATCCGTTCAGTAGTTTTTGAGAAGTTCAAAAAATAAGAGTAAAAAAATCAATTTCCCCTAGGAAACTTTGTGCAAGGCTACAGCCGAAACTACTGAACGGAATTACTCCAAATTTGACAGAAAGGTAGTGCTTGGGTCAGAAAGCAACCTTTGTAAAAATGGTGTAAATCCGTTCAGTAATTGCTGAGAAATTAGAAAAATAAAAGTTTGATATCTGGGCGGAGCCTAAGTCGCGTACGCGAGCTTCACTGTGATTGGCTGCTAGTAGTCCAAACCAGGAAGTGTTGGCAGCCATCTTGTGGCTCGGTAGAAGCGAGTCACCCGAAAACGGAGAAACAAAGGTATAAAACAAGAGAAGGGGGCAGGGTAGAAAAACCCTGACCCCCTAGGCCTGCTCAGGGGGGTCCCAAAAGGAACCCCAGGGCCCAAAAAATCATTAAAAAAAAAAAATCGGCAAAAATTTGCGCTGGGGTTGCGGGTTCTCCCGTTTCATTTTGATGAGGCCCTTGGGTGGGCTAGGTTCCGGGGTATTTCTTAAAAATAATAGCAGGGGCTCGCAGGGGTTGCGGGGGTGCGCTGGGGTCCGTGCAGCCCAGGGGCTTCACTCATGTTGGGAGGGGGGTTGCGCAGCCCCCCTTCTGGAGCCTTCTATGTGCTTGTAACTTTGGCGTCATTTGACGAATCTTTATGAAATTATCCAAAAAGTTTCTCTTTTTTGATTAGCTCTTATATTGAAAGTTTGGGGGTGAATGGTGTAGGAGGGGCTGAGAAAAAGAGGCTCCTAAAACGTGTTTTCTCCATGCAATTTCCATACGAAACTTTATAGAAGACTACAGGTGAAACTGCTGAACGGAATTACGCCAAATTTGGCAGGGAGAAAGGTGATGGTCCAGAAAGCACGCTTTTGTTTAAATGGTGTAAATCCGTTCAGTAGTTTTTGAGAAATATCAAATTTTACAGATATCGATATTTGAGAATTCTGACATGTGATTGGCTGAGGGGTTACAAGCACCAGCTTGCAGCTTATTGGCTGTGAATGGTTGAAACCAGGAAGTGTTGGCAGCCATTTTGTGATTTACTCCGTCAGCTCGCATCTCTCCGTGTAGAAGCCATCGGGTTCGTAGTTTTACCTCTGCGAGGCAACACTGGCATCTGTGTCTGTGTGAGATATGCCTTTCACGCTGCCTCTCTTCATATCACCAGGTCGCGGCTATGCCTTTAGAAGCCCGTCCGTCGGCTCGGAGCTCTGTGAGTCAGTCTGTCGGTACGATCCCCTACACTACCCAAAGATTACCCAAACACCACTGTTATGTTATGTTAATTCTTTTTATATAGCGCACAGCTGCCTGAGCGAAGAGGCGTCCCGGCGCACTGCCCTGTGCTATCCGGATCGCAGCTGTCACTCTGCGAACCGATATTGGGAATATAAGGCGGCTCTAAAAAGAGCCCTTGTGTTTATTAGTTGGAGCTACATATAAGTGCGGATGCACAGCTTCAGGTTATTCAGAAAAACTCGGTTTCCCTGATCTGTGAAGTGTACTCCATCACTTCTGTAGATATCAGCCATATCAAAACATATGTTGTTGTTGTAGATCGACCCCATTCTATGGTCTGTGAGGTATGCAGACACAGCTTTGTTGACATTCTTCCTAGAGTTTTCAATCTGAGGACAAAATTGGTTTGACCATTTCCACTTCTGTCTTTGGCATATATTGGAATATACAAAGACAGTGCACTGCACTGTCGTAAACTCTAAAACACTACCCCCAGCACGATCCCCTACACTACCCAAACACCACTGCAATACCCTAAACCCTAAATCTACCCCGGCACGACCCCCTACCCAAACACCACTGCACTACCCTCAACCCTAAAATACTACCCCCAGCACAACCCCCTACACTACCCAAACACCACTGCATTGTCGTACACCCTAAAACACTACCCCTAGCAGGACCCCCTACACTACGCAAACACCACTGCAGTACCCTAAATCCTAAAACACTATCCCCAGCATGACCCCCTACACTACCCAAACACCACTAGACTACCCTAAACCCTAAAACACTACTCCCAAGATGACCCCCTACATTACACAAACACCACTGCACTACCCTAAACCCTAAAACAGTACCCCCAGCACGACCCCCTACACTACCCAAACACCACTGGTCTACCCTAAACCCTAAAACACTACCCCCAGCACGACCCCCTACAGTACACAAACACCACTGCATTTTCGTAAACTCTAAAACACTACCTCCAGCATGATTCTTACACTACCCAAACACCACTGCACTACCTTAAACCCTAAAACGCTACCCCCAGCATGAACCCCCAAACAGTACACAAACACCACTGCACTACTCTAAATCCTAAAACAGTACTCGCTGCATGACTTCCCACACTACACAAACACCACTGTGCTATCCTAAATCCTAAAACACTACTCTCAGCACGACCCCCTACACTACACAAACACCACTGCACTGCCATAAACCCTAAAACATTACTCCCAGCATGACCCCCTACACTACCCAAACATCACTGCACTGCCGTAAACTTTAAAACACTACTCCCAGCATGACCCCCTACACTACACAAACACCACTGCACTACCCTAAACCCCAAAACAGTACTCCCAGCATGACCCCTTACACTACCCAAACATTACTGCATTGTCGTAAACTCTAAAACACTACCTCCAGCATGATTCTTACACTACCCAAACACCACTGCACTACCTTAAACCCTAAAACGCTACCTCCAGCATGAACCCCCTACAGTACACAAACACCACTGTACTACCCTAAAGCATAAAACAGTGCCAGTCCGTCGGTTCGCAGGTCTGCGTCTGCGAGCCGTCGTGTCCCTAGCTGTACATGTGCGAGCCAGTCCGTTAGGTGATAGGTGTGTCTCTGCTAGCAGGGCCGTTGGCCCGTTGGTGTCCCCTTGCGAATTAGACCCGAGCTCTCCCTCTGCGAGCCAGCACGCTGGTGTGCGTTTGCGAGCCGATGGCCCGTAGCTCTCCCTGTGCGAGCCAAGCCAACAGGCCGCAGCTCTCCCTCTGCGAGCCTGCCCGACGGCCCGCAAGTCTCCCTGTGCTAGCCGGATCGCAGCTGTCACTCTGCGAACCAATATTGGGAATATAAGGCGGCTCTAAAAAGAGCCCTTGTGTTTATTAGTTGGAGCTACATATAAGTGCGGATGCACAGCTTCAGGTTATTCAGAAAAACTCAGTTTCCCTGATCTGTGAAGTGTACTCCATCACTTCTGTAGATATCAGCCATAGCAAAACGTATGTTGTTGTTGTAGATCGACCCCATTCTATGGTCTCTGAGGTATGCAGACACAGCTTTGTTGACATTCTTCCTAGATTTTTCAATCTGAGGACAAAATTGGTTTGACCATTTCCACTTCTGTCTTTGGCATATATTGGAATATACAAAGACAGTTTGAGGCAAAAGCAACATCAATTGTCGAAAGGTGTCTTTCATTAGCATTTCCAAACCTACACCAGTCAATGTGCCTAGGTCGTTTCCACCACAGTGCACAATTATGAGATCAGGGTGTTGGAGATGCAAACAGGTTTTAACCAAAGGCAACAATTGGTGCCACTTCAATCCTCTCTGTCCAAACCATTTAATGTCCACATTTTGTAAACCTAGGTCTAAGTCAATACGTCTCTGTTGTGCATACCTCTTGCACCAGAAAACATAGCTATGTCCTACGATCCACACTAGCATTTTGAAGGTATGGCTGGGAAGTATGGATAGATGTCTGTAGCTCATGCAGTCCGTCCGTAGAATAAGAGATATGTTTAAAGGTGGGGAACTACTTTTTTTTCTCATTCTAAACGATAACTGATTGGGAGATGAAAAGCATTGTTTTTTAAAAGTAGGGTGCACATTCGTTTTGTGGAAAAGCATCTTTGTGATTGGTTAAGAAAAAGCAGTTTACATATGATAGGATAACATTTGGTCAACTCAACCACACCTGCTACTTGCATTTGGAAGGCACTGTTCGAACTTAAAACAATCGTGAACTTTTAACCTGCACGTGCCGTTAAATGTTTGAGAAAATGTTGCAAAAAAATATAGGTAGGTTTTAAAAAATTGATGAACTTTTAACCTGCACATGTTGTAGAATGTTCTAGAAAGTGTGTTGATAGTATACGTTGCACTTCTGACTTCTATGTGTCCTTGAATATTAAAAAAACTGTTTATATGGAAAATTCAAAAATAACCAATAGATAGAAGTTTTGCAATCTAAAAGAATCAAGGAACTATTCTAATTTGTTCTTTACATGTATTTATGTGTGGAGTAACAAAATTACAGACACAACAGCACCAGGAAGAGGAACAAGCAGAGAGTGGGGGGACGGGGGGAGATGGGCACATTGGCACACATGCACAATTAAGTACAGCACAACTACAGACAAACCATGGCTAAAATGAAACACACCAACAAGGAGCACAAGTCACACAACCCGCCAACATCACACCACTGAACAAGCACAGAAGTGAAAACCACACTGCCTGAAAGGGAGAAGGGTGAACAAAACCTCACATGAAGGGACATCTCACACAGAATGCAGCACACACACATAGGAAGCAGAGCACACCAACATCCAACACAATGTTGTCCAAACACAAACATTCGCACAATCGAACACAGGACACAAAAGCACTCGCCTGTGGTGGATAAACGTCCAAAAGCATCAGTACGAAACAGGCACATGAGAACGTCGTGGTTGCAGGTACCTTGTCACTCGTCCATGAACGCGAGTGCAGCTGCGTAAGCCACTATCTCTAATGAGTGATGGTTGGCCACAATATTTGACATGTCGTCGACGTAATCCATCAGCTGACCGGGACAGATGTGCTGACTCCAACCACTGTACCCAATGTGCACCAAAGCAGAATCGGGAAGTGGGTCAATTTGCTCACTGCATACTACGACACGTGCAATCTCCCAGGCCCAGTTCCCAACATGCATGGCCAAACATCCATGCATGCCATAAATGGGCATCACCATGAGACTCCTGGTCGTGGGCCAACAGGGGGCGCACACACCCGTCATAATCCATGTCAGCTACGCACACGTTGGAGAGGCACACGTCCATGCACCACTCGGATAGGCATGTGCGACATTGCAATACAGGTTGAACGCAGGTGACGTCCGCAATGCGGAAGCTCAGTCGGTAAGTGATCTGCAGCACTGCCAAAGGCAGTGCACCCAGGACATGCAGCAGACGTGCAAGGTATAGGTGGACGTGAATGGAGTCGACCATGTGTTCTGGATGCCCTGCCATTGCGTCAGTGGCTCTGCTTGTAGCTGCACTGGCTTGCCGTATGCCAGTCTTGTGGATGAAATGGCACAGCTTGGTGCAATGAGCCGGGTCTGTGTGCAATGGGTGCAGGGCAGGGGTGTGGTGGGAGTACGTGTGAAGGCCATTTCACGCATGCTAAGTACGACGAAGGACTTTTGAGTGTGGGATGTGTACTCGTTGTTCTCAAATCGGGCAGTGCGTAGTGTGGGAGACGGATGCAAATATTATCGTATCTGTCAGGGGGGCTGGCCACTTGCAAGTTCCTTCTCGGAGCAGCAGATGTGTTAGCGCAAGATAGCTCAGACAAAGAACCTTTTATCCCTACAGTAACTTCTCCAGGTGCATTCATACAGGATGTGTACAAAGGCCGGTCATGGGTGTTGTGGGATGTCTGCGACCCTGGTCATCATGGATGAGATGCCCAGCACGTGGCACATTGGCGGGTTCACTGTGTGTTACGTTGCCAAACAGCTGCTCCTCCCTCCCACGAGCCCCCACACTTTTGTGCGCTGCGCTGTTGTATCCCGTGCACTCCTACGGCACACCATTGTAATGCCTATTCGCGCATGTCCTGTGGCATTCCAATCACACCGTGACACTGCCGTTTGGAGGTGGTGCATGCCACTTTACAACATCGACTGCTGCGGCCCTTGTGGCGGCCACACCAGAACACAGAGACACACTTCCCGCACTTCTTGCACACGGACATGTCCGAGACACCCCGTTCCCCTTGCCGGATAGGCACACCCCTGCGCTGACCTGTGTACGCAGGACCAGCACACGCCGCTTGTGCATGCAGGAGGATGCGTGCATAGCTACATGTCCAGGCTCACTGCCAACGCTGAGGTGACATGGTAACGTCCGCTGAAGACAGCACACTGTGATGTTGCAGGGCCCGTGCCCATCATGCTAACACAATGACCACACGGACACACTTGCTCAGATGCGGGTTCGGGGGGCGTTGGCGCTCCTGGGGTTGTTGCGATGAGTGTTGTGGCCCTCATGGGTATGTATGTATCATGCTCATTGACTCTATGGCACCTGTGGGTGTTCCGGGGTGGCTCTTGGATGTGTTCCCTTTCAAGCTGCAGGTAGTCGTCCTGCTTAACACCAGCAGAAAGCAGGTGTAAAATCTCTGGTGCTAACGCGGCGTATCGCCGGAATTTGTTTCGCATCGCAGTTTTTGCCTTTCGTTGTGAAAGTTGTGATGTGGTTTTTCGTGTACAGAAAAATAAACGAACTGGGCAGTGTATCCCGTCAAGATTCAGCACCTGACCCACTATTCCCAATCAATATAAATACAATGAGATTTCTTCATTGATTTTGTGTGTACACTGTAAATGCACCCACTACCACAGTTCAATTCAATATAGGATTATAGTATTTAGAATAAATCGCAAAGGTGCACCTCGTGTGTTTTTGCACGGGAACGCCTACTCTGCATCTCATTATCAGCACTTTAATGCAACTAAAGTTGAGATAAATCTAACACACTATTCAGAAGCTGGTGCAAACTGCAGACATCACCAGTATTCCCGCAATAACTGCCCCAAAAGTTAACACCATGGTGGACACCACCAAATAACAGTAATAAGAACGAGAAAGAGTCACACAGCACTTAAGTAACAACCAAAAACTTTATTGACATTTTTCTTTTTTCTTTTTCAAACTTTATTTTTCCGTTTACGTACATATAGAGGATAAACTAAATTTAACAAACTCAACACAAAACAACAAGGCAGAAGACTCCTGTTGGGTCCATCAATGTCGACGAGACAGCCTGGAAAATAAAGCACAAAATAAGGACGTGTGTAATGCGCATATCAAAGGAGTGAGACAGAGAAAGAGAGAAGGAAAAAAGAGCCAGAGAGAAAAAGAGAGGGAAGGAAAGAAAGGGAGTGAGAAAGGGAGAAGGGAGAGAGAGTGAGAGAGATAGAAGGAAAGGAAGGAAGAGAGTGAGAGAGAGAGTGAAGAGAGGGAAGTGAGAGAGAGAGAGAGAGAGAGACACTGCCGCCCCTGCGCATCCATGACCAAATAATTACCTGCTGCCACCGGAGTGTCTGCCAGTGGGCACTCCACGTGCCCGTGAAAGCTCCAGGGCCTGGTCCCGCCACCATGGCTTGGTGCACATTATGTGGACCCGCTCCGCGGCCCAGCAGATCCCACACATGTCGCTGAGTCCTGAGTCATCTATGGCGGAGACCACATCAGCTTTTGGTGCCGCTAACCCTGTGCAACGCAAGTCAGCGCCACGTCGTCATAGGCCGCTGACGGCCATACAACTTAGGGTACGACTAACCCTGTGCAACTCAAGTCCGCGCCACATGGTGGTAGGCCCCTGACGGCCACATCAGCTTCGGGTGGCACTAACGCTGTGCAACTCAAGTCCGCGCCACGTGGTAGTAGGTCCCTGACGGCCATACAGCTCAGGGTGCGACTAACCCTCTGCGCAACTTTTCATGGACTCTTTATGATTGAGACCCGTGGAGCGTCCGCCATCCAGTCACCACCGGCAATAAAGGATGTGACGTTGTCGATCCATTATATTTGGGTGGTCACATGGCCTGTGACGCATGTGCCGGATGGGTGTGGTGTGTGTGCAAACCTGCCCTCAGGGAGTGGCCGTGACATGTTGACAACTAGACCCCTGACCTGCACACCAACAGCGAGTACGCCTGCGACAGGTAGCTATGTGGGGGGTGTGAAAACGTGTTTTCTCAATGGATTTTCCATAGGAAACTTTAGACAAGGCTACAGGTCAAACTGTTGAACGGAATTACGCCAAATTTGGTAGGGAGAAAGGTCTTGGTCCAGAAAGCGCGCTTTCTCGCATCGAGTGAAAATATAAAAGAAAGGTCCCGGGGGCAATTTAATATACCGGAGCTTTGTCTGTGCGAGATAACCCTTTCACGCTCCCTCTGCCCAACATCACCACTTCGCAGCTATGCCGTTAGAAGCCAGTCCGTCTTCTCGCAGCTCTCTAGCTTTGCGAGCTAGTATGCTGTGTTATGATTTCCCTTGTGTTGAGGCTGCGCGCCTCTGTAGAATGCTTTTATGCGAACGTTCTGATTTTACATGGTGTTCCTCGCGACCTCGGCAGTTGGTTAGTTATGGCTGGCTGAGGCGTGAGGGACTCTGCGACTCTGTGCACCTGCCTCCGTGTCATATTTGGATTACAGCACGCTGCTGTGCCTGTACCCCTGCGAGCTACTACGCTGCTGTTTCTTTGGGAGCGGATGGCTTGTAGTAGTGCGTCTGTGAGTCAAGCGGACGGGCCGCAGTTGTCCCTCTGCGAGCCTGGGTGCGAACTGTTCATAAGTCAGACTACATAAGCTTTGAAAAGCCATTTTGTGATTCAGTCTGTCAGCTGGCATCTGTCCGAGGCATTTCTGAAAACATACCGGAGTTCCTTTCTGTGAGAGATACCCCTTTTACACTGCCTCTCCCCACATCAGCAGGTAACGCACCCTCTTCCCACATTACCAACATACCCCCAACAACCTTCTTGGGCCCGGAATTGTCCCTGTGCGGTTGGACAAACAAGAATCTTAGTCATGTATAGATTTACATATAAAACATTTTATTTAAACAAAACAACAACAAATAAAACTGAAGGTAGTCTGGTGCTGTGGTCGCTGCCACGAAGTTGGGGTCACTGCCATTCAGGACTCAGGACACAGTTCCACATGTGGGATCGGCTTGTATTGAACAGGGTTAGTGGCACCACGTGTTGCGACTTGTGTTGTACAGGGTTAGTGGCACCACGTGTCGCCGGCCTTGCATATGGAAATATGCCTCACTGATCGAAGGGAGTCTGGTGCTGTGGTCACTGCCACGGACTTGGGGTCACTGCCATTCAGGACTCAGGACACAGTTCCACATGTGGGATCGGCTTGTGTTGAAGAGGATTAGTGGCACCATGTGTCGCGGCTTGTGTTGAACAGGGTTAGTGGCACCACGTGTCCAAAATTCGAATTGCGAGCTCTGCTGCCCGCAGTGTAGACTGCTAATGAGTGTTCGTTTGCACTTGAAGATGAATTTGGTGATTGTACTAAAGCTATAACTGATATAAAAAAGTTCTTGAAGCAAGGATACTAAAAGGATATTATGTAGGTTTTAGGCCTGTGATAGTTACCTGCCTACTGGACTCTGTAATTAATTAATCAAGACTTAATTTTAATTGTGAGCCCTGATGACCGCAGTGTAGGCCAGAGGTAGCGGTCAGCAAGGGCCCATAGCCACGTGGCGTTGAGTTGAGGTGCACAGTTAGTGGCACCAGAAGCATTGAGAATGTATGAGCTTGTGATGCTGCTTGGTGCGGACGGGCCGCACTAGGAGCAATGTCTCTTGCCTACTGGACTGCGTCATCTGCAATCGCTACTGTATCTGAATTGTGAGCCCTGCAGACCTCAGTGTAGGCCAGAGGTAGCGGTGAGCAAGGGCCCACAGCCACGTGCATAGGTTGGTGGCCCCACCGGCCTGCGTAGTTCAGGTTCAGTGGCACCACGTGTCGCCGGCCTTCCATATGCAAATACGCCTCACTAATCGAAGGGAGTCTGGTGCTGTGGTCGCTGCCACGGACTTGGGGTCACTGCCATTCAGGACTCAGGACACAGTTCCACATGTGGGATCAGCTTGTGTTGAACAGGATTAGTGCCACCACGTGTCGCCGGCTTGTGTTGAACAGGGTTAGTGGCACCACGTGTCGCGGCTTGTGTTGAACAGGGTTAGTGGCACCACGGGTCGCAGCTTGTGTTGAACAGGGTTAGTGGCACCACCTGTCGCCGGCTTGTGTTGAACAGGGTTAGTGGCACCACGTGTCGCTGGTCTTCCACAGTGTAGGCCGGAGGCAGCGGTCAGCAAAGGCCCACAGCCACGTGACGTTGACTTGAGCTGCACATATTGGGAGCATACAGTCTTCTTAACCGATTATACTCTCTTACACAATTTGCATCGGCACTAATCTTGAATTGTTAGCCCTGGTAATAAGGGCGGTCATCAAGGGCCCACAGCCACG
This sequence comes from Calotriton arnoldi, assembly GCA_963921515.1. Classification (NCBI taxonomy): domain Eukaryota; kingdom Metazoa; phylum Chordata; class Amphibia; order Caudata; family Salamandridae; genus Calotriton; species Calotriton arnoldi. The sequence goes on along the minus strand of CAWUFW010000089.1, from coordinate 3,464,979 downwards.
TGTCGTTGACTTGAGCTGCACAGAGTTAGTGGTACTTGAAGCACTTAGCGTGTGCGCAGTCAGCGATGATGCGTGGTCCGGGCTGGCCGCACTGGTAGCAATGCCTGTTGCCTACTGGACTGCGTCATCTGCAATCGCGAGTCGCTCTGATTTGTGAGCCCTACTCACCGCAGTGGAGGCAGGAGGCAGCGGTGAGGAAGGGCCCACAGGCATGTGTTGTTGACTTGAGCAATGTCTGTTGCCTACTGGACTGCAGCATCTGCAATCTTGACTCCATCTGAATTGTGAGCCCTACTGACCGCAGTGTAGGCCGGAGGCAGTGGTCAGGAAGGGCCCACAGCCACGTGTTGTTGACTTGAGCAATGTCTCTTGCCTACTGGACTGCGTCATCTGCAATCGCGACTCGATCTGAATTGTGAGCCTTGCAGTCCGCAGTGTATATCGAAGGCAGTAGTTTGTACAGACATAAGTCCACGGTGCTGTGCCGCTGAGGGCCTGTGTGGCGGAAGCCAGCGATCGGCTGAGGAGGCTGGCGGTCACGTCGGCGGCCTCATGGCAGGGTGAGGGGCGCCGCCCTGGCAGACGCGTTGGCCTTCCCACAAGTGAACCATGCCCAGAGCTCCGGCCTATTTATTCACACTCCTATGCTAAAGTGGCATACGTCGGACCAGCCCACTCCGGTTACGCTTATGCTTTCAGGGGGGGACGACACAGCTACATGACTGAGATCTTCCCTAGTGTTTGACGTAACATGGTTGGGTCCACTGTCCACAACACTACAAGCACCAGTAGTATTTGTGCACATGGAGAGGTGTGTGTTCTGCATACTGAGATGTGTCCAGCACATCACCGCTACACTTTGCATTGTGTGCATTGTTAAACATGGGTGAATTGCTTCCTTCACATATAGTATGTTCACACCTGTTGTCCCAATATTCAGCTATTCTGTGGCTGAGGGGCCATGCCGTTTTCGGAAAGTTCGCTGTCTTGTTCTGCGCTGCCTCGGTGGTAGAGGGGGGGGGTCCTGGGGGTGGTGGTGGGTGTTGTGGCATTCTTGGGTGTCGGAGCTGCTTGATCAGTAGGTCTATGACATGTGTTGGTCTTCAGATGTGGCTCTGGGCTGGGCTCCCTTTCATACTTTATGTAGTTGTTTAATATTTAAAAAACAAGAAAACATTATATAGTTTAAATAACAAATAAAAAAAATTACAGTAGGGAGAGGGGTGGTACGGGGGGGGAGGTCCTGAGGGTTGTGGCAGTGGGTGTTGTGTCCTTCTTGGGTGTCGGAAAAAACTATAGGTTAAATGAACATTATAATTAGAAGTTAGCATTAAAAAAACATTGAAATTCACTGAAAAAACCATAGGTTTCAGGGACGTTATAGATAGGAATTAGTATTTAAAAAACCTTTGAAATTCACTGAAAAAACCATAGGTTTCAGGCACGTTATAGTCAGAAATTGGCATTTAAAAAACCCTTTGAAATTCACTGAAAAAACCATAGGTTTCAGGCACGTTATAGTTAGAAATTAGCATTTAAAAAACCTTAGAAATTCACTGAAAAAACCATAGGTTTCAGGGACGTTATAGTTAGTTGGAGATTTCACTCATACAAAACCATAGAAATTCCAACGTTATAGTTAGTTCAGCTAACTATAACTCGCGCCCCGCAATGTACTGCTGATGATGTCACATATTACATCATTCATGACATGGTCAGTGACATCACTGATGACATCACTGATGACATCTCAAACCCATGCAACCGCTTACACACCAACTGACAAACTAAACTGTGTGAATGTCTGTATCAGTCACTAACACATGCATTCAGTAAGACACATTTAATCACTCACTTATACAGTCAGTCACGCACCTACCTGCCAGTTGCTGATGACAACCCCAGGCCACAGGCTCAGACACCAACAATGTTCGGCCGGAGGCTGACGGTGTCTCACGGCACACAGGGTAAGTGGCACCAGGCCAGTCCTTGCGAGTGGTTGACCTCCTCCGTAACGGTGAACCGTGTTCCCACCGGACTGAAACGCATCTGTCTCTCACTCCTCTCCCTGCGTCCACTGGCATGAACTCTGCCATTGATGAATGAGGACTCAGTACTAGATGTGGGACATACTGGACTGCAGTGTAGGCCGGCTGCAGCGGTGGGGTATGTCAACGAATGTGGACTCCTGGGGGCCTGGGTCACGGAGGACAGCAATGGTATGAGGAGGCTGCCAAGCTCGCGGGCATGGGTCTTGGAGCTAGCACCGGCACGTGGTGGGCCCTCTTTGACACACAACGGTGTCAGCAGGTGAGCAGTGCGGCCTTGGAGCACTGGGGCAGGCAAGCCGGGTCTGGATATCAGCGGCCTGGGGTGCAGCAGGCGCACAGGCTCACAGGCCCCGCCGCTCACGGCGTCGGCCTCGTGGCGGGCTGAGAGGCGCCGCCCTGGCAGTGACATTGGCCATTCCGGGAGTGCACCACGCTCAGCGCAATGGTGTTTTCATCCACACCCCTGCGCAGGCCAGGCGTAAGCCAGGCCAACCCACTACGCTCATGCACACAGGGGTGGACGCAGCGAGCGACATTTCCGCGATCTACCCCACAGCCTGAGGTGACATGGTTGCGTCCACTGTTCACTACTCCCCAGACACCAGCAGTTAATGTCTGCATGGACATATCTGTGGTTTGCATACCCAGGTCTGTCCAGCACATTCACGCCACACTTGTCGTTGTGTACATTCCCATTCATGGGTCACTTGCGTCCTTTGCACATGCCTGCTTTCCGCCTCTCCACACGTTCAGCTGTTGTGTGGCTGTGGTGCCATGATATAGCTGGCTTGTGTACATGGGAAGCCCAGTATCCCAATGGAGTTGTGTTGTCGTGTCTGGTAGGTGGGCATGTTGACTGACATGTTGTATGTGGTTTGGTCACGTGTGCATTCCCACAGTTGTGCGTTGTGTGATGGTGGGTTTGAGGTGTGTGGTGTGTTGATTTGGTACTTACCAACGAGCAGTCCAGTTCCATAGATGCCATCCTAGAACCGCTGGTTGATGATGGACTGTCGGAAGATGTAGGAATCGTGCACACTGCCTGGGTAGTTTGCGACGACATTGGTGAACATTCCCCGGTGGTCCACTATTGCCTGCACATTGATGGAATGCGTGTACTTTCTGTTGCGGTAGATGTGTGCAGTGTCTGCAGGGGGCACAAGTGGGACATGTGTGCAGTCAATGGCCCCCAGCATGTGTGGGAAGCTAGCAATGGCGTAGAAGCCTTGCTTGGTCTCCAGCTGTTCCTGCGCAGTGTTGGGGAAGTGAAGGTACTGGGGTATGAAGCTGATGATGGCATCCAGGACAGGTGTGAGGAACTTTGATAGGGCTGGCTGTGAGACTCCTCCGACTCTGGCCGTTGTTGGTTGGAAGGTACCAGAGGCCAACGTGTGCAGCACAGCCAGCAGCTTTGTCTGCGGAGGGATGTTGGTTGTCCGCTGTGTTGGGACCGTCTGCCTGGGGCCAATGTGGGTCATGATGCAGAGGATGGTTGTCCTTTTGAGCCTGTAGTAGGCAATGACTTCCTCGGGCGTTAGGTCTGTGAGACTAGTGCACTTTCGGTAGGTCCACTGTCTCACTCTGCGCTGCCTCTCTGGTGGTCCGGGGGGGGGGTGCCGGTCCCGGTCCTGGGGGTGGTGGCGGTGGGTGTTGTGGCCCTGTTGGGGCCCCAAGCTGCATGATGAGTAGCTCCATGGTGTCGGTTGTTCTTCGGGTGTGGCTGTGTGTGGGGCTCCGTTGCCTGCTGCAGGTAGTCGTCCTGCTTTACACCAGCAAGAGGCAGGTGTTAAATAGCTGCTGCTACCGCGGCTTATCGCATGGTTTTGGTTGGCATCGCAGATCTGGCAGTTCATTGTGAAAGTGGTGTAGTGGTGTTTTCGTGTGTTTTTGCACGGGAACGCCTACTCTGCATCTCATTAGGGTTAGTTGGTGGTGTCACCCGTGGAGGTAAATTTTGAGGCAGTTATCGTGGGAAAACTTGCGTTGTCTGCAGTTTGCACCCGCTTGTGAATGGGACGTTAAATCTATCTCCACTTTTGTTGAGTTAAGATGGCGATAAATCGGCGATGAGTCCTTGTGAATATGCCCCATAGTGTTTTAAATTCATTGGTCTCAACATAAATACATTGTGTAATGTAAAACTTTCATGGTAATTCGATAATAAACCTAGACCAATGCCTTCTAAAAGGAGATGTGCAAATAACAATTGTAAACTAGTACTCATGTGCAAATCAGGTCGATGTGGTCTGTCTAAAGTCACACAAATCACATGAAGTGCTCCATTGTCAGGTATGAAAGTGCAAAACGTACTAGTGCAAAAAGATTTAAAAAGACTATTTACTATACAACTAAAAATCCACCCGGAGCCCCGGGGAACCCCTCAGTTGTGCAAAAAGTCATAGAAGCAGCATACGTTATGGGCACGTGCCCAACTCAACATGACAATCATCATGATTCTAAAGCATAGGAGACAATTGAACACTGGATACATGTATAATAGATCAGAAAATGAATAAAAAATAAAATAGAAATATAAAGATATTAAGGAGAATATGCAAGTCATAGAAGGTGTGGAATAAAAAAAACGTAATATATTATTTCAGTGAAGGACATAGAGAGACATCATAACTGGGTCATCACAAAAAATTGTGGAGATCTTCCCACATGTTCAGGCCATTAGGCATCTTAGTGTCAAGTTGTAATATAAATTTGGATTCTAATTGTCTCAACTGACGTTTTCTGTTACCCCCTCGAATTGACTTTGGAACTGCCCCAATTACGAAGTACTGCAAGTCACTTAAGTTGTTTTTATGGACTAGTTTTAGATGTCTGGCTACTGGGTAATTGGGATCTGAATTGACTACGGCTCTAAGATGTTGGAGTATGCGGCTGTACACCTAGAGCTTAGTACTCCCTACATACTTCAAGCCGCAAGTACAACTGAGCACCTAAACAGCAAAATCTGTGCGACAGGTAAAGTAATATCTATCTATGTATATATGTATATATATATATATATATATGTGTGTATTACCTACTGGCGGTTACCAATAGGTAGTTATAGTTAGGACCTAATTTCCATAAGAAGAGTGTTTTTTCATTTACCAATAACTAGTATGTCGCTCACTTCAGCTGCTGTCTTGAAAGTTTTCTGGTGATCCGCCAAGCGGGTGTGAGAAAAAGAGAGAGGCCCAAAACGCGTTTTCCCCATGTAGACACGACTACAGCCCAAACTGCTGAACTGAATGACACCAAATTATGGCAGAAAGGTAGCTGTTGGTCAAGAAAGCGATCTTTTTGTAAAGTGGCATAAATGCGCTCAGTAGTTTTTAACATATCAGGAGGAAAAAGCAATTTGTATATATAGGGACGTGAAGGCTCCACACAAACCCTCCGATCTCGTGCTGAGATCTGATTGGCTAACAACACTTCAAACCAGAAATTGTTGGCAGCCAACTTGGGACTTGGCTTGAGCCGAGTCTCACAAAAATCATTTTAAAAAATGGGAAGGGGGCAGGGTAGGAATACCTGACACCCTAGGTCTTTTCGGGGGGTCCCATAGGGACCCCGCCAGGGCAAAAAAACATTTTTTAATTTTTTTTTGTCGGGAGCTGCGCTGAAGGGCGGGCCTTTTTCTGACAGGCCTCAGGGGGCAAGTAATATTAAATAAATGCAGGGGGCCCACACGGATCCCCCCCACAGCCCTGAGGGCTGACACCTCCCCGGAGCAATAATTGCAGTTAAAGGGCAGGCCACATGGACCCCATGCAGCCCTGGGGACCGCCACCTCCCCGGGGCTGAAATAAATGAATATAGGAGGTCTGTCGCAGATTCCCAGCCCCAAGTACTGCCACCTCTGTGAGGCAAAGTTTTACGATGGAGGGACCCACCTCGTGGAGCCATATATTGCCATGAAGACCGCCACACCCCAGGGCCAGCTCCTGCTATGTCCCAGGGTACCCACCCGGAGACATAGCTGTCTGCTATGGCTTGGCAGAGCTGCAGCAAACACTCTGCTTCCAGCACGCGAGAGTGGAGAAATGCTCTCGCTTGCTGTAAGTAGAGCATTCGTCTGTTTCCTTGCCCGCTGTCAAGTGAGCAGGGAAACACATGAATTGCTTTAGGACACAGGGAGCTGCATGTCTAGCAGCTCCCTGTGTCTGAAAGCAATGCCAGCTCCCTCAGGAGGCGGGGAGCCTGCAGAGACCGTGGGGGACTTGAGGCTCCCCCGCGGTTTTCCAATGCAAACTTGGTGCCCGGAGGGCACCCAGGACTAATGGCCAGGCCCTGGGGGATGGGTTCCCCAGTGCTGAAATTGGCTCTGGGAAGGGGGCCGCGCAGCCCCCTCCCATTTATAAATGGCTGGGCCTTGGGGGATGGGGTCCCGGGGCTAAAATCGGCTGGGAAGGTGTGCCATGCGGCCCTCCTCCTCTATTATAAATAGGCCTGGCCCCAGGGAATGGGGTCCCCGGGGTGAAAGTGGTCCCTCTCCCCATTTGATATTAAAAGAAAAAAAGGCTGGCCCATGGGGAATTCGCCAGAGGTCCCACCCCCTTTCTCAACCACTCTGCAAAGGAGCCTCCTGGAGCACAACTTGTTGGGGATGAAGACCCCTTGGTTGGTGAGGGCCCTTGGCTGCCAACAATGCTGAGAGGTGATTCAGGGCCCGCCCCCTTTCTCCATGTCTATGGAAACGCACCTTCTGGTGCACTACTGTGTGGTGTTTGAAGTCCCCTTATATGCTTAGGGTCCTTGGGGGCCAACAACCCCTCCTATTCCCTCCTGTAAGTCTCACGCAGGGGGATTGCTAAGGGCTTGTAGGAGGGCCTGCCCCTTTTCTCCACCACTCTACAAGCGCGCCTCCTGGTGCACTACTGGTTGGGGGATGAAGTCCCCTTGGCTCCTGAGGGTCATTGGGGGCCAACAACCCCTCTTTTTACCTCCAGTAAGTCCCAAACAGCGGGATTGATGAGAGGTCATCTGAGGCCCGGCCCCCTTTCTTCACCACTCTGCAAACGCGCCTCCTAGTTGGGGGATAAAGTCTCCTTGTATGCTTAGGGTCCTTGGGAGCCAAGAACCCCTTCTGTGACTTCCAGTAAGTCCCACACAGTGGGACTTCTGATTGGCAATTGGAGGCCCATCCCCTTTCTCCACCACTCTGCAAACACACCTCCTGGCACACAACTGGTTGGGGGATGATTTCTCTTCGGCTACTGAGGGTTCTTGGGGGCCAACAACCCCTCCTGTTACCTCCAGCAAGTCCCACAAGCAGGATTGCTGAGAGATCATCAGAGGCCCCGCCCCCTTTCTCCACCACTTTGCAAACGAGCCTCCTGGTGCACTACTTGTTGGGGGATGAAGTGCCTTTGGATGTTGAGGGTCCTTGGGGACCATGAATCCCTCCTGTTACCAACAGTAAGGTCCACCCAACGGGATTGCTGAGAGCTGGTCGGAGGCCCCGTCCCCTTTCTCCACCACTTGCAAACATGCCTAGTAGTTAAAAAAACATAGATATTTACTTAAAAAACCAAAGGTTGCTGGAACATTATAGTTAGGAAATAGAATTATAAAAACCATAGAAATTCACTGAAAAAACCAAAGGTTACAGTGGCATTATAGTTAGGCTCTCATTTCACCCAGACAAAACCATAGAAATTCAGCAGCTATAGTTACCTGAGCTAACTATAACTTACACCCCGGCAATGCACTGCTTATGATCTACATATTACATTACTCATGACATGGTCAGTGGCATCAACGATGACATCTCAAATGACGTCACTGATGACATCGCTGATGACATCATCCACATAAGACCACCCACACCCACTCACACCCCCATAGAACCTCTCATAGATCCACTCCCATCAACTACTCACATACCCATTCACAAACCCATACAAACACTCATGCACCCACTCACTAACATATAGAGGCACTCACACGTACAGGCACTCACACAACCACTCACTTACCCATACAGTTTCTCATACAACCAGTCACTCCCCCATAGAGCCACTCACACAGCAACACATTCATCCATGCAGCTGTTCACACACCCATTTAGTCAACCATACAGCCACTCACACACCCATACAGCCTCTAAACACAGCAATTCACTCACTCATCCATAAAAACTCACACTCACTCACACACCCGCACAACCACTTACATACCCATTCACACATCCATACAAGCACTCCCATATCTGCTCACTCTCCCATAAAGTCATTCACACCGACACTCACTCTCCAATACAACCACTCACATACCAACTCACTTAACCAAACACTCACTGAAACAGCCACTCACTCACCCATACAGCCACTTACAAACCCAGTCACTCACTCATGAAGCCATTCAGACACCCACTCACTCATCCATACAGTCACTCACACATCTATTCACTGACCCATACAGCCACTGACACAACCACTCACTGATCAACATAGTTACTCACACACCCACTCACTCACCCACACAGCTACTCAGATACCTACATATACACCCATAAAGCCACTCAAACACCTAGTCACAAACCCATACAGCCACTCATACACCCACAAAACCATTCATACTCACTCACACACCCATACAACCACTGACACAACCACTCACACACCTGCAGATCTAGTCAGAAATCCACTCACTTACCCATACAGACACTAGTGCCTGCACTCGGATGCCCATACAGCCACTCACACACCCAGTCACACAGTGACACAGAAAGTCCCTCAACCACTCAGATTACACATGTTAGAGATAGTATCACTCATTAGTAGTACAACTAGTATACTAATCTAACTTTTGTAGTAGATTAGTATATATGTTTAACACCTATAAACTCTTAAAAACACTTACACCCACTTGATGATGTCATCAGTGATGTCACCGGTGACGTAATTTGAGATGCCATCAGTGATGTCACTAACCATGTCGTAAGTAATGTAATATGTGTGGTCGTAAGCAGTGCATTGCGGGGGCATAAGTTATAGTTAACTCAGAAAACTATAACTGCTGAATTTCTCTGGTTTTGTACAAGTGAAATGTGAGCTTAACTATAACGTCTTTGTAACCTTTGTTTTTTTTCAATATATATTGTATATGTACATGTATGTATATATACTCTCGTCTCTCCATTAATCCATGCAGACACCATATTCTTCTTTAAGAATTTTATTTTCCTTCAACAATTGTCCGCCATGACACTTTTTGGTCAAAGCACTTGGCCTTGTTCACATATGCACTGCACCATTACGAATTCATTTAAATAGCACCAATGTGACCAACAGCAATGGAAGAAAGACTACATATTTTTCAATTGCGCAACAAAACTCAACTAAATTATAACACAATTAATAAAACACAAATATAAGCAAATTCACCATGTCAGATGGATAATTTCAACTCCTCATTAATTATAAGTGTTTGCTACTTTGATAATGCATCTTCCCAACTTTTAAATAATGTCATTCACTCATTTTAGATATTACCACAAAAGTGCGCCCAAGTGGGAAAATGCATTTAATTATTCTTTTTTCACAGTGAATACGGTGCATAATGATATGCACAGTACAGTGCATATTGAGTAAGTGCATATTGAGGGCCACATAGATCAATTAATTACACTTAAACCATTATTGCTATATATTTTCAGCCATTTATTCAGTGCAAGCCTTACGCAAATTTGATAATCCATGACATACATAATTCCCTTACACGCAAAACATAATTGAGTCCAAGTGGGCACATGTGTATATAATGGTTACCAAATCACATACTTTATTTCTTAACAATTTAACATCAAGAAGACATTATATGTATCTGTATTCAAATGATAATGTTTGAATCATAACACATAACTTTCAAATCTCCACAACAAATCTAAATCTAAAAAAAGCAAATCATCATCTATCCTATTTCAGTCACTATTTCAGGCACCATATGAAATTAAAAAACTGAGGGATTACAGCACCATCATAATTACAAAAATATATTCAACTCTTCTTCAAGATTCAAGCCATTAGGTGATGGGGAATCTAAATTGATAATGTACCTTGTTTCAGGTTGCCTGAGTAGCCGCTCCCAGTGACGGCCTCTCAAGTAATTAGGTATTGCATCAATGACATAATATTTCAAACATTTGACATCATTGTTATGACATTCCATGAAGTGCGTAGCCACTGGTACGTGTGGTCCTCATTACTGATGGCCCACATGTGTTGCAAGATCCTCTTGTGGACCTGCAAGTTTGTGCTGCCCATATACCTCAATCCGCAATCACATATCAATACAGAAATAGCAAACTCCAACTTCCAATGTTATGCCCCAGCTATTTTGATTGGTTTATCATCGAACTGAGTAACATATTCTTTGGTATTCACCCAATGCCACAAGCTTTGCACTTGTTGCATCTTTCGGAAGCCTTTTACTTGTTGCAACCAACTTTTTTGTTCAATGACTTATGGACTAGTCTTGACGAGGGTGTCCCTCATTGAGTATGCTCTTCTGTATGAAACAGAGGGTCCCAAGATTGGATCACCCCAAATCAGGTGCCAGTGCCGCCGAATGATCCTTCTTATTTCCATCTCTTGCTTACTGAATGTGTTTATTAACATGATGACTGGTGTATTCACCATACTTTGCTTTTTAGCAAAAGTATAGACTCTTTTGATTAACCTTGGCCACTATTTTATTTAAAGATTTGTTTGCATAACCTCTCTCTACTGACTCATTGTCAGTGAAATTGCTCTCCCACCCTCGCAGCTTCACCATTAAGTGAGGTGCCCCTGCCCCTGCACTCTTGAGTGTTGGTGATCGAGGCCCTCCTCCACCCGCAGGTTTCCCTGCGCCTCATCCCTGGTGGTCCAGTGGACCTCTGTCTCCTTCCTCTCACTCTGTTCCGTCACTCATTTTCACTCGTTTAATAAAATGCAGCGAACCAGAGTCAGCGTGCTCCATCGTTTAATAATTAGCCCAACGCGTTTCATATCTCATGTATCCTTGTTCACGGGCAAGCGGCATTGAAACAGAAAATCATTTCCTGGGGACTGTCAATAAATACCCACAATATCCCTTCATTCTCCTCACGTGAGTATGTGATAATCCACAGTGCATTTTGGGATTGGCAGTGTAATGAAGGGATATTGTGGGTATTTATTGACAGTCCCCAGGAAATCATTTTCTGTTTCAATGCCGCTTGCCCATGAACAAGGATACCTGAGATCTGAAACGCGTTGGGCTAATTATTAAAACGATGGAGCACGCTGACTCTGGTTCGCTGCATTTTATTTTTGACCCGATGGGAGTGTGCTTTGTTTTTGGACACTGGTGGAAGGGTATATATATATATATATATATATATATTATCTACTGGCGGTCGCCAGTAGATAGTTATAGTTACAACCTATTATCCATAGGAAATCCGCGACATTCTATTTGAAATAACTCTCTTGCCGGTTGACGTATCTTCGCAAAATTTTCAAACTTTGTGGGGCGCTCCGGTCCGCTCCTACCCTGAAAGTCTCGGGGGGATTCGTCAAGCGGGGGCCGAGAAAAAAGGGGGGTCCCAAAACGCATTTTCCCCATGCAATTTTCCATAGGAAACTTTAGACACGGCTACAGCCCGAACTGCTGAATGGAATTACACCAAATTTGGCAAAGAGGTAGTTCTTGGTTCAGAAAGAACCCTTTTTGTTAAATGGTGGAAATCCGTTCAGTAGTTGCTGAGAAAATCAAAAGTAAAAAGATAGTGATATCTATGGCCGAGTAGGGTCCGCGTACCCTCAGCGCACCCTGCGCGCACCGTCCCGATCACGAGCTGCATGTTAATTGGCTGTCAGCTGGCTGTCAACATTCCGATTCAGGAAATGTTGGCAGCCATTTTGTCCCTCGGTAGAACCGAGGGACAGAAACAAGTGCGCAAAGCGCACAAAGGGGGCAGGGTAGAAACACCCTGACCCCCCTAGGTTTGCTCAGGGAATCCCACAAGGACCCCCTGGGCAAAAAAATAAAAAATTTTTTTTTTTTAAAATCGACAGGATGCGCTCAGGGTGCGCGAATCCTGCCGAAAAAAAAAAAAATCGAAGCGCGGTCTCCCGCGCTTCGATGTTACTAGCCCCGGGTGGGCCAAGTCCCGGGGGCATGCTGGGGGGTTAATTTTATGTGTGGGGGCCTCTGAGGGCCCCCAAGCCCAGGGACCACCACCCCCGGGGCTTTATGTATAATGGTGCGGGAGGGCTCTGAGCCCTCCCGCAGCCCCGGGGACCGCCACCTCCCGGGGCTTCTTTTTTTATTTTTGAAAAACCTGTGTGGGGGGCTCCAACCCCCACACGCCCGGGGACCACCACCTCCCCGGGGCACTAAGAAAAATTACAATGGGGGTCCGTTTTGGACCCCCAAGCCCCGGGGACCACCACCTCCCGGGGCTTTCAAAATGTAAGGAGGGGGGCCGCGCGGCCCCCTCCTGGAGCCTGTGGTGGCCCTGGGGACCGCCACCCCCAGGGCCGGCTCCTGCAGTGTCCCGGGGTGCCTACCCCCGGAACACTGCTGTTTGCAATGACAGGACGGGAGCCTCGCGGCTCCCGTCCTGTCATTGCAAACTGCTTGGCTATTGGAAGAGAGAGCAGGAAACCTGCTCTCTCTTCCAATATCCAAAGCTGATTGCTTTCCACATGGGGAGCAGCATGTTAGCTGCTCCCCATGTGTAAAGCATGCCGGCTCCCGTAGGACACGGGGAGCCGGCGGGACTGTGGGGGTTTGGGGACCCCCACAGTCCCCAACGAGAGGCCAGGCCCCGGGGGATGGGGTCCCCGGGGCCATAAGTGGCCACGGAGGGGGGCCATGCAGCCCCCCTCCCCAAAGGAAAAAAAAAGGAAAAAAAAAAAAAAGTGCAAGGCTGGCCCCGGGGGATGGGGTCCCCGGGGCCTTAAATGGCCTGAGGAGGGGGGCCACGCAGCCCCCCTCCAAATAAAAAAAAAAGAGGCCATGCCCCGGGGGATGGGGTCCCCGGGGCCAATACAGGCCCAGGGAAAGGGGGCCACGCGGCCCCCTTCCCGTTTTTTTTTTTAATTTTAATTAAAAAAAAAAGGGGTAAGGCCATGGGGATGGGGTCCCCAGGGCCTAAAAATCGGCAAAAGGAAGGGGGGCCACACAGCCCCCCTTCAGGGGAAAAAAAAAACAAAACAAAAAAAAACGATCGGGCCCGCAGGCCCCGCCCCCTTCCTTCACCACTCTGCAAACGCGCCCCCTGGCGCGTTTGCAGAGGGAGAACGAATTCCCCTTGAATACTGGGGGTCCCTGGGGTCTAACTAGCCCACCAGGAACCTCCAGTATGCGCCAGGAGGCTGCCTTGCAGAGAGGTGTACAGAGACCACGCCCCTTTTTACACCTCTCTGCAACGCAGCTCTGTGGCGCTTTTGGAGGTATATGGTGGGCTAGTTGGACTCCGGGGACCCTCAGGATTCAAGGGGACTTAATTCCCCAACTTAAAACGCGCCACGGGGCGCGTTTGCACAGTGGTGAAGGGAGGGGCGGGGCTTCAGGTGACATGTGTGCAAACAGGCCCCGTGGCACGTTTTAAGATGGGGAATTAAATCCCCTTCAATCCTGAGGGTCCCTGGGGGCCAACTAGCCCAACAGATACATCCAGAAAGCGCCACAGAGCTGCGTTGCAGAGAGGTGTAAAAGGGGTGTGGCCTCTCTACACGTCTCTGCAACGCAGCCCCTGGCGCATATTGGAGGTTCCTGGTGGGCTAGTTGGCCCCTAGGGAACCTCAGGATTCAAGGGACTTAATCCCCAAACTTAAAACGCGCCACGGGGCGCGTTTGCACAGATGTCACCTCAGGCCCCGCCCCCACCCATCACCATTGTGCAAATATTCTTCTAAAATCATCCGAAATACGAATTCCGATTTACTCACCTGTTATCAGGAGAGACCTCAGTGCTGCATCTTTCAGCCCAGTACTAATCCTGAAAAGTAATTTTAACCGTACTTACCAGTAACTTGAATTTCCTTCCATAGGATATCATTGCCTGCTTTTTGCTGAAAAAGTTTCTGTGTTGATTTTTGAAACATACAAATATTCCTCTTAAATCAGCCGAAATCCGAATTCTGATTTACTCACCTGTTATCAGGAGAGACCTCAGTGCTGCATCTTTCAGCCCAGTACTGGTCCTGAAAAGTAATTTTAACCGTACTTACCAGTAACTTGAATTTCCTTCCATAGGCTAACATTGACTGGTTTCACTTGAAAATTCTTCTAAGTGTGGAGTTTTGGAACTTTAAATTATTCTTCTAAAATCAGCCGAAATACGAATTCCGATTTACTCACCTGTTATCAGGAGAGAACCCAGTGCTGCATCTTTTAGCCCAGCACTGACCCTGAAAAGTAATTTTAACCGTACTTACCAGTAACTTATCTTTTCTTCCATAGGAATCCATTGTCTGGTTTTCAGCAGAAAAGTTTCAGTGTCGATTTTCACAAACTACAAATAATCCTTAAAAATCGCCTGTATGACTTAAACGCATTTTTTCAACTGTTTACAGGAGATGCACCAGTGCTGGATCCAGGATCCAACACTGAGTAAGAAAAAGTAACGATAACAGTTTTTACCTGCTAAGTGAATTTCCTTCCATAGGATAACATTGGTGATTCTATGAGGAAAAGTTTCTAAGTGTCAACTTTTAAAATACAATAATATTCCTTAAAAATCACGACTGTAACCAAAACGCTTTTACTCAACTGTTTACAGGAGATGTCCCAGGACTGAATCTAGGATCCAGTCCTGTGGTTAGAAAAAGTAATCCATAAAGTAACTAATTGCATTTAACTAGAAATTCACATTGAGCTGAATGTTGCATTGTGTTTGAAAATGTGTTGCCCATTGCAACAACTGTAACTACTGTACTTAAAAGTCTATTGCCTATGTGCTAAGTATTTAAACTAAAGTAATTCATTCTGAGAAAGTATTTTTGTAATGTAATGTATAATGTAATTACAATGTAATTTAAAAAATAAAATATGTAAAAGAAATTGTTTCTAAAAATGTAGTAAATCAGTATGAAAAAAATTAATATAAAAATTAAAACATTTAAAAAGTGTCATTTAAAAAACCATTGAAATTCACTGAAAAAACCGTAGGTTTCAGGCACGTTATAGTTACAAATTAGCATTTAAAAAACCTTTGAAATTCACTGAAAAAACCATAGGTTTCAGACACGTTATAGTTAGAAATTAGCATTTAAAAAACCTTTGAAATTCACTGAAAAAACCATAGGTTTTAGGGACAGTTATAGTTACAAATTAGCATTTAAAAAACCTTTGAAATTCACTGAAAAAACCATAGGTTTCAGATATGTTATAGTTACAAATTAGCATTTAAAAAACCTTTGAAATTCACTGAAAAAACCATAGGTTTTAGGGACAGTTATAGTTAGTTGGACATTTCACTCGTACAAAACCCGTGAAATTCCCCCGTTATAGTTAGTTCAGCTAACTATAACTCGCGCCCCGCAATGCACTGCTGATGACGTCACATATTACATCACTCATGACATGGTCAGTGACATCACTGATGACATCACTGATGACATCTCAAATGACATCACTGATGACATCATCCACGTGATAATCTGATGCAGCTCCTCACACCCTAATATAACCTTTGATACACCCAATCTAAATTACAGACTGCCATTCGCAAAACTATAGACACTCCAACACCAATAACTACATACCCACTCACTGATTCTTAGGTCTACACACACACATCCACTCACTCACCCGTACAGTCACTCATACTTATGGTCACTCAGTACAGGACTATCATATGTACTCTTACTCCTATATAGACACTCAAACACCGCCACTCATCCATAGAGGTACTCACACACCTAGTCAGTCATGCAAATAATTAAACACACTGCCATTTACTCACCTATACAGTTATACACACACCAGCTCACTTAATCATACAAATACTAGCACATTGTTACGCTCTTATACAATCACTGATACAAGCACACACTCATCCATACAGCCACTATCACAATCACTCACTCTCGCTTATAGCTATTTATATACTCCAACACACATATATACTGGCTTTCACATATGTAGTTACTCACACATGTACCACTGGGACATACATTCACTCACTAACACACTCTTACACACACTTACCCACCCATACAGTCTATCACAGATGCACTCTTGAAACCATCCACCCAGTGAATCACCCACTCACACATCTATGCACAGAGTCGCACACACCCCACCCACACAAACACTCAGGCACCCATACAGATACTCAGACAACCAATCAATAACTCATATAGACACTCATGTAGCTATTCACAAACCCATGCAGCCACTTACACAGCAACAGACAGACGGATACAGACATTCACCCAGTTTAGTCACTAACCCATGCATTCAGTAAGATACGTTAAATCACTCACTTATAGAGTCAGTCACGCACCTACTAAATCATCCATACAGACACTTACACACCCACTCATTCTTCAATACGTCTTTTCCTATATATATTAAAAATATTTAAACTTTACAGAAACACAGTCACTGGATGATGTCATCAGTGATGTCATTTGAGATGTCATCAGTGATGTCATCAGTGATGTCACTGACCATGTCATGAGTGATGTAATATGTGACGTCATCAGCAGTGCATTGCGGGGCGCGAGTTATAGTTAGCTGAACTAACTATAACGGGGGAATTTCACGGGTTTTGTACGAGTGAAATGTCCAACTAACTATAACTGTCCCTAAAACCTATGGTTTTTTCAGTGAATATATATATATATATATATATAGAGAGAGAGAGAGAGACATAAATATATATATCTATCTATCTATCTATATATAGATATATAGATATTTCTATATATCTATATATAGATAGATAGATAGATAGATAGAGAGATAGATAGATAGATATCAAAACACTATCCTTTAAGGGTTAGAGTCCCACATAAATTCTGAAAAAAAGAAGCAGAGAGCACTGGGTAGTTCCTAAGTTTAGATGGAGAGCAGCTCCAGTATAGGTCACCCTACAACACCAGCAACACTTTAAATCTGCTCATCGCAAATGTCTGTTTTTCCAGCTAACCATTTAAGCATAGGATTAGCACTGTGCTATCCACCCGAGCTGTTAATTGACAAAACCCTTTTACCATGCCAGGCACAGTATTGGAGCAAGGATTTGCAAAATACCATCCAAGCTAACCTGAAATGAATAAAAGCAACCCCTGACATTCAGCCCCCTTCCAGAGCCTCTAGAGGCCCCAGAGATCCCATCCCTTGGTGCCGATTTCTTTAAAAAAGGGGAGGTGGGTAGCGTGTCCCCCATCCCAGAGCCTCTAAAGGCCCTAGTGAGCCAACCCCCAGAGCCAAAATTACTGTAAATTGGGAGGGGGGTCGCGGGTCCTACCTCCCTGAGCCATTAATGGCCCTGGGGACCCCATGCCCTGGGGCCGGCCCAGTAGCTATGTCCCAGGGAGCCTACCCCCAGGACCTAGCGGTTTCCCTGCTCGCACTGGTGCGGGAAGGGAACCTGTGTTTGATCTCGCTTGGCAGGAGCATTTTTTGATTTCCCGCTACCAAGCCAGCTCCCAGCGGGCAGGAGCTTTAAAAATGCTCCCACTGGTTGGAGAAGATTTTTGATCTGTGTTCCTGCCTGCACTGAAGCAGGCAAGGAAACTGATCAAAATATTGTTCACACCTGCAGGGAAAATCATTAGAAGTTGCTCCCTCTGGGCGGGAGCAATGCCGGCTCCTGCTACAATCAGTGAGCAGGCTGGGGCAGTGGGGGCTTGGGGCTCCTCCCACTGTCCCCAATGACTATATGGCGGGTGTCCTGAGTGGGCACCAGGACACCCAGTCTTAGCTGTTTAGGACCGGGGGATGGGGTCCCCAGGGCCTAACAGGGCTCAGGGAGCGGGCAGTGTGACCCACCCTCCCATTTTAACTTCTATGTATGGCCCTGGAGGATGGGGTCCCAAGGGCCTAATAAGGCTCAGGGATTGAGGGCAGCGTGGGCACCCTCCCCAGTCATAAAAAAAGGCCCTGGGGGATGAGGTCCCCAGGGCCTAATAAGGCTTGGGGAGGGGGCCACGTGCCCCTCTCCCCTTCAATTAAAACAAAACAGCACTAGGGCATCAGGGCCTAATAAGGCACAGGGAGGGGGGTTGCTTGGCCCTCCTCCCCTTTTAAAAACATAAGGCCCTGTGGCCAAACCCTCCGCAGTTCACGGCTAAAGGCCATACGTGTGTGGGGCTTGTTTTACGCATGAGAATAAATATTACTTTACATTTGTAAAACTCTAGAAAATCACTTTAAAAAACAAAGGTTCACGTAACTTTATAGTTAGTTGTGATAAAAAGAAGTTTTTGTTTACAAAAAAAACCCCTTAGATATTCACTGAAAAAAACCAAAGGTGAACCTAACTTTATAGTTAGGTTAATTTGTCAGCAGAGCTAACTATAACTTGTGCCCCTGCCATGCACTGCTCAGGACATGTTCTATGACATCATTGTTGACATCATCTTTTGTACACATTACTCTATAACAGGTATAGCATTAGAGATCTGAATTAACAGTCAACCAGAGTTATGTGGGAAACCCTCATTGCATACAGTGTTCAATCTGTATACAGCTGTTCTGAGAAAGCCAAGCTTCTAAAAATACTGAACGTCTGTTCCAAAAGGAATGCCCTACAATGGACAGCTCTTATCTATATCAAATCCCTTACAGTTACCGAACCTACATTGAGAAATTAAGTTGATATGACTAGAGAAGTGGGTACTGTAAACAGTATTGACTATATGTAGAGAGTCGACCTTGTACTAGACTGTTTGCAGACAGTGAAACTCTCATGAGAAATACACTACAGGGTGTTAAAAAGCATTGTTTAAAACAGTGTTCTCTCTCTGCAACACTTGGCAAAAAAAGACACTATTCACATAAAATAAGCAACGCCTGAAGGGGCTAAAGATTATACTACATGCAGCCTTCATAGTGTGACGACAACTTTACAGATAGCCCATCTTCTTAAGCAAAACAAGCACATGTACATAGCTTAATACTTGGTAGACACATTCTTCTATGTTATGAAGAAATTATCATGCTGAGATGATTCTGTCTAATAACGTTTTACAATACTTAATATGTAAGTCAGAGAATCTTAGCCCTGTAGCATACTTTTCCTGCAGAGCAAGAAAACCTGTGTGCAAAATGCTGCACACAGGTCATCATCTGTCACCTGCACACAGGGCTACTCTTCGATGCAAAGATTTATAAGGTGTTCAACACCTTTACTTAGCAATGATGTATTAGGAGCACATGCATTTTGTAATCAATTACACCCATTAGCTGGACTCAGGCTATACAGAATTAGGTAGAGAAGTAATGCGGTAGTTACCTGCCACTATGTAAACTATTAAAACAAACTAACACACTCATTGCGTGATGTCATCGGTGATGTCATCGGTGATGTCATCGGTGATGTCATTTGAGATGTCATCGGTGGTGCCATAAATGATGTTATAGAACACATCATGAGTGATGTAATATTTGAGGTCATAAGCAATGCATGGCGGGCGCATGTTATAGTTAGCTCTGCTAACTATAACTGGTAAATTTCTTTAGTTTTTTTAGTTCGAAATGTTATTAGAGGGGAAGATGGGCAGTGTGCCCCCCTTCCCCGAGCCTTTCAAATGCTCTGGGAACCCCATCCTCCAGGGCCACTATTTATCTTAGAGGGGAGGTGGGCCACGCGGCCACCTCTCTGAGCTGTTTTTGCCCCGGGTACCCCATATGGCGTGGCCCACATTAATTAAAGGTGGATGCACTGGTGCCCATCCAGCTAGAGAAGGCTCAGCCCCCCCCCCCACCTTCCTTTTGAAAAGCTTAGGGGTCCTGGGGGCCTCTGGTTCTTTAGAGGCTTGGGGAGGGGGCCCTCCCCTTTTATTTTATTCATCAGCACTGGGGTCAAGGTGTGGTCATCAACGAATGTGGGAAAGCTCTGAGTGGGCTAGTAAGGCTTATAATGTCAATGGGTTGTTGCTCGGTGTCAGTCCTGATGAAGTAATCTACGTTCGGAATAAAAAACTTTTCTTGAACTCAGATCTCATTCAGAGGGGCAAGCTGAGCCTGACTGGTGACTCAACTTTGATGGCAGCGCCCTGGGTACATGTAGTACCATATACCAGGGACTTATATGTACATTATTTAGACCTATTAGGAATATGTCAATTTTACCACATTTGAAGGGTTAGCACAAGCACTTTACAGTTGGTTAGCAGGAGTAAAGTCCTCAGAGTCCTATGGTAATCAAAAACGGGTTCAGTGAAAGAAAGCAAAAATCTGGGTGATGCCACACAAAATATCATCATTTCCAAAGGAGGTCAATTGTTTTTTAAGTGCTGCTAATCCCAATAACAAACTTTACTGCAAGGAAGGATTGGTGCCCTTAGGTGTACCCGTCATCGGTAGCTAAAAGGATCCCTGACAGCTTAAAGTACTCATATGTATCATGTAAATTGTAACCATGTGAGGGTTTTAGATTCATCCCAGAATGCAGATTACATCATAATCAGAACAAATCCCTTTATTTAAGATGTTGAGCTATTTAGTGTCCTGAAATCCACTACCATAAATTTACAATAGTGTGTGGGATAATGAGGATTATGAGGTAATCCATCCAAATAAGCTTTATTCGACAAATATATCATCAAAGCATAAATAAAAATATTTCTTAAAACACATATATAAACACGGTTAAAAACCCCCATTTTTTAAAACGTTTAAAATCTATCCTCTAAAGTAATAAAACACAATTAATACAGTTTAAAACGACTGGAAATGTTAAAACTTATAAAACCTTTCAAGCACTTTACAATTCATTGTGTTACATGATGCAGGGGCACGAATAATTACATCACTACCAATTAACACATGCCCGAACATACCAGAACAATGCTACAGTATCTAGCATGCACGTGGCCAGCTCCATATATTCATATACAGACGAATAGTAGCGAATACAGGCCTTCAGTCTGCGGGGAGTGCCTGTGATCTGATGGCCCAGGTCCATCCCAGAAACTTTGCCAATGCTATTACAATGGGGGTTGATGTTTCCGAGCGCAGTAATCTTAGCGCAACGCCATTCCTTCTGGTGCCCAATGATCTGCAAATCGGTGTCAGCCATGCTCGGCGAGGGGCAGCATAAGCTGGGCAGACAAACAGCAGATGGGCTAGTGACTCCGATTGGGCATGACAAATGGGACAGGATTTGTCACCTAAGTTACCCCATCTTACTGTGAATGATCTTACTGGTCATGAGTCTACCCTGAATTGGAAGTATAACTTCCGATCATGCGGCTTAGTTATTGTATCCCAGTAGTGTTCAAATCTTGGGACTGGTTTGACTTCTAGGAATCTTCCCGTGAATGAAGAGGTGTCACTATTCCCATAAGCATTTTGTGTCACCCATTCCCAATACGTTACTTTTAGGATCGCCTTGGGGGGGAATGGGGTACCCGCTGGATTCTCCCATAGTGATGCCATGCCAATACTTATTAGGGAGGCTCTGACCTCCTGCAGCCATTTTATTTTGTTAAAGCGGTCTGCTCTGATTAGATCCTTGAGGTCTGCAGCATAGGTTACCAGTTCTGGTGTACACCAGATTCTCCACCAATAAAGTAAGGGACGCAGTCTTGCTATGTTGGCCAGTGCCTTCCTGCCTAGGTCATAAAGCAGTGGGCGCACTGGAGTGCTTTGTGGGAGGTTGGTGATCTTACGCAGGAACCTATTTTCTGCTGCAGTTAACTTGGAGAGATTATCGTACCCCCAAAGCTCGGCCCCGTGTAGGGCGGAGCTGACCAACTTCATGCTATATATTTGAAGCACCGGAATAACTGGTTTTGTGAGGTCTGCAGCATAGGTTACCAGTTCTGGTGTACACCAGATTCTCCACCAATAAAGTAAGGGACGCAGTCTTGCTATGTTGGCCAGTGCCTTCCTGCCTAGGTCATAAAGCAGTGGGCGCACTGGAGTGCTTTGTGGGAGGTTGGTGATCTTACGCAGGAACCTATTTTCTGCTGCAGTTAACTTGGAGAGATTATCGTACCCCCAAAGCTCGGCCCCGTGTAGGGCGGAGCTGACCACTTTCATGCTATATATTTGAAGCACCGGAATAACTGGTTTTGTGAGAGAAGTGTTAAACTCAGTTTGCAAAGTTCCAGCTAGTTGCCGGTGCTTCAGCGAGGCCATATCAAGATACCGATTCCACCTCAGGTCCCTCTGCATAATGACCCCCAAATATGTAAAGCCAGTGACTTGTTCTAGGGGCCGTTTGTTCAGCACTATGCCTCCTCTAAATGCTCTATGAGGGTTAAAAGACATGAATTTCGTTTTTGACACGTTAATTTCCAAGCCCCGTAAACAATAGAACTCCTCAAAAAGTAGCAAAGCTCGCAAGGAGACCGCTCGGTGTTTTTGAGATAATTAACGTGTCATCCGCGAACATTAAAATAGGGATTTTAACACCTGCTAGGGCTGGGGCATCAGTAGGAGTAAGCTACAAAAGTTTTGCAATCCCATTGATAAACAGAGAGAATAGTGTGGGTGCATTACGCAACCTTGGCGCACACCTTTCTCTATGGAAAAGGGATTTGTAACATTACCTTGCGCGCCCCAACGAATTTGGGCATAGTTGCCCTCATGAAGTCTAGCAATGAGGGTTAACAGTTCGGGGGACATCCCCATCTCTTGCAGTACTGCCCATAATTTGCTACGGGAGACGAGGTCAAAAGCTGACTTAAGATCCACAAAGGCAGCATGCAAGCTGCCCTTGTCCAAGACCACCGTCTTCCAATATAGCAAGATGAATCGAAATACCTGGTCAATAGTACTGGTACGTGCCCGAAAGCCGGCCTGCAGTGGGGATAGAATGCCCTGCTCGTCTATCCAATCCTGCACCTTGTTTAAAACTAACCGCCCCATTATCTTTTGCAGGGAATCAATTAGGCTGATAGGCCTATAGTTTCCAGGGTGAGATTTATCCCCTTTTTTAAAAACGGGGATAATGTGAGCCCCTTTCCAGGAATCTGGGACTGGTGCACCCTGGGCGATTGCATTAGCCAACAGCACTATATACTGGCACCATTTGGTCTTATCGAAAAGAAATATATCGGCCGGGATACCGTCTGGGCCTGGTGCTTTTCCTCCCATTACTGCTCCCAGGGCGGTACTAACATCAGCCTCATCAAAAACCATGCCTTGATAGTGCAAATGTGGGGGCTCTTCCACCTCACTCTCATCTACGCTACGGGCATATTGGGGTTTAAAATGAATGACCCATTGATCCTGGGTTACGTGATTTTGCGGCTGTGATGGCTGGCCACCCCTGTCCCACTTTACTATATTCCAGAACTGCTTAGAACTTTTGCTGGCACATGCCAATCTGAGGCCCTGCCATCTATTTTTGTCCCATACATTCTTGGCCTTTTCTTGGGCTCTCCTATAGGTTTGCCTTAATAACCACACTTTGCTGGGGTCCCCTTCTTTAATCGCATCCCCTAGGGATCTACGCGCCGCTTTACATTCCTCACTAAACCACTGGCACGCTTTCTTTGGTTGAGTGCCATTGGCCTTACATTGCCTAACGAAATGAGTGCGTAACTGGGCAAAGAATTTATCATGAGTGCAAATTATGGAATCAGAAACCGCAGAATTGGCTGCAAGAGCCTCTAGCTCAGCTATCGCACCATCAATGTCCTTGGAAATAGTAGCTAGAACATCAGGCTTCTCAAGTATGTTAACCCATTTTAGTCGTCTCATATCATTTGAGGGGACCACATCAAGAGTAAGCAGTTCGCTACCTCTCGGTGGCAATAAATCAAAGGTTGCACATAGGGGGTTTTGGTCGCTCTCTAACCGCTCTCTCACAACCATATCCCTAAGAGCGCGCCATAATTGCAAATTGATCAGTAGATAGTCTATGTGGCTAGCACTGTGGCCATTATTAAATGTGTTAGCCCCATGTCTATCAGATGGACATCTTCCATTTGCCGCCCATAGGCCTTTCTCCATGCAAATGGAGTTAATTTGAATTGCCACATCCGACCATTTTTTTATGGGTGCTAATTCTAGTTTTGGAATGCCCCACTGGGCATCTTCCTCAGCAGTGAGATCATATTTCTCATTGGTAAGAGACTCGAAAGACGCATTAAAGTCACCAGCGATTAGGACGTTGGAATCCCAGGAGTACAGGTCTAATAAATCGTCGAGAGCCGCTAAAACTTCCGACTTTTTCCCCTTTGATCCTCTCGCATAGACATTATAAATGTCAACGACACTTTGCTGACCCCACTTGATTGCAAGAATATCCTTACTCTGAGTCGGAAGTGCCTGGATATCAAAGCCGATCGCTTGGCGAACCCAGATTGTCAGACCGACTGAAGGTCGAGCTATTCCCCCACTGATAGCTGGAGTATGATAATTTAAGTAGCCTATACAGTAGAGGGGATCCAGCAGCCAGGTTTCCTGAAAAAGACAGATGTGAAAATACTCAATAAAGGTGTGCCAATCGGGAGATATGACCTTTGACCTCAAACCAGCTATGTTCCAAGATATCACAGATATCCTAGATGAAGTATGGGAACATAGCCTTTGCCCATTAGGAATATTAGGTGATTCACCACTAGAAACCCGCATCCCTACAGGCGAGAGAGGTGTTGTCAATATATTCCTAGGCACCAGGTCAGAGGTTATACACGAGAGCTGGGTACTAGAGGGGGTATAAGAGAGGGTTTTCCTGCAAAATGGAGGAACAGCATGAGATCCCGGGTGGTTTTGGGGTTTACTCTGCAGTCAGTCGTTAACCTCCAGAGAAGAACATCCCGCCGGATGAGGGGGTGGTTGCCCAGCAGGTCGCCAACACGGACTACTAGGTGGAAACCGCCTGAACTGGATGGAAGAACTTTCTGGAGGGCAAGTGCAGAATTCCAGGGCGAGGAGATTTTCAGCAAGGTCAGCCCCCTTCAGCGTAAGCTCAATGCACTCTAATGGTCGAACTTGGGAGGTGAGTCTATATGCCCTGGTGATATCTTCCCGAATAACTGAGCGGCAGCCGCTAACATGGCAAATCCAATGGATGACTTTATTAGTCAGGGAGTCTGCATTTTTGACGCCATTTCTGGTATCATATTTGGGTACGTTAACCATATAGATTTTGGGAGCATGGAACAGGTTGGAACTAGTCAAATCAGCCGGTCGATGTTGTGAACTATGCGAAGAATAATGTGCCAAAGGTAAATAAGTGGGTCTGGTACAGGTTGGGTATGCCTGCACTGATGCTGGGCTACGGCGGTCGGTATTATGTTGACTTGTACTAGAGTCGATTGGGCGCTTGGTCCGAGAGAGAGTTGGCTCTAGCATATGAGACGTGGCAGCAAGGACGAGCTGGGTAGGACCATTATAACAGGAGCCCTTATCAATAGTAACTGTCTCACGTTCTATATAATTTGCCTGACAAGATTGAGGTGGGTGTCTTCTTGTCTTAGAATTAGTGTTCTCAGAACGGGAAGAATCCTTTTGCAGTAAAAGATTAACCATGGAAGTAAGGCCCTCAATCATGGTTCTTATACTCCCTACTTCTAGTCTAAGAGTATTAATAAGGCGGTGTGTTTCCTGGGATTCAGTATTAAGACTTAAACCTAGCTCTGTACTAGGAGTCTGTGAGGGCCGAGGGGGCAGAGAAGGGGGGGGGCTGCGGCCTGTATTTTCTATCCCCCTCGAGCGGATCCGCGAGGGGTAAAAACCTGTTAGAACAAGAGATAACGGGTCCCAACTGTTGGAAATTACTGCCTGGGGGCTTATTGGGAGACTGACAGTCCCTCACTGAGTCTGTTATTCACTCCTTGCTTAGCGTAGGACCCCCTTTTCTAGCTGGTTTATGAAACATGGCTGGGATAGCTGGCTGACGGCTCGGGCTAGGGTTGGTAGATTGAATGGGTCGATGGGGAGATTTAACCATACCAGGCTGCGTAGATGGTTCGCCCTCTAAGATATCCTCACATTCACTAATGAGGGTGTCTATCCGATCTAACACACAATTGCTGCCTGCATGTTTCTGTGTTTTCCTGGCCTTTTTCCCCTTATTGTCCCGCCCAATTCCTCCCCCACCACCCCCGCCTTCGCTACCCTCCATGGTTTTTCTTTTCCCCATCCTTCTGAGCTTCAAGTTTTTATCAACCAGGACAGGCCAACCTTACCCAGGTATATGCAGGTGCTCAACACTAGTTATAATCAATTAACAGTCAGACTGCACTCGTACGCAAGCGCACAATGGGTTCAAACAATAAGTTCAGTACTGGAGTACTTGGTGTCCCAGCTTAACAGGGGAACAACAGGTTTTAACAGTACCTGAGCAATACCACAGTAGCCAATGTGTGTCCAAGCTAGATCGTAGTGCAGTCCAAGGACCGGGAGCCAGATTAAAGGGGGGTGGCCCTGCCACTTCCTGTCAGTGACGGGCAAGGACGGGCCCGCCCTTGGCCTGGGCTTTGCCCGGGCGCCGCCTGCGCGCGTCCCAGGCCGCGGGAAGCCTTGTGTGCTTATGTGCGCGGTAGCTCCTCCCTCCAGGGAGCAGTGCAGCCAGGGACGGGTAGTCCCTCCGGGTGATGCAGTGGCAAGTGGCAGCAGGAGTGTGGCAAGTTCGTGACCCGTGCCGCGGGAAGCCTCGTGCACTTATGTGTGGAGTAGCTCCTCCCTCCAGGGAGCAGTGCAGCCTGGGACGGGTAGTCCCTCCGGGTGATGCAGTGGCGAGTGGCAGCAGGAGTGCGGCAAGTTCGTGACCCACGCCGCGGGAAGCCTCGTGCACATATGTGCGCTGTAGCTCCTCCCTCCAGGGAGCAGTGCAGCCTGGGACGGGTAGTCCCTCCGGGTGATGCAGTGGCGAGTGGCAGCAGGAGTGCGGCAAGTTTGTAACCCGCGCCGCGGGAAGCCTCGTGCGCTTATGTGCGCGGTAGCTCCTCCCTCCAGGGAGCAGTGCAGCCTGGGACGGGTAGTCCCTCCTGGTGATGCAGTGGCGAGTGGCAGCAGAAGTGCGGCAAGTTCGTGACCCGTGCCGCGGGAAGCCTCGTGCGCTTATGTGCGCAGTAGTTCCTCCCTCCAGGGAGCAGTGCAGCCTGGGACGGGTAGCCCCTCCGGGTGATGCAGTGGCGAGTGGCAGCAGGAGTGTGGCAAGTTCGTGACCCATGCCGCGGGAAGCCTTGTGCGCTTATGTGCGCGGTAGCTCCTCCCTCCAGGGAGCAGTGCAGCCTGGGACGGGTAGTCCCTCCAGGTGATGCAGTGGCGAGTGGCAGCAGGAGTGCGGCAAGTTCGTGAGTGGTTCAAATGATAAGTGTTGACATAAAAATGGGGAACAAGTATTACTTGCTTAATCATGAACCTACCTCAATATCTGCACCATCCAGTACACTAAATCAAGTCCTTCTAGTCGATGCCTATGTGAACACCATATAGGAAACATAGTATTACTAAGAACCACTCCTTATATGGTGCATATATGTGTGTCTGATGTTCTTCTAAAGATTTGTATCTAATTCACAATTTTCCGAAAGGTATAGTCATGATTTGCTGATAAATGAAATTTTTATCTCTGGAACTGTTGTAGCCTCTGCTATCTTGGAATATTTTGTTATCCATGTTAAGTAGACCAATTGTCCTACGTTTGTTAGAATGTCCTCGAGGGATAAATGCCTCACTCAGTTTAAATGACTAAAATTGGGCTCACTTGCTCCGCTCGTACGGTTGGGGCAAAGTGGTCTACGCATGTACTTTCTAAGAGTCAGTTCCTTTAAAATCCCAGTCTAAACTTGACACTATAGATAAATGTAAATAAAAATGCCTGCATTTGTAATTATGTTGCAAAACAATGCTTGTAGTTTGTAAGGTTATTGTTAAGAATTTTGATTCTGACAAGAGTTGAGTCTACTCATCGACTCTCTATGGGTTTTTGAGTATCTAGGAAGTTCCATTCTGTTGTTCGGGCTAAAATCAGGTGGATTTCTCAGTTCCACAGCATTTGGGGCAGTACATGTCAACTGCCATTAGTGTTTCAGGTTTGCTGATAGTCACCTGGGCTGTTTTGCTGTGGCTCTTATATGAATTTTCTTGGCTGTCTGTCAAGGGTTTCTGCTATTGCCCTTGCTTCTGGCTGTACTTTGAGCTTGCAGATTTTTTCCTTTTAGTTTAGTGATGTTCAAGGACAGATATTTCTTTAAGGAGTTTACTTTCTTTTTCATTTGTTTGTTGAAGTATCTGATGACTCTTCCGTATTGGAAAAGGGAAGAGGATTGAATCAGACCATGGCACGTCCAGCAGCACTTGATACCTACCATCACATAGTGTTATTCCTGGTCTGTCTGGAAGTTGCTGACTGCTTGTTTTAAAGGATGCAGTTAGTTAGTGTCCCCTTTGCAAATTACACCGCTGTTTGTATACTTTTTCATCTGCATGTGTATCTCTTCTTATTGTTCAACATGTTTCTCTATTTAGGCTTAAACAATATACCACTCTCAACAAATTTAACAGACTAGGATTTGTACAGAACCAGGCCAAACTCTAAATATGGCATTATGGCTGGTCCTATCTATTGTACTGTCTAAAATATGAATTCAGAATGCTTGCATTAGACATTTCCTCTGGGGTCTTGTGCAGAGAACACATAGTATATTTGATTGCAATGTTGCAAATGAAACAATCTAATGCTGCTGCCATGAATAAAATTTGCAAAAGATGGAGGACGGCTAGGAAACAGTCGCCGTGGGCTCTCGCTTCCCCCTGCCCTTGCTTTTGGTTCAATATGCTTATTGAGACTCAGTTCCTGCTAGTTTAGAAGGAGAAATGCAAGAGCATCTAGAACATCAAGAAACTTGATGGCAGTTCACCTTCTCCTCAAATATGAAATTCACTCGCTGGTCTGTTTTTTTTCATGAGGGAGCTTAGAACATAGTTGAGAGTGAGAGTGGCACATGTCCCATTGTAACTGGTCTTCTCTGGTGGTTATGGTGGAGGCATTAATAGCACCCATGGTCTGCAGGCTGGAAATGCCTGAGAACTCCCTAAAGCTGGACCCATCTACAACTACCACCATGTTTGGATGTCCACGAAGTCCTTAAATGAGCTCCTTTGAGGTCTTTCAAAAGATACTGTTTCCAGGAAGAAACAGATGATCTTGTTGGTGGCTTCCCGCATGAGAGCTGACATCGAGATGAATACTTTCAAGGGAGCCTTTCTGGAGAACACATCAACTTGTGTCTTGTCCCTCCTCTGGCCCCTGCCAAGGCAGCTGCTTCTATCTCAACATCCCTCTTCACCTCAGATCCTCCAGCACAATTCACTCAAACTGAGCAGCTTTTACTTTCTAGCCCAACAGAAGAGAGCTCATTCATGTCTCATGGCAGCAAAGTCAGTTTCACTCCACATTCTAATGGTGTGCTCAACTCTGTGGAGTATCAGAGAATCAGTACTGCAGAGCCTGGCTGATTTGTTTGGGTTGATGCTCCAGGCCTCTCACAAACTGCCAGTGTGATATGCAACCCTTGCAGTCAGAAACCACCAATGTCCAACTCATTCTGCCCCTCCTTGATGCTACACAAACACTCATTCAGCAGCCACTGTTCAATCACAACACTGAACTCCCTGCACTCGAGGTGGTCACCAGCTGAAAAAACTAACAATGCACTAATGCCTTGGGAAGCTCACAAACCGTCTCAGCCAGTAAGACAGTCAGGTACGTGCATTAAGCAGGTACATGAAGTTAAAACGTAATTGACAATCAACATGTTTTCTTTCCTTTAGACAATACCCCCACTGAAAAGAACCTTAAACAACTGGCTTCCTTTGAACTCCTAATAGTAGATAATGCTCATGATAGAAATTCAGCTCCAAAGCAAAAGCACAAAAACAAAACGTGCCCTAGCTTTCAAAATCAGGGAAGCTCAGATAAGGGAGCAATGCTGGACTCAAATAACCTGACACAATTCAATTCTCTTGCACACCTCTCAGCATCAGGCTTTACTGAGAGTGAGTCAAAGGATTGGGTAAATCAGAGATTTCCAACATAGGATCAAAAATGTTTTGGTCTGAGCAAAGAATTTGGCAAGAGAGTGAACACTGAGCAGAAGACTGTGACCTGAATCTTAAATGAGATCATTCTACCTCACATTTTACTGCATTCCCCAGATATAAGAGAAATCGAGAAGATCTGGCCAAGCAGAACATACAAAGTCCAGTACAGGTCGCTGGTGATAAACCTAATGTATTGCCCTTACTAAATTGAGATCCATTTATAGATAGGAGACCAGAAGAGAAACCCAACGCTTTCAGAATTGCAATGTGTAAGATCCAGGGCCCTCTTACGACCAGTATGAAATGCTGCTGTTCTTCAATAAGTGAGAGACCTAGGTGAGTTGAAAGATACACAATGGAAGCTGAAACAACAGTGACAAAAATGTCTGCACAAATGGAAGGACAGGAAAAATGTCTGGACAAGGTGCAAGTGAGGCTGGAGAACTCTGAAAATAGACAATATCACAATGATCTATGGTTTGTAGGGATAAGAGAAGCAATGGAAGGCACAGACACCAAAGATTTTATAGCAGATTTTTTTATTAAAGCATTTCCAGATATAGCAAGCTCATCGTTTTCCACTAGTGCACCTTAAGCAGAGACAAGATTCTCAACATGACACTTATCCATGATCCAATGTAGTCTATCTAGGTTACTTGTTGCCTCAATAAGTATATGGAGAAATTCAGACAAACAATTTGTTTGACTGGATGTCTGCCATGCTATCATGGAAATAAGTTGATGACCCAACAACAAATAAAACTGTTTCAAGATGTTGGCACTCATGTCTTCCATTGAGACCCAGCAAAACAAAAAGTGATTAAAGAGGGACATATTTTTGACTTCTTAGATGAGAGCAAAGGAGGTCCAAGATTCTGCCTGAATGAAAACTGTTACCCTAGTTTTGTGGCAATGGAAAGCTCAGTTTTAGAGCTCTGTGCTAAGTTACATCTTTAGTTCTTTTGTAAGAAAATGTCCAGGATTCCTTGTCTAGTTTAGGAAACATACCATCAGACATTAGCTGGTTATTTTTATAGCTTGCATTAAATATTTAATAACTATAATAATCAATTTTACCAAAAGAATGAAGTTTAAGTGAGGTTGTAAGCTGGCTTGTGAGATTCGAAACAGAGGGCAGGGAGAGAGGTCTTCAGAGTGCTCAATGTCTGCCAGAGAAAAGAATAAATGACTGTGAATTTTTTAAAGGGCGTGTATGGCACACAAACGGGAGGGAGGACTTGGTGTGGATATCAGCAGGTGGTAGAGTGGAGAGTGGTGCACTGGGGAGTGCACATAAAAGAGAAAGTGGAAATTTGTTTTATGAGCAGACACTTCAAGGTACAATAACTCCCATTCCCCCAAATCAATTCTATCAACTGAATGGCTGAGTTGAGAGTATTAATGTGGAATAAAACATTGTGGAATCAGGCAAGTAAACAGGAAGAACTCTCAGAAGAACTTGAACATTTTAAAGCAGACTAGTCTGCAATCAGGAAATACATATCATCTATAAAGAGAAAAAGGTTTTAATACAACTCAGTGACTAACTTCTATCGGCTATTAGGCAGCAGGTATCTACTCAACAGGTTGCCGTGCTTGCCTTTCATTCACTGTATGGTCCTAATGTGGACAATGCTAGTCTTTTTACTAATCATGATGGTGCATTCATAATAGGGGTGGTCTAGAGGACCTTATTTTTTCATTTGATACTTTATGTTTAGCTCATAAAACCATAGGCCAGCCCATGTGAAGTAGGCAAGGGCCTTGATTCTAAGATTGTGTGAGGTATAAGTACTTGTTGATGCATGGTGATTCTTGAACAGAAAATAACCTGGGCATGCATATATTTTATTCATGTCCACATAAAAATATACTCATATACTTGTTTTAAATTGTAGGAGAATTAGTGGAACATGCTATTAAGCATATATACCCCAAAGTTTCAATCCATCGTACATTTATTAAAGGATAAGAAATGCTCTGCAGTCACCTACTAGATAGACCTTTATTAGGATGTACTTCTTGGCCCATTGTATATAGAGACCATTAACAGATGTATAGGACAATTGTGAGCAGATAGCCACAGTATTTAGTGGTAGCACATACAGTACAGGATGCCGAGAAGGCTGGAGCAAGAGATGCAGCACTTGGTTATTCAAAAGTTAAAGAAACTCACTCTCGTAGACAAATAACACCAAGGTATCAACACCTCTCAAAGCTGGAATATAAATGTTCTCAGACTAATATTAATTAGAATTACATACAACATGTTATTTAGCAGGAGATTGTAGCCACTAGACTATGAAGTTGAAAGATCATTTTTGATCTTCAACTAATTTATTTCTCAAGATGTCTGCATGTGTACGAATGTAGCAAGACAATTAACAAAGTTGTAACTTTAAAACCTAAAAGAGGAGGGATTTTGCAACTAAAATAATAATGATTTTAAAAATACTCAAAGAAACCCCTCTGGAGCCTAATTCTTACCAGCTAATCTCCCTAATCAATAGTGTTAAGTGATAATCCTACTTGTCAGCATTACACAATGAACCTCTCAGGTTAAAAACCAACCATATTGATAATCCTGAGAAGCTTTGTCAGTTCAAAGCATGACAGGAGGAAGACTGCTTATCCCTTGTAAAAAGTGGCAAGCCACCTGGGTACAGCAGCAACTTACCACCAGTGAAAATGCTTAAAGAGCTCCTAATAAATTTCTAAGTGGCAGTGACATCTATTAAAATTCCTCCCTTCACTCAGGTAAGATAACACTTGAAATAAAAAAAGACCAGGATTCTCCCTTCATTAAAGAAATCCATATTAGATCCTTATTTCTTAGATAATTTTGGACTCGTGTCCCAGCTCCCAGATCTTGCAAAGTTTCTGAAGTTGCAGTATTTACTCAACTTGATGCTTTCATAGTCAATGAAGACCTCCTCCATCCAACTCTAGCAGACTTTTGTTTGAGCTGCAGCGCAGAAAGCATAGCCACAGCAATGTTAGATGACCTTTGGCTCTACAAAGATTATGATTTGTCAGAGGGACTGATAATACTGGATCCGTTCGCTGAGTTTGTTATTGTAGAACACTGGTTGCTACTCCAACGATTGATAGAATGCTGTATCAAAGACAGTTCTTGAACTGAATTCACAGTTTCAAGCGGTCCCAATCTTTAAGAGGCAAAAACTCTGAGCTGTGGTGTTCCTCAAGTGTCAATGTTATCCCCTCTTTTGTTTAATTTATGGAATGGACCTGTCCTCTGCATTTGTTACTTTAGAACACTGGTTGCCACACCATCAACTGAGGGAATCCAATATCAAAGACTAAGAGCCTGATTATGATCTTGACAGACTGGGTTACTCCACCACAAACGTGATGGATATCCTGTCCGCCATATTACAATTCCATTATAAGCTATAGAACTTGTAATACGGCGGACGGGATATCCGTCACATTTGTGGCAGCGTAACCCTGTTTGCCAAGATCATAATAAGGCCCAGAGTCTTGAACTGAATTCAGTTTCAAGTGGTATAAGTAAGTTTGGACTCAATCTTACAGAGGCAAAAACTCTGAGTTGTGGTGTTCCTCAAGTATCAATGTTATCCCCTCTTTCAAAATATGGATCTTTTTCAACAATTTATTGAAAAAAATTGCCTTACATCACTAATGTATGAAGATTGCACACAACTTCTATTTGTGATAGATGGTGATCGAACTGCTATCGCTGCTAACTGACAATATTGCCATGCATCACCATGGGTTTAGCTAAACTTCATGCTTTATGTTTAGTCGACAGAACTCTGTATAGCAACAGACCTAGCCTTTTGACTAAAATATTCTCTTTATAAATCCCAAATTCAATTTTGCATTCTGAGAAAACTGCACTGATGAACCCACCCAGTTTCTGAGGATCCACATTGGGTGGATGATCTTTTTCTTTGGCAAGATTGTGGAAGAGTTTCCCTCGCAAACTTTGGTTGGAAAAATCCCTAATGGAATTTAGGAAACTATTAAAGTACTGGCTGTTCCCCTAGGACCATACACTTTCATTTTTTATATGACAGATGCTCTCATTGTCAGTAGGAGCTTAGACCCTCAATCCCAAGATATCTGCGGGTCACTGTTTGTACTTTATAAATTAAAAAAAAAAAAAAAAATTCTGCAAAAATATATTTCAAAGTTCAGTCAATCAGATTGAGAAGGTTCATGGCAGATACTGTACCTCACTGGCAGCAAAGATTCTGAATAACATTATTTGACATG
This sequence comes from Calotriton arnoldi, assembly GCA_963921515.1. NCBI lineage: Eukaryota > Metazoa > Chordata > Amphibia > Caudata > Salamandridae > Calotriton > Calotriton arnoldi. The sequence goes on along the minus strand of CAWUFW010000089.1, from coordinate 3,430,510 downwards.
TGTCTTGGCATACCCTTCCATTTAGGGCGACTATAGCAAAACAAAAAGATGATGTATGGAATGCTGAACATTGTTAAACATTCACCCCCAGTCACAGATCTGTTTTTTTGCTCACAATGCCACCCCAGCTTTTATCAAGCCAAATGCAAATAAGTTCTGACACTGCTCTCCATGGGAGGTGCAGCCCGAACTGCCATGCCAGGTCATCTCTTGACTAGAAACAAGCATCCTGGGACCAGTTTCGGGTTACCACCCGGCATCAGCCAGGTTAACTTGAATCCAGTGGCACAGTGAGCACGGAACCCACGTCTGGGCATAACCTTCTCCCTTAGTGCGACTATAGCAATGCAAAAATATGATGGACAGAATGTTGAGCACCCAATCACAGATCTGGGATAAATCCATCGTTGTTTTTCTCACCATGCCACCCCAGCTAGGACCCAGCCACATGCAAGTCAGTCCTGACCCTGCTCCCCATGGGAACAGTCTAGCCTGAACTGCCATGTCAGGTCCTCCTTGGACTGGCTAAAATAATTCTGGGACCGGTTTCGAGGTATCACCCCTCATCAGCTAGGTTAGCTTAAATCCAGTGGCACAGTGAGCACGGTACCCACGTCTGGGCATACCCTTCCATTCAGGGCGACTGTAGCATCACAAAAAGATGAAGGACAAAATGTTGAACATTGTCTAACATTGAACCCCAGTCACAGATCTGGGTTAAGTCCATGGTTTTTTGCTCACCATGCCCCCCAAGCTTGGAACTAGCCATATTCAAATCAGTCTTGACCCTGCTTCCCATGGGAACAGTCCAGCCCGACCTGCCAGGCCAGGTCCTCCCTGGACCGGAAACAAGCATCCTGAGATCGGTTTCAGGGTATCACTCCTCATTAGCCAGGCTAGCTTGAATCCAGTGGCACAGTGAGCACAGGACCCATGTCTGGGCATGCCCTTCTGACTTAGGGTGACTATAGCAACACAAAAATATGATGGACAGAATGTTGAACATTGTCAAATGTTCACCCCCAGTCACAGAGCTGGGTTAAATCCATCGATGTTTTGCTCACCCTCCCACCCCAGCTTGGACCCAACCGTATGCAAATCAGTCCTGACCCTGCTCATCATGGGGACAGTCCAGCCCAAACTGCCAGGCCTGATTCTCCCTGGACCGGAAACAGGCATCCTGGGACGGCTTCGGGGTATCACCCCTATCATCCAGGTAAGCTTGAATCCAGTGGCACAGTGAGCACGGACCCATGTCTGTGCATACCCTTCTCACTTAGGGCGACTATAGTAACACCAAAAGATGATGGACAGAATGTTGTATATTGTTAAACATTCACCCCCAGTTCATATATGGGTTAAATCTATTGATTTTCTTTTTACTCACTATGCCACCTTAGCTAGGAACCAGCCATAAGAAAATCAGTCTTGACCATGCTCCACATGGGAACAGTCTAGCCCGAACTACCAAGCCAGGTCCTCCCTGGACCGGAATCAAGCATCCTGGTACCGGTTTCGGGGTATCAACCTTCATCAGCCAGGCTAGTTTGAATCCAGTTTGGCCTGGACTATTCCCATGGGAGAAGGGTCAGGATTGATTTGTATATGGCTGGGTGTAAACTGGAATGGCGTGGTGAGCAAATAAACAATGGTTTCAGGCCCAGATCTTTGTACTGGGGGTGAGTGTTTGACATTGTTCAGCATTCCGACCATCATTTGTTTTTTTTTGCATTTGTTGCCCTAAATGGGGCGCGTATGCCCAGATGTGGGTCCCTTGCTCTCCATACCACTGGAGTAAAGCTATCCTGGCTGGCACGAAGCCGGTCTCAGGATGCCTGTTTTCCGGTCCAGGGAGTAACTAGCCTGTTAGTTCGGGCTTGACTGTTCCCATGGTGAGCCGAGTCAAGACTGATTTACATATGTCTGGGTCTCAGTTGGAATGGTGTGGTGAGCAAAAAAAGGATGGGTTTATGTCCAGAGCTTGGTATTGGAGGTGAGTGTTTGACATTGTTCAGCATTCCGTCCATTATGTGTTCTTTTTACATAGTGAATGCAGCCCTCGCAACAATTGTTCTTTGCACTTAGACGACTCCTGCCCCTTTAAAACTGATGAGACAACCAATGTTGGTCTAACTTCACACACTATTGAGCAGTGAAGGGGGAGTGAATCCTTTGCTGCACAGAGGGTGAGGCCATTAATGCAAAGCATGCAATGCATCAAAATCAGCCTCTAGAAACGTCAGGCTTCTTCTCTCTGTAGTCAGTTTGAATGTCAGCAGAATACCAAAGTAGCACCGACTAAACGTTTTAAATGTTTTCATTAAGCAGAATGTCATCTGCACAGAACGAATCGTGCAGCCCTACATTATTGAAATATAGGTGCAGTTATTTTAGTTTGACAAATTATCACTCAGAGGGGCATATTCTCAAGAACGTGTGATAACTACCGCAAAATTAGTCTAACGCAACTCTTCACATCGCAGTCCTTTGCGGGAAAACAACTCCGTGTCAACGTGGTATTCACAACACGGCGGCCCCATGCGATAGTCCCACGATAACGCGTCAAAAAAACGTGTTAAAACCAACGCGACGCAGAAAAAACGCGAAACACGAACGCGAAAATAGTAGCGATGATGCCAATCGCGATACAAAACTCAGCGATAACCAGCCATAGGCCTGCAATCCCCACGCGTCATGCGGGAAAATGCAGCATAAAAGCTGATTAAAAATACGGTGAGATGACAATGTACGAGCACAACCACACATCCCTGACGTAGAACAGATGACCATTGTCCCGCATCAAATAGGCATCTCCTCACAGTCACAATGTACATTGACATGCAGTCTGCATGTAAACTGCGCCAATGCAGAAACATGCATGGAACACAGATTGAAACCGCATCTCCCCTTCACATTGCAGAGGGACAAGCAACCCCTCCTGCACACAGACGTGTCATGACCATGAGCAATCCACCATGAAAACGTGGACGAATGTAGGGGCAGTGACTCCTGCCTGCATACATGTTGCTCAAGTTGTGGGACTCGAGCCACAGGGGGCATCCCTGCATTATGGTGGTACATATCTGACCCCAAAAAGAGCCCTGTTGTCACCTGTAGGACACAACTGGCAGCCAAAATGGAATGATTTTGGACACAAGTGAAACGGCGAACAGTGGGATTCCCTACTAACTGCGACACACAGAACTGGCAGTCCGAATTCGTGACACCCTAAACAGCCCGTTTGCACAGAGGTGACACACCCACCATCCCTGAACAAATCATAAAATTGACAGCAATACATGTCGCACTCACACTTGTCTGAGTGATGTGCCTGTACAGATGAGTGACATGCACTCAGGGAATGTGTATTTTGAAAGCATTCAGTAGCACATGCTGTGCCTGTGGCCACACTGTACTGTCCCATGATTGCCAAGGACTGTCACAATGTGACGTGCTCATGTGAAGAAATTGTCAATGATGGTGTTCACACGGGCAATTCCTGCTGCAGCCGCAGTGGGGTGTGGGCCACCTGCCTCATCCTCATCGTCCGGTGCATCTGGCACTTGTATCCATGGGGCCTTGCTGCGTACACATATGTTGTGCAAAACACAACATGCAACGATCATCTTGCACACGATGCCTGGGCTGTGCAGGAGCCCCCCACCTGTGACGTCCAGGCACCTGAAACGTGACTTCAATACGCCAAATGTGCGTTCCACAATGCCCCTGGTGCGTTTGTGGGCCGCATTGTACAGCCTCTGGGCCTGTGTGTCCGGGGCTCGGAGGGGTGTCATCATCCAAGCGCAGAGTGCATATCCTTGGCTACCTGTGACTGTGCAGTGAGACATGAGCCAATAGTTGGCTCTGCAAGATGTGATGGCCAGCTCAGTGGCTCATTGGTGTGTGATATGTGTGACTACGTGATTCCTGCAAGACATGTACTGCATGTTGCAAGTGAGCGGCATCAATGTGTATTACGTAGCCTCACTGCTGCTCCTCCCTCCCCCCGAGCCCATCCACTAGTGTGCGCAGCGCCATTGCATCACTTGCACCCCTACGGCACACTATTGTCATGCCTGTCTACGCAAGTCCACAAGCCTGACAAAGACACAGTGATGTCGGGCGCTGAAGGTGGACGGACACGTGTGTGTAGGCCTATGGTAAGGACAGGGCGGACACAGATGTAGAGGTCATGCCTGGCTGAACTCGCCATGTGGTTGAGGGTAGACCTTTGGCTGATGCTGCGGAAATAGCGACACACACAACAGTTGGCATGTCTGATCCCTGAGCCCGACCGGGCTTGCGCACCCTCATTTACCCCTCGGCCGAGCCCGTACTCCGGAGGCATGCTACATAGCAACATTGTGTATTGCGTGACGGGTGGCGCCGACACCACACCTGAGACACACGCATTAGTTACCGCCTTGACAAGGCCTACACATAACCACGCCCAGAGCCACGTGTTGAATGACCTCACCCCTACGCCGTACTGCCGTACGCCGGTCCACTCCCTCACGCCCACAGGGGGCCGGACACAGATACATGTCCCAGGTCCACCCCACTGCCTGAGGTGACAAGGTTGCACACGCTGTACACAGCACAATGTAATGTGGTATGGCCCGGGGCCCACATGCATACAGAATGACCACACGGACACACTGAGATAATTAGTGGAACTGGCTACGGGCACATGCGCCCGGCCCCTTTTATTGCCATGGTCACACGTCCAGTGACGCCTGTGCTGGATGGGTGTTGGGTAGTGTAAGCCACCCCTCAGGGGTTGGATGGTGCTGCCAACAACTACAATAGTGATCAGACAATCAGAAGTTCGAAGTACAAACAGCAAGGGTCCATGACTTGAGCTGCACAGAGTCGGTGGCCCCGGATGCTCAGCGGCTGGCACAGGCACACCGCCACGGTACAGTGCCTGGCGATGCACTGAGGTAGGGCCACGGGATCTGAGCGGGTCCTCGTTGATGTCCAAGGAGACTGTCGCGGAGTGTTACAGGGGACAGTCGAAGGTGTCCATCCAGGGCATGATGCAGAGGGCAGAAGCAAGCAGAGACAGGCAATATGGAGGAGTTGAATGCAACAGTCTCCTCTTTCCCACAATGTCAGTACCAGCTACATGATGATGAAGACAACCCCCAGGCCATAGACTCAGACGTCACCAACGTTCAACCAGAAAGTGTCTTTGACTCCCGTGGCACAGAGTCAGTGGCACCAGAGCCGGAAGGGGATGCAGTCAGCGATGAGGCCTGTACAATGATATAAACTCTGCAATTAACAAATCAAGACTCAGTTCCAATTGTGTGTCCTACTCGGCCACAGTGGGTGTCGGAGGCAGCGGTCAGCGCGGGGCAGCCGCTGTGCAGCCAGCTCCTCCTGGATCTCTAACACACGACGTTGAAATGGCATATGGAGAAGATTCCTGGTTGACAGAGTTGGTGGCACCACATCGAAGGGAGTATAGGGTTATAAACGATGCCATAAATATGTACTCTGCCATTGTGTAGTCAAGACTCAGTTCCAAATGTGTGACCTACTTGACCGTAGTGTAGGCCGGAGGCAGCGGTGGAGTACGTCAACGAAAAAGGAGTAAAGCAGGCCTGTGTCGCGGAGGCCGTGATGGTCTGAGGAGGCTGCCAAGATCGCGGGCTTCGGGCTTGGTGCTTGCACCGGCACGTGGTGGGCCCTCATTGACACATGCCAGTGTCGGCAGGTGAGCAGTGAGGCCTGGCTGCGCAGGGGCGGGCATGACGGGTTGAAGGCCCGGGGTGCAGCAGGCGCACAGGATCGCAGGCCACCCCACTCACGGTGACAGCATCGGCCTCGTGGCGGGGTGGGAGGCGCCACCCTGGCAGACGCGTTGGGCATACCGGAAGAGAACCATGCCCAGTGCTACGTGCTTTTTATTCACACCCCTACGCTGGCCTGGCGTCCTCAGGGCCAGCCCGCTTACAGGGGGGACGTCACATGCCACATTTCCGCGATCTTCCCCACTGGCTGGGGTGACATGGTTGCGTCCACTGTCCACTACACACCAAACACCAGCAGTGCATGTAGCCATGGATATGTCTGTGGTCTGCATTCTGCAGTCTGGCCAGCACATCCACGCCACACTTGGCATTGTGTACATTCTCATTCATGGGTCACTTGCCTCCTGCGTACATGCCTGGTTCCCACCTCTCCCCACATTCCGCTATTGTGTGGCTGAGGTGCCATGCCGTTGATGGCTCATGTACATGGCTAACCAAGGTTGCCACAGTAAGTTGTGCTGTTGTGTCTGGTGGGTGGGCATGTTGTTTGGCATGTTGTATGTGATTTTGTGAGGTGTGCAGTGCCAGAGTTGTGACTTGCTTGATTGTGGAGTTGAGGTGTGTGGTGTGTTCAGTTGGTACTTGCCAATGAGCAGTGCATTCCCATAGGTGCCATCCTGGAAGCGCTGGTCGATGATGGACTGTCGGAAGATGAGGGGATCATGCACACTGCCTGGGTAGTTGGCTACGACATTGGTGACGAGTCCCCTGTGGTCCACTATTGCCTGCACATTGATGGGATGCGTGTGCTTTCTGTTGCGGTAATTGTGTGCGGTGTCGGCAGGGGGCACAAGTAGGACATGTGTGCTGTCGATTGCCCCCAACACGTGCGGGAATCCAGCTATGGCGTATAGTCCTTGCTTGTTCTCCAGCTGTTCCTGCGCATTGTGGGGGACGTATAGGTACTGGGGTGCCTGGCTGATGATGGCATCCGGGACAGGTGTGGGGAACTTGGATGGGGCTGGCTGTGAGACTCCTCCGACTCTGGCGGTTGTTGGTTGGGAGGTACCAGAGGGCAACAGGTGCAGCACAGCCAGCAGCTTTGTCTGCGGAGGGGTGTTGGTTGTCCGCTGTGTTGGTACCGTCTGCCTGTGGGCAATGATGTTCAGGATGCGGAGGATGGTTGTCCTTTTGAGCCTGTAGTGGGCATTGACATTGTCTGTTATTAGGTCTGGGAGGCTGGTGCATTTCCTGGAGGTCCACTGTCTTTGTCTGCGCTGCCTCTGTGGTGGTCCGAGGGGGGGGCAGGGAGATCCGGGGGGGTGGTGGCAATCCTGGGGGTGGTGGCGGTGGGTGTTGTTGCCCTTTCGGGGCTCCTGGATGCATGGTGTGTGGCTCCATGCCATCTGTTGTTCTTCATGTGTGGCTCTGGGCTGGTCTCCCTTTGATGGTGCAGGTTGTCGTCTGACTTTACACCAGGTCAGAGCAGGTGTGAATTTCCTGCTGCTAATGCGCCTTATCGCCTGTTTTGTGGTCTTATCGCCGATGTGGCTGGTCGTTGGGAATGATGAGGTGTGGTGTTTTCGCTGCTTTTTGCTCGGGTACGCCTACTCTGCATCTCATTAGCAATAGTTGCCGGGGTCATCTGTGGCGATGTTTTTTGCGGTTGCTTTCGCACGTAAACTGGTGGTATCGGCTGTTAGCACCAGCTTATGAATGGGGCGATAATTTTATCGCGACTTTGGCTGCGATAAAGTGCTGGTAACTCGGCGATAGCTCCTTGAGAATATGCCCCAGAGTGTAGGAGGGAGGCTTGCCTTGTTTTTGGATGTTCGATTAAATGCAGCAGCAGTGCATGTACGTAAGAGGAATACAGAAGTACTTAGGATTACTCTAGATATCAGGTACAGGAATGCACAATGACTTTAATTGCATACATCGACACCACCCTCAGAGGTTAAAATTTGGCCTCAAAGTAAATTGACTTCATGAAATAGAACAGCAATTCTCTAATCCTGGCACAACAACTAAAGTTTCCTAAACCCTAAACATAACCTCCCCCTAAACCATCTCATCTCCTAACATCAGATTAATCTCTCATTCTTAAAGTAAATCTTAACCCCCGCCCTTACTCTCACCCCACCTATTCTTCCTGCCGCGCCCGATACTCAAAGCTAAACCTTAACGCTAATCCATCCTGCTAACCAATATGCTAAGCCCTTAACTAATGAAAACTATGTGAAATATAATGAAGCACAGTCTGTATAACTCTGAAGGTAAAATACCGAGAAAATAGCGCGGCAGGCACGTAAGTCACACGGAACTGGAAGGAGAGTTAAGAAAGATCGGGTACACAGTTGGATATAGTTCAGAAAACCTCATAAAGTAAAATGCACAATTTGTCCTGGCAGAAAAACGTACCTCTCTATGAGCTTCAGAAGGGAAGGAAGACATTAATAGTGTGTTAGAATGCAGACTCCTTAAATATTGCAGTTCTAAAGAATCTTCAGATTTATAGGACCCAGGAAGACACAGCGTCCATGCCAAGTAGTCTAAAAACAACAAGAGAGATCTGAAGGCAGTCATTTTCCAAGTTGAAACAAAATGTCTCCTACTCAGACTAGTATTCATTCAGGAGATTTTCCTTAAGGCTCTGCACTGTTATTGCAAAGTAACTGAAAACTGGAAGTAGACGACGAAAGGAATGTTGAAATTTGTTTATCAATAAAGAGCGAAAAAGGGATATGACTTTCCAACGGAGAAAAAAATAGTTCACAATAATGATGCAGAGAGGTATCTCCCATTCACAGAAGCTGTGGAGGTTTCTATTAAATATGTAGAGCTAAGAGAGAGTGGAGAAAGCAGTGTTGGGAAAGCCTTAAAGTCCTTGCCAGAATCACGAGTGTAAAGATAGTACTTAAAGGGGCATATTCTCAAGGACTTATCGCTGAGTTAGCGGCACTTTATAGCAACCAAAGTGGTGATAGATTTATCGCCCTATTCACAAGCTGGTGCTAACAGCCGATATTGCCAGTTTTCCTGCGATAGCAGCCGCAAAAAACATCGTCACGGATGACACCGGCAACTAACGCTAATGAGATGCAGAGTAGGCGTTCCTGTGCAAAAAGCCGCAATAACAGCACTTTGCAATATTCTCAACGACCAGCCAGATCGGCGATAAGATCCCAAAACAGGCGATAAGGCGCGTTAGCAGCAGGGATTTAACACCTGCTCTTACCTGGTGTTAAGTCGGACGACAACCTGCACCACAAAAGGGAGCCCAGACCAGAGCCACACCTGAAGAACAACAGATGCCATGGAGCTACTGATCATGCACCTTGGAGCCCCAAGAGGACCACAACACCCACCGCCACCACACCCAGGACCGCCACCCCCCCCCCGGACCCACCCCCGGACTACCACAGAGGCAGCGCAGACAAAGACAGCGGACCTTCAGAAAACACACCAGCCTCACAAACTTAACACCAGAGGATGTCATTGCCCACTACAGGCTCAAAAGGACAAACATCCTCCGCATCCTGACCATCATTGCCCACAGGCAGATGGTACCAACACAGCGGACAACCAACATCCCTCCGCAGACAAAGCTGCTGGCTGTGCTGCACCTGTTGGCCTCTGGTACCTTCCAACCAACAACTGCCAGAGTCGGAGGAGTCTCACAGCCAGCCCTATCCAAGTTCCTCACACCTGTCTTGGATGCCATCATCAGCTTGGTACCCCAGCACCTTTACTTCCCACACACTGCGCAGGGACAGCTGGAGACCAAGCAAGGCTTCTACGCCATAGCTGGCTTCCCGCACGTGTTGGGGGCAATCGACTGCCGCCACTGCACACAATTACCGCAACAGGAAGCACACGCATTCCATCAATGTGCAGGCAATAGTGGACCACCTGGGACTCTTCACCAATGTCGTCACCAACTACCCAGGCAGTGTGCATGATTCCTTCATCTTCCGACAGTCCATCATCAACCAGCGCTTTGAGGCTGGCACCTATGGGAATGCATTGCTCGTTGGTAAGTACCAAATGAACATACCACACACCTCAACTCCACAGTCATGCAACTCACGACTCTGGGAATGCACACGTTACAAACTCACATACAACATGCCAAACAACATGCCCACCTACCAGACACGACAGCACAACTTACTGTGGTAACCTGGGCTAGCCATGTACACAAGCCATCAACGGCATGGCACCTCAGCCACACAATAGGAGAATGTGGGGAGAGGTGGGAACCAGGCATGTGCGAAGGAGGCAAGTGACCCATGAATGAGAATGTACACAATGCCAAGTGTGGCGTGGATGTGCTGGCCAGACTGCAGTATGCAGACCACAGACATGTCCATGTCGACATATACTGCTGGTGTTTGGAGTGTAGTGGACAACGGACGCAACCATGTCACCTCATGCAGTGGGGAAGACCTGGGACATGTAGCTGTGTCGTACCCCCCTGTAAGCGTAAGTGGAGTGGGCTGGCGTACGACAGTCCAGTGTAGGGGTGTGGATATTCAGCCCGGGGCTCTGGGCATTGCTAAGTGTTGGCCTTGCGAAGGAAGTAACTAATGCGTGTGTCTCTGTTGTAGTGTCGGCGCCACCCGTCCCGCAATGGACAATGTTGCGATGTAGCATGCCCCCAGAATGCGGGCTCGGCTGAAGGGATAAATGAAGGAGCGCAAGCCCGCTCGGGGTCCGGGATCATACATGCCAACTGTTGTGTGTGTCGCTATTACCGCAGCATAGGGCAAAGGTCTACCCTCAACCGCATCGTGAGTTCAGCCAGCCATGAACTCTACGTCTGTGTCCACCCTATCCTTACCATAGGCCTACACACACGTGGCCGCCCACCTTCAACGCACAACATCACAGTGTCGTTGTCAAGCTTGTTGACATGCGCAGACAGGCATGACAATGGTGTGCCGTAGGAGTGCAAGTGATGCAACCACGCTGCGCACACTAGTAAATAGGCTCGGGGGAGGGAGGAGCAGCAGTGAGGCTACGTAATACACATTGATGCTGCTCATTTGCTACAAGCAGTACCTGTCAAACAGGAATCACTAAGTCACACATATCACACACCAATGAACTAGTGAGCCTGCCAACACATCATGCAGAACTAACTTTTGACTCATGTCTCTCTGCACTGTCACAGGTGATCAAGGATATGCACTCTGCCCTTGGATGATGACACCCCTCCGAGGCCCGAACACACAGGCCCAGAGGCAGTACAATGCGGCCCACAAACGCACCAGGGGCATCGTGGAACGCACATTTGGCGTGTTGTAGTCACGTTTCAGGTGCCTGGACATCACAGGTGGAAGGCTCCTGTACAGCCCAGGCATCGTGTGCAAGATGATCGTTGCATGTTCTGTGTTGCACAACATCTGTGTACGCACCAATGCCCCATGGCTACAAGTGCCAGATGCACCGGACGATGATGAGGAAGATGAGGCAGGTGGACCACACCCCACTGCAGCAGCAGCAGGAATAGCCCGTAGGAACACCATCATTGACAATTTCTTCACATGAGCACGTCACATTGTCACAGTCCTTAGCAAACATGGGACAGTACAAAATGACCACAGGCACAGCATGTGCAAATAAATTCATTACAACACACATTCCCTGTGTGCATGTTACTCCTCTGTACAAGCACATCACTCTGACAAGTGTAAGTGCAACATATAGTGCTAACAATCTCATAAATTGGAAATAGATGGTGGGTGTGTCACCTCTGTACAGAGAGGCTGTTTAGGGTGTCACGTATTCGAAATGCCATTTCTGTGTGTCAAAGATAGTACGGAATCCCACTCATCAGCATTTCACATGTGTCCCAAATCATTACATATAGGCTGACATTTGTGACCTACAATTGACAACAGGACTTCTTTTGGGGTCAAATATGTACCACCATGATGCAGGGATGCACCTTGTGACTCAAGTCCCACAACATGAGCTACATGGACTTAAGGGGGAATCACTGCCCCTACATTCGTCCATGCTTTCATACTTGATTAATCATAGACATGACACATCTGTGTATATTAGAATGTATTATTCATGTTCAGTGGAGTGTTGAGGCTGTCTTAGTACTGGGCCATGCAGACAACACTTTACAATGTTGCCCCGTGGAGGGCCAGCCAGAGTTCTTTAGGGATTGACAAGTTACTCGGAAGGGGAAGAGTCCAGTCCGCAGGCTGATTGCTGTGTCATTGTTGAGCATACAAAATATGGCAGTCCATGTTGAGGTCCAAGGTTAGTGTCGCAGAGTGTGTCGGGGGACAGTGGAAGGTGTTATTCCAGGGCATGATGCAGAGGCCAGACCCAAGCAGAAACAAGCCATATGGCGGAGATGAATGCTACTGCTTCCTCCTTACCACTAAGGCAGATTCATCCTCATCTTCGTCCTCTGACATTTCATGTGCCTCACATGTGGGTGGTGGTGTTTGGTTTGCAGCACTGTGTGACACTGACACATCAGGGGCCGGAGATGTGGATGTAGAAGTAGCAGCAGCATTCATCTGCGCAATGTCTTGTGGCATCACTCCCATGATGAGGATCTGCAGGGCATGGAAGATCCCATCTACAGCTTTCTCGTGTGCAGCCGTGGTAGCCATTCTTTGCGCCTGCATCCGCTCCATGTTCTCCATGACCCTCCTTATGTTTCCCAAATCACGGATGACATCGCTGTAGCCACTCTGACTAGACAGTTGTTGTTGTCACCGAGTCATGACTCCAGCGACGCCAGCCATGGATTGTTGGAGGGCATGGGGCGGACTTTGGGTGTTTGTTAGGGAGTGTAAGTGGTCCCTGATGGGACTTAGACACCCACGTATGGCATCTAGTTTGGCTGCCATGAGGTTAAACCCCACCCGCACCTGTTCAGCCAGCTCCTTCTGGCAGTCTAACACACCACACGACGTTGGAACGCCATGTGTTCTTCGGTGAGGTGCTGGGAGCCAGACGTGGTGGTGGGTGCTTCCTGCTGTGTGGTCTGTGCAGGGGGTGGGATCACCTCGATGGTGCTGGTCTGCCCTGCTACTGGAGGTGGGGTGCAGAGGTTGTCCATGAACCGTTGGAGTTCGTCGTAGTCGATGTCCTGGGGGTCATCTCTATCATCACTGACGTGATGTAGGGTCTGCTCTGCAAGAGGTGTTGATTGTCCCTCTGCAATGTAAAGGGGACATGCAGTTTCACAGTGTGTTCCATGTATGTTGACGCATTGGCGGAGTTTACATACAGACTGCATGACAATGTACATTGTGACTGTTTGTGAGGAGATGCCTATTTGATGCGGGACAGTGGACATTTGTACTACATCACGGATGTGAGGTTGTACTCGTACATTGTCATCTCACAGTTTCCTGCTACGCCAGATGTGAATGGGCATTTTGTTACATACATGCGGCACCAGTTGTGTCCTGTTGTGAAAGTGTTGCAGTTTGTACCACATTGTTGTCAATGTTGAGGTGCTCTTATTCTTATGTGTGTGTGCTGCATTGTGGGTGAGTCAGCCCGGCAGCTCTGATTTGGCTGCCCCTTATCCCTTTCAGGCGGTGTGCCTTTGACTTCTGTGCTTCTACAGTGCTGAGATGTTGCGGACTTGGGTAAATTGGGCTCTTGGTCGAGTTGTGACTCTTGGGCATGGTTTGTCCGCAGATGTGTTGTTGACGTCAGGGGTTGTTTGTGCACGTGGATGTGTCAGAGTGTGACCTGCTCTTTTCCGGATGTGGTCCACACTCAGTCACCTCAGTGTTGTGGCGTGCACCATGTCATGATAATTGGCCTGCAGCCATGCTAATCGTCATGCAGTGTCACTTGCATTGTCAGTGTGGCTCACGGACCCGCAGCTTTGCTGGGTTCAGCACATGTGTATGGGTTTGTTGTGCGATTAGTGATGTATGGGGAGGGCCCCCTCCGGCCACATTGTCGAAGGGGGCCTACTTGCTGTTTCTATGTGTGCTGCAGTATGCCAAGGAGATCAGGGACATGATCCAGAGTCATTGTGGGTGTGCAGTGTGCTCTACTTAATTGCGCATGTGTGCCATTGTGCCCATCTCCCCCCGTCCCCCCAGTCCCTGGTCGGTACTCAACTTGTTGATGTTGTGTCAGGTCATGTTGAGCAGTGTCTGGATCCACTACTCCTGGCACCGTATCCCGACTGATGACTGTGGCCACCATTTTCTCCATGTCATCCAGCTCCTGGTGTGCCGCTGGACCCCCACCTCCAATCTGCGTGGCTGCTTTCATGTTGGCATCCAGTTTCTTCTTGGTTTTGCCCTTCACATCATTCCAGCGCCTCTTGACCTCTTCCATTGTCCTCCTCAACTCTGCAACTGCATTCACATGGTCCAAGATAGTCTGCCATGTTTGCGTCTTTGTTGCCAATGACACGTTGGAGGTGACGAACAGTTGTTGGTAGTGTTCTATCACCTCCGTAACGATGATCCTGTTTTCCTGCGGACTGAACTGCGTCTTCCTCTTCTCCTTGGCCTTCCCCGACCCCGAGGTTCCTTGCTGGTCGCCTGTGGGGCTTGTGGGGTTTGCGTTGTCCTCTGCACTCGGTCCGGGTGCATCCATGGTGCTATGCAGTTTATTTTTTTTTGTCTTGTTTTTTTTTCTGCTTTTATTGTGCATTTTCTCGCATGACGCGTGGGAATTGCAGGCCTGTCGCTGGTTATCGCTGATTTTTGTATCGCGATTTGGGGCATCTCAACTTTTTTCTCGTTCGTGTTACGCATTTTTTTGGCGTCGCGTTAATTTTAACTCGGTCATTTGGCGCGTTATCGTGAGACTATCGCATGGTGCCGCTGGGTTGAGAATACAACGTTAACACGGTGTTATTTTCCCGCAATGGACTGTGATGTGCAAAGTTGCGTTAAGCTAATTTTGTGGTAATTATCACACGTTCTTGAGAATATCCCCCAAAGTTTTCTGAGTCAGTCAAACCAATCATTAGGCTGACTTGAGAACCTAAAAATGGCCAATTCCTTTCATATTTGGTTTGAATCAACTCAGACGGCTAAATCCACAGGCATCTATAGTCTCCAAAGAGTTGGAGCCATGAAAGCCTGCTGATTTAAGTCACAGCATCGGCTTGAACAAATGCAAATCCCCATAATAATGTGTTTAATTCTCCTGAGGTTTTCTTTTTTTAAAGTGTGTACAGAAATTAACAATTGGGGGACAGAAAGAGAGACAGACAGAGAGAAAGAGGGATAGCGAGAGAGAACGAAAAAGAGTTGAGAAACAGATGAAAATAAAGAGATTGAGAGAAACAGAAACAGACAGAAGAAAAGAGAGTAAAAGGAAGAGAACGTGAAAGACTGAGTGATAGGACAAGACAGAAAGAGAGCACCTCTGTCAGCAGGGCGATGAGGTGTGTGGAGAAAAAAAATAGGGGTTTGGAGATCATGAGATGTTTTTCATTTCCAGTCTTAAATTAAAATAAACAGTAAAACAAGGGAAGGCCCAACCAGCATGCCTTAAAGAAACAAAGGCCAAGGCGCGGAACTACACCATGTGCAAATTAACCGCAAAAAATGCACAGTCCATCTACTGTGGCAATACGAAAAGTGATAAAAGCCAAGCTACTGCCTGCAATTGAATATGGTCATCTGGCATTCCCAGGGGCTCTGGTAAAAACGTTGGAAACCGCACATTGCAAGGCTTTCAAAATAATCTTTCAAATTCCTCCCCACACTCGGAATGCACTGGTAAGACTGGAGTTCGGATTAAACAAACAAACATACGAAAACTGGGATTTCATCGTGGAATACTATCACAGAATCTGTGCAGCACCATCAAATACCATGAAGGACGTTTTGAAGGATATCCTCATAGAAAAGAATAACCCCTGGTCAGAGCACCTGCGGATTGCCTGCAGTAAACTACACTTAGACATGAAAAACTGGAGCACGTTCTTCCATCAACTTGGGATTCTAAAAAAAGTGCTGATGGACCATGTCAGACATCTATCCAGGCAAGAAGACATCAGGCTCACAGAAAGCTCTGTAAGCAACATCCCAGGAATTAGTTCATTCCTACAGGGACAAATCATGCCAGCCTTACTTAAATAGTGCACTGAGTAAACCAATTTTAAAGCAAATTTTAATAATCGGGCGAATGTTGCTCCCAATAAAAGACATAAGCACACATTGGAAATGCCTGGAGATAGTAACCGCCTGCAGATTGTGTAAATTAAATGATGAATCCCTGGCTCATTTCCTCTGCATCTGCCCAAGTATGATAAATACACGCCGCACTTTACTAAAACCTTTATTTTTAAAATATGGCACTCGCACTTGCAAAGACGCAATGGAACTTCTTTTTAACTTAAAAACTCCAATGGAAATGGCAAGGCTAGCCAAATTTGCACGCCAGCTTCAAAAAATCTTGTAATGGGAGGCCCGCGTATACCGATGAACTTTGAAGAAACCTGATACGGCTTCAAGCTGGAACACAAACTTCAGTTACAGTGGTGGCTTATGAACTCTTTATAGCCTTTTAGAACCGAAATGTGGTAATCATTAATGTGTTAATTTTACTACCATCACGCTATGGTTTTGTAACAATTTTTATTAATTGGAACAAATAAATGTATTCATTCATTCAGTAAAACATTTTTATTTTAAAGGTATTGTTTGTACGTAAGTAGAAGTGCCTGTTTTGCTTCATAAATGGCCTTAAGTGATTACTGGGACAAATATTAGAAAGTCGAAGCAACAGGTGATTAAGGATCCTAAGTCTAGTCAAAGTGATGATGTTTGTCTTCACATGGTGCTCTAAAATCACATAGACACACATCGGCGTCTATTGCGTCCATCCTGGTGGCTTTTGAATGAATCCTACACTTGTGGCAACAAAAGAATAATCTCACTTTCTCAGTGGCTGCAAGAAATGGACAGATTATTTAGATTGCAATAGATGATTTAAAGAACCAGTGAACAAGAGAAGTATTCGATCCATTCCGGATCCATATTTTCCAGGGCCCCCAAAGTTGAAAGTTATAAGCAAATAAAGAAAAAAAAAGACATATTAGCTGTGAGATCCCAGCTTACTTTGCAAGTTATTGTCAATAAGTTATGATAAAGTGCAGACCTGTCCATATTATTTAATGAGCAAGTGCTCTTGAGCACTTGAAGAGAGAAAATCCCTTTTTGTGTTTTCATACACAAATCAAGAAAGATTGCAAGTAAAAATCCAGGCAGAAGTTGTGTCCGATTTTGTTTTAGGAGTGTACATTAACATTTTTTCTTTTTGTTTCAGCAGTGAAACAGAAGATGGAAATGGCAAAAAAGCGTAAAGAGAACATAAGCAGTTTAGTCACATAAACTATGGAAAGTGAAGCAAATATACATTCAGATTGGTGGATGGAGTCAGTACAATATGTATAATGCAATGTATGTGTTATTTCTAACCAAGAACTACTATGATGTCTGATTACATTGGAGGAATACGTGTTAGAAGAAGCGTGTCCTTTGTGCATGGAATTCCGTATAGTTCAAATATTTTTTACTTTTATAAACTCTGCCAATACATTTGAAAAGTCGATTTTAAAAATAAATTGTAACTAACAGAATTATGAGGCAGTATTAAAGTATACGAAATTGTGGGATAGAATCTGTGAACATGCAGTACCTACAAATTTGTTTAGATTTTGATTTAATTGTTGACAGTGTGGTATAGGGGTTGTATATAACTTGGCAACAAAGGTCTCCTAGTCAATTGTTTTCTGCAGTTAGTTATGCTGTCTTAGATTCACATACTATCTACAGTTTCAGCTAGCTTTGTCGCTTTCATATAACGTTTACAGTATTCAGGATTGAACAGTTTTGCTATTTACCGTTTGCAAGCTCTCAGGTTTGTTTCCCGCATTCTGTAGACCAGTGCCTTTGCGTAGACAAACGATGAACGGTCACTGATGTCATACACTACCACAACCCCGTCAGGCCAGAGCAGCTCGTCAGTGAAGGATAGCTTTCCTTTGCTTGGCTGGAAGACAAACACATCATCTTTTAATATAAAACGCATAGAATTCATCGCTGTGAAATATGGCAAAGTTCATTACTAGTAAATCAGCTTTTTACTAAAATGCTGCTGATTTTTGTGACTGCCCATAAATGATTTCTCAAAAACAAATATATTATGTTGCTAGCCGTCTGCCATATATGTCTGAACACCTCAAATGGAATCAGTGACGTGCTTGACATTGTTTTAATCAAGAGACAGAGAGATGTAAATTGATTGCATTTTTGTTTAATAGAATATTGAGGCTTATAACTAGTAATACCACTTCCATTATACCCAGGATATCATGGTTTGCTGACCTGAAAGTGGCTGAATCAAGAATGGCACGAGCGAGGTTAGTTTATGTATATATAAAAACTTTTTAAACAAAATCTGGTTTTCAAGTCAGTTCAGTTACATGCCATTGATAACTTTGCCAAAAGAAACTCCTCACAGGCAGAGTTTACAGTGTGTCTGATAGCATGGGAAATACATTTATATTATTGAGCAAACTACAGAAGCTACAGAGTGGGTTGCTGCTATTGTGCGAAACAGCGCAGCAGAATGGACTTTTTGGCACACATTGGGCCACAACTAGAACACACCGCCCATAAGAGATTGGGTTACTGATTGAGGGGGGTAAAACCCTACCCAAGCAGGAACCACAGTCCTTGTCAGCGTGAAGGCAAAAGCAAACCCTAAATTAATTTGTGCTCAACCCTTGACTTGGCACAGAGCAGTCCAGCTTAACTCAGAGGCAATGTGTAAAATATTTGTGTAACACTCCAAACAGTAACACAGTGAAAACACACGACAAAAGGTTCCCACACCAGTTTAGAAAAATAGAGTAATTTGTAATAAGTAAAACAAGACTAAAATAACAAGAATTCAGTCAGTAGAACCCAAGATATGCAGGTTTTAAGATTTCAGCGAGATTAGTGCTAAAAAGCACAAAATCCCAACGGTGAATATCTGGTCGCGCCAGACTGGGCCAAAGTCTCAAGTTCAGGCCAACCGTGATGAGGCGTGGCTGGCTACAGCAAACCAGTTAGGCCCACTGAACAAAGTACCTTCAGTCCTGGTTGCTGAGCGCTGCAAGGTTTCGCCCCGAGGATGTGTCACGCAGCCGAGTCAATGTATCAGTTCTGCGGTCCTGCATCATCGACAAGGATCCTGTCATTTAAGGCTTATTTTGTGTGTATTTTATTTGTAAAGTTTTATATAGCATGAACATGACCCTTGCGGGTATCAGAGCGCTTTACAGTGTTTAATGAGATAGGGAGTATAAAGAACAACATCAATTTCAGGGACAGAACACATTATGATAGAAGACTCAAGAGAGAACAACACATGGTCCAAGACATGCAAAAATCCAGAGTCAAGGGATAAGCATGTGTGCAGGACTAAGGGGACACGTAGTGTACCGAAGTGGAGATCATGGATTCTATGGCAGAAATGTGTTCATCAGTATCACTTTAACTTCTTTTTTGAATGACTCAGTTGAGGGGTTGTGATGCAAAGTCTCTGGTGTCAGGGATGCGTCATGCAATTGAGACGATGAGTCAGTTCCGAGTAGCTGTTAGGATGCGATACGAGAACCTGCGTTGTTGTTGAGGCTGCTGTCCACGAGGGACGTGAGAGCCTACATCGAGAAAGCTTTGCGCAGGTGGTGGTTCCGATGCAGCTACAGGGTCAATGCGGAGTCCTTTGCGTTGGGAGGGCCCTTGCAGAAGAGGTGATGAGTCGCTTCCGCTCTGGTTTTCACAGCAAAGCAGAGGAGATGCTTTGGTTCTGCTGGGTTCACAGACAGACTGGCAGAACACCTTCCGGCCCACTTTCAAGGGTCCAGGACTGGGGTGGCACAGGGTAGGACTCACAAATGGCAAAGTCCAGGTGATGGATTAAAGGCTCCTGAAGCCTTCTGTTCCTGAGGCTCTAGTCAGGAGGCCAGCTAACTACCCATTGGGGTCACTTGGGTTCCTGAGTTGAACAACTGCAGGTCCATTCCTCCTCATCCAGGCAAGAGGTCAGCAGGTCAGCACAGCATCGCAGAAGTTGCTTCAGATAAGCAGTCCAGTCCAGCAGAGTGGCAGTCCTTTCAGCAGCAAAGCAGTCCTTCTTACTGGCAGAGTATCCACAAGTCCAGAAGTGTACTGAAGAGTTGGTGTCTAAGGCCTTATATTTATACCTGGTGCCCATACGCTGGATAGTGGTAGAAGCTTCTAGAGGTTTACCTTTGTAGTCCCTAGGCATCCTGCCTTCCCTGTGCTGGTTCCAGACTAACTACAGGGTGTATACAGCCCTTTGTGTGGAGGCAGGACACAGCTTATTCCTGCCAGTGATAGCCCATCCAGGAACACCTAAGCTCTCTATTGTGTGTAGCTTTGCAGTATTGAAAAATTCATAGAGGAATTTTTTACCACCAGGATATGTGAAACTTAAAATTACATGTCCTACTTTTTAAATGCATGTCACCCTGCCCTCTGGGCTGTTCAGGACCTAGACTATGGGTGACTTATATGTATTAAAAAGGAAGGTTTGGGCCTATCAAAAGGTTTATTTTCCAGGTCGGTATGGCAGTTTAAAACTGCACACAAAGCCTGCAAGGTCAGGCCTTAGACATGTTTAAAAGGCTACCTAAGTGGGTGGCACAATCAGCGCTGCAGGCCCACTAGTAGCATTTAATTTACAGGCCCAAGGCACAGGTAGTTCCACTTTTCTAGGGACTTACAAGCACATGAAATATGACAATTGGGTATAAGCCAATTCTGCTATGTTTTAAGGAGAGAGCACAAGCACTGTAGCACTGGTTAGCAGTGGTAAAGTCCTAAAACCAACTAAAACGAATTCAGCAAAAATAGGAGTGAAGGCAAAAAAATTGTGGATGACTCTGCAGACAGGGCCAAGTAAAACAGCACCATAGTCATCATTTATGTGGGAAGCGTGTTTCTCAACAATCAGGGATGTAGCTTGTGGAAAGTGGTCACCTCAGGTGCAATAATGAAAATGCGAGCCCACTCAAATGACATCTTAGGGCAGATTTATTTACACTTAGCGCAGGTGCAAGTCACAAAAAGTGCAGCAAACTAGCACAAAGTGTTGATGTAGTACTTACTTTCCAGTGTTACTTTGCACTACTTTGAGCCGAGAAGGCATCCCATGGGGGGGGGGGGGTACAAGGGTGTTTCTCCGCTGCCACCCATGATGTTTGACCTAAACCTCTCTCTATTAACAATGGTAGACAGGGATTTGTGCTAAAATATAACACCACTTTTAGTCAGGCAATAAGCTGAAGAAATTGTTTAATTTTCCAAACTTCTCCTACATTGTATGTGTGCTGCATAGTACATCATACATACAGTGTGACAAACGCATTAAATTGAGTCTAAGCACAGTACTTTTCAGAATGGAAGGGTACTCTTTGAGTAGAAAATGTATGTTAGACATCAAGTACAAACCTTTGCACTATGGATATAAGATGTGTGGGTGGTGCTGAGCACCCTGTTTGGCTTTGTGTTGTTTCTCCTGTTGTGCAATGCTGTACAGCAAAATTGGCTGCTGCACTGCATTTCCACATGTTTTGATAAAACTGCCTCTCTGTGTCTTTGATAGTGCTGGGGCACTACTTAATGTTGCAGACGATATTCCAATTATAACACAAAATGCTTGGACGCTGTTCCAACTTTTCGAAATGGTGACTACCTTGGTTTGCAAGGTGGATTTCCTCAGTTAACGAATATACACTTAGTAGCAGGTGTCTTGTGTTTTTTTAGGGGAGATGGAAAATGAAGCCGGCCATTTACAACTTGACAACGCAACAGAGGCCGTTTCTTTTAGAGGTGTGCATAAGGACTTTGTGATGGTGTTTGCAATCCAGTGTTTAATTTGAGTCGATGGATGACGATGGGAGACACGTCACTCATTTTTGGGGACCAGCACTTATTTGTCCTCTCTGGGCATTTCCCAAGAACAAGAGTGAGAAATAAATACAAAGGAGAAACAAAAAGAAAATGGATAATGGAAAAAGTGCGACATAAGGAGAGAGCAGGAGCCCACAAAAGTTAGATAAAGGTGCAGGGGGTACCTAACAGTGGATTAAAGAGGCCTGGAGTGGATTCAAGGCTGAAGAGCCTTGGTATTTGGGGCGCTGACATTTAATATCATCAGCTGTGGATATCTGAGCAGAGATTTGGGCACTAGCACTCTTTCTTTTACAAATTAAGCACTGGTGCAATCCAAGGAGCGCATCTACCCTGGTGTGTGTCATGAACTGCTCCTTCATCTAAAATGGTTTGTACACTTCAAAAGTGTTGTATGACCTAGGTCATTCTACACTGCAAATGCAAGTATGGCTGCACAGCATGTTTGGTAATCCTGGCCTCTCTGGAGTAAAGCATCTTTTGCTGGCAGAGTTCCCCAGGCTTCCATGCAGCGAGGCTGTTCCATTGACAGTGGCAGCTGACTCAGACATTGAGGGAGGGTTTAACAAAGGAGAGAACATGGGGAGTGATTGTGGGCAAGCCCATCTGGTTACTGGAGGCGCAGCCCTGGGTAAACATCAGCTATAATGCCACAGATTGAGAGTGTCCAGGCTGTGGTTAGACATAGAGATTTAATCACACATCCTTGACATACGT
Organism: Calotriton arnoldi; assembly: GCA_963921515.1. Classification (NCBI taxonomy): domain Eukaryota; kingdom Metazoa; phylum Chordata; class Amphibia; order Caudata; family Salamandridae; genus Calotriton; species Calotriton arnoldi. Next base: position 3,408,081 of record CAWUFW010000089.1, on the reverse strand, counting down.
TTTCAGTGGACATAACAGCAGGAGTGGGTAAATGCAGGGTTTTTAGGGTTCAAGCAGTTGGGAATGAAATGCCTTAGTATAACAAGATGTCAGGCATTTTCATCACAGTGGGACTTACTGAGTCAAGAGTCATGTGCCAAGGATAGCAATAGGAATGACACACTCTAATCTGTAAGCAATTGAGAGTTTCCTCCTCAGTGTCTCCCTGTAGCGCTCATTAGCAAAGCATATCATGTGATATGCACATGAACGGAGAGCAGACAATATTTTTTTACTGTTTAACAAAATATAAAGATTTTACTGTTGAAATATTTTTGACAAAAATATAAGAGTATTGTATCTTTTTTTGAGGTGTTGAGAATATTGGAGGATCAGGTGGGTAGTTTTTTTAAAATTATATTTTAATTACTTTTAAATGATCCCCAGTCGTAAGAAATGTGGCCCCCGTAAGTTCTGACTACCCTGGCATCCTTCAACGTGGATTTCTCACGTGCATTCTTGACCTGTTTATGTGGCAGAGGCAGATCCCCTAAAAATGTACCACACTCTTCTAATCTTTTGCATGTTTGGATGTCGATTTACGGTAGGTTCAGATTCCCCACTTTCTGAGTATTTGTTGCTGTGGAGCTGGCCGAAGTTGCCCTTGATTATTCAAGATTAGAAGTCATCTACCGAATGTCATATGTTTGGCAATGGACAGACACGCAGCTTATCTTAACCAAATGCATTCACTTCTGCAGATCTCTGATGCAGGAGCAATAAGTGATGTTTGAATACCTAATGATGTTTTTCCAATTGTGCATTGGCGCTTCCTACTGCCTCTAATCTCTATCCTGGTGAATGCACTGTGGATGGATGTCCTCATCCTTGTCCTTACGCCATAAGTGTTCTCACCACAGGAAGATAATAATGAGTGTTGAGGGTTGTGCCTTCTCTTCCTAAGGTGCACACTCTGCTGTGCTTCACCATTAAAGCAAAGTTCCAGTATCTGAGTCCTTGATTCGTTGGAATCTCCACTAGTATACAGGAGGACAGAAGCATGTCGCAACTCAGAAAAAAACACACTTGAAGTATACCTTTTGCAACGTTGCCTCTTTCCTGGCATGGAACAAAGCATGTTTGTATGATGTTAGTGTCCACATGTGTAGTAATTTCTCCCATGATGTATTTTGTGAGGCAGAATTCAAATTAATATTACTTTTGTCATGTTTTCTGCTAACTGCTTTGTCAGTTTCCTTCTCCTGTGGGGTCTCATCCATAGGATGTCTTGCATATGTATGTATTCAATGTGACATTTCCGGCCAAGGATGAACAGTTCTTCTAGCAGGTTATCAACGCTGCTATCGTCCATGGTACACTGCTTTTCTCTCATTTAATTAATCATTTATACAGTTTGAAAAACCACACACGTTGCCTTTTCCATATATCGTTAGCTTGTACATCCAGTGGCCCAGTTGGTAACACCAAAAGGATAGATTCAGCAGTCAAAAAAGTTGATCCGCTAGCTCTCCCTGGACATTTTACCTTTAAATCCTGCTGAATTATCCAGCAAGAAGTTAAAAATGAAACCCTCTATCGCTGGCATTCAAGATTAAGACATTAGTACTCCTTTGCAATGTGAGTGGCATTATAGAAGGAATGGAATTAAGGAAGCACAGGAAGGAAAAGACCAGATGCCAGGTCTTCACCTATTATGCTCTAAGGGTTTTAGAGTTAATCTCATTAGAAAGTTGTCTAGCATCATCTATGCTTCACTTCAGGAAACAGCTCAAGACCTTACTCCTCAAACAACAGCCTCTCACTTTGAATCTACAGTTTACATGAAGCATCTGAAGTGTTCTATAATTAAATGACTAGCCACGTTCTCGTAGCCATTCTTCAGACTAGCTCCTCCTACTCTAATGCCCTTCTCTTCCACTCCCCACTGCACACCAACATGCAGCCTAGCATGTAATCCCTGGATGCTAAAAAACGTATGATGCACTCCCTCTAACAACCCATCCCTTGCAGAAAACCACCTTTCCACATCACTGCTGCTCCTTCAGCAGATTGAATCATTACATTCTTCCACTTGTGCACTCCATTACTTTGCAGCAAAAGTTTACACTTCCATGGTCCTCCTCAATACAAGTATTCATATATACGTCCATGCAAGGCATAAATACGTACATACATACATATATACATAAATAACTGAGTCAAATGTGTACATATGGTTGCAATTCTAACTGTTTCATCATGCTTATAGAAATCTATACATGGGTAACAATTTTTTCAACTTTCTTAAAGTGAGCTTTGGGCACTTATGTCCTACCAGTAAATGTTCTACTTTGAGTTTATGCACTCAAGTGCAGCACATTTCATACAACAAATGATTCCATACTGTGAAAAATCTGGGTCGTAGGACCCAGGGCAATTTGAAGTTCCTTGTCCCTACGTGTTTCATTTGGAGGCTTCCACTTCTTATGTACTACATATGCTCAAACTAGGAACTAAGAACCCCTTTAAGCAAGTGACAGTCAAGTTAATGGGGCAGTGCAGTTAAAGACTGTTTCAGGGAAGTGTTGTTGGCTGAAACTCAGGGCCAGATTTACTTACTTTTGATGCAACACGGGTGCAGCAACCAAAGTTGCTGCACTGTGTCAAAGAGAGAGAGCAATGATATTGGCACTGTTTTTCTCACTTCCATACTGGCGCACTTCAGCCAGCCTTATGCCACATAATCATACCCTTGCACCATAGTGCAAGGGTGTGTGCATGACATCTGTCATAGATTTTGTACTGGACGGTGACCCATTTAATCTAATCAGTAGAACCAGAGTTATGAAAGTTTTTGGTGAAAAATAGCACTTAAAACATCAAAGAATAACCATGGGCATCTAGTCACGCAAGACAGGGGCAAAGTCAAACGTTATGGATGGCCACGATGAAGCACGGTTCAGAAACGTGAGGTGGATTGGACTTGGTCTCCGCTTACCTTCGGACTGAGAAGACATTTTTAAGAAAAATGTCAGAAAGAGGTAAAGTTCATCGTGTCAAGGCATCCGGCAGTGTCTGAGGAGGAGGAATCATCGTTGGGGAGCCGCTGGATGAAGTTGCGGTGAAGATTTCTAGGTTCGGACTTTGTCACTTTTTTGGAAGTCAAAATTCTCTAGCAGGACGAAGCTGCAGGCTGCAGCTGAAGAGGGCTCCAAGAGGCTGGAAACACATCTGTAGAGGAGCTGCTGAACAGGATTTGCTGCTGCAGAGAGGAACGTAGTGGGAGATACCGCAAAGTCAGGCCAACCGGTGATTCACCTTAGGTGGATCAGAGAGCAGGTAGGTCCCAGACTCCTATCGGTTCTCTGACCAATTTTTGGTGGAAAATTTTACCAGTTCCAAGTTTTAGTTTTTAGCAGTTTGTATAACTTTAGCCCCACTTTCAAGGATCTTGTGCTGGCAGGCACCACTCTGAGGGCAAGACTCACTTCAGGCAGGGTCAAGGTGCAGGTTCAAGGTTGATGGAGCTTTTTGTGTCCTTGTAGCTCAGACCAGGAGGCCAGTCAACTAGCCCTTAGACTCTGGCAGTCCTGGGATCAAGCAGCAAGGCTGGCCTCAAGAAGCAGGCAGTCCTCAGAGGGTACAAAGCAGGCTTGAAGCAGCAGGTCAGTCCTCTGGTATCAGCAAGGCAGTCCTCTGAAATACAAAGCAGGATTTAAGCACAAGGGCAGTTATTTGAAGTACACAGAGTCCGTATTAGGGGTCCTTCGCAGGTCCAGGAGTGAACTGAAGAGTTTGTCTGAGGATCCATTATTTATACCTGGTGCCAGACTTTGACATGGAAGAAACTTCTAGGCCCTTCTACATCTGATTTATGGAAACTTCCCTCCTTCCCCTGCCCAGGTTTCAACAGGTAACAAAAGACTGGTGTGATGTTCTTTTTGAGGGTGCTGGAAGAAGCTTCTTTGAAATGTAAATGAGGCAGGGAACAACTCTGCCTCACACATCCTGCTAGTATAGCCCATCCTGCCAAAACCAAGTCCCCCTTTATCTCACTGTCTGGGAGGAATACACAAAGGCCAACTGCCATGCTAATAACAGTCACGTGACACAGGCTGCAGGCACCAAATGGTTGGGAGAAGAAAAGTCTAAAAGTAAGTTAACAGCAAGGGTTGGGCCACTTCAATGTCAGAGAGGCTGGGCCACTCTATACTGAAACAACAAGAAAATGCCAGTACTGACACAACTTAAAAATAACTTTTTCTACTGATCACGACTCTTATTCAATGTGATCATATCTCATTTCTTTTATTTCTTATAGATATTGTTAGAAATGGGGGTCTCTAGTTGGCAATGGTTTGCACCTTTGTCCAAGTAGGGACCCTTCTTCCTAGTCAGGGTAAAGAGGATACACTTCCAAAATAACCCCTGCTCACCCCCTTTGTAGCTTGGCATGAGCAGACAGGCTTATATCAGAGGCAGTGTGTAAAGCATTTGTGCATGCATACATTAACACAGTGAAAACACTACAAATGGACACCACACCAGTTTATAAAAATAAGCAAAACTTTATCTAAACCAACAAGACCAAATACGACAAAAATCCAACATACAATACTATAAAAAAGTTACTTTGCAAGATACCCTTTAAATTGCAGAATTATCTCAAATACACAGATCTTCTGCTCCGTCCGGGGCTACCTCGATGCTGAAAATGACAGAGTCTAACAGTTCCAGCCGACCGCGTTGGTACGGGCCAGCTAAAGCGTCGACAGACTTGTAGACAGTACCTTTCCCATAGTGGCCGATCCCGTGGGTACGAGTCCGTCGGGGCAATTGTTGCGGTTGCGATGTGAAGTGGTAGCGGTGCAGCATGCGGAGCCCTCACGGCGCGGTGCTGGCAGCGGCTTGGTGACTGTCGTCCAACGGTGTCGGTGAGGCCAAGGCTTACAATGTGGAGTGAGGCAGTGTTCAATGCGGTGCTGGCAGGTCATGGTGCAGGCACAGAGCTGGTCGATGTTCGGGTCGGTCAGCAACAGTGTTGGTGACATCCGGGAAGTGTTAAGTGAGGCGGTGCGGAGTGCGGTGCCCACAGGACACAGTGCAAGCAATGGCTCGGTGACGGTTGCCCAGCAGCGTCGGTGAGACCAGGGATGTGGTGCGAAGTGGGGCGGTGCCTTCTGCAGTGCCTTCAGGACACGGAACCAGTGACGGACTCGGTGAAAGAGTCGGCTGCTCTTTTCTACTGCGGTGACTGGAATCAGCGGTTCCAGAGATAGTGCCCAGAAGGATGGTGAAGTCTTTGCTGTTCCTGAGACTTCTTGAATAGGGGGCAAGCTCTACTTCGTCAAGCAGGATACACACACAGCTCCTCTCCGTGGCAGAAACAGCTACTGCAGGCAAACCCCAGAAAGCACACAGCAAACAGGCAGTTTCTTCCAGCTCCTCTCCTTGGCAAAGGTTCCTCTTGAAGTCCAAAAGTGATCTAAAGTTCAGAGATCTGAGCCCCACCTTTTATAGTCCATTTCTCTTCGTTCTCTGGTGTCAGAGAGGCCCTGTGCTTAGTCAAAACGAGTTCTGTCCTGTTGGACTTGGCCCTTTTTGCAGGGTCATCCCTGACATTTTTGCCTTCCTCCTAGCCTTTTTTTCTGACATGGTGTTTGTGGTTCTAGGACTCTGGGCACTTTAGCACTGCTGTCCAGTGTAAAGTGTGTGTGCTCTCTGTGGTAAACATGGTAAGATTGGTCTACACCTGTTTGGCATATTTAATTTACCTGTCAGTCCCTTGTAAAGTGGTATCTCATCTACCCGGGGCTGGTAAATTAAATGCTACTGGTGGGCTTGCAGTGCTGATTGTGCCACCCACCAAAGTAGCCTTTCAAACCTGTCTCAGGCCTCTGCCATTGCAGGGCCTGTGCGCGCAGTGTTACTGCCGCTGTGACGTGGCACCTAAAGTGTGTGCCCTGTCTGTGACCCCCCTTTTACTGCATGTCAGTCACCCCTAAGGTAGGCCCTAGCTAGCCCTATGGGCAGGGTGCATTGTAGGTAAAAGGTAGGACATGTACCTTAAGTGTGTGACATGTCCTGGTAGTGACAAACAGCCATTTTGGTTTCTCACTGCTGTGAGGCTGCCCTCTCATAGGAATGCATTGGGGATTCCCTGATAAGTGTTTCAGTGGTAATTCCTGATATGAGAGGAGCAGCGTGGTCAAGTTTGGTATGGTTGGAATAGTAATAATAAATGCTGCGCAATGGTGGGCGCAGGTTTATTATCACTATTTTAGAAATGCCACTTCTAGAAGTTGGCATTTCTGTGTGCTATGTGTCTGCCTGCCTGATGTGGATTGCATGTCTGGCTTTGGAGTGACAGGGGCTGGTGAGGTGTGTGTGGCTCCAGGGAGGGCAGGGTGAGTCAGCGCTAGGCTGAATAGGGGATCTGCATTTGGAGTAGTGGGAGGAGTAGTCCCCTGACCCTGAATAGGTCTGTGCCTGCCTAGGTGAATGCTGGCTCCACCCCCCTGTGGTGTGTCTGATGACGAGCCCCCACCTGACAAAGGGGAAGAGGAGCCTTGTCAACAAAGTGCTCCAAAACCCCCCAGAACCAGCTCAGGCTGGTTCCCCCAAGCCCTGTGCCAAGGGCAGACAAAGGAGAAATGGTGTATAAATATAGGGGGCTGTGACCCCATAGTTGTGCTGTTCCTGTGCTTCTTTGTGACTGGGGATTGCTGCTGCTGGGCCCCAGGAGGAACCGCCACAAGGGACTGCCTCCCTGCTGGAGGGCCCTGTGAGCTGGCCTGCCTGGGCCCAGCCTTGTGCCCCTGATGACTTTGGACCAAGCGCCTTGTGAGCGCTATAACTGTCTCCCAGGACTAGGAGAGTGCTGGGGCTTCGCAGCACTAAGCTGCGCCCTACTTGGAGGGAATACCGACATGGGGATTCCCCCGCATTTATGCTCCTCTGAGCGGGAGCCCACCCTGCATCGGCGTGCTGCAGGAGAGGCGAAGCGGGAGCCCACCCCGCAGTTGTATGCATCCTGAGGGAATCCCCGCATGCCTGTGATTCCCCCGTGTCTCAGAGATAAAAGCGGGAGCCTACCCCTGCATTGTGGTTCCCAGGTGAAGTGGGACTCTACCCCGCACTAAGCCGCCGAGAAAAGGAGCCGCTGCGAACGGCGTAACCGGAAGCCAGGCAGGCTGCCTGACTGTAGGCGTGGCCAGCAGGAGAGCCAGACGTCCCGGGAGGAAGGCAGGCCCCCATGAGTTGGTGGGAGCCCGCGCCTACGAGGAAGGGGTCAGGAGAGGTCCCGGTTGAGGCACATTGTCGGTGCCTGTCCCCTGCTGCGATTGCGGGTGTCAGGAGCGGCACCAGAGGAGACCAGAGGAGTCCCCGAACAGCCCGGTGAGTGGGGCTGAAGCCTACATGATCGTTGGTGCCAAGCGAGTGGCACATGGAGGAGGACTCCACAAAATAGTGGGTGCAGGGAGAAGCACACCAGACGGAGCCAGTGAGCAGAGCTCCCTGAGGTACCGTGAGTGCCAGTGCTGTTTTGCACTCAGCTGCACCGGAGTTACGGGCAGCTGCACCGAGGGGCAAATTGTTTGTAGAGGTCCTAGTGGGGGACTCAGAAGGCACAGCGGTGCCGGGCCTAATTCCCCAGCTGCACCGCGAGAGAGAGCGGGCAGCTGCAACGTTGAGGGCACCACTTTGGCCACATAGAGCAGCTGTCCCGAGTGGTAGTGGGCAGCTGCCCTTACAGGAATCACTTATGGTGTGTGTGCTCTAAGTTTGGGGGCATTTTTCAGAGAGAGGAGCCACGAGACGGAGGGGCTCTCCAGGCACAGTGGTGTCAGCACCCATCTCCCTAGCTGCACCGCAAGAGCGCGGGCAGCTGCTGCAACGTGGGAGCCATTTCGTTTTTAGAGTCCCAGTGGGGCTCACGAGGCACGGTGGTGCCGGAGCTTGTTTCCCCAGCTGCACCGCAAGAGCACGGGCAGCTGCAACGTTTGGGGGGCCATTTCTTTGGTGAGGTTACGGAAGGGGTGAGATACACCCCACGTCCCCAGCGCATTTGCGCACCAGTGATTTCGCTGCATTGGCAGCCAGAGGGCCATTGGGAAGGTCCTACATTTACGCCCTGACTTTCTGGACATAGGGCATTTTGAGCCCCAGTGAAAGGCCAGTTGGCCTGGGGTCATTTCCTTGATGGTGATAGGGCGCAAGGCCCTAAGGTGCTGTGTGCACATTTTCAGTGTTACTGTGGTGCACTGCTGAGTGATGCATAATGTGTTTTATGCCTAATGTGATGATAATGCAAATGTCATGCTATGATGTTTAGGCCTAATGAGATTGCATAATGTGTTTATGCTAGTGATAATGCTGAGTACAGTATTTTGCCAGTAGTTACTGGTTGTGATATTTTTACTACTTGTGCGTGTGATGGTTCTGACAGTGGCCTGATTGGCCCTGTCATGTATATAATCCCCTGTGAATATTGCCCAGTGCCAGTTGGCACAGTGTATATGTGTAATTATGATTCTAATGTGTTTCGGATAATACAAAGGCTAATTTTTATATAACCTTGTGTGGAGTTTCTTTTGTGGTGTGCCTAGTGTGTTGCTGCTGTGAGTGTGTTGCGCAAACGCTTTACACATTGCCTCTGGGATAAGCCTGACTACTCGTGCCAAGCTACCAAGGGGGTGAGCGGGGGTTATCTTCAGTGTGTAACTCCCTTGCCCTGACTAGAGTGGTGGTTTCTGCCTGGCTTAGGCGCATGCCCTAGCCAACCAGAAATCCCATTTCTAACATGTCCTCTCTGGTGCAGCTTCCCAGCAGGAGGTGGAGACAGCATTGTCCAAAGCAGACCAGGTCCATTCAGGTGTAAGGGAAAGCTCCTCTCCCTACTCTAAATGCAGCCCAGGTCTATTCAGCTCAGCCCTGACTCATTCCGGAAAGGCAGGACACACATGAACCCCCCAATGGCTGTCTGAGAGAATGCACATCCCCAGACCCTGTCACTCCAAAGCCAGACAGTCAATCCACAAACGAGCAGGGGCACACAGGATGGCTAAGCAAGAAAAAACCACTTTCTAAAAGTGTTATTTTCAAACACAGAATGTAAAAAACATCCTTACTAAAAATCTTTATATTCTGAGTTCAGGCATACTAAACTCCATTTTCCTATCTTGTTCCCATGGGCGGTTATACTTACAAGATGTTATAAGTAAACTCCCCATTCTATCCTATGTTACAGATAGCCTTTCAATACTAAAAAACGAAATTGGCAGTATTCCACCATCAAGACATGCCACACACCTCAGTACATGTCCTACCTTTCACATACACTGCACCCTGCCCATGGGGCTACCTTGGGCCTACCTTAGGGGTGTCTTACATGTAAGAAAAGGGAAGGTTTTGGCCTGGCAAGTGGGTGCACTTGCCAGGTCAACATGGCAGTACTAAACTGCGCACAGACACTGTAGTGGGAAGTCTGAGTTACATTTAAAGTCTGCTCATGTGGGTGGCACAATCAGTGCTGCAGGCCCACTAGCAGCATTTGATTTACAGGGCCTGGGCACACACAGTGCACTGTACTAGGATCCTAGTAGTAAGTCAAACAAGAAAATCATGGAAACACCAATCCATATTCATAATTTACTGTGAGAGCATATGCACTTTAGCACTGGTAAAGTACCCAAAGTCATAAAACCAACACAAACAGGGTTAAAAAACAGGAGGTCCAAAAGCAAAAAGTCTGGGGGTAAACCTGCTGGAAAAGCCAGGTCTAACGGATGTGAATTAGTACACTTAATTCAATCACTGTATGGGTTTCTATCAAACACATTACAACAATACAGAGAACATAGCATACATTTTCAAAGACTTCTGTGTAATTAATTCAAATAAGTGTAAAGGAAATTTAAACAAACTATAATGTAGACAAAAACACAATTACATTCATCAAAAAGACATGAAAGAACAAATCTCAGTTCACACATTTTTTAAAACCAAACAGGCACCCTGTACCTTGCAAAATTAGTGTGGACTCACTAATGGTAAATCGAAGCACCAGGGGCATTCATAAGACACTTTACTTTTCTGGGATGGTTCAAGGGACCAAATGTCAAGCTCATTTGAATGTGTATGTACGCAAAAGGTCTATCAAATCCAAACTACAAATAAGGGAAGGCCTCTCTGGTGGTTCTAAACTTGTCAATGCATTTCAAACCCCAATTCTATTTGGAGGTTCTCATCAGGACTTCGAACTGGGGATCACTGAAAAAAGAACAAAGGGAGAATCACCTAGCAAACTGTATGCTTAATTCAAAATGACAGACAAAATCAGAGCTCTCTACCCGCTACTTACTTCTTTGTCATAAACAGAGTTCACAGCAGCATTACTGCTTCAAAATGACAGTTGTGGATTGAAAGCATCAGCGCTATGGTATGTTATGAAAGTTCAAAAAGGAGGCATCCTATCAAGAGCTTCTCCTATTAGTCAATGTTCTCAGCATCATGGTTCAAGCTCCAAGTGCATCTTGGGACTCTTAGTTTTTTTGGAAAGAAGATCAAAGACCAAACGTCTAATAAATAGTTTATCACTGGGGTTATTTCATGACACGAACTCTTGATGATTGGTTTCTTTCAAGAGAAAAAAGGAATGAAAAATTCAAATCCTCCTTTTTAAAAAACATCCTCTGTAGGAACAGAAAATAAGCCAGACTTTCTAAAAGTGACATTTTCAGAATTGTGAGTTCAAATTTGACATAACCATTTAAAGTACAATTCTTTCGAGAGCAAAAATGACATTTCTACCTGTTCCCGGTCAAAAGTTAGCGCTTACTAAATGTAATAATGTAACCCAATGTTATCTTACGGGAGAGGTAGCCCTCACTGTAGTGAAAAACGAATTTAGGAGTTGTTACTACCAGGCAATATAAAACATAAAAGTTTATGTCCAACTTTAAATACAATGTGCCCTGCCCTACAGCCTGTTTACAGCTTACCAGAGTGGTGAATTATATTTATTAAAATGAGAGATTTAGGTTTATTTTACCAGGTTGAACTGGCAGTTTAAAATTGCCGACATCAGCAATTTCAGCCCTGAGACATGTTTTAAAGGGCAACATAAGTGGGTGGCACAAAAAGTGCTGTAGACCCACTAGTAGCATTTCATTTATAGGCTCTGGTACATGTAGTACCATTTTACAAGGGACTTTTAATTAAATTAAATGTGCCAACTGGATGTAAGCAAATTTAACCATGTTTAAAGGAGTGAGCACAAGCATTTGGCACTTGTTAGCAGTGATTAAGAGCACAGAGTCCTAATTCCAATAAAAACAAACCTGAGAAAATCAAGAGGGGTGATGGCAAACGTTTGAGGATGACCCTGCTGAGAGTGCCTACTCCATCACCCGCGCTCCATCATAGTCCGCTTAAAATCATCACTAGGCCCAGGTCCACCTCTTCCATAGACTATAATTGGTGTTAAGTGCTGTTTGCTGTTATTTTTACTTAAAATTATGAAAATTAATATCTCTGGTACCCTCATTACATTTGTCATTTTGGTGTAATTTTATTTATTAAAATGTACTCTGTTTTTCTTTTTTGGTTTTGATTTGTATTGTTTGGTCGTTTGTGTTAATTACTGTTTGAGTTCCCCAAAAATAGTTTACACAGTTCCTCTAAGTTAAGCTGCCTGCTTTGTGTCATATCTACCAGGGGGTTGACTTTGGATGAATGTAGTGATTTTAATGATTCACACGGACAAGGATTGTGGTTTTTATATAAGGTAGGTATCTCTTCTCAACTAATCCCCCTGTTCCTCACAGAGCACAAGTCCTGATAGAGTCCCCCCACACCCTGATGGGTTCACCAGCATGCTGGCAAGTTCTTTTCTTATCACCTTCTTCTCAACCTTTCTTCCCTGCAGACCGGCTTGAAAATGGATATGTGTAATTCTAAAACGCGAGAATCAGATTTCCAATCCACTGGGACCACATCACCCCTAACTGCCAGTTCCAGAGATCAGCCCACTTCTTGCACAGCATTCAGGAAAGAAAGGACCCTTTACAACTACAGCATATCTCTTGTGTGAGACGCACTACCTAGCTTATGGAATTTTCAATCAGCCCCTTGCTCTACCAAGAGAAATATAGGACATATTGTTGTAGTGGAGCTCTGGTTTGAAAGTTGGACAGCAGAGTAATTAATTGTCCCAGCAGGACAACTAAAGCATGAGTTGCATTAAGGCTGACTCAGACAAATATGGACAATTTTGTGAATCCATGACCAAACTATATAGACCAAAACTGACTCTTGATCTGAATTTGTTACCCAGGAGTGGTTACAAAAGGACATGTCACTAACTATTCTACTGAATGCATGTCAAAAGTTCTATTTTAGGTATACATTTTACCCAGAGAGCAAACCAGTTTAAACATGATAGATTTACGCCTCATCAAAAACGGGAACATTCCTTCTCGGAGTCACCCTTCTGTTACCAGACATAATTAATTTTGGTTCCTATCCGCAACTGTGCTCTCTGTACACATATTGCACAAAGAGTCAGACAAAATCCTTCCTTTTTCAGCCGGCGCATATTTGCACTCTTATGAACAAGTGTGCACGCATAACCTGTGCAGAGCATCTTACTTCCAAGCTGCAAGTTTGGTTCATGAGCACCAATGGGGCTTTTTACCAGAAAGATTCATCACTAATAATACAAACTTTTTAGTTCAGGCCATCGATTGTTTTTCAAATAGTAACACGAAAGCAGCAATTATTATGATTGACGCAGAAAAAGCCTTTGATCTGGTCAATTGGAATATTCTTTTTGCAGTATTAAAGAAATTCAATTTTCCCCTAGACGTCGTAGATTTACTTAAGAAATTATATGGTAAAGCCCAGGCCAAAATAATAATTAACTCGAATACTGCTGGTATAGATGAGATCCACAGAGGAACTCAACAAGGTTGCCCGATGTCACCCGTTTTATTTGCTTTATATATGGAGCCATTAGCAAATTTGATACGCCAAAACCACCTAATTAAGCCACCAATAGTAGGGGCACCCAAATTGAAATTATTTGCAGACGATCTAATCCTCTATCTCAAGGCAGAAACAACAAATATCAAACAAACATTCGACACAATTAAAACATTTTCCAACCTAGGAGGGTATAAAATCATAGATAGCAAATCCGAGATCCTAAAATGTAATTGCCATGATCAGATTCTACCCTAGGCTCTTCAGATCCAAGTGGCAACATATAACCCTGTTTAATACTTAGGTATCTGGGTCACACATGATTTTTCACAGCTTTTCCCACTTAATTATAATACAACACTTAATAAGGTAAGGAATATCCTAAATAGCTGGCATAACCTTCCCTTATCGATAATTGGAAGAGTCGCATTAATAAAAATGATGGTACTTCCACTATTTATTTTTATTTTCTCAAATGTCCTTATTAAGATTCCACATAACTACTTCCTAGAAATAAATCAATTAGTGCGGAAATTCATCTGGGCAGGGAAGAAATCACGCGTAAAATTGATAACATTACAATTGAGTCCTGGAGAAGGTGGTTTAGGGCTTCCTGACATTCAAAAATACTTCCAAGCCACCTTCTTGTTGTCGATATTGTGGATGTGCAACATCAGCCCACGATCATGGGCCCAATTTTTATTTTCACCAAATGCTTTTGGAAAAAAATATAGATCTAAAACCATTTATCAAAATACCCAAGCTACCTAAACGCTACAGATATAAGACGCCCCGTATAATTCATGATAGACTCAAACAATTGAAGGGAGAATATTGCTTTACACTTTTACACTTAGAAACTCAACTAATACACTGCAGGAAATTTGGAGTTACAATCGATACACCGACATTAAAAAGATGGGAAAGGTTGGGATCCTATCAAATAAAAGATCTAGTAATACAAGGCTAGATGAAGTCATGGGAACAAATCAGACAAGACAAAACAGACTGTCTCGACCCTAGTATTTTCCGACCTCCAAATCTCGAGTCTAGTGCAAAAGCTACTACTCCCGGAGGGCTCACTTCCCGCAACCGTTACCCATGCACTATATATCAAACAAATGACTGGAATAGGGAACTGGTATCATATTCTCCAGCAACAAATCTATGATCAAATAGTCCCGAGGGCTCTCTTAAAAATGCAGATGACCACAGGGTGTCATATAGAAGCAGCCCAATGGAAGGATTACAATAAATGGTCTATTAAGGCCATTCGCGGGTGAATTTTAAACGTATGGCACTCTTCTCCAAATGGCAACTGTACCACACTCCTGTGAAATTGTACAAAATATTCCCTGAAATATCACCAGGTTGCCCTAGATGTAATTATCAAGGAGGAGACTGGCTCCATATGTGCTTCTCTTGCCCTAAACGGACTGACTACTGGACTAGGATTTTTCAGTCGATTAGCCAGTAACTTAAACAGAACATAGACCCCAATCCTACAGCTATTTTATTCGGGATCCCGAATCCAACTTTAACGGTGCGATAAAAATTATTTGTTTTTAATGCTTCTTTAATAGCTCGATCTTTGATTTTATAAAACTGGAAATCATCAGAATCACCGAAATTTGCACAATAGGTTGTCAAAATGAGAAACACAAAGAAAGGGAAAACTATTTCCCCTTACAATAGGAGCTATCCAGAAATTTGTGCAAATATGAGGGGCAGACTAGAATCGAATATTTGTAGACACTACAATAAAAGCATAAAGTGAAGAAATGGATATGGATAGCTGGCAACAACTATAACTATTTATTATATATATCGATACGCTGAAGAATTTATTTATACATTATTATTTATCATATTTGAATCATGAATTGTCGTTATGGGTCTGTGATTGACTGATTGTATAAATAAAGCTTTAAAAAAAAAAAATCTTAATTCCAAGCTGCATTACAGACCTTATTTTAAAAGATAGGCATTGGTAGTTATAGCTCCAATCAATTCACCCTTAAGCTTATAGTAAAGGAGACTTAATTAGAGGGTTCATCCACTATAAAAATTGAAAAACAAGGTCGATACGCAAAAAAATCGAATCAGGTTGCAGAAGCTTCCTACGAATTTGTCTATGTGTGAGTTGGGTTTAGAGTTGTATGTGTTGATATGAGCCTGTTCATTATTGTTCTATAATTGAAATTTTGCTAGTGTTTGATTTGTGATGTCCTGTTCTTGTTACCTAACTATATACTGTGCATGGTCATGCAAATGAGTTTGTAATTGCAGCAGGTACCACCCCATTTGGATAGATGCAGACTGTCTATTCACTAATGTCAGCTATGTTTGCTGAATGATATCTTTTGTCCTCATCTGCATACTGACAACTTTTCTAATTCATGAGACACCAGGTGACTCGATGCATATTTTTCAATGTTGACAGTTGTGCTTGATCCGATGTTTTAATAATAGTAATACACAATGTAATCTTGTGTTTTTCTTGTCTATTTCAATCTACACGTATATTGTCACTGATGATACTCATCGAAATTAACTAGGTTAAATCCCAAAAATGGCTTGATTTTGTGTTCTACTTGGCACTGGGTGTAATACTGGATTCTTAGCCAAGTGACGGAATTGGAGTCTGTTGCTTGTTGTTGAAGTCATCAAAATTCCTTTCTATTAGAACCTGTACACCTGGAAGTCCTAAAATGCTGTGCTTGATAGCTTAATGAAGCAGTCACTCTAATCAAGAGAGAAGGAGTAAGTCAGTAGCTCAAATCAACATTTCCCTTGGTGAGACCTTCCAAACAACTACTTTAAGTCCAGAGCTGTTAATTTTTAATACTGTGCCTAAAAAACTGCAGTTACCAGAAGCAGACACCAACTTGTTATAAGAATGTTCTGTTCAGGGGGGGCGTGGCTTAGGCGCTGGTGAATATGGCCGCTCTGCCGTGGAGCTCCGGGATGACGTGAGGGGACGAGTTCTCCTCTGGCGGTGTTTACTGTTCCCGGGACCCTTCAGCCGCATATTCCTGCTCATGAAGCCCAGCGGCATGTTTTGAGCAGCTTTTCGTTATGTATGGTGAGCGTTCACATACTTTCCTCCTCACCGGACGGCCCGCACCGATATTCGCGGCCGCCATTTTGTTTCATTGCTGCCGACAGGACTTTCTGCACATGTTGTTTTAAGGCCAATTATGCATTTTTTACCGCTCAAGTTCCTCTGGGTCTCATTTTAATGAAATTCTCTGTCACATATGCCTTCTGCCCTCTGCTGACTAACAACCCTTGAGCATTCCTTCACAAAGTGTTTTTCCCATGTATGGTATATAGCGCTTAGCTTTTACTGAGGAAATACCCTACCAGAGAGAATTTTTTCTTCTCAGCCCCTGACAACTTTGGACAATAATACTTATCTCAAACAGCCTCTTTTGATATAAAGTGTTCCGGCTTGGTTTATCATATGGCAAAACCGCACTCCTCTCGTGGTGGTGTTGTTTCTGCTAACTCTTCTTCGTTGGAGGATTATAACCCCTTCAGTATTTTACAAGAAAACTTGGAAGAGCTAGATTCTGGCTCTACAGCCATCGGAGGTATGACGCCCACTGTGCCTCGCATTGCATCCAAACAAAACTTTAAAATACCCGCTGCCTCAACGTCCGTAACAGGCAAATGTGTCAAAAAATACCCACCTTCTCCTTCCAACTCTTCGACAGCACTCTCTATGGAATTGCTTTTGGAGAAAATACGTGCTCTCAAGCCTTATATGGAGGATACAAATACTCGTCTACAAAGTCTTGAGAACAAATGGTCTGACACGGATCAAAAAGTTACTCACCTGGAACAGCGAGTGGACTCTATTCAAAGTGTTACTACTCAAGTCCCTTATTTACAGTTGGAGATTTCACACCTTAAATAGCAACTGGAGAATTTGGAAAACCGTAATAGGCGCAATAACCTGCGCATTTATGGCCTTGCGGAAGGACTTGAAGGTACGGATCCCCTCTCCTTTTTCCAATCCTTCCTTCCAAATCTTCTGGGTCTTCCTGAGACTCCAAAATTGAATATTCAAAGAGCTCATCGCTTGGGGCCAAGCCCAAGATCATCATCTTCCTCAGCCAAACCAAGAGGCCTTATCTTGTATTTTTTAGAATACACTGACTTACTTAAAATTCTACAAGCTGCCAGACTTAAAGAGAAAATCTCATGGCAGGGTTGCAATCTGTTCTTCGCTCAGGATTATGCTAAGGCAACAGCAGATCGACGGAAGAAATTTTTGGACATGAGACCTGCTCTTAGAAACATGAATGCTAGATATGGTCTGTTCCATCCTTGCCTTATGAAAGTAACTTATAACAACAAAACCACAACCTATGAGGATCCTGCTCGCCTGCAACAGTTCTTGAATACCTGCAGAGAAGAGAACATGGAGATTCCTCGTTCATCGATGTTTTGATTGTTTTTCTTGTAATCTGTTGCATATCTGCATTTATGCATTTCATTCGTATTGATGTTTCGTTTTTATTGCCGTTTGCTATGTTTCTTATAATCAGTTCTTTCTTTCTTTAATGTCAGGTGCAGTTTAACGTGGTCCTCTGTTATTTGATCCCCTTTTTCCCGCCTGGAGGATGTCTCCCTTCCTCGTCTTTGTCTTGGAGCTTCCCACTGGATCGTACCGTCTTCCTCATGTGGTTCCACCACCCCCATGTTCATTATATGTTCGTGGTATGTCTTTTTGTTTTTGTTTTTCTATCATTCTTTTTTTGTTTTGACTTTTCTCCATTGTATTTCCATTATTCCTTCTTCCTTATTTGCTCTGTCTTCTCCTCTCTTTTGTTTTCACCTCTTTTCACACAGACTCTACGTTTTTCTTCTCATCCATTTTTTTTTCCTCTCTATTTCATTCGCTGGCTTTCTTCTTTTCTTCTTTTCTTTCATTATTTCTCATTTTTTTGTTTCACTATGATACTCTTTCCTACTTCGCACCTCTCCTCTGCATAATGCTTTTCTTCTTGGGTTCTTCTTATTGGACGCTTTATTTATGATGCATTATTGTATTTTACTATTTGTACTTCATATTAAGTTTTCTTCAACGTTTTATTTGTATAAATGTCGTTAAAGGTTATATCCTGGAATGTTAAAGGTTTGGGTTCCCCCATAAAACGTCAACAGGTTTTATCACATATTGCTGGATTAAAAGGTGATATCGTTTTATTACAAGAAATTCACATAACAAGTAAAGAAATTACCAAGCTTCAACGCCAATGGGTGGGTCACTTTTATGCATCACCGGGTTCAGGCAAACGTAATGGTGTAGCTATCCTCTGCCATAAGCGTTTAGATATTCAACTTATACATCAAGATGCTGATTCTGAAGGTAGATGGGTTTCAGTTTCGTTACTAGTTAATAAAATTCCTCTAACTATGTTTAATTTATATGCACCTACCGCTCCAGATAGGCTTTTTTGGCCTCAGATTTTATCTAAATTGATGTTATACACTGATGATTACTTAATATTCGGTGGAGATTGTAATATGGTTATGGACCCCTTCCTAGATAGGTGCTCCAAGTCTAAATTTATCCCTCTTCCATGCACACTCAATTTACGTCTACTATAACTCAGAGATCCCTTGTTGATTCTTGGAGACTATGTCACCCCACTCTCCAAGAATATACGTTCTTTTCGCCCGTTCACTCCTCACAATCCTGCAGTATAGATTATTTATTTATTTCGAAAGCCCTTACACAACATATTTCCCATTCAGACATAGGATCTATATTAATCTCAGACCATGCTCCTGTGACCTTGGATTTAGACTTACCTCCCCCCGTTGAAGGTACTAGGAGATGGAGATTTAATAATGCTCTTCTATTAGACCCTAACTTCACACCTGCTTTTCAGAAATTCGCAGGCACTTTCTTTTTAGAGAATGAATCCCTCATACCTCTCCTCCTCTTGTTTGGGAAACTTTCAAAGCTGCTTCTAGGGATTTCATTATTTCATTTGTGGCTCAAAATTGGAGAGCATCCATCCAAACCATACGTTCGCTTAATTCACGTATTAAACAATTAGAGCATTCTTAATACTCCACAAAAGCCCCCTCTGACTTGAATGAACTTATTAAAGCTAAATTTACTTTCAATAAACTTTCCACTGAATCTGCTAACTTATACTTACTTAAGTCTAGTGCGAAATAGTATAGCACTCAAAATAAGGCGGGTAAACTTCTTGCCAATTATCTCAAAATCAAAAAAGAATGTAACAAGTTTGAATCTATTTTAACTTCAGCTAATACTACAGTCCATAAGAATGAAGATATTCTTTTAGAATTTTCAAATTTTTATCAACAGCTTTATACTCCTGAATCTCCCTCTCAGCAGTCTGATATTACTCAATATCTATCCTCTATTTCTCCACCTTCATCTCTTAATGTAGATTTTTCTTCTTTGGAAGAGGATATTCAAACTACTGATATTCTTACTGCTATTCAAGCTATTAAGAAAGGAAAAGCTCCTGGCCCTGATGGCTTTACCATTGAATTCTACTCCCACTTTTCCCTACTCCTTCTCCCCAAATTACATCACCTATTTACACATTTTATTTCCACTCAAAAATCGGAATGATCCTTTCAAGAAGCGTTGATTTGTCTGCTCCCAAAAGAAGACAAATACCACACACTCTGTAAGAATTACAGACCCATTTCTTTAATTAATTTAGATTATAAAATATTTGCAAAAATCCTTGCCCTTCGTTTAGACTCTTTTTTACCTCAGTTGATTGGGAAGGAACAATGCGGTTTCATTAAAGGGCGTCATTTATCGGATAATACTAGATTGTGTTTTTAATGTCCTAAGTAAATCTAAATCGTATAACAAATCGTTAGCAGCAATATCATTGGATGCCGAGAAGGCTTTTGATAGGGTCAGTTGGTCCTTCATTTTTTCAACCCTTGTTTGGTTTGGTTTTGGCCCAATATTCATGAATTAAGTCTCTTTACTTTATTCCTCTCCCAGGTCCTTTATTCTAGCTAATGGTCTTGTATCCCCTTCTTTTCCTCTTCATCGAGGAGTTCGGCAAGGCTGTCCTTTATCTCCACTTTTATTTATCCTTTCCCTAGAGCCTTTTTTAATAAAAATTCGGTCGAACACAAACATTACTGGTTTCTCTTATGGAGTTAACCAGTTAAAAATCTCAGTATACGCAATTGACTTCTTATTATTTATTTCCAATCCACAATCCTCCTTACCAGCATTCTTATCAGAAGTAACTGAATTTGCTCTTGTTTCAGGTTATATGCTCAATGCCGACAAATGTGAGATCCTCCCACTGAACAAGCTCTGTTTTCATGCTGACTTCTTATCTTCTTCTTTTCATTGGAACCCAGTTAAAATAAAATATCTTGGAATTTGGTTTACTTCCTCTATTAAAGATACTGTTGCTTTAAACCTAAAAGAACTACAAACATCTTTAACCGCTTCCACTTCACGTTCGCATCCTTTATTTCTATCCTGGTGGGGTAGATTAGACTCTATAAAAATGATGCTTGTTCCAGTGATACTGTTCTACCTATCAAATATTCCCATTAATATTCCTAAGTCTTTCTATAAAACTATATATAGCATTCTTTCAAAATTTTTATGGCATAATAAACTCTCCTAGGATGTCTCTCAATAAACTTAAAAAGCCTAAACACATGGGTGGCGTTAACTTTCCGGATTTTTATTCTTATCACACCTCATTTTTTCTTAAACATTCCTCCTTTTTATTGTCTGAGAATGGGAATGAGTCTATTCTTTACCCATTGTGGGTAGACATTGAAAGAGCCTTTTTCATCCTTTTCCTTCGAAGAATATATTTCTCTTTCCCATGTTCCCTCATCATTGTCTCTCCCTATCCTTAAAAATGCTCGAAAACTTTTTCAACCTCTTTTATTATCTGTTTTAGATGAGCTTACACAATTTTTAAATTCATCAAGTTTGGTATAATAAACATATTAAACTTGGCAATAAGTACATTTTCTGGAAAGACTGGTTATCCTATGGACTCAAATGGACTCACCAACTTTTTCAAGATGGTAGTTGCATACCTTTCTCAGTATTACAATCCCATTTTTCCCTTCCTTCTTCATATCATTCTAAATATATATATCTTTAACAACAGTTGCCCAGACTTCTTACAATTCTTTAATCTCCTCTAATACTCCTACCCCCTCAATTCCTATTACCACATCTTTTTTAAGTAACTTTCCTTCGGCTTCTCTAATATACAAAAAGTTAATGGATTTTCCTCCTTCTAGCGATAAATCTGACGTGGAATGTAGTTGGGAATCCGATTTGGGTGAATCTTTTCCTATTCCAATGTGGAATAAAATCTGGGCTAAAATAAGGAGATCTTCTAGAGCAGCTAATACTACTCAAACTTTATTTTTTATTTATAATAGACTTCTAATCACTCCAGCTAAACTACATAAGATTGACCCTAACATCTCCTCTACCTGTTGGTCGTGTAGCTCTCCATTAGCAGATCTCAAACATATGCTTTTTGACTGCCCAGCAATACATATTTTCTGGACCAAAGTCTGGCGGCAGATTAATACCATCTGTCATTCCCATATTCCTTTTTCTTTTTTACATATTTTTCTAGGTAGCGTCTCTGAAGCTTGGTCCTCCTCTTCTACCAATTTTCAGATTATTGATTTACTCATAGCTGTCGCTTTTCAACAGATCACTAAGTCATGGAAAGATGCTTCTGTAGTATCTTTTCAAGCATGGTGGTATGACGTTTGCTATAATCATAGACTAGATAGAGCCTATGTACACCCAATCTCGCTTGCTATTAAACTATTAAAAGAGAGATACTTTGGATGCCCGCTACCGAATTCTTAAATGTTTCAGCTAAAAAGCTATCAGCACATAACCCCTGCATTGAAGAAGTACCCAAACCCCTTGAATTTACAATTATTACTGTGTTAATTAAGGTTTACCTTATAGTAATAGAATATTTCATTGTAAGTAGGAACTTCTCAGCTTAATTTGTTGCTTTTTCGCATATAATATTTGATATGGATGTTCCTACCCCCTCCCTCTTATTTTCTTTCCTTCTCTCCCCCTATTTTTTCTTTTCTTTACTTCCCTCTCCTTTTCCCTCTTATTTTTACAATATTATTCTATGTATATGTACAATCCTTTGTTTATTGCATTATGTCTTATTTTCGTAACAAATAAACTTCCTTTAAACTCAAAAATAAGAATGTTCTGTTCAGGACAGTATATGTCACAGAAGGCACCCTTGATTAAACATCACCATAGGGGATGGCAGCAACAGCAGGCCAATCTTAGCAGAGTTTCCTATGCACTCTGTTTTCAGCCATGAGTAAAGAAGCACAGCAAATTTGGTTACTGCACTGCATTGTGTGAATAATCTGTAAATCTTTGCCTTGGTGTGAAAATGCACCAAAATGCAGTGTTCAGCTGGACTTAACAATTTACTGAATAAGCTCTACAGGCATTGTACTCTAATAGTGCCTCAGCATCCACCAAAGAACAACTTATGACAAATGTATCATGATTCATTGAAGCCCGCTTTTCATACTGCGTCGAATGCCACATGTGAGGCACTTTCAATTAACCTACGCACCTCACAACACAGCACCTTCAAGGGGTTACTCCTCTATCGGCCTCCTGGCTCTAGGACAGGATTCCTAGATTTGCTGGGGGCACTGCTCGAAGATGGGCTATGCGCAGACTCCTTTACATTATTAGGGGATTTTAACTTTCATCTGGAGGATCAATCCAACCCAGACACTATTCTCCTGGAGCAAATAATGGAGGCAGGGGAATTGAAGCAACTGATCGGAGCACCCACACATGACAAGGGGCACACGTTGGATGGGATATTCTCCAACAACCCCTTACTTAAAGTTTTATCAATTCTCCCTTTGGTTTGGTCCGATCATTGTGCCATTCTTTTTAAGTTAAATGAGTGGCAAGACCACAAACTCAGTTCAGAGACCTCAGGTGCTATCGGAAAAAGAGCCTGGAAAACGTTAATTACACAGAATTAGGTGAGGCATTGAATAAAACCAAGCCAACTTTCTCTGCTGAGGTTGATGAAGCTTCCTCGGTATTTGTGAAGTGGTTGGAAGAAGCATGTGATAAAATTGCTCCTGTAAAATTATGGACCCCCAAAAGGGTTTCTCCATCTGCCCCCTGGTTCTGTGATGAACTAAAAATTTTAAAACAAGGTTGTAAGCGTTTGGAAAGGATATGGAGAAAAAGCTACCATAACGCAGACAAAGCTAGCTACAAGCTTAGCCTTAGACAATATAAGGCTAAGCTGCTGGAATTTAAAAGAAAGTACTTCACTGAACAAATCTCTCAGGCTGAATCCAACACCAAAGAGCTTTTCATAACTATCTCTAAACTAGTATCCCCTAAGACCCCCAAGAGCCAGAGTAGTCCAGAGTTCTGCGGAAAGTTGGCAAAATTTTTCCAGTATAAAGTGGAAACCATCTTTTCCTCATTTAGGCTAGCTCAGGGGGCATACTGATGTTGCCCCCAGTTTTGGAACAAAAAAACCAATACTAGCCAATTTCTCTTTGTTAGAGACATCAGATACCATCAAACTTCTGAGTTCTATTCGGTCTGGTGCCCCGTCAGATCCCTGCCCTGCATCAGCACTAAAGCAAATTCCAGAAGTTATAGGATCAACCCTTACACCACTGCTGAACAACATAATAACAACGGGCAAGTTTCCCAGCAATTGGAAAAAGGCCTCTATTCTTCCCCTTCTGAAAAAGCCTACTCTTGACCCTAGTGATACAAATAATTATAGGCCAATCTCAAGACTTCCGCTCCCCGCCAAGATTATTGAAAAGACCATGAACACTCAGCTTAGCACTTTTCTGCTAACTAATAACTTACTGGACACATCACAATATGGGTTCAGAGCAGAACATAGTACTGAGTTGGCCCTAATCAAATCTACAGAGGAGATTCGGGAAGCACTGGACGGAGGAGGGAAGGCAATTATGATAATGTTGGATCTGTCAGCTGCCTTCGACACGGTCCATCATGAAGTTTTGATGCACCGGTTGTCGGAGGTAGGAGTGCAAGGGACAGCCTGGAACCTCCTTAGATCTTTTCTTTCGGGCAGATCGCAAAGAGTGGAATTGGACAATCACAGCTCTAAACCTTTTTCACTCCCGTGTGGGGTGCCGCAGGGATCATCGTTGAGCCCGACCCTCTTCAACGTGTATGTGATTTCTCTTGCAAGCCTAATCAGATCTTTTGGTTTCAAAATCACTTCATGCAGATGACACACAGATAGTGTTGTCAATAAGAGAAGGGGAAGAGAAGGAAACGGGGGCTCGCTTCCACGACTGCATGAGGGCCATCTCCAGATTGGATGTCATCCAACTGCCTAAAACTAAATTCGAGCAAGACAGAAGTTGTCACATTCGGCAACAACCCCAATATGTGGACACCTGATTGGTGGCCAGCTGAGTTGGGCCCCTGTCCTATCCCCACATCGAAAGCAAAAAACTTAGGGGTGATTATGGATAATAGGCTTTCTTTCTGTGACAACATAAACTCGGTGGTGTCGGCCTGTTTCCGTATCCTGAGAACTATAAGGAAAATTAAGTTTTTCCTTCCTGATAACAGCCTTAGGACAGTGGTCACAGCCCTAGTCATGTCTAGAATCGACTATTGTAATAGCCTATACTTAAATGCTCAAAAACAGCATGTTAATAGGCTGCAAATTGTACAGAATGCCGCAGCCAGACTGATTACTAGTACCCCCAAATTTGCCTCGGTAAAGAACGAGTTGAGACAACTACATTGGCTCCCCGTGAAGTTAAGGGCACGTTTTAAGGCCCTCTGTTTAGCTTTTAAGGCCCTAAATGGAATTGGTCCTGACCATTTGAGATCAAAGTTCAGATGGTATGTTCCCGCTAGAAACCTTCGGTCCTTGGGAACTAAACAAGTTCTAGTTCCTCGGATCAAGAGAGCCAGCTGGGGGGGTAGAAGCTTCATTACTTGCACCTCTAAGGCATGGAATGAGCTCCCTTTCCACCTGAGGAACGCAGCGGATCTCCTTTCCTTTGAGGAAAGGGTTGAAAACCTGGCTTTTTTACAGTAATCTCTATTCTCAGTTGACCAGCAGGCATGCATCAGCGCCAGGACACCCTAGGGTAACCGTGCGCTATACAAGCTTAAATAACATAACATAACATAACATTTCTCAGGATCTTGATTCTTTTTTCATTCACTGGCAGTTGTTGTAATAGGTATTCATCAGCAAACAACCCAAGAGAAGGTTCAGTTTATTTAGGCTTTGTTGGTAGGGTGGATTACAGCTTGAATCATTTGGTGCAGTATGCATGGTACTCAGGTATAGGTATACCCTTAGCATTTAGGGTGTTGCACTAAGGAAAACAAAATAGTGATGTGTAGAATGCTTGAATTTATTTCAGCCACTGACACTTACTCGGTCTTGCATTCCAGTCCATCATTCTATGCCCACTATGCCACTTGTAACAGGACCCAGGCACATGTGGGCTCCTCTACTCAGAGTTTTAATTTTATTTGTGATCTGGAAGCTATCCAGTTTATTCAATTGGTCAAGGACCCCACACATGAGGCTGGGCCTCTTTTAGACCCAGTGTTCTCTAATTTACCAAATTTACAGGTTATTATGCCGATTCCGGTTTCATGGTCTGATAATTTTGCTACCCCCTTTATTGTGGCAGCACCTCGTGCTTTGCACAATGAGCAGGGCAAATCCGCTATTGGTAGACAGTGGTATAAACTGGGTGATACTGATTTTTGTAACTTATTACAAAATATTGTACCAAGGATTGACAATAATATCGAGGATGCAGTGCAGTATGTGAGCTCTTGGATAGTTTTGACATTGGAGTTTCTGATCGGGTGATTAGGCAGAGAAAGAAGCCATCCACCCCATGGTTTGACCAACACTTAATTGAACAAAAAGAATGTTGCAAAGTGATGTCATGTAATTGGAGAAAATCGTATGATAGTGCTGTAAAGCAGTCATAACCTCACAAAAGTTATGTATGCTATTGTGCTGGGTTTGATGAGGTATGGGGATAATCCCTCTCTAACTAAGATGTCTAACGGAAAATGCAATCTGCTGATGGACTAATTCATTAAGAAAGTAAAAGATATTTATTCCAGCTTCCTGGGGGAGAACATCAGCTGCAGTTTCTTACAGGTTGCTCATGTGGAAGTGGGTCACTTACAAACAGCTGCCTAATGGTGTTTGAGTTGCTGAATGTGGACTTGCTACAATCTGTTATGTCAAAGACCAAATCTGGATTTCCACAAGATCCTGCTAGGCCAGACATTTTTTAAAAGAGCATTAGTCACCACTAAAGTGCAGACGGCTTGCAAACAGGCGAACGTAATCGCCCCCTTAAAGAAATCCAACTTACAACAAGTCCTGTTCGATAACTCCCGGCCTATTTCCGATTCACCATTTTTGGCCAAAGTAGTGGAAACACATGTAAATAATCTTTTGGTGAGATTTCTAGAAGATCACCACTTTCTGGATGCATCTCCAAACAGCTTTAGGCCAGTTCACAGTACAGAATCTGGCTTGCTCAAGGGGTGGTTAGACAGAATATCGGAAACAGAAATATCTTGGGACAAAATATCATGTCAAGAATATCAAGGACAAAATATTGTGAAGGTAGGTTTCTATAGGTAAGCAAAGTTTTAATATATATAACTCTACATATATGCACCTTGAGGAGATATATATCTTCAAGATAGATAGATGTGGATCTAAGAATAGTAAATCTGTGTTACCTATTTCAACTTACCTTCTCGATATTTTGGTCCTCGATATTTTTGACATGATTTTCTGTCCATTTAATATTCGTTTCCGATATTCTGGCAATGATCTGCTCAAGGTGACTGAAGAATTCAGGCAACTAGTGGATGATGGAGGCTGGGCTGCACTAATTTTATTAAATCTTAGCACTGCCTTCTACAATGCCACTCATGAGGTGCTCCTGGACAAACTGTATGGTATCAGGGTACTTGGTAAGGCTTTGGCCTGGTTTAATCACTTCCCAAATGATCGTTCCTTTCAGGTGATTTCTCCACCTTTCACCTCCCATCAATGGCAACTGGAGTTCCTCAAGGCTCTGCTTTTAGTCCTACCCTTTTTTAAATTTATGTTAGGCCACTGGCAAAAATGGTGAGATCTTTTGGGTTATGATTAGTATCTTATGCTGATGGCACCCAGCTTATAATATATTTGCCTGCTGAGGAAGAGAAAGGCCCAGCTACTTTCTGGAGCGGCATTTCTGCTGTGGTGGGATGGAGGCATGCAAACTGCTTGAAGCTTACTGCCAATAAAATGGAAATTCTGGTGTTAGGAAAAAACTCTTCAGAATAGGGTGTACATAGGTGGCCTAAAATACGGGCCAACCCCTTGAACCTAACCTAAATTCACAGTAAAAAACCTGGGAGCTTGGGTGGATAACAAGCTTTTTTTCGAATTGAAAGAGATACTTTATTTCGGCCTGATAAGGCCATAAAAGCACAGGTAAAACATGTAAAAATACAGTACAATCGATACAACTATTTCAGTATAAAAATTATGCGTACAAGTTAAAAAGTTTAATCATTAAAAAGGTTAAAAGGTATAGTGAATATCTTAAAAAGGCTCGGAGTATCTCAGACATGTAATGCAAGTTCATGTGTTAAAAGGCGGAGTTAAGAAGCAGAGTCCCAGGTCATGATGGAGACATAAAGTGGGTAGTTTGGGCTTGCTCTTTCTTCAAAACTGCTCGACGTACACACCACATTGAAAACAAATAACGAGACACTGAGAAAACAATTGGCATACTGCTATCATATTTTAGGATCCTATAGGAGCGATGTCTTATTACCTTATATGTTGGGCAAAAGAACAGTACATGTAGGTCTGTCTCCGTACAATTTTTACAAGTCGGACAATCTTTAGTGGAACTGCCCCCCCACTTGTGAATAGCAGCACATAAGGGAAGTGCTCCATGCCTAAACTGCAAATAAAGTTTTTGGGCAAGAGTAGGCTGTATGTTATCTATGCTAGATTCTAAACTATAATGCAGTTTGACTTCCAGAAAGGAAATTGTAAGTGTGCCTGACCTGGGGCCCCTCAGTAGTAGATTAAGATTGTAGTCCTTGAAATTCTTAATCAAAGCCTTCCTAGGTGTTAACGGGCATCTATCTTCAGCACTGTCCCACAAATCCCCCATTCCAATGGATAACAAGGAGTTCTTAATATAAGTGAGCCAAGAAATTTTACTTGCACCATTGAGGTTTGCCACTTCCCTCAGTTCCTCTCTATACATAGATAATTCTGGGGTGCTCCATAAGCGGCGCCAGTATAGCAGAGGTCTGAGGGCAACCTCCAGTGCCAAAGGGCTAACTCCAAGATCCATTCGGAGCGGGGTTAGTGGTGTACTTTTTGGAAGTCCCAAAAGTTGTCTGAGAAATGAGTTTTCAGTCTTAACAAGTTGTTCGGGTGACCGATGACCCCATAATTCTGCCCCATAAAGGGCAGCTCCTCTGGCTTGCGCCTTATATATTTCCAGCACAGGCCCCAGGAACTTGTGTACACACTTCCTCTGATGTTGCGCTAGCCCCCCTGTTGTTTGAGCCAGTTTAAGACAAGCCTTCTTGATTTGAGCGCCCCACTCCATTTTCTCATTAAGGGACAAGCCCAGATACTCACATACAGGGACTTTCTCTAGATATTCCCCAGCTAATTGTGGACTGGGTCGTGTTGAACGCCCTGCACTGAAAACCATGTATTTTGTTTTCTGGGTATTAATTTCCAAGCCCCTATTCTTGCAAAATAAGTAGAAGATGTCTAAAACCCTTTGTATGCCCATCGGTGAACTCGACAGCAGGAGGGTATCATCTGCAAACATCAAGGCAGGTACCTTGCGGCCCGCTAACTTGGGAGCATCTATGTCCCCTCCTGCTGTCAGGGCTCCTACTAAGCCATTGATGAAGATACAAAAGAGGGTCAGAGCCAAAACACACCCTTGCCGTACACCTCTCTCTATAGGTATACGATCGGTGAGGTCCCCGTTTTTCCCGTATCTGATTTGAGCGAAATTATGGTCATGTAATCTTTTCAGGATGTGGCATAAGTACGGGGGCACTCCCATGTCTAATAAAATAGCCCATAGTTTCTCCCTGGGAACTAAATCGAAAGCCGATTTTAAGTCCACAAAGATCATGTAGAGACTGCCACCCTCCAGGATTACTGATTTCCAGTGCAATAGTTGTAACCTGAAGACTTGATCAATTGTGGACATTTTTGTTCTGAAACCGGCCTGGTAAGGACTGAGAATGGAAAATTCTTCCATCCAGTTCTGTAATCGGTCCAGAAGCACTCGAGCAAAGATTTTTTGTGCAACATCAATAAGGCTAATGGGCCGATAATTCGCAGGATGGAGGGGTGAACCCTTCTTAAAGATCAGAATAATTCCCCCCCTAACCATGTTATAGGAATCTCCATTCCCTGAAGAATAACTTTGTATACGCTCCATAAGTACGGAGCCCAAATGCTAGCTTCAGTACGATAAAGATCTCCAGGGATCTTATCTAAACCCGGAGCCTTTGCGGGTATTACTCGGACAATTGCAGCCGTTACCTCTTTTAGGGAAATTACGTGGTTGTCCAGACAGGCTGGATGTGGCTGGGGGCAATAAGTTGCTATTTGCCCTGGATCGCCCTCCACCTTAGAATAGAGTGACTGGAAGTGAGCCCTCCAAACCTCGGCCCCTAAAATCGGTTCGAATGCTTGTCTGCCCTCTTTGGAGTCTGTGCTTATTATTTTCCAGAAAGTCCTCCTGTCCCTACTGTTTAGGGCATGCCTCAGACTCTCCCACCTCTCTTCTTCCCAGTCTTTTTTGGCTAGCTTAATTGTATTTTTGTAAGATAGCCTATTAGCCTTTATTACCAGCTTGTCATTAGACTTTATAGCTGAGAGCAGGGTTTTCTTAGCCTTTCGGCAATTGCCATTATACCAGGGGTGTCTGGGTGCACTGCCTTCCTTTGATCGTGATACATACGAAAAGCTATCAGGCAAGGCCGCCATTAGGCCTTGGTGGTTTTCTGCAATTTCACGGAGTGGACGAGTAGAATCTCCAAGCTCACTCAATTGATTTGCAACCTCCAGATATGGTATGATTATTTGATAAAGCGACGCCAGTCTATCTTGAGATTCGCATAGGGTACCCCATCTTACTCTCCTCCTACAACCAGTTAGGGTAGGCCCTATTGTTTTCAGAAGTTGGCCTCTTAGGACATCCCCGGTGTTTGGAGAGTCCAATTCTAAAATCAAGGCATTATGATCACTGTCATATCTGGGGGCAATCTTAAAATCAATCATCCGATGCCAAAGTTTTAATATATATAACTCTACATATATGCACCTTGAGGAGATATATATCTTCAAGATACATAGATGTGGATCTAAGAATAGTAAATCTGTGTTACCTATTTCAACTTACCTTCTCGATATTTTGGTCCTCGATATTTTTGACATGATTTCTGTCCATTTAATATTCGTTTCCGATATTCTGGCAATGATCTGCTCAAGGTGACTGAAGAATTCAGCCAACTAGTGGATGATGGAGGCTGGGCTGCACTAATTTTATTAAATCTTAGCACTGCCTTCTACAATGCACTGCCTTCTACAATGCCACTCATGAGGTGCTCCTGGACAGACTGTATGGTATCAGGGTACTTGGTAAGGCTTTTGCCTGGTTTAATTACTTCCTAAATGATCGTTCCTTTCAGGTGATTTCTCCACCTTTCACCTCCCCTCAATGGCAACTGGAGTTCCCCAAGGCTCTGCTTTTAGTCGTACCCTTTTTAAAATTTATGTTAGGCCACTGGCAAAAATGGTGAGATCTTTTGGGTTATGATTAGTATCTTATGCTGATGGCACCCAGCTTATAATATATTTGTCTGCTGAGGAAGAGAAAGGCCCAGCTACTTTCTGGAGCGGCATTTCTGCTGTGGTGGGATGGAGGCATGCAAACTGCTTGAAGCTTACTGCCAATAAAATGGAAATTCTGGTGTTAGGAAAAACCTCTTCAGAATAGGGTGTACATAGGTGGCCTAAAATGCTGGGCCAACCCCTTGAACCTAACCTAAATTCACAGTAAAAAACCTGGGAGCTTGGGTGGATAACAAGCTTTTTTTCGAATTACAAACTAAAACCGTGACATCCTGTTATTTTGGCTTATTAAGAAGCTTGAGAAAGATATTGGGCCTCTTTAGCCCATCGGTGCAAAAGATGATCATTCAGTTGATGATCATCTCTCGACTGTATTATTGCAATGTTTTGTATCTGGGCACTACTGGCTGTGTAAAAAAAAAGAGAACGCAGATCTTCCATAAGGTGGCAGCCAGACTGCTATGCCAGATACCGAGAACTTGTTCAGTGTCTCAGCAACTCCACACTTTACACTGGCTCCCAGTGGAGAAGCAAATTCTATTCAAGGTGCTATTCATGGCCCACTGAATCTTCATTAAAACAGCTTCACCTAGCTTGTTTCTATTGCCTCATCTCTACCTCCTGACTAGAGTGTTACTTTCTGCAGATCTCAGACCAGCTGCAATTCCACGCTTAAAGCTGGTTAGACAAGGAGGTAGGCTTCCCATTATCTTGGGAATATATCTGATCATTTCAGGTTTAGTAAACAGCTAAAGACCTGGCTGTTTTAGACAGGAGAACCTGCTTCTTCACTGATGCATCAGGCACTGTGAAGCCTTTATCTGGGCAACTGTGCACTGTATAAATGCTCATAAGATAACATGCCAATGGAAACTGAAAAGCCAGGGCACCTCTGAATGGGAGCAAAAGCAACCCTATAATGATTTTGGGTTACTTGAGCTTTGCCAATAGGGTGTAGCTTGACACCTATGGCACAGTAGGCACAGGATCCATATCTGGGTGCACCGGTTGCACGTTTGCAACTAGTTCATTAGGGCCTCAGGGCGGAGCCTATCCTTTTTATCAGCAATTAAGTAAGCTGAAGGCCTGAATTGTATTTGCATTTGAGATTTGTTACGCACACTTTCAAAAGGGGGTCTCTTGGCAGAAAGAAAAAATAATCAATGATATAACCAAGTTTTGAAGGCTTTTACAAACCTGAGAATGATTTGTTACATATTGTAGTATGACCATCTATTTAAATACTTCCACTTTGCTGAAGGCACTGGCTGTGTTCCCCCTACCATGCTGGGAAAGGCCCATAGTCCTTCCTCCACCCCTCACTGACCGACCTCAACAGGCAGTCTGTCAGGGTCAACTAATGTAAGCACCATAGTTGAAGCAGCCACAGGCACACTTGGGGGCATATTATCAAGAACGGCGTTAAAATTATCGCCGCTTTAGCGGCCAAAAACTGCTGCTAAAGCGGCGATAATGGGCTTGATAATATGCCCTTGAGAATTCCAATAGAAGCCCATGTTGACACCAGAACATGGGCTTCTATCTGGAATTCTCAAGGGCATATTATCAAGCCCATTATCGCCGCTTTAGCGGCAGCTTTCCGCCGCTAAAGCGGCAATAATGTTTAACGCCGTTCTTGATAATATGCCCCTTGGCTCTTTCTTTCCTTTCCTCTGGCCTCTTCCCCTAATGGTGTGCAGTTCGTTATGCAGAAGCTCACATTCTCCTCTCCAGGTCCTGCTTCTTTCTCTAAAATCCAAGAAGGCTGTGGGGCACTGTACCAGGTGAATCAGTCCCCGTCATAACTTCACTCTAGGAGAACCAACTTACACAATTCTTCAGAGTAGGATGCAGATGGCCAGATGTGGGATAGGTAAGTAAAAACGATGGGGGAGAGGAAATTGAGTTAGCCTATGGCATGTTTCCCTGTGTATGTGTGTATGTTAGAAGGATAGAGATAGAAATAGATAGAAGAGAAGGAAATTCAAAGAGAAAGAAGAGTGAAGTAAAGGGTCAAAGTCAGAAATAATGGTATAAACCGATAGAGAGACAGAGATGAGATATACTGAGAAAATAAAAGAGAGATATAGACAGACAGAGAGAAAGAGAATGGATGTGTGTGAATCACCCTTCTTGCTTTAGAGTTATGGTGGGAATTCATGAGGTTATATTGGCCACAACTTGCATATTGTTACCTTTCCTAGCTTATTGTTTCCATATCTACCATGCTGGTGGCCGGCCATTTACTGCATTTTGTGGACATACCTAGCAAGGGTGTGGGTATCATTAGCAAGATGATGAGCTTTCCAAACATATTATGGACATCACTAGCATGATGGTACTAATTTCTGACATTATGTTGGTCATCTCTGACATTTAATCGTCATTACTAGAAAGTAATGGTCTTACTTGGCAAATGAAGGCGAAACCCTGGCATGATAGTAGTTATACTTGAAGAGTGGTGATCACCCTTGACATTAAAGTTTTGAAAGAAGTTCTTGTATTTCTCATGCTGTGATTATGTGAACTGTCTGCATAAACTAGCGTTTTTAACCACGTTTTGATGGTTGTGGATATATGAAAACATTAGTACAATTTTTATACATTTTGGGGGGCGGGAGCATCCTAAACAATCAGTCTGGTCAGGTTTGCTCGGTTGACCATGAATTATTGGAAGTTTTAATATTTCATTGCAGAACACATGATAACCATGGCAAGGTAAAGACATACCGATCACACAGATACTTCCTTGATCATCATAAGAAGTGATAACTTTTCTCTCCGATGTCCACTACTTACCATTATGCCTCTGAAAGTGGATAAGGGCAGGGAAGTATGAGAGAGAAGGGAATGTTTCCCTGCAC
This sequence comes from Calotriton arnoldi, assembly GCA_963921515.1. Classification (NCBI taxonomy): domain Eukaryota; kingdom Metazoa; phylum Chordata; class Amphibia; order Caudata; family Salamandridae; genus Calotriton; species Calotriton arnoldi. The sequence goes on along the minus strand of CAWUFW010000089.1, from coordinate 3,374,255 downwards.
AATGGCATCCTCCCCCCTTCATCACTGTGACTGAGATGAGTCTGAAAACTCCTGATTTAAAGGAATGTACAGCTTTTAACTTTAAATATAGCAGCATGTTTGCTATAGCTAGAGTAAAAAACTGAAAACATAACACCACGCAAAAAAACAACAAAGCAAAAACATAAGACGTCACAACACAAACCAACAGTTAAAGAGAATGCAATACAAAAAATACAGTATAATACAACAACACAAAGCAATAATGCAGCACAACAACACAACAAAACAAAAAAACAACACGTTACCCACACCACAAAATGCAACATAAAAATGCACAAACATCCCAATCACATATTACCAGCTCCACAAATCTGCTTTCATGATACGACGATAAAAGGTATTTGCACCAAACCCTTCCTCTCCACCAGTGACCTGCATTAGTGGCAGTCAAAAATGTATTTTATAGTCTGGCCTATAGAGTTTTTCTCTGCTGCCTAGTCTTGAACAAATAATACAGATATAGTCGTGGTCACTAGATGGCCCAGCCTGCTTATTTGTTTCAAAGTCAGGTGTGAAGTATAAGGAGTCCCTAGCAGCTCAGCTTTACATCGACGTGCCAGGAAGAGATGGTGCACTTTGTCATTCATTCCTTCCTAAAAATCACTTTACTAGGAAGTAGTAAAACCACCGCAAACGTGACACCATGTTCAGACTAAGCAGAAGTATTTTTAGCCCCCTTCACATAATTTTCTTCAAGATAGCACATGGAGCAGGGAGGCTATCCTGTGGAGTCATAACAGCATTCCGGAGTAAAAGGATAGGGGCATGGCAGATAAGCAATACAGAGAGCCACTGGCTATGTACCAGAATAAAATACCATTTAGGCATCAATATCAATAAACGCTGTTTAAAAATATTTCTTAATACTGTAATACTTCCTATAGATGTACATTGTAGCTTACCTGTGAGCAGGGATCATAGATTTCAATATTCATCTGCCTGCCATCCAGACTCAGCCGTTTAGTGTACACACATTCTGCAAAACAATGCATATGATTTAGATGCCAAGAATTGATATTTGTACGGACAAATGTAGCAATTCTGGTACGACAAGGTATATATCTTTGGTAAAAAACATTAAGGGGCATATTATCAAGAACGGCGTTAAAATTATCGCCGCTAAGCGGCAGAAAACTGCTGCTAAAGCGGCGATAATAGGCTTGATAATATGCCCTTGAGAATTCCAATAGAAGCCCATGTTGACACCAGAACATGGGCTTCTATTGGAATTCGCAAGGGCATATTATCAAGCCCATTATCGACGCTTTAGCGGCAGTTTTCTGCCGCTAAAGCGGCGATAATTTTAACGCCGTTTCTTGATAATATGCCCCTCAGTTGTTATTTCACCTCTCACTGAGCTACCGATACTGGGGTTACACGTAACGCCAAGGATGTAGAAAGGCCTGTGCCAATTGGGGGTTTTGGGTCCTGCAGGCCCTTCTCGTCTCCCTACTACCTCTGTCCACCTTGCCCATCGCCGCTCTGGTCCCACAGACTAGCCACCCCACCCATCCCTAGTTGCACGTCCTTCCCATTGCTTTTCACCTTCCTATTGTTCTTTGACGGACTGTCTTGGCTTTTGGTTGTGCTTTTGTCGTTTGACACGGAGGTCATCCGTGGTTATACTTTGTGCCGTTTCTCTTTCCTTCAATAAAGACAGTTGATAAAAAAAAAAAAAAGAAATTAAGAACGTCCTGTGCATCACAAGTTGGACCTTGAAGATCATCAAAGAAATGAGGAATTACCAGTGGCATATTTAATTCTGAATCTAATTTTCACGGGAGTTCCCAATTTTGGCTCAGATTTGGCCCAAGCTTTTTGCTGTTACCAGCAGATGAAATCTCAGTATGAAAGCAAATAACTCAAAATTCCAATTGGGCCAATAGCTTGTGTTTCTGGCCCCATCACAATTAAGTCGCCACTCTAATGAGGACCTAAAAGCATAGGCCAAAGGAGGGTGTACACTGGTTATTCCTAGTTTGTTCATTTCAATGTACTGCGAGGCAATTGTTTGGATACACTGATGTCGCTGAGTTGAGAATATTGGCTTCTGCCCCTAAAATTCCCACCACTTATAGCACTCAGTCAGGCCACGTCACAGAAGTGCAAAGATCCTTGGTCAAATTTGGACCCACTGAATTTGTTGGAAATGAGTGAACTGCATCACAGGGACTTTGAGTCCCCAGTTTATGCTGAAGGATATCAATGGCATTCTCGTGTTTATTCAAAGTCATTCCATTTGTGGGATTTCATGCTAAATTTTTTTGAAACATATTGCAACATTCCATTTCTAGTTTCCACATTGGGGGTCATGCAGAGCATGGCAGAGTGAAAGCACTGCTGTAAATTGGTGGTGCTTTTACCTTGGCAAACCTGCTGATCCAACATTCTATTTAGAGTCATGGAAAATGCTGGGTTTCTGACCCAGAAGCCTCATTTAGCTCTGCTGTGGGATGGATTTCGACAGACTACGACGAGGGGAAATTAATTATTTATTTAATTTTCCCTCCTGGTCCTCTGTCGTCTGTCGAATCCCCCCCCAACCCGGCCCCACCGCTCTTATCTGCACGGTCCACTCCTGGCTGCCAGTAACCCTTGAATTAATGGCCCGTCTACCATAGGCCCGTTAGGTCACAGTGACAGGTGCCCCAGCCTGCTTTTGGTTGTATGCTCATCACTAGGGGGCACATGCATCAACATCAGAATTTGCGATTACCAAATAGCGATTTTTAAGGAATCGCTATTTGGTATTCACAAATGCCTATGCATGTAGGAATCGCAATAAAAATTGTGATTCCTTGACATTAGCTAATAGCGATTCTGAAATTAAGAATTGCTATTAGCTAATGTGACTCCATTAATTTCTATGGGCCTAAAGGCCCATAGGAATGAATGGCAATGCATTCACAAATTGCGATTACCAAACTGGTAATTGCTAAGCGCAAATGCAAATCCAAGGGTGCCCGGGCCCTATGGCCCCCCTGAAGCACCCCCCCCCAAAAAAAAGGTAAGTGTGCACATGTGAAGCACACACATGGCCTAAGGGCATGTGTGCGCTACATGGCACTTTGAAAAATTCATTTTTGTGCATTTTTCAAAGCATGCACAAATTATCATTAACTTGAAGTTGATGGTAATTAGCGTTTCCTAAATGCACAGTTCGCATTTAGGAAAGGCTACATGCATCGGCATTAGGGAATCACAAATTGTGATTCCCTAAATGCATTTGCAATTTAGGTAATCGCAAATAATTGCAATTACCTGAATTGAGGATGTCAAGCCTCTGATGCATTGGAAAAGGCCTTCTTCCATTCGCAAACGGGCCGATTCTGCGAACGGAAAAAGGCTTGATGCATGTGCCCCTAGATTTTTCTGTCCTGGATCACCATGTGATGCCGCACCAGCTGTTGCGCCAAAAGATTTAGAGATCCTCAATCAGGTAGCCTTGGATTGCTAAAGAAGGCGGGTGTTCCGCTTCTAGGTGGAGTGGGGGCCTTTATCTCAGTGTACCTTGTGGGAAGGCAGGACACCCACTAAAGTCTAAATTGCCCCGTTGAGAATCCTGTCAAAAAATCTCTTTTGCTCAAATGAAGGAAATCTAACCTCTGAGGCTGCAACAGAGAATTTATTTCGGGGGAGAAGCAGCTATTTTGACTTGGAAAGCAAAAATTGGACTTTGGAGGAGAAAGACACAGCTGTAAGAAGATGTATAAGGTACAGCATCCTAGATCTTTGTATTGAGATTGTGCTGAAAATCATTCACAGATTTTCAAACTCTGAAAATGGGCTCTGAGGGAGATCCCTAAATTGATCTTTTTTCTGGACTTTGACTATTTTTAAAACGAGTGATACCATAGTCTCATCAGAAAAAATTTATAGTGATGCACTATATGTGGGTGGGGAATGCTGTTAAGGTACGGAGCCTAGCAGGCATTTATTTGCATTACTGAGAAGTATCTTGTTTTATTATCTTTTCTAAACAGGAGGAAATAATGTTATATTATGCAAAATCCTTAGGATTGGAAGAAGATAACATTCACTAATACATTTCACATTAATGGTCTGCCACAAAAAGGGACATCTGAGGTATCTGTTGCAGATTTAACAGACTGATATGCAGATTGTTAAGAGACCCTCATATTCTAGCTCACTAAATGTCCAGGGGACTGAAAACACAACCAGTAAAAACATTAATTATAGTTTGAGGCATTACTTTGTTAGCCAATGATAAAACTTTTTATTCCTGTTTTATAAATAGGGCTACTGGAATAAATAATGTCCACAGTCACAGCACTTTTGCTTGATTGTGATTTGTCCCACTTGCTATGTAAAAAACCTTCCACGAAATAATTTGAGGATTAAAAAGAAATCTTCCTCTAATAGACAAAAAAATTACAAAATGCAAGATAGCTCTCAAAAGTTAGCCTGTTTCCGTGCACCTTTTAGAAGCCGTACTCTGGAATAAAAGAGCTCAGAACTTCGGCTAAAAGCTTATTCCCAGTGGGCGTCCTCTAGGTTTAGAACAATCACAATGTTTAGAATTCCTTTTTAGGTCTGATGTTTTGAGTGTATTTAGAAACAAAAATTCACGAAAATAGCTTACTAGAACCCAGATGGAGACACGTCTACCATCTGGGGTGTGATTTGTGAAGACATGCAGTGGCGGCTCGCAGAGGGAGTGCTGCGGGGCGGTGAGGCGGGACGGGGGAGGGGCAGGGTGAGGGGGTAGTGGATTCGGACATACGACGGCCAGGAGTAAAGTAAGTAAGTAAATGAATAAAACTATTTACCTTGCGCTTGCTGCATTGCCGAGTTGGCGATGCAGCGAGCGCAAGGTAAATAGTTTTATTTATTTATTTACTTACTTTACTCCTGGACGTCGTATGTCCGACTCCACTACCCCCCACCCTGCCCCTTCCCCCCCCCGCCCCGCAGCACTCCCTCTGCGAGCCGGCACTGAAGACATGTCTAGGGGATAGTATGACAGGGCAACATCTGTCCGCGAAGATTTCTTGTCCTGAATTTCTTGTCATTGTTTTCAAGATAAGTAAGGACATTACATTGGGGCACAGTATGAGATCCGATGATGTGGAAACTCAGATTAAGGACATCAACATTTTCCCTGCCTCTTATCCATTTACCGTGTCAGTGATTTCCTCAAATTGCTGCATCAGTAAAACTAAGGAATTTTAGCTGAATTTTTCAAACAAATAACCAAACTTCAGACTAGGGCCGGCTGCTGGGAAGTACGCCCAGGTGAAGTTTTAATTTTTCTGGCAAAATGTACAAAATGTCTCAAAATATCATATTATGAGATTTTGTGCAATTTTCATCCAAAACAGATGGATTTACGCAGCAAAAGTCTCACCTAGAGACATTTTCCGCTCCAACTACTCTCTTTCCAATATCTCACATGACTTTTTTCGTGAATTACGACCTCATGCACAAACGTCATGCGAGATATCGCTACACCACATTACGGACTACATGCATAACTTTGTATAACCACAAACCAAATTTGTGATATGATCTCGAGGACCACCCTCCCCGCCCCACCCCCCGCCAAAGCCGCAGGGATCAGATTTCTAGCCCCATGGTGCAAAGACTTTGTCTATGCACCAATATAAACTAGAAATCCAGTTGGACTCCAACCCATACACCATCACCTGAGCACTACTTTGCAGAAAGTGTTTACTTTTAACGATCAGTGCCACAGATGAGTTCACGAACATAGTGGAACTTCAAACCCTTCTTCGTAAATGAATAAAGCACTCAAAATTACACTGAGAAACAGGACATGCACTGTAACATGTTTACTTTAAAATCTTAATCTAGTTCATAAAGTATGAATGGTAACCAGACAATACAAAAATGAATGCAACAAAACGAGCCTTGTTCAGAAAACAGCATGAACATTTCTAACAAAAGTATTGAGTTCTTATCCTAACACCCTCAAGCTATTTTCTAAGAGCTATGCTAATTTTAGCTAAAGCAGTAAATGGCAAGCCTGTGTTCGATTTTCTCACGATGGATCACATAGCATACCTGCGTTTCCTTTATGGAATAGATAATTATCTGTTCTCTATCATAGCTTGTTCGTGGCTGGAATATGAACAGCAACAGGCTCAAGGTCACTTCTTCTCACTGCCCCCGATGTCGCTTCAAACTGAGGCTGGTTGGCACTGCAAACCAGCGTGACCTCTGGCATGATAGTCCTAGTGTGTAGTCCTTCTCTGACTATTGTCAGATTCCTGAGTTTTTGTAGTATCTGTCCACCGATTTTATCTTATATTATGAAAAGAATGTGGAGCTTGCAGACACTAAAGCATTAATAAGTCCAAACATTCAAAGTGACAAATGCCTCATCTCCATTATCATACTGATTATAGGTGACAAGCATTATAAACAATAAAAACATGTCATCCTAGATAGTAAACGGAAATAATATAAACATGTCTTGAAAACGTCATACTTTCTACGAGAAAGAAGACCCTGAGGATAAGCATAGAATAGACTTAATAGAGTCTGATAAAACCAAATGTTGGAAATAGAAGAGCAAAAACACGAACTGCCACGACATTCTCCACTACCCCATCATTAATAATTGATTCTCCCTTAGTACAGACACAGCTCTTTCATCCTGCTCAAGGCAGACACACCGGGTATTCATGTTCATAGATGCTGAAACCACCAAGCAGGCACACACACACTCTGATTGGTTCCCTTGGTGGCAACAACATTTGGAACCTACATTTATTTTTTGTCCATTTCTAAATTCATTTGCCACTATTCTTTGCTTCTCTCATCTCTTTGTCTCGTAGGACAGTGATTTCCTCTTCCAGTACTTACAGCTTCAAGCCCAGGCTCCCATTTTGGGAACAATGGTTCATTCATCTCTTTGTGCAGTTATCTCTATTTTTGATTCTCATTAATTCTACTCACTGCATCACTGTCTCTTGCCAAAGAAGGTTGAGCAATGTCTGAACTCACCCCTGCTCAGATAGGGAAGTGTCAAGTTTCCTCTCTTGTATATATGACAAGGTCAAGGCTACATTTTTCATGTATGTTTGATTTAGAGATGTCATCATTCCACAACTACCATGCTTTAAATTTCTACTCACTGACGTACATGTTCTTAAGACAGGTGTTTTGTAATCCAATATCCTTTTTGTGCTTACCTGAAGTAGAAAAGATATTAGGGGCATATTTATGGAATAGTGGCGCAGAGCAGTGCAGCAATTCACCTTGCTGCACTGCGTCACTGGGAAAGGGCAGTAATGCACCTTATTTAAGGCATATGGTGCGTTCCTTGCTTTCCCCCCTGCGCTAGTGCCCTTTAGGCAGCCAACACAGGCACCATGGTGCAAGGTTGCCTGCATTGCTTGCACAATTGGTTTTGGTATAGGAAAGGACACCTTCCTGCACAATGTTTATGTTTACGTTTATGTTTAAGGGATTTATAGAGCTCATAGCTGCCCACGAGCTTCCCAGCGCTGAGCTAAGCAATAACAATCCTGAGAGGCAATATCCTCTTTCTATGTGTGCTGCTGAATGCAACACACATAGAAAGAGGAAGTAACGAGGAGGAATTAAAATATTTCTCCTTGTTACACCTCACCTGGGGAGGCATATATTATTTTCACATTCCCTGGTTTACAAGGTCTTGGAAATATGGGAATTTGTCAAAAGCCATGGGAGTTGTATGGGAACACCCACGCAACCCCCATGGAATGCCTATCCAGTGCAGAGTTACACAGCACAGTGATTTACACTGCGTTGCATTAGTCTAGATTTTTGGAGCCACCGAAAGCCAAGCACAGTGGCTTTGCATGGCTTCAAAAATCTGACTTAAGGTTTGCGTCGCTGTTGCACCACAAACTTGCAAACTTCAAGCTGGGGCCTGCTGCTCAGAAGTACACCCAGGTGAAGTTTTAATTTTGCTGGCAAAATGTACAGAATGTCTAACAATATTATATTATATTATGAGATTTTGTGCAATTTTCATACAAAAGAGGCTGATTTACACAGCGAAAGTCTCACCTAGAGAAATTTTCTGCTCCAATTACTCTCTTTCCAATATCTCACATGACTTTTTTCGTGAATTACGACCTCCTGCAAAAACGTCATGTGAGATATCGCTACACCACATTTCGGACAACATGCATAACTTTGTATAACCACACACCCAATTTGTAATATGATCTGGAGAACTACACCCCCCACCGGCAAAGCCGCAGGGGTCTGATTTCTAGCCCCCTCTTGCAAAGACTTTGTCAATGCACCAATATAACTAGAAATCCAGTTGGGCTCCAACCCATACACCATCCACGGAGCACTATTGTGCAGAAAGTGTTTACTTTTAACGATCTGTACCACAAGATGAGTTCTCCCTTAGTAAAGACATCCAGTACTTACAGCTTCAAGAACAGGCTCCCACTTTGGGAACAATGGTTTATTCATCTCTTTGTGCAGTTATCTGTATTTTTGTTTCTCAGTAATTCTACTCACTGCATCATTGTCTCTTGGCAAAGAAAGTTGAGCAGTGTCTGAACACACTTCTGCTCAGATAAGGGAATTGTCAAATCTCTTCTCTTGTAAATATGACAAGGTCAAGGATACGGGGAGAGGTGGGAACCAAGTATGTGTGAAGGAGGCAACTCACCCATGAAGAAGAATGTACACAATGCCAAGTGTGGCGGTGATGTGCTGGACAGACCACAGAATGCAGAGCACAGACATGTCCATGTGGACATATACTGCTGGTGTGTGTAGTGTTGTGGACAGTGGACGCAACTATGTCACCTCAGGCAGTGGGGAAGACCTTGGACATGTAGCTGTGCCGTCCCCCCTGTAAGTGTAAGCGCAGTGGGCTGGGTCGGCATACGCCACTCCAGCGTAGGAGTGCTGATAAAAAGGTCGGGGCCCTGGGCGTGGTTCTCTTCTGTGATGGGCAACGTGGCTGCCAGGGCGGCGCACCTCACCCTGCCACGAGTCCGCCGCCGTGACCTCCATACTCCGCGACACAGGCCCCCAGCGCATCCAGCGGCACAGCGACATGGAGTCATGTGTGTGCCGGATACTGCCTTAGTCCTACACTGCGGTCAGCAGCTCCCACAATTCAAATTGTGCCACATTTCTGTTAATGGAGGAATCCACTAGTCAACAGACATTGCCCACAGTGCGGCCTGCCCGGATGACGCATCATCGTTGGCTACACACCCGCTGAGCGCTCCAGGTGCCACTAACTCAGTGCACCACAAGTCATCGCCACGTGGCTGTGGGCCCTCGCTGACCGCTGCCTCCGGCCTACACTGCGGTCAGCAGGTCCCCCAAGTCAAACGACGCATCATCGTTGGCTGTGCACCCGCTGAGCGCTCCTGGTGCCACTGACCCTGTGCAACTCAAGCCGACGCTACGTGGCAATATTGAGGCAGAATTCATTAGGCAAAAAACATTGCACCCAGTGCGGCCTGCACGGACGGCGCATCGTCGTTGGCTGTGCACCTGCTGAGTGCTCCAGGTGCCACTGACCCTGTGCAACACAAGTCGACGCCACGTGGCTGTGTGCCCTTGCTGTCCGCTGCCTCCGGCCTACATTGCGGTCAGCAGGGCTCGCAAATCAAATTGAGTCTTGATTCATTTATGGCAGAGTCCAGTAGGCAACATACATTGCTTCCAGGGTGGGCTGCCCGGATGACGCATCAGAGCAGGCCGCGCACCCGCCGAGCGCTCCAGTTGCCACTAACTCAGTGCACCACAAGTCATCGTCACGTGGCTGTGTGCCCTTTCTGACCGCTGCCTCCGGCCTACACTGCGGTCAGCAGGGCTTGCAAACCAAATCCAATCCTGACAGGCAAGGACACGCCTTCATCGCTGGCTGCACACCCGTCACCACCACCAGGACCACCTCCAACCAACAACTGCCAGAGTTGGAGGAGTCTCACAGCCAGCCTATCTAAGTTGCTCACACCTCTCTTGGATGCCATCATCCGCTTGATACCCTGCTCAGCTCTTCAGGTGCCACTAACTCAGTGCACCACAACACATGGACCCTTCATGATTGAGTTTTGTGCTGTGGACAGCGGACGCAACAATGTCACCTCAGGCAGTGGGGAAGACCTGGGACGATGATGATGAAGATGAGGCAGGTGTACCACACCCCACTGCAGCAGGAATATCCCGAAGGGACAAAATCATTAACAATTCCTTCACATGAGCACGCTCAGCTCTGGTGCCCCTACCTCGGTGCACTGCAAGTCATGGACCCTTTATGATTGAATCTGTGTGTGTGATCCGATGATCACTGTTCTAGTTGTTGCCAGCACCAACCACTCCCTGAGGGCTGGCTTACACTCACCCCACACCCATCCAGCACAGGCATCACTGGACATGTGACCCTGGTAATAAAAAGTGGCCGGGCGCAAGTGCCCGTAGCCAGTTCAACTATCTATCTAAGTGTGTCCGTGTGGTCATTATGTATGCATGATGGGCCAGGGCCCTACCACATTACATTGTGCTGTGGACAGCGGACGCAACCATGTCACCTCAGGCAGTGTGTATGACCTTGGACACATAGCTTTGTCGTCGTCCCCTGTAAGCGTAAGCGGAGTGGGCTGGGCCGGCGTACGCCAAGCCAGCGTAGAGGTGTGAAGGATTTCCCCGGGGCTCTGGGCGTAGTTCAGTTCTGGCCTGGACAAGGAAGTAACTAATGCGTGTGTCTCTGTTGTAGTGTCGGTGCCACCCAGTTCGCAATTGACAATGTTGCAATGTAGCATGCACCCGGAGGGCGGGCTCGCACGAACGGGGAAATGAAGGAGCGCAAGACCGCTCGGGGTCTGGGCTCATACATGCCAAGTGTTGTGTGTATCTGTATTGCCGCAGCATGAGCCAAATGCCTAGCCTTAATCGCAGCTCGAGTTCAGCCAGGCATGAACTCTACGTCTGTGTCCGCCCTATAACTTCCCACAGGCCTACACCCACGTGGCCGCCCACCTCCAACGGCCAACATCACAGTGTCGTTGTCAGGCTTGTGGACATGCGCAGACAGGCATGACAATGGTGTGCCGTAGCAGTGCCAGTGATGCAACCGCGCAGCGCACACAAGTAAATAGGCTCGGAGGAGGGAGGAGCAGCTGTGAGGCAACGTTACACACAGTGATGCAGCTCATTTGCCACATGCAAGACATGTCGAACATGAATCCCAAAGTCGCACACATCCCACCCCACCCCCAACAAGCCACTTCACAGTACCTGAAAGCAAGCAGATGAGAAACTAACATTAGGGATGAATGCTCCATTGTCTGAGCTATCAGGCGGAAGCACATCTGCACCTCCGACCTCGGAATTTCATGTGCCCGGCACCCCCTGACAGATACTATGGCAGCTGATGGTGACTCCCACACTACGCACAGCCCGACGAAAGACCAACGTATACACACCCCACACACAGAAGTCCTTGCTCGAAGTTATCTTGCATGGAATGGCCTTCACACTTACTCCCACATTAACCCAGGCGTACAACCATTGCACACTAAAACAACTCATTGCTCCGAGCTGTGGCATTTCATCCACAGAACTGGCGCAGGTCAGAACAGTGCCGCTTCAACCAGAGCCACTAACGCAATGGCAGACCATCACGGACACTTGCACAACCCCTGTCACGTGGAACTCTACAGTGCACGTATGCTGCATTTACTGGGGGCACTGCCATTGGTAGTGCTGCGGATCAGTTACCGGCTGAGCTTCCGCCTTGCCAACGTCACCTGCATGCAGCCTGTGTTGCATTGTTGCTCGTGCATATTCGAGTGGTCCAATGATGTCTGCCTATCCAACAGGACGGTAGCCGAACTGGATTTCAACATGTGTGTGCGCCCCCTGTTGGCCCACGACCATGAGTGACACCGTGACACCCGTCTATGGGATGCCTGGATACTTGGCATACATGCTGGCAGCTGGATCTGGGAGATTGCAGAACTCCTCCTGTGCAGTGAGCAAATTGTGCCGCTCCCCTATTGGGCTGTAGTGCTAATTGGTGAAAGGGGGTGGACACAGCATATCTGTCCGGACCTGCTAATGGTTAGCCTCGCCGTCCTGTTCGATGAAGTCGACGACGACCTCATGTTGGAAATGATTGCATACGAAGCTGCACTAGCTTTCATGGACGTGTAACTACGTACCTGCAGACACAACAGTTTGGAACACATTGCACATGTCCCTACACCTTGTTGGAACTTGGGGTTCTGGTCACATCTCCCACGACAACAGTGGACATGGCTGCATTCGCCTGGACTCCGAATACATGAGCGTACAACAACGCGGATAAACACACACCTGTGAATGGTGCGGCACTCCCCCGGAGTGGACAGCGGCGCTTGGCAACGCTCCACGTTCTGACATACTGCTGCATTGGTCTGCATGTTGTGGCACTTATTTTGGCCGTACTGACACGCATATGCTAATAAAGTCTACGCACCTTCACTTGTATTCAACTCTGATGGGTGTTGATTTGCATGACAATGTGTGTCTCACTGCCTATCTGGGTCACGGCCATACATGCATTACTGCACCATCAGGGATGTGGGGTTGTACCAATACATTATCATCTCACAGTTTCCTGCTGTGCCACATGTGAATGGCCATTTTCCACACACAAGCGGCAGCAGTTGTGTCCTCTGTTCTGTTGTGCTGGTGTTGCTGTTTGTTCAACATTGTTGCAAATGTTACGGTGCTCTGGATCTTATGTGTGTGTGCTGCATTGTAGGTGAGTTGCCCCTTCAGCTCTGATTTGGCTGGCCCTTATCCCTTTCAGGCGGTGTGGCTTTCACTTCTGTGCTTATGCAGTGCTGTGATGTTGCAGACTTGGGTAAATTGGGCTCTTGGTTGGAGTTGTGACTCTTGGCCATGGTTTGTCCGCAGATGTGCTCTACTTAATTGTGCATGTGTGCCATTGTGCCCATCTCCCCCGTCCCCCCAGTCCCTGGTGGTTACTCACCCTGTTGCTGTTGTGTTGGGTCATGTTGAGCAGTGTCCGGTCCCCCAACTCCTGCCACCGTCTCCCCACTGATGACTGTGGACACCATTTCCTCCATCTCATCCAGCTCCTCCTGTGGAGCTGGACTCCCACCTCCAGTCTGAATTGCTGCCTTCTGGCTGTCAGCGAGTTTCTGCTTGGTCTTGCGCTTCACATCATTCCAGCGCCTCTTGACCTCGTCCATTGTCCTCCTCAGCACTCTGACTGCATTCGCCTTGCCCAGGATGGACTGCCATATTGTATTTTTTGTTGCCAATGACACAGTGGAGGTGACGTACAGTTGTTGATGGTGTTCTATCACCTCCGTCATCAGGATCCTGTTTTCCTGCGGACTGAACCACGTCTTCCTCTTCTTCTTCTCCTTGCCCTTCCCTGACCCCGAGGTCCCAGGCTGGTCCTACGTGGGGCTTGTGGGGTTCTGGTTGTCCTCTGTGCTTGCTCTGGCTACCTCCATGGTGCTTCGCAGTTGTTTGTGTTTTGTGTTGCCGCTTTTATTGTGCTTTTTGCAGCCTGACTTGTGGGACTTGCAGACCTGGCGCTGCTTCTCGCTGGATTTTTTATCGCGGTTGGGCACATCGCAACTTTTTTCACGTTCGGGTTGAGATTTTTATCGCCGTCCCAGTAGTGTTTTCACGGACATTTGCCGCGTTATCGGGGTACTATCGCATGTTACCGCCATGTTGTGAATGCCACGTTAACACAGGGTTATTTTCCTACGATAGACGGCGATATGAAAACTTGCGTTAACCTATTTTGGCGATGATTATCGCACGTTCTTGAGAATATCCCCCAAGTCTTTTAACTGGCATTCAGTCCTTAGAGGAGTTGTGTCTATGTCTAGTCTTTTGCCTCTCTATTGGTATCACTAATATAGGACACCATAGTTCTACAACCATCCATGCACCCAATCAACTATCCATATATTCACCCATTTCCTTCTTACCACTTATACTTTTCATGAACTCAATCACTCCTTCAATCACACACTCACTGGTGTATCCACTTATCTGAATTTATCATGGAGGTTTGCCTATTCTTGTTTTTGTGTTGGAAAGTGGTTTATTAGTAGGGCTACGTAGGGACTTACCACTAGTAATTAGACTATAATCACAATAAAAGGTCCGGTCGAGGTCTCAATAAATTATTATCTTGCTCAACCCTTTGTAGCTGGCAACGAGCAGGCAGGCTTAACTTAGGAGACAGGTATGTTAAGCATTTAAAAACACCAATACATTAAATAAGTAAGACACAATACACAATAAATGTCCAGCACCAATTTATAAAAATAGGTTTTATTTTCATGAACAAAAACACACCAAATTGACAAAAATTCAATGTAACGAAACAGAGATAAATTCTTAAAGATTAAAAGTAAAACTAGTGATTAGAAGCAAATAGCACTCAAAGGGTTTAAAAAAGGTCACACTGGACCAGGACAAAGTCTAGAGTTCAGGCCACCCACGATGTAACACTTTTACACTTACTTCTAGAAGTGTTTCTTGATGCAGGAAAGTGGTCTATAGCACCAACCAAGGATTCAGATGCTCTGGTTTGCCTCTTTGGGTCTGGGACTACAACTCCCACAATGCACCCGGTCAACTTATAGAACTTTTTTTTAAAAAGTTGCTCCAAACTTCTCCACAATCATGGAATTTTTCCTGAAGTTTCTCTTGTGGGTTCAAAGAGTCCAAAACACCAATCCAAGGATCTAGATGCTCTGAGATGGTACTTGGGATGTTGGTACTACGTTCCCAAAATGCTCCTGGCCAAATCTTTAAAAGTCCGCTGGGCACACTCCAGATGGGTTCTTCTTGGTGGGGATGATGCTAGTGAATCTTTTTTTAACCAGTTGCTGTCATAGAGTCTACTCCTTCCACTTTTGTAGAAAGGCAAAGTCCTTAGGGCTGTAGTTCCAAGTGTGCAGGAGGTGCAGTAATCCAGAGTGCGATCCGTTGGGTGCAGGCCAGGGTTCCAGCAAAGCAGTCCTTCTACGTCTGTAGTGTTTGGCAGGGAACTCTTGTACTTCTTTTGTACCTGTTGCTTTCAGGGAGTCCCTCCTTATTCCTTTTTAAGCAAGGCAAAGTCCTTAGGCCTGTTGCTCCAAAGTGTGCAGCAGGTGCAGTCCTTATGAGTGCAGTCCTCTTGGTTTGCAGACCAAGGGTTCCAGTAGAGCAGCGCTACTTCTCTTTACTATTCTAGGTAGGGCTCTTTGTTGCTTGCAACTCTCCCATATTTATTCAATGTTCCTGGCCATCAGGCAGGGAGGCACCCCTCACCAATAGGATGCAGGGTGCTACCCTCAGGTATGACCACTTACTCCAAAGTGTGGCCTTTTCTTTTCCCAGAAAGCACTATTCTTCAAAATCCAAAATGGAGAAAATCCTTTGTGTCTCTAGCAGGCTACTTCACACCGCATTAAGACTGCTTGGCTCAGCCTGGCACAGGCTGGCCAAATAAGATGAGGACTTCCGGAAGGCTGGATTTTGGCTCACAGAAAACAAAGTTCTATAACTTCTCTTCTGTAATAGTTATAACAAATCTAACAATGGCAAGTTGTTGGATTTATCATAACTATTCTAATAAGTCCTTGAATTATATTTTCAGCTCCTTTCTATCAATAGTTATACTTTATTAGGGTATTCCCATGTTAGCCTATGAAGCCAATGCATTACAATGGGGAAAAACGAAATTGGCAGTTTTTCCCTCACCATGTCATATAAAACATCGTTTATAATGAATTAACGTTACAAGGCACCCTACCCCTGGGGCACCTAGGGGAGATCTTAGGGGTGACATCTATGTAAATATAAGATCATTTACTACTTTGGAAGTACCTTTAATTCCAAAGTAAAATGTGCATATTATTCTACTTTAAAAGCAGCCTGAAAGGCAGGGCTGGCTTTTAAAATGACAGCAGGCACCACAATAGTGCACAGTTAAGTACATTAAGTCTACTGGGCCTCTGAACATACATGCCCTACCGTATACTAGGGACTTGCAGGTAGGTTGTCAGTACCAATTGTAATTATACCTAATTACGATGTACTTTTAATCAGAGCACAGGCCCTGGGTCTGGTTAGCAGAGACCAGGGCAAAGTCAGAGTTTGAAAACCAGCATCTAGTTGTCAAAATGGGGAAGTGGGTGGACACTGCAAACAGATCCTTGTTTCTCACACTGTGCAACTAAAGGAAGAGGCAAACTGTATGCAAGTCAATGTTGGCCATGTTCCAAAAAAGTTCACCCATTTTACACAACTATGCTATTCCCCAGCTGCTCAGATACACAAACAGCAATGTTGTTTCTTCTCTGTGAGGTACAGCTGGAGTCATTAAGGCAAAGCAAAAAGCGAGTTTGAGCATCACAACAAGAGACATGAGGGGCAATAAGTGCACAAGCAACAAAAGGAGATAGTTTTTTCTGGCAAACCATTGTTATGTTGTTATGTTATAGGGAATTTATAAAAAAGCGCACATACACCAAAGGTCTCTTGGCGCTAAGTTAAGAGCCACCACAGAAGTTGTATCTAGCAATAGGACTGAGTGAAAAGCCAGGTTTTCAATTTTTCTCTAAAACACATATAATAAGTCATCTGTCTGATCTCAATCGGCATGGAGTTCCAGAGTTGGGGACCCAGCTTAGAGAATTGTGAGCCGCCCATTCTTTTGAGCTTAAATCTTGGGACCGTCAACAGGTTCATTTGTGCCGATCTGAGATTCCGTTTTGGGAGGTAAGGATGGATCTTTGTAGAGATAAATTTGGGGCCCCTGTCGTTGATTGCTTTAAAGATAATACAGCCCGTCTTAAACATGGACCGGTGTACTACGGGAAGCCAGTGGAGCTCCTTCATCAGTGGCTTCGTATGACAGTTCCTGAGTTGTTGGAAGATGATTCTGGCAGCTTAATTTTGTATCAGCTGTAGCTTCTAAGTTTGGTTGATAGGGAGTCCTAGGTAAATGGCATTGGCATAGTCAATTCTAGACAGAATCATGGCCATCATGATTACCATGCTTGCCTCCCTAGTGAAAAATCTCCTGATCTTTCTGAAGTTTCTCAGTTGATAAAAGCAGGATGAAGTAACCATGTTTATCTGGGATTGCATAGAAAGGTTAGCATCAATTTGGATGCCGAGACTCTTAACAGCACTCTTAGGGATTGGTGGAACTCCTAATGTTTCCGGCCAGTGAGTTGGAGTCCAATGGTTTAGTCTATTGTTGGAAATGACTATCTCTGTTTTGTCAGAGTTCAGCTTAAGGTGGTTGTGATTCATCCAGTCTTTGATGAATAACATAGTGTTCGGGAAGAATGCCTTGGAGTCCTGAGTCTCGTCAATTGAAAAAATCAATTGCATGTTGTTAGACCTGGTACCATTGGCGTGAGTCTCCCTTCCATTTTTTTGCTGATGTCTCCTCTGTTTTCAATATGTTTTGCTGGTTTAGATGCTTTGGGCACTGTGCCACTGCTATTCAGTGCCACAATGCAAGTGCTCCCTATTGTAAATTGTTGTAATGGATTAGTGACTCCATGATTGGCTTATTTGATTTACTTGCCAGACTCTAGTAGAGTGCACCATGTGTGCCCAGGGCCTGTAGTTCAAATGCTACTAGTGGGCTTGCAGCACTGATTGTGCCACCCACAGAAGCAGCTTGTAAAGTGTGTCTCAGGCTTGCCATTGCAGAGCCTGTGTGCAATCCAGAACTACCATGTTGACTTGGTAAGTGCACCCACTTGCCAGTCCCTAAACCTTCCCTTTTCTACATATCAGACACCCTTAAGGTAGGCCCATGGGCAGGGTGCATTGTATGTAAAGGTAGGACATGCCATGATGTGTGTGGCATGTCCTGATAGTGAATTACAGCCAATTTCGTTTTTCACTATTGCAAGGCTACCTGTCCCCATAGGCCAGAATGGGCAGTTTGATTATAACATCTTATAATCCTAACTCACCCAGGGAACATGGTAGAAAACGAATTTAGTATGCCTGAACTCAGAATGATAAAATACATCTTTTAGTGAAGTTGGTCTTAACATACTATGTTTGAAAATACCACTTTTAGAAAGTGGGTATTTTCTTACCTAACCATCCAGCCTGCCTCTGCTAGGTTGTGTATTGCATGTCTGGTTTGTGAGTGACAGGAGGGCTTGGGCTCCAGCAGTCTGATGAGTCAGGGCTGGGCTGAATAGGACCTTGGCTGAATAGAGAGTGGGGGCGGAGATTTCCTTTCACTCCCTGAGCCCTCATAGAATAGAGAGTAGGGGGAGGAGATTTCCTTTCAGCTACCTGGGCCAGGTCTGCTTTCAACAATGCTGTCTCCACCTCCTGCCAGAAAGCTGCACGGAACTGGTTTTGGCTAGGTACAGGCACCCTCTGCCTTCAGAGGACAAAGGATTTGCTGATGTCTCCTCTGTTTTCAATATGTTTTGCTGGTTTAGATGCTTTGGGCACTGTGCCACTGCTATTCAGTGCCACAATGCAAGTGCTCCCTATTGTAAATTGTTGTAATGGATTAGTGACTCCATGATTGGCTTATTTGATTTACTTGCCAGACTCTAGTAGAGTGCACCATGTGTGCCCAGGGCCTGTAGTTCAAATGCTACTAGTGGGCTTGCAGCACTGATTGTGCCACCCACAGAAGCAGCTTGTAAAGTGTGTCTCAGGCTTGCCATTGCAGAGCCTGTGTGCAGTCCAGAACTACCATGTTGACTTGGTAAGTGCACCCACTTGCCAGTCCCTAAACCTTCCCTTTTCTACATATCAGACACCCTTAAGGTAGGCCCATGGGCAGGGTGCATTGTATGTAAAAGGTAGGACATGCCATGATGTGTGTGGCATGTCCTGATAGTGAATTACAGCCAATTTCGTTTTTCACTATTGCAAGGCTACCTGTCCCCATAGGCCAGAATGGGCAGTTTGATTATAACATCTTATAATCCTAACTCACCCAGGGAACATGGTAGAAAACGAATTTAGTATGCCTGAACTCAGAATGATAAAATACATCTTTTAGTGAAGTTGGTCTTAACATACTATGTTTGAAAATACCACTTTTAGAAAGTGGGTATTTTCTTACCTAACCATCCAGCCTGCCTCTGCTAGGTTGTGTATTGCATGTCTGGTTTGTGAGTGACAGGAGGGCTTGGGCTCCAGCAGTCTGATGAGTCAGGGCTGGGCTGAATAGGACCTTGGCTGAATAGAGAGTGGGGGCGGAGATTTCCTTTCACTCCCCTGAGCCCTCATAGAATAGAGAGTAGGGGGAGGAGATTTCCTTTCAGCTACCTGGGCCAGGTCTGCTTTCAACAATGCTGTCTCCACCTCCTGCCAGAAAGCTGCACGGAACTGGTTTTGGCTAGGTACAGGCACCCTCTGCCTTCAGAGGACAAAGGATTTACTGGTATAAATATTGGGGCCCAGACCCCAAGACTTTAGATCACTTCTGGGAATCAAGACAAACCTTTGCCAAGGAGAAGAACCAGGGAATCTGAAGGAGTTTGACTGCCCCTGTGCCAGTGTGCTATTTTCTGGGGTTGGCCTGCAGTGGTTTCTTTATTGCCAAGGAAAGGAGAAGGAACTTTTATTGAACTTTCAACATCTTGAAGAAGAATCTCCAAGGGCTTGAACTGTGCTTGCCTCCTGCTGAAGTCTCAGGGAAACAAGACTTCACCCCCAGCTCCCCCCTGAATTTCCTTCCTGGGAATTCTGTCTGCAGAAGCCTGCGCATTGTTGGGAGCTGGAAGCGCGACTCAACGAGAAGAAGCATGTCGCATCCGCAGCTGTTGCATCATCGGAGAAGTGTGTCGCCACCGCAAGGGTCGCCGTTGTATCACCGGAGAAGCGTGTCTCTGTCGCAGCTGTTTGTCGTCGCATCACCGGAGAAGCGTGTCGCCACCGCAAGGGTCACCGTCGCATCACCGGAGAAGCGTGTCGCAGGGCCTGTCGCGGCTCCGAAGTTACAGAGTTCGCCGCACGGCCGTCGGGCGTGCATGCATCGCCTTCACGTCGTCACATCGCATCGAGGCGCCATCTTGTCACATCGCAACCGGAACGCAACACGAGATCGGCGCATCACCTCCTCTCCGGTAAGGAACAGACGCATCGCCTACTTTGCGCAACCACTGAGGAACAGACACACCGCCTCCCCAGAAGCAAGGAACCGATGCATCGTTCTCCCTGCGAACCTTTTGCTTATCTTGCGTGACGCATCCAAAAGTACTTTGTGAGAAACGTGTCGCATTTACCATCATCTTTGAACTAAGCTATTTCTACCATCTAAAATTCATTTTCTTAATACCGTATTGTGGATTTTTGTCGTTTTGGGTCTTGTGTTAAGTCTATATAAAGAATACTTATTTTTTATAAAACCTGTGTGGTGTCCATCTGTAGTGTTTTCACTGTATTACTGTATGTGTTCACAAATGCTTTACACACTGCCTCTGACATAAGCCTGCCTGCTCGGGCCAAGCTACCAAGGGGGTGAGCAGGGGTTATTTAGGAGTGTAGCCCCCTTACCCTGACTAGAAGCAAGGGTCCCTACTTGGTCAAAGGTACCTACCTCTGCCAACTAGAGACCCCCAGTTCTAACACATGTCATCCGTGTAATTGTAGATCTTAACCTTCCTTTGTTGGAGGGAATGGATCAAGGGGCGAATATAGAGGTTAAAAAGGTGGGGGGACAGGGAGGAGCCCTGTGGCACCCCGCAGGTAGTGGTGACAACGGGAGAGCTGTAGGGTGCAAGCCTAACTATTGGGTACGATCTTTTAGAAAGGATTTCATCCATTCTAAGGCAGTGCCTCTGAGACCTGCCCCCGCCATTCTATCCACTAATATCGCATGATCCACGGTATTGAATGCCGCCGACAGGTCGAGTAGGACCTATGCTTGCGTGCACCCCCTGTCTGCCCCTTCCTTCAGGTCGTCCACATCACTTAGAATAACTGATTCAGTCAAATGAAAGAGCCGAAAACCTGCTTGGTAGGGATCTAGGAAATTGGTCTCTTCGATGAAGGCACAGAGAAGTTTAGCTACATGTGCCTCAAGAATTTTTGCAGGGTAAGGGAGAAGCGAGATGGGTCAATAGTTGTCTAACTGTCAGGGATCCATACCAGCTTTTTTTTTAAGCGGGATTATGACTGTGCCTTTAAAAGCACGAGGGACCACACCTTGCAAAAGTGAAAGGTTGAGCAAGGCGAGGGTGCTATCTGGGAAAATTGTGAAGATGTCTTTTTGTATTGCAGGGGGCATGGGTCTTTAGGTGAGCCTGATTTTACTTTATTTGTTAATTCTGTGAGACGTTCTAAATTTATACCATGGACTAGGAACAATGGAGTCTTGTATTTTCTTAATTTTGTTCACACAAAAGCAATTAAGATCATCCCACAATGCCTGCTAAGGAGTAATAACACGTGTTATTCGGTCCGGGTTTGATAGTTCCTTTACTATATTAAAAATGTCTTTAGTTTTGTTTTCCGAGCTTAACTCCTTCCGTGCTCATAACGGCCCCCGGCCGTCATGAGTCACGGTGGGCGTGTGCTCGGGACGCGCGGGGGCCGTCCGAGACACGCCCAGTCTTTAGAACGCCCAGCACCTGGGCGGAATCGGCCACGCAGCAAAGCGGTTAAGACTTTGCTAGTAAAAAAGGCTTTCTTTGCCTCTAGAATGGCTGCTAATAGGCTGTCAGGGATTTTACATATTTTTCCCTTGTTTCTGGCGTGTAGGTTTTTCGCCATTTTTGTTCTGCCTGGCGCCTCCTTAGCTTTGCTAGTTTCAACTCTGAGGAGAACCACTTGGCAGCCTCATGCCACCACAAACGACTGGCTTTACTTTGTAAAGGGGCATGTATCTCACGTGCCTTTAGTTGCCAGTTTGTAATAGCTGTCTCAAATTTGTCAACATTATCTATTCTTGGCTTGAGGTTAGATGCCAGGGTATTGTAGAAATCAGACAGGTTGATACGATTCCAGTTCCTGGTCATTCATTTTGGGCCAGCTGAGGGTTTGGCTAATGAGAGATCACTTAAGGTAAAATTTATTAGATGGTGATCTGACCAGACGGACATGCTTGACTGTTAAATTCTGGACTGAGAGATTGATGGTCCATAGCTGGTCAAGTGCATGTCCTTTAATATGTGTGGGCTTGTGTATGTGTCCTTCAAGATTCAGATTTTTTAGCAAGTCAGTGAGTTCCTTGGAGCCCGTGCTCCCCTCTTCCTCATTTGCCCAATAGTTCAGGTCTCCGACTAACAGAATTTTTGTGTAGTCTATGGTTAGGGGTGCAAGATAGCTTGCTATCTCTTTAATGAATTCCCCCATCACTGTTGGAGGCCTATAGATCAGAATACACACCAGTGTGGAAGTGGGAGAATCCAATTTTAAAGTTAGACTATCCACAATGCAACTTCTTGGGAGGAGATGGCGGTGAAGGAGAGGTGATTTTTAATAGCTGCTGCTACCCCTCCTCTTTTCCCAGGAAGTCTGTTAGTCTGTAGGAAATAATAGTTTCCAGGTAATGCTGCTAGTATGTCTGGAGCAGATTCCGCTGTCAACCAAGTTTCTGTCAGTAATAGTACGTCTGGGGCCTTGATGTCTGGAAGGTTGAAGATTTCTAATTGGTGTTTGACCATAGAGCGTGTATTTAGATACACTACATTTAGCTCCTTAGGTGCGGAAGCATGTGTCATGGGCGTAGCATGTTCATATCGTTTAAAGGTGTTTCAGGCACGGGATCGCTGGGTACCTTTGCTGGTTCAGAATTTAATAGGCCAAGCCTTATTAAATTGTTTTTGACTGTAGAGTCAGTCTTCAATTTAGCCTGTGGGGCTGATGTCTTAGTTCTTGGGATGAATAAGTGAATTTTTGGGCATAGTGGCAGGCCCCAGGCCCCATCCGGCCATGGACGGGAGCAGACGGGCTTGCCTTTGGCGTGCCTTCGGCGTGCCAGTGGCACGCCCGCTGCGCATCCGCGCAGCCGCCATACTTTTAAACCCCGTGGTGTGCTCCTGACTCCGCCCATCCCTTCACTATTGGTTAACCCTGCCCAATCAGCCTCCTGTTCAACTCGGGAAGGCAGAAGGAGGTGCAATACCTGCGCGATTCGCCTACAGGTAAAATGGAAGATCAAAAAATCTAATTCAACACACAAATCGATTTAAGGCAGAGTAACAAGTTAAAAACATTAGGTGAAGAAATAGTGCAATGTGCACTTCGTGGGCTGGCTTCCAACAGTGCGTCCGCGCAGCCGCCATACTTTAAACCCCGTGGTGTGCTTCTGACTCCGCCCCTCCCTTCACTATTGGTTAACCCTGCCCAATCAGCCTCCCGTTCAACTCGGGAAGGCAGCAGTAGCTGCAATAATGCCGCGATTCGCCTACAGGTAAAATGCAAGATCAAAAAATCAAATTCAACACACAAATTGATTTAAGGCAGAGTAACAAGTTAAAAACATTAGGTGAAGAAATAGCGCAGTGTGCACTTCGTGGGGTGGCTTGAAAGATACAGCATTAAGGGAAAAGTGATGCACTGAAAGATGGACCGTGCAGACCCAAGGTAGGATTAGTAATTTGATGTTACTACACCGGCCATCAAGTAGGGTCTATGGTATATAGGCACGCAAATGTGTAAAGGGATGAAGGTTCATATCTTCCCTGTATTTATCTCGTTACAACAACCAGTTAAGTGCTAAACAGGAGAAATAGGGTGAGTGAAACACTTTTAAACAGGCAACAAAAGAACTGCCAGGTTGTGTGTAATACTAATCCAACTTAAACAAAGAATGTGTGGGGATCCCATGAGTTATCTTCAAGTTTTACTTAGTGAAATACTACCGAATTTGAAAGTTGCAAAGTCTCTGGTTTGTATTTATATAATGATCATGGAAGGAAAGGTTAATTCTGCCACTGATCCACTTTCTAAATTAGATTGAGTCACTTTGAGCAAATGCCTATATTTGCCAAATACAGGCTAGAATATGAAAAAGAAGTAGACTACAGATGTGATTAATGCTAAAGTGGATTAGGCTGGGAGACTGCCCTTGCTTGACAAGAGAGAGTGCCCTACGATGTATCACATCCAATAGATTTTTTTTCTGGTGTCAGCAGCAACAGTTGAAGTCATCAGGATTTAAGTATCACATTATTCATCTGAGTTCTGGTTGTGTGCTGTCATGGGGAAACAATGTGCTACTATACTGGGTCTTCTAATTACCACTAGTCATTCTTATGGACTCACAATTTCATTTAAATAAATCTTTCATTAAAAAAATAAGGATGTGTGCATCTTATACCATAATCTGACCATGTAGCAATCAACACTGTTCATCAATACCCAGGCCAGGACAATGGGAAATTATTTATGAATGTGTTCTCCAAGTGAGATTTTATATATGTTTGAAATACATATGTTTTAAATTACAGCTGCATAAATTTTGAATCAGAGGAAGCCATGATGTGTCCACAATGACACTATATTGGACTAAGTGTCAAATGCTGAAACAAGATTAGAACCCAGATGTATAGTTTTGAAAGGCAGCAATATAGCCACTATACCACTTCAGGTTTGGTGTTTTCTGTTGACACAGGATTTTGGTTCTAGCTACTCCAAAAGGTCTATCCTTAAGAAATGTTTTTTCCTAGATAAGCTAATTCAGTCACCAGAATCACTAGTTTAGACAGGTCAAGATCTAGGGCCGCATGTAGTAACATTGGGAATAGAGGTTTCAAAATTAAGAGTTTCTCTGAATCGCAATTAGGAATTCGCTATTCCTAATGTATGAAACTTTTATTTATAAATTACCAATTCCTAATCAACCTACTTGATCAATAATAATGAGGTAGATCTCAATTTGTGACCCATTAAGCATGATACACATCACGGGGGTGGTTGCCTGTTGGGGTCAGTAGACCAGCATGTCTGTGATTACTTTTAAATAAAGCATTTTTTAATGCAGCCCATTTCCCTTAAAGGAAAACTAGATGCGTATTAAAAACAATCAAACGTTTAACTTTCATTTGGGACAACTGCCTGCTCTAAATAATTTTTTTATTGACATTCTCAAAGAAGTCCCATGGCGATCCCTTTTCATTTGCACATGGGTTACCAGTAATTTTGAACTGATTGTAAAATATTATTGTTTGTGACAGGTATTCTCCTTCCAAATACCAAATCGCAAACCCAAATTGCGATTCCGTGGAATCGCAGTTTGGTGTTTGTACACAAAATAAAAGCATTTTTGCTGTCAATTCAGCAAACTGGGCCTTTTGTGAACTCAAAAATGCTTTGTACATCTGGCCCCTAGTTTCTTTATCTCCCTGTTAAGCTTGACTTTTCTACTTCTTGATCTATATTTTGAACTTCATTCCTTCTTGCTGTTTCTGCTTCGTTAGAGTTGCTTAGGACTCTTTCCACATTAGCATTGGCACCTGTTTTATAAAAATATGCTCCCTTCTTGCAGTTTCTTTCACTGTATTGTTTCTTATAATCTGCGTGGTTAAGATACTTCCACTGACAGATCTTTGGTACTATTCATTATCTTTTCTTAAGATGTTATTCTATTACTCCTTTCACAATGACCAAATGATTGTTCTGTATTTGTTAATGGCAGGATCATGATTTTATTGTAAAGTAATCGCCTTGTGTGGTATTATGATTCTGTTTTCTGAGCAGAGATTTTTTTATTATTAACATTTACTATGATTTTAAAAAAATCATGTGGGAATATGATCAATGGTGTTTTTTCCTTCTCCTTTTCAAGCAGATTCTCCATTCTGGACAAATTAAACTTTTGGAAATTATTTATGCTAGTGCATGCTCAACCTATTCAGGCCCAAACTAGTCTCTTTTGAGTGAGAAGGTTTCCATGTGTGAGAACAGCAAACAAATTAATGAACTGCGCATAAGCAGTCATAGGAGAACACTGAGACAGCTTTACAAATTAGAAAAAGAGATCCAGGCTTCTTTTAGTTACAGAGGCAGCAGCAGCTCCTCTGCTATAGTGGAGGAGTGTTGCCCCTTACCAGCACCCTCAAAAACGTGAAAAATAAAACGATAATAAAACAGATTTAAAACCCATTTTATCATCATCTAATTTTTCTTCTAAGCATTCTGAGTCTAAGGGGTCGGGGCCAGGGGGACAGCAGGCACTGAAGGGGAGTGGGTTTGGCCAGCTCAGGACAGCCAAACCGACATGCGCACTGTCTTCAACTTGAGATGCATTGCTGGGTTGGAGCCAGCAGGCACAGGCTCCCAATCTTCCTGGAAGCACAAATCGTGGGTGTTCAGGCCAATCCTGATGCTGCTCTCCTGCTGTTGAGAGCAGCATCAGGATTGGTCGCAGGGGGTTCTGGGAGCCGGTCTGCAGAGGAGCAGAAGAACGTGATGCGGCTGGCTGAAGGAAAGGTAATTTATTTTTGTGTAGTCCATCATCACCCCCCGAACTCCCCCACCCTCTGCCCCTCCACTCAGGTCTGACACCAGCTGCCACTGTACAGAGGACATGTTGTTTAACATGATAGATCATAAATTGAAAGGGATATTGATGCACAAAACACAAAGTATTCGGGTGAATCATTATCAAACATGCCTTTATATCAATCTGTCATTTTACTTGCTACAGTTATTTTATTTTTAAGGTTTTCTAGAGCATGAATGTGATCCGAAGGTGTCAGAGCGCTGTGCACGGTAATCTGTTGATTAACATACAGTAGAAGTATTCAGCAGGGTTGGCAGTAGTATGCTCAACTGCTGACAGTGTGGCACTGATTGGGATGCAAGTTCACAGCAGAAATCATTGTAGGGGTAGGGATTTCCCAACCTGGGCTTCAAAAACTGTCCATTTGTTGACATCAATTTGTGTGGAATATTCCGTCCTGGAAAAGTCTCTTTCTGTAATTTCCTAGTCAGTCGTGGGTCTTAAGGAGACTATCCGATGGGATGGTCTCATAGGATAAGGAGGTTACTTTGGGAAGAATATGTTCCACTGTTTTGGGTGTCCCTGATGAGTGGCTGACCTTATGCTCTCTAAGGGTAATAATGGTACACTTGGAAGAATCTGTTGATCTGTTTTGGGTATCCAGTTGACCGGCAGACTGAGATGGTCTTATTGGGTAGGGAGGTTTACTGT
Organism: Calotriton arnoldi; assembly: GCA_963921515.1. NCBI lineage: Eukaryota > Metazoa > Chordata > Amphibia > Caudata > Salamandridae > Calotriton > Calotriton arnoldi. The sequence continues at coordinate 3,347,074 of CAWUFW010000089.1, read as the reverse complement.
GGGTAGAAACGGTTCATCAAAATTGTTTTCACCAGAGTCTGGAGGCTGCTCCAGAAAAGGATCAAGCATAGGTGCAGCATTTCTTGATTCTTGGAGGTTCCAGTAGCAGGGAGTTGGTGCTGCATAAGGAGCAGTTGTCTCTTGTTAGAAATGGGGGTCTCTAGTTGGCAGTGGCTTGCACCCTGTCCAAGTAGGGACCCTTCCTTCTAGTCAGGGTAACGGAGTTACACACCCAAGATAACCCCTGCTCACCTCTTTGGTAGCCTGGCACAAGCAGTCCGGCTTATCTCAGAGGCAATGTGTAAAGTATTTGTACATAGTACACACAGTAACACAGTGAAAACACTACAAATGGACACCACACCATTTTTGAAAAATAAACAATCTTCATCTAAACCAAACAAGAACAATATGACAAAAATCTACCATACATAACTCAAAATGTCCCTTTTAAACAGTTTACGGTAAAAATATAGCTCTTAGAAGACAAAACCTTTAACCGGGGCTATCTTGACATCGTGACATGTACGAATCCACAGTACGGAGCCAACCCCAAGGTGCGCGGGCTGGCCATGGAGTCACGCGGACCCCTGAGTAACAGTACCTTGGAAAATGATGAAGTCAATAGATGTTGTACAGCGTCACAGAGGTGAGGCGCCGTTGGGCCAAGGCGGCGTTGGTTCTTTTCTGCCACAGAGGAGGCGAGGCATCGAGTACTTGCAGTGGAAGGGAGGGGAGGGGAGGTGAGGCAGCGTCGGAGGGGAGGTGTCAGTTCCATACAACGGTGAGTTCGGCAAGTCACCCATGTTGGTTATCGGGTCTACGATCATGCAATGGAGACGCTGGCATCGACAGGTAGTGGGGTAAAGGGCTGGCGTCGGAGTGGTCGGGGCTGCGGTGCAAGTCGGTGCGGCTCATCGTGAACTCCACGAGCAGTGCCCTCGGCTCTGGTGCAGGCAGCGGCCTCGATGACGACGTTGGAGTCAATTGGTTGATGGTGTCAGAAACACTAGGGTTATGGTGCGAGTCATGCAGTGTGTCATGCACTCCACGAGCGGTGCCCTCGGCTCCAATGTAGGCAGCGGCACCGCTGACGGCATCAATGTTGCTTTTCTCGTGTTGCAGCACCAGCTACACAATTCCAGGGTCCCAGGAACTGGAATTGGCACCACTTGGCAATCAGGACTCCCAGCAGTGAAGTCCAGGTGCTGCAGATGAAGTCTTTGATGGCTCTGAGTTTTCCAACAGGTGGCAAGCACACAAAAGCCCTTGGAAAACCTTGGGAAAGCACGATAGAAGAAAGCAAAGTCCAGTCCTTTTTTACTGCCCACAGACAGAAGCAGCAACTGCAGGCCAACCCAGCAAAGCAACACATAGCAAAGGGGCAGTACTCCTCCTGACAGAACTTCATCTCTTCTTCATGGCACAGTCATCAGTCCCAAAGTGTTCTAAAGATTTGGGGTTACCAGCCCAATACTTATACCCCTTTTGGCCTTTGAAGTAGGCGTACTTCAAAGGAAATTCTTTGTTGTCCACAAGATCCTGCCTTACCTTGCCTTGGCTCCAGACACACTACAGGGGGTAGAGACAGCATTGTGAAAGGGCCAGGCGCAGCCCTATTCAGGTGTCAGTGACAACTCCTTCCACCACTGTAGCTCAGGAAGGCCCATCAGCCTGGTGATGGGCCATCAGGATATGCAGGGCACACCTCAACTCCCTTTGTGTGACTGGGTAGAGTGAATGCACAAACAGGCCCCTGGCATTCTAACCCTGACACTGTTTCCACAGGCAGGCAGAGGCACAGTAAGGTAAAACAAGAAAATGCCCACTTTCTAAAAGTGGCATTTTTAATCACACAATTTAAAAGCCACCTTCACTAAAAGATGTGTTTTTTAAATTCTGAGCTCAGACAGCCCAAACTCCAAATCTCTAGCTGTTCTGAATTGAAAGGTACACTTGTAAAATGTTACAAGGCAGCTCCAATTATAATCTGTGTCCTTGCAATAGTGAAAAGCAAAATTGGCAGTCATTCACTATCAGGACATGTAAAACACACCAGTACACATCCTACCTTTCACATACACCGCACCCTCCCCATGTGGCTACCTTGGGCCTACCTTAGGGGTGCCTTGCATGTAAGAAAAGGAAAGGTTTGGACCTGGCAAGTGGGTGCACTTACCAGGTCGACATGGCAGTTTAAAATCACAGTTGCAGACACTGTGATGGCAGGCCTGAGACATGTTTGTAGAACTACTCACATGGATGGCACAACCACTGCTGCAGGCCCACTAGTAACGTTTGATTTAAAGGCCCTGGGCAACCATAGAGCACTTTACTAGGAACTTACCAGTAAATCAAATATGCCAATCTAGGATAATCAGTCATAATCACAGACAGAGAGCATATGCACTTTAGCACTAATCAGCACTGGTAAAGTGCCCAGAATCCCAACGCCAACAAAAACAGGTCAGAAAAATAGGAGGAAGCAGCCAAAAAGTTTGGGGATAACCCTACAAAAAGGACTAGGTCCAACATCTCTTGATGTGATGTGGTGAGACTGCATGTTAGGCACATAGGTGTGCCAAAATGTACAGCTTTGTGCATGAGACAGGCTAACTTTAACTTCTAGCTTTTATGTGGTGCCGCTGGAGAGATAGAAAAGCGGGAGCAATGTGATCAAAGTGTCTCATACAGGTTGCCAGTCTTGCTGCTCCATTGAGGGTTGTCATGAGCAGAGCCAGTTGAGATTTCAGTGTACCAATGAGCATAAGGATTCCATAGTCTAGTCCGATTAGTGCCAAAGCGTGCACTATATTTTTCAAATCTGTTTGAGGGAAGAACAGTTTGATCACTTTGAGGAGACTGAATTTGAAGAGAGCACTGCATGTGGCTATATTGATATTCATGTTCAGGTTTCTGTCCAGGGTGATACCTAAGGATTTAGTGGAGTCAATGATTACGGTTTTGCAACTGAGGCCATCCAGGTGGTTTAGCCATTCTTGTATTGGCATGGAGCTGTGGAGAGAGAGATGAGCAAAAGATCCATCTTCAGGGAGTTACGTTTAAGGTGGTTTAGGGTTAGTCAGGTTGGGATCTTAGCCAGAACATTATTTAGATTTATGGAGTCACCTAGGAAGGATATTTTCCAGTAGCGCTGCTTTTTATCTGCATACATGTGGTGTGCCATATTAGAGTGATGGTGAGTCTCAGTTAGTGGTTCCATGTACCAGATGAAGAGTATGGGGGAGAGGACGGAGCCTTGGGGTACTCACAGCCATACCAAGGCTGGGATTGAATGAAAGCCCTCTAGGTTAATTTATTGTGAGTGGTCCTCTAGATAAAATAATAATCAGCTGAGCACATTTCTTGTAAGCCCCATTCTGTCCTTCAGCATCTTCATAATCATGACATGGTTGACGGTGTCAAAAGCTGATGATAGGTCAAGGAGAATAAGAAGGCAGTAGTTGATTTGGTCCAGTGTTTTCACAGCATCATCCTTAACATGTATGATGGTTGTTTCTGTGTAGTAGCCTGGCCTGAAACCGGATTGGAAGCTAATAGGTGAAATTTCATCAACATTGTTTTCACCTCCCTCCTGTAAGGTACTCTCATCTTTATGAAAGAGCAGAGAGTGACTATCAGCTTCAGTTTATTACTTTCTTGATTGACTTTCAGGAACTAGCACAGTGGGATCTCGGGACACTACTAGAAACCATGAGCAATGAGAGGATAAAATGGTCAGATGAAACCTTCCATAAGCTGACAGCTATATATCCAGTTTTTGAGTTCTTTTGTGAATGGTGAGTCATTACTGCATGAAATGTCAACAGATCCCGAATGAGAATTTCCTACTGTTTTTTTGAAGCACTGGTAGCAAAACTCATGGTGGAACTGTTTGCAAAAGAAGCGTTATTCATATATGATGAAAATAGAGCAACAATAGAAAGCCTTTTAAAAGGAATTATACATTTTATGATGGGCCAGTTGCATATTATTTTGAGAGAATAGCTTATATTCAAGCAATGAGTTGAATGCAGGAGATAATAAGAGCTCGATTCTGGAGATTAATGAAGAGCGACATCAAAGTTTTTCCAAGCGAGACAAAATGTCAGAGTAGTCATAGTATATAACTTTAAAAGAATATTTGCTGTCCCCCTCAAGTGAAAACATGAAAATAATAAAATTATGGCGGTATGTTCCCAATTCCACAAGATCATGGCTACTGTAACAGTGACTGGATGGCTAGTCCAATGCTATACTTACATATTAAGAATGATGGTAGACCAGGTTTAATTCAAAGACTCTAATTTGATATTTTTTATTTCGGGGGACATCTCCTGTCCTTCGGCACCCCCACCCTCAATGCTCCCTCTGTCCTTTTATACTAGGCCTTGGCAAACTTTAATTACACCGGCATAACTGGCTTAATTTTCGAAATTTCACATAATGAAATTGCCAGGATTACTACATTACGCTAGAGGTGGGCGGAATTTGCGTAGTCGCGCTACGCAAAGCTCTGCGAAATGGTAAAAAATCTCCGCGAGCACGCAAAAGTTCCGCGAACACGCAGAATTGCTTGTTCCGCCCGTTCGCGATGCTTTTTCCTGTTCGCGAATGCCGTTTGCGTGCTCGGGGAGAAATATCTTGCGAACACGCATTTTGAAAGCGTGAAGAAGCAAAAAATTCCACAAAGCCGCGGATCGCGAAATTTTGGGCAATTTCGCGTTCTCCGCGGAACGCAAAATTACCCAAATTCCGCGAATTCCGCGAGCGGAACGGAATTTACCGCCCAGGCCTACATTACGCCATATGGCATGATTTCAAGGCAGTGCTTAATTTGTTAAAAAAAAATAAGTGCTTTGGCCCTAGTGATGAGGCCACCGCAGCTTGCACCACACATTGCCACTGCCAGCGCTGTCAATGACAGAACTTGAACAACTACTAACCATCACACTGCTATAAGTGTGACAATTCAGACTGTTCGAGGCCCCCAAAGCTTTAAGAATTGTTTGGGTGGCAGGTATTAGTTGTTTTAAATGTATATTGAACTGATAAACAATTGTTTTCTGCTCACATTTAAATGAGCAGCTGTCCTAAGTGCCGGTTCCAGCAATTAAGTGCCGGTGCTGAGCACCGGAAACCACCGGCTCAAATTAAGCACTGTTGCAAGGAGAGATTTTAAAGTGAGATGCACAATTTGGGTTATTTTTGAAGCCCAAGTGGCATTTCAGGTACATATTTTTATCTGAGTGGATCATTCAGGTTATTTATGGGCACGAAACTCCAAATCTGAACGCTAGCTGCAGTTTTTTGAATGCGAGCTGCAGTTCCTTTAACATAGGCAACCAGAAAACATTTCAGGAACATTTTCTACCTAAGCAGACCATTACAGTAATTTTTGGGCTCAAAAGTACATGTCTGAATGCAAACAGCAGTGATTGAAGTCAGAGGCAAGAATTAAACTCGAAATTACATTTTTAAATCGAATATTTACCCAAACGAACTGTTTGGGTAATATTTTAAGTGTTTGATGCATTTCGCATAATTATGTGGAATTTCGCATACTTTTCCAGTTATTTTGAGCACTTACTCTTCAGCAAATAATGCAAGATTCACAGACACCTGCCTGATACCACCTTTGTCACTATTTTTAAAGGAAATAGGCTTCATTGTCTGTATTCCTGTAATTGCCAAATGCAACATATATTTGTGGGTTGCTGACAGCCATCAAATAGCCCAAATTACGGATTCTTTTGATGAGTCCAGGTTCCTGCAGTGGGCAAGGAAATATTTCTAACTTTTCCAATTTAATTTATTTATTTTTCAAATGTATTATACTAGGAGGATTTAAGGATCAGATCTATGAATATTTTAAAAAACAATTGATCAAGATATAGAAACATGCCGGTGCTGATTAACCCTTTGACACAGCACTTTTTATAACACAAACATCTCTGAAACTCATTGATGGATTTACACCACAAAAACTCAAAAATACTCTTTTGAGTAAAGTTTATACAGAAGTAACATATGCATGCCCCTCCCTCTGATTATTGCCCTCTACTACGCACACTTATTGCACTTTACCCATTCAGATAGCTTGTTTTATTTTTTTGATAAGTTCACCTTACATGCACAATATGGTATTTTATGTAAGTGATTGCTTCCTTTTACATAGAAAGTTTTTTGTGTGTTTGAGTTCTTTTAACTTACCAGTGTTCTTGTGCTTGGTAACACTCTAGTTTGTTTTTGGCTGGTATTCGTGTTTGGCACAGTAGTTTGTTTGTAGCCATAATACCTTCATGATGCTGTGGCCATCTTAAGTTCCCTGCACCGCGTTGACTTTGCGGTCTTGCTTTCTAGGACTATATTGAGCAGGTGCAGGAACCTCTTATTAAATATAAATGCGCCAGTTCTCTGTCAATTCGGCAGGCACCATGAAGTTGTGCCAAAGGTAAGCCAATCTGTGTCCGATAAAGCACCGGGCAGGTTCAGCTTCAGTTATACTGCCAATTTACTTCCCACTCGTTACTCGCCAAATGAACTTTATACTTTCTCTTGCTCCTGACAGCCTGTTTGTACAGCCTTGCATCTTATTCTCTATTCTATGAATAGAACTGTACAAAGCCTAGTGTTGAACTTGGCCCTTTTTGGCTAAAGTTCCTTAAACTTTTGCCTTCCTCCTAGACCTTTTTCTGACATGGTGTTGCTGACTTAGATGCTTTGGGCACTTAGCCACTGCTGACCAGTGTCAAAGTGCAAGTGCTCCCTGTATAAAGTGTTATGGTAATTGGTTGTCCCTAATTGGTATGTTTGTCTTACCAGTAAAGTCCCTAGTAAAGTGCACTATGTGTGCCAGGGCTGGTAATGCAAATGCTACTAGTGGGCCTGCAGCACTAATTGTGCCACCCACATAAGTAACCCTAAAGAGAGATCTCAGGCCTGCCGCTGCAGTGCCTGCGCGCAGTTTGTTAACTGCCTGGTTGTCCTCACAAGTGCACCCACTTGCCAGGCCTTATCCTTCCCTTTTTTTATGCACATCAGACACCCCTATAGTAGGCCCAAGGTACCCCTCTGGGCAGGGTGCAGTGTATGTGAAAGGTAGGACATGTACTGAGGTGTGTACCATGTCCTGACAGTGAAATACTGCCAATTTCGTTTTTCACTGTTGCAAGGACATCTTGCCCATAGGACAAAATGGGGAATGCTGTGTCACATGTTTCCAGCATATCTTCCCATCGGCATAAGATGGAGAGATGGAGTTTAGTGTGCCTGAACTCAGAATTTAATAACACATCTTTTTATGAAGATGTTTTTTAAATTGTGTGTTTAGAAACCACGCTTTTAGAAGTGGCTGGTTTCTTGTCCTAACCATCCTGTGTGCCTCTGCCTGGTTGTGTATTGACTGTCTGGGTTTGGATGTGACAGGGTCTGGGGAGGTGTCCTGACAACAGGGAGGAGTAGGTGGGACAGCAACAGGCTGGCTTGCATTTGGTGTGATGGGAGGAGTAGCCCCCTGGATGTGAGGAGGGCTGGGCTGCTGCCACAAAGGGATGGATCCACCTCCTGCGGAGCGTCTGAGGCCCAGACCCTCACTATCAAAGGAAGAGGGTGTGCACTGGCAGGAAGACACCCAGAACTGGTTTGGACCGGGCTCAGAGCCCCCCGAACACAAAGACTTCAACGGCATTTAGGGGTATAAATGTGAGAGCTGAAACCCCTGAACTCAAGACTGAAAAGGATTGAAACTACTTCGTGATCAAGAGGAACCTCTGCCAAAGAAGAACAGCTGAAGAGACTGAAGAGAAGGACTGCCCTTGCTGTGTGTTCTGGGGCTGGCCTGCAGTTTGCTGCTATGACAAAGGAGAGGACAAGGGACTTTGCTGTGTGCTGTGTCCCCCTGCTTGAAAGGACTTTGCTGTGTGCTGTGTCCTGAAGCAACTTGTCTCCAAGGGCCCGAGGAGAGCTGGTCCCCTGTTGTGGAAACTCAGGAACATAAAAGTTTCCAACTGTGTCTCAGAGACGCTTGGTGCGTGTGCTTTTGCAAGCCTGAGACTGCCGTGTGGTCTGTAGTGCCGTTTACGAGGTGCCCCGGAACCGCATTGCGCCCGCAGCGTGAAACATCGTCCACGCTGCTGCTTTGCCATTTGTGGCCCGAGCCGTCATCGTAACTGAGGCTGTGAGTAAGGATCACCGCCGCCGGCCCGAGCCGCAACGTGCTAAAGGATTTCTTGAAGATAAGGAAGCTGCAAGGTGAAAGGGATCGTGATCGTTGTTCGCCAAGAGGAATCTGCCCAAGATCGTCAACGAAGGAGAAGGCAGCGCCGTAACCCGTCTGGCTACAGCGTCGCCTAGCCACGGAGCTGCAACGTCATCGGGCCGCCCAGCAGGACGTCCGACGAGCGGGGAGAGAGAGAGAGAGAGAGAGTGAAGCAGCGCACCCCCCAGGTAAGGCTTGGACTCCGGTCGGGAGCCGCAAGCGTGTGTGGCCTGGGGAGGCGTGCAGGAGGAGTACAGGAGTACAGGAGTGCTCCGATCTCTCTCCCGCTGCACCGCGTTAGACACGCTGAGTCCCCGAGCGGCCCGTATCTGCCCAGCAGTACTGGGGCCGCCCCTTTATGCTTACAACCGTTGTCTCTGTTGTTGGGGCCTAGTGGTGCCCGAGCTGATCGCGCAGATTGGCTTATTGCATTATTCTTGCATTACGGACTGCATTATTCTTGCATTACGAACTGCATTATTCTTGCATTACGAACCGCATTATTCTTGCATTATGAACTGCATTTTTCTTGCATTATGAACTGCATTATTCTTGCATTACTGAACCGCATTATTCTTGCATTACTGAACTGCACTATTCTTGCATTACGAACTGCATTATTCCTGCGTTACGAACTGCATTAGTACCTGCATTAAGGACTGTCTTATTTCTACATTACGAACTGCATTACGAACTACATAGCATTGCATTAGGACTGCATTAGATCATCGTGAACTGCTCATTAATACCGCAAGAACCTACAAGTGATTGTTGGCCTAATAACCGGCAAAGTGCAATATTACGAATACGCATATGTTGGATTTCTATCGTTTGGTCTCATTGTATTTCTTTTGATAAAGATACCGCTATTTTTATAAAATCAGTGTGGTGTCCATTTGTGGTGTTATCACTGTGTTACTGGGAGTGTGGTTGCAAATACTTTACACATTGCCTTGGAGATAAGCCTTGCTGCTCGTGCCAAGCTACCAGAGGGTGAGCAGGGGTTATCTAAGAGTATGTCCCTCCTTTCCCTGACTAGAAGCAAGGGTCCCTATTTGGACTAAGGTACCTACCTCAGCCAACTAGAGCCCCCCAGTTCTAACACCTAGCAATACCATAGCTTACTTCTTACCCACCACTCTCTAGTAAGAAGAAGATGCCATTATTAATTACAAATATTGTGTGAATGATAGTTGTAGCACTAGTTGTAACTGTTAAACTTAATCTGTTTTCATTTTTGTACCAAAACATGGATAAAAAGAATTACAGTTTCTGATATCTCTATTATACTTCTGGCACATTTCAAAATATTTCAGGTTGATCATCTCATTTACCTTGAGAGGATACCAATAATTTTGAAGGACTTGCTTATTACTTCCTCTTTTTCTTTGGGTGCTATACTTCAAGGGTTGTACGACGTTACAACGCAGGCATTTAACACGCATGCCTTAACCACACATTTTTTAGAATGATGCATTTCCCACGCATCAGACTTTACCATGCAGGTAAGTTTAAATAAGGTAAGTGAAATATACATATATATAGACTACCTACTGGCAGTCGCAAGTAGGCAGTTTTAGTTAGGAACAAGTTTCTATAGGAAAAGTGTTTTTTTATTTTGCTAATAACTTTGGTGCCATTTGATGAATCTTCACGAAATATTCAAAACGAGTTCAACGCTCACTTCAGCTGCTGTCTGGAAAGTTTTGGGATGATCTGTCAAGTGGAGTTCGAGAAAAAGGGGCCCCAAAATGCATTTTCCCTATGTTAAGTCCCATAGGGACTTTAGACACTACTACAGCCCGAACCGCTGGACGGAATTGCACCAAATTTGGCAGAAAGGTAGATCTTGGTCCAGAATAGTGCCTTTTCATAGTTTGGTGTAAATCCATTCAGTAGTATTAGAGATATTAACTGAAATCCAAATTTGTATATCTGGGGGTGCAATCCAACCGTACCTGTGCTGTCATCTGATTGGGTGCAAACACTTCAGCCAGGAAGTGTCAGAACATTACAAATATAGTAAAGGGGACAGGGTATGAATACCCTGTTCCCTTTTCTATAAAAAAATATTTTTTTTTCATTTTTGCCACGAAATCGCAGGTGGCGCTGCAAATTCACTGCAAAATTGAAAACAAAAAGAAAGCAATGTCTCCAGCACCTGTTTTGAAATGAGCCCCTGGTTGGGCCTGGTCCTGGGGGATTTTTCTAAAAAAAGCAGGGGGTGCATGGCCCCCCCTCTTAAGGCTCTTAGAGCCTGGGGACCACCACCATATTCCCAGGACTTTCATTATAATTATGGAAGGGGGCCTTGTGGACTCCCCTCCTGGGCTTATAACAAGCCCCAGGGGCCACCACCTCCTCAGGGCTAAATATAAAAGAAATGAGGGGGCTCACATGGACGCACTACGGGGCCCCGGGCACCACCACCTTCTGGGGCCAAATTACTTTAAAAACTGGGAGGGGACTGCGCAGCCCCCCTCCTGGCCTATATACGGCCCCAGGGACCACCACCACCCTGGGGCTGGCCTGTGCAGATCAAAGGAGGGGGCCTCGCAGCCCCTCTCCTGGAGCCAATAAAGGCCCTGGGGACAGCCACCCCCAGGGCCAGCTCCTGCTATGTCCCGGGATGCCCACCCCTGGAACATAGTGTTTGCTCTGAAAGGTCCCACCAAGTCAGAGTAAACACAAACTTCGCTCTTAGCAAGCGAGAGCTGTGGAACCATTCCCGCTTGCTGAGAGCAGAGTTTTCAACTGTTTCCCTGCCTGCTGCTGAGTGGCCAGGAAAACTGACAAAAAGATTGCTCTCACAGACAGGGAGCTGAATGTTTAGCAGCACCCTGTTTGTGAGAGCAATGCCTGCTCCTGCAGGAGAGGTGGAGACGGCTGGGAAGGCACGGGCCTTGAGACTCCCCCTTGGACCCGAGGGAAAAGAGGAGAAAGAGGCAAAATAAAGGTCAGAAACGAGAAGAAATAGGCAGAATAAAGGTCAGAAATGAGCAGAGAGAGGCAAAATAGAGACCAGAAATGAGCAGAAAGAGGCAAAATAAAGGTCAGAAACGCTCAGAAAGAGGCAAAATACATGCCAGAAATGAGCAGAAAGAGGCAAACTAGAGATCAAAAACAAGCAGAAAGAGACAAAATAAAGGTCAGAAACGAGCAGAAAGAGGCACGAAAATGTCAGAAACTAGCAGAAAGAGACAAAATAAATGTCAGAAACTAGCAGAATGAGGCAAAATAGAGACCAGAAACGAGCAGAAAAATGCAAAATAAAGGTGAGAAATGACCAGAAAGGGGCAAAATGAAGGTCAGCGACAAGCAGAAAGAGGCATGATAAAGGTGAGAAATGAGCGAAAAGAGGCAGAATAAAGGTCAGATTCGAGCAGAAAGAGGCAAAATAAAGGTCAGAAACGAGCAGAAAGAGTATAATAGAGTTCAGAAAGAGGCAAAATACATGCCAGAAACGAGCAGAAAGAGGCAAAATACAGTTCAGAAACTAGCAGAAAGAGGCAAAATAGAGGTCAGAAATGAGCAGAAGGAAGCAAAATAAAGGTCAGAAATGAGCAGGAAGAGGCAACATAAAGGTCAGAAACAAGCAGAATGAGTATAATAGAGTTCAGAAACGCTCAGAGAGAGGCAAAATACATGCCAGAAACGAGCAAAAAGAGGCAAAATAGAAATCAGAAACGAGCAGCAAGAGGCAAAATAAAGGTCAGAAACTAGCAGAACGAAGCAAGATAAAGGTCAGAAATGAGCAGAAAGAGGCAAAATAGAGACCAGAAATGAGCAGCAAGAGGCAAAATAAAGTTCAGAAATGCTCCGAAAGAGGCAAAATACATGCCAGAAACGAGCAGAAAGAGGCAAACTAGAGATCAAAAATAAGCAGAATGAGACAAAATAAAGGTCAGAAACGAGCAGAAAGAGGCAAGAAAATGTCAGAAACTAGCAGAATGAGGCAAAATAAATGTCAGAAACTAGCAGAATGAGGCAAAATAAATGTCAGAAACTAGCAGAATGAGGCAAAATAGAGACCAGAAACGAGCAGAAAAAATGCAAAATAAAGGTGAGAAATGACCAGAAAGGGGCAAAATGAAGGTCAGCGATGAGCAGAAAGAGGCATGACAAAGGTGAGAAATGAGCAGAAAGAGGCAAAATAAAGGTCAGAAACGAGCAGAAAGAGGCAAAATAAAGGTCAGAAACAAGCAGAATGATTATAATAGAGTTCAGAAACGCTCAGAGAGAGGCAAAATACATGCCAGAAACGAGCAAAAAGAGGCAAAATAGAGATCAGAAACGAGCAGAAAGAGGCAAAATAAAGGTCAGAAACTAGCAGAACGAAGCAAAATAAAGGTCAGAAATGAGCAGAGAGAGGCAAAATAGAGACCAGAAATGAGCAGAAAGAGGCAAAATAAAGGTCAGAAACGCTCAGAAAGAGGCAAAATACATGCCAGAAATTAGCAGAAAGAGGCAAACTAGAGATCAAAAACAAGCAGAAAGAGACAAAATAAAGGTCAGAAACGAGCAGAAAGAGGCACGAAAATGTCAGAAACTAGCAGAAAGAGGCAAAATAAATGTCAGAAACTAGCAGAATGAGGCAAAATAAATGTCAGAAACTAGCAGAATGAGGCAAAATAGAGACCAGAAACGAGCAGAAAAATGCAAAATAAAGGTGAGAAATGACCAGAAAGGGGCAAAATGAAGGTCAGCGACGAGCAGAAAGAGGCATGATAAAGGTGAGAAATGAGCGAAAAGAGGCAGAATAAAGGTCAGATTCGAGCAGAAAGAGGCAAAATAAAGGTCAGAAACGAGCAGAAAGAGTATAATAGAGTTCAGAAAGAGGCAAAATACATGCCAGAAACGAGCAGAAAGAGGCAAAATACAGATCAGAAACTAGCAGAAAGAGGCAAAATAGAGGTCAGAAATGAGCAGAAGGAAGCAAAATAAAGGTCAGAAATGAGCAGAAAGAGGCAAAATAAAGGTCAGAAACAAGCAGAATGAGTATAATAGAGTTCAGAAACGCTCAGAGAGAAGCAAAATACATGCCAGAAACGAGCAAAAAGAGGCAAAATAGAGATCAGAAACGAGCAGAAAGAGGCAAAATAAAGGTCAGAAACTAGCAGAACGAAGCAAGATAAAGGTCAGAAATGAGCAGAAAGAGGCAAAATAGAGACCAGAAATGAGCAGAAAGAGGCAAAATAAAGGTCAGAAACGCTCCGAAAGAGGCAAAATACATGCCAGAAACGAGCAGAAAGAGGCAAACTAGAGATCAAAAATAAGCAGAATGAGACAAAATAAAGGTCAGAAACGAGCAGAAAGAGGCAAGAAAATGTCAGAAACTAGCAGAATGAGGCAAAATAAATGTCAGAAACTAGCAGAATGAGGCAAAATAAATGTCAGAAACTAGCAGAATGAGGCAAAATAGAGACCAGAAACGAGCAGAAAAATGCAAAATAAAGGTGAGAAATGACCAGAAAGGGGCAAAATGAAGGTCAGCGACGAGCAGAAAGAGGCATGACAAAGGTGAGAAATGAGCAGAAAGAGGCAAAATAAAGGTCAGAAACAAGCAGAAAGAGGCAAAATAAAGGTCAGAAACAAGCAGAATGAGTATAATAGAGTTCAGAAACCCTCAGAAAGAGGCAAAATACATGCCAGAAACGAGCAGAAAGAGGCAAAACTGAGATCAGAAACCAGCAGAAAGAGGCAAAATAGAGGTCAGAAATGAGCAGAAAGATGCAAAATAAAGGTCAGAAATGAGCTCTAAGAGGCAAAATAGAGACCAGAAATGAGCAGAAATAGGCAAAATAAAGCTCAGAAACAAGCAGAAAGAGGCAAACTAGAGATCAAAAACAAGCAGAAAGAGACAAAATAAAGGTCAGAAACGAGCAGAAAGCGGCAAGAAAATGTCAGAAACTAGCAGAAAGAGGCAAAATAAATGTCAGAAACTAGCAGAATGAGGCAAAATACAAGTCAGTAATGAGCAGAAAAAGGAAAAATAAAGGTCAGCAAAGAGCAGAAAAGGCAAAATAAAGGTCAGAAGTGAGCAGAAAAAGGCAGATAATGAGCAGAACCCACTCAGGCACTCATGCACCCACTCACAGAATAACTCATACACTCTCACAGCCACTAACAGACCCATTCACTCATGAACCCACTCACAGCCGAACTCAGACATGTGCTCCCACTCAAAGACACAGTTAGACACTCATGCACCAACTTCTAGAATCACTCATACTCTCCCACCCACTCACAGATCTACTCTGAGACTCATGCACTCATGCACTGATTTACAGACCCTCTCAAAGACTCACACACCCACACAGATGCTCATATACCTACTTACAGCCCCACTCATACTCTCTCACACCCACTTATTAACCTACTCAGACACCCACTAAGACACTCATGCACTCACTCACACACTCAATGCCAAAGGTTAGATGTTACAGTTAGGAAATGAAATATAAAAAAACTTAAAAATTCAATTAAAAAACCAAAGGTTACAGGAACGTTAAAGTTAGGAAATAGAATTTTGTTTAACATAGAAATTAACTGAAAAAACTAAAGGTTACATGGGCGTTATAGTTTGGAAATAGAATTAAAAATAACTTAGAATTTCCATGAAAAAAACAAAGGTTACAAGGACGTTTTAGTTAGCTTCAGATTCCACTCGTACAAAACCAGTGAAATTCAGCAGTTATAGTTACCTGAGCTAACTATAACTTATGCCACTGCAATGCACTGCTTATGACCTCAGATATTACATCACTCATGACATGGTCAGTGACATCACTCATGACATCTCAAATTAGTTGTAGTTGAGACCTAGTTTCCATAAGAAAAGCATTTTTTGACCCTATGTCTTTGCCATCATTTGACGAATCTTCACAATTTTTTTTTAAAAGAAGTGTGCCCATGATTCTTGTTGGGCATGAAAGGTTTTAGGGCGAACCGTCAAGCGGGGACTGAGAAAAAGGGTGTGTCAAAAAAAGTGTGTTTCACATTTTAATTCCCAAAGGGATTTTAGACACAACTACAGCCCAAACAGATGAACGGAATTACACCAAATTTGGCAGAAAGGTAGCTGTTGGTCCAGAAAGCAACCTTTTTGTAAATGGATGCAAATCCATTCAGGAGGTATTAAAAGAAATCCAAATTTGGATATATATCCTCCGAGGATTAGACAGTCCCCATGCTCAAATCTGTTGGCAGCCATCTTGGGACTCCACTTTGGCCGAGTCCCACAAAAAACATTTAAAAAAAGGAAAATGGAGCGGGTATGATTACCCTGATCCCCTAACTGTGGTCCTGGGTTCCCCCTGTGGCCCAGAGAGGGCCAAAAAGCACTTAAAAAAAAAATGTTTGCCATGGGAACACAACAGAGTTGCAAAGCTGTGGTAATTCTTTTAAAAACAAGCGCAGGCTCCAGCGCTTGTTTT
The DNA here is from genome assembly GCA_963921515.1 of Calotriton arnoldi. NCBI lineage: Eukaryota > Metazoa > Chordata > Amphibia > Caudata > Salamandridae > Calotriton > Calotriton arnoldi. Next base: position 3,331,378 of record CAWUFW010000089.1, on the reverse strand, counting down.
TCATGACACCCCCGTGTGGGCCAGGTCTTGGGGACATTTATAAAAAAGAGGGGGGCGCAGGGGGGCCTCCTCCTAAGGCTCTTAGATCCCCGGTGACCACCTCTTCCGAGGGCTTTCTTTACATATTGGAGGGGGGTCGCACAGACCCCCCCTCCATGAGCTCTTTAATGCCCCGGGACTACCAACTTCCCGTGGCCTAATACGAACACTGATGGGGTGGCTGTGCAGACCCCCCCCGAGTCCTGGGGACCACTACCTCTATTGGGCCAAATAATTTAAAAGCAATGGTAGAGGGGATGCGCTGATGACCCATTCTCTGTCCTACCACCTCCTCAGGGAAGGCCCTCTAAAATCAAAGGAGGGGGGGGCACGTGGCCCCTTCCTGCAGCCAATAATGGTCCTGAGGACCGCCAGCCCCCGGGGATGGCTCCTGCTATACCCCGGGGTGCCCACACCCAGGACATTGCTGTTTGCCTTTGCTTGGTGGGAGCTGTGACAGCACCCACCAAGCTGAAGCAAACATTCTGGTTACAGCTGGAGGGAGCTATCAAAGTGCTCCTACCTGCTAGAAGCGAAGGTTTCAGCTCTTTCGGGCTGGAAAAGAGATTAAACAATTTCTTATTCATGGAGGGGACTGCCTTTACAGCAGCTCCCTCTGTGCGGCAGCAATGCGGCTCCCACAGGAGGCGTGGTGCCGGCTGGGGTGCTGGCTGGGGCCATGGGGGCCTTAAGGCTCCCTTGCGGTCCAGTGACAAGCTGGAAGAGCAAAATAAAGGTCCGAAATAGGCAGAATAAAGGTCAGAAATGAGCACAAATAGGCAGAATAAAGGTCAGCAATGAGCTGAAACAGGCAAGATGAAGGTGAGAAATGAGTAGAAAGCTGCAGAATAAAGGCCAGCAATTTGCAGAAACAGGCAGAATAAAGGTAAGCAATGAGCAGAAAGAGGCAAAATAGAGGTCAGAAACAAGCAGAAAGAATCAGAATAGAGGTCAGAAACGAGCAGAAAGAGGCAAAATAGAGGTCAGAAACAAGCAGCAAGGGGAAGATTAAAGGTCAGAAACGAGCAGAAAGAGGCAGAATGAAGTTCAGAACCGAGCAGAAAGAGGCAAAATAGATATCAGCAAGGAGCAGAAAGAGGCAGAATAACAGTCAGAAATGAGCAGAAAGAACCAAAATAGAGGTCAGAAATTAGGAGCAAGAGGCAGAATAAAGGTCAGAAATGAGCAGAAAGAGGCAGATTATAGGTCAGCAAGTGAGCAGAAAAAAGGCAGATTAGGAGCAGAGAACAAGCAGAACCCACTCAGGCACTCATGCACCCACTCACAGAGCAACTCAGACACTCTCACACCCACTCACAATACAGTCAGACACCCATGTACACACTTACAGAATCACTCATACTCTCTATCACCCACTCACAGATCTACTCAAAGACTCATGCCCCAACTCACACACCCACTCAGACACTCATGCAGTCACTCACAGACTTACCGACACAATCATGAAGGCACTTGCAAACTCACTCAGGCACTCTCACACCCACTCAGACACTCACGCACCCACTCACACACCCAGTAAGACACTCACGCACCCACTCACAGACCCATTTAGACACTCATGCACTCACTCACAGACTCACTCAAACACACATGGAGGTACTCGCAAGCCCACTCAGACACTCTCACACCTACTCACAGACCCACTCAGACACTCACTTAGACACTCATGCACTCACTCAGTCACTCACACACCCACTCACAGACCCACTCACACACTCATGAACCCACTCACGTACCGAGTGAGACACTTATACAACCACCCCCAGGCCCACTCAGACACTCACACACATTGAGACACTCACGCACTCACTCACACACCCAATGAGAAACTCATGCACTCACACCCTCACTCTAAAAGGTTACAGGGACGTTATAGTTAGGAAATAGAATTTAAAAAACCTTAGAAATTGACTGAAAAAAACAAAGGTTACAGGGACATTATAGTTAGGAAACAGAATTAAAAAAAAACTTAGAAATTCACTGGAAAAACCAAAGGCCACAGGGACATTGTAGTTAGGCTCACATTTCACTCGTACAAAACCAGAGAAATTCAGTGTCCACAGTGATGTCACTGACCATGTCATGAGTGAGGTAATATGTGAGGTCATAAGCAGAGCATTGCGGGGGCATAAGCTATAGTTTGTTCAGGTAACTATAACTACTAAACTTCAATGGTTTTGTACGAGTGAATTTCTAAGGTTTTTTATAATTCTATTTCCTAACTCTAACATCCCCGTAACCTCAGTTTTTTCCAAGTGAATTTAAATTAAAAAAAAAATATATATATATATATATATATATATATATATATATATATATATATATAAATTTAAAGTTTTTCAGGCAGTAGACCGACCAATCCCCGATATTTTTTTATAATACATTTTTTTAATCATTTGGGCAGGACCCCCTAAATGCCCCTTTATTAATAGCCCTTACAACCCTATGCCCCTACCCACCCTAAAACCCTAAAATACCCTTAACCCAGTATACCGCTACCCACCCCAAGAACCCAAAAATACCCTTACCACCCAATACACTTAATCACTCTTAAACACTAAAAATGCCCTTACCACCCTGGGCCCCTACCTATCCCAAACCCTAAAACACCTTTACCGCCCTAAACCCTTACCCACACTTAAACCCAAAAAATCTCTTTTACAAACTGATACCCTTACCCACTACAAAAAGCCTAAAAATACACTTTCCAACCAATACCCTTACCCACCCCTATACCCTAAAAACACCCTTGCATCCCAATACTATTACCAACCCATAAACCCTAGAAAATACCCTTACCACCAAATTCCCTTACCCACCTCTAAACCTTAAAATCAGACTTCCCACCCTATTCCCTTACCCACCCCAAAATCCAAAAACACCCTTACCACCCAATTCCCTTACCCACCCCTAAACCCTAAAAATACCCTTACCCTAGACCTCTACTAACCCCTACACCCTAAAATACCTTTACCACCCTATACCCCTACCCACCCCTAAACCCCCAAAACAGCCTTACACCCCAATACCCAAACCCACCCATTAACCCTGAAAATACACTTACAACCCTATACTCTTATACAGCCCTAAACCACCAAAAATACTGTTACCCTGCCCCAAATCCTAAAAACTTCCTTACAACCCAATACCCTTAGCAGTTCCTAAACTCTAAATACACCCCTACAACTCAATAGCCTTACCCAAACCTAAACTCTAAAAAAAAAACATAACACACTGCTTGTGTTACAAATGTTGACTCATTCCACATGTGCTCTACCTTATTATCTGTTTCTAAAGAGGTCAATGCTGCTAAAATCTTTCGCAGTTTATCTGGCTCTTATTTTGATTTCTGCTCTACAAAAGTCATTAAAATGTGGCTACCTCCATTGTTTCTGCCATTGGTTAAGTTGTGCAATACCCCTAAACCCTACAATTTACTCTTGCAACCCAATTCCCTTATCCGACCCTAAAACCTAAAAATACCCTTACCACCCAATACTCTTACCCCGCCATAAACCCTAAAAATATCCTTACAACCCAATACCCTTACCCACCCCTAAATCCTATAAATATCCTTACAAACCAATACCCTTATCTACCTCTAAACCTTAAAAATATCCGCAGCACCCAATGCTTGTGTTATAAATTTTGACTCATTCAACATGCGCTCTACCTTTTTATCTGTTTCTAAAAAGGTCATTGCTGCTAAAATCTTCCCATGTTGATCTGGCTCTAATTTTGACTTCCGCCCTACAAAAGTCTTAAAATGTAGCTACCTCCATTGTTCCTACCATTGGTTAAGTTGTGCAACACCTCTCTTTCTATGGATTTTGTGCCTATGGACTGAAAGAAGGTCTAGAATATTCCCTTGCAACAAAAACCTACATCTTAGAGGAGAGGATGTGGCCTAACAGCTAGGGCGGTCGACCTCGAAGCTTGGGAAGCAGGTTCGAGTCTCGGCAGGGACGCTCAACATCCTGTGATTCTGGGCAAATCACTTAATCTCCCTATGCCTAAAAAAAATGTATGTGTCCATATGTAACGCAACTGGTGCTCATGTAAAGCGCTCTGACACCTTTGGGTCTAGTTCGCGCTATATAAAACTCAAAAGAAAACTTATCCTAACACAGTGGCAAATTGCAGCCCCCTCTCACTGCAGCCATTTCCAACGAAAGTCACTAAAACTACTGTAATCAACAACCTTCCAAATTTGTGGAAGATCTAAACACACTCAACCCTCATCAATTACGTTACTGATTGTCCTGCTGAATTGTAGTTCTTGTTTCAGTTACCAATGGCATTTGCAGGACCTTAGCCATTGGTGGAGAAGATGCTCTGATTTTACTGCACCTTTTAACTGCTTTACTTGTGGTCTATCACCCCATCCAAATAGGCTATCTGGTTAATATCACATGTTTTTCCTCTTTTTTGACAAAGTACAGTCTGTCTAAATTACTCCTTAGTGATCTGCCTTTAAAGCTACCCATTGCAGAGTCCCGCAGGGTTTACCCCCTTAATCCCACCATAAATAATATTTATGTGGCATTAGTTTAAGACTTTATTATTACAAATTTATGAGGGCATGAAGTTGTATGCATATGCAAATGATACCCAGTTGTTAATGAGGTTAGATGAGGAGCAAACCTATACGATATAATTAATGTATGTGCGCAGTTTCTAAGTGGATGGATATGAACGTACTGAAGTTGAATGCTGATAACGCTTAAGTTATCTTGTTTGGAAAACACATGTCAAGGGCCGGGCATTGGCAGCCAAAGCTACTGGGCCCCCTTCTAGTACCTTCTTCTTCTGCTCGGGATCTGGGCATTATTTTTGATGATCAAGCTACTTTCAAAACTCAGATTGATAAGCTTACTTCTAATTGCCTAATTTTGTTTAGAGTCATTAGAAAGACTATCCCACACAGCTTCCAAAGCAATGCTGCAAAATTGATATGAAGGCCCTGGTTTTATCCCATTCGAGTTAGTATAATTCCCTATGTTTGGGCTTGCCAGCTTAGACTCTGTTTAAAATTTAACAACCTCAAAGGGGTTCTTCCTGTCTGATTCTCTGTCTAAATCGGCAATTGTAAATCTCTAATCATCTTGCTTCTTTTCATTGGCTCCCGATTCAGAAGAGATGTAAGTTCAAGCTCTCACGTAATGCACATTCAGTTTCCCTTTTACACTCCTATGAAGAACTCTTCACTCAAGAACTGACCACCTTCTCTAAGTCCCTAGTATCGTAAAGCACAAGTGATTTTATCACAGTAGGTAAAGGATGCAATTTTCCCATGCTTCCCTAAGCTTGGTGTTCTTTTGTATATTTGCTCTTCACAAATTTTAAATCAAATCAACGTTTTAGCTATTTTGAGATTTGGGGCCATATGTATCAAAATGTCCTTTTGCGATTCTCAAATAGCGAAATCGCTCAAATTGCGAATCGCTATTTGAGAATCGCAAAACGCTATGTATGTAGGATTTGCAATAAATTTTGCGAATCCTTCATTTTCCTTAATTGCGAATCACAAATTGCGATTCGCAATTAAGGAATACCTCCCCATTCATTCCTAGAGGCCCATAGGAATGATTGGGAAGACATTCTCAATTTGCGATTAGCAATTAGAGAATCGCAAATTGAGAATGCAATTTCAAGGGTGCCAGGGTGTCAAAAGGACACCCTGTTGCACCCCTGAAATGTGCATGTGTGCCACATGGCACTTTAAAAAATGCAAAAAAGTGCATTTTTAAGTGAAATCGCAAGTTACCACAAATTTCAAGTTGGTGGTAATTTGCGATTCCTTAAGCCCAAATCGCACTTTCTTTTGTGCTTCTTACATTGCATTTAAGGAATCGCAATTAGCGATTCCTTAAATGCAATCGCAAAATAGGGAATCGCAAATTTTGCGATTCCTTATTTTGCGAGGGGGTTTCAGTGTGATACATTGCACACTGCTAATTTGCTATCGCAAACTCCAAAATTCTGCGAATTTCGGCGTTTGCGATCGCAAATTGGCTTCATACATATGGCCCCAAGTGTTAGAGTAATTGTATTCAGCTCTTTTTGATGTAGCAATAATGAAACGTTTGTATGGGAGTTAAATTTGAAAGCACACCATTTGTTTCACCTCTTAACTCTCCCCCATACTCATCTGGGGTGACTGAACATAAAGGAACTCAGATCAATGGACCCAAAAAGTGGCAAAATGTGTGCATATTTGTCAAACATACCTACATTTTTAAACAAATCATTGAAGTCATTTTCAATTAGAAGCAACACTTCACCATAATTAAAGAGTCACTATTGCCTATCAGTTGTATATAGATTAGAAGCTGCTAAGTCTTCTAAATTTCAAGATCAAGCATGTGACATTTAAAATTTGGGCATGCCTGCACTATTGGTCAAACAGACAGTTCCAATCTGAAAGGGTGTATCTGCATTTAAGCCCCTGGACAATTTTTGTAAGAGATTAGTCTTCTCCAGCCATGTCATCTGGTGTAGGATTTGCAAAGCTTTTATTTTGCAAGCACTATCTTGTAGACTTTCCTTTTTCATCTAAGCACTTGCTTAGTATTTCCTCCCAAACAGGCAATAGTTTCTTGTGAGTTTTAGTCGGTGCTGCACATAATGATCCTACTGTTTCATGAGGTAGTTTAAACACATTATCCAAGCAAATTTGAAACTTGATGGAAGTAGTTACATATTTTTATCTTGCATCAGCTTCAATAGAGAAGAAAAAGTCTGATTTGTTTTTTAAAATCCACATAGAGAAAACTCTCTAGTACTCATAGTATTTGTCAAACTTACATGAAGTTCACAAGAGAAAAACTCATTATAAAGACTTCCAGGTATTTGGAAGTCAAAATTCAAACCAGGTCTGGCAGCTGAGGTTTCCTTGGCCTAGACAGGGGTTTCAGGTTTGGATTTCAAAATGAATGAAAGCAATTTTAGCTCATTTACTGTTTTTTTTTAAAACCCTCAGGATACATCTCAAGAGACCCTCTTCACTAACAGGAAATATTTTAAAGTGGTTACATTAGAGAAACTGAGACCATGCGGGATGGGACAATTTCACTTCCTGAAACCATTTGGAGCACTCTTCAGGGATCAAGTATTCCCATTAACTTGACATCCAGCAAAGGTCAACAGCCCCCTCTAGGCATACAGGATATTTTTAAACCGCAACTTCCTTGTGACAAAAGTCCTCTGGCATGCAACACAATAAGTGGAAAGAGGCTCAATGTGCCTGCAGCAAAGTTCAGCAGACTGTCACAGTCCAATTGTTGTCCAAAATAATGCTGCTGCAACATTTGTGCAGATCCTCATGTACCCCACCAAAAGGCAGTACAGTGTGTCTTTTACATGAAAACGTGAACAGTGAGCAAGTTGATCTATTGCTGCCTATTATCGCCTGCTGACCTATTGATTTCCCCATTGAAAATCATGGAGTCCAGTTAGTTGGGTGTATCAAAGTGAAGAAGATCCACCCTCCCTGCATGGTTACCATGATGTTTTGCCTTTTTCCTGACCCCCTTTGTGAACGTATTAGGACTATGTGCCCTGTGACACTGCTATTCAGTGCCAAAGTGCATTTGTTCTGGCCCTAAAATGGTACTGTTAAACTTGGTTATACGCAACTGGTATTTTTCTCTTTCCTGTAAGGCCACAAAAAGACCAGACACTGCAACAGTGACATGAACTTTAATTGCCATATTGGGATGCAGTGTGTAATTCCACCACCCCTACATTACCTGCTATAATGGGTCTACTACAGCAATATGGATTATGCAATTAAAATCAGTAGAAATAGGTTTAAACATCGACCATGAACTACAATACTTTTAGGTACTTGATTCTGTCTGAATGAGGATGCAAGTCAACTGGCTGTTCCCTCTACCCTGTTTATAATTATTGAATTACATTCAGTTGAGTGCTTTAATTTTTACTAGGGTGTGTGCACACAGTTATTTTGTATGAGACATACTCTTTAGGCATTACAGTTATTTTGATTAGGTTTGTTATGACCCAATTGGTTTTTAGATTTAATTTTATCTAGTACATTTGGATTATGACAGTTTTCCTTGGTATTCCTTTTTCTATTGGTATTTTGAATATTTGCAGGCATAATATGATGCTAAGTTGAGCATGTTTAGAAAGATGAACAGTTTGTGGATATATTCGTTGTGCTCTGGACTACACCCTTTACTACATTAGGGTTGTGAGTTGGTCATATTTGACAATCATGATTAAATGGTTGATATTTAATAATGGACCAGACATTGGTCTAGTTACTTTTTATTAATCGTTGGATAATTTATTTAATTATTTTGTGATTTTTGTTAAGTTCTGAAATACATTTTGAATACATGGATTTAAATAAGGACAGATTCCTCATGAATATATGGACTATTAATATGGCTGCCGTTTGCTTGGCTGGTGGTTGGATTTTTTGATAAGTAGTTTGATTAGATATACGGAAAAGGACTACCTTGATGGTTTGTGTTTAGTAACGCTGTGGCATGGTTTGTTACCATTTCAAATGTGGAGATAAAATATGAGTTCTAACATGATGCTTGGTTAGCAGGTTGGATATTTATTAGTAAGTGTATAGGCTAAGGATAACTATGTTGACCAATGTTTGGTTACATTGAAGCCGAGTTTGAACATATAGATTTAATAATGAGCTTTTTGATTGTATGTATGGACCACTGAGGGGGCCGTCATACATTTATATTGCTGGCTGAGTGTGATACTGATGCAATATAGTTTGATTAGTCTTATTTACTTGTGGGAAGTTTGTTATTATGTGTTTTCAATTTGATTAGAAAACTTGTTGTATATATTGCCATAGTTATATAGGATATGATGATGAGTCTGAACCACTTTGGATGACCAACGTTTAGTCATGCTGCGGCAAGGTTTGATACTATATTCAATTTAGATAGGAATAAGAGTTTCCATAGATGGCATGTGCTGGGTTATGTTGAGGCTTGAGTATCTCTATTTTTACACTATTAACTAGAACTCCAATATGGCGCTTAGTTACATGTGGTATATAGACAAAGCAATGGATGATGGCAGACACATGGTTACACTGAGGCCAGTCTCATTTCTATCTCTAATGTGGATATAAATTGAAACTCCAATATGGCGCTGGGTTGACACGCTATACATGCACGAGGAAATCGATGGAGTACTCCCCTTTATCCTTCCTTTTTGATTCAGTAAGTCACTAGAATTGTGTATTTGTTTCCAATGAGAAATTCTATTGTATATGTAGGAGTTCTTTTGTTGACCTTTTATAGATTGTAATTTACCGATACGCATACTATTAACCAGATGTTTGGAGGGTTACGTTTGCTATGCATGTTTGGACAGCGTTCCTACTTAGTTAATATTGTTCCTAATTTGATCTTATTTTTTGTTTGCACTTTAACTATACTTGGAAAGAGAGGACACCATTGTGTGTTATTTGCTTAGGTGTCATACATGTGTTTAATTTGGAATAATGATATGCGGGGCTCACATAAATTCAAGGGAGCTCTTGTGCTGATATGATTACAGGGGAGCTCTTGTGCTGATATGATTACAGGTCTACTCGAGATAATTACTATTTTACAGTATGAGATGCTCTAAGTGAAGAATTGCTGTCTACCGAATTAGGTAAAGTATCACAAGACAGTTGTTGAATATTCATATTTGGCAATTTCATGGTGAATGGTTAGACTAATTTAATTTCTATTTCTCTTACTTGAAGCAGATGTGGTTAATGGACCAGTATGATTTGAGTGGAAAGGCACTTTCGGTGTTTTAGGTGTGCACACTTCACACAAGGGTGTTTAATTTAGTTAAATTTTATTTGTGAGCATGAGTAGATGGGAACACACGTTGAGGTTTATCTTTAACTGGTGTTATCTTACTATATAATTTCAATAATGTTGAGCAAGTGGGCTTTATTTGCATTGCCCCATATTTGTAATCTGGGTTTCCCTTGATATTAATTGTTGAATAATTGTATATATGTTTGTCTAATTCTCATTTAGTTTATTGCATCAGTTTGAGTTGTGGAGGTAACGTTCAATTTGGTTATGAAACAAAATTTTTAAATACTTTTTATTTGATGGTAGCCCTGATGAAGTCGAAGGCAAACTTGCCCTAATGATGAAACACATGTTTGCTTATTGTGAATATGAAGAAACATAGGCTACTTAAGAAAATTCTGTTTCAGAAAGCAAATGCATGAATGGTGGTTTTCAATTCCTTACAGGCCACTACCCCTATGTGTGTAGCCAGCCACAGGTATTCGCAGAAAGAGAGCTGCCTAATTAATATTCCTAAGGTTGTATTGAGACTCCCTACAACAGGAGATTTTGTTACACAACTTAGTAGACATGTCTCAGAGACAGGTCACAAATAGGCAATGCACATCTGTTTGTGCCCCGTCTTATTGTACATCAGACCCTTTTTTCTATTGTATTCTTTACTTTTAAATCGTTGATGACTACTCAAAGATTAGCAAATATTTTGGGGATGATTTTATTCATAAGCCAGTGACACTCCACTTCACCACTTCATATGGAGGACATAGAGAGAAAAATTTGTGAACTTAACTTCAAATTTGCTAACGGCCATGTTTTATGCCAGGTATTTTCTATACTGGGCAGAGGCCGCAAAGCACTGTACTGAGTATTAAACATAAAGACTGCGCATTTCATCAGTCCTTGTAAAGACATTTTCATCTTCTGTGCATGCCTGCATGGATGATTGAAACGTGTGTGCTAAAATCATATATTTTGCTTATGTTCCCGAACTTTTTCAAGGACATGGAGCAAAATGTTATATGATACACAAATACTGCAATTCACAGTCAGACAAATGTATTTTTACCACTGCACCATTTTCTTTGCTATTTGCTGAGGATGCCACAATAGGGCCACAATAAATTATTTTTAATGTTTTGTGATTTTTTTTTTTTTTTTTTAGGAAATGCAAAATGAAATTACCGATTTCCTAATAGCGAGTCCTACAGAATAGGAATCGCTATTAGGAAATTGCAATTAGGAAATCCCATGCCATTTGTAGCAATGGGCCAGTTATGCATTTCCTAAATAACGAACTCCAATTGAAATTGCTATTTAGGAAATGCTAAACCAACGATGGCTATGGGCATATGGCCCACCCCAAAACTAATGGTGCACATGCAGCGCACATATATGCCCTAGGGGCATGTGTGGGCTCTATTGCACTTTAAAAAAAGCATCTTGGGGTGCATTTTTTAAATTGCACATGCTCATTTTGCTCATTTAGGGCCAGATGTACGAAATACTTATTTTACATTTCCTAAATAGCGACTCCTTAGAAATTTCTATTTAGGAAATGCAGAATGCTATGTACAAAAATAGAGATTCCCTAATAGCGATCCCTATAAAGTAGGAATCACTATTAGGAAATTTCTATTTAGGTAATACCACACCATTCGTTCATATTGGCTTAAAGGCCCATAGATACAAATGGTTTTGCACTTCCTAATTTGCGATTTCCTAATAGGATATCGCAGGAAATCACAAATTAGGTAATGCTAAAGCAAGGGTGACGTTCGGCCTAAGGCCCTCCTTGCTGCACCCCAAGAAAAGTGGTGCACATGTAAAGCGCACAAATGCCCTTTGGAGTGCTTTTTTAAAATAGCACATGGTTACCATTGATTTTGAGTCAATGGTAACCGCATTTGCTAAATGCCCAATTCGCATTTAGGAAATGCTTTGTACATGTGCATTGGAAATCGCAAATAGGCAATCTCTTTTTTGCGATTTCCGATTTGGGTGTCTCAAAATGCGTACATCTGGCTCTTAGAATGTTCTGGCATCACTCTAATGAAAACCTTGACACTGGAGGAAAACGCCTAATCTGAGCTGTCCATCTGGAAATAAATATTCTTGCCCTGGATGCTTTTCTTTAGCTCTTTCAACAAATACTATTTTCAACAAATACCTATTTTCTACTGGAAATGGATCGTGGTCAACCCATAGTGTATTTAAAGTAAGCAAGCCACAAAGGTTAAGTGCTAGTATTCACTGTTAATCTCTCTGGGAAAATCCCACCCTCCCTTTCACACAGTCAGATGAATCACTCATGATTTGCCTGCATTTCTATGAAAATCCCTGGTGTGCCAGGAAAATACATTTCTCCTGCTCAACATGACTAGATGTGCTTTGTCAATGGTTTCTATTTATTTTGTAGACTTCTGACACCTGTCTGTCCTCAATAACTTATTGTCATTGACATGGCATGTATTTAACAAAAACCCAAACCCACTATATCTTGCACTCCAGTCATGCACTGGCCTTCTGGACCGGTAGCCATCCCTGTTTATATGCTCAAGAAACATTCTTGTCCCGTTTTAAAAAAAATGTTTAACATATCATAAGAGATGTAATATATGAGGCCATGAATAGTGCATGATGGAGGCACAGGTTATAGTTTTTTTAAATTAACATTTTGGAACCCCCCCGCCTTTTTCTTGGCCCGACTTGACGGGTTCTTTGTGAAACTTTCCATGAAGGAGCTGAAGTGAATGTACTTTTTCTTGGAACCTTTTGTGCAGAGTCATTAAACGGTGCCAAACTTATTAAAATAAGGAAAGTCAGACGTAACAATAACTACACTGATAATAGTACCGACAATGTAATTTATGCCATTTAGCATGTTAGGAGTGATGAAATATATGAGGTCAGTAAAAGTGCATGAGAGGGATGCAAGTTGTATATTTAGTTCATTAAACTACATCCGGTATATTTTAGTGTTTTTTGTGTTTTTTAACGTCACTTTAACTGTTTCGATAGATAGATAGCTAGATAGATAGTTGTATAAAGAATATATATGTGAATATGTGTGGATAAAAATAAATGTAGATACTCCTGGAAGGCTGAGAGGGAGAGCAGTCATATAGATGACCTTTATGTGAAATAGTTCAGCTTTAATAACGACTTGATCAGGTGGATCCTCTTCTCTATAGGTAAAACATAAACTGTTAAGAAGTATGCTTTCTTCAAACTTAAGTCGGACTTTATTAATTTATCTCATTCTACGTCTCGTCTTTTAAATTTATCATTCAGTATCCCTAAGTGTGCTATGTCTGACATAGGTCCCTTTCTCGCTATGCCCTTGGACTCAAGATATACGTCACACATGAGGACCAACATGGTAGAAAAAGGTCTGCTTGTTGCTTGTGGCCCATTTCAAAGGAAATGTAGTCTAGCAATTTACTTGAACTGTCCCTTATGGACGGGATAAGACTGGTTTCATTTAATTGACCCGTATCCATACAGTGTGAGAAATTGGGTTGTGGGTTAACCCCACTCAAGCCACAATCTCTGTCAGGGTGAACCACAAAACCTACTCAATCAATATGTGCTTAACCCTCTGGTAGCTTGGCACAAAAGCAGTGAAGCTTAACTCAGAGGCAATATGTAAAGTATTTATGCAGCACATAAACTGTAATAAAGTGAGAGCACAAAACAAGAAAAATTCCACACCAATTTAGAAACATAGAGTGCATTTTAATAAATTATTTGGCACCAAAACAGCAAAAATCCGATCAGCAGAACTGGAGCTGTGAATTTTTAAAGTTTACACTGAAAAAATAGTGCCTAAAAGATAAAAGTGCCATCCACGTATATCTAGTTGCATGAGATCTGGTCAAAGTATAAAAATATGGCAGACCGCGATTGAGCGTGAGTCTGACACAAAAAGTAGATTGGGCCCGATGGACGCTTACCTTCGGACTTAGAAGAAATTGAATTAAAAATGTTCTGAGAAGCTAAAGTTTAGTGGAGCAAGGCTGTAGGCATCCAAGAAGGAGGCGTCATCGTCGAGGAGCTCCTGGACGAAGTTGCTGTGAAGATTTCTACTTTTGCACTTACTCCCTTTTTTTGGAGGTCAAAAATATCCAGGGGGATGAGCCTGGAAGCTGTATCCGAAAAGCGTTCCATGAGGCCAAATACCCCTTGGGCAAAGAACTGCTGAACAGCCTATGCTGCTGCAGAGAAGATCATAGCAGGAGCTACCACGAAGTCAGGCCAACCTGGCGATAAACATAGGGTGGCTAGACAAGCTGGTTGATTCCGATCTTCCCTCAATTCTCAGAGCAGTTTTGGCCAATACTTTTATAATCCCCAAATTTGTCTTTTGGCTATCTGGGCACCTTTCAACCACTACCTGGGGACCAGGACTGGAGGGGCACCAGTTGGGGGGTTAGAACTCACGCAGGCTTGGTCCAGGTGCGGGTTCAAGATGGTTGGAGCCTTTTCTGTGCCTGAGGCTCTGATAAGGAATCCAGCTAACTAGCCCTTGGAGTTACTCTGGTAGTTCTGGGTTCAAGTGATATAACGGGGCTCAAGTATCAGGACCGGCTTCCGAGGATCAAAGCAGGTTCCAGGCATTAGAGCAGTCCTTCCAGGTGCAGCAAAGCAGTTTTCTGAAATACATAGCAGGCCACAGTAGCAGGCAGTCCTCTGTGAGTGCTTCCACAGGTCAAGAAAGTGAACTGAAGAGTGGATCTGAGGGTTCTATTTTTATATGTGGTGCCTTCTTTGCAGTAGAGGTTTCTAGAGAATACCCTTTGAAGAGCTTGAAGTTTCCTGCTTCCCCTGCCCTGGCTCAAAGCTGGCTGCATGAACAATGCAGGTGTGACACGTTCTTTGTTTGAACGTAGAACACATCCTATTCAGTTTCAAGTGCGGCTGTGCCCAGCTCCGCCCTCCATCCTGCTGGTTGAAGGCCCATCCAGGCACACCTAATCCCTCTATTGTGTGGCTGTCTGGGAGGAATAAAAAACGTCCAACTGCCAACTACACTCAGTCATGTGACCTAGGACAGGCTGTAGGCCACAAATAGTTAGGGCAGAATAAAGACAACTTTCTAAAAATGGCATTTTCAAAATCGTAACTTAAAATACGACTTTACCAATAAAGAGAATTTTTATTACAATTTTCCAGACACCAAACATGAAATGTTTACCTGTTCCCAATCAAAGGATAGCACATATTAAATGTAATACAGCAACCCAATATTATCCTATGGGAGAGGTAGACCTCACAGTAGTGAAAAACAAATTTAGGAGTTTTTCCCTACCAGGACATGTATAACTTAAAAGTAATATGTCCAGCCTTTTAATTACAATGAATCCTAAACTATTGTTCTACTAAGAGCCTACCTTGGGGGTGATTTATATATAATAAAAGGGGACTTCAATGCTTGGCAATGGGGTTATATTGCCAGGCTGAATTGGCACTTTAAAACCAGTGCAGGCTGCACTGGCAGAGCTGGGACATGTTTTAAGGGGCTACTTAAGTGGGTGACACAATAGGTGCTGCATGCCCATTAGTGGCATTTAATTTACAGGCCCTAGGAATATGATATATAACTTTACTAGGGACTCATAAGAAAATTAAATATGCTAATCTGGTGGAAGCCAATTTTGCCATGTTAAATGTGAGAGCACAAGCCCTTTAGCACTGTTTAGAAGTGGTAAAGTGCACAGAGTCCTAGAGCTAACAAAAACGAATTTCAACAAAAGTGGAGGGTGAAGGCAAAACCTTTGGGGGTTGACCCTGCAGAGAGGGCCAAGTCCAACACACAGATAAATTACAAACATTTTAATGGTCTGAAAAGTCGCCTACAAGGATGACCGATGGCTGAGATTAACTTGAGCTTTCACCAACAGTCTTTTTTGCTATGTAAGTGAGTCTCTCTAAGCAAGAGGTATGTCCCAAAGTGCCTCCCCAACTCACAGTGCTATAGATCTTATGTTACACCCCACTGATGATGGCCAACAAGGATAAAAGCACTCTGCAGTTGGCTTATTTTGCCATTCAGAAGGAAATGGACTAGATGTTTGGTCTGAAGTGTACCTTCTGGGTGGAGTAAAAACTGATTTTCATATTATAGGCCCCTGTGAGTCAAGACTGATCTTCGTATAATTGGTCCTGTTTGTAATCATACAGATGATCTAAAACTATTGGCCTAGAATGTGAACTATAATGATTACCAGTGGCCAAGATCAAATCATGCAGTAAGTTTCCCTAAGCAAGAGTGGTATGCCAAGACATCGATCTCAAACTTGCTGTGGTATAGAACTCAAGCTGCGCTCCGATGATGAAGGCCCAAATGGCTGGAAACACCCTAGAGTTAACTTTTATTCCTGTCCTAGAGAATGTGGCTGAGCAATTATGTCTGAACTGCCCCTTTTGGGTTGAGCAAGATTGATTTCACAGACTTGGTCACTGTAATGGTACAGATGAAAAAAATGAATTGGAGTGGACATTGGCCCAGAGTAATATTTTGTGCTTGAGTTTAATTTAGGCATTCTATTGGTCACATTTTGTACTGTCTAAGTAGAATAAGGTCAGTTAGTTAATGTGTAACAATTACGTAGACCAAACTGTTCATGTATGCACAAAAGATATTTGTTAGATCATATAGAAGGTTCTTTGCAAACATACACTTTTTTCTGCTTTATCTCTATTAAGGCAGGAAAATTTGAATTATGCAAACAAAACTTAGGGCCTCATTACGATGTCGGGCGGAAGGCCTCCTCCCAACAGTTGGAATGTCCTAGACTGCATCAGAACCCTTCCAACCGACTCGGTCAGTTTACACTCCGCCCGACCGATTACGATGTTCGCGGTCAGATTGTAAACCTTGCGGTCCTTCGGAATCGGTTCCGACTGGCTCTCGGAGACGTTTTGTCGGTCGGAACCGCATTGTGCAGTTCTACGGACAGCGTTTCCGACCGACCGGTTACGATGTCTATTTCCAACAGCCTTTCCGAGTCGGCCTGTCCGACACGAAAAGGCTGTCGGAAAGTGACTTTGGGGGCCCCTAGCAGGGCCCCCTTCATCCTGCGGCCTCTGGTTGGGGGATGATGGGGCACCTAAGGGACCCTCCTGTAAAACCCTGCACTGTGTGGTAGGCACAATGGGGTGTCTGCCACAAGGTGCAGGGCTTTACACACACACACCCCATTTCCCCATCTGAGCCTGTGTTGTCGATCGGAACATGGGCTACCATAGGGAACAATGGAACTCCGACCGAACAGTGTTCGGTTGCATCATAATCGGTCGGGCGGAACCGCCGACCGCGAGTAGGTCGGTTTCCGAATCCGAGACGGTGTTGGGCGGAAACTTTCCGCCAGACATCGTAATGAGGCCCTTAGTGTAAATAAAAAGTGTGTTTTGCAAATTTAATGTAATACATTATTAGTACAATTGGCTATACTAGAAAAATATATTCAAAGTTATAACTATTTTATTGGGTTATAATTTAGTTTGAATAATATTGTACAGCAGACAGACAACTGCATAATCCCTTTAAAAAGTTGTGAAAATATATTATTAGTTGTAACATTTGTACTGAAAGTGTCAGTGTTCGCTATGTCGTTCTGAAATAACACGCATCGCACCACACCTGCAGATCTTTAAATATAAGGATGAAGAAATTGCAATGGGGATGAATATGATGGTACATAAGCAATTTATATCACGATAGACGAAGCCACAGGTCTTTCTTCAGCAGACTCAAAAAATGTAAACTGCTTTTTTTTATTTGATTGTTATCTTTCCCGAATCTTTACCCTTTTTCAATTATGGTGACATTTCAGAGCACTTCCTCTAATACCGCCAGTTTTTGGTCACATATTAGGACCAGCATACCACCCTCGATGTATTTTCAGAGACATGCACTAATGACTGTGGGGTTGGGAGCTGACACTTGAAGTGTCTCGCGTGAATTTCTACAGTCTCTCTTGCCTAAGGGAAGTCTTAATGAGTCTCCTGAGAGTTACCCATCTGCTTAGACTTTCTGTTTTTGTGCTAGTGCTTAACAAATGCGATAATCTGTATTCATATTATGTATATGTTCATAGCTTCGTTCTTTTGGGGCGCCCGTATAACAGTCACGGAAGAAGAAATACACACTGTTTTTGCTCAGTGATTTTGGAGGAGATCCACGTTTTGATCAAGGTTCATCCACTTCATCTGACACATTTTGGAACGCTTCATTACACCATAAGTGAATAACACGATGGGAGCCTCTAATTATGACAAATGTTTACAGTGGTTACCCTGACAACGGTGCCAAGATCTAGTAATGTTTAAAGAGTTTTATCATCAATACAAAACACTGGAAACCCCGTCTCTATCTGAAAATACCTGATGACTATAGAACAGGCAGCATACCCTTGAGCAGGCACATGACATTGTGGTCTCAATTACGACCAAAAATGAAGTTAAACCTTTTAAGTGTTAACAACAGTATACACAGCAGTCGAAACTCTATTTACTCCCGCTTAATTATACGGTACAATTACGCAGAAACATACCCAAGCTAGTGGTTGCTAGTGTGCATTACAAGGGGAAACAACCTTTACTACGCATGCATTACATCGCATGCCATTAGATCGCAGTCTTTACAACGCAAGTCGCTACAACGACTTGCGTTGGAGGGCGCTATAGGACAAGGAATAGTTTAATTTACTATCCAACACCTTCCCTACTGTACGTAGGCTGGAGTTGGAATAGTAAATTAAACTACTCCTAAGTCCAGCGCCCTCCAACGAAAGTCGTTGTAACGACTTGCGTGGTAAAGACCGCGATCTAATAGCATGCGATGTGAATGCATGCATTGTATCATCATACATTCCATTACAAGGAGAAGTCAGCCTTGGGAGATTGTGCACTCCGACAAACATGTCGGTATAATCTTCTCCTGGCTGGAAATGGTGGTGGATATTGCACATACAATTCTCGCTGGTGAAATGTCTATGCCGATTGGAAAGCTATGCCTGGCCGTTCTTTCTTGATGTGCAACATGATTGTTTTTTGAATTGCCTGAAGTCATAATAAATGTTTACCTTTACATAAGAGTATTTGTACGGCTGCAAATTTACAAATGCCTTTGTGAATCAGGTCTTGGATTTAGGACTTCGGAAATTTGCCTCATCTCAAACTAAACTTTAACAGGCTATTGTGATTAAGTTAGATTAGAAGATCCAAATACAATCATAATCACAATAACCTGTGTCTAGCCTATCTTTAATAAGAACAAAATATAATAGAATATTATTTTTCTTTTTAAATAAAACATGCAACATTATTGATTGTTTGCTAAGAGCTTTATTTGACTGGATAGATCTGCATGTCAGCATCAGCCATCACATCATATGCCCTTCTTTTACTGTGGAAACGTAACGAAACAGCCCGTTTTATACACCAATCAGCGATCAAAGACATGGTTTTCTGTCAATAATAACATATATTTTTATTGAGTATCTCTAGTTATAGTGACCTCAGAAGGATGAAAGGCTAAGTTGATCTGCAACAGATGCACTAGTACACTGACTCTCCGGATTAGCCCATGATTGAGTGGGCTAACCAAAATGATTATAGTTTGCCAAAGAAACCTCTAATGCTGGCAACTGCATACTGATGTCAATATAGAGCAAATTTAGGAGTGCCTGCATGAGTTGGAACTAGCATTGGCAATTCCAATAGGTCTGGCTTATGAAGGAAATTACCTTTTGTGTGATTGATGGGTTTAGGCAATTAGTAAGTCATCACACATGTACTCTATCACTCATGCATAGATTCATCCAGCCATTGACTCATTCTTGCATTCATCCACCAACACAACCGCAATGAGACACACACAAACACAACAACATATGCACAATAAATTAAAGGAATGCAAATAGTAAAAAGAAAGCATGATGCCATCTAATTATGGTAGGCATATGGTTGCACTAACAAAACTAAACATAGGAGTGGGATCTTTTCCCAGTTATTGTAAATAGCCTATCATTGTTTTAAAGTTACAGCATGGCCGTCATATTCACACACACTGTGCTGGCCAAATTTGGAATGGTAAATCAATAATACACTATGGACAACACCATTCCATACTGGTCTCCTGGTTTAGATGCAGTGGCCATATGGGATGCGGTGCACGGTAGATTAAATGATTAGCAAGCAAGTGACCCGTTAGCATTGCCTGGAAAGCTGTAGTATCCTCTTAAGAAACATTAAAATAAAAACAGGAGAAGCTAAGAAAAGAAAGGGGACTATAAAAAGAGAACATTTAAAACTAATGAACGGACAACCATCCCTGACACTGAAGCACACTCTTTTTAGGTGGAGGTACAGATGTATAAATATGTATTATTTAATCATTTTCTATTACAAGATCCTGGCAGACAGCCAATAATATATAATAGCATGGGTTATTACAGTACAACTCTTCTGTCCATAGGGTTTGTCAGAGGTTTTCATCAATACCAAAATCCATCCCTGCAATAGTAATCTGAAGCATTTCATGTAACAAAATACCAATCTGTAGGCTTTAACACAGAGAAATAGCAATGCACACTTAAATGCCTATTGTCTTTAACATATGCTTCCCACATTCAATTTGTTGAATCTACTACTTTTATCATAGGTTTTCATAATAAACAGTTCAGACTTATGGCATTGGAATAGGTTTTCCTACTGAACCAATCAGGTTGCTAGCTGTCATCATTGGCTTGTCACCACAGCCAGCTAAGACGTCCTGTACGGAGCCTAAGATTTCCCATGCTTTCCCACAAGGTAACCATCAGCTATACAGTCATAAAATTACTTTGAATACAACATTACAGTTGGCAAAGCAAAATATAATCTTTCCTAAGAATGCCTAACAAAGATTCTGTGAGTGCAAATCATCTATACATATGGTTTGCCAGAGGGGCTAATGAGCTTCAAAACTTTTAGGCTGGATGAGATTCCATGTCACAAAATAACTATCTGTAGGCTTTAATACAGAGTAATAGCAATCTATCATAAAATGTCTATTGACTTTAACATATGCTTTTCCCAATCAATGTAGTAGGCCTACTGCTTTTCTTTTTTTAAATTAAAAAATCAGGCCTATAACCTGGATCATTGGCTTGTCCCAAAACCTACTCAGACCTACTGTGTTGGTCATACGCTTTACAGCAATGCAACATTACAAATAGGTACAGGTGGGTCATCAACACCAAAACCCTTGCCCATTACAGTAATCATCAAGAATCCATGTAACAAAATACCATGCTTCTCACAATAAATAAGTAAATTCTACTTGCTTTGTAGTAACTTTCCATTACACACAGATCACACATAAGGAATCTGACATAACCCTTCTCAGTGAACAGATAAGGCCTCTAGCCTTTACCAATGGGTTGCCACTATATACAACAGGGTCCTACTGAGGTGCGCTTCAGCTGGCAACCATCAGAAATACATTTATAAAAGTATAACTAGTTACAAAATTACAGTTGGGAAAACAATATACACCCCTGCTGAACAGGACAAAACAATCGCAGTGAAATTCTCTTCCAAGGGTTTGACAGAGTGGGTGATCAATAGAAAAATCCTTGCCTACTATGATAATCTGTGAGATTATATGTGAAATGACCTTTCTACAGCATGTAACATAATATAACAATCCACTGTTAGAGGCCTATTGGTGTTAATGTATGCTTTCATAATAAATAATGCTCAATAAACAATGGGGTGACCCTGTGTCCCTCAGAACCTGGGTATAGTAATGCAAAATGTACAATGGTTCTGTCGGGTATAACCACAATATTTCTTAAAATACAATTCAATTGCAAGAACAAGTTATTTCCTTCAAAGGTTGAATGTGAAAAACGTTTTAGAAGGAACACACAACAAAAATAAAATAAATCTAAGGTGCAAAAACCACAATTGAATCAGGTTTTTGGGTGTTAGGATATTTTATATAAATTTCATCATTTATATTCACCCATATATAAGGAAATTTGTTGCATACACGGCTGCCAACAACGTGAAAATTAGAGTGAGTTGTGAACAAGTGACATGGTGTGATCAGTCACACAATAAGTGCGTGATATGTACAAGGTGGTTAAGATATATACATGTTTGAAAGAGGCCAGGGTAAAAAGCAACACAATGACCCTGCTGCTCTGTTCAATTTCAGTGTTTTTTGAGCGGGGCCTTGAACTGGACCAGGATATCGTCGACGTTTCAACCCTAAAGTGCGTTATTATAACATCTGGCGGGTCTTCATCAGGACTCAAGTAGGGGAGAGGGCTGGCAGCCTAACGGTAACCAGTAAGAATCCAGGTTGTACGTCTGTAGAATTGATGGTGGAATCGAATCCGGGATTTTAAGCACACGGGCAGTGGAGACTCCTGCCGTGCAACCGCATGAGACAGCCGTGTATGCAACAAATTTCCTTATATATGGATGAATATAAATGATGAAATTTATATAAAATATCCTAACACCCAAAAACCTGATTCAATTGTGGTTTTTGCACCTTTGATTTATTTTATTTTTGTTGTGTGTTCCTTCTAAAACTTTTTTCACATTCAACCTTTGAAGGAAATAACTTGTTCTTGCAATTGAATTGTATTTTAAGAAATATTGTGGTTATACCCGACAGAACCATTGTACATTTTGCTTCAGAATAAATAAGCCTACTGTCCTTGTCATAACTTTTCATAATAAACAGAGTAGACCTATGACATCTGACGCAACATTTCACTGCACACCAATCAAGCCTATAGCTGGTATTGTCTTGTCACTATAACCAACATAGGCCTGTACTGTACTGAGTGTAAACTTACTCACAAGGTAACCATCAGGAATAGAGTCATAAAATTGTATACAAAACTACAATTAGGAAAGCAAAATGCTATCTCTCTGAACAGAGTGTAACAAGGATTCTCACAGTGCAAATCTTCTATACCCATGGTTTGTCTGAGGGTGTAACCAACACTAAAGCCCTTCTCTACAAAGGTAATCTGTGAAATTCCGTTTAACAAAAAAACTATCAGTAGGCTTTAATTCACAGTAATAACTATACACACTTAAATGACTACTGCCTTTAACATATTGTTAGAGCTGACATCCTTGGAGTGGTGTTCCTCCATACTTTTTGCTTTCCCTCCCCTGTTTTTTTGCTGAATTACATTTTTGGCATTAGGACGCTGCACACTGTACCCCTGTCAACCAGGGGTAAAATGCTTGTGCTCTCTCCTTAAAATATAGCAAAACCTTATTGGCCCACCTAATTTTTTTTAAAGTCCCTAGTAATGGGACTACATATACCCAGACCCTGTAAATTAAATGGTACTAGTGGGCAGTAGCACCGATTGTGCCCTCCACTAAAGAAGCACTGCAAAACATGACTCAGACCTGCCATTGAAGCCTGTAGTGCAGTTTTAAACTGCCATTTTGATCTGGCAAAATAAATCTTTTGCGAGGCTTACACCATCCTTTTTAATACTTATAAGTCACCCCTATGGTAGGCCCGAGCAACCCCTATGGCAGGGTGCACGGTATTTAAAAAGAAGGACATGTGGGTTTAAGTTTTACATGTCCTGGAAGTAAAAAACTTCTAAAGACATTTTTCACTGTTGAAAGGTTATTTTTGCCATAGACTAACACTGGGTAACCTTAATACACGTAAAAAGCAATAACTTCAGTTTGGGACGAGATAGAAAAATGCTGTTTACTCTCAAGTGAATTAGAATTTAAAATCATCTTTAATGGCTAAGTCAGATTTTAAGTTACTATTCTGAAAATGCTACTATTGGAAAGTTGGAATTGTTCTGCCTAAACCAAATTGGCATTTCAGCCAATGCCCACAGGCACATGACTGTGAATGGCTATCCTGTGGTGTTTTGTGTATTCCTTTCGATTTGGGGACAAAAGAGCCTTTGGTGTGGGGCAGGGCGTGCTCTCCTGACCAGGATGTTTTGGAGGGCAGTGCTCAGCGTTCATGATCAAAGGGCAGCCTCATGGTTTTCCAACCCGCCTCCTGACTTCAAAGGGCTGCCAGCCCTGCCACTGACAAATGCTGCTCACACCTAGACCTGTCTACCCTTTGCTACCTTAGACAGTTTGGAGCCAAACTAGGTACCAGGGGCATCCACCACCCACAGATTGGCATTAAGGATAAACATGGCATCTTCAGAACCTCTCAGCAGGACACTCCTGATGTTGTGGCAGAATCTGGTGGAAGTACTGCCCCGCTGTCTGAAGAAGGAAAACTGGCCCTGTTGGCTTTGAACCCAGGCTCCCAGGAAAAACTTCAAGGGTCAGCTGACTGACCTCCTGCAACAGGGACAAAACAAGCTTCCAGAGGCCTCCCTGCAACTGCCCAGCTGACCAGTGCCAACTGGACCTACCTGGACCTGCCTGATCTATGCTGCTGACCTCTGCTGGAGTGAGCCCTAATCCCCAAGAGGCATCCCACCAGGTCCTGGACCACTGGCTGGCATCAGAGTTGTCCTCCTAAATTCAAGGTGATTATACAGAAGTTTTGGACTCCTCCTGACTGTGAAGTGACCTGTTCAGGCCAAGAAGCAACCACCTGCGATGACCAACTGTGACAAACACCAACGCGAAACTCCAGTGGGACCTGCTCTTCGCGCCGACATCAACCATCAGCGATGACTGCCAAAGTGAAGCTCCAGCTAGACCTGCTATTTGCCCCAACAGTGACAGCCTGCATTAACAGTCAATGTGAAGCTCCAGTGGCGACCAGCTCTTCGTGCTACACAGTGACTGTTCGCAATGTCCAACCTGCTCCTTGCATGACAATGACCTCCTCACAGCCCCCACAAATGTGAACAGGGGCTCCTCTCAAGGACTTGAGAAGGTAACTCTTCTGTGGAGTGAATCTGGTCCCTGTATGTACTGCAGTTGGCCTGCACTTGTGACTTTTCCCCCAGTCCAGCATGACCAGATGATTGCGAGTGGTGCTTTGTACTTTTTGCCGCTATTTTCATCTAAAACTTGTTTCTCCAGTTCTACTGCTTCGAATTTTGTCATTTTGGTGTCAATCGATTTATTAAAATTACCTCTATTTTTCTAAATTGAATTGGGATTTTTCTTGTGTTGTGTTTTCACTTTATTACTATTGAGTGCTGCATTAATTCTTTGCACATTACTTCCAAGTTAAGTCTCACTCCTTTTGTGTCAAGTTACCAGAGGGATAAGCACAGGTTTATTTAGCAACTTTTGTGGTTCACGCTGACAAGGATTGTGTTAGGTATTTGAGTAGGGCTTCCACCCCTCTCAACTAATAACCCATTTTCTTACACATATGCTTTTCGCAATTGACATATCAGGCCTACTGCCTTCATCATAACTTTTCATAATAAACAATCATGCCTATAGCCTTTGTCAGTGGTGTGTCACCATAATCAACCCAAGCCTACTATACTGAGTACAAGCACTCTACAAGGCAACCATCAGGCATACAGTCATAAAAGTACAAATGTACACAAAACTACAGTTGGCAAAGCAAAATACTATATCCTCTAAAAGAGCCTAACATGGTTTACAGCAGTGCATATCTTCTTTTCCCACCGTTTGTTCAGGCAGATCTCTAGAGCCAATACCCTTGCTTACCACTGTAATCTGCATGATTCTATGAACAAAATACCTGATTACAGCGGTTAGGACAGTGTAATCACTAGCCACCCATAAAAACATTTGATTTTTAACATGTGCTTTTCACATTAAGTAAGTCAGATCTACTGGCTTTGTCATAATAAACAGATCAAACCTATGAAATAAGACAGGACTTTTCACAATGAACAGATGAAGCCTATCCTCTTTACTATTGGCTTTACCCCTTACAAACCACCAGCCTATTCCAACGTACATAAAAAGGCAACCAGTATCTATACAGTTATAAAATTACAAAAATAAAGAAGAATAAAGTTTGCAAAACAATATACAACCCCTCTTATCAGGGCTTAACAAGAGTCATCACAGTGAAAACCCACAGGGTTTGACAGAGTGAGTGTCCTACACCAAATGCCTAAACCCTTGCCCTCTACAGTAATCTGTGAGATTACATGCAACTAAATACCTGTTTATTGCCTGTAACATAATACAATAACAATAAACTGTTAAAATCATACTGGTTTTTAACAAATCCTCTTCAAAATAAATAAGCTAGACAAACTGTATTTATCATAACATTTCATAATAAGCAGCCCGGCCTATGGAATCAGGCAGACCCCAGTGCACCAATCAGGCCTAAAGCTTGTTACCATAACCAAAATAGGCCTACAGTTTTGAGCGTAAGCGTTTACCACCAAGAAACCATCCGGCTCACAGTCATAAAATTAGACAGGTCTGCAAAACTACATTCTACTATGTAAAAGGCTATCTCTCCTAAGAGGATTTAACAAAGATTCGTACACAACAAACCATCTGTATTCACGGTTTGTCACGTGGGGTAACCAGCACCAAAATTCTTCCCTACTATGGTAATCTGTGAGATTCCATATAACAAAATACCTACCTGGATGTTAAAATATAGTGTAATAACAATCCACACTTAAATCTCTATTCATCTTAACATGCTTTTCACAAGAAATATGTTAGGCCTACAGCCTTTATCAAATCATTTCATAATAAACAGATCAAGTCTATAGCCATGATCATTGACTAGCCACCATAACCAACTCAGTCCTGCTGCATCGAGCATAAAGTATGCCACAAACAAAGATTTGCAATACAAACAATCTTCTTAGTGGACACACACACTTTTGGTCCACTCAAATCCTGTACTCAGAGAAACCAACTTGTGGGTAGAGACTAGCCCCCCTCTCAAAATAGTACTCTGAACGCTCTGTGATATTGATCACATAAGGTCAGGCCACTGATGCACTGTCAAGTCAGATCTAAACTTCCATGTAAATTAGTGTAGCCCTGGGCATCCCATACTGCTCTCAAACACAAAACTGCACTCTGAAGCCTTAAGTTAATGTTGGAATGGAAGGGTACTTGGACTGCAAAACCTTTCTCATGATTGCACTCTACCCACCTGTGCTTCTGCCAAAAACAAACAACACCATAAGTTATCCAGTTATCTAAGTCACTTTCACAGCATTAAAATGATATGTCTGTACCCCTTAGAGGTCAGGTTTAGGCAGTCATACTGTGACTGGCCCAGCCAGCAGAATAAACAGCAAATTAATCACAGCTGCATGTAGGGGGGTGGGTGCCTTTTTTCTATGGAAGTACCCAAATTCTGCCCTATTAAAATATGTGATCACAGAGTATTTACAAATATTGAATATGTTTAAATGAATTATACACATAATGATTCAACCAATGATTTAAAAAAATTTAAAAGTAAATTCCTCATACAGACTAATAATTCAAGTCATTTAGCAAAGAAGTTCACTGAGGGCATGCTAAAGTTTTAATTTGATTGAACTAGTTTAGTTGAAAATGCAATCCTCCATTAAAAACTTTTCAGTGAGAGTCTGTACCTCACAGTACAAAGTTGCATCTAGCTTTTCACTCTCCACCTAAAATTGGGAGAACTACCCAATCTCTGTTTTGAATAATTGATGTGGGAATATACGTTTGTGAGTGCTTGGTTTTGACCTATACTGGGTTCCCCCTTCTTTTGAAACAAAGCTATGCTTCTCTGACAAGCTCTTATGAGAGTGAAACACGTGTCAGGACATTCTTTTATTCAACAGATTAAAAAATGGAGCACTCTGATTGGACAAGGGTTTTATTTCCCTTAGGCCAACTTGCTCGGGAGTGAGCGCTCTGATTGACTGCCAGCAACATGCTAAATATTTTGCTGGCAGCCATTACAGGACTTAGTCCCCTGCCCTCAACATGTTTAAAAACATATATAAGGGAGCAGGGTAGGGATACCCTGACCCCCTAGGCCCTATGGGGGGGGACCCAGAGGGACACCCCCGGGGCCAAAAGCAAAAACAATCAGCAAGAAATGCTGCGATTCCATGGGACTCCCATGGGAACAAAACAAAACCCCAAAAAAACAAAATGGTGGGCAGGCCGCATTTGTTAGGTTTATGCCCAGGGGAGCCCACTCCCAGGGCTGTATTCATAAAGGGTAGGGGGACTGGGTGGCCACCCCTGGGCCGCAATCATCAAGAAAGGGGAGGTGGCCGCGCAGCCCCCCTCCCTGAGCCATTAAAGGCCCCAGGGCCAAAATGTGCATGTTAAGGCAAAAGGGGCAGAGCAGCTTCCCTCCGCCAGCCTCCATTGACCCCAGGGGGCCCACCCTGGAGCCAGAATTAGTTTATATAGGGAGGGGGCATGCAGCCCCCTTCCCCGGGCCTCTAAAGGCCCCAGGTATCCCGGCCCCAGGGCCAAAATTTTACAAAATGAGGAGGGGGCCACGTAGCTCCCCTCCCGGACCCTCAATACGCCCCATTGATCCCACCCTGAGCCATTGAAGGCCCTTTGGCTGTGTGCAGCATGGGGTTGGATTTACGTATAGTAATTAAATATTACTTTCGGGTAAAAAAAAACCTTCAAAATTCACTGAAAAATAAAAGGTTAAAGCAACGTTATAGTTAGGTGAATTTGTCAGTGACAACATTAACGTTTTGAAATAAAAAAACACACAGAAATTCACCAGTTATAGTTAGCAGACCTAATTATAACTTGCGCCCCTGCTATGCACTGCTTATGACCTCACATATGACATCACTCATGACATGTTCTATGACATCACTGATGACATCTCAAATGACATCATTGATGACATCAGTGATGACATCATCATCATCATTTTCATCTCTGTCTCCTTTGCTTGGCTGGTCTGTAGAATGTGCTGGCAACCCACAGTTCAGTCACTGTTGGAATATAACATGTTTTAAAAATACCCAGAAAGGGCAATTATTACCATAGCGAGGCAGACACAGCACAGCACCAACACAAGGTGGGCTGTGTTAGTGCACATGTTTGTGAATGAGCAGATAAACATCAACGGAAATAGGTTTCGGTGTGCAGAAGTTTTGGTGTGCCAGCAAACACTGGCACAAAGTAAGCCATAGCAGACGATTAGGCTTTTTGACTCCAAAGCTCAACTGGCTTGCTTCAGCATCGGTAGGGGAGATAGCAGATGAAGCAGTAGGACACACTTAATAGTGCCGGCACAACTTCCTTTACAAAAAATGTATTCATTCACTGACTGGTGTGCTGCTGTTACCAATATCTGTGAATAGTCTCTCTTCTCTCTGAGGAAAGGTTCTGGAGAGGGTAGATGGTAGGCAGGGATATAGAGCAGACCTCCATAGATTCTGTGGCACAGGGGGCCACTACTCTCCAAGGGGACCACATTCAATGAAAGGGCCATGCATTTCTATGAGGTTTTGAAGTCTCAGGGGCCCCCGCAAGACATTCTGCAGAGGGGCTCCATCATTTTACACTTCCCACTGGAGGCAGGCCCTCAAATCTGATTGACATATTTAACAAGCATTGATAAAACCAATAGGTCTGATGTTGGCCACACAGCCTTCTAGCAATTCTTGTTTTGTTTTGTCATAGTTTTTGCAAAACCTTATTGTTTGGGAAAATGCCAGGCCCTCATCAATGAAAAAAATTAAAAAAAATCTGCAGGAAAAAAGGTTTTGGGGCCTTAAAAAAACACACACATTACCATAGTCTCTGTGGCACTGAATGGTACTACTTTATGTGTGGCTATGTTCATTGTGAAAGGGCAGCATGTTTTAACTTGCAGTGACGTCAGCCAATGGCTGAAGTGGGCTGATGCACTGCCCCTTAATGAAGTGGGTCACAGAAAAATGTGAATGACACCAGGCACAGGTTAATGGGTGAAGTCTGGCTGAAACCCCTATCAGTAACTATGTTATACACATAACTTTAGTAAAATCAGAAGGTCTTTGCTAACACAGACCTAAAAAGTTGATCTATCAGGTATTGGCTGCAAGCTTCTAGAAAGAAAGAAAAAAGAAAGAAAGAAAGAAAGAAAGAAAGAAAGAAAGAAAAAGTAAGAGCGAGAAGGAAAGAGAACAAAAGAATGAGAGAAGGAAAGAGGAAATGAAAGACGGCAAGGATTAAAGAAAGCAGGAGAAAAAGAATGATAAAAGAAAGAAAGAGAGAAAGAACAAGAGATGGAAAGAGGAGGACAGACAGAAAGAAAGTAGGAAAGAAAGAAAAAAGAAAGAAAGAGATAAGGAAGGAAAGAGAAGGAAAAAAAATGAAAGAAGGCAAGACAGAAAGAAAGAAAAAAAGATAACTTAATACAGAACAGTTTAAAATGAACAT
Source organism: Calotriton arnoldi (assembly GCA_963921515.1). Taxonomy (NCBI): domain Eukaryota; kingdom Metazoa; phylum Chordata; class Amphibia; order Caudata; family Salamandridae; genus Calotriton; species Calotriton arnoldi. Next base: position 3,301,178 of record CAWUFW010000089.1, on the reverse strand, counting down.
ATCTGATCTGGCAGCAGTCAGAAAATAAAAATACTCTAAAAAGAATTTACCCCAGCATTGGCAGGAGATGGGATCTGATAATGATGGAATATGCATCAGAAGTGCCCTGCTATCACATCAGGCTCTGAACACAAAGGCAACACTAAAGTAATAATTATGAAGTAAAAACAAAAACACTGTCACTGAAGGGAACTAGCTTGTGTGTGGATGTGCTCCTGGTGGGAGAGCAAATTACAGTCACTTAAAGTGAAGTTAACCAGTGGCTTAAGCAGGCTGATCCACTGCCCCATGCTATATGCTGTAGTGGGTGGAATGAAAATGTGAATGACTCAACAACAGACCAATGGATGAAGAGAGGTGGCTCCAATCCCCTGTATATAAGTATATTATACATATTTTAGTAAAATCAAAAGGTCTTGGCTAACGCCATATCTAAAAAAGGCAAGATAACATAACTTCTTGCCTATAGTAACTTAGCAGGAGAGAGTAGAGACAACATTTGATCATGAGATGAACATTCTGCCAGAATGCATCTGTACTGAGAAAATGAAGATACAGAAATGTATAGACATTTAGCAGTAGTCTCTTTGTCTTTAATATAGTGCAGCAGGTTTTCTATGAACATCATCCAGGTTATAGGCTTCTTGTATAGACCTTTTCGTCTCTGATTTCCAAGAATGCAAAGTTACAAAGGTAACATTAATGCATGCAACTTTTGTTTTCTAATGATGTTGAAGAAAGCTGATCATGAGGATCAGATTTCCCATTTTTGGCTTTTCCTTCTTTCTCCAAAGACTTCTTATGCAATGCCTTAGAGACAGTTACCTCAATCATCTCCTGCACCTGGATGGCTGACCAGAGCACCGAACTACTAGGAGAGATGGACCTGGATCTTCCTCCAGGCTGAATCCCATCCTCAGAAGAGGCAGAGGAGATATGCTCCTCTCTTCACGCCTTTCACTCTTGTTGCTCTCACAAATGCCACAGCACCCACCCATAGTGAATTTGAGGTAAAGTATATATAGAAAAAAATAGGCTGGAAAATAAAACAGTGATTAAGAAAAGCTCCAAAGCCTCCCTTTCAAACAGATATTTAGGCTGGCAGGACACTCAGCGCCCACCCCTAATTATCTTATGTGCCCAATCAGAGAATTGACCAAAATGCTAAAGAGGCCCCTTTCTGAATGTTAAAGCTCCCACTGACTTTCTTTCCTCTGTTTTTATTTCTGAAGGGAAACAATCAGAGTGCTCTGCCACTCCAAATAGAACAATGCTCCTCCAAGTCAGCTGGTCCAATGCGCAACACTTGTCAAAGCTGGACCTCAGTCCCTCCTGAGCATCTCCGGCCTAACCCACACCTGCCCGGGACCGATGTTTCCGATGCCGCCTCCCTGTCGCAACCTGAGACGCTATCCCGTCTTTAGAAGACTTACCAGTGTCACCGTGCGACCGATGTGCATGACTGTGAGACACAACTAAAAGAAGATGTGGGAAGCGGGAAGGACGTTATACGAAAAGATTGTGAGCTCACTGTGCTGTATGAGAGGCGTGGCTGCCTCATACAGTAAAGAATTCATGCGAGAGGACGAAGGGGTGCTCTCTTTAATTAGTCGCCCTGTCACACTCTTGTACTTTCCATTTGCCTGACACATTATGATAATATTATGTAGATGTGACGCCCTGAGAAGGCATCAATCAGTTTTGAAAAGTTCCGAGAAGTCCGCTAAAAGGCACAAGTAGATTGTTTATAGTTCACAGTTTATTTTTTTTCAAAGGTGTCTTTAGACACAAAAAGGGACAACGGAGATAGATGCCCCTTCACTTCCAGGTGAACCAGTTTTTTTCCAGATGAATATCTCTTGTTAGCAGTGTGACTTTTTGGTGATTAGCCCGAAGAGTATTAATCGATGCTGTTCGCATCACAATGCACGCCTGACAATACTGGATTCGTGCTGGGAACCAACACTTGTTTATTCGAAGGTCAGAGATTCGGTCCCTCTTGAGTTAGAAAACGTTGTTGTTTTTGTGTACTTGGTCGAGGAGACCTGAGCCCTGATCCCTGTTGGGTCAAGGCTTACTTACTCTTCGTTTCTCCCACACTGTGCGCCAATTTTTGAGAAACTCGGTCTGCCAGAAAGGAACATTCCATGAATTCTACCACATGTCTAGTGGCAAGCCGTTCTGGCCCAGTTTCTAATGGTAATGCTTAAAGTAAGTAAATGCAAATTAATCTAAGATTGGTTGTTAAGTACTGCTTTCTTTCTATCTTTGTTGTTCTATTTGTGTTGTAAACATGTCTGCCATACATGCTTGTTATTGTGCAGGCAACACTTACCAGAATTAGACGCATACTCTCCGATGAAGCGCCGCGTGAGGAAACGCACTGTCAGGGCTGAGGAAGCAAACACAAATAATTAACATTTCCAGACGGGGTCTCTAATGTGGCTCATTAATGCGCAGAGCACATCACTTCACGCGTCACAGGAACGGCGAAAAATATTGTTCACGTGTTACTACGAAAATCCCTCTACAGTAATCCCTCCTTCCACAGAAAGCTCTTCTCACGGCTCACTCACAACTAGACAAATACTAAGATTTGATTTATCATAAAAGTATGTCTTGTTTGATGATCCTCCAATAACATTGGTGTTTGGGCGTTAGAGGACGCTGATTTCTGCAACATCTATACTGCGCCACATTCAGCTCAAGGGGGCATCTTAAACACACTCTAATGATCTCAGTCAATTACGTACTTTTTAATTAATTAATGTTGAATTTTTGCAGAAAAGGTAATTAGCCGAACATTGCTATGTTTACAGTTTTGTAGTTCTTTATTTAACTTTTATTATGGCATACATAACATAACAATAATAACATTGTATTAAAAAAGGAAAATGAAAAAAATATATATAATACTCTTTTTCAGTGTACAACTACCTGATTTCCCAGCTCCTTCACTGCCCAAGACAGCAAGCTTGATGTCGTTCATGTTGTTTTTCTTTCAGATTTATAGTCAGCTTTTTATGACATGTTCGGTTGAATTTCGCTCTCTTTGTCTCACGCTGTTTTTTCAAGTGTCTGGGAACGGAAACCTTGAGTACTCTAATCCCCGGGAAGCCCAGCAAACATCCACAGGTGGTCGGTCACACAGTGACTGCTCGAGTTCTGAAAGGGTTCTGACATGCACTGAAACTTTACGGCATTTTAGCAGCGCTCCTGAGCCTTAGATGTATTTATAGCTTCCAGGCAGATGACATCAGTTTGACGTAGCCACTGATCTCTTCTCTAAGCAACTCAGCATAATATTGCTTGCTGTTTCTGCAGCAGTTAGCTGGAAGGTAGAACAGATGCATTCATTCCTGAAATAAACAGGCTGTGCGCCAATACATACGCATTAGAGGCATAAGGCTGTCTTGTCTATGCGTGCACACTCCTCCGCAACTTCTGATTGCTCACTCCATTTCGGATGGACCGACACCATTCCTTTCCTGTAACTCTGCTTCCTGTTCAAGTCAGGTAAGTAGCCGTAATGATGCTTAACAGTTTACCGTTTCAGATAGAGGTTTTGTTGTAAACTACATATATGCAATGCAATTTACTCCCAAGTCAGGGGTGAGCCGAAAATAAAAAAATAACAATGGAGGAAGGTGAGTAACTGCAGTCGACGCGCACATGTAATCGTAAAAAAGAACTTTGCCAAAAATTGAAATAAGTAAAAAAAAAAAATGTTTAAAAATCTGTCACAATTAATCACAGGAAATAGGTACAAAGTGCATGTTAGTTATTACTGGAAGTCGCACCTTTACATCAACGAACAAGCAATTCTAGTACAAAGATCATTTGGTCCAACGCATGTTCATAACAAACAATAGAACTATAGACCAAAATGACAATATCCAGCCCAAGCAGAACGATAGAATAAACAACACAGATTGTGCTCACACTCATTAAAGCAGCACAACCAATCACAGGCAATCACCTTCAATAATGTCCACTACCACTGTGGAAGATGTAGTTATCAAAAATGCATGCTTTATCATCTAATTTTTCATTCTTTATTAAAGATCTTATACTGATTGTTGGAAAGTGGGTTATTAGTAGTGATAAATATGCATCTAACACTGCCACTATGGCCACTAACACTGTCTAGGGCTCAGTACAGGTCTCAATATATTATTCCCATCCTCAACCCTGCGTAGCATGGCTGCGAGCAGGCAGGCTTAACTTAGGAGACAGGTGTGTAAAGCATTTAAAAACACTGATTAAGTAAATAATTAAGACAAAACACACAATAAAAATCCCACACCAGTTTATAAAAATAGGAAATATTTTTATCTTTAAAATTACACCAAAATGACAAAAATCCAATGCAGGTAACCAGAGTTATGATTTTTTTAAAAATTAATTACTTTCTAGCGCATAGAAACCTATATTGCAACTCAAGGACATCTGAATGCGCTTGCCCGGGACAAAGTCAAAGTTTCGGGCTGACCGCGATGGAGCCCCACTCGGATACCCCTCACAGTAGGCCTCATCAAATTTTTAACTTCAGAATTGGAAACTTTTCTGGAGCTTTTTCTGCCGGGGTCCCTCAATGCTCTACACCAGGCAAAGATTTGGTGAGGGTTCGCCAGCTTGCTTTTCAGGGAGCTCCCGGTCAAATTCTGGAAGTCGGACCTCCAGAGCTTTTCAGCAGGATGAACCAGCAGGTCAGGTCGGCGCACGGTTGAAGGTGGCTGGCTTGGCTCTCGCGGCTGAGTCAGTCACCTTATGGAGCTTTTTTCTAAAGTTGCTCCAAACTTCTGGAACTTCTTCCTGAAGTTCCTCTTCAGGGTCCAAAGTCTCCAAAACACACTCCAAAGGTCTGGAAGCTCCAAGATGGTCCTTGCAAGGTTGTGACCACAATCCCACAATGCTCCTGGACAAAATCCTTTCCAATCCACTGGACGCATTCTAGGCAGGGGATTCTTGGTGGCGGTGGTACAGGTGAGCTCTGTTAACCTGTAGCTTGCAGGGTGTCCAATCTTTAATTCTTTTGAAGCAAGGTACATCCACAGGGCTGAAGTTCCAGATACTGCAGCAGTCAGGACCTGATGGTGCAAATCAAGCTTCCAGCTTGTCAATCATTCTTCTCTTAGTTTCAAGCAGCAGATCGGAGAGGCTCTGCTCCTCTCACATATGTATTCAGTGTTCTCTGGGGTCAAACAGGAGAGCACTCCTGTCCAATTAGGTGCAAGGCAACACCCCAGAGCATGACCACTTCCTCCAAAGTGTGGCATATTCTTCTCCCAGAAAGCACTATTCCTCCAAATTTCAGTATGGTTGAAATCTCAGCAGAGGAGTAAGAACAAGTTAAACCAACCTCCAGTATGGCTCATTTTTATAGCTCTCCTTTCCGTTACAGCTGCAGATTTCTTCCTTAAGCCTGCCATCTTGCTGGGTCAAAGGGGATGGGGGTAGATGGACCTGGCATTCCCTGCCTGTCCTATTCCTCTTTTGAAGCTTCATGCTTTACAACCCTTCCTCCTGCTCTGGCATTCCTTTGTAGCAGAGCTCTTGCCAACAAATAGGCTCTCCCAGGGTGAGCCACTTATCACTTCATCAATGCAGCCTGGCTAATCCTTTTGACTCTGACCAGTCAGGGAAGACCACAGGAAGGCTGAATTTTGGCTTCTACAAGAAACACTCATAACTTATTTTCTGTATATTTTAGGATAAATTCAACAATAACATATTGTTGGATTTATCAATACCATTCTCCTAAGTCCTTGAATGATATTTCCTTTTAATCCTAGCAAAATTTATGCACTCATTAACTATTGCAATGTTATCCTATGTGGCTGGGAATCTACAATGGGGAAAATGATATGTGCAATTTCTCCAACACCAGGGCATATAAAACATCTTTTATAAGGACCCTGCTTATAGTTACATGGCCCACCCACCCCTTGGACACCTGGGCGAGACATTCTACACCTCAATGAGGCCCTGACTAAGATTCTACATTGGTTCCATCACAATCATCTTAAACTCAACCCTAAGAAAACAGAAATCATTCTCTTCGCTCCTAAAAACAACCGGCTCCCCATTCATCTATGGATCTCCGACCTTAAAGCTCTCAACTGCTCTCTTTCCACTTCTAACTCAGTTAAATCCCTCGGAATCAACATTGACCAGAACCTCAGCCTCACTCCCCACATAAAAAATTCTGCCAAAGGCGCTCTCTTCACTTTGTATCACCTCAAGAAAATCAAACCCTTCATTCCTGCTGATGACTTTAAATTAGTTGTTCAATCACTGGTATTGTCTAAATTGGACTATGGTAATGCCGCTCTCTCTGGAACACCGAAAGTCAACTTAGCACCAATCAAATCAGTCCTCAACCTCGCGGCCAGGCTTATTTCCGATTGTAGACAGTTTGACCACATCTCCCCCGTCCTCAAAGGTCTCAAATGGCTTCCCATCGAAGGCAGAACCACTTACAAGACCGCTTGCATTACGCATAAAGCCTTGCATCTTCACACCCCACTGTATCTTTCAGATAAACTCCACAAAGCTGGCTGCGCTAGAGAAATGAGGAGCACCAATGCTCTCATACTAGTTCCTCCTTTGCTAAACAAGAAATCTACTCAATCACGCTCCTTCTCCGGAAACGCGCCTACTATCTGGAACTCACTCCCTAAAGATCTTCGTTGCAACCCCTCCTACCTCAGCTTCAAAAAAGACCTTAAGCTGCACCTTCTCAATAAATACTGGGGTCCTTAACCACCGCCGCCTAGCATGGTGTCTCAACATGCTCCCGACTGTACTATGCTCCAGCACCTTTATTCCTGACTCACTACCCCCTCTCTACCCTTTTTCATATATTTATAACCTCCCCCCTCTAGTTCTCCTATAATTACTGTCTACTCCTGCATGCTTTCTCCTCTCCCATCACCCGCTTCAGTTCCCTCCTTCTTTTAGATTCCCCACCTCATCCTTGACCTCCATCCATAGCTGAATTATCCAATATTTGTTATGACCTAATTATTTTTATTATTTTTCTTGCTCATGTTATAATTGTCCTATGCATATTGTTCTTATTGTCCTGTATTTTACCTTTTTGTACCAATGTTATAATGCAATTATTGTCCTCGCCTTACCATTGTAAAGCGCTCTGATACCCTCGGGTCTAGCCAGCGCTATATAAAACCTTTTAAATAAATAAATAAATGGGGGATCTGAATATGCAAAAATAATGCAGATCCACATTCCACAATGTTCCTAGCACCAAAGGCGATTTTTGGATACTACCATGGGGAAATAAAAATGTGTAATTTCTCCTCCTCAAGACGGTCATATAAAACATCTTTTATAAGGGCCCTCCTTTCAAATACATGACCCCCTGGGACACCCAGGGGAGACCCTAGGGGTACCTAATATGGCAAAATATTGTAGAATAATACTTTTTAAGTGCCCCTACCATCAAAGTCGAGTTTGAAGTGAATTTACATTTAAAAGCAGTGCTGCAACACAGTGCTGCTTTTAAAATAGACTAAGGCTCTCTGCAGTGCACACATGCAAGTGCACAAAGGGCTGCTGGCATCTAAATTGCCATGCCCTATTATATATGAGGGACCTATAGGTAGTTTTGTTCCCCCTGACCAATTATCTACTAGGGACATATAGGGCAGGTCACGTCAATAGTAAGTGTACCCTAATACAGAGTGTACCTTAATGCATTTGTGTGTTTTAACATAACAGTGGTTGTTTTTCAGCATAGCCCTGGACCTTGGCCTGCCCAGCAGAGCCCAGGGCACTCTCAGAGTCAGAAAACCAGCATCCAAGGGTCTGAAATGGGGCAAAAAGTGGTAGGACCCTGTAAATAGGTCCTGATTTTCAACACTGATCCAAGATGGTCGCTCAGTAAACATTGCACAGAGCGACCTTCATTGAATAGTATTTTGCCTAGTGTATCATTGTTGTACTGATCCAAGATGGCGAACATGTTGCTTTTACATTTGGCATCCATCTTTGAATCGTAAAACAATGACATCAGATACGGTACAGTGCAGTTCCATGATGGTTACCCAGTTTAGATGTAAGGGCGGTGAGCAATGTGACACACTACAGATAAAATGAGAAACAAGCAAGCTGCCCAGGAACACTGTCTAGGGAGCTGCTGGGCTCTCTAAATAAATAAAAAAATAACAGAAAGGAATGAAAGGACATCCCTAAGACTCCCAACTGCAGAATCTGCCTATAGGAAAATATAAAGGAAAATGTATTTAATTCAGACATAAATATTACAAATATGTGTTACGTTGAATATTAATGTAAAATCATTTTATATATACTTTGAATGTAGAGCAAATGAAGAAATGCTACCTCACCAAATTACTTTTGAATTAAAACTTTAATTAATGGACACATATTACATTAAATTAAATTTATTTTCCAAAAGTTAAATTAAACAATATATTGCAACCTAAAGAAAATAAATATTATGCTTTAATAATTATAAAAGTTTTTTTAATACACTTTCTTTAATATATAGAATGTTTTAAACTCAAAATAGGGTATTAAAATATGTTATAATTAAATAAAAAATATATGCAGATATATATATCATTCCTTGTGTTGCTTCTTCCGCCCCACTCGCCCCGTGATAAATGGAGCGTACTCCGGCGAAGCCCACTGGAAATTTTGTATTTTTCCAAGATCCAAGTAATTACGCTCTCTCAGGGCAGTCCAATTGCAAAGTTTTTATTACCAGTTATGCGTTTCGGGGAACACAGTCCCCTTGCTCACATGGCATGGCATGGTTATGGCATGCTGGCCTTTCACAATGAACACATTCACACACAAAGTAATTCCCTTCTATGCCAGGGAGTACTATGGTAATGTGTGCTTTTTTTAGAGCCACATTTATTTTTTCCCTTCAGCCTATTATTTTTTTTTAGATTGGTGAACACCCGCCAGCTTCCCAAACAATACACTGTGTGCGAAAAACATGACAAAGTAAAACAAGAATTGCGAAAAGGATGGCGGACAACGCCACAACTCTTGGTTTTGCCAGTGGTTGTTTTTTTAGTAGTAACTCACACTCTGAGATTGTGAGTACCAAAAAGAAGTAAAATTATTCAAAAGTGTAAACTTGCTCAAATTCTAATGCAACAGTAGGTGTGGCCTACACAGAGCCTAAGGCCTCATACTCTACAAGGATATATGCATTAAATTTGGGAAAATAAATGTGAAAGAATAATAATATTTGAAGGTTGGCAGTGAACACTGAGGTTCCCAAAAGAGCAACAGGAGCAATGTAAACATCAATTACAATAATGGAAATATAATGTATAAGGCCTGCAAGCAGCACAAGATTCCAGAAACGCCGGTGCTATAGGCAGAACACTTAGGCATCAACGAGAAAATCAGTAACCCTATCTAGGGTTGGCCAGCACTCTTGACTGTTGTGGCTAGTTACCACCAAGAAGGGAGGTGTGTTGCGATGCTGAGGCTGATGTCAATGCCAATCCTTCATCCCTCTTCCTATTTTTGTCATTGAGCTGGCATTCATGTCAAGCATTGAGATGCTTGTGCATCTGAGATGTTCCAAGGCTATACTGGTCTCATATACTCCTGCTTAGCTTCTTTTCATACAGTGTGTAATCAGTTACTTGGAGGGGAGTTTTTTAACTAGGTGGAATAGTGAAAAATGTCCACGATAGATTCTGATGGTGATCTTGACCCCTCAATCATCTTTAAGGTCTTCATTGGTCTATTCAACATGTTCCTCTGTATTTGCCATCTTCTGTTCTCCATGTCCAAAAGCCACTGTAAAGGAGCAAACATGTTTTGAAACCTCCATAAAAAGAAACATAGCAAAAAACTAGACAGTCTCTTAAGGTATGGCAAGAACTGTAATAATATGTGCAAAACTGTAAAGAACTATTTGAATGTGGAACCATACATTCCCAGGAACCAATTAAACCTCTTTCATAGACTGCAAGGAAGTACGGTTCCTCTGTGGCCCCAGGAATTAGGTACAGGTGTACCAGGCTTCCTCTGAAGCCATGGTTCTGGTTCCTAGTACTGCGATTCCCAGAGTGCTTAAATTGTGGAAATTATGAAATGTACTATTACACGTGTGAGTTTTGATTTGCACTTAGGAAACTGCTACCCTTAACTATGTAAAATATTTTGTTTTGGGACCAAACACAGATTTAAAAAAATTACAGATTTTGTTGTGCTCATTTTTGGTTTTACGTTACTTGGAAAGGAAGTCTGGTGTCTCTGATCTTGCGAGAGCAGCACAGCCGAATAATGAGTCACGGTTCTATAGCATTGTTTCTAATGGAGACATGGAAGATTCCTGTATCTCAAAACAACAAAACACCTCCAAAAAAACCCTCAAATGAAGTTATTTGATTGGTTAACACCCCACACTATCCAAAATTCACAAGGCCACAGCCTGTAGAAAAAAAGGGGCCCACCCTTTGGAGGACACCATGTTCACTTTTTTCTATGAGAGTAAGAAAAGAAAGCTTCTGCTGGCACCAGTACGTCATTCCAACTGACTGGACAAAGCCAGGAGGAAGCAGGATGGTCCTATGCTGAGAACCAGTAAGCTTATGGTGATGTGGTGGTGGCAACAACTTCAAGGGCTGGTGGTGTGCATCATTTGGGCTGAGAATCAGTGATGTTGAAATTTTTCACACACCCCTGATGGAAGAAGACAGTAAATGCCTGAAAGTTCCTATGCATTTTATGTGACCAGGTCCTGCAGTGCGGATATCGTGGGATGTGTTCGATTGGCATGAATGACATGTTGCAACACCTCAGAGCCCTGTGCCCAAAGATGTAAGTACGCCTGATATGCAGAGGCAATGTCAGGAAGAAGAGGAAATCCTTCCACAATCATCTAAGCAACAGACAATAAAAAGACCTTAGATTCCAGATGGTTTCCCCATACTGCAATCAGTGCAAAAAGATAATTTGTTCAGGGAAAATGAACAAAAATGTAATTTCTCAGGTTATGAACCAGCACGTGAAAAAGTACCACAAGACCTTCTTCCTATTTGTTTACATTTCTATTGCAAAATGTAAGTACAAATATATACCTTAAAATAGTTCTACCAGAAAAGGACTAAAATATTAACCATACAAAACAAGAGAAAAAGGTATAGGGCCTCATTATGATTAACCCTGGGCATAGCAGGCGTAGTGCCTCTACGCGTATTTCCACTGAGTTTAAAAAAAAATCAGTGGAAATACGCTACGCTCCCTCCCTCTCCCTCCCCCTCCCAAAGTCTTTAAAAATGTAAAAGAAGCCACTTACCTGTTGTCTGCCTCCTCCCCTGCCTGGCCCGCTCTCCATCCTGCTCCTTGCGTCCTTCTGTAATTAAAAAAAGATTACATTGTACGTCTGACGCGCGTGGGAGGTGGGCGGAAGCGGCTAACTCCGCTCCGCCACAGAGGCAGAGTTTTTGCCTACTCTCTGCGTGCGCCACGGAGCGCGGAGTAGGCAAATCTCCGCAAACTCCACTGGCTGAGCGGAGTTACCCGCCCAGGGTTAATTATGATGTCGGTTGGAAAGGCTCCGAACGGCATTTGGATTTTCCTAACCTGTGTCAGAACCCATGTTTCCGACTGACTCGGAAACATTTCCGACCGACCAATTACGATAGAAGGTAACCGCACTGTCTTTCCGACTCGGTTCCGACCAGCATTCGGAGACTCGTAGTCGGTCCGAACTGAATCGTACAGCTCTATGGACAACATTTCTGAACGACGTATTACGATGTTGGATTTGGGCAACACATTCTCTTATACTTACAAATGAATCACTGACTCAACCCTTTTGAAGAAAATATATTAACATAAAAGAATGGTTCTACAATAAGAGAAAAACACCCAAAACAACTTTATGAGGTTGTCTTCCCAAGAAGGGGTAGGGAAAGGACCTAGCAGCAGGCTAAGAATTGTGTCAAACCTCCGCCATCACTGCCCAAAATCTGTGTGCAGCAGGGTTGGCTGTCTGTGGTGGGTTGAGCAAAGGGCCTGGCCACAAGACAGGTCCTGGGGGCAACCCCCACTGAACATGATGCAAGGAGGTACATAGTGGTGTTTCCTGTTTGTTCACATGAGTGGAGGATCTGGTCAGAGGATAAGCACTGCGGGGAACATCAGCTGCACATGCTGAAAGCTGTGCGTAGCCAGGTTCAGAAACTCATGGCACGCTGGATGCAGAGCCACAACCTTCTGTCATTTGTACTGTTTGTAGTAGGGACTGGCGGCTGGGCCTGATTTTTCATTCAGTCCTCACAACAATTTGTGCACGGCCGGCAATCCATATATATAAATATAAATATATCATCACAGTGTGATTCTAATTAAGTCAAAGATTTCACAGGAAGAGCAGTTTTTGTTTCTTTAATAACTTTGGCTCCATTTGAGGAATCTGCACTGATCTTTCCATAAAGCCCATCTACCTTGGCACCTTAATGGGAAGTTTTGGCTGTTCTGTCAAGGGGGAGGCAAGAAAAAGGAGGGTCCCAAAAATGTGTTTTCCCATGTTAATTGTTATAGAAAATTTGGTCTCCGATACAAAAAAAATGGCTGAACCAAAGTACAAAAAATTACAAACAATTTGGCAGAAAGTAAAAAATGTACACAGAAAGTGTGTCTAATGTGATTTGGTCTAAATTAACCCTGGGCAAAGCACTACGCTACGCTCGCGTAGTTTGCGAAGTTTGCGCTACTTCGCACTACGCAAATTGCACGTAGCACAGTGCAAACACGCGTAGCGTAGTGTAGTGCAGCGGTCATTTTTTGCTTGCTCGCGGTCCTCAACGTCAAGTTGGCGACCGCGAGCAAGCAAAATGACATCCCGGCGAGACTTTTTCCTCGTTCGCGATTGGCAACATCAAGTTGCTGATCGCGAGCGTGGAAAATAAACCTCCGGCGAGATTCTCAACGCGGGAGGTCAGGTTTCTCATTGCGAGTGGTCGCGTATGCTCGCGACCGCTCGCGATGAGAAACTACCAGTCCGCGTTGAAAGCTGCCGCTCGAGTAAAAATCTACTCGAGCGGCAGTAAAGACAGCTCGCACTGTGCAAGATGCCGTTTTCAATGATTGCACAGTGCGGACAAGCATCCGGCACTGTGCAATCATCGCGAACAGCGCACTACGCAGTTCGCGTAGTGCTACATGTAGCTCGCGTAGTGCGAAGTGCACTTCGCGTAGCTTCGCGTAGCGCTACTTCGCGAACTATGCCCAGGGTTAGTCTAAATCCATTCAGCCCATTTTGAGAAATTAACACTTAAATAGAGGTTTAGGTTGTATATAAAAGGGCCATGCGGGGAGGTCCCAAATTCAATTTAAAAATGTATACATATTTCGGGTTGCTGGTACCACAGAAGCAAAAAACAATTGAAAATAAAATTGCAAGGTTTTAGTCAGCGAGTCAGGCCATGCACAGGGGCCGGTGGCCTCCTGAAGTTGATTTGGCAGGGTCACCTCCCACTGCTACCTGCAGCTGAAGACTGTGAATAGCAGGAGTTTGGGTGACAGTGGAGGTTGGTCGCACGCCTTGGGTTGGGCACATTTCCTGCTAACTTCAGTGATGTCATGAGTGTTTTAATATTTGTTGTAATATTTGCTGTCACAAGCAGTGCATGGCAGGGGCACCCATTATAGTTTACTCAGGAAAACAATAATTGGTGAATTTCAGTGTTTTTTGTTTTTGAACATTAGTTTTACCTTATCTCAACAACTAGCTATAATGTCACTTTAACCTTTGTTTTTTTAATGAACATATATAAACACAGAATTTGAGGTTATTTATTACTCCTACATATACCAGCAAACTGGCAAACCAGGTTGAGTGATATATATCTAACCATATAAAACATATTTAAACTTTACAGAAACACACAGTCACTGGATGATGTCATCAGTGATGTCATTTGAGATGTCATCAGTAATGTCATCAGTGATGTCACTGACCATGTCATGGATGATGTAATATGTGATGTCATCAGCAGTGCATTGCAGGGGGCGCGAGTTATAGTTAGCTCAACTAACTATAACGGCCGAATTTCTCTGGTTTTGTACGAGTGAAATGTCCAACTAACTATAACGTCCCTGAAACCTGTGGTTTTTTCAGTGAATTTCTAAGGTTTTTTTAAATGCTGATTTCTAACTATAACGTCCCTGGAACATATGTTTTTTTGGGTGAATTTCAAAGGTTTTTTAAATGCTAATTTCTAACTATAACGTCCCTGAAACCTATGGTTTTTTCAGTGAACTTCAAAGGTTTTTTAAATGCTAATTTGTAACTATAACGTCCCTGAAACCTATGGTTTTTTCAGTGAATTTCTAAGGTTTTTTAAATGCTAATTTCTAACTATGCCTACAGAGGTAGGACATGTGCAGAAAGAGGAAGAAAGGCGCAGAAAGAAGCAAGAAAAATGCAGAAAGAGGCATCAGAAGTCCAGAAAGAGGAAGAAAGGTGCAGAAAGAAGCAAGAGATATGCAGAAAGAATCAACAGAGGTGCAGAAAGAGGCCTTATTGCAAAGTCATCCTGTGCCCTTGGCACCCCCCAACTTTTTGCTGACTGGTACTGGTAGTAACTGACTCTGACTGACCCTGGGCTCTGCCTAACCAGGCCCGCAGCCAGTGCTATGCTGAAAGACACTTAGAATACAGTGAAAACACCTACATACACTAGGGTACACTATGGGTTGGGGTACCCCTGTGATTGGCATGACCTCCCCTGGAAGGCCCTAGTACATAATAGGGCCGGGGGATTAAAACTACCTCTAAGTCCCTAGCATATAATAGGGCATGGCAGTTTAGAGGCCAGCAGACCTTTTCTGCACTTGCATGTGTGCACTGCTGAGCCTGAGGTCAGTTTAAAAGTAGCCCTGTGTGTGCAGAAAGAGGCAAGAGAGGTGCAGAAAGAGGCAAGAGAGGTGGAGAAAGAGGGAAGAAGGGTGCAGAAAGAGGAAAGAGAGGTGCAGAAAGAAGCAAGAGAAGTACAGAAAGAAGCACCAGAGGTGCAGAATGAGGGAAGAGGGGTGCAGAAAGAGGCAAGAGAGGTGGAGAAAGAGGGAAGAAAGGTGCAGAAAGAGGAAAGAGAGGTGCAGAAAGAAGCAAGAGAGGTGCAGAAAGAAGCAAGAGAAGTGCAGAAAGAAACAATAGAGGTGCAGAAAGAGACAATAGGGGTGCAGAAAGAAGCAAGACAGGTGCAGAAAGAAGCATGAGAAGTGCAGAATGAAGAAACAGGGGTGCAGAAAGAGGCAAGAGAAGTGCAGAAAGAAGTAACAGAGGTGCAGAAAGAGAGAAGAGAGGTGCAGAAAGAGGCAAGAGGGGTGCAGACAGAGGCAAGAGAGGTGCAGAAAGAGGGAAGAGGGGTGCGGAAAGAGGCAAGAGGGGTGCAGAAATTTGCAAGACAGGTGCAGAAACAAACAAGAGCAGTACAGAAACAACCAAGAGAGGTGCAGAAAGAGGCAACAGAGGTGCAGAAAGAGACAAGAGAAGTGTAGAAAGAGGCAAGAGAGTTGCATAAACAGGCAAGAGATGTGCAGAAAGAGGGAACAGGGGTGCAGAAAGAGGAAAGAGAGGTGCAGAAATAGGGAAGAGAGGTGTGGAAAGAGGGAAGGAGGGTGCAGAAAGAGGCAAGAGGGGTGCAGAAAGAAGCAAGAGAAGTGCAGAAAGAAGCAACAGAGGTGCAGAAAGAGGCAAGAGGGGTGCAGAAAGAGGAAGAGAAGTACAAAAAAGAAGCAACAGTGGTGCAGAAGGATGCAAGAGAAGTGCAGAAAGAGGCAAGAGAGTTGCAGAAACAGGCAAAAGAGGTACAGAAAGAAGCAAGAGCAGTGCAGAAAGAACCAACAGGGGTGTAGAAGGAGGCAAGAGGGGTGCAGAAAGAGGCAAGAGGGGTGCAGAAAGAGGCAAGAGGGGTGCAGAAATTTGCAAGAGAGGTGCAGAAAGAAGCAAGAGCAGTGCAGTAAGAAACAACAGAGGTACTGAAGGAGGCAAGAGGGTTGCAGAAAGAGGCAAGAGTAGTGTAGATAGAACCAAGAGACGTACAGGAAAAGGGAAGAAGGGTGCAGAAAGAGGCACGAGGGATGCAGAAAGAAGGAAGAGAAGTGCAGAAAGAAGCAACAGAGGTGCTGAAAGAGGCATGAAGGGTGCAGAAAGAGGCAAGAGAAGTGCAGAAAGAAGCAACAGAGGTACAAAAAGAGGCAAGAGTGGTGCAGAAAGAGGGAAGAGAGGTGTAGAAAGAGGCAAGAGAGTTGCACAAAGAGGGAAGAGGGGTGCAGAAAGAGGCAAGAGGGGTGCAGAAAGAAGCAAGTGAGGTGCAGAAAGAAGCAAGTGAGGTGCAGAAAGAGGCAAGAGAGGTGCAGAAAGAGGCAAGAGCAGTGCAGAAAGAGGCAGGAGAATTGCTGAAAGAAGCAACAGAGGTATAGAAAGAAGCAAGAGAAGTGTAGAAAGAGGCAGCAGAGGTGCAGAAAGAAGGAAGACGAGTGCTGAAAGAGACAACAGGGATGCAGAAAGAAGCAAGACAGGTGCAGAAAGAACCATGGGAAGTGCAGAATGAAGAGACAGGGGTGCAGAAAGAGGCAAGAGAAGCGCAGAAAGAGGCAGCAGAGGTGCAGAAGGAGGCAAGAGAACTGCAGAAAGAGGCGAGAGAGTTGCAGAAACAGGCAAAAGAGGTACAGAAAGAGGGAACAGGGGTGATGACAGAGGCAAGAGAGGTGCAAAAACAGGTAAGAGGGGTGCAGAAAGGAGCAAGATGGGCGCAGAAATTTGCAAGAGTGGTGCAGAAAGAAGCAAGAGCAGTGAAAAAGAAACAACAGAGGTGCAAAAAGAGGCAAGTGAGGTGCAGAAGGAGGCAAGAGAACTGCAGAAAGAGGCAAGAGAGTTGCAGAAACAGGCAAAAGGGGTGCAGAAAGAGGGAACAGGTGGGCAGACTGAGGCAAGAGAGGTGCAGAAAGAGGGAAGAGGGGTGCATAAAAAGGTAAGAGGGATGCAGAAATTTGGAACAGAGGTGCAGAAAGAAGCAAGAGCAGTGCAGAAAGAACCAACAGATGTGCAGAAAGAGGAAAGAGGGGTACAAAAAGAGGCAAGTGAAGTGCAGAAAGAAGCAAAAGAGGTGCAGAAAGAACCAACAGCGGTGCAAAAAGAGGCAAGAGGGGTGCAGAAAGAGTTAGGAGAGGTGCACAAAGAGGCAGGAGGGGTACAGAAAGAGGCAAGCGTGGTGCAGAAAGAGGGAAGAGAGGTGTAGAAAGAGGCAAGAGAGTTGCACAAAGAGGGAAGAGGGGTGCAGAAAGAGGCAAGAGAAGTGTTGAAAGAGGCAAGAGAGGTGCAGAAAGAGGCAAGAGAAGTGTTGAAAGAGGCAAGAGAGGTGCAGAAGGAGGCCAGAGAATTGCAGAAAGAGGCAAGAGAGTTGCAGAAAGAGGCAAGTGAGGTGCAGAAGGAGGCAAGAGAACTGCAAAAGAGGCAAGAGGGTTGCAGAAACAGGCAAAAGGGGGACAGAAAGAGGGAACAGGTGGGCAGACTGAGGCAAGAAAGGTGCAGAAAGAGGGAAGAGAGTTGCAGAAAGAGGCAAGAGGTGTGCAGAAAGAAGCAACAGAGGTGCATAAAGAAGCAAGAGAAGTGCAGAAAGAAGCAACAGAGGTGCAGAAAGAGGCAAGAGGGGTGCAGAAAGAGGCAAGAGAAGTATAGAAAGAAACAACAGAGGTGCAGAAAGAGGTAAGAGAGGTATAGAAACAGGCAGGAGAGGTGCAGAAAGAGGGAACAGGGGTGCAGAAAGAGGCAAGAGGGGTACAGGAAGAAGCAAGTGAGGTGCATAAAGATTCAACAGAGGTGCAGAAACAGGCAAAAGAGGTACAGAAAGAGGGAACAGGGGTGCAGACAGAGGCAAGAGAGGTGCAAAAACAGGTAAGAGGGGTGCAGAAAGGGGCAAGAGGGGTGCATGAATTTGCAAGGGAGGTGCAGAGAGAAGCAAAAGCAGTGC
The DNA here is from genome assembly GCA_963921515.1 of Calotriton arnoldi. Lineage (NCBI taxonomy): Eukaryota > Metazoa > Chordata > Amphibia > Caudata > Salamandridae > Calotriton > Calotriton arnoldi. The sequence goes on along the minus strand of CAWUFW010000089.1, from coordinate 3,283,176 downwards.
AAAAGAACCAACAGAGGTGCAAAAAGAGGCAAGTGAGGTGCAGAAGGAGGCAAGATAACTGCAAAAAGAGGCAAGAGAGTTGCAGAAACAGGCAAAAGGGGTGCAGAAAGAGGGAACAGGTGGGCAGACTGAGGCAAGAGAGGTTCAGAAAGAGGGAAGAGGGGTGCAGAAAAAGGCAAGAGGAATGCAGAAATTTGGAACAGAGGTGCAGAAAGAAGCAAGAGCAGTGCAGAAAGAACCAACAGAGGTGCAGAAAGAGGCAAGAGGGGTACAGAAAGAGGCAAGTGAAGTGCAGAATGAAGCATAAAAGGTACAGAAAGAACCAACAGCGGTGCAAAAAGAGGCAAGAGGGGTGCAGAAAGGGTTAGGAGAGGTGCACAAAGAGGCAAGAGGGGTACAGAAAGAGGCAGGAGGGGTGCAGAAAGAAGGAAGGGAACTGCAAAAAGAAACAACAGAGGTGCTGAAAGAGGCACGAAGGGTGCATAAAGAGACAAGAGAGGTGCAGAAAGAAGCAACAGAGGTACAGAAAGAGGCAAGACTGGTGCAGAAAGAGGGAAGAGAGGTGTGGAAAGAGGCAAGAGAGTTGCACAAATTGGGAAGAGGGGTGCAGAAACGTGCAAAAGGGGTGCAGAAAGAAGCAAGTGAGGTGCAGAAAGAGGCAAGTGAGGTGCAGAAAGAGGCAAGGGAGGTGCAGAAAGAGTCAAGAGAAGTGTTGAAAGAGGCAAGGGAGGTGCAGAAGGAGGCCAGAGAACTGCAGAAAGAGGCAAGAGAGTTGCAGAATGAGGCAAGTGAGGTGCAGAAGGAGGCAAGAGAAAAGCAGAAAGAGGCAAGAGAGTTGCAGAAACAGGCAACAGGGGTGCAGAAAGAGGGAACAGGTGGGCACACTGAGGTGAGAGGTGCGGAACGAGGGAAGAGGGTTACAGAAAGAGGCAAGAGGGGTGCAGAAAGAAGCAACAGAGGTGCAGAAAGAAGCAAGAGAAGTGCAGAAAGAAGCAACAGAGGTGCAGAAAGAGAGAGACAAGAGGGGTGCAAAAAGAGGCAACAGAAGTAGAGAAAGAAACAACAGAGGTGCAGAAAGAGGCAAGAGAAGTGTAGAAAGAGGCAAGAGAGGTGCAGAAACAGGCAGGAGAGGTGCAGAAAGAGGCAAGAGGGGTACAGGAAAAAGCAAGTGAGGTGCAGAAAGAGGCAAGAGAGGTGCAGAAAGAGGCAAGAGAGGTGCAGAAAACAAAAGTTGCAGAAAGAAGCAACAGAAATGCAGAAAGTGGCAAGAGAGGTGCAGAAAGAAGCAAGAGTGGTTTGCACACCATTAGTACCAATTTAACACCCACATTTAGCAATAGGTAACAGGTGACCATTCTAGGTTTGCAAAGGACCTTCCACCATGCTGTAACACTTGTTGTTGTATTTTTGGTAGCATTTGAGCAGTTTGAGCTAGAAACAAGGTTTTTTTGTTCAAATCTGCAGATTATGCAGCAGATGATGGATTATGTGGCAAATGCGGAAAATGTATAATTGTGCGATAGTCAGTGCAGCCAAACAGTCGCATAATTCCAGTGGCCCTGCTCATACCTCTGACTAGGTCCAGAAGTGCTCCTCAGTGGTTCCTTCTTTTTTTTTGTCTCATTGAGTTTATAGTTTAGCTTCTATGGAAACGAGGAAGACGAAACCTGAGGTTACCACTCCACAACACAGACTACCATACCACATAATTACTCTCCATAACACATAATCCCACTCTACATAATTCCTATACACTAAATACCACATACTTTCTATCCACATCAAAGTCAAAGTCAAAGTCTATCCACATACTTTTACTGCACATTATACCACATAATTCCACTACACACAACCTACATCCACTCCAATCCAAGAAACATTATTAAAACACTTTTACATTTACAACACCAATAGCTCTAACTCTTGCAAATGTGAAACCTATTACATTGCAAATGCTTCTTTAACTAGTAGTCGCGTTTGCAGAGAGGTGGAGAAAGGGGGCTGGACCTCCAACCAGCGCTCAGGAATTCCGCTGCGTAGGACTTACAGGAGGTACCAGGAGGGCTTCTTGGCCCCCAAACTCCCTCAGGAGTAAAGTGGACTTTATCCCCCAACCAGTACTGTGCCAGGAGGCGCGTTTGCAGAGTGGTGGAGAAAGGTGAGCGTGTCCTCCGAGGACCTCTGAGCAATCCCGCTGTGTGGGATTCAGTGGAGGTAACAGGAGGGGTAGTTGGCCCCCAAGAACAACCTTGGGGGCCAACTACCCCTCCTATTACCTCCAGTAAGTTCCACACAGCAGGATTGCTACGTTCTCATAGCAGGCCACGCCCCCTTTCCCCACCACTCTGCAAACGCGCTCCCTGGCGTGCTCTTGGATGGGGATTAAAGTCCATTTCGCTGCTGGGGTTCCTTAGGGGCAGCTAGCCTACCTGATACCTCCAGTATGCCCCAGATAGTGGAATTGCTGACAGGTGGAAACAGGCCATGAACCCTTTCTCTACCACTCTGCAAACGCGCCTCCTGGCGCGCTCTTGGTTGGGGGATAAAGTCCCCTTGCCTCATGAGGGTCCCTGGGGGCCAACTAGCCCACCAAGTACCTCCAGTAAGCCCCACACAGCTGGATTGCTGAAAGTGGTCCGAGGCCACGCCCCCTTTTTACACCACTCTGCATACACGCCTCCTGGCGCACTGCTGCTTGGGGGATGTAGTCCACTTGTGTCCTGAGGTCCTCAAGACACAAGAGGACCTCATCACCCCACCAGCAGTGCGCCAAAAGGCGCGTTTGCAGAATGGTGTAAAAAGGGGCATGGCCTTGGAACACCTCTCAGCAATCCCACTGTGTGGGGCTTACTGGAGATACCTGGTGGGCTAGTTGGCCCCTAAGGACCCTTAAGGATCTAGAGGACTTAATCCCCCAACTCACAACACACCAGGAGGTGCATTTGCAGAGTGCTGCAGGGAGGGGGCGGGGCATCTGGCGAGATGCCATTTTTTCCCTCTTTTTCTGGGGGTTGTAAGGGGAGCAGTGTGGCCCCCATTCTCTAAATATTTTCTGGGCCCTGGGGACCCCATCCCCCAGGGCCTGCCACTATTCATTAAAAAAAACACAAAAAAACCGGGAAGGGGGCCACGCGGCCCCCCCTCCCGAGGCTGATTTCGGCCCCGGGGACTGCATCCCCCGCAGCATGGCCATATATTTTTTTGTTTTTTTTTAATCTTATTTTTAAGGAGGGGGGGGTGCGCGACCCCCCTCCTGAGCCACTTCTGGCCCCGGGGACCCCATCCAACGGGGCCTGGCCTCAGCGTTGGGGACCGCGTGGGGAGCCCCAATGCCCCCATGCTCGCCTCCTGCGGGAACCGGCATTGCTTTTGGACAAGGGAGCTGCTAACATGCAGCTCCCCTTGTCCAAAGCTATTCTGCTTGCTTCGTGGAAGGGAGAGCAGGTTTCCTGCTCTCGCTTCCACGAAGCAAAGCAGAAGTTTGCAATGACAGGGCGGGAGCAATGCTCCTGCCCTGCCATTGCAAACTGGAATGTCCCGGGGGTGGGCACCCCGGGACATTGCTGGAGCCGGCCTTGGGGGGTGGTGGTCCCCAGAGCCAAGGAGGATTCCAGGAGGGGGTTGCGTGGCCCCCCTCCCTTCGTATGAAAAGCCCTGGGGAGGTGGTGGTGGTGGCAGTGTGCGGAGGGGCAGAAGCCCCCCCACTCTTTCTAAATGTATATTTAAGCCCCAGGGAGGTGGCGGTCCCCGGGGCTTGGGGGGGCCCGGGAGGCCCCCCCACACATAATTACAGATGCCCCGGGGAGGTGGTGGTCCCCGGGGCAGTGTGGGGAGGGGCAGGAGCCCCCCCACACTTTCTTTATTAATATTTAAGCCCCGGGGAGGTGGTGGTCTCCGGGGCTTGGAGGGGCCCGTGAGGCCCCCCGCACATAATTACGGATGCTCCGGGGAGGTGGCGGTCCCCGGGGCAGCATGGGGGGCAGGAGCCCCCCATGTATTTTTTTTAAAAAGCCCTGGGGAGGTGGCGGACCCGGGGCTGCGGGGGTGCCGCGTGCCCTCGCACATTATCAGCAAAGCCCCGGGGAGGTGGCAGTCCCGGGGGCTGTGGGGGCCCCCACGGGCCCCCATACCATAATTATGAATTGCCCCCAGGACCTGGCCTACCCGGGGGCTTAAAACAAACAAAGAGTGGGGGCCCGCGCTCTGTTGTTTTTTAAATTTTTTCGGACGGATTCGCGCACCCAGCGCGAATTCAGCCGAAATTATTAAAAACAATTGCTTTTTTTGGCCCAGGGGGTCCTTGTGGGATCCCCTGAGCAGGCCTAGGGGGTCAGGGTGTTTCTACCCTGTCCCCTTTTCTTGTTTTTTAATGCTTTTTTCTTACTACCTTGTGACTCGGTTTTACCGAGTCACAAGATGGCTGCCAACACTTCCTGGTTTGGAGTGTTGGCAGCCAATAACAATGAAGCTCATGCTCGGGAAGGTTTGCGTACCCTCCTCGGCCCTCAGATATCGATATTTTTATTTTTTGAATTTCTCGGGAACTACTAAACAGATTTACACCATTTAAAAAAAAGCACACTTTCTGGTCCAAGACCTACCTTCTTGCCAAATTTTGTGTAATTCCGTTCAGCAGTTCGGGCTGTAGCTTTTTCTAAAGTTCCTATGGAAATGAACATGAGGAAAACGTGTTTTGGGACCCCCCTTTTTTCTTGGCCCCCGCTTGACAAATCACCCCAAAACTTTCCAGACAGGAGCTGATCTGAGTGAACCATTAGTTTAAAAAATTTCCCGAAGATTCGTCAAACGGTGCCAAAAATATTGGCAAAAGAAAAAACGTCCTGACTATAACTACCTACTGGCGACCGCCAGTAGGTAATATATATATATATACATATATATATATATATATATATATATATATATACAGAGATTCTCTCTATCTCTCTCCATATATATCACCCAACATTGACATTTTTTAAAAATATATGTGTGATTTCCCTGGGAGATGATCGCAGCCCTCAGGGGAACCACATATTTACAATAAAAAAAAAAATGGTGCTCACAGGGGGGCACGATCACATCCCCTTGGGAAAAACCAATTTTTAAAATAAATAAATAAATAATTACCCGGGGGCAGCCTATCACCACAAGAGCCGACCCCCCACCAGATAAACTCCCTGCTGTCTAGTGGCATTTGCAGGCTGTGGATCGTAGCTGCACACCACAGCCAGGAAGGCATTGTTGGGCAGAGGAGGCTCTCCTCTTTCCAAGAATGCCTCCCTGACATTTAGGGTTGCATCATGACCCCCCAAACCCTACAGTTGACTGAGCAAGCTCTTACCTGGAGTCTTCGCCTGAGGGGAAACTGACATCAGCGTTCCTCATGGCGCGCTGATGTCACAGATGGGCGGGGAGAGATGCAGAAGTGATTCCGCATCTCCCCCTTCAAAAAAAAAAAAAAAAGGATTGCTCCAGTGCAAAGCACTGGAGGATCTTTTTCAGCCCTTCCCGGAGTCAGCCAATGGCCGACAGACTCACCGGGGAGGATGTGCGTGTGTTGGCCATTGGCTGAAACAAGCATGCAAAGGGTAAAGAAACCTTCTTACACAGGCCTCTAGTTCAGGTGGTGCTACAAAGTTTTTGATTTCATTGTGTACATTTGTAATTTTGCTTACTTATGTATGAATTCAAGTACTTTGTCTTTAAAACGTAAAAACACTGGATAGTGAATAATTAACTAATAAACTTTTAATTTTGAATGTGGATAAAATTGTGGTGTTGGTTCTAAGGAATCCTTTTTAGACCTGGACCTCTGTTTGATAGTCACTGGCTATTGACCCACTCCCAGTCCTGTCTACTATGACCAAAAATGCTGGTGTTAATCACAAAGCGGCTCTCTTCTTCTACCCACAGGTCAACAAGCTTGCTGGTACACCTTTTTTCCTTTTGAAGAGCCGAAGAAAACATATTTTAAGCCTCTGAGTTGAAAGGAGAGGTTGGTGATCCAGGCAGCTGTTTCATCCTGTTTGGATGATAGGAATAGAGTCTTGCTTGACTAACCTGAATGTAATTTATATTGCCTTCAGATTGTGCAAAATGCATCTGCCACATCTGATAGTTAATATGCTTCAGTACGATTCTGCTAAATCCCAGTTAACTTCCTCCACAGGTTACAAGTAAATAAACTGATCTTGGTTTGAGACATTTTTATAGTACATAAGGCACTTGTTTTGTATATCCTATCTTCAACCCTACATGTCCCTTCACATGCCAGAGATATCAGACTCTTTGTTATCGCTCCTAATTTTAATACACCAAAGGTAAAAGAAAAAGACTGCCCATGTGAGTGATGAGCCTGTTTAGTGCAGAGTGCATCATAATAAAGCCATAACTATTATCATGGCCAATGCTTGCTGCAGCTGCTACATTTTGCTATATTTGCCTCCCTGGTGTTTCAATGTAATATTAAGATAAAAAACACTCTTCATATCCAGTAAATCTTATGTATGTATACATAAACCTAATCATAATGTGCATTTTGTATAGTTCGGTACTGTCAATGACTTAATTGCATTTTCAAAATCATGGTGTGCTGCCTTGTTGCAAATTGAATACAAACTCCAGCATGTGGAATGATGGCAACTCTGTGGCTAGTACCTCACCTTTGCAAATCATTTTCAGATTTGGGTGACAGGGAAACATGGAAGGTCTAGCATCACTTACACTTTTTTAAATAGTGATACTGTCTTCCATATCAAACGAAATAGTGTTCATCCATAAGTGTGACAACATAAACGACTGTCACCAATTTGTGTTTGGTTAATACCTTTTCAGGCAGGACCTCACTTTTATGCCACAAGCCCTACCCAAACAATAAATTTACAAATGTAGGAATTCTACCATACTGGTAGAACTTTTGTATTTGTTAATCCCATTTGTGAAGGTAAAAAGCTGTTTTTCAAGATTGAAGCTTATCCCTTGCAAATGCATTGATATGCACACCTACATTTAAACTAGGTATGCAACTAGATTTATGAACAGGGCCCAAAGTGGGCAAGTTAAACACTATAGCACTTCTCCCTGTTCCAGCCTAGAATACCGCCAGCAATGTTGGTTGTAAAGTCTTTATGTTGTATTTTTATTACCAGGATCAGCAGTGACTGAAATCAGTTACTGTAAGAACCAAAATGGAGGTTTCATCTTGGGTACACTTCCACACTCCACCTACCACAGTTCAGAACCCATTAAACCTTTCCGTAGCCATTGGCTTAGGGTCCATCTGTGAAGCTACTGCCCGGGTCCTCTTGATCTGTTGAATTGCTATGTGCAAAAAACACACATTGTGTACAAAGCAAATGGGAAAGAATATTAAGTACCTCAGCTGCCAGTTTGTCTACCATAAATATAATATACACCTAATAAAAAAAATAAGAAATAGAAAAACTGCAATTAGCTCCTGAAAAATGGGATATAGCTGGGTTTCTGCAAATGGGTAAGAGAGGTCAGAACAGAGCCTAGAGGTCTGAGAAGACAATCCTAGAGCCAATGGGAGCAGTGCAGGAGGCTGGAGGGCTGTGTTTGGTTTAAGAGGGGACATGGGTGGGAGGTGACTTCGGATCAGCTTTTTAGTCAGTTTCCCTGCACATAGCCAAGAGCTGTCATGTTGGAAATATTGGCATGTACAATCACCAGTTTGAGCAGATCTGATCGTTTCAATGTAATATATGCAATCAGAAATGTATAGACACAACAACGTCTTTTATTATATTAAAATTATATTTTGTATGTACAGAAGTATATACATAAGTCTCCATAAATTCTAAAATATAAATTAAGTTGGCTATATACAGTATGTACAATCAGTGGCACTACGAAGAGAAAGATCAAATGCATGACTCCACATAGTTGACTGCTTCCCAGACACTCGTGTGTATGCCTTGCTGGTAACATAAAAATGTATACATGACAAATTTACAAGGGGCATTTATTGTACGTGCCATCTGGCGGACATGCGCGTCCTCAGGGAATGGGATAACATTATTCCACACTTGCCAAGGGATGAAATCAGAAAGAACTGGTTTCTCACTTGAACACCACCTCCCTCCAAGCAAGTTACATTTAGAGTGTTTTGCCTGCTATAAAGGAAGACTTTTATATCCTACAGATTGCGGTCTTGGACCTAAGGTCTCCATGGTCTTAATCTGCAATTTCTGCCCACTTTAGGAATTAAATATCACTGCTTCCCATTGAGAGTTTTTACCTGCCATAAATGAGCATATGCTTCATTTGCTGTCACTATCGACCATCAAACTCATGCACATAAATTAATACAATATTATGAAGATTGAAACAAGACCCATATTGTCACATTGTGTTAATTTACAATGCTACATCCATGCACCATCGGACACAAGAGCCTTTGGGTGCTATGAAAACAGAAGACCTTTTGGCTCTACTGGCCCATGAATTGAAGCCTGGGATTAAACATGGCTGCCAATGTAGGGCTAGCTCTCCTTTACAGCCTGTTCTGAGCTGGATGTTTTCTGGTTGCTAGGAAACTAGACACTCCTGCCCTCACTTACATGTCAGGCAGAAAACACATCACACATGCCAGGCACCCACACGTGGAGTTAGGTGTGGTCTTTACTACCCTCTTTCTGGAACCATCACATTTGTCCAGCTTTTAGGGTTATGGCACAGCTGAGTTCAGTTCAGGCATCTGTATGTTGTAGACGAGTGGCAAGCAAAAGATGTTTGCTGAGCAACTCCTGTCAGAGTAGAGAGCTTTGATTCCCTGGCCAATACCTCGGTCTCTTCCTCCTCTGCTTCCTCTTCATCCCAGTCTTCATCCCAGTCTTCATCCTCTGAGTCAGAGTCTTCATAAAAGTTGATGGTGGCTTGCATGGGAAAATTCTTCAACATCATCTCCCCATTATGGTATAAATAATCAAATGTCTTGGATTTGGGCCAGAAAAGTCTGCAAAATAAAGAAAAGATTGTTATGGACATGCCACTTTTAGAATAAAATACAATGTTAGCGCCCACATTATGGCTGAGGAAATATAAACAGTGTACATTGTTTGTATGCACTACAAATCATCATGGAAGCATGCAGATAAATAAGGCTTTGCAGCAATGCACCCTCCAGAAAACAACCAGGTGACAGGTTCGAACTCTTGGGAGGGGCTACTCATCATTTCAGTCTTCCAGGGTCCATAAAATGAATGCCATTAGGATGTACTTTTTTCGAGTACCCTGAGACAATTCCGTTTTGCTGTGTAGCTCAAATAGTCATTATGGACAATAGTGTACTAGTCTCATAATACCAGTTACATCTCTGCTCCAGGATAGGCTAACATTATAAAGCAGCTGGTTTAGGGGGTCCTTGCACTGTCCTTGGTACGGACATGGAAGCACATGTACGTTTCCATGGTGCACTTTGCAATGGATTGTGGGTGGTGTGTGTAGTATCCTGTTCATGTTAATGTTCTGCCATTTTCACTACCTGCTCAGCCAGTGTGAATGTGCTGTGTGCTGCATGGAATGTTGAAGTGATGATGCGCTTTGGAATGTTGGGTGCCTGTGAGGTGAAGTCAACAGTTGAGAATGGGCTGAGCAGGAGGCAGGCTGCTCCTGGGGGCTGCTTCACAGGAACATATCTACCTGTAACTTACTTCAATAAATCTACTTAAACTACATCCTACCTGCGTGGACCTCATTACTACATTATTTTGGCGACGAGCTGGTGACTACCTACGTGCTACAACCGGATTTCAGGGACCTAGCAAACAAAAGTGGACCTGAAGATGAAGTTTCCTACAAAGACTACAGATGCTGGCAACGTAACGTATATTACAAAGAGGAGGTATCCACAGAGAAGCACAAGCGAGAAACCAAGATGTTCTTCACAGTACAACAAAGACGACAGGAAGAAAGCAATATGTTCCTTACAGAAAACTGAAGATGTCCATAAGAAACAAGTGAAAATGAAGCTCAACGCCCTGCAGCCCCACCAGTGTCTTTCCGTCAGACAGCCCCAGTCTAAGTGTGCTGCGCTCCTTGACACTTTTAAAAGGACTGTGGATTTTCCACATCAGTCTGTGGTACCCTCACTACAACTTACAGTCAGCTGTCTATTCAACATGTTGGTCTGCCGGAAAAAGGAACATGTTTCTGTGGAGGATCTAGCTGAATTCTACATTGCCCAAGTATTGATATTACGTGTTGCATTGAACTGGAAGGAAATATTATTCAGTCCACATCCTGAGGGAGTTTACGGGATGAATGGTATCTAGTCCTTTTCGAGATGTGTGATAAACTTCACAATTAACAATGTCAAGTGGACTGATATGGTATTTTCGTCACGCAGTGCCATCAGTTTTTTTGCCATGTTCGTTTATATGCTTTCTACATTTTGTGATCCTGAGCACATTCAACATTCATACCTAAGGAACTGTCATTTTTAACTCCAATGTTTAGTGAAGGCATATGGCTGTGGAGGAATCTATCTACACTTATCAGGAAGTCTACCTCTCCACATACATTGCGTTGACTGTGGTGGCGGTGGACCTAGGGGACTGCTTTATGTATGTTTCCCAATATCTTGGTGAGTTCCTAAACATCGTTTGTTCTCCTCACTATTCAACGTTCGGCCGGTATTGCCATCGTTTCAACCGTTATGCGGTTGTTTGTCATTGCGCGCGCTGCTTACCTCACGCAGAGAACTGCGCAGATCATCTCGACATCTGAGGGACACTGTTTGGCACCTGTGCATGCCGAAAGCCATCCGGCACGGCGTCTGGTACGTGCTGCCATCTTATGCTGCACTGTACATTCTGCTGCGTGAACAGTCAGTCTCGTCTTCCACAGCAATGGCTACACAGCGTTTTCTCTCTCAGTGTGCACCGAACTGGATCCCCTCGGTGGATCTTCTTGATGATCGGCATACAGACATCACCATTTCCTACTGCTCTTACTTCTTTAACACACTGTTAACAGCATGGAGGTACTTTAGCGCTTTGTGTCTCTTTCACCAGTCCACCTTTACCTTTGTACAACCTTTCAGTTGATTCGTGTGAGTATTCGCTCACAGGTGCTCTCATTTGTCAACATTTGGAATTATGCAGTTGTTGCTGGACGTATTTCTTTGTTTCAGTCTACAGAACATTACACCAGTTTGTAGGTATTTACAAATTGTTTGGGCATTCCAGTTTCATCTTGAGTCTTTTCTGGAACTATTAAGGTCACATCATTTCACCCATGCTTGTGACATTTGGCACTATTGGTTTTTTGTGTTCAGTGACATTCTCTGTTAATGTGCCATACTCTGCTTTACATATCTTCTTCATCAGGGAATCGCCTCATTGTTCATTTTGCTTGTTTTTCATTACACTTGATTCTCCCTTACATTAGGGATGGGAATGGGTACCAGCACCATTCTTTCACAGTACATTTTCCTACTTTTGGTGTTTCACCCATTCACTCGGGTTTTGGTTGTTATCCCTCACACAGTGTATCTTTATATGGGTCATAGTCCCATTTACTTTGGGTTCCCACCCTTAATCTAGGGTAGGCCATGGGCTTTAGTCCCATTTACATGTATTTATGTTTATAACCTTTCCACAGGGTATCTTTTTATGGGTTTTAGTCCCATTTACATTAGCTTTCCTCCCCTGCGGCTGGGGGTTGGACATGGGTGTTAGTACCATTTACAGTCGCTACCTCCCTTATCTCTGGGGGCAGGTAATGGGTTCAGTCCCATTTACAGTAGCTTACACCCTTATGTCAGGGGCTGGTCATGGGTCTTAGTCCCATCTCCACATACTAGTGGTACATTTTTTACCCTTACACAGGGTGTGTCTTTTTGGGTGTCAGTCCCATCTCGGCTAGTGGTTATCCTCAAGAGGGTTGTCCTCATGGGTGTCACTCCCTCTTACAGTATTCTCGCCTCTAACCTTTATATTATCAATCCCTGGTTGGGGGTCAAGTCTATTTTGAGTCTACACTAAGACTTTGCTGTTATGTTCTTGCAATGTTTCGCTTATATTATGTTACATTGTCTATTTGAAAACGCAACATTATTCTCATATCTTATTTCATTATCAATTAGAAAATGGGGGAGGATGTGTGATACGGTTTGTATTTCTTTCTCTTCTTCTCTGTTTTCTCACTTGTTCAGTTCTCCTCGTGATGTTACATTTTCTTTTCATCTTTGGATTCTGGACCACACTTGGTTGTCGTTCTTCCTTGTCTATAGTCTTTCCCTCATTGTAGGGTTATTCTTTTTTTCTATGTTTAGGAGGAGATCCTCCCACATTTACTTTGTGTGTCTGGGTGTGCAGCTTGTGTTCAGTTTGTGTTGTGCTATTTCTTCCTTCCTTGCATGCCTGTCTGGCCAGTGGGTGTGTTTGGGGGTGGTCATTGGTGCGTCTATGTGTATTTGCTAACTTGTTTCTCATGCCTTATTACTGTTTTCTTCTCTTTCGTAATTCTTTGTTGGAGAGGATGGGTCATTTCTATTTGTGTATATTTATCCATCTCTTCCTCTTTATTTTCTTCCACCTATCTCTTCGCTCTTTCCTATTTGTTCATCTCTATTACATTTATTCTGTTGCATTAGTGCTCCTCTCATTTATCCCTTTCCTGGGTTCTTATTGTTATATCTTATTTAAGGTACAGGACTTATGCTTCTGTTGTATAAGAAAGGGGGATATGTAGTATCCTGTTCATGTTAATGTTCTTCAAGTAAAAGAAATGTTAGAACACGCACTACGATGGTAATCTGCAGATGTAGAGTTGTAGCGTGCTTCAGGAGTATCACTCTCTGATCAATGAGTGTAACGGAAATAGTCAATTGGTAGCGTCCCCTGATTAGGAGGCGTCCCCCTGAGCACAGCGTGGGGCCCGTGAAAACATTCACACTGGCTGAGCAGGTAGTGAAAATGGCAGAACATTAACATGAAAACGGGGTATGGAAATCTTCAATGAAAATGTTGTAAACAAAATGCAATAAAGTTGTAGCTTTTTGAAGCTGTTTATTCTTAATTCGATATTATGGCTTCATACCAAAGAATGCTCATTAAGTGATGTATTAAACTATCATACAATTCAAACGTATCTCCCGATGCATTTCGGGCAGTGACAGCCCTTCGTCAGGGGAAAGTATCTATAAAGTAAAATGAGCAGAGATATTTTGAGGACACCAAGCACGAAAGATGATTGACCGTCTCCTTACACCCAGGTGCACAATATGTTGAAACACAAGGTCTAGCAAAAGAATACGAGACTCAAGTGATCAGGCGAGAAGCAGCTAAAGAGTGAACGTGAGTATAGGCAGTGTAAAAAAGGCTGCAAGATTGTTATAAACGTGCTGAAGGCTGAATATATACGTGAACAGGAGAACAAGGCCATTTAGAATTAGTGCTAGTTATGACTATCCACTTAGATGGACTCGTACCAACCCCAATTAAGTGTCAATGCAATGGATAAAAGCAAGTTTTTTTTGTTTCTAAGCACTGTAACGCTTGTTATTTACAGTGCTTAGAAACAGATAGAACTGCATTGTATGAAACTCTAAATAAATGTCAATGTGTTGTTACACTTTTCTGTGGATACTGCAGCTGCAGGCCCGGGGACTAGATTGTTCAGGCGGCAAATGGCCATGTAGTCGAGTTCTAAAGTGTCTTCACTACTTGGCCAAATGGCGTGATCCTGGGCAAATCCCTTATCTTCCAGTTTGTCTTAGGTAAACCGTGTTACTTGCTTCCGTGGTTCTGGATGGACACACCACCCCCTCCTCATCCTGAATACGAAAAACAGAGCTCTATTCGCATATCAGTTTGAAAAGATACTGCTGCATTACCCGCATTTCACTAGGATCTCTCCATTCACTACAGGACAAAAGAGGCCCGGGAGACTGTAGGGGGTGCAGCACAATGACTGTGTTTACTGTAAGGACGCACCTGCTAAATGCACACATGGAAATCTGCAGAAAGCACCTCAAACGCCCCCGGTACCTGGCCCACCCGGGGGCTTAAAGCAAATAAAGCGCAAGAGCCCGCGCTTGTTTTTTTTAAAAAATTTCAGCCGTATTCGCGCACCCAGCGCGAATTCGGCTGAAATTATAAAAAAAAAATCTTTTTTTGGCCCTGGGGGTCCTTGTGGGACCCCCTGAGCAGGCCTAGGGGGTCAGGGTGTTTCTACCCTGGCCCCTTTTCTTATTTTTTAACATTTTTTTTTACTGTCTTGTGACTCAGTTTTACCGAGTCACAAGATGGCTGCCAAAACTTCCTGGTTTGGAGTGTTGGCAGCCAATAACAATGAAGCTCGTGCTCGGGAGGGTTCGCGAACCCTCCTTGGCCCTCAAATATCGATATTTTCAATTTTTTGAATTTCTCAGAAACTACTGAACGGATTTACACCATTTTTAAAAAAGCACGCTTTCTGGACCAAGACCAACCTTTCTGCCAAATTTGGTGTAATTCCATTCAGCAGTTCGGACTGTAGCTTTGTCTAAAGTTCCTATGGAATTGAACATGGGGAAAATGCGTTTTGGGACCCCCCTTTTTTCTCGGCCCCCGATAGACGAATCACCCCGAAACTTTCAAGACAGGAGCTGACCTGAGTGAACCATTAGTTTGGAAAATTTCGCGAAGATTTGTCAAACTGCGCCAAAGATATTGGCAAAAGAAAAAACGCTTTTTGAATAGAAACAAGGTGCTAACTAGAACTACCTACTGGCGACCGCCAGTTATTGTTAATTTGTTATTGTTAATTTGAATTTGTAGAGCGCTTAATACCGGAAGGTCTCTAAGCGCTACAAGAAGAGTGCCGTCAGTCCCGGGCGAGTGGAAGACAGTTAAGCCCAAGGTTCTGTGAAGAGAATGGTTTTCAGTTTTTTTCTGAAAGGAAGAAGGCGGCTTTCTGTGCGGAGCTGGCTAGGCAGCTTGTTCCAAAGGGTGGGTAGAAGGATGGAAAAGGCTCAGCCCCCCTTGGTGGCATAGTTGAAGCGTGGGCAATTTAAGAGGCCCATCGTGGATGATCTTAGCGAGCGGCATGGGGCGTATTTCTCAAGGCGTTGTTTAATATAGGTGGGTGCCTGTCCATGAAAAGCCTTGTGAACAATGCAGAGGCCCTTAAATTTGGCCCTCTGTTTTACGGGCAGCCAGTGAAGACTTTGCAGAAGGGGGGATGCACGCGTGTGCCTGGGTACTTTAAAAATTACAAAAGAACAACTAGAGAGTAAGGAAATGGAACAGGAACTTGTCCCTTTCCCAGAGTAGTATACAAAAACAACTTGGACAAGTCCTTAATAGGTTGAGGTCATAATTGTCGACCTTCACCTTGATAGAGGAACGCAGACAAACAGTGGTTGTCTTAGGAAACCCCTCACCCACCTACCTAGTAGGTGGCATGCTTCATCATCGGGGTCCAGCTGGATTTCAGAGTGCAATCCAGCTGTGCTTCAACGCCTGATTTACAGCGGAGCAGGTTATTTTGTGAGAAAGAGAAGTGCTATGTGAATTGTGATTAAGTGCTAAAAATGTCTCTAGGAAAAACCCTTATAAAAGTTTTAATAGAAGGGTCCTAGGACATGAGTAAAAACATAGCTTTACACTCCTCCAATCACTGAGGTTCTACCACAATACTACTCTTATCACCTAGGCAGTAGCGATGCAATTATAAAATCACTGAGGCACATTATATGTACTCCTGTAGTCCCCCAGATATTACCCCTGAACTCATGCAATCACCCAGGCCTTACCTATGTACTCCTCTAATCCCCCAGACATTACCTTTGCACTCATGTAATCACCAATGCACTTATATAATCATCCAGGCATTACCTTTGCACTCTTCCAATCACGCTGACACTATCCTTGTAATTATGTAACCACTAAGCCAGTGCCCATTCAGTTGTAATATCACCCAGGCACTAACTTTACAATCCTCCAATCACTCAGACACTACCACAGTACTACTCCAATCACCCAGGCAGTACCCATGCAGTTATAAAATCACCCAGGCACGTCCTATGTACTTCTGTAATACCCCAGACATTACCTCTGCTCTCATGCAATCACTAATGCTTTAGCTATACACTGATTCAATCACCCAGGACTATCCTTGCACTCCTCCAATCACCCTGTCAGGATTCATGCACTCCTCCAATCACTTAGGCAGTACCCATGCACTTATAAAATCACCCAGGCAGTTCCTATGTACTCCTGTAATCCCCCAAATATTACCCCTCAACTCATGCAATCACCTAGAAATATCCTATGTAGTCCTCTAATCACTCAGACATTACGTCTACACTCATGCAATCAACAATGCACTAGCTGTACACTAGTTCAATCACCCAGGCACTACCCTTGCACTCCTCCAATAACCTTGTCAGGATCTATGCACTCCTCCAATCACTTACCCAGTACTCATGCAGTTATAAAATCACCCAGGCACTACCTTTACACTCCTCCAAGCACTGAGGCACTACCACAATACTACTGTAATAACCTAGGCAGTAGTGATGCATTTATACAATCACAGAGGCACTTTCTATGTACTCCTTTAGTTCCCCAGATATTACCACTCAACTCTTGCAATCATCCAGGCACCTCCTATGTACTTTTGTAATCCCCCAGACATTACCATTGCATTCATGCAATCACTAATGCTTTAGCTATACACTGATTCAATCACTCAGGTACTATCCTTGCACTCCTTCAATCACCTCGTCAAGATCTATACACTCCTCCAATCACTTAGGCAGTACCCATGCACTTTTAAAATCACCTAGGCAGTTCATATGTACTCCCATAATCCCCCAGATATTACCCCTCAACTCATGCAATCACCCAGACATAACCTATGTAGTCCTTTAATCACTCAGACATTACCTATGAACTCATGCAATCACCAATGCATTAGCTATACAGTAGTTCAATCACCCAGGCACTACCCTTGCACTTAGGCAATCACCCAGGCATTACGTATGCACTCCTTCAATCACTCAGGCAGTACCCATGCACTCCTCCAATCACCCAGACATTACCTGTGTACTCATGCAATCACTTAGGCACTACCCATGCACCTCTTCAATCAGTCAGGCAGTACCGATGCACTCCTCCAATCACCCAGGCACTACCCATGCACTTATGCAATCACCCAGGCATTACGTATGCACTCCTTCAATCACTCAGGCAGTACCCATGCACTCCTCCAATCACCCACACATTACTCCTGCCTTAATGAGTGGTGGCCACCGAAATTAGGACAACCACCCATTCCAAAATCTTCTGTGAAGAATTTGGGCATAACACTTGATCAGAAGCTAACTATGAAAGACAAAGTGACTTCCACTACTGGCTCCTGTTTTCATGTTATGAGGCTATTACGAAGAGCCTTTCCAATGCTCCGAGTGGCAGTACGTGAGACCCTAGTCCAGACACTGGTGATCAGTCGCCTGGACTATGGAAATGCTCTTCTGGCTGCGGTAAACGAATTCCTCCTGGACAAGCTCCAGGTAGTTCAGAATACTGCAGCGCATTTAATTCACAACCTTCCAGCGAGATCAGCCTCTGTCCCTATATTACATGCACTACATTGGTTGCCAGTGCGGAAGCGGATTACCTTCAAGATCTGCTGTCTTGTGCATAAAGCACTTAATGGCAAGGGACCTATCTACTTGAAGGAAAAACTTGTCGTCCTTCAAGATCTTTGAGATCTGACAATAAGTCTCTTCTCACGGTACCACGCATAAAGAAAACACGCTCAGGTGGCAGTGCTTTCACTTTCTTGGCTCCCCATCTTTGGAACAAACTTCCCCTACGCCTTCGACAATGCACTGCTCATTACAATTTTAGAAAACTATTAAAAACTGAATTATTTTAATCTGTTAAGCTACTTACCATGTATTTGTTGATCCCGCTGCGCCAAGATATCCCTTCGGGGATGATTCATGTGCATTATAATATAAATAAATAAAAAATAAATAAATGGAATCACCCAGGCATTACCCATGCACTCCTTCAATCACTCAGGCAGTACCCATGCACTCCTCCAATCACCCAGACATTACTCTTGCAATCATGGAATCTCCCAGGCATTACCAATGCACTACTTCAATCACTCAGGCAGCACCTATGCACTCCTCCAATCACCCAGACATTACCCCTGCACTCAGCAATCACCCAGGCATTACCCATGTACGCCTTCAATCACTCAGGCAGTACCCATGCATTCCTCCAATCACCCAGACATTACCCCTGCACTCATGCATTCACCCAGGCATTACCCATGCACTTACAAAATTACCCAGGCATTACCCATGCACTTACAAAATCACCCAGGCATTATTGATGCACTCCTTTAATCACTCAGGCAGTACCCATGCACTCCTCCAGTCACCCAGACATTACCCCTGCACTCATGCAATCACCCAGGCCTTACCCATGCACTCCTTCAATCATTCAGGCAGTACCCATGCACTCCTCCAATCACCCAGGCACTACCCATGCACTTATGCAATCACCCAGACATTATCCCTGCACTTATGCAATCACCCAGGCACTACCAATGCACTTTTTCAATCACTCAGGCAGTACCCATGCAGTCCTCCAATCACCCAGGCAGTACCCATGCACTTATCAATGACCCAGGCACTACCCATGCACTCATGCAATCACATATGCACTACCCATACACTTCTCCTTATATTCCACTTACCACAATTCATACAACACTTGCAAATTTATCTATTTTTAACCAAATAGGCGGTTCTGAAAAGAAACATTTTTTTCTTCTTTTTTTGATTTATATTTTTTTGTGTTTTTAAAAAAGAAAGAAAAATAAACAGTGAACATGTTCAAAAAATTATGCAATTATGAACTCATTGCATAGAAAAAAAAAAAATTAACACTGGTGGTTCCTAATAGCAACCAGGATGGCATCCAGTGATTGCTCACCAAAACATATGATCTTTTTACATTTTACACTATGCTGCTCCACTCTAGCAAACTCAGGGATGATGTTTGGTGTGCCAGATGAGGAAGAAGCAGATGATGTGCTCGGTCCCGCAGCGTTGTCCTCACTTGCCTGCTTTTCTTGTTCCTGTCGAAGCTGTTCTCTAGCAAGACGTCGAGGGTGTATTGTCTGCAGATGTTTTAACATCGATGACGTCCCACAGGAATACTTCTTTTTGGAACCTCGTGAGAGGACATTGTGACAAATGGTGCAGGTTACTTTTCGGGCATTCACCTTTTTCTCCCCAGGTGGTATGGAGAAAAATGCCCACACAATACTTTCGTACCTTTTCTTGATGGGTTCCTCCAGGTCTTCTTCCTCTTCAGGTGGAAGCTGCTGAGGTGCATTACCAGCTGCCATTTTTAGATCAGTGTAAACAAACCCCAAAAAAAGGCAAACAAGAGGAGCAGAAGACAACAGGTGTGTGAGATGCTCTTGAAGGAATGATAAAAATGGGTGGGGTCCTTCAAGTTCTAGAATCAAAAGGTTCTTAACCAATGAAATTGTTTCTTTTGAAGTCACATGGGATTCGCGCACCCGATGCGCAATATATTTAACAATAATATATCTTTATTACAATTGCAAATATATGATATTTATAATTAGATTAAATAATCTCTTGCTATAATATACATATTACAGTTATATACATATACTTTTAAAAGATAAACATTTGCGGTGGATTCACGCACCTGTTGCGACCCCCGGAAATACGTACGCGACGTTACGGGGGGCCGAGATCCGCACACCCTTTGCATACCAAACCCGCATCCTACATGACTTAACCGATATGGCAGCAAAATTCTTGGATTCACGCACCCACCGAGACTGGTACACGATGGGTATGCAAATCCACTTTAAATATATATATTTTTTTTAAATGTATATTTATATTTTAAAAAAGAGAAAACATTCCATTATTTTTATAAAAATTAAAAAACTAAGAAAAGGTATTTTTGCACATTATACTTAGAATTAGCATTTAAAAAACCTTTGAAATTCACTGAAAAAACCATAGGTTTCAGGGACGTTATAGTTAGAAATTAGCATTTAAAAAAGCATAGAAATTCACTGAAAAAACCACAAGTTTCAGGGACGTTATAGTTAGTTGGACATTTCACTCATACAAAACCAGAGAAATTCAGCCGTTATAGTTAGCTGAGCTAACTATAACTCGCGCCCCCGCAATGCACTGCTGATGACATCACAGATTACATCATTCATGACAAGGTCAGTGACATCACTGATGACATCTCAAATGATTGCTGAGGCCGATATTGCCCCGGGGACCCCACCCTCCGGGGCATGGCCACATCCTTAGGGACCGTGGGGGGAGCCCCAACGCCCCCGTGGTCCCTGCCGGCTCCCCGCCTCCTGTGGGAGCTGGCATTGCTTTTGGGCAGAGGGAGCTGCTAACATACAGCTCCCTCTGTCCAAAAGCAATTCTGCTTCGCTTCATGGAAGCAAGAGCATTTTTCATGCTCTCACTTCCATGAAGCGAAGCAGAGTTTGCTATGACATGGCGGGAGCAGTGCTACTGCCATGCCATAGCAAACTGCAATGTACCGGAGGTGGGCACCCCGGGACATTGCTGGAGCTGGCCCTGGGGGGTGGCGGTCCCTAGGGCCATGGAGGGGGGACGCACGGCCCCCCTCCCATCTGCTCTGTAGCCCAGGGGAGGTGGTGGTCCCCAGGGCCCGCAACGGACCCCCGTCTTTATTTATTTTGTGCTCCGGGGAGGTGGCGGTCCCCGGGGCTGTGTGGGGGGGATGGAGCCCCCCACGCATGTTGAAATCTTGCCCCGGGGAGGTGGCGGTCCCCGGGGCAGTGGGGTGGCCGCTTGGCATTCTGCATTTAATAAACATAGCTCCGGGGAGGTGGCCCACCCGGGGGCTTAAAGAAAATGAAGCGTGGGAGTCTGTGCTTTGTTTTTTTTTTTTAATTCTCTGCCTGACTCGCGCTCGCAGCGCTAATCCCGCTGAAAATAAATATGCTTTTTTTGGCCCTCGGGGGTCCTTGTGGGACCCCCTGAGCAGGCCTAGGGGGTCAGGATGTTTCTCCCCTGCACCTTTTACTTTATTTTTTATGTTTCTGAACCTTTTTCCTAGTGACTCGGTTCAACCGAGTCACAAGATCGCTGACAACACTTCCTGGTTTGAAGGCTTCGATACCGCAAGTCCGTCTTTTGTTATAGTGAAACAGATTGGGATCCTTGTCTTGCATTCTGAGAGAGCCATCATAAAAATAACAAGTCTAAACTCCTCACTTTATTAAATACCGGATGCGTAAACATACTAAATGGTAAATCTATGACTTTTTAAAATGACCTTACATGGGTGGAAATTTTATTCTTTTGCACGTTCAGATTACTAAATTTGAAACAATAGCCTGGATCAGAAACTGCTTTGACTGGAGCTAGTTTATGCCCTTGGTGGTAATTAAGGCAGATTATGGCGCAAACACAATTCACTACTACAATATGAAAACTGTTTTCTGGAGGTGGGAATGTGTGACAAGAATATCTGTGCTTATTTGGTTTGTGGCATTTTCTTGTGGTAGTGATGGGTCCTGTTTTTTGTTGCTGCTGTGTTTTTGTTCTTCATTTTTGCAACGCGATGTGTTGTGCCTTCATTGTTTTGTTGTGTTCTGTATTGACTGTATTATTGCTGTTGTGTTTGGTTAAGTTGTAATTATGTTCTGTTGCTTTTGTAAAATTCTGTGTTATTTTTTGTTATTTTACTTATGTCAACTGATGTTGTTACATTTTCAACAGCACAAGCTTTGAAAATTCCGGTGAGAGGCAACCTTGTACCACTTTCTAATGTGGTAAGATAGTGTGACTTCAGTTCCTCAACTATTTAAGACACCAGTCAGCCTAAAAATGTTGCAGAGACTGTGTCTTAAATCAGCACTTGCAATGTTCACTTTATGTGATATGACCCACTGATTTGTTCAATTCTGGTACAGACTCTAAAGGAGTTGTTAGCAGTATTTTTCACGTTTTGTACATTAGTGTTGCTCTATCTATTGGGTTCAGTCTTGATCCTACTCTCCAGATCACAGTTACAATGCTGATCAGGTCTTGTATTTTCTTGTTTGTAATGGGTGCTATCAGCAGCAGCTCTTAAAACAAGATCAACTCTCAATGAGGCAATTATAAATTGCTTGTAGGCCAACTTTCAGGTGGAAACAATTGTTATCTCCATTCAACATGTATTTTGAAAATATTTTAAATATTCATTATTGGGGGGCAGTAGCTCAAAATAGTGGATGTGCTTTAGAATCACTCCTCCGTCGCCTGATAATCCTATGCTGTACAGCCAACCGAGGAACGACAGGAAGATGGAGAAGAGCTCCCTTGAGATTGTGACATTCCTCGATTGCAAAGCAAGCCTGAAAACCGGGCTCAAAGGCACTTCGGGAATGAGACGGCGAAAGCAAGGTAGAAGTTAAAATCTCGGCCTAACTACAGATGCTGTGGCAGCAGGGAGTGCACCAGATTCAGGGGCCCTGCGTCAACGCCCAGGCCAGGGTAAGAAAGAGACGTTTGAGTGGTGAATGTTGGGCCCTGCAGCTGCCTGACGGAGCCCACAGCAGCAGCAGATCTATAGTCAGCTGGGTGTATCAGCCCAGTGCATGCTGGCACCTGCAGCTGCCGACCGGGTCAAGAGTGCACAGATCCTTGGAAGAAGGGGAGCTACTGGCAGACCTTCCGTGACCCTGCGAACCCAAGTGTCCCCAGGGCAGGGACAATCCTGAATCATCCTGGTACTGAAGGCATGGAAGAACTGGTGTAGATGAGACAGCAGAGAGTAGTTGCATCAACTTGGGTTTACCTGTAGGCATAGTAGTAAGACAAGAACCGTCAGCCCAAGGCTGGCTATGGTGAGGTGCTGGGCTCGACTGGTCCTGGTTGAGAAAAAGTGGGCCCACTCATGTGGCGCCCAGCAACTAAAAGGCGGTAGATCTAGCTGCACTGTTACCAAACTGCTACAAGAATAGTAGCGTGAATACTCCCTTGTGCTACCACAATGCAATCCAATAATACAGGTCATAAAAGCGGCTTTCTAAGCGCCCATGCTTCGGACCCCCAGTAATGGGGGAAGTAGGATTGAAATACGCTGACCTAGATTGAGTGCATATCGACTAATGCATAAAGTCCTACGTTTTGGCATGATGGAGAAATCACAGGCGGCAGCACCTACTGAGCACAACAAAATCAACAAATATGCTACCAACACAACAAAGATGCCAGAAGGGATTATATTCTCCTGGAGATACCATAGGGACATAGATCACACCAGAACACATTTTTCAGGCCACGTGCATTATGCGCAGTACCATGGAGACAGATTGGTGAGGTGGGCCTGGAAGTTGAGTTGAACTGCTTTGAGAAAAGATAGCAAAGAAAGTCACCTGCTTAAAAAAAACTGGGCAAACTGGATCGTGGAGTAGATAACGCAGTAGTTAGGCCAAGATGGATCAACTTACACTTCATTAGAGTATCAAAGGGAGGTATAGGGCCTAACCTGCAGGGCTTCCTGACCACCTGGTTGCAATCCTGTCTATCTACAGGTCAAAATCTTCTGTCATTGAGAGGGCCCAGAGGCCCCATGTGGTGCGTCTGTCCCCAGCTCCATCATGAAGGGCAATGATCTCCGGTTCCTTAAACTATGTATAGGCAGCATACTAAGACAGGCCCAACTTCATGCCAACTTAATGATAGACCCTGCACAAGTCAGCATCTAGACGCGCTATGCCACAAATGTGCAGCAAATGCAGCAAACCTATATCGAAGTCAAGCAAAAGTTAAAGGTGATGCAGCTGACCCAGATGTTAATGTTCACTGCAAAATGTACTTCTTTGAAACACAGCAAGCATCCCTCCTCAAGATACCTAAAGTTAAGAAGTTAAGGACAGGGGGGAAAGCTTTTTCATATTTGGCACCTCTCTACTGGAATCAGCTCCCCATTTCACTGAGGCAGTGCCCGGACCTTATGCAGTTCAGAAAGGCTCTGAAAACTGTTTTGTTCTAGCTCTTGATCCTTGTGATGACTTTCTTTATGTGGGTCCGCGAGCGCCGAGATACCCCTTCGGGGGTGATTCAAGCGCTATATAAATCCATAAAAATAAAAATAAATAAATAAATACATTCTGGGATTGGCTATTGTAAAAAAATTGGGTTATCGGTTGAAGGGGGAAATCCCCACTCAGGCAACAACCACAATCCTTGTTAGGGTGACCCACAAACGTAACTAAATTAACCTGTACTTAACCCTTTGATACAAGGGAAGTCATTCTTCTGTACGGGTCCAAGAGTGTACTGATAAGTGGCTCAGAGGATTCAATATTAATACCTGGTGCCAGCCTTTGTGTTGCTGGAGTCTCTGTCCTACCCCCACATTTAATTCACAAAAGTTCTTCCCCTTCCCCTATAAGGGCTCCAAACTGTCTGGGGTGACAAATGGTAGGACAGGTCTCGTGTCAGGTTCCTTTATGTGTGCAGGAGGCAAAGCCCTTTGGAGTGTAAGTGGGCGTTAGACCTGACACCCTTTGCATGGTATTCCCCCAAACATTTTGCCTTCTATTCTCTTGTTTTGTTGATTTCATGTTTGTTGGCTTTAGGACTCTGTACTCTTAACCACAGCTAACCAGTGCTAAAGTGCTTGTGCTCTCTCCTTCAAACATGGTAAAATTGGCCCACAACTATTGGCACATTTAATTTACTTGTAAGTCCCTTGTAAATGACACTACATATACCTAGGGTCTGTAAATAAAATGCTATTAGTAAGGACATCTGCAGGTCCTCCCAGAGTATAACTCCATAGAGACACAAATCCCAAAAGCCAGGCTGCATGGGCACAGGATCTCAAAAATGTTTTGCACCCTGGTGAGTAACACTCCAGACCCCGTGCTGACACAGAGAGTGTGGGTGCCCTGGAAAAGGAGGACTGGGTAGAAGCTGAAATGGCCCCAAGGGTATTGACGGTCTCCTTGGCATTGAGGTTGGTCCAGATTAGATATTTGCAGAATGTACACTACAGTCCTATGAGATTAAGTAAAAAAAAAAATGACAGCTAGACCCAAATTACTTGCGATGTAAGGCAAAACTAGAAATGTTCTTTCACAGAATATGGTATCACCAAATTTGAGAAATGGCTAACAGAGTCACTTGACGCTCTTATCACTTACAAATCTTTGACTCCAATGTGGAGCGGCGGCCGGGGTCCATGGTATACTCCGAAACTGGCGGAGTTCAAGAAAGAGTCTAAGAAAACCGAAAGAATTTGGAGGAAAGGGTATGACCCAGAAAACAAATTAATCTATAGACAAACGGTAAAAAAGTACCAGCAGGCAGACAAACCATAGTCTCTTACTTTAGCACTAAAATTGAAACTGGCAGCAACTCTTCAAGGGAGCTATACAATGTAGTTAATACCCTCATGACAACACCCACTCGTATATCAGCCCCTCTGCCTTCCATCGAATGATGCAACATGTTTACCATTGCTTTTATAAATAAAGTAAAAAATATTATAGTCTTTCTCCCAAAGAGTACATCACCTGGTCCAACTTCCTTCGAAGAACCAATAATGACAGCTCAACTGTCATCTTTTCCACCCCTAAACACAGAAAACATTGGAACTATCTTAAAGACCATAAAATCTGATTTGCCACTAGACCTAGCTCCAACAGATGCCCTCCTAAAAGCCAGCAACATTACTCTACCTACTCTAATGAAGATTCTAACTAGATCCATGGCACTTGGCAGTGTCCCTCCTGCATGGAAGAATGCTATAGTCAAACCTCTGCTTACGAAGCCACATGCAGACCCCCTGATGGTCAAAAATTACAGACCAATCTCACTGCTAGTACACTTTTAGAGAAGCATGCTAATACACATATTTCAAATTTTTTAGAAAACCAGTCTGTCCTTCATCCCACCTAAACAGGATGTAGACCTGGAAACAGCACTGAGACTGCATTACTAGTGGCTACCGAAGAGCTCTGGGCCATTCTTAACTGGGGTGGTTCAGTGATCATGCTGGAACTCAGTGCCGTTTTTGACTCTGTTTCCCACTGCATTCTGGTCCAAAGACTGGAAATTGCCAGCATCAGAGGCTCTGCACTTAAATTGATCAAGGCTTTTCTGAGCTACAGAAGTTTTCAGGTTCATGATGAACCTTTCACTAATACTAAAGGTATTCACTTCACAATCATCCAACAGTTCCAATATCGCGAGAATGGAGGCCACGTAGTGCCCTTGCATGTGTCGTCACATCCCCATAAAAATAAACAAATGTGAGTTACTTCCTCACAGGAGAAAAAAGGGGGCAGATCACTGACGAGTCAATCTCAGATTTAATCATTCATTATCTAAACTACAACTGGATATCAAGCTTTTCTTTCTCTAATCAAGAATTCTCAAGTATTGTAAATTAACGTAACTATAAATCCCAAACAGACCATAAAGACAAATAGATAAGTGACCGGAAACTTATGTTGTCTTAATCATATGTATCCCATTATTACGAGAAGTACAAATGGCTATATAACGTAACTGTGCTACATTTTGCAGAACCTCCATATGTGTACCCCAACATGTATAACTCCTTAAATCAGTTAACTATACTGATATAGATGAAACAGATTTGTAATCATTATAACCCATGTCAATATAGTTGTGGTATATAAATATTTCAAGAAGTCTTAAAGTCACAAATCCCCCACTACGGGATCATATTGACCGTTCACTACGTGCCCAGGAATACGTAAGTCGTGCAAAGCACAACCAGTTTTTTACCTACTCACTTGAGTTCAAACGCACTGTAGTCAGGATAGTCTTGCACGCATTGCCGGTCGATACTGAACTCGTCAATTTCGGCATCTAAATACGTTCCAGGAAGACTATGCCTTTCATAGTCACAAGATCAGCACTACCAGAAATGTTACCTTTCCACGTAAGGGAGCGCCCATATGCATATTATGTTTGCCCCCAAACACTAGCCCATTACTAACTAGGACCCGATCTCGTGGGTCAGAGATTTCCATCGTTATCACCCAAGGTGAAAAAGGAGGGAGGAAGGATTTAAGGAAACGGGCAAAATCAAAAATATATAAAGTCCAAACGCAAGTAACTAAAATAGCCACAGACAAATAATCCACAGTCTCTCCCACTCACTAATCACAAGTGTATCCAGCACGGACATCCTGATGTAGCTCACAAAAGTACAGCCCATTGATTACTATACCACAAATATATATTAGGTTGCCTACATCAATTCTCCATAGAACATGAAACCTCTGGATTTGTTAAGAGAAGACACTGAAAATGAAAAAAAGGAAATTATCATATTTTCATTAGGCAAAAGAGGGAGATGTTACATCGATAAAATTCAGAAGTTTCCATTAAATCCACAGTATATCAAGGTCCTATTCTTCACAGGTTTCATTCCGTAATGGAGTAACATTTTCGGGAGGGTAACCATTAATAATCCAGAAATTGTACATATAGACACACTACAGAAAGTAATGTAACTCATTGTCTGAATTAAGAGCTCTTGGTACAGCTCTAAGTTTACAGATCCAGTTGGCCTCGCATTGCCGAAATTTCAATTCCCTATCTCCCCTCTTGGATCTTTGCTAAGCAGTTCTATGCAATGGAATTGAAATTTCCTGTATTTGTCCCCATTTTGCATTCATGTGAGGACAATGGATAAGAAGTATCTTGTACAATGCATGCTCTACGGTGTTCCTGGATACGTAGTCTCAGTTGGCGTGTTGTGCTCTCTACTTATATTTTTGAGCAGCCACAAATTATCACATATACCACAAATGTAGATTGGGAATTAATAAATTGACCAATGGTATACTGCTGTCTGGAGTTATATGTGAAATTCTTTTGTTTGTTCAGGTCCAGAGGACAAATGTTACACTCCCCACATCTATAGAAACCCAGCGGGCGTTTAAGCCAGGTACCCGTATCCTGCATTTTCGATAATGTGCAACTAGGACAGAGAAGTTCCCTGATAGTTTTACTTCTTTTAAAAATGATGGAAGGTTTGTCATTCATCATCATTCTAACTCCAGGCACTCCATTTAGGAGTTGTCAATGGCCTCTCAAGAATCTTGTAAGCTTCATGACTGTTTCTGGAACAGGTGCTAATAAGGGACAGTCAATCCTTAACTTCTGTTCTGGACTTACTCCTGAGTGTACTAGCTCTTTTGATATTCTTTGCCCTTTCTGCTGCCTTCAAAAGATCTTTCTTCTTGTAACCCCTGGTTTCAAGTCTTTCCACTGTCTGATCTACATGTACTTTGAAGTGATGGTCCTCACTGCAGTTTCTGCGCATTCTAATCAATTCCCCAAAGGGTAATACTCATTTGTTGCAGGGAGGATGTGCACTGTCGTGATGCAGGATGCTATTCGCAGCAGTTTTTTTCTTGAAGAGTGTGCTGTGTAGTTTGCCATTTGTTACATAGAATTCTACATAAAGAAATTGAATACGAGACTGGATAGGTTCAGTGTGAATTTAACATTAAAAGGATTTTGATTTGGGTAGTCAAAGTATGTCCTCATTTGCCTCTCAGTGCCAGTCCAGATGACAATCACGTCATCAATATATGCCAACCCCAATAATGGATCTCATTTGTCCATTCTGCTGCTGCCTGGGCCCAGGCATGCGTATGGTCTGCCCACCCCATGAACAGATTCGCATATGATGGCGTGAAATTCGAACCCATGGCAGTCCCTTGTAGTTGTTGGTACCATTGTTTGTTATATAAGAAATAGTTATTGGTTAAGATCATGTCAACCATTTCCAATAACATTTCGTTATGTTCTAGATAGCTGGCCCTATGGGTATAAGAAATCGAACAACTGCCATGTGTCCAAAATCTCTCACTATGCACGTGTTCAGGGACTCCACATCTAATGTTACCATCCACATCGAGTCTTCCCAAACCAGATCTTCAAATTGATTGAGAATGTCTGTTGTATCATGGACAAATGAGGGCAAGTTCAGTACTAGGGTTTTAAGGAAGGAGTCCACAAACTGAGAAAGATGCTCCGTTAGTGAACCTATTCCTGAGATGATCAGACATCCAGGGGGGGAATCTGTCTTTTTTATGGACTTTAGGTAGTAGGTAGAGGCATGGGAATCTCGGATGATCTGTTTTTAAAAACTCAAATTCCACATCTGATAGTAGTCCAATCTCCCTCCAATGTGCTAGTTTACCTGTGATTCTAGGTGTTGCAATCATGTATAGGTTGTCATGTAGTTTCTTATAGCATGTGGTGTTGTCAAGTTGCCTATATACTTCCTTTTCATAGTCCAATCTGTTCATTTTTTCATGCCAGTGCTTACGGTACATCTGCACCATTGTATATCAGGGACTCACTGAGTTTACTAAAAAAGAAGGCTGGACATGCACAACCATCAATTCCTTTGTGTTTGTTCAAACTTTCACACACTCTCTGGAACACTGTTTTCTTTGATCCTGCTTTTATTTTTGTTCTAATCTTGTTTTATGGTGTTTTTTACCTCTGGTGTCTCAATGTACTTAACAAATTTTGCATTTGCCTCGTTTTAGTACATCGTTTGGCGCTCATCCTATGTGGATATGACCATACAGTTTATTTGTGACTGTGTTGTACTGACTAGTAATTTGATGTCATGAAATGCACTTGTTTACTGGAATTTTGTATTTTGTCAACCTATTAACTCTTCTCAGGACATTGTCTTGGACAACAGAGAACCATTTTGTGGGCTTTTTAACGGGATAACCAATGAGACCGTTTTTATAAATGTCTTGCGTGGTTTGTTTCTTGTACATGTCAAGTTTGTAATCCATGTTGTTACTAGTATTACATGTAATCTTGCATGGTATATATATATATATATATATATATATATATATATATATATATATATATATATATATATATATATATATATATATATATGTGTGTTCTTTTCATGTTTGCAGCCCTGATGAAGCCTTTTTTATAGTGAAACACAGTGGCTGCGTTTTTTTTAGATAAAAAGAAAAAACAAATAATACAATAAAGTGAAGAAATGAACTCATCAACCAGGACTTGCGACTGTATATTTATGTGTTTCTAGAATTTATAATGTTCACTAATTGATTGCGGTTGCCTCTCTATCTGTGTATAATTCTTGTTTATGTTTTGGTCAATGAGCAGCTGATTATTGATGTTAGCAACGCGTATTTGCAGTAAATTATACGTGAAGATATCAGGTAGTGCGGCTGTTCAATCCCTGGCTGCTTCCCTGTCTTGTTCATGATGAGCCTTTCTTCTCAGCTTCCTATCCATCAAATGCAGAGGCCCACAGGGCTCCTCTTTAAACCCAACCCTATTTAATGTTTATGTCCTCCCTCTGGCAAGAATTGTGAAGGTATACGGCTTAGATCTTGTCTCTTACACTGATGATACTTAGCTGGTCCTTGCACTGACCCTGATTCTCAGTAGGCATCCAGTGAACTAAATACCTGCCTTAAGAAAGTAACTGAACAGATGTCAGCCAGCAACCTCAAACCTTATGGTGAGAAGACAGAAGTTCTGGTTGTCAGCAACAGTGCATCCTGTTGGAAAGAAGTGCTCCGGCCCCAATGCCTTGGAAAGCAGCCAGTACCCTCTATGACAGTAAAGAGCCTTGGCTTTTGGCTGGACAGCAAACTCACTATGGAAACTCAAGCCAAAAAACTGTTCCCAATTTGCTTCAGACTACTACGCACACTAAGAAAAATCATGCAGTGGCTACCTTCCTTATCCAAGATGATAGTCATACAGGGACTGATCAATTCCTGTCTTCATTGAGGCAACTCTTTGTTTCTGGGAAGCCCTCAATACCCTAAGATGCTTGCAGGTCATTCAAAATGCTGCAGCACGTTCACTCTTCAAGATCCCCAAACACCATTCAGCAGCCCCAGCGTCGGCTGAGCTTCATAGGCTCCATTTTAAGACCCTATGCATGACCCACAGAGCTATGCAGGGAAAATGTGCCCCTTTGATCCAAACACTGCTTTGCCCATACTTGCCAAGGAGATCACTACGCTCCGCGAGCTCTTCTCTACTGACCAACCCCAAAGTCAAGAGAGCCAAGTGTGGCGGCCGCTACATTGCCTTTTTGACTGCTAAGTTGTGGAATGCACTCCCTGCCTAACTAAGACAAACGCAGCCAGAAATCTCCTTCAGGAAACTTCTAAACACCCATGCATTCTAACTTCAGCATGACCCGCCTAGGTCTTGCAGGTGTGACTGTCTCAGCGCTGGGAGGCTTCTTGGGATAAATGCGAACTGTATAAGACACTGTGAATAGAATATAAGACACTGTGAATAGAATTGTGTCCCAAAACGTCAGTAGGCAGGTCGTGCCAAAGACCAAATGGTGTTGCTGGGGTTGATTGATGAATGGGGAGGTGGGGAAAGTACCAGATTGTTGGTAGCCATGGGGCTCGTTATGGCTCAAAGAGAAACTGCACACTCATGGAGATCAGAATTGGCTCCCCAGTGACAGAATGGACTTGTGGGATGGACTACTGTGCCAAAGCAGGGCAGTTTGTTTGCAAGTCTATGAGGTTGCCAGATAAATAACAAAAAGTGTGGGGATATAGGAACAGTTACTTTGTAAATATTAATGTGTGAGATATGTATGTCTAATTGAAACTCTGTACGTATGCTGCAATGTTGAGGTGGTGCATGTAGTAAATATGCTTTCTTTACCTTTTTGAACGTGTTCAGTGCATCAATACAATCAATAAAGAGTGTTATGAATAATATTCATTAACCGTTGTCTATTTTGTTCACTTTGTAGGACATACCAGAAACTAATGGATTTTTTCATTCGCTAGGGGTGTCAAATACCACATATTGTTTGCGAAATAGCTTCAATAAAATGAAAACTCCCACAGGCCTACATTTGAGTTTAATATGAACTAATTTTAGAAGTATGACAAAAATGCAGTGTGAATTGTGTGACAAAATGGTGTCTTTTAAAGGTAAAGCTCAATATACATTAATGCTTTTTAGTCTTTTGAAGTTTTTATAATGGATCTTGGTAATCGGGTTTTTAACCTGAAACCAGCATTGCTCATTACCAAGCATATTAGCTGCAAGCCATAGGAACCAATGTGTGCCTTTTTTCCATTTACTTGTTAAAGAAATAGATTTTTTCCTAATAGTGTTGAACTATGCTGTGCAAGACGTTAGTAGAATGGATTTCAGCGTGATAAATGGGAAGAATACCCTTTAGATTTCAAACTAATATAGACGTTTTACTATTAAAACTGAATTTCGTACCTTGGCAGCTATAATACACATTTCATTAATTCTGTCTCCTTAGCACACTAGGTTGTCACGATGAAAAAATTAATATTAAACTTTTGGTTAACCTTGTCATCACAAACACAATTTACATGTAAAGAAAGTGTTATTGATATTTGTAGGAATTAGTCTAATGAGCATAACAGTATTTTAAAAATCAGGTATTTAATTAAGTTATTCCTATAACAAAAGATATAAAGAAGCCTAGACGGTGAAATAGAACAAGGTAAATCATAGCGAAAGTATGCTATAAATGTTTCTATAATATGCAACTCTATGTGGAGGACCATTTTCTGGTCTATTGGAGTATATGTGAAATCCATCCTCACCTAGAGATCTTCCAAGTGTTCTTTAATTTTTTTTCTTGATGTTTTTGGCTGGACATTATCCCCTTTCAGGGGATGCTGTAGGCCACTTCTAAATCTATAAACTGGTTTACCTTGTTGTTTTACCAGACAATTTAAATGTTGATTAGTAAAAGCTGTATTAAAATAATTGTATTCAATTTCATCAATGTTAAAATTAAATTCCTATGTTGTGTGCTGTGAGCTTAGCGCATTCGCATGTTTAACCGATTGACTAGGGACTGCATAATATGGGAGCAGTCCTTTCCTCGTACTATCTTTCTTTTCTCTATCGCCTTCACCCTGAGCTGGACTAAAAAAAGCAAAGCTTGAGGGGTCACCTCTCAGTGTGTGTCCGCTAGTCTGATTGAATCAACAAACTCACTCTCATTTATTCTTTCACTGACCAAGATAAGGGCAACTATTTGAGAACGGTTGTGGAAAATCACGTAATTTTTGGCAAAACTTAACAAATGATAGAAATTTACATGGGTGGCTTGAAATATGCTTTGCCACTAACATACATTAACTTTTTATATCTGGACGTACCTAAAAAAAAAAGGTATGCATGATAAAAGGAGGACACTAGTTCAAGAGGAAAATAACTCTTGGCGAGACATTTCATTTTAATGCAGAGATGTTAAATTAAGCAGTTTTCTTGAGATTTGGTGCAAACCCCATACCCAGATATTCAATCTTTATCTGGCTCTACATAAAAGAGTATTTTCAAACATGTATCTCATGCATAATGAATTCAACGGAAGAACCGCTGACTTAATTAAGTTCAATTTATAATCAGAAATGTGCAAGTACAATTGAACTTCATCTAGAAAGGGTTGGAATGAAGTGTCCAAAAAAAGTGTTCTAAACATAACATGAAGAATGGGGGACAGAGGGTGCAACACAAAGGGCGCAACCATGTATAGCTCCACCAGATAAATTAAAATAAGAAGACAAACAATTGTTAACGAGAAAACTAGGCAAAAAGTAAAATAATTTGACAAATGAAATAAAACAAGGACCACAACTAAACCAATGGAGAGTCTTGAATTGCAAATTAAAGTGAACAAAAGCTGTTCGAGCATTACGTAATGGAGGTGCTACCGGTATTTCAGTTTTAGAGGAAGGTAAAATAACAATAGAAAAGGCTTGTGCATTGTCTGCTGCAGAACTACTCTCAACAAACCCTGATCGGTCAGTTTTAAAAACGTACTGCATAATAGATTCTAAATGTGTGGCTGATATCTTTGCATATATTCTGCAATCATAATTTATTAATGAGATGGATCTATACTTTTTACCGAACTTCGGATCTTTATCTTGCCTGAAAGTTACTATGATGAGAGGACCGTCAGAAAGATTTCCATTCGCGGTGAAGGAGGCTGCAAGGAGCAGCAAGAGTGTTGTGGATGGTGATCTCCGTAGCGCAAAAAGTAGGCAGTGTGGCCGAAGAGCTGGCTGGGTGCTGTGGACGACAATGCTGGAGGTTCACATTGGCAGTCACCGCTGGTTGTCACTGGCGGTCACTGCAGCGTGAAGAGTTAGGTTCAATTGAGCTTCATGTTGGTGGTCATCATGGCAGAGTCTTGGTGACCGGCAATTTCGTGGTCACAAAGAGCCCAATACGTCAAGATTTCACCCTTTTTCACAGGAGATGCTCACATGCTGCCAGCCAAGGGTCATGGTCCTGGGGAGCCACCTCTTGGGGATCAGGAACTCACTCTATTATAGGCCAACAGGGCTCAAGCAGGTCCAGATGCAGTTCCAGGCAGATCCAGTGCAGCAGGCTAGGTGTACAGTTGCAGGGAGGCCTTTGGGGCTTGTTGTGTCCGTAAAACCTAGACAGGAGGTCAGCCAACTGACCATTAGGATCACTCAGGTTAACCTGGGATGACTGTAGCAAGTCCAGTCATCATTCTCAGACAGCAGGTCAGTCCTCAAGCAGCAGGGCAACCCTCTGGGGGTTAAGGCAGTCCTCAGGCAACAGGGCAGTTCTATTCTAGCAGAATGGCATCCCTTTTGGAAGAAAAGCATGCCTCACACAGCAGGGCAGTCCTTTGAGGAGCAAGGCAGTCCTTCTGAAATGTCCACAGCTCCAGGAGTGTACTGAACAGTTTTTATGAGTGTGCAATATATGCATCTGGTACCAGCTTTTGTGTGTAGGGGAACACCCTGTCCTACTCCCACATCTGGTTGTAGAAAGTTCTACCCTTCCCTACCCTACCCTTCCCCTGTCAAGACTCCAAGACGTCTGGGGTGACAACAGACTGGTATCAGGTTCCTTTGTGTGTGCTGGAGGCAAGCCCCTTTGAAGTCTAAGTGGAGCCATGAACAGCTTTGCGCCCAGCCATCCAGGCTGGGTGGCTCATCTTGTCTACACCTAATTTCATTTGTGTCACTATCTGGGAGGAATCCACAAAGCCCAACAGCAGAGCCATTCATAGTCATGTGACCCAGGATACTGGCAGAGGCACAAAATGGTTAGGACAGGAAAATGGCAACTTTCTAAAAGTGCGTTTTCAGAATTGTGACTTAAAATCTGACTTTACCATTAAAAATGAATTTAAATTACAATTCCCAAACCAAAGTTATCACTTGTTAAATGTAATAAGGCAACCCATTATTAGTCGATGGGAGAGACAAATGGCTTTAGGAGTTCTACCTTGTAAATAAAATGCACCCTGCCCAGTGAGCCTTTAGGGCCTACCTTAGCAGTAACGTATAAGTATTAAAGAGGAAGGCTTAGTCATGGTATTCAAAAACGGCATTTACGAGTAGTAAATACCGTTTGCGAATACCGAAAGTCGTAAAGTCAGACTTCTGTCTAACTTTACCTTGGTGAATCGGTCCCGGGTTTTTTATAAACATTTTATGCACAATAGCTAATAAAACTGCAAACTCAGCATGGCATGATCATGGTTAGGTCGCATTGGCAAATCAAAAATATTTTCACAAATTCGTTAGGCTCCTAACACTAACCCATTTCTTCAGGTAAGAGAAATCTTCCACTTGCTCCCTCAGCAACTGCATTGCGGAGATGTATACCACATTAGGAAACATTTTCTTAACATTTGATAATCGGATTCCCAGGGATGTGCAATAAAAACTATAAAGCAAACACAAGGAGTGTTAGAAATGGGGGTCTCTAGTTGGCAAGGGTTTGCACCTTTGTCCAAGTAGGGGCCCTTCCTTCTAGTCAGGATAAGGGAGTTACACTCCTAAAATAACCCCTGCTCACCCCTTGGTAGCTTTGCACGAGCAGTCAGACTTATCTTAGAGGCAGTGTGTAAAGCATTTGCACATAACCAACAGTAATACAGTGTAAGCACTACAAAAGGACACCACACCAGTTTAGAAAAATATCCAATATTTTCATATACTTAGGACAAGACCAAAAACGATAAAGAATCCACTATACAGTACTTGAAAAATAGATACTGTGCAAGATGTCTTCCAAACTGCAGAAATACCTCAAAAACACAGTTCGTACGAGCCGGTAGCTCCGTCCGGGGCTACTGCGATGCTGAAAACAACAGAGTCTAACAGTTCCAGCTGACTGCGTCGATACGGGCCAGAAAAAGCGTGAACAGACTCAGTAACAGTACCTTTCTCGTTGCGGCTTACACGGGGGTGCGAGCGGGTCGTGGCAACCGTCGCGGTTGCGTTGCACAATGGAAGCAGTGCAGGGCATGGTGTCCTCTCGATGCAATGCAGGCAGCGGCTCGGTGACGATCGTCCAGATGGCATCGGTGAGACCAAGGCTTACGGTGCAGGGCGAGACGGTGCTCGATGCTGTGCTGGCAGGTTGTGGTGCAGGCGACAGAGCCGGTTTGTGGGAGCTGGCGTTGGTCGGCCCAGACGGCTGTGTGGGACGAGGCGGTGCATCGTAAAACTTTATGAGTGGTGCCCCCAACCACGATGCGGTCACGGGTATCAAGTCAGCAGCAGTGACAGCGTCAGTGAGACCAGAGTGGTGAAGTGAAGCAAGGAGGTGCGCACTGCGGTGCCCACAGGTCACGGTGCAAGCAGCGGCTCGGTGGTGGTGACAGCGGTCGTCGTCATCGGTGAGACCAGGGTTGCGGTGCGAGATGCGGACGGTGCGGTCTGTGGGGCCGTCAGGATACAGAGCCAGCGATGGAGTCGGTGACGGAGTCAGTTGCGGTTCCCTTCTCTGTGGCAACTGAAACAGCGGTTCCAGAAGTGGTACCTAGAGGTTGGTGGAGTCTTCGCAGTCCCTGAGACTTCAGAACAGGAGGCCAGCTCGATTTCAGGCCCTTGAAGATACTCAGCACAAGTAAAGACAGTTCAGTCCAGTCCTTTCTCTGCCCAAGTCAGAAGCAACTGCAGGCCAACCCAACAAAGCAACAACACAGCAAAGGGGCAGTACTCCTCCTGGCAGCTCTTCCAGCTCTTCTTCTTGGCAGGTTCTTTGATTCCAGCGACTTCTAAAGGTTAGAGGTTTGGGCCCCACTTTTTATAGCCCAAAAGCCTTTGTTCTCTGGGGGCAGAGAGTGTCTGTGCCCAGCCAGAACCAGTTCTGTCCTCTCTGGTGCAGCTTCCTGGCAGGAGGTAGAGACAGCATTGTCAGAGGCAGACCAGGCCCATTCAGGTGAATGGAAAACTCCTCCCCCTACTGTAAATGCAGCCCAGGTCTATTCAGCCCATCCCTGACCCATCTAGACTCTCTGGAGCCACTGCTCCTCCCCAGCCCCTGCCATCCCGAAGCCAGACAGTCAAGCAACAAACCCAGCAGAGGCACACTGGATGGCTGAGCAAGAAAATACCTACTTTCTAAAAGTGGTATTTTCAAACACAGTATGTAAAAATCACCTTCACTAAAAAATGCATCGTTAGATTCTGAATTCAGGCATACTAAACTTTATTTCTCTACCTTGTTCCCAGGGCCAGTTATGTTTATAAGATGTTATAAACAAACTCCATTCTGTCCTATGGGAACAGGTAGCCTTGCAATAGTGAAAAACGAAATTGGCAGTAATTCACTATCAGGACATGCCACACACACCAGGGCATGTC
The DNA here is from genome assembly GCA_963921515.1 of Calotriton arnoldi. Taxonomy (NCBI): domain Eukaryota; kingdom Metazoa; phylum Chordata; class Amphibia; order Caudata; family Salamandridae; genus Calotriton; species Calotriton arnoldi. The sequence goes on along the minus strand of CAWUFW010000089.1, from coordinate 3,245,424 downwards.
CTACCTTTGACATACAGTGCACCCTTCCCACAGTGGTACCAAGGGCCTACCGTAGGGGTGACTAACATGTAAGAAAAGGGAAGGTTAGGGCCTGGCAAGTGGGTACACTTGCCAAGTCGACATGGCAGTCCCAGACTACACACAGGTTCTGCAATGGCAGGCCAGAGTTACATTTACAGGCTGCTTGTGTGGGTGGCACAATCCAGTGCTGCAGCCCACTAGCAGCATTTGATTTACAGGCCCTGGCACAATCAGTGCGCTTTACTAGGGACTGACAGGTAAATCAAATATGCCAATCATGGAAACACCAATTCATAACACAATTTACAACAGGAGCACTTGCACTTTAACACTGAACAGCAGTGAGAAAGTGCGCAGAGACACTAAGCCAGCAAAAACAGAGTCAAAACCGGGAGGTCAGAAAGCAAAATGTCAGGGGAAACAAGCCAAAAGATGCCAAGTCTAACAAGGAGATGATGGACGGAGCGCTGAAACTTTTCAGACACTCACCCCCAGTCACAGATCTGGGTTGAATCCATCATCGTTCTTTAGCTCACTTTGCCACCCCAGTTCAGACACAGCTATATGCAAATCAGTCTTGGCCCTGTGCCTCATGGGAACAGTCCAGCCCGAACTGCCAAGCCATGTCTTCCCTGGACCGGAAACAAGCATCCTGGGACCGGTTTCGGGCTAGCAGCCCTCATCAGCCAGGCTAGCTTGAATCCAGTGGCAAAGTGAGCAAGGGATCCACAACTGGGCATACCCTGCCAACTTAGGCGATCAAAGCAAACACAAGGAGATGATGGACGGAGTGCTGAAACCTTTCAGACACTCACCCCCAGTCACAAATCTGGGTTGAATCCATCATCGTTCTTTAGCTCACTTCGCTACCCCAGTTCAGACACAGCTATATGCAAATCAGTCTTGACCCTGTGCCTCATGGGAACAGTCCAGCCCGAACTGCCAAGCCATGTCCTCCCTGGACCGGAAGCAAGCATCCTGGGACCGATTTCGGGCTAAAATCCCTCATCAGCCAGGCTAGCTTGAATCCAGTGGCAAAGTGAGCAAGGGACCCACGTCTGGGCATACCCTGCCAACTTAGGGCAAACAAAGCAAACACTGAGACCATGGGGAGGCGATGCAACAGTTCTGCTGCACTCAGGAGAAGTGATGCATCAAATCCGGTCTGTAGGGGGAAGTGATGCATCAATTCTGAGACGGTTCTGGTCTGCGGGTAATGCGTCAGGAAAACTTGCTGCACAGGTACGATGCATGGAAATCCGGGATGCGTCAGCGATCGATGCAGTGGCGTCGAGCGGTGCTGCGTCGGTTTCTTTAACCGTGATCCCTTGATGTGTCCGTTCTTGCAGCGGCAACAGGCACTGCGTTGGTTTCGACAGTGGCGGTGCGATGCGTGGAGATTCTTCTCGCACAGCGGAGCTGCATCGGAAAATCACCCGCAAGAAGAGCGGTGCATTGATTTTCTTGTAGTTGCGTTGCTTTTCCAGCTTCCAACAGCAGGAACAACCTCCAGATGCCCACCACAGTGACATACACCTCTTGGCAGGTCAGAACTCCCAGCAAGGAAGTTCAGGGGAGCTGGGGGTGAAGTCTTTGTGCCCCTGAGACTTCAGAACAGGAGGCAAGCTCTACTAAAGCCCTTGGAGATCTTCCTCAAGCAGGGGGACACAGCACACAGCAAAGTCCTTGTCCTTTCCTTGGCAGAAACAGCTACTGCAGGACAACTCCAGACAGCACACAGCAAGGGGGCAGTACTTCTCCTCCAGTTTCTCCAGCTTTTCTCCATGACAAAGGTTCCTCTTGATTCCAGAAGTAGTCTAAAGTTCTGGGGTTTTAGGTTTAATACTTATACCCCAAAATGTCTTTGTGCTCTTTGTGCAAGGGTCTCTGAGCCCAGTCCAAACCAGTTCTGTCCTCACTGGTGCAGTATGACCACAGGGGGTGGAGACAGCATTGTGCAAGGGAGACAGGCCCTATTCAGGTGCAAGGAATTCAGCCAAGGTCTATTCAGCTCAGCTCTGAGTCATCCAGGAAGGGCCAGGCACACCTCAACCCCCCCAGTGACTAACTACAGTGAATGCACATCCACAACCCCTGTCACTCCAAAACCAGACAGTCAATACACAAACAGGCAGAGGCACACATAATGGTTAAACAAGAAAATTCCTACTTTCTAAAAGTGGCATTTTCAAACACACAATTTAAAAACCATCTTTACTAAAAGATGTGCTATTAAATACTGAGTTCAAAGAGCCTACACTTTATTTCTCTATCTTGTCCCAATGGGAATTTATAATTGTAAGATGTTACAAAGCATTTCCCATTCTATCCTTTGGGGCAAGATTGCCTTTCAATAGTGAAAAACGAAATTGGCAGTATTTCACTAACAGGACATGTCCTACCTTTAACATACACTGCACCCTGCCCATGGGGAGTACATTGGGCCTACCATAGGGGTGCCCTACATGTAAGAAAAGGGAAGGTTAGGGCCTGGCAAGTGGGTGCACTTGCCAAGTCGGCATGGCAGTTAACAACTGGGCTTAGACACTGCAGTGGCAGGTCTGAGATACCTTTTCAGGGCTACTCATGTGGGTGGCACAATCAGTGCTGCAGGCCCACTAGTAGCATTTAATTTATAGGCCCTGGCACACTTCAGTGCACTTTACTAGGGACTTACTAGTAAATCAAAAATGCCAATCATGGAGAACAAATTGTAACAGCAATTTACACAGGGAGCACCTGCACTTTGACTCTGATCAGCAGCGGCAAAGTGCCCAAAGCATCTAAGCCAGCATAAACGAAATCCAGCACAGCATCAAAAATACAGGAGGTAGTGGCAAAAAGTCAGGGGAAAACATGCCAAAGATGCCAAGTCTAACAATGCTTTAGACAGAGTCGTAAAAATCCAGCTGCAAGTGCATTCAAGAAATGGCAAAGTGCAAAAAATTGTAGACATTATAAGTCCTAGTGCAAATAAGCAATTAAAAGGTGCTTCCATATTACCTTTAGGGGCTAATCACAAAAATTGCCTATGACAGAATCATAAAAATCCAACTGCAAGTGCTTTCAAAGTGCGAATAATCTGGCAACAGCATGCATATATTTTCTAAAATGTACCTTGTCCTTAATTGCACACTGCAGCTACCAGCAATTTTTCTGCAATTAATAAAAAAATGATCATCTGACATAATAATGGAATTGATTCACCTGATAAACATAAAATAAGAGCCTGGTGGGCCGAGCTAACCCCTGCTTTGAGGAATAGAGGTTTCAATAATGGACGGCATATTTTAAGCAGTTTAGGACACACACACACCCACACACACACAGTATGTAACAAGGTTTCACAATGCCACCCGCACAGTCTACATTCCATATTTGGCCATTGTTGTATCCATATCGGTGTGCCTTCTTTAGTTCGGTATATGCCAAGTCTGATTTTTAAAAATATTTCCTTCATGTAGGCTGTTAAATGGGCATTTAAATATGGCTGAATTCGCAGGAAATGATAGGAATTATTCACAGACCAGGCATGAGCTTTTGCCACCAAAGCTTCTTTAACCGCGCTAAATGAATGACTTTTGATCTTTTTTCAAAAAAATTGTTTAAAGCTGGTCATCGGCATTCCAGAAAGCCCTGTCTGCAAATCAAAACTCTGAAGGCATGATGAAATGTGGGAACGCTAAGCATATGCATAAGTAGAATGGGCTATTTCACGCCAGCAATAATTTGCTAAAGAGTCACAATCAGACAGGAATAGGGAATACATACATTTTAAAAATGACCCTTGCGCCACCACGGATTGTCTTTGGAGACCAAACTTCAATCTTATTTCCGTTTGGCCAGTAGATCTTGGGATCCCAAAGACTGACTTATATGCCTTAATGACTAATAAATCCATTGTTTTACCATCTTGACCCCTTGTAATAGGTGAGCCATAAGCAATTGTTGGTTGTAGCTTGGCACCCATAACTTTAAGAAGATGTACATACGATTGGCATCTCAATGATTTGTGTAGACATTTAAATGCATAAATTAAAGTTAACGTTTTTGCCCTTAAAACTTTGAAATGGCTTCTGAACGACACTCTATTATCAAATAAAATACCCAGATATTTATATGTTTTCACCACTTCAATTGGCCCACCTCTAGCCCTCCATGAAGCAGTCTTAAATTTCTCCGGTCCAATTTTCATAACTTTAGTTTTTTCACATTCAATTCCAAACCATTAACTAATATGTAATCATCAAATGCATTGATCAATCTTTGTAGGCCTATTGGGGTGTGGCTCAAAAGAATGGTATCATTAGCATATTGCAGGTAGCTAAGATGCACCTCAGTAAGTTTTGGAGCATGGGCATCGACATACCCTAGATGCTCTAAAAGATCTGACATAAAAAGTTTAAAAAGGCAAGGTGCAAGTACGCAGCCCTGTTTAAGGCCAATATAGGTTTTGATTTTTTGAGATAGAGTGCAACCATCACCTAACTTGACCTGGACCCATGTATTGGTGTATAGTAGAATTATAGCATCCAACAACGTTCGGGGAATACCCCACTCTGCAAGTTTTTTCCATAATAAAACACGAGGCACTGAATCAAAGGCAGCTTTTAAATCTATGAAACAGATAAATAGATTTTGCATTTTTATAATTGACCATTCAGCTAATAAAGTAAGGGCCATCAAATTAATGATAGTAGATTGGCCCTAACGAAATCCTGTCTGGTTAGTTGGAATTATTTCCTGCAGAGCGGCCCAGTCTTCCAGGTCAATCAATAAACGCGAGGCAAAGACCTTAGCATCTACATCAGATAAGGCAATTAACCGATAATTGACAGGATTGTCAACAAGGCCGCTTTTAAATATTGGTTGTATAATGATACCTTGTCAGGACACAGGAACAATATTCAATGCCAGCGCCTTATTAAATATTGGAGTCAGCACTTCGGCCCATATATCAGTGTTGGTACGGAATATGGCATTTGGAAGTCCAGTGGGGCCCGGGGACACATTTGATCTAACACATCGCAAAATATTACCTATTTCAGTATTTCTTATACAGTTCAGATCATTCTCCGGGTTAGAGCTGCCCATTTCATCTGTACGAAACGTACTGTTTTTCACACAGTGGGAACTCAAATCTGCCCTTTGTGCATCTGAATCACACACACCAAATGAGTTGGTAATATACCTCACCCAATCGTCCTCCATGATATTAATACTATAGGCCCTATTGCCTCCCCTTTCGAGTTTGTTAATGATACCCCAAAAGGTTTTTACATTGTTTGATTCAAAGGCATGTAATAATCTGTGCCATAATCCTGTTTGGTAACATGATTTCGCCAACCACACCTCATGTCTATATGGCCTTCTAAGGGACCTCAGTTTATCCTTAAGGGCATGGTATGATTGCCGGTATCTATGGGCAAAAGCTACACGTGCAGCTCTAGTAAGTGATTGTTTAAATTTAGATAACTTAATTGAATACCATTTATTTGGCGTGGTTAATGATGGATTCATTTTTGCACGGTTTCGTACTGTAAATTTTTCATCCAAAAATTAGCTAATATAATTCCATTTATCCACCATTGATCATGCCCCCACCCTTCCCGGCTCACAATCATTTATTAAAACCTTTGCAAACTTCATTATCTCATTCTGATTTCCAGAGTGCCATACAAGCCTTTTCAAATTATATGAAGAATGTACTATGTTTTGAAGTTCATAATATTTAGGATTATGACTTATTGGTAGTTGTAGCTTTAATATCTGAGGGCTATGATCACTTTCAAGTTGCAGGGTCACTTTATAATCAACAATTTTTGGTCCCAGTTTTCGGAAACAAAGGTATAATCAATTAATGAGCCACATTTAGACTGTTTAAAAGATAGAACTGCTCTAGATTTGCACAAGTATTTTTAATTTAACAAAATTAGCCCAAGCGGTTGCATGCTGTCACTACACATGTTGGCAATACTGTTGCTTGTCTTACCTGGAGAGCTAAATGCCATCAGTTGTAAATTAAAGGCACCAGTATTAATCATGGCGGCATTAGGAAACCTAAGTGATAACGTTCTTATAGTCTCCCCCAGACTAAGCAATTGAGACAATTTGTTTTTCCTTGCACTTAGATAAACATTCAATATAATCATGTTATAACAGTTATATTGTACTAAAACACATTGTACCCACGCTAACTGCAAACCAATTATTTCAACTGTTAATCTAAGGTCTGTTGATGAATATAATGAAAGGCCACCCATTGCACGCCCTTGGTTTTTAGTGCATGTGGCAGGAAGGTTAAACTCATTAAAGCCAAGTAATGGAGTAACTTGTCATTTTCCCATGTAGTAAGCGAAATTCAATCCTCAACTCCTGGGTACTTGTTTGCGAGTGTTGCTGGGAGCCATGGCCAATCTTCTAATGGCATTTTAGATTTAGCTAACAGTTCACATGTACGCACACCTTTTAATGTATTAGGAATCAGCAGGCCTGTGTTGTGGACTGGTTTACTCGATGGGCCAGTCGCACCTCTGAGTAATGAAATTGGCTTTTTGCAGTCAACCTTTTTTTTAACTTATCTTAGGGTTAGAACTTCTAGAATGGAAGGATATTTTGGGGGGGACGCATTTCTTAATCTCAACACCCCATTCCATAAAATATGAGCTGAAGGCATAGATTTTATTGACTATATCATTGGAAGTCCAAGTAGTAATAGAGGACTCACGGCTAAACTTAGATGAATTTGTTTAAATTCAACAGAAACAAGTCCGTCGACTTAATAGAAGTTAATTTAGAAATTGTAGAGGTGAGTTTTAGAATTGCACTCCAATTCAGACTGTCGTAGATACCCCTAGTTTCGAATAGGGTGTGGAAAATTAGCTTCAGCAAATCTGAAGGTTGGTTTTCCGGCAGGGCCCTTGTAAAAATAGCCGAGCCTACTTCATTCGTTAAAACGTTATACTGATGTCCTCACAAAGATGATGGACTGTGGGAAACCCCAGACCTAATCCAATCAGCCAATGAGGCCCCAGATAGTCTCTGATTATAACGTCCCTGTGGGGAAGGCATATGCTCTATAATTTAAATTGGTTCAGACAGTGTTTGTATATGTAACGTTTATTTTTCCAAGACTATTTTCTTGGACCTATTTGCACTCTTGCCAATTCTTTACGACACTATCATTTTGGATAGTCACAATCCCATTATTAATGCCGGCGACATCAGTAACACTTGCAGACTCTTTTTTTTGCTATCTATGAATAGTCTGTGTCTGTGTCTTTAAAGGGGAGTTTAGATGATTTATCTTGACAAGATCGAGGGGAATATCTGGACCCTTTTGTAATTGGTCCTGCGTTAACAGTTTCTTGTCTCTCAGTTTAAAGATAGATTAGAAAAACCCTAGGTTTTGCCAATATATATTTATTATTCCTAGATTTATTCCGGGCCTTCCTCAGACTTTTATTTTGCCCTTTTCCTTAAAGCGAGGGCACGACTAGTTCCATCACCAAATAGCATGGAGTTTAAAACTTGGTTATCATTACCTATTACAGAAAGACATTCATCAGTACCAATATTTCTATTTAACCCCGAACCTACTTCTACCTTCCGTTCATCCCCAGACAAACCACTAACTATGTGTACGGGAACCTCACACTGGACTTTTTGGGACTTTGTACACACATTGCTTGTCCTTGTCTCTGAATGCATATAAGAGATTAAAGGACCTTCTAATTTTGGTTGGACAGCAAGTTTCTTAACTTCATCAACAAGATACCCTACTATATTCGGAATTCTGACACATTGTCTAAAATGTGTGTGCATGTGCATTTAGTTAATTGGTTATTTACATCAGATTGCGCTCTAACCACCAGGTTAGATAAAAATAATTGTGCAATTTTGTGTTAATCCCTGCTACATATACTACTAGGGTATTCAATAAATCCACTTGAATTTCTAGTTTGTTAGAGTAAAAATTTAGCGCTGTTGTTATTGCGTCCATTGTACCCAGCAGATTTCACCATATTCCATTGTCCAAAGAGATTTGTTGTTTAGGGGGCACTCTTCTGCTAATATGGGGACATCATATTTATCCAAAAACAAAAGATGTGCAGAATTCATGGAGTTATCCATTTGGTCAGATTTCCTAATCCCCTGGACAGAATCTCTAAATTTAAATTTTGGGGGATTAAAGTTGGCTGTAAATCAGAGTGTGGGTCGCACACTCCTAAAGCGGGGCTAAATGGATTCATACTGATGTTTTCCTTTATCGACTGATTTATATGCACTCCCACATTCTTACAGAAACTTACATTCTTAGATATAAGCGATTTGAAGAGACTATGGTTTAGTTGCACATCATCCAAACAAATAACAGATACTTCACCATCACTTTCATTTACATCACTATAATAGCCAATGACAGCCTGCACTACACCTTCCACCTTTAAAGGACTGATATTTTGAACAGATAACATTGTTTGTTCTATTAACTCATCTGATTGACAAGCAGGATCATGATCAGGCTCTGAATGTACTTGGGCCTCAACCACTGTTACATGAGGGTTCCCTCTCTTAATTGAGATAGCAGACGTTTTTAAACATGGGACAACTTCTTCAATAGACTGGAACAAACAATCACCTGTCACACCCCCCTGGTGTAACACACCATCGCACACTGACAAAACTATTGTGGTGGAGGGTGTGGATAAAGGCAATCCATCCTTAGTTTGCACTTTATCCGTATGTTGAAAAAAATCAGGACTGGATGAGCTGGTTCCCATTATCAACAAAAGTCTTGGATGCAGTCTTAGAAGCTAAGTCAGGAACCAATTTTACAAGTTATTGACTACATAAAGCCTCTGTATAAACTGGCAGTTCCTCAAGATCCATCTCACTTCAGGTTGGTAGGGCCTTTTGAGCTTGGGCTTTTTTGGCCGTCTTCCACCTTTTTTGTGAATGTAACTGTGGCTGTACCAGCCCTCTTAGGTGACCTGACCTCATAGTATAGCAGTCCGCCACGTAAACCTCTGATTTAGGTTGAGTAGTGACAGCAGATCTTCCTTCCTTGCCACACCTTAACAGTATACGAAAATTTCCGGGGGGGACACAATGATGTTCTTCAGTAAAATGTCAACTCAAAAAGATGAATCAATCAATCAATAAATCAAGGGTTTTTAAGCGCAGCTTCTCACATGAAAGGGTCTCAAGATGCTGGGGTGGAACAGGGGTGGAGCGCAGCTCCTGAATGCTCATGGAGATTCATTGAAAAGGCCAGGTCCAGTGGTCCTTCAAGATGCTTCTTGAAAACCCGTGGCCGTAACGGGAGCAAGTGCAGGAGTGGTCCCCACTGAACATACAGCCGCTTCTGTGCAAACAGGGGGAATCCACGGCTTTAGCCAACCTCCTGCACGTACGCTTACTCACCCGCCTAGTGATTGAGGGTTATGGACTGGAGATTGGTGGAGTTACCAACAATAGCAGCAAGGTTGTGTCCGCAACAGTTGCACACCAATCGACTTGCCCAGCTCACCTTACCCACTGCCCCACCCTGCCTGTAACTGCACTTTAGAATGTGCGCATTTGGAAATAGTTATGAGTAATTGTTATGAGTCATGAGTCATTAGGGCCACCCTAGGTACCAGGTGCACTTTCCACTGTGCAGTTGGATCATAGGACATAGAAACGAAGGTCCCAGGAGTATTGTCCTCACTGGGTGCGCAGCTACTCTACCCTGGATCCTGTGGTCTTCCCTATGCAAGGGAATCCTCAGGGAGAAAGGGAGGCAGACACAGCAGAACAACACCCACAGCACACCACTCTCCGCCAGCAATGAAAACTTTGGCTGTAGCTGCCTTTGGTCAATTTTTAGGTGGCTGTATGACCCCCCCCCCTTAAAGCTCACCCAATGTCCTGTAGTGGCCTGTAGCCTCCTAAATGGCTGCGGGGCTCGCGAGGCTGCTCTATTGGCTGCTCCTGGTCCAAACTTCACACTCCACTGCTCGAACACTGAGAGACCCGGAGGGGGGCAGACACATCTCTTGGCTCCTCGGCCACACCTTGGACCGCGGCCGCCGGCATCCAGCTTCACTGCAGGGCAGGCACGTCAGAATACCACTGGGGGCCTGCATGAGGGGGCTGCAATACCTCCTTCTACGCCTCTCTCTGCTCCACGGCACGCTGCTTGGACCGCGGCCTCCACTGCTTCCTCTGCTTGCCCCGATTCACGCTTAAAGCTCCACGTCTCCACGAATTTTGCTCTGAAAGGAGTTTCTATACTTTCTTAGCACTTCAACTGCTGCTCTCAGGCCAGTCAGAGTCAGTGCTCAGACAGACTTATATCTTTCCAAGTTCGATAAATGTAGCTCAATTAATTTAAACAGGACATTAGTGTCACTCTCTTCGTACATGGCACGGAGAATGAAGTAGCTAAGATAAAGAAACAATCAGAAGGAATGATTTTATAAAGCAAGGATTTAATATCCCTGCTGATGGCTGTCATCTATTTATTATTGAGAAATCTTTGACCATAGAATACTTTTGCAACCAAGTCTTCTGGAATAATAAAAAGTTACCTTGCACCATGAGATCTGACAAATACCCCATCTTTAACACTTTCTAAAGCCATTTTGTTCCATGCTAGGATACTTAGTTGGCAAGAGCTTGTTGCATGCTATGCAAGGTCACTTAGAAAGGAGAAACTGTTGAAGTTTGGACTATTTTGCAATATAACAGCATACCTCTTGTTACGAATAGCAGTCTCTCAAAGATACATCTAACTTATCTCTATTATCCTTTGTGATGCAATATAGCAATACTGTTTATCAGTGCCGGCTGCTTGGACGTTCCAATATGGATTTTCCAACTGCACTTCATTACAGAGCAGACCAGCATGATAGTGTAATGCCAGACCACATAATAGAGACCCATGCATGATTTCCTCTTGCACAATATTTTGAAGTTCTACAGACCTGCTAAACGGATTCCCAAGAGAAAGAGAAGAAAACATTGATGACTGAATACAGCCACACATTTTCTCTAAACATATGGAAAATTGAAGTTTAATAGCAATACACAGTATTGCCTGCTCTCAAACACACAATGACAATAATTGTTTGTGTTTACAATGTAATGTGTTGTTATTCATGTGTAACCCTGGGCGTAGTTCGCGAAGTTGCGCCACGCGAAGCTACGTGAAGTGCACCTCGCACTACGCGAGCTACGCGTAGCTACGCGAACTGCGTAGTGCACTGTGCAAAATGCTGTTCGCACTGATTGCACAGTGCCGGATGCTTGTCCGCACTGTGCAATCATTGAAAACGGCATCTTGCACAGTGCGAGCTGTCTTTACTGCCGCTCGAGTAGATTTTTACTCGAGCGGCAGCTTTCTCAACGCGGACTGGTAGTTTCTCATCACGAGCGGTCGCAAGCATGCGCAACCACTCGCAATGAGAAACCTGACCTCCCGCGTTGAGAATCTCGCCGGGAGGTTTTTCCACGCTCGCGATCGGCAACTTGATGTTGCTGATCGCGAACAAGGAAAAAGTCTCGCCGGGATGTCATTTTGCTTGCTCGCGGTCGCCAACTTGACGTTGAGGACCGCGAGCAAGCAAAAAATGACCGCTACGCTACGCTACACGTGTTTGCACTGTACTACGTGCAATTCGCGAAGTAGCGCAAACTTCGCAAACTACGCGAGCGTAGCGTAGTGCTTTGCCCAGGCTTATTCATGTGTTAATGTGTATATATGTCTATGTGTAAATATTCGTAGGTTATATCAGATATGAGCAGTAATCTTTTGCAGTGAAAGCAGCGGCTGCTTGGAATGCTCTCCCTCTGGTCCTGCGCACCATCCAGGATCCAGTTGTATTTAAGAAGAAATTGAAAACTCATCTATTCATCTGAAGCCCACTGCTCTACCCATTTTCGGTCTCGCGCCGGGACACTCATGAGTAGCCATGCGCGTAATAAATTTATATAACATAACATAACATAACATAAAGCTACCAATGCTGTTACTTGTCTTAGATAAGAATATATTAAATTCATTTTGTCACAGATTTATTTGTGACCAGTGACAAATTTGTTTTCTCATTGGCTACAATTGTAGAAATATCATCTGTCCCTACTATGTACCAATTGTGTCTATATATATAGGTTGTCTTTGCCCAGGTATAGTAGGGTTATTTGGACTTCCCCTCCTTTCTTTTTCTCTAGACTTGTCTTCCATGAGCATTTCTTATGAAGCCTACCATGGGGGGCTCTAGTTGTCGGAGGTAGGTATCTTTGTCCAAATAGGGACCCTTGCTTCTAGTCAGGGTAAGGGGGATGCACACTTTAGATAACCCCTGCTCACCTCCTGGGTAGCTTGGCATGAGCAGGCAGGCTTATCTGAAAGGCAATTTATAAAGTATTTGTACTCAAAACACACAGTAACACAGTGATAACACCACAAATGGACACCACACCAGTTTAGAAAAATAAAGTATCTTTATCTAATCTCAACAAGACCAAAATGACAAAAATCCGGAGACTACTACTGGCAGAGGCGGAAAGAGGTATAGGCACCATTGACAGAGCCATAGCATGGGGATAGTTAGTAGATGACCTGACAGCACCTGAACAGGAGCAGGAACAACCAACACCGGACGACACCCCTCCGTGAAACCAAGCGGCAGATGAGGTACAGGGCAGATAGAGAGAAGACAGGGCCCCCCTGGGAAGGCCCCCTCCCCACCCCACATCGGCATAAAGGCAAGTGAAACACATGTTCAATAGATCCTACTTCAGGGAGGTAACAGTCGGCAATTATCTGAGGAAAGAGAGTAACTAGCGGACGCAACTCAAGAGGGAGGGAGGGTGGAGGGAGGGAACGGGGCACCAGTTGGGGAGTTTGAATATAATGTACCAGCAATACGCTAAGATATATGTAAGTAATGCTTGGACTGAACTGTATGTAAAGCGTTGATACTAAATGCCAATAAAATCTGGTTTAAAACAAAATAAAAAATAGCACTTAAAAACAGATATTTCCAAAATAAAGCTTGTAGAAAACAAATAGCTCCACCTGGGGCTATTACAACATCATTACATCAATAAATCCAAGGTATGGCGCTGACCCCAAGGTACGCAGTGTCGGGCACGGAGTCACACGGACCCCCAAACAAACACTACCTTTGGATAACGAAGTCTATGACTATGCACAGCGTCATGGAGGTGAGGCATCGGTACCAATGTCGAGGCCAGCTCCCTGGCTCCTATGGGGGAGGCAAGGCATCGTGTCCGTGAGGAGGCGATCTGTCAAGTCCAGGACAGGGGAAGTCTGTCGCATCAGCGGTTATCGGCACCGTGAATACAGAATATCAGCGCTGGCGATGATGGAGTCGGTGCGAGCGCTGGCGTCCGAGATTGCTTTCCGTGCTTCTTTCAAGCTTCTTCCTGCTCCCAACAGCAGGAACAACATCCAGAGGCCCAAAACTGGAATAGGCACCTCCTGGCAGGTCAGAATAGAGTTCAGGGGAGCTGGAGGTAAAGTCTTTGTGTCCCTGAGAATTCAGAACAGGAGGCCAGCATACACAGGCCCTTGCAGATTCTTCTTCAATCAGGTTTCTCAGCAAAATTCCAGTCTTTGTCCTTTCCTTGGCAGAAGTAGCAACTGCAGCCCAACCCCACACAGCAAAGGGGCAGTACTCCTCCACACAGCTCTGCAGCTCTTCTCCTTGGCAAAGGTTCCTCTTGAGTTCAGAAGTGATCTTACATTTTGGGGTTTAAGGTCTACTACTTATACCCCATTTTGTCTTTGTTCTTCTTTGTTCAAGGGTCTTTGAGCCCAGTCCAAACCAGTTCTGTCCTCACTGCTGCAATATGACTACAGGGGGTGGAGACAGGATTGTGCAAGGGAGACAGGCCCTATTCAGGTGCAAGGAAAACTCCTCCAACTACTCTAAATGCAGCCAACGTCTATTCAGCTCAGCTCTGAGTCATCCAGGAAGGGTCAAGCACAGCTCAACCCCCTCCAGTGGCTGTCTACAGTGAATGCATATCCCCAGCTCCTGTCACTCCAAAACCAGAAAGTCAATCCTCAAACAGGCAGAGGCACACTGAATGACTAAACAAGAACATGCCTACTTACTTTCTAAAAGTGGCATTTTCACACACAAATTAAAACCATCTTTACTAAAATATGTGTTATTAAATTCTGAGTTCAGAAAGTCTAAACTTTATTCCTCTATCTTGTCCCAATGGGAAGTTATGCTTGTAATATGTTACAAAGTATCTACCATGTTATCCTATAGAGCAGATAGCCTTTCAAAAACGAAGAACCAAATGCACTGTATTTCACTATCAGGACATGTCACACACACCAGTACAATCCCTACCTTTCACATACACTGCACCCTGCCCATGGGGGTACCTTGGAACTACCAGAGGGGTGTCTAATATGTAAGTAAAGAGAAGGTTAGGGCCTGGCAAGTGGGCGCCCTTGCCAGGTCAACATGACAGTTCAAAACTGCGCACAGACACTGCAGTGGCAGGTCTGAGTTACATTTTCAGGGCTACTTATGTGGGTGGCACAATCAGTGCTGCAGGCCCACTAGTAGCATTTGATTTACAGGCCCCGGCACTCTCAGTGCACTTTACTAGGGACTTACCAGTAAATCACATATGCCAATCAGGGAGAACCAATTGTAAAAACAATTTACACAGGGAGCACTTGCATTGACACTGATCTCCAGTGACAAAGTGCCAAAAGCATCTAAGCCAGCAAAAACGAAATCCAGCACAGCATCAAAAATACAGGACATATAGGCAAAAAGCCAGGGGAAACCACGCCAAGATCTTATTTATTTTATCAGTGAAAGTTGCTTTAATGGAGTCAATATAGAAGAGTGATTTAGTTGGTGTAACTTCCCAGCACCTTTACACGTTCCACGAAGCATCAACATGTAGAATGGAATCATCATTATTCAAATGCTTTTGAGTCCTCTTTCCTGAAAAGAACATAGACTCAAAGATTTTTTGTTGAGCAGAACCATAGCTTTAGAGGATTGGTTACATGTTTGCCTTTTGCTGGTCTGAATGACAAAAAGTGTCACATTGATGGGAGGCCTCCGAGATTCCTTGGAAAGTGCTTTGCATCAAGAGGAGGATATTCAACACAGAAGATGCAGGTGTTGCTGTAAAAGTGTCACATTCATTTACTATCAGACTCTCTTGAATGATGAAATTCTCCAACTGAGGTTTGGGGTTAGACAAATGGAATAGACTACTCCACATATCTATAAACTGTTGAACATTGGACCCACTGTTTAATAATGGAGTGATTAAGCAGGGCAATAAAGAAAGACATGGATCCATTTCTAACCCTATTGAGGGCTAGTCCACTTCTTAATCAGGTGCCATATCTAGAAGGCCAAACGAGCTGTCTGAGGAAACAGTCTCAGATAGATCAATTGAAACTCTTGGTGCTTCAATGCATCTAGATGCTCCTAATTATTCTTCCCTTAAATGAGGGGATTTAAAATGTTTGTTCACACATTGCCAAATGAGTCCAATAGAGTTGAGCCTTGGCCTTTGAATTCCTCTTATCAAGTTTCAACTTGTTTTGAGATACTGATACAGTCACATCTTATTTTTCCAGGAATTCCATTAACTGCCCTTTCTTAGTTCTTAAAACATGCATTTGTGAAGCTTTTATTTTAACATTGGATTGTATACTAGACCTATTTTATCCCCACAGAGTTAGCAGATGTCTGACAGCAAATAAACGTCAAGTAGAACCTGTGTTTTTTCTGAAGAAAAGAATGCTAAATTTTCTCCCAGCGCATCCCATATATCCAATATTTCTGGTATATGGAGCATAATAAATGCCACTCAGTGAAAAAAGTACCTTACTTCAAAGGGAATAAGAAGTAGTAAGTGGAAGTCCTTCCTCCATTTGAAATACACTTATGTGCTTAATAGAAGGACTTAATTCAATTCAAAATTGTCTACATTTCCCATTGTGATGACGCTGAGTTGAAAGGCTCTATCTTTAAGTATTGAGCTTACCCTACCCCCCCAAGGCGATACTTTAAGGAGTGGGGGGAAACTAGCCGCACCAGTGGACGACTTTTGCCCCATGTCTATATCCCAAGTTACTGGCAGAAGGTACAAATGGTTGGGACAAGAAAATGCCAACTTTTAAAAAGTGTCATTTTCGGAATTGTGACTTAAAATCTAGCTTTACTATTAAAGAGGATTATAAATTACAATTTATTTGAGTGTAAACAGCCTATCTCTAGCTGCTCCCAATCCAAAGTAATCACTTCTTACATGTAATAAGGCAAGCCTCTGTTAGCCAATGGGAGAGATAGGCCATACAACTGTGAAAAATTACTTTAGGTGTTTTTCACTGCCAGGACAAGTAAAACTTAAGCACATATGTACTACTTTTTAAATACAATGCACCCTGTTCTATGAGCCTTAAGGGCCTACCTTAGGGTGACTTATTATTGATAAGGATGGTTTAAGCCTTGCAAACCGTTTCTTTTGCCAGGTTGTAATGATAGTTTAAAACTGCTTTACAGTCTGCAGTGGCAGGCCTGAGACATGTTTTAAAAGGCTACTTTAGTGGGTGGCAAAAAGAATGCTGCAGGCCCACTAGTAGCATTAACCTTATATAGATAAATGTAGTACCAGTTACTAGAGACTTACATGTAAATGAAATATGCTAACTCGGTGTAGGCTAATTGTACCATGTTTTAGAGAGCGAGCAAAAGCACTATACCACTGTCAGCAGGGAAAAAGTACACAGAGTCCTAAAGCCAACAAAAACAGGATCAGCAACAGAAGGCAAACTATCTGGGGGACACCCTGCACAAAGGGCCAGGTCCAATCTACACTATGCATTGCCCCAAAAACATGCACTGAGCACTGTGTTTACCATTGGCTTATTTAACTTACCTTTAGTGTACGTTTTGGTAACTGATGCAGAAAATGCACTAATTACATAGAAGTTACATGTCAGATGTGGGTTGTAATGTGTGTGTATATATACACCACCCACATTTATGACAACAATATATGAATTAAAGCACTGCAGTGATGCATGCAAAGAAACAGTGGATTTCCTAAAGTGTACCTTGTAAGCCACCAGGTGACAGGGCTGAGTGCTTAATATAAACATACTATAAATTGGAAATTGAGTGCCTTCACAGGACTAAATATACAAACTCTGTTTTCATTGAGTAAGTAAAGCAAGATTTTCCATGAACAGGACTAATTATAAATATCAATTTATATTTTCACTTCAAAATTATGCATAGTTATTTTCCACTATATTTAAAAAATCTGGTCTCATAGTGAAAGTCAATTTTTGATACCTTTACTAGAAAAATATTTTATAAAAATTAACTTGTTGCTTCCTGGATCGAAACTGCCTTTTAATGAAATTGATCAACCATCTCACATCAAAGACCCAATACATTCCTGGCTAGAGTTAATTACCCTACTCTCCAGAGGACAATGGCCTGGCCTCTGAGGCAACAGACTGCAAATTAATAGGGAATAGCCACCTGTGGCATCGGGCACAGACAGTTGGCAGAACAAAGGACAACCTTCATCCTGCCTCTTTTGACATGTGAGATATCAGTTGGGTCTCAGGGGGTCTGCTACCATTCATTAGCAATGCCTTACTAGACTCTCTGGCTTCTATGCCAGAAGGACAAAACCAATTTTTGGCCCTGCCAGAGGGAGAAGACCTCATATAATAATGGTAGGTATAAATACAAGAAATGAGGGGCACAGTACAGTACTTTATTTACAGATTTCTTTATTCACATTTACAGGCAATTGCTAAACCTGGCGTTTTCTAATACTTCTCCATGGCTACACAAATTACAATTTATCACCAAAAAGAGAACATCAAAATCAAAGTAAGTTCATAAAACTGATATTTATATATGTATATCAAACCTTGACATTATAACGTTAACTGGAGTGGGGCATGGCTGGACTTTGAGGAGTATGGTGGCATCAGGGTAGAGCTCCCGCCATTCCTGATAGCCTGATGCCATAAAAAAAAGTGGTGTAAATGATATGCCGGAACCAAATGCTGGTGAACATTGAGGCAGGAGTACCTGGAGAACAGCGTGGATCCCAGTCTGAAAAAGTGTGGATGCCTCGGTAGAGAAAACACTGATAGGCGCTCCTGACCAATGCCGGAGCGCCTTGAGGTGGCGTGTGAGGCAGTGTGAAGGGGCTGAATTTTTGCTTGCGCAATGCGGGCCGTCCGAATAGTTAACTGGAGAGTCACTAGGGCTTCCGACCTCACCATAATGACACGCTTCACCCTCGACCACTCCTGAATACAAAGCCCGCCAGTCTCCACTCCTGTAGGGGTAACTTGCTGTACCTCACTTACCACTGAAGCCATGTTCCGAGCCCGGGAAGGGAAGTAGTGAGAAACGGCCTGCTGGCTAGTCCAGATGGATGCTGAAGACCTAGGAGATGACCAGAATAACGAGGAGCAACAACACTGGAGGAATTCGGATGAGCCCGTTCATCTGAAGCAGTGATCTGTCCAGGAGTGGCTGGTGCGGGCGCAGCCTCACCAGCACCAGCAGTTGCAAAAAAAGAAGCTGCTCTTTGCAGCTCCGATCTGCAGAAATGCAGATAAACAAAATGACAGAGTTGACAGGTTGTCTGTTTTCATTTTGAGGTCTGTGCTGCTGACAAAGCAAAACATGCATGTCAGCAGCACATGGTAGGTGGCTATAACAAGGCTCCATCCCTGCATTACAAATGTGAAAGGGGGGCCAGTGGTGGGTGGTGAAATGTTAAACTTGTGGGGCGTAAACACCCAGCAGTGCACTCAACAAGCAACCCTAAGCAATATGAGAAGATTCAAGGCCCCAAGTCTAGATGCTGAAGGTGTAGGAATGTGACTTAGTCCATTCCCTTTCGGAATGTGGGAAGGTGGAGGGATGCTGGAAACAGATCTGGGACACTATGAATGTATAATTAGGTAAGATAGGTGAATTTACGTCCAGGATAGCGATCCTACATGATACCTCAGAATTTCCAGCAATGGCACGCTACATAAAAAGCCATTTATCAACAGCTTTGGCATTAGCTAATGTAACATATTAAAACTCAGGAAAACACCCACAATTCCAACATACAGAAAGTGTCAGGAAGATATGTATGAAATAGTGCAATATATAAGACTGATATATAAAGTAAATGATGGATTATTACAATTTGAGGCAGTGTGAGGAAAGTTTCTGAAAACATTGGGGCATATGTACAAGCCCCTATCACGACCACAATGTCACTTTTCCAACGTTGTGGTGGCGATAGGGGCTTAGCCTTATTTACAAGGCAGCGTTAAGCCACTTAATGTGGCTTAACGCTGCCTTGTAAATAAGGCCCCCTTTCACGCTATGGTTAGCGTGAAAGGGGTGGGCAGTGGGTGTTGCGGTGGGCGTTCCACCGCAACACCCATTGATTTTGACGCTGCCCTCTATGTACAAGGGCAGCGTACATAGGAGGCAGCGCCAAATCTAAGACCAGGGAAAACCCGGTCTTAACTTGGCGAAATGAGGAGAAATGCAGTATATCTCCTCGTTTTTGCTTTTTTCATGTGTGCTGCCTTGTGCAGCACACATGGAAAAAGCAAACTGCCATGGATTGTTTATGTACAGGAAGGTCCCCCTTTCTGTACATAAACAATCTGTAAAACAAATGCCATTATGTGACTTTCATGTGTGCTGCATGAAGCAGCACACATAAAAGTGACAAAATGGCATTTTAGGATTGTTTATGTGCAGGAAGGGACATCTTCCTACACATAAACAATCCTCCCCTGCATGCAGACACCCTTGCACTATGTTGCAAGGGTGCCTGCATTGGTGCTACACTGCTACGTGTAGCGCCAGCACAGGATGAAACGCAAGGCTGCACCATATCCTTGTAAATATGGTGCAGCCTTGCCTCACTCCGCCACCTCCTCGTATATATGCCCCATAATGTGAAATACCTATGTTATGTTGAAGGGCAATACATTGCATCCAATCTGCTCTTTCTTATCCTGAGACAAGGGCATATGAATCATGAAGAAACAAATGTAATGTGGAGGGTACTAGCCAGTGGCAAGGTACACGGAGGAGCCCGCTCTGAATTTAATCCGGAGCTCTCAGGCCTGAGTACTGTGCTGAGGGGCCCCCATCACAGTGGGGGCTGCGGGGGCCTGTGTTACGCCCCTGGTACAAGCCAACTGGGATTTTATGCTTACCTATGAGCGAATACGAACGAAGGGCAGAAGGTGGACAGGGAGGACCAGTTAGTGTTTCCTACTATGGAGACACACCAGGACATAAAGGGATTTTTTAATCAATTATATTTTTGATATGTTTTCATTCTGTTGTTTTCCCACTCCTGGCCTCTTTTATTCTCCTTTTTTTTGTGCTGAACATTTACAGAGATGAACATGACAATTTATATTTGGAGTAAATTACCAGGCTGTATTTGGTCTGTTAGGAAATTGGTTAATTGATTGTGTACTTCAGAGATGAGGCATGTGAGGTCCTATGCAAAGGATGCATCATGCAGAGGAGGTTCTGATGTGGCAATGGGCTGTGATGCGGGTCTTTGCGGAGGGTCCAATCCACGCAGCAGTGGCGATGAATCAGTTTTTCTTTAGGTTTGCCCCGTGCAGCAGAGGAAATGCATCGGTTCCGCTAGATCCACAGGCCAGCAGAGCACCTTAGGGGCTTTCAAGGTCCCAGGACTGGGGTAACACCACTTGGCAGGGTACACTCACAGATGGCAGAGTCCAGCTGCAGATGCAATGTTGTTGGAAGCCTGTTGTGTACCTGAGGCTTCAAATCAGGAAGCCAGCTAACTAGCCCTTGGAGTCACAATGGGTTATAGCGATGCAGGTCCAGTCCTTCTCACTCAGTCGGGAGGGCAGCAGGCAGCATATCAGCAAAGTAGGAGTCCAGCAGGGTGCAGTTTAATAGAGTGCACAGCAGTCCTTCCTGGCAGAATATTCACAGGTCCAGAAGTGTACTGAAGTGGTGGTGTCTGAGGTCCATCTTTTATACTCTGGTGCCTTGGTTCTGGAAGATGGGGGAAACTTCTAGAGAGTGGCGTGAGAAGTTTCTAGACAGTGGCTTTAAACTGAATGGAATTTCCTTCCTCCCTGCCCTGGATCCAAGCTGGCTGGAGTGACAATGCAGGGTCATTAGGCCCCTTGTGTGGAGACACGACACACTCTATTCAGGTGTAAGTGGGGCTGTGCTCAGCTCTGATCCCGATTCTGCCAGGAGATGGCCCATCCAGGCACACCTAACTCTTTATTGTGTGACTGCCTGGGAGGAATTCACAAATTCTACCTGTCAGTTACACCCAATCATGTGACCCAGGCAAGGCTATAGACATGAAAGGGCTAAGGGCAGAAAAATGCCAAGTTTCTAAAAGTGTCATTTTTATAATTGTGATCAAAAACCTGACTTTACCATAAAATAGGCCTCTTCACCACAATTCCAAAGAAATCAACCGTAAACATGTTATCTCTTCCCATTTGGAAATGACACTTATAAAATGTAATAAGGTAACTCTAATGTTATCCTACAAGAGAGATAGGCCTTGCAGTAGTAAAAAGAAATTTGAGATTTTTTCACTACCAGGACATGTAAAACTTAAAAGAACAAGTTCTACCTTTTAAATACACTACACCCTGCCCTCTGGGCTGTCCATTTATTACCCAGGGGGTGACTTACATGTATAAAAGGGAAGGTTTGGGCCTGGCAAAAGGTTTATTTTGCCAGGTCGAAATGGCAGGTAAAACTGCACACACAGACTCTGCATTAGCAGGCCTGAGACAAGTTTATAGAGCTACTTAAGTGGGTTGCACAATCAGTGCTACTGGTCCATTAGTAACATTTAATTTATAGGCCCTGGGTACATATAGTGCGACTTGACTAGGGAATTAAATATGCAAATTGTGTGTAAGCCAATATTTCCATGTTTAGAAGAGCGAGCACATACACTTTCGCATAATGGTAGAAGTAGTTGATTTGCACAGGCATTGGTTACAATGCCTTTTACTACAGTATAACAGCCTTAAATCGTTAATACTTAATGTTTGTTTAAGTGCAAGGGCAAATAAGGTGACTAGGCCTGGGCGGTGAACTCCGCTCCGTTCGCAAAGTTTTCTGCACTGCGCACTCCATGGAGCTTGCGGAGTGCAGAAAACTTCGCAGCAGAGTTTTTTCCCGCTCTGGCTCGCGCACAGTAAGTTGGTGAGCTCGAGCTGCCGCTCGGGTAGAATTTCTACCTGAGCGACAGGAAGATCAGCTCGAACGGAAGTTCGCACTGCACTCCGCCACTTGTGGAACTCCGCAGAGTTTTTTTGTCACTTCGCGGAGTTCCACCTAGCGAAACTCTGCGAACTACGCCCAGGCCTGAAGGTGACCCAGTTCTACACTCTATGGGCCAGATTCCGATCTCGTTCGGAAAGCATTCCGATCGAATTGGTTCCGGAATGCTTTCTGGATGACTCGGATCAGGGGAGTCCGAGCGACCAAGTACGTTGTATCCGGATGCTTCCGGATACGATTCGGTCGGGCTCCCATTGACTTCAATGGGAGCCTGTGTTCCGAACAAGAACACAGTCTCCCATTGAAGAAAGGGGTGGTCGGGAAAAATCGTGCATCCTGTGGCGGGCACCTCATGGTGCCTGCCATATTGTGCATGGTTGGAAAGGGGGGTCCCTTGCGTACACCCACGGGCACAATTAGGAGGGCCCAGGGTGAAGGGGGGCCTCATACGGACCCCCAAAGACAGATTCCGGCAGCCGATTCATTCCGGAGAAACCAATTTGGAATGGCTGTCCGAATCGGTCATCGTTCTCGCTTGTTCGGAAACCGAGTCCATAGTGCTGTACGATTCGGCTCCAAAAGACGGAAACTGTTCGAATGCCTTTCAAATCCGATTCGGACAGCCCTACCGGTTTCCAGGCATCGTACTTAGGTGTTCGGAAGTGTGTACAATTCAGTCGGAAACAAGGGATCCTGATAGGATTCTGCAAACCCCAATCCGATTCGGAGCCCTTCCGAACAACATCAGAATCGACCCCTATGGAATATATTAAATTCATTATTAATCCGGCACCCAGACGCTGGTTTTATAATTTCTGGTGATTTTAGCTTGCATCTGCTCACCTTAGACTCCTTAATCAGAAAGGGTAACAGTATTGCAAAAGAGTGCTGTGATAATATGCACAAGCTCTGGTTAATTATGTTAAAAGAAAAATCCTTGAGAAAATCCAGGTCAGATCCGGTCTTTAAATCTTCTAAACGCGGCTCAATTATTGACTATACTATTATTTCAGGAAATGTAAGTTCAAAATGTGTTGAATATATGGTGACCCCTCAGCTTGAGAGTGACCACAATCCTCAGACATTTTGTTAGAACTGGGGGTCTCTAGTTGGCAGAGGTAGGTACCTTTGTCCAAATAGGGACCCTTGCTTCTAGTCAGGGTAAGGGGGATACACACTTTAGATAACCCCTGCTCACCCCCTCAGTAGCTTGGCACGAGCAGTCAGGCTTATCCCAAAGGCAATGTGTAAAGTATTTGTACCAACACTCACAGTAACATAGTGAAAACACCACAAATGGACACTACACCAGTTTAGAAAAATAAAGTATCTTTACTAAACTTAAACAAGACCAAAACGACAAAAATCCAACATACAAAACTCAGTAAAATGTCTTTTATAAAGGTTGTTGCAAAAATAAGCTGTAGAAATCCAATAGCACCAACTGGGGCTATCACGACGTCGGGACAGTACAAAATCCAAAGTACGGCGCCGCCCGCGAGGATCGCGGCGTCGGGCGCGGAGTCACACAGACCCCAACAACAGTACCTTGAAAGATGAAGTCGGTGACGATACATGGCGTCGGCGAAGAACGATGTTGTCTCCGGTGATGATGCGACGTCGGCGGATCTTGCGAGTCACCCTCGGCCGTTATCGGCGCCGCGATAACAGGAGGCTGGCACTTGGCGAAGACACGAAGTCGATGCGAGCGCTGGCGTCAGTCACAGCCGATCGCTGCCTGTGTCGGCGGGCGTCGTAGGGCATCGGAGCTGCGGAGCAGGCCGGGCGCAGCGTCGTCACTTCACGAGCGGCTCCCCTGGCCTCGATGCAGGTCGCGGCGTCACAGTGGCGGCGTCGACGGCGTCGGAAAACAGATTTTCTTCCTCTTCTTACTCTTGTTCAGCTCCCAAGAGCAGAAAGGCCTCACACACAGTTACAGGCCCTCCTGGCAGACTGGAACTCCCAGCAAGGAAGTTCAGGGAGGCTGGAGGTGAAGTACTTTTGTGCCTGGGACTTCAGAAACAGGAGGCCAGCTCTACTCAGGCCCTTGGAGACTTTTCTTCAGAGGGCAACAGCACACAGCAAAGTCCTTCTTCAAGCAGGGGACACAGCACACAGCAAGTCCCTTAGTCCTCTCCTCAGTGGAAACAGCAAACTGCAGGCCAACCCCAGACACACAGCAAGGGCAGTACTTCTCCTGAGTCTCTTCAGCTGATCTTCTTTGGCAGGGATTCCTCTTGATCACGAAGTAGTCTAAAATTCAGGGGTTTCAGCTCTAGTATTTATACCCCAAAAGTCTTTGTTCTTCATGTGTGTGGGGTCCTGGACCCAGTCCAAACCAGTTAAGGGTGCATTCTGCCAGGGCACCTCTCCTTCCTTTGTGAGTGTGGGCCAGGGTCATCAGACACACCGCAGGAGGTGGAGCCAGCATTGTGGAAGGTAGGCACAGCCCTATTCAGACCCAGGTGCAACTCCTCCCACCACTCTACATGTAGATAGGTCTATTCAGCCTAGTGCTGACTCACCCAGCCTCCTGCAGCCACCCCCAGCCCCTGTCACTCACAAACCAGACGGTCAATTCACAAACAGGCAGAGGCACACAGAAAGGTTGAACAAGAAAATAGCCACTTTCTAAAAGTGCTATTTCCAAACTTAGAATTTAAAAACCATCTTCACTAAAAGATGTGTAATTAAATTCTGAGTTCAGGGGTACCAGATTCCAACTTTCTATCTTGCTGCTATGGGAAGATATGCAGGTAACCGTGTTACACAGCATTCCCCATGTTAACCTATGGGCAAGATAGCCTTTCAATAGTGAAAAACGAAATTGGCATTATTTCACTATCAGGACATGTTACCCACACTGGTACATGTCCTACCTTTCACATACACTGCACCCTGCCCAGGGGGGTACCTTGGGCCTACCATAGGGGTGTCCTAGGTGTAAGAAAAGGGAAGGGTAAGGCCTGGCAAGTGGGTGCACTAGCCAGGTCGACATGGCAGTTAACAAACTGCGCACAGGCACTGCGGTGGCAGGCCTGAGACCTCTTTTCAGCGCTACTCATGTGGGTGGCACAATCAGGGCTGCAAGCCCACTAGTAGCATTTGAATTACCAGCCCTGGCACACTCAGTGCACTTTACTAGAGACTTATTGGTAAAGCAAATATACCAATCATGGATAGCCAATCACAATAACAATTTAACCAGGGAGCACTTGCACTTTGGCCCTGATCAGCAGTGGCAAAGTGCCCAAAGCATCTAAACCAGCAAAAACGAATTCCAGCACAGTGTCAAAAATACAGGAGGTAGAGCCAAAAAGTCAGGGGAAACCACGCCAAGGATGCCAGGTCTAACACATTTATATTACAATTGCCAATAAGAAGCAATCCTAGATCCAATGAGCTCCTTAATATGGTCCATTCTTCTTATAATCTGAAGAGATTTGTATGGCACACGGATAAACATGAAGAAATAATGCAGGCTGCTGAAGTAATAATAAAGGATAGTGAACAGTGCCAGGTGGGGATAGGCTCCAAGATTGATAAATGGAACTATATTACATGATCCATGGTGGGAAGATTTCAAATACAATTCAAAAGAAAATACATTTTACATCAATTTCCCAGAATAAATTGTACACCTTCCAGTTATTTAAATTAAACATTCCCTTAATAGAGTGGTACGGGTTGCCTACTCTCATAGATAACAGCAATCATATCATGTATATAAGCATAGAACAAGGGCATTAAGAAGTTCCTATAGACGAGAAGTGTGGGTGGCTAAATCAAGATATCAATCTGGTCTTTGTCACAGATTACTCCATGCTTCAAGACAAAATAACACAAGAATGTTTTGGGAAATAATTAACAAACTTGAAAGAGGAGGTAATAGGGCCTACAGTATTAACATTACGGAAGCTGAATGGGTAAACTTTATTACAAATCTGTATGGCATGGGCGATCTGGCTAAACAAGACCTGAGTTTTAATGGTGATAAAATTAGCGAAGCAAATTCAGTGTTAGTGAGTGGCATGAAACTGGGTGTAAACAATGGTGTAAACCCTAGTGAGCCACACAGTGAGCAAGTCACCAGCTCTGATCTGAATAATGCTTTGGTTTGTATAAGTACTAATGAAGTAGCTATCCTTTTACGTCTTCTTCGATCAAATGGTGCTCCTGGCCCAAATAGGCTTCCCAGTGCCTTATTCCATGCCAATATTGATATGTGGGCTGATGTATTGACCCCAGTGTATAACGAGGTACTGGCATCGAAAATTGTACCAGTTTCATGGCAAGAAAGCATTCTGCAGCCTATCTATAAAAGTGGCGTAGTTGACAACCCTGCTAACTATCTGTTGATCGCTTTAACTGACGTTGACGCTAAGGTCTTTGCCTCATGTCTCTTGATTGACCTGGAATATTGGGCAACACAGTTAGGTATAATCCCACTAAATCAAACAGGTTTCCGCAAGGGCCAATCTACTATCACCAACTTGTTGTTCCTTACGTTATTAGATGAATGGGCAGTTTAAAAAATACAAAATCTGTATATTGCTTTTATCGATTTAAAGGCAGCCTTTGATACAGTTTCTTGAGCCTTACTGTGGAAAAAACTGGTCGGCTGGGCCATTCCAAGGAATTTGTTAGATGCTATTATTATTCTTTACACCAATACCTGGGTTCAGGTTAAGCTAGGTGTTGGTGATACGCTATCACAAAAATGTATACCTATAATGGTCTAAAGCAAGGATGTGTCCTTGCCCATTGCCTTTTTAACCTACTTTTGTCAGACCTTTTTCAGCATCTGGAACCTGTCAACGCCCATTGCCCAAAACTAGGTGAGGTGAAACTGAGTTATCTACAATACGCAGATGATACTATTCAGCTGAGTCAAACCCCAATAGGTTTACAAAGATTGATAAATGCTTGCGTTTATTGTGTTCTAATGAATGGCTTGGAACTGAATGTTAAAAACTAAAATTATGCAAATCGGTCCGGCTAAACAAAAGATCAATTCATAGAGGGCTAGAGGAAGGCCAAATGAAGTGGTAAAAATGTATAAATATTTAGGCATCTTATTTGATAATAGAGTTTTGTGTAAAAATCATTTTAAAGATTTAAGGGCAAAAACTGCAACTCTAATTCATGCTTTTAAATATTTATATAAATCGCTGAGATGCCAATCATATGATTATATTCTTAAGGTTATGAGAGCAAAACTCCAGCCAACTATTACATATGGCTCCCCTATTACCAGGGGGAAAGACGCAGAACTATTGGATTTTTTTGTTATTTAGGCACATAAAACTATTTTTGGGATCCCCAGGTCAGTTGGTCAAGCTGAAATAAGACTCGAGTTTGGTCTCCAAACACAGTCTATAATGTTTCAAGGGTCTTTCTTGAAATGTATGTATAGCATGTTTACATCTGACCCTGTTTCTTTAGCGCACATCTGTTGGCTTTAAATAATCAATTCTGCCTATACTGTTTCCTGGCGATCCTATATTTCATCCTGCCTTCAGAGTTTTGGTCTGCATGTAGGGCCAATTGACTGGACAATGCCCACTTTTAAACAAATCTTATAAAAACAAACCAAAGTTAACTCCCTTAATGCGGATAAAATAGCTTTAGCAGCAAAAACCCATGCTTGGTCTGTGATCAACTCACAATAGGCTCTTCGAATTCAGCCATATTTGAATGCCTATTTCTCGGCCCAAATAAAAAACACATTTCTAACAATTCGAATGGGTATAAACCCAACTGAGGAAGGTACACCGATCTGGATTCAGCAATGGCCAAGCACTATTTGTAGACTGCGTGGGTGGTCACATAAAACCCTATTGCACATAGTGTGTGCAGGTCCTAAACTGCTCAACATACATTGCCCCTTTTTAAAACCCTATTTCTTAAAGCTGGGGTAAGATCGCCTAATCAGGCCCTGATTTTATGCCTATCGGGCCAGTTGATACCCCTGATATGCCAATTTATAAAGTTTTTAGCCATTGCTGAAAAACACTTGGGGTCGGCAGTCTAGGGTTCTCCTTAATGAATCAAGTATTAATAAGGGCGTTTTTAAGGTTTTTTACATTCTGCATGACACAGTGTCAATATTGCTGCTATGGCAATCAGTTCCAAATGCGATTGTGAAAACCGTGGTGTTTTTTCTCAGATTATTTGCACAATGTGGATATCATAGCTTGTTTGCACAATGGATTTTATTGTGCATAAATCCTATGAAATGGGTTAGGCTTTTAGAATATACTGAGACCCTATCCTGCTTACTCTGCATTTTGCATTATAATGATACAAGTGGTGTTTTTATGTATTTTATAGCAGATGTTATTGTGAAAACTTTGAAGTATGTTTACAGCTTATTTGCACAATGTGGATATTATGGAAGAGTCAGTGTCTATGCCGCTA
The DNA here is from genome assembly GCA_963921515.1 of Calotriton arnoldi. Classification (NCBI taxonomy): domain Eukaryota; kingdom Metazoa; phylum Chordata; class Amphibia; order Caudata; family Salamandridae; genus Calotriton; species Calotriton arnoldi. The sequence goes on along the minus strand of CAWUFW010000089.1, from coordinate 3,216,619 downwards.
TGGTATTCTGACTCAAGCGATATCTCGAAAATGCACTTTTATTGCCTGTTTGCACAATGGCATATATTTTCCATAAATTCTATGAACTGGGTCAGTTTTAGATAATAGGTGTTAATTCTGCTGATATGGCACTTAGTTCCAATTGTGATTGTTAAAACTCTGTTGTACCTTCACAGATTATTTGCACATTATGGATATTATAGCTTGTTTGTACAATGCAATCTATTTTGTATAAATTCTATGAATTGGGCTGGTTACAGATATTAGGTTTAGGATATATAGTGATACCACTCCGCTCATTTGCACTTTGAATTATAATGATAAAGCTGGCGGTCATATATATTTTATATCATATTTGCACAACGTTGTCTAAAATTAATTGTTCTTATTATTTATTTTTAGTTGCCATCATAATTTGTTCATCGATTTTATTGCCCTTGTTTTAAAAAGAGTATTTCAAATGGCCCCAATGTAAGGGTTTGGCATGTAACCTTAGATGTATTTTTCTTGAATCAGCATTTATTGTCTAATAGAACTGGAACAGTGTTTCTTTACATAAGTTTTAAAAGTATTAACTGCAATGACTTTTGTTAATCAAGCAATAAAGAATTAATCAATCAAAAATCACTTTAGCACAGGTTAGCAGTGGTAAAGTGCTAGGAGTCCTAAGGCCAGCAAAAATGAGGTCAGATAAAACTTGAGGCAGAAGGCAAAAGGTTGACAGGTCTCACAAGAATGATTTGTTCCAGATGAAATTGACATTCCATAGACAAAGAGAGATAGTAAAATCACTGGGGTATTGATAAAATATATTCTGGGATGATTAACATGGGTTTTGCTGGAATCTGAAAAGTGAAAAGGGATACAGAAGTATCTTCATAGAGCTGCCCTGACATCCGTCCTTAACGCCATAAATGCCTACATTCACAAAGAGACTGTCTTGATGAACTCAAGGCAGGACAGATACCTCCGAAAGAAAACAATATTTGAGATAAAGGATATTCACAACTTCCATTTAATCGCCCACCTACCATTCATAAAAAAAGAAACTATAAAAAAAACAATCAACACCGAGCTACAGGAACTCATCAGTAAGACTAATCATCTAAATTATATTACTAGCACAGTTTCAGGCAAAGCTAAAGCACAAATTCAATTCTTGACCTATTTGGCAATGCCCTCCTATTAATTAACAGAAAGGACCCATGTCTCTTGATGCCCTTCGACCTCTTTGCAGACTTTGACACAAGCATTGTAAAGGTCTGTTCTACACCCAGGAAACACTTATAGGATTCTGGGACAAGTCCTGTAATGGCTCTCTTATTGCCTCACCAAACACTACCAAATTGAAAAAAATGGGAGCTGCAAGATACTGGACACTTCCATGCTGCTGTAGAGTGACACTGGGTTCCTTCGTCCACCCATCATCTTTTTTATAAAAACTCTTTACTTACAATGTTTTTACTTTAATCACCATAGAGAGGGAAGGCAAGCATTATCACTCACCAGAACACAACAAAGTCTTCCACTACACATCTTTCCACCAATAACAGTTGTGTACATAGCATTGCCCACACAATAATTATATTCTGCATGTTCATTCCTTTACTACTTTTTCTATATTGATTACTACTCAGAGTCAGTGCAACCATCTTTACTATCCTCGCCAAGGGAGCCTTTCGCCATTTTATCTGTTAAATAGTTTCTTAACGGATACCAAATATCTCTGGGTCTGGTTGATTCTGGTAGCAAAATGCTGTAAATCTCTGAGTTCATATTACAATTAACTGAGGGGCTGATTACGATGGTGGTGAACCTGCCACCGACAGGCTGTCAGTGGCGGGTTCACCGCCATCGTGAGGCCATTTACCGCCCGCCATATTATAATGGCGGGCGGATCTGTGGCGGTCGAAAACTCTGACGGCCACGCATCCAATGGGCTCATTGAGCCCCCCATGCTGTGGAGGCCTCCCAATCCCTGAAATGGCGGCTGTGCCTACCAGACACCGCCGTAGGGATTACGATGGTCCATCCTCTCCAGCCTTTCCATGGCGCTTCACCCGCCATGGAAAGGCTGGCAGGGATGAACATTGGGGGCCCGTAGTGGGCCCCCCTTCACCCCAGGCCCTTTTGTTTGGGGGTGGGCCCCCCACATTTCCACACACCATGTGGCAGGCACCGCATGGTGCCTGCAACGTAGTGCAGGGAAACGTGCTGTTTTTACATTGCGGCGGGTGCTGCTAGCAGTACCCACAGCAATGTAAAATATGGGAAGTGCGACAGCCGTGGTGGCAGTCGCATTGTAATCATCCCTGTGGGACCGCCGCCTTGTAGGCGAGTGGTCCCACTCCCTGATACGATGGCAGATGGACTGAAGTCCGTCCGCCATCGTAATCAGCCCCTAAGTCCTTGAGTCATGGATCAACCCAGGGGACTGCTCCCCTGCCCCATGTCAAGGATACTCTGCGTTTGACCAGTAACATCGCAATGCCTAAAAATGTTCCATATTTTTCAGCAACCTGTTTCACATATCCCATCAAAGCTATGCTTGTTTGCACCTATGAGGAAAGATTTGTCATTAAGGGCCACATGTATCAACCTATTTTGCATTCACAAACGGTGCAAATCGCTAAATTTGACCATTTGCGAATGCAAAATAGCCTTTCAAGATGTATGAAAGACTTTGGCAGTGCATTTTGGGTAATTTAAATTGTTTGCGATTATCTAAAATTGTGATTCCAAATAGGGAATCACAATTTGTGATTCCCTAAGCACATGTAATAAGCATTCCCTAAATGCAAACTGTGCATTTAGGAAATACTATTACCACCGACTCCAAGTCAATGGTAACCATGTGCAATTTTTGAAAATGCACAAGAAATGCATTTTTCAAAGTGCAATGTAGCTTATTCATGCCCCTAAAGCATGTGTGCTCTTTACATAGGCACATTTTTTTGAGGTGGTTCAAGGGATACTTGGGCCTCCAGTCACCCATGGTTTTGCATTTCCTAATTTGAGATTACCAATTAGGTAATCACAAATTAGGTAATGCAAAACCAGTTGCACCTATGGGCCTTTAGACACATAGGAACAAATGTAGTAGCATTTGCTAATAGTGATTTCCTAATTGCAATTGCAACTCTGTAGGAATTGCTATTAGGGAATCGCTATTTTCTTACATACCATTTTGTATTCCCTGAATAGGGATTACCTTAAATTCTCTATTTAGGGAATGCAAAATGGAACTTTGATACATGTGGCCCAGCCGCGGCCGCTGCAGGTAAGAGCGGTGGGGTGGTGGGGCCGGATGGGTGAGGATTTCAAGAGACGACCATAAGGGAAAATTAAATAAAATAATGAATTTTCTCTCATGGTCGTCTCTCGAAATCCCCCCCAGCTGGCCCCACCGCTCTTACCTGCAGTAGCTGCAGCTGATGTGGCCCTATATTTCTGTTTTGAATTACCTGATTCCTATACTGTGGCATTGCTGGCCCTGCCCAATCCAGATGAATGAATTTGGCATCTGAGACGGAGCATCTAGCATAATTCGCATTTTTCTGCCCTGCATATTAAGCCATGATAGCTCGCATGTAGTAGACTTGGTGTAGGTATTTATAGTGCGTCAGTCTATCCCTATCATTCAGGGAGACGTTCTTCGTGTGATTGCAACAGAACGTACATTGTGCATAGGGTATGCTGGTCTCTGAGGGGCCGATCACGATGACGGGCGGATCGCCCCGCCGGGCCGGCGGTGGTCACCGCCGGCCCGGCGGGGCGATCTGCCCACCATCCAGACAGCAAAGACCCCCGCCATATCATGATGGCTGGGGGGTCCGCGGCGGACGGAAAGACCGTCCGCCGCTTTTCCGTCGGTCGACTCGTCGACCGGCGGAAAACGTGTTTCATATGGTGGCGGTGTCTGGAAGACACCGCCATCCATATTGCGATGCAGGCTCAGAGCAGCCTTTCCATGGCTGCATTGCAGCCATGGAAAGGCTGGCGGTTCCTGCTGTTGGGGGCCCGTTGCGGGCCTCCAGGGTGTTGGGGGGTGCTCATGGGGGGTACCTATGGTACCCCCCTGCATTTGCATGTACAATGTGGCAGGCACCGTGCGGTGGCTGTCACGTTGTGCATTTAAAAGCACGACATGTATTTTTTACAGTGCGGCGGGTGCTGCTTGCAGCACCGCTGCCGCAATGTAAAACATACAGGATGCGCCCGCCAGTGTGGCGGGCGCATCACAATTCGTGTGGCGGGACCGCCGCACCTATGGCAGGCGGTCCCTTTTGCAGCTGCGATGGCGGGCGGACTTTGTCCACCCGCCATCGTGATCGGCCCCTATGTCTTTTGATCATCTATCTCTGGATCGATCTGACTCTGTTCTCATATCAAGGGAAGTGAAGTGAAATATGCTTTATTTTGGCAAAGCCAGAAAAAATTTCCCATCAATCCAATTAATAAAACAACATTTCTAATCCAATCAGTGCTAATAAAACCTGTCATAAATTACAGCCTAAAATCATTTCACATCTTATATTTATACATGTTATTACAAATAGTTAAGAATGTGTTTTAAAAAGAGAAAAACTATCTTAAATTATAAACTTGATCAAATCCGCACTTGACAGTCGCAATTCTAACTAATAAGGAACATCATCATTTAGTAACTATTCTTCTTTTCACCCACATCCACCCCAAAAACTTTGCAATTGCAGAAAGGTCCGTTCCTAGTATCCTCAAGGCATAGCGGTGACACGAAGTCCCCATTAGTCTGCACACGGGTGCCAGCCAAGCTGAGCGAATCTGGGCATTGGCCGGGCATGCAAACAACACACTTGGCATGGTCTCATCCTGATCAACACAACAGGGGCAATTACCCGTATCAGAGGCTGACCACTTTGCAGTAAAAAACTTTATTGGGAGCATCCCTACTCTAAAGTGATGATATAGTTTCCTATCTTACGGGACCGTGATTAGGTTCCAGGACTTCTTGAACCAGTGCACTACTTTATAATTCAGAAATTCCACAATCAGTGAGGTGTCTACCACTTTTTGCCCCCCCTCTCTCTATCAACAGTTCCCAATACTGTTGTTTCAGTGCCGCCTTAGATGGAAATGGACCTGTAGCGGGATGGTGCCAAAAATCACCATAGCCTAGCGATATCAGCAGCTTCTCAATCCAACACAGCCAAGATATTTTGTGGGATCTGTCAGCATTGATGGCATCTTGTGAGGCAACAGCATAATGGCCCAGCTCTGGGGTAGCCCATATTCTTTGCGAAAACAACAAGGAAAGTAGTAGGGGCCTTAAGGGCAACCTTTTTAACACCCATATCCAGAAATAGTGGGTACAAGGGGGTACTAGATGGAAGGGAGACCAAAGCTCTTAAAAAGCTATTCTCTGACCATTCCAAAGCAGAAACATCACCAAACCCCCACAGCTCAGAGCCTCAGAGCCATATAGCGCTGCACCAATAGCCTTGGCCTTACACTCCTGAAGAACTGGCTCCACTGACTTGGTGAAGGATACACAATGTTTTTTTTTTTAAATAACTCCAGTAATCTGTCTGTGCTTCAAGCAAGCCCTTTAAATGTGTTGGGACCAGGACATGTTGGACGAGAGTTTGATTCCTAGATATTCAAATGAGTTCACCCTCTCTAGGAACCTGCCCCTAACCTCAAATTACCCTTGACCTTTGCCTAAGTACTAAACACCATACGTTTTTTCACTACAAGGATCCTGGCAAAAGTGACTACATTTGTTAAGAAGCGTTTGGAGGCCACTCAGGGTTTTTGAGATTAAAAGAGTGTTCTCTGCATATCATTCATTACTATGTTATACATTATAGTCAATCATGTTCTCAGCGCTGAGCCTGTGGTAAGCAGTGTCAACAATTTCCAGTCCTGTCATTCTTGTGGGTATGAAGGGAAGCATCCTTTTAATGACTTTCTCAGCCTATGATAATTAAATACATCTAGTGGTGTGGTCTAGCCTCTATTCAGATAGTCAGAGCATGAGATGAACTGTTTATTAATGTATAGATCTCCTAGTTTGAAAAGTTTCCTTTTGTGTAATTCTTTCTCTAGTAATGGTTCACTGATGATTGGTATCCCAGGGTTTATTGGTTAGATGTATGTGTGGCGAATATATCGTTTCCACCCCACATTTCTTTGCCAATCGTGGCCATGCCTATACTGCGCAATTTACCATGTGAATTACATCCCCTGGCCTAACACAGGCTTTCAGTATATCGCTATGTAACGTATGTGCCCGGGCCAAGTCTTGTTCTCTCCACCTTGTTCCATCTGTGTTTCGAAGGGAGCTGTAATTTGGTCATTAATTTGAACTTTCGGCATTGGTTGGACGTATAGTAGCGATATCCATGTTAGCATTGCTTTGCCCAGCCCTATTCTGGCCAAAACTGTTCATCAATAGGACCATTCAATAGAATCGAGATGCCTTGGTGTATTCCAAAAAGCCAGCCCCAATATAGTGGCCGACACTGCCTATCTAAAGTGTTAAGGTGGCCGGGGGAAGGAAGAAGGAGGTAGTGCGGAATTAAATTTAAAAAAATTAAAAAGTACCTGCAACTCCTCTCCCGCTGATGCTGCAGTCCGCCTTGTTGCACCTCTCGTCAGGCCCAGAAGTGGATGGGCCTTAAAGCACAGGCTCCCCACCCAATCCAGATGCTGCTCTCTAGCATGATAGCAGTGACAGGATTGGTCTAAGCGGCCTCGTTTGCCACTCAGACAGTGCCTGGGAGCCTGAGGCTTTTCTCAAACCCGGCTGTGCAACACGTCTCTTTGGCCGACCTAAGACTGACGGCCAAACTGATATGCACACTTATAAGTGCACACTACTCCTCCTTCCTCCTATGCCCAGCCCGCCCCATTCTAAACTCATACCCAGCTCAGACAGCGATAAATAAAATGATAACATTGTGTTAGTAGCATTTTATTTATCATCTGCTGGCTCTGGGCAGTGTGGCGACGCTCCTCCGCCACTATGGAGGAGCCGCCCCTGCCCTCAGTTGTACCTGATGTAGTACAGCCAGCAATGTGTGCAAGTTGTCTGCAGTTAAGCATTCATGTATAAACCCAGATTGATCCAGCAAGACCAGGCCATGCAGCAGGGCAACCGAATGGCCACCAGGATCTTTTCTTGAATTTTGTTATTGGTGGTTAATTAAAAGAAGGGTGTTGTGGAACTCACAGTGTTGTGGGGACTTGCCGGGATTTAGTAGTGTTATCATAATTACTTTTCAAACTGTGGAACGTAGTTTCCCTTTTTGTAATGCATAGATTTCTAGGAGATACAGTCAAGGCTGGCTTTAGCGCTGGTGGTGCCCGGTGCAACTTTTTGTTGGGCCCACCGATGATCTCCTTCTCCATGAATTGCCTCACTACCACCCCTTAACAGTGACCCTCACATCTTCATAACCACTCTCTCCCACATGCTGTACTTTTGGTTTATAGCGCTACTCATACCAGTTTAGGGTGTCAGAGCACTTTACATAACACACAAGTTACACAGAGACAATGAATCACACATGTGTAAATCAGTGTATAGGAAATGTTACATCAGGACTACAAGGTATAGGAGTCACATGTCATCCATTCTGGTAGGCAGTATATTTTAAGAGTGCTTTAACTGGAGAAGCACAAACTCAGAATTTTAAATGTACCACCATGGTTGGGGCTTGTCTTTACTAATAAGAATCGATTTATAACCAAATGAACCCTTTTGCAACATTAGGATAATGAAAGACTGGGGAAAAAATCATAACGCTGTAACCTATACTTTGCAGTTTTCATGCAGCGCTTTGATGACAGTTATTAGCTAACTGTTCTATTTTAGGATTTAATTTATAAATTGCAAGTAAGAAAAGGATCTGTCAAACAAAAGCAGTAACCCACTGAACTATTTACAATATACGCACTTCTGTGATTGGCATGCCACACGTGCTTTGCAGCAGGCATATTAATCCTCTGCGCTACTTTATGAGTTAAAACTTCCACTAAACAAAACTGGATCTCTCTTCAGCAAGCCCATTAATCACCATTGTTGTCTTGACATTTAATTGTTGCCTGAAAACTGCTGGAGTGAAGGAACGTTGCAGCATCTGCTTTTAAATCCACAATATATTTGACAACATAGCACACCCTGAAATCAGTGCCCGATGCGGTGGCACCGATCGCACCACCCTAGAGCTGGCCCTGGATACAGAGCTAATATGTCTGTGTACTCCTTGAAAAACTCACAGGGGAAGCCGTTGCTGCTAGGACACTTCCAGTTATTTAAATCAGGTATGCTTTTTTAATTTCCGCTACTGTGATTGAGTAGCATGTTGCTACTTGTTCTGCCTGCTCAGCCATACTAGTGTGATGTTTTCCAAGCACTGATGTATGTCTGTTTTTTTCACTTCAAATGTGGAGCCATATTTTGGTGTGTAAAATCTGGAGAATTCTGCCAGAATTTTCCTTGATTGGTGTAGGGAGCCATGTCAGCTGATTAGATGTTGGCTATGTGTTCCGCGACCCATTTAGGTTTAAGGAAACCAGTCATTGCTGCTGGAAATAAGCTAGCACCCAAAAAACTTCTTCACCATACCAGGCAGCAACCGTCCTCCCCTTGGTATTCTCAGGAACAGGGGGCCCGATTCACAGAACTAACTTAAGACAAAATCCTAAACTTACTACCATTTTGGTATTCACAGAAGGCACTTACTCATTTTGGTATTCACAGAAGGCACTTACTCATTTCGGTATTCACAGAAGTTAGTAGTCCTAACTTTAGGACTCCTAAATGCCTTCTGTGAATACTGAAAGTCTTAAAGTTAGGATTTTTCTCAGTTTAGGAGTAGTAAAGTTAGGACTCCTAACTTTAGGGCTCCTAAATGCCTTCTGTGAATACCGAAAGTCTTAAAGTTAGGATTTGTCTCAGTTTAGGAGTAGTAAAGTTAGGACTGGTAAACATATTGATAAAACCACAGGGGAATGGTCAGAGAGTATCCGGGGCTGGTGTTTTATATTTGTGATCCACTCTACTGCGCCTCTTGTTCCCAGTCAGAAGCCTAAGCGGGAGGCAGATTCATGCATTGTTGACTGGAACATATATTCACATTTAAGGCCATGTCTAAATTGCCAGATATCTAGTAGCTCCATTATTTTTATCAAGGTGGCCTGTACATTGATATGTTGCCTATTTCTAGTGATGGTACTATATATAGTGCCTCGCAGTGCAAGATTATGGTCTCCTCTCCTGAGTATAGTGTGTTGTTGTGGTTTTATTCAGTTGGCCATAACTGTCTGAAAGAAATGGAGATCATCACAGTTTGGGCCATATGTGTTTACAATAGTGACATGAGTACAGCTTAACACACCCTGTATAATCAGATATCCCATGTATGGGTCAGTGACCGTCTGTATGTGTTGCTATTGTAGCCTTCTTTTAACAGTATGGCAACTCCTCTAGAGTATCTGGACTAGTTGGAAAAATATTGATGCTTTCCCTAGTTTTTAGCAACATTTCTACCTCGTTCTCCCATCAAATGCATTTCTTGCAGTAGTAATAGATCTATGTTTTTTTCCAACATATTTTATTAACAGTTTTCTCAAAACCATGTTATAAAATTAAATATGTGGATGGTACATTCCAGTCTCCATGTAGGAATTGTCATCACAGTAATACATACCAAGAAGGTCAGCGTATACAGTGGTCGGGCAAGTGAAATAGGTATCCAGGGGCCATGATCCAATATCAGCCGCCGACTAGTTCCCCTCAGACCGCAACTCCTTCATCAAGGTATCCCAGACCCTGGCCACTTCCAAAGGACACTGCCCCCCTATGCTTCTCGGAGCAGAATTGTTCCCTCATTATCGACCCAGCACAACAAGTCCCCCGTCCATTTAGAAAACTGTGGGCCCCAGCGCAACAAGGCCCCCGTCCATTTAGAAAACTGTGGGCCACTTATACTCTTACAATTAAATGTGAATTGATGCTTCACCAGAATCAGGGCGAGATCAATAAACCAAGTAGTAACCTTATGATTAGCCATCCTCAGGAACAGTCCTAACAAACAGGCTTCAGGAGAAATGGGTAAAGCACGCTCTCTAATAACATTCATAAGGGTCACCGCCACCTCCCAAAACTGCCCCAATTGGGGACAACTCTACACCATATGGCACATATCTGTCCCATCAGGCCACATCTCGGGCACCCCAAGCTGGCCCTCGGATAGAATTTGTCAATCTTCTCAGGAGTGAGATATGGTCCTTGAATATAGTAAACATTGATCAACTTAAAAAAGTGCATTGCTGGAAATTAGTGGAACCCTGGCTAAGACCTTTACCAAGTCTGCATCTGTAATAGGAGTACCAATAGTTGCAGCCCAGGCATCTTTCTCCATTGGTATGACTTCCCTGTAGCATAGACGGCTCCTCCTGCCCACATTGCCATCTCTGCCTGAGCAGTGGAGTGAGCGTGCCATGGAAAAGAACATATCCAGCTGGTAGGTCATAAACTGCCTGGAAGTCCTCCAAGGACCTCAGTATTCCAGACTCATACAGATTACCTATCATTTCCAGCCCGAAGGCCACCTACTCCCCCACCCGCTGAGTATAACCTTCTCAGGAGAAGTGTGCCAGCCAATGGACCCCCGCCATCATACACAGCAATACTTAGAAACTGGCTGCACTGTGCAAGGCTCAGCCCTAAACTATCTAGGGCCAAGCAATATGTGTGTCAGCCAGGGCATAGGGGGAGTGCCTACCTCCTGCCTTGGGTCTAACTGTCCACACATCTATTGACCCATTGCAACCACGACCGGACTGAGAATGCAAACCAGCCCCGGCAATTAAGTCGGACTGGCCCCGGGGAAACGGTTGGGGGGGGCACTGCTGCTGCTTTTGTTATTTTGTTACAGGGGGCCGATATTGCAGCACTGCTGCAAAAACGGGCCCATGTAAAAAAGAAAACGGCCCCCACTGGTCCAAAACCATCCCCCACCCTTCCGGCCCACTGGAAAAATGCCCGGTGCCCGCTACAGCTAGTCCGGCCCTGATTGCAACTGTGCCGCCAAATAATATGCCTTGAAGTTGGGAGTCACCAAACCACCATCCTGAACAGTGCGCTGAAGTTTTGCAAGGGCTATGTGGCACCTACCCACCCCCAAAATGAGATCTGTAAGCATGGAGTGTATCTCACGGAACTTGTCTCGGGGGATGATAATACAACAGCCTGGGCAAAGCTATAATTTTTGCAATTGCTAGTCAGTGGCGGCTCCTCAGCTAAGGCGGAGGAGCGTCACCCCACTGCTTTATGTAGTGTAAAAAAAGGAAACATAAAATGATAATAACGTGAGATTATTATCATTTTATTTTTTCTTGTTGCAGCATCTTTGTGGGGCGTGGCTGCTCTCAGAGCAGGGGGAGGAGTAGTTTGCACTCCATATGTGAGCATGAGTGATTGGCCGGCCCTCTCAGCCCGGCCAAACTGTCATGCGTACAAAGCGTGCTCTCCCTTCAGGCTGCATTACAGCTGCGTGGAGAATATGCCCACCCCTCCAGGCCCTGGCTGAGTGCCATGTTAATGCGCGCAGAACAATCACAACACTTCATTGCAGCGTTGTGATTGGCTGCGGGGAGTGTGGAAGCCCTGGTACTTCTTGCTTCCTGTTTCCCCCAAGAAGCCAGGAAGAGGATGCAGGAGAGGCGGCTGCGGCCGGCCTGCCGTGAGGTGAGTGATTTTTTTTTAAAACTGATACCATATGCTCCCCCGCGCCTTCCCCCCACTCTGTGCCACTGCTGCTTCCAGGTAGCAGCCGCCACTGTTGCTAGTAATAGATCTATGTTGTGCCTCTTAGCTTATGCTGTGACTTGGCAGGACTTTTTCACATTATTTAACCCTCAGTATGTGGGTGCCACAATAACGATATTTTGCAGCAATTGCATAATGAGAGCCTTTGTATGAATTAAAATGAAGGTTGTTTTAACACTTATAAACTATGGCCATGTGGTATATTGTAGACTCTTTGTTACTCTCGTCAATCGACTAGTATGTAGAACATGCCGCGCCTTCAACGCCGCTAAAGCCACAATTTGCACCATTATCATCCTGTCCCTTGTCATTGTGCTTCTTTTTGCCAGTTCTAATCAAGAATATGACTGTCAGTTAATGGTATGAGAACACGTGAAATTTACCATGCATATGAAAATGTAATCTAGCCAGGTACAACATAGCGCTTGGGATATTCCTATCATGTAGCATTTTTTTCTTACTGTAAAGATTTGTGGCAACTTCCTGGACTGCTTGTGTGTGGTCTGGGTAGATTGCAATCTTTGCTTCTTCATAATTGCTATTTGTCATGTCTCGTGCCATGGTGAGGAGTTTGTCCCTGTAGTTGAGCAGTTTTTCTCAGTATCAGTCTACGTGGGGCACCTGGGTTAGGTCCAGGGTGGTGTGCTCTCTCTAATACAAAACGCAGATGACAGGTTTACAAGTCCAAAGACTGCATGTAGATTATTTATCTATGTAGTCCTCAACTCCACCCAGGACTCTCATTTCCGGTACTCTGGTGATTTGCACATTACTTCTATGAGGCCCTGTTTCTAAGTCTTCATTTTTTTTTTTAATGAGGTTCAGTTCGTCTTTACATTTTTGTGTGAACAACATTCAGCGTATCATCAGACTCCAAGATCATTTGTTCTATTGGTGTTAAGCGTGTTCATCATGTCTGGTCTTTGTGCCAATGAGCCTAGTTTATTGTTTATTTTGGCTAAATAGCCACTCACCTCCAAAAGTTCAGTTTACGTTGGTGTCTGTCCTGTCCTTCTACTCCCATGCTGTTCTCATTTGCCACAGTTTGGTTATCTGCTTGAATTATTTTTTGTTGTTTCAAAGGCCAATTTACTCTGTTTCTGGTCACCATTACATGTATTCTTTACAGCCGTGCTTCATGATGAAATGTTTATGTGTGCTTGTTGTACTGCAATGTTAGTTGTAGAGTCTAGTTATGTAAGGAATTGGCTGTACTTTCTGACATCTATGTCACATCTGACCAGCGGCAGCTCCTCCGCTATGGCGGAGGAGCGTCGCCCCACCAAACAGAAGGAAAACTAAAATGATAATAACTATTGTTATTATCATTTTAGTTTTCCTTTGCAATCAGGGGCTCTTGGGGCAGGGCGGGGCTGGGCACAGCAGGGGAGAGGAGTGATTTGCACTCCTTAAGTGGGCAGGACTGCTTGACCGGCCCTCTTGGGCTGGCCAAACAGTCATGCACACTTTGCATCTTCCCCACCAGGCTGCTGATCACAGCCTGGTGAGGAACATGCAAAGCCTCCCATTCCCCATCTGAGTGCCGATCCACGGCACTCAGGCCAATCACAACCCTGCATTGCAGCATTGTGATTGGCTCAGGGGAACCTGGGAGCTAGGTGCTTCCTGCTGCTGGCCGGGACAGGAAGAAGGAAGAAGGAAGAGGAAGAAGAATGGAGGAGAGGCAGCTGCCAGATGTTTCAGGTAAGTGGTTTATTTTTTATTTTTTATTCGTCCTCCCTCCTTGTATTCCCCCTCCTCTGGTCCCACCACCCGAACCCGGTAGCAGACGCAACTGCATCTAACTGTGGCATTCAATTGTGTGTGGTTCCATAAACCTTTCAAGATTTATTGTCAGCTACACTGTGACTCCGTGAGAGAACGGTCCAGGTAATCATGCATTTCAGGTAGGGTCAGCCGTACTATCTGCTCGGCCCTATAGCACATCTTCCAACATTGCCTCATTTTCATAAAGTCGGACATGGGCCCACAGGCATAATCTCTCAGACCACCCATGGAGGAATGCTTTGGCTTCCCTATAATGCCTGTGGCATATGGGTGATAAATGCTGCCCAGTCCTGTGACTTCTGTCAATGCAGGTGCCTGGAGGGTGTCCAGTATCCACTCTCCCCTCTTACTGGTGCGTGTGCATTGCTGGGTCAGGGGCTTCCTTGGCCATCTCTATTTCTCGCTATGGTATGCTGAGCTGGCTGCTGGTCATCCCCACCACCTAGGACCTCCCCTGTTCAGTCCCTCGTGGCCCAGGTTTCCAAAACTGTCATGGAACACAGCTCAGCACCCAAAGTTACTTTGCTGCATTATAGGGAGAAAGCAGGAAAGAGCCATATTTACAGAGATATGGCACTCTCCTCCTGTCTCCCTAGTGACGGCGCACAATCAGGCAACTGAGCGCCACACACACACCTTTGCACCATAGTGCAAAGTTGTCTGCGTGAGTCTAACATGTGTTTTGTACTGGAAAGGTAGGCTTCAAGTACAAAATACAATTATTAGATTGACTTTAAAAATGTTCCCCCTTTCGCCGTAACCATCTGCAAGAAATGGGGGTCATCACAGTTTGGGCCATATGTGTTTACAATTGTGACATGAGTAGGGTGTACCACACCCTGTATCATGAGATATCTCCCAGATGTGTCAGTGACCATCTGTATGTGTTGCTATTGTAGCCAATTTTTCAACAGTTTGGCAACTCCTCTAGAGTATCTGGTGTAGCTGGAAAAATATTGATGCGTTCCCTAATTTTTAGCAACATTTCTACCTTGCTCTCCCATCAAATGCATTTCTTGCAGTAGTAATAGATCTATGTTATTTTTTTGCAACATATTTTATTGACAGTTTTCTCAAAACCATGTTATAACAGTACATATGTGGATGGTACATTCCAATCTCCATGTAGGAATCATCATCACAGTAACACATGCCAAGAATGTCAGCACATACAGTGGCCAGGCAAGTGAAAGAGGTACTCAGGGGCCATGATCCAATATCAGCTGCTGAGTAGGTCTGCTCAGACCGCAACTACTCCGGCAAGGTATCCCAGGCCATGGCCACTTCCAAAGGACACTGCCCTCACTATGCTTCTCGGAGCAGATTTGCTCCCTCATAATCCACCCAGCGCACCAAGTCCCCCGCCCAATTAGAAAACTGTGAGCCTCTCATACTCTTTCAATTATGATTTGATGCTCGGCCAGAATCAGGGAGAGATCAATAAATCAAGTAGTAACCTTATGTTTAGCCATCCTAATGAACAGTCCTAACAAACAGGCTTCAGCGGAAATGGGTAAAGCATGCCCTGTAATATCATTCACAAGGGTAACCGCTGCCTCCCAAAACTTCCCCAACTGGGGACAACTCCACTCCATATATCACATGTCTGCCCCATCAGGCCACATCTGGGGCACCCCAAGCCAGCCCTCAGGTAGAATTTGTTAATCCTCTCGGGAGTGAGATATGCTCTTTGAATATAGTAGAAATTGATCAACTTAAAAAGCGCATGGTGGGAAATTCGTGGAACCTTGGCTAAGACTTTTACCCAGTCAGCATCTGTAAGAGGACTACCGATACTGTCAGCCCAGCCATCTCTGAAGGGAACCAAGGAGCATACAAGTATCCGCCTGCAACGCCATATATAATCCCTTTATTGGTAGTTGTTTATCCAATGACATTCAGAGATATGACCACCCTGTAGCATAGCCAGCTCCTCCTGCCCACGGCGCCATCATTGCCTGAGAAATGCTGTGAGTGCGCCATATATTCCATCACAGCGGGACAAGAAAAAAACTGCTTCTTGTGGGCAATATTGCACTAGGAACCAGTACATGGTCAGACTGGAGACCAATTGTATATATAACTACTTAGGCAACTGTTGAAAATATGGGCAAACAAATAGAAGAACAAAAACCCAGATCAATCTCTATAAGAAACAATTTAATAGTATCAAAAAGGTAAGTATACAAAAAACATGATCATTATACATTAAATGATTACATGATCCAAAATAACTTTTTCGTTATTTTAAATATTTTAAAAGAGCAATGTGTTCTTCCATCTGAAAAGTGATAGAACAAGCCTATGTATTCAATCACACTTCCACATTCATCCTTCTAGAATGGATACAATGGGTTTATTAATTTTTATAGAAAACAAACCTATGGAGTGTGCATATACATCTACATTCTTTAGTAAACAGTGATATGTACCGATTCCATTTCTGATGAATTGTATTTTAATGGCCCAATTAAGATCACATTTATTTCATTATATATCACAGTATCTTCAAGGGCAAAACATTCTAGTTCTTCATGACTTGCAACAGTCAGATGGAATAGATTCGATTCAACTCGACTGGTTAGGTTGAGGCATGTGCAAATACAACATGGCTAATAGATTTTGATCGATAGTGACCTACACGCGTTTCAGCTCTACAGCCTTCATCAGGAAGCCATGATGAATGACATCTACAAAATAATTATAGAAAAAAGATCTGGGTTAGGGTGTCAATGCAATAATAAGGTACAGTAAGATAATAAATTAGTCAATGTGTCACAAGAAGACATAAGAAATCACTACTTGTGAACTAAGAAGAATATGCTAAGAAGAGAAGATGTGGGTAGTACCCAGAAAGATAAGCCAAACAAAGTGCATGGTCAAACAGGGTGCATGATCCAATGCCGCCCAGCGATTGCAAGTTGTGGTTTGCTCACATGCATGATAGACTCGAAATGCTTGTAAAAATTCCAAGTTGCCTCACCAAAAAAGTGAAGAGAAAAGTGGAGAAAAACCCCATCAGAAACCAGTGGTGAAGGCATCTCAAGTGTGAGAGATAAGGGCATCTCAAAAGAGAGAAGGAGGAAGATGTGCAGAACATAAGAACCGCTTCTGGGTGAAAATAGTATAATGGAGCAGCAGAGGGAACATCAACGGCTGCCTTGAAACTCTCGAGGTGGTATAAAGATGTAACAGCAGTTACCTTGGTTTGTGCACAATTTAATAGGGCAGGGTGGGCAAGGTATGCTGTCGTCCTCTCCCTCTAAAAGCGTTCTGGAGTGGACAAATAAGAAATGTAAGAAGACAAAATGAATCCTACCCTACTCCTGAAGAGCGGTAATAGTGTAGCCTAAATGTATACTTACATGTCGAGTATGTAGGCGGAGAATGCTCGGAGCGAGGTGTGTTTATAGACTT
The DNA here is from genome assembly GCA_963921515.1 of Calotriton arnoldi. Taxonomy (NCBI): domain Eukaryota; kingdom Metazoa; phylum Chordata; class Amphibia; order Caudata; family Salamandridae; genus Calotriton; species Calotriton arnoldi. Next base: position 3,199,596 of record CAWUFW010000089.1, on the reverse strand, counting down.
AAAAATTGTAAAGAAATATGGAAAACGCGTGTATTAGAAACTAACATCCAAGGTAAATGTATCCCTGCAATATCACCGTTATTAGCAGCGCTTACCTTATTATTGTTAAAGTTCTGCAAATACAGTAGTTCTTATGCCTGGTCAATGGAATCTCAGGGGATTGTATGGAGGTCCCGAAGTGCAGGCAATGTTGTGGTGTCGTCCCGGTGGTGTCCAGGGCGAAGGTTTCACTATCGCTACCGATGCAGACAATGTGGTGAGTATCCCACATATGCAGAGTCAGAGCTCCGCCAATAATAGTTTTCCCATGGGCCTAACGGTGCATGCTGAATTTAAATAAAGCCGCTATGTCCCGTGCCTTTCCGGTCGCCTGAGAACCAGCTGTGTAAAAAACTATCGACATGGAAAGTGGACTGCAAAGTGATCAGCAGAAGCATGTCGGCCATCTTAGAAGAAGTATGAAGAGTAAATGGAAGGTTAGCAAGGAGTGAAAACGATCTCCCGAAGTGGGTTGGCAAACAGCTGGAGCATATGTAATATTGCAGATGACAGAAATGTATATCTGCGCCCATCGCCGTATCGCCTTGAAATCGGGTGTGTAAAAGTCTATCGACAACAAAGGTGGACAATAATAGACAAAAGTGTGTTGGCCATCTTTGAAAAGGTGTAAGAATGAATAAAAAGTTAGCAAGGGAGGAGAAACGATCTCCTGCCTTAGATGGCGGTCTATGGTAGTACATGGAAAAGTATATATCTATGCCCATTGCAGATATCTGCATATTACAGAGTGACACTTGGGAGAGAGAGAATGTGATTAGGAGTTGTATCTGATCACCTGGTCCCAGGGGATTTAGCTGTTTAAACCTCTTTTATAAGTGTCTAATGAAAAATCCAATAGACCTCTCTCCGTTTTCTAATCTCTGTACTGAGACTCCCTATGTTAGTGTGGATTTTTTCCAAAATGAGCCATTGTATGTCATTCGTAGTATGTTGTGCCTCAATGTAATGTTTAACTAAAGGTGCACTGCACTTCTTGGTGCGAATGGCTGACCGATGTTCTGCTAATCTCGTCGCCATGGTGCGCGAGGTTTCCCCTACGTATCCTTGGTGACATGGGCACAGTAGTAAATATACAATGTTGCTGGTATTACAATTTGTAAGATTTCTCCAAGATATATTGATACCATTGATGGTGTAGGTAGTGGTTTTATTAGCAAATTGGCACACTGTGCATGACATACATTTGTAATTTCCTATGAGAGGTGAGTTACCTGCTATGGTGGTCTGAATGGCAGGTTTCCGTGGAATCATACGCGATCTCACCACTAGATCTTTGAGGTTTTTATTTCTTCTGTGAGCAAATAGAGGTTTAGGTATAAGGTTCTCCTTCTCTCTCTCTGCGTTGAGGATGTGCCAGTGGGAGTTGATAATATGACGTATTTTTTCGTTCATGGTGGAATGTCGGGTGACAAACACCAATTTTGAGAGCTGGTTGCGGTCACGGTTATCCAGCAGATGTTGTCTGTCATAATAGCGTGCTTTTTTTTATAAGAGTCACGTACTAGCCGTTTCAAATATTCTCTGGCTATGAATCTGGCTTTCATCTCCAGAGCTCGTAGGTCAAAATCAGTTAAGTTCGTGAAATTCCTGCGCAAGCGCAGGAATTGACCAGACGGAATGCTTTTTTTCTGGGGATGGTAGCTCTCGAAGTGTAGGAGAGTGTTTCTAGATGTAGGTTTGACATACAGATCGACCTCAAGATATTGTTGGTTGTATCTGACACTGATGTCTAAGAATTCTACACAGTCATTACTGGTGCATTCAGTAAAATGCAAGTTGCATTCAGTAAAATGCAAGTTGCTATCACAAAGGTTCAGCCACAACATGAATTCAGATAACTCCTCTTGGTGACCTATCCAGATGAAGAAAATGTTGTCTATATACCTAGAACAGTTGTTAATAGACTCACTGAAGGGAGCGATTTCATTGTAGATATACTTAGATTCGAATTGGACCATGTAGATATTTGCCACTGTGGGGGCACAGGATGCCCCCATACTGACTCCCTTGGTTTGTTTGTAAAGTGAGCCATGAAATTCGAAAGTATTCTCTTGTAAGATAATACGTAAGCAATCTACAATGAATGTCCTCGAACAGTCGATCTGATGCTCTTGTATGAACCACATGACTGCCTCTAAAGCTTCTTCTTGAGGGATGTTACTGTAAAGGGCCTCTATGTCCATAGTGACCATGGTGTCTCTTGTGGAATTGAAAGGCAGATGTTCTACTTTATTGATAATATCCAGCGTATCTTGGACATAGGACCGAATCTTGGAGACATGTGGTCTAAGTGTGGAATCTACATATTTAGACAGGGGTTCCGTAATAGACCCTATGGTAGTTACTATGGGTCTGTACGGTGTATTAGTACTGTTCTTGTGGATTTTCGGGACCCCATAAATGGCAGGCATTTTGGATTTGGCCACATTCAGGAATTCCCATTCCCAGACTGGAGACCAAACAAGTCTGCCTTCTGCTGCTACATACACATGGTCTGGAACAGCACCCCCTTGACATCAGAACTGGTCTAAGAATCCCATAGTTTAAGATGAAGCTCAAGATATATCTTGTTACTTAACATTACTCCCAACACATTGGAAATTACCTTTTGCTTATATCCTGAAATACAATTGTATTGCTCATGGGCTCTCGCTCATGTTGAGTACTCCATTAGTTCCCAGCTAGCTTCAAGCTATACAGGTATCGGTGTGTGCACACACATACCAACAACAGTGGTCACTTTACATATAGTGCACAAACGTTTGTGCACTGCGGTAATAGGTGTATGGGTCACTTTTGACTGTGTTTTGCACATTTGACTATGCTAAGTGACACCAGCATCTTTTGAACATCAAAACATATTAGACATTGATTTTAAAACAACATCACACTATGTAAAAACACAATCCACTGGTAAACTAATTGGAATTTTCATAGCTAACTAAGTTCGTTTTATTGGTTTAGCAAAAAAAAATAGTAGCAGTTAGTGACCTTTTGGTGTGAAATCTATAAAAAGTGCTGCACTTTGGCATAACAATCGGAAAACTCCAAATTGCAAAAGAAGCCGTCTTTCAATCTTAGTAAAACAGAGGAGTGACGAGGACAAGGACAACGTGTTCTGGTTCTCAAAGTATATAGACAATTATGATGACATAATAAGAACATTTATTTTAGTTGATGTTCAAATGACTATCGTTTTTTCCAAATATTTAAAGTTCATTTGACGATGTCCTTCTATTTTCCATGATCAGATTTCTCTCTCTCGCTTTAGTGCAGATTTTAGTATTCTAAGTAATTCTGAGTATCTACCCAAACAGTAAAAACATTTATATGTGTTACAGGATCCATGTCTCTAAAGTACCGAGCAAAATGGAACAACAATTGTCAAATTTGGTTATCGGCTTTCTTTTGATACGGAAACATCATAGATTATATTTAGCTCAAATTCCACGTTTTATTTGAGTCAGAGAAAGACTGGCCACATTACATAAGTGGATATGTTCAGACGGGAAACAGCCATTACAAAGCGGCTGCTTCTCCACATACCATTACATCGCAAGCGTTACAACGCATATGATGTAACAACGCATAGTCATTACTATGCATTTTTTTACATCGCATGTGCTTTTACAACGCATGCCTTTACAACGACTTTCGTTGAAAAGGCATGTGTGGTAAAAGCACATGCGGTGTAAAAAAATGTAGGCGATCCACCTTGTTCTGAGGAAACAGAGGCTCTTCCGTTTCCTCACAAGGATGTGCACACCCCTCAGTCCCGACGTGCAGCAGGAACCAGGAGGAGAGATGAACCACGAGGAGAGAGAGGTAAGGGGGATTGGGCCTGGGATGGGCGTTACTTTTTTAGTGTAAAAGGGGGGTCAGGGTGGGGTGTGTGTGTAGTGCAGGGTACTGTTTTAGGGTAGGGTTGGGGGGGTCGTGCAGGGTAGTTTTTTAGTGTAGGGAGAGGAATGGAGGTCGGGGGAAGGGCGTGCAGGGGGTAGTGTTTTAGGGTTTAGGGTAGTGTCAGTGGGGTCGTGCAGGGTGGTGTTTTAGTGTAAGGTGAGGACTGGGGGTCGGGGGAGGGTCGTGCAGGGGGTAGTGTTTTAGGGTTTGGGGTAGTGTCGGTGGGGTCGTGCAGGGTAGTGTTTTAGTCTAGGGAGATGACTGGGGGTCGGGTGAGGGTCGTGCAGTGGGTAGTGTTTTAGGGTTTGGGGTAGTGTCGGGGGTCGTGCAGCATAGTGTGTTAGTGTAGGTATAGGACTGGGGATCGGGGGAGGGTCGTGCAGGGGGTAGTGTTTTAGGGTTCAGGGTAGTGTTGGTGGGGTCATGCAGGGTAGTGTTTTAGTGTAGGGAGAGGACTGGGGGTCGGAGGAGGGTTGTGCAGGGGGTAGTGTTTTAGGGCTTAGGGTAGTGTTGGGGGGGTCATGCAGGGTAGTGTTTTAGTGTAGGGAGAGGATTGGGGGTCAGGGAGGGTCGTGCAGGGGGTAGTGTTTTAGGGTTTAGGGTAGTGTTGGGGGGTCGTGCAGGGTAGTGTTTTAGTGTAGGGAGAGGACTGGGGTCGGGGGAGGGTCGTGCAGGGGGTAGTGTTTTAGGGTTTAGGGTAGTGTTGGGGTGTCGTGCCGGGTAGTGTGTTAGTGTAGGGAGAGGACTGGGGGTCGGGGAGGGTCGTGCAAGGATACTAAATTAGGGTTTAGGGTAGGGCAGGATAGTGTAACTTACCTTAGATACTTTTGCCAAGAGTATACCTTTACCACGCATGCTTTTGCGTTGTAATGGCATGCATGGTAAAGGCATATTCGTGGTAAAAGTTTGCGATGTAATGGTAGGTCGCTGTAAATGACAACGTGTAGTAATACCTGCGTTGTAATGACACACGTGGTATTAGTACGCGTTGTAATGTGTCATATTCGTCCAGACACATGCCCTCACCACTTGCATCACAGTGTATAGCGCCAACAACTGCAATATGCATTGACAATGCAAAAAAGGTTTTGCGATCTGGGGTCACATGTACGACCAATTTTAGTGGTCGAGAACGGAGAATCCGTCCGTTAGCGACTGCCAAAATGGCTTTTAGCATCTCCCAACCCTATTTTGCGAGTCGGTAACCTATTTCTGACTCGCAAAATAGGGTTTGCAAGTCGGTATGAGAAAGGGGCATGCTGAGGCCGTCCCTTCCTAATAGTGAGACTAAGGGGCATGTGCAAATGTTTTGCGACCAGAATGCAGTCGCAAAACATTCATATATTTCCGACTCCGTGAAGGAGGTAGTAACCCATTCGCAAATGGGATGGGGTCCCCAAGGGACTCCTTCCCCTTTGTGAATGTGGGCACCAACAATTTTTTAGAGCAGGCAGTGGTCCCACTGACCACTGCCTACTCTTAAAAAATTAAAAGGTGGTGCGTGGCCAAGTAAGATGGCTGAGCGGACGTGAATCGCTTCAGCTCCGGACCCCAACGACTGTCTCATGGCCCTTTTCAGCATGATATGAGCTCTACCATATACCCTGCTCACCTGCTCTGTCCAGAGAATCGCCAGGAAGCTGAGGAGCGCGGAAACGGCATTGCGCTGCAGAGTGATTGCTCCCGTTCCCGCTGCGACGGAGCCCCGCGGCCACACCTAAAATGGCGCAGTGGCGCGAACCGGAGGGCTTTCAAGCTTCTCAATCGTAACGAAGGCGGTGAATTTTGATTCACTGGGGAGTGCGCTGCGCTCCCCCGACACTGCGACTTAGAGGACAAACTCCGGTGCCCCTTACGGCGTCCCGCGATCCTGCTGGCTGGGTGGATGTGGCAGAGACCGAAATGGCGGCCGTACCGTGCACCGGTATATCTGCAACATAATAGCCTCCTGGATGCGGCATTGTGGATCGGCGGATGAGCAGCATACCCGGCTTCTGTCACGAAGGTCAGTTTCTCCCCTTTTGACTCGTGAGCGAGAGGCCTGGTAGAGGCTGCCTTACGAGACTGATGCCTGACCCTAAGATGGCGGCGAGGTAGCGGGACCCACCGTAATGCGCCTCTTGTCTTGAGCAGGGTCCGGGTAGCACACCTTACCCATAGAATAGATGACCCCTCTGGATGGAGTGATTATTTCCTTTTTGGATCACCGGGGGGCTGCTGTCTCTCCTCCAGGGCCTGCCTCGCTCTGCCTGACCCTAATATGGCGCCCTGATCACAACATAGCAGCTTGCCATCTTCTTGCGGGGCGCCCACAGGCTTGTGACTCGCTCTTTGCCGACTGGAGTTGGGAGCTGATCTGAACCTGCATCGCATATTGACTGGAGCTGGGGCCCGACCTGAACCTGCGCTGTTGGATCACTGGCCGTGCTGGGCCCTGCCCTTATGCCTCCAAAGAAAACTGCGAACAAGGTCTCTCGCTATTTTACAGCATCCGAAAAGGCGCCTCCTCCAGTAGAAACTGTCCGACTGCAGAACATGTCCCTCACGAGAGAGGATCTGGTGGCTACCCTACGAGACTTCAAGGCAGAATTATGCCAAGAAATCAAACAGGACTTACGGTCCTACATGGACCAACTGAAAGCCGACCTCACGGAACTGATGTCGGCGCTATGCCATGATGTAGATTCTATTGGAACCAGGGTGCTCGAGGTGGAGGAGCAGGCCCAGGGCCTTGCGACCCATGTCGCCAGAGTGCAGGACTCCCACCAATCCTTCCAGGCCCAGCTTCGGCAGCTCACATTGAAAGCGGAGGATCTGGAAAACAGGACCCGGCGGGAGAACATACGGATTCGGGACTTGGAGGAGGGGGCAGAGGGACCTGACCTGGAGGCGTTTGTGACGGGCCTCTTCGCTGAACTCATGGCACCTCAACAACTGAAGCTTAAAATAGACCGGGTTCACCGCGTGGGGACCCTGCAGTCCGGAGAACGTAGACGGCCCCGCGACGTCTTGGTCAAACTTCACTCTTTCACCACAATGGAGGCTATACTGACCGCAGCCAGGAAACAGAAAGAAGTGTCCTTCCAGGGTTTCAAGTGCTCCCTCTATCAGGACCTGGCTCCCTCCACCTTGGCCCGACGTCAGATGCTCCTTCCAGTCACCTTCAAGCTACGGGATCGAGGATGTCCGCTATCGCTGGACCTTCCCCTTTGGCCTTTCGTTCGAGTATCACAACAAGTCACACCTGGTAACAGAGCTCTCCGATGGTCTACGCATCCTGGGCCTCCCACTCCCTGACGAAACCACCACATCAGCTCCTTCTGCGGAGGCGGGCTTGCCCAGGAGGGGCACTAGGCCCTGGCATACCATCACGAAAGCTCGAATATCCCCGAACAGTACTTCTACGGAGAGGGGGCCTCCGTGACAGTCATGATCTTCAATATTACTGACTTTTTCGCTGTCTCCGGAGGGGCTTCTGCGCGGCGGAGGCGAGAGCCCATTACACAGGGTTGGTGTTCCTGGCTCTCCTGACACTGCATTTGATTGCAATGGACACTGAGGTTTTTATTTTACTTCTTATGGTTCTGCTCTCTAGACATTCTCGATAGGCAGTCGGGGGGTTCGGGCCTTGTTCATAATACCCACCATTCTTCTTATTTTTTGGAAGAATTTTGAGCCTCAGACCCGTTGGTCTTTTGGCTCCCACTTTGGGATGATGTTGGGGTTTTTCTTTGTTGGTTGGGGGGGGTCCCGGTGGTGTACCAAGGGATTTAAGATTTGTTTTTTTATTTTTCCTGGACTTCAACAGTGCTGCCTAAGGAGTAGATTTGTTCCCTATGTTTGCGGGCAGGACCGGTTCTGCTCTGCTGACGACAGCTGTATCAACACACTTGGGAGAGGACAGGTCCACATGGGGAGGGAGCGGGGTCTACCGAGGTGATGGTATCGGTTGCATCTTGGAACGTTAAAGGATTGAATTCCCCCCAGAAGCGCCAGAAAATATGGAAATATCTCATGGATTGTCACTTTGATGTAGTGGCCCTTCAAGAGACTCATCTTAAAAAATCTGAAGATACTCGGCTCAGGCATAAAGCATACCCCTTAATATACAAATCTTCAGCCAGCACCAAACACAATGGAATGGATCTACTTTTTCATAGCACGACTAAATTTCAACCCGAGGCCACTAAATCCGACAGGGAAGGGAGATTCATAATGGTTAAGGGGAGGCTGAGGGGCACACTTTGCACCTTCGTCTCTCTTTACGCCCCCAACTCGGGGCAATCCACATTCCTTTCTAAAGCGCTTGATTTGCTGGGCGGATTTGCGGAAGGGCCAGTAATACTCCTGGGTGACTTTAATCTGACTTGGCACGGAACAGCAGACAGCTCCCACTCCAACCGGATGCCTACCGGTACCTTCTCTAAAGGGCTCAAACAGAAACTGCAGACACTTGGCCTATGCGACGCCTGGCGAACCCTACACCCCACCACCAAAGACTACACATACTATTCCCATGTTCACCAGACATACTCCAGGATTGACTACATATTCATTAGCCAAGCACTGAGGGGGCCACTACAGGCAGCACAAATCTTACCAATCTCAATCTCTGACCATAGCCTAATCACTATCGGCCTGGCCTGGAGTGGTCCTAAGTCTGGTAGGTCCAGGTGGTATTTCCCGACGGCGCTCACATGGGACAAAGTCATGCGGGAGGAACTAAGGGTTGCCATCTCTGAATTTTTCACTCTCAACAATCCGCAGGACACCTCCCCGCAGAATAATTGGGATGCCTTCAAGGCTGTATTGCGGGGTAAATGCATTCAACTCAACGCAACACTAAACAAGCAAAGGGCGAAGGAACGCACCGCTCTCGAACAAGAGCTAGAGATGGTTGAGCAGGCACATAAAGTCACACCCACACGCGCATTGCAGCGACAACTCACCGCAATCAGGGGGAAATTACGCTCCATCTACACCAACTGCGCGGAGTACACCCTTTAGAAGTTGCGACAGACTTCCTTTGCCCAGGGAGACAAGGTGGGTCGTCATTTGGCAAGACAGCTTAGGGTACAGAGGGAGCGTGAATTTATTGGGGGCATAATAGATCAACAGGGCCACCTCACCCATGATGACCTCACGAAAGCTAATGTTTTTGGCGATTTTTTGGGGAAGCTCTACCGCGGCACCACCCCGACGTGATTCTGCAACAGAACTATCTTGAGTCCGTGACGCTCCCTCAGGTCCCTCCTGCCACTGCCACTTCTTTAGATCTCCCTATCACTCCGGAGGAGGTGAGGAAAGCTATTGCAGGACTCAAGCTGCACAAGGCCCCAGGTCCTGACGGCCTCACGGCGCAATTTTTTAAATGCTATGCGCCCGAACTCATCCCTCACCTCGCCACCCTGTTTCAGGCCATAGCAAAAGATGCTCGGGTATCTGTCTCCTTGGCCGAGGCGGTGATATCGGTGCTTCCCAAGCCCGGAAAGGACCTCCAACTCTGCGGCTCATATAGACCCATAGCCCTCCTCAATCTGGATGCGAAGCTCTACTCTGCCATCCTAGCGGCTCGATTAGAAAATTTGATGCCAGATCTGGTCCACCCGGACCAGTCTGGCTTTATAAAAGGACGACAAACGCACGATAATATCAGGCGCACCCTCCATTCAATCTTCTAAATTCTGCGTCCCGGCCATCCTGGTGGGCCTAGACGCGGAAAAGGCCTTCGACAGGGTGGACTGGTCCTTTCTTTTTTTAACAATGCGGAAGTTCGGTTTTGGAGAGGCCTTTCTCAACATGGTCAGGGCCAATTATCATCTCCCAAACTCGTGGGTTATGGTCAATGGCTACCCTTCCCTTTGCTCTGAGCAGGGGCACCCGGCAGGGATGCCCCCTCTCACCCCTTTTATTCGCTCTCAGTATCGAGCCTCTTGCGGCAAGGTTCCGGTCCAATGACGAGATTCGCGGCATCCCTTTCAGCGGGATAGTTCACAAGGCGTCACTCTTTGCAGATGACATTTTGCTCACGCTCACGGATCCCGTCTCCTCGCTCCGAGCTGTTCAGGGAGAGTTGCAGCGCTTTGAACGGGTGGCGGGTTTCAAGGTAAATCTATCTAAATCATCTATACTTAATCTTACACTCCCCACCGCTGAGGCGAATGGATTGAGGGCTCAGACATCTCTACAATGGGCCAAACACTCGCTACTTTACTTGGGGGTCCACCTTACCGCTCGTCTTGGGGATCTCTACAAGGCCAACTATCCGGCGCTGGTGGCACAACTACAACAAGACTTTAAAAGATGGACCCCACTTTACATCTCCTGGCTAGGGCGAATCAATGCTATTAAGATGTCGATCTTGCCCAAATTTTTATATTTATTTCAGGCCCTGCCATAGATCTTGACCGGGGTCTATTGCCGCACCTGCGTTCCTTAATTACCAAATTCATTTGGCAGGGGGGGAGAGCTTGCCTTCCTTTTCACGTGCTGCGTCAACCGAGGAGCAAAGGGGGCTTAGCTCTACCGGACCTCGCACTCTATTACCAGGCCGCACAACTGAGAGTGGTGACGGAGTGGGCCGTGCGAGAATCCGATAAACATTGGTTACATATGGATCGCTCGGTGGTGGGAAGATCTATTTGGGACGTCCTATGGAAGCCCAAGAGGGACCGACCCGCAAACGCCTATATTAGCCCCCCTACACGCACCACCTTGACAATCTGGGATCAGGTTACTGGGAGGGAGGGCTGGACCTCGTTCCCCTCCCCTTACACTCCAATCCATTTTAACCCGGCCTTCCCACCGGCTCTACGCGAGGGACCCTTCGATTGCTGGAAGGAGGGAGGTTGTCTAATACTCTCGGATTTGTTTCACAATTATGATATTCTCACATTTGAACACTGCAAAAGAGAATTTTTAATTCCTCACAGCGAACACTTTCACTACCTCCAGCTTAAACACTGGGCGACACTTCCCCACGTTAGAGAGGCGGCCACTAGAACACTCACAGACATGGAGCGATTGGTCGTACACAAAGCAGGCACCTCGAGGGGTGTCATCTCCTCCCTTTATGATATGCTACTGGCCTCCCTGCACTCCCCTCGAGCACGCTACATGTCCTTTTGGGAGCGGGTCTTGGGCAGAGATGTCACTGCAGAGGAATGGAAACATGTTTGGGGCGACATCATTAAACATAACAAATCAGTGGCCCTACGGGAAGCCCACTATAAGACGCTACTGGACTGGTATCTATACCCTACTAAACTGCGACGCATCTTCCCTGATACATCTGATCTTTGCTGGTGGGGATGCGGCCTCCAGGGGGATTTTCGCCACATTTGGTGGGACTGCCCGGGTATCCGACCCTTTTGGGAAGAAATCCTCTCCCACCTCAAAGACATGCTGGGCTACCCTATTCTAACCCTGGGCGTAGTTCGCGAAGTAGCGCTACGCGAAGCTACGCGAAGCGCACTTCGCACTATGCGAGCTACGCGTAGCACTACGCGAACTGCGTAGTGCGCTGTTTGCGATGATTGCACAGTGCCGGATGCTTGTCCGCACTGTGCAATCATTGAAAACGGCATCTTGCACAGTGCGAGCTGTCTTTTACTGCAGCTCGAGTAGATTTTTACTCGAGCGGCAGCTTTCTCAACGCGGACTGGTAGTTTCTCATCGCGAGCGGTCGCGAGCATACGCGACCACTCGCAATGAGAAACCTGACCTCCCCGCGTTGAGAATCTCGCCGGGAGGTTTATTTTCCACGCTCACGATCGGCAACTTGATGTTGCTGATCGCGAACGAGGAAAAGTCTCGCCGGGATGTCATTTTGCTTGCTCGCGGTCACCAACTTGACGTTGAGGACCGCGAGCAAGCAAAAAATGACCGCTGCACTACGCTACGCTACGCTACGCGTGTTTGCACTGTGCTACGTGCAATTCGCGTAGTGCGAAGTAGCGCAAACTTCGCAAACTACGCGAGCGTAGCGTAGTGCTTTGCCCAGGGTTACCCTATTCCCACTAGCATAGAGGGGGTTCTGCTAGGCATCAGAGACCCGGCCTTGGAGCACCAAACAAAAGCTGACAAGGCGATCATGTGGGCCTGCCTGGGGGCGGCGAAACTCACTATAGCGGCTGCATGGAAAAAAAGGGACGCACCGGCAACATCATTGTGGCACTCCCGCTTATGGAGGATTCTCTCAATGGAACGTCTGGCTGACATTTTTAGGGACAACTACAAGGCTTTCGAGCACCGGTGGGGCCCACTAGTCACATATCTATCCCAAGGCCTTCCCTCCGCGGTATGTCCATCCTTCATAAGGGCTATGCACCTCTTCCAGATCTGAATCACATAAGGCCGGCATGTGTCGGGGTATGCCCTGGCTGTTTGTCTAGAGGGAACGTTGTTTTGTTTATTTCCCAGTGCTTCAGCACCTTTGCTTAATCCTGTTTCATTGCACACCATCATCACCACCGGGATGGGGGGAAGGGGAGGGATTCTGGGGGGGAGTTGTGTTGAGGTTAGGTTCTTGTTTGAAGACCTTCCTCAGGGGTTCTTGATATTTCAAATTAGCATCTCTGACTTTGAAGAGGGGGGTGATGCGGCCCTAGGGTGAGACTCCCATAGCGGACTGTTTTGCAACCCGGGGGCCTGCGCGCCCTACTGTACTCATGATTTCACTGTAATTCTTTGGTATCGATGCTTAATAAAAAGAATTTTGACAAAAAAAATAAATTAAAAGGTTACTTTTCATTTTTATTTTTGACATGCATCCAGTTTTTCTTTAAGGAAAATGGGCTGCATTTCAATAAAAAAAAATGCTTTATTTAAAAAGCAATCACAGACATGGTGGTGTGCTGACCCCAGCAGGCCACCATCCCTATGATTACAAGTCATTCGCAATGATGTCATAAATTGCAACCTACCTCATGAATATTGATGAGGTAGGTCATTTGCGACCCCATTGGGAATCACTAAATATGTCTGAGACATCTCAGTTCATTGCATTTTGCGTATCAGAAGTTCCATGACGCACACAAAGAGGCACAACAATACTGGGCTGATCCTGCTGTTATCTCATTAATGACACTTGAAGGCTGTGAGAACGGCAATATCGTGAATAATTATGATGGGCAATATGATTTGATCTTGAAGGAACACACCTTGAGTAATTGCCATTCAGATTTACACTAACATCTAGTGGATTCCAAACTGTCTGACCTTAGACAGCTTGGTAAGGCAACTGATGTATGGGTTCATACTATCATGCCTTAAAAGTCCTGTGGGTGATCTCAAGAAAGGTTGTTCAGGCCCTCTGCAAGGGAAAGAGGGGAGCAACAGAAATAAGAAGAAAGAGTTCAAAAATGGGCCTCAAAAGTATAACTAAGAGGGGAAGTCCTATAACTTTCCTAAACCTAAGTGGGGTGGGTACAAGTGGAAGACCTATTGACGTCTCCAAGGCTGGAGTATGCCTTGATTGCCACAAGCTCAGATACAAGAAGGAAAACTCTGTTACAAAAAAATCCCCCTACCGGTGGCAAATCCAAGCGGTTACAAGTGTGAGAATTTGGGTCAAGGTAGGCCCAAATTAAATCAGGGTTTACAATGAAGACACTTTAGTTTCCATTGGTCGGCTGAAGCTGAAGCTCTGGCAGTCTTACTTCTTGCTAGCAGGCAATGGCCTATCATCAACTGAATTCATATTGAGACTTCAAGGTACACTGGGCCACTATTACTATAGTGGCTACCAGGTTAATACCCCCAAAACAGGTCATCCCAGATACTTTCAATAAGACATCCTTCCCTGCCAATGAGGTGACATTTCTTCCCATGGAAATGATCCCCTTTTTTAAAATTAGATTTTTATTGAATAACTTGAACATAATTCACCGCATCCAGATGATATCAAGCACAGATACACTACACCAGTAAGTAAGCCAGCGTAGTTCAATAAAATGTACTTCAGTAACAAACTGGTGTAAATATCCAGTCATTCAGGTGAACCTATAGTCCAAGGTGGGAGGCAGTTCCTCATCGTATTTCTGTAACTCTGCTTTTTCCTTGTCTCCTATCTATCTATCTGTTCCCATTTAGCACTCTTTCTTTCTTTGTCTTACTTCCTTTGCTCCTATCCACTCTCACCTGAATCTTTCCCCTTGCCCGCTACACCGCCTAGCCCCCTGTCCTTTTGTGCCCTTTGACTAAGCACTCCTTCTCCCCTTGTTGGGGAAAGATCCAATATTTATACTCTGGAGTCTCAGCGAACCTGCTGAGAGAGTCCACAGCGCCTAGGGAGCCACTCACAGTTGAGGTATGGTATGACACCCCTTGCCAAAGCACTCCCTCTCCCCTTTTTGGGGAAGGATCCAGTATGTAGGCCTTGGAGTCTCAGAGACCCCTCTGAGAGAGTCCACTGCGTATAGGGAGCCTCTCGCAACAGAGATGGGGAAATGATACCACTTCCCTGGGATCACAGCTTACTGGACTTTGGACGCAGCTCTGACTCGTCTACCGGTTTGTGTCCCCGTCACCCTCCCCCTCCTCTTTCCATGCTGTGTCTCTCACCCTCCCCTCCTCTTTCCCTCCTCCATTCTCTGTCTACTTCCCTGCTCTTCCCCCTCCCCTGAATCTCTCCCCTTGCCAGCTTTTTCCCTTACGGATATGTCCTTTTTGTTTGTCTCGACCTTACTTGTCACTATGTTGCCAGGCTATAATAACTGTGTAACCTTTGTAACGATGTAACCTGCAATTATGGTCTGATACTCATGTAAAGCGCTCTGATACCTTCGGGTCTAGCCAGCGCTATATAAAACCTTTAAAATAAATAAAATAAAATAAAAATAAAATAAGTAGGAGCAAAAAAGGTCCCAAATGTCTTTAGGTGGGCAGTAGGGTGTGCTTCTGCCACAACCTGTTCAACCATGTCACAGTAATAAGTCCAAGGTCAAAGAGCAGGGGGATACCAGTAAAACCCAAAGAATCTACCAAGAAGGTGGTGTCCTGTAAAGCTAGGCTAGGTAGTCAAAACCAGGGGTAACCAGGAGATTGAAAACCACTCAGCATTACAGGGCATTCCTCTTGAATGTAGCCCATGATATCCCCTTGGCTGGGCATTTGGGGCAAACCATAACCAGGGACAGGTTGAACATTCAGATATTCTGTCCTGAAATGTCTGAGAAGGTGAATGAGTTGTCTCTTTTCTGCAACACTTCAAGTCAGTGGCAAGACAGGAGTCCTACCTACAGCTCCCTCAATCCCACTTCCTGTGGTGGGGATGTCTTTTGAGAGTATGGGAATTTCCATTGTCGGGCACTCTAGGCCCTAAAACCACCTGCGTTAACAGGTTAATCTTGGTGGTAGATGTGCTATCCTGAGGCCATATCTTTGAGGACTCTGACTGAACCTGTGGCGACCAAGGCCCTGCTTGATATCTCTACCATAGTAGGGTTCCCCAAAGAGGTAAACTCAGATAGGGGGGCAAATGTAATTTGTGCATATTTGAAGGCTATGCGGGATGAGTGTGGAGTGACTTACAAGTTCACCATTGCTTGCCACCCTCAAACCAATGGGCTTGTAGAGAGATTCAACATGACCCTGTAAGGCATGATCATGGGGTTAACTGAGATACACCAAAGGTAGTGGGACCATGCCTTTATTTGCCTACAGGGAGGTACCAGGAGAAAGGGGTAGACAGGAAAGTAGGGAGAAAGGGAACACCGTCGGGGGTCCTTTAAATCTACTTCGAGAAGAGTGGGAGAAACATTTCAAGGAACCCAAGCAGGACACAGTAGACTGTGTGCGGGGCCTAAGATCCTGAATAGCTGAGTACATGAAAAAGGGTAACAAACACTTGGAGACCAGCCAGGAGCAAATCAAGCACTGTTATGACCTGATGACATGTTGGTGAAATACCAGTCTGGTTGAAAATTATGGGTAGTGGAACCAAATGCCCCCACAGCCCTCCAGAGAAAGTGTACTGGACCCTGCACAATGTTGGACTCATCTATGTTTTGGACCTCAGACACATGAAGGAGTAATCTACGTCACCCCCTCAATCCCCACTTTGACAGGACAGTGGGGACCTGACCATGTGGATGGTGGCTGATAGTAGAGAGGTGGAAAGTGGATCTTTCCAAGATCTAGTGTCCCACAATGGAAAAGATGGTTCAGTGGAGGGGGTAGTGCTCTCCCCTACACTGACATAGCAGCAGCAGAAAGACTGTCACCAGTTGTTGGGTCATTTTACTAGAGTTTTCTACACATTTAGTGGTGTGTACTGTCAATAACATTGACACTGGAGACAGCCCAAAAAAATGTACAGGTTGTCAGACGAGTAAGGTCCAGAATCAAGGAGGAAGTGTTCAAGATGTTGTCCCTAGGGGTTATTGAACTCTCTAGTAGTCCCTGGGCCAGCCCAGTTGTGCTGGTTTCCAAGTCTACACTGAGAAGGGGGACCCCAGAGCTGAGTAGCTGTGGACTATCAGAGTCGGATTGCTGTTTCCAAGACTGATTCCCACCCCATTCCCCAATCTGGTGGGCTCATTGACCAGTTAGGGGATGCCAAATACCTTAGCACTTTCATTCTAATCTCTGGGTACTGGCAAATTAGCCTAACTGAGGGAGCCAAAGTGAGATAAGCATTTGTAGTGCCAGTGGCACTCCTATATATTGGGACCATGTGATGACCTTTGACTACAATTGTTTTAATTGAATTTACGTGTTTTAATTCACTCTGCCTTGTGATTTCATGTTCTGTCTCCTTGTAGATTCAGAGTGGGTGTGTTTGCTTTTTACAGCGTTGCCAGGAACAGAACGTGTGGGATTTGCATTTGAAAGCAAGAGAGAGAGAAAGGTGTGGAATGTACTTCTCTGTCTCGGAGTGTAGTGTTATAGGCAGTGGTGCCCAAATGCACATTATGTTGTACATTGGGAAATGAAGTGTGTGATGCTATAGGCAGTGGTGCACAAATGTGCATTATGTTGTGCATTGGGAAGTTTTATGAAGTTTTTACTATTGGCTTTGACATGCCCTCATGCCATCTTGAATTCTGACTCTGTCTAGCTTGAGCTTTGCAGACACAAGCAGCCCCCAGGTTGCTCACTTTATTTAGGTTATTCACATTCAAGATTGTTTTCTGTACTTTTGAAGATGTTTCCTACTTTCTCAAGCTTCATTAAGATAAGGGGCTGGAACTTGTGGGAGTGCAGAAGGATACGTATGAACTCCTTTGCCTTTGGAATGCTTGTGGGAGATTGGCCAACTCCAGTAAGTGTCCTTGGCGCACAGGAGATCTTCTCGGAAACTTCTAGTGCATTGAGATTATAAAACTGGGGTCTGTTGACTTGGAATGCGGGATTTTGGACCTGAAGTATGGACGTGTCTTATTCAGTGTGGCAGTTCCCGGCTTGCTAAGTCTCCTGACCCCGGCTGTGAATCCCCAGTTTGGCATGGGCTAAGATGAAGTTATTGCAGCTGTGATATATTTTTTTCTGTGTGTGTGTCTGTGTGCACATTCAAGTCTCCAGTGGTCATAATCATCTGATATATTCTGTGATTATATCTTTATATCTTTTCATGCTTTTCCTTTGACAGGGTTTATTCCTTGTGTGTGATTACTTGCATTTAACAGTGCCTATTTCTTTCTGTGGACGTCCAGTATTAGTACCATTATTATCTGCTTTGTTTTATCCCATGCATTTAACAGTTGCATTTGCTTACTTGTAAGCGTGTTATCCTGAAAACTGTCTTTTAATGTGCCTCATTTTATGAGAGTGAAACCCCTTTCCAGGTGTTTTCTTGCTTTTCCGTGTGTGTGCCTCCTTGTGGGAGTGCTGTATTTCTATTATTTTGGAGTGTGAAGCAGGACAGCATTCTACACTCCGGAGGGCCACTTCCTATTCACGGTAATGCCATCTGGGTTCAAGAATTCCTTAGCCACCTTTCAGAGATTATTCAACTGAATATTGTCTGGGCTGGAGACTGTTTACCCAGCATATCTAGGCGATAATGCTATCTGCAGCTTCACCTGGCAGGAACACTTGACTCACCTCTGGGAAGTACTTCAGGCCCTGCAACAGGCAGGAGTGACTATCATGACTAGAAGGTGTCCGATATGGCAGGAATCTGTAATGTACCTGGGGCAACAAACTGGCAGAGGACATGTACAACCTCTACAGCCCAAGATCCAGACTATAATGGCTATGTAACCTCCCAAAACCTAGACTCAGGTCAGAGCATTCCTAGGTCTAAAATGGTACTAGAGGAGGTTGTTGTGAAAGCGTCCCCTCAGGGGAGACGTCCCCTCAGTGCACAGAAATATCTCCAGAATAGTGGAGTGATTCCATTCAAAACGCTTTAAAATATGTGGGTTGCATCAATAGAATTTATTTTTCTTTCATAAATTCTTTCTTAGTTTGTTGTAAGCAAACTTCATATTAATTCCAAAGAGAACAAATGTATTTTTTGGATAACAAAATTATTTGGGTCCCAATTTGTCAGTCTCAATGCATTTCGGGCTCTGGGACCCTGGCAATTTTTTGCCATCAACCGAAAGATACTGAACATCCCCCTGATGAAGGACCCCTTGAGCCCGAAATGCATTGGGACTAACAAATTGGGACCCAATAATATGAAGTTTGCTTACAACAAACCAAGAAAGAATTTATGAAAGAAAAATAAATTCACACAAATTCTGACAGAGCTGATTTCCAAGAAGCAGCTCAGGAAAGTCATATGGGCTGAGGAGTGTTAGAAGGGATTTGACATCCTGAAAAAGGCAGGGAGTTTTTGGTCCAAACAGATGCTTCAGGACATGGTATTGTGGCAGTATTAACACGTCTGAATGATAAAGGTCAGGATCAATTCATCATCTTTATCAGCAGGCGGGTACACCCTAGATGACCGCGTTGGAGTGCCATTGTGAGAGAAGCCTTTGCTGTTGTCTTATCACTGAAGAACTGCGAACCTACATGCTTGGGGGCCCACTTCTGTGTACAGACCAACCTCAAACATCTTTGGTGGCTCATGTAGATGACATGGGAGAATACAAAACTGTTGAGTTGATCCATTTCCCCACAGGGCATAGGGCTTTACCAGTTTAAACTTCCAGGAGGTGAGTATGGATTGGTTCTCCAGCTAACCCTCAAATAAATGTAGAAAAGGAAATCTGAGCTTGGCCATAATCTGGGTACTGTGACAAACCTCTGTTCTGCACTGCTGAAGGCCACCCAAAGAGAGACACCACGGATGGAGGACTGGCTACAGGACAATGTCCTAGGCCAGTCCCTGCATTCCATCCACATTGCACTCAGCCAAAGACCATGCCCTGCTGGTGCTGCCAGTCTACGGAGGGTTAGGTGCAAGCCTTGCTGCCAGCCACCCTCCTACTGTGCAAGAAAAGACCATATGTTGTTATGGTTGGCTACCTGTGGAGAGATGGGCTCATGGCCTGGCTGTAGTATAGGTCTGTAGTAATGTGTAATGTTTAAAGTGCTTTGGATGTTTAGTTATGTTACAGTGTTGAGACTGCTTCTAATGTACATAGTGTATTCTATGATGTCACCTGTAGAATCTCTATGTTGCCTAGGAACCCTATACTTCTGGTCAGTTGGTTCTGTCTGCTGAGCCTGGTGGAGCTTCTCTACTGGCTCCACGACCATGTAGCTCAATAAATACTTTTATGTATTTCCGTCCGTTTCCGCCTCAATTACTACAAATTGATTGGCGACGATTCTCAGGACTACATGGTCACTATCACGAACCCAAGCGTGCAGAAGCTATCCTTCACCCGAAGAGAAACAAAGCAAGCTAATCACTCAGAAGAAAACACCGCCTTTCTTTTCAGCTGTTTGGTGTCAAGGATTTCGCGAACAAGTGCATTCCGACAAGACTACGAACTGGTAGGAAGTTTTTTTTTCCTTTAAGTCTGTCCTCCTCTAAAAAGCGCGCAAAGACTTTCCTCACACTCATCCCCGGCTCAGCATCAACCTTTTCTGTCTTCGCGCATTCTGGCGGACTTTCTCCCTCATTTACAAGTGTTTTCTCACCACTTCCTACCCCATTGCACTTGCATCGTTCAAAATCTACAACGGCCACTTACTGCGTCTTTGTGAACGGGAGCCATTGTCCACCACGCTACCATTCTTGTGTAAATTCCTCCACGCCGAGTGTTCCCCTCTCACAGCGTCAGCACACAGCGTCAGCGTCTGTAGTCACGTGACCCGGAATCCTTCCTTGCGTTCCAGCTCGTCTTTTGCTTCTCTCTGCGGTGCGTTCCAGCTCCCGTCACTGTTGTTACCTTGACAACGACTTGGCATCGCGGACACAGACACCGCATTACCGTCACCAAGACGTGCAACAGTGATCGTACAACGTACTTGTGTATCACGGTGATACACACACCTTCCTTTCATCCAAAACGTGTTTAATGGACAAGTACATCTTCAACCACAGTTCCAACTCCAACCAAATACTGTTGCAAAGTTGGTACACGGAACTTAAGGAAGTCTTCTCAACAAGTTGATTTTACAAATGTGTGTCACACGGTGATACACACACCTGACTTGTTAAGCTACATTGGATTATACACCACCTTGCATTATATATTGCTTAAATTTTCACGCAAGTCAAATTTTGAAACTTCTCTTATATTTTGAGGGTGCTATTTTCATACACTATTTCCTTAGATATAGATAGTTGCTGTTATGTGTACAATGCAGGCAGTTAACCCTCCTCCTTCATTCCTAGACAGTCCAGGTGAACCTCCTGTTCGTTGGGAAATATGGTTCGACGCTTTCGAAACGTACCTAGGCGCAATAGGAGCATCACGTTACACTGCTGATAGAAAAAAATGTCTTCTACTGCACTCTCTAGGGTTTGAAGGAAGATCAATATTCAAACACCTACCCATTCTTACTCCTGAAGAAAGTGATGGTGTTGATGAATTTCGAGAAACCGTGTTGAAGTTAAAAAAGATTCGATAAACAACCCAATCTTATGGTGTTGAGACACAAATTTTTCAAAAGGAAGCAATTGGATGATGAAGATGTTGATTCATATATCTCCGCATTGAGGAGACTGTCTGCAGACTGCAAGTTTGAACATTTCACGGACCAGCTCATAAGAGACCAGTTTGTTTGTCATTGCAAAGAGAAAAGCATTAGACAAAAACTTCTTAGCCTAAGTGATCCTTCTCTCGACGAGACCATGAAAATCGCTAAAAGTATCGAAATTTCGATGACGTCTCTCAAAGAACTTGAGGACAAAAGTAGTGACAGACTCAATGAGAGTGTTAATGCTATTAAGATGAATAAGTCGCAAATCAAACCTAAAAATGTCTTTAACAAAAGTATTGTGAAATCTGTTAAACCCGAGGGTATTAATCCAAATATGTGCCTTAGGTGTGGGAATCCCACTCATGCAAAAGGTAGTAGATGTCCTGCCTTTTCTTTCACGTGCAACTACTGCAAAAAAGTTGGCCATTTTGCCAAGGTCTGCCTAAAGAGGAAAAACTCTAAGAAACCTATTGTGTGTGTTGTTGACTCTAATTCTGAAAGCGATTCAGAAGTTATTTCTGTCATTCAGGAAGAGGGTGATTTTACCTCACAGGAAAGAAACGCACACAACAGCCCCTCTTCTAGTGTTGTTGAAGGTGATCCTTCTGATTGCGTAGACCCCATTGCAGAGATTGGTATAGGTAATAAAACTCTCCATTTACTGGTAGATTCTGGTGCTCGCATCACAATGATAACGAAGAAATTGTTTGAAGAGACATGGGGAAATTCTATTGAGTTGTCCCCTCCAGACCAATCACCCGTATCTTATGAAGGACGTAAAATCGATCTTCTTGGATTTTTCGAAGATGAAATGTCTTTCAAAGGTAGACACATAAAGGGGAAAATTTATGTAGCAGTCAAAGGTTTAAACATCCTTGGCTGGTTCCACCAGGGGTTATTTGGCATGATGTTGAAACCTGGGGCTCGTGAACAAGTGTTAGTGGTGGAGTGTCATGACGACAGAAAACAAAATGATGCCAAACTAAAGTGGACATCCAAGTTTCCTTCTGTGTTTGGGGATCATCTTGGTAAGATAAGTAGTTTCAAGCACAAGATTGTGGTTAAACAAGGTGCTGTACCAGTGAAACACAAACTTAGGGGGGTACCCTTTAGCGTCAGGTCCGATTTGGAGAAGGAGCTCAAAGAACTATGTGTTAAGGGAGTCATCGAGCCGGCAGAATCTTCTCTGTGGCTTTCTCCTTGGTGGTAGCCCGCAAAAAAATTGGCAACTCAGGGTCTGTGTCGACTTAAGGTCACTTAACAAGGAGATTTGGGTCGATTCTCACCCGCTACCCAAGATATCTGATTTGTTTGCTGCCACCAAGGGAGCTAAATGCTTTAGCAAACTTGATCTTGCTAACGCATATCATCAAGTAGAACTCCATCCGGAATCCAAACACCTCACTGCATTTGTCTCTCCTTTAGGGACTTTCCAATACCGTCGGATGCCCTTTGGGTTAGCCTCTGCGGCCTCCGTCTTCCAGAGAGTCATGAGCAATATCCTGAGCGATTTGGACTCCGTACTTGTGTTTCAGGATGATGTTCTTGTCTTTGGGGAAGACTCTCTTTCCCATGATCTTGTTCTTCAGAAAGTTTTATCGTTATTCAAAGAGCATGGTGTAGTGTTGAAGTCGGAAAAATGTGAATTTAATTGTGACAAAGTGGAATACCTAGGACATGTCGTGTCCCACGAAGGTGTCAGTCCCAGGCCAGGTCTATTGGAAGCCATCACAAATGCTCCTCCTCCATCAGACAAGACAGGTGTCAAGTCCCTGTTAGGGCTGTGTGAATATTATTCAAAATTCATTCCTGATTTTGCCACCATTGTTCGCCCTATAAGTGCCTTGTTAAAAAAAGGTGTACACTTCGAATGGAGTGAAGAGTGTGTTTTGTCCTTGGAACGTGTGAGATCGTTGTTGTCTAGTTGCAAAGCCCTTAAACCTTTTGATCCCAATCATGACTGTTGTATCACTGTCGATGCTAGCCAGGTTGGTCTAGGGGGAATGTTAACTCAAATTGTTGAAGGTGTTGAGCAAACCATTGGTTTCGCCTCTAGAGTTTTGAGAGCAGCTGAACACCAATATTCAGTCATCGAAAAGGAGTTGTTGGCTTGTTGTTGGGCCATAGAAAAGTTCCGGCCATATGTGTGGGGTAAGCGGTTTTTACTCCTTACCGACCATAAACCCCTTGTGAATATTCTAGGTGACAACATGAGTAAGTGATGCACACCCAGGATTCTCAGAATGGTCACTAGACTTCTACAATATCAGTTTGATGTCAAACATATTGCGGGAGGAAAGAATTTCAGGGCAGACTTCCTTTCCAGGTTTCCCGTTAGTAACAATGAACAGGACGACATTAAGTATAAAGACCTTGTTGACGAAGATTGCGAAGATTGTTTTGTTGCTACTCTCGATATACCTGAACTTAAAGTTGGTTCAGAAGATGAATGGAGATCCGCCTTTCTAGCTGATTCCATTCTTGGTGATGTCTGTGATCTAGTTAAGAATGGTTGGCCACGTGAAAAGGTTCTCTCTCCATCATTACAACCTTTTTGCAAGATTGAAAGTGAGTTATCTTTGGAAGATGGTTTATTGATGAGAGGAGAGAAATTGGTCCCTCCTTCTTCTCTCAGGCTCAACATTTTGAAGAGGGCTCACACAGGGCATTTAGGCGCCACACTCACTAAACGTCGTATCCGTGATGCCTTTTGGTGGCCATCCATGGATACCGACATAGAGGACATGGTTCGAGAGTGTTGTATTTGCAAGACTTCAGACAAGTCGCTGAAAGTGTTCACTCCTCCTTTATCACCCATTGAATGTCCGGATCGACCATGGGTTAAAGTAGGGATTGATATTCAAGGGCCTTATGATGCTTTATGTGGGCAGTATAAGTACATTCTTGTCCTCATGGATTATGCATCTAAGTGGCCTGAGATAAAACTTGTCAAAGAAGCCAATGCTAAAACTATCATTGATTTCCTCACGGGAATATTTTTGAGGGAAGGCTTTCCGGAGACAGTCGTGTCTGACAATGGTAAACAATTTGTCAGCAGGGAATTTCAGTTTTTTCTACAGTCTTCAAGTATCAAACATGTTAAAAGCTCCCTTTATCATCCCCAGAGTAATGGTTTGGTGGAGAGAATGAATCGTGTTGTTGGTGACTGTGTCAAATGGGCCAGAGTGGGGCATCACGATGTGGTACGTGCCCTGAATGACATGATTTGGTTTTATAGGACCACACCGCATTCATCAACTAAAGTTGCACCTTTCGTTCTCATGAGAGGAAGAAAAGCCAATACTTTGTTTAAACCTGGCTGGATGTCGAGACTGATTAAACCTAACACCATGTTGATAACCTCATGTCTATTGTCAAGGAAAATGTGTCGATCACACAGTCAAAACAGAGAAATTGGTTTGATTCCAAAAGAGGTGTCAAATTGTCGTATCTTAACGTTGGTGACTATGTCAAAATCAAGTCTCCTATTTATGCCAAGAAAGGGGAAAGCAAATTTGGGAAGCCTGTTCGTGTTGTAAAGATTTTTGGGAATGCTGTTCAAGTCGAGGGGGGGCACTGGTGGAATTTGTCAAAGGTTTCTAAGGTTATTGAGCGCTCTGATCCCTCTAAGTCTCACAATCGTGATGAGGTGTCAGATGCTTATTCACAATCTCAGAGAAAATGTGTTACTGCAGATTCAGTGGTTCAACAGGTTTCCGTGCCTACACGTTCTGTGAGAAGGAGTTCAAGACATCGTACCCTTCCTGCTCGTTTTCGATAAATTTTTCCTTTTTCTTGTTTTCTCTTTCTTTCTTTGTTTGTTTGTTTAGGAACAAGGGAAGGTATGTAGTAATGTGTAATGTTTAAAGTGCTTTGGATGTTTAGTTATGTTACAGTGTTGAGACTGCTTCTAATGTACATAGTGTATTCTATGATGTCACCTGTAGAATCTCTATGTTGCCTAGGAACCCTATACTTCTGGTCAGTTGGTTCTGTCTGCTGAGCCTGGTGGAGCTTCTCTACTGGCTCCACGACCATGTAGCTCAATAAATACTTTTATGTATTTCCGTCCGTTTCCGCCTCAATTACTACAAGGTCCTCCCTCCAATCCCTCACTGCAGATGACCAATGGCCGGGGCAATTGCGTTTGACCAACTCATGTTGCACATGATGAAAGTACATAAGAACAGTGGTCCCAGAAAACGACCATACAATTCTAAATCCAAAATTACAACATAAATAAAACTGAGACAAAAAATGTGTTGCTCCTAGTGTTTAATTCACACTGAGCGTTGGTATATTATTAACATAATTCATACAATGATATCCCTAGGTGAGAAAAGAAAGGGGAAAAAGGAGGGAAGGTGGAGTGATGGTGATTCAAGTGAGGTAGGGGTAGTGACTTCAAGAATGTAATTTGCATCAAGATAAGGCAATATATTGCTCAGAAGACAAGTGGCTCCTTGATTGAGCCTATTAATCACAATATTTACAAAAAAGCTTGTATAGCCATGGTTATAGTTAACACAGTACTAAATCTCTGGTGTTAAAACTGGCTTGATGAAAGAATGTCGACGTTTCGACCCCAATATATCAGTAGGCTATTTCAATCCTTAAGCCGGGGTCTTCATCAGGACTGTGGTGTAAGGGTGGGTGAGGGGATCATAAGACGCCTCTGCTGAGAGGCTGAAGTTATGCGGGGGCCTGTGGGGCTCCGAGTAACCAGAAGGGGGTGAAAAACAGCACTATACGGGTGGATATCACCGTAGTAAGCCTAATCAATCGGCTGAAGACAAATAATCTGCGTTAGAAAAACGGGCTGGAACATTGAAGTTTCCTGCGCGTCGCTGTTCTGTGGAGGAATCCGTGCGAATGAAAGGACAGGAACATTGGGTAATGGTGGCTACCTGTGGAGGGTTGGGGGCAGGGTCAGACTCTGTGGCCAAACCCCAATACACATCCCTGAAGGCCAATTCACAACTGGAGTTGGCTAACTGCTAAAAGACAAGTATGCAGCTAAGCCTCTGCATCACATGCCCTATAACTTTGACAGTGCGCAACTGACAATGGCATCATGCGGAGTGCTGGGTGAAGGGCCTGGCCAGAGATGAGGGTAGCAGAGGGTTGGGGGCAGTAAACTCTAGGATGTGAGATATGATGCTATGTGTGAGTATTTGTGTGTGTGTGTGTATATGTTTATAACATTTAACATGTGCTTAAAAAACCTCACAAAATGCACCCAAAAACACAAAGTGCAGCTGCAATTATGGTTACCAATTAAAACTATAAAAAACACTGAAATGTAGGCCTGTGCGAAATTTAATTGTTATTGGAGTGATAAAGTTCCACTTCTGTGCACTTGCCCAGTTCCATATTGTGTGCATGCTCAGTGTAGCACATGTATAATGTGTGAGTGAGGCAAAATAATGGAGGTGAGTGGAATCATTTTAGATGCCTCTGGATTGGCCTGCAACAAGATGGAAGGTGAGGACGGTACTCGCAGACAGTGTATTGCTGTGAGACTTAGCACTGAAGTGACGGGGTGGAGTGAATGCTACTTTAGATAGTCACTCACCAAATGAGACCATTTGGTTAGCAATGAGCTGCAGATTAGTCTTTCTGCAGGCTTCCATTTCATTAATGGTAGGGGTGAGGGCTGTGACTGCATGCTCTGTTGTGAAAGGTAAAAAAACCTTTAGGTGATGGCTGCTCTTTAGTCTTCCCTCATTACTCTTTTGGTTGGGCTGGTGAGAGCCAGGTGAAAAAACCTCATACTTCTTCGTGCCTCGGTTGAGGGTGCTGCAGGATGTAGACAACACTGCTATGAGAAGCATCACTCAACACAAAGTCTGTGTCTGGAGGACTGCCTGGTATGGACAGTTGAAAGAAGAACCATCCCAAGTAGTTCTACAGTTTGAGACAGTAAATCTACAGTGGATTCACAACTCCTGACTGAAGGTTGCGTATAAAAATAGGATCCAAGCCACCCCACTTTGAGTTGCAATTCCTCGATGACCAAGGATGGGGTGGGCGACAGAATTCCCAAAGAGAAAGAAAGGTTAGGTGGGGTTGCTGCCACCACAGCTCTCACAAATGCACATGAGCAATGCTGGAGTGTAAAGTGTCCATGTAAAGTCCTTGAGAGAATTCTTCCACCCCATGAAGCGGTAAGACTTGACTGTTAGCAGACTATAAACTGTGATTGATTAAGTGTGCCTAAACCTCATTCACACTACTCCTGATTGACACTAGGAGAAGGAGAGGTCCAGAAACTGGGTAGAGTGCCTGGTAAGGAGATAGGTAGGAAAGTGGGTGTAGCTTCTACAAGAGATAGTGCCTAGAGATACTGACTTGTCTGTGAATATTGAAGTATGTAGTACTTATTACAACTGTGTGAATAAAGTACATTTCTTTGAAAAGTCAAACACTGGGCTAGACATTCACTTTATTGGGCATATTAGTTGATTGCTGAGCTCAAGCATCCCCCACACTACCTTCTTGAGATTCCTGTGACTGCTCATTCTTGCTACCCTGATATTCAACTGTGGCAGGGGATGTAATTGACCAATTTTGCAGAGCCCTTGAAGGACGGGCACTTGGACATCAGGTGCAAGCAATGTCAATCCCTGCAGGTGAGGTTCAGTAGTCCTGCCTACCTCACAGCCCTTTGAATGGGGTCTAACACATGTAGAAGTACAGGCTTCCAGTTAGACCTCTTCATCCGTTGGTCTGTGCAGTGTAAATCCCATTTTCCTTCCACCCACCACATCATACATCACATGGCAATGGGTCAGCCCACTTCAGCCAATGGCTCTCTTAACTCTGAGTAATGGCGTCCTGTTTCTGCACAATGTGCACATCTGGGAAAAAATATAGGGGCATATTTATGACTAGGTTTGCTTCGCGTTTGCACCACACACCGTGGTGCATGCCTCACACAGACCTTAGGTGAATTTTATGAATCCACGCAAGGCCATTTTGCGTGGCTTGAGTGGTTCCGTAAATCTGGAGTAAAGCTACGCAGTGCAAATCGCTGCATTGCCTTACTATGCACTTTGGGAGGCATTCCATGGGCATTGCATGGGTGTTTCCACACACCTCCCATAAGTTTTGACGCATTCCCGGATTTACCAGAACTGGCAAACCTGGGAATGAGCCAAAAAGATATGCCTTCCCAGGAGAGGCTTAACAATGAGATATATCTTTATCTTTCCTCATTACTTCCTCTTTCGATGTGTGTTGCATTCCGCAGCACACATAGATAGAGGATGTGCCTCTCAGGATTGTTTTTGTGCAGGAAGGTGTCCCTTCCTACACAAAAACAATTGTGCATACAGCAGAGGGTCCCTTGCACCATGGAGCACGGTTTCCTGCATTGGTGCTAGGCTGCCAAAAGGGTGGCATCACAGGGAAAAAAGGCAGGAATGCGCTATATTATTTTTAATACTATGCATTCCTGCATTTTCCCTGTCACGCAGTGCAGAGCAGCAAGGTGGTTTGCTGCGCTGCGCTGCGCTGCACTGCGTGACAATCTCATAAATCCGCCCAATAGTCCCATGAGTTCCTTTCAGTGCAAGGACTGATAGCCGAATTCGCACAATATGCGAACTACTGGACCTGTCAGAAGAGCCATTTTGTTTCCTCCACAGACCTAGAGGCTGCGGAATAGCATGTGTTGATTTTGAACAACCCATAGCACTTTAAATATCAATTGCCTTTGTTCTTTTTTAGTGCTTTGGGAAAGAAAATGGTTCAAAAGTTTCTGAGCACAGATTCTTAATTCTGTGAAGCTGGGTTTAAATTAATCAGATGTGTCCGGCTACAATGTACCAGGGTAAACTGCATTTCGTTCTTCACTAAGAGTTCCAAAGTAATTCAAAAGCTAAATAGTAGCTCTTTAAAAATGTCATAAAAGAATAATCTCATAAATTATCAGCATTTTGGTTTTGCTTGAATGGGCAATAATGTCAATTTGCAGGTTTTTTGCCACCAGTACGCCTTTGCTCATTAATATTTCTTTTAGAATTCCAACAATCCGCTTCTCCATTGAATCCCTGCTTATTAGCTATCACAGACGCATCTGTTACAAATGAAAGCTTATATCCATCTCTTTAAACAAATACCCGAGAGGATCTCCCAGGCCCGAGTCCTACTCTCGTGGCTTTTTGCTTCCTTTGGGAACTTTTCTTGCATGCAACAAGCTTAGCTACTCTGTGGGTTTTCAGCTGCACGAAGTACTAAAGCCTCCTTAAAAATGCTTTATTTTATTGCTGATTACCCTACCATTCCTCCCCCTATTCTTTTGTGATGGGTCTAGTGATGTCCTCAGTGACAGCCTGTGATGTAATGCAGGCTTACTTTCTAAGAGCCCAGCTCATTCATGGTTACTGTAGTTTATAGTATGTTGATTGGTAGAGATGGAATAAAGTCCCCTCGAAACCTTCGCTCCATTGAGAGCTTCAGAGTGTTATTTTGAAAATTGCTAACAGATACAATGGAGTGATTTATGCAAAGAGAGAATGAAGGAAGCTAAATTAGCAGTCTGGAAGTTACCACTTTTTTTTAGGGTTGCTTTATACTTATTTATCTGAAGATTTACATAGCACAGAGCAAGTCAAGTTGGCATTGGTACACTTTACCTTTGGCAGATAGCAAACAAATGCAATATTTATGCACACTTGCGATTTCACGCTAGGCTTTACAATACTTGAACGTAAAATTGTCATATTGATAAGATTTTATATTGGTATTGAATGAATGAATCAATCAATCAGGGATTTGCGAAGCGTGCTACTCACCCGTGAGGTTCTCAAGGCGCTGGAGGGGGGGCGTGCAGCTCCTCCTGAAAGTGTGCAGAGTGGGGGAGCGTCTGATGTTGAGCGGGAGTTCGTTCCAGGTCTTTGCCACGATGTAGGAGTAGGCTCTTCCACCCGCTTTGGCTCTGCGGATGCGCAGGGTTTCGGCGGGGGCGAGGTCGGCGGAACAGAGGTTTCTCCTGGGTACGTGGAAGGAGACTCTTTCGTTGAGGTATTGCTATGTTATGTTATAAAAATGTATTGAGCGCACGAATAACCGGAGGTGTCTTGGCGCTAAGACTGTGAAAGAGCCCAGACGGTGAGTCTAGTTCTGAAATAGCCAAGTTTTTAGCCCTTTTGTGAAGATGGTAAGTGAGCTTGCTGTTCTGAGCTCCCTATGGAGCATGTTCCATAGCTTAGCAGTACCATACAAGAGGCTACGTCCTCCCCAGTTTAAGGAACGTATCCTTGGAACTTTCATGAGTCTGGCACCTGTGGAGCGTAGTTGTCTAACCGGTTCATACCAGGCAAAAATATCTCTAAGAAATTTTGGACCTGAGTTACTCAGTGCCTTATAGGCTAGGCATAGTGATTTGAATTTAATTTGTTGTTCCACCGGAAGCCAGTGGAGTCTTCGAATTTCTTTGGCTACTGATTCGTGCTAAGGAATGCTCAGAATGAGTCTCGCGGCTGCATTTTGTACTGTCTGGAGATTTTTTTGATATTGCTTCTGCATATTCAAATAGAGCCCATTGCAGTAATCCAGCTTTGACTGTATTAGCGTGGTTACAACCGTCCTTCTAGAATCAGTGGGGATGTACGGGAGAATCTTCTTAAGTTTCTTTATCAGAAAGTGGGAGGCCGACACGCTGGCATTGGTCTGATGTGATAGAGTTAATTTGTTATCAAACAGAACTCCCACATTTTTTACTTTCTGAACTGGTATTGGTGGTTCACCCATCTCCGCCGGCCACCGGAGATTATCCCATCTGGGTTGCAGGTTTCCAAAGATAACAACCTCGGTCTTCTCAGAATTGAGCTTTAGACAATGTTTTCCCATCCATCTGTTTATTTCCCTCATGCAGTATTGAAACTGTAGTGTAGGGGAATCTTGATCTTTATACGCTGCCACCACTATCTGGGTATCATCAGCGTAGGACATAAGGCTAAAACCAAAGTCTCGAATCAGAGGGGCGAGTTCAGATACATATACGTTAAAAAGTGAAGGGATAAGAGATGAGCCCTGTGGAACTCCACAGAGAAGGACGTGGGGATCCGATTTATACTTGTCCAAAGTCACTGTTTGTCTCCTTTCCTTCAAAAAGGAGGAGAGCAATGCCAATGCCGCTCCCTTAACCCCCAACCTTTCCAGCCACTGCTGCAGAAGATCATGATCCACGGTGTCGAACGCGGCTGACAAATCTAGGAGAACAAGGGCGGCCGTACCCCCTCTATCCATCACCGTCCTGATCTCCTCAGAGGCCTTAATTAGTGCCGTCTCAGTACTGTGCTCTTGTCTAAAACCAAACTGAGAGTGATCGCGCAAATCATTTTACTGGATGAAATGGGTTAGCTGTTTGTTCATGATTTGATTTGATTTGATACCGTGCCCCATGACCGGCTTTTGCTAAATCTATCGGATTGTGGTATCAGGGGCACGGTACTTAAGTGGTTTGCTTCCTTCCTTAATGACCGCCATCAAGAAATCTGGTCCCCCCCTTTTTCGGCCTCCATCCCTCCTATGAAGGTGGGGGTCCCGCAGGGGTCCATTTTGAGTCCATCACTTTTTAACATGTATATGGCCCCTCTTGCTCTTTTAGCAGAGTCGCACGGCGCTAAGATAGTATCTTACGCCGATGATACTCAATTGCTATTCATGCGTGATAAAGGTTGTGACTTCAGTAGTGAAGAGATTAACATCTGTCTGTCGAAAGTTTTCTCTTGGTTGCGGCTCAATCAATTGAAATGTAACCCAGAAAAATCAGAGATTATCTTTTTCGGCTGTCCACCTTGCGAATCATGGCTCAATTGGTGGCCTGGTGACATGTCTCCTCCTGCGGCCCCTGTAAGTGTTGTGAAAAACCTAGGGGTAAAGTTAGATGTCACCTTAACCATGAAAGCCCAAATTCAGACTGTTGTTGGTACGTGCTTCGGCATTTTGAAAATTTTAAAAAAACTTCCTCCCTCTGCTGCCGGTTGAGCACCGGAAGACAGTAGTGCAAGCCTTGGTCACCTCCAGGCTTGACTATGTCAATGTATTATACTTGGGTCTTCCAGAATATTTACTGAACCGCTTGCAGGTGGCTCAGAATGCAGCGGCTAGAGCTATTCTTATGGTGGGACCCAGAGCACACATGTCCACTCATCTGAAAACTCTACACTGGATCCCAATACGTAGGAGGATCCAGTTTAAAGCATTGGTTCTGGCGTTTCGGGCCTTTCATGGCACGGGCGCCGTTTACCTTAGGAGACGGGTACAACACTATGTGCCACACCGTGCCCTGAGGTCCGCTGGACAAGCCCTGATACTTACTCCTAAATTTTCCCGCTCACGGGCAGGCGGGCGCTCTTTTCAAGTGCTGGCCGCCCGCCTATGGAATAGGCTACCCCTTCATCTTAGGTTAGTTCAAGACCTGCTTATTTTTAGGAGACAGCTAAAAACCTGGCTCTTCCGGACGTAACGCCTCTGTTTTGGCTTTAGTGCGACTGCTGTGAACCCTGATTTCTCTGTCCGTAGTTGGTCCTGTAGCGCCGGGACACTCTGTGGAGTAGCCGTGCGCTTTATAAATACCATTTTTCATTTCATTTCATTTCATTTTTTCTACTATTTTAGTTGGAAGTGGCAGCCGCGCTATTGGGCGGTAATTGTTTGGATTTGACACATCCAGATTGGGTTTTTTCAACAGAGGAGGTATGGAGGAGTTCTTCCATGGGGCTGGGAAAGTGCCAGAGATAAACATATTGTTAAAAAATTCTGTGAGCTCGGGGCTAACTACCTCCGCTATGTCTTTCAATAATGCGGGTGGGCAGGGGTCGAGAGGAGACCCGGATTTAATTTCTCTAAGGTATTATTCCACTACCTCAGGAGAAATCTGTGAAAAGCAGTGGAAGCTATTACCCTTAGATTCATAGTGTAGAGGTGATTCGGTGGGCTTGTGAGGAGAGGTGGCTTCAAAAGCGTCATAAATATCTCTGACTTTGTTTTTAAAAGCTGCTGCAAACCTATCACAAAAAGTTTGGTCGCTCTTGATTCGTTTATTTTTAGGTAGAGAGGACAATTTATCCACCACCCCAAACAGTTTGGGGTCCGATGTTGTGGAGGGATTTGTAGGCATGGGTAAGTAGCATGAAGGTTACTCTCTTCTCGACTGGGAGCCAGTGGAGGTCTCGTAGGTGCTGGGTGATGTGTACATGTCGTTTGATGCCGACGACGAGTCTGGCAGCGGTGTTCTGGATGGTCTGGAGTTTTCGGAGCAGGGATTTGTTGATTCCAACATAGAGGGCATTTCCATAGTCCTGTCTGATTGTTATGAGTGCATGGGTGATGGTCTTTCTGGATTCGGGGGGGATCCACTAGAAGGTCTTGCAGAGGATGCGGAGGGTGTTGAACTGTCGGGTCATGGTGAGGGAGGAGTCGAGTATGATGCCGAGGTACTGGGTGTGGTCCTTGGGAGTGGGGGGGTTTTTGAGGGCGGTTGACCACCAGGTGTTGTCCCAGGCTGAGGGGGTGGGTCCAAGGATGAGGACTTCTGTCTTCTCCGAGTTGAGCTTCAGACAGCTGCTGCTCATCCAGTATGCAACGTCTTTCATTCCTTCCTGGAAGCTGAGTCTGGTGGTGTCGGGTTGCTTCGTGAGGGAGAGGATGAGCTGGGTGTCGTCGGCGTAGGATACTATGCTGAGTCCATGCTGTCTGACAACGGCGGCGAGGGGGTCCATGTAGATGTTGAAGAGCGTGGGGCTAAGCGATGATCCTTGGGGTGCTCCACAGTTGATCTCTTTGAGTCCGGAGCGGAAAGGCTGGAGTCTGATTCTTTGGGTTCGGCTGGTGAGGAAAGAATGGATCCAGTCAAGGGCAGTTCCCTGTATGCTGGGAGGTTGAGTCTGGTGGTGAGAGTGCCGTGGGAGATGGTGTTGAAGGCCACAGAGAGGTCTAGTAAGATGAGGGCCGCCGTGTGTCCTTGGTCGAGGAGAGTGCGAATGTCGTCTGTGGCGGCGAGGAGGGCGATCTCGGTGCTGTGGTTGCTGCGGAATCCGGACTGGGACGAGTCGAGGATGGAGTTGGCTTCGATGAAGTTCGTGAGCTGGATGTTGACAATCTTCTTGGTGACTTTTGCCTCGAAGGGGAGGAGAGAGATGGGTCTGCAGTTTTTGAGGTCCGTTGGGTCAGCGGAGGGCTTCTTGAGGAGGGGCTTGACTTCAGCGCATTTCCAAACGTCGGGGAATGTGCTGGATTCGAAGGTGGCATTGATGGTGTGTCGTAGCTCGGGTGCTATGGCGGCGGCGGCTCTGTGGAAGATGTGCGGCAGGCACAGGTCGGTGGGGGCTCCTGAGTGGATACTCTTCATGGTCGTGGCGGTGTCTTCCGTGGTGACCGGGGTCCAGGCGGAGATGGTAGGCTGGTTGGCGTTGCTTGAGGTAGGTGTGGTTCCGGTGTCTGTTCATTGAAGTTGTCATAGAGGGACTTGATCTTGAGGTGGAAGTAGGAGACGAGTTTGTTGCAGAGGTCCTGGGAAGGTGTGACATCTGAGGCTTCAGTGGGGGGGTTTGGTGAATTCCTGTATGATGCTGAAGAGTTCCTTCGAGTTGGTAGAGTTGGCGAGGATCTTGTCTTGGGTGAAGGTACTTTTGGTAGATCTGATGCGCTGATGGTATTCTGTCA
Source organism: Calotriton arnoldi (assembly GCA_963921515.1). Taxonomy (NCBI): domain Eukaryota; kingdom Metazoa; phylum Chordata; class Amphibia; order Caudata; family Salamandridae; genus Calotriton; species Calotriton arnoldi. The sequence continues at coordinate 3,164,907 of CAWUFW010000089.1, read as the reverse complement.
TGGCGTTCTTGTAGGTGGTCCGAGCTTCCGGGGTTTTGCTGTTTCTCTATACTTTCTCGAGACATCTGCAGGTGCGTTTGGATTCTCAGAGGTCGGTGGTGAACCAGGTGGCTTTATTGGGGTGCAGTATGTCGGAGTTACGGAGAGGGGCGAGCATGTCTGCGCAGTTGGTGATCCATCTGTGTAGTTCGTTGGCTGCAGAGTTGATGTTGGTCGCGGTGGGAGGAGGATCGTGTTTGAGGGTGGAGTTGAGGTGCTACTCGGTGACCTTGCTCCAATTCCTTTGTGGAGGGCGTGGTGTAGGTTTGTGAGCGGTGGTTTTATCGAAGGAAAAGTGTACACAGTGGTGGTCTGTCCAGAGGGGTTGTGTGGTGTGGCTGAAGTGGATGTTGTTTGCTCCTGCTAAGATGGGGTCGAGGGAATGTCCTGCCTTGTGGGTAGGGCTGGTGACAAGCTGTTTCTGATGTTGGCTAGGTTGTCCAGGAGGGCTGTGGAGCTGAGGTCTCTGAGGTTGTCGAGGTGGAAGTTCGGGTCTCTGAGCAGTATGTAGTCCATGGAGGCAATAGCGTGGGTCGCGATGAGGTCAGTGATGGTTGTGGCGAACGATGTTCGTGGTCCGGGAGGTCTGTAGGCGAGTGTGCCTCGTAGGGTCATTCTGGGGCTGGTCTGGAAATGGAGGTGTTTCATGGGGGACGAGGAGTTGTTTGTGCTGGAAGTGGCGAGTAGGAGTGAGTTCTTCTGCACGATGGCGAGCCCTCCTCCTGGGTTGTTGGGGCGGTCCTTCCTCTGGATCTTGTATCCGTCAGGGATGGCGGTGATGATGTCGGGGGCGGAGGAGGAGTTTATCCAGGTTTCTGTGAGGAAGGAGACGTCTGGCGAAAGGGAGTTGGGGAGATGCCAGATCTCTACTGCGTGTCTGTGCAGGGAGTGTACTTTAAGGAGGATGCTTCTCAGGGGTTCGGGTGTGCTGGCGTCCGGATGGTGGGCGGTGGCCTTGGTGGTTCGGAGGTGGGTGATGGTTTGGTGGGCAGTGTTGGCAGGAAAACTGATGTGGTGTTCAGCGTCGACAGCTGGCAGTTGTTGTTTCTTCCGGGGTTGAGTGCGTGGATGGCAGCCAAGTCATAGTGGTGGTGAGTGGGAGAACGAGGGTCCCTGACGCTGGTCGTGGTAGGGTTGTGGACGGGCGCAGCCGGGCGTGCCAGCAACGTGCCAGCGGCGCGGCCACATAGTAGCCGCCATTAAGTAGGGGTCTGGGGGAGGGAGAGCAGCTGGGAGGGGGGAGCAGGGACACGAAGGAGGGGAGGGGCCTTAGGGTCAGCAGCAGCGGGAAACGGGACCAAGGACAAAACAGTGGAAAACAGAACACAGGCACAAAATAGACAAGAGAGGCACAGATAGAAAACAAAGGTCCAGAGAAGCAGAAGTGGCACAGAGGGACAGAGGCGGCACAAAGAGACAAACGAGGCAGAATCAGACAGAAAGGCACAAAGAGACAAAGGAGGCACAAAGAGACAGCAGAGACACCACAAGACAAAAACAGCGAAGACAGACAGAGCGGACCAGTAGAAGAGCAAGGCTCTCCCACTGGACCACCAGGGATGAGGCGCAGGCAGGAGCCTGTGGGTGGAGGAGGGCCTCAACACCTACCTGGAGGGGAGCAACGACGGAGCTGCGAGATGGGAGAGTAGTTCACTGACCAGGAGGTCAGAGGTCTTACTCACCCTGTCACGCAGCAGTCGCCATTAAGTATGCATCTGGGGGGGAGCAGCAGGGAGGCAGGAGCAGGGACACGAAGAGGGGAGGGGCCACGGGGGCAGCTGTGGCGGGAAACGGGACCAAGGACAAAACAGTGGAAAACAGAACACAGGCACAAAATAGAAAAGAGAGGCACAAAAATAGGCTCAGATAGAAAACAAAGGCACAGAAAGGCAGAAGCGGCATAGAGGGACAGAGGCGGCACAAAGAGACAAACGAGGCCGAGCTAGACAGAAAAGGCACAAAGAGACAGAAGCGGCACAAAGGGACAAAGGAGGCACAAAGAGACAGCAGAGGCACCACAAGACAAAAACAGCAAAGACAGACAGAGCGGACCAGCAGAAGAGCAAGGTTCTCCCACTGGACCACCAGGGATGAGGCGCAGGCAGGGGCCTGCGGGTCGGGGAAGGCCTCAACACCTACCTGGAGTGGCACAACGACGGAGCTGCGCAAGGGGAGAGTAGTTCACTGACCAGGAGCTCAGAGGTTTTACTCCAGGGGCTATTCACAAATGTGAACTTACACGTGAGTAAATCTAAACATGTACATTTACTCTTACACTTCTGATTAATTTTACTTCTTTGGCTTTTCTACCTTTTGCAAGTGTAAAATTACTCAAAACTACACTTACATGGTTCCACCACCTGAATTCAGGGGTTGGAGCCTAATATACATGTGTAGTTTTCACATCTAGGTGGTGGTATCCACCTCCAGGGCAGAGATCTCCCTATGGTATAGGAAAGGTTTAAAAGTATATTAAGCTTAAAAACTAGTAAAGACATTTCAATGTTTAATATTAAAGTAAATTAATTTAAAATATTTATTTAAAATATAGAAAGAAGTAATAAAATATGCCACATCATTATTTACTTAATTGTATTTAAATATTGAAATATTTATTCTTTTATTAAATTAAATTAAACATATTTTTCTTAAGATTTAAATAAACAAATCCCATCTAAATGATAACATGTATATCAATTCATCATCTTGTACATATATTTAAAGTTATGTATAGAATTAATTTAAATATTTAATTATTTAAAAAATATAGTTACATTAATGTTTAAATTTAGAGAAGGTAATACAATATTTTAAAATAAACTATGATCCACATTTTTATTCTATATTTTTTAGCATTACATAAAATCTACTTATATTTTTCAAAAGTTTAAAAATGATCATTTAATAAAAAATGTGTTCCTCTGGGCTTTCAAGTCCCTGCCACCAATATGTTCTATGGGAACTGTGTTGCTTTACCAATGGTTGGCCATGTGTGGTGCTGGAATTACTCCACGTTTGAGCTAGAGTGCATTTACGACTGTTATATGCCACTTGTAACTGCATTAACTACAAACGTGCAGTTTGTGAGTAGGAATGGGTGTACACATTTGTAGGTGGGTGCATGCTCCTCCCTAAAGCTCTCCCTAGCCTTTCCTTAACCCCTTTAATCCCTCCCATTTAGAGATAAATGTTCTCTATTTTGCAGCCATTCCCCCGTCCCTCTCACTTTTACTACTAAAGCGTACATCTATGTGTGTAGACCTCTGTATGTCGGTTAGTAAATAGCTTTTCGTAGTATGTTTGTAGTTCTAAGGTAGTATTACTAAAGATACTCCACAATGCAGTTTGTAAATTGGCCCCTACATTTTTGGCATAGTACAAATGCTGGCTTAGTTGATCTTTCCAGATGATTCAGGTGTAGTCAATTATTTTAATAATTTGACTCCTATAATTTACAGGAAAGAGTTTACGTTTAGTATACCTTTAGTGTAGAGAGGCAAATGCACTTGGAGAAGTTAGATTTATGTGTTTTTGCTTATGAGACAACATAGTTTAAGCTAAGGGCTTATTTTATCGATTAGTTAATAAATGTGTCATTCCTCTCTTAACAGAAATATATGATTGGACAGTCATTAGCTACAAATGGCTTTTTCCAGATTCTAGGCCCTGCCCCTGGAAAGTGCTGTTTGTGTGCTTCTAAGATCTGGCCTTAAGTTGATTTAGCTGTCTTACCAGCCTCCTGTTTTACAAAAGATCCAAATAAAACTACATAGATATACAAAAACATGCAGGCGCATTCATTAAGCCCTCTTCAGCCAAGGTCTTTTCAAGTTTCACAATCTTATTCTACACACCACTCCATGCAGAGAGTCAGATTCAAGCGCTGGCGCTTGGTGTTTGCTTGCAACTGAACATGTTTTTTGATGCACTGTCCTATCTACCAAAGAAATAAAGACAGAGATTTGTACCAAAAATGTGCGCCTCCATGAGGCAGACATTATGGGGCCGATTCCGATCTCGGCCGGTAGTGCTCCGAATCGGATTCGGATTTACCGGATCCGATTCGGAGCCCTGTTTCCCGACCGAATCGTACGCGGGTCCGGCCAAGCGAGTACGATGCAAGCTCCCGCGAAATAGCCGACAGACTCGTACGCGGCTTCAACACGCTCCGACCGACTCGCACGGACACGACTCGCACCGCGCTATGGAGACGTTTCCCGGCCGGGTAAGTACGATGCGCGCCGCAAGCAGTCCGACCGACTCGCGCCGTCCGGCTCGAAAGAGCTGTTGGAGCCGGACTTTGGGGGTCCGCGTCGGACCCCCCTGTACGCGTAGGCGCGCGAGTCGCACACAGGGGGGACCCATGGGTCCCCCCTACCTGTGCATGTACGCCGCGATGCGCATGGATGCGTACCCACTGTAGGGGGTGCCCTTGTTCGCCTCGCACCCATTGAGTCGATGGGAGCCCGCGTACGCGTTGTACGACCGGCTCCCATTGACTTCAATGGGAGTCCGACCGAATCGAGTCCGATAGCATGCGAATGCATCGTACTCGTCCGGTCGGACTGCTAGGGTCCGATTCGGTCGGAATTCTCTCCGGGTCTGGCTCGGTCGGAGAGATTTCCAGCCGGAATCGGAATCGGCCCCTATGTTTGAGAAAAGTTTCTTTTCTCAAAACCATTCTAACTTTGCATGTGGGCTGTAATGTACAGCACACATACAAAGTTATAAAAGTTTTAAACTATGTCTAGGCATAGTATTTTGTACTGAAAGCATACTATTTGAGTACTACATCCATTCTTGAGATCACATACACACACCCTTACTCCATTGTGCAAGGGCATTAGTGTGGCATATGACAGCCTAAAGGGTGCCAAAACACGGAGATGACAGCAAAGTCACCATTTCTTAGTAGATATTGTGCTGTCCTGCTGTCTCCCTTTCAATGCATTTTTGGGGGAAAAAGAAAAAGAAAAATCCATTGCACCCTTATAAAGGTCAATGCTGTCAGCTTTGCCACTGGTGGTTTCGTTTTTCGACTTTGAATAACTAGTAATTTGACCTCTGGGCACCTGGAGTGTGTTAAGCAGCTCTCAATTGCATGTGCTGATTCCTTAAATGGAAAAACATTTCTGAAAGAAAATTTATGTTATTGACCTTTTTGTAGATTAAGGGGCCGATTCCGATTCAGGCCGGAAATCACTCCGACGGAGCCGGACCCGGAGAGATTTCCGACCGAATCGGACTCTAGCAGCCCGACCGAACGAGTACGATGCGTACGCATGCAATCGGACTCGATTCGGTCGGCCGGTCGTACAACGCGTACGCGGGCTCCCATTGACGCAATGGGTGCGAGGCGAACAAGGGCGCCTCCTACAGCGGGTATGCGTTGAAGCGACTCGTGCCGTACATGCACAGGTAGGGGGGACCCATGTGCGACTCGCGTGGCTACGCGTACAGGGGGGTCCGACACGGATCCCCAAAGTCCGGCTCCGACTGCCCTTTGGAGCCGGACGGCGCGAGTCAGTCGGACTGCTCGAGGCGCGCATCGTACTTGCCCGGCCGGGGAACGTCTCCATTGCACGGTGCGAGTCGTGTCCGTGCGAGTCGGTCGGAGCGGTTCGGACCCGCAAACGAGTCGGTCGGCGACTTCGCGTGCGCTCGCATCGTACTAGCTCGCCCGGACGCACGTCCGAATCGGTCGGGAAAGAGGGCTCCGAATTGGATCCGGTTAAGCCGAATCCGATTCGGTGCCCTACCGGCCGAGATCGGAATCGGCCCCTAAGTGTAATATGCACACAGATAATGCAAGTTGCAACAAGTCAAAGTGCAAACTTGCAGAGCAAATATAGAAGTAAAACTTAATTCCATTTAGTACTTTAACCCCTTGACCGCGATCGGAATTCCGCTCGTGTGCTGGACATTCCGATCGCGGGTGTGGTCGTGACGAGCTCAGCTCGTCATGCGCACAGCGCGACCGCGCAGCATGACGAGCTGAGCTCGTCACGAGCATCAAAGGGGTTAAATGCTAGATTTACCACCCTTGCAAGTCAGTTATAAATGTATTTTTAAAAGTTGTGCATAGCTTCCTAGTGTGTGTATCTAAATAGAAAGGTTTGCCTGATTCGCAACCTAATAGCTAATAAGGGTTTGGACGCAGAATTGTGAAATGGATAGTTTGCACGTGAATTTTCACTTCATGACTATTTTTGCTAAATTCTGTTAGAAATTAACTAAATTCGTCATTCTCACAGCTTATAGATTATTGAGAAAATTGATAAGCACGCACGGGCAGCAATCTCTTAATTATTTTTATGAATTACAAAGATCATTACGAGATGGTCAACACATTTAGAACAAACATATTGGCCGTATAGGAATGTTAAAACAATCATACACTATAGACAATATCATGATATTCCATATTCCTTGATGGTCAACTTATTTAGATGCAGTGGCTGTGCTGGGCATGGTACAATGCAGATGAAATGAGCAGCAAGGAAACAGCCATTTATCACTGTCTGGGGAGCTGTAGTATGGTCTAAAATATGAAAATACAAAAGGAGATGCCAAAAAATAAAAGGGGATCTATAAAAGGAGATAATGGAAAAATAAAAAGTGACACTTGCCTTAGCACTGAAGAGCACTCTGGCAGATGTGTACATTGGATCAGACAAATGGCATCACTCACTGGGCATTGCCTTATAGTGTGTTCTGTCATTGATGAAACCAGAGTGTAAATGACACTCATGCAGACTAATGGCATAGGAGAGCTAAACTAAAGGCCTCCTATGTATGTATAAGCATGTGTATATATGTATGTATTTTTTATATTTTTTCTAATTAAAACGATCCTAGCAGACAAGCCTCTCAGGCCTCACGAAGAGATTCAAGTAAGAATTATAAAAGTGTAAATGTTCTTCCCTGGGGATTGTTAATGGGGATAATCAGTATGAATATTCTTGTCTGCAAAAAGAATGTGTGAGATTTCATGTAACAAAATACATGTCTGCGGGCTTCAACATGGTGCAATAACAATTGCTACTGCCTACTGCCTTTACCATATGTTTTTGATAGAAAAATAAATCAAGCATGCTGCCTTTGAACTTTCCATAATAAGCAGATCATAGAGATGACATCTGCAGTCAGGTCTATATCTTTTCTCACTGGCTTGTCACGATCACCATCTCATACCTACTGTATTGAGCATAAGCTTTCCTACAAAGCAACCATCAGTATACAAAAACAAAATCAGAAATATCTACTAAGTTTCAGTTGTCAAAAATAATATAACAACCCTCATAAGTGGACCTAACAAGGATTATCACAGTGCAAATATTCTATCCCCATGACAATTGTAAATCTCCAATTCCACCTGCATCTCTCCTATATTTTCTATGATGAGATCCCCACAGATATAAGTTTATCAATTAGTAATAAATATGAGAGTGTGCCGGGGAGTGGCTGAAAAAAAGGGCCATACTAACTACTAAATAGGAGGGGTTTAGAGAGGACTAAGAAGGTGTTCAAGGAGGGTTAGGGAAGGCATGACATGAAAAATTACTTTTATTTGATTTGATTTAAATCATAAAAGGGCGGCACATCCAGCAATATGCATAAAATACACAAGCAATTATATCAATACTTTAAATACATTAATTAACATGAATCTCATTAAAACTTTACATTAAAACAAGTTAAGAAGGAATACATTGGGTCCTAGTAAGACTAGTACCGTTGGTCCAGTAATTTCTCCAAGTGCGTAGTGCTGTAAGAAAATGGACTGAAAAAATGTTCAATTGCACTTTTCTAAAGTGAAGACTAGTACCATTGGTAATTTCCTATTATTTCTCCAAGGTAAAGTGCGGGGTACTGTAAGTAAAGGACTACTAAATGATCAATTGCACTTTATCACTTTGCATCCCCAGCCGGTTCGAGATGTCTATCACTGTTTTCTAGTTCCTTTGCCGCTATACTAAGAAACTTTATTGCCTTGCATGCCAATTGTACTGTCGACCCTCCTAGGCATTTTATTACGGCAGATCTGCAAGTCCTTATTTGTTCTTTTTTCATTAGTGGCCGCAGGAGGGATTTCCGTATGTGTAGTAATGCCGGACAAATACATAGTAGGTGGAGTAGTGACTCTTCTCCTTGGCCACAAAGGCGGCAATCCATTGTGGGCCATACCCGTTTCCATTTTGGAGTAAGATCTTTTGATGAATAAACACCCAGTCTCAGTAAAATCAGTTTCCGCTTTTTTTGACTTGCGAAATGTTCTGTTAGATATGGTTGGGGTTTTAGCATTTTATAGGTTGGCATTACCATCCAGACATTGATTTTTGAAGTCAAGGAGGCTTTGTCTATTACCTGAGATTGTAACTTGATGGTTTTGTTAACTATTTGTTTGAATTCAGGATAAGACGATATTGTATTCCAAGCGTCCTCTAGTTTTAGAGCTGCAATGGATTGTTTTAAGGAAAAGCAGACTCCATTAGTCGATCTGGATTGCTTTTAAACCTCCAGCCAGCAGTAGGGTGCTAAAGAGTCTTCCTCCACTGCCCTCATCCTCCAATAGTATTTGGCAAGGGCCCCGTGTCTTGTGGAAGTCTGATCAAGGCTTGTGAAATATAGCGCGGAATTAAAAATAGATTCTTAAAGAGGCTGGTTTGCGCAGTGTTTAAGGCTAATGAGTCCTTTGTATTTAGAAGTTCAGTTCCATACGTAATTGATGGCAAGAATTTTGCTGCCACAACTGTTAGTGTAGGCTTTAGAGAGAGCCATGTACCTACCCACAAAACAGTAAGCCCATTGATGTTCACAAACTACCCTTCTAAAGTTAATACATCCAAAAAGGGACCCAAAGCAGTAGTTAATTACTCCAGTTCAGAGCTGTAGGAAGTGCATCACCACACTTGGTCAACCATTGGTACTGCAACACCATGCCATAGAAAATTATGGTAGTACGGATTTAAAATAAAATCCCATAAGAATTAATGTTAAATTAATGTAAATTATTTAAATAGTTTAAAAATAAATTCAATGTTATGTTAAAAAAATCTAAAAACAAAACCTATTTACTATTTGATTATTAAATATTTAGAAGTTAATGTAACATTACATTTATTAAACTGCAATAAAATTACTTTTAAATAATTCCATACATTACTTTCAATAATTATTAATACAGAAAAAAAGGCAACATTTTTACTTTATGTGGAAATTCAATTTTTAATTTAAAAATCAGAAAAAATGTTTTATTTCAGGTATTATTTTTAAGTTAAAGATTTAATTCAAAATGTAGTTATTAGTGCAGTCACATTTTTTTATTTGGTCTTCATCTAAAAGAAATATATATCAAATTAATTTACAATAATATTTAATATTCAAATATTTTTACAAAGTGTTTTTTAGTTAATTAAACAGTTTTTTACTTTTCCCTGTACGTTACCACAGAGAGACTCTACTGACTGGGTGAAGGCCTCTCTATGGGAAAATGGAAAAGTTTATTTAACTTCATATTATAAATGAGTAAAAATATTTTTACATTAAATATTAATGTACATTTTAAATATAGAGCAAAAAAATGAAATGCTACACCACTATTAACTTCATTTCAAATTAAATATTTAATATATATGCTTTATTTTTTACATTGATATATATTTATTTATGTTTTTAACTATTTTATATAATTTTGTTTACTTTCTCATTATTTTGTATGGGGTTTTATCATGAGCCCCTGTCTCCCTTATTTCTATGGGAGGGAGTTGCAGTGTCAGTGGTGCTGGGCTGGCTTACTACTGCTTCATTTTTGGCAGTAGTAATTTACACTCGTAAATTGTGCTACACTTCCGTTTTCAGGGGCTTTAGACGTAAATCTATACTGTTGATGAATTTTGCACTCGAATATTGTGAGTAGCCAAATGTAGGAAAGTTACTCAAAATTGTATGAGAAAATTATACTTGTAAATTACTCAGTGTAAGCTACCTTTGTGAACAGCACCGATAATATGAAAGTCAAACGTGTGAGTCACATAATGGAAAGAATAAAATCAAGTCAGGCTGTATCTGTGCAAACATTTTCTACCAAAATGGACAATAGACCCAACAAAGCAACGACAGTGGATTCACCCTTCACGCATAGAACAAGCACGTCACAAACAATAGCAGGTGTGCCCTCCTCCATCCCATAGAAATGTCGCCAAATGGATCACGGTGCAGAGTTGCCTCACACTCTAAAAGGGAAATCCTCCTTCTCTGGAATTATTCAAAATTGTGAAATCTCACAATAAACCTGAGGCTTGTTGCTCTCAGATACTCCCTACTCAAAAAATGTATTCCAGCTTCCCCAAACATGATGGAAGCCATGTGCACCCCTAGAGGTATCGAGGGATGCCTCATTAAGTGAATTTATCGCAGTCTCAGATGGGGAGAACTGGCAGATACTTGCTGCAACTAAACATGACACCCTATTCCACCCCGAATATCTGAAATCATTCAACTGGGAGCTAATACTCATATCCCATATATCACGCAATTAAGCAACCTTAACCTTAAAGTCAGGGGAATGTCCTAATACTTGTAAACTCACCTCAATCACCCCACTTCAGAAGAATCTGTATGCCAACCTTCAAGTTCTGGCCAACTATAGGCCCATTTCTCTTCTACTACTGCTGGCTGAAATTCTGGAAAAGGGTCTAAACATCCAACACTCTTTCTACAACGAAACCACTGCCATGCTTGAGTTTACTCTGTCTGGTTTCAGATCATGTCTCAGCACAGGAACTGCTCTGCCAGTAGTGCTTGTTGAGGTTTGAATGATATTGGACCAAGGAAGCTCCACTCCTGTGAACCTCTTTTACCTCTTTGTGGCCTTCAACTCTGTATCTGATTCAGGACTAATCTTCCAACTTATCACTCTTGGTATTCATGAGAGGGTTCACAGCTGGTTACAAAAATTTCTCTCAATAGGTTCCAGTCACTAGTGATGAAGCATAAATGCAGATCATTCTTTGCACAACATATAAACTGTTTTTGACAATGAAAACTCAAATGTGCACTCTGCACACGTCTAGAAAAATAACACTGAAACTGAGAATACCAGCACTGTAAAAGTGTGCCTTGATAGGTAGAAATACCAGGATTAATAAAATAATACATTTAACATGTTTATTAACTGATTACCATATATTATTAACAAAGTTGTCATGAAAAATTAATGAAGAAACTTAGCAATCCTATTGACTTCATTGTGGCGTGCCAAAATAGTATAGAAAATGGTGCAATTCATTTATGAAATATTCTATATAACTGAAACTTTCAGTATAAGTGCCTAACATTATAAAGATCTAATAACCTTAAGAAATAATTTTTATTTTGATGATGCGTTTGATTTATTTAATTATGATTGAACATAATTAAGAGTTTATTTTACTAAGTAAGGAATGCTAACTTTAAATTGCATTGAATTGCTTTTTTTCCCTTAGGTTGTATTATGTCATAGCCTGGTATAACAGACTTTTGTTACGTTTCCACAAATGTTGCTGTATCTGTCTGTTTATGCGACAGTCTTTAAGAAATAAGACACTTTTCAGTATTTCTTTGTGTGTGAATTGGTAGGAACCCAACCATCGGACTATATACATGAAGAGCAACAAAGTAAATAAGCTCTTTGTCAACTAACCTTTTGAGGACGGACTGGACAGTTGTTTCTCATGACCAGCATGGGAAAGTATGTAGGAGTATCAATTTGTAACTGTTGAACAGAAGAACAATTACATGATGATCAGACCATTGTAGGGTGACAACTGATGTCACAAATGGGTGATTTGGACTTTTAAAAGTGACTTTACTAGGAGGGTAGAGGCCTCTTAATTCCCCCTCTCTTCTGCTGTTGACTGCCTTCCGGACTATCTTTACATGCCCCATGCCTTTTTCCCCTTCCTGATGAACTTGCCCGCTGGATGATTTGGAGCTGTCGGGTGAGAGACCAGACCTGAACTTTTCTGATTAATGCTCCACTCCCTTTGCCATGCGTACTGACTGTCCCCTAGTGTACTCTAACTTGATCCTTTTGCCCATTCTATGAGATTGTTTTTTAACCATCCTCCTGCCTTTGTTGGTGGTAGGAATCTCCAACTCAAAACCATCCTCTTATGGAACCTTTTATTTAGAAATAGATTTACTTTCGCTAGATGTGTGATTTTATATTTCGAGCTGTAAGACTCGTGACAGAGCTTCTTAAATTGTTACTTATTTGATTTAATTTTGGATCTTTAATACAGTAACAAAATTATCTACATTTGTGTCTTTTGCCTTAATGTTTTTTCTACAGAAACTGTGCTTACAATTATCTGATTTCTAAATTCATGATAGAGATAGTCATAGATTATTTTCATAACATCAGGTTCTTTTACTCTTGTTCTGTGTAGTCACGGCAGAGCTCCTGGTTTGCATAATTCTTGTCAGACTGAACGTCTTTAGGTGTTTGAGTCTTCCAACTGCCATACTTTATTTTCATAGCATGGTTATGAGAGTAGTGTATTTGAACCTGATCTCTAATTTGTGAGTTGGCTACCAATTATTGATCCTCATTGGGTTTCCAACAGTGGGACATTCAGATTTTTCACCCCTCACTGAGAGGAAGAAAGGTCCATCGGAGGACCTATGCCTTAGTGGGTGAAGTAAAGAATCAGAGTAAAGAGACAACTGTATTGGGCCCAGTGCTAAAGAGATCCACAAAAAGTGCTATTGTTGCTTAATAGCAGAGATATGGTTTTGTCTTGTGACATGAAGAACTTTGGGTGCCCAAAATAGATTTCCTTTGTCAAGCCAGAAAGCTCAAAATCCCATGGCTTGGCAGAAGGAATGATGAAGTACTGACGGATTCTGACGACTTGTAGCAGCAAAGCAATATGAGTATTAAAACTGATGCGCTTGCTATTGCTTTGGCTTAGACTGTGGTGTTTTAAACTGGCTCTGTGATATTATGTGAAGTTGGAAAGTTGTGCGCCATATTGCTTAATGAAAAGAAGTTGAAGTTGTTATCGGGTCAGTTTGTGGCCTAAGATCTCAAGATATATACCTATGTGGTGGTCTTAGTGCGGAAGACACTGAGTAAGTTACCTGCTGTTTCGTGGCATTTGTCATGAGAAGTCATTGACAACATCTTATGGATAGGGATTTTCTTTTGTGGGCTAGTGGTAAGCGGTTGGTGTGGTTGATCTCAGGTGCACTGGGAATAACTGTATCAATTAGGGTGAAATCCCGCTGGCCGAGATTTCATTTGAAGTGAATGATAAAGATAAGTATAGAAATAATATTATTTCATATTACCTTTATAATGAGAGACATTATTTTCCTTTAGAGGAGCATACAGATTTAATTGTTGAAATCGCCTGCATATTGCCTTGTGTATTTGCTTAGAAAATGCGCCGAAGAAAATTGTAAAGGAAGGTGAGCTGCTTTAAGGAGCGAGACTGACGTCATCGTGTGTCATGCAGTGATTAGTCGTTTGGTGTAAAGCTTCGCTGAGATCGGTTGTTTATGTCATAGAAAGTCACACTGTTATTGGTTGTGATCGCCGAACAAGAGAATTATGGGAGAATTTCATTTCCTGAGTTTTGCAGGAATCATTTGTGAAATACGAAATTGAATAGAAATGACGTTTTTCAAAGCTTTACAAATATTAATACAAGGAGATGTGACCATACCTGCTATAGTAGAAGAAGACGTACCGCCTGAGGGTACACCAGGATAAACCGTGTTGATGGATAAAGGACTACATCCATGTATTTGGCTTAAACAATAGCACAAAATTACAGAGAAAGATGAGGTTCTACAATTTCCACTTTATGGGAGATTTAATTTGAGAATTATTGAGAATATGAGGATGAAATTATATGAAATGAGACCACCTCCTAGACCTGCTCAATTTAAGGCATCAAATACTTGGGAACAATAGCTCATCAAAAAAAGAAAGAAAAATATCAGGTAAGAAATAGAAGGACCATAGATCATTATACAGAATCTAGATGGGATGCACAACAGAAAGTATGGAGAGCAGATGCTATTCCAGGAGCAAGAATGTACCCTTTGATACCTGTCGAAGAAGAGATCAGAGGAAAATGAAAAGAGAAAAGGAAACATATTGTTAATATTGATGTTGATATATGTAATGATACATGTGTGCATAAAAACTAAATTGAATCACTGTTGCTGAAATCACCCGATATGACCTGTCCGTCAATTCGGAGTCAGAAATACGAGGTCAGGCAGTCCACATGACCTAGGGTTGAGGAAACTGATTGACAGATCATAGGTGGGGTGGCACACAACCAGCAGAACATACGCACAAACAGGGAAAACCCCAGATTAATCCAACAAATAGGCAGCGACACCACAATGGTCCGGGCAGATTGGTCCTAATAAACAGAACATGGTCGGAGGTACGCGCGTTCCCAAAACACCATGAAGTTCGGTGCACATGAAGTTAGGAAAACTCAGACAATCAGGACACATCCCATACAACACATACAGTGATCACATGCTCCACATGCCGGGCATCTAGATAAGTTACCTACTGGCCCTTATTGTGTCCATGCAAGGTAGAGACCCACCTGCATTTGTTATCAAGTGGGAGTAATTTATGACTCCATGAATTGCTTTATGATGCTCCATGACATGTATATAATGTATATAATGCCGCTCAATTAGATTGTCCTCAGGCCTGATCCAGTAACTTTGCTCCCGGCCGAAGTGTTTCGTTAAACCAACTGTTCCTGTTTTGCCAAACTCCTCTTGTCATTGTTTTTTCAAGGTAAATTCACATTCAAGCAACATTTTGGCGAGCCAGCCAGAAGAGATTGGTGCTTCAAACCCAACTGCAGCCGAAGGAAAGGACCCTGCCTGGATGGATTCACATCTGTGCAGCAAGGAAGGTGAGCAGATGCCACAATTGATTGAAAGTTCTGCTGAATCCATAGGGGGAGGTCTATCCTGAAGCCACAGTCAAGTGAGTAAGAGACTACATCTGATCCTTAGTCCCAGCATTTGGCATATGGCAAACTAGGAAGAAGTGCAAAAATTTAACCTGAGTGCCCTGCCAATGACAGAAATCTGACATAGTGCCTATTTTGTGTGTCCGAACTGAGTAGTCGCAAGGCAGCCTCGGAAGCAATCCAGCAGAGGTCACTTTTTTCGATAGGCAGCATGCTAGGAAAGGTGAATGTTGTTAGTCGCTTGTACCGCTGGGCATGACACAGATGGTACGCTTGTCCCCTGGGTGTGAAACAGGGGCAAGGCCTCACCGCTTTGACCACCGGAAATGATACAGACGATACGCATAGGCCCTGGGTGTGATATAGGGATGTTGTTGTAACCAGTAATCCCTGTGTATTTATTTCCCCACGATCAGAGTAGAGCTTAAAATTACTTAATCCCGAGAAGCTAAGTGTATCAATCCCCTTAAAAAGTTCCCAGCTTAACATGGAGTCACCGCTAAAACACATGCAAACTAGGTTCCCCACACAGGTTAGCAAGTATTGCCATGAACTGCAAGCACACACTAAGTCACACGCGTTCCCCTGGCCAGCAGCCTCCAGGCCAATGGAGGCCAATTTTCAGTTCTAAAACAAAACAATTTTCCAGTGTCAGGAGCCAGGTTTCCCACACACTCGGGATGGCGAAGACCCCATAACATCCATAGCACATGTACAAACTCCAACCGATCGCAAAGCACCACATGGTACCAAGTCAGAAGGAAAGTTCACCAACACAATCACTCCTCCCTGTCCATTACCTGTATTGAGTGGCTCTCCATTCAGCAACATTCTACCTCCTCCTTTCCCTCAAAGAATTTTAAACATCCAAAGCCTGCTCGTAGGGTTATGTCTCTCCCAAACAAACAAAAGTAGCGTGTCACTGGCTAGAAGTCCCTGGTCACAGCTGGGGACAGCAGGCCCAAATATCTAGGTATGGGCGGAGTTTGTGGATTCTACTATGCGGAACTCAGCGGAGTCGGAAAAAAACTCTGCAGCGCTTCATGTAGTTCCACTTGAAGGGAGAGTTTGCCTGCGCGTCCTTTTGTGTTGTGATGGGAACACTCCAAATCACATGTGAACAGCACTATGCGGTTCGCAAGTCTGTTCTCGGGTTCTAAATCGCTCGCGAACGGCACCACACATTCCGCATGGGCACAGCCATCTTGTTTTTCTGCTCCCTGTTATGGCCTAAATCTTAATTTTCTTTAATCTCTCTAATCCTACTCCTTTATTACTTATCTACTCCCAACTTTTATTTTGTATAATAGTCTGTGTCTTTGTGTTTGTGTATTTTATGTTTTTGGAATTTTTTTAATGTTTTTTTGTCACTTTTTGACTTGATTTCCCTTTATTTCCTAATTTCTATCTTCTTTCCTTTCCCTTCCTTTTCCTTCCTTTTTTCTACCCCACACAGCGCCATGGCAGAGGGACGACTTCCTTGTAGGCAGTGCTGCCGCCCAGGTGTGCTGCCTCGGAGAGGAGAAGGTGGCAACGCTCGTTTTTTTTTTTGTGCAACGCCACCCCCCTCGATGCTGGCAGCAGGCGGCAGGCCCGGCAGCGGCATCAATGAATTGCAAAAATAGGAGAATGAGTTGGTCCATCACGGGCGTTGAGAAATGGGAAAAGAATCAAAGCTCATTCACTGCAATGTATTAATTTCAAATGTAGTTTTTGTTAAGGAAATTTGGAATAGGGATTTATGGGCAACTCAATGACAGTCGATAGACTCGAGTCGAAACTAGTAGTAGTATAGGCGATCTGTTTTAGAGAAGTACAATGTTACTGCATTTGCTTGTCATAAAACAAATTGCTGAGATTATTAACTGAACCACTATCTTCTTAATTTCTTTCATCAACACCCAAGGGCAAGAAGAGGGATGTTTATGAGGGGCTAGGAGAAGCTGGTCAGCCGGCACCGACCACCAGCGCCGTTGCTGACGGCTCTGCTGATCCCAGTAAGTCCTTTTATAATTGTTGTGGACTTCTTAGGGTAGAATCTTGGGGTATTGAAATGTTGGTGCTGTCTATTGTGAAGATTCAGATAGCAGGCCCAAGTAAGTTAGTATTATAAATAAAATTCACCATGTATGTTTGTTAAGAAGGCTTTCCTTTTCCTGCTCATGCCTAGCTCTAGCACAGTTGAATTCAAAACAGAGTGGCCATTGTCATCATGGACCACCCCCACCCTCCAATGTCAGCAGTTTCTCATGACAGTGCAGAAAGGCTGGAAAAAGGTATGAGGGCCAACTCCCATGGCATTTGCCAACCAACACCATATGTATTTCACTGACCATAATTTCACCCCTGGCATGTCTAACTTTTTGAACCAACCAATCAAATGCCCAGAGTGATATTGGGAAGATACTGCAGTGCTAGCTGAACTGCAGCGCTGTATTGCAGTTGTATTTGGGGTTGTGTATCTGGCATCTAAATTATGTGTAATGTTTTATTCAAGGCAAAACCAAAGGGGATGATGGACGGAGTGTTGAACATTGCAAGCACTCACCCCCAGTCAACTGATCTGGGTTTAATCCATCATAATTCTTTAGCTCACTCCGCCACCCCAGTTCAGACATGGCCATATGCAAATCAGTCTGACCCTGTGCCTCATGGGAACAGTCCAGCCCGAACTGCCAAGCCATGTCTTCCCTGGACCGGAAACAAGTATCCTGGGACCGGTTTCTGGCTTACAGCCGTCATCAGCCAGGCTATCTTGAATCCAGTGGCAAAGTGAGCAAGGGACCCACGTCTGGGCATACCCTGCCAACTTAGGGCGAACATAGCAAAACCAAAGGGGATGATGGACGGAGTGTTGAACATTGCAAGCACTCACCCCCAGTCAACTGATCTGGGTTTAATCCATCATCATTCTTTAGCTCACTCCGCCACCCCAGTTCAGACATGGCCATATGCAAATCAGTCTGACCCTGTGCCTCATGGGAACAGTCCAGCCCGAACTGCCAAGCCATGTCTTCTCTGGACCGGAAACAAGCATCCTGGGACCGGTTTCTGGCTTACAGCCGTCATCAGCCAGGCTATCTTGAATCCAGTGGCAAAGTGAGCAAGGGACCCACGTCTGGGCATACCCTGCCAACTTAGGGCGAACATAGCAAAACCAAAGGGGATGATGGACGGAGTGTTGAACATTGCAAGCATTCACCCCCAGTCAACTGATCTGGGTTTAATCCATCATCATTCTTTAGCTCACTCCGCCACCCCAGTTCAGACATGGCCATATGCAAATCAGTCTGACCCTGTGCCTCATGGGAACAGTCCAGCCCGAACTGCCAAGCCATGTCTTCCCTGGACCGGAAACAAGCATCCTGGGACCGGTTTCTGGCTTACAGCTGTCATCAGCCAGGCTATCTTGAATCCAGTGGCAAAGTGAGCAAGGGACCCACGTCTGGGCATACCCTGCCAACTTAGGGCGAACATAGCAAAACCAAAGGGGATGATGGACGGAGTGTTGAACATTGCAAGCACTCACCCCCAGTCAACTGATCTGGGTTTAATCCATCATCATTCTTTAGCTCACTCCGCCACCCCAGTTCAGACATGGCCATATGCAAATCAGTCTGACCCTGTGCCTCATGGGAACAGTCCAGCCCGAACTGCCAAGCCATGTCTTCCCTGGACCGGAAACAAGCATCCTGGGACCGGTTTCTGGCTTACAGCCGTCATCAGCCAGGCTATCTTGAATCCAGTGGCAAAGTGAGCAAGGGACCCACGTCTGGGCATACCCTGCCAACTTAGGGCGAACATAGCAAAACCAAAGGGGATGATGGACGGAGTGTTGAACATTGCAAGCACTCACCCCCAGTCAACTGATCTGGGTTTAATCCATCATCATTCTTTAGCTCACTCCGCCACCCCAGTTCAGACATGGCCATATGCAAATCAGTCTGACCCTGTGCCTCATGCAAACAGTCCAGCCCGAACTGCCAAGCCATGTCTTCCCTGGACCGGAAACAAGCATCCTGGGAACGGTTTCTGGCTTACAGCCGTCATCAGCCAGGCTATCTTGAATCCAGTGGCAAAGTGAGCAAGGGACCCACGTCTGGGCATACCCTGCCAACTTAGGGCGAACATAGCAAAACCAAAGGGGATGATGGACGGAGTGTTGAACATTGCAAGCACTCACCCCCAGTCAACTGATCTGGGTTTAATCCATCATCATTCTTTAGCTCACTCCGCCACCCCAGTTCAGACATGGCCATATGCAAATCAGTCTGACCCTGTGCCTCATGGGAACAGTCCAGCCCGAACTGCCAAGCCATGTCTTCCCTGGACCGGAAACAAGCATCCTGGGACCGGTTTCTGGCTTACAGCCGTCATCAGCCAGGCTATCTTGAATCCAGTGGCAAAGTGAGCAAGTGACCCACGTCTGGGCATACCCTGCCAACTTAGGGCGAACATAGCAAAACCAAAGGGGATGATGGACGGAGTGTTGAACATTGCAAGCACTCACCCCCAGTCAACTGATCTGGGTTTAATCCATCATCATTCTTTAGCTCACTCCGCCACCCCAGTTCAGACATGGCCATATGCAAATCAGTCTGACCCTGTGCCTCATGGGAACAGTCCAGCCCGAACTGCCAAGCCATGTCTTCCCTGGACTGGAAACAAGCATCCTGGGACCAGTTTCTGGCTTACAGCCGTCATCAGCCAGGCTATCTTGAATCCAGTGGCAAAGTGAGCAAGGGACCCACGTCTGGGCATACCCTGCCAACTTAGGGCGAACATAGCAAAACCAAAGGGGATGATGGACGGAGTGTTGAACATTGCAAGCACTCACCCCCAGTCAACTGATCTGGGTTTAATCCATCATCATTCTTTAGCTCACTCCGCCACCCCAGTTCAGACATGGCCATATGCAAATCAGTCTGACCCTGTGCCTCATGGGAACAGTCCAGCCCGAACTGCCAAGCCATGTCTTCCCTGGACCGGAAACAAGCATCCTGGGACCGGTTTCTGGCTTACAGCCGTCATCAGCCATGCTATCTTGAATCCAGTGGCAAAGTGAGCAAGGGACCCACGTCTGGGCATACCCTGCCAACTTAGGGCGAACATAGCAAAACCAAAGGGGATGATGGACGGAGTGTTGAACATTGCAAGCACTCACCCCCAGTCAACTGATCTGGGTTTAATCCATCATCATTCTTTAGCTCACTCCGCCACCCCAGTTCAGACATGGCCATATGCAAATCAGTCTGACCCTGTGCCTCATGGGAACAGTCCAGCCCGAACTGCCAAGCCATGTCTTCCCTGGACCGGAAACAAGCATCCTGGGACCGGTTTCTGGCTTACAGCCGTCATCAGCCAGGCTATCTTGAATCCAGTGGCAAAGTGAGCAAGGGACCCACGTCTGGGCATACCCTGCCAACTTAGGGCGAACATAGCAAAACCAAAGGGGATGATGGACAGAGTGTTGAACATTGCAAGCACTCACCCCCAGTCAACTGATCTGGGTTTAATCCATCATCATTCTTTAGCTCTCTCCGCCACCCCAGTTCAGACATGGCCATATGCAAATCAGTCTGACCCTGTGCCTCATGGGAACAGTCCAGCCCGAACTGCCAAGCCATGTCTTCCCTGGACCGGAAACAAGCATCCTGGGACCGGTTTCTGGCTTACAGCCGTCATCAGCCAGGCTATCTTGAATCCAGTGGCAAAGTGAGCAAGGGACCCACGTCTGGGCATACCCTGCCAACTTAGGGTGAACATAGCAAAACCAAAGGGGATGATGGACGGAGTGTTGAACATTGCAAGCACTCACCCCCAGTCAATTGATCTGGGTTTAATCCATCATCATTCTTTAGCTCACTCCGCCACCCCAGTTCAGACATGGCCATATGCAAATCAGTCTGACCCTGTGCCTCATGGGAACAGTCCAGCCCGAACTGCCAAGCCATGTCTTCCCTGGACCGGAAACAAGCATCCTGGGACCGGTTTCTGGCTTACAGCCGTCATCAGCCAGGCTATCTTGAATCCAGTGGCAAAGTGAGCAAGGGACCCACGTCTGGGCATACCCTGCCAACTTAGGGGGAACATAGCAAAACCAAAGGGGATGATGGACGGAGTGTTGAACATTGCAAGCACTCACCCCCAGTCAACTGATCTGGGTTTAATCCATCATCATTCTTTAGCTCACTCCGCCACCCCAGTTCAGACATGGCCATATGCAAATCAGTCTGACCCTGTGCCTCATGGGAACAGTCCAGCCCGAACTGCCAAGCCATGTCATCCCTGGACCGGAAACAAGCATCCTGGGACCGGTTTCTGGCTTACAGCCGTCATCAGCCAGGCTATCTTGAATCCAGTGGAAAAGTGAGCAAGGGACCCACGTCTGGGCATACCCTGCCAACTTAGGGCGAACATAGCAAAACCAAAGGGGATGATGGACGGAGTGTTGAACATTGCAAGCACTCACCCCCAGTCAACTGATCTGGGTTTAATCCATCATCATTCTTTAGCTCACTCCGCCACCCCAGTTCAGACATGGCCATATGCAAATCAGTCTGACCCTGTGCCTCATGGGAACAGTCCAGCCCGAACTGCCAAGCCATGTCTTCCCTGGACTGGAAACAAGCATCCTGGGACCGGTTTCTGGCTTACAGCCATCATCAGCCAGCCAGGCTATCTTGAATCCAGTGGCAAAATGTTTTATTCAAGCCACGCAGAACATCAGTGATGCCGGCACCAGTGCTGCTGTAGGAGGAGACAGGTCAGTTGGAGGGGGAGAAGCGGCAGCAGGGATGGACACTGGTGAGTCACATAATTTCTTGCAATTAGTATGCTCACTAGCTATTGCCGTGGCATCTTCATCAACATATGACTTTGAAGTGAACACCCCCCAGCTTTACCAGCCACAGCGATAGTTGAGTTATTATTATGGACTCTTCCATCTGCAATTCAGCAAAAGATCACATTATGAGCGTTGATGGCTTGAGGGAGACATGAAAGAATGGAAGGTTAAAAAAACGAAATGGTATATGAGTGAAAGGGTGGGTGGGTGAATCATGGTTGCTATTAGTGAATTCGAATGAAATGATTAATATTTAGATTGTTTGGATGAATAAGCAAGGTGGCTCTTTTCATGAGGAGCATGCAGCTCACCTACTTTGCCTACTTGGTTTATGTAGGGTTCTCGTTCAAAGCTATGGTTCTAAGTGGGAGGTATTTGTTATTCTTTGTTCTACTCCCTTGACTCGCTGTATTTGTTAAGTGAGACAGATGTATCCCACCCATCATTCATCATCCCCTCTCCCCACCAATGGCATTTTTGGCAACTAGTACTAAGTGCAGTATGGGTCAATTCGTGACTGCAGTGTTGGCTGTGTAATGTGTGTCTGCTTCAGTTAACCCCTTCGGTGCTTATGACGAGCTGGACTCGTCATGGCACACAGTGCTCGTGTGCTCATGACGAGTCCAGCTCGTCATAAGACCACCCACGGGGGAAGCGCTGGCGCTCCCCCGTGGGAATCCGATCATCGGGTTTTTTGGGGGAAGGCAGGGGAAGGACTTCCCCTGCCTCCCCCGCCCCCCGCCCTCCCATCAATGACGTCAGCGCGCAGGCGCGCTGACATCGTTGAGGGTTTCCCTTTCTTCCCGACGCGCTGGAAGCCATTTGCTTCCAGCGCGTCGGGAAGTAAGGTGAGTTTTGGCTCGGGGAGGGGGTTTGATTCGAAAAGAGACATCGAGGGAAAGGAAAGGGTTTTCCTTTCCCCCGATGCCTCTTTGTGCATTCCTGCTGCACGATCATGTGATCGTGCAGCAGGAATGCCCACGAGGAGGGAGGGCGCAATTCTCCAGCACAATTCGTGAGCGTGGAGATGTGCCTTCTCTCCATTTACACCCTGAAAAGTTAGCTGTAATACTTGATGGAGGTCTTTGCATCCTTGAATTTCTCGAGCGCAATGCTCGTGTAGTTCCTGTGACCAGGAGGTTCCTTCTCCTCGTCTGCCGCTGCGATCCTGCTCTGACCCTTTATAAACAAGAGGCATGTGAACGGGCCTAGAAGCCCCGCTCGTTTGGCCCCGCCACACATACACTAGCGGTATGCAACGTCTGCCCGCCCTTTCCCCACTATGATGGACAGCTTACTCAAAGGACCCCGGCGCTTTCGGCGCGGTGGCAAAGTTACAGACACACGTCACTGGAGACAATTGTTCTGGTCCTTTACGCAGCTGTAGTGTAGGAAAGGCACTATACATTTACCCAACGAGGTAGCACTTACTGATTAGCCAGTAGAAAGTACTCCAGTTGAGTAGAGGTATTGCACAAAACGGTGGCATCTTCGTGGATAAATATGCAGGGCAGATGTGCCTTCTCTCCATTTCCAACGTGAAAAGTTAGCTGTAATCCTTGATGGAGGTCTTTGCATCCTTCATTTTCTCGAGCGCAATTCTCGTGTAGAATTCGTCAGCGTGGAGATGTGCCTTCTCTCCATTTACACCCTGAAAAGTTAGCTGTAATCCTTGATGGAGGTCTTTGCATCCTTGAATTTCTCGAGCGCAATGCTCGTGTAGTTCCTGTGACCAGGAGGTTCCTTCTCCTCGTCTGCCGCTGAGATCCTGCTCTGACCCTTTATAAACAAGAGGCATGTGAACGGGCCTAGAAGCCCCGCTCGTTTGGCCCCGCCACACATACACTAGCGGTATGCAACGTATGCCCGCCCTTTCCCCACTATGATGGACAGCTTACTCAAAGGACCCCAGCGCTGTCGGTGCGGTGGCAAAGTTACAGACACACAGGTCACTGGAGACAATTCTTCTGGTCCTTTACGCAGCTGTAGTGTAGGAAAGGCACTATACATTTACCCAACGAGGTAGCACTTACTGATTAGCCAGTAGAAAGTACTCCAGTTGAGTAGAGGTATTGCACAAAACGGTGGCATCTTCGTGGATAAATATGCAGGGCAGATGTGCCTTCTCTCCATTTCCAACGTGAAAAGTTAGCTGTAATCCTTGATGGAGGTCTTTGCATCCTTCATTTTCTCGAGCGCAATTCTCTTGTAGAATTTGTGAGCGTGGAGATGTGCCTTCTCTCCATTTACACCCTGAAAAGTTAGCTGTAATCCTTGATGGAGGTCTTTGCATCCTTGAATTTCTCGAGCGCAATGCTCGTGTAGTTCCTGTGACCAGGAGGTTCCTTCTCCTCGACTGCCGCTGAGATCCTGCTCTGACCCTTTATAAACAAGAGGCATGTGAACGGGCCTAGAAGCCCCGCTCGTTTGGCCCCGCCACACATACACTAGCGGTATGCAACGTATGCCCGCCCTTTCCCCACTATGATGGACAGCTTACTCAAAGGACCCCGGCGCTTTCGGCGCGGTGGCAAAGTTACATACACACAGGTCACTGGAGACAATTCTTCTGGTCCTTTACGCAGCTGTAGTGTAGGAAAGGCACTATACATTTACCTAACGAGGTAGCACTTACTGATTAGCCAGTAGAAAGTACTCCAGTTGAGTAGAGGTATTGCACAAAACGGTGGCATCTTCGTGGATAAATATGCAGGGCAGATGTGCCTTCTCTCCATTTCCAACGTGAAAAGTTAGCTGTAATCCTTGATGGAGGTCTTTGCATCCTTCATTTTCTCGAGCGCAATTCTCGTGTAGAATTCGTGAGCGTGGAGATGTGCCTTCTCTCCATTTACACCCTGAAAAGTTAGCTGTAATCCTTGATGGAGGTCTTTGCATCCTTGAATTTCTCGAGCTCAATGCTCGTGTAGTTCCTGTGACCAGGAGGTTCCTTCTCCTCGTCTGCCGCTGAGATCCTGCTCTGACCCTTTATAAACAAGAGGCATGTGAACGGGCCTAGAAGCCCCGCTCGTTTGGCCCCGCCACACATACACTAGCGGTATGCAACGTATGCCCGCTCTTTCCCCACTATGATGGACAGCTTACTCAAAGGACCCCGGCGCTTTCGGCGCGGTGGCAAAGTTACATACACACAGGTCACTGGAGACAATTCTTCTGGTCCTTTACGCAGCTGTAGTGTAGGAAAGGCACTATACATTTACCCAACGAGGTAGCACTTACTGATTAGCTAGTAGAAAGTACTCCAGTTGAGTAGAGGTATTGCACAAAACGGTGCAATCTTCGTGGATAAATATGCAGGGCAGATGTGCCTTCTCTCCATTTTCAACGTGAAAAGTTAGCTGTAATCCTTGATGGAGGTCTTTGCATCCTTCATTTTCTCGAGCGCAATTCTCGTGTAGAATTCGTGAGCGTGGAGATGTGCCTTCTCTCCATTTACACCCTGAAAAGTTAGCTGTAATCCTTGATGGAGGTCTTTGCATCCTTGAATTTCTCGAGCGCAATGCTCGTGTAGTTCCTGTGACCAGGAGGTTCCTTCTCCTCGTCTGCCGCTGAGATCCTGCTCTGACCCTTTATCCCCTTCGGTGCTTATGACGAGCTGGACTCGTCATGGCACACAGTGCTCGTGACGAGTCCAGCTCGTCATAAGACCACCCACGGGGAAGCGCTGGCGCTCCCCGTGGGAATCCGATCGTTAGGTTTTTTTTTTGGGGAGGCAGGGGAAGGGCTTCCCCTGCCTCCCCCGCCCCATCAATGACGTCAGCGCGCGAGGTGCGCTGACATCATTGAGGGTTTCCTTTCTTCCCGACGCGCTGGAAGCCATTTGCTTCCAGCACGTCGGGGAAATCAGGTGAGGTTTGGCTCGGGGAGGGGGGTTTGTATCAAAAGAGGCATCGAGGGAAAGGAAAGGGTTTTCCTTTCCCCCGATGCCTCTTTGTGCATTCCTGCTGCACAATCATGTGATCGTGCAGCAGGAATGCCCACTAGGCACCAGGGTTTTTTTTAATTTTTGTGTTGGGGAGTGGCCAAAAGGGCAAGGGTTGCTCCCTTTTACGGGTGTGAATATTTTATTTATACTGTTAGGCCCACCTACCCCTTAGCTTGGCTGGTGGATTGTGTGTGGACTGGTGCATTATTTGCATATGTGATTGTAATGTTTTTTTTCTCCTTTTTATTCTAGTGTAAAGCTTTTGATTCCTGTTTGCGGTTTCGGCAGTTGTGGTTCTGCAGTTTTGCGTAATTGCATTTATTTGGTAAGAAAAATATTTTTGTTGTGTGTACTCCAAATGAGTATTATTGTCATGCATGAATGAATTTTTTTGTAAGTGGTGCCATAATGGCAGCATATTTGTTAGTGTTCAGAGCATGAAATTCTTTGCGAAGTTTTGCATTGTCTTATGTGTAATTTTTTTCTTCTTCTTTTTTAGTGGGATATTGTTGATCCTTACTGTGTCTGTGCAGAGTAGGTGGTGGTGAGTCTAGCTGCTTCTGTCACGTGAGTGGTATAGTGTTGGAGTATATAGGTCTTTGTGATAAAGCTACATTTTGTTTATTTCTTTTTTTTTACAAAGGGTTTGTTGTTGTTGACTTGTTTGACAAGTAACCTTTATTAGTAAGCATTATGGCTAGCCGTAGAATTACTGCTCAGCAGGTGGTTGGTTTGCTTCTTGAATCTTCCTCTGAGCAGGATTATGAGACTGACAGTGTGTCTGAGGGAGAGGAGGGAGGGGAAGATTCAGGCAGTGAGTTTTCTCTCCACATGGAATCATCGGATGATGAAGGTACTCTCAGTGCAGATGAAGTGCCTGATTTAGAGGAGGATACTACTGTGCCGATGGTGCAAGAGGCATCTGGATTGCAGCCTGGGGCTGCTAGGCTTCCTACTGGAAGTGCTGGACTCTGGGTTGATCCAAACATGGTGCAGCCGGTGTTGCCTGCCTTTAGTGGTTATGCAGGGTGTAGAGTGGATTGTGAACATTATTTGCCTATACAGTATTTTCAGTTGTTTATGGATGATGTATTTTTGGGTGAGATTGTTGAGCAGACTAATTTGTATGCTGAACAGTTTTTGAGGGACAACAGTGCCAGACTTAGGCCCCATTCTAGAGCTACCCGGTGGAGTCCCACAAATCTGGAAGAGATGAAGAAGTTTTTGGGTTTGACTTTTTTGATGGGTTTGATAAGGAAGCCGTCCATGGGTTCATATTGGTCTACCAGTCCCTTGATGGCAACGGCCATATTTCCTGCAGTTATGACTCGTGATCGGTATTTACTTTTGCTTCGGATGCTGCATTTTGTTGATAATGGTTTGGCGTTGCCACGAGATCACCCTGAATGTGACCGTCTTTTTAAGATTCGGCCTGTTCTTGATCACTTTGTAGATCGATTTTCAGAGATCTATACTCCAGGGAAAGAAATATCTATTGATGAGTCTTTGGTGCTGTTCAAGGGCCGTTTGGTTTTTAGGCAGTACATTCCTAGCAAGAGGGCACGCTATGGAATTAAGCTGTATATGTTGTCTGAGAGTAGGACAGGATATGTTTTTAATTTGCGTGTGTACACTGGTAGGGATTCCACTATTGACCCCCTGGTTGTCCGTCCACTTTAGTAGGAGTTTCAGAGAAAATTGTGTGGGAACTTGCTAGAGGACTGTTTAACATAGGCCACCATTTGTACCTTGATAACTTCTACACTGCTGTGCAATTGTTTAAGGAATTGTTCAAAGTGGACACTTTTGCTTGTGGCACAATCCGCTCTAACCGTAAAGGTTATCCAAAAGAGCTTGTTTGCAAAAAACTTCAGAGGGGACAGTGCAGTGCCTTGCGTAGTGAGGAACTGCTAGCTGTGAAATTTGTGGACAGGAGGGATGTGTACATGCTGACTACCATCCATGATGAGAGTACTTCACCTGTGGCTGTTTGGGGTCAGATTGCTGAAGTGCGCAAACCTGTGTGCATTTTAGACTACAATAAGCACATGGGTGGTGTTGATAGAGTAGATCAGAGGTTGGAACCTTACACTGCTATTCGTAAGTCTTACATTTGGTATAAGAAGTTGGCCATCCATCTCTTCAATTTAGCAACTTTCAATGCTTTTGTTGTGTTCAAGGAGTGTTCTCCTGCGTCAAAGTTGACTTTTGTTCAGTTTCAGGAGTCTGTCATAGGCAGCCTTGTTGTTGTGGAACAGGCAAGTGTTCCTAGAGTTGGAGTGGTGGAGGATGTGGCTCGATTAAAAGATCGCCACTTTCCTGATCACATTCCTCCTACACTCTCAAAAGACTTTCCCACTAGGAGATGTAGAGTCTGTTGGCGAAGAGGTACGCGGAAGGAGACTCGTATGTACTGCCCTGAGTGTCCTTCTAACCCTGGGCTGTGTGTGCCTGCTTGTTATAGAGCGTACCACAAGCAAAAGAATTATTGGGAGCAACCATGAGTGGTAAAGTGAACTGCCTGGTCTGTAATGTTTAAGAATTGTTGTTCTGTTTCAAGGTTGGCATTAGTGCAATGTTTCTGATTTTGTGTTAGTAGATTTGTATCTATTTGCAATTTGTTTGTGTTTTATTTTTTGTATAAAAAAATCCTAAATGTGATGGTGGTGTGTGTAGGCTGGTGCTTGGCTGGCGGTGTGCGTGGAGTGGCGCTCGGCTGGCAGTGTGTGAGTAGTGACTTGCTGCTGGTCACTACACACACTGCTAGCCGAGCGACACTCCACGCAATCCATCAGCTTGTGTGGTTGCTGTGTTAGGAATGTGGGCGTGTGAAAGTGATGGGCCCTTGAATGGCGCTGTCTGCTGGTGTGAGTGTTGTAATGTGATGGGCCCGCGGCTGGTGGTGTGAATGGTTTTGTATTTGTCACACGTATGAAAGGTGTATGAATGGCCTGTAAACAGGTTGGTGCCTTGTCGTGGCTTTACAGCTCACGAGCTGTGAGTCAATGGTTCAGTTTCTCGTCCTTTCAATTATTAACAGTGCATTTCATTTTTGTGAAATCACTTGTTAATACAATTGTATATACTGAACCATCACTCACCCTTGTGCCAAATCCAACCAGTATGTGTGTGTGTGCTTGAGGATTAGATGGCTGTGCAGTAATATTTTTTTTTGTCTTTCTCAAGCAGGGTGTACCTTGTCCCTTTTTGTGAATGTTGTAATGTGTTTGTTTCGTGCCTGGGGGTGTGAATGGTCTTGTGTGTATCACGTATGAAAGGTGTGTGAATGGCCTGTAAAGCGGTTGGGGCCTTGACGTGGCTTTACAGCTCACGAGCTGCGAGTCACTGGTTCCGTTTTTTGTCCTTTCAATTATTGACAGTGCATTTCATTTTTGTGAAATCTCTTGTTAATAAAATTGTATATACTGAACCATCACTTGCCCTCGTGCCAAATCCAACCAGTATGTGTGTGTGCTTGAGGAATAGATGGCTGTGCAGTAATCTTTGTCTTTTTAGTCTGTCTGCCAAGGTGTACATTCCGTCTAAGAATAACCTACCAACTGTAGATATTGTCGTAAACGAAACACCCATGGGAGTACATGGTGATATCTCTCTTGTGGATCCCAACAAGTTATGGTACCCACAATGTCCTGCAAACCTCAAAATGTCTGTCACATTTTCCTTGCAATATTGTGCCAAAATGTTCACGCTGCAGAAATAAACAACACATTATCTCAAAATGACCTGGTTTTGCAAGGGGGTCACCTGGGTTTTGGCCCGGGGCTCGGCGGCCACATAGGGAAACCTACCAAACCCACACATTTCTGAAAAGTAGACACCCGGGGGCTTCCAGGGAGGTATGGCTTGCGTGGATCCCCCAACGTTTCCTTACCCAGAATCCCCTGCAAACCTCACTTTTAGCTGAAAAAATCACTTTTTTCACACATTTTTGTGTGGGAAAGTGTGGCATCACTGGCCTCACACAAATTTCCTACCACCCAGCGTTCCCCAGGTCTCCCGATAAAAATGGTGCCTCACTAGTGTGGGAGGCCCAAGTACCCGCGACAGGCAAGGGCCCACAACGTATTGAGGCGACCTCAAAATGGCCTTTCACAAAACCACCTGGTTTTGCATGGGGGGTCACCTGGGTTTTTGGCCCAGTGCTCGGCGGCCATCTAGGGAAACCTAGCAAACCCACACATTTCTGAAAAGTAGACACCCGGGGGCTTCCAGGGAGGTATGGCTTGCGTGGATCCCCCAACGTTTCCTTACCCAGAATCCCCTGCAAACCTCACTTTTAGCTGAAAAAATCACTTTTTTCACACATTTTTGTGTGGGAAAGTGTGGCATCACTGGCCTCACACAAATTTCCTACCACCCAGCGTTCCCCCAGGTCTCCCGATAAAAATGGTGCCTCACTTGTGTGGGAGGCCCAAGTACCCGCGACAGGCAAGGGCCCACAACGTATTGAGGCGACCTCAAAATGGCCTTTCACAAAACCACCTGGTTTTGCAAGGGGGTCACCTGGGTTTTTGGCCCAGTGCTCGGCGGCCATCTAGGGAAACCTACCAAACCCACACATTTCTGAAAAGTAGACACCCGGGGGCTTCCAGGGAGGTATGGCTTGCGTGGATCCCCCAACGTTTCCTTACCCAGAATCCCCTGCAAACCTCACTTTTAGCTGAAAAAATCACTTTTTTCACACATTTTTGTGTGGGAAAGTGTGGCATCACTGGCCTCACACAAATTTCCTACCACCCAGCGTTCCCCCAGGTCTCCCGATAAAAATGGTGCCTCACTTGTGTGGGAGGCCCAAGTACCCGCAACAGGCAAGGGCCCACAACGTATTGAGGCGACCTCAAAATGGCCTTTCACAAAACCACCTGGTTTTGCAAGGGGGTCACCTGGGTTTTGGCCCCGTGCTCGGCGGCCATCTAGGGAAACCTACCAAACCCACACATTTCTGAAAAGTAGACACCCGGGGGCTTCCAGGGAGGTATGGCTTGCGTGGATCCCCCAACGTTTCCTTACCCAGAATCCCCTGCAAACCTCACTTTTAGCTGAAAAAATCACTTTTTTCACACATTTTTGTGTGGGAAAGTGTGGCATCACTGGCCTCACACAAATTTCCTACCACCCAGCGTTCCCCCAGGTCTCCCGATAAAAATGGTGCCTCACTTGTGTGGGAGGCCCAAGTACCCGTGACAGGCAAGGGCCCACAACGTATTGAGGCGACCTCAAAATGGCCTTTCACAAAACCACCTGGCTTTGCAAGGGGGGTCACCTGGGTTTTTGGCCCAGTGCTCAGCGGCCATCTAGGGAAACCTACCAAACCCACACATTTCTGAAAAGTAGACACCCGGGGGCTTCCAGGGAGGTATGGCTTGCGTGGATCCCCCAACGTTTCCTTACCCAGAATCCCCTGCAAACCTCACTTTTAGCTGAAAAAATCACTTTTTCACACATTTTTGTGAGGGAAAGTGTGGCATCACTGGCCTCACACAAATTTCCTACCACCCAGCGTTCCCCAGGTCTCCCGATAAAAATGGTGCCTCACTTGTGTGGGAGGCCCAAGTACCCGCGACAGGCAAGGGCCCACAACGTATTGAGGCGACCTCAAAATGGCCTTTCACAAAACCACCTGGTTTTGCAAGGGGGTCACCTGGGTTTTTGGCCCCGTGCTCGGCGGCCATTTGGGAAACCTACCAAACCCACACATTTCTGAAAAGTAGACACCCGGGGGCTTCCAGGGAGGTATGGCTTGCGTGGATCCCCCAACGTTTCCTTACCCAAAATCCCCTGCAAACCTCACTTTTAGCTGAAAAAATCACTTTTTCACACATTTTTGTGTGGGAAAGTGTGGCATCACTGGCCTCACACAAATTTCCTACCACCCAGCGTTCCCCAGGTCTCCCGATAAAAATGGTGCCTCACTTGTGTGGGAGGCCCAAGTACCCGCGACAGGCAAGGGCCCACAACGTATTGAGGCGACCTCAAAATGGCCGTTCACAAAACCACCTGGTTTTGCAAGGGGGGTCACCTGGGTTTTTGGCCCCGTGCTCGGCGGCCATCTAGGAAAACCTACCAAACCCACACATTTCTGAAAAGTAGACACCCGGGGGCTTCCAGGGAGGTATGGCTTGTGTGGATCCCCCAACGTTTCCTTACCCAGAATCCCCTGCAAACCTCACTTTTAGCTGAAAAAAATCACTTTTTTCACACATTTTTGTGTGGGAAAGTGTGGCATCACTGGCCTCACACAAATTTCCTTCCACCCAGCGTTCCCCCAGGTCTCCCGATAAAAATGGTGCCTCACTTGTGTGGGAGGCCCAAGTACCCGTGACAGGCAAGGGCCCACAACGTATTGAGGCGACCTCAAAATGGCCTTTCACAAAACCACCTGGTTTTGCAAGGGGGGTCACCTGGGTTTTTGGCCCAGTGCTCGGCGGCTATCTAGGGAAAACTACCAAACCCACACATTTCTGAAAAGTAGACACCCGGGGGCTTCCAGGGAGGTATGGCTTGCATGGATCCCCCAACGTTTCCTTACCCAGAATCCCCTGCAAACCTCACTTTTAGCTGAAAAAATCACTTTTTTCACACATTTTTGTGTGGGAAAGTGTGGCATCACTGGCCTCACACAAATTTCCTACCACCCAGCGTTCCCCCAGGTCTCCCGATAAAAATGGTGCCTCACTTGTGTGGGAGGCCCAAGTACCCGCGACAGGCAAGGGCCCACAACGTATTGAGGCGACCTCAAAATGGCCTTTCACAAAACCACCTGGTTTTGCAAGGGGGTCACCTGGGTTTTTGGCCCCGTGCTCGGCGGCCATCTAGGGAAACCCACCAAACCCACACATTTCTGAAAAGTAGACACCCGGGGCTTCCAGGGAGGTATGGCTTGCGTGGATCCCCCAACGTTTCCTTACCCAGAATCCCCTGCAAACCTCACTTTTAGCTGAAAAAATCACTTTTTTCACACATTTTTGTGTGGGAAAGTGTGGCATCACTGGCCTCACACAAATTTCCTACCACCCAGCGTTCCCCAGGTCTCCCGATAAAAATGGTGCCTCACTTGTGTGGGAGGCCCAAGTACCCGTGACAGGCAAGGGCCCACAACGTATTGAGGCGACCTCAAAATGGCCTTTCACAAAACCACCTGGCTTTGCAAGGGGGGTCACCTGGGTTTTTGGCCCAGTGCTCAGCGGCCATCTAGGGAAACCTACCAAACCCACACATTTCTGAAAAGTAGACACCCGGGGGCTTCCAGGGAGGTATGGCTTGCGTGGATCCCCCAACGTTTCCTTACCCAGAATCCCCTGCAAACCTCACTTTTAGCTGAAAAAATCACTTTTTTCACACATTTTTGTGAGGGAAAGTGTGGCATCACTGGCCTCACACAAATTTCCTACCACCCAGCGTTCCCCCAGGTCTCCCGATAAAAATGGTGCCTCACTTGTGTGGGAGGCCCAAGTACCCGCGACAGGCAAGGGCCCACAACGTATTGAGGCGACCTCAAAATGGCCTTTCACAAAACCACCTGGTTTTGCAAGGGGGGTCACCTGGGTTTTTGGCCCCGTGCTCGGCGGCCATTTGGGAAACCTACCAAACCCACACATTTCTGAAAAGTAGACACCCGGGGGCTTCCAGGGAGGTATGGCTTGCGTGGATCCCCCAACGTTTCCTTACCCAGAATCCCCTGCAAACCTCACTTTTAGCTGAAAAAATCACTTTTTTCACACATTTTTGTGTGGGAAAGTGTGGCATCACTGGCCTCACACAAATTTCCTACCACCCAGCGTTCCCCCAGGTCTCCCGATAAAAATGGTGCCTCACTTGTGTGGGAGGCCCAAGTACCCGCGACAGGCAAGGGCCCACAACGTAGTGAGGCAACCTCAAAATGGCCTTTCACAAAACCACCTGGTTTTGCAAGGGGGGTCACCTGGGTTTTTGGCCCTGTGCTCGGCGGCCATCTAGGGAAACCTACCAAACCCACACATTTCTGAAAAGAAGACACCCGGGGGCTTCCAGGGAGGTATGGCTTGCATGGATCCCCCAACGTTTCCTTACCCAGAATCCCCTGCAAACCTCACTTTTAGCTGAAAAAATCACTTTTTTCACACATTTTTGTGTGGGAAAGTGTGGCATCACTGGCCTCACAGAAATTTCCTACCACCCAGCGTTCCCCCAGGTCTCCCGATAAAAATGGTGCCTCACTTGTGTCTACTTTTCAGAAATGTGTGTGTTTGGTAGGTTTCCCTAGGTGCCGGCAGAGCTAGGGTTCACAAACTACAGACTTTGCCCAAAAAGGGTCATTTTTCACTGCGAAATTGAGGTGTGACCACGTTGCGTTTTGCGCCGTTTCCTGTCACAGGCACTAGGCCGACCCACACAAGTGAGGTACCATTTTTCTCGTAAGACTTTGGGGAACGCGGGGTGGGTAGAAATTTGTGGATCCACGCAGATTCCAGAACTTTCCACCACAGAAATGTAGGGAAAATGTGTTTTTTTGACAATTTGTTATGTTTGCAAGGGATTCTGGGTAACAGAACCTGGTGGGAGGCAGTCAAGTCACCCCATCCTGGATTCCCCTGGGTGTCTAGTTTTCAAAAATGTATAGGTTTGCTAGGTTTCCCTAGGTGCCGGCAGAGGTAGGGTTCACAAACTACAGCTAGGCACTTTGCCAAAAAAGGGTCATTTTTCACTGCGAAATTGAGGTGTGACCACGTTGCGTTTTGCGCCGTTTCCTGTCGCAGGCACTAGGCCGACCCACACAAGTGAGGTACCATTTTTCTCGTAAGACTTTGGGGAACGCGGGGTGGGTAGAAATTTGTGGATCCACGCAGATTCCAGAACTTTCCACCACAGAAATGTGGGGAAAATGTGTTTTTTGACAATTTTTTATGTTTGCAAGGGATTCTGGGTAACAGAACCTGGTGGGAGGCAGTCAAGTCACCCCATCCTGGATTCCCCTGGGTGTCTAGTTTTCAAAAATGTATAGGTTTGCTAGGTTTCCCTAGGTGCCGGCAGAGGTAGGGTTCACAAACTACAGCTAGGCACTTTGCCAAAAAAGGGTCATTTTTCACTGCGAAATTGAGGTGTGACCACGTTGCGTTTTGCGCCGTTTCCTGTCGCAGGCACTAGGCCGACCCACACAAGTGAGGTACCATTTTTCTCGTAAGACTTTGGGGAACGCGGGGTGCGTGGAAATTTGTGGATCCACGCAGATTCCAGAACTTTCCACCACAGAAATGTGGGGAAAATGTGTTTTTTTTGACAATTTGTTATGTTTGCAAGGGATTCTGGGTAACAGAACCTGGTGGGAGGCAGTCAAGTCACACCATCCTGGATTCCCCTGGGTGTCTAGTTTTCAAAAATGTATAGGTTTGCTAGGTTTCCCTAGGTGCCGGCAGAGGTAGGGTTCAAAAACTACAGCTAGGCACTTTGCCAAAAAAGGGTCATTTTTCACTGCGAAATTGAGGTGTGACCACGTTGCGTTTTGCGCCGTTTCCTGTCGCAGGCACTAGGCCGACCCACACAAGTGAGGTACCATTTTTCTCGTAAGACTTTGGGGAACGCGGGGTGGGTGGAAATTTGTGGATCCACGCAGATTCCAGAACTTTCCACCACAGAAATGTGGGGAAAATGTGTTTTTTTGACAATTTTTTATGTTTGCAAGGGATTCTGGGTAACAGAACCTGGTGGGAGGCAGTCAAGTCACCCCATCCTGGATTCCCCTGGGTGTCTAGTTTTCAATAATGTATAGGTTTGCTAGGTTTCCCTAGGTGCCGGCAGAGGTAGGGTTCAAAAACTAAAGCTAGGCACTTTGCCAAAAAAGGGTAATTTTTCACTGCGAAATTGAGGTGTGACCACGTTGCGTTTTGCGCCGTTTCCTGTCGCAGGCACTAGGCCGACCCACACAAGTGAGGTACCATTTTTCTCGTAAGACTTTGGGGAACGTGGGGTGGGTGGAAATTTGTGGATCCACGCAGATTCCAGAACTTTCCATCACAGAAATGTGGGGAAAATGTGTTTTTTTGGACAATTTGTTATGTTTGCAAGGGATTCTGGGTAACAGAACCTGGTGGGAAGCAGTCAAGTCACCCCATCCTGGATTCCCTGGGTGTCTAGTTTTCAAAAATGTATAGGTTTGCTAGGTTTCCCTAGGTGCCGGCAGAGCTAGGGTTCAAAAACTACAGCTAGGCACTTTGCCAAAAAGGGTCATTTTTCCTGCGAAATTGAGGTGTGACCACGTTGTGTTTTCGCCGTTTCCTGTCGCAGGCACTAGGCCGACCCACACAAGTGAGGTACCATTTTTCTCGTAAGACTTTGGGGAACGCGGGGTGGGTGGAAATGTGTGGATCCACGCAGATTCCAGAACTTTCCACCACAGAAATGTGGGGAAAATGTGGTTTTTTTGACAATTTTTTATGTTTGCAAGGGATTCTGGGTAACAGAACCTGGTGGGAGGCAGTCAAGTCACCCCATCCTGGATTCCCCTGGGTGTCTAGTTTTCAAAAATGTATAGGTTTGCTAGGTTTCCCTAGGTGCCGGCAGAGGTAGGGTTCAAAAACTACAGCTAGGCACTTTGCCAAAAAAGGGTCATTTTTCACTGCGAAATTGAGGTGTGACCACGTTGCGTTTTGCGCCGTTTCCTGTCGCAGGCACTAGGCCGACCCACACAAGTGAGGTACCATTTTTCTCGTAAGACTTTGGGGGACGCGGGTTGGGTGGAAATTTGTGGATCCACGCAGATTCCAGAACTTTCCACCACAGAACTGTGGGGAAAATGTGTTTTTTTGACAATTTTTTATGTTTGCAAGGGATTCTGGGTAACAGAACCTGGTGGGAGGCAGTCAAGTCACCCCATCCTGGATTCCCCTGGGTGTCTAGTTTTCAAAAATGTATAGGTTTGCTAGGTTTCCCTAGGTGCCGGCACAGGTAGGGTTCAAAAACTACAGCTAGGCACTTTGCCAAAAAAGGGTCATTTTTCACTGCGAAATTGAGGTGTGACCACGTTGCGTTTTGCGCCGTTTCCTGTCGCAGGCACAAGGCCGACCCACACAAGTGAGGTACCATTGTTCTCGTAAGACTTTGGGGGACGCGGGGTGGGTGGAAATTTGTGGATCCACGCAGATTCCAGAACTTTCCACCACAGAAATGTGGGGAAAATGTGTTTTTTTTGACAATTTGTTATGTTTGCAAGGGATTCTGGGTAACAGAACCTGGTGGGAGGCAGTCAAGTCACCCCATCCTGGATTGCCCTGGGTGTCTAGTTTTCAAAAAAGTATAGGTTTGCTAGGTTTCCCTAGGTGCCGGCAGAGGTAGGGTTAAAAAACTACAGCTAGGCACTTTGCAATAAAAAGGTCATTTTTCACTGCGAAATTGAGGTGTGACCACGTTGCGTTTTGCGCCGTTTCCTGTCGCAGGCACTAGGCCGACCCACACAAGTGTGGTACCATTTTTCTCGTAAGACTTTGGGGAACGCGGGGTGGGTGGAAATTTGTGGATACACGCAGATTCCAGAACTTTCCACCACAGAAATGTGGGGAAAATGTGTTTTTTTGGACAATTTGTTATGTTTGCAAGGGATTCTGGGTAACAGAACCTGGTGGGAGGCAGTCAAGTCACCCCATCCTGGATTCCCCTGGGTGTCTAGTTTTCAAAAATGTATAGGTTTGCTAGGTTTCCCTAGGTGCCGGCAGAGGTAGGGTTCAAAAACTACAGCTAGGCACTTTGCCAAAAAAGGGTCATTTTTCACTGCGAAATTGAGGTGTGACC
This sequence comes from Calotriton arnoldi, assembly GCA_963921515.1. NCBI lineage: Eukaryota > Metazoa > Chordata > Amphibia > Caudata > Salamandridae > Calotriton > Calotriton arnoldi. The sequence continues at coordinate 3,127,298 of CAWUFW010000089.1, read as the reverse complement.
GCGTCGCGTTTTGCGCCGTTTCCTGTCGCAGGCACTAGGCCGACCCACACAAGTGAGGTACCATTTTTCTCGTAAGACTTTGGGGAACGCGGGGTGGGTGGAAATTTGTGGATCCACGCAGATTCCAGAACTTTCCACCACAGAAATGTGGGGAAAATGTGGTTTTTTGACAATTTTTTATGTTTGCAAGGGATTCTGGGTAACAGAACCTGGTGGGAGGCAGTCAAGTCACCCCATCCTGGATTCCCCTGGGTGTCTAGTTTTCAAAAATGTATAGGTTTGCTAGGTTTCCCTAGGTGCCGGCAGAGCTAGGGTTCAAAAACTACAGCTAGGCACTTTGCCAAAAAAGGGTCATTTTTCACTGCGAAATTGAGGTGTGACCACGTTGCGTTTTGCGCCGTTTCCTGTCGCAGGCACTAGGCCGACCTACACAAGTGAGGTACCATTTTTCTCGTAAGACTTTGGGGAACGCGGGGTGGGTGGAAATTTGTGGATCCACGCAGATTCCAGAACTTTCCACCACAGAAATGTGGGGAAAATGTGTTTTTTTGACAATTGTTTATGTTTGCAAGGGATTCTGGGTAACAGAACCTGGTGGGAGGCAGTCAAGTCACCCCATCCTGGATTCCCCTGGGTGTCTAGTTTTCAAAAATGTATAGGTTTGCTAAGTTTCCCTAGGTGCCGGCAGAGCTAGGGTTCAAAAACTACAGCTAGGCACTTTGCCAAAAAGGGTCATTTTTCACTGCGAAATTGAGGTATGACCACGTTGCGTTTTGCGCCGTTTCCTGTCGCAGGCACTAGGCCGACCCACACAAGTGAGGTACCATTTTTCTCGTTAGACTTTGGGGAACGCGGGGTGGGTGGAAATTTGTGGATCCACGCAGATTCCAGAACTTTCCACCACAGAAATGTGGGGAAAATGTGTTTTTTTGACAATTTGTTATGTTTGCAAGGGATTCTGGGTAACAGAACCTGGTGGGAGGCAGTCAAGTCACCCCATACTGGATTCCCCTGGGTGTCTAGTTTTCAAAAATGTATAGGTTTGCAAAGTTTCCCTAGGTGCCGGCAGAGCTAGGGTTCAAAAACTACACCTAGGCACTTTGCAAAAAAAGGGTAATTTTTCATTGTGAAAATGTGGTACGTCCACGTTGCATTTTGAGCCATTTCCTGTTGTGGCCACAAGGGCTACCCACACAAGTGAGGTACCATTTTTATCGGGAGACTTAGGGTAACACAGAATTGTAGAGCAACTGTTATTACCTATTGACTTTCGATGCATTTCTGCCTTCCAAATGAAAGACAATGTGTAAAAAATAAGTCATTTTGAAAAATGACCTATAATTCTCATGCTAGTATGGGTACTCCCAATTTCGGAAATGTGCAAATATCTACTGTTTCTAAAATCTACATTTTGTTCCCATTTCAGAAATACATAGGTGTCTTTCATAACAATTTTTCCATGTATACATTTTCCCAAAATAATTGCTATATACCCGGTACTTAAAAAAAATCATTGCAAGATGTTGCTCAATTATTGGCTCTGGGTTTGTCGGGTTCTTGGTGAACCTACAAGTCCTATATATCCCCACAACCAGAAAGGTCCAGCGGATATAATGGTATATTGCCTTCAAACAGCTGTCATAATTAGAAGAAGTTACAGGTGAAAACGTTGACACAAATGGCTGTTTTTTTCAACTAATTTTCAATTTTTCCTTTATTTAACTGTTAGTTTCTATAAGGAAAACTTTAAGGATCTACACAAATGACCCCTTGCTGAATTCAGAATTTTGTCTACTTTTCATAAATGTATGGATTTCCAGGATCCATTATTGGTTTCATACCCATTTCTACCATTAACTGGAAGGAGGTTGAAAGCACAAAAAATAGCAAAAATAGGCTATGTCCCAGAAAAATGCCAAAACTGTGTAAAAAAGTTGGTTTTCTGACAAAAGTCTGCTTGTCCCTGAAAGCTGGGAAGATGGTGATTTCATCCCCACAACCCCTTTTTTGATGCCATTTGCAGGGAAAAATCAAGACGCTTTCATCTGTAGCCCTTTTTTCGCCTTTTTCCCAAAAAAACCAAAATTTAGCTGTATTTTGACTAATTTCTGGGTCCCCTCCAGGGGAATCCACAAACCCTGGGTACCTTTACAATCCCCATGATGTTAGAAAAAAAGGACGCAAATTTGGCATGGATACCTTATGTGGTCAAAAAGTTACAGGGGCCTAAGCGCGCACTACCCCAAATAGCCAAAAAAAGGCTTAGCACAGGAGGGGAAAAGGCCTAGCAGCGAAGGGGTTAATGCAGCATTTACAATGTTTTCAATGCACTGCAAACCAAACACACAAGGTGTGTTGTTTCCCTTCGCCCACTCAGTCCCCTCTTAGTATTTCACTCCTTTATTTTTTCCTGAGTTCTTCCATCCCAGTCTACCAAATTGGAAAATCCATTCTTGGCATGTGCCACATTAAATTCTATAACCATGTGAAGTGAAGTGATTCCAGAATATATAGCATAGTATCCCATAACAAATCTATTTTACACTTGTTCAAATGTTTCCCTTTTGAATTGTGCAGTGATTGAATAAGCCAACGATGATGAATCGCTGATCAGTGTAGTGGCCCCTCTATAATATATCAAAAAAGCTCTAGCCTACCTGTATAATCCTTCTACCTTACCCCCTGCAGTAGAGTAAATCAAGTTTCCTTTCCTTGCTTACTGCCCAGTGAATTAATTTGTTGGAAATATGTAGTGCTGGGTGAGGCCACAGAGTAAAATGGGAGTTAGTGCAGGATTTATGTCACGTTTGGCGTATGGGATACATAGTGACAACTGTGCCAAAACAAATATATATAGCCGTTTCTTTCCCTGTAGTGCAGTTCATTAGATTCATTTTCCTCAACGTCTAATTACAGCAGACCGGATAATATAATAATATCCGCATTTCATATGTGAGGTCTGTGATGTAGTAGCTTATTTATTATTCATCTGCCTCTTTGGAAACAGGGTAGAAGGAGAAATGCATTTCGCGGAGAGCAGGGCCATTGGAATTGAAAATAGATAATTGCCAACTACAGCTGCAGACAGTAGCAAACTAGCCAAGGTACTGGCTAGCAATAAGCATGGCTTCATTGTTTTAGTACAACACACAACTTGTACTCCATATAGTGCATAATGCCGTATTCATTAATAAGAGGTAATTTATTTTTTAACTCAAAGTGTCTGAATCTGTTTATAGTTACTTGAAAAGCCTTTAGAAGAAAACAATATTCAAATCACAGTTTTTTTAATCCTGTGATGTTATTCTGACTGTTAATGCTTTTCTGCCACACACTCAGTGCTTTTTTGTGTTTGACATGTGTAGGTAAAACATAAAATTGCCCTTGTGACTCTTCTACTCATAGTCACAACAAATAAATTCCAATGGCCCAAGGGAACCAGCAATGTACTGCTTCTGTGCCACCCAGTAATTTAAAACAATTGTTTGCACAGAGAATTACTTACAATTTGTCTTTTTTGTTTTTCCCAATATGGCTGCTCTTCCTGGTCCAGTAGGACCACCCACCAGGCAAGAGATAGCGGCCCGTTTGTGGTGGCAGAGGCTGGAGCATATCCATCTGGAATACCGGCGGCTGTTGTCCTGGAAGAAGAGGAGGAGGGAATGAAAGGACAACAACCAGGCCCCAGTGCAGTCGCTCCCCCTCAGCCTCCGGCCTCTCGGCCATCCCATAGCCGGCGCCGCCACCAGCCGACTACTGCCACCTCCTATCATACTGACAGCAGGCCATTGCTATGCTGCATCCTGCAGGGGCTGAACACCATCGAGGGCCGGCTCACCATGACGGATCACGGCCTGGACCAGCTCCGGACCGATATCCATAATGCCCTCTTCTAGCCCTTTTTCAAATTTTTTATTTTGGTGGGAGAGACTTGTTGTTTGTTGGGTTTGGTGGAGAGGGTGGGAAGGGAGTTGGGACTGGAGAGACTTTTTCCTTTTACATTTTTTTCGTTTTTGGGCTTGGGTCCCTTTTGTTTGGTGAGAGGGGTGCACATGTTATTTTGGTGGAGAGGGTGGGTTTCTTTGTAAATAAATAAAGAGGAAAATGATTTCATTCAATATAAATTTATGCCTGAAGTAGTTTCTTTTACTTTTACTTTGCACTGCTGCCTTCAAGTAGTTTTGTGCAGCCTGTTTATGTAGGTGATTGTAAATTAAGAGAGAGGGTAGGGCTCAGTTATAGAGTTATACTTCTCTAACTATGTTGACCATTAGGTGAAATGCTGCCATGATGACCAATATATTATACAACAATCTAGGTAAAAAACAGTAGCAGTTAGTTACTTACTTACTAAGTTACATTTCATCCATTCTAGTTTTCTTACCTGAATATAGATGAATCAATGAGAGGGGAGGCATCACAACTTCACAAGCGAGGCCCCACTTCCAGTTCCACCAAAGTGAGGACCAACTGTAGGATTAATCTGAATGATTATCCATCGTACGAAAATGAATGGAAATAGAAAGACTGAGTTAGTGGGTTATATATTTATCAAAAATGTACAAAGAATTAACACCACCTGAGTACTACATGATGACACAACAGGAATGTCTGATTGCGCTAAAATACAAAAAATGGCAATGCTAGTAAGTTTTGGCTAATGTTGAGCTAGTAGTATTATTTGTAAATTCCTCAATTTATAAAAAATGGACTCAAGGTCTGGAGTAGAGAAGCTTAGCTTAGGCATTTACGGTTACGCAACACAAGGCCTGAATGATGATATTGACGACTGACACTCTTCATTCTATATATAAAACATGGATAATTTTTAATGTGTGGGTGGGTAATGGGCTGGTGTGGGCTATTGCTTAGAAGATCCTACAGTAAGTTAGTGTTGCTTTCAACACATTCACTCCACCAAGTATGTGATCCATTGATGATGTAAATTAAGCCACATCTCAATAAATCACACAGCCCGGGGGAAGGTTTTAATGCATGGATGGGAAAGGCGAGTTGGGGAAAGGTTTGACAAAGACAAACACTAAAACAGTAGGACAACATTCATCTGGGTAATGAGCAGCAGCACATCATAGTCCATCAATCTGTTGTTAGAAGAAAACAAAGGAATGAGTATGACAGAGTACAGATAAATGCATTGCAAATAGTTCTTCTGCCCCTGAGACCCAAGTTATTGGATATCTAAATGTTCTACCTTCTAGGTTTGGGAGTGAACCCACCCACCCATTTCTCTTAATATGATTGTTAAAAGAAAAATGATACTGTATTGCAAAATTAGGTGATGCATCTGCATTCTCCTCTGCAGTGTCCACTCTTTGGTGCCTGTCTTGACTGGTCCGGTAGGTAAGCAGGAGTGTTGTTGAGCTCAGCTTGCTTTCACCTTTTGTTCGTGCAGGAGACTAGAAGAAATCCTGCAGATTTTAAAAGAGAAACTGTATTTTAGAGGCAAGGAGTAGGACAGAAGGAAGGTAAGCTTCACGAGGAGTGTATCAAGAAGACTCAGAGGCAGAGCAAAAGCAACAAGAGGAAACTCAGAGTTTCACTTTTGACAGAAGTCCAACACACGCACAGACACACAGAGCAGTATTTCACAAACGTACCTCTCTCTATTCCACATAGCTGAGTACTAGGCCTCAGACACTTGGTTTACCTTTCAACTGAAGTCGATACTCGATAACTTCTTCCTTCTAGCTGTTGATGAGGGAGTCACACAGCTCCCGTCCTGAGTTCTTCCATGATCCTCCTCCTGACTCAGAGTAACTAAGTCCCAGACCAGTCATCATGATGATGACCCGAGTAAGATTGAAGTGGAGTGCACTGCTGTTGAAGAACAAGTAGAGAAACAATATTGCAATATTTTGCATAGGTTTTTGTTTGCTAACTAAGTGAATGTTCTGTCCTCTGAAGAACGAGAAAAAAGGAGAGCACCCTGCAATTAAATCTGGCTAAATGTAAAAGGGTCAATCACCTCCAGGGAAAAAAAAATATCGCCCATCACTCAAGCCCCAAACATTACAAATCAATAATAATCTCAAGAAATTTCCCATATTACAGTTCAACACATCCTCCCTCACTGACAGCCTCCACATCAATCATCACTCACAGTCATGTGATAATCTGATCACTTATTAGTGCAATGGTTACCTGTTCCACTCCAAGGTCGGTGGTAGGTACACTATCTCCCCTTCAATGCAAGCAACAGATTGGGATTTGTCAGTCTTGTAAATGAAACGATTGTCTGCGGCAGCCATCCTAGATGATGAAAAAAACAGAAGGATCATAGGAGTGTACCATACAGGTTAATTCATTTACGCTAAGTAAGTTTGTGAAGGCCAATCATCTCCAGGGAAAAAATGATTGGCCATCACTCAGGCCTCAAACTTGAAGATAATAAATGATCTTCTGGGCAGACCTTCAAGTGCTAAGTGATGCAAAACGGGATAGGCATAAGGCATGCGAGGAGGACGGGCATTGTCCCCAATGTCATGAAGGATTTGTGGAGCCTTCTTCAATGCACACTGGTCCAACAGCAATCTGGCAATATATGTGACTAATAAAAAAGGTGGGGCAGCATAAATCTGCCCCAAAAATAGTAATGTTCCTCTGGCTACTTTTTTTTTGTTTTTTTGCGAAGAAAAAACTAAGTTCAGCAAGAAAATGTTTAAATGTTCTACAGGAAGCATTGGCATACTTAGTCCAGGAAGTAGAGTTCGTCCTCAGACTCAGGTGGCTTTCCCAGAATTTGTTCAGCTAACACATTTGATTAAATTTCGGACCAATCACCCTCCTTCTCCTGTGCTGCTGTTTCACGAATGGTGTAGTTGTGTGGTATAAAATGTTGGTTCATTTTGATCATAGTCAATCTCTCCACGTTTTGAGACGAGAGACTGGTTCTTCTCACTATAACAACTGTACCATTTGCACTGAACACACGTTCAGCAGGCACACTGGTAATAAAACAAGCCAGATACTTTATTGCCAGCCTGCTGAACTTTGGCCATTGGCGCATCTTCCCATACCAATACATCAATGGATTTTGATCCACATAAACCTCTTTTGGATCATCCAGATACTCCTGGAGCAACCGGTGGATGGTCATTGGTGCTGCCACTTGCTCACACTGTTTTGCCATTGCCTCTGCACTGGACTTGAGCACTGCCAACTGGAAACAATACAATGCAGAGGTTGGGTCCGGGCCTTCTGTTGCTGTTGTTGCCAGTGTTCTAGTTTATGGTGTTCTTGGCTGCTGTGAGACAAGACTGCCCTCTCTGGAAGTTGAAAGCAGCACCCTAGAACTGCGGGGTGGGACTCGAAGTTCCAGCCATTCTTCTTCCAAGTCTCCAGCTTGCTCTACAATCCACCTCTTGTATTTTCAAAACATCCCCTTCAGAAAAAGGAATGAAAGTTGGCAGAATCTTTTTGCACCGTTGATCAAGTAGTGTGGCACAGATGTACTCCTTGGACTCGATGATATCATGTTGCAGCTTTGTATTACAAGCCAAGCGAAGGACTAAGGTCTCAACCAAGGCATGCACTTCTGTGTTTTCATTCGCTCCCGGGGGGCGAACCTTTCAGACACCTTCTTTACCTGGTCCTGTAGGAGATACAACAATGGGATAGCTCGGTCCATCGTACTGTCTTCCTTGCTAACTTCCTGTGTGAAAACCTCAAAAGGGGGTAGCATCTGTTTCAGGCATTTGACTAGGCCCCATTTGTCCACATCCATGGGCATAGCTTTCTCAAATGCATCCCCTCCTCTTTGAATGACATAGTAATTGATTTGTTTGTATTGCTCAAACAGACGTTGCAAGATGTAAAAGGTTGAGTTCCAACGTGTTGGCACCTCCTGTATCAGGCCTTTAACTGGTGCTCTATTATTACGCTGAATAATCCGCAACTGCATACGGGCTTTAAAAGAATGGCTGAAATGAGTGCAGATTCTTCTGCAGGTGGTCAGTATGTTGCTGACTATGTCTTTCTTTTTGAGTAAGTCTTGCACCACCAGATTGATGCAATGGGCCAAACACAGAACCCTGAAATAGCCTCCGTCTGACATGGCCTTGACTATGTTGCTGCCATTGTCAGTGGCAAAAAACCCAATTCTGAGACCTCTGGGTCGCAGCCATTGATACACCTCGCTGTTAAATTCCTCCAAGATGTTTACAGCTGTATGTGATTTCTCCATGGTGAACATGGCACTATTGCATGCTGCTGAATGCTCTTAAAACTTTCCTCAGAGCCAAGACCTGAATATATCTTTTGCTTTTCCCCCACAAAAGAGATCCAGTGTGCAGTGATACACATGTAATCAGTCGCCTGTCAATTGTACACATGTCTGTCATCAGGTGGATGGTGTAAACAACACTTTGCTGCAAAGCTTGTCCAACCAATTGCAGCACCTCGTGATGCAGCGCTGGAACAGCAACTCTGGAAAATAGGTCCTACTTGGCACCTTCCATTTTGGGCAGATGGCTGCCACACTCGTCGGCATTGACATGATTGCACTGGCTGCCTCTCTGACAGACATGGTCCTGGGCTTAGGTTGGGGGGGTGGTGCTGTTGATCCAGTAGTGCTGTTCTCAGCTTGCTCGCCGGAGGCCGGTGCAGCAGGCACACGTTTGCCGAATAAGGTTGTGGTCGGCATGCCAGGGGTGGAAATCTGCTTCTTCTCCTCTCCATTTGCCACTTTCCTGGCAGTACCTTTCTTTGGAGCCATCTTGAAGCTGTCAGTTGGCAGTGGCACTTAGATTCACAAGCTGAAGAGATGCCCATGTTGCATAGTCAGTCCCATGTCACGCAGTGCACAGGCCTTCTGTCTGGCAGTACTGTGGGCAATAACTCTTCTCTTGTGCACCTAAAAGCAAACAAGCAAGAAGAACATCAGTGAAACATGGCATTGTTGCAGTTCAATTAGTAGTACCAACAAACAATATCATTTAGTGTGTTTACTTAAGTTATTTTAAATAATTACAGTCTAACTATCCATTCGTAAAACCACACCAACATAAACGTTCATGGTGTACAGTTAGGCTTTCCTGTTTTCAATTTCTATTTTTGGTAAATTCTGGTGGTATTTTTTCAGTGTTTTCAATACCTTAAAAAAACCAGTGGTTATCAGTGGTTACATATTTTTCCGCTATTAAAAACAAAAGGAACATTGTTTTTCCGGTGTTTATGGAACGTTTTGCTTTTATTATTGTTAGCTTTTTACACTGACAGTACATGTGTATTGACAGCGTGTGTACAGGGTATATGGGGTCCAAATACATTTTACAAATCAAACATTTTGTAGTGCACCAGACAATACTTCTTTGGTCATGTGCTCTCGCTCTTTATTTCCTATGTAAACGTTTATCTGTGAAAAGGCCCTATCAACATTGGCACTTGAGACGGGCGACGCCAAAACAGCCATTATACAATTTGCTAACTTTGGGCACTGACATAGCTTTCCATGCCAAAACTTGTGCACCTGAAGATTGCGATTCTTTGGTTATGAACTGGGCGCATATGCCTTCAGTTATTGAAGCGGTCAAAAATGAAGCAGTACTTTTCAAATTCCAGAGACAATTCCCCTTTTGGAAGGCATCTAGAACTTGTACAGAGTACCTCATTGAGGCTTCATTGACTTCAAATGCCATGGTTGGTGAAGGAACATTTCTATGCATCATTGCAAGCCATTTCTCATGCACTGTAAAATAAAAATTTCCTGAATTGCTCCTCAACATTTGTTTGCTTACCAAGTGGCAAGAATTTTAACATGGATCATGTTGCAGTGCTAAAGTCACTAAAAGTGTCGCCCAGCCTACTCTCAAGTAGATGTTTCACATCTACACCAATTACGCTGAACACTTGGTAGACAGGGGTGTTTTCAGACTCTAGTTTTTCGATTATGTCCACTACAGCACTCATGTTTTCCTGTAAAAATCTAAGAATGCAGTAGAGTGTACTTTTTTTTCACATCACTATCAATATGCAACCAAAGATCCTCACATTTCTTGCCTTTGGCATCATCACTAAGCAAGAATTTGGCAAACGGTCGCCACATGGATAATATAGCATTCACGGCCTCTAGGACTGAAAACCACCGGTTAAATGACACAGTTGGGATGACTCTTTCTTTGATGCCACACAAAGCACAAAATGAGCAATATTTGAGTTTTAGTTTCTGTGCATAACGAAACAGTGAACCAGAATGGACTTCAGCGTCAATAGCATTCTTGATTAACTCTGAAGATTGTAAAGATACTTTCAGCATACCATCTAGCAAGTGGCAAGGATCTCTTACAGGGAAGCACTTCAACTGAGGTATTGATTTTGACAGGTCATCACACAACTGTTTCATATATGTAGCTGAATTACTGGAAATACAAACAATATCACTCCAATCTTTGTTGAACTTGGTAAGAACTTTTGCAGCAGCATTCCAAGTGACACTGAGTTCCATGTTTTCCAAACATCTGGTGTCATGTTTTCACCACTATCCCAGATGCTTGGTGACAGTACTCTTTACACATATACCTGTCACTACACCTTGCATTGAATGTTTAAAGCCTCAGGTGTTTGGTAATTCACCTACTATCAATACTGACTCTGTAGAAAAGGGGGCTGATGTATCAAAGGGTTTCACCCATTCTCTGTCTGTGGGTAAATGTGATGGTTTATATTGGGAAAGATTCTTATAAAGCCAGCCATTTTACCTATCAGTGAAAGAATCAAACATAGCCAAAATATCAAATATGATTTTGATATTTCCTGAATCTCTACAGTTTATAAAAAAATTAAATAAGACCTAAAATATGCTTCTAAACTCTGCATCTTAAGACCAAAGTCATCAAAACTGGAAAAAGCAAAAGGAAGTAGAAACAATATTTTAGTGACATCCCGAAACAGTAAGACTCAAGCAGAATAATGTTAGCCCTGTCTTTCTTGCTGCTGCCTTGTATAACAAAGTTAAATTGTATTGGTCCCTTCAGGAAGAAATAAAATGACTAAATGGCATTTAGTTTGTGGTTGCATAGGTGTTTTTTCAGTGTTTACATGTTTACACTGGTGAGGGCTATTTTCCTTTCGGTGCAGTTTTATCAGTTATTATAGGTTGAAACCTAACACAGGATAGTCTATGTAGAGTACACTCAGGAAGGATCAGAAAGAGCAACAACAAAAACATATATGTAAATCACGTTGGGATGTGGTGCTCAGGGAGGTGCGGGTGACAATTAATTTATTTATTTAGTGTTTTATATAGCATGAACATCACCCGTTAGGGTGTCAGAGCGCTTAACAGAGAAAGAGCAGCCCCGATTATGAAAAAAGCAAGCATCATATTAAACTTACGAGTGAAGAGCAATACAAAACAGTGGACAGGATAAGATATGAGCACTTACAATATTATCTGAGTCTGAAAGAATATGTCAAATTACAAATTTTCTTTTTACCATCAAAGGACTCAGAATTCAAAGTGTAGCTGAGCGTCTGCCTCAGTAGCTTAACGTGATAGGGGACCCTAGAAGAGGTTGTATAGATCCCAATGCACTTCATTAAGGAAGTCTTGAAGGGCTCTCTGATTATAAATCTGTGGGGAATGGATGATGATCAATAATCAGACGATTAGGTGATTCCTCTGTAGTGAGTTATGGAAGGAATTTACCCATTAGGAAGATCTTAGCTTCCTTCTTGAATTCTGACGAGGACGGTATTCTTCTAATGTTTGGCAGTAGCGAGTTCCAGACTCTGGGAGCGGCACCTAAGAAAACTCTGTCTATTTTTTGGTTTACAATGAGTAGAAGACCGAGGAGCGGTTTCAAGGAGTTCCCAGGATTTGAGTCATGATTGAAGGTGGTAGCAAAACTCTCTTCAGGTTATTGATGTTTAACTTTCTATTTTGGGGTATGGAAGTTCTATTTACATTGATTTTGACTGTTCCAATTTTGTTTTTGCCTCCCAAGCCATGGAGACTACAGGACACAGGTGTTGATTCGTAGGAGAGTAGTAAGGCTGAGGTTTCTTCTTCCATTCCAATTTTGTTTTCGCCTCCCAAGCCAGGGAGACTAGAGGACTAGGGTGTTGATTCACAGGATAGTAGTAAGGCTAAAGTTTCTTCTTCCAATAGATACTTAAGTTGTTGGCATGGGCAATATTACCTCTTTGACAGTGACACAACTGTATGGTTAGGCTGGCTTTGTAGATTGAGTACCGAATTTTTAATGAGCTTGATTTTTGGTAGAGATTCTTCTGTGAGGTGTAAGATTCTCTTCATTTCACAAATAGTGCTATGATTGCTCTGAGATAAGTTGTAGGTTTGGAGCTTCAGTGATTCTAGCTTGGTTTGAGTTGCTGATGATGGATGAGAGGAGTCCCCGGATCCTGAGCACTTTGTGCTAGAGAGCTCGACATCCTTGTGAGTGGGGCTGGCTCTAAACCTACCAGTAGTTATTTCTCTATTCGAAGGAGTGACCAAAGGACCATTTCTATTCGGGGGTGGCCATGGGGCCATTCGTGGAGTTCAGAGATGCACTCCGGGTTATCTGAGTAACTGGTGCTGAGGAGGTAGTAGGTGGAGAATTAATGGCTGTTGCGGTTAGCGGCGCTGGTTTGCTATGCTGTTTTAGATGATGGGTTGACCATTAACCTATTAGCTTTTTGGTGGTTGCAACCCTGAGCCACGTGTCGACTGGGCATCACGATTGGAGGCATAGGTACGGACCTATCTATGAGCATTGGTGTTAAGCCGCTTTTGCTGAAACGTGGTTGATTGACCTCTGAGTGCTGGTGTTCGTGTCCTATGGCTCTGACCTCATTGTTGTGAGCTTAGTTTGCTGGGTTTCTTGTGCTGTCTTAGTGTCTGTTCTTGTGGGAAGATTGCTTAGCGGTGAGTTAGTTTGGGTGCCAGGGTGCTGAGTAAGTCTTGCGGTAGTGTAGTTGGGTACCTGCTCTTTCAGGGTGGTAAAGCAGTCATCGAATTTCTTTAGATCCTTGTTAGCCGCTTGAATAAGTACTGTGCCATTTTTATAGATTGTTATATTTAGATCGGCTCTTAGGCCATGTGAGGAAGTGATCCGTAACTTGGTGCCTTGCGGAATATTTCTAGTTTCTTGTGTGTTTAATAATTCTATTAAGGTTGCTTGCCAAATTGCTATTTTTCTAGCGAAGGATATTAGGTAATTTACAATGATGCCTTTTTTATGCTAAAGGACGTGTCAGAAATCAGTGTCTCTGAGTGCTTTCTCAAAAAATTGTGTTTAAAGGTTTTAGTTGCAGCCCTGGAGAGGTTAGGGGGGTATAATATAGTGTTGGGGTTCCTGCCTGCTGTTTTCAAGCATGATCCTACCATATTGAGGAATATGCTTTCCCCGATTTTTTACAAATTTCTTCCCCTTTCTGTTTCCAGTCTGCGATTTCCATGTCATCTCAAAAGTGGTCTAAATGCAAAAATAAAAACTACCAGAAATTAATAGGCTCTCTAAAATTGTTAAAGTTACTGCAGCAGGCTCTGATCGAAATCTGGTCACTGTATTGGCAGATGTTTCAAGATGGCTGCCTTTTTACACGCAGCAAATCACCCTAGACTGGCAGTCCTCTTTCCCTTTACCGCCTAGACTTTCAGTCCTCTTTTCCTTTTTTTCCACAGTGAAGATCCTGTTTCCCTTGCTAGTGCCTGAGTTTGGCCATTTTGGCCCTGAGCACATCAAGATAAATGAAGACTAAAAATGGCAAAGGAAAAAGGTGAGAGGTGCAACAGTGCCAGATCAGCAACCGTGCTCATCTGGTTCCACTGGCGGTTCCTGCAGATTCAGTGCAGTCACGCCCCGTGCTCCATCTCAGCATCAGAGGAGAGGGACCTCCCTCAGCCTCCGTGGTATTTGTCTCTTTGGGTGAGGGCTGCCACCTCAGCAAATGGCTCAGAGCATCCCTTTCCGCTCTAGCCGGTGATGGTCGCACTCCATAGTCTCGTCGGAGCTCCGACCGTAAGCCGCTGTGCCCAGGCAGCCTTGGCAGGACTCATGGGGTCGGGAGGGAGTCCCTTCGGAGTCAGTGGGTCTCCTCCGATGGAGCCTCAGGCCAGATTTACATCAGGGGGGAGCCCCGCTCACACCACGGTCGCCTCAGTGGTGCACTTCGTGATCTCCCCTCGGGCAGCAAAGTGGGAGCTAGGAGGACTTCCAAGATGGCACACTCACCCAATCTGAAACATGCCCTGAGGAGTCTCTGGGTCTCTGTGGTTCTGCTTCCTCTGGTCCCGCCAAGCCTTGTGGTCACTCCATGGGACAGGCTCCTCTGGTACTGCCGAGCCTTGCAGTCACTCTGTCAGGGGCGGCTGGTCTTCAGACTCAGCAGTGATGCTCTGATGAGCGAAAATCAACACTTGCACGTAACTATAGCCAGGGACTCTGCTCAAAAAGATGATATCAGCCAGGGTGGTAGGTGGTGGGGGTAACAGAGATTACTACCGATTGGTAATCCCAAACCCGGGAGCCTCCATAAGGTGCTCCTGTTCGGCGGCCATTTTACTCATAGAAAAAAATGGAATAATACTTAGACATTCCAATGGAATAATCTTTAGACTATTAAATGAATGCTGTTGTGCAGTGCACCTATACCAGACATGGGGATACCAAATGTTTTAAATCAAAATTTAAAAAAATGTAAATAAAAACATGTAAATAAAAAAATATTCTTTTTTAAAGTAAAAAATGTTAGAAACTTAGAATTATTTAAAAAAAAAAATCAAATATAAAACAAAAAATGTTTAAGAGTACAAAAACTAAAATTCAATTTTTTGTTTTTGTTTTAAAGATAAGTGAAAATATCCACGAGCATATTAATTTATTAAACTGCTATCATTCTCAACCATCCATGCAAGCCTATGGCAAAGAGCCACACTGGCTGGACGCCCAAAATGGCTGCCAGCTGTACCACATGGTCATCAACAACAACTAGAAAACACAAAAAATGGCCCATCGGTCTATATATCAAAGAGAGTGCTGGAATGTCCCTTTTTCAGGACGGTTTCCCTCACCCACCCGTGGGTGGCATGCTTCATCATTGGTTAACCTCCTCGCACTACGAGCCTAGTCATAGTGCGGGCTACAACTCCCTCACTGAGAGGGAGGAGGTCAGGGTTGTTTTATTTGTGAGAGAAAGAGGAATCCTAAAACCTGAAGATGAGCAGGGTGTGGTGAGAGAAAGAAAAAAGATAGTGTGAGTGAACTAAAACTAACTCTATGGTATGCCAGACAATTTTTAATGGGGCATCCAGAGGTCAGGATTAAAAAGTAAGGCTATGACAGAGGGAGATTCAATCTGTCATAGAACTCTGGAGGTCTACATGTTTCAGCCTATCACCCTCCGTAAAGGTGTAGCGGCTTACTTCAGGATCGACATGTAAAAAGTGAACTATCCACTCATACCAAATTTAGTAAGTAGAAGATTTATACAACCAGTGGTTGGAGTAGGTCATCACCCGGATGCTTCTTCTACTGGTCAGCATGCTCCCTGAAAAGAGACAAAATGTTAGGTTTGTAGACACAAACGAGTTGTTAACACGCACTCATAGAACACAAATCTCTAACATGAGGTGTTCATCTCTTGGTCCAACAGAAGACCATGCATCTAGTCAATCCAAAAAGTGATTAATTATAAAAGTAATCTACCTGTGTTGTCGAGTGAGCTTGTGACACCTTAAACCTCGGCACAGAAACTTGAGGTGGCATCCAGGTCCAGTTCCTGTTCAGAAACATAAGTGGTGATAAAGGGTTGACTGTGGTGCACAGTCATAGAATACACAGAGTACACAGTTGACTTAAAAACACATAAAGACCTTCTGATGGTGTGCACAAAAAAGAGTGTGTTGTTACTATAGTAATACAACCATGCCGCTTGAGTCTTTATATGTGCTTTGTGACTATTGCACACCTGGTTGTTCAGTTCTAAAGAGTAAGGATAACTCTAAAGATATATCAACAAATATTTGGGACAAAAGTTCAGAATTGAAGTCGACAGAGCCCACGCCAATCTCTGAGCAAATGGGCAAGTAGACAGTGAAGTAGACGGCAACAATATATGTCCAGGTATGAGTAATTAAAGCAACCAAAATCGGGAGATATGTATGTGAAAGAGCGCTGAGGGCGCATGATTCCCTTGCGCAGGTTGACAGACCGTGATGGGACCGCTCCACCTATTTAGTGAAAAACGACCTTTCTAAACACAAAAACGAAAAGTACCTTAGTGGACGAGTGCCCCCTATTCAAGGAGTCCTGCCTTTTCTCTTCCTGTATGAGGATAAACACCAGGCCTGGGCAGAATTTGCGTAGTCGCGTTACGCAAAGTTCTGCGAAGATATAAAAAATCTCAGCGAGCTATGCAGAATTCTGCGAGCACGCAGAATTGCTTGTTCCGCCTGTTCGCGATGCGTTTTTCCTGTTCGGGGACGCTGTTTGCGTGCTCGGGGGAAATATCTCGCGAACTTGCCCATGCGGTCGCCAATTGGCGCGGCCATCTTGTTTCACTTGTCCCACCCATTCACGATGCGTGTTTCCTGTTCGCGAACGAGGATGTCCGATGGCACGTCCGAATGACGTGTTCGCGATCGCACACTCTTGCGGGATCGTGCGGCCGGCTACCAAAATCTCGTAGCGCACGCGAACGGATAGGAAAACTCGTCGGCGAACGCAGGGATCCCGGGAAGTCGCTACCGCGTGCGTGAACACACATTTTGTAAGCGCGAACAAGGAAAAAATTCCGGTACGCCGCGGATCGCGGAATTGTCAGCAATTACGCGTTCTCTGCGGAACGCGGAATTGCCAAAATTCTGCAAATTCCGCGAGCGGAGCGGATTTTACCGCCCAGGCCTAATAAACACCGCCCACTAACTTGTAAGTTGTGTGGGCCATGGAAGACAGACTCCCCGTCACGGCAGGAGAACTCCTGGTGCTCCGTGGTTAGTCTGAACTGCAGGGTTCTGGGAAATGTAGTGAGACTAACTCAACAATGTACGTACCTACGGAGAAGTGTCTCAGATACGGAGGCAGGATAATGACTCAAAAGCAGATTGTTAGGGATAGAGTCAAAAATGCTGCTAAGTATGGAAAGCTGCTCCACCAGTATAAATGCGTGTTAAAGTGGGGAATGGGATTAAGTCAGATATTGACACAAGTGCACCCACTCTCACACTCACTCACTCACCCATGCAGCCACTGACACACCCATTCACTCATCCATACATAGACTCACACACCCTGACACTCACCCATACAACCACTTATACACCCGGTTTCTCACCCATACAGTCACTCACACAGCCACACAGCCACTCAGTCACTTACACATCCACTCACACACCAACTCTTCCACCCATACAGCCACTCACAGAGCCACTCACTCACCCATACAGCCACTCAGACACCCACTTACTCACCAATACAGCAACTCACACAGCCACTCACTTATCTGCAGCCACTCACATACCCACTCACTCATCAGTACAGCTACTCACACACCCACTTATTCACCCATATAGCCACTCACACACCCACTTAAACATCCTAACAGTGACTAAGACAGCCACTCGCATATGGATACACACAGTCACACGACCACTCACATAATATATGTTTGAAATAGTATCACTCATTATTAGTACACAAAGTATACTAATTTAAGTTTTGTGGTACCTTGGCATATATGTTTAGCACTAATAAACTTTTAGAAAACACTCATAGTCACTAGTCATCAGTGATGTCATTTGAGATAGCATCAGTGATGTCATCAGTGATGTCACTGGCCATGTCATCAGTGATGTAATATGAGAAGTCATAAGCAGTGCATTGCGGGGGCATTGCGGGGGCATAAGTTATAGTTAGCTCAGGCAACTTTAATTGTTTCATTTCACTGGTTTTGTACAAGTGAAATCTGATCCTAGCTATAATGTCCATGTAACATTTGGTTTTTGAAGTGACTTTTGTAGGCCTTTTTAATAATCTAAAATAGATAGATAGATAGATGGATGGATAGATAGATAGATAGATAGATAGATAGATAGATAGATAGATAGATAGATAGATAGATAGATAGATAGATATTGCTAGGCTCAGATTGGGCTGTATTCCTGTTCAAAACCCCTATGGATAATTAACATTGGAAAAACACTTTTTTTGACCCCCACCTTTTTCTCAGCCCCCACTTGACGGATCACTCCAAAACTTTCCATGCACAACAAGATTCACAATGACACTTTTTTGGGATAATTTTGTGAAGATTCGTCAAGCGGCGCCAAAGATATAGGAAAGTGAAAAAACGCTTTTCCTATGGAAACACCAGTAGGTAATATATATATATGTGTGCTTGTGTGTGTGTTTGTGTGTGTGTGTGTGTGTTTTTGCGTATGTCTTTGTACATGTATATATTTTGGAAAACTTCCCCTTTTCCCTTTCTATCCACTCTCTGACCCATCCCAAACCTTTCAGACTACAATCGACTTCCATACATGCTTTCCAAACTTCCTCTGCTTCCGCCTAGTCATTCCATTAACAGATACACGTGTCCACCACTCCCAATTACATACTCATCTTCCCTTTACTACTCCATTTCAATTAATCTATCTCTATTAGTAACACTAGAGTAAATACATGAGACCTCCAGAGTACACATTTAACACAGTTTATCCTACAAGGAAAGGAAGCACACGTTACTAATCAACTACCTATTTACCTCTAACCTTGTGTTCCAGAGTAGCCCTTCAATTCCTCGGCAGGGTTAGTAAGCACTATATAACTACAATTTACAATTACAATTACAGGCATACCTCTGCTGGGAGGGATGTGAGAGACACCTGCCACTTTTCCTTCACTCAAAAAAAGGACACAGTTTCTTTTGCGGTGTTAAGAAATCTACCCACCAGTTGTGACACCAATAATTTCAGGAAAACATATGCACGCAAAACTAGCCTTACACAATAAATCAAAAAGGGATGCTTCTTCTAAAATAACAGCTACTATAAGAAGAAAAAAAACCATTTTTTTAAATATCAGAATCCAACGTTGAAGATTAAGAAGTGACCTGTGTTTATCATTATAGCTTTTGAGCGTACCTGCAATCTTTTTCAAATAGTGAGAGGCCATCTATCAACTCTGAATCCTCTAAAAAAAAAAAAAGAAAATCAGGAAAAGTTGCATCAGATGAGGGTGTTCGTAGAGGTAGATAGAAGTGTAAGTGAATACAATTATTCAGCACTGAAATGTTTAAATCCTTAATCTATCGACGAATAAACTTTTAGCTTGGAACGTAATAGTTATGGGGGCAAGCAGAGATTTAAACTAGGCAAAACACGTCCTAACAGGTTTGTGACTATTAATGACCATCTATCAAATTATCTATAAACATCATGCTAAACGACTTTTACTAATTTTCTTTTTTTGCAGAAGATTGCTACCATAAATCAGTCTCTTAAGAGTAGGTTGAATATCTCTTTGTGCCGTCATACAATCATTGCTTAGGAAAGTAATGAGTTGAAATAAAAATAATTTGTAGGTATATTTCATGACTACAAATGGGTTTCTGGACATTGTAGTAGGTGGAAGGAAGAAGATCCGAAGTTTTGGGAAGGCCTGGCTAATTAGTGGTTCTTCATCTGTTTATTGGAGAGTTGGAAATTTTAAACAAGTGGCACACAGTTCCATGTTTTTTAATCTGCATGGGAGAAGGGGCAATGCAGAAAGTGAAAATCCATTCTGAAGAGGGATCTCGTCTTATCACGACTCAATCATCTGTTCATCGGCCCATCATCACTAGGACTGCTATAAGGAAAATAAGCAACAACTGTTGACCTTTCATTCCACTGTATAATAATCACCTCATTAGTTTAGGAATGGGTTTAGAGCCATATATTCTCAAGGGATATTTGAAAGGTGCAGCTCAAACAGAGCAGAACTGTTTAAAGAGCATATTCACTCACGAGTGGAATCCAAATTGCAGTCAAAAATTGAGATGTGAAACATATCAGCACGGAAATTCATTTACAGCATTCAATGAAGTATTATTTCGGTGCTGTTTATTCATAAAGAGGGTATTAATCGTCAACAGAGTCCTGCTTTACGCAATCTACATTCATCAGATGTAATAATGCCAGCAGTCAACATTAATGCCTATATTCCTGCTGCTGTTTATCCAAGACTTTTTAAAGCTGATCATTGTGATGTCACTCCATAATGCTTGGCTAATCTATTGCTTAGAAGCAAAATGTAGATTTTTAAAAGTAAAGTCCCTGGAAACGCATTCAAGGATTTCTATAAAGCATTATGCGCTCAAACCTGTTGAGACCCTTTGCCTGCAGCTCAGGAGGCGTAAATTAGATTGCCAATTATCTCATGCTAATGCCATCTAAGAACTTTTATTAATGCTATATTATATAATGTTAACTAATGTACAAAGAACAATTACCAAAGTTTCTCTATAGTTCAAATGAACGTATCTATTTTTTTAAGCACGTGTTCTGTAAAGTACTGGCGTATGAAAGAATATGGGGGCTTATTTACAAGCCCCTTGCGCCACTTTTGCGTCACTTTTCCCATGTTAAAAATGACGCAAAAGTGGCGCAAGAGGCTTGTAAATCTGCCCCTTAATTTGTAGAACACCCTACCCAAACTGACAGCCACGAAGCTTCAAGGCTGAAATGTATATGAATGTAAAAATGTGGTCATTCTGTAGCACAAACCTAGTCAGAAATCAAGAGAGAGCTGTACATGGTCACAGTCCAGCATAAAGTCAACAAATGTTAGGAGATGTGGCTGATTTGTGGACTGTTAATGCATTGTTGTGTGGTGTTCTTTAAAGAGTTGCATCTTCAACTCTTTCCTACATTGGAGTAGATTTGGGGTGGTCTTACTGCATATAGGGATGGTGTTCTAGATCCTGAGTGCATAGATGGAAAAGGCCTTCTGCCTTGTTTTGTTTCTTTTATTCACTTCTTGGTCTCCAGCCTGATGGTTTCTTAGCTGCTGGTGTATGAAGAACCACTATAGATGGTGAGCTTGTCTACAAAATAATTTGGGGTGCTGGTTATGATGGCTTTGTAAATTTTGCATTTGGCTTTGAAGATGGTGCAGAAGGGGGCCAACAAATGTCATCAGGATGAGGTAGGGCATTGCCACCATCCATATTTGAGAGTATGATGACTTGAACTGCAGTTCTGAAGTCCCTTTCTGGAAGAATGGTTTCATTTTCTGGTGAACTGTTGCAGACAGCCTTTTCTTTGGGCAATGTGTTCCTTGATTGTAAGGTTGGTTTCCCGGGTGAATCAAGGTGACTTGGCATTCAGTGAAAGTTAGGGATGAAGCTGTCAAAGCCAGGTTTGTACTGTTTTTTTGTTGTTCTTGGCAAATAGCATGAATTCTGTCTTGATTGCGTTGAAATTTAGATAAGTACTGAACATCCTAGATAGGATGATGTGCAGGCTGGGTTTGAGGCATTTGATGTCTGAAGCAGTAAACATTTGGGCTGAGTTGTGTATCATCAGCATATTGGTGAATCTTGATTCTGTTATCTTTGATTAGAGCACCAAGCAGTTTCATGTAAAGATGTTAGTTGACAAGAGACAGTTTAATCCTGGTTGACCCCACAAGTGATAGGGATCTTTTGGGATCTGGCTGGCCCCCTGTGAAGGAACTGGTTATGGTTGGATAGGTAGGAAGAGAAACAGTGTAAAACATTGCCAGTGAATTCCATTCAAGGCTCCTGGGTGTGTATAAGAGTGGGATGGTCCACTGTGTTGAATGCAGCTAAGAGTTTCTGCAGTATCAAGAGGGAAGGGTCATCTTGATCTATGGTCTGGAGGGCATCATCTATGATGTGTAAGATATCAGTCTCCATGCAGCAGTGTGATATGAAGCCAGACTGGTATCTGGCAAGATCTGCAAGCGATTGAGCTTTGAAGGATAACTATTGCATTATTCTATGGGAAGGTGTGGGCATAAGCCTGGAAGCAAGCTTGCTGTTATTGATGTGAAGTTGCATCTTATGCATTTTTTCACTGTAGCAGCCATTGATGGCATTTCACTTTTCTGTTAAGTTAGGAATAGGTGGGTCTGGCTGGGTTGATGCAGTAGTTAATTGTCTTGAAAATTGTTCTTCTTCTGTTGATGGCTACATTGATTATGTTGGTATGGTGCTTTGTTTTAGCGGATTTGATGAGCTGTCTGCATAATGTGCAGGTTGATTTCAGCACCAGGAGGTATTAAGGAAATCTGTTTTTTTTATTTCTATTTTCTTTCCTGTCTACACATGGATTAATAATTGTCAGCAAGGTCTTTAGAGTAGCAGGTTGCTGACGGTTTTGGTTTGCACTTGTGTGTTTTAATTGGGGTGTGGATGTTCAGGTAGTTTTCTGAAAAAAGTGTTGAAGTTGTTTAGAAAGGTGTTGACATCAGATGTGGAGTTGAAAGGGTGAGAGATTAGTTCAAGTATTAGATTGTCTGTGGAAACGTCTTCTCTTTTAGGTTCAATTTGGTTTGTTAGTACATCGCTGAGCAGGGAGATGGGGTTGGTAAAGTGTCTGGCCCAGTCAAGGGATACAAATAGTTTCCATTGGATTGTTGATGATGTTAACAAGTCCAGGTCTAGAATGTCACCTATTTGAGTGTGTTGGCTGTGTGACATGCTGTACAATGTTAAGTGTGTTTATGAGGCTGAGGAGGGTGTGTCTTGTTTTTTATTAGCTTGTGTTGTGTGGGACGTTGAAGTAATCCAACAGGATGGTGTGGGCATTTTGAGTAGATCGGAGAATACATCAATGAAATCCTTGTTCTGCTTGAGAGGCCTGTATATAAGATGGAAGGCAATGATCTGAGTTTCAGAGGTTCAGAAATGGCATTTCCATTGAGTTTAGTGTTACTTGCCTTGGGTGTGAGACCAGGAGGATTAATGGATGACAGTGAATCCTTCTCCCTTCTTATTTGTGCAGTCCACATAATGGAGGCTGTAGCCTGTGGGAAGAAAGACATTGAGGATGTATGAGAATATGGGAAGGAAATGTGACAAGAGGAACCTGATGGTATTATCAGATACAATTTTAATAATGATCCTATTTTTGCAATATCCTTTTCTGATGGGGATATGGAGGGAGTCATAGGTGCTTGTAGAATGATGAGAAAGCTTTTTTGAACGAATGTGTTCAGCTTCTTTCTTGCAAACAGCTCCCAGATTGACCTAGAACCATGCTTTTAGCATCGAATTTGACTTGCTTGATAATGGGTATCAAATGAGTGTGTACTGTGGGAATGGTTATGGATCCTCCATGGTTTGATAGTGTGGTACAGAGAAGTTGTAATGTTATTCTCTAACCCCCTGGAAGCCAGTAGAAAAGTGATCTAATTTCTTCAGGTTGAGTCAGGCTATTTGATATTGCTTATTCTGAAAATTTGAAATGGCTTTCTTTGAGGCTATGGCATAGATGAAATTTCAATAATCAAGTTTTGATAACACAATGGTTCTGGGTAGTTGAATGTTGTGTGAAATCTGGATCAGCAGGAAAGTACTTCTTTGTAGCATTAGATGCACAGTGGCATTTCTTAGCATGGTTGTGCTGATCAAGGGAAGTTTCTCATCGAGCACACACATAGGATCTTTACTCCACGAGGAGGGGATAGCGTTGTCATTGTGTGTCTCTTCATCTCTAAGTATTTCACTGTTACAACCTTTCGGGTACAAGTAGCTCTCATTCTTCCAATTGTATACATGCAACTATATAATGATGTTTTTGCTCTGTTTGTCAATCTCAACCACGGGTGTAGTTGGATGTTGCCTGCATACATTTGGACCTGAAGATTGTTATGTTTGGTTAACATATGTACCAGATGTCTCTTGTAAATGTTAAAAAGCATAGATGACAGAGTAAATCTATTAGCAAGGCTTCATGCGGTCCATTAAACAGTGAACTGAGGGGATCCAATACTTATTTGTTGGCTTTTCTTGGACAAGAGGTATTTAGACCACAGAAGTGCCACACCAATGACCATACCCCATTTTTCATGGTGGTCCAGTAGCATTTAGTATCTACCATATTGTTGTGTTGCAAATAGGTCTCTGAGGAGATGCATTTTCCAAATGCCCCAAGGGAGTTCGATAAATCATTTCCAATATTGGCTACTGCTAATTTTTGTTTTTTTCGATGATCTTCCTGATGAAGGGCATGGTATAGATAGGTCTGTGTTCGGTGGGTGATGAGGGTTTGGCAAGGTTTTTTCTCAGCAAATGAGAGCTAAATGAATGACTGTTTTAAAGCACTGTATGCTTATTCATTGGATCAACTGAGCAAGGAACTGTTACGCCATGTTCCACTTCCCGGTCACTGTGTGCAATTTATGGAACTTGGGCTGCAGGAAACTAGGAGGAAAGCGAGCCTTGCCATGTCATACCTAACAGCTGACAACTGAGGCAAGGGTAATGATCCCCCAGCCCTTCCCTCTGCTTACTTTAGTGACCTGACTACTCATGCACCATTATTGTACCCACAAGTGTAGTACCATGACTACATCCACATGGTACTCATTAAGAATACCACATCACATCTTATATGACCATATGACCCCCTCTGCCTTTCCCACCTCTTAGCTCTACATCATCTCGAGGGCTCTGCTATCTTAAAAGCCTCTGAAAGTAAATTTTACCAGAATCCCATGAGATTTAGAAATCCTGCAAGATACAATGGCAATCTTGGGTGCAGGCTTATAAATATACTGCCCCTCACGTGGAGCGTTGCTTAGCTTTGAGATTTCTTTCCCGAAGGGCTGCTTCACTTACCTGAGATCCCACAAACTCCTGGAATTCTACTCCTCTCAAGCGGCATTCAGCCGGCTCAGGTCTTCAACGCCTGACAGTGCATCAATGTCGAGCCTGTAAGAAAAGAACAAAGATTATACAGAGAACATTAAAAAAAAGAAGCACAGATTTGTGCCTCCCAAAGGTCAGAGCATTGAACCTTATTTTTTAGCATATTGGACTAACTTGTTACACATTTTTAAAACCACAGAGAGATAGGATTAACAAATTGGTCCTATAAATACGAAGGATTATTTAGACCAGGATTGAACAGTTGTGAATAACTATGTTTCAAAAACCCTATGAACATTCCTAAAAGGCTGCAAGCTCCGTGTTCCTAATTTGTCAAGTTTTTGAATTCCTACGCTGTAATAGGAAAAACATTGCTGAAGATGAGTCTCTGAATAGAACCTTAGTTTCCAAAGGCGGGGGTAGCAGACTGGGAATACTGCTATTTACATTTCATGACTAGCCTAAAGCAAGTTTGTTTTGTGTATGCTATTATAGAAATTGGCAAGAAGCATCTCTCATCAAATTGTTTGATCCCCATGGCGCAGTTCAGAGAGCAGATTACCCGGTGATGAAACTAAAGAGTGAACATTCTTAGCTGTGTTTCTCTTCTCTTATCCCAAACCCTTTTGCGCCGGGAGTCAATCGCAAACACTGGTGCCAGTCACGTGTTGAGGATTGGTTTTAAAGGTCTTGGGAGGAATCTTGTCGCTTCTGTATGCCCCTATCTCTCCAGGTTAGTTGAGTCTTGAAAGGAACATCATTGATTACCAGGGTTTTTTTTCAATTTCAGCAGATTTGAGAGTCTACAAATAGTCAATTTGGAGAACCAAGAAAAATTGGTTTTGCATGATGGGTATTTCAGTCAGGTATCTTGAGGAGATGGGCTGAGTTTAGCTCTCTCTCCAGGCATGCATGCCACCTTAGACGCCTTTACCCCTATCCCTGTGGCTCAGTCGTTAGCAGCACTAAAAAGTCTTAAATCTGGCTCCCCTCTCGATCCCTGCCCGGTCTCGGTTTTAAACATGGTGGCACCTATGATTAACCCTGTTGTGAACCATATTTTTAACTCTTCTCTGGCTTTGGGGGTGGTGCCCTCTATGTGGAAGAAAGCGAAAGTCCTCCCACTGCTAAAAAAATTCACAGCAGACCCTAAGCTTGCTATCAATTACAGGCCTATTATGCTGCTCCCGGCCTTCTCCAAAATTTTGGAGAAGGAGGTGAACCAACAACTGTCCATATATTTGGAAGCCAACGGCAATCTTCATGCTATGCAATCTGGCTTCCGCCCTCAATTTAGTACTGAGACAGCACTCTTGGAAGTGACGGAGCATATCCGCAATGTTCTTGACAGGGGAGGAAAGGCAATGCTGATATCGCTCGACCTTACAGCAGCATTTGTTACGGTACCCCACCTCAAGCTGTTGGAACGATTACAAGAAATAGGAATTAAACATCAGGCACTTAACTCGCTGGCATCATTTTTGGATGGACGGTCGCAGGAAGTTTGGCTGCCTCCTTTTACAGCTCGGGCCAGGCCTCTGTCGGTGGGAGTGCCTCAGGGCTCGGCTCTTAGCCCTACGTTGTTTAACGTTTACTTGACCCCTCTTGCAAAGTTGGCAGAGTCCCTGGGTGCTAAGGTCATCTCATATGCAGACGACACTCAGCTGTTGTTCTCATGTGATAAAGACTCGGACCTGGACGAGAAGGAGATTGCTAATTGCCTCACCGGTGTCTTTCAATGGCTGGAGTCACATCACCTTAGATGTAACCCGGACAAAACGGAGATTGTGACTTTCGGTGCTGTTCCTTACAACTCTGTGGTAGCTTGCTGGCCCAGCAATTGCCTGCATCCGGGATCCTTGAAAAATTGTGTCAAGAACCTAGGTGTTAAGATTGACAACTGATTATCTTTCCTCCCGCAGATCCAGGCCGTGACGGGGACATGTTTCAGCGTGCTCCGCATGCTGAAAAAATTCCTACCGCTCCTCTCTGAGGCAGCAGGAAGGAAAGTGATTCAGGCTCTAATAACATCTAGACTGGATTACGGAAATGCTTTGTACCTGGGTCTCCCTGATTACCTTTTAAACAGACTCCAGGTGGTTCAGAATGCTGCAGCCAGACTTCTGCTGACCATCCCATCAAGATCCCATTTGTCTTTGCACTTAAAGGCCCTCCATTGGCTTCCTATGAAACAAAGGGTGATGTTTAAAGCCATGGTCCTTATGTTTAAATCCTTGAACGTGATGGGACCATCTTATCTCAAGGAGAGAATGAGTCCTTACATTCCTTCTCGTACTCTTCGCTCATCCTCGACTCATATGGCAAGGGTCCCCCAAATCAACCGCCTTCGGATGGGTGGGAGATCCTTTGCATATTTAGGTCCGAGTGCTTGGAATAGTCTCCTTCCCTATCTGAGGATGACTGACAGCTTGGAACTATTCAAGAAAAAACTCAAAACTCATCTTTTTAATGCATAGTCCCTTGGTCTTGTCTGTTTCCCCCTTCGCCAGCGCCGGGACACTCTTCGAGTAGCCGTGCGCTTTATAAATTGTTTTAACATAACTGATGACTCCATTCTTTGATATGTCAGCTTGAAATAATATTGTTTCTGACGAAAGATATTAGCATCTCACATTGTTGATCCACAAAAAAAGAAAACTTCTATATGTGTCTCAGGCTCAATTCATTTTCTGAATAGTTTATATAGCTTCATGTTTGTTGCTTGGGTGAGTTGCATAATGCTCTTTTGACATCTGTAAAGCACTGTCATAATCCCACATATGTGTTTTTCAGTTCTCTATATACAGTTATGATTTTTCTCCTCTTTGATCTCACTTTCCAGTCCACACTTTAATATTTTCCA
Organism: Calotriton arnoldi; assembly: GCA_963921515.1. Lineage (NCBI taxonomy): Eukaryota > Metazoa > Chordata > Amphibia > Caudata > Salamandridae > Calotriton > Calotriton arnoldi. The sequence goes on along the minus strand of CAWUFW010000089.1, from coordinate 3,099,598 downwards.
GCTTAGAGAAGGACCACATACTGAGTGACTTTCTCACACTTTTAGAGACCATTGTGTCTACAATTTATTGGTTTTCAGGCTGAAGAAGGTCATGAAGAATGTCTTGAATAGGGATCGTAGACTCGTATAGCTGGTTTGCAGTGGAGAATATTATATATGGAACTTTTGTGGTGTGGCCTTTCCTTCCAGCCAGTGCTCACTTGCGTTGGCCATGTGGGAAGGTTTCTGTAATAATCCTAGTTAGCATGTTGTTGGACCTGTCATCCTTAGTGTGGCCTTCCCTCAAATGTTTTGTCTTCACCCCTCTTGGTTTCGAAATGTTGTTTTATGTTGGCATTTGGACTCTAGGCAGTTTGCCACTGTGCCCTCTCCTTAAAACATGGTACAATTGGCTCACATCTGAATGGCATATGTAATTTACTTATAAGTCCCTATAAATTAAATACTACTAGTGGGTCTGCAGCACCCATTGTACCACCTACTTAAGTATCACTTTAAAACATATCTCAGGCCTGGCATTGCAGCCGGCAGTGCAGTTTTATAACTGGCAATTCGACCCAGCAAAAAAAATCTTTTGCCAGATCTAAACCCTCCTTTTTAATAAATATAAGTCACCCCCAAGGTAGGCCCTAAAAAACCCATAGAACAGGGTACATTGTCTTTGAAAGGTGGGACACATGTTTTACATGTCCTGATAGTGACATTACCACATTTAATAAGTGCTAACTTTTAATTGGGAACAGATAGGAAAGTCAAATTTGAACTTAATGAATTGTGATTCAAAATCCTCTTTAATGGTAAAGTCAGATTTTAGTCACAATTCTAAAATGCTGCTTATAGAAAGTTGTCATTTTTTTGTCTTAACCATTTGGTGCCTGCTGCCTGTTTCCTGGGTTACAGGACTGTGAACAGCTTGGCAGTTGGCACTTGTGTTTTCCTCTCCCAGAGAGTGAGACAAAGGGGGACCACATGTTTGCAGGATTGGCCATCCTACCAGGATATGTGCGGCAGAGCTGTTGACTGCCCCACTTACATTTCAAATGGCTGCCTCTAGCACACACACAAAGAAACCTGATGACAGTCTTTTGTCAGCCCAGACCACTTGAAGCCTTGGCAGAGTAATAGAAGAACTTTCCAAAAGCAGATCTGGGGTAGCCAGGATGTCAGCCCCACTTCAAAGGCTCGCACTAGGTATAAATATTAGACCTCCTCAGCTACCTTTTTAGTACACTCCTGGAGCTATGGAAGATTTCACAAGGACTGCCTTATACTCCAGTGGACCTAATGCTGCTTGATGCCTGCCTTGCTCTTCAGAGGTCTGTCTTGCTACTTTCTGCTACCAGAGGACTGCCCTGTGGCTTGAGGCCTGCTTTGTTTTTCAGATAACTCCCCTGCTGCCTGACACCTGCCTTGTTGCCTGAAGGAGCGAGGGCTATCTCTTTGAACCCAGAACTACCAGAGTGACTCCAAGGGCTAGTTGGTGGCCTCTTGCGTGCAGTGCTGGGACATAACAAGTACCAGAGACCTTGAACCCTGCACCTGACCTCTTCTGGAGTGAGTCCTAACCTCCTAAGTGATACCCTAACAAGTCTTGGACCCTTGGCAGTGGTGTTAGAAGTGCTGCCCCTGTCCGGCCTTAAATGTCGGAATTTAGAAAGACAGAAGACTGGGCCTACCTGCCAGCAGATCCAACCAGGTGCCTCACAAGTCGGCCTGACAACATAGTAGCTCATGCTGGTTTCTTCTCCACAGCAGCAAATACTGTTCAGTGGGACCTTCGAGTGATGGTATCTGGCATTATAGAGCCCTCTTCAGTCACGGCTTGCAGCTTCATCTCCTTGGAGGCTTTTGACTTCCAAAAGGCTGTCTAAGTCTGAAGGTAAAGGTAAAAATCTTCACCGGGCTCGACAGCGACAGGCTCCCCATGGGCAACGCCGACCGGCTTGTCCTGGACATCCTGCTTCTCCTGCCTTGGGTTTTTATCTGCCATCATGGATGTCTTCACCCAGACCTCATCCAGTGCTCCCCTACAACAACTCCTCCTTGGACATAGGGTACTGCCTTGGCCTGCTGAGCTCTACCTTCTCATGGGCTTTTCTTCAGAATTTCTTCTATGTCTGAAGGTAAGCCGAGACAGAGCCCAATCCACCTTATGCATCTGAACTGCTCTTCATTACCGTTGGCCTTAACTTTTGACTTTACCCCGGTCTCACACAACCAGATACCAGCAGTTGGCACTTTGATTAATTAGGCACCATTTTTCACTATAAACTTGAAATATTCAGAACTCTGGTTCTACTGATTGGGTTTAATTTGTTTTTGAGTCATTTTGCTTATTAAAATTGTCTCTATTTTTCTAAATTGGAGTGTGATTTTATTGTGTTGTGTTTTCCCTTTGTTACTGCTTGTGTGCTGTGGAAATACTTATCACAGTGCCTGACTGCTTTTGTGCCAAGCTACCAGAGAATTAAGCATAGGTTAATTTAGTAAATGTTGTGGATCACCCTGACAAGGATTGTGGTTGTTGCTTGAGCAGAGTTTTCAATTTCCTCAATCAGAAACCCGATTTCTTACAGATGAGGACCAGAATTCAAACAGAATCTGATGCAGGTTTCTGTGCTTTACTTCTGATCCAGCGGAAGTGTGTGTAAATATTTTTGGTGAACTTAGACATGAACTACCTACCATAATATAAACTCAATCCATAGGAAACTATTTACAATAACACAGAGTCTGGCTCATAGAAACTCTTCAATAAATCAGAACCATAAGGTCCTCCTATAGATCTTTGTAAGAGCTAATAGGGACTCAGATAATTAGAGACAGAAAGCCACTCCTTCTTCAGGACCTGGAATAAAAAAGTGCTAAGCTAATAATAATACTTTCACAATATCAATAATATCAACAATAAGGAACACAAACATATGGAATAGTCACCAAATACCTTTATCAAAACTTCAAGAGGAATGGTCAAAGCACAAAAATACATTAGAATCATTTAATAACAGTAATTCTTTTGTAATACAGGTAAATCACAATACATCACAGCTTAGAGCAAATACATCATTAATAACATCTTGTGTGAGGGAGAGAGAGAGTGAGAGAAGAGAGAGAGAATACATTGCAAGATTCAAAATGCAATTCGGTATCATACAAACCAAGAATCAGTTGTAGATTTTTCAGAATCAGGACACGAGATGAGTACAATAGAATGCTAGAGTACAGCGTACAATAGCCAGAGTCTCGACTTCACCAGCCGGTAAAGTGCGGAAGTAATCAGGAGAGTTCAGTTCAGGGAAAGTCAGAGTTCAGACCGACAGCATGTCAGTCTCTGGATATGCAATGAAAATAGCCACCACGCCCGTCCTTTTCCCATGGGGCAATTATACCTTCGTACGTTATCAGTTCCTTCTCACAAAATAACTTTTTCACAGTTTGCATGATTTCTATTTGTCAAATTCTGTGGTACCACTGTGGTGTGATTCGTGTTCTAACCCAAATCGTCTGGAACCCATGTGTAATGTCTTTGTTCAGTGTTCACTCTTTTCTAAGAATGTACAATATCACTTCCCTTCAGAAATAGGAAATACATGTGCAACTTGTCATGTGTGCTCCACACGCTCTCCTCTGAGCTTGGAAAAAGGTCGATACAGTTTTTAGTTACAGACAAGATGTCCATCATTCAAACTGTAGGAAAGAAACTTCAGCGATAATACTCATAGCTACAATGCAATCAGGTCAGCATTTCTAGCCCATCCGAAGGAAATAATAATAACTAAATACTTTTCAAATTTCGAGGCCTACATGGAAAACTACTAAATCATCATTTTCTAATGAATAAACACGCTAATATTGAAAACATTTAGAGAAATAAAGATGCATAAGAAATAATATATGAAGCACCATTTCATTAAACTTATAAGCATAGTCTGTTTACGATTCATTAAAATATGAGCAAGCACTTTCTCTTAGTTTTACGTCCGAAAGAAGTTTAAAATAATCATATTTTGCTAAACTACAATTTGCATTTATACTTTTCACTTTATTATTACAGCACATTAGTAAGTTTCTCTCTCTGTCATGAATTATTTAATCTCAAACCAGTTTGTGATACATCTGCATGCTTTTACGATGCAGTTTTAAACACTTCTGCATGCTTTTACAATGCAGTTTTAAACTTTCACGTATTCACGAGACACTTTGTTAGTCATGTGTTTTTAAGTAGATATTAGTATCACACCCAATGAACAGGATTTGATCAAGTCTCATTATTTTAAATAATCACGCTCCATCAATCCCCCATCTGATGGCGAATCAAGCCCTCACACAATCCCAATAATCTGATTACAATATGATTATCTTAAAATGCACTTGTTTTCATCTGTTTCAGCCTAACACCTTGTATGTCTTTCATCACTTCATAATAAGTACCTTTTCTGTCTTCCAGTTCTATATCAGACCTTTTTCTTTTTTTTTTTCTACCTCTACTTCGTTTTTGTTTCTACTTTACGTATACAACATTTGTTTATCAATACTAGGTCTGTGCGGTGAACTCCACTCCGTTCGCGGAGTTTGCAGAGTTTTCTGCACTCTGTGCACCGAGGAGCTCACGTAGTGCAGCAGAGGTTTTCCCAGATCGCGCTTGCGAACGGTAAGTTCACGAGCGCGAGCTGCCGCTCGGGTAGAATTCCTACCCGAGCGGCAGGAAGACCAGCGCGAATGGTAGTTTGCACTGCACTCCGCCACATGCGGAACTCCGCAGAGTATTTTTGTAACTTCGCGGAGTTCTGCGTAGCAAAACTCCGTCAACTATGCCCAGGCCTGATCAATACTATAAACATTATACTAACAGCAATAGCTATTAATGGCGTTAGTATTTTCCCCACTATGCTATTACCCAATGCTGCAAGCCAATTTCCCACTGAAGAAAAACCTTACCAAGTTTTTCCCATGCACCATCAATTTTTAATTTAGTTAAATCATTATGCAGGTTAGTAATGTTATCAATATATCGACGCAAATCTCTATTTTTATCAGAGATATAAGTGCAACATTGTTGAATTTTCAGCATGCGAGAGACTCTGCTCTCTTTTGCCAATAATACATCCATCGCAAGCCGATTTTGCAAAACCATTGATCTAATAGTAACCATCTCAGTTTCGATCACTAAAAACCCACCAGCGGTATCCGTTGATAAATGATCAACCAGTGTAGATAACTTCCTAATTTTGTGTGAATTCAAAATCACTACAACTGAAGGTATTATTGCACCAAATATATCACCCATGATTTCTGCAGCACTTATTCCCCTTTTACTTCATGTTAGTTTCTTTTCATTGGCTCCAGGATTATCCATACCAATGTTTAGTCAAATTATAATAAACATTCTTACCACACACAAAATACACTCCTGGAAAAACTGGATCAGTACCACCTTTTAATCACCAACCGCCCGTAATTAGGAAGGTGTGTTCACACTCACTGGAACCAATGAATTTATTATTAGATTCAGTCTATTGTCTTAGTATGCAAAGCTTTCCGTTATGATGCTGTTAGAAGGTGGTTCTGACACTATGGGCCGCCCGGATTTTTCACTTTTTGAGCACCTATGTGTTGAGCTTTTACTGTGGGAGAGCCTCATAAATTGGGACTCATCCACAGTGAACTCATGATGAAGGAGACAGCATGTGGATTTTACTGGTGTCCCCCTAGCTTGACTAGGCCGCTGCGCAGCAGCTGGAGTAAGGGGCACCGGGCTGGTTACATGCAGACACCTGTGTACATGCGTGTGCACACGTGTAGGGGCTGCGCAGGGGAGATTCCTGGCGTGCGCAGTCCAGGAGCAGCTGCAAAGTGAATGGTGTGGCGGGACTTATGCAGAAGTGGGTGGTGACACGGAATACACGGAATAGGCCTTATACACTGGGAAGTAACATGCCAGGGAAAGTCAGTGTGTTTTACTGTGTTTTTCACTTCATTATTCCCCTATGGGGATGTGGAGCCCATGTGCTAGATTAACTTTCCTAAGGCCTACAGATTCCAGACACGCACTAAAGTCCACTGTAGCGGATGTGAAAAGAAGTATTCTGTAGAGTCCAAAGTCATATTTGTACTGCTTTTGGGTCATCCAGAAATGTCACATTTCTCTGAGTCAGTCATAACCAGGGCCAGGCTGAGGGCTGACCTCAGCTGGATGGGTTGATAACCTTTCTTCGACAAGCTAAGGCCTCCTCTCCACAAAGAGAAGATGGGTGGGGCTACAGGCTCATCCATCAGCAGCTATCACTGGGTGCCAGGCACCAGGCTGCACCAAGGAGGGAAGGCAGCGAGGAGGGAAGGGGTCTGGTTTCAGAGACCATGTGGCCAGAGACCCTGGACGACGTCATTTTGAACAAACCCAGAGGCTGGACAAGGAGGGAGCAGGGGCAGGGAAGTGATGTGTCGCTGTTTCATAGGACAAACAGAGACTTCCTGCCAGCCCCCCTACTCAACTTTTAAAAAGTACTGGAAGAGGAAGAGAGCTCTCTCTGGGGTGTGGTCTGCTGAGGCGGAAGGTGCTGGAGCCTGGCAATGGGCAGTTGGAAGGAGGTACCCCCTGACTGCCCCCCAGGCCCCTAACAGCGCCAGAAGAAGAGCCCAGGACCGGTGCGCAGAAGCAGGGGCCTCTGCGCAGGGAGAAGAGAGGCCCAGGAGGAGAGCCAGGCGAAAGTCTGGTGCAGGGAGAGAGTGAAGACTGCTCCCTGCAGAATGCACCCTCTTGGAGACCCGGAAGGCAAAGGAGAGTGCTCCCAGTGGCTGGGGGCCACCGCCAGGAGCAAGAAGACACGAAAATGGGGCAGATCGGACCCCCAGGGGCTGAGATATGGCCCCCGGAAGGTAGGCGACCTTTGACCCCTAATCGGACTGACGACGAAGCGCGTGGGGCTCCGCCGCCGGTCTCAGAGATGCCCCCGGGGTGGGTCAGGTCCCGGGGGCTGCCCCCGAAGAGAAGTAAAGACAGGGAGCGCGACCGCGAAGGTGCCCAGCTGGAGGCCAGGAGCCCACCCTGGCCCCCCACGAAGACGGGAGGCGGGGGAGCGCCGTCGTGCCCCCCACGAAAAGTGGCCAAAGGGGGCCCGGGACCCCATCCCCGGGCCCCGAAGTGAAGTCGGGGAGCGCCGTCGCACTCCCCGTGAAGATTTCCCCTGCTAGGGGGCCAGGAGCCCACCCTGGCCCCCACCGAAGCCAAGCAGCCGGGGAGCGCCGTCGCGCTCCCCCTGACGAGGAGGCAGGGCCCGGGACCCCATCTCCGGGCCCCGAAGACAGCAAGATGGAGGGGAGCGCCGTCGCACCCCCCAAAGATGTCCGGGGGCCCGGGACCCCATCCCCGGGCCCCGAAAAGCAGGTGGAGGCCAGGGGAGTGCAGCAGCACTCCCCCTGAGGTCCAGCACGTCTGCCCGCCAGAGCGGGCAGGCCAGATATGCCTTGCCGGCTCCCGCGGCAGCACGCGAGGGTGCTGGCCGGGCGGGGAGCCGGCGGGGGCAGCCGGGGGTGGGCTCCCCGGGCTGCACTCCAACGTGGAGGTCCTGCGGGGGTCCTGGGTGGGACCGGGACCTTGTACCAAAGAGGAGGGGCCCGGGTGGGACTGGGCCCCAAAAATTGGCAGGAGTGGCCGGGGGTGGGCTCCCCGAGCCGCATCCCTTACCTGGGGGTCTGGGTGGGACCTGGCCCCCCACCGAGGCCAGAAGACGCGGCGCGAAGCACCAGATCGATCACGGCTCTCCCCGGCACTGCGGGAGAGCCGCTCATGTGATATTCAGGAGAGGAGCACGAAGCGCCCCATAATGCCTTGCCAGGCATTGGAAAATCTGCTATTTTGGCGCTTGTGGTGGCCCCAGGAGGACGGGGTCACCACCAACTTGGTGCAAGGGTGCTGGGGGAGCTGCTGGAGAAGCGCAGTCTCCCCCCAGCACGAAGTTAAGTCCCACCCTAAGTTTCCTAGGGATTTGAAAAGGATAACCCCTCAAGGGCTCAGCCTGCTTTATTACACCTTCTGGGATGGAACTTTTGTTCTATAGCTGAGGGTGTATTGCGAAGTGCTTCATGGAGTGAAGGGCTGAGTTGGGGATGTCTGGAGAAGAGCATCCCCTGTAGGCGAAGAGGTGTAATTGCACCAGAACTACATTTACTAAGGGTTATTCCTTTTAGAGGGACTGAAGGTCACATATGTAATGTGAAATACCTGTGTAAGGTGATGTCATAAGCAAAGTGGGGTTATGTTGCCAGACATTCCTGCTAGGGTGTCTGGCTGTATATGCGTAATCCTGTGATTTAATCTGTGATGCCTTTAGGGGCTGTAATTGCAACGCATTCTAATGTCCAACAAATGTGATGAGTACTGTCATTCTAAGGTAATGCGTAAACATGTATTCTTGCTGCTGCGCTTAAGTGAGGAACAACCCCGACTGTTAGCCCTGAAGATGTAGGGGTGCATACTGTATGGTCAATATAAGATGCTCAGTCAGGGTTCTGTGTCACTAGGGCAGGTGAACCTATTTTTAATGCGTGTTGAGGTAATGGGGTGGGTCGCCACTGGGATGGTGCCAGTGCGCAGGGCCCTCGCTCCAGGTTATGCTCAACACACTGCATTAGGGGGCAAGATGATGTGCATACATGGGAGTGGTGGTACTAGACCCCACCCCTCTGCGGGAGGGGGAGATGTTATGCAATGTCACAAAGTAATTCCAACAGCTTATGTATATTTGTAAATTGGTGCATAGTATTGAGTAGTGTGTGTGTTTAATAAATGTACTCTTACTTTTATAAAGCAAAGTACAGACTGGACAATCAATTATTGAGTGTTATTTCTGCGCACCTGCAAATGGCGATTACTAGCCCACACCACCTCCCTTGAGTAAGCCTCAGACTGCTCTGCAACGCTACCCTCTGAGAGTCAGGCGCTACAATTGGGTGTTTGGTTCCCAGTGAAGGACAAATGTAGTCATGTTATTTGTGCAGGCCTCACAGATGCTGCCTCGTTTTCCAACAGATGCCAATCCAGAGTCATTGCAGCATAAGTGTCACCTTTCTTGTAATCACCCTCCCTATGAGCCCAAGGAGGTATTCTAGATTTCTGCTCTACAGCTTTTCTTTTGATTTCTTCATGTCTATCGTCTATAGAATAAAAAACTCTTTCTCTACACTACTCAAAATGCATGTGAAATTATTTCTATGCAGTTGTACAGTACCTATAGGCTTAGTAGTATGAAAAAAAATTCACCCATTATTTCAGCATTTTTCGTACTTGTCACTATATTCACGTTATTCTTAATAGGAACATCTGAAAAGACTAAATCGTCATTGGAATAATAATATTGAAACTGCTCCTTGCCAAACTGGTTATTACACTACAAGATATTCCATATATTAAAGGAAGATGGTGATAAGTCACCCCTTCAGACACAGACGTTGGTAATTGCACACACACATAACAATCTCTTGCATCCATAGTATCAACATACTCATACAAGAGTTTAGTAAAAACATTGAACGAAAAGTCATTAATTGATTTATCTTGGTATAAGTTATTTCCTGTTAGTTTTTTAATATTTATATCTTCTCCAAGGACTATTGTTAACTCAGTAGTCATGCTTACATATCCATTAATAGACTCAACAGGATAAACAAAATGAGGCACAATTAATATAGACACTAACAAAACAAGTATTAAAACAAAAATACATATAAAGCAACCACCTAAACACCTTTTCTATGCAAAACACACTTATTTGAATTTTCAGTCTCGAAATCATTCATTTTCTTTGAAAATAATATTAATTAGACTAGATTACCAAGGTTTACTTATTCGAGTCACCAATTTTCCAGCGTCTGGTCACAACCTTTCTTCTTCAACCTCCTCTCTCTTTTTTTTTTTGTTAGCATCCTTTTTTCTCATGCACAGTTTGCCTAGGGTGGATCATATGATGAGTTGTCTCTGTAGCAAAATGCAATGAATTCTTTTTCCCAGTCACTTGTGGCACCCAAATATGTTCATTCAGGTGCTACATACTTTTTGCTTGGAACTCGTAGTCTTTTTGTTCTGCGTACTGTAATTTCTTCTCTGTCTGTATCACTTTGTTCAATTTGACTGGAGACTTCTGTTACAGTATTTGAGATTATTTTCGGTAAAGTATCTTTCAACTGTTCAGTTCTTTCAGGCCAATGGTCACCTTTTTGCACTCATTTTTCTGATACACTGTCTTTTACATTTGCTTCAGAGCTTTGCTCAGCTTCTTCAGGAATTAACTCTTTTTCATTTTCAACAGTGTTACGAGCCCCAGTAGCTGACGCCCACTTTACTTGATTCTCCGTTTTTTACAAGTTGTCTTTGTTAACATTCAACCGACTATGTACTTTCAAGTGGACATGGGACTGAACGAGTATGTGCTGCATGCACCCAATTAGGTAGACCACCATATTTAAATGCAGTTGTTGTCGCCAGAATCACTTGGTATGGCCCGCGCCAACGAGGTTCCAAGCAGGTTCATATGCTTTTTTACAAGCACCCAGTCACCTGGACACAAATCGTGTGACTGCTCCTGTTAGACAGTAGTGGCGATTTTTCCAACCTGGTGAGACACCGAACGCACTACGACAGCCAATCCTTTACAATAATCCAGCACCAAATCATCGGATATGTTCACAAGCTGATTTGCTGGGACTTTAGGCTGTCTCATTTTAGACAACTATGAGTACAATTCACTCCAGTAGTTGCGCTATCTGTTTTTAGTTGTATCCTGGGCTGCCATCATTAAACAGGATTCCCAGAGATACTTTTAAATTTTCACTACACCACTTCACACTAATTCACCACACCAGCTTCGCTGTAATCAGGCGTCGTAGCACAACCGGGGGGCATTTGGCCACCCGGTTGGGACCCCAATTATGTAGCATGACACCAACCAGGTTGGTGTGTGAGGGGTCTTTTAACAAAACCTAATGGTTCCCTGGCACTGTTCACTATAACAGTGATTCATAATTCTTTCCTCAGTGGGTTCGTCCACTTTGTTTCAGATGTATTTGAACTGGGGATAGGGACGTTCCCCATAACTTCCTCACTCTCCCCTTGATTTATATTGTCTCATAGCCCTCCCCATAATTATTTCATGAGGGGACAGTCCTGTTCTCCTGTCTGAGATACTTCTCAAACTCATCAATACTAGTGGCAATGCATCAGGCCATTTCAGTGAAGTTGATGCACAAACCTTTGCTAATAGGGATTTTATTCTGCCATTTACTTGTTCGACCACACCTGATGCTTCGGGTCGATAAGCACAATGCAATGTTTGCTCAATTTGTAAGGCAGCGCAAAGCATTCGCACCACTTCACTTTTAAAGTGTGTTCCTCTATCTTATTCCAACGAGACTGGAACCCAAAACCTAGGAATTAACTCTCTAAGCAGCAGTTTAGCAATTGTCATTACGTTACGTGGAGTATGCTTCAACCCAGCGTGAAAATAGACACACAATAACAAGGACATATTTTAATCCATTGCAAGGAGGCATTTCTATGAAGTCCATCTGTATGCGAGTAAATGGACCTCCTCCTCTCCAAATTTGACTCAAATTAACAACTGTTTTTCTCCCTGCATTTTGTTGCTGACATGTTATACATCTTTGGCCTAGACTCTCTGCAATGGCTCTGAACTTGGGATTGTACCATGTTTGTCTAAAAAGTATCATAATAGCATCTTTGCCTACATGAGTTGGACCATGGCAGACTCTTGCCATTGGTGACAGCAAGCTAACTGGCAATACAGGCCTCCCATCTGTGTAAACCCACACTTCATCTTCTTGTCTGTGTGTACATCCTGCTTTAATCCATCCTTCTCTTTCTGCCTCTGTAACTGAATCTTGTAGCTATCTAATTTCTTCCCATGTTTCAACAGTTGAAAACATTAGTCTGCATTCAGATTTATCCAGTAGCGGCCCGTGGTGGGAGTGCCAAATGCGATGCAGCGCGAGCACCGAAATTCGTTTTATTTATTTTTTTGTTTACTTACCTCAGTGCGGCCGAAATCCGTAGTTTACTACCCCCCACCCTGCCCCTCCCCCGCCCTGCGTCACCGCCCCGCATCACTCCCACCACGGGCCGCTACTGGATTTATCAGATTGTTCTTTCAAAAATTCCCCATTGATTGCATCTGAATTTAGAGCACAATAGCGCACAATTTTGTCGACATATTTATTGCCAAAGGTGACATAGTCACGACCAGATTTATGTGCTGAACATTTCACTACCGCAATTTGGGCTGGTAATTGTAGTGCCATCATTAGGTTTTGTACACATTTTCCATTTGGTATTGGTGAACCTGAAGAGGTCATAAACCCACGTTGAGACCACAACTGCCAAAAAACATGCACCACCCCAAAACTATATTGACTATCCGTAAATATGGTAACTCGCAATTGTTCTGCAATACAACATACCCTAGTAAGTGCAATTAATTCTGCCACTTGTGCTGAATACACTCCTTTCAACCATGATGCTTCAATAACCCCACCATTGTACAGATCGCATATGTAGCTTACAAGGTACCTCCACTGTCTCTCAAGCATGATCCATCCACAAACAAAACATGATCAGATTCAGTTAATGGTGTATCCTGTATATCAGGTCTCGGCTTCGTACACAACTCAGTCACATCAGGACAATCATGATCTACTTCATCTACCACCACTTCGCAACTGGGAACCGGTAATTATGTAGCTGGATTCAAACTCGTGCAGCTTGTCACAGACACATTCTCCGCACCCAAGGTCACTTGTTCATATTTTGTTAGGCGACTGCTTGTAAGGTGCTGTGTGCGAGTTCGCGTTAACAAAATCTCAATTGAATGTGGCACATACACTCTTAATAGATGTCCCATTACAATTGTCTCACTGTGTTCCAAACTCACACAAGTAGCAGCAACTGCTTTTAAACAACCAGGTAAAGCAGCAGCCACAGGATCCAACGTGGCTGAAAAATATGCCACTGGATGGAGCGTTGTTCCGTTCATTTGCGTCAGAACTGAAAGTGCACAACCATCATGCTCACTGCAAAACAGTGCAAAGCTCTTGTTGGGCATTCCTAATGCTGGTGCTCAACACAAACTGTCTCCCAATTCAAGAAAAGAACTTATACATTCCTCATCCCGATGTGCTGGATCTGACACATCTTTGTGTGTCAGCTTTTGCAATGGCTTGGCTATCAGTGAAAAACTCGGTATCCACTGCCTGCAATATCCAACCATTCCCAGAAACATTCGAATATCCTTTTGTGCACTCGGCGGATTCATTTACAAAATGGCATTAATCCGATCTTGAGACACCTTTCTGACTCCTTTTTCAATATTATGTCCAATACAAAGGACATCTTACAAAATTGTAACTTTGCTGGCGACACTTTCTGCCCACCTACTGCAAAATGGTTCAGTAGAGCAATCGTATCAGTAACGCAAGCTTCTTTTGTTCCTGACGCAGTTAATCAGTCATCAATATACTGCACTAATACTGAATTATTAGGCATTACTAATGACTCTAAATTTTTCTTCAAAATTTGATTAAAGATTGAGGGGCTTTCAGTATACCCTTGTGGAACTTGGCACCATGCCAAAACCCGGTTCAGAACCGGAACGCAAATAAATATTGACTATCTGGATGTGAGGGAATAGAGAAAAATGCTTGTCACAAGTCAACCACTGAAAACCATTCCGCTTCACATGGAATTTGATACAGAATCACAGCTGGATTTGGCACTATTGGGCAACAAGGTATCACAATTTGATTAATTTTGCGAAGGTCCTGAACTATTCTATATTTCCCACAAGATTTGCGAATTCCCATGATAGGTGAATTGCATGGACTGCCTAAAATGTCTTTCAGAATACCCTGTTCAATCAACATCTCAATTACAGGAGTTACTCCTGCAATTGTTTCAGGACTCATTTAGTAAGCTGGTGTTCTCGGGAATTCTGCATCTAGTTTTACAGTAATCCGAATTGGAGCTACTCCTTTCATCAGACCAATGTCTTTACCTGAAAAATCCCACACATCCAATATCACCGTATCTTTTAACTGGCAAATCATTCACTGTAAATAGTGTATATAGGCTATTTATTTCCATTTCTTGTTGTGCCATTTTAAACACCACATCCTCATCTTTCGTATGGAATGCTATTCCATCTGGTGTACAATACATGGAACAGTTCATTTTACAAAGTAAGTCTCTACCCAACAGATTAACTGGACTGGTGTCACACACCACAAATTTGTGTAAATCTTTAAAACATCTAATTTGTACTTTCATAGGTTTTGTCACTGGGGTCCTAATCAATTTGTTTGAAACTCCTTCAACTTGGATTCTTTCTCCTGCGAGGGGTAGGTTAGGTATTTCCACAGTTCTCACAGTGGAACGGGTAGCACCAGTGTCTACGAGGACCGTAATAGATTTTCCATCAACCTTGCCATCCACATAGGTACCACTATTATCTACCTCTAAGGATGCACCAAGTACGCATTCCTCCTCCCCTTCAGGCACCGTCTTTGAGATGTATCTGAATCACTCTCTTCCAACTGCATCAAGTACTGTGAAGACACCTGTACATTGATCATTTGTATGAAAAACCCACATTCGTATTGTACCTTTGCACTTGACCATTCACATTTTGCATAGGCGCGTGGGGCATTCTCAGTCCCTGTCCTCTGCCAACTGACATCTGCTGATTCTGATTTTGTTGATTCATTATCTCATTACTCATTTGCCCTTGTCTTGTTCCATTTACTCCTGTATCTATCAACTGCACACCACCTGTATTTGGCTGAATATTTCTACACTTGCGTTTCCAATGCCCGAGCCTGCCACACCCATGACACAGGAATTTCTTCTTCATTTCCTCTAAATTATCTCCTCGCCCTCTCCCTTGAGGTAGCAAATTTGACACAGTATTTGTCACCACACCTCCCATTCCAGTAGTAGTTTGATCATTCCCTGATATGCTCCTGTAAAATCTGTATTCATTTTCATATATCCTCCTTTCTTTGCTGCTTTCATCTGAGCCAGCATCAGCTTCTCTTTTGCTTTTTGTGACTTGAAACAATATCATCACCACAATATTTCGCATAACGAAGAATTTCATCAATCGATTTACTTTGCCAACAAATCAAATGCTGCTGAATCATAGCACATATTTCTGTTCTCAATCCATACACAGACTGATACACAAAATGTCCCATATCTTTTTCAGAACCATTTTCAATGCCACTTTATTGTTTAAATGCCTGCAAAAGCCTTTCATAATATGCATGAAGTGACTCCTTTAATTCCTGAGTAGTTCTGTCTATTTTCACCCAATCTGTTTCTTTTGGTGAACTTTTCCCCTTCAAATAAGTGATAACCTGATTATATTTTTTCATGACTTCTTCTGATGGTGCTCCTGTTTTTGAATCTCTCGGATACTCTTCTTTCGGCCAGTCTATAGCAATTTTACACTCAACCCACAAATCAGTCGGGACTACAATGTCAAACAAAGCCTCCAAGTCTTTCCACAAAACTTTCAAAACCTTAACAAACCTCTCCACTTGTTTATACCATTCTACTGGCTTCTCTCTCAACCTAGGGAAATCATTTGTAAATGATAATATATCCTGCCTAGACCAAGAAACATGAACAAACCCACCTCCTGGTCATAGGATATACTGTTGCATTTGATTCTCCAGATTTTGTCTCCCTAACAGGATACAGATGTAAAGTTACTGTCGTATCCTCTTTTATTTTTGCCCATGTGCCTTCCCAACGATCCACTTCACCCGAACACTTTAGAGTGTTTATCAACTCTAATTTGCAAACGCTTTCCTGAAACATTCAAACTCTCTAAATCTTTGTCACTGAAATCCAATTGGTATGTATCTTGTAAAGCCTTGGACTTTTCTATATCAACTCCATACTATTGTGCAATCTCAGCAAATTTCTCATGTGTATTCCTCGCTTTCCGAGTAATATCCATACACATAAAAAGCAATTCTTCATCTCAATATTTGGCTAACCTTTCCGGACTAATCGTTCCCAGTATCATTTCTTCTATTTCCACTTTTAATTTACTCACATCTATATTCGAATCTCGAAAAGAACAGTTATTCTGTATACTGCAACCAGGTGCAATCTCTTTTATCCATTCATCTAGTTCTTCTGGGGAAGACCCTCCTGATGACGATGTCAACCACCTCTCCATCTGCAACATCCTTCTCGGTTCTATGTGTAAACCTCTTTTTGGGGTTTCAACCAATCTGTCTGAAATATGAATCAATGGCTCTAACTCTTCTCCCATAACAGCATTTACTCCACTATTCTCATTTGACCCATTCCTTGTGGTCATTCCCTGATTCCTCACATTTGTTCTCTCCGAAACAGTGTGAATTCCACTCCTATTTTTATTGTGGACTGTTAAAGTATGGACTTGTGAAATTCCTTGTACATTATTGTATAATGGAACAATAGGACCTATAGTTACTGGGACTGATAATGTATCTGGAGTAATTGCTGTCATTATTTCCGGCAACCCTTCTCTAACTGGAGTCTGATTCTGTGCTAATGATGTTTTCTCATGTGTCGAATTTTCATGCCTTATTGGGGCACTTGGTTGTAACCCAAAAAGTCTTGACTCCCCATCATTCTGTTCTTCATGATAATGGGGAGGTCTATTCAGTAATAACTCATTCAGGAATTCATCATCTATATCCTCACCTCCCTCAACAAATAACTCAGGGGGTGATTACGATTGCAGTGACTCTGCCACAGGCAGCCTGCCGGTGGCGGATTCACCGCAATCGTGCAACCAAATCCCGCCCGCCAGATTGTGATGGCGGGCTGTGTGTGTGGCGTCAGACTTTCGTCCACCACGGGTCTGACAGCAGCAATCGTAACAATTGCTTGTTGGACCGCTTTGCATGAATAGAATGGTGGCGGTGCCTAGCAGGCACCATCCGCCATATTATGATGCTGCATCACTGCAAACGTTTCCATGGTGGTGAAACTGCCATGGAAAGGCTGGCGGGGATGTACTTTGGGGGCCCGTTGCGGGCCCCCCTTGTGCTGGGGGAATTTGGCTTTGCATTGGGGGGCACCTATGGTACCCCCCTACATCTCCCTCCACCTAGTGGCAGGCACCGCATGGTGCCTGCAACGTAGTGCAGAGAAATGCAAACAGTGCATTTTGAACATTGCAGCGGGTGCTGCAGCCAGCAGCACCCGCAACAATGTTAAAGACAGACGATGCAACCACCACGGTTGCATTGTAATATCATGTGCGGGACCACCGCCTTACAGGCAGTCGGTCCCAATCCCTGCAATGATAGCGGACGGACTTAAGTCTGTCGCCATCGTAATCACCCGCTCAGTGTTTTTGTACTTCAATCCCTCAACATACTTCTTTTTCTCTTTGCTTTTCTCTCCTTCACTGGTCTCAGCTGTCATTACTGGAAATATCCGTTCTCCCTCAGCTATATCTTTTCTCCACATTTTCTTTTGTGCATCCCATTTTGCTTCAGCATATCAACTCACAGTATTCCTGTACTTATTATGATGCTTTTCTCTTTCTCTTTTATATGCCTCATGTTCCCACTCTTCTAGAGCTTCAAATTGCATTGGTCTAGGATTTGGCCTCAAGCTATTCATTTGATTTCTTAAATTTCCCAAAATTCTAGTATTAAAAGCCCCATATTCTGGAAATGCTATACTACCATCTCGCTCAGTATATTTCATCCAGTTCTCCAACCACGTACGCGTGTGATATACCCTCTCTAATTACATAAATGAAGCAGAGGTTCGTTCCGGAGCCTCTGGAACTCCTTCTCTAATTGGTATCGGCTCATCTTTACTAAACAAGGTTTTCAACAATTTTAATAACTTCATTATTTTCTTATACTAGAGTCAAACTTTTATGTATAAACAATCTCCAACAATTTCTTTCCTGTGTTATGATTCTCTGCCACCAATCAAATCCGATCACGCTGACCAATTCCAGCGTGGCTTCACACCAACCAACCAATACCAGGGCGGCACCTGTGATGATTTCTCACCAACCGACCAATACCAGGGCGGTACCTGTGACGTCAGTTCAACTCCTGCAACTGACCCTCCCTTTACAAAGTCGTCAGTGTCTTTAACAAAACAAACAACGTAAAACAACTTTTGTCTGCTTAGCTAAAAGAAAATGATAGAACCACACAATCTGAGATTTCTTTTCGCTTCCAGCAAAATTTTGTCCAGTGCGATTTTGCCCTCACTTAAATGAAAAATCTTTGAGATCCCTTCAAATGCGCTCTTTTGAAAAAAACTCAAGAATCTCCACTGATCACACTTCAAGTTTCCTTATGCTAGCACTGGCAATGCACAGTACTACTTCCACAGCAGACAAAGCACGCTTAGTGCATGCCACACTAAGACCGCCCTTAGGCTTTATCCCAAGATCTTAGCTCAATGGCGGACCCGTTTACTTTCCATTAAGTTCAATGATGGACCACAACATTAAACACAAAGGTACGAATTTCTATAGTCAGTCGATGTCTCTTAACTCTGTCTCTTCCTTACCCAGTATTTTAGTCAAAATAACCATCCGATTACGCTACCAGAAAACTGATCCAGCGAAAGCGTGTGTAAATATTTTTGGTGAACTCAGACATGAGCTACCTACCATAACATAAACTCAATCCTTAGCAAACTATTCACAATAACACAGAGTCTGGCTCATAGAAACTCTTCAATAAATCACAACCATAAGGTCCTCCAATAGATCTTTGTAAGAGCTAATAGGGACTCAGATAATTAGAGACAGAAAGCCACTCCTTCTTCAGGACCTGGAATAAAGAAGTGCCAAGCTAATAATAATACTTTCACAATTTCAATAACATCAACAATAAGGAAAACAAACACATGGGATAGTCATCAAATACCTTTAAGATGAATGGTCAAAGCACAAAAATACATTAGAATCATTTAATAACAGTAATTCTTTTGCAATACAGGTAAATCACAATACATCACAGCTTAGAGCAAATACATCATTAATAACATCTTGTGTGCGGGAGAGAGAGAGAGAGAGAAGAGAGAGAGAATACATTGCAAGATACAAAATACAATTCGGAATCATACAAACCAAGAATCGGTTGTAGATTTTTCAGAATCAGGACACGAGATGAGTCCAATAGAATGCTTGAGTACAGCGTACAATAGCCAGAGTCTCGACTTCACCAGCCAGCAAAGTGCGGAAGTAATCAGGAGAGTTCAGTTCGGGGAAAGTGAGAGTTCAGACCGACAGCATGTCAGGCTCTGGATATGCAAGGACGATAGCCACCACGCCCGTCCTTTTCCCACTGGGTAATTATACCTTCGTACGCTATAAGTTCCTTCTCACAAAACAACTTTTTCACAGTTTGCATGATTTCTATTGGTCACATTCTGTGGTGCCACTGTGGTGTGATTCGATTTCTAACCCAAATCGTCCTGAACCCATTCGTAATGTCTTTGTTCAGTGTTCACTGTTTTCTAAGAATGCACAATATCACTTCCCTTCGGAAGGAAATAGGAAATACATTTGCAACTTGTCATGTCTGCTCCACACACTCTCCTCTGAGTTTGGAACAAGGTCGATACAGTTTTTAGTTACAGAAAAGATGTTCTTTATTCAAACTGTAGGAAAGAAACTTCAGCGATAATACTCATAGCTACAATGCTATGAGGTCAGCATTTCTAGTCCATCCGAAGGAAATAATATTATCTAAATACATTTCACATTTCGAGGCCTACATGGAAAACTACTAAATCATCATTTTCTAAAGAATAAACACGCTAATATTGAAAACATTTAGAGAAATAAAGATGCATAAGAAATAATATATGAAGCATCATTTAATTAAACTGATAATCATAGTCTGTTTATGATTCATTAAAATATGAGCAAGCATTTTCTCTTAGCTTTACATGTCAAAGACACTTTAAACAGGAATCATTTTTACTTAAGCATTTTCATAATCATGTTTTTCTAAACTACAATTTGCATTAATTCTTTTCACTTTCTCTCTGTCATGAATGACTTAATCTCAAACCAGTTTGTGACACATCTGCATGCTTTTTTGATGCAGTTTTAAACACTTCTGCATGCTTTTACAATGCAGTTTTAAACTTTCACATATTCACGAGACACTCTGTTAGTCATGTTTTTTTAAGTAGATATTAGTATCACACCCAATGAGCAGGATTTGATCAAGTATGATTATTTTAAATAATCACGCTCCCTCACTTCCCATGTCTGGTTATAGGCAGATGCCCCATGTATCTTAATCAGTCTTCAGATCTACACTGGCTGAGTTCAAACATGACTTGGGTAGTCAGGACAGGAAAAGTTAAAGAGAATGTGGCAAAAGAGTTTCATTTTTTGGTTATTGAAAAAGATATTGTAGAAATTGTGATCAGACTTTAGAGAGTGATCAGTCAAGAGAACTTGAACTTGTCTTTTGAATGGGAGGAGTGGATACAGCTAGTGAATACCATGTTCAATATGTGGTGTTCTGTGTGAGTGGGTTTGGATGAGGCATAGAGAGCCTATGTTTTTGATTATTCCAGGGGCCAGTTTGTTCAACACTATTCTAGCCAATGGTTGAAGTTGCCCATCTTCACTCTGTATTTAGAGTTTTGGTCAACAAATACAGAGCTACAATTTCTTCCGTCAAGACAGGGCTGTATCTAGGCCAGGGCAATGTTTTAATTACACCAGAGTAATCAGAGTAATTTCAGTAATTACACATTACTCTTGTGATGCAAATAAACAAAAAAATAAGTGATTTACCCAATTTGAGTATTTTGGGGCAAAAATCCTACAGCAAGAGCACAGGAACAGCAAACCAAGAGAGAGTGAGTGGCTGCTAGCTACTGCTGTTCGCGTCCTGTAGCATTTAGTGCTATTTTCTGAGTGCAAAATTCATGCTCTGGCCCACTTTGGTTGCGAGAGTGCAATTTGTACTAAAAAAAATCCCTAATTGCTGGATTATTCTTCTCACGTAATTACACATAATGACAGGTCATTTTGTGGTAATTACGAGTAATTACGCTAGAGAGAATTACACAAGTTACGCACTCCCCTAGCTGTATCCTGGTTTGCATTATAATAATGAAGGGATGAAGGAGTAGCTAGACTACAGGAAGATGTATGCTGTCCTGTGCTCAAATTTATTTTGCACCATTAATTCCAGTATCTCATTGCATGTCAGTGACTGGCGATCAGAGAGACCCACCACCCTACTTTTTGCATGAGGTGTGAATTTTGAAGTATGCTGAAAGAAGGGTGTCAAATGAGTGGTAGCATCAGAGGAGAACCAGGTGGATGTCACCTCAAGGATAGCACAGCCTCCTCGACAGTCTGATGAATTTTGCGAGAGTAATAAGGAGCAATATGCCACAAAATTGCAACAGGAGTCAAAAGCTGTGTTCTTAAAACCAAGGGGCATATTCTCAAGAACGTGCGATAAACATCGCCAAAATAGGTTAACGCAAGTTTCCATATCGCCGTCTACCGCGTGAAAACAACTCCGGGTTAACGTCGTATTCGCAACACGGCGGTTACATGCGATAGTCTCCCTATAACGCGTCAAATGTCCGCGATAACATTACCGGGACGGCGATGAAAATCCAAACCCGAACGCGAAAAAAGTTGCGATGTGCCCAATCGCGATAAAAAATCCAGCGAGAAGCAGCGCCAGGCCTGCAAGTCCCACAAGTCAGGCTGCAAAAAGCACAATAAAAGCGGCAACACAAAACACAAACAAAACACAAACAACTGCGAAGCACCATGGAGGTAGCCGGAGCAAGTACAGAGGACAACCAGAACCCCACAAGCCCCACGGAGGACCAGCCTGGGACCCCGGGGACAGGGAAGGGCAAGGAGAAGAAGAAGAGGAAGACGCGGTTCAGTCCGCAGGAAAACAGGATCCTGATCACGGAGGTGATAGAACACCATCAACAACTGTACATCACCTCCACTGTGTCATTGGCAACAAAAAATACAATATGGCAGTCCATCCTGGACAAGGCGAATGCAGTAGGAGTGCTGAGGAGGACAATGGACGAGGTCAAGAGGTGCTGGAATGATGTAAAGCGCAAAACCAAGCAGACACTCGCAGACAACCAGAAGGCAGCAATGCAGACTGGAGGTGGGAGATCAGTGCCACAGGAGGAGCTGGATGAGATGGAGGAAATGGTGACCACAGTCATCAGTGTGGAGACGGTGGCAGGAGTTGGGGGACCGGACACTGCTCAACATGACCCGACACAACAGCAACAGGGTGAGTAACCACCGGGGACTGGGGGGACGGGGGAGATGGGCACAGTGGCACACACGCACAAATAAGTAGAGCACATCTGCAGACAAACCATGCCCAAGAGTCACAACACCAACCAAGAGCCCAATTTACCCAAGTCTGCAACATCACTGCACTGCATAAGCACAGAAGGGAAAGCCACACCGCCTGAAAGGGATAAGGGCCAGCCAAATCAGAGCTGAAGGGGCAACTCACCTACAATGCAGCACACACACATAAGATCCAGAGCACCGCAACATTTACAACAATGTTGAACAAACAGCAACACCAGCACAATAGAACAGAGGACACAACTGCTGCCGCTTGTGTGTGGAAAATGGCCATTCGCATGTGGCACAGCAGGATACTGTGAGATAATAATGTACTAGTACAACCCCACATCCCTGATGGTGCAGTAATGCATGTATGGCCGTGACCCAGATAGGCAGGTAGAAACACATTGTCATTCACATCAACACTCATCACAGTTGAATACAAGTGAAGGTGCGTAGACTTTATTAGCATATGCGTGTCAGTACGGCCAAGATAAGTGCCACAACATGCAGACCAATGCAGCAGTATGTCAGAACGTGGAACGTTGCCAAGCACCGCTGTCCACTCCGGGGGAGTGCCTCACCTTCCACAGGGGTGTGTTAACCCACGTTGTTGTCCGCTCATGTATTCGCAGTCCAGGCGAATGCAGACATGCCCACTGTCGTCGTGGGAGATGTGACCAGAACCCCAAGTTCCAACAAGTTGTTGGGACATGTGCAATGTGTTCCAAACTGTTGTGTCTGCAGGCACGTAGTTACACGTCCATGAAAGCTAGTGCAGCTTCATAGGCAATCATTTCCAACATGAGGTCGTCGTCGACTTCATCGAACAGGACAGTGAGGCTAACCATTAGCAGGTCCAGACAGATGTGCAGCGTCCACCCCCTTTCACCTATTAGCACTACAGCCCAATAGGGGAGCGGCTCAATTTGCTCACTGCACATGAGGAGTTCTGCAATCTCCCAGGTCTAGCTGCCAGCATGTATGCCAAGTATCCAGGCATCCCATAGACGGGTGTCACGGTGACACTCATGGTCCTGGCCCAACAGGGGGCGCACACACGTGTCGAAATCCAGTTCGGCTACCTTCCTGTTGGATAGGCAGACATCCATGGACCACCCAAATATGCACGAGCGACAATGCAACACAGGCCGCACGCAGGTGACGTTGGCAAGGCGGAAGCTCAGCCGGTAACTGATCCGCAGCACTACCAATGGCAGTGCCCCCAGTAAATGCAGCATACGTGCACAGTACAGTTCCACGTGACAGGGGTTGTGCATGTGTCCGGGATGTTCTGCCATTGCGTTAGTGGCTCTGGTTGAAGCGGCACTGTTCTGACCTGTGCCAGTTCTGTGGATGAAATGCCACAGCTCGGAGCAATGAGTTGTTTTAGTGTGCAACGGTTGTACGCCTGGGTTAATGTGGGAGTAAGTGTGAAGGCCATTCCATGCAAGATAACTTTGAGCAAGGACTTCTGTGTGTGGGGTGTGTATACGTTGGTCTCTCGTCAGGCTGTGCTTAGTGTGGGAGTCATCATCAGCTGCTATAGTATCTGTCAGGGGGTGCCGGGCACATGCAATTCCTAGGTCGGAGGTGCAGATGTGCTTCTGCCTGATAGCTCAGACAAAGGAGCATTCATCCCTAATGTTAGTTTCTCATCTGCTTGCATTCAGGTACTGTGAAGTGGCTTGTTGGGGGTGGGGTGGGATGTGTGCGACTTTGGGATTCATGTTCGACATGTCTTGCATGTGGCAAATGAGCGGCATCACTGTGTGTAACGTTGCCTCACAGCTGCTCCTCCCTCCCCCCGAGCCTATTTACTTGTGTGCGCTGAGCGGTTGCATCACTGGCACTCCTACGGCACACCATTTTCATGCCTGTCTGCGCATGTCCACAAGCCTGACAACGACACTGTGATGTTGGCCGATGGAGGTGTGCGGCCACGTGAGTGTAGGCCTATGGTAAGGATAGGGCGGACACAGGCGTAGAGTTCATGCCTGGCTGAACTTGCGCTGCGATTAAGGCTAGGCATTTGGCTCATGCTGCGGCAACACAGATACACACAACACTTGGCATGTATGAGCCAAGACCCCGAGCGGTCTTGCGCTCCTTCATTTCCCCGTTCGTGCGAGCCCGCCCTCCGGGTGCATGCTACATTGCAACATTGTCGATTGCGGACTGGATGGCGCTGACACTACAACAGAGACACACGCATTAGTTACTTCCTTGTCCAGGCCAGAACTAAACAATGCTCAGAGCCCCGGGTAAATCCTTCACACCCCTACATTGGCTTGGTGTATGCCGGCCCAGCCCACTCCGCTTACGCTAACGGAGGGGGACGATAAAGCTACGTGTCCAAGGTTGTACCCACTGCGTGAGGTGACATGGTTGCGTCCGCTGTCCACAGCACAATGTAATGTGGTAGGGCCCTGGCCCATCATGCATACATAATGACCACACGGACACACTTAGATAGATAGTTGAACTGGCTACGGGCACGTGCGCCCGGCCACTTTTTATTACCAGGGTCACATGTCCAGTGATGCCTGTGCTGGATGGGTGTGGGGCGAGTGTAAGCCAGCCCTCAGGGAGTGGTTGGTGCTGGCAACAACTAGAACAGTGATCATCGGATCACACACACAGATTCAATCATAAAGGGTCCATGACTTGCAGTGCACTGAGGTAGGGGCACCAGAGCTGAGCATGCCCATGTGAAGGAATTGTTAATGATTTGGTCCCTTCGGGATATTCCTGCTGCAGCTGCAGTGGGGTGTGGTACACCTGCCTCATCTTCATCATCATCGTCCCAGGTCTTCCCCACTGCCTGAGGTGACATTGTTGCGTCCGCTGTCCACAGCACAAAACTCAATCATGAAGGGTCCATGTGTTGTGGTGCACTGAGTTAGTTGCACCTGAAGAGCTGAGCAGGGTATCAAGCTGATGATGGCATCCAAGAGAGGTGTGAGCAACCTAGATAGGCTGGCTGTGACACTCCTCCGACTCTGGCAGTTGTTGGTTGGAGGTGGTCCTGGCTGTGGTGGTGGGTGTGCAGCCAGCGATGATGATGTGTCCTTGCATGTCAGGATTGGATTTGGTTTGCGATCCCTGCTGACCGCAGTGTAGGCCAGAGGCAGTGGTCAGAAAGGGCACACAGCCACGTGACGATGACTTGTGGTGCACTGAGTTAGTGGCACCTGGAGCGCTCGGCGGGTGCGCGGCCTGCGCTGATGCGTCGTCCGGGCACCCGCACTGGAAGCAATGTCTGTTGCCTACTTGACTCTGCCATAAATGAATCAAGACTCAATTTGATTTGCGAGCCCTGCTGACCGCAGTGTAGGCCCGAGGCAGCAGTCAGAAAGGGCACACAGCCACGTGTCGTCTGCTTGTGTTGCACAAGGTCAGTGGCACCTGGAGCGCTCAGCAGGTGCACGGCCAACGACGATGCGCCGTCCATGCGGGCTGCACTGGGTGCAATGTTTTTCGCCTACTGAATTCTGCCTCAATATTGCCACGTGTCGTCGGGCTTGTGTTGCACAGGGTCAGTGGCACCTGGAGCGCTCAGCAGGTGCACGGCCAACGATGATGCGCCGTCCGTGCGGGCCGCACTGGGTGCAATGTTTTTCGCCTACTGAATTCTGCCTCAATATTGCCACGTGTCGTCGGGCTTGTGTTGCACAGGGTCAGTGGCACCTGGAGCGCTCTGCAGGTGCACGGCCAACGACGATGTGCCGTCCGTGCGGGCCGCACTGGGTGCAATGTTTTTCGCCTACTGAATTCTGCCTCAATATTGCCACGTGTCGTCGGCTTGTGCTGCACAGGGTCAGTGGCACCTGGAGCGCTCTGCAGGTGCACGGCCAACGACGATGTGCCGTCCGTGCGGGCCGCACTGGGTGCAATGTTTTTCGCCTACTGAATTCTGCCTCAATATTGCTACGTGTCGTCGGCTTGTGTTGCACAGGGTGAGTGGCACCTGGAGCGCTCAGCGGGTGTGCAGCCAACAATGATGCGTCGTTTGACTTTGGGGAACTGCTGACCGCAGTGTAGGCCGGAGGCAGCGGTCAGCGAGGGTCCACATCCACGTGGCGATGACTTGTGGTGCACTGAGTTAGTGGCACCTGGAGCGCTCAGCGGGTGTGCAGCCAACGATGATGCGTCATCCGGGCCGGCCGCACTGGGGGCAATGTCTGTTGACTGGTGGTTTCCTCCATTAACAGAAATGTGGCACAATTTGAATTGTGGGACCTGCTGACCGCAGTGTAGGACTAAAGCAGTATCCGGCACACACATGACTCTGCGTTGCTGTGCTGCTGGATGCGCTGGGGGCCTGTGTCGCGGAGGCTGGAGGTCACGGCGGCGGACTCCTGGCAGGGTGAGGTGCACCGCCCTGGCAGACGCGTTGCCCATCACGGAAGAGAACCACGCCCAGGCCCCCGGCCTTTTTATCGGCACTCCTACGCTGGAGTGGCGTTCGCCGGCCCAGCCCACTGTGCTTACGCTTACAGGGGGGGGCGGCACAGCTACATGTCCAGGGTCTTCCCCACTGCCTGAGGTCACATGGTTGCGTCCACTGTTCACAAAACTACACACACCAGCAGTATATGTCCACATGGACATGTCTGTGCTCTGCATTCTGTGGTCTGTCCAGCACATCACCGCCACACTTGGCATTGTGTACATTCTTCTTCATGGGTGAGTTGTCTCCTTAACACATACTTGGTTCCCACCTCTCCCCACATTCTGCAATTGTGTAGCTGAGGGCCCAAGCCGTTTTTGGACGGTCCGCAGTCTTGTCCTACGCTGCCTCGGTGGTAGTCCGCAGGGGGGGTCTGGAGGGGGGGGTGGTCCTGGGGGTGGTGGCGGTGGGTGTTGTGGCCCTCTTGGGTCTCCGGGCTGCATGATAATTGTCTTCATGGCATCTGTGGGTCTTCAGATGTGTCTCTGGGCTGGGCTCCCTTTCATACTGCAGATAGTCGTCCTGCTTAGCACCAGCAGAAGGCAGGTGTTAATTGCCTGCTGCTAACACGCCTTATCGCCTGTTTTTGGGTCGCATCGCAGATCTGGCTGGTTGTTGAGAAAATCGCAAAGTGGTGTTTTCGTGTGTTTTTGCACGGGGACGCCTACTCTGCATATCATTAGCGTTAGTTGTCTCTCTCATCCGTGGCGATGTTTTGTGTGGCAGCTATCGCTCGTAAACTGGCGATATCGGCAGTTTGCACCAGCTTGTGAATAGGGCGAAAAGTCTATCGCCACTTTTGCGGCGCTAAAGTGCTGATAAATCTGCACTAAGTCCTTGAGAATATGCCCCTAAGTGTAATATATATGTCATTTTTGTGTGATTCCTGTTTTTTAATAGCTACCTGTTTGGTGCATGCTTATGACATGATGGCAAATTTCCATGAAACTGCTATCTTTTTATTTCAAAAACACCCTATGGTTCATCATTGCTAAATTCTTTCTTAACATGACATTTATTACATAATTTAAGTTTTCATTAAAATTCTACTTTGACTGAAAATCCTTTTGCTCCTTTCTTGCAGTTGCTCCCCAGTGTTCACTTCTGACTTAAAGATTAATAAAAAAAAAAATATCACGAGCTTGTGATATTATTAATAAATGATACAATTTACATTAGACTGCAAGTGGAAGAATGCCATGCACTTCCTCTAAGAAAAGCAGCAGGGTTCCAGATGGGACTGCGGCATACTAATTACAGTTTTTCTTCGTATATTTTGAGACTAAAAAGCAGATCAGATGCTGCAAGAGGCACAGTACCCACTCACATTTTTATACTTCAGCATTTATAAGCCCCGAACTTGCTTCCATCGTCGGCTATTAAATTTCAAGAAACCATATCATCCTGATATGTTTCCTTTAACTTAACATTTCCCGACGTTGCCGCACAGTTGAAGTGACGTTTTACTAGACAAAGGTTTGAACCACTTTTAAGTGCTAAAAGGCGGAACAATAACCCCTGTTTTTCTCACTAATATATTTTCTGTACACATTTGGACCTGGGGGTGATATAAATATTTTGAATTGTATTCTTCTGCACACATTTAAAACGTCTGCGTCTATAATTCTACCGCAACACGATAGAATTTGAATATTTAATGTAAAGTCAAAGCTAAAAAAATCCTGCATTTAGTTGTCCAGACTAATCCTTAATTAAGCTAATAATTTGCATGCTTCAATTAAAACACTCTGTAGCCAACATTATGGGTGACCCATTCAAATACCCATTCTATCACTGCCCTGCAAATTACCGCTTCTGCTGCAATTATTAGATGTTCCTCAGAAGTGTCACACAAACATTTTAGTGCGTTTACCAGCCTAGGGGCATATTATCAAGAACAGCGTTAAAATTATCGCCGCTTTAGCGGCAGAAAACTGCCGCTAAAGCGGCGATAATGAGCTTGATAATATGCCCTTGAGAATTCCAATAGAAGCCCATGTTGACACCAGAACATGGGCAGTTTTCTGCCGCCAAAGCGGCGATAATTTTAACGCCGTTTCTTGATAATATGCCCCCTAATTCGCTAGATTTATTTCAATGACTTCGAGGAGATACAGAAATACGTAAGCATGTTCATTCTGAAGACAATGAAGTGATTTATGGCGTAAGGGTAAAGTTTGTACTGTTTTGCAGATGTCACTAACAATATCACAAACTACAAAATATTTTTGCGAACAAGTTTCTAATATAGCTAACTTGTCCTAAATCACCAGTAGCAGCATCCTTTCAACAAGTGCGAGATACTCTACTTCATTTGGTAAGTAGGTGTCTCCTTGATATTTGCTTGTAAGGAACTGTTGCAGCACCATTTTACCTAGTGATGAGGGTGTTCTAAATTGGAAAGCTTTTTTAGCATCCTTAGAAAGCTTTTATGGAAAACCTATCAAAGGTTGCCAAGTTCGCAATTTTTTACCTAAATGAAATGTGTAAGGTGTGAGAATTTCTATCACATATATCCTTTATTAAGGTTACAAAACTGTTCTAGGCCACCTGTCAGGCTTGACAGTTGGCCCATTAAAGAGTTGGAGTGGTGGAGACCAGCTTTGCAATAGCACTTCCACTGTATCGTGAGTCCTCCCTGTTCTGGCAGGAAATGGTCATCAAAAGTGCTCACACTCACAGTCAGAGCACTGTGGGTGAAGATCCAACGCAGGTAGTTTGATAAGGTGTGTTGGCTCACTTGGCATTTTCTCTTTTGTACTAGCAAACCCCAAAGCAGTGGCTTCTCACTGCAAAAATAATACCTTACAGAAACCTTGATGTGGTGGAAGTTTTGGACCAGTATGTGGGGGCTATTATTTTTTTTATTGTTTATGTTCATTGTTTACATGGCAGTGCTGCACTTCTGGAGAAATCGGATGTCCCAAGGGACTGTGCACGCAATAATCTTACACTGAAGATTGACCCCCAAAGTGAATTATTTCATGCCACACTTTATTTGATTTATCTATAATTTGTAGTTGACATCAGAGTGGGTCTCCAATCTCAAAACGTTTTATGAATAAGGGACTCAGATACAGCAGTTGCAAGAGAAGTAAAAGAAATAATCTATGATAGGAAATTGGTTATGATATAACTGCAAAACATTCAATTCAAACAAATTAAGGATTAATGGATTTTTCCTTTCTTCCTTGAGAGAATGGCTTTGGTATGACTGTTACTTGTCAGAACCTGTACATATTGTTAAAAAAAATTAGTATGCTAAGGATAGTGGATGCTCATGGGAATATATTTCACTTTTAAACATGCTAAGAAGATGCTGAATCCCACTTACTACACACAGTGTTATATACTATATCACCCCACAACATTTTTGACGTTGAGCATTATGGGGTAGCCCAAAGCCACCTCAGCCTTGCTGGCTCCCTTACCACCTTCCCAGGTGCATCAAAAGCAAAATGATGGATAGAATGCATGAATTAATATTAGCCATAAGCGATTGCTCGGGCAGCAGCCCAATCCCTCATTTTTCACCCACCATGCAATTTCATCTTGGACCCAGCCATATGCAAATCAGCCTTAACCCTGCTCCAGTGAGAACAGTCCAGCCTGAACTGCGATGCCAGGTCCTCCCTGAACCGGAATGCAAGCAACCCAGGACTGGTTTTCCACTTATTATGGGCTCATAACCCAGGTAGATCTTGATTCCAGTGGCACAGTGAGCACAGAATTCTTGAGTTTGCTCAAATACACTATGTCATCCATACAGAATGACAAAAATTGTGTTACGTCACTAATCAAGTATTTCTCACTTAAGTACATCTGCAAGGGGCTCTTGAGTGAATGCAAACAACTCTCACCTCCTAGCTATGTTATATGTCTCTTTTCACCTTTACATTAGTTTGGACATGTGAGTTTAGTAGTTTCACCCAACTGATAAAATTGGGACCAAAATTATGTCTCTGTAATGCCTCAATCAAAACTGCCAACAGATAGTGTTGTATGTTTTCTCTATATTGAGGGATGCTATTGGAAACTTCCCCCTCTGGGAAATGTCGAACATGTGTCTATCTGGGCAGGCTTAGAAATGTATTCCTACCAGGAACACATTCCGACTGATCCTGGTGAATTAAAAATGACACAGTCCTCTTCAGTCATTCTGACTAACCCTGGGCATAATACTTTGCTACGCTCACGGAGCATGCAAAGTTTGTGTTACTACGCAAATTGCACGTAGCAGAGTAAAAAACTGTGCTAATCAACGTAGCGTAGCAGCAGTATATTAAACACATATAAATGCTTTGTTAAAGCAATTTTCTATGCTAAAAAGCATATAACAAATTCACAAAAGTGAACTTTGACAATGAAAATATCAAGCAATGAGAGAGGTGATGATTTTGGGGTCCCCCCTAACCTAGGGGGAGGACCAAGCAGATGCCTTGAACACAAAAGGCATATCATGTGAACGATTCAGTGGTGGTCCCTTCCTCCTAGGACCACCCCAAGCACAGTTATGGGCAAAAATACAATCCCAACCAAAGGCCCTGCAAAGCATTATGGGACGAGATTAGCAGTGGGCAGTGAATATTATAGTGTCCAATATCAAAATAATTCTACAAAGAGCTGCAGTTCAACTAGTCGTTACTAGATGTCCCTCACGAGTCAAATGCAAAAGCATTGAAACCCTTTCATGAAGCTTTTGCATAAGAAAGAAGGAAAGAAAGAACAGAAAAGGAAGAAAGAAGGAAAGAAAGAGAATGAAATAACAAAAGAAGGAAAAAAGAAAAACAGAAGGAAGGCAAGAAAGTAGGAAAGAAAGAAGGAAAAAAGAAGGAAGGCAAGAAAGAAAGAAAGAAGGCACATTAGAAAGAATGCAAGAAAAAAGAACGGTAAGAAAGAAGGAAGAACAAAGTTAAGAAAAAAAGAAAGAAGGAAAAAATGCTGAAAACAACAAGAAAAGAAGTAATTAATTAAGGAAAGAGAGAAACAAAGAGAAAGAAAAAGAAAAGAAAAGTGAAAGAAAGAAAACATAAGAAAAGGAAGGAGAGAAAGAAATCAAGAAAGAAGGAAATAAAGAAGGCAAGAGAGAAGGAAGGAAAGAAGGACAGAAAGAAGGGAAGCAAGAAAGAAGGAAAGAAAGCAAGAAACAAGCAATAAAAGCAAGAAACAAGGAAGGAAGGAATGAAAGCAAGAAATAGGGAATAAGAAATAAAAGCAAAAAGAAAACAACAAAGAAAAAGTGGACACCAAGACGGAAGGAAAAAAGGAATGAAAGGAAAAAGTGTAGCGACAAAGAAGGAATGAAATAAGGAAAGAGGAAATTAAAGAATAAAAGACAAAAGGAAAGAAGGAATAAAAAAAAAGAAAAGCATGAAAGAAGGAATGATAGAAAAAGAAAACTGGAGAGAAGGAAACAAGGAATGAAAGAAAAAAATTAAAGAATGAAGGAATGAAAGAAAAAAGGAATAAAGGAATGGAAGAATGAAAGAAAGGAAAGAAAGAAGGAATGAAAGAAAAAAGTACATAGGAAAGAGGAATGAAATAATGAAAGAAAGAAACCAATAAAGAAGGAAGGAAACAAACAAGCAAAGAAAGAAGAAAGGAAAGAAGGAATACAAAAAAAAGTGTTACAAGAGATGCAAGCCAAGCACAATAAAGGCTTTCTTCCTGAGCAAATATTATTAAAGAACCGCTGGTGAAATTGAATCCAGAATATTTGTGTTCTGAAGAAACGCCCGCTTTTTAATCCAAATATTTAATATTGAAGCTTTTGATAACTTAATTCAGGACAGTTTCAAATAGATGCTATCTCTCATGCTGCAAAATTCCTTTTGGAATACCCTTTGTTTATCTAAGGATGTCACATAAAAAAAGGACTTTCCCAAAAGGAATTTACAACAGCTTTTGTAGCAGACAGGAACGAGATAAATTGTAGAATGTGGCCTGTGCTCACATATGGCATAAAGCATCCTTCTGCCACATCAGACTCTAAACACAAAGATGACATCAAAGTAATAAATTAAAAGCAAAAACATTGGCACTGAGGGGAACTAGCTTGTGTGCAGATGTGCTCCTTGAGAAAAGCAAAATACAATTACTCAAAGTGATGTTATTCAGTAACTGAAGTGGGCTGAATCTTGCCCCGTTCTGTATGCTATAGTGGGCAGAAGCAAAATGTGAATAACGCACTAACAGACCAGTGGATGAAGAAAGCTGCCTGAAAGCCTCTTTAAATAAGTATATTGTACATATATTTTTTTTATAAATCAAAACGTCTTAGATAACGCCAGATCTAAAAAGGACCCAGTATGGTGGTATATAAAAAAACAAACATTTGCTTGTTCTCTTGATTGTGGACCTTGATACATAGACCTTTCAGATTTTAGGAAATCGAATACTTTTACAGCTACAAGAGCTGCACACAGAAAATAATTCTTACTTTCTTTTTGGCCAAAGCTACCTGCTATTTATCCAGCAGCAAAAATGCCATTCAGGTGCTTAATGATTCCAGAGTATTTGTTTTATTGTTTCATGAAAGCAAAAGCAGAACTGGCTTTCTATCTTAAAACATAATTGTTGTTTGGTAGGTGCAAGGATGGCTTTTGGAACTGATTTTATTTTAGTGCACAAAAGTTGTGTCTCAAATGTAAACTGCTGTAAGGTCTGTATAAATACACGTTTCATTTAATTTTCCATTTTTAATTGTGTCTACTACATCCAACCAGTTCAAAGCAGTCCCTAAGGGCCATATGTACAAAAATCATGCATTGCAATTTCCAAATTGCGGTTTTTACTGAATACAATCAGGAAATTGCAATTTCTAGTGTAAGGAATCTTACATCTATTAAACAGAGATTCCTTGTGGGTCGTAAATCAACCTACCTAATGAAAATTAATGAGATTTGCAGTTTGCGACCCATTAGTAATGATAGCCATCACAGGGATGGTGGCCTGCTGGGATCAGCAGACCACCATGTCAGTCATTGCTTTTTGATAAAGCAATTTTTTATTTTCTATAATGAAGCCCATTTTCTTTAAAGGAAAATGTGATGCGTTTAAATAACAGAAAATGAAACTTCTGAGTTGAATTTTTTTAAGAGTAGCCAATGGTCCGTGGACCACTGCCTGCTCTTAACCACTTGCATCCGTTGGCCGCTTGGGAGCCATTCGACGCTACAGTGCTCATGTGCATCGGATGACTCCTGCACATCCAACCACATAGCACTGGAAATCCCTCTGGTGCGTGCACCAGAAGGATTTCCTTTCAACCAAAACAGCCTCGGGAGCTGGGGAATAGCACCCCCAGCTCCTGAGTCTGTTCTGATTGTTTCAGTGAAATGACGATCACCGCGTACGGCGAGCTGACATCATTTCACCTAAACCGAAACTGAAATGAGCTGATAGGCTCGTTTCAGTTTCACTGCCTACATGCTCATGCGTCTATCTCAGCCCCCAAGCACGTAGGCAGACTGGAGAGGTATCGTTGGAAAGGGGAGAATCTCCCCTTTCCAATAGTACCCCTCCCTAGTGGATCCATGCTTGGGGATCGCCGCAGGAGGGCAATATTCAAGCAGGGATCCACCCACTAGACACCCAAGGAGAGGGGAGCAGCCCCTTGGGCAAGGTATTTTGCTCCCCCCCACGTTTCCATAAATATTCAGTCTTTCCGACTTTCCTGAGGGGCAGATGGGGGCAATAGCCCCCGATCTGTCCCCCCGGAGGGACAGAAGGTCCACTATTAAGCCAGGGATTCTTTTTTTTCATAGTTCAGGGGTGGGGGCTGCCCACAATGGGCATGCCAATGCCCCCCCCAAGAAAATGTCACAGTCTTTCTGCCCCCCAGGAGGCAGACAGGGGCAATGGCTCCTTATCTGCCACCCGGGGGGGCAGAACGTCCATTAGGCACCAGGGATTATGTTTTTTATTATATGTAGAAGTGGAGGCTGCCCAGAATGGGCATGCCAATGCCTCCACCACCCAAATAAAATAGCTGCAGTCTTTCTGCCTCCCCCGGGAGGGAGCTGGGGGCAATAGCCCCTGATCTGGGGTGGCAGCTTCCAAGAATGGGCATGCAAATGCCCCTACCCCCCCAAAAAAGGCACAGTCTTTCTGCCCCCTGGGAAGCAGATGGGGGCAATAGCCCCTGATCTGCCCCCCGGGGGGGGGGCAAAAAGCCCACTAGGCACCAGGGATTTTGTAATTTTTATATGCAGGGGTGGGGGCTGCCCAGAATGGCGTTGGCCATTCCCCCATCCCACATAAATGGGGACCGAAGTCTTTCTGCTTCCCCTAGGCGTAGATGAGGCAATAGCCCCAGATCTATCCCCCCACGGGAGGCAGAAAGCCTGCTAGGCACTAGGAACTATTTTTTTTCTTAGTCAAGGGATGAGGGTTGCCCAGAATGGGCATGCCAATGCCTCCACCCCCACATAAAAATGGGCATAATCTTTCTGCCCCCCTCTTTGGGGGCATATGGGAGCAATAGCCCCCGATCTCCCCCCCCCCGGGTGGTAGAAAGCCTACTAGGCACCAGGGAATATTTGTGTTTCTTAGTGTAGTGTTGGGGGCAGCGCAGAATGGTCATGCCAATGCCCCCCACCCAAAAAATGGCCACAGTATTTCTGTCCCCCCTTGGGGCATAGCGGGACAATAGCCCTGATCTGCCCCCCTCAAGGGGGCAGAAAGCCCACTAGGCACTGGCATTTGTTTTTGCAATGTGCCTAGCCATGGATTTTGGGCCCTAGCGCAGCCGGCACCTAGGGAAACCTAGAAAACCTGTACATTTTTTCAACCTAGACACCTAGGGGAATCCAGGATAGGGGGACTTATGTGGCTCTCACCAGGTTCTGTTACCCAGAATCCCTTGCAAACCTCAAACTTTGTAAAAACAAAACACATTATTCTCACATTTCTGTGATGGAAAGGTCTGGAATCTGCGGGTAGCAACAAACTTCCACCCACCCAGCATTCCCTTAAGTCTCCTGATAAAAATGGTACCTCACTTGTGTGGATAGGCCTAGTGCCCACGACAGGAAATGGCCCTAAACGCAACATGGACACATCACTTTTTCCCATTGAAAACTGACCAATTTTTCACAGAGTGCCTAGCTATGGATTTTGGACCTTAGCCCTGCCAGCACTGAAGGAAACCTAGCAAACCTGTACATTTTTCAGCACTCAGGGGAAGCCAGGGTGCGGTGACTTGTGTGACTCTCACCAGGTTCTGTTACCCAGAATCCCTTGCAAAACTCAAACTTTGTAAAAACAAAACACATTATCCTCACATTTCTGTGATGAAAAGTTCTGGAATCTGTGGGTACCAACAAACTTCCACCCACCCAGCATTCCCTTAAGTCTCCTGATAAAAATGGTACCTCACTTGTGTGGATAGGCCTAGTGCCCACGACAGGAAATGGCCCTAAACGCAACATGGACACATCACTTTTTCCATTGAAAACTGAAATTTTTTTCACAGAGTGCCTAGCTATGGATTTTGGACCCTAGCCCTGCCAGCACTGCAGGAAACCAAGCAAACCTGTACATTTTTCAGCACTCAGGGGAAGCCAGGGTGCAGTGACTTGTGTGACTCTCACCAGGTTCTGTTACCCAGAATCCCTTGCAAACCTCAAACTTTGTAAAAGAAACACATTTTCCTCACATTTCTTTGATGGAAAGTTCTGGAATCTGCGGTGGCCACAACCTTACACCCATCAAGCATTTCTCCAAGTCTCCCGATAAAAATGATGCCTCACCTGTGTGGTTAGGCCTAGTGCCCTTGTCAGGAAATGGCCCAAAATGTACTATGGAGACTTCAAAATTATCGATCATAAAACGCTTGGTTTTGCGAGGGAGTCACTTGCGTTTTTGGTCCCGGACTCAGTGGACATCTAGGGAAACCTACCAAACCCAGACATTTCTGAAAACTGGACACCGGGAGTCCAGGGAGGTGTGACTTGTGTGGTTCTCCCAACGTTTTCCTTCCCAGAATCCCCTGCAAACCTCAAATTTAGATAAAATAAATCACATTTTTCTCACATTTCTGTGTAGAAAAACTGTCGGATCACCGGGCTGACACAAATTTCCTACCATCCAGCATTCCCCCGGGCCTCCCGACAAATATTGCACCTCACTTATGTGGGTGGGTCAAGTTCCTGTGGCAGGGAAGGGCCCAAAACGTATTGTGGACACATCAAAATTATCTATCACAAAACTACCTGGTTTTGCAAGGGGGGCACCTGCGTTTTTGGTCCCTGGCTCTATGGCCATCCAGGGAAACCTACCAAACTCAGACATTTCTGAAAACTAGAAACCCGAGGCAGTCCAGAGAGGTATGGCTTGCGTGGATCCCAAAACATTATTTTACCCAGAATCCCCTGCAAACCTCAAATTTAGCTAAAAAAAGATCACATTTTACTCACATTTCTGTATGGGAAAGTCATGAGATCACTGGGCTGAAACAAATTTCCTACCACCCAGTGTACCTGCAGGTCTCCTGATAAAAACACTCACTTGTGGGGGTGGGCCAAGTACCCGTGGCAAGGAAAGGCCCAAAACGAATTGTGGAGACATCAAAATTACCTATCCCACAACTTTCCCACACAGAAATGTGAGAACAAATTGATCTTTTTCAGCTAAATGTGAGGTTTGCAGGGGATTCTGAGTAGGAAAACATTGGGGGATCCACGCAAGTCACACCTCCCTGGACATCCCCAGGTGTCTAGTTTTCAGAGATGTCTGGGTTGTGAAGATTTCCCTAGATGGCCGCCGAGCCCGGGTTCAAAAACACAGGTGACTCCCTCGCAAAACAGGGTATTTTGGTAATCAATAATTTTGAAATCTCCACAGTATGTTTGGGCCATTTCCTGTCGCGGGCACTAGACCTACCCACACAAGTGAAGTACCATTTTTATCGGGAGACTTTTTTTTTTTTTTTCCTCATTCGCCTTTAACCCTCTTGAAAAGAAGCCAACCGCCTTTCGTATCCCTACTGAACAAGTTCAGGAGACTTTGATAGATCAAAAAGTCAGACCAGGATACGCTCAGTAGACGGGAGGAATGTCAAGGGGTGAGGATAGGTTTTTTACTCCACCTCGGTCTTTATAGACCTGACGGACCATATCGGTAACCTGGGGAACCCAAACAAAGGTCCAAGGAGTAACCAAGAAAGGCATAATCATAGGACCCGGGAAAAAAAAAAAAAAAAAAAAAAAACCCGGGCTCACTATCTCCACTGTATCAATAAATCCCAGAAAGCGATCTTATTCTTCCTGCAGGATCTAGCCATGTCCATCTTGGATACTTCATATAACGACATCAACCATTCTGAGTGAGATGGTGCTACTGAATCCACCCAATACTTGCATATTTGTCTCCTAGCCATTAGAATTGCATAAAAAAATAGAGATCTAGCAGGGCCCGTAATATAGTCATTGAGGCCAAAGATGATTAGCGGCAGACTGATATCCAATGATATCTTCAGGATGGACTCAAGAGTCTTCTTCACATTTTCCCAGAAGGGGCAAATAGCGGGGCAATCCATAAACATATGCACATCTGATGCTTCAGGCAACCCGCATTTTTACAGACTTTCCCTATCTGAAATTTCGATAGCTTAAGTGGGGAAAGGTACGCTCTATGGGCCGTGAACAGATGGTTTCGCTTCAACCAGGCAGGTTTAACTATTCTGTGCAGGATACTAAATGAATCCATCCAGACCGAATCACACTGAACCTCCATCAACTCTCCCCATAGCTCTTCTGGTAGTTTAAAAACGCCATCGATTTCCTCCTCTATTGCCCAATACCACACTGAGACCTCCTTTTTACCCACCGGCCTTACCACTAGTTGTTCTTCCAATTTACTGGTCTTCCCAAAAACTATATTATGGCTAAGCTGGGCCTGGGCCCAGCTTTTAATCTGAATGTACTTAAATCTGGAAAGGCCAGACCCCACTCTCTCTCGTAGATCTTCCCAAGGGAGTAGGGAACCCCATTCATCAAATCCCCCACGTTGTGATCCCAGAATCTCTCACTGGTTTAATCAAACTGTCCTGAAAACATGCGGGTGTGCCTGGGGAGTCCCACAGTGGTGCTAATCTGGAAAAATAACTGAGCCCCATTTTTCTTCTTATTGTGGTCCAGTTTTTTACCATCGAATGGAGAACCTTTAATTTAACTTTTTTTTAAAAATTTTGGTCACCAAATTTAAACATGAACCCTTCCTCCGGTAACCCTGCCCCCCTTAACGTAGCCCTGAACATCTCACCTCCCGCTGTACTGGTGGGCATTTTCAGCAACATCCTTGAATGTGAAAGCTGAAATGCCCAAGCATAGTATTGCAAGTCGGGTAACGCCAATCCCCCTTTATCCCTCTTCCGCCTAAGCTTCTTCCAATCCAGCCTAGTTGATCTATACTGCCAAATAAAAGAGTTTATCTCTCGTTGGCATTTCTCTATCTGTTGTTTATCAAAAGACAGCGGGATGGTGTTGAAAAGAAAAGTGATCTTAGGCAAGATTGACATTATCACTAGATTGATCCTCCCCAAGATAGATAAGGGGAGGTGAGCCCACGATTTCATCTGCTTTTGACAGTCCTTAAAGGCACGATCAAGATTGTATTCTGGAATTCTGTCAACCTCCTGTATAATTGTAATCCCCAAATAACGCATAGTAGAACCAATTTGAAGTTGTGTATCTTTTACATTCCATGCCATGATTTCAGTTTTACTGGCATTAATTTCATAGCCCAAGACTTGCCCAAATTCCTCCGCACGTTTAATGACTGTAGAAAAGGCTGAATCCAGGTCAGCTGTTAGGATAAGAATATCATCTGCATACAGGGCCACCCGCCTCTCCCACTCTCCAAATTTAAAAGAAGTGATGTTATTGTCTTCCCTGAGTATCTGTGCGAATGGTTCAATATACAGGTTAAAATTAAGCAGCGGAGAGAGCGGGCAGCCGTGTCTCGTCCCCCTGGTGATTTTAACTATATCAGTCAACATTCCATTAACTAGTAGTCTAGCTGTTGGGGCCTTATATAACAGTCTTATGGCACGGCAGAATTTATCCCCCAGATTGAATTTTTTCATTACCTCAGACAGGTATGCCCAATTTACCCTGTCGAAGGCTTTAGTTGCGTCGAGGGTTAAAACGGCCAGAGGGAGTGTAAAAGTAGAGGCAATATCTATTGCGCCTACTAAGTCATAAGTAAGATCTGCTAATTGGCGCCCTTTGACAAAGCCCTTTTGATCTAGATGAATAATATTATCAACCACCCCCCCAGCTTGTTTGACAATATAGCCGCGAAAAATTTATAATCATTATTGAGGAGTGAAATTGGGCGATAAGACCCACAGTTAGTCGGGTCTTTACCAGGTTTCAAGATTAGTACGACCGTAGCCTCACTCCACGAGCTAGGTGGATTTTCTCCCTTCAAAAGTATGCTGTTATAAACTTTGACGAGTACTGGAATAATGATCTCTTTAAGGGAACGATATAACTCCCCCGGAAGCCCATCTGGGCCGGCCGCCTTCCCTCTTTTGACTGGTCAATTACCCTTCTCACTTCCTCTTCTGTTATTTCTTGATCTAGATCTAATTTTTGAACATCCGAGATGGTCGGTAGAATGACCTTCTCCAACCACCTTTTCCTTTTATCGCTATCATCAGTGATTGGTTCATTGTATATGTCTTGAAAGAAATCGCGAAAAGCCATCCCAATATCTAGGCTGGAGGAGCGAGATGATAACTCGTCTCCTACCTTAATCTCTTTTATGTGATTACGGATCTGGTCTGATTTTACTTTCCAGGCAAGTAATTTTCCAGCCCCTTCGCCAAATTCAAAATGTGAGATTTTACTTGCCTCCCATCTACGAGAATTTCTCTCTTGGAGGATACCCTCCAACTGTTTTTTAAGCAAGTCTATTTTTTCCAGCTGTTCTTTTGGATCGATTCCTATTTGAGTGTTCAATTTATTCTCTATTTCCTTCATTTCTTCCTCTAGGCCCATAGTAGTTTCTCTAAATTTCCGTTTTCTGAAGGTAGCTCTGTTGGTAATGCAGCCTCTCCAGTAAGCTTTCAGAGAGTCCCAGACAACAGAAATACTGGAAGAGTCTAAATTCACTTCCACAAAATATCTAGTCTCAAAGAGGAGAAAGTTAACTTCGTCTTCCTCCAGCAAAATGGTTCGATCGAAAGACCAAGAACTAAACTGCTGTTGCTGTGTGAAATTTAAGCTTAAAAGGATTGCCGAATGGTCCGAAAGATGTGACGGCAAGTATTCAATACCTTTCACTAGATCCTTAATATTGAAACTGATCAAGGCATAGCCGATTCTAGACTTATGTTTATATTTCAAGTTTCTGAAAGAAATTCCCAATTGACCCCCCGCCCGTTCCCTCCATATATCAGAAAGACCAATCTGGTCCATTATTGTCAAAAGCAGCTGCCGAGATTTAGAAGGGACTACTGCCCTGGAATTTGGCGATTTGTCAAGCGTAGGGTTCAACACTATGTTAAAATCGCCCATCCAAATAACAGGATCTGGGAAATCAATGAGGTGGCGTCGAATGGTATTTAGACAAGAGGGATCGTCCTGATACGGACCGTAGTAACCCACTAGACAAAGAAATATACCTCCTAAAGATATCCTCAAAATAAGCCATCTACCACTTTGATCTTCCCTATAATCCAATAGTTGGGCTTTGGCTTGTTTTTTTAATAGAAACAGCACCCCTCTAATATTTGCCGTCTGATCAGTACAGATAAAAAGATCTACCCATTTCTGATTTTTTTAAATTTCTTTAGTCTCTGATTTCAGAAGATGAGTTTCCTGGATGGCGATGACCTGCGCCGGAGAGTCTCGTAAATATTGTACAATTCTAGCTCTTCTACCCTTCGTGCGCAGGCCATTGACATTCCAGGACAGAAGCTGGAGTGAGGTCATGATGGTTCTTCCTTCACTTCCACAACTGAGCTGCTGATCATCCGCCACCCGCCACCTAGTTCTAGCCCTCTCTGAACCCACACGCCCTCCAAAACTCCTTCTCTAACCGCCCTACTAAACTTTTGGCATAAGTAGTACTGATAGGGTATTGGTGAATGAGGAATTTTGCCTTTAAGCCCCCTGTGCCCCCCTCCTAACCCCACCCACCCTTTGGGAAACCCATCCCTAATTACTCTGGCCTGATGGATGACCAGGTTTACGTCCTACAGCCGCTCTACCCACCCCTTTCCTCTATGTTGTGTTGTGTCTGTGCCGATGTGTTAACCCCTTCCATGCGCGGCCGATTTTCGCCCTGTGCGAGGCGTTGCATTAAGCGGACGGGTTCATGACGAGCTCAGCTCGTCATGCGCACACGAGCACTGCGCAGCATGACGAGCTGAGCTCGTCATGAGCATGGAAGGGGTTAAAGAAAATATAAAAAAAAACATCCCACCTTATTGTGTATTGTGTATTATATATTCAAATGTACTTTTCCTCTTCTTCTTTCTTTTTTTTTTTTTAAATATTTTTTCTCTCCTCATATTTCGCTTACCTCCTTTCTACCCTTCATTTGGCTGAATACTACCCTCATAGAGCATCATAGAGCATCAACCATCACACATATAAAGACAAAGTAACAAATTAGGGGGTAGAGAGGGATTAGATGGAAGGATTCAACAAGCCTCAATCTCCACAAGGTCAGGCCTCCGCTCATCTCGGATCAACCCTACCCAGTCAAACTCATTCCTTCCCGGGAGGTATATTACTTAGGGATTCCAATAGCTCGTCTGCCTCATATGGAGATCTGATGTTATACATCTTATTATTGAACATAATTTTTTAAAAAGCGGGAAATTTCAGTTGCACTGTAGCACCCACCTTCCTAAATTTGTCCATCCTTTGGCCCAATTCCCACTGGCGCTCCAGTGTAACTTTCGATAGATCCGAACGCACCTCAAAGGAGAAGTCAGGGCCTTTTAAAGATTTAGCCTTCAAGGCCAAATTCAAGATCTTCTCCTTGACTGCATAAGTTAGAAAGTTAATGAGGATCTTCCTAGGTTTAGATCTACTAGGATTAAGGCGAAAAGGGTCTCTGTGTTTCCTCTGAATATCCTTCTCCAGAAAGCCCACCGATTCCTCAAGATTTAAAGAGTCCCTAAGCAATGCAACAACGAAGGTCTTAATGTCAGCCCCTTCCTTGCCCTCTGGAATCTTCAAGAGACGAAGATTGTTTCTTCGGGAATTGTTCTCGAGTGTCTCCATTCTGCCCCGTATCGCGTCCCCATCTCTACGTAGAGTTTGAATTTTTTTCTCTGCAGACCCCAGATTTGCCATAAGCTCCTCAACCGAATTCTCCAAGGATTCAGTCCTTGAATTCAATAGGTCAACCTTTTTTTCCAGAGTTTCACAGGCCGCTCTGATCTCAGTCTGATTATCTGCTAACACTGCGAAACCTTGTTTTATGTCTTCTTTTAAAGAAGCGAAGAGGCCTTCTATCGAGTTAACTGAAGTCTCTTCTCCCCCACTTTCAGTCTGGCCCTGTTGCCTAATCTGCTGTTCCGTTGTTATCCCCAGGACTTCAAAGGACCTGGGTACTAAGGGTAGTACAGAGGGGGCTAGGAATCTCAGGAGTGGTGGCGCTAGTATTTACGCTAGTGTTAGCGTTGGTATGTGTGAGGTTAATCTTACTATTGACATTTTCAAGGGGCTCTTTAGATTCCATATTGGGAGAGGAATTGAGGGGAGTAGCTAGGCCGTGCGGTCGGGGGCTCGGTGGGATCCCTCCTGTTTTGAGAAGGTAAGGAT
Source organism: Calotriton arnoldi (assembly GCA_963921515.1). Lineage (NCBI taxonomy): Eukaryota > Metazoa > Chordata > Amphibia > Caudata > Salamandridae > Calotriton > Calotriton arnoldi. Next base: position 3,055,937 of record CAWUFW010000089.1, on the reverse strand, counting down.
CTGAGGCTGAACCCTAAAGAATGAACGTAAAGATGGAGTAACTTTAACAGTGCTAAGTTTAGAGGGTACTTTAATAGGACCTTTACTTCTAAGCCCCTTTATGCTCCTCCCCTTTACCTGGTAGTTCTGAAAAGCAGTATTGAGGCCGACCTGAGATACCTCCTGTTGTAGCTCTCCTGGTATTAATGACTCTGATGTATCTGTTATGGCTGCTACAGCTTTTGGGGTGCCCTGCTCTTTGTCCTGACCCCCAAGAGTGCCTATCTGTAAAGATTGTATGGGTGTGTATTTCACACGCTTCCCCTTCCTCCTACCCCCTTTCTTACTCGTGCTGAAATTTAATAGGGGGGAGTCTGCCTTTAACACCTGCTCCTGCACAACTATACGAGACGCCTCTTGTAAAGAGGATGACTCGTTCTTACCACCTTTGCCACCTTTGCCACCTTTGCCACTGCTGCCGCCACCATCAACCTCCTCATTGTTTTCAACCTCTGATTCGATGTCAGCTCTGCCTGTGGGGCTGCAACCCGTCCTGCCAGCCACACGAGGAAAAAATGTACTGTTTTCCGCGGCAGCGCTTGTTCTGACACTGCTGCTATTACCCCGGAGGAGACCGCGGGCCGCAGCTCTCCGACCGCGTCTCAGCTCCAGGGCGGCACCGGACCAGCGCGGCAGGAGGAGGAGGCGCAAGGAACCCAGTAACTCCACGGAGCTTCCGACACACATGGGGAGAGAAAAGGCTCCAAAAAAGGGATCCGCGCTGAAGAACGAAGGTAACGCAGCACTGCGAGGCTCAGACACACATCCGAAGCACCGCCAAACCGGGAGAGGGAGAGCGCTGATTGGGACGTGCGCTACCGCTCAGCTAGCGGGCGCCATGTTTCCCCCGAGCTCCATTTTTATCGGGAGACTTGGGTGAATGCTGGGTGGGTGGAAGTTTGTGGCTGCCCACATATTCCCGACTTTCCATCACAAAAATGTGAGGAAAATTTGTTTATTGTTTTACAAAGTTTGAGGTTTGTAAAGGGATTCTGGGTAATAGAACCTGGTGAGAGCCACACAAGTCACCCCAGCCTGAGTTCCCCAGTGTGTCTAGTTTTAAAAAATATATGGGTTTGCTAGGATTCCCTAGGTGCCGACTGAGCTGGGGCCCAAAATCCACAGCTAGGCACATTGCAAAAAAAGAATCCGTTTTCTGTGTAAAAATGTGATGTGTCCACTTTGCGTTTTGGGCCATTTCCTGTCAGGGACACTAGGCCTACCCACACAAGTGAGGCACCATTTATATTGGGAGACTTGGAGAAATTCTGGGTGGGTGGATCCCCATAGACTCCAGAACTTTCCATCAGAGAATTGTGAGGATATTGTGTTTTTTTTTTCAAAGTTTGAGGTTTGCAAGGGAATCTGGGTAACAGAACCTGGTGAGTGCCACACAAATCACCCCATTCTGGATTCCCCTGGGTGTCTAGTTTTCAAAAATGTATAGGTTTGCTAGGATTTCCTAGGTGCCGCCTGAGCTAGGGTCCCAAACCCACAGCTAGGCACATTATAAAAAAAAGGGTCTGTTTTCTGTGTAAAAATGTGAGGTGTCCACATTGTGTTTTGGGCCGTTTCCTGTCACAGGTACTAGGCCTACCCACACAAGTGAGGTACCATTTTTATTGGGAGACTTGGGGGAATGCTGGGCAGGTGGAAGTTTGTGGCTCTCTGCAGATTCCAGAACTTTCCATCACAGAAATGTGAGGAAAATGTTTTGTTTTTACAAAGTTTGAGGTTTGCAAGGGATTCTGGGTAATAGAACCTGGTGAGAGGCACACAAGTTACCCCATCCTGGATTCCCCTGGGTGTCTAGTTTTAAAAAATGTAAAGAATTGCTAGGTTTCCCTAGGTGCCGATTGAGCTAGGGCCCAAAATGCATAGCTGGGCACATTGCAAAAAAGGGTCAGTTTCAGTGGAAAAATTTGATTTGTCCATGTTGCATTTTGGCCAGTTTCCTGTCGCAGGTACTAGGCCCACTCACACATGTGAGGTACCATTTGTATCGGGAGACTTAGGGGAACATAGAATAGTAGGAAATGTGTTATTACCAATTCACTTTCTTTGCATTTCTGCCTTCCAAATGTAAGACAATGTGTAAAAAAAAGTCATTTTGAAAAATGTCCTCTAATTCATATGCCAGTATGGGTACCCACAATTTCAGAGATGTGCAAATAACCACTGCTTCTAAACTCTATATTTTCTTCCCATTTCGGAAATATTTAGGTTTCCTTGGTACCTATTTTTCACTCTTTATATTTTATAAAATGAATGGCTATATACCCAGTACACAATGAAAAACCATTGCAAGATGCAGCTCAGTTAATGGCTCTGGGTACCTTGGATTCATGATGAACCTACAAGTCATATATATCCCCACAACCAGAAGGGTCCAGCGGACATAACAGTATATTGCTTTAAAAAATCTTAAAAGAAGTTACAGGTGAAAAAGTTGGCACAAATGGCTGTTTTTATAAACTCAATTTCAATATTATTTTATTTCAACTGTTAGTTTCTATAGGAAAACCTTGAAGGATCTACACAATGACCCCTTGAATTCAGAATTCTATCTACTACGAAATAGTTTTCTGGGATCCATTATTGCTTTCATACCAATTTCTACCACTAACAATAAGGAGGGTTGAAAGCACAGAAAATAGGAAAAATAGGCTATGTCCCAGTAAAATGCCAAAACTGTGAAGAAAATTTTGGTTTTCTGACAAAAGTCTGCCTGTTCCTGAAAGCTGGGAAGATGGTGATTTTATCACCACAAATCCTTTGTTGATACCTTTTGCTTGGAGAAAAACGTAAAAAAATTAGCTGTATTTTGGCTAACTTCTCGGTCCCCTCCAGGGGAATTTACAAACCCTGGGGATTTTTAGAATCCTCAAGATGTTGGAAGGAAAGGACACAAATTTGGCTTGGATACCGTATGCGGACAAAAAGTTACAGGGGCCTAAGCGTGAACTACCCTAAATAGGCAAAGAAAAGGCTTAGCACAAGGGAGAAAAAGCCTAGCAGCAAAGCGATTAAAAAATATTTTTGTTTACATTATCAACAGAGGAAGGGGTGTCTTGGGGTTCCCTTCCTATTTGCAAATAGTTGCTACTACCTTTTAGTGGTCTGTAAAAAATTCATGTTTTTCAACTGTAATTTGGCCGCAAAACATTAATACATACAACTGCGATTCTGTAGTTCGAAGGGACGCGATAAACACGCCCCTTCCAAATACCGAAACGCTAAACCAAATTGTGATTGCTAACAAGTTACCGAATTCAATTTGTACATTAAAAAATGATTTTTGCAGTCGCAAACAGGACGTTTTTGAGATTCGGCCTGTTTGTGATCTCAAAAAAGTTTTGAACATATGGCCCTAAATGCTGATACAAGGCCTAGGTAGAATACAAGTGGAGGGCGAGGGAAAGATGTCAAACCTTCAACGTCATGGGACACACGTTTTCTAACCATAATTACAGAATTCCGAAGGCATGAGGAAATTGTGAGAGACATGGTGTGGATGATGCTGACAAAACATTATAACAAAACTGCACAATGTGAAGAAAGTAATCACGCTAGTGCCTCTCTATAGAGACATGGTATAAATTTCTGTGTGCTATCTTTATGGCAGTGAGGCAAGCACGTGTGATCTGCTGTGTGCAATCCTTCTCATTAAAAGAGAAGCGGTGGCATAACGTAGAAACTAAAGTGACTCGAAGCTTGGGAGATGGGGAATAATTATCCAGACTTGCTTTTTACTCTTTAAAAAAAAACAGACCAAGAGGGCCTACTTGAGGTAAGGTACAGCATATTAGCTCCCTAATGCAAAACAAGCGTGGCAGTAAACTGTTTTAGACAGCAGATAAATGAACATCAAAAGGTCACGGAATTCATTTAAACAGCAGAGCAGTGTAGTTAGTTCAGCATATTTAAAAACCCTTTTGTATGCATTCATGTCTTAAACACAGAAACAAAAATGTGAAATTGTTCTCCAGAGGATCAAATTGCTATATACAAGATACAATGATGTTACTTAATGTGGGCAATGAAGCATTATTTTATACATTGAATTCATTCAAGAGAATCAGTATGATTGTGGAAGCATGGGTATGATGACTAAAAAAGAATATGCGTGCTTAGGAAAGGGTAAAGATTCTGCCTTCAGTGACAAAACTACTAAAGACAATGGTCTCCATCAAGAAAACAAGTAAGTCACGGGTAATATTAGCCACAAATACAAAGGAGTACCTACAGAGCACAAGAAGTATTGGAATACTTGCAACACGTATGCAGAAGAAATCAGAAGAACCCTGCCAGAGTGCAAACCTGCCAACACAACAGTATATGAGTAAGCTGATTGCTGTGAAATCTTTCACCCACAATGCACACTACAGTGCAGTCTGCAAAAACGTAGGGAACATAATGAATCTCACCAACTACTCTCCTGCCCCCCATGATATAGAACACCACCATGCAGCACTTTCAATTGGGCCGGACTGGGAACAGCAACCAGCCCTGGCAGGTTGCTGCTCGACCGGCCCTGGGAGCAGGGGGGTACTAGGAAGAAGCACCGCTCCCGCTTTTCTTACAGAGGGCCGATATTGCAGCCCTGCTACAAAACTGGCCACCAGTGACAAAAGCGGCCCCCTCATGCACAAAACAAGCCACCCACCCCTCCGGCCCAACGGGAAAATGCCCGGTGCCTGCTACGGCCAGTCCGGCCCTGCTTTCAACCCATGTCATTGGTAGCAACACACAGTTTAATGGTAAATGCATTGCAGTGCATTATCACGGGGTTTAACGACGCACGCAAACTCCAGTTTTCTCTCAGATTACCAGGGAAGATATGAGCAGATAGCATGCAAGCCTTGCCAATAGGCTATCAAGCACCATGCGCATGCAATAGCCCCAAAATAAATAATATTACAAAGACTATTCGTCGTACCAAACAAACAGCTCAGTACATCCATGTTTTAGAAGTTTACAAAAATTACATTTCCTGCCTGCGACACAACCACACATACGATTTTCATTGCAAGATTGAACATAGGGAACATGGAGGCATGCCTCAGAATTCGCACATTCTCATTATGCATTGTATAATGTGTATTGCATTCGCCAGAGGTCATCAATGTGCCAAACAAAGGGGGTCATTACGATGGCGGGCGGACTTGGGTCCGCCCGCAATCGTGGTGGTGCTTGGCACCCACCTGTATGGCGGCAGTCCCGCATGTAGAATCACAATGCGACCGCACCCGTGGCGGTCGCATCTTGCATCTTTACCATTGCGCCGGATGCTGCTGGCTGCAGCACCCGCCGCAATGTGAAAAATGCATGTAGTGCCACTTAATGCAGGGAAATGTAGGGGTGTACCCATGATACCCGCCCAGTGCACCACCACCTCCCCCCAACACTAGGTGGGACCGCAACATGCCCCTGAAACCAATCCCTGCCAGCCTTTCAATGGCGGTTTACCCACCACGGAAAGGCTGGCTGCGACCAGCATTGTAATTTGGCGGACGGTGCCTGCTAGGCACCGCCACCATTTTACAGATGCTGACCTCTCCGCCAGGCAATCGAAACGATTGCCTGTGGCAGATCTGTGGCAGGCGGTCTTTGTGCCCGCCACAGTCCAATTCCCCCCACCATCCTAATTTGGCGGGGGGGAAAATTGCTGTCCGATGGCAAAGGGCCCGCCACCGAACGGCTATTTGGGGTAGTTCACTTATAGGCCTCCATAATTTTTTTCAAAATAACGCCAAATTTGATTCCTTTTTCCCTACATACTGGGGATTTTAATGGTTTCCAAGGTTTGTGGATTACCATGTAGGGGATCAGGTAAATAGGCAAAATATAGCTACATTTTGAGTTTTGGGCGAAAAATAGGAAAAAAGTGTTCCAAATGAAAGTGTCTGCTTTTCTTCCCTAAAAATGCAAACTGATGATGAATAGAATGTTGAACAAATCAAACATTTACCCCTGTCTTGTGGATTGTTACCTGCCTTGTTATGTTGGCCTAGGCCTGGCTGCCATGCTGCTTTTCTTTGCGCACGTTACACTGAGCCGGGCCTCCCTCGCCCTTTGCTCGTGCCAAGTTCTTTTGCACTGTCTGCATTTTCTGTTGTTCACCTTTTTGGGCTCAGTCTGCACAAACATGTACAAGGTCGCATAACAATGTATTTTGGTTCTTCCTGATATGGCCAGTCTCGCGCACCCAGACATAACATTAGGTGCAATTGCCATGAAGAATTTGGTATGCTTTTAATACTGTGGTTTACTAGCGCTTAACACACTTGGAGAAATCCCTTTCAGTGAGAAGAGCTATGATGTCCTGCTGATGTAATTCTGCATCTAGAGACTGAGGTATGGGGGTTCGCTAGTCAAAGCCCAGAGGTCTTCTATTATTATAATAAACTATCTTACTGCAAGGGGAGGGTGGTAAGGTTATTTATACGTTTATCCACTGAGCTCTGAGATGCTTTCCCCGTTTGTATTCTATGGAATTGTAACCATGCTGCTTATATTAGTCATATGCATTATGCTATTAGTACTGACACGTGTACTGTACATTAGAGCACGTAAGTTGGAATAAACATTTTAACCTATCCAGTGTCTCTTCCTACGCACCTTGTGGACAAGTACGAGTGAGTGACGAAAGAGTGTTCTTGCTTCTGCGAGTCCTGAGATAAAGATACCGTGTTCTGGGTTGTCCAAACATTAGTACTTGGGTGCTAATGGGATGCTAAGCTAGTTGGGTTGGGGTTTTTGGGTGCTACGGTATATGGTGGCAAACCACTGTATTCCGGGGTCCCATTTTCCTGTGCATAGCTCTGTGTATGTGCAGAAACCTTATGACATGGCGCGACCACCGTGGGGCAGCTTATCTGCGAGACGCTTGAGTAGTACTTGTGCTTGTCCACAAACCCCTCGCGTACGCTTCCGGAGGCGTATGTGACGGTGATACCTCCTATATTGAATGTTTTATAGGTTCTTTCAAGCTTGATGTTATTAAAAAAGGTTAGTTAACAGACCCATTTTTGTGCTCCCTGTTAGGTTGTCGGATATTATTGTTTAGTTATGGCTGGTGTGGCGATTGCTGCACATAGTCGAGGGGCACTCCGAGACCACTTACAGGTGTATGGAGTGCCTGATACAGGGATCGAGTTGGTCTTTGTGGTTCAAGCCGATCCGGCTTACCACTTTGAGGTGTTTTACACTTGGATCACTTTTGAAGCGGTGGAGGCAGATGATAATCTGTTTCATGAATATAAGCCCACCGCTATTCCTGCTGCCTATCGACCCTATACCACTCTTGAAGTACCTCTCACGGCTTGGCAGCACCGTGTTTGGTTTAATGGCGCCCTACCACAACCAACTACCGCAGTTCGTTTAGGCCCCTTGTCAATTCAGGGGGCCACTTGGCCTGTATTGGCCGGGTATACCCCGCATCCAAATTATCTGGCATTACCGCTTGCGGAACTGCGCACTATGCATACCGAATTGGTACGAGTGCATCGAGCCCTAGTGACATACGTTACAGGTAGCCTACATGGAGCTGCTCCTGTAGTCGCAGGCCAACCAGCTATAGCCGCTGGAGTGACCATAAGTCCTGTCATGGTAAATTCTGTGATGGGCAAACGTCCACAAAATAAGGACGACTATCCTTACTGGCTTGCAGAAAAGTTCGATCAGATAGAAGCAGTGTTTCCCCATACATCCCCAGTAGATAAACATCGCATCCTCACGATAAGTTTGCCAAAAGACATAATCCCCGATTTGACATCATGTGAAAACTGGGGTAAGGTATTCGCAGCAGTTTATTCAAAATGTTTTGGAACTCCTTCCATGACGGTTCTACCCTCTGTAATTAAAAAAGTACAGGATGAACATGGCCCTGAAGCGGCTGTGGAATTAGGGATGAGACTAGTGGGAGTGTTTGATGTAGTAGCTGAGCTGATCCTTGGAAATGTCAAGGGCGATGCTATGAACTTTCAAGTAGCGAATGCTTTGGCTTTGGTCCCAGAGTTGGACAGGCCCCGCGAACTACCGAAAATTATTGCCCGGGCTTATAAAACAATTGGAAGAAATAGCCTGGGCAACAAGCCTTTTGTAAAAATGCAAACTCAATCGCAAACACAAGTTACACAAACAAAAAGTGCATCTGAGAAAGATGATAAACCGGTCTTCACTAAAAAGAGTTGGAGACAGAAAAAACAGGGTAAGCAACAAAAGAAGCCGGGGTCGAGAGGCGCTTCCCCAGTTTCGGTTTCTTCTGAACGTACTTATGATTTACGTGATAGGTCAAGGATTAAATCACCAGAAAGGTTTCAGAGCTCTGATACGCGTTCTCCTCGTTCTTCACAGGCCCAGACGTCGTCACAGGCTGGTGGAGGAGGACGGCAAGATAGAGGAAGGGGCCGAGAGGCTCCCCAGGAGCGAGACCAACCTCGACAACAAGTCAGAGGGAAAGCAGAAGACTTTCATCTTCCTCGACCGCAATTTCAGAAGAAAAAGGTTGCCGCTGTCACAGCGAAATATGCCTCAGACCGTGAGAACGAGACTCCAGAATTGGACGTGGGCAGTGACCCTCCTAGACAGCGCCGCGGAAGTTACCATAGTGCGGGAGGCGCTACGTCCTCATATGGAGGCGACAGCAACTGAAACATTCGTTACTGTAGAGACAGCTGACACGAGAGTGGCACCCCCTGACAGACTATATAATATAGTCATACAAATTGAAGGTGACATACCGCGTGAAATAAAAGGGATTTTTTGGGAAAATCTAACCTCTTCATATGACATTTTGTTAGCAGAGGTGGATTGGCCACCCCCATTCGTTTTAGCTGCACATAAAGGAGAGGAGGTAATCCTTCCAAGCTTCTCACGGCACGTCCCAAAAGACAAAGCTGAAGCACTTGCAGCTGAGTGGGCTGTGTACCTGGCACCAGCGTTATACCGCAACCATGTGGGATGGGATGAAGAATCACCTCCTCATGCAATACCTTTGCGGTCACTACCGCAGCCACAACCCCAATATCCCATCAAACGGCAGGCAAAAGGCCCCGTCTCCGAAATTCTGACACAGTTGGAATATCAGGGAGTAATTGAACCATGCGTATCACCTATGAACAATCCCCTTTTCGTGGTTTCTAAACCCGATGGATCGTACCGCTTAGTTTTGGATTACCGGCATTTAAATACTCATTGTCGGAACTTTGCGGTGCAAAATACACACAGTTCTGCGCTTGTAGACAGTCTTGTTCGTAAAAATACAAAACGACACTTGACCTTTCAAACGGTTTCTACACGCACAACCTAGCCCCGGAGAGTGGTCAATGGACCGCATTCACTTCCGGTGGTAAATTATTCCAGTTCCGGCGTTTACCCATGGGCTACAAAAATAGTCCGGGTATATTCGCCGCCCGTGTTGTTTCTTTGTTAAATGACATTGATCAAGACGCATGTTCGTACGTAGATGACATCTATCTGACGGACGACGAATTATTTCAGCATTTGTCCCGTGTGGACCGCATTATTCTTGAATTTGCGGAGCAGGGTTACAAATTTAACTTTTCTAAATCACACATTGCTGAATTTACAGTTCTGTTCTTGGGCTATGAGCTCAACAACGAAGGTAAGGGCTTAGCCCCCATTTCTTGGAAAAATGTGCACATTTGTGCCCCCAAATACTCTGAAGAAACTTCAGTCTTTGCTGGGTTTCCTGAATTTCGGGCGTACTTACATTCCCGACTATGCCCAGCGTATCAAGCCTTTGTATGCTTTGATACAACCTACTTATTCAAGGTCTTGCTGGCTGCCTGAGCATACCTCAATTCTGCAGTCTTTGCAGACAGACCTTTTGGAGTCTAAATATCTTTTGACTCGTGATAACCACACAAACCTGGTGATTAGAATAATTCCGGGGGCGGTGGGATTCACATACTTAACCTTTAATGAAGGTGATACAGTACCCATCGCATACAAGTCACATCTGTACACTTCCGCTGAATTGCGCTTTACATCTGTCGAAAAAGTTCTAACTGCAGTGCAAATGGCGATTCTAAAAGAGCGCGCACTGGCACAGGAAAGCGGATTCTGGTGGTAACACCCTGTCCTGCCCTAGAGGCAGTAACAAAGGCAAGTGTACCGAACTCAAAAGCAATGCATCCCCGTTGGATACAATGGGCTACATCCTTGACGTCTTCGGACGTCACTTTTGTTTTTGATTCTTCTCTGCAGACTCAGGAGTTTTTGCAGTATGAATTCGTTCATCCTCCTCCTTTGTTTTTACTACCGCTTGAGGATTACAAATGTGTGATCTACACCGATGGTTCGGCGCAACCGGCCACTGGGTCCAAGCACGCTTATTCAGCTGCATGTGCTATTGTAGCGGGTACCTTTGTAAATGGAACGTTCAAATCCTCTGTAGTGCACACTCGCACACTTGGAGACAGTACCGCACAATTGGCCGAGCTGCATGCATTGCTACTTGCACTTGAGTTCGCTTCTCAGGATGAGACAACTCTTATTGTATGTGATTCCTTCTACTGTGTACAGTCTTACAATGACAATCTGTTTTTCTGGTCGAAAACGACTACAAGGACGCAAAAGGGAGCACAATTAAGCATAAAATGCTTTGGGTTCGAGTGGCAGAATTGCAACAACGTCTGCCCCTCACACAGGTGGTTCACACCTTAGGCCATCAGCGGGTGGGCGCACACGCTATTGGTAACGATCTGGCAGATGAAGCCGCCCGTTCAGCAGTAGTCACGTGTTCAGTAGCAGCGGTTACCAGGTCCATGTCTAAAATAGACCCTGTTATATTAGCAGCTATTGCTGCAACCAAGGAAGGTAATAATTACCGTACAGGTTTCCCTTCCAAGTATTCTTACACATTAAGTCCCGATCAGGTTCCTTATGTAACTATACCTGACGTTGGAGATCGGCTGATCCCCAACGCGGACCGCAGGAGTGCCTTGATATCAGCTGCACACGAAGGCATGGCTTCTGCTCATGCAGGTGTGTCAGCTACGGTTTCCATCTTGCAGCAGCGTTATTGGTGGCGTGGGTTATATAAAGACACCCGTGCTTTTGTGCTTTCTTGCGACGTTTGTCAACAAATTAAGCCTTCCACGGTAACACGTCCACCACAAACACCGCTCTGCATTGCTAACAGACCCTTTGGGTGTGTTTACTTGGATCACTGCGGTCCATTCTCATCAGACACTGCCTATAAATACATCTTAGTGGCAGTGGACTCGTGCACACGGTTTCTCTGGGTCTGGCCACAACGGAGTGCTGACGCCCGAAATGTAATCAGGGATTTGCGTGTCTTTGTGGGAATTTTCGCATGCGGCACCTTCCATTCGGACCAAGGTCCAGCGTTTGCCTCTAGGGCTTACAAGGATGCAATGGCTTCGCTTGGGGTGCGGGTGAAATTTTCGTCTCCGTATAGGCCTGAGGGCAACTCTATCGTTGAACGAATGAACCGTGACTTAAAGCAATCCTTAACAGCTAGGGTTATAGGTACTGGCAGGAACTGGCTGGCCCATTTGTATACCGTTCAGCGTGCACTTAATAATCTCCCTAGAAGACCTCTGGGTGGGCGGACCCCATACGAAATGCTCTTTGGCATAAGAATGTTTGTGCCTGACCTTGAGGGTCCAGACATCGCGGCGCAATCCGCCAAGTTTGATGTAGATAACCATTCTGCTATGTTACAGGACTTACAAGAAGCCCGAGACAAACTTGCAACTACACATTTGCCTTCAGCCACAGATCCTGCGTTGCAGATTCCGGTAGCCGGCTGGCTTCCAAAGGTTGGAGAACTGGTTCGAGAAAAGGTTGAAAACAAAAAGAATTCGGCCCCTCTTTTCGTGCACCGGTTCCAGTTCTGGGCTTGAAGGGAACACGTACAGTCATTTTACCACCGCTTCCTGGTCGCAAGGAGAACAGATACATCTCAGTGGAAAATGTCAAGCTACAGCGCCTGGCCGATCCTGAATAGTGTCACACCAGCGGTCTCTTGTCCTGCCATTTATCGGACATATGTTCATAGTCCATCTGCACGAACGATCGCTGATGCTGTAATTGAGATGGTTGATTTGCCTGAATCCTCTACTTTGCCTGAAACTATAATTGATCCCCAACTCTCCACCAACATCGACGAGGACGAGTATACTTATCCTGCATCTGAATCGGTGGCACATCAACCAATATCGCCACTAAGCCAGACTCGTTATTCCTTTGATTCGGATTCCACATCTTCAAAAGTTCCATCCAAGTTCAGTATTTTTATATCCTGGTTTAGAGACAATTTTTTGATTCCACCCTGGACATACATCTGGTTGGTACTTTTCTTGATATTTTTGTTCATGTCCATTGGCTTTGTCACAGTGTTTTTTCTACTAATTAATGGTCACTATTTACCTGAACGCTCTGCTGTAGACTATGTTTCTGGAACTTTGGCTCCTCATTCCTCGTCTCACATCATGAAGCGTGACCACACATTTGTGAACATTTCAGCTTTCCCAGTTGCTGATGGCATCGTATGGGATGCAGTGAATTATCAAATCCATGGTCCGACGGAAATTATTAATGTACCTAATGTCCTTCGTGTTTCAATGGGTGATGTAGTACAAAATAATATTCATTCTGATGATTGGGATGTGCATGCCGTTGAAGCATTGTTTGCCGATTTAAAATATTATGCATCTTTTAATGCTGAAGATTTATATATGAATTCTGCTAATTATGCCGATTTGTATTGTTACCAACATTGGGGTAATCGTTTTCTCCATAAGCCCAGTGCCCTGCGTAGTTCTGTTAACTATGCCCAAATGGAACATTGTCCAAACCCCTTGCCAGGTAGCTCTCAAACTCTTCGAAATAAGTTTAATTATTTCACTGATTTTAATCGGTCGAACCCTGCATCCTATTATTTTAGACTAAATAACACATCAACTCAGAAAATTATGTTAACACACACCAAGTTGCTTTATTCAGGTTCCTTTCTAAGTGCCCTAGCTGTGGGTGGTTATGAGTACTGGGATAATACAGTGGATTTAAAATCTATTTGGGGCTCCAAGCCATGGCAGGTACAGGGAACCGAGGCATTACACCGTGCTTGCCTCATCCCTACACAAATTATGTTCCTCAATGTCTCCATCTATCAGACTACATGTTGGGGCTTAGCAACCACTAAACAATTGAATACTCCATCAATACCATCCCTGTCGAGTTTTCCCAATGAAAGCTCACGATTCAATATGTCCCTCGTGTCCCTGCAGGCTCTGTTACAAAATAATTTGTATAATGTTTCTGAGCTAGATCAGTCACCCTGGTTGGTATGGCCTATATCATCTAATGCATGTCAAATGCGTTTTCACGACTCAGGAGCTAGTTACACACAGGATAGGCCTGATCCGAGATTTACTGATTCCCGTACTGTCACTACATATTCTGTTGGTAAATTATGCAAACAATGGCTGCAACATTCGTCCCTTGATTCTGTTAAACAACATTTGTCCCTCCTTTCAGGCAATATTGATCTGTCCGACTTTGTTTTGGGACCTCGTGGTCCCCGACCTAAAAGATTCATTTATGAAACATATAATGAACTCTGGAAGCTATCACAAATGGAAGCTGCTTCCCGTCTTCGGGAAATAGATCAAGCAAATTTGTAAAAGGTGCTTGCTGTTGTTGACAATAGTATTAATACCCTGTCTTCTCGCATTTATACTTTGGAGAATATTGTGTCCTCTGTTGTTGATATTGTACAAGATGATGTTTCTGTGTTATATCATGGGCAGAATCAATTGCGTTCGGTTATGCAGTTTGCATGGACTTTACAAACGCTCAAGTTAGGTAAAGTTCCTTGGCATTTTTTGAACACCTCTGCCTTGTTTCTACCTTTTAACTTAACTGACAAACAGCAATTCATGTCCATGAAAGATGCAACTTACACTCTATTACATATCGAAAAGATGGATCCTTTGCCGTTCTCTGTTGCAGAACTCGATTCTGCTGTATGGCTAGTCCATGGGGTTATCGCTTTACCTTTTTCCTTGTTTGAATTTGACTCGTGCATGAAACATTATCCTGTGGGCCGTTACCGGCCCTTGGGCAGTGCTTTCCTGCATGAACTCTGGTCCTTGCCTTTCATGTATAAATGCCTTCGGGACGGCAAGGAAGTCTTTCTCACGGGGGAGTACTGCGACTCGACTATGGGTCATTCGCTTATTTGTAAACACCTTAAATTGCATGGCTCATGTAGCGTTTCCGCTCCTAATCTTGCTTGTGTGCTGAAAGGTATTCCTGCTCCTGTTATTTCACCTACTTTCACTCTCCTTTCCAATGGTAGTTATTTACTTTTAAATAACGAAAACTGTTGTGGCCTGCAAGCTGGCATTCCTTACATTGTAACAGTTTCGCACAGGGTTGTCTGCTGCAAAAATGTGCTTTTTCCTCCCCCTCATGGCAAGGTTGATATCTCTATTTGGCCTTCCATCCCTACCATGGAAGCAGATTTCAATAGACTGAGCAGAATAAAGGCACTATTATTAAACGAGGAAGTTATGCTCACGTCCGCCCGGGAGACATTCATTCTCCAGGTGGCGAGTACCCACAGTGAAATACAGGCCCTTTTAAATACTAATCTCCCCCAACATTTTGGGGAGTTAATACATCGTATTTTTAACGCATCTAACACTGAAGGCCTAGTACACTTTTTTAAGGTCGTGGGGTCGGGCTTGGTGTCCTCCTTCCAAACTATTTTTGGTGCCATCCCGGCTTTCATACATTCTATTTTTTCCAGTGTCTTTGGCGGTTTCCCATTGATCCTCGCTTTAGCGGCTGGTGTCTTGCTCTTAATTTGCTTTCTGCGCAATGGCTGCTCCCCGATGGGACCTGCTCGATCCAGAACGCCTCCAGCTGCTCCGTGAGCGACTTTTGGCCGGTTTTGGTGTCTTGCCATTGGCGACACTGAGTGTGTCATATACTCTTTCATTTCGCTTTGCGTATTTCACTTGCGTGCAACCTGTGATGACTTGTGTCCGCTGTCCTTTCACCTGGACTCTGGATTATTGCCTCTCCAATTCGTCATTGTCTGTTCCGGATTTTGTTCAGTTGATGGGTCCCTTAGAGGCCCATGAGCAGGACTGTTCCGTTGCTGGCTGTATGGCGCGTGCGGCTGCACTGGGGATTTTGGCGCAATGGGATATCTGGGCGGCTGCCCAGGATCTCCTACAACGAAGCTGTTTCGATTATCACGCAAGCTGTCCCGCATTGCTTCTGGATGCTCCCTTTGTTGAGGAGCATTCCTGCTCTTTTGATCTCATGGATTGGATGGCATCTATGTTTTTTGACAATTCCAATGATGAACTCTTGGAGGGTATGGCTTTTCTCTGCACTTACACTTTCATGGATTGACCTGCCCTTCGCCGTTTGGGCGCTCCCTGTGCTCCGACGGCTGTGTTTTTCCTCTGATGGGCCTCTGTCCTGGCCGCTGGACTGACCAGGGGAGGGTGTCTTGTGGATTGTTACCTGCCTTGTTATGTTGGCCTAGGCCTGGCTGCCATGCTGCTTTTCTTTGCGCACGTTACACTGAGCCGGGCCTCCCTCGCCCTTTGCTCGTGCCAAGTTCTTTTGCACTGTCTGCATTTTCTGTTGTTCACCTTTTTGGGCTCAGTCTGCACAAACATGTACAAGGTCGCATAACAATGTATTTTGGTTCTTCCTGATATGGCCAGTCTCGCGCACCCAGACATAACATTAGGTGCAATTGCCATGAAGAATTTGGTATGCTTTTAATACTGTGGTTTACTAGCGCTTAACACACTTGGAGAAATCCCTTTCAGTGAGAAGAGCTATGATGTCCTGCTGATGTAATTCTGCATCTAGAGACTGAGGTATGGGGGTTCGCTAGTCAAAGCCCAGAGGTCTTCTATTATTATAATAAACTATCTTACTGCAAGGGGAGGGTGGTAAGGTTATTTATACGTTTATCCACTGAGCTCTGAGATGCTTTCCCCGTTTGTATTCTATGGAATTGTAACCATGCTGCTTATATTAGTCATATGCATTATGCTATTAGTACTGACACGTGTACTGTACATTAGAGCACGTAAGTTGGAATAAACATTTTAACCTATCCAGTGTCTCTTCCTACGCACCTTGTGGACAAGTACGAGTGAGTGACGAAAGAGTGTTCTTGCTTCTGCGAGTCCTGAGATAAAGATACCGTGTTCTGGGTTGTCCAAACATTAGTACTTGGGTGCTAATGGGATGCTAAGCTAGTTGGGTTGGGGTTTTTGGGTGCTACGGTATATGGTGGCAAACCACTGTATTCCGGGGTCCCATTTTCCTGTGCATAGCTCTGTGTATGTGCAGAAACCTTATGACACCCCCAGTCACAGGTCTGGGTTAAATCCATTGTTTTTTTGCTTGCCACCCCAGTTCAGACCCAGCCATATGCAAATCAGTCTTGACCCTGTTCCCCTTGGGAACAGTCCAGCCCAAACTGCCCGGCCAGGTCCTCCCTGAACCAGAAACAAGTATCCTGGGATGGGGCATGGAGCCCTCAATATCCCTTTCCAACAGCCTTTTCACCATGAAAAGGCTGTCAGAAAGGGACATTGTAATCCTGACGGCAGTGCCTTCCTTGGCACCGCTGCCATGTTGGGATGATGCTCCGACCGCCACCTCATCGGGATCTCTGATCCTGGCAGAGATGGCGGTCTTTCGTCGGACAGCTGTGGGTCCGACCGTCAACATGGTAATGCGGCGGTTGGACTGAAGGGATGTTGGCAGTCGGACTGCCACCGATGACCTGTAAGTGGCTTCACATCCTAATCAAGCCCTAAGTATTGAAATAAAGAAATATTGAAATTTAGTAGGAAACAACTGCCATTTGTGACAACATTTTCATCTGTAACCTTTTGTCCCAACGGCTGATTTACAAAAGCAATAAACCATTACATCCACTAAACCCTTTAGGTTGTGGGGATATATAGGGTTAGTAGGTTGTCCAAGAACCCAAGTTACCCAGAGACAACAACTGAGCTGCATCCTACAAATGTTTTTCTTTGTGTACCAAGTATAGACTAAACCTTATGGTGAAATATGCAGAGTGAATAATGGATATCAAGGAACCCTTTGTATTTCTGAAATGGGCAAAAAGATATGTAGTTTAGGAGCAATGGTTATTTGTACATCTCTGAATTTGTGGGTACCCGTTCAAAATATCTTTTTTCTTACACACTACCTTACATTCCGAAGGCACAAATGCTGCAAAATCCAATGGGCAAAAACAAATCTTCTACTACTCTCTGCTCCCACATGTCTTCCAATACAAATGGTATCTCACTTGTGTTGGTAGACCTAGTGCCCACAGCAGGAAATGGCCCAAAACTCACTGTTGATATATCGCATTTTTCCATTAAAAACTGACCCTTTTCTTGCAAAGTGGGTAGCTGTGGATTTTGTGCCATAAGAAATCCTAGCAAACTTGCACATTTTTGAAAAGTAGACACCTGTTGGAATCAAGGGTGAGGGGACTTACATGGCTCACACCAGGTTTTGTCACCTAGAATCCCTTGCAAACCTCAAACTATGACTGAAAAACAAATTTGCCTCAAATGTCTGTAATAGAATGTTCTGAAATCTGTGTGGAGCTACAAACTTCCTTGCATCCAGCATTCCCCCAAGTCTCTGGATAAAAAACGGCACCTGTGTTGTGTGAGTAGGCCTAATGCCCGTGAAAGGAAAAGACCAAAAACGTGACATGGATACATCACATTTTTATACTCTAAACTGACCCTTTTTTTGCAAAGTGAGTAGCTGTGGATTTCGGGCCATAGCTCAGTCATCACCTAGGAAAACCTAGCAAACCTGAACATTTTTGAAAACTAGACACCTGAGGAAATCCAGGGTGGGGTGACTTGCATGGCTCTCACCAGGTTTCTTTGCCAGAATCCCTTGCAAACCTCAAACTGTGATTAAAAACTAAATTTCCTCAAATTTCTGGAATCTGCACTGAGCTAAAAATCTCCTTTCTCCCAGCATTCTCCCAAGTCTCTTGAGAAAAATGGTACCTCACATGTGTGGGTAGGTGCCGTAATCTACTTGCTAGGATAATGCATTCTCCCCATTGCTGTTCTCTGCCTTGCTGCACAGCCAGTGGTGAAGTCTTTAGAATGCTGGAGTGTTTGTGCTCGAAGAAGGTGAGTCAGTTGGAGTGTATGGGCTGAGCAGCAAGGAGACTGCTCCTGGTGGGGTATTATATGGAACTTGCTATCTTCCTGTAACTTGTAACTGAAGCTGTAACTTGAAGAATAAATCCATGACCTTTTCCTACATGACTTGTCTCTGTGGCATACTTCGTTTTAGCACGGGCGATGAGGATGGGATGACCCAAGCGTGAAGGGAAGTTTAATGCAGGACCAGAAAAGATTTGAAGTATCACTCAAAGAAACAAAGAAGATTACAGAGGAAAGGATGTTGAAGCTTATGAAGAGGATTGGCGCCTGGTAGCCCCACCAGTGTCTATTTCAGCGGACAGCCTACGGTCCAGGACATCTTCACAGGTTGGAACAGAAGTAGAACACTGTTTATTTTATGTATATGAGAAATTTTTGTGCTGAACGAAAGACTGCCTCAATGGATGTTCTAAGATCTCTTTGTGGATTGTGAAGTGCGCAGACGACTGCGTTTAGCCCTAGCAGCTGTTTAGCTTTGGTCTGCTGGGTCATGGAGCATGATTAATGGTGACAGCAAGCAAACGGTTTAAGCAAGCTGAGCGAGTCTGTGTAACCTGCATAAGGATATTTGGCAAGTATTCATGGACCGGTGAGAGGCCACAAGTTTGGTAAGTGAGTGATTACCCCTGAATGCCTGCTGTTTTTAACCCTAGTGCTTAAAGTGACATTTTAAAAAAAAGTAAAGGAAAAAGGGGCCTTGTGGACGTGCTTCTACTCACACACCTGGTAGTGCAACTGCTATCAGAGACACCGCATGCGAGAGCTGGTGTGGTCTCAAGCTGGGGTAGTCAGCACTTGAAGATGCCTCCTTTGTTCTTCAGGTTGCTTATGAGCTGCAAGCGAGGGAACGGCAAGCGGCAGGAGTTGTTTGGCGCTCCTTGTGTGTGTGCGGGGGCATGCACAAATGATGATGATGACATGAGCGTGTGATGGTGGAAGAACAGGAGGAAAAAAAACTAGAATGCACATGGTACAGCGGGAACTGACTCTTCTAAGTGTACGTGAGTGCAAGGCAGACGTCTGATTGACTTAGTTGCTTGCCGCTGAAACACGCTGCTGGAAATGCTAGAATGGACATTGCTATCTGTGGGTAGGACGGGTGCTGTTACTTGAATATGCGCAGGAGGAGGAAGATAAGGACAAACGTGGTTACCAGTGAGCAGGAGGAAGAGTAGAACAAGCACAGCAGTCACTGGTACTGTTACCTGCAAGCGTGATAAACAGCAAATCGTTGTGCATTGCAGTACATGAACTGATGCGTGGAGAGATGAGATGTCGGATGAGAGATCACTCACCGGAGGGAAGACCATTGTATTTTGTTATAGTCTTATACTATTGATTGTGAAACCCTGGTTTTGGTTTTATTTCAACACAGCAAGATGTTTAGAATGCAAGGTGGGTTATGTCATACTCACTGTTTAGGGGTTAGAGAATACCCTGTGTATTGTGACCTGAATGAGGCGAGGTGGGTTAGGTTATGTATTACCCACTGTTTAGGGGTTGTGAAGATGCCCTGTGTGTGTGTAGTTGTGCCTTGAGTGTGAGGCGAGGTGATGTGATATACCCACTGTTTAAGGGTGAGTGGTACCCTGTAATTGCTTTGACTGTGAGGTGAGGCGGGGAGGTTACCCACTGTTTGAGGGGTCATAGACACACTGTGTGTGTTGTTGTGCCTTTAGTGTGAGGTGAGGTGGGGTTATTACCCACTGTTTAGGGGTTGTGAAGATCCCCTGTGTGTAGTTGTGTCTTGAGTGTGAGGCGAGGTGGTGTGATATAGCCACTGTTTGAGGGGTGTTAGATACCCTGTGTGTAGTTGTGCTTTGAGTGTGAGGTGAGGTGGGTGAGCATCCACTGTATTAAGGGTTGGCGCTTTTATTTTGTGTTTTTCCTAGATTAGAAGGGCATGTTGTTTTGATGACTTATATTGGAGATGTTGTGTGTGCATTTTGTCATCTTGCGTTCACATGATTTTCTATAATATTTATAAGGGGGAGATGTGTTGTAATCTACTTGCTAGGATAATTCATTCTCCCTATTGTTTTCTGCCTTGCTGCTCCGCCAGTGATGGTGTCATTTGAATGCTGGAGTGTTTGTGCTTGAAGAAGGCAAGTCAGTTGGAGTGTATGGGCTGAGCAAGAAGGAGGCTGCTCCTGGTGGGGCAATATATGGAACTAACCATCTTCCTGTAGCTTGTAACTGAAGCTGTAACTTGAAGAATAAATCCATGACCTTTTCCTATCTGACTTATCTACGTGGCATACTTCATTTTACCAGTAGGCCTTGTGCCAGTGGTAGGAAAAGGCCCAAAATTCAGCATGGATACATCACATTTTTCCACACAAAACTGATTTTTTTGCAACATGGGTAGCTGTGAATTGATCACCAAAGCTCAGCTGACACCTAAGGAAACCCAGCAAACTTGCACATTTTTGAAAACTAGACACCTGTTGGAATCTGTGGTGAGGTGACTTACATGGCTCGCACCAGGTTTTTTTACCCAGAATCCCTTGCAAACCTCAAACTATGACTACAAAACAAGTATTCCTCACATTTTTGTGATAGAAAGTTCTTGAATCTGCGTGGAGCCACAAACATCCTTCCATCCAGCATTCACCCAAGTCTCTCGATAATAAAGGTACCTCACTTGTGTGAGTAGGCCTAATGCCCGCAACAGGAAACAACTTAAAATGTAACATGGATACATCATATTTTTCCACTCAATACTGACCCCCTCTTTTTGCAAAGTGGGTAGCTGTGGATTTTGGGCCATACCTCAGCCAGCAGCTAGGGTAACCTAGCAAACATGAACATTTTTGAAAACTAGTCACCTAAGGGAAATCCAGGGTGGGATGACTTGCATGGTTCTCACCAGATTTTTTTTACCTCAAACTATGACGAAAAAACACATGTTTCTCGATTTCTGTGATGGAAGTTCTGGAATCTGCTCGGAGTCACAAACTTCCTTTCACTCAGCATTCTCTCAAGTCTCCTGATAAAAATGGTATCTCACGTGTGAGTGTAGGCCTTGTCTCGTGGCTGGAAAATGCCCAGCACTCAACATTGAAATATCACATTTTTCCTCTCAAAACTGACCATTTTTTGCAAAGTGGGTGCTGTGGATTGTGCACCAAAGCTCAGATGGCACCTAAGGAAACCTAGCAAACTTGCACATTTTTGAAGACTAGACACTTGTGGAAATCCAGGGTGGGATGAATTGTGTGGCTCTCACCAGTTTTGTTTTGCCCAGAATCCGTTGCAAACCTCAAACTTTGACTAAAACACACACTTTCCTCACATTTCTGTGATGGAATGTTCTGGAACCTGCACAGAGCCACAAACGTCTTTCCACCCAGCATTCCCCCAAGTCTCATAATACAAATGGTACCTCACTTGTGTGGGTAGGCCTAGTGCCAGCAGCAAGAAACAGCCCAAAGCGCAAAATGTATACATCACATTTCTCCACTCAGAACTGACCCTTTTTTCGAGAAGTGGGTAGCTTTGGATTTTTTGCCATTGCTCAGCTGGCATCTAGGTGAACCTAGCAAACTTGCACATTTTTGAAAGCTGGGCAGCTAGGGGAGTCCAGGGGTGCATGACTTGCAAGGCTCTCACTAGGTAATATTACTCAGAAGCCCTTGCAAATGTTAAACACTGGTAAAAACACACATTTTTCTCAAATTCACAGAAAGCTCTGAAATCTGCGAGGAGTCACACATTTTCCACCAACTTTGTTCCTACATGTCCCCAATAAGAACAGTAACCTACTTGCTTAGATAAGCCAAGAGACCACAACACCAAAGGCCCCTACAGTGACTAACAAAGGTTACTTCAAATAGGAAATTGGGTGATTGGTTGAGGGGGGTGAAATACTACTCAAGTAGCAACCACAATTTCTGTCAGAGTGAAGTTACAAGCAAACCCCAAATTAACCTGTGCTTCTTAACCCCCTGGTAGCATGGCACAAAGCACTCAGACTTAACTTAGAGGCAATGTGAGAAGTATTTATGCTGCACTTTCAACAGTAGTAAAGTGAAAACACAACACAAGAAACACCTCACACCAATTTAGAAAAATAGAGTAAACTGTAATAAATTATTTAAGATCAAAACAACAAACCTCCAATCACTAGAACCGGAAATGTATGCAATGTGAAAATAGTGCCTAGAAGCACAAAGCACCAACTGTGGCCATCTGGTCATTCCAGACAAAGTCACAAGTTCAGGCCAACTGCGATGGAGTGTGGGTCAGATACGGGGACCAAGATAGGCCAGCTGAACAAAGTCGCTTTATTCCTGGTTGCGGAGCTTTGCAAGACCCCGTGTTGCAGATGCCTCATGCAGAGCCGGTTCCTGAGAAAGCTGCGGGGCTGCGATGCACAGTCCTGTCTTGTCTTCGAGAATACTGTCTATGAGGGGATTGTGATGCAAAGGCCTGCATTGAGGATGCGTCGCACAGCCCAGGTTCCGAGGAGACTGCGGGCTGCGATGTGAGATTTGGCATCGGTATGCATCTCACTGTCCAGTTCCGATGAGCCTGCGAGGAGATGCACTGTGCTACGTTGATTCTACTTGCAGGACCACTGCTGGGCTGGTAGAGCATCTTCAGGGCAGTTTCCAAGAGTCCAGGACTGTGCTGGCACCACTTGGGGGTAAGACTCACAGCAGACGGAGTCCAGGTGCTGAGTTCAAGGTGGTTGGAGCCTTTTCTGTCCCTGAGGCCTTGATCAGGAAACCAACCACTTTTAATCCCTGGATCACTAGAGTGAAATCACTCTGATGGTCCAGGGATCAAGATGCAGGTCAGGTCCTTTCACTTAGACAATGGTGTGTGGTGGTTAGGCCCTATGCACATACACTTCCATTTTACATGCTCATGTTTAAAGTTCACATCTTTTAAACAGTGACCCTTAGCATAGATTTTGCTTGAGAACCAGCAAAGGATAATGTACTCAGAAACTGTTTTGCTTATATATATACATTTGTTCGTAGCACATTATCATACCTTAGAACATTTTGTACACGTTCTAGGTATAACTGAGCAAACTATCCTTGTTGGTAGTTGTCTGTTGGGTAGAATAAACAAAATAACGGCTGGACCAGAGCTCGGGCACTGAATGCATGGCTCCAGTCTATATATATACTGGAACAAGCTTTTGTTTAGGCAGAGGAGCATTTAAAAGGATTGTCAGCATCACCCGTGCCTGAATGCTAGCCCAGCTGAATCCCATCATTATCCTGAGAAGGACGGCGGTCTGTTCAACAACAGAGAACGGCTGTCAGATGATACACACATGCAGGTAAATGGGGAGTTAGACCTTTCAAGGTATTCTGGCAGAATCGAACACCCTAGCTTTTCTGGGATAGGCAACGCTATGTAGGAATAATATCTGTATTCATATAATTCAATGCAAATGAACAATGACTGAATTGTTCATTCTATTCCCCATTCTTGTAACACTAGTAACCTACCTTGTTTTGCTTAATTCTATTACTGATTTCATCAGACATGTTTTACACAAGAGTCCAATTGCTTTAATAAATATTTGAAATGACAATTTGTGTCCATTTTGTGTCTCCCTTTGGCATGCCTGAGTTACTAATGAAAGGGTAGGATCTTTTTTCATGATTTCCTTTGGGAAATTAGGGTTGTCATGTTCTGAGGTTGCAGACACCATCTGTGCCCTATCAGTTTAGGAGCCCAGATGGTTCACTGTGAGCTAATCAGGAATTAAGTCAACATATTCTAATGGTATAAGTGGACTCAGTTGATGTTTATGTTGTCTAAACCCACAGTCTTACTAAGAAAGTAGGAACCGTATGACAGCAGCAGGGCAACAGAGCAGCAGTCATTCTGATTCTTCCACAGGTCCAGTGGTATACTGAAGATTTGGTTCTGAGGGGCCGTTGTTTAAACCTGTGTCGACTTTGAAGTAGGAGAAGGTTTTGGAGGTTTCTACCCCAGAGGTGTTTGGAATCTCCTGCCTACCTGCACTCAGCATGTCTGGGGTCACAAAAGCCTAGGGTCAATCCCTTTGTGAGTGTGCTCAGACAGAGCCTTTGTGTTGTGCAAGTGTTGTAGGTGACAGACAGATCCTCCCCTCTCATCAAGTCAGAGATGGCTCATCCTGCCAACACCTATTCTCCTCTGTCTCACTGTATGGGAGCAATACATAAATCCCAACTGTCAGCTACACCTAGTCATGGGACCTAGGATACAGACTGCAGACACCCAATAGTCAGGACAAGAAATTGTAGCTTTTCAGAAATAGCATGTTCAGAATTGTGACTTATAATCCAACCTTACCACTAAAGAGGGCTTTAAATTCCAATTCTTTAGACACCAAACTCGACATTCCTACCTGCTCCCAAACAAAGGTTACCAGCACAAAAGTGCAACTAGAACAGGGTTGCCAGAAGGGTCCAGTTACAGAGAAATCCAGAGTTTTTGGAATAGACGCCTCACCCACTTGATAGTAGAATGCTTCATCATTGGCACCTATCCACACCCAGGTATGATAGTACAACCCAGGCAGACTCAACCAGAATATAGTGGGAGTTCTTATATAAATTGTGATTGCATGTGTGCAGGAATCCAAAGGTAAAAGATAAAAGTCTCTTAGGGTATACCCAGGAAAATCTCCTTCAATAACTGAGTACCCTGGACATAACAAAAAACAAAAAATGGGTCTTATGGTTGAATTACAATGTCTCGAATGACCCTGATTTAGCCAACATGTTTTGACCCATTTTAAAACCCCACATGGGTCTAAGACCTTCATCAGGGCTGGGGGTGGCTCTGCCTATATAAGGAGTGACACCATGCAACAATGAGGCCGAAGGCTCTCACCATTGTTAGGAGATTCTCCTTTAGTAACCAAAATGAACGGTTAAGATCACAATCTTGGACTCCCACTGGCACTGGAACAATATACGGCTATTATACAGACTTTGAGTCATGTACAGGGAATACAGTACTCGTAGGGACGTAGGGGTCCTTGATGGCAAAATTATTTCTAGGTTATTGTTCTTCAGGATTATATATAGTTGTGGCCAAAGTCCCTGATGAGATCATGGCAACAATAGAGACACTATATTTCGGTCATAATCATAGCAGAGCTAATGTCCCCCGTGAAGGTGGGATGTCCCAAGATCCCCATCTGGAAATGAAACAAGAGCTCAGATATGCAGAACCCGTTGCAAAGTGGTACCTCATGTAAGAAGAAAATGGTGCAGGGAGCCTGGTGGTGAGATGCAGTGCTCATGTTACTGTTGCTTGCTCGGGTATTGTTTCACAGTCTATGAGATGCAATTAGTAGTGAATTCTTGAGGCGGTATGAAGCGCTATGCACTGTATCTGCATAAACTATATCTAAGTAACATTTGAGTGCATAATTAAAGAAAGAGTGTCAAAAAAGTGGTGTGCCAGCATGCAGGTCACCCGCTTCAGTGCCTTCTGCAAACCTGCTCGATACCGCCTCAGGCCACCGTTAAACAATTCATGTTCTGGCGGAAGTTCATGATGTGGGGAGCAGATGCCACTGATTAGTTTGCTCAGGGCATCTGATTGCTGATGCAATCGACGTACGGCAGTCCGACCACGTGGAAAATGTGGCCACTGGATCCCCCATGAATGCCTGAGGCCCTGCTTTTTTGTGAGCAGGGTTGGAAGGGTCTAATAAAAGGCTAGCAAGTCTTCTAGTGAACCAAAAAACAAACACAGAATGGGCATCCATTACATGTACTTCATGCCCAAATGTGATATTGGTTGTACCACAGCAATTATAAAAAAAAGGAATATTTAATAGGAAACTTTAGAGAATGAAAGTGTGTATAGTGCGCAATGGCAAGTGTGTATTAAGAATGACGGACATCCAAAAGGCAGGACCGACTGAATAACTTTGAGAAGGCCATTGGTTGTCTGGGGGGGCCCAAATAAACATAATTATAAGTCATTCATATTTCTAAGTATGACCCAGTGTAGCCTAGAATCATAT
The DNA here is from genome assembly GCA_963921515.1 of Calotriton arnoldi. Classification (NCBI taxonomy): domain Eukaryota; kingdom Metazoa; phylum Chordata; class Amphibia; order Caudata; family Salamandridae; genus Calotriton; species Calotriton arnoldi. Next base: position 3,029,654 of record CAWUFW010000089.1, on the reverse strand, counting down.
GAGGATGATAGTAAAAGGTACACTTAGTGACATAGCACTGAACTTTGTTTATGCGCTCAATCAAGTTAGATAGTAGCAGCGTCAAATGGTTACATACGTTGACCCTCTAAGTGAGTCCAAGGGATCTCGTCGTTGAGGCCAGTGATAGCGGTCGAAAGCCTATAGATGCATCATTGCTCGTAGGAGAATAACTTACTTTCTGGTGCTTGAGGTGGTAGTTTATCTATAACATACAATGAAGTCATTCTCTGAGTGTCCCGCAGCCAGATAGTGACACGTTAGTTTGGTGGCTGTTTTTGCACCTGAAAGCGCTCCTATGTTCATTGATTCTGACCATTATCTTTCTGGTGGTCAGTCCCACTATTTGAGGCCACAAGGACATAGGAAGAGATACACAGCGCTAGTTATGTCAAAATTCATATGCAGTTTTAAAACCCACGGGATCCGCAGGCCTAGATCCAAACAAAAGTTATCAGTAATTAAATGTAATAAGGTAACCCAATGTTATCCTATAGGAGAGGTAGGCCTCACATTGGCGGAAAATGAATTTTGTGAGTTTTTTCCTACCAGGACATGTCAAACTTAAAGGTACAAGTCCATCTTTTTAAATAAAATGCACCCTGTCCGATAGGCTGTTTAAAGCCTACCTTAGAAATGACATATGTATTAGGAAGGGATTTTTAGGTCTTACAAAAAAGTTATTTTGCCAAGTCGAATTGGCAGTTTAAACCTGCTCACAGGCTACTTGTAATGTGTATATTACAGCAAACCTTATACTTGTATTGCATGTCATATTGCTACATGTCTACACACTCAATAAAATACTTTGAACAAAAGAAAATCTGCTTACAGGCTGGAATGGCAGGTCTGGGACAGATTTTAGGGGGTTACTTAAGTGGGTAGCCCAATAAGTGCTACAGGTCCACTAGTATCATTTAATTTACCAACTCAGGGTATATGGTATACCGCTTTACTAGGGACTTATAAGTAAATTAAATATGCAAATCAAGTATAAGACAATGTTACCATGATTAGAACTGGTTAGCTCTAGTGGTAAAGTGCACAGAGTACTAAGGCCAACACAAATGAATTCCAGAACACAGGAGGGGAAAAGGCAAAATGTTTGGATGAAGACCACGCTAAGGCTAACAGGTCCAACAGTTGTTATGTTAGACAGATTTAAGGAGGGCACTATCATGTGTGATTGTGTGATTGTATCCTGGTTCTGAGCTGGTTTGAGTTTAGACAAACAGATTGCCTTAGGGACTACTCAGAATGCCAGGTTGTCAGCCTCTTTCAGAACTCAAGAAGTGAGGAGGATGCTCTTATGTATAGCAGCAGGTCTCTCAACAGTTTTCTGCATGCTGATTGGGAGCCGTTTGATGCCTCAGTATCTTCAGGGTATGGAAGCATGAGGCAGTGACTGCATTGACTTGGGTGGTCATGTCAAGTTTGCTGTCAATGGATGTCCCAAGGTTCTTGGCAACAGTGGCGTGAGTGGGTATTGATCTTAGCTCCGTTGGCCACCAAGTGGCGTTCTAGGGTGATGTCGTCTTCCTGAAGATCTTGAGTTTGGTCTTATCAGTGTTCAGCTTCAGACAATTGGTCTTCATACAGTGGGCTATTTCAGTCATGCAGGTATTGAACTTGATCAAGGTACTGAGCGTCTTGTCCATGAGGGAGGGATTGGGTAGTGTGTTGTCACAGTAGGAGAGGATGTTGATGTCGTGAGAGTAGATGATGCTGGCTAGAGGGATCATGTATGCATTGAAGAGGGTGATGCTCATGGAGGATCCTTGCAGATTCCGGAGATTAGGTTGCAGGTGTCTGAGGTGAACGATGCCAGGCTGACTGACTGGGACCTTCCAGTCAGGAAAGAGCAGATCCATTTGAGTATGTGTTCTTGGATTTTGATGTCATGTATGTGTTGGATGAGGATGGCAAAGGGTGAGAGGCCATGGCAAAGACGGTAGAGAGGACCAGGAGGATGAGGGCTACTGTGTCTTCTCCCTCCAGAGTCATCTGGATGTTATCTGTGGTGGTGATGAGGGAAGTTCCTGTGCTGTGGTTGGGTCTGAAACCAGACAGGGTGGTGTTAAGAAGTTTGTTGTTATTAAGCTATTCAGTGTGGCGTCTGTTGATGATTTGTTCCAAGACCTTGGCCAGGAATGGTAGCAGAGAGATCGGTCTGTTGTTGGCGAGTACTGAAGGGTCACTGGAGGGTTTCCTCAGCAATGGGAGGACAGTTGCGTGTTTTCAAGAATCTGGAAAGATTGTGGAAGAGGTGGAGGCATTCAGAATGGGTGTGAGCATGGCGCTAATGGTTTGCTGGCCTCTGGAGTGGATGTGGTAGAGGCAGGGGTCCGATAGGGCCCCTTAGTGGATGGGCTTCATGGTGACTGCAGCTCCTTCTGGGATGATGATGGGCCATGTGGTTAGCATTGATTCTTTGGATCAGGAGGCATTTGGCCAGGGGCTGTTGAGGTTACTGTATATGGAAGTAAGTTTGTTGCTGCATAATTGAGAGAAATTGTTGCAGAGTTACAATGTGCAAAACACCATTTTATAGTATGGCACAGCAGTGATTATTCACTGGTGAGTTGCTTGTGTCTCAAAGCTAGCTTAAAACATACCATGAGGCCACCATTGCACAAAAGCCATGCCACTTAGAATAGTAAGTAGTTGTAAGACCCATGATCTACTCCTAGTCGTGGAATTCCAAAGTGGCATTATTGTGGTGGTGGCATAAGATGCTTTCAAATTTGCACGACTGGTCACACACTATTCAGAAGAATATGGTTCGCAATCTCAAAGGTCCCTTTTGTCTGCTGCCACACACAATTACAAAATAGACACAATTGCTGCACTCTTGTGTCATTGTCTTTTTTTGTGTTGACTATTGTCTGCTAATATTAATTAGTGGCAGGCTGTTGTGTCAAACTCCACAATTTCAAAGCTTGAGTAACATTTATCATGCTTACTTAAGTTAATTTCGGTTTTGGGGTGGCTATACTGTACATTCAATACATGTAACATATTCAACTTATGTTTGCATATTTTGATACTAACATGGGCACACTTTTTATTGGTCTTGCATGTGGTTTGTTAGTTTGCCTGGCACATTGCTTTACATGCAGCGCAGAACTAGGGATAAGGTAGGTCATAAGGAAGGAGCTGTGGGATTTTCTTGACTTGATGGCCATGTCCAACCTGTGCAGGACAACAAGCACTTTTCTGGACCACTAACAAGTCCCCAAAGGTGTGGAATGCCCCAACTGGAGTCTAAACATGCTTCTGAGAATCTGAGTGGTAAGAATGGCTAATCAGACAGGCTGATCCTCCCAAGCATACCTGATTGGATGTGCATTTGCCAGAAATATCTGGTCTCTGATATTCTGGCACATCTTTCAGGATTAGTTGTTTGGTATATTAAGGCAGGGGAAAGCATGGAGAAAGGTGAATCAATGGGGGAAACCCATAGTACAGAATTCAAGTGTAAAAAATAGAATCCTGAAAACTGATTGATTTTGTTTATTTGACATTACAACAAATATTTTGTCAATCAATGAGTGAAATGTCTCAACTCTATGGGCCTTGTTCCTCATTCGGGCATATCTGTGGGATGGTCAGATGCTGACAGTATTCAGAGAGGATGCTGGTAGGTATACTTTTGTGCAGTAATTACCAGTTTGTTTCTATGTGTTGATAATGACACTGTTTAATAACAATACATTTCTACTCTGCTCTATTACCATAACGTCATTCTTTCATAGTCACCTATGTGATCATATTGTTGAGCACTTTCAATAATAATGTAGAGGTAGGTGGACTGTGAGTTCTATTAGAAACTGACATGGCTCCAACTACCCTGAATCTTTGGACCCACCTCTGCATTTAGAGTTGGGGGAACCATTGTTTTTCTGACAGTGAAGCCTTCATTATTGTCAGCATTTGACTTGTGGGCCAATAACCAAAGGACCTCTGTGTCAGAGTTTTGGTAGCACTACCTTCATAACGGTGGGGCAACCTCTTCTGACTACCTCAGCCCATGCCCACCAAGCAAGGTATGGCAAAATAGGGTGGAAAAAAGAAAGATGTAAAAACCATGAGCCTAATGCCATTGATTGTTTTTCCCAAACAAACTCATATTTGGTGGTTTGCTTGCTAAAAGCAAAAAGAAATACTGAGAGGACCAACACAAATGGGATCAGCATAGTGTTCAGTTAGGTGTTCAGATCATTTGCAGCATCAGTGGAAGCACTGTAGGCAGAGAGACATCTGACAAGCTGTAAGGATATTAAATATGCAGTGTAGTTCTCCATTGGGAAGTAAAAGTGAAGGCCTTTGACTTATTCTTGATCATTCCCTTAGAAACGTAACTGTTATCATTTTCAGTGTCTTTGTAAGAAAATGAGTTATTAGTTATGCAGGTTGTGAGGCCTACACAAGTAATACAACCACAGTTACTTACTGGGAACCAAGCAATCCATTGTAGCACTTGACTCTCTCAGGATAGTGAAGCAGAGCGGTCCAAGGCCTACTCCGAAAAGGTGGAGTGGGCTAGTAATCACCATTCAATAGCACACAATAACACTCAATAAATGATTGTCTAGTCAATGTTTTTTCTTTAAAAAAGGACAAGTAAATTTATAGCACACACACACACACTACTAAGTACTACACAGAAACTTAGTGACACTGATATCACATTTGACCCCTAAGGGGTCATGACCCTCCACAATCGCAGTACTCCCCTATCTATACTAAACAGAGCATCACTATAAAGGGGGGGGTTTAAATAAAGCAGGCCAATTGCCATTTTCCAGGGCCATCACAACAGCATATAAGGTAAACCTATTGGTTTTGTCAAGGATTCACCACATTAAAGGACAAATAAGCCACATGTTAAAACCACCATAACTTCACTACAATCAATTACCAGGTGTAAATGCAATCAATAATGACAATAAAGCATTTCAACATTGATCAGAAAGCCCTGTCCACGTTATACTATCAATAAAACACTTGAAATGAACATAACATGTGTCTATGTATTTTTTTAAACACATTCAGACCATGCAAAATGCAGCCATAGACCAACGCCTAGAGAGTGCTGCACTCCCATCTGAAGAGCAAAAGTTTCAGCCTAGAAATACTTTTTAAAAAAGTGATGCAAACGTCTGAGGATCATTGTTATCATGACCAAAAGACCTAGTGTTACTTTCCAAAATACTTTGGGGGGGTGGCAATCTTAGGGTGCCACATTACACTCCAACCCCATCCCAACCCTTTGGCACAACACGCTTGGACAATTCAAAATGGTGCCATCAATAAGTCACCTATACGCAGTTACCGGGCTGCTACGACGGTAGTCTGACACTTGTAGCCCACACATGTGTGCACACATGTGTGCACATGTGTTCATGTGTAACCAGCCAAGTGTGTCTTACCCTAACTGCGTCACAATGGCCTTATCTTAAAAGGTGGACATTGGCAGAAAAGACGTGCAATCCATTTGCCATGTGATTACTGTGGGTGAGACAAAAGTAGTGAGACTCACCCACAGTAAAAAGCCCAAAACCAGCTGATCACAAAGAGCAAACAATATGGGCCTACTAAATCCCCAATTGCAACAGTCTTTTATACTTCTAGGATGCAAATGATAATAAGAAATTCCCACATATAAAACTCCTGATTTATAAGCCAGTAAGATGGCTCATTCATTTATTTACTTGCTGCTTATATCTGTGTAGAATGCTAGTCAAAGGTTTTAAACCCAGCAGAGCTAACCAAACCTGTTACCCTTGTACTACCAATAGATTGAGTACCATTGAATTATGTTATTGTAAGAAATTACCCTATATTTGTTGTGTTCACCCACTTTTTGCATGTCTGGATTTGCTCAGTTTAGAACTCTATTCACTTTACCACTGCTAAACTATAGTAAAGTGGCTGTTCTTCCTCCATAAAAGATGTGCTTACTCCCTATTTGACCTATTCAACTTCATTTTCATTGTAAGTGATGCCTTAAGTGAATCTATGTCATGGAAACGTAAATGACATATGTAGGCTGCAATATGTAGTTACGCTCACCACATGTATCCTGTCAGGAACAAGATTGCGCACCCGCAAGGCTACAGTTTAAATTCAATGCAGTGGCACATTGGTGGGAAAAGTGCATTTGCAATACTGAAATAAAATATTTAAATATATTTATAAGTCACCCTAAAGTGTGCCTTCCACTTTCCACAAGACAAAGTGGTAATATATAAAAATAGGGCATACTATTTATTGGAGTTAGTGTGCCCTCATAGTGTAATAAAACCCAAAAGCTATTTCACCATGTAGGTCAGGCTAGATTATTTCAGGCTTCGTTGGGGTAACAATCTTTAGGTAACACCTCTGCTAAGAAAAGGCCTAGAGAAATCCTTCAAAGTATCTTCTTACTTAGTTTTTGTTTAATCTGAATTAATTGTGGTGTAATCCGGTTTTTGATAACTTAAGCAGAAAATTAACTTTGCAAAATATATTTTAGGCAGCCCGAGCCAACTATGACTTAAAACCAGTTCTGCCACTCATCTGACCTCCAGAGCTGGAAAACACATCCTTGGCTAGAAGAGTTAACAATGACTTGCGTCTGAGAGCAGGAAATGCCTTCACGTGTTAACTGCTACCCAATTAACAAGAATAAGCTATCTGGAAGTAGACATGAACAGTTGGAAGAATGATGGGCATTTTCAGTGCTACCTCCTTTGTCTTGGAGATGACAGGGAGGGAGTCTCCTGTTACTCCCTTGGACCCACCTGGAAAATCATGCACCAGTAACAGTAGGAGGATAAACCCAGTTTGGCCCTGCTGGGGAGGGGAGTCATCATGAAGCTGAAGAGGGGCCTGTCTAGTGTCAGCTGGGTCTCGACATTTTGAAACAGGGTTCTTAGTTAATTTTACATTAAGGCATAAAAGAAGTGCTGCAAAAGTAGCAGGGACATTGTTAGAAAATTGTTAGAATGTTCTCCAATCCCTGGCTAGTACACAGGATACATTTAGCACCTCCACTACCACCTCCTCAGAACATTCCTGGACCTGGGAAGGCTACATCTGAAGAAGAAGAGGAATCCTAATGTATGACTCCTCACCTTTAGCTCCTTCTAGAAGAAAAGGACTCGCACAAGGACCCAAGAACTCTTGAATCTCATCCTGTTGGGAACCATGAACTAGAACTGCTTTCCAAGGGTCAAGTGGTTGGCCTCCAGTTTACCTATTTTAAGGACACATAATGCTAAAGTACTCCTGACTCCAAGAGGAAACATCTGACTAAAGAGAATTAGACCCTGCAGGAGACCTGGCCGGAGAAAGATCTAGTGCACAAAAGCCTGCTCTGATGAGCTAGGGGCTGCAGGACTGACCAAAGGAAGCTTTCCCAGCAGTTGGGGAGTAAGTCTGAAGGTAAAGTGCTTGGTGTGTTCGTCCTCTGGTCTGTCACCTGAAATTGCCCCCAAGAACCAGTTCACCGCGAACTGTTGTTTTTCCCTAGTGCTTGACTTTTCTAGGCACTTTTTGCCTTAAATGTTTTTTTAAAACATATATATGGTTTAATTTAACGTATTTTGATAATATTGGTGTCATTGGATCTTTCTCAATTTTCTAAATAAGATTGGGATGGAATTATACTGTGTTGCATTAATACTGCTTGAGCTTAGCACACACTTCTCTTGGGACTGCCTGCTCCAAATGCCATAGCTACAAGAGGATGAGCAGAGATCCCCTCAGAAATGTGTTTTGACTTAACCAGAGTAGATTTATTGAGTTTACTGACACTTATGTTAACATATGTCATTTGCATTGCTTCTAAACATAAAAAACTGTGTTTCTAATCGATAAAGGTTTTAGGGTTCCTGTGCAGCAGGATAAGTCTGGGACAAGATGAAATTAAACAAGCTATTGCTAGAAGTCTAATAAGATGAACATTAAAAAAATTATCAATTAGATATTTTTTAACATGCGTGAGGTGGGCAGTTTAGGTTTATTTCAATCTATAGGAAGCATTTCAACAAATACACACATAAACAAACTTTGTCTGGCCTTTTCACAACCTGCATTTTGTTGTGCATTTTGTAGTGCCACCATAGTACTAGAAATTAACTACAAAGTGCTATTCACAAACCTACATTTGGAGTTAACACCTCCGCCTCTCCTATCTCGTCCTGTGAGGAGATCCCACCGTGACTGCACAGGGCCGGACTGGCTCCCGGGCGTTTTGGTGTGCTGCCAAGCTGGGGGCTGATTTCGTTGATGGGGACCTGCGTGTGCTTAAAACCATTCATTTTGCTTTGTTTATTTAGAAGCACACGCAGCTCCCCATCAACGAAATCAGCCCCCACCGCAGTGAAATCAGCCCCCAGCTTGGCAGCACACCAAAACGCCCGGTAGCCAGTCCGGCCCTGTGACTGCAGAGTATTGGCACTGTTAAGTATACATTTTAGTAGCAAATGTTGGAGGGACGGGTAAAGGCTGGAAAATGGGGAATACTTACTATTAAAGGGAAGGGGAACAGGAAGGAGTAAGGTTGTGATAAAGAAGTTATTGAGGGATTTAGCAAGGGACATATACCACCATACAAACATAAAGTCCATTGCTATTCACAAACTGCCTTTCTAAAGTTACTACAACCAAAAAGGAACCCAAAATGGTGATAAATGACTCCAGTTTACACCTGAAGTAGGTCCAGCACAATCCATGGCCATCCATTGGTACTGCAACGCCTGCCCATAGAAAATAATAGAAGTTGGGACTTCAAATAAAATCCCATAGTAAATAATGTCAAATTAATTTATTTGAAATAGTTATAAATATAAATAGGGAGACTTTGCTGTCAGGGAACAGATCTGCATATGGTAAAGTAAAGGGAAAGGTTTGCTATACTTTACCATAGGGAGATCTCCAGCGCCGCTGGCGGAGATCTCCGCATAGTAAAGCATAGCTAAGAGTAAAAAAGTTTATTAAACTTGGAAAAAGATTGCAAATATATTTTTCTGTTAAATATCAATGTACAATAATTGTATAAATTTGTGTTAAATGTAGAAGTAAAGAAAAATGCTATAGCTCTAATTATTACATTTTGAAACACATTTTTAAATATTTTTAAATTAACATTATTCATCTCAAGTTTAAATTAAAAATAAATTCCCATTTAAAGTAAAAATACATATTTTTTACTTTAGGAGGGAATTTATTTTTTAATTTTAATAAAATATATTGTTCCATTAATTTTAAAATGTAAAAAAGTGTATTGTAATATTTTCTATTTAATATTTTATATTTAAATAGAAATATGTAAATTGTTTACATATTTTTTATATTACATTATATTTATTTATATTTTTAGCTATTTTAAAAAATATAATGTAAATTAACATTACTTCTTATCGGGTTTGCATTTACTTCCTTATCTCCATTATTTTCTACAGGAGTTTTTAACTTTTTCAGTACCAGGCATTGGCCATGTGTGGCGCTAGATTTACTACTGTTTTTATTTTATTATTATTATTATTATTATTGTTATTAACTTACACTCGTAAATTTGGCTTCACCACCTTTTCAGGGGGTGGAAGCATGAAGGGCAATCTTTACACTCGAATTTTGTGAATAGCCAAAAGTAGTGAAGTTAGTCCAACGTGTAAGAATACACATGCAAATTACTCACAGGAGTAATTTACCTTTGTGAATAGCCCCGTATGACTTTAGTAGACTATTCGATTAATCGAAACAACCACTAATTGTATATCAAGAAGGAACTAAAACATGGATACAGTTCTTGATTCCAGCGTATGTTAAAGTGCTCCACTGTACTCTTCCTAATTAATGTGTAAATAGTCATTCTTGTTACCCCTCATCCCATTCTCATGCCAAGGGGCCTGCCATTCAACACTTACCTCGGACCTAAAAGTCGATAATCTTTTCTTCCTCCAATATCTAGATAATAGTTTTGACCTTTCAGATCATTGTCATTATACATCATTTTAATACGTGATCAATCATTTCTATCTATCACTTCTATAAAACATGTATTTATAGAGCCAGAAACGTTATGATATATCTGTGCTTCAGAAATAGATGTTAACATTTAATTCCAGAGTCCTGACAATGGTTATGATTGCTGATCACTTTTGACTTTTTAAAAGCAGAATATGACCCCATAAATACTGAACACAACTGAAAGTAAATCAAATGCTTTAAAGTCTTCTTTGCTAGGGAACCAAGACGTGTATTGCCATCAGTTAGTGTGTATATCAGCTGTAAGAGCTACCATAACATAATTTATAATTAGTTTGTCAATACTTTACATTCCAAGTGTAGAGTTTAAAAGCAGGAATGCCAGTAACCTTGATATTTTTGACATGTGCTGAGTTCTAAATTCTCGAGCATATACCCTACCTAAACCTGCGCCCGGCTTTAGGTGTTTCTGAAACCGCTGATAACAGCACGTTGCGCCTTTGGCAGCACTAATCCTTGTTGGACATCACACAAGTTGTTTCCTTGCAAATTACGTAAATGATGTAGGAAACGTTTCAAATAGGTTTGCCATCAATGAATAGTTAAATGTATGAAGTTGTGAAACTCTTTTCCCAACAGATGTTACAGAAACTCGGTATTGTTGCCAAATGCCACATGTATACCCTTTCTCCTCTCTGTGGCTGTGGTTACCTTCTGTTTAGAAATGCAAACGGCTGGCTGGCGTGGCTTGGACGACGGAAGGCATGGTCGCCTAATTCCGATGCTCGCCAGACCGGAGGAAAAGGGTAGATAAAATCGGACCTCCTGGGCACACCAAACTGAGCCACATCACCGGGAGCCAACGTGGGGAAGTGTCAGGCTCGGAATGTGAGCCTTTTCAAGCCGTTTGCACAGCGGGCAACGGAGCTCTATTTGTGGGAAATAGCGGATCGGATCGGCGGAAAAATCCAAAATGGCGCCGATGCAATGATCTGAACCCCGGTAGCGGTACATGCACAGCGTCATCTTGCTAAGGGACCGGAGATCATCCCTGCCACCAAAGATACCTGCGTGGGACATCGCCATCTCCCGCATGACCGGTGAGAAGTGCTTTACTGTAGTGTGAATGCGGTAGCGCGCAAGACCTGCTGCGTGATGCCTGACTTCAAAATGGCCGCCAAAACGCCAGAACACTTGGGCAGCAATTCGGAGCATTAGACCTCCTCTTGTATAGTGCGCAGCCCTTTTCATGCCAATAACAGCAATAAACAGTGACCCATCCTCTTTGGCCAGCATTGGGTGAGTGGATCCCAATGCCTACATCTATGCCTACATCTATGTGATCTGTCTCCCTCTACATGATGGCATGCCCACTTGCAATTTAGTGCTACCCAATGCCAATCCGGTGCCTTTCACCTTGGTGATGCAGGGAACTCTTCCACAGTGAGCTCTGGTTGTACCCGACCGTCAACTCGGCAGCACGCAGCACAAATCAGCCCATTACCTATCCTTTCTACGGACTACTGCACGCAGGGTTTGTGAGAGGTGATGTAAAGCACAAGTACCCTGAAATCTAAGCGCTCACCAACAACGCCAGGATAGTAACAGTAGTGCGCAGCGGAGCACAAGCACACGCAGCACCACGTAGCCCAGAATCCCTGACCGGGTTTAGACGCCGCAAGCAAACCATCACGCCAGACACACTAGCATCAAATAATCAGCCTAGACACCAGTCCGCACAAAAATCCCCACCCATCGAGGAACAATAAAGAACAATAAGCTTGAATACGGGGGTACCCTACACAAAGTGAAATGGCGGACGAGAAGAACAGGAACACCAAGAAAGCGCGACCAGAATCGGTCATCTCAGACTCTCCTATAAAAGCTAAACCAGATATCCATGGGACAATGGAAATGATCCTAAAAAAACTAGCGGAAGTCCATGACTTAGCAAAGTCCACGAAAAGTAACACCGACATCATGCAATTGGAACTCACGGCGATAAGAGCTGATATGAACGCGACGAATGGAAGATTAGAGGAAGCGGAACAAAGGCTAGGTGTCGTGGAAGATGTAACCACTCAAGCATGCAAAGAAGTGGTGCACCTGCATAGGGTCACAGATGAGCTACGGAAACAGAACGCGGAATTAGAAGATAGAAACAGAAGAGGGAACATAAGAATTTTTGGTATTCCCGAAAAAGCGGAGGATGATGCAGGGTCGTGTGTGGCCTTTTTGGAGACCTGGATCCCCATGATAACCGGCCTGAAGTTCAGCCCGGGCCTAGAGATGGACAGGGCACACAGAATACCTACCTTCACCAACCCACATAGAACTGGTACAAGGCCTATGATCTGTAAACCACTTCGCTTCCAACACACGGAGGCTATTCTCACCTTCGCCAGGAAATCTCAACAAATAACTTGGGAAGGCAGGAGGATCATATTCACACAAGATTACTCTAAAGAGACAGTGGATATACGAAAGGGATTCCTCCGACTCCGTGAGAAGCTAAGGGAAAAAAAGATCCTCTTCTCATTTAATGGTCCTTCAAGATTCAGGATAGTGGAGAATGGAAGAGCCATGGTCTTCACCTCCCCTCAGGATTTGGCGAAACATTTGGAGGGTACTCCCTCTCAGGAAATGGATTCTGTGGCGGGTCCCTCCAACAAAATAAAACCCATGCCCGCCTTATTCTCACATGAGTGACAGTTTTTTCTGAATATGCTTCAAATAGACTTTCACATGAGTGACTGTTTTTCCTAATTATGCTTCAAATAGATTTAGCAATATTACGAGACAAATATAGTTCGTGGTTAGTATCTAATGCTTGCCACCAATTTCAATGTCCCATATAGTATCTGCTACGATACGGAGTCAAGCATATGGAGCTAGCTAGTAATTGTTTTGTACCTCGATATACACAGCCTCAGCAATACCTCTTCTTGGAGATAACTTGCTGTAATATCCTAGCTTGGTACATTGTAGACGCATTGTAGGCGCAACCCTCTATGTACTATGCAAGCTCTGATTGCTATTGATGGTTGGTTAAGGTTTGGAGTCGTAGAAGGGACGGACGCTATAGTACTGCTTATTGTCTTTGTTTGTCTTTCCGCACGCTCAGGTTCAGGCTCGGCAGTAGGTTTTGTAACCTAAGTATAATAACCCGACATAATGCAGTTTAGAAGCAATATTGCACGAGTTATGTAAACACTATCGGGCGATTTGTTTAGCTAACGATGTGGGATAAAGTTGCTGCCGAAGTTAATACAGTTAATACATCTATACATGGATATGTTTTTTGTTTATGATTCAGGTTCATTGTTATGCTTTGCTACATCAGGTGCTGAGTAGTTCGAGGGTAAACTACCTTTGAAAATAACCACGCTAGAGTGTTCTGCCCGGGAGCTATGGGGCTAATGTACGGTCCTCCTTTTCGGTCTGGTGACGGTCGGTTCTGCCGTCGCAGCCTCTCTACACGATTTATTTGGGGGGGGGTGGGAGGGGAAGAGAGGGAGGTGGGGGGGAGGGTAGAAGGGGAAATGTTGAAAATGGTTGTTCTAGATTTATTCGCTGTTTTTCTCTTTTTTGTGGCTTATATGGTTTATTTGATTTATTTTCCTTATTATGTCATTCCTATCACACGCCTGATGAATACATACAAACACACCAATATCACATGCTAATACATGGAGCTATTTTCCGATTGCAGAAAACCCATTCCTCTCAAAAGGTCAATCTCACACTGTCACGATTTATAAACTCACACGATGACCCAGAATAATACACTTACAGATGACCTTACCATCATCTCACTAAACGTCAAAGGCCTGAACCATCCAGTGAAACGTAGAAAAGTGTTTGACTATCTTGCCAAAACTAAAGGAGACATTATCCTTCTCCAAGAAACAAAACTTTCGGAAGAAGATACAAGTTTCATCAAACATGCTTGGATCTCTACCTTGTCTTGCTCTCCAGCAGACCACAAAAAAAAAGGAGTTATTACCCTCATTGCGAAAAAATCCAATATCTCCTTCCTTTCTCATACACATGATGACGAAGGTAGACTACTAATTACACATTTGCAAAAAGGAGACGACCTCATACATGTGGTTAACATATATGGTCCTAACTCAGACGAACCATCATTCTGGGAAAAAATATCAAACGCTATTGAGGGACTGCCCCAAGACGACCTTATCGTGGTAGGAGGGGACTTTAACATGCCACTTGACCCTATCCTAGATAGACAGTCGAAATGTAAATACCATCAGTCCCGGTCACATGATATTATTAAGAAAATCTGCACCAAATATGACTTAAAAGACGCTTGGCGCCTCCAACACCCTGACACGAGAGATTACACTTTCTATTCATCCCCACATAACTCCTATTCTAGAATAGACTATATCCTAATATCTGCTAACTTCACCCACCGAATAGACCAGACTAGTATAGCCCCTATTCTGATCTCAGATCACGCTTGTATATCTACCAAACTCGCTGGTTCTCACCCTACCACACCTCCAAAGAGATGGCGATTTAACGATGATATCCTATTGGATCAGACTAATAAGTTGAAAATATCCAAGGCAATTGAGGACTATATAGCCATGAATGACCTTCCCGAAATCTCAACAGGTATCTTTTGGGACGCTCTAAAAGCCACTATACGCGGTGTCATTATCGGAATCAAAGCCCAGATAAATAAAAAATTAAACCTGGAACTTATATCTTTAGAAAACGAAATTAAAAGTCTGGAACTGAAACATTCAGTCAGGCTAGACGACCAGGAACTACTTACATCCCTAACTAACAAGAAATACGAATACAATACCATCGTAAGTAAAAAAGCTGGCGTTTGGATTAATAAATTCAAAGCACTTAAGTTATGTGAAGGAAACAAAGCTGGGAAACTCCTAGCCTCATATCTTAAACACAAACACAAACAATTCACCATCACCTCTATCAAAGACTCACACAATATCACGCATACCAAGCATGACAAAATCCTAGATGCCTTCCACATATTTTACAAGGACCTTTACAGCAATAAATTATCATTCAATGCAGAGAATTGTGAGGAGTATTTAAAATCGATCAACCTCCCCAAACTGTCAAACGCAGATAAGACACAATTGGGGGCTCCCATTTCAGATCAGGAAATTTCCATGGCTGTTAAAACACTCAAGACTAACAAGGCTCCTGGGCCGGACGGCTTCTCAGGCTCCTTTTACAAAGCATTTCTCACCCCTCTCCAACCGTCCCTGACGCAGGCTATTCAACTCTATGGCCCGGAACGGGGATGTCACAGATTCAATGAGGGAAGCCACAATTATTGTTATCCCCAAAGAAGGTAAAGACCCATTACTACCTAAGAATTATAGGCCAATATCCTTAATAAACGTGGATTGCAAGATTTACGCCAAAATTTTAGCCAGTCGATTAAACAAATTTTTACCCAATCTAATTAGTAATTCGCAGGTGGGATTTCTTAAGAACCGCTTATCCCACGATAACACTAGACTACTCTGCCATGTCCTGGAAAAAGCAAAAACGACAACTACCCCCTTAGTCGCCATCACGTTAGACGCAGAAAAAGCGTTTGACAGGGTTTCTTGGCAATTTCTAGATCACTGTATGCAAAAGTTCAATCTTGGTGAGACATTTATCGCCATGGTCATGGCCCTTTACTCTAACCCATCTGCCCGGATAGCCATTAATGGTTCTGTATCGGAGTCCTTTAGATTGGAACAAGGCACCAGACAGGGTTGCCCCCTCTCGCCGGCCCTTTTTCTCTTAGCCCTGGAGCCACTAATTCAAGATATAAAAAATAACGAGAAGATTAGCAGGTGTACTCTTTGGTGAAACGCGGGTGAAATTGGCCGCATATGCGGATGATATTTTGATAATAACAGAGGAGCCGGAGACCTCTATTAAAGCCCTGATAGACTCTATAGATACATATGCTAGCCACTCAGCCTATAAACTTAACCGCGATAAATCGGAAGTTAAACCTCTCAATATCTTTAGCACAAAGGATATCCTAGGCAACTCGGGCCTAATGTGGCAACCCAACCAGATCAAATATCTGGGAATCGAGTTCTGTGCCACGACTCTGGAGACTCTTCATCATAACGAAAACAAAACACTTGAGCGGATCAGAACTCAACTAAATTCTTGGTCACCCAGATTCATAACCTGGTGGGGAAGAATTGAAACAATAAAAATGATGGTATCCCCTCTGGTGAACTACTTAATTACAATGCTGCCGCTTGCTTTATCGGATGATTTCCATCATAAACTGAGAGTCATTCTCACGACCTTCTTATGGAAGGGAAAGAAGGCAAGAATTAGTATGAGAAAACTCCAACTTCCCAAATCTCTTGGAGGTGTCAATCTACCTGACTTTAAACGATATCAGGTGGCTTTTTCAGCAAAACAAGGGTCACACTGGCTTACGCCGTTATCAGAGTATACACCAGTATGGCTAGAAATGGAGAAATCTCTCCTCCTCAACACCCACCCCCTTACCCTCCTCACCACCAACCTTGCCCGATTAACGTGCTCTGGTACTATTATTTTCAAACAGACTAAATCCTCCCTGCTAAAGATAGACAGATTACTTGAGGTCAGGGTAAGGAACTCCAGTTACGAATCTATATGGGACAATCGCACTTTGATGTACAGAGGTCACACCTTACACAACGACAACTGGATCAAGAAAGGAATTTTCTTTCTCCACCAGTTGTATGCAGACACACACCCGCTGACCTTTAAGGAACTACAAAATACATACCACCTTGAACCTATAGAATTCTACTATTTCCTGAAAGTAAAAACTGCCATATCCAAAACAAAAATTTCAATCTCACCGCCTTCCCTGCCAAAATATTTCTTAAGATTAAACTCCCTAGGCCATCAAGTTTCATGGATATATCGTCTACTAGGCCCCAAACATTCTACACTCAACGCGAAAACTATTTCCTTTTGGAATTCACACAGTACCTCCCCGATTTCTGATTCTGACTGGACCTGGACGTGGAACTCGATATTTAAGAATAAAATTAGCCCGGTACTGTCCCAAACCAAGTTTTGGCTCCTCCACAGAGTATTCTGGACGCCCTCCCGCCTACACAAGCATAGACTTCGAGATGATGATGTCTGTTGGAACTGTAAGAATGCAGTAGGTGACCTAGAGCACCTGCTACTGCTCTGCCCCTGCGTAACATCCTACTGGGACAGGATCTTCAAATTCATATCTAACCTCTTTCCCTTCGATGCTTGTAACGACCTGCCGTCACTTCTGTTCGCTCCCACAAGAACAGGCTTATTGAGTGAAAATGACAAAGCACTCCTTGACATCCTTATAATAACGGCTGTCAAAATAATCCTTACCAACTGGAAGGATACTAGTAAGGCGTCCTTTGACTGTTGGCGAAACTGGATCACCAATCTTCGAGGGGCGGACAATATTGTGCTTCATAACTCCCCATGGAAAAACCCAGTTAGACATCTTTGGCTTTCTCTTGATATTTTCTTCGAATCATATAAACCACCGTGAGCCCCCGACTACTACTATCATTAAACAACCACTCACTGCGATTACCGGGGGATGCAACCCTAACACTATCTCCTTTAAGACCCCCTTACCAACACATGAGCCCAGTAATGTAATAATGTAAAAAGGTACACAAGGGGAAAATAGAAATGCGAAACCGACCTTGGGATATTTATACTTGATTTAGACGGCACCTTTCTCACTACACTTTGGTTATGAAAAATTGTTTGCTGTGTATTGTATTGCGCTGAATAAGTATCTTTTTTGTACATTATCTTTTTGCTTTGTATTATCTTATTCTTTTGTACATTATATATATGTTCTCTTATATTTTCACTTTTGTCAATGTATATTGGACAACCAATAAAAACTTATTGAACTGAAAAAAAGAAATGCAAACGGCTGTCTTCGTTCG
Organism: Calotriton arnoldi; assembly: GCA_963921515.1. Lineage (NCBI taxonomy): Eukaryota > Metazoa > Chordata > Amphibia > Caudata > Salamandridae > Calotriton > Calotriton arnoldi. The sequence goes on along the minus strand of CAWUFW010000089.1, from coordinate 3,011,685 downwards.
TGAGATTCTTGGAGGCTTGAAAAACAATTGTCAATCACGAGACATTTGTTAACATTTGGGCTTAGTAGCAGACCAGGTGCCTTTGGGGGTCTGCTAGCTGGAGCAGTAGGTAGGGCAGCAGTTGAATTATTGAAAGCACTGTAAACTCCAAGGGGCATATTTACAAGGCCCTTGCGCCACTTTTGCATCACTTTTCCCATGTTAAAAGTGACGCAAAAGTGGCGCAAGGGGCTTGTAAATCTGCCCCCACGTTGGTTTCACATACTCACCTGAAATGTGGATTTGTTTACCCCGATGCCCGCCCTGTCAGCTAGATTGACAGAAACGGATTTGGGTATTTGTGCGCACGCAGACTCTATTTCATACTGTCCGTTGGCCAGGTCCCATTAGCGACCACACATACCTTTAATCAAATAGCCGCATCATTTGAATAAATAGGCTAACCAGCACCACAAACGGGAACTCAAAAAGAAGAATCATTTTCATTCAATCGATGAACATATATAACAACTCGTAAGTCTGCGCCACCGCCCAACAATCTACTTCCATGCAAGAGAACTGTCCTTTTTCTCATTATTTCTAAAATGCTGGTTGAACTTGCTCTTGTTGATAGTACTGCTTTCTTACTTGTACTTACTTCCTACTGTGCATTCAAAATGTATGCTGCAGCTTGACCTCGCACAGGAAATATTTTGCTTCCATGACGCCCATTCTCATTTGTGTCCTACACAGCACTATGTAGTCAGGGAAATATTATCCCCTTTTATTTTCCATATTGGTCAATCTTATTTTGTACTAACAACCCAAAATAAAGAACTCAAGTGGACAGAGACTAAAGTGCCAAAGTGCCTGTGGATATGTGGATATTTTGGAACAATATCTCATGAAGGCCAAGTCAGTCTCCCACATTCCTTTAACACTACATTACACAAGTGGATAATACAACACTACACGTAAGTGCTCAATACAGTGACTCTGCTAAAGGTCATTCCTCTCAACACACTGAGGGGCATATTCTCAAGAACGTGTGATAACCATCGCAAAAGTTACTTAACGCAACCTCCAACATCGCAGTCTATCGCGGGAAATTTACGCCTTGTTAACCAAGTATTTACAACACGGCGGTACTATGCGATAGTCACCAGATAACGCGTCAACTGACCGCGTTAAAATCAACGCCACGCCGCAAAAATGCGAAACACTAACGCAAAAAAAGCTGCGATGAGGCCAATCGTGATACGAAAATCAGCGAAACCCAGCTACAGGCCTGCAATCCACACGCGTCAGGCGGGAACAATCACCATAAAAGTAGAAAAAAACAGACAAACAAATGCCAAACAACAGCGAAGCACAATGGACGTTGCCGGAGCAAGTACGGAGGAGAACCCGAACCCCACAAGCCCCCCGGAGGACCGTCCTGGGACTTCGGGGTCAGGGAAGGGCAAGGACAAGAAGAAGAGGAAGACGAAGTTCAGTCCGCAGGAAAACAGGACCCTGATAACGGAGGTGACAGAACACCATCAACAACTGTTCGTCACCTCCACTGTTTTATTGGCAACAAAAAATGGACTATGGCAGTCCATCGTGGACATGGTGAATGCAGTCGGAATGCTGAAGAGGACAATGGATGAATTCAAAAGGCGCTGGAATGATGTCAAGCGCAAAACCAAGCTGAAACTCGTCAACAACCTGAAGGCAGCAATGCAGACTGGAGGTGGGAGCCCAGCGCCACAGGAGGAGCTGGACGACATGGAGGAAATTGTGTCCACAGTCATCAGTGGGGAAATGGTGGCAGGAGTTGGGGGCCCGAACACTGCTCAACAGGACACCGACACAACAGCAACAGGCTGAGTAACGACCAGGGCCTGGGGGGACAGGGGGAGATGGGCACAATGGCACACATGCATAATTAAGTTGAGCACATCTGCGGACAAACCATGCCCCAGACCACCAACTCCCACCAAGAGACCAATGTACCCAAGTATGCAACATGTCAACACTGTACAAGCACAGAAGTCAAAGGCACACCTCATGAAAGTGATAAGAGGCAGCAAAATCTGAGCTGCAGGGGCGACTCCCCCAAATTGCAGCACACACATCACATGCAAAGCACATCTACATTGACAACGATGTGACACAATCTGCAAAACACCTACAACAGAACACAGGACACAACTGGTGCCGCTTGGGTGCAGACACTGGCCAATTCACATTAGGCATTGCAGGGAAATGTGCGTTGATAATGTACAAGTACAAACACACACACGTCCGTTGTCGAAATGTCCACTGTCCCCCATCAAGTAGGCAGCTCCTCCCAAACAGCCACAATGTACCCAGTCATGCTGACTGTATGTAAACATGTAAAATGTGACAACATACATGTGGACACATTGTTAAACTGCATCTCCCCTTCACATTGCAGAGGGAGAATCAACACCTCCTGCAGAGCAGCCCGACCCTCTCTTCTCTGGAGACGAAGAGGACCATCACAGCTTCGACTCTGATGCCCTCCAACTGCTCGTGGACAGTCTACGCAGCCCACTTCCAGGAGCTGGGCAGCCCAGCTGCTACGAGGAGACCTCACCCCCTGCACAGACAATACAGCAGGCAGCACCCACCACCACTGCTGCCTCCCAGGACCCCCACGGACAACACATGGCCTTCCAACGCCGTGTTTTGGGGTGCCAGGAGAATCTGGCTGAACAGGTGCGGGTGGGCTTCGACTGCATGGCAGACAAACTAGATGCCATACGTGGGTGTCTAAGTCCCATCAGGGACCACTCACGGTCCCTAACGGACACCCAGAGTCTGCTCCATGCTCTCCAACGGACCATGGCTGAAATCGCTGGAGCCCTGACTCAGAGAATAGTACAACTGTCCAGTCCGAGTGGCTCTAGCGATGTCACACGGGAGTTGGGAAACATGCAGAGGTTAATGGAGACCATGGAGCGGGCGAATGAGGAACGAGCGGCTGCCACGGCTGCACACCAGCGAGAGGTAGCTGGGTTCCTCAATGACCTCAGGACCATCCTCATGGCGTTGCTGCCATAAGGCAAAAACAAGGAGATGATGGGCGGAGCGCTGAAACTTTTCAGTCACTCACCCCCAGTCACAGATCTGGGTTGAATCCATCATTGTTCTTTTGCTCACTTCGCCACCCCAGTTCAGACACAGCTATATGCAAATCAGTCTTGACCCTGTGCCTCATGGGAACAGTCTAGCCCGAACTGCCAAGCCATGTTTTCCCTGGACCGGAAACAAGCATCCTGGGACCGGTTTCGGGCTAACAGCCCTCATCAGCCAGGCAAGCTTGAATCCAGTGGCAAAGTGAGCAAGGGACCCACGTCTGGGCATACCCTGCCAACTTAGGGCAAACAAAGCAAACACAAGGAGATGATGGGCGGAACGCTGAAACTTTTCAGTCACTCACCCCCAGTCACAGATCTGGGTTGAAACCATCATCGTTCTTTAGCTCACTTCGCCACCCCAGTTCAGACACAGCTATATGCAAATCAGTCTTGACCCTGTGCCTCATGGGAACAGTCCAGCCCGAACTGCCAAGCCATGTTTTCTCTGGACCGAAAACAAGCATCCTGGGACCGGTTTCGGGCTAACAGCCCTCATCAGCCAGGCAAGCTTGAATCCAGTGGCAAAGTGAGCAAGGGACCCACGTCTGGGCATACCCTGCCAACTTAGGGCAAACAAAGCAAACACAAGGAGATGATGGGCGGAACGCTGAAACTTTTCAGTCACTCACCCCCAGTCACAGATCTGGGTTGAATCCATCATCGTTCTTTAGCTCACTTCGCCACCTCAGTTCAGACACAGCTATATGCAAATCAGGCTTGACCCTGTGCCTCATGGGAACAGACCAGCCCGAACTGCCAAGCCATGTTTTCCCTGGACTGGAAACAAGCATCCTGTGACCGGTTTCGGGCTAACAGCCCTCATCAGCCTGGCTAGCTTGAATCCAGTGGCAAAGTGAGCAAGGGACCCACGTCTGGGCATACCCTGCCAACTTAGGGCAAACACAAGGAGATGATGGGCGGAGCGCTGAAACTTTTCAGTCTCAGATCTGGGTTGAATCCATCATCGTTCTTTAGCTCACTTCGCCACCCCAGTTCAGACACAGCTATATGCAAATCAGTCTTGACCCTGTGCCTCATGGGAACAGTCCAGCCCGATCTGCCAAGCCATGTTTTCCCTGGACTGGAAACAAGCATCCTGGGACCGGTTTCGAGCTAACAGCCCTCATCAGCCAGGCTAGCTTGAATCCACAAGGCCTGGCGCGGATGCATGCTGCTGCCACCACTCCATCCACATCTCCGCCCCCTGAAGTGTCAGTGCCACACAGTGCGGCAGACCTTCCACCACCGGCCACTGATGTGTCACTGCCACACAGTGCTGGAGACAGAACACCAACACCCACACGTGAGGCACATGAAACAGCAGAGAACGAAGAAGCGGATGATTCTGCACTCGTGGTAAGAAGGACGCAGCAGCATGCATCTCATCCATAGGTCCGGCTTCAGCTTGGTACTGCCCTCTGCATCATCACCTTCCACTGTCCCCCGATGCACTCTGCGACACTCACCTTGGACCTCGACATGGACTGCCATATGCTGTTTTATCGCCATTGACACAGCAATCAGACTGCGGACTGAACTCTTCCTCTTCCTTTGGACTTGTCATTCCCTGAAGGACCCTGGCTGGCCCTCCACGGCACAACATCATCATGTGGGGTTTGCATGGCCCTGTACTGCTCCAGATGCAACACTCTACTGAATGTGCATTAAACATTCATATTCACACAGATGTCTTATGTCTATGGTCTTTCAAGTGTGGAAGTATGGATGAATGTAGGCTCGCTGGACTCCTCTTACGTCCATGTGGCTCATGTCGTAGAACAGGGGTCACAGGGTGACACATTGCCCAATGCGGTCCGGCTGGCGCTGACACAACAACAGGGACACACGCATGAGTTACTTTCTTGTCCAGCCCAGTACGGAACAACGCCCAGGGCCCCGGGGTCATTTTCAAACCCTTACGCTGGACTGGCATATGCCAAGCCAGCCCACTCTGCTTACGCTCACAGGGGGGGACGGCAACGCTACATGTCCCATGTCTTTCCTGTAGTGATCTGCTGCTCACAGGTCAAGTTGTCAGCATGCCACAGCCACTCCCTCACGGCTGGTTTACACCCACACCACACCCATCTAGCACACTCGTCACAGGACATGTGACCCTGCCAATAAAAAGGGCCGGGATCACGTGCTCGACGCCATTTCCACTCTCTATCTGGGTGTATCCGTGTGGTGTTAACGTAGGCATGAGGGCCTCGGGCCCTGCAACATCACATTCCCCAGGACCGGAGGTGACATGATGGCGTCCGCAACACGATACCCAATCATACAGGGTCCATGACTTTGGGACACAGACTTGGTGGCACCGGATACATAGCGGCCGGCACAGGCACACCGCCATGGGATGGTGACTTTGGGTGCACTGAGGTAGGGGCACCTTAAGTGCTGAGCGGGTGTGCAGCCTGCGTTGATGCCCCGTCCCGGCCGTCTAGACTGCTCAGGATTTGTGTGCCCTGCTGGACTGCAGTGTAGTCCAGAGCCAGCAGGCAGCGTGGGCCTACCGCCACGAGGCGTCGCATCCCGGATCACAGAGTTAGTGGCACCTCAAGGGCTGAGCGGGTGTGCAGCCTGCGATGATGCCGGGTGCACTGGTATGTCCTCTGCCATGGCGAAATCAAGACCCACAATCATATGTGAGACCTGGTGGCCTGCGGAGCGGGGCTGCATGATGTGGAGGGTGCCATGTCCGCGGGCCCTGGGCATGTGGCTTGCAGCGGCATGTGGTGGACCCTCATTGCTACACGCCAAGGGCAGAAGGTGAGCAGTGAGGCCTGGGTGCGCAGGGGCAGGCTTGCACCGCAGGGCGGCAAGAGGGGCTGGGGTACATCTGCCTGGGTGCGCAGGGGCGGACAGGCGATGATGTCTTGTGCAATTGTATGTACTTTGCGATTCAAGTATCTGGACTCTGTTTCAGATGACGGATCTGTTTCAGATGTGTGACCTGGTGAACTGCACTACATACAGGCATGTGGTTGGAGACACACCTGTGGCAGCAGGTGGGCAGTGTGGCCTGGGTGCACATTGTCGGCACTCTCTCTCCCTGTCCATCTCTTCTGTTATCTGTGTCTTGCTCCCCCTCTCTGTCCGTCTTTCTCTCGCTCCCCCTCTCTGTCCGTCTTTCTCTCGCTCCCCCTCTCTGTCCATCTTTCTCTCGCTCCCCCTCTCTGTCCGTCTTTCTGTCGCTCCCTCTCTTTCTCTCTCTCTCTCCTTCGCTCTCTCTCTGTCCTTTGATGTGCGCAAGACACACCTTCTCATCATGATTTTTGTCTTGCAGGCTGTGACCTACGGATTGTCCCGAGGGGAGCCGCCATGTGTCTTCATTTCTGTTCTGTGTTTCTTTGAATACATTTTCATTTGTTACATCGAAGGTGAATGTGTGATGCTCATTTATGTGACGACACATGCATGCCACCAAATGTGATTGTGCAACATCAGGCGGATTATTTGGTACATGATTCTGTGTAGTTGATGTGGCATGTCTTTGGCCGGGGGGGGGACCCGGGGAGGGGGTCCGGGGGGTGGTGGCGGTGGGTGTTGTGGCCCTGTTGGGGCTCCGAGCTGCATGATCAGTGGCTCCATGGCATCTGTTGCCCTTCAGGTGTGGCTCTGGGCTGGGCTCCATTTTGTGGTGCAGGCTGTGGTCCGACTTTGCACCAGGTCAGAGCAGGTGTTAATTTCCTGCTGCTAACGCGCCTTATCGCCTGTTTTGTGGTCTTATCGCCGATCTGGCTGGTTGTTGAGAATGTTGCGGAGTGGTGTTTTTGCGGCTTTTTGCACGGGTACGCCTACTCTGCATGTCATTAGCGATAGTTGCGGGGGTCATCTGTGGCGATGTTTTTTGCGGATGCTATCGCGGGTAAACTGGTGTTATGGGCTGTTAACACCAGCTTGTGAATGGTGCGATGAATTTATCGCCACTTTGGCTGCGATAAAGTGCTGCTAACTCGGCGATAAGTCCTTGAGAATATGCCCCTGAGACTATAGGACAAGTCAGAAACGACTGATTCTGTGTACGCATACCTATACTCCTCGAATATTATCACCTGGGTTTCTGGATAACCATATGTAGAAGCCACCACTTGACTCGATTGCGGCTGCTGTTAGTGGTGGACCTACATCCTCTAATTGTGGACCACCTTAAGGACACCATAAGTACAAAACATGTTTGTTTTTTATTTGTATTTAGCAGAATTAATACTTCTAAATGTCCTGATGAATGTCCCAAACCCCATGATAAGGTCATAAGATGGGCAGAAACATATTGACTCGAATTTTCGAAAATAGGGTTGGAAGTACTCACTTCCAAGGATTTTTGGCCTGCCTACTGGAGCCACTAATAAAGTAATTATTCCACCATAAGGGAGTTTTATTTCCTCATGCCACTAACCCCTGCACTCTGCACATCCCCCTACTCCGAAGGGATTGCAATCTGAACAAAAAAACACTTTCAATAGCTCCTTCCAGTACCTCCCTGTTGGGTGAGGTAAAGTAGTTTTAGCTCCCACCATTGAACAGGTTTTCATGGTGAAAGGAGGGACCTGATGATGAAGTGTGCCACCTCAGGTGGGTGAGGGTCTTCATCCTCAAGAAAGAATATTTCTTGTAGATTAGAGCTATAGGATTACACTGAACAGTTTTTGTTTTTAACCATTTGCACTTTTATGTGTTGCAAATGATGGTTAATGGGTAATAAGTGCACGATTTGTCATAAAAACACATCCCCCAGGCCCTTTTGTGCAGATAATAACAACATATATCACAAAAAATATAGGCAGGGCTAGTTGCCTGTTTGTTTGATGGTCATATGTTAATGCATATATGGGCAGTTTAGTATGCCCCAGTGTCTGTTTGCCCTTGCTCCTCAGTGCCTCTTGCTTTTGCATTATACTTGAGTTTCGGTCTCTGGAGTCCCCAATATCATTTGGAATAGGGAGGGACTACGTACCGTGCTGACCTGCCCTTTGTTGAGTTGCAGTTCTGACTGCACGGCGTTCAAGGAACACACTCTCAATATTATGGTGCTTTTTTCTCAGGGGCTATAGCGGCAGACTTGTTTGCATCAGAGTTTGCAGCGCAAACGTGCTGGCCAGGCTCTGCATAGTCACACTAATCTTTGGCAGCAGTAGTCATAAGGTGATCAGTTGCAGCAGTTCTGGCCTCCAGGTTAAGTTTCTTCACAATTAAGTTCCTGTGGCAATTGTGGCCTGTAGGCTAACCCTGGTTCTTACTTGAATTGTGGTGCAATTTTGTTTTTTCTACTAGCAGTGGCAGTACCTGTAGTGAAAGTATGAGAAGTCACACACAAATGAAGATGCACACCCGGACTGTTTATGTCTGGAAGATCCACGTTTAATAGATCGGCAGTACAAGTTGTCAAGTAAGATGCCAGCAGTTGAATGCCCACAAACCGCCACCCTAAAACATATATACAGTGCCTTCCATAATTGAATAAATGCAAGAACTTTCCACGAACAATGGGCTCGTTGACAATGGAAGGCATCTTAAGACATCTTATGAAATAGACATGCGCAACACAAAGCTGCATCCGCTCGTGTCTACTTCATGACAATGCGACATGTGGATACAAATATAAACAAGATCGCTACTCTCGTGTGCATCTACTTCATGACAAAGTGACATGCGGATACAAATATAAACAAGAACGCTATTCTTGCGCGCATCGAACCCACCTTCCCTGTTTACAATTTCTTTGATACAATTACATAGTCCTGGAACCTTACAGGAGAATAGAGAGACCATCACACTTCTAAAAGCATCCTTAACCGCGGCGGCAATTCCGCCGCGGTGCGGCGGTTTTATTGAGTGGGCGGGGCCGCGTCGGCCAACGGACGTGCGCAGCACTACGGAGGTAGTGCTCGCGATGGCCTTTGGCCGACGGGCACATGGAAGGGGTTAACACACCCAATGACCCCAGCATCAGTATTTTCTTCACACTCTCTTCCCTGCACATCCAAAAAAACACTACTGCCATGTTCATCCACATTCACTTTGCCACCTTTGAACAATGATACCCTGTTGAGATTCCAGACAGTACCTCCGTCAATGCGCACAGCATTCCCAAACACTTCAATAACTTGGAAAGGATCCGACCAACTAGCACAACCCTTACTGTCCATTTTTTCTTTCTTGATACAAACCATATCACCAATCTTCACAACCTGCCTGCTTACACTCCCTTCTTCCTTCTCAACTCCTGTCTCATTTTAGACTTATACTCCTCCACTCTGCATCAAATACCTTTAAAATCTACCTCAACCATGCCCTCTAACATAATCCGCTTGTTCTTCAACCACCAAGGTACCAGTTTGGTACTAGGTTTACGCCTCCTTAACAACACAAAAGGACTCACCAAAGTTACAGAGTTAGGGAAAGTCCTATTAGCCAACAGCATAGATTGCAGGGCATTCGTCCAATTAAGTCCTCCCTTCACAGACAACTGGATAGCTTCGTTGACCACGTGGTTTAATCTCTAAATCTGACCATTCGCTTCCGGATGGAACACTGGAATCTTTCTATGAGTCACTCCACATTTCTCCAAGTAGTCTTCCATATATTTACTAACAAACTGAGGACCATTGTCAGTTACCACTTTGTATGAGATGCCTTCTCTACAAAATAATTCATCTAAAAACTCAACCACATTCTGTCAGGTGACCTCTTTTACCATTTTTACCTCCGGCCACTTGGAGTAGTAATCCACCAACACAATCCCAAATGCTTCTTGCCTGGGCAATACAGCAAATGGACCAATAATATCTAAGCCCATTTATGTCATAATGCTTTATGAAATTCAACGGGTTTCGGCTCAGTACCCACACCCTTAGCTGATTTATCACTGAACGTGCATTCTTGACACTTCCATACCCGATGTTCGACAAAAACATCTATCCCTTGCCACTAGAAGCTTTCTCTGACATGCCTTCTAGTGCTCAAAATACCCATATGACCTTCATAAGCCATGTCAATGATCAGGTTCCTCAGAGAAAATGAAGGAAAAACCTGTCCCCTTGCACCACAATCCCATTTTCCACTGCTAGCTCCTCCCACACTTTGGAATAGCCTATCGATTCTCCAAGCACCTTCCTCTCTTCAGGCCATCCGTTCGAAATGCACTGCAACACCTTGTTGAGGTCAACATCTTTCTCCATCTCCTCTACCCATTTACCTCTTGAACAACAGGTTGTTAAAAGCCAATCAAATTAACGATCTGTAAAGTGAATGCAACCTTACAATCTTCCCTATCTATCACTTAGTGAACACTAGCTAGAACAGGAAGTCTAGACATGCAGTCTGCATGTATATTAATTTTCCCTTGCACAAATTCTAACTGGTACTGAAAACTCTGCAATCTAGAAGCCGATCTGGCAGATATGGACCACCCTCCACCTGGAGCCATCTTATACACCAAATGCTTGTGTTCCGTTTTAATAATACATTTGGTTTCCCATAGAAATATCCTAAAATGCTCTGCACCCCATACACAAGCTAACAACTCTTTCTATGATAGAATAATTCTTTTCAGCATCCTGCAAAGCTCTAGATGCATATGCAACAATCCACTTCTTACCATGATCCCTTTGTACTAGCACATTGCCTAAACTGCAATTGCTAGAATCGACCATCAACACACACTGCTTCCGAACTACAAAGACATGGTGCATTCACAATAAGTTTCTTTAAAATATTAAATGCTGCAGTCATATTTTCTGCCCAATCAAACTTTGCACTCTTTTTGTCATAGACATCTGAAAGGATCAACCTTAGATGCCTAATTAGGAATGAACTTTGAGTAAAATTCAGTCAGTCCCAGAAATGCCACTAATTGTTTCTTACTGGCGGGAACAGTAGCATTGGTGATGTTTTCTATAATGGTTCCTTTTGGGTTTAATGCTTATCCCACTAATGCTGCAACCCAAGTACTCCACTTCCTTTTCTTTAAACCTGCATTTGTTCGCCTTTTTCTGCTAAGGATGTTATCACCATCCTCAAACTGTGATCATGCTCTTCCACATTCTTGCCAAACACCAGTATGTCGTCCTAGAATGCAATTGCCGCTTTTAATCCATCAAGGCTCTCTTTCATTACCCTATGAAAAATGGATGCCGCACTATCAAGACCAAAATGGCATTCGAAAAAACCTAAACTACCCTTCTGTCAGGCTGTCAGGTTTTTTGATTCTTCATCTAAGACAACCTGGTGGTATACACTTGCCAAATCAAGACAAGAAAATACCTGTGCCCCAGCTAAGGTGGTGATCATCTCATGTAAATTAGCAACGGATGAGCATCCACCCATTTAGCACGATTGAGACTGCGCAAGTCAACACAGAGTCTCAGTTTGCTTGAAGGTTTGACTGAAATCACCACTAGAGAAACCTATGGAAATCTTTCAATTGGTTCAATGATGTTCTTCTGACAGAGGTCATGTAACATTTACTTAAGTTTCCCTGTATAAGACAATGGCAAATTTCTTACCCTATGGCGAGGGGGAATGGCACCTTCAGACAATCCAATACAATGATTAAGAGAACGGCGGCATCATCCCAGCAGGCATCGCCCATCGGTCCAATGGGATCACAGACACACATACGCTTCTGGATCAATAGCAGAGTGTGTCCTTGAAGATTGATCCAAATATCGACGAAACAGGAAACTCGACCACATTGAGAGGTGCACCAATAAACTCACTGGGATCGATTCACAAAAGTAATCTGAGACAAAATCCTAACTTTATGACTTTCGGTATTCAAAAAAGGCATTTAGGAGTAGTAAAGTTAGGATTTTGTCTTAAGTTTTGGTCTTAAGACAAAATGCTAACTTTACTACTAAATGCCTTTTGTGAATACCGAAAGTCGTAAAGTTAGGATTTTGTCTCAGATTACTTTTGTAAATCGGGCCCACTGCCAATCACTGTAAATCCTTAACCATTGGTCGAAGTAATCACTGCAAATCCATTACAATTGGCCAAAGTATTCCACAGGCAGTTCAAATGTGCAGCACTAACCAATGACAGCAAATTTACAATAAATCAGTGCACAGTTCATCCCATTCTCGTCGCCAGTGTAGTGAAAGTAAGGGAAGGCACACACGAAAGAAGATGCACACCCGGACTGGTTACATCTTGAAGATCCACGTTTAATAGATCGGCAGTACAAGTTGACAATTAAGATACCTGCAGTTGAATGCCCGCAAGCAACCACCCACCAACATACATACAGTCCCTTCCACAAGTGAATAAATACAATACCTTCCACGAGCAATGGGCTCGTTCACAATGGAAGGCATCTTATGAAATGGACAAGAGCAACACAAAGCTGCATCCGCTCATTTCTACTTCATGACAATGCAACATGCAGATACAAATATAAACAAGATCGCTACCCTCGCATGAATACAACAGTACCGATATATCAAGTCTGCAGGAACTGCCGGGCGATGCAAGAATGTTAGTTCTTGTGCAATCATGATACAGTTCACAGAGGGATTGGAGAAAACCCTTTCCAACATGGTTCACTCTTGGCTTGCTTTATTTGCTTTTATCAGCTTCCACTTTGTGCTCCAGATGCGGTATTTGGACAAAATATAGAGTTAAAAATATCGAGTTGCAGAAATATTGAGTTTTTAACATCATGATACAGAAATATCATGTTCAAAAATATAGTTGACTAAAAATATAGATTTGTAAGGTAAGAAATATAGGGGCCCATTACGATACCCGGCGTAAAAAAATCCGCCAGGCATGGAAGCGGCAAAAATCCGCCCGCACACACCGCCTGAACACCGACCACGCCATTATGAGTACACAAACTGAAAACCGCCATCGGCGGAAAAATCATACAAAATACCGCCCGCCATCGTCCGAGTCGGAGTCAAACCGCCCGCCACGGACGGAAACACGCACGACAACACAAAACCGCCCGCCCACACGGCCGACACACCGCACGTGAAATTACGATCGCACCGCCATGAGCGCGGAAAAACAACAAATATACCGCCCGCCAGCGCAAACAACGCCGATGAGAATCGACACGGCAGAAGCCATGGCGCCCACGTACCTGCACAGAAACCATCCGCACACAAAACCAATAGCACACAACATGGCCAACAAGTCCACACAGCAAGGCACGCACAAATACACAAGCACAGGACACATCCCGAAAACACCCCCCGGACAAACAAAAAATACAAAGGCCAGAACCCCAGACACAACACACCTGAAAACAACAGACCATGAGGACACACCCACATAGGTGAGTACAAAAGCAGCACTCCCACAGACCACAACCCCTTGCTACATTGCAAACCAGAGAGGAGAGGAGAGGACACAGTGACACAGCAAGGACAGCAGCACACCACAGAAACGCACACATCACAACCACCACCACCACCACCACCACCACCACCAAACACCGGCACCACAAACCCCCTGCACATTACACAACACACACCGCACCAGCACCACAAACACCATGGCACCACAAAGGATGCCCAAGTTCACGCCCATGGAGCTGACGGTCATGGTCGACGAGATCATCAAGGTGTACCCACAAATCTATGGGAACATGGTCCAGCACACACCACTAGCCACCAGAAACAGAATGTGGACCCGGATCGTAGACCAGGTCAATGCAGTCGGGACCCTGCCCAGGAACAGAACCGAGATAAACAAACGTTGGAATGACGTAAAGAGCCTGGTCAAGAAGAAGGAGGGCAAAAACAGAGAGCTGGCTGCCGTCACTGGCGGAGGGAATCCCGCGCTCTTTAAGACCTTCAAAGCGTGGGAGGAGAAGGTGCGAGTCGTAATCCATCCGGAGATCCTCGCCGGATTAGCAGGGGGAGTGGAGGCTGGTAAGTACAAACTAATGTATACCAGCACACCGCTATGTACACACATGCGCAACCACCATGCCACAGCTCCCAGGGACAAACACCCCCATGTCCAGCACACAATACACAACACATCACACGCACATGCAACAGACACTACCTCACACAGGCCAAACCGAACAACTGTAAGATGCGTGGGGACATGTGTACACTAAGCCAGCCACATAACCACCAATAGGTCCCCAAATATGCCAGAAGCGCCACAACGAGCACCCACCACACCCATGTGTCCGCCACAGCTGCACCAACTGACAAGTAACAGGTAAGTGGCAGGAACACAAAGTGCAGTGGGTCGGAGGGGGACAGCTGAAGTACAACACCCACCAGGCCCCCACTCCCACAGACCAGCAAGGTGGAGCACTCCCCACACCCATGTGCCAGGCACAGCTGCACCAACCGACAAGTAACAGGTAAGTGGCAGGAACACAAAGTGCAGTGGGTGGGACGGTGGACAGCCCAAGTACAACACACACCAGGCCCCAGTCCCACAGCACAGCAAGGAGGAGCACTCCCCACACCCCACACCCACGTGTCAGCCACCGCAGTGCACAACGACAGCCGAAAGGCAGACATCACGGTCCACAGCAATCGGTGTCAGTGGGTGTACAGCCACCCCCACGACCCACTACACCCCCCACCCCCACAGACCTGCAACATGGAGCACCCCCGCTAAGAGCCATGTGGCATCCAGTACAGTGCACGCACGAACAACTTGCAGGTGGGAAACTGGACAGGGCTGGATTACTGGAGGCATGAGGACCATAACACCACCAACACATGGGACATGTCACGTAGCACACGAACACGCAGCACCGCCCACCGTCACGAACAAGTGAACAATGTGCACACGGACATGAACAGCAGACTCACACCCCACATGACCCATCACAGACATAGCAACACCCAAGGAGCCACGTCTGCATGCACAAGCCACACTGAATATAGTCCCACACGGCAGCCACTGTGCAACTCATCACACACAACCGAAACACCATTGAAGTCCTGTCCATGTAGCCCCTACTGCCTGTCAACCACACACCCCACAACTACGCCTATGTAAGACAAACAACACTAGACGCAACAGAGCGGAACAACAGAAATGCACACGAACACCACTGAACCCATCAAACACACAGACACACCATGCACATACAACATACCATCCATCCCATCCGTCAGCCCCAGTCTCATGAAAGGCATGTCATCCGCACAGCTGCCACACATACAGCAGTCACGCTAAGACACATGCCCATGACCAACCATGTGCCAGAAGTCAATTAAGCGCACGACACACTGTGAGCAACAACACACAACATGGGCCACACCCCCCCGAGCACTGCAGTGATGCACATGGCACAGGGCAGCACGCACACCAAGGAGATGGGACAACTGCAATACGTTGGCTGGCACACAACTATCACTCACTCATAACGATGCGTCCAATGCCATGTCCAGTAACCACAACAGACAGCAAATATGCAGGGCATGTCAGGCATGCACACACCTCAGACCATGCACTGTCATGCTGCCACAACACATGTCACGTTCGGCACCCATGGCTCACAGCATGTACCCCAAAAGCATATTCCATCCCAAATGCGAATCTGGGGCATGGCCCCCATGTTGCCATATGCGTTCCTAAGCGTTCCATTTGAACCCCAAAAGCATATTCCATCCCAAATGCGAATCTGGGGCATGGCCCCCATGTTGCCATATGCGTTCCTAAGCGTTCCATTTGAATCCCAAAAGCATATTCCATCCCAAATGCGAATCTGGGGCATGGCCCCCATGTTGCCATATGCGTTCCTAAGCGTTCCATTTGAATCCCAAAAGCATATTCCATCCCAAATGCGAATCTGGGGCATGGCCCCCATGTTGCCATATGCGTTCCTAAGCGTTCCATTTGAACTCCAAAAGCAAAGTACAAACCAGACCCAGGATGGGCCAGGAGCCCGCATACACCAGAGTCACAATGAGTAGGGGCAAAGCAACACACCCATCGGCATGGCCAATCCGTCCCATGCCACATGTGCACAGCACACAGTCCCATTGCCTAGCACACACAACTACAGATGCCACAGCCACACACTCGCCTCCGGGAAACCCATGTACGAGATTGCACGAACTGCCAATGTCAGACGACTAATACATACTTCGCCAGGTGCAACACAATAACAAATCTCATTCTCTCCACAGGTGACGAACTGCTGGACGCTGGGGATGGGGACAGCAGCCAGCACAGCCAGCCTACAAGCCCCCAACGAGGACACACGGATCTGGAGGATCTGTCCACCTCTTCGGACACGGACCACCAAGCTGGCCCATCTGGCGTGGCAGGGCCCAGCCGCTCCCCAGGACCCCTCCTACCCACCAACCCATCATCCAGGGATGCTGAACAGTCCCAGTCCCCTGCTGCCACTGTCGTTGCGGCCACACCCACGGTCATTGCGGCCACTACCACTGCCGCAACCGCCACCATCGCCGCACCGACCACCACCGCCTCCACCACCACCACGTCTTCGCTGGCACCAGCCCCAGCGCAGGTGGTGGCCCGGCCGACTGGATCCACCCTGGGAGCCACAGCGAGGACCGTGGTGAGCAATGTGGCTAGTGGGCAGGCCGGTGGCAGCAGGACTGGTAGGAGGAGCAGGGTCAGGGAAACGCCAGCCTCCCCTGGGAGCCATGCCCTGCCTCAAATGGCCAGAGTCCTTGGGGCCTATGAAGAGGCCCAAGGACAATGGGCCAGGTCTGCTACTGACACGCGGGAGGTGCTGGGGGTGCTGAGGTCCATGGACGCCCATATGGGCCAATTCGTGTCCCGTATGGACCAACTCGTGGACCTCATGGGCCAGCTGGTGGTGGCGGTGGGGTCACAGGCAAGGCCAGCAACACCACCTCCGCCACCACCTGCTAGGGCGCAGGCTCGGGCAGCAGTGTCCACTTCCCCTGCGTCCACAGCCAGTGAGCACACCTCACCCACCACCAGCAGGTCGCCACCACACCCCCCTCCCAAACGTGGAAGGGGCCGTCCGAAGAGGAAACAGATCTCCCGGGAGGACTTCGCACGCTCCAGTCGCAAGTGAGGCAGCCAGCCAGCCTTCCGCCAGCCTTCCTTGACCAGCCACTGCATTGACTTGCTCTACGATCCCACTCCACACAGCCATCTGGATGGCATGTGTGTGTTGGACTATGGACATAGAACCAGTGGGTACACCCTGATCATCACGCAGCCATGACCGACAGCTCATTGTCACTGCACGCACCACTTTTGTCATCACCTTACACACAATCACATGTCACAGTTTGTAATAAATGCACCTTTTTCACTAACTGCTGTTTGTGCCCTGTGTCTTATTTGTACGGAATACAACGGCCACCTTGGGCGGAAAGGCACCTGATGCGTGGCATGGTATTTGAATCCGGAGGGCCTGTAGGGACCTAGGGGTGGGAGACAGAACAGGAGCACATTCAATGAGTGTGTCACACACCCATCACACAGTACATGTCAACAACTACAAGCAATGTACACACATCGCACAGAGCAATAGGGCACAATACCACAGCCACCAACAGTGGCATACTACCCTGGCCATGGAGCGTTGACACACTGCACGCAGTGAACATACGGCCACCCTGACACAGCACACACACACCTGCATAGATACAGACACATCATCCGTCGTACATGGACACTCACCGTCAAGTGAAGTAGCGGGCGATGAGCTGCTGGCGCACATTCCCAGCTTCCTCCTCTCCGCTGTCCACCTCACTCGAGCTGTCCTGGTCTGCGGGCTGGGGCCCTGGTTGATCTCCGTCATCCACAATGAGGGGGATCTGCTTCCGAATGGCCAGATTGTGCAGCATGCAGCACGCCACCACTATCTGGCACACCTTCTGTGGGGAGTACGCCAGTGCACCCCCGGTGCGGTCCAGGCACCTGAACCTGGACTTGAGGAGGCCAAAGGTACGCTCGACCACACGTCTGGTCCTCCCATGTGCCTCATTGTAGCGATCGTCTGCTGGGGTGCGAGGATTCCTCAATGGACTGAGCAGCCATGCCCCATTCGGATACGCAGAGTCACCTGGGTGTGAGGGACACAGAGAACCGTTGCTATTCCAACTGGACAGGGGACAGCATCGCACAACCAGCACGCTACACCACTCCACATACTCACCGACAATACAGCCACGATCCTGTTGCAGATTGGACATCAGTCGTGGCAAGATGCTGTTGCGCATTATGTGTGCGTCATGGGCCGAGCCTGGAAACTTTGCACACACGTGGGTGATCACCATGTCCGCAAGGCACACCACTTGCACATTCAGGGAGTGCGTGTGCTTCCTGTTGCGGTACAGGTGCTCAGTGGCCTGTGGTGGAACAAGGCCAACATGAGTGCAGTCAATGGCTCCCACGACGTGTGGGATTCTGCCAAGGGCATAGAATGCACCCTTCACTGCCGCCAATTCACGAGCCCTGGGGAATCTGATGTACCTGTTCCGGTACAGCATCATGGCTGCCAGTACATCCCTCAGCACCTTGCTGAACATGGGCTGGGACATCCCTCCTCCACTGCCCACTGTGTGCTGGAATGACCCAGTGGCGAAGAAATGCATGGCGGCCATCACCTTAGCCGTGGGGGTGACAGCAGTCGGATACACCCTGCGGGGACGGAGATGGGGCTCTAACATGGCACACAGTCGATGCAGAGTTGGCCTGTCCAGCCGAAACTTCCTAATAACCTCTGTATCGTCCATGTCCGCCAGCAATTGGTATGGGCGGTCAATGTTCGGTCTCCGCCTGGGTTAAATGACAGAGGACACATGTCAAAGCAACACGGCACATAGCAATTTCGCATACACGTCACTGACATGACTGAGCAAGCACATGAGCCACAGCCCAGCTGTCAAGCTGGGACGGCACGGCCACAATACACTTACACAGGTCTCCCAACAATGGCAATGGCAAGTGAGACATACCACTGCCATGTGCATGCACATGGGGATCTAGGCCCCAATGACTTGCGGGGCGTGCTGATGGGGACTGACTGCATATTCGTCAAGCGGCAACGCCACGGCAACATGAGTGTCTGCTGAGCATGGTACTGCTTCCGAGGCTGGATGAGTATGGCACACGACGACGACGATGTGGGCACGGGCTGAGCGGCCAATACAAGTGGGACCTGTGGCACGAGGGGATATGAGACAGTAGTAGGTGTCAGCACTGCACCCTATGTACAGCACTGTACGGATCACAGCTCCCGAAACATTGACTGGTGTCCACATTGACAGCCCCATGCCAAGACGGCTGTGTGCTTGCAGTCACACGTCACAGGTGAGAGGTTACATTGCACGTGCCAGGTGGCAGTCGTACATAGTGGGAGCTGGCATGTGTGTGCATGTGTCTCCTGTTCAGGATCCACCAGATGGGCGCTGACTCTGTACTGACCATTGGACACAGCATGTTCCGTGGAAGGCTTGTGTGTGTGGGATGGTGGCACTGGATGTGCCTCCGTTGGGTGGGGGGCCATGCACAGGGCGGGTACGTCGATGATTGCGCATTGTTGGTCACGGTGGGTGCACCAGCTAAGATGTGTTGCCCTGTGTTCAATTCCTATGTCCGCATGATGATGGACTGTGGATGTGGGCAGACTACACATTGGTCGATGTGCTGTCTATATGCATGTGCCTTCACACCAGGCACAGCTGCCCCTGCACATGTGACCCCTGCTGGACTCGCTGCTGGGTCTGTGGAGCTGATGCACCTTCTGCGCGTGGGGCGGACAGCTCTCCTCACTTCCCTCATTGCGCATGTCATGTCTTTGCCGCAGGTGACATGGATCATGGAGGGCCCACATGTACGCGTGGGTAGGCTACACATGATTGTTCACTGGTCGCCACCCCCAGTCAGTGTTTCGAATGGGAAGGTTGTCGTGCTGGTGGTATGTTCGATGTGGCGGATGGGCGGGCCTAGGTGCGGGCTTACATTCCGGACATGGGGGTTTAGTTGGATTGGCGACTAGTTGCAGTACACACGGGACACGTCTCTTCCTTTCCACATCTGGGTCATCCCTTGTACTAACTGACAGTGATACAGTCATCTTCGCCCCAGCCCTCATGTCCTCCCCTCGCCCCCCAATATGCATGCTCACCTGCGAGGCTAGCGCTTGCACAGGCAGCCCCAAGCTCGCACCAGAGAGGGCAAGGAGTGTATGTGTGGGTCCAGTTGCACGAGTGGGCTGTCTCAGGGTATGATGTGTGGCGGGACACCGTCCACCTGCGTGGTGCCCCAAATGGAGACCCGGCCTGCATGGACTATGCATCACAGTCTTCGCCTTCCGGATCCGCCACCTGCGACACCCAGTGGCTGTGGCTGCCCTTGCGGCCATGCCGCGTCCGTCTGTGGCTGATGGCCCACACATTCACTCTTTGGCCTCTCTGGGGAGGGCTCAGGGGTGGTGGCGCACGCGCTTGCACTTAGTCGCAATGGCATGTGGCGTGGTTGGTATGATGGGCAATGGATGGGATGGTGCGAGCCACCTCCCGTGACGTCAGTGCTGCTCGTGCTGTGGTGCGTCCCCCTACACTTCCATTTGACTTTTTGCCATGCTGGACGTTGAGGTTCTATTGCCTGCGTGATATGAGCAGGAGGAGCGCGAGGAGACCTCTCACACACCAGGCTCCACTGCCATCCCGTGCCCTGTATCGCCTGTGCGGATTGACTATGTTGGGGTTACACCTGGTCGACTGGGGCTGTGTGTGCCTTGTCAAGGGGCATGGCGGGCGCACAACAGGATCCAGCTTGTCCACAGAGGGTGGGCTGAGGTGCGCCTGGTACCGCTTTGTACGTGTGCCCGGCTGCTGTGCACACACGTGTTCACTCCCCCCCGACAGGTGTCCTCTCACAATGCCCAGGGAAGCGGTGGTGTACTGTTCATGAGCCCTCCCAACACGGCGTGCTCCAACTTGGCATGTGCGCATCTACCCGTCGCACCCACCCACCTGAGCACTGCGTCCATACGACTTCACACGACACATGTGTGTCTTCCACAGTAGTGCTACTCATTTGCGTTGACATCCAATACCAGTGGACTACATGGTCATGTCACGACTGCCGTGTACTTCACATACTCTCATCCTCTCTCATTCGTACTTGTGAAATGAGTCAGCGGAGACAGTTCTGGTTTCAAACATTATATTGAGTCTTCTGTCCTCTGTGATGCAGTATAGTGGACACTACTGGCAGCGGAATACATGTTGAGGATATACTGAGCATGATAACAAATGGGATAGGGTGTGGGGTTACATCTGCTTGGCCAAGGCTGTGCTAATGTACATTTACGTATAGCTGCGGACTTTGACACAGACGGTATACATGTAGCCTACCAGACCGCTCGGCATCATGGGCACAGTCCATCTCAGTTCCATGTGACAGGTTTGCTGCGGTTGTTCCTCATGCACGCGTGCATGTGAGATGACATCAGGGCATGTGCTTGCGTGCATGCAGCGGCGTGCCACTTGTTGTTGCACTGTGGTGGTTACTGGACATGTCACAGTCACTGGGGTCGTGTTGTTGTTGTATGCACTTGTCGTCCATGCAAAGGTCCTGGTATGGGATTCCCGGGGCGGGGGTGGGAGGGGTGCAGCACCCACAGACTCCAGGCGACCTATTCATGTCCACTGAGCGGTGTGTGTGTCCATGTGCGCTGGATCCATGTCGTGTCCTGGTTGTTCGTGCAGTTCCGTCCATGTGGGTGCGATGCACAGAGCCCATGCCACTGCCTCCCACGATGCATGCGGTGTTCCTGGATGTGATGGGGAACAGTGTGCATGTCCCGGTCATATCCGATGTCATGGCGATGTCGTTGATGGTGTGGTTACAGTTGCCGGTCGTTTGGTATGGCTGTTGTGGTGGTGACTGGCCAGTCCGTGCGGAAGCTGAGCATGGGTGCGGGGTTGGACTTCATAGGTCACTCGGGGAACCTGCGTTGTGGTCCGACGTATTTACAGGTTGTCAGGTATGCGATGCCGTCCAGCAGGGCTTCCATGTCATTGGTGGTGTACATGTTTGCCAGCCAATGAAGCGGATGGTGGCTGTCAAGGTGTTGTTCGTAGGTTGTCCCTTGGAGGACCATGATGGGGCATGCTGGGTGACATTCGATGTAGCTGTTCTCGATGATCCGTCGTGTGGAGGCACAGTGGTTCCATTTCAGTGCGCGTGCGATGTTGGCCACATACGCCATGCCCCCATAGGCAGAGCAGGCCCTGTCGTGTGCGTCCAGAGGGAGGAGTAGTGGTAGCAGGTCCGCCTTCAGACATGCCGGGTTGGAGAGGCATATCTCGACGGGATGCTGGTAGGGACACCTCCGACAGTAGAAGACGGGCATGACGCAGCTGAACAATGTGATGCGGTAAGTCAGTCGGTAACTTACGTTCAGCAGGGACAGGAGATCGCATCCCAATGTATGTATCGTGCTGGTTTGGTACAGCTTGAGCTCTTCGGCGTAGTTGGGTAGGTGTGTTGCGGTTGCCATTTCGCAGCGGTGCGTTGTGGTGGCGTGCTCCGGCTGTGTGTGCAGTCTGCAATGTGCACGCTCCGAGGTTGCTGTGAGCTCTGTGTAGTCGTAGGGAGACAGGACTTGTGTTCTGTTGGCTTGTTTGGAGGACACGGGCCCTCTTCCCACATGCTTCTCAGACAGTTCAAGGTCAGTGCTGTGTGACTCCTTCCAATTAACTTGCATGTGGCCGACATGGGGGAGTGTTTTCTTCTTTCTTCCCCGTCCGTTGTGTGCTTCTGTGATATGCGCTATCTGCCGTGTGGTCAGTCTCCTCGGCATGCCTGTGTTGGTCTATTCTTGGACAATGGCTGTATTCACCGGCTTCTGTCGTAGGGCTGTGGTTTCGGAGTTGGAATGGAAGGTCATTCAGTGCTGTCTGCTCTCCCTTGTGTGGGCGGCAGGCTGCCTTTCCGCTCTGCGTTGGGCCTTGTGTGTGGATGTAATTCTTGGGCCACCTGTTGTCGGTCCCCGGGCTCTTTGGTGTTCCGTTTCATGTGTCTTGTTCATATGTGCAGGGTGGTATGGGTTTTTCAGTGTGGTACTGGCGTTCCTCTTCCCGAAGGAGCCCTGCTTCTCCTAGTTGGTGTTGCCGCCGCTGTGTGCTTCGCCATGTTTGTTACACTGGGGTGTGTCCTGCTGTTGCGTGACTTCACTGACATGTGTGCGTCGGTTGTGTGGCGTTGGGTGTTGTCCGTGAATTGGGCGTTGGGGACATGTCTGTGGCCGGCCTGTCACGTGTCATGTGCGTTCGGGGTGGGGCTGGTGTGTGTGCTGCTTGGTTGTGTCCCTGTGTCTGTGTGCGACGCATGCATGGCGCTGCGGTTGGCCTCTGCGTTGTGCGCATGTGTGGCGGCGTCATCGGCGCTTTGGGGCCGTGACGGGGTGGTTGGTTCCTAGTCCCAGGTGGTGTGTACACATGTGTTCCGCGATGTTAGGATTTGGCCTGTGTGTCATATGTGGATGCGATGGTGGATGTGTAGTGTGCACGCGCTGGTGGGGGGTTGTCCGCTTTTTCCGCCCTTGCACTGTGTGCGCTGTTTGCGTGCACTTGTTGTGTGTGTGCCTACCTGCGTCTCCGCGGTACGTTGCGTCCTTGGTGGTGCATCAGCAGAAGCATGGGAAGGGCCTGCAGTGCTGGATTCATGCCCGGGGTGCCACTTCTTCGTTGTCCGTGCTCTGCGTCCGTGTTTCCGCCTCTCTTTCACGTGCGGTGTCTCTTTGCCGTGGGAGCCGTTTGTTTGCGGCATCGTAATTTATGCGCCGGGCGGGACGTGTTTCGTCGGACGGTGTGTGTCAGTTGTGCTGCGCCGCTACGTGTGCGGGCGCACTTTGATGGCGGACGGTGTTGCTGGCTTGCCGGCGGTGTTTGGCCTGCTTTTCGCATCGTAATTGGGTGGGCGTGTGGACTGCTGCGTGCCGGCGTTAACTGGTGGTTTTTGCATCCGCCAGCACGGCGGTGGTGCTTCCGCCCGCCATCGTAATGGGCCCCATAGTTTTTTAAGTTTCTTTACGTGTTTAAATAATATTCAAATTGTATATGCTTTATATTGTTGGTGCAATTGTTGTTAATGTTTTTAAATATAGTTTTTACTTTTAAGTTATTTATATTTTTAATTTAATTGTAAAATCGTAATTTATAGTGTCATAGCGGATTGTGAGGTTTGTAGGGGTACAGGGTGGGAAGTTACTTAAATATAATTAATTTATATTTTTCTAATTATTAATTATTTATTTGATTATTAAGTATGTAAATAGTGTAAATAATATATTTATGTCATATTTTAGGTGCAGGTCGTTGGGTTTGTAGGAGTATAGGATGGGAAGTTAATTAAATAATAATTGATTAATTATTACTGAAAAATTATTTATTAATTAATTGTTAATTAATATTGTAAATTGTGCAATTATTATAATTTTTTAATTTATATTGTCGGTGAGTCCAATTCTTTCCCGACTGTTGCACTGACTGGAGTGGGAATAGTAAATTTTACCCCTCCTGAGTCCAACGGTTTCCCTACTGTTTTACAGACTGGAGTGAGAATAGTAAATCTTACCCTTCCAGAGTCCAACGCTTTCCTTACTATTGCAATGACTGGAGTGGGAATAGTACATTTTACTGCTCCTGCGTCCAATGCTTTCTCTACTGTTGCACAGCCTGAAGTGGGAATAGCACATTTTACCTCTCCTGAGTCCAACAGTTTCCCTACTGTTGCATCAACTGGAGTGGGAATAGTAAATTTTACCCCTCCTGAGTCCAACGGTTTCCTTACTGTTGAACAGACTGTAGTGGGAATAGTAAATCTTACCCCTCCAGAGTCCAGTGAGTTCCTTACTATTGCACAGACTGGGAAAAGAACATTTTACCTCTCCTGAGTCCAATGCTTTTCCTAGTATTGGACAGCCTGGAGTGGGAATAGTACATGTTACCCCCCCTGAGTCCAACGCTTTCCCTACTGTTGCATCGACTGGAATAGTAATAGTACATTTTACCTCTCCTCGTCCAAACCTTTCCCTACTGTAGCATCAACTGGAGTGGTTATAGTAAATTTTACCCCTCCTCGGTCCAACGTTTTTCCTACTGTTGCACTGACTGGAGTGGGAATATTACATTTTACCCGTCCTGAGTCCAACACCACTTTCACTACTGTAGCACACAATGGAGTGGGAATAGTTAATTTTCCCCCTCCTGAGTCCAATGCTTTCCCTACTGTTGCACAGACTGGAGTGGGAAAAGTATATGTATTATTCCGAGAATGTTATAGTTTTGTTTATATTTTTTTTAATTATATTATTATTATGTTTCTGTGTATTTAAATTAGATTTTTTTATTAGTAATATTTGTAATATATAAGATAAATGTTTGCTATTATATTGCCTACTTTTTTATGTGTAATGAAATTGGAATGGTTTTTAATTTTTTTCCAGTTTATTTGTTATGGCTTTAATTTATTGTGTGTGTGAATATATAATATATATATATATATATATATATATATATATATATATATATATATATATATATATATATATATATATATATATATATATATATGTTACCTACGTTTCTATTCAAAAAGCGTTTTTTCTTTTGCCAATATCTTTGGCGCCGTTTGACAAATGTTCGCGAAATTTTCCAAAAAATGGTTCACTCAGGTCAGCTCCTGTCTTGAAAGTTTCGGGGTGATTCGTCAAGCAGGGGCCGAGAAAAAAGGGGGGTCCCAAAACGCGTTTTCTCCATGTTAAGCGGACCCCCGGGGACCACCACCTCCCCCGGGGCTTTGCATACGTTGGGAGGGGGGCCGCGCGGCCCCCCTTCTGGAGCCCTCAATGGCCCTGGGGACCGCCACCCCCAGGGCTGGCTCCTGCAATGTCCCGGGGTGCTCACCCCCAGGACATTGCAGTTTGCTATTTCAGGGTGGGAGCAGGGCTCCCGCCCTGCCATAGCAAACACTGCTTTGCTTCTTGGAAGCGAGAGGAGGAAACCTGCTCTCGCTTCCAAGAAGCAAAGCAGAATTGCTTTTGGACAAGGGGAGCTGCATGTTAGCAGCTCCCCTTGCCAAAAAGCAATGCCGGCTCCCACAGGAGGCGTGGAGCCGGCAGGGACCGTGGGGCATTGGGGATCCCCCCACGGTCCCCATCAAAGAGGCCAGGCCCCGGAGGATGGGGTCCCCGGGGCCAAAATTGGCCCAGGGAAGGGGAGCCACGT
The DNA here is from genome assembly GCA_963921515.1 of Calotriton arnoldi. Classification (NCBI taxonomy): domain Eukaryota; kingdom Metazoa; phylum Chordata; class Amphibia; order Caudata; family Salamandridae; genus Calotriton; species Calotriton arnoldi. The sequence continues at coordinate 2,985,374 of CAWUFW010000089.1, read as the reverse complement.
GGCCCCCCTCCCTTTAGTATTTAAAAAAAAAAAAAAAATTATAAATAAATAAATAAGGCCGGGCCGGGCCCCAGAGGATGGGGTTCCCGGTGCCAAAACTGGTCTCAGGAGGGGGCCACGCGGCCCCCCTCCTTAAAAATAATTTCAGTAAAAAAAAAATATGTGGCCATGCCCCGGGGATGGGGTCCCAGGGGCCGACATCGGCCATGGGAGGGGGGCCACGCGGCCCCCCTCCGATTAAAAAAAAAGAACAAAAAATGCTCAGGCCCTTGGGGATGGAGTACCCAGGGCCCACAAATAATAAAGGGAAGGGGGGCCACACAGCCCCCCCTTCCAAAAACCAAAATAAAAAAAAGCCGGCATATCGCCGAGGCCCCGCCCCCTCCCAGCACCACTCTGCAAAAGCACCCCCTGGCGCGTTCTAAGTTGGGGGATTAAGTCCACTTCATTTCTGAGGGTCCTTGGGGGCCAACTAGCCCACCAGATACCTCCAGTAAGCCCCACACAGTGGGATTGCTGAGAGGTGGTCTGAGGCCACGCCCCTTTTTACACCACTCTCCAAATGCGCCTCTTGGCACACTGCTGGTGGGGTGATGAGGTCCTCTTGTGTCCTGAAGACCTCAGGACACAAGTGGACTTCATGCCCTGAGCAGCAGTGCGCCGGAAGGTGCGTTTGCAGAGTGGTGTAAAAACGGGGCGTGGCCTCGGACCACTCTCAGCAATCCAGCTGTGTGGGGCTTACTGGAGGTACCTGGTGGGCTAGTTGGCCCCCAGGGACCCTCATGAGGAAAGGGGACTTCATCCCCCAACCAAGAGCATGCCAGGAGGCGTGTTTGCAGAGTGGTGGAGGAAGGGGGCATGGCCTGTGTCCACCTCTCAGCAATCCCAATTTGTGGGGCTTACTGGAGGAAAGAGGTAGGCTAGTTGGCCCCTAAGGACCCCCAGCAGTGAAGGGGACTTCAATGCTCATCCATTGTGTAAACTACCTGTATAGATTAAGCTATTCGTTTGTCTTACAGATTACAACCCATTGCCTTTCAGGGAATGCTGAGAGGAAAACCGTAAGTGTGCGGTTGATTTTGTGACACAGAGACGGGTGCACCTTAGCGTGTGCATACCCCTCGTGCCACCTCTGGTCCTGAAGAAAGCCTCGCTAATTTGCACATAGAGGCTGAAACATGTAGACCGCGATTCCGTTCACTATATACACTGTGTGGATGTCACGGGTGAATTAAACCTTATTGGACATCCCTCGTTGCTTTTAATCTTGCCTTATTATTCCATCATAAAGATTTAGGGAATAATAAAGGCAATTTTAATTTCACTCCTTTATTTCACGAAAACTCACTCTTTCACCAAAAATACCCCGCTCCGCTGTAATCAGGCGTTGAAGCACACCCGAGTGGCATTTGGCTGCTCGGGTGGGAACCCTATGATGAAACATGTCACCAACTAGGTTGGTGAGTGAGGGTTCTTTTAAAAGAATTGTTTTCCTTTTTTCGTTTTCATTCGTATTTTTGGCTTCCAATTTGTTTGGAATAACTCCTTCTTTTGTTGTTACTATTACTTATTAAAGGGGACCAGGAGTATTTCCATTCCACCCTTTCTCTCTTTGTGTTTAATCATATACATTTATAAAACATATTTAAACTTTACAGAAACACGCAGTCACTGGATGATGTCATCAGTGATGTCATTTGAGATGTCATCAGTGATGTCACTGACCATGTCATGAATGATGTAATATGTGACGTCATCAGCAGTGCATTGCAGGGGCGCGAGTTATAGTTAGCTGAACTAACTATAACGGCCGAATTTCACTGGTTTTGTACGAGTGAAATGTCCAACTAACTATAACGTCCCTGAAACCTATGGTTTTTTCAGTGAATAGATATATAGATATATGTAAGCAAGGTGGTGGAACCCACTAAATATGTCAAGCTTTCTGTTGAAATAAAAAATCCAAACAGATTCCAACAGTGTCAGTGCCAGCTTTGGGAATATTCTGAGGAAACAGGAGCAGGATTGTGAGTGAGTAGGCAGTAGGTAGCTATAGTGAAGACCTAGTTTCCATAGAATTCTTTTTTTTTGACTTGGCTATAACTTTGGCGTCGTTTGACCATTCTTCATGAAATATTCCATAAAAAGTGTCAAGGTAGGTTCTGGCTGTCATGGAAAGTTTAGGAGCGATCCGTGCAGTGGGGACCGAGAATTTGGGGCACGAAACAAGGTTGCATTTGTAATTGTAATTCCCATAGAAACCTTTAGCTACACGACAGACCGAACAGCTGAACGGACTTACACCAAATTTGGCAGGGAGGTAGATGTCGGTTCAAGGAAGTGCCTTTTGCTTATTTGGTGTAAATCTGTTCAGTAGTTTTTGCGAAATTTAAACCAAAATTTATAGTGATATCTCTTGCCGTGGATATTTCCCGGAGGTTTTGCAATGAATCGCGAATGCACGCACCAACGGGAATGCTCTGATTGGCTGGACGGAACATGAACATAAAGTTGCGGCTGCCATTTTAATGTTCAGGAATGGTTCCCGGGGCTGAAAGCCCACATTAGGGGTTAGGGTGGAGATACTCTGACCCCACGGTTGAGAAATGGCAGTGTTAGTGACACAAGTTATGTGTCCAAAATTGATTTTTGTAATCGTGCGCAATATTTGCAATGATACCCCCCATGTACCCTCGCAGGGATGTCGCAACTACCAATGTCGTCGCGAATATTGGTGATGGTTAGAATTAATTACATAGTTATAATTTTTGAATGTGTTGGTGGCCTTTGAATATCTGCTTTTGTTTTCCATGTTTGCGACGTGTATGTGGGGATCACGATTACCAACGTCGTCGCGATCTCCGAAGTCACTGCAAAAACAGAAAATAGGTTTTAGAGATTGTTTTTATAGAAACTCTCTAGAAAAACATGACTTTAGAGAATACTGTAAGAAACCCCCAGTGTGTAAAATACTGTAATATGTGTGTATATATGTTTTTTCTCTTTGAGGAAAAGGCGCGATCGTCACTATTAACAATGTCGTTGAGACGTCCTGAATACCTGCGAAAACAGAAAATAGGTCTGAAAGATGGTTTTTAAGGAAACGTAGTGTAAAAATATGAGTTTAAACATGCTTTGAAAGAAGTATGTATATAGTAACATGTGTAGGGTAATGTTCAGAATGGATTTTTTTACATATTAGTTTTGGACGTGTTGGTGGTAATTGAATGTCTGCTTTTGTTTTACATTTTTGCGATGTATCCGTGGGGATCACAACGTCGCGAAGATTGTCGAAAGCTAAAGAAAAAAAACCCTTTAGAAAAAATCTTCACAATATTTTGGGTACTAGGGTGGCTCTGACAAGAGCCGTTGCATTGTTTGTGCGTATATGGCTGCTACACATAAGACCAGATGCATAGTTTCAAGTTAGTTAGAAACACTCTGTTGCCTTCATCTGTAAAGTGCGATCCATCATTTCTATAAATTCCTAAGGGTGGGAGGAATTTGCGGAATTGCGTTCCGCGAAATTCCGCGAAACGGCAAAAAATCTCCGCGAGCACGCGGAATTTCGCGTGCTCGCGGAGATTTTGCTGCGCCCCTTTATATCTGTAAGTGCTTCCTCTTGAGGTTTAATTTTTGTGACAGGAGCATCGTGCCAGCCCAGAATGAATCCTGCCCTGCATATTTGTCCAAGAAGATGAGTCCGTTTTGTGCAATACCTCTACTCAGCTGGAGTACTTTCTACTGGCTAATCAGTAAGTGCTACCTCGTTGGGTAAATGTATAGTGCCTTTCCTACACTACACTACAGCTGCGTAAAGGACCTGAAGAATTTTCCCCAGTGACCTGTGTGTCTGTAACTTTGCCACCGCGCCGAAAGCACCGGGGTCCTTTGATTAAGCTGTCCATCATAGTGGGGAAAGGGCGGGAAGATGGTGCATACCACTAGTGTATGTGGGGCGAGGCCAAACGGGTGGGGCTTCTAGGCCCGTTCACATGCCTCTTGTTTATAAAGGGTCAGAGCAGGATCTCAGCGGCAGACGAGGAGAAGGAACCTCCTGGTAACAGGAACTACACGAGGATTGCGCTCGAGAAAATCAAGGATGCAAAGACCTCCATCAAGGATTACAGCTAACTTTTCAGGGTGGCAATGGAGAGAAGGCACAACTGCTTAACCACGCTCACGAATTCTACACGAGGATTGCGCTCGAGAAAATCAAGGATGCAAAGACCTCCATCGGGGATTACAGCTAACTTTACAGGGTGGAAATGGAGAGAAGGCACATCTGCTTAACCACGCTCACGAATTCTACACGAGGATTGCGCTCGAGAAAATCAAGGATGCAAAGACCTCCATCGGGGATTACAGCTAACTTTACAGGGTGGAAATGGAGAGAAGGCACATCTGCTTAACCACGCTCACGAATTCTACACGAGGATTGCGCTCGAGAAAATCAAGGATGGAAAGACCTCCATCAAGGATTACAGCTAACTTTTCACGTTGGAAATGGAGAGAAGGCACATCTGCTTAACCACGCTCACGAATTCTGCACACCTACCCTGCATATTTATCCAAGAAGATGCCTCCGTTTTGTGCAATACCTCTACTCAGCTGGAGTACTTTCTACTGGCTAATCAGTAAGTGCTACCTCGTTGGGTAAATGTATAGTGCCTTTCCTACACTACACTACAGCTGCGTAAAGGACCTGAAGAATTTTCCCCAGTGACCTGTGTGTCTGCAACTTTGCCACCGCGCCGAAAGCGCCGGGGTCCTTTGATTAAGCTGTCCATCATAGTGGGGGAAGACGGTGCATACCACTAGTGTATGTGGGGCTTCTAGGCCCGTTCACATGCCTCTTGTTTATAAAGGGTCAGAGCAGGATCTCAGCGGCAGACGAGGAGAAGGAACCTCCCGGTCACAGGAACTACACGAGGATTGCGCTCGAGAAAATCAAGGATGCAAAGACCTCCATCAAGGATTACAGCTAACTTTACAGGGTGGCAATGGAGAGAAGGCACATCTGCTTAACCACGCTCACGAATTCTACACGAGGATTGCGCTAGAAAAAATCAAGGATGCAAAGACCTCCATCAAGGATTACAGCTAGCTTTTCAGGGTGGCAATGGAGAGAAGGCACATCTGCTTAGCCACAACCTCGCTCACAGAATTTGAGCTTCAACTCGGGCACCTGCTTTATTTATACCCGAATTCCGTTCCGCTCGCGGATCGCGGAAGTTTCGACATTTCCGCGTTCCGCGCGTTCCGCGGAAATGCTGAAATTTCGCAAGTTCCGCGAGCGGAACGGAATTTGCCGCCCAGGGTTATAAATTCCATGCTTGTCAAAAGGCAGATTGTTGTTATAGATAAAGCCCATGTGATGGGCTCTGAGGAATGCAGAATTAGTTTTATTAGCATGTTTCCTGGCTTTGTCAATCTGTGGACAGGATTGATTTGACCACTTCCATTTCTGTCTTTGGCATATATTTCAGTACACCAAGACAGTGTGAGGGTAAAGCAACATCAGTTCTGCAAAGGTTTCTTTCATTAGAATTTCCAGCCCTACCCCAGTCAATATGCCTAGGTCATTGCTACCACAGTACACCATCATGAGGTAAGGAGCTTGGGAATCCACAATGGATTTAACCAAAGCCAGCACCTGATAAAACTTTAAACCTCTCTGGCCAAACCAATTAATCTGCACATTTGGCAAACCCAAGTCCCTGTCAATACCTCTCTTTTTTGCAGCCTCATTAGCCCAATAGATATAGCTGTAGCCCACAATCCATACTCTAAGCATTTTGAAGTGAAGAAGCAATAGTAGTCAGGAGATATATTTCATTGGATGCTGTCAGCATGAAAGTGAATACAATTTGGTAGTGTGTTGGATACCTTAGCAGGAAGTTTTGTTATTGGCTGAAAAAGAAATGAAATACAGACATGCATATGCTTTTGAATATGTGGAGTAAAGCACACCTGATGTATCTTATTTGGAAGCAGCATGTCCCTTCCAGAATGTGTTGTGAACTTGTGGCCTACTGATTCCACTGGGTTGCTAGGTACACTGAGCTAAGACTGTATTGGGGAGGAAGGGTGTTAAAGAGACAGAATTTTTTTAAAGTTGAGGAGTAATGACACAATTTAAGAAATGGTAAGTTTTAATTTTCAACTCAGGACTATGTAATAAACTGTTGTGTAGTATTTAAATTTCAGAAAAATTAAGCTAAATATAGGTTTGAACTCCCGTTTTTTCACGATTACTCCATGATCATCACGTAAAACATCACAAAAATGTGCCGACAGGAACCTCTTTTTGAAAGAGAGGGAAAGGGTTAACAGATGCAAACCATTCACAAGTGGCGATGTAGTAGTCTAAAATGAAAGACATGATATCATTTGCTGCCTTTCTTATGATGATAGAGTGGAAAGTTGAAGAGGTTGCCATTTTAGAGTTGCTTTGTATGAGAGTGGTGTACCATGCTTGTGCTTAGTTTTTACAAATCTTAGCACTGTCAAAACTATCCAGAAAGAGCTATACTCAATTCACTGGTATGTATATAACTTTGTAATTATTTTAAAAATGTACATTAGAAATGAAGATGTATATTTTTTTGATTAAAAGGAGTATCACAGTGATGTGAAAAAATATATGAGATGAACTGTATCTATTAGAGGGTATGTGTTAAAGAGGTTAGTGGTGAATGTTCTGGGAAGTAAGAGAAAAATGAATTAGTACCTCTTTATTACATTGTGTTTTTTATTGAAAAATAACACTAAAGTCTTGTGGAAAGTTGCAATGAGGAACTAAGAATGTTTTAAATGTCTAAACATCATGTGCAGAATAGATACATCTGTTATTTGCATTCTGGGAGTTGTAGTACTTTTAGTAACATTATTAAACCGAGATAGTGTAGTGAGAAATAAAAGATGAGAACATGTTGCCCACCTGTATATGAATTAGAAAGAAGTAATACTTGTTAGGTATGTATTGGGAAGTGTTTGTCAATGTGGTTTTTAACTTATATGAGCGCTTTGCATATGCTTAGATTGTGAGATATGTTTTTTGTGCTTGCACATAGCTATATATATATATATACACGGTGGGACGTTTTAGTTTACTTAAAGATGCAGAGAGGTATATATTTTTGGAAAGATGTCTTGAAGGTGTACATCTATTAAGAAATCACATATATGTTTACATGGTGATCTATGTTCAGTAAGGCTGATAAAAATTTCATGTATATGGTGAGGGTAGTGTTTTTCTTTAAACATGGTTTAATGGTTTAATAGTGCAGAATGCCTCAAGAGTTCTTGTGATAGCTTCATTTCGAGTGTAACTTTAGTTTGAGATATGCTAGATATATGTTTTAGAGCAGAAGAAGTATTTGAGAAATGATGTAGGTATGCCATTCGCAAAAGGTTTTGTGCTTTGAAAAAGTTCAAAATGTTGCTTTCCATTTTAGAAACTTACTGATGCATGTGCACGCTCAGTAACAAAGCAATGTATGTTTCTAGAGCGCCATGTATGCAATTATATATCAAGTGTGATACCTAGATTTCACTCACACACAGCTCAGAAGAAAAACTTATGTACATTAAAACAGGTAGTTTGATACTGACAGATGGAGATAGCCAATGAGTCAGCGATATAGTGACAACTGTTATGTATCTAACAGCAATGAAGGTACTTTCACAGTCAGTCAGGCAGGCAGTATTCAGCCACTCATGCAATCACCCAGCCACAACTCAGGCAGTCATCAAATCAGAGATTCACTATCCATAGAGTTATTCAATTACCCAGACACCACACATGTACTCTTGCAATCAGGCAGGCAGAAATGATATCAGAATTGAACTATGTAGGCACTACCCATACATTAATCTAATCACCTAGGTACTAACTACTGACTTAGGCAAATAAAAATGTTGTAACTATGAAATCATTATTACATTTGCTATGCCAATGGTGTGTCAAAAAAAGTGATGCTTTGGCGCATGGGGATTGTAAATACGCTCCCTTGGCTTGATGTTCATTTTAAAATGTACTACAGAAGGGATAAACTGGTCTTTCACCATGTATAAGTTAGAAGTGATATATGGTGCAGCTGTGTTGTAGGTCAGGGTGCTCGAATGTTAAAAGGTAACTAATAAATACAGTTTTGTGTTTTACTTTGGCGTTGCTATATTGAAGTAATGTGCATGTAGTAATATTGCTAGGTCCATCTGTAGATTTAAAACTGCAACATACCATAAAAACTGTCTGTTTTTGTATTACGTGTAAGTCAGTAGTAAAGTAGTTTGTACGTTGGCTAGGGTAAAAGTTTAAATATACTTGTTTTTTTTAACAGAACAAGATATACATAATTACACACAGTTAGAATGCCTACAAAAGCTCAGACCAAAAACCAGCAGAAGCTACTACAGTATCTCTGCAAAAATGAGTTTCAGAAGGGTCAAAATGCTGAAAAAGTGCTGAAAGAAAAAAGAGCTACTGGTAAGAGGACAAAGTCATGTCTTAAAAATATATGTGGACATTTGCAAAAATTACAAAATAAAGAAAATAAAATTATGACTATGATAAGCAACAGGGGTGGACAAAGTGTACATTGGAAGAAGAGAAAAGATTGCAACAAACATTGACACAACATAGCCAGGAGACAGAAGCAGTTTAAGGAAATCAGAACCACAATGTTTCGTAGAAGAGTGGTTATAAATTTAGTGGGAAATTTAAACAAGTGTAGAAGAAGGAGAGATGCAGTTAAACAGAAAGAACGAGTTGAGAGAGTAGTTGATAAATGTATTTGCTTTATTATTATTATTATTATTATTTGTATTTATAGAGCGCACGGCTACCTCCAACGGAGGTGTCCCGGCACTAGACAAACAACAACAAAAGTTCAAGCATGGTGTAGTTCGGGAAATTAAAGGCGGTTAAATAACCATGTCTTGAGTGCTTTCCTAAACAATTTTTCTGACTTAGCCTTCCTAATATATATAGGCATTGTATTCCAAAGGACAGCTGCTTTCACTGAAAAGGAACAGCCTCCAGTTCTGGATTTTTAAAACGGGGGTGGCCAGTAGTTCATGTTGATTAGATCTAAGGACTCTGGTCTGGGAATATTTTTGAATTATTTTTTTTAAGTATTTTGGGCCTTTCTCCCCCAAGGCCCTATATACAAGCGTCAGTGCTTTGAATTCAATTCTTCTCTCTATCGGTAGCCAATGTAGGCTCCGAAGATGTGGGGTGAGGTGGTGTCGTATTGGCACATTCCTGATCAGTCTTGCTGCCGAATTTTGGATAATTTGCAGCCTCTTAATCTGATATGCCGGAAGACCTAAATACAGACTATTAGCATAGTCTAATTGTGAGGTTATAAGTGCATGCACCACCACTTTCCTGCAGTCCATAGGGAGGTAGTTAAGGGTTTTTCGTAGCATTTTTAGTTTCCAAAAACATTGGGAGGAAACATAATTGATCTGAGCTTTGCCAGATAAGGTGTTGTCAAATTTGAAACCTAGGTTTCTTGCTGATTGCACCGGTATTGGGGGTGGATTAAGCTCAGCCGGCCACGAGAGTTCTGCCTTGGGGGGGTGTGCTTGATTGAAAAACAGCACCTCAGTTTTATCTGTGTTCAACTTCAGGCAACTGTCTGTCATCCAAGATGATATATTAAGTAGACATTGCCTGAAATTGAAAAAGGCTGCCTCCGTGCTGTCTTCAAAAGAGAACACCAGCTGGGTGTCATCAGCATAGGAGACAACCTTTACACCCCATTGTTCGACTAGGCAGGCCAGGGGGGCAAGATACACATTAAAAAGGGTCGGGCTCAAGGCGGAACCCTGCGGAACTCCACATGTCAGGGGGTTTTTCGGATGAGGTGAAAGGATGGAGGCACACTTGTTGGGTCCGGCCTTCCAAGAAGGATTTAAACCAAGTAAGTACGGTTCCAGATATTCCCAGTTCCTCAAGCCTTTTTAATAGGATACGGTGGGACACCGTATCAAAGGCTGCGGAGAGATCCAACAACACAAGCATGGCACACTTTTCCTGATCTACTTCCGCCCGCAAAGTTTCTGCAACCTCCAATAAGGCAGTTTCTGTGCTGTAACCAGCTCTGAAGCCTGATTGAGAATCGTGTAGGAGGTCATTTAATTCCAAAAAGGCAGAAAGCTGCCTCTGGACTTCCTTTTCCAAGATTTTAGATGGTGCTGGAAGTAGGGAGATTGGTCTATAGTTCTTTAATATGTTGGGATCCGCATCTTCCTTCTTGAGAATAGGCCTTACCTGTGCTATTTTCCAACATGTAGGAAATACTCCCAAACTGAGAGAAGAGTTCCAAATGTCGTTAAGAAAAGGAGGAAGCTTTTAATTTTGATTCTAAATAGAATGAAGGCTCTTGACAAAATAGTGTTGTGCATCAGGAGACAAAACCAGAAGAAAAATTAGTGAATAGCAGTAACTTTTGTACAGTTTTGAGTGAAGAATGGATACATACTTCTTGTACAGAGCCTTTCTTTAATGAAGAAAGCTAACTCCAGGATAACAGATTAGTTCATGCTATTGATGAAAGAGGACGATGTTATGAAATGACGAATGGTAGTCCTAGAGCAAATGAGGTGATGGTACTTAGAAATGTAGAAAAAGTTATTGTAGATGAGGTTCAAGGAAGGCGTAGTCAGGCTCCTGTATACAAATGGAATTGTAGTAGTGTTTGTAGTATTAGACAGGAATCCATTGATATATTAAAAAATTCCTATGTATCTTTCCAAGGTGAAGTTTAAAACACAAAATAAGTTATACCACTCAACAATGCGAACTTTAGTTAGGAGGCTGTACTATGTGAAAACTCCTGCTTTATGTTTAGGAGAAATGAATAGAGCACTTTAGCATGGTAGCGTGGCAGAAATAGAAAAGGTTTGTGGTGATGTGCAGTTTCGTTTCTTTGGTCCTTAGCAGGATTTTGGGGAAAATGAAGAGTTGTTAAGAGAAGGAGTTACAGAACAGGACACATTTATCACAGTTGATGGATTTAAAGAAGAGATTACAAAATTTAGCACAGTGTTGTCTAAAAGAAACAGAGTATGTTTGTATATGTGGTGGATGCATTTACTAGCAGATTTAAACTCAGACTGTTGACATATTTAAAAAGTGAAAAAGTTAATAATGATAACTGGCAAAAGTTACCTGTGTATTTATTTGTAAAGGGACGGTTTGACTTGTCTATACGGCAAGTTATGTGTAAGTAGTGTTGCAATAAAATAGAAGGTAATAAAATGAACAACACATAGATGTTAGATACCCATTTTGTAAGATAATAAAATGCCTGCTAATGTAGAAAAACTATGAAGGGCCAAAAATAAAAAAATCAATATTTATTATTCTTTGCAGCATTGCCAAGGGCCATTATGGACTGCTCTCCAGCACTCACTACAATTCCACAATCCATGCAGTATGATGCCATCGGTGAAAATTGTGGAGCCAAATCTTGAAATTGAGATCGGAGCCTTAAATGGACTCTCTGCTTCGGTGTTGTTGTGGCTGCTATTGAAGTTGAGGGTCCTTCAGCTTTGCATTGCCTTCTTGCTGCTCACTATGAACTCCTCTTAAAGTATATTCTACATAGATGAATGGGCATGATCTTCTTATTCTTTTAGTTGAAAAGTGTATTATCCAATGATAGTCTTTTATCTATTTCCCGGTGACATGATTTTCTGTTTTGTTTTGGAATTTCTTTTTTTTTAGTGGTTATGTAAAGTTTAATTTTTTTTTCTTTTTTATGGTAATACAAAATGGCAACTGGGACAGGAGGAATTTGATAAATGTGTTCTGAGAAATGTGCAAAATATATAACAGAGGAAAGAAAATTAGTATGTATGATTTTTAGCAGCATTGCGAATAGCTGTAACACACTGCTCACCAGCTTTCATAACAAAACTACTGTCCATGCAATATGTGGCCATTCTTCAAAACTCTGCAGCCATATCTGTTGTAGTAGTCTGTTCCTCTAAAGGGAGTTTCTGGCAGGGAATTGTTGCTGCTGCCACTGATGTAGATGGTCCTCCAGCTTCCCACTGCTTGATCGGCAGTTGGAGACATTTTCTATGATAAGTTTTAAGATGATATAACATGAACGTCGTTCCACATAAGTCCAAAAAAAGTCTCCAGCCAAAATCTACCACCTGCTCACAATAAAGTTCTGGAGAAGAAGATTCAAGAAGGAGGAGTGCATGTATACTTTGTAGTGATTTTGCTGAAAAATATATTATCCAATGATATTCCTTACTTTCCCAATCATTTGATGTTCGCAGATTGTGCATTGCACTAGTTTTGCAGCAGTTTTTAATTCCCCATGAGTTTGGGTAACAATGGGTAGTTTGATGGTGGTTTGGTAGTTATGTTATATTCATGACTTCAGATGTTGAGTTATTTTTGGAAACTGTTGTTTTTTTATAAACGTGTTGTTAAAATAAAGTTAAACCAATATGTTACTATACAGCTAGACTCAAACTTTGTGTAAAATATGTCTACATATCTGTTTTACACTTTGTCATTTGAATTTGTGACTACTGATGTCATTGTGGCCTCCAGTATTGCTGTGAAGAAGGAAAATACATTTTTGAATTTAGTTATTTTGACAAATGAATAAAAAGGGGAAAGTTAAATTAGCATCTTACTAAATAGCTACATTTAAACCTTATGCAAAATATGTCAATATATGTGTTTTACACTTTGTTAAAAACACCCGGTATTCGCAGTGTGTCCTTGGCAATGGCACTCATAGAATCATACAGGCACTACCTGTGCAATCATCAAGCAGGTCCATTCTCACCACTCTGCAAACGCCCCTCCTAGCATACTACTTGTTGGGGATGAAGTCCCCTTAGCTATTGTTGGTATTTGGTGGCCAACTATCCCTCCTGTTACCTCCAGCAAGTCCCACACAATTTGCTAAGAGGTCTATGGAGGCCACAGCCCCTTTATGCACCACTCTGCAAACATGTCTCCTGGCACACTACTGGTTGGGGAATGAAGTTCTCTTGGATGCGAAAAGACCTTGGGAACCAAGAAGCCCTCCTGGTACTTTCTGTAAGTCCTACACCGCGGGATTCCTGAGAACTGGTCAGAGGTCCCACCCTCTTTCCACACCATTCTGCAAACACCATTGCTACTTAAAAAACATGGAAATTCCCTGAAAAAAACAAAGTTTAGAGGTAAGTTATAGTTAGGAATTAGCATTTAAAAACCTTAGAAATTCACTGAAAAAAATCAAAGGTTAAATGGCTGTTATAGTTAGGAAATAGGATTAAAAAAACCTTAGATATTCACTAAAAAAAACAAAGGTTACAGGGATGTTATAGTTAGGCTCAGATTTCACACGCACAAAACCAGAGAAATTCAGCAGTTATAGTTAGCTGAGCTAACTATAACTCGCACCCCCGCAATGCACTGCTTATGACCTCACATATTACATCACTCATGACATGGTCAGTGACATCACTGATGACATTACTGATGACATCTCAAATGACATCACTCATGACATCACCTTTGACTGTGAGTATTTCTAAAAGGTTTGTGAGTGTTAAATATATATACACCAAGGTGTATTGATGAATGAGTGGGTGTATTAGTGCCACTCTGCAAACATGTCTCCTGGCACTCTACTGGTTGGGGAATGAAGTTCTCTTGGATGCGAAAGGACCTTGGGAACCAAGAAGCCCTCCTGGTACTTTCTGTAAGTCCTACACCGCGGGATTCCTGAGAACTGGTCAGAGGTCCCACCCTCTTTCCACACCATTCTGCAAACACTATTGCTACTTAAAAAACATGGAAATTCCCTGAAAAAAACAAAGGTTACAGGTAAGTTATAGTTATGAATTAGCATTTAAAAAAACCTTAGAAATTCACTGAAAAAAATCAAAGGTTACAGGGCTGTTATTGTTAGGAAACAGGATTAAAAACAACCTTAGATATTCACTAAAAAAACAAAGGTTACAGGGATGTTATAGTTAGGCTCAGATTTCACACGCACAAAACCAGAGAAATTCAGCAGTTATAGTTAGCTGAGCTAACTATAACTGGCGACCCCAAAATGCACTGCCTACGACCTCACATATTACATCACTGATGACATGGTCAGTGACATCACTGATGACATCACTGATGACATCTCAAAGGACATCACTCATGACATCACCTGTGACTGTGAGTATTTCGAAAAGGTTTGTGAGTGTTAAATATATATACACCAAGGTGTATTGATGAATAAGTGGGTGTATTAGTGCCTGTATGTATGATTTAGTAGGTGCATGACTGACTGAATAAGTGAGTGATGTGTTGTCTCAGTGAATGTATGGGTTAGTGACTTGTTGTGTATAAGTCCGTATAGGTCTGTTAGTTGGTGTCTAAGTAGTGTATAGGTGTATGAGTGGGTACATGAATTTCTGTATGGGTGAGTGATTGGTTGTCTGAGTACATGTATGGGTTTTGCAGTGTCTGTGTGGGTGGGTGAGGGGGTGTGCAACTGGCTGAGTGGATGAGTGAGTGGGCGAGTCAGTGGCTCTATGGGTAACTGAGTGTGTGCAAGGGTCTGTATTGGTGAGTGAGTGTTTGTATGGCTATATTGGTGAGTGAATGGCTGTGTAAGTGGTAATTGCGTGAGTAACTGCATATGTGAAAAACAATATAGGTGAGTGTTGGTGTATATGAGTGAGTGTATGTGTGACTGAGTGATTATAATAGTGGCTACATGGGTGAGTGTGTGCTTGTGTCAGTGTCTGTATTGGGGAGTGAGAATGCGTTAGTATCTGTATGAATAAATGAGTGGGAGTGTGTATAACTGCATAGTTGATTAAATGGCTGTGTGATTGACTCTATAGGTGAGTGAGTAGGTGTGTGAGTAGCTCTATGAGTGACTGGGTGTGAGTGGCTGTATGTGTGTGTGAGTGGATATATCAGTGGCTGTATTAGTGAGCGAGTTGGTGTATGAGTGGCTGTATGGGTGACTCAGTGGATGTGTGTGTAGTCCTATGAATCAGTGAGTGGGTGTTTTAAGTGCGGGTGTGTGTGTGTCAATGGTTTTGAGAAGACTAGTGTGGAAATTGGAGTGGGTGTATGAAAAGTTATGTTGGGGTTTGAGTGGGTACATCAGAGATTCTGTGGATGATGTCATCAGTGATGTCACTGACTTTGTCATGAATGCTGTAACATGTGAGGTCATAAGCAGTGTATTGCATAACTATAACGTCTCTGTAACCTTTGTCCTTATTAATGAAAATATATATATATATATATATATATATATTCACTGAAAAAACCATAGGTTTTAGGGACAGTTATAGTTAATTGGACATTTCACTCGTACAAAACCCGTGAAATTCCCCCGTTATAGTTAGTTCAGCTAACTATAACTCGTGCCCCCGCAATGCACTGCTGATGACGTCACATATTACATCCCTCATGACATGGTCTACATCACTGATGACATCACTGATGACATCTCAAATGACATCACTGATGACATCATCCAGTGACTGTGTGTTTCTATAAAGTTTAAATATGTTTAATATATATGCCAAGGTGTATTGAAGAATGAGTGGGTGTATAAGTGTCTGGATGGATGATTTAGTAGGTGCGTGACTGACTCTATAAGTGAGTGATTAAACGTATCTTACTGAATGCATGGGTTAGTGACTAAACTGTGTGAATGTCTGTATCCGTCTGTCTGTTGGTGTGTAAGCGGCTGCATGGGTTTGCGAATAGCTACATGAGTGTCTACATGGGTTATTGATTGGTTGTCTGAGTATCTGTATGGGTGCCTGAGTGTTTGTGTGGGTGGGGTGTGTGTGACTGCGCATAGATGTGTGAGACGGTGATTCACTGGGTGCATGGTTTCAAGAGTGCATCTGTGATGGACTGTATGGGTGGTGTATGGGTGTGTTAGTGAGTGAATGTATATCTTAGTGGTACATGTGTGAGTAACTAATATGTCAAAGGCAGTATATATGTGTGTTGGAGTATATAAATGGCTATAAGTGAGAGTGTGTGATTGTGAGAGTGGCTGTATGGATGAGTGTGTACTTGTATCAGTGATTGTATAAGAGCGTAAGGATGTGCTAGTATTTGTATGAGTAAGTGAGCTGGTGTGTGTATAACTGTATAGGTGAGTAAATGGCAGTGTGATTAATTATTTGCATGACTGACTAGGTGTGTGAGTACCTCTATGGATGAGTGGCGGTGTGTGAGTGTCTATGTAGGTGTATAAGTGCATATGAAAGTCCTGTACTGAGTGACCGTAAGTATGAGTGACTGTAGAGGTGAGTGAGTGGATGTGTGTGTAGACCTAAGAATCAGTGAGTGTGTATGTAGTTATTGGTGTTGGAGTGTCTATGGTTTTGACAATGGCAGTCTGTAATTTACAGTGGGTGTATCAAAAGTTATATTAGGGTGTGAGAAGATGCATCAAATTATCACATGGATGATGTCATCAGTGATGTCATCAGTGATGTCATTTAAGATGTCATCAGTGATGTCACGGACCATGTCATGAGTCATGTAATATGTGACATCATCAGCAGTGCATTGCGGGGGCGCGAGTTATAGTTAGCTGAACTAACTATAAAGGGGGAATTTCACGGGTTTTGTACGAGTGAAATGTCCAACTAACTATAACTGTCCCTAAAACCTATGGTTTTTTCAGTGAATTTCAAAGGTTTTTTAAATGTTAATTTCTAACTATAACGTGCCTGAAACCTATGGTTTTTTCAGTGAATTTCAAAGGTTTTTTAAATGCTAATTTCTAACTATAACGTGCCTGAAACCTATGGTTTTTTAAGTGAATTTCAAAGGTTTTTTAAATGTTAGTTTGTAACTATGCCTACAGCGGTAGGACATGTGAAGAAAGAAGAAAAAACGCACAGAAAGAAGCAAAAGAAATGCAGAAAGAAGCAACAGAAGTCGACAAAGACGAAGAAAAGTGCAGGAAGAAGCAAAAGATGCACAGAAAGAACCAACAGAGGAGCAGAAATAGGCCTTGTTCCAAAATCATCCTGTGCCCACAACTTTTTCCAACGTGTACTGGTGGTAACTGACTCTGACTAACCAGAGCCAGTGCTATGCTAAAACACACTTAGAATTCAGTTAAAACACCTACATACACTAGGGAACACTATGCGTTGGGGTACCCCTGTGATTAGCATGACCTCCTCTGTAAGTCCCTAGTACATAATAGGGCAGGGGGATTAAAACTACCTCTTAAAA
Organism: Calotriton arnoldi; assembly: GCA_963921515.1. Taxonomy (NCBI): domain Eukaryota; kingdom Metazoa; phylum Chordata; class Amphibia; order Caudata; family Salamandridae; genus Calotriton; species Calotriton arnoldi. The sequence continues at coordinate 2,968,117 of CAWUFW010000089.1, read as the reverse complement.
CGCGCTACAGGGCGCGTTTGCACAGTGGTGAAGGGAGGGGGTGCCTGAGGTGACATGTGTGCAAACGCGCCCCGTGGCACGTTTTAAGTTGCGGGATTAAGTCCCCTTGAATCCTGAGTGTCCCTGGGGCCCAACTAGCCCCCCAGGTACCTACAGTTAGGACCACAGAGCTGAGTTGCAGAGAGGCGTTCCGAGGCCACGCACAATTTTTCACCCCTCTGCAACGCAACTCTGTTGTGCTTACTGAAGGTACCTGGTGGGCTAGTTGGACTCCAGGGACCCTCAGGATTGAAGGGGACTTAATCTCCCAACTTAAAACACGCCACGGGGCCTGTTTGCACACATGTCACCTCAAGCCCCACCCCCTCCCTTCACCACTGTGCAAACGCGCCCCGTGGCGCGTTTTAAGTTGGGGGATTAAGTCCCCTTGAATCATGAGGGTCCCTGGGGTCCAACTAGCCCACCCTGTACCTCCAGTATGCGCCAGGGAGCTGCGTTGCAGAGAGGTGTTCAGAGGCCATGCCCCTTTTTACACCTCTCTGCAACGCAGCTCTGTGGCGCTTTCTGGACGTACCTGGTGGGCTAGTTGGCCCCCAGGGACCCTCAGGATTGAAGAGGATTTAATTCCCCATCTTAAAACGCGCCACGGGGCCTGTTTGCACACATGTCACCTCAAGCCCCACCCCCTCCCTTCACCACTGTGCAAACGCGCCCCGTGGCGCGTTTTAAGTTGGGGGATTAAGTCCCCTTGACTCCTGAGGGTCCCTGGAGTCCAACTAAACCACCATGTACCTCCAAAAAGCGCCACAGAGCTGCGTTGCAGAGAGGTGTAAAAAGGGGCGTGGCCTCTGTACACCTCTCTACAACGCAGCTCCCTGGCGCATACTGGAGGTTCCTGGTGGGATAGTTGGCCCCCAGGGACCCCCAGTATTCAAGGGGAATTACTTCCCCTTCTTAAAACGCGCCAGGGGGCGCGTTTGCAGACTGCTGCAGGGAGGGGGCGGGGCCTCCGGCACGATGCCGGTCTTTTTTTTTTTTTGTATGGGAGGGGGGCTGCGTGGCCCCTCTTCCCTCGGCCACTTTTGGCCCCGGGGAACCCATCCCCCGGGGCCTGAGGATTTTCTTCTTTTTTTTTTAAATAAAAAAAACAGGAAAGGGGCCGCGTGGCCCCCTTCCCTGGGCCTCTATTGGCCCCGGGGACCCCATCCCCCGGGGTATGCCCTCTTTTTTTTATTTAAATATTTGGAGGGGGGCTGCGTGGCCCCCCTCCTCAGGCCATTTAAGGCCCCGGGCACCCCATCCCCCAAGGCCGGACTTTACGTTTTTTTTTTTCATAATTTTTTTTTATTTTTGGGGAGGGTGGCTGCGTGGCCCCCCTCCCAGGCCACTAATAGCCCCGGGGACCCCATCCCCCGGGGCCTGATCACTCGTTGGGGACCGTGGGGGGGTCCTCAATCCCCGCACGGTCCTGCGGGAGCCGGCATTGCTTTTCCATAAGGGGAGCTGCTGACATGCAGCTCATCTTATGGAAAAGCAATCTGCTTTGCTTCATTGAAGCGAGAGCAGGTTTCCCTGCTCTCGCTTCAATGAAGCAAAGCAAGTTTGCAATGACAGGACGGCAGCCGCACGGCTCCCGTCCTGCCATTGCAAACAGCGGTGTCCCGGGGGTAGGCACCCCGGGACACTGCAGGAGCTGGCCCTGGGGGGTGGCGGTCCCCAGGGCCATGGAGGGCTCCAGGAGGGGGGCCACGCGGCCCCCCTCCCTTCATTAGTAAAGCCCCGGGGAGGTGGTGGTCCCCGGGGCTTTGGGGGTCCGAAACGGACCCCCACATTTCTTTTCTAAGTGCCCCGGGGAGGTGGCGGTCCCCGGGGCATGTGGGGGGGCTGGAGACCCCCCCACACAGGTGATTAACATTTAAAAAGAGAAGCCCCGGGGGGTGGCGGTCCCCAGGGATGCAGGAGGGCGGAGAGCCCTCCCGCACCATTTTTTTTTAAAGCCCCGGGGGTGGTGGTCCCCGGGGCTTGGGGGGCCTTAGAGGCCCCCCCTATAAAATATAAATCAACCCCGCATGCCCCCAGGACTTGGCCCACCCGGGGGCAAAATAGCCTCGAAGCGCGGGAGACCGCACTTCGATTTTTTTTTAATCACGGCGGGATCCGCGCACCCTAAGCGCATCCCGCTGATTTAAAAAAAAAAATATATGCTTTTTTCTGCCCAGGGGGTCCTTGTGGGACCCCCTGAGAAGACCTAGGGGGTCAGGGTGTTTCTACCCTGCCCCCTTTTTGCGTTTTGCGCTCTTGTTTCTGTGCCTCGGTTCTATCGAGGGACAAAATGGCTGCCAACACTTCCTGATTTGGAGTGTTGACAGCCACTTCACAGCCAATTAGCATGCAGCTCGTGATCGGGAGGGTACGCAGACCCTAAGCGGCCATAGATATATATGTGACTTTACTTTTGATTTTCTCAGGAACTACTGAACGGATTTACACCATTTAAGCAAAAGGCACGACTCTGAACCAAGGGCTACCTTTTTGCCAAATTTGGTGTAATTCCGTTCAGCAGTACGGACTGTAGCTGCGATGAAAGGTTCCTATGGAAAATTGCATGGGGAAAACACGTTTTGGGACCCCCTTTTTTCTCGGCCCCTGCTCGCCGAATCACCCCGAAACTTTCAGGATAGGAGCGGACCGGAGCGCCCCACGAGTTTTGAAAATTTCGCGAACATTCGTCAACCGGCGCCAAAGTTATTTCAAATAGAATGTTGCGGATTTCCTATGGAAAATAGGTCCTAACTATAACTATCTACTGGCGACCGCCAGTAGATAATATATATATATATATATATATCACAATCCTGTTGCCTCCATGGATATCTCCACAAACAGATACGGACCACTCAGTAAGTGCTTCGAAGTTTCTTTATTGCAAAGTCGCCATTACGCGTTTTGGCTTGTTACAAGCCTTGATCACATGACATGGTCTCGTTGTTGCAATCTTATTTTTAAAGTGACGAGTGCAGGTGTGGCTTACCATGTGCAAAACCAGCAATAGACATAAAAGACATGTAAAAGCTTTATAAAACAATCTTTTTTATATAAACAAATAGCATTGTCTCTGAAATGGGCTCCGCTCTTTTGGATTGAAATATAATGGATTTAAAATAATTTTAAAATTACATTTTTGTTGCCCAATCGTCAAAACCCACTCTTAGTCTGTCATAGCCGTATTTTGGCTTTTTCAGACATAAACGCGATAAGTTCACGTTGCAATTGACGGTCATCAATATATAATACATGTTGCTCGCCCTTATCATGTTGTTGTGTGTCTCAGGCCTGGGACACCCTGCGTTTAATGCATGTCTACACATGTCCGTGTTGCTAAAGTTAAAAATGCTATACTGCAAAGTGTTAAAGTGCAAAAGTGATAAACTGCAAAGCGCGAATTATGACTAATGTTTGTTTGTCATCATATTAAATACAATTCCATCATCTGAACACTGAGATGGGGTTCACATCATAATTTCAATTTGATTTCAAGTCTGAATACCACTTGGACTTATAGCGCATTTGGATTTTTATGCTTGATCCCATATGCGTCATTCATAATTGAATATGTACTGTAAATACACATACACATCAATATAGTCATCTCCAATATATACATATAACACCACACATTAATAAAATGTATAAATATGTAAAATGTTAAATATTAAATATTGGCAAAAAACCTTATAATACATAAATAAGATACGATTTTACAGATTTTCAGCTTGAATCATTTGTGTATTCTCTATGCATATTGTTACAAGCATGTGTAAAGGTCATCAGATACATTCAAACCACCAGGCTGTTTAGAATCCATGTCTTTAACTTTCTTAGTCTACTTTCTCTGTTTCCACCTCTCCTACTGGGGGACTGTTGTCCCTCTAACATAATATCTAAGATCCAGACTATTGGATTTGTGATGCTCTTTGAAATGCCTGGCAACTGGGTACGTATTATCCTGGTTAGTTGTCGCACGCATGTGTTGGAGCACTCTTTTATGTACTTGTAACTTGGTGCTCCCTATGTATTGCAGACCACATGGGCATACTAATACGTAGACTGCATACTCAGTCTTGCACGTCAATAATTTGGTTATCTTATGCTTTTTAGTGCTGAACGGGGTTTGATACGTGTTCTTGTTTATACCCTGTTGTGTTGACATGCCTTTCAAACCTTGCATTTGTAAAAGCCTTTATGTGTTTGCAGCCAATTGGTTCCTTCAATGACCTCAGGACTGGTTTTCACCAAGTTGTCTCTCATGGACTGTCCTCTACTCTAGGTGATTGATACTCTCTGAGGTAGTGATGACCCAATAACTGGGTCATTGAGTATCAGGGGCCAATTGCGTTTAATAATTGACTGTATATTTTTCTGTTGTCTGCTGTATCCCATTATGATCCTGAATTCACTGGTAGTTTGGATTTCTGCTCCTGATCTATCATTAGGGCCCTCGATATAACTGGATTGTTTATCCCTGAGTAGATCTTCCCTTTGAACAATCATTGATTTTAAGATTGCCCTGTTGATAATCTTGTGAGAATAACCTCGCTCAAGAAATCTGTCCCTGCTGGCTGTCTGTGCTTCTTTGAGGTGTGCGTTATCACTGTGGATTCGTTTTAGACTCAGCATCTCCCCATAGGGTATACTGTTCACCAAGTGTTTAGGGTGAGAGCTGCTGGCATGCAATACTGAATTGCCGGCCGTTTCTTTTCGGTAAAGCCTCGTCTCAAGTTTGTTATTTTTAATATATACTTGTGTGTCTAAGAAATTGACCGTGACATTGCTAATGTTGGCAGTGAAATGTAGATTGATATCATTAGCATTCATGACTTCCACAAATTCCTTAGCTTGATCGGAAGTCCCCTCCCAGACCACAAACAAATCATCTATAAAGCGTAGCCACAGCTTGATGTGGCTTTGTACATATTGAATGTGTTTAACTCCGAGGACCAGCTCCTCCCACCAGCCCATGTGAAGACATGCGTAACTTGGAGAGAAGCTGTCCCCCATAGCAACACCTCTTGTTTGTTGATATAAAACATTATTGAACATAAACACATTGTTGTTGAAGCAGAATGTAACCATTTCTATCAACATCTTATTGTGCTTCGTTGGATGGCCTGGTCTTTTGTTGAGATAATATTCGAAAGCTCTCACACCATCGATATGCTTGTGTACAAGGAAGTTACATCAAGTGCCATAAGGAGATACCCGCTTTTCCATTCAAAATTCATCAGTTTTCTTAAAAAATCACTTGTATCTCATATGAATGATGGTAAGGCTTTCACATGTTCTTGCAGAAAGAAATCCACATATTGTGATGTATGCTCTAACAGACTGTCTCTGTCAGAAATGATTGGTCTACCCGGAGGTTTTATTGGGTCTTTATGTACTTTAGGGATAAAGTAAATTGTCGGTATTGTTGGGCTTTCTTTTTTCAGAAATTTGTGTTCTTGTAACGTGATTATCCCCTTCATTTTCCATGCCTGTAATTTTTGATAAAATTCGGTGTATATGATTTTCAAATTGGAAACACTACTTTTGAGATAACATGACCTGTCGTTGAGTTGGGAATATGCTTCTTTGGTGTATTCCTCTTTGGACCATATCACTATATTACCCCCTTTGTCGGAGTTTCGTATCACTATTTTGTTGTTTTCTTGTAGTCTTTTCATAAGTTCATTATATTTTTGGTCTCGCCAGTTGTACGTCATTTTAGTGTTCTGGACTTTGCGGTTTAATTCCTTGATTTGACCCACAACTTGTTCATAAAAGATATCTATCGAGTCTCTGGGGGTGACAGGGTTAAAGGTCGACTTCGGTTTGAAAGGTGTTGGCCATGTGTTGCTATCCTTTAATGATGTTCTTGTTATGGCACCTTCCACATCCAAATTTTCACTTGAACTTCCTTCTTGTGGATTGAATTCATTTTTTTCCCACAGTTCTTGTAAGTCATTAATAAGAAGTAAGTCGGATTGAGACAGATTAGATGGCAAATCCGGTTCCATTGATTCTACATGTAGTTGCTGTCTTGAGCTTTTGTTGGACAGGGTATGGAATTTTTTCAACTTAAGTTTTCTGACACTTTTGTAGATATCCAATCGTGTGTTCACATAATTAAAGTTGTTTTTGGGGCATTACGATAAGCCCAAACTTAGGAGTTGTTCTTCAGCTTTGGTTAAGGAGATATTGGCTAAATTCATAACGGTATTATTTTTGCTGTTGCCTACTTTTTGTTGTTCCATCGGCCCACAGTTTGTTTTCTTTGATTGGTTGTTTTTCCTGTTTGCTTTCCTCCTTTGTTTCCGCTTGAAGTTCCTGCTTGTTGTGCATCTGTTTTTTGCATTCTTGGCAGGAGGGTTTGCCTCCGGTCGTGACATAAAAAATTGAGCTCCTCAGCTAGCGAAGGTTTTGGAGGTTGCTGACCCCTCCTGGGGTTCCTTGAGTCTGGTTCTGACTCGCTATCTACCGCTGAACTGAGGTCAGACTGAGATGTATTGGATGCTGGTTCAGCCCCCACGGTGTACCCGCTTTTTGGTCATCAATGGTTTTGTATTTTGATATTCGTAATGCCTCATATATATATAATATATATATAAACGCTCCTACTTCCAAAAGAAAGTGTCAGCACTCACGGGGTTTCAGGATGGTTTATTTCAAAGAGCAGACGCGTTTCGGCAATTGCCTTTCTCAATGCTCGTCCAAATACAAACAGCTTTTTTGCAGACTCTCTTTTCAAGGTGTTCAATCACCATGTCATTTCCTGTCTAGAGACCCTCCCTCTCTAGACAGGAAATGACATGGTGATTAAACACCTTGAAAAGAGAGTCTGCAAAATACTTGCTCTTTGAAATAAATCATCCTGAAACCCCGTGAGTGCTGACACTTTCTTTTGGAAGTAGGAGCGTTTATAAATATGAGAGTTCCACCCTCTCATGGAGCACCCGCCCAGAAAGAGTTCTACAAGTGCCTGGTGGAGTTAGGAGCTGTTATATATATATATATATATATATTTTTTTTTACTAGTGGTCACCAAGTAGGTAGCTATATTTAGGACCAAAGTTTCCATAGGAAAAGCGTTTTTTTTTGCCAAACAATTTGGCGCCACTTGACAAAGCTTCATGACATTTTCAAAAACCTTCCCCTTTTTGGTTCAGCTGCTGTGCTGAAAGTTTCGTGGTGATCCATCAAGCGGTGACCGAGAAAAAAGTGCGGTCCCATAACGCGTTTTCCCCATGTTATGTCTACAGGGATTTTTTATTTTTTGAACACGACTACAGCCCGAACCGCTGAATGGAAGTACACCAAATTTATCAGAAAGCTAGATGTTGGTTCAGAAAGTGTGCTTTTTGTAATTTGGTGTAAATCTGTTCAGTAGTTTTTGAGATATTTAACTTTAGAAATATAGATATTTGAAGATGTGTTTCCTTGCAGTGTTCTCGAGGATCATACTAAAATTTGATTGGCTGTCAACACGTCAACCAGGAAGTGTTGGCAGCAATCTTGGGACTTGGCTTGAAGCCGAGTCCCACAAAAAAAGTAAAAAATAAAGATAAGGGGCCAGGGTAAGAATACCCTGACTCCCAGATATGGTGGGGGGATCCCACAGGGACCCCGCTGGCTTTTTAAATATTTTTGTTTTTAAATTTTGTGGGTTGATCCGCTAATCTGCGGTAATTTAAAAAAAAAAAAAGATGTGTAGGCTCCTGCATGTCTTTTTCATTCAGTCTCCTAGCCAAAACCCGGGGGCATGTTTTATAATAATTTGGGGGGTGCCCATGCAGGTGTGAGTGGGTCTGTGAGAGGTTCTGTGGATGATGTCATCAGTGATGTCATCAGTGATGTAGCTGACCATGTCATGAGTGTTGAAATATGTGAGGTCATATGTAGTGCATTGCAGAGTCATAAATTAGAGTTAGCTCAGGAAAACATAACTGCTGAATTTCACTGGTTTTGTACGAGTGAAATCTCAGCCTAACTATAATGTCCTTGTAACCTTTGGTTTTTTCAGTGATTTTCTAAGATTTTTCGAATTCCATTTCCTAACTAAACCGTCCCTGTAACCTTTGGTTTTTTAAATGAAAAAAAAAAAATATATATATATATATATATATATATATATATTAGCTCCAAATTCCCATGTATGGGGAAAATAAGCACTCACGGGTGGCGTTTTCAAAGATCTTTATTCTGTGAACAAACGCGTTTCGGCGGTCTGCCTTCTTCGGTGTTACCAACACACCGCGGGCAGCCGTCTTTTAATCACTTACTCCAAAAAGGGTAAACATCAACAATGGACACAATGGATCCAACAGATAGCGTTCAAAATATCGCGCCATCTTTTAACACATAGCATATACCTATGGTTCTTACAAAAGCTAATACCTTGCAAAGTAAAACGTGTACACAACTACACATTCACAGTCCAAAATATCATTAAACATTTATGATATACACAGTGAGATTATTCACGTGGTACTGTTAATGCATTTAGGCGTTTCTAAATTCTATCGCCTCTTCTCAATTCAATAATATTATTAAATGCGCTTCTCGTGCAAAGTTCATTTAAATAGTATACATCATCCTTTGTATAAAATCATCAAGCCGTGGAGCGGCCAAGGTCCACTGCATAGTTGTTACCCTTATTCTATCAATTCATTGACATGTCACAGGTAATTGTCAGCTACAGACTATTAAAATGCCTAAATCATGACAACCATCCATACCATTAGACACCTTAACATAACATTTCTTAGCCGTAAATCGGCTTAGCCCTGCTGTACCTAAATACCTGTATGTTAAAAAAATCCTTCATTACAGCTTCAAGAAAACGAACAAATATTACCCACATATCCAAAATCAAAATTTGACAATTTAAATACCCAAGTGTGATACCAGTTCCTCACTACTATTTAACCCTCCAGGGAATTTTGTCTGTAAGTCAATTATATACCGTGACTCTAATCTATATATATACTATCTACTGGCGGTCGCCAGTAGATAGTTATAGTTAGGACCTATTTTCCATAGGAAATTCACAACATTCTATTTGAAATAACTTTGGCGCCGGTTGACGAATCTTCGCGAAATTTTCAAAACTCGTGGGGCACTCCGGTCCGCTCCGATCCTGAAAGTTTCGGGGTGATTCGGCAAGCGGGGGCCAAGAAAAAAGGGGGGTTCCAAAACGTGTTTTCCCCATGCAATTTTCCATAGGAAACTTTAGACACGGCTACAGCCCGAACTGCTGAACGGAATTACACCAAATTTGGCAAAGAGGTAGTTCTTGGTTCAGAAAGAACCCTTTTGTTAAATGGTGTAAATCCGTTCAGTAGTTGCTGAGACAATCTAAAGTAAAAACACATATATATCTATGGCCGTGGAGGATCCGCACACCCTCCCGATCACGAGCTGTATGCTAATTGGCTGTTGACACTCCAAACCAGGAAGTGTTGGCAACCGAGGCACAAGAAATCAGTAAAAAAAGTGCGCAAAATGCTTAGGATGCGCGGATCCCGCCGTTGTTATTTGGCCCCCGGGTGGGCCAAGTCCCGGGGACATGCGGGGGTTTATGAAAAAATGGTGTGGGGAGGCCCCCCCAAGCCCCGGGGACTGCCACCCCCCGGGGCTTTGAATTTTAAATCGTGCGGGAGGGCACTCGGCCCTCCCACAGCCCCAGGGACCGCCACCCCCGGGGCTTCTTTTAAAAAAATTAAATTACCTGTGTGGGGGGGCTTGAGCCCCCCACACGCCCCGGGGACTGCCACCTGCCCGGGGCACTAAGAATTTTAAAGTGGGGGTCCGGAACGGACCCCCGAGCCCCGGGGACCACCACCTCCCCTGGGCTTTGCACATGTTGGGAGGGGGGTCGCGTGGCCCCCCTCCTGGAGCCTGTGATGGCCCTGGGGACCACCACCCCCCAGGGCCGGCCCCTGCAGTGTGGGGGGGCCTGAGGTTACATGTGTGCAAACACGCCCTCTGGCCATTTTAAGTTGGGGGATAAAGTCCCCTTGAATCCTAAGGGTCCCTGGGGTCCAACTAGCCCCCAGGGTCCCTCAGGATTCAAGGGGAATTAATTCCCCAACTTAAATCGCGCCACAGGGCGCGTTTGCACAGTGGTGAAGGGAGGGGGCGGGGCCTCAGGTGACATGTGTGCAAACACGCCCTGTGGCGCGTTTTAAGTTGGGGAATTAATTCCCCTTGAATCCTAAGGGACCCTGGGGGCCAACTAGCCCACCAGGTACTTCCATTAAGCGCCACAGGACTGCGTTGCAGAGAGGTGGTCCAGGCCATGCCCCTTTTTACACCTCTGTGCAACGCAGCTCTGTGGCGCTTACTTGAGGTACCTGGTGGGCTAGTTGGACCCCAGGGACCCTTAGGATTCAAGGGACTTTATCCCCCAACTTAAAGCGGCCAGAGGGCGTGTTTGCACACATGTAACCTCAGGCCCCCCTCCCTACACCAGTGTGCAAACGCGCCCCATGGCGCGTTTTAAGAGGTAGTTTTAATCCCCCTGCCCTATTATGTACTAGGGAGTTACAGAGGAGGTCATGCTAATCACAGGGGTACTCCAACGCATAGTGTTCCCTAGTGTATGTATGTGTTTTAACTGTATTCTAAGTGTCTTTTACCATAGCACTGTCTCTAGGCCTGGTTAGTCAGAGTCAGTTACCACCAGTACACGTCTGGAAAAGGTGTGGGCACAGGATGATTTTGCAACAAGGCCTCTTTCTGCTCCTCTGTTGGTTCTTTCTGCACATGTCTTGCTTCTTCCTGGATCTTTCTTCGTCTTTGTGGACTTCTGTTTCTTTCGACATTTCTTTTGCTTCTTTCTGTGCGTTTTTTCTTCTTTCTTCACATGTCCTACTTCTGTAGGCATAGTTACAAACTAGCATTTGAAAAACCTTTGAAATTCACTTAAAAAACCATAGGTTTCAGGCACGTTATAGTTAGAAATTAGCATTTAAAAAACCTTTGAAATTCACTGAAAAAACCATAGGTTTCAGGCACGTTATAGTTAGAAATTAGCATTTAAAAAACCTTTGAAATTCACTGAAAAAACCATAGGTTTCAGGCACGTTATAGTTAGAAATTAGCATTTAAAAAATCTTAGAAATTCACTGAAAAAACAATAAGTTTTAGTTGGACATTTCACTCGTACAAAACCATAGAAATTCCCCCATTATAGTTAGTTCAGCTAACTATAACTCGTGCCCCCGCAATGCACTGCTGATGACGTCACATATTACATCACTCATGACATGGTCAGTGACATCACTGATGACATCACTGATGACATCTCAAATGACATCACTGATGACATCACTGATGACATCATCCATGTGATCATTTGATGCATCTTCTCACACCCTAATATAACTTTTGATACACCCACTCTAAATTACAGACTGCCATTCTCAAAACCATAGACACTCCAACACCAATAACTACATACACACTCACTGATTCTTAGGTCTACACACACATCCACTCACTCACCCGTACAGTCACTCATACTTACGGTCACTCAGTACAGGACTATCATATGCACTCATATACCTATATAGACACTCACACACCGCCACTCATCCATAGAGATACTCACACACCTAGTCAGTCATGCAAAGAATTAATCACACTCCCATTTACTCAGATGTACAGTTATACACACACCAGCTCACTTACTCATACAAATACTAGCACATTCTTAGGCTCTTATACAATCACTGATACAAGTACACACTCATCCATACAGCCACTCTCACAATCACACACTCTCACTTATAGCCATTTATATACTCCAACACACATATGTACTGCCTTTCACATATGTAGTTACTCACACATGTACCACTGAGATATACATTCACTCACTAATACACCCATACACACACTCACCCACCCATACAGTCCATCACAGATGCACTCTTGAAACCATGCACCCAGTGAATCACCCACTCACACATCTATGCACAGAGTCACACACACCCCACCCACACAAACACTCAGGCACCCATACAGATACTCAGACAACCAATCAATAACCCATGTAGACACTCATGTAGCTATTCAGAAACCCATGCAGCCGCTTACACACCAACAGACAGACGGATACAGACATTCACACAGTTTAGTCACTAACCCATGCATTCAGTAAGATACGTTTAATCACTCACTTATAGAGTCAGTCACGCACCTACTAAATCATCCATTCAGACAATTATACACCGACTCATTCTTCAATACGCCTTTCCCTATATAGATTAAACATATTTAAACTTTACAGAAACACACAGTCACTGGATGATGACATCAGTGATGTCATCAGTGATATCATTTGAGATGTTATCAGTGATGTCACTGACCATGTCATGAGTGATGTAATATGTGAGGTCATCAGCAGTGCATTGCGGGGGCGTGAATTATAGTTAGCTGAACTAACTATAACGGGGGAATTTCTATGGTTTTGTACGAGTGAAATGTCCAACTAACTATAACTTTCCCTAAAACCTATGGTTTTTTCAGTGAATTTCTAAGGTTTTTTAAATGCTAATTTCTAACTATAACGTGCCTGAAACCTATGGTTTTTTCAGTAAATTTCAAAGGTTTTTTAAATGCTAATTTCTAACTATAACGTGCCTGAAACCTATGGTTTTTTAAGTGAATATATATATATATGTGTATATATATATATATATATATATATATATATATATATATATATATATATATATATATGTAGATATGTATGTATATATGTATATATTATCTACTGCCAGTTTTCAGTAGGTAGTTATAGTCAGGACCAAAATTTCCAAATGAAAAGCGTTTTTTGTTTTGCCAATAATCTTTGTGCCACTTGACAAATCTTCACAAAATTTACAAAAAACTCCCCCTTTTTGGTTCAGCTGCTATGTTGAAAGTTTTGGGGTGATCAATCAATCAATCAATCAATCAATCATATCATTTGTAAAGCGCACTACTCACCCGTGAGGGTCTCAAGGCGCTGGGGTGGAGAATGCTGCTACTGCTCAAAAAGCCAGGTCTTGAGGAGTTTTCTGAAGGTCAGCAGGCCCTGGGTCTGCCGTAGGTGGTTGGGGAGGGTGTTCCAGGTCTTGGCGGCGAGGTGGGAGAACGATCTGCCACCGGAGGTCGCTCTTTGGAAGCGGGGGACAGTGGCGAGGGCGAGGTCGGCGGAGCGGAGCTGGCGGGTGGGGGTGTAGAAGCTGAGTCGTCTGTTGAGGTACGTTGGTCCGGTGTTGTGGAGTGCCTTGTGTGCATGGGTGAGGAGTTTGAAGGTTATCCTCTTGTTGATCCGTCAAGCAGGGGTCGAGAAAAAAGGGGGTTCCCAAAAAGCGTTTTTTCCCATGTTAAGTCTTTGGGCTTTTTTTATTTTTTTAACAGGACTACAGCCCAAACCGCTGACCAAAATTTCACCAAATTTAGCAGAAAGCTAGATGTTGGTCCAGAGAGTGTGCTTTTGGTGTAAATCCGTTCAGTAGTTTCAGAGATATTCAAGTTTAAAAAATATAGATATCTGGTAGCCCAAAGACCTACTGAAATGCTACTGAAATTTGATTGGCTGCCAACACTTCAACCAGGAAGTGTTGGCAGCCATCTTGGGACCAATATACATAACAGCACCCCATTGAAATGCATTGTATCGAATGGCAGGTTTTCAGGGTCCCAAAAAATAGACCGCATAAACGGTGATGGCAGATATTAGTTACAAAATATATCATTTGTTGATGGTACTATACTAATTTTAAGAATAGTAGTGTGTTCTAAGGTTATTTTACGTTTTGAAAAAGCCTTCTGCTGGGATTTCATGAATCATGTTTGAGAGAAAACTAGTCCTGGGTGGTGAACTCTGCTGTGTTCGTGGAGTTTGCGGAGTTTTCTGCACTCCTCGCTCCGCGGAGCTCGGGGAGAGCTGAAAACTCCAATTCGCGTAGTGCAGCAGAGTTTTTTCCCTTTTCATGCTCGCGAGCAGTAAGTTCACGAGCACGAGTTGCTGCTTGGGTAGAATTTCTACCCGAGCAGCAGAAATACATGCGCGAATGGCAGTTCGCACTGCACTCCGCTAGTTCCACTGAGTTTTTTTGTAATTTCTCGGAGTTCCGCATAGCAAAACTCTGCGAACGATGCCCAGGCCTCGAGAAATCTGTTTTTTCATGGCTTTCCCATAGAGGATATGGAAGGTGCTCACAAAGCTAAAATGCAGAGCATATTTTCTGTAAATTCACGCTATCTTACTCAGCCGTATGAAAATGAAGTCTGACATTCTCAGTAAATCTTGTACTGCCAACAGAGGGAGTCTGTCAGTTGATTCCCTTGTGTTCTACTGCAGCCTCCCAGAGTGTTCTAAAGAACAACTAGAGCACTAACAGTGTTGCGTATGACAAAACTATAGCACACTTGAAGCCATGTTGATTTAATCAAACTGGTAGAACTTAAAACATTTATTTTAGTAAGGAACAAAATGAGGGGGTTCATTTTGTCATAGAGATTATGATTAGTGCTGTAGATAGAAAAAGTAGGACACATTTTAAGAGAGTTCTCAAATATATTCCTCTTCTATTTTATTAAAAAATTCTGACATGCAGACTGAAACATGCACTTTCAACACCAGCAGCAGATTGCCACTTAACTCCCTGGTGATCAGCAGCTTTACTAATGTGTTCTAATGAGCAACTAGAGTGCTAACATTCTGAATTTATGCTAAAAGTGTGGCACATCTGAACGCCGTCTGGATAGAATGGAAGTAGAAAACTGAAATGCATTTTCTACTGAGGATACTACAGTAAATGAGGAAATTAGGGAGCTACATAACAGATAAGTCTCCCAAGTGGCCACCAGAGAAAAAAGAGCCCAAATATAGCACAAATATCACCCAAATGTAGTCCAAGTATTGCCCAATGTCAGAAGTGTGCAAAACACGTATTTTTGTTTTGTTTTTTTGCAGTATTATATAACGCAGACTTGACACGAAAGTATTGGAGTACATTACATGAGTATCATTACTCAAAGACACACTAATCTTGTTTTTAGGCATGAAGAGATTGAGTGATTTGTCCAGAATCAAAACTCAAACTTGGTTCCCCAGTTGCAAAGTCTGCAGCTCTGGCCGTAATGCCACATCCTCTCCCTTGAGTGTAACAAATAATCAAGTGATCAACTATTTAAAAAAAAAAACATAAAGATAGCAAATTATTTAAAAGTGCTTTGTAGCTGTTTGAGAACTCAGAAAACATGTCCTCATTTTAGTTGTTTAGAGCACTAACTATAATTTCTCTGGGAATAAGACCCTCTCATGGAGGAGGGTGCAAAGGCAATAAGTTGACAGCACTTGGCAGGCGGGAGGGGCAGTGGCAGCACAATGGACCATGGAGGGCAGAGGAAAGGGGGGCAAGAGTAGCAAACCAACCATGCAGTACAGGCAAAAGAGGCTGTGGCAACATGAAAGACCATTGAGGGCAGAAGGAAGAGGAAATGGCAGTACAACCACACATGCCAACAGACAAACAGGCGGCAGACTCCCAATGTTTTTAAGCCCAAAAGGTCTTTATTTTATGTGTCTCCTGCCTAAAAGCGCCTCTTTTTCAATGTGAGTCAATGGGAAAAATCAATTCCCCAGGTTTTCTTCTTCAAAATCTCCTTCTTACCAAGTTCAAAACGTTGGCAAATAAGGTACATTGGATCACGGAGGCCAGGAGGAATGGGGTAGGGACTTGGACTCGGATAAATGGGGACAGGAGGAAGATGTGCAGGGGCACCAAACTGACCTTACAGAGCAGGCATCAGGGGTTGTAGCAGCACAATCCACCACACAGGGCACCATAGAAAGCAATAGGGAAGGGACAGGGCCATGCACATTGACAACAGAGAACAGAGCGGAACGAGGCAAGGGCATCAAGCTGACTATACTGGATGGACAGGAGGGACAGGTGCAGTATAACGGACCATGAAGGGCAGGAGGGAGGGGGCATTGGCAGAACAGAGGACCAGACAGCACAGGAAGGGAGGGGATAGGGGTCTGCACATGGAAAACGGAGGCCGGGGGCAAAGAGGCAGGGCAGGAGCAGCAAGCTGACCATGGAGGGCAGGAAGAATGGGCACTGAAAGCACAACACACCATGGATCACAACAGTGGGACTATAATGGCATACACACAGACATTGGAGGAAAGGTGGGAGGGGGTCAGGGGCAGCAAACTGACTACACAGGGCAGGTGTGAGGGGATGGCAGCACAGAAGACCATGCATGGCAAGCAGGAGGGTTAGTGGCAGCACAACAGCCATGGTGGGCAAGAGGGAGGGGACAGGGGCATGCACAAAGGACAATAGAGGACATAAGGGAGGGGTAGGGACTGGACACACACAAAAGAGGGAAGTGGAAGGGATTTCACAACAGACCACGCAGGGCTGGCAGGAGGAGCAGTAGCAGCAACACCGAGCATGGAGGGCAGAAGAGAGTGGCAGCAAAATGGAACATGGAGGACAGGAGAGAGGGGATGGGGCATGGAATGTGGACAGGCACGGCAGAAATGGGAGGGACAGGCGGCAGCCATCTGACCATGCTAGGCAGGTGGAAGGGGCAGTGGAAGATCAGCAGAACTTTCAGAGTAGATAGGAGGGTGGCAGCTCCATGGAATATGGTGTGCAGAAAAGAGGGAGAAGGGGCATGCACACAGACATCGGAGGGTAAGGGGAAGGAGTGTAGGGGCAGCAACCTAAGCACAGAGGCTAAGCTGGAGGGCAATGATGAGGCATAGAATTGGGCAACGGAGGACAGAAAATTCACTGAAACAACCAAAGGTTACAGGGACGTTATAGTTAGGAAGTGAAATTAAAAAAACCTTAGAAATTCACTGAATAAACCAATGGCTATAGGGACTTTATAGATAGGCTTAGGTTCCACTCATACAAAACCAGTGAAATTCAACAGTTATAGTTAGCTGAGCTAACTATAACTTGCGCTCCCATAATGCACTGCTTATGACCTCATATTACATCCCTCATGACATGGTCAGTGACATCACTCATGACATCACTGATGACATCATCCACAAAATCACACCCATGGAACATTTCATACACCCACTCCCACACAACCATTCACAAACCCATGCTAGTACTTACTCACTGATTCATAGATCTACACATATACACATCCACTCAATCACCATTATAGCCACTCTTACACCCACCCACTCACTAATACAGCAACTAACATATCCAATCATACATTCATACAGCCACTCACACACTGAGTCAGTCACCCATAGAGCTACTCACACATCTACTCACTCACCCATACAGTCAATCATACAGCCACTTACTCACCCATACAGTTACACACACACCCGCTTACTTACTCAAACAGATAATAACATGTACTCACTCACCTATACAGTCACTAACAAAAGCACACACTCACCCATATAGCCACTCTCACATTCACTCACTCACCCATACAGTCACTCCTATACCCTATCACTTACCTATACTGCCTTTCACATATCCAGGTTACTCACCCATATACCATGTACACATTCACTCACCTACACAGCCATACACACACTCACTCACCCATGCAGCTCCTGACACACACACACTCACTAACCCATACAGCCACTGACTTACCCACTCACTCATCCATTCAGGTCATCACACACACCTCAACCACCCACACAGATACAAAACAACAACCAATCCATCAACCGTACAGCCACTCATGCCCACTCACACACCTATACAGCTACTTTGACATCATCTGACAGGCTGATACTAACATTCACACAACCAATCACTCACCCATACATTCCCTGAGACACTTGATCACTCACTTATACAGTCAGTCACACACCCACTGAATCATCTATACAGGCACTCATACACCCACTGATTCACCAATGTACCTTGGTACATACATTTAACACTCATAAACTTTTTTAAAAACACTCACAGTCACTAGATGATTTCATCAGTGATGTCATTTGAGATGTCATGAGTGAAGTCACTGACCATGTCATGAGTGACGTAATATGTGAGGTCATCAGTAGTGCATTGGGGACGGGAGTTATAGTTAGCTCAGCTAACTATAACTGCTGTACTTCACTGGTTTTGTACAAGTGGAACCTGAGCCTAACTTTAACGTCTCAATATATATATATATATGTATATATATATATATATATATATATATATACATATATATATATATATATATATACACACTTATTATGAGGTTATTGCCAGTCTTGCGCTCCATGGACTACCAGACTCATGGGCGGTCTTCCGGCCACCCTATTAAGACCAGGGCAATCGGGCCGCCCTGGGACCACAGCAACCGCCAGGGATCAGAGATCTCTGTCTGTGGCGCGGTGGTCTTGAGGCCGCAATATGCTTAGTGGGGCCCTGCTGCCCTACCTAAGCAAATAGTGAGTTTCCTCACCGCAACACTTTTCAAGGTGGTGCGACTGCCATGAAAAGTGTGGCAGTGAGGAAACAAATATAGGGCCCCCTTGTTCCTCTGTGCCTCTGTGCCATGGGGTGCATGCAGGGAGGCACATATTGTGCCCCCTGTGTGCATACACCCTGGTAGCTGCACGGTATGAACTGTAGCAGTCCGTGCTGTGCAGGTACTGATTTTGGGGTTCCCATTGCAATGCCTAATTCATAGGCACCACTGTGGGAATGCCAAAGAACCGCCCACCAGACAGGAGAAAACTCCTGATCTGGCTGGCAGTTCAACCACGGGTTTGGCTGTGCGGGAGCGGGCGGTCCCGCTCCCGCACCACAAAACTCATCATGAGGCCCTATATTATTAAATAAAAATAAATAATTAGTATATAATAATATAAATGAAAATTATTATTTTAATAATAGTTTTACATTTCATATGTGTACACAGGCATACACACATACATATATATGTGCGTGTTTCTTTAAATAAATATATATTTATATATATTTTCATATTATTTAAATATATTTAATTTTCATTTAATTACTGTTACATGTTCACATATTTAATGTTTACTATGTTTAACTATATATATGTTGAAAAAACAATATTTTTATATATATTTTTCGATATGTTTGGCTTGCTTATCAAAGCAGGTGTGTGACATTACTTTCCATCATATTCAGATGCCGTCAGTTCATATCTAGAAGGAATGAAGGGTGCATTGTTACAAGGGAGCCACTCTCATGTAACAAGAATTTCAGAAGAAATACAAATGACATAAGTGGGCCTGAAGGATAGAGTGGCGAAAATGAAGTATTAGTGGAAATTACCAATAAAAGAATGTGTCACACAAACTACAAGGCACAGATAAAAAAGGTAGACATTAATCGAAAAACTGAAGACAGAGACATGATACACTGCTTTCATCTTGCTCTATACTTACTAGCTCGGGAACAGCTTGATCTATGTATCAACCAAATTGTTTACAAATATTAGTAAACTGCATGATAATAATAATGCCTGTGACAGACATTGCATTCTTAATAACTTAGAAATCTCTTCAATATCTATTGAGTTCAGTGGCTGAATGATTATGAGAGCATTACCATCCAGACTGCGCACCCTTTTCAAGCTATATTATTTCAGCAGTCAAAAACTGCAAAGTTACCTCCAGATACATTAAGAGGCGTGAAAGGGAAACCAGTATATCTTCAAGTAGACTTGAAGAAAAACAATAAAACCCTTGATGTACACCAGGAAACAGAGGAACCACCAGTAGTTTTAGTGAATGGTGTCCCAATAAAAGATAAAAAAAATTGGCAAGAACTTGTTAGCATTGAATAGGTGAAGAAATCTTCTATAATTGAAAGCAGAAAGCAAGTATTATAAAGATGTAGATAAAGATAGATAAACATTCTTTTCACTTTGCAGACTTAAAGTCTAAAGAGAGTGGATGGTTTGAGGGAGTAGATTATGCTAAAGCAGAAGACATCCATGAGCACTACATCATTCTCCCACTACGACATAAATATGGTATGGGCAATGCTTGATAGTTGTATTATCTAACTAGTGTGTGGGAAAAGAGTTTAGAAGCCCATTGCTTTCCATTTATTTTTCATACGGGAGATGAAGGTTATTATGATGATCATCAACTGCAGATCCCTCCTTCTGATTGTAGGTCAACTAGACTATATTTTGAAGATTGATCATTTAGACAGATTGGTGACCATCTTTTTCATCTTCTGTTTGAAAGTGATCTAGTTGTTATATGCTCTGCTGTATCACACAGTATCAAAATAGGAGCATCATTCCTTAATATGATGCCAAAGGATTTCTCCGAGAACGTTTTTGGTAAAGATGAAATTCTCAAGTGGCATGTCAACCTGATATAAATGAGTACTGCTTCCGTCATGCATGCTGAGTTAAAGGGTGTGTTGTATAATTTATGTTTGCCTACCTGATCATAATTGTGCAGAGGATTCTTGGGATGATGTCCATAACTTTTTCTCAAGCAAGTTAACTCAAATATTGCTGGTATCAAGTCTAAGACACCAGAAGAATTGTGTTCCATAGGTCTGGAAAATATTTGTAGATACTACAATCATAGGTTTCGAGACATATTTCACTTCATCTGCAACAAAATATCCTCAACTTGGTGAGGTTGTTGACTACTTTTGGAGGAAGGAGTATCAATAAGAAGCACCCTCTATATTCAAATTTTCCTCTGGGTAGAAAATGTCACCAAAATTCAGAGAGGACAGTGACAAACCAGTTTTGTGATTTAAGGAGCAGCAAATTACTTGGGAGATTCTAAATTAACCTCAAAATAAGACTCTTTGGACAGCAAGTACAGTTTTCGCAGATACAGAGTGAAAAGAAAATACTACACAATGTTGCTTTGATTTCCCTAGGCTTGTGATTTCTAAAGGAAGAGTAAACAGTTTCATGATGATTCAATACTATAAAATCATGATCCGATATGAAAATTCTAACTTTCCACTGAAAAAATGAACAGAGCAAAGAACTTGTCTAGAGAGCTCTTTAAGACGGTTCAGGAATTATCTCATCCACCCCGCAGTAGCTCCTTGACCCATAGACAAAACAATTTGGCAGAGTTTTTTTTAAAAAACAAGGTGGAGACAGTATACTGGGATTTTGATGCCACCACAGACTCCAACACCTATGATGATGGAAATTAGCTGGAAATTAGCCTGTAGAGCGGAACTATCAAATGCTCCTCAATTTTTCCTCGCCCATGACAGAGAGAGTCAGATCTAATCAAACAGAAATAATCAGGTGCCCCATCGGACCCCTGCCCATCCAGAATCCTCCAGGAAGTAACAAGCATGGTGACTCCCCACTTACCTCATTACTAAACTCCATTATCGACACTGACATGTTCTCACTAGATTGAAAAAGGTCTCCATATTGCCACTGTTGCGAAAACCATCTTCGGATCCATTGAAGAGAAGACATACCTCCCCATATCATGCCTCCCCGTGAAAATCTTGGAGAAACATCTATAAATATCTCAACCAGAATTAGATTCTGGATGGAGCCCAATTTGCGTTCAGAAAGGCTCACAGCACCGAGCTGATACTGGTTGTAGCCACAGAAGAAATTTGGATTATATACAACAGAGGTAAAGCTGGGGTGATCCTATTGAACCTCTCCACAGCCTTTGATACGGTGAGCAACTCTGTCCTGAATCAAAGATTATCTGCGATAGGAATTAGGGGCCTAGCATATGATCTCATATGCTCCTTCCTCTTGGCAAGAGAGCAGTCAGTCTCCTTAAGAGACTTCATCTCCAGTCATTTCTCTTTGTCTTGTGGCGCCCCTCAAGGGTCATCACTTAGCCTGAATGCATTTAACATTTACATGGCACTTCTAGCTAAATTTATAATTCTCAACCATCTTCTATGCAGATGACACACAAATAGTGATGTCCATCTCTAGCAACATCGAGGAGGTGGCGTATTGGTTCAGCAACTGTAAGCAGGCAGTGGTTAGCTGGATGAGTAGCCACTGCCTAAATCTGAACTCTGAGAAAACTGAGGTTCTCCTCTTCAGTAGGTACCCTCCTTTTGGAGTCACCCCATTTCCCTAAGGCAGAAACCTTGGAGGGGAAACAACCATTACATCGCATGCGTTTCAATGCATGCGATTACAACGTGGTCGTTACAACGACCGCGTTGTTACATCGCAGTACATTACAATGCAAGTCGTTAAATCGACTTGCTGTAGGGGGCGCGCTAACCTAAGGAATAGTATAATTTACTATTCCAACACCTTCCCTACTGTTGGGCACACTGGAGTTGGAATAGTAAATTATACTATTCCTAAGTCCAGCGGGCCCCCTACAGCAAGTCGATGTAACGACTTGCGTTGTAATGTACTGCGATGTAACAATGCGGTTGTTGTAACAACTGCGTTGTAATCGCATGCGTTGTAAACGCATGCGATGTAAGGGACTATATTCCCTTGGAGTTATGTTCGACTCCAAGCACACTTTCACAGAGCAGACCAACAAACTGATTTCAGCTTGCTTTTACCAGTTGAAAACCCTGAGAAAAATTCTACCTTTCATCCTGCCAGATTTGCAGAAAACTTTCATCATTGCCTTGGTCTTATCATGACTAGATAACTATATTGTCCTATATCTGGGCATGCAGCTAGGCTCCCTCAAAACACTACAGAGAGTGACACGGCTCATTAAAAACACCAGGACATTTGACTTTGTCTCTAAAGCCCTAGAGGAGCTAAATTGGCTCCCAATTAAAAAGAGAGTGACTTTCAAAGCGATGTGCACAGCGCACATAGCGCTCCATCTCACTGGTTCAGCTTATTTAAAAATCTAATTTTCTTGGTATTCCCCTGGAAGATGCCTTAAGCCTGCATCATCCAAAACAATCAGGATGACCAAAATTTACATTGCTTCATGGGGGGCAGAAACTTTGTCCATTCCACCTGCAAGCTTTGGCATTAGCTTCCCTGGCACCTGAGGAGCCGGCTGAGTCTAATGACTTTCTAGAAGCGCCTTAAAAGTTGGCTTTTACCTCTTCCCTTGTTGTCATAGATATCCTCTTCACTTGCAGCATTTTTTAATTTCAGTACCGAGATACCCTCTGGCATTTGTTCGTGCTCTACAAATAATAAATATCAGATATCAAATGTCTGCAGTCAGACATACTGGAACTGGCAAATAACCAAAAATACATACAATATTAGGAGACGTGGATATTCCATACTTATTAACGAGTACAAACTTCTCATTTTGTCTAAGTGGAATGGAAATATGGGCATTAAATGTGTTGCAGAGAATTCAATCAATCAATCAATCAATCAATCAATCATATGATTTGTAAAGCGCACTACTCACCCATGAGGGTCTCAAGGCGCTGGGGTGGGAAATGCTGCTACTGCTCGAAAAGCCAGGTCTTGAGGAGTTTTCTGAAGGTCAGCAGGTCTTGGGTCTGCCGTAGGTGGATGGGGAGGGTGTTCCAGGTCTTGGCGGCGAGGTGGGAGAACGATCTGCCACCGGAGGTCGCTCTTCGGAAGCGGGGGACAGTGGCGAGGGCGAGGTCGGTGGATCGGAGCTGGCGGGTGGGGGTGTAGAAGCTGAGTCGTCTGTTGAGGTACGTTGGTCCGGTGTTGTGGAGTACCTTGTGTGCGTGGGTGAGGAGTTTGAAAGTTATCCTCTTGTTGACCGGGAGCCAGTGCACGTCTCTCAGGTGGGGTGTGATGTGGCTGCGGCGAGGGATGTCGAGGATCAGGCGTGCAGAGGCGTTCTGGATGCGTTGGAGCCGTCTCAGGAGTTTGGCCAAGGCTCCTGCGTAGAGGGCGTTTCCGTAGTCCAACCTGCTGCTGACGAGGGCCTGGGTGACCGTTCTTCTCGTTTCAGTGGGGATCCACTTGTAGATCCTGCGGAGCATGCAGAGGGTGTTGAAGCAGGCGGAGGAGACGGCGTTGACCTGTTTAGTCATGGAGAGGGTGGAGTCGAGGATGACCCCTAGGTTGCGTGTGTGGTCGGTGGGTGTTGGGGCGGTTCCCAGTGTGGTCGGCCACCAGGAGTCGTCCCAGGCCGAAGGGGTGGATCCGAGGACGAGGACCTCCGTCTTGTCCGAGTTCAGCTTCAGTCGGCTGTTCCTCATCCATTCAGCGACGGCCTTCATTCCTTCGTGGAGGTTGGTTTTGGCGGTGTGGGGGTCCTTGGTGAGGGAGAGGATCAGCTGGGTGTCATCGGCGTAGGAGATGATGTTGAGGTCATGCCAACGGGCGACGTGGGCGAGCGGTGCCATGTAGATGTTAAACAGAGTTGGGCTGAGGGAAGAGCCCTGGGGTACGCTGCAGATGATCTCGGTGGCTTCGGAGCGGAAGGGGGGAAGGCGGACGCTCTGTGTTCTGCCGGAGAGGAAGGAGGTGGTCCAGTCCAGGGCCTTCTCTTGGATCCCGGCGTTGTGGAGGCGTGTTCGTAGTGTGTGGTGGCAGACCGTGTCGAAGGCAGCTGACAGGTCCAGGAGGATGAGGGCCGCCGTTTCTCCGTTGTCCAGCAGGGACTTGATGTCATCGGTGGCGGCGATGAGGGCAGTCTCAGTGCTGTGGTTGCTGCAGAACCCGGATTGGGAAGGGTACAGGATGTTGTTCTCCTCGAGGTAGCGGGTCAGTTGTTTGTTGACGGTCTTCTTGATGACCTTTGCCGGGAACGGGAGCAGGGAGATGGGCCGGAAGTTCTTGAGGTCCTTGGGGTCCGCCTTGGGTTTCTTGAGTAAGGCGTTGATCTCGGCGTGCTTCCAGCTCTCCGGGAAGGTTGCTGTCTCGAAGGAGGTGTTGATGACTTTCCGGAGATGGGGTGCGATGGCTGTGCTGGCTTTGTTGAAGATGTGGTGTGGGCATGGGTCTGACGGAGATCCGGAGTGGATGGTGTTCATGATCTTGATGGTGTCGTCGTCGTTGATGTTGGTCCAGGAGAGCAGGGGGTTGGTGCGGATGGTGGTCATGGGGGCGGAGGTCTCAGTGGTTGTCGGGGCGGTCGTGGCGTTGAAGCTGTCGTGGATGTCTGCGATCTTACGGTGGAAGAAGGTGGCCAGCGAGTCGCACAGGTCTTGCGAGGGTGGGACGTTGTTGGTGTTGGAGCTGGGGTTGGAGAGTTCCTTCACGATGTTGAAGAGCTCTTTGCTGTTGTGCGCGTTGTTGTCTAGGCGGTCTTTGAAGGAGGCCCTTTTGGTGGATCTGATGAGGTGATGGTGTCTGCGGGTGGCGTTCTTGTGGGCTGCGTGGCTGTCTTGTGTTCGTTCACGGAGCCAGATCTTCTCCAGCTTTCGGCAGGTTTGCTTGGAGGCCCGGAGGTCTTCAGTGAACCAGCTGGCTTTCTTGTTGGTGTGACTGTTGGAGGGTTTCTTGATCGGGGCGAGGGTGTTGGCGCAGTCGTTGATCCACTGTCTGAGGTTGCGGGCGGCGGTGTTGGGGTCGGTGGGGTCGGCGGGTGGGCTCTGGGCGAGGGTGGTGGTTAGTTGGTCTTCGGTGACTTTGCTCCAGCAGCGGCGGGGCATCTGTTGGGTGCGGTGGTGCGTGGTGGGTTTCTTGAAGGTGAAGTGGATGCAGCGATGGTCGGTCCAGTGGAGTTCGGTGGTGTGGTTGAAAGAGATGTGGGGGCTTGCGGAGAAGATGGGGTCAAGCGTGTGACTGGCGGAGTGGGTGGGTGTTGTGACGAGTTGTCTGAGTCCGAGGTTGGCTAGGTTGTCGATCAGGGTGGTGGAGTTGGTGTCGTTGTTGTTCTCGAGGTGGAAGTTCAGGTCCCCGAGGAGGATGTAGTCCATGGAGGCGAGGGCGTGTGTGCTGACGAAGTCGGCGATGGAGTCGCTGAACTGTGGTCGGGGTCCGGGGGGTCTGTAGACGAGGGTTCCTCTGAGGGTGGTGTTGGGATCGGTGTGGATCTGGAAGTGCAGGTGTTCGGCAGTGCTGAGGGTGTCGTCGGTGTTGGTCGAGACTCTGAGAGTGTTCCTGTGGACGATGGCGATTCCTCCTCCTGCTCCGTTGGTGCGGTCCCTGCGGGTGATCTTGTAGCCTTCCGGGACGGCTATGGGTATGTCGGGTGCCGAGGCGGGGTTCAGCCAGGTCTCCGTCAGGAAGGCGACGTCTGGGGAGGTTGAGTCGAGTAGGTCTCAGAGTTCAACGGCGTGTTTGCGGGCGGAGCGGGTGTTGAGAAGGATGCATCTGAGGTGGTTGGGTTCTTTCCTGGTCGGCGGCATGGTGGGGCGGATGCTTGTGAAGCTGCAGTTCCGGCAGGTAAAAGCTCCGTGGGTGCGCTTCGGGGCGGCCAGGAAGCAGGTGTGTGATCGTCCGGTGTTGAGTGCATGGAAGGATCTGGCATCGTAGCGGTGTCGGGCGTCGAGGCGTTCGCGGGGTCCAGGGGTCCAGGGGTCCTGGCGCTGGGCGCGGTCCAGGCGCGGACGGGCGCAGACGGGCTTGCTTATGAGGGGATGTGGGAGGGAGGAGCAGCTGGGAGGCGGGAGCGGGGCGGCGAATGGGAATGCAGGGGGGCGGGGCCGCAGGGACGCAGCGGCAGGAAAAATGGGCGGGGGCCGCGGGAGAACTGGGCACAGGAAGGAAAAACAAGTTTAGGCAAGAGAACAAGTACAGGCACAGGGGAATAAAAACAAGTCTGGGCAAGAAAGCAAGTTAGGCACAGGAGGATAAAAACAAGTCTGGGCAAGAAAGCAAGTTAGGCACAGGAGGATAAAAACAAGTCTGGGCAAGAAAGCAAGTTAGGCACAGGGGAAAAGTACAGGATTAGGCAAAAACAATGCAGGCAGAGCCGTGCAGCAGCGTGGGGAGCGACCTGCCTGCGAGCAGGGTCAGGTCTATTGCTGTTGCACTAAAAGCCACCTCCCATATAACAAAGTCTGAAAAGACAGAAGTGAAAGACCTACGGAAAGAGGTCTCAGCTGAGAAATCTTTTTCAAAGAAAATGTATAGATTCAGTCTAAAGATGTTTCCGCAATAGGAGATAGGCTCATATGCAAAGTGCAATCAGTTGACTTCTTCTAGCTTATACAGTAAGAATAAGAATATTCTTTGAGTCAGTTTAGATCCTGCCTCAACACTAAAAAGAGTGTTGAAGCCCTATGTAGGGATACAGTATCTCGCTCATTCAGAACCAGATAATACTAAGATAATGAAAAACAATATGATGGACGCGTACTTTCCCAATCAAAGTGTTCATTTAGAGAACTTAAGTCTGTATGAAGTAGTTCAGAAAAATGTTAAATGATGGCATTCAACAAAAGGGAAAAATAGCAGCTGAAAGTGCAAAAAAGACAGTTCTCAAGGGAGCCAGATTTCAGAAATATGCAGTCAAAAAATGCTCTCTCAGCCTAGGGAATGAGGCTGACAAAGATATGAATGAAGTTGAAAACACTGTATCAGGTGAGAAGTGAGTCCATTTATATAGATAGTTGTGTAGCTCATCATAATGAAGAGCAGTTAAGGATTTTCAGGGACATAACAGCATCCGTTGACCATGGAATTTTGCATGAGAAATCTGAATGTACCTGCAAAGAATTGAAGCTCACATCTCTGTATGTTAGTGTTTGCGGAGGCTCTTGGAAAAGATTCCTTATACAAGTGCTTATTGCATACGCACAAAAAAGAGCAATTGCAACCTTTCCTGTGTAGTAACAGCACCCACTGTTCTGGCACCACCACAACATAAAATGTATAACTTTGCATCAGCATCAAATTTTGCGAGTGGGACATGATAACAAACTGGAGTACCTCAAGTTATCTGGTGATGCTTGTCATGAAGTTCACTGGCTTTTTAAGAAAATGGAGGCCCTCATTTTTGCGTGGTTTGAAATTTAATGCTAGTCTTCTTTCACTTGTGGATGCAGGATGTTCTCAGAACAAAGTATGATGTACTGTTTGGAGGAAACCATGTCATGGTCTCTGGTGACCTTCTTCAACTGACTGATGTTAAACGTCATCCAGTTTTCAATACGCTGCTCCACAAATGACTGAGGAACTCTTTAGGTAGTATTGGAAATGTGAATATATGGCTAAATTTCCAATATGCAGAATTAACTAGGAACATGAGATAGGCTGTAGATGTGAAGTGTGGCAGCATGCTGAGAGACATAGAATAGGTGTAGCAAAAAGCTAAAACAATACTCCAAATTTGTACATTAACCATTCTCTTTCGAAATAAAAAATCACCTCAAAGTGATATGGAGGACCTCCAGAAAAGTTACTAAAAATTGTGTGCCATATTCCAGTGATGAATGAGTGTACACATTTTAATGTAGTAATTGTAGCTTTAGAGAAGCAAGAAATTATTTAAGAATGTCTGTTGACTCAACAGACAAGATGGAGAATTAACAATATAAACTCTAGGATAAAGACTAATGGTGGGTAATAAATTCAGCTCCACCGGTGGAGTTTGGAGAGTTTTGCCCACTCTGCGTTACGCTTGTAATACGTAGTACCAATAAAACTCCACCAGCCATCGCATGATGGAGTTTTTTCATGCACGTGGCTCATTAACGTTAAGTCGCTGAGTGAGAATTGGTGTCTCCTAGCATGATTTTCAGGCACTAGGATGGCACCCGGCAAAAGTTTCTCAACACAGGTGGCCCTGGGCAGTCGCTGACATTCACAGTGAGAAAGCTGCAGCTCGAGTCAAAAATCTACTCAAAAAGCAGCAAAGAAGTAGCATCCTCTGGTGTGCCGTGTGGTGCCTTTCGCACTGATTTAGCAGCACGGAACAAGCTTTTGGTGCTAAACATCTGCACAATGTGCTGATTTTGCCCGCTTGTGGAACTCTGAGAAATCTCGCAGAGTTTTTATGTAACTCCGTGGACTTCTGTGGAGTCAAACTCTGCACGTTCTACTCGCCTCTACTTAACACTATGTAAAAAATGCGGAAGAAACTAGATGTCCTACAACAGTCAGTTTCATAATAGAGAATGAATGAGCAACGGCGGATCTGAGTAACCGCACCTCCCTGCTTTATTCCTTTTCTTGTTTAAGAAATTGTAATGGATAGTATGATTGGGTGTGCACATACAGCTCCTGCACCTGCCGTTGTTGGATGCCAGCTGCCAAGCAGAGAGAAAACTGTGAAAATAGTGGAGCGGTGCACTACCAAAGAGTTTTCTTCAATAAATCCAAATGTTCATTTTGTATAGTGGTTTATCAATCCTTTATTTTCAATATCAAAATGTGCAAATTCCAGCCAACGCGTTTCGTTCATACATAAAATGAACTTCTTCAGGGCAAATGGTGATGTGAAGAAGACGCAGGAACACAGAGGCAATGAAGAGCCCTTGATCTGAGATATTTCAAATTCCTGCTGTCGACGCACAAGTATTTAAATTTTAAAGTCTACCATGATAAGTGCCTGATGGTTGTATCTCTGGGGACACAGTCCTGTTATTATCGTCCGGTCGGCAGTCAGTGACACTTATCATGGTAGACTTTAAAATTTAAATACTTGTGCGTCGACAGCAGGAATTTGAAATATCTCAGATCAAGGGCTCTTCATTGCCTCTGTGTTCCTGCGTCTTCTTCACATCACCATTTGCCCTGAAGAAGTTCATTTTATGTATGAACGAAACGCGTTGGCTGGAATTTGCACATTTTGATATTGAAAATAAAGGATTGATAAACCACTATACAAAATGAACATTTGGATTTATTGAAGAAAACTCTTTGGTAGTGCACCGCTCCACTATTCTCACAACAGTCAGTTTCATGTACAACTGGTTTAGAAAAGAACTTTAAGACTCTGTAAAAATTCAAGAATTATTTTGTGCTATAGTTTGAAAGTAGAGCAGAGCCTAGTGTAGAGCAATCGGAAATGTGGTAGACGTCATTACGTATCTCAACAGAACTGACTTTGAGTCAGTTTTGGTACATTTTGATCATAAAGAGGAATCCAATCAAATGGGTAGGTGCAGTGCCCGATTCCTGTTAGTGAAAGATCTGTATGTGTGCAGAGGACAATTTCCTCTGTGTTTTACTTGTGCTATCACCATTCATAAATGATAAGGATTAGGTCTCGATGAAGCAATAACAAATATAGGGCAAAAAGATTTTAAAGAAGGACTTTCTTATGTCGCACAGTCACATGTTAGGTCACTTTTTGGAATGCACCTACTTGATTTTGAAGAGAGAAATGTGAATGTAAACATCTAATGTGTTAGAGAGTACAATCAACTGATACATTTGAATGCTCCTCAATTCCACAAAATGGTGCGTGCTCTAACTAGCAAAAGTTTCAGAAAAGTACAGTAAATAAGAAATGCACAAAAGTCACAAAGGCAGAATAGCATCAACAGAAAAAGGTGAAAGTGGATGAAGTAAAGGATACGGTAGGATTTCAATATTCTAATTTATCTGGAATAAGCTGATACTGTTAAGTAATTGTGCATGTTGTTTTTCAGTTTATTCCCCATATTCACAAGATGAGGAAAACAAATATAAGCCACTAGGTAGAGCATTGCCAACTCTATTGATGGCCGTGCAAGCTAATAAACGGATCACTGACAGAATATCGACGACAGGAATATCGACCTACACAAATATTGTGTTCAAAATATCGATGTCAAGAATATCGACATCCTATCTTTACAATGGTAAGTACAAAAATATCGAAACAAAAATATCGTTGTTAAAAATATCGTTGTTCAAAATATTGTTTTTTAAAATCTCTAATAAATAATTTTAAATAAATTAAATAATACATATAATTAATAAAAACATAGTTAGAATTATTAAAAAATGTTAAAAATTATACATAATAAATGTAATGTAAAAATAAATTAAACATACATATATAAAAAGTATTATATATATATTTACTTAATAATATTAATAAATAATTATTATAATAATTTATAAAATGTTAGAAACATAATACAAATTATAAATACACATATATATATATATATATATATACACATACACCTGTAACATAAACATAAAAAATATATATAATAAATTAAAATATTAAAATTATTTTTTAATTTTAAAACAACATTTTACACTACATTAACTGAAACAGTAGGGAAAATGCTGGATAGCGTAGGGGATACAATTACTATTCCCACTCCAGTAAATGCAAGAGTAGGGAAAGTGTTGGATAGTGGAGGGAATAAAATTACTATTCCCACTTCAGCGAGTGCAACAGTAGGGAAAGTGTTGGATAGCGGAGGGGATAAAATTACTATTCCCACTCCAGCGAGTGCAACAGTAGGGAAAGTGTTGGATAGCGGAGGGGCAAAATTACTATTCCCACTCCAGCAAGTGCAACAGTAGGGAAAGTGTTGGATAGCGTAGGGGAATAATTTACTATTCCCACTCCAGAGAGTGCAACAGTAGGGAAAGTGTTGGATAGCGTAGGGGATAAAATTACTATTCCCACTCCAACGAGTGCAACAGTAGGGAAAGTGTTGGATAGCGGAGGTGATAAAATTACTATTCCCACTCCAGATAGTGCAACAGTAGGGAAAGTATTGGATAGCGGAGGGAATAAAATTACTATTCAGACTCCAGCGAGTGCAACAATAGAGAAAGTGTTGGATAGCGGAGGGGTTAAAATGTTCTATTCCCCTGCCAGAGAGTGCAACAGTAGGGATAGTGTTGGATAGCGGAGTGGATAAAATTACTATTCCCACTCCAGATAGTGCAACAGTAGGGAAAGTGTTGGATACCGGCGGAGACAAAAATACTATTCCCACTCCAGCGAGTGCAACAGTAGGAAAAGTGTTGGATAGCAGAGTGGTAAAAATTACTATTCCCACTCCAGCAAGTGCAACAGTATGAAAGTGATAGATAGCGGAGGGGAATAATTTACTATTCCCACTCCAGCAAGTGCAACAGTAGGGAAAGTGTTGGATAGCGGAGGGGAACAATTTACTATTCCCACTCCAGGGAGTACAACAGTAGGGAAAGTATTGGATAGCGGAGGGAATAAAATTACTATTCCGACTCCAGCGAGTGCAACAATAGAGCAAGTGTTGGATAGCGGAGGGGTTAAAATTTTCTATTCCCCTTCCAGAGAGTGCAACAGTAGGGATAGTGTTGGATAGCGGAGGGGATAAAATTACTATTCCCACTCCAGCGAGTGCAACAGTAGGGAAAGTGTTGGATAGCGGAGGGGTTAAAATTACTATTCCCACTCCAGCAAGTGCAACAGTAGGAAAGTGTTGGATAGAGCAGGGTAATAATTTACTATTCCCACTCCAGGGAGTGCAACAGTAGGGAAAGTGTTGGATAGTGGAGGGGATAAAAATTACTATTCCCACTCCAGCAACTGCAACAGTAGGGAAAGTGTTGGATAGCGGAGGGGAATAATTTACTATTTCCACTCCGACAAAATAATGAACATTAATTAACAAATAATTAACTAATTAAAAATAAGTTACCTCCCACCATATTCCCCTATAAATAACCCCACCAATGTTGTAAAACATAACACAATTAACATAATAAATTAACAATTAATTAATTAACTAATAACAATTAACAAGCAAATTAAAAACAATCAGTAATAAATTAATTCACAGAATTAACACTATTAAATAAAATTAAATAAATAATATATAAAAAAATATTAAAAAATATATTAAAGTGTAATTACTTCCCACCCTACTCCCCTATCATCCCACAACATGCTCTTAAAAAAGACACAATTAACATAATTAGTAATTAATTAGTAATTATTAATGACCAATTTATATCTAATTAATAATAAATTAATAACCACATTTAACAATATAACATATTAAATACATAAATAATAATTAATAAAAATTATTAATTAAATAATTATAATTGAATTACTTCCCACCCTACTCCCCCATAAACCCACCACCCACTCCTAAAAAAATAACACAATTAACATATTTACCAATTAATTATTAATCATTAATAACCAATTAATAACTAATTAATAACAAATTAATCATCGCAATTAACAATATAAAATATTAAATACATAAATATTAATTAATTAAAAATATTAATTAATTAATTATAATTAATTTACTTCCCACCCTATTCCCTATAAACCCACAACCCGCTCCTAAAAAATGACACAATTAAATATATTAACCAATTAATTATTAATAATTAATAACCAATTAATAACTAACTAATAACAATTAAATTATCACAATTAACAATATGAAATATTAAATACATAAATATTAATTAATAAAAAATATTAATTCATGAATTATAATTAAATTACTTCCCACCCTATTCCCCTATAAACCCACAACCCGCTACGGAACTAAAACGCAAAATGTAATTTAAAAAAATTAATAACTTCTAAAAATTATTAATAAATGTATTCTAATTAAATTACTTCCCACCCTATTCCCCTATAAACCCACAACCCGCTACGGAGCTAAAATACACAAAAATTAATTAACATAAAATTAATTACTTCTAAAAATGTCACACATACATTAAAAAAAATAAGCTATATTTATACAAAATAATGACATCACAAACTTTAAACACACATAGTAAAATACAAAACACTAAAATAAATGTCGATATTATTAACGATATTTTTACTAACGATATTACTAACTTCGATATTAAAACAACCGATATTTCTTACCTTCATGTCGATATTCTGGTCAACGATATTCTTCCATGTCGATCTTGTGCCACCTCGATATTAAAAACTCGATATTCTGTCTGTGCACCCTAATAAACATGCATGCCATTATGACACTGGTATTTTGCAACACTGTCCACTTGTGTGCAGGTAAAAAACAGTTTGCTTTAAACTCTTAAGAAGATGCATATGAATTTCTCATGGTAATATTAGATATTCTAGAAAACAAACTCAGTCAAGTTGATAATTTCTTTATACTTAGCTATTCCTGAGATCATGAATGTGTGAATTGTCACCATTCTTAAAGAACGTACATTGGTTCAGAGACATTTGTGTACTTAACCAGATTGCTCATCAATGTCATTTGGTAGGTTGTTGGAAAAAGCTGTACAAAACAACTTGCATCTAAACTGTAGAGAAGAAGTACTTTCAAATTTAGTTGTTGGAAGTAGTAGACAATATGTCATCCTAATGCTACACTGATGTAGACCAGATGGTATTAAAGTAAACAGTGACATTACCAACTTTAAATATGGTCAGACAACAATTTGTAGGAAAACTTACACTATTGTCAGCAGCATTTTTCAAGAAGGAGAGACCATTGTATCAGGTCATTATTTTAAAAAATTGGTCATGTTGGGCTGAATTTAATACTGCTACTAATGTCAGACTGGACCCTATTCAGGACATTGAGGATAAGGGTAATTTCAAATCATTGAGACAACAAGGTGAACTATAGATTACTGTAGTTTCTTTAGTTTACATAACATGCTGATCTTTTTCAACATGGTGTGTTTAAGACTGATTCAGAAATTCAAAATACAAGCCAGTAACAAGATTTTTGCATTATTTTCAACGAAATAATTGGCTTTTGACATTCCTTACTGAACAAGACAACAAAAATACCATATTCAATGACGACACAGGGTGCATGTGCAAAGATGTTGTTTCAAGTGTTACATGAAATTAAAATTTCAGACATTGGACACATATCTTCCAATCTCAATTTCCGACTGATCCTCACAATTGTTTAAACAAAGTCTGTGTTTTGGGGAAGAAAGTATGTCTTGTTTTAGGGATGGTCCCCTACCTAGGTGCTATACGGCATCCTTAGGAGTAATATGGGGCTTCAGTTGGGTGTTACAAGGCACCTTATCAGTCTTTAAGTTAAATCAATACATTTTGATCTTTGTGGGAGCTTATGTTTTGGATGAGATCTTCATCAGGGATGTTGTTTTTACTAACAGGATAAGCCAGATATGCTTAAGGAGGATTAATAGGCAAGAATTAGTCAAGGCTTGGATTTTGGAAGCACTTTTGTTTTGCTTTTGCAAACTGGTGCACCTAACGGTTCCCTGGATTTTGAGGCTTGGAATTCTGTTTGTGTAAATGAAAAACACAAAAATGCTACTCTCACCTAACTTAAAACAAAAAAATACCTATTTTTAACCCTTAACCTAACGCCCAGTTGTGGTGCATTTTAGTAATCTTACCTATTAAATCAGCCACTCAAACACTGTGTTGAAAAAAAAGACATGACATAGAGGAATGTGATTCATTAATTTATGATTGTGAGGGGTACCCTTTGTTAATTAATCTCAGCATCATTTTTATCTATCTTACTTATTTTGAAGAGCTGTGCCCATTCAGAGACTATTGTTTATGGT
The DNA here is from genome assembly GCA_963921515.1 of Calotriton arnoldi. Classification (NCBI taxonomy): domain Eukaryota; kingdom Metazoa; phylum Chordata; class Amphibia; order Caudata; family Salamandridae; genus Calotriton; species Calotriton arnoldi. The sequence goes on along the minus strand of CAWUFW010000089.1, from coordinate 2,932,804 downwards.
TGCTGTCTCAGGTACCCTTCCTTCCGTCCACACCTCCAATTCTCCAGGCTGGTGTTTCAGGCTGCTCCGTTATCATCTTGCCGCCTTAAGTCCTAATGTCATTCCTTCCTTCTGTCCCTTCACTTCTCTGGGCTAGCACTATTGGCTGCTCCACTATCTTCTCGCTGCCATTCATCCTGTGCACATGGCGTCTTTCAGAAAAACCCACCATGTGATTCCTTTGCTTTGTAGGATATGTTGTTTATTGTCTCCTCGTTGAGAGATGGACAATGGCTTCCCAACTATTGTCTGTCCCATCATATGTTCATTGTCTTCCAGAATACTATTACGTGATTGCCTGGTCCTGTGGCGCCTGTATTTGCTTTTTCTTTTTTCTATTTTGTGATGTCTTTTTGATGAGGGAAGCTATAGCTCTCTGTTTAAAGTGATACATACAATAATAGAACTAGCAACTAAAGTGGCTACTTGTGTATAAAAGAAAACAATCCAAATAAAACAGACAGGAGCCAGGAAGCCAAACAAAAGTGGAACTCATAGAGGAAATGACAGAAATTAAAACTATAAGTTATTCAGAGGAGGACATTGAAAAACTACATAGGTGCTACTCACTACTAAAAAACCTATACAGCAACCCCTAATATACAACAACAAATGGAAGCCAATAAATTACTGAGGTTAAAGAAAAATCATATTCGAACAGTACTATATGTAGATTTTCTATTGGAACACCTGAGAGCCCATACTCTCCCTCGGGGTCTACTAGTTCAAAATATGACCCGGAATACATAGGAGACTTCAGTGAAAATGGCACAAAATGCTCCAGTGAATAGGTGTTTCTTTAAATAAAAATTGCCAAAAAGGAACTGGAAGCCATAAAGGAACTTTCCCACAATCAAAGACTCTAAAGCCCTCATGGCGAAGATTGAAAAGGAAGTAGGGGAGTTCAAGGTAAATACTGAGGGCTTCAAATTGGAAAAAAACTTGAAAAAGGTACTGCAAACCGCAGCTTGGAGAAGGTATATGCGTACTTCCAAAAGGTCTTTTACACAAAACCAGAAAACACTCACACATATTAATGCCAAGGTCGAAGACGTTTCATCAACTTCTCTGAGAGCTCATCGTATTCGGACTCAAGTAGCAACTCAGAAAGACATCAAACTGCATTCAGCCCCTCCGGAAGGGGCTTTTTAGGACGAGGAAAAAAGAGAGGGTGAGGTAAAAGATGTCAGATCCAAGAAACCGGCAAAATCAAAACATGCAAAAAAAACTCAACGATGGGGAATGGAGAATTAACTTGCATATGTAATATCTCCAGTAGAATCTTCTAATGGATAAAGAAGAACAACTGCTCATTGATGAGAGAAAACTAGCCATCACGTGTTGTGTATCCCTTGGTTTTAAAACATTAAGTAGCTTGTTTTTAAATAGAAATACAATGTATTAATCCACAGGATAATATACAACTCTGTTTGTTATGGTTATGACACCTAACCAAGTCACAAGAGGGACGTTTCCAACAGCAAAGTATTATTTATTATGTTTCCCACTTCTTCAGTGTGGTGTTCAGCAGACAACTGAGACAAAGGGGCAGATTTACAAAGATGCAAAATATAGCATTGCATTATGTGAGAGCGAGAGAGTGGGAATATGTCATATCTACTAAGATATGGCACTCTCCTTTTCTCTCACTAGAACTGGTGCAGAATAGGGCTGCCTAGTGCTACTCACAACCTTTGTACCCTACTGTAAAGGAGTCTGTGTCATGAACCATAGCTTTTGTACTGGAAGAGCACCCTTCCAGTGCAAAATACTATGTTTAGAGTAGCTTTGAAATGCTCCCACATTGGATGTGTGCTGTACACTGCAGCATAAATGCAAAGTGGGAAACTGTAGTAAGCATAGGGTGTGCCTGTTGTGTGGCTTATGTTCACGTACAGGCAACAGGCACGTGGTTAGTTTAGTGCTAATATGGTACATTGTTATGAATTAAACTTGTATGCATTTGAATGTGTCTCAAGTGCTCTGAGAGCAGTGAGTATGGATTCCTTTAACAGTTACGGCATTCACTGTTGAGATCCTGACTGGCCAATCACAGTGCGACATGGGCATATCACTTTAGAATATGCTATCACTTCAGTCTTACAAAAGGAGTCTGCCACATATTTCAGAAACGCTATGAGAAGTAAAAGCACTTGCTAATCCTATGCTAGAACAACAGACAGCTGTTATAGAGTGTTGTTGCTCTCCCCCTAAAACTTGGAAACGACTTAGGGTTCCCTGCTCCTGTTTTGATATAATATACATGTATCTATCTATCTATCTATCTATCTATCTATCTATCTATCTATCTATCTATCTATCTATCTATCTACCTATCTATCTATATATATATTTAGCGATTGGGTTCAAACGCGGGATCCCGCACCACTGGAAGAGCGCCGTATAACCAACCAAGGGAGCCAGAAAACCGAGGATATATTGTCACAGTTCTGAACATCAATGATTTGAATTTACAATTTACAGCGAACATAAGTGCTACAGAGGTGAGCTTTTTAGACACTTTGATTTATGTGGTTGATAATAAGATTGAATCGAAGCTATTCCGCAAAGAGACCTCGGGAAACTCGACGTTACACGTGAGTAGTTCCCATGCCAGACATTTGATAAATAGCATCCCCTATGGGGAGATGCTTCGTCTAAGGCGGATAAATAGCAACGACAATGATTTGAGGGAAGCGCAGGCAAACAGTAGAGTTAGGTTCCTTGAGAGGGGTTACTCAAGAAAGGTGATAGATAGCGCTATTGTAAAATCTATGCGCTATGATAGATATAATTTGCTATCATCCAGAAATGAAGCCTTAGGAACCCCTGCCTTACAACAAGAAAATAGAAAGACAAACACCAAAACAGCAGATGATTTTAGATTTATTGTACAGTACAGCCAACAACACAGACAGATACAAACAATCATCACAAAAAATTGGCCTATTGTACTGAGTGACCCTGTCATTGGCAGAAGGTTGCAGACTCAACCCTCTATTACATTCAGTAGGGGTCCTTCAATGCGGGATGAACTGGTGAAGACCAGCCCAGAGGTCATAGATAACACCAATTGGCTACAGACACATAAGGGTTTTTACAAATGTAAAACTTGTAAGGCGTGCCAACAAGGGGAAAACCGGACAACGTACACAACACCATTCAGTGCCAGAAGTGTCAAAATAACCAAACTTCTGACATGTAAAACTGAATATGCTGTGTACATTTTAATTTGCCCGTGCAACCTACAATATGTAAGTAGCACAAAGTTACAGGTGCACAAACGAATTTTACAGCACCTTCGGGCGATAAATAATCATGATAACACCTATCCAGTGGCACGCCATTTTAAAAGTGTCCATGGGTCAAGGAGTCAGGACCTTAAATATTTTGTGATTGATTCAGTCCCACCAAGTAGAAGAGGGGGGGACAGGGAACAACGTCTGCGCCAATTGGTGACCAGTACATTCTGGAACTGAATTCTAAACACCCAATAGGGCTGAATGTTACAGAAGATCTATATACTTGCTTGTAAAATATTGAATGATGTTTTTACATTGAGGCTTTTTATCCAATTTAATTAAATTATCAAATGGACTTTTATAGGAAAATTTTAAGTGCGAGGGTTTTTAGCGTGTGGTTTTGATATGTATTTTATATAGTTTCTATAGATGTTTTTCTATGTATAATGATATTACAATCTAAAAAGGTATTTTACCATGATTTTTATGATTTTATCTATATACATTGATTATTATCTGGAAGAAATGTTATTATCAATACATTGATGCCAATTTGCACAAGCTATAATGAGATAAAGGCGACATAATGAGATAATTAGCACTTGCACTTTATCTGATGCATAATTAATACGAGAATCAAATGATAGCATTTGTAAGAACAGTAAATTAACCTGCACACATTAGATAAATGAAAGGGTCTATTGATATTCATACCGTTATAAAGAAGTCTGACCTATACAATTGGATTGAACCTTAAATGCTTCATTTGAATCAGGAATTGACATTAAATAATTTGATCAAGCTCCACCTCAACCACTTACAACACATGTCAAGCACTGGGGCTCCAGTATTGACATAGAAATAAAGTCATGGAGGCTCGCCTGCAATAACAACACAGATGAAAATAAGAACAACTGTGTCAACTAAGATATTACTTATACACTTAGGGAATTGGGTGATTTAGCACAAAGCACTTTAAACATACTAAGCACTTTTGAAAACTTATATGCAGATATACACAAGGACAGGACTAGATATAAATACACTAAGGGATATGATACGAGCAATAAACTTAATTGATTGCATTCGAAGCAAGGCTAATGGTATTAACCAGAAACAAATTACATGATTATGAATTTTTATGGCTATGCTTTTATCAAATTTTATGTATCATCAAATCTGTAACAGTAACTTTTCCATGTCTATAGCGCTATTTGCATAGGTGAACTTAGCCACGCTTGCACCAATCACTTTAAATATACCAATGATAACGCTGAACTTTGTCATGTGATCAAGGCTCCCATGACAGCTGAAACGCGTTATGCCGTCTTGCACTGAATAAAGGATTTTGCACTATACTGTGGTCCGGATCCGTTGTTTTGAAAGACTCAAAGCGATATACGGTGATGTTTATTTATATGTATATATATATATATATATATACATATTATCTACTGGCGGTCGCCAGTAGATAGTTATAGTTAGGACCTATTTTCCATAGGAAATCCGCAACATTCTATTTTAAATAACGTTGGCGCCGGTTGACGAATCTTCGCGAAAGCTTCCAACTTGTTGGGGCGCTCCGGTCCGCTCCTATCCTGAAAGTCTCGGGGTGATACGTCAAGCAGGGGCCAAGAAAAAGGGGGTCCCAAAACGTGTTTTCCCCATTCATTTTCCCATAGGAACCTTTAGTCGCAGCTACAGCCCGAACTGCTGAACGGAATTACACCAAATTTGGCAAAGAGGTAGCCCTTGGTTCAGTGTCATGCCTTTTGCTTAAATGGTGTAAATCCGTTCAGTAGTTCCTGAGAAAATCAAAAGTAAAGTCACATATATATCTATGACCGAGTAGGGTCCGCGTACCCTCCCGATCACGAGCTGCCTGCTAATTGGCTGTCAACACTGCAAATCAGGAAGTGTTGGCAGCCATTTTATCCCTCGGTAGAACCGAGGGACAGAAACAAGTGTGCAAAGCGCAAAAGGGGGCAGGGTAGAAACACCCTGACCCCTAGGTCTGCTCAGGGGTCCCACAAGGACCCCTGGGCAGAAAAAAGCATTTTTTATTTTTAATCGGCAGAAATGCGTTTAGGGTGTGCGGATCCCGCCGAGGAAAAAAAAAGAAGAAACAAGTGCGCAAAACGCACAAAGGGGGCAGGGTAGAAACACCCTGACCCCTAGGTCTGCTCAGGGGTCCCACAAGGACCCCTGGGCAGAAAAAGCATTTTTATAAAAAAATCGGCGGGATGCGCTCGGGTGCGCGAATCCCGCCGAAAAAAAAAAAAATGAAGCGCGGTCTCCCGCGCTTCGTTGTTAATTGGCCCCCGGGTGGCCCAAGTCCCGGGGGCATGCGGGGGGTAGGTTTATGTTTTATGTGGGGGGCCTCTAAGGCCCCCCAAGCCCCGGGGACCGCCACCCCCCGGGGCTTTAAATAAAACATGGTGCGGGAGGGCTCTCCAGCCCCCCCACACGCCCCGGGGACCACCACCTCCCCGGGGCACTTAGAAAACAAATGTGGGGGTCCGTTTCGGACCCCCAAAGCCCCGGGGACCACCACCGCCCCGGGGCTGTGCAATTGCAGGGAGGGGGGCTGCGCGGCCCCCCTCCTGGAGCCTGTGGTGGCCCTGGGGACCGCCACCCCCCAGGGCCGGCTCCTGCAGTGTCCCGTGGTGCCAACCCCCGGGACACTGTAGTTTGCCATGACAGGACGGAGCCTCGCGGCTCCCACCCTGTCATAGCAAACTGCTTTGGATATTGAAGCGAGAGCAGGAAACCTGCTCTCGCTCAATATCCAAAGACAATTGCTTTCCACATGGGGAGCTGCATGTTAGCAGCTCCCCATGTGGAAAAGCAATGCCGGCTCCCGCAGGACGCTGGGAGCCGGCATGGTCCGTGGGGGAGTTGGGGTCCCCCCACAGACCCCAAAGGATAGGGCCAGCCTTGGGGGATGGGGTCCCCGGGGCAAGTAGTGGCCCGGGAGGGGGGCCACGCGGCCCCCCTCCCCAAATTAGAAAAAAAAAAAAATATTTAAAAAGGCCGGCCCCGGGGGATGGGGTCCCCGGGGCCTAAGGAGGCCTGAGGAGGGGGCAACGCAGCCCCCTCCATGAAAATAAAAATAAATAAAAGGTGGCAATGACCCGGGGGATGGGGTCCCCAGGCCGAAACTGGCCACGGGAGGGGGCCCACGCGGTCCCCTTCCCGTTCTACATCATAAAAAAAAAAAAAAAGGGGTCAGGCCCTGGGGGATGGGGTCCCCAGGGCCCAAAATAATTAAGAAGAAGGGGGGCCACACAGCCCCCTTTAAAAAAAATAATAATAAATCCGGCATCGCGCTGGAGGCCACGCCCCCTCCTTGTCAGCACTCTGCAAACGCACCCCCTGGCGCGTTTGCAGAGGGGAAGCAATTCCCCTTGAATACTGGGGGTCCCTGGGGGCCAACTAGCCCACCAGGAACCTCCAGTATGCGCCAGGGGGCTGCGTTGCAGAGAGGTTTTCTGAGGCCACGCCCCTTTTTACACCTCTCTGCAACGCAGCTCTGTGGCGCTTAATGGAGGTAGCTGGTGGGCTAGTTGCACCCCAGGGACCCTCAGGATTCAACGGGAGTTAATCCCCCGACTTAAAACACGCCACGGGGCGCGTTTGCACAGTGGTGAAGGGAGGGGGCGGGGCCTGAGGTGACATGTGTGCAAACAGGCCCCGTGGCGCGTTTTAAGATAGGGAATTAAATCCCCTTCAATCCTGAGGGTCCCTGGGGGCCAACTAGCCCACCAGGTACCTCCAGTGAGCGCCACGGAGCTGCGTTGCAGAGTGTTGTAAAAGGGGCGTGGCCTCTGAACACCTCTCTGCAACGCAGCTCTCTGGCGCATACTGGAGGTATCTGGTGGGCTAGTTGGCCCCTAGGGACCCTCGGTATTGAGGAGGAATTAATTCTCCAACTTAAAACGCGCCACAGGGCGTGTTTGCAGACATGTCACCTCAGGCCCCACCCCTTCCTTCACCATTGTGCAAATATTCCTCTAAAATCAGCTGAAATACGAATTCCGATTTACTCACTCAGGAGAGACCTCAGTGCTGCATCTTTGAGCCCAGTACTGATCCTCAAAAGTAATTTTAACCGTACTTACCAGTAACTTGAATTTCCTTCCATAGGCTAACATTGACTGGTTTCACTTGGAATATCTTCTAAGTGTGGAGTTTTGGAACGTTATAATATTCCTCTAAAATCAGCCGAACTACGAATTCCCATTTACTCACCTGTTATCAGGAGAGAACCCAGTGCTGCATCTTTTAGCCCAGCACTGACCTTGAAAAGTAATTCTAACCGTACTTACCAGTAACTTGTATTTCCTTCCATAGGAATCCATTGTCTGGTTTTCAGCAGAAAAGTTTCAAAGTGTCGATTTTCACAAACTACAAATATTCCTTAAAAATCGCCTGTATGACTTAAACGCATTCTTTCAACTGTTTACAGGAGATGCACCAGTGCTGGATCCAGGATCCACCACTGAGTAAGAAAAAGTAACGATAACACTACTTACCTGCTAAGTGAATTTCCTCCCATAGGATAACATTGGTGATTCTATGAGAAAAAGTTTCTAAGTGTCAACTTTTAAAATACAATAATATTCCTTAAAAATCACTACTGTAACCAAAACGCTTTTACTCAACTGTTTACAGGAGATGTCCCAGGACTGAATCTAGGATCCAGTCCTGTGGTTAGAAAAGTAATCCATAAAGTAACTAATTGCATATAACTTGAAATTCACATTGAGCTCAATGGTGCATTGTGTTTGAAATTGTGTTGCCCATTGCAACAACTGTAACTACTGTACTTAAAAGTCTATTGCCTATTTGCAAAGTATTTAAAATAAAGTAATTCATTCTGAGAAAGTATATTTTGTAATGTAATGTATAATGTAATTATAATGTAATTTAAACAATAAAATATCTAAAAATAAATAGTTTAAAAAAATGTTGTAAATCAGTATCAAAAAAATAAATATAACAATTAATACATTTAAAAATTGTCATTTACAAAACCTTTGAAATTCACTGAAAAAACCATAGGTTTCAGACATGTTATAGTTAGGAATTAGCATTTAAAAAACCTTTGAAATTCACTGAAAAAACCATAGGTTTCAGGCACGTTATAGTTAGAAATTAGCATTTAAAAAACCTTACAAATTCACTGAAAAAACCATAGGTTTTAGGGACAGTTATAGTTAGTTGGACATTGCACTCGTACAAAACCCGTGAAATTCCCCGTTATAGTTAGTTCAGGTAACTATAACTCGCGCCCCGCAATGCACTTCTGATGACGTCACATATTACATCACTCATGACATGGTCAGTGACATCACTGATGACATCACTGATGACATCTCAAATGACATCACTGATGACATCACTGATGACATCATCCATGTGATAATTTGATGCATCTTCTCACACCCTAATATAACTTTTGATACACCCACTGTAAATTACAGGCTGCCATTGTCAAAACCATAGACACTCCAACACCAATTACTATATACACACTCACTGATTCTTAGGTCTACACACACACATCTACTCACTCACCCGAACAGTCACTCATACTTATAGTCACTCAGTACAGGACTATTATATGCACTCATACACCTATATAAACACTCACACACCACCACTCATCCATAGAGGTACTCACACACCTAGTCAGTCATGCAATAAATTAAGCACACACCCATTTACTCATCTATACAGTTATACACACACCAGCTCACTTACTCATACAAATACTAGCACATTCTTACGCTCTTATACAATCACTGATACAAGCACACACTCATCCATACAGTCACTCTCACAATCACACACTTATAGCTTATAGCTATTTATATACTCCAACACACATATATACTGCCTTTCACATATGTAGTTACTCACACATGTACCACTGGGACATACATTCACTCACTAACACACTCTTACACACACTTACCCACCCATACAGTCTATCACAGATGCACTCTTGAAACCATCCACCCAGTGAATCACCCACTCACACATCTATGCACAGAGTCGCACACACCCCACCCACACAAACACTAAGGCACCCATACAGATACTCAGACAACCAATCAATAACTCATATAGACACTCATGTAGCTATTCACAAACCCATGCAGCCACTTACACAGCAACAGACAGAAGGATACAGACATTCACCCAGTTTAGTCACTAACCCATGCATTCAGTAAGATACGTTTAATCACTCACTTATAGAGTTAGTCACGCACCTACTAAATCATCCATTCAGACACTTATACACCCACTCATTCTTCAATACGCCTTTCCCTATATATATTAAACATATTTAAACTTTACAGAAACACACAGTCACTGGATGATGTCATCAGTGATGTCATTTGAGATGTCATCAGTGATGTCATCAGTGATGTCACTGACCATGTCATGAGTGATGTAATATGTGACGTCATCAGAAGTGCATTGCGGGGGCGCGAGTTATAGTTACCTGAACTAACTATAACGGGGGAATTTCACGGGTTTTGTACGAGTGCAATGTCCAACTAACTATAACTGTCCCTAAAACCTATGGTTTTTTCAGTGAATATATATATATATGTATATTGTGAGGATCTGGGTGTATGATATATTATGGTTGTTCGACCTTACCCTGTTATACCCTCATAAAAACTGTCTTGGGTCCAGTCAGGGTCATTTGCAAACCCTCTAGCTCAACCCTGGGTAGCTGTGGCTTCGAGCAGCAAGGTTTATTCAAAGGAACTAGTGTAAAGCACCAAACAACAAAATAAGAAAATTCAAACACAAAAGAAATCCAACACCAATTTATAAAATTAGATTATATTTTAATGAATTTTTAGAGTCCAGGCTGAATAAATCTACTGGAGGGTTCCGGAGTTATAGTTTTTTAAAAGAAAACGCAAATCTCAGTTTAACCTCAAACAAGCATTGTTAACTGTAAAGTTTGCAAACTTTGCAAAGTTTGTAATAGTTGTGTTCCCGTACTCCGCCTCGACTGGGATGACCAAATCTGACAGGAAGAAAGTCAGGGGTCCACTAAGGGGTATATGGACAGTTGCTTGTCCACCAAAGCATTCTCCAGCCCAGTTCTGAACTTTACAGAAGGATCACTGTGGACTTCAATGGAGTAGTCCTGATGGTGCGATGCAGGAGATGGAGGATACTCAAGGATGTTCTGGGTGCTGTGCAGTCGACAGGAATGTCCTTGTGGTTACTCCTCAGTCTACGGGTCACGTGGGGTGACTTTGGGCACAAAGGTCGGGTCCCTCCAAGTCCTCTTTGAGCCAGTAGAAGGCCAGCAGCAGCTGGGCTACTGCTCTTCATACACAGCGGTCCCAGTGGTAACATTTGGTGGAGCCTAATATCTCTCGTGGGTGACTAATTTGGACTCAAATGACACTCCCGGGTCTGGCAGGCTCAGGTGCAACTTTTGGTCATTGAGGATTGGTCTCCTGGGATGCCCAGTGGTGGTCAGCGGTGATTATCCAGAAGTGACTACTGACTTGTTGAGTTGGGCTACTTCAATTTTGATGGCCCCATTGTTGATCCAAGGGGATCATCGGAGTGACTTTGGAGTCTCTTCTTTGGTCTGGGGCTTGGAGTGACGTTCCTTCAAGCCAGGAGCCACAGGTACAGTCCTGTCTCTGCTAGACCAAGGTGCGGCAGATGCAGTCCAACAGATGGTGCAGCCTCTCTGTGACAAGTCCAGGGGTCAGCAGGGAAGTCCTTCTTCAGTCCTTTCTTCAGTTTCATCGTGATCTGAGGTCCAGGATGCCAGGGGTGCCATATTTATGCCCAGAAAGTGCCCTGGGGGGATGATGCGGTCACTAACCAATGGCCTACCAGGGTTCCTCCTACCTTCTGACAGTTTCCGGCTATGTGTAGCATCTAGCAATCCCATAGCGCACTACTCTGCCCACTCACAAGACAACTGAATCCTTCCTCAGATGTTAGGAGCTTGGTAGCCCACGCTATAGATGTGGCTGCCTGTGTGCTGCACTCCCACAGGAAACCCGATTTGGACACTGGTCTCCCTGCTATGTTCCTTCCACCAACCTTTCTGCTTGAACACAGGCGCAACCTTTCAGGAGTGTGATCGCCATTTGTCCACCAAAGGCGACTTTGCCTTTGAAGATCACCTTTGGGACCAACACCCCGATTGGCTTCCTGCAACGGGGAAGGTAACACCTCTCCCTGTACCAGGCTGCTAGACCTGGCTTGGCAGTTCGGTCTGGACCGTTCCCATGAGGTACATGGTCAAGACTGATTTGCATATAGCTGGGTCTGAACTGAGTTGGCGAAGTGAGCTAAAGAATGATGATGGATTCAGCCCAGATCTGTGACTGGGGGTGAGTGTCTGAAAAGTTTCAGCGCTCCATCCATCATCTCCTTGTGATTGCTTTGTTCGACCTAAGTTGGCAGGGTATGCCCAGACGTGGGTCCCTTCCTCACTTTGCCACTGGATTCAAGCTAGCCCGGCTGATGAAGGGTGTTACCCAGAAACCGGTCCCAGGTTGCTTGTTTCCGGTTCAGGGAAGACCTGGCTTGGCAGTTCAGGCTGGACTGTTCCCATGAGGCACAGGGAACCAGGCTTGACCTATCCGCCGCATTCGATACCATCTCCCACCAGACTCTATTGAGGAGACTGGGAGACATAGGCCTTACAGGAAATGCACTGAAGTGGATGACCAACTTTCTGTCAGACAGGACTCAGACCATTAACCTTGGCTCATTCCACTCACAGACCACCATGGTGACCAAGGGAGTACCACAGGGTTCATGTTTGAGCCCTACCTTATTTAACATTTATGCTACTCCCTTGGCGAGACTATTGAGGAATTTGGGATTTATCCCCATATCCTACGCCGATGACACCCAACTGCTCCTCTCCTTTGACAAAAGCAATTCCAACATTCAGACCACTTTTGCAGAAGGCATGAAGGCCATCGCGGAGTGGATGAAAGAAAATGTTCTCCAGCTCAATGCAGCGAAGTCAGAGATTATGCTGTTTGGTGAAGCGACTGTGAAGTGGTCCCCGAATTGGTGGCCTGAGGAATTAGGTCCTTCCCCATGCCCTAAACAGGTGGTAAAAAACCTTGGAGTTCGATTAGACCAGAAACTTGCATTGGGAGATCATGCCTCCTCCACCACTGGAGCATGTTTCCACAGCCTCAGCTTACTCAGAAGAGTCTTCCCTTTTCTGCCCTTATCAACACGAAAGACCCTGATTCAGGCATTAGTCCTAAGTCGTCTGGACTATTGTAATGTGCTACTGATCTCAGCCAATAAAAGCTCCATAAACAAACTCCAGGTGGTTCAGAACACCGCGGCCGGCCTGGTGACCAATGCCCCCCCCCAGAACCGCATCACTTCCTTTACTTCAAAAATTACATTGGTTACCAATACGGAAGAGGATCAAATTCAAGATCTGTTGTATTGCATACAAAGCATTAAATAATCTAGGCCCCAGCTACCTAAATGATAAATTTATTAACTATGTTCCTTCCAGACCCCTTCGATCTGGAGCCAAAGCACTGCTCCAAGTCCCGCGTTTTAATAAAACCCGCTTAGGAGGTAAAGCTTTTTACCATCTGGCCCCAATCTACTGGAATGAACTCCCCTTTCATATGCGTCAATGCACGGACTATCTGGCATTCAGAAAGATGCTGAAAACCTCACTGTTCTGAGCGTCCCACTTTGGCTTTCTACGACAGTCCTAGCGCAGAGATACCCTAATGGGGTGATTCGGGCGCTATATAAATAAGTAAATAGTAATAGAAATAGGGTCAAGACTGATTTGCATATAGCTGGGTTTGAACTGAGGTGGCGAAGTGAGCTAAAGAATGATGATGGATTCAACCCAGATCTGTGACTGGGGGTGAGTGTCTGAAAAGTTTCAGCGCTCCGTCCATCATCTCCTTATGATTGCGTTCTATTGTTCCTGAGCCTGGGAGTCATCCACACTACTCCCCAGAAAGGCAGAAAGCCGTTTGGTGGCCAGTGACTGTGTGAGACCATTGGACAAACTGGGTCAGGGAGTGGCAACTTTCTAAAAGTTGCCTCTCCATGAAAGTGACATTAAATTTGACTTGGGCGTCAAGTCGGGTTTAATGGCATGATTAGTTCGATACCTTGAAGTACCCATTTCAGTAGTCCCATTCAGAAGTTAGCCAGGCTGAGTGATCAGCTGGTAACTTTGTGTTAGCCAATTGGGCTACTAACTCTTCAGCAAAAACAACAATATCGGAAGCATTGCTGTTAGGACATATATATAAAAAATACATGTCCCACCTAAAAATATACAGGTCCCTGCCTTAGGGCCCAGTAGGCCTTCCCTACATACATCGTTAAGGTAAGTGTGTATTTTGCAATTGGTTTAAATGGCAAAGTCGAACTAGCAGTTTTAACACTGCCCTTCCAGTCTGCAGTAGAAGCCTGGGAGCAGTTTTCTGCTTTGTCACACACAGGGTGGCACAATCAGTGCTGTAGCTTTGAGTGGACATTCTGCCGTACATTCCCTGAGTACCCTGGGTACCATGTACTAGGGACTTATGAGTAAGTCAGAATATGACAATTGGGGATAGCCAATTCGATATATACTTTGTGATGGGTTACAGCACTTGCACTGAGGTCTGGTTAGCAAGCATCAATGCACTCTCAAAGTAAAAAAACCTGCAGCATCAGTCCAAAATTGTGGGGTGAACATGCAAAAAGAGGCATTTCCTTATATATACAAATATATATGTGTGTGTGTGTGTGTTTATATATATGTATAAAATCACAACCCTTGACTAGGGATCACCTATTTCATCCGAATACTGTTAACTCCAAAAAAGACAAAAATAGTTATCATATAAAATTCGCCTTATCATGTACCTAAAATAAATAGGCACATGAAGTTAAAATTGGGCATGAAAAAAATTGGACCATCTTAAAAAATGATGGAGTCATAGACCCGTAATTATCATCCAATCCTCTTGTAACATTCAGGAGTGGTAGAACTCTGGGTGATAGCCTGACTCACAGTTATTTTAGCAGTAAATCAAAACAAGAGACATGGTTGTCCAAGTCTGCTGACTTCTATAAATGCGGCCAATGTGAGGTGTGTAGGCATATTTCCAACACTGCGGAATACATGCCTTCTCAGGGCCTCAAAAGACACATAGGACAGTTCTTAAATTGTGCCTCTGACTTTTGCATGCATGCACTAATATGACCATGCGATCTCATGTATGTGGGAAGCACCACCTTCCCTCTTAGGAAGCGCATTCTTGAACACCAACGTGCTATACGCAGTGTGGATATGTCATACCCAGTGGCAAGACATTTTTCACAGGAGCATGAAAATGATGTTTCAATTTCAAACAAAGATTTTTTGCAATAGACAGGGTTGACAACATTGCACATGGAGGGAATAGGACCAGAGAGTTAAGGCAGCTAGAGTCCAAATATATATTTGACCTACAGACCAAACACCCCTTTGGCCTTAATACGGATGAAGAGATGGAGGTGCATGTGGGCTAACACAATAGGGTACCAAATGCAATAATTGTAAAGTTCTGTATTTTTTTAGTGGTGGTAGAAATTAGGATTTACGATTCTGATACCAGAATGAGATTTTCATGAGGAGATGTCTCCCCTTCCCCCATCTTCACCTCCTCCTTTGTTTCCGTACTTTTCCCACTGGGGTTTAATTGGGAGAGGCTGCCTCCTATGTTTGTCTATGTTTCTCATAATTTTAGAATATTAGTTATATCTGTGGTTGTCACACAGCACTTTACATCAATGTGGGGCATTATCCTAGCTAAGACAGAAATTGTATTTCTCGTTGTATTTTGCCTTGTCATTTGGGGGCATATTAGCAAGGCGATTATCGCCACTTTAGCGGGACTTTTCCCGCTAAAGCGGCGATAATATTATCGCCTTATCAACAAGCTGTCGCTAACTGCTGTTAGCGACAGCTTGTAGGCGATAGCGACTGGGTTGGGTGCCGCTTTGCATGCCAGCGATATTTATCGCTAATGGCATGCAAAGTAGGCGTTCCCCACCTAACAGCGACTGGAAACAGTCGCTGAGGTCGCTAACGCCTATCAGCGAGGCAGGGGCGGTGATTAGCGAACCAGCGCCAAACACGTTTAGCGCTGGTTTGCTAACACCTGGTCCCACCCTGACTTAGCCATGTAATCCAATGAGAGGTGGATTACATGGCTAAGTCCCCTCGCACTATCAGCAAGCAGAACTGGGGAACAGTGTGAATATCGCCTGTTTTCAGGCGATATTCACACTGTTCTCCAAGGTTTCTATCGCTTTGGAGATTAGCATTGCTGATTGCACGTTAACTCCGCGATAGAAACCGGCGATGCCTGGCGATAATTATCCAAGCGCTAATTGCGCTTTGCGATAATTATCGCCAGGCATTGCTAATATGCCCCTTGGTTCTTTATGGCACAAATGAATTGCAAATGCATTTTTATGTTTGAAATTTATCCATTTTAAGAAAGCGTTGTGACATGATGAAATTTGGAGATACAAATGTAAATATTACGAAGCAAGAAAATGACACGTACTCCAATGAAGGGAGTCTGTTGTCTATATTTATGCACATGTTTGCACTTATTGTCTTATTGTGGTAGGGCTCACTACCTAGAGAAAGGCTTGTGGAATCAAAATGCGTAGGTAGCATTTGCATCCGTGAATAAATCTAGCAACTCAAGCAACCATGGTGTCGGGTGAGGCCCCCGGCAAACAAGCAAACAATCTCCTCTACAGAAATCCAAGCAAATCATGCGCACTCGAAATAAAGATGCAAAGAGTGATTAATCTAAGAACTCCAAACTCTGCTACACGCTTCGGCTAAACAGCCTTGCTCACACACAGGGTGGCTGTGAAACTGACAGCATTAATACCAAATTGTCTAAACATAGAGAAGGGACTTGCAGAGCACAGCACAGAAAGTTACACAATAAAATGCCACCATCTTGGACTGGTAACTAGTATGGTAAAAACAAACATTCAATTTTCAAAGGTGTGCCAACAAAGGAAAGTACCAATGCAAAAAATCATTTGTTTAAAGTACTAATACATGATTATACATGATAATATTAAGCAGACAAAGCAAATGGCATACATGTTGATATACAATATGTTCAAATATAAGCCACTTTGCCTGGCGTAGGTTGCAGCAATGCCATATATGAATGTACTGTAGGGAATTAATGAGTAAACAGAGCTGAGATACACACAGTGTTTACAAGTATCTCAGATATGTATGTACTGTTCCATCCTGTAAAGTACATCAAGTTGGTGTTTTTTAATGACTACTAGGCACCCCACACCATTTAAAATAAATACCACAATTGTCAAATCCCTTAATAAAGGAACTGTATGAGCCGATATGCCACTGAGGGAGATGCGTTGTTTACAAGGCATCAGAGCATTAACGCAACTGGTCCCACAAGACAATGGGACCTGTGGGTTGCTGTATGCTGTATGTGAATCAGACAGATGTGTCCTTGAAGTGAGCCCCACCTAACAAAGGTCTAATGGACATGTGCAACATCCCAAGTATCGTATATGAGGATTCTGTACCTCGGAGCCCCAAAAGACCAACTGTTAATACATCAGTGTGGCAAAGGGGCAGAAGAAAATCTACTCTAGTACATATAAGTATAGATCCCAAGAGGGCTTATGGCGTGCCAATCAGGGTGAGTGATACAGTGTTCAAGAAGAGACTATGCTAGCAATGGCAACACAAGCAAAACCCAGTTCTCAAAATTGAAATAAATATAGGAAACGTGCAAAACAATCACCACAAGTGTCCAATCGCTACTGAAGAAAAGGGTTGTGTGCCCCAGCTGAGGCCTCCTCTCGAACCCAGCGCACTAAAGGAGAGCCCCTTCCTTTCCTCCCTGAAAAATAAAAGATAAAAACAGGTATCAAATTATCAAAAGAGACTCTTCACAAAGAAAACTGGCCAGCAAAAGAAGATCAATAACTTGCGTAACACAGCATTATGTACAAGTTGCAATCAAAAATGATATGTGAGGTCATAAGCAGTGCATTGTGGGGGTGCAAGTTATAGTCAGTAGTTAGCCTAACTATAACATCACTGTAAGCTTTTTTTTCCAGTGAATTTCTAAGGTTTTTTTAATGTTATTTCCCAACTATAACATCAATGTAACCTTTGGTTTTTTAAGTGAATTTTGAAGGTTTTTACATTTTATTTCGTAACAGTAACCTGTAGCCTTTTAGAGTGAGTGTGTGAGGGAGTGCATGAGTGTCTCAATGGGTGTGTGAGTGTCTGGAAGTGGCTGCATAAGTGTCTCATTGGGTCTGTGAGTCAGTACATGGGTGACTGAGTGGGTGCATGAGTCGCTGAGTGGATCTGTGAGTTGGTGCATCATCGTCTTTGTTAGTCTGTGAATGGGTGCATGAGTATCTGAGTGGGTCGCTCAATGCATGCATCGATCTCTGAGTGGGTCTGTAAGTGGGTTTATGAGTCTCTGAGTGGGTCTGTGAGTGGGTGAATGAGTCACTGAGTGGATCTGTGAATGGGTCTCTGATTGGGTCTGTGAGTGGGTGTGTGAATGGATGCATTGGTCTCTGAATGGGTCTGTGAGTAGGTGCATGGTCTCTGAGCGGGTCTGTGAGTGGGTCTGTGAGTGGGTGCATGAGTATCTGAGTGGGTCTGTGAGTGGGTGCATAGGTGACTGAGTCGCTCTGTGAGTGGGTACATGTCTGTCTGAGGGTGTGTTTGAGTGGGTGCAACTTTGTCTGAGTATGTCTGTGAGAGGGTGCATGAGTATCTGAGTGGTTCTGTGAGTAGGTGCATGGGTGACTGAGTGGATCTTTGAGTGGGTGTATCATTGTCTGATTGGGTCTGTGAATGGGTGTGTGAGTGTCTGAGTGGGTCTCTGAATGCTTGCATGGGTCTCTGAGTGGGTCTATGAGTGAGTGTGTGAGTCTCTGAATAGATCTGTAAATGGGTGTGGGAGTGTCTGAGTGGGTCTGTGAATGGGTGCATGGGTCTGTGATTGGGTGCATGAGTCTCTGAGTGGGTCTGCGAGTGGGTGCATAAGTCTCTGGGTGTGTCTGTGAGTGAGTGCATGAGTCTCTGAGTGCATCTGTGAGCGGGTGCTTGAGTATCTGAATGGATCTCTGAGTGGGTGTGTGAGTCTCTGAGTGGGTCTGTATGTGAGTGCATAAGTCTCTGAGTAGATGTGTGAGTGGGAGCATGAGCGTGTGAGTAAGTCTGTGAATGGGTGTGTGAGTGTCTGAGTGGTCTGTGAATGGGTGCATAGGTCTCTGAGTGGGTCTGTTAGTGGGTGCATGAGTATCTGAGTGGATCTGAGTAGGTGTGTGAGTCTCTCTGTGGGTCTGTGAGTAGGTGCATAAGTCTCTGAGTGGGTCTGTGAGGGGGTGTGTGAGTATCTGAGTGGGTCTGTGAGTGATTGCATGGGTGACTGGGTCGGTCTGTGAGTGGGTGCATCAGTGTCTGAGTAGGTCTGTAAGTTGGTGCATGAATCTCTGAGGGCTGTATGACAGAGGCACACATGGTTGAACCACATGTGCCTCTACAACGTGGTTCCAACCACGAATGCTCCTTTACCAGGCATGCATTTACTATGCAATTTTGTTGTAAAGGCATGATTGGTAAAGGGATATGCAGGGTAAAGATCACCACTACCACATCCCCCCGCCTTAAGCCCTAAAATCCTATCTCCCTACTTCTCCTCTCCCTGCCCTGAGACCTAATACCTACCCCACTCTGCCCTTAAAACTACCCTTCCCCTCCCACCACCCTGAGACCTAAATCCCTGCCCACTTTTAAAAAGACTGCCCGTCCACCCCGCCCCCCTAAAAACTACCCTCCCAGACTCGGCCCCAGACCTTAAAAGTACACTGACTATACCCCCCACCCTGAGCCCTAAAATCCTGCCTCTTACCAAAAACTACCTGGATCCTCCCACCCTGAGCCCTAAAACTCACCCCTCCCCTAAAAACTACCCCTAACCCATGCCCCACTTACCTGTCAAGAGCTTACTGTTCCGACACTTCCTCTTCCTCTCCTCACCCATCTGGACACTAGAGAACTATCTGCCTTAAACACACATATGCATGGGTAAGGCAGATGCGTGGTTCAGGCAAGCGTGGTTAAGCTTGCAGGGAAACAGCACGCATGGCTCAGCCTACGTTGTAAAGTCAGTTTCCTGAATCTGAAGGGATCTGTAAGAGGTTACATCATTGTCTAAGTGGGACTGTGAATGTGTTTTTTCTTAAGTTTTTCACTGATGTGTGAACCAAAAGCTAGCTTTCTGAAAAATTTGGTGTAATTCCATTTAGCGGTTCGGGCTGCAGGCATGTCTAAAGAGTTATCAGAATTAACATGGGAAACTTGCTTCTTTTGTTTTTTTGCCCCCCTTTTTCCCAGCCCTCACTTTACCGATCACCCCAAAACTTTCCAATCACAACAAGATTCCTCGGGGGACTTTTTGGGATTTGTTTGGGAAGATTCGTCAAATGGCGCCAAACATATAGGCAAGTTCAAAAACACTTTTCCTATGGAAACATGGCCCTAATTATAGCTACCTAACTATAACTACCTATAGATATTTTCTTTTTCAAGATGCATAGATGTGGTGTTACGAATAGTAAATCATCTATACTTAACAACATACAACTTACCCTTATGATATTTTGCCCAAAACTTTTTTGTAGCAGAATAATAGCTTTTTTCTATGAATGTAGACCCTAAAACAGCTGCCATTTATAAAATGAGAATGCAGTGATGTAGATAAATGCAAAAAGAACAATTGATGGACAGAATGCAGAACAATTTCAAACATTCGCCCCAGTACAGAGATCTAGATCTAAATTAACCCTGGGCATAATACTTTTCTACGCTCACGGAGCATGCAAAGTTTGTGTTACTACGCACTACACAAATTGCACGTAGCAGAGTAAAAAACTGTACTAATCAACGTAGCGTAGCAGCAGTATATTAAACACATAGAAATGCTTTATTAAAGCAATTTTCTATGATAAAAAGCATGTAACAAATTCACAAAAGTGAACTTTGACAATGAAAATATCAAGCAATGAGAGAGGTGATGATTTTGGGGTCCCCCCTAACCTAGGGGGAGGACCAAGCAGATGCCTTGAACACAAAAAGCATATCATGTGAACGATTCAGTGGTGGTCCCTTCCTCCTAGGACCACCCCAAGCACAGTTAAGGGCAAAAATACAATCCCAACCAAAGGCCCTGCAAAGCATTATGGGACGAGATTAGCAGTGGGCAGTGAATATTATAGTGTCCAATATCAAAATAATTCTACAAAGAGCTGCAGTTCAACAAGTCGTTACTAGATGTCCCTCACGAGTCAAATGCAAAAGCATTGAAATTATTAATACATCAAGCTGCAGTTCCACTAGTCGTTACTAGATGTCCCTCACGAGTCAAATGCAAAAGCATTGAAACCCTTTCATGCAGCTTTTGCATTTGACTCGTGAGGGACATCTAGTAACGACTAGTGGAACTGCAGCTCTTTGTAGAATTATTTTGATATTGGATACTATAATATTCACTGCCCACTGCTAATCTCGTCCCATAATGCTTTGCAGGGCCTTTGGTTGGGATTATATTTTTGCCAATACCTGTGCTTGGGGTGGGTCTAAGAGGATGGGACCACCACCGAATCGTTCAAAAGATGTGCTTTTTGTTTTCAAGGCATCTGCTTGGTTCTCTCCCTAGGTTAGGGAGGATACCAAAATCATCATCTCTCTCACTGCTTGTTAATTTATTTATTTCACTTTTGTGAAATGCTATATGCAATTTAGCATATAAAGACAGAGATACTTATTTTATCTTAACTTGTACTGTGCAAGATGCCTTTGGCAATTATTGTACAGTGCAGTCAAGCATACAGCTACGCACTACTCAATTTGCATAGCTACGTGTAGTTCAAAATGTACTTCACGTAGCTATGTGAAGTGCTACTACGCAAACTACGCCCAGGGTTAGTCTAAATCCATCTTTTTTTAGCTCGCCATTCCAGTTTGGACCAAGCCATATGCAAATCAGTCTTGACCCTGTGCCCAATGGGAACGGTCCAGACCGAACTGCCAGGCCAGGTCCTCCCTGGACTGGAAACAAGCATCCTAGGACCCGTTTCGGGCTTTTAGCCCTGATCAGCCAGGATAGCTTAACTCCAGTGGCATGGAGAGCACAGGACCCACGTCTGGGCATACCCGTCCCACTTGGGGTGACAAATGCAAAAAGAACAATTGATGGACAGAATGCAGAACAATGTCAAACATTCACCCAGTACAGAGATCTGGGCCTAAATCCATCGTTTTTTTGCTCACCATGCCATTCGAGTTTGGACCCAGACATACGCAAATCAGTCTTGACCCTGCGCGCAATGGGAACAGTCCAGACCGAACTGCCAGGCCAGGTCCTCCCTGGAAACAAGCATCCTAGGACCGGTTTCAGGCTTTCAGCCCTCATCAGCCAGGATAGCTTGACTGCAGTGGCATGGAGAGCACGGGACCCACGTCTGGGCATACCCGTCCCACTCGGGGTGACAAATGCAAAAAGAACAATTGATGGACAGAATGCAGAACAATGTCAAACATTCACCCCAGTACAGAGATCTGGGCCTAAATCCATCGTTTTTTTGCTCACCATGCCATTCCAGTTTGGACCCAGCCATATGCAAATCAGTCTTGACCCTACTCCCAATGGGAACAGTCCAGAACAAACTGCCAGGCCAGGTCCTCCCTGGACTGGAAACAAGCATCCTAGGACCGGTTTCGGGCTTTCAGCCCTCATCAGCCAGGATAGCTTGACTCCAGTGGCATGGAGAACACGGGACCCACGTCTGGGCATACCCGTCCCACTCGGAGTGACAAATGCAAAAAGAACAATGGATGGACAGAATGCAGAACAATGTCAAACATTCACCCCAGTACAGAGATCTGGGCCTAAATCCATTGTTTTTTTGCTCACCATGCCATTCCAGTTTGGACCCAGCCATATGCAAATCAGTCTTGACCCTGCGCTCAACGGGAACAGTCCAGACCGAACTTCCAGGCCAGGTCCTCCCTGGACTGGAAAAAAAGCATACTAGGACCGGTTTCGGGCTTTCAGCCCTCATCAGCCAGGATATCTTGACTCCAGTGGCATGGAGAGCACGGGACCCACGTCTGGGCATACCCGTCCCACTCGGGGTGACAAATGCAAAAAGAACAATCGATGGACAGAATGCAGAACAATGTCAAACATTCACCCCAGTACAGAGATCTGGGCGTAAATCCATCGTTTTTTTGCTCACCATGCCATTCCAGTTTGGACCCAGCCATATGCAAATCAGTCTTGACCCTGCGCCCAATGGGAACAGTCCAGACCGAACTGCCAGGCCAGGTCCTCCCTGGACTGGAAACAAGCATCCTAGGACCGGTTTCGGGCTTTCAGCCCTCATCAGCCAGGATAGCTTGAATCCAGTGGCATGGAGAGCACGGGACCCACGTCTGAGCATACCCGTCCCACTCGGGGTGACAAATGGAAAAAGAACAATTAATGGACAGAATGCAGAACAATGTCAAACATTCACCCCAGTAGAAAGATTTGCATATGGCTGGGTCCTACATGGGGTGGCGTAGTGGGCAAAAGAACAATGGATTTAACCCAGATCTTTTGACTGGGGGAGAATGTTTGCATTGTCAGCATTCCGTCCATCATTTGTTTGCTGTAACACTTTTCGACCTAAGTGGGATGGGTATGCCCAGACGTGGGTCCCTTGCTCACTGTGCCACTGGATTCAAGCTAGCCTGGCTGAAGAAGGGTGACATACCCTGAAACCGGTCCCAGGATACTTGTTTCTGGTCCAGGGAGGACCTGGCCTGGCAGTTCGGTCTGGACTGTTCCCATGGAGCACAGGGTCAATGCTGATTGGCATATGGCTTGGTCCAAACTGGGGTGGCGTTGTGGGCAAA
The DNA here is from genome assembly GCA_963921515.1 of Calotriton arnoldi. Taxonomy (NCBI): domain Eukaryota; kingdom Metazoa; phylum Chordata; class Amphibia; order Caudata; family Salamandridae; genus Calotriton; species Calotriton arnoldi. The sequence continues at coordinate 2,909,485 of CAWUFW010000089.1, read as the reverse complement.
AGAACGATGGATTTAACCCAGATCTTTTGACTGGGGGAGAATGTTTGCATTGTCAGCATTCCGTCCACCATTTGTTTGCTGTAACACTTTTCGCCCTAAGTGGGATGGGTATGCCCAGACGTGGGTCCCTTGCTCACTGTGCCACTGGATTCACGCTAGCCTGGCTGAAGAAGGGTGACATACCTTGAAACCGGTCCCAGGATACTTGTTTCCGGTCCCGGGAGGACCTGTCCTGGCAGTGCGGTCTGGACTGTTCCCATGGGGCACAGGGTCAAGACTGATTTGCATATGGCTGGGTCCAAACTGGGGTGGCGTAGGGGGCAAAAGAACGATGGATTTAACCCAGATCTTTTGACTGGGGGAGAATGTTTGCATTGTCAGCATTCCGTCCAACATTTGTTTGCTGTAATACTTTTTGCCTTAAGTGGGATCGGTATGCCCAGATGTGGGTCCCTTGCTCACTGTGCCACTGGATACAAGCTAGCCTGGCTGAAGAAGGGTAACATACCCTGAAACCGGTCCCTGGATACTTGTTTCCGGTCCAGGGAGGACCTGGCCTGGCAGTTCGGTCTGGACTGTTCCCATGGGGCACAGGGTCAAGACTGATTTGCATATGGCTGGGTCCAAACTGGGATGGAGTAGTGGGCAAAAGAACGATGGATTTAACCCAGATCTTTTGACTGGGGGAGAATGTTTGCATTGTCAGCATTCCGTCCATCATTTGTTTGCTGTAACACTTTTTCGCCCTAAGTGGGATGGGTATGCCCACACGTGGGTCACCTGCTCACTGTGCCACTGGATTCAAGCTAGCCAGGCTGAAGAAGGGTGACATACCCTGAAACCGGTCCCAGGATACTTGTTTCCGGTCCAGGGAGGACCTGGCTTGGCAGTTCGGTCTGGACTGTTCCCATGGGGCACAGGGTCAAGACTGATTTGCATATGGCTGGGTCCAAACTGGGGTGGCGTAGTGGGCAAAAGAACGATGGATTTAACCCAGATATTTTGACTGGGGGAGAATGTTTGCATTGTTATCATTCCGTCCATCATTTGTTTGCTGTAACACTTTTTGCCCTAAGTGGGATGGGTATGCCCAGACGTGGGTCCCTTGCTCACTGTGCCACTGGATTCAAGCTAGCCTGGCTGAAGAAGGGTGACATACCCTGAAACCAGTCCCAGGATAATTGTTTCTGGTCCAGGGAGGACCTGGCCTGGCAGTTCGGTCTGGACTGTTCCCATGGGGCACAGGGTCAAGACCGATTTGCATATGGCTGGGTCCATACTGGGGTGGCGTAGTGGGCAAAAGAACGATGGATTTAACCCAGATCTTTTAAGTGGGGGAGAATGTTTGCATTGTCACCATTCCGTCCATCATTTGTTTGCTGTAACACTTTTCGCCCTAAGTGGGATGGGTATGCCCAGACGTGGGTCCCTTGCTCACTGTGCCACTGGATTCAAGCTAGCCTGGCTGAAGAAGGGTGACATACCCTGAAACCGGTTCCAGGATACTAGATTCCAGTCCAGGGAGGACCTGGCCTGGCAGTTCGATCAGTACTGTTCCCATGAGGCACATGGTCAAGACTGATTGGCATATGGCTGGGTCCAAACTGGGGTGGCATAGTGGGCAAAAGAACGATGGATTTAACCCAGGTCTTTTGACTGGGGGAGAATGTTTGCATTGTCAGCACTCCGTCCATCATTTGTTTGGTGTAACACTTTTCGCCCTAAGTGGGATGGGTATGCCCAGACGTGGGTCTCTTGCTCACTGTGCCACTGGATTCAAGCTAGCCTGGCTGAAGAAGGGTGACATACCCTGAAACTGGTCCCAGGATACTTGTTTCCGGTCCAGGGAGGACCTGGCCTGGCAGTTCGGTCTGGACTGTTCCCATGGGGCACGGGGTCAAGACTGATTTGCATATGGCTGGGTCCAAACTGTGGTGGCGTAGTGGGCAAAAGAACGATGGATTTAACCCAGATCTTTTGACTGGGGGAGAATGTTTGCATTGTCAGCATTCCGTTCATCATTTGTTTGCTGTAACACTTTTCGCCCTAAGTGGGATGGGTATGCCCAGACGTGGGTCCCTTGCTCACTGTGCCACTGGATTCACGCTAGCCTGGCTGAAGAAGGGTGACATACCTTGAAACCGGTCCCAGAATACTTGTTTCTGGTCCCGGGAGGACCTGTCCTGGCATTGCGGTCTGGACTGTTCCCATGGGGCACAGGGTCAAGACTGATTTGCATATGGCTGGGTCCAAACTGGGGTGGCGTAGTGGGCAAAAGAACAATGGATTTAACCCAGATCTTTTGACTGGGGGAGAATGTTTGCATTGTCAGCATTCTGTTCATCATTTGTTTGCTGTAACACTTTTTCGCCCTAAGTGGGATGGGTATGCCCAGACGTGGGTCCCTTGCTCACTGTGCCACTGGATTCAAGCTAGCCTGGCTGAAGAAGGGTGACATACCCTGAAACCGGTCCCAGGATACTTGTTTCCGGTCCAGGGAGGACCTGGCCTGGCAGTTCGGTCTGGACTGTTCCCATGGGGCACAGGGTCAAGACTGAATTGCATATGGCTGGGTTCAAACTGGGGTGGCGTAGTGGGCAAAAGAACGATGGATTTAACCCAGATCTTTTGACTGGGGGAGAATGTTTGTATTGTCAGCATTCCGTTCATCATTTGTTTGCTGTAACACTTTTCACCCTAAGTGGGATGGGTATGCCCAGACGTGGGTCCCTTGCTCACTGTGCCACTGGATTCAAGCTAGCCTGGGTGAAGAAGGGTGACATACCCTGAAACTGGTCCCATGATACTTGTTTCCGGTCCAGGAAGGACCTGGCCTGGCAGTTCGGTCTGGACTGTTCCCATGGGGCACAGGGTCAAGACTGATTTACATATGGCTGGATCCAAACTGGGGTGGCGTAGTGGGCAAAAGAACAATGGATTTAACCCAGATCTTTTGACTGGGGGAGAATGTTTGCATTGTCAGCATTTCGTCCATCATTTGTTTGCTGTAATACTTTTCGCCCTAAGTGGGATGGGTATGCCCAGATGTGGGTCCCTTGCTCACTGTGCCACTGGATACAAGCTAGCCTGGCTGAAGAAGGGTGACATACCCTGAAACCGGTCCCAGGATACTTGTTTCCGGTCCAGGGAGGACCTGGCCTGGCAGTTCGGTCTGGACTGTTCCCATGGGGCACAGGGTCAAGACTGAATTGCATATGGCTGGGTTCAAACTGGGGTGGCGTAGTGGGCAAAAGAACGATGGATTTAAACCAGATCTTTTGACTGGGGGAGAATGTTTGTATTGTCAGCATTCCATCCATCATTTGTTTGCTGTAACACTTTTCACCCTAAGTGGGATGGGTATGCCCAGACGTGGGTCCCTGGCTCACTGTGCCACTGGATTCAAGCTAGCCTGGGTGAAGAAGGGTGACATTACCCTGAAACTGGTCCCAGGATACTTGTTTCCGGTCCAGGAAGGACCTGGCCTGGCAGTTTGGTCTGGACTGTTCCCATGGGGCACAGGGTCAAGACTGATTTACATATGGCTGGGTCCAAACTGGGGTGGCGTAGTGGGCAAAAGAACAATGGATTTAACGCAGATCTTTTGACAGGGGGAGAATGTTTGCATTGTCAGCATTCTGTCCATCATTTGTTTGCTGTAACACTTTTCGCCCTAAGTGGGATGGGTATGCCCAGACGTGGGTCCCTTGCTCACTGTGCCACTGGATTCAAGCTAGCCTGGCTGAAGAATGGTGACATACCCTGAAACTGGTCCCAGGATACTTGTTTCCGTTCCAGGGAGGACCTGGCCTGGCAGTTCGGTCTGGACTGTTCCCATGGGACACAGGGTCAAGACTGATTTGCATATGGATAGGTCCAAACTGGGGTGGCGTAGTGGGCAAAAGAACGATGGATTTAACACAGATCTTTTGACTGGGTTAGAATGTTTGCATTGTCAGCATTCCGTCCATCGTTTGTTTGCTGTAACGCAGTGATGTGGATAGGCAGTCGCTCACAGGCTGCATATCTGCATTGACAGATTATTTGGTGGGATTCAGAAAAAGAATACTGGTTAATTCATGTTGATCATGCATGTTTCTGCAAATCTTCCTGTATGTACTAAGACATATTTACATGACTTTTGAATGTCAGGACCCAAACCTGTTGGTGTGAACGAACTGTGTTGCATAAGCCAACCTTCGATACCCACATACATTATCTAATTCCTACATTTGTTTTGGGAGTTTAAGGTCTTAATTGGCCAATATTTTCTAGGTATGTGGGCTGGATGTGCCAATTAGTTTGCGTACGTTCATTGGGTTGTGTCGTGCAGAAACTTCGGGCCTCATTTAGCAAGAAAATGACGCAGCTCAGTGCCACAAGCCATTTTGTTGCATCAAACTGCATCATTTTAGAAGCACAGGGATGCGTCATATGAACAACTATACAACGCATCCGTGTGCTTTTGCCTGCGCTGGAGCACAATTGACTGCCATGTGCTAGTGCAGGCACCCTTGCATTATGTTGTAATGGTGCCTGAGTTGCGAGGATGATTGTTTTTTGCAGAAAGGACCACCTTCCTGCACAAAAACAATAACTGATGGCATGTCCCTCTTTCTCCCCTTGGGAGGAGTAGGTTTATGACACATTCCCAGCTTTACAAAACCTTGTAAATCTGGGAATGTGTCAGGTTCCATGGATGTTGCATGGGAACACCCACAGCAACACCCATGGAAGGGCCCTTTCACACAGAGTAGGGCTTGAAAGGGGCCCATATTTACAAGGCCAAGAAAAGGCACACAGGTTGACTTTAAGTAGCCTTGTAAATATGGGCAGGCACACTGAGCCACTGGTGCGTCAAAAAAAGAGACACACTAGTGTTGCAATGGCCTTGAAAATGAGGCCCTGTGATTTAATGAAGAATGTGAACAATGTGAAAAGGATCAAACTATTTTAGGGGAGATTAGATAGTGGTCTTTTCAGGGATGTTTTTTGTTATTTTTATTTTTTATTTCTGAAATCGAAATAGTTATACCAACTAAAGGATGTGTTTCAATATCGTGAGAAGCAGCAACGCATTAATATCATTCTAACTTTATTTCACTTGCAACAAATTAAATCTGAGGAACCCTTGTCGGTAAAAGTCATTTGCTGTCACTCTGTCCATGATCAATTGCCAGATGTTTCCAGAAAAGATTTTGAGTTGGAAAGCATCTTAGTGAAGATGAATGAGGCCAGCAATGACAGGAACATGAAGCTCAATATCAAAGCGAGGACTGCATATGACATTTTGCTTGAGTGATTGGTGCTCTGTGCAGATTCTGCAGCCAATTGGCCTGACAATTATCAACATTGTTTAAGCATCAAAAATGTCAACTACGTTTTTTCCTCAAAGACATCAAAAAGACAAAGAATATAGCTATTATTTAGAAGAGGCTGTGCATACCTGTCCTTGATACACCTGCTAAATACCACAGCCCAGATTTACTAACCTTTCACAGAAGCAACTCAGCAAGGCAACTTGCTGTGCTGCGTTTCAGGAAATGAAAGGGAGAGAGCAGAAATGTGCTATATCTACTAATATATGGCGCACTTACGCTCTCTCATAGCGTTGGCGCACTTCAGGCAGCCTAGTGCCAACAGAGGCACTCTTGTGCCATAGTTAAAGGATGCCCGCGTTACACACAGGATTGTTTTTGTGGAGGAAAGCATACCTTCCTGCACTAAAACAATCCTTAGAGGCATATTCCTCTTAAACAACACACATGGAAAGAGGAAGTAACACAAAGAAATAAAGATATTTCTCCTTGTTACACCAATATTTTGTAGGTGCATCATATTGGTGCAAAGCTAGGTTTACTGTCTTTAGTAAATCAAGGTTTGTGTCAAAATCCATGGGTGGATGCATGGGAACTCCCATGCTCCACCCATTGAAACTCCCCCCATGCAAAGTAAGGCAAGGCAGCACTATATTTTTTTACTGAGCCACGCAAATCAGGCTTCTCATGGCTTAGTAAATCCTGAAATACATTTGGCTTTAAGCTTAGTAAAAATGAAAATACATTTTGTGCTAGACTGCCTTAAAAAAGTGAAGAAATCCTGATGCAAAATGTTAGTACATGTGGATCTAAATTATTTGTATTGCACGATTTATGAAAAACATAATGACAATAAAATGTGATCAATTGTATTGCCATGTTAATGGATCTGCGTTCTTTTGTGTATTTTAGACTCCTTATTGAAGAAACACCTAAGATGCATACATTTATAATTCCAAATCGTAAGGGCTAGTAAATCTTTTTACATATGACCCCCCGCCTTCCTGTTCTGACCATCACTTGCTTGAATGTCACTTTTCCTCATCTGCTATTACTTCCAGATCTAAAAAATGAAACAATATTAATGCAGAAGACAGAGGGGCATATTAGCAAGAACGGCATTAAAATTATCGCTGCTTTAGCGGCAGGAAACTGCCGCTAAAGCGGAGATAATGGGCTTGATAATATGCCCATGAGAATTCCAATAGAAGGTACTGCATTACTTCAAAAGTGAAAATACAGGTTGGATTTGATACAACCTCTGTTGTTTTATACTGATCCTCTGTATCTACGAGATGTATAGGACATCCGTAGAATACGAGGGCTAGACCTCACCTGGCACCAGCTCCAGTCAAAGAGGCCCCGCTCTGTCCGTCGTTGCCTCGTGCTCCGACTGAGCTAGGAATGGATGTATAAATTACATTTTCATCTTTTCACTTTTGAAGTAATGCAGTAGCAAATAAATCTATGGTGAGGTCCTGAAGAAAGCCGTGGACCGGATGTCCAACTGGCTGAAACATGTCGACCGTTTAAAAGCAGCAATTTGTTTGAACTGCTATAATATCCTTTTTGCACTGGTTTTAATTAGGAATGCAATTGATATCGTTGAGAAGATTAAGCTCTTTTTCTTTTGCAAATCCTATTTTAATCACGCACTTTATTTCTTGCACTGCACTTTTTTCATTGGAGATTTCTCCAGGGGTTAGATACAATTCCTAACCTTTTTTTGTGCTCTCCTTTTCCTCTGAAGGACCTAATAGAGGATGCAATCTACCCAGTATTCCTCTATGATCAAGAGGACAGATGGGAGGTTGGCTGGAAACCCAAATGATGATAAATGATCACTTCGGTGTGTGATGGGATTCCAACAGTCCTGAAGGGTCATTTCATCTTGTAATTCTCTATATTCTTTTCAGTGACACGCAAGTTGACAGTATTGAGCACAGTGTTCTTTATTAATAATTCACATATCTGGATAAACAGTTAGCAGAATAGACCACGGATTATATGTATGTTTTGGTGATAAATGGAATAGGGGATTTAATCCGTTTAGGGTCTATAAAATTCCCTCGGACCCTTTTTCGTTGTGTTTTTTTTTATTTTTATTCCGATAGAAGCCCAGGATCACAGCAGAACATGGGCTTCTATTGGTATTCTCAAGGGCATATTATCAAGCCCATTATCGCCGCTTTAGCGGCAGTTTCCTGCCGCTAAAGCGGCGATAATTTTAACGCCCTTCTTGCTAATATGCCCCAGAAAGTTATGTAAATATCACATTCTGACCACGTACTGTCCGATACATAATATGGAGGACCAGGCGAGATTTCCGTTATGCCAGTGTACTCTTGCGTAATTTGGGGGTCATGTAATACCGTGCTGCTCACAGCCAGAATTTCACACAAGTACACAGGAACAACCTAAGCATTTTAGCCCGAATGTAAGCATCTGGCTGCAATTCTGTGGTTTTTGTACTTTATTTAAGCTCCAAATGCTTCCTCGCATCCAAAATAGACACAAAGATCTAAAATATGGCATCAAATGTAAGTTTATCATTTCACATAATTTTCCCAAAGTTTCCATAAGTACGCTAAAGCAGATTAAAAGAATTTCGCACAACCCTATGCTGAAAGCACCCAGCACCTTCAAGAAAACAGAACTCTCCGTTCATGACTACTGATATATATATTAGAAAGTCTCGTACTCCAAAATGATTTAAATGGTCTTGCAAATTAAAGGCTTATCTGTATTTGTAGCAGCAAAAATATGTGAGTTCTAAGTTTAGACAATATTTTTAAATGTGGACTCTCTGGAGTACTTTTCTGCAGGGAATGCACTGTGAATTTAACTATGTGACTGCAGTACAGGGGCCCTATTATGTAAAGGGTGCACTTTTCCTGTTTGCGCCCGGCTCACCTTAAAACAGGTGCGCCGGGCACAAACAGGGAAAGTGTGACCTAATATTTGGAATACTTTTCCCCCCAGGGCAGCCGCGAACCTGCTCTGCCCTGGGGCAGTACATTCATGTGAAAAACGGAGCAGCTGCAATTTTAAGGGAGATTAGAGATCCCCCTGCAGGCAGGTGCAGTGAGTGACTGCACCCGTCTGCAAGGGTATGTCTGAAGGGTTCATGGAACCCCCTTTAGCCCCTCCAGAGGGCTGCCATCAGGGGGCGCACTGACAGCTTATTTGCCTGCGCGCCCACATCTATAATATGGCACAGGTGCAGAGGCAAAGGAATTCCCTCATTTGCATGGGGCCATGCACCCATGCAAATGAGGGAATGCCCTCTGAAGATAGCGCTGGCACTTTAGGTGCACCGGCGCTATCGGTATTACAGAAGAGGCCGCACAAGCGTCTGCGGCCCCTTCTGTAATACCAAAGTGCCCCAGGGGCACGCAAAGTCAGCGTAAATGCCCATTGCGCCCCCAGCGCATTTCCATAATGCGACCCCAGATTTGTATCCGCTACCAGTGCTGGGCCCATTATCCGACATTTGGACATGGCTGCTTTTAAATCTGAATAACTTTCATCTTTTGTATTAAAGATATCTGGGCCACATTTGTGTGATTTCTTACCATATAATGACGTATTATCGTTGGAAAAGGTTGGTCAGAGAAATACAAAGGAAAAGCACACTCAAAAACAGTTGTCAATAACACAAGATTTTTTGCTGAACTTTAACCTCTCAAAGGTTAAAGTTGGATATTCAACTGGCAAGAGCCCAAGAGTGAAGACTTCAAAGAGCAAGGATCCACCCCACAATTAATTTAAATGTCAATTAATTTATTTCCGGTGTCAGATAGTAAGCAGGTTTTCTCAAGCACGTCTTAAGCAGCCAAGTGCTAAATGAACTGGAGGCACCTTAATGAGACAAAAGAGCGCCACAACATAAAATACTTTGGGGCTTATTTACAAGCCCCTTGCGCTGCCTGTGCATCACTTTTAATATGGGAAAAAGGGACATACCGGCATCGCAATGGCCTTTTAAATAAGCCCCTTTGTGAGTCAAATGTAGGATCTTGGAATCAGTGGATTGCTTGGTTGGCAAATAATGAGTTCTCATAGCGCATGTGATGTTTTTACATCTCTGTATTTGTATTTTGAAGTTTATGATAGTAGCTTGTTTTTTTCCCTGAAGTAGGTTAATCAGCAATTTAGAAGAGAGCCACCATTAATGCCATGGCATGACATGCCCATTAGTAGGCATCTGGTGCATCAGTAAAAGAGGAGGATCCCATGCATGAGTTATAAGTTCTGGAACAATGAGCTGGTGGCTACAAGTGGGAATTGATTCCAAATCCCAAGGCATGGTGGACTTAATGTTTGGTGAATTGGAATATTCTAGTGGAGAGGAGATCCCTGAGAGGTAGGGAGCCCATAAACTTTGGTGGCTCAAAAGGAGAACCAAAGTCTTTGAGGTATTCATGCACCAATGGTTTTTATTCATTCATCTCTGGTTGTACAGGAGATATACTATTATCATTTGATCACACCCAAATCCAACTAAATTTAGAGATGTTGCAGTGAGTAACTGTTTAAACATGGAAGCACAGCTCATAAATACTGGGAATCACATAGAGGATCTTATGGGAGTCAAGACAATGGTGTTCATCTATCACTGCCAGTATCCATCAGCGGTCACATACTGTTGCTTAGCATTATCATTCACCCTCTTTCAGTCTTAGATGTTTCCACTGTGGAAACATCTAAGACTGAAAGAGGGTGAATGATAATGCTAAGCAACAGTATGTGACCGCTGATGGATACTGGCAGTGATAGATGAACACCATTGTCTTGACTCCCATAAGATCCTCTATGTGGCGTAGTAAGATGCCATGATTCTCAATGTGGAAATCGTTGGGTTAGTAGGATACTCTACCGAGGTAACAGTTGAAATTAAGTTAGCAGGTTCAAACCCTTAGTTAGCAAGTTTTGATTCAGATATGGAACACAACGTATCCAATTTAGTATGAAGCATAAAATGAGGCTTTCAAATGAGTTTTGTTGAGAGGAAAAGAAGGAGAGACTAGGTAAACCTAAGTGAACTCTATTGCTGAAAAATGCAATTGAAGCCGAAAGTAGCAGTGTCTCAAATTATAATTTTAACACCACATTTGCAAATATTTCACCATTAAAATAGGGGCAAAAACAAACTTTGCAAATTTCTCACATCACTAGTCTTCACCAGCCAGAACAGAACAAAGAGACGTCTCCTGTAATATAGGAATTAGAGGCCAATTCAATGGCTGGAAAAGGGTTTGCAGTCTAGGGTACAATACAACAACTCTAGATATGTTCTCTGACTGAAATTAAAACAGAGCAAAATTTACTGTAAAGACAAAGAAGCAGCCAACTGGATCTGAAGGATGAGTACAATTAACTACTGAAAGGACAGCTTAGTGAAAATGTAAGGACAACTAAGAAGAAATGTGACTAAGTCAAGGTGAGAAACTGCTATAATGCAAAAGATAAAAATGTAGAGATGCTGAATGATGTTCAGGACAAGAATCAGCGGAACGACAGAGAAGAAATAAACAATGAATGTAAAGTAAACGATGGGCTTAGCAGACAAACATGACCAGATTAAGGCAAAAAAGTAAAAATTAAGGCAGAATCAAAATCTTCCCTTATGGCAGATGGTAGACAGTCAGGATTACAAGGGCAAGAGGGTTATCCGAAACAAGCATTTATGGGGTTAGGATGCTCTGACCTAACTTATATAGATGATCAGAACACTTAAACATATTTAGAGATGGCACAAGCTGCCAATTCTGAGTGGTGGCACCAGAGGTGTGCTGGTTGTGAGCCAAGGACGGATGAATGGAGGACCTCCCCAGCTGCGGGTTTGAGGGAAGCAAAGTAGAATAAGAAGGAGCAGATGTTGTGAAAATCAAAAATGAAGGAGTTGACCAAAGGCTGTTGAGAAATAATCCTGGAGCTCCATTGTACATGTGCATGCCGGGAATGACTTTCCAGCACATGCTGTCCTTAAGTGGGTGGAAGTTTGGGGGCCAGATGGTCTCCCCTGTTAATGAGAGAGAAGAAATTCTGAATGATCACAAACCCATGGGGTATAAGTGGAAGATAAAGGAGCTGTCAACCAGCTATGACTCTTCATAACTTGATAAAGGGTTGGCCATCACTGTATTTGAGGGTAGATTGTATGCCTGTATGTCAAGGGTGGGGACGCAGAGGGCCTCAGTTAGAGTTAGGAAGCTGCAAAGCAGATGAACCAGGATAAGCAACATTCACATGCTCTAGCACATCCTGCTAAAAACAAAAGCCCCTCTGGCAATTGACATCTATGATTATACAATGAATTTTCAGAAAAACAAATATTGCTTTGTTCAACAGGCACTAAGGAATTTAATATTTATTGTGAATGTGGCCCACATCACGTTGCACTGTTGATTCATCTAACAGCATGAAAAATATCACTCGTTGAAGGCATTGACATAATCCAGCTATCTCACAAGATTACACTTTTCAAATTAAATTCTAAAGTGATGCAGCCGTGAGAAGTTTTGCACAGGCCAGTTAATTGTACAGCTGCAAGTAAATCATTATCTAAAATCTCAGGTATTGGAGCAGATTTCTGTATTTTGAGATCTAAGAGGGTCTTGAAATAATTGTCTGCACGACTGACTGCTTGTAACTCTCACATTTCTTAAGCCAGCCAAGTCTCCAAAGTTTTGTTCATAGATATGAGAAAATCATCCTTTTGAGCCTGATCATCCCAATTGTTTGATTGATACTTGTAGTAACTGACTCTGATTGTGCCCTGGGCTCTGCTTACCAGACCCATGGCTAGTGCTCTGCTTCAAAGCTATATTGTGGTTAGGTAGAAGTACAATTTGCAATGACAGACCCCTCTAAGTCCCCAGTGTATAATAAGGCAAGGGTTATTCAAACTACCTATATGTCCCTGGTATATAATAGGGCAGGGAGATTTAGAAGCCCAGTAAATTTTCTGCACTAGAGTGTGATCTACTGTGTTGCCTGCTGTGATTTTAAAGGCAGCCCTTCCTTGCAGACTGCCTGTAAAATTCAATTATATGCAAATTCGACTTTGGAAATGAAGGTAATTCCAAAGTAGTTATCTAACTTAACCTTACATATGTCACCCCTAAGGTCTCCCCTAGGAACTCCAGGGGAAGGCTGCCATGTAACTATAAGCAGGGACATTATAGAATATGTTTTATATGCCCTGGTGAGGGAAAAACTGCCAGTTTATTTTTTCCCTATTGTAGCTAATTAGCTCTATAGGCTAACATTTGAATATTATATTGAAGTATCAATATTGACAGGAGCAAGCTAAAATGTCATTCAGTGACTTAAAATGATACTTATGATAAATCCAACAACTTGCCACTGTTAGATTTCTAATAACTATCACAGAAAATAAGTTATTGAGCTTTATTTTCTGAAAGCCAAAATCCAGCCTTCCAGCAGCCCTTCTCTGATTGGCAAGCCTCTGTCAGGCTGAGCCAAGCTGTCAATGAGGTTTGAAGTGGCCTGCTAGAGAGACAAAGGATTTCCTGTGGGGGAAGAACTGCAGAAGGAGAAAGCAAGATGGGAGGTAACCAAACTGGTCTTCAAAGGGAGAATGACACTTTAGGACAGCACAGGCTCACCTCCACATCCTGCACTCCCAGCCAAAAAGGAGCCCCTGTAATTTAATTAGTGAGAGGGCTGGAAGGGGCATGCTAGGGAATCTTAGCCTCGCCAGTGGGTTGGCTTAGCCTGATCTAACCACCAAGGAAAGAATTTCTCCATTTTGAATTTTGGAAGAATGGTGCTTTCTGGGGCAAGATTATCCAACACTTTGGAGGGAGTGGACATACACCTGGGTGGCACCCTGCATCCCATTAGTTAGGAGTGCCTCCATGCTGGATACACAGGAACACTGCATAAGTATGGAAGAGCCGCATGGCAACTCAGATCTGCTGACTGAAACTACAAGGAGTAGAAAGACTGCCCTGCTGGAAACATGATCTGCACCCCAAAGGTCTTCACTCTGAAGAACTGCACCTGCTGCATATTCTGGGGATACAGCCTAAGGACTTTGCCTTGCTTCAAGAAGGATTAAAGAGTGGACTTCCTGCAAGCTAGATGTTAACTGAGCCCACCTGCATCATCTCCACCAAGAAGTCCCAATCTTGGAGTGCGTCCAGTGGACTTTTTAAGGATTTGGCGAGGTGCATTGTGGGACTTGTAGCCCCAACATCCCAAGGACCATCTCAGAGAGTCAACCCGGTGATCTTCAACTGCAACCCAGCCTAGATTTCAGGTTCATCCCGCTGAAAGCTCTGGAGCTCCAGAATTCCAGGATTTCATCAAGGCCTCAAAGAAAACCAAGCTGCCATCGTTGACACAAATCCAGCTTTAAGAGAAGCCTCGCTCGAGGTCGAGAGAAAAAGCTCCAGCAAAACGACTAAGTACGAAAGTAAAATTTTGAGCAAGGCCTCCCACTTAGGGGCCAATTCCGATTCGGGCCGGAAATCTCTCCGACCGAGCCGGACCCGGAGATATATCCGACCGAATCGGACCCGTGCAGCCCGACCGAACGAGTACGATGCGCACGTATGCCATCGGACTCGAGTCGGTCGGACTCCCATTGAAGTCAATGGGAGCCTGTCGCACAACGCGTACGCGGGCTCCCATTGACTCAATGGGTGCGATGTGGACAAGTGCGCCCCCTACAGCGTGTACGCGGCGAAGCGATTCGCGCCGTACACGCACAGGTAGGGGGACCCATGGGTCCCCCTGTGTGCGACTCGCGCGGCTACGCGTACAGGGGGTCCGACACGGACCCCCAAAGTACGGCTCCGACAGCTCTTTCGAGCCGGAGTGCGCGGCTCGGTCGGACTGCTCGCGGCGCGCATCGTACTTACCGGGCCGGGGAACGTCTCCATTGCGCGGTGCGAGTCGAGTCCATGCGAGTCGGCCGGTGCGGTTAGAGCCGGGATCGAGTCGGTCGGAGCGGTCGGGACGCCCGGACGAGTCGGTCGGCGATTTCGCATCGTACTCGCTCGTCCGGACGCGCATACGGATTGGTCGGGTAATAGGGCTCCGAATCGGATCCGGTTAAGCCGAATCCGATTCGGAGCCCTACCGGCCGAGATCGGAAACGGCCCCTTAGTGTATCCGACCAGGGCTCCATCGAGGCTGGCCTCAAACTTTGAAAATCTGGAGTAACACAAGTCAGTGCAAGTCGCTTCCTTCTGTTACTCTGTGTGGTGGGCGCACTGCATGGGTGGAGCGTGGGTGTTCCCAAGCATCCACCCATGTACTCTGAAGCATTCCCAGATTTATCAGACTTTTAGACACACAAATGTGTCAGAATTGTGCTCTTTCCCACCAGAGGCGCAACAAGGAGGAATAGCTTTATTTATTCTTGTTGTTTCCTCTTTCTAGGTGTGCTGCACCCTGCCGCACACTTAGAAAGACGAAAGTGCCTCTCAGGATTTTTTTGTGCAGGAAGGTGTCCCTTCATGCACAGATTCAATCCTGCCTGTAAAGCACACGCCTTTTCTCCATGGTTCAAGGATGCCTTTGTTGGCGCTAGGCTGCAGATTGTGCTCCAGCACAGGCAGAGGACAAGAATGTGCCATATCTTGATAGATATAGTGAATTCCTGCCCTCTCCCTTTCATGCAGCGCAGAAACGTGTCTTGCTGCATTGCATGAAAAAGTGTTGAATTTGGCCAAATAGGGCTACTTAGATTCAAGCATCCTAGGGTTAGTCAAGAACATCACTAATACACGTCTGGTACTAGGGCTACCCAACTGCTGCAGTCTACCTAGAAAATGTGTCTTTATTACTCTAGAGAAAACATTGTAATCAGTGATTAAGGGGCTTTTCAGTTTTCAATTGTTGAAGCTAGCAAAATTGGCATAATATTCTGAATTTCACGTTATGTGTGTTGCTCAACATTCTGAAAATCTTACAATTTTACAATACAAATATAGCATAGAAGTGCGGGGACAACATATACAACCAGAATGTGTGTAGCTATTGCTCACAGCAATTGTTAATTTTCGCATAAAAAGCGACACACTTTACACAAAAATGAAAGATTTGCTTTACATGTAAACAGGCATAGTTTCACATAATTTTCCTGAAATTTCGCATAATTATGTGACAACAAATTACGCGAGTTGTATGCACCCCTGCCTTTCATGCAATTCATAATCAACTGTTTGGGGACCATATTGCTATCTCTGTGGGTGCAATGTCGGATCTTCTAGTTATTGGGGTACTGTAAACTCCTTTTCAGGGAGTAGCGGTACTCAGTGCAAGACTTGTTTCTGGCTACGTGCTCACTGATGACAGTTACAAAACAGGAAAAGGTAATATCAGGCCCTATCTAATATACATGCTACTGTTTATTTCATGGTATTTCCAAAATTGCCTATAGATTTACACAAGATTATCAGGGGTACATGGTATCACAATCTGTTTAAATGGTACATATTCCTTCGGATGGGTTTCATGCTAAGATTCTGACTCAGTCTGCTTTCTGCTCACAGAGATGCACTGGGATGCAGCCAAGCTTCACTACCACCCCCTTAGGGCATCGGGTTGCAGCTAACATATTTTGTGGCCAGATCCCGTTCCTGTAACGAAGTATAAAGTATGAAAAATTAGACGTGCTTCAACTTCAAGAAAACATCTCTAAATGTGGTCTGCCAGGTAAACAATACCTAAGCAAACAATGATAAATATCTCTCTGTGGAGGGGAGATGCCTGGGCGCTGTTTAAATTGCTCTACCGGCTCTTGTCATGTTTGCTCAGTGTGCTAATCGCTTGTTGATGCCATGGGCTCGATGAGTTCAGATCCCCTTATGAAAATCAAGTTGTCTGTTCTACTTCATTCATCATAATCAACACAGTACATATTCTGGAATCAAAACCTGTTTTCTGCTTTCGAGGTAGTTTTGTGATGATAAATGAATCCGATATCTGGCAGTGCCTGGCAATTTGGGTCTTATCAATGGCTTCTTGTACATCATCTGCCTTTTTCTTGGAGAAACGCTCCAAATTCTGTGAATTTAAATTGGTAGGATAAACATTTTATATTTGAGGAGTCGATTTCTGTGACAAGATTGTCTTCACTTATAACACCATACATGTGTCATTATTGAAAAAAAGGCACTATAAAACAATTCTAATAACCCTAACATATGCAGCGTTTAAAATGACGCCAAAAATTATCTCCCTAATTATTCGCAACTGTGTTACTCCCACAAATCTTAAACAGTGCACACTAAATAACTACATCATTTTTCATTTTCCGACTGCATTATTTTAAGTGCATATGTTTACTGGCCTTTATTTATGTATTTATTTATTTGTTTATGCATTTATTCATCCATTTATTTATTAGTAATCTTGGACAGAATTTTTAATTCTGCCAGCGGAATCGGAGTAATTTGAAAATTCTGCATTACTCGTAACACAGTATTACTGATAATTTCTGCCGCTCCACGGCAGAATTAACTACTTTAATCTGCAGTGGTTTCTAAACAGAGAGGAACTGCTCCCTCTTCCCGTCGTGTTTAGACACCACTGCATACCCCTCAGCGCCCTTACATTCCCTGCAATGATCCCTCTATGTTATGTTTAGAAACCACTGCATATCACTCAGCACCCTCATATACTCTGCTTTCAATCACTACAGAGTATGTAAGGGTGCCCAGATGGCGCGCTATTTTCTTAAGCAAAATGCATCTTTGCATCCATTTTTGGATGCAAATGTGCATTTTTCACTAAGAACATAGCGCCAAAAGCCCACTCCGCCCCATCAGGAAATTCCATGTGATCTGGCAGAATTTTAATGTAATTCGGTGTGATTCTGGGGAATCATACTCCAGGAAATCCGCCTGTGAGAAAACAGGACTTTTTGCAGTGTACCCCCCTCACTTTTTGCCCCATTTCTTGACTGATACTGGTGTTTTCTAACTCCAATTGTGCCCTTGGCACTGCTAGGTTCACTGACAAAATATTGATGTAAAAAATACAGATGTTAAAAATATAGATGAGAAAATATAGAATGCAAAAATATTGAATCCCTATACTTAAACAGGTAAGTACAAAAATATTGAGAGAAAAAATATTGATGGTTCAGGCAGCATTAAACAATAGTCGCTCCAAGTTTCACCCATGAGCTGCCGAACTCGCGCCGGGTGCCATTCATCGCAGACGGGTGGGCAAAATCACGTTAAATTGGAGGTTGTAAGTAATCCATACTGAAGCCTGTAGGGTGTGCAACATTTGAATTCTGGGCAGGCGAGGAACTGGAATAAACGACTGTGGCACCGGCAATCTGGAGGCACAATGGCTGATTCAGCTTCGGTGGACCGGATGTGTCATGCGGCATGTGGGCAACATTCAACATTTCATTTGTAAATTGTCTATGAGAGACTGAGAACCTTCACAAAGAGAAGTAATGAAGTGTTTACCATCAGGTTGCAAGCCATCAAAGACATGCTGTCATGGCCACCAGGGAAAGAGGTATCATGACCTCAACCTAGTGAGTCCTTCGTCGCTGCCCATGACTTTGTGTTCCTCCAATGAGATCTTGTTAATGTGCATTTTAATTCTGTGAAATGCCAAATGCCTAGTCGATAAGCACTGAGGAAGGCTTGACGCCGAAATGCATTTGCTGAATAAATACACCTGAAACGTGTCCCGTGAGTGCTTTGCATCTTTTGGAGCCTGAATATTTTAACGTGATTTTGCCCACACGTCTGCGATGAATGGCACCCGCCGCGAGTTCGGCAGCTCATGGGTGAAACTTGGAGCGACTATTGTTTAATGCTGCCTGAACCGCCGAGGATCAAAGGGAGCTATCCTGTCAGCCACTGCTGCCAATTATTGAATTGGAGGTTGTAAGTAATCTATACTGAAGCCCGTAGGGTGTGCAACATTTGAATTCTGGGCAGGCGAGGGACTGGAATAAACGACTGTGGCACCGGCAATCTGGAGGCACAATGGCTGATTCAGCTTCGGTGGACAGGATGTGGCATGCGTCATGTGAGCAACATTCAACATTTCATTTGTAAATTGTCTATTGGAGACTGAGAACCTTCACGAAGAGAAGTAATGAAGTGTTTACCATCAAGTTGCAAGCCTTCAAAAACATGCTGTCATGGCCGCCAGGGAGAAAGGTATCATGACCTCAACCTAGTGAGTCCTTCGTCGCTGCCCATGACTTTGTGTTCCTCCAATGAGATCTTGGTAATGTGCATTTAAAATCTGTGAAATGCCAAATGCTTAGTCGATGAGCACTGAGGAAGGCTTGATGCCGAAATGCATTCGCTGAATAAATCCACCTGAAACGTGTCCCGTGAGTGCTTTGCATCTTTTGGAACTTTAATTTTTTAACGTGATTTTTCCCACTCGTCTGCGATGAATGGCACCGGCAGCGACTTCGGCAGCTCATGGGTGAAACTTGGAGCGAATATATATATATACTAACTATAACGGGGGAATTTCTATGGTTTTGTAGGAGTGAAATGTCCAACTAACTATAACTGTCCCTAAAACCTATGGTTTTTTCAGTGAATATATATATATATATATATATATATATATATATATATATTCACTGAAAAAACCATAGATTTTAGGGACAGTTATAGTTAGTTGGACATTTCACTCGTACAAAACCATAGAAATTCCCCGTTATAGTTAGTTCAGCTAACTATAACTCGCGCCCCGCAATGCACTGCTGATGACGTCACATATTACATCACTCATGACATGGTCAGTGACATCACTGATGACATCACTGATGACATCATCCAGTGACTGTGTGTTTCTGTAAAGTTTAAATATGTTTAATATATATAGGGAAAGGCGTATTGAAGAATGAGTGGGTGTATAAGTGTCTGAATGGATGATTTAGTACGTGAGTGACTGACTCTACAAGTGAGTGATTAAATGTATCTTACTGAATGCATGGGTTAGTGACTAAACTGTGTGAATGTCTGTATCTGTCTGTCTGTTGGTTTGTAAGCGGCTGCATGGCTTTCTGAATAGCTACATGAGTGTCTACATGGGTTATTGATTGATTGTCTGAGTATCTGTATGGGTGCCTGAGTGTTTGTGTGGGTGGGGTGTGTGTGACTCTGTGCATAGATGTGTGAGTTGGTGATTCACTGGGTGCATGGTTTCAAGAGTGCATCTGTGATGGACTGTATGGGTGGGTGAGTGTGTGTATGGGTGTGTTAGTGATTGAATGTATATCTCAGTGGTACATGTGTGAGTAACTACATATGTGAAAGGCAGTATATATGTGTGTTGGAGTATATAAATGGCTATAAGTGAGAGTGTGTGATTGTGAGAGTGGCTGTATGGATGAGTGTGTACTTGTATCAGTGATTGTATAAGAGTGTAAGAATGTGCTAGTATTTGTATGAGTAAGTGAGCTGGTGTGTGTATAACTGTATAGGTGAGTAAATGGGTGTGTGATTAAGTTTTTGCATAACTGACTAGGTGTGTGAGTACCTCTATGGATGAGTGGCGGTGTGTGAGTGTTTATATAGGTGTATGAGTGCATATGATAGTCCTGTACTGAGTGACTAAGTATGAGTGACTGTACGGGTGAGTGAGTGGATGTGTGTGTAGACCTAAGAATCAGTGAGTGGGTATGTAGTTTTTGGTGTTGGAGTGTCTATGGTTTTGAGAATGGCAGTCTGTAATTTAGAGTGGGTGTATCAAAAGTTATATTAGGGTGTGAGAAGATGCATGAAATTATCACATGGATGATGTCATCAGTGATGTCATTTGAGATGTCATCAGTGATGTCATCAGTGATGTCACTGACCATGTCATGAGTGATGTAATATGTGACGTCATCAGCAGTGCATTGCGGGGCGCGAGTTATAGTTAGCTGAACTAACTATAACGGGGAATTTCTATGGTTTTGTACGAGTGAAATGTCCAACTAACTATAACTGTCCCTAAAACCTATGGTTTTTTCAGTGAATTTCAAAGGTTTTTAAATGCTAATTTCTAACTATAACGTGTCTGAAACCTATGGTTTTTTCAGTGAATTTCAAAGGTTTTTTAAATGCTAATTTCTAACTATAACGTGCCTGAAACCTATGATTTTTAAGTGAATTTCAAAGGTTTTTTTAAATGCTAGTTTCTAACTATGCCCACAGAGGTAGGACATGTGAAGAAAGAAGAAAAAACGCACAGAAAGAAGCAAAAGATGTGCAGAAAGAACCAACAGAGGAGCAGAAAAGAGGCCTTGTTGCAAAATCATCCTGTGCCCACAACTTTTTCAGACGGGTACTGGTGGTAACTGACTCTGACTAACCAGAGCCAGTGCTATGCTAAAAGACACTTAGAATACAGTGAAAACACCTACATACACTAGGGAACACTATGCGTTGGGGTACCCCTGTGATTAGCATGACCTCCTCTGCAAGTCCCTAGTACATAATAGGGCAGGGGATTAAAACTACCTCTTAAAAGCGCGCTACAGGGCGCGTTTGCACAGTGGTGAAGGGAGGGGGCCTGAGGTGACATGTGTGCAAACGCACCCCGTGGCGCGTTTTAAGTTGCGGGATTAAGTCCCTTGAATTCTGAGGGTCCCTGGGGCCCAACTAGCCCCCAGGTACCTACAGTTAGGACCACAGAGCTGAGTTGCAGAGAGGCGTTCGAGGCCACGCACCTTTTTCACCTCTCTGCAACGCAACTCTGTTGTGCTTACTGAAGGTACCTGGTGGGCTAGTTGGTCCCCAGGGTCCCTCAGGATTCAAAGGGAATTAATTCCCCAACTTAAACGCACCACAGGGCGTGTTTGCGCACATGTCACCTGAGGCCCCGCCCCTCCCTTCACCACTGTGCAAACGCGCCCCGTGGTGCGTTTTAAGTTGAGGGATTAGGTCACCTTGAATCCTGAGGGTCCCTGGGGCCCAACTAGCCCACTAGGTACTTCCAGTAAGCACCACAGGCCTGCGTTGCAACGCCTGTAACAAATTGTGCAGTTGTGTTTAGGTAGTGAAGAGGGTCGTGCTGGGGGTAGTGTTTTAGGGTTTAGGGTAGTGCAGTGGTGTTTGTGTAGTGTAGGGGGTCATGCTGGGGGTAGATTTAGGGTTTAGGATAGTGCAGTGGTGTTTGGGTAGTGTAGGGAGTCGTGCTGGGGGAGTGTTTTAGGGTTTAGGGTAGTGCAGTGGTGTTTGGGTAGTGTAGTGGGTCATGCTGGGGGTAGTGTTTAGGGTTTAGGGTAGTGCAGTGGTGTTTGGGTAGTGTAGGGGTCGTGCTGGGGGTAGTGATTTAGGGTAGTGCAGTGGTGTTTGGGTAGTGTAGGGGGTACTGCTGGGGGTAGTGTTTTAGGGTTTAGGTTAGTGCAGTGGTGTTTGGGTAGTGTAGTGGTTCGTGCTGGGGGTAGTGTTTTAGGGTTTAGGGTAGTGCAGTGGTGTTTGTGTAGTGTAGGGGTAGTGTTTTAGGGTTTAGGGTAGTGCAGTGGTGTTTGTGTAGTGTAGGAGGTCGTGTTTTAGGGTTTAGGGTAGTGCAGTGGTCTTTGGGTAGTGTAGGGAGTCGTGCGGGGTAGTGTTTTAGGGTTTAGGGTAGTGTAGGGGGTCATGCGGGGGTAGTGTTTTAGGGATTAGGGTAGTGCATTGGTGTTTGGGTAGTGTAGGGGGTCATGCGGGGTAGTGTTTTAGGGTTTAGGGCAGTGCAGTGGTGTTTGGGTAGTGTAGGGGTTGTGCTGGGGGAGTGTTTTAGGGTTTAGGGCAGTGCAGTGGTGTTCGGGTAGTGTAGGGGTCGTGCTGGGGGAGTGTTTGAGGGTTTAGGGCAGTGCAGTGGTGTTCGGGTAGTGTAGGGGTCGTGCTGGGGGAGTGTTTGAGGGTTTAGGGCAGTGCAGTCGTGTTCGGGTAGTGTAGGGGGTTGTGCTGGGGGTAGTATTTTAGGGTTTAGGGTAGTGCAGTGGTGTTCGGGTAGTGTAGGGGGTCGTGCTGGGGTAGTGTTCTAGGGTTTAGGGCAGTGCAGTGGTGTTTGGGCAGTGTAGGGGGTAATGCTGGGGGTGGTGTTTTAGGGTTTAGGGCAGTGCAGTGGTGTTCGGGCAGTGTAGGGGGTCGTGCTGGGGTGGTGTTTCAGGGTTTAGGGCAGTGCAGTGGTGTTCGGGCAGTGTAGGGGGTGGTGTTTCAGGGTTTAGGGCAGTGCAGTGGTGTTCAGGCAGTGTAGGGGGTCGTGCAGGGGGTGGTGTTTCAGGGTTTAGGGCAGTGGTGTTCGGGCAGTGTAGGGGTCGTGCTGGGGGTGGTGTTTCAGGGTTTGGGGCAGTGCAGTGGTGTTCGAGCAGTAAAGGGGGTCGTGCTGGGGGTGGTGTTTCAGGGTTTAGGGCAGTGCAGTGGTGTTCGGGCAGTGTAGGGGCGGTGCAGGGGTGGTGTTTCAGGGTTTAGGGCAGTGCAGTGGTGTTCGGGCAGTGTAGGGGGTGCTGCAGGGGTGGTGTTTCAGGGTTTAGGGCAGTGCAGTGGTGTTCGGGCAGTGTAGGGGGTCATGCAGGGGGTGGTGTTTCAGGGTTTAGGGCAGTGCAGTGGTGTTCGGGCAGTGTAGGGGGTCGTGCTGGGGCTGGTGTTTCAGGGTTTAGGGCAGTACAGTGGTGTTCGGGCAGTGTAGGGGGTCGTGCTGGGGCTGGTGTTTCAGGGTTTAGGGCAGTGCAGTGGTGTTCGGGCAGTGTAGGGGGTCGTGCTGGGGCTGGTGTTTCAGGGTTTAGGGCAGTGCAGTGGTGTTCGGGCAGTGTAGGGGGTCGTGCTGGGGCTGGTGTTTCAGGGTTTAGGGCAGTGCAGTGGTGTTCGGGCAGTGTAGGGGTCTTGCTGGGGCTGGTGTTTCAGAGTCTAGGGCAGTGCAGTGGTGTTCGGGCAGTGTAGGGTGTCTTGCTGGGGCTGGTGTTTCAGGGTTTAGGGCAGTGCAGTGGTGTTCGGGCAGTGTAGGGGGTCGTGCTGGGGCTGGTGTTTCAGGGTTTAGGGCAGTGCAGTGGTGTTTGGGCAGTGTAGGGGGTCGTGCTGGGGCTAGTGTTTCAGGATTTAGGGCAGAGCAATGGTGTTCAGGCAGTGTAGGGGGTTTTGCTGGAGGTGGTGTTTCAGGGTTTAGGGCAGTGCAGTGGTGTTCGTGCAGTGTAGGGGGTGGTGTTTCAGGGTTTAGGGCAGTGGTGTTCAGGCAGTGTAGGGCGTCTTGCTGGGGTTGATGTTTCAGGGTTTAGGGCAGTGCAGTGGTGTTCGGGCAGTGTAGGGGGTCGTGCTGGGGGTGGTGTTTCAGGGTTTAGGGCAGTGCAGTGGTGTTCGGGCAGTGTAGGGGTCGTGCTGGGGGTGGTGTTTCAGGGTTTAGGGCAGTGCAGTGGTGTTTGGGCAGTGTAGGGTGTCGTGCTGAGGGTGGTGTTTCAGGGTTTAGGGCAGTGCAGTGGTGTTCGGGCAGTGTAGGGGGTCGTGCAGGGGGTGGTGTTTCAGGGTTTAGGGCAGTGCAGTGGTGTTTGGGCAGTGTAGGGGGTCGTGCAGGGGTGGTGTTTCAGGGTTTAGGGCAGTGCAGTGGTGTTCGGCCAGTGTAGGTGGTCTTGCTGGGGGTGGTGTTTCAGGCTTTAGTGCAGTGGTGTTCGGGCAGTGTAGGGGGTCTTGCTGGGGGTGGTGTTTCAGGGTTTAGGGCAGTGCAGTGGTGTTCGGGCAGTGTAGGGGGTCTTGCTGGGGCTGGTGTTTCAGGGTTTAGGGCAGTGCAGTGGTGTTCGGGCAGTGTAGGGGGTCGTGCTGGGGCTGGTGTTTGAGGGTTTAGGGTAGTGCAGTGGTGTTCGGGCAGTGTAGGGGGTCGTGCTGGGGCTGGTGTTTCAGGGTTTAGGGCAGTGCAGTGGTGTTCGGGCAGTGTAGGCGGTCGTGCTGGGGTTGGTGTTTCAGGGTTTAGGGCAGTGCAGTGGTGTTTGGGCAGTGTACGGGGTTGTGCTGGGGCTGGTGTTTCAGGGTTTAGGGCAGTGCAGTGGTGTTCGGGCAGTGTAGGGGGTCGTGCTGGGGGTGGTGTTTCAGGGTTTAGGGCAGTGCAGTGGTGTTCGGGCAGTGTAGGGGGTCGTGCTGGGGCTGGTGTTTCAGGGTTTAGGGCAGTGCAGTGGTGTTCGGGCAGTGTAGGGGGTCGTGCTGGGGGTGGTGTTTCAGGGTTTAGGGCAGTGCAGTGGTGTTCGGGCAGTGTAGGGGTCATGCTGGTGGTGGTGTTTCAGGGTTTAGGGCAGTGCAGTGGTGTACGGGCAGTGTAGGGGTCTTGCTGGGGGTGGTGTTTCAGGGTTTAGGGCAGTGCAGTGGTGTTCGGGCAGTGTAGGGGGTCTTGCTGGGGGTAGTGTTTCGGGGTTTAGGGCAGTGCAGTGGTGTTCGGGCAGTGTAGGGGGTCGTGCTGGGGGTGGTGTTTCAGGGTTTAGGGCAGTGCAGTGGTGTTCGGGCAGTGTAGGGGATCGTGCTGGGGGTGGTGTTTCAGGGTTTAGGGCAGTGCAGTGGTGTTCGGGGCAGTGTAGGGGGTCGTGCTGGGGGTGGGGTTTCAGGGTTTAGGGCAGTGCAGTGGTGTTCGGGCAGTGTAGGGGGTCGTGCTGGGGGTGGTGTTTCAGGGGTTTAGGGCAGTGCAGTGGTGTTCGGGCAGTGTAGGGGGTCGTGCTGGGGCTGGTGTTTCAGGGTTTAGGGCAGTGCAGTGGTGTTCGGGCAGTGTAGGGGTCTTGCTGGGGGTGGTGTTTCAGGGTTTAGGGCAGTGGTGTTCGGGCAGTGTAGGGGGTCGTGCTGGGGGTGGTGTTTCAGGGTTTAGGGCAGTGCAGTGGTGTTCGGGCAGTGTAGGTGGTCTTGCTGGGGGTGGTGTTTCAGGCTTTAGGGCAGTGCAGTGGTGTTCGGGCAGTGTAGGGGGTCTTGCTGGGGGTGGTGTTTCAGGGTTTAGGGCAGTGCAGTGGTGTTCGGGCAGTGTAGGGGTCTTGCTGGGGCTGGTGTTTCAGGGTTTAGGGCAGTGCAGTGGTGTTCGGGCAGTGTAGGGGGTCGTGCTGGGGCTGGTGTTTCAGGGTTTAGGGTAGTGCAGTGGTGTTCGGGCAGTGTAGGGGGTCGTGCTGGGGCTGGTGTTTCAGGGTTTAGGGCAGTGCAGTGGTGTTCGGGCAGTGTAGGCGGTCGTGCTGGGGCTGGTGTTTCAGGGTTTAGGGCAGTGCAGTGGTGTTTGGGCAGTGTACGGGGTTGTGCTGGGGCTGGTGTTTCAGGGTTTAGGGCAGTGCAGTGGTGTTCGGGCAGTGTAGGGGTCGTGCTGGGGGTGGTGTTTCAGGGTTTAGGGCAGTGCAGTGGTGTTCGGGCAGTGTAGGGGGTCGTGCTGGGGCTGGTGTTTTAGGGTTTAGGGCAGTGCAGTGGTGTTCGGGCAGTGTAGGGGGTCGTGCTGGGTGTGGTGTTTCAGGGTTTAGGGCAGTGTAGTGGTGTTCGGGCAGTGTAGGGGGTCATGCTGGTGGTGGTGTTTCAGGGTTTAGGGCAGTGCAGTGGTGTTCGGGCAGTGTAGGGGGTCTTGCTGGGGGTGGTGTTTCAGGGTTTAGGGCAGTGCAGTGGTGTTCGGGCAGTGTAGGGGGTCTTGCTGGGGGTGGTGTTTCAGGGTTTAGGGCAGTGCAGTGGTGTTCGGGCAGTGTAGGGGTCGTGCTGGTGGTGGTGTTTCAGGGTTTAGGGCAGTGCAGTGGTGTTCGGGCAGTGTAGGGGATCGTGCAGGGGATGGTGTTTCAGGGTTTAGGGCAGTGCAGTGGTGTTCGGGCAGTGTAGGGGGTCGTGCTGGGGGTGGTGTTTCAGGGTTTAGGGCAGTGCAGTGGTGTTCGGGCAGTGTAGGGGGTCGTGCAGGGGGTGGTGTTTCAGGGTTTAGGGCAGTGCAGTGGTGTTCGGGCAGTGTAGGGGTCGTGCTGGGGCTGGTGTTTCAGGGTTTAGGGCAGTGCAGTGGTGTTCGGGCAGTGTAGGGGGTCTTGCTGGGGGTGGTGTTTCAGGGTTTAGGGCAGTGGTGTTCGGGCAGTGTAGGGGGTCTTGCTGGGGGTGATGTTTCAGGGTTTAGGGCAGTGCAGTGGTGTTCGGGCAGTGTAGGGGGTCTTGCTGGGGGTAGTGTTTCAGGGTTTAGGGCAGTGCAGTGGTGTTCGTGCAGTGTAGGGGGTCGTGCTGGGGATGGTGTTTCAGGGTTTAGGGCAGTGCAGTAGTGTTCGGGCAGTGTAGGGGGTCGTGCAGGGGTGGTGTTTCAGGGTTTAGGGCAGTGCAGTGGTGTTCGGGCAGTGTAGGGGTCGTGCTGGGGGTGGTGTTTCAGGGTTTAGGGCAGTGCAGTGGTGTTCGGGCAGTGTAGGGGGTCGTGCTGGGGTGGTGTTTCAGGGTTTAGGCAGTGCAGTGGTGTTCGGGCAGTGTAGGGGGTCTTGCTGGGGGTGATGTTTCAGGGTGTAGGGCAGTGCAGTGGTGTTCGGGCAGTGTAGGAGGTCTTGCTGGGGGTGGTGTTTCAGGGTTTAGGGCAGTGCAGTGGTGTTCGGGCAGTGTAGGGGGTCTTGCTGGGGTAGTGTTTCGGGGTTTAGGGCAGTGCAGTGGTGTTCGTGCAGTGTAGGGGGTCGTGCTGGGGGTGGTGTTTCAGGGTTTAGGGCAGTGCAGTAGTGTTCGGGCAGTGTAGGGGATCGTGCAGGGGGTGGTGTTTCAGGGTTTAGGGCAGTGCAGTGGTGTTGGGGCAGTGTAGGGGTCGTGCTGGGGGTGGGGTTTCAGGGTTTAGGGCAGTGCAGTGGTGTTCGGGCAGTGTAGGGGGTCGTGCAGGGGGTGGTGTTTCAGGGTTTAGGGCAGTGCAGTGGTGTTCGGGCAGTGTAGGGGTCGTGCTGGGGCTGGTGTTTCAGGGTTTAGGGCAGTGCAGTGGTGTTCGGGCAGTGTAGGGGGTCTTGCTGGGGGTGGTGTTTCAGGGTTTAGGGCAGTGGTGTTCGGGCAGTGTAGGGGGTCATGCAGGGGTGGTGTTTCAGGGTTTAGGGCAGTGCAGTGGTGTTCGGCCAGTGTAGGTGGTCTTGCTGGGGGTGGTGTTTCAGGCTTTAGTGCAGTGGTGTTCGGGCAGTGTAGGGGTCTTGCTGGGGGTGGTGTTTCAGGGTTTAGGGCAGTGCAGTGGTGTTCGGGCAGTGTAGGGGTCTTGCTGGGGCTGGTGTTTCAGGGTTTAGGGCAGTGCAGTGGTGTTCGGGCAGTGTAGGGGTCGTGCTGGGGCTGGTGTTTGAGGGTTTAGGGTAGTGCAGTGGTGTTCGGGCAGAGTAGGGGGTCGTGCTGGGGCTGGTGTTTCAGGGTTTAGGGCAGTGCAGTGGTGTTCGGGCAGTGTAGGCGGTCGTGCTGGGTCTGGTGTTTCAGGGTTTAGGGCAGTGCAGTGGTGTTTGGGCAGTGTACGGGGTTGTGCTGGGGCTGGTGTTTCAGGGTTTAGGGCAGTGCAGTGGTGTTCGGGCAGTGTAGGGGGTCGTGCTGGGGGTGGTGTTTCAGGGTTTAGGGCAGTGCAGTGGTGTTCGGGCAGTGTAGGGGTCGTGCTGGGGCTGGTGTTTCATGGTTTAGGGCAGTGCAGTGGTGTTCGGGCAGTGTAGGGGTCGTGCTGGGTGTGGTGTTTCAGGGTTTAGGGCAGTGTAGTGGTGTTCGGGCAGTGTAGGGGGTCATGCTGGTGGTGGTGTTTCAGGGTTTAGGGCAGTGCAGTGGTGTACGGGCAGTGTAGGGGTCTTGCTGGGGGTGGTGTTTCAGGGTTTAGGGCAGTGGTGTTCGGGCAGTGTAGGGGGTCTTGCTGGGGGTAGTGTTTCGGGGTTTAGGGCAGTGCAGTGGTGTTCGTGCAGTGTAGGGGGTCGTGCTGTTGGTGGTGTTTCAGGGTTTAGGGCAGTGCAGTAGTGTTCGGGCAGTGTAGGGGATCGTGCAGGGGATGGTGTTTCAGGGTTTAGGGCAGTGCAGTGGTGTTCGGGCAGTGTAGGGGGTCGTGCTGGGGGTGGTGTTTCAGGGTTTAGGGCAGTGCAGTGGTGTTCGGGCAGTGTAGGGGGTCGTGCAGGGGGTGGTGTTTCAGGGTTTAGGGCAGTGCAGTGGTGTTCGGGCAGTGTAGGGGTCGTGCTGGGGCTGGTGTTTCAGGGTTTAGGGCAGTGCAGTGGTGTTCGGGCAGTGTAGGGGGTCTTGCTGGGGGTGGTGTTTCAGGGTTTAGGGCAGTGGTGTTCGGGCAGTGTAGGGGGTCTTGCTGGGGGTGATGTTTCAGGGTTTAGGGCAGTGCAGTGGTGTTCGGGCAGTGTAGGGGGTCTTGCTGGGGGTAGTGTTTCAGGGTTTAGGGCAGTGCAGTGGTGTTCGTGCAGTGTAGGGGGTCGTGCTGGGGATGGTGTTTCAGGGTTTAGGGCAGTGCAGTAGTGTTCGGGCAGTGTAGGGGGTCGTGCAGGGGTGGTGTTTCAGGGTTTAGGGCAGTGCAGTGGTGTTCGGGCAGTGTAGGGGGTCGTGCTGGGGGTGGTGTTTCAGGGTTTAGGGCAGTGCAGTGGTGTTCGGGCAGTGTAGGGGGTCGTGCTGGGGGTGGTGTTTCAGGGTTTAGGGCAGTGGTGTTCGGGCAGTGTAGGGGGTCTTGCTGGGGGTGATGTTTCAGGGTGTAGGGCAGTGCAGTGGTGTTCGGGCAGTGTAGGAGGTCTTGCTGGGGGTAGTGTTTCAGGGTTTAGGGCAGTGCAGTGGTGTTCGGGCAGTGTAGGGGTCATGCTGGGGGTGGTGTTTCAGGGTTTAGGGTGGTGCAGTGGTGTTCGGGCAGTGTAGGGGGTCATGAAGGGGGTGGTGTTTCAGGGTTTAGGGCAGTGCAGTGGTGTTCGGGCAGTGTAGGGGGTCGTGCTAGGGTATGTGTTTCAGGGTTTAGGGCAGTGCAGTGGTGTTCGGGCAGTGTATGGGGTCGTGCAGGGGCTGGTGTTTCAGGGTTTAGGGCAGTGCAGTGGTGTTCGGGCAGTGTAAGGGGTCGTGCTGGGGGTAGTGTTTTAGGGTTTAGGGTAGTGCAGTGGTGCTTGTGTAGTGTAGGGGGTCGTGCTGGGGGTAGTGTTTTAGGGTTTAGGGTAGTGCAGTGGTGTTTGTGTAGTGTAGGGGGTCATGTTTTAGGGTAGTGCAGTGGTATTTGGGTAGTGTAGTGGGTCGTGCTGGGGGTAGTGTTTTAGGATTTAGGTTAGTGCAGTGGTGTTTGGGTAGTGTAGGGGTCGTGCTGGGGGTAGTGTTTTAGGGTTTAAGGTAGTGCAGTGGTGTTTGTGTAGTGTAGGGGGTCGTGCTGGAGGTAATGTTTTAGGGTTTAGGGTAGTGCAGTGGTGCTTGTGTAGTGTAGGGGTCGTGCTGGGGGTAGTGTTTTAGGGTTTAGGGTAGTGCAGTGGTGTTTGTATAGTGTAGGGGGTCATGTTTTAGGGTAGTGCAGTGGTGTTTGGGTAGTGTAGGGGGTCGTGCTGGGGGTAGTGTTTTAGGATTTAGGTTAGTGCAGTGGTGTTGGGGTAGTGTTTTAGGGTTTAGGGTAGTGCAGTGGTGTTTGTGTAGTGTAGGGGGTCATGCTGGGGGTAGTGTTTTAGGGTTTAGGATAGTTCAGTGGTGCTTGTGTAGTGTAGGGGGTTGTGCTGGGGTAGTGTTTTAGGGTTTAGGGTAGTGCAGTGGTGTTTTTGTAGTGTAGGGGGGTCATGTTTATAGATGCAACGCTCCAATAGCTGACCAGTCTGCACTACTGAAAACTGCAAAAAAACAAAAAATAAAAAGTGTTTTGCACACTTTTGTCATTGGGCTATATGTGGGCTACATCTGGGTAATATTTGTGCTACATTTGGGCTCTTTTTTCACTGGTGGCCATCTTGGAAGACTTCTTTGTTATGAAGTTTCCTAATTTCCTCATTTACTGCAGTCTCCTCAGTAGGAAATGCTTTCAGTTTTTTACTTTGATTCCATCAAGAAGGCATTCAGATGTGTCACACATTTGCCATAAATTCAGAATGTTATTACTCTAGTTGTTCATTAGATCACTGTAGTAAAGCTACTGCTCACCAAGGAGTTAACTGGAAGTCTACTGCTGGTATTGAAAGTGATTGTTTCAGTCTGCATGTCAGAATTTTCTAATGAAATAGAAGAGGATTTGAGATCTCACTTAAAACATGCACTAAATTTTCTTTTTGCAGCACTAACCATAATTTCTATGGCAAAATGAACCCCCTCATTTTGTTCCCTCTAGTTGTTCTTTAGAACACTCTGGGAAGCTGCAGTAGAACACAAAGGCATCAACTGACAGGCTGCTCCTGTTGAAATATAACAGGAACATATTTGAGATCTCACTTAAAACATGTCCTAATTTTTCTTTCTACAGCACTAACCATAATTTCTATGGCAAAATGAACCCCTCATTTTGTTCTTTTTTAAATTAAATGTTTTAAGTGTTACCAGTTTATTTCAATCAAGATGGCTTCAGGTGTGCCATACTTTTGTCATAAGTAAGACTGTTAGCGCTCTCGTTGTTCTTTAGAACACTCTGGGAAGCTGCAGTAGAACACAAAGGCATCAACTGACAGGCTGCTCCTGTTGAAATATAACAGGAAGATATTTGAGATCACACTTGAAACATGTCCTAATTTTTCTTTCTACAGCACTAACCATAATTTCTATGACAAAATGAACCCCATCATTTTGTTCCTTTTTAAATTAAATGTTTTAAGTGTTACCAGTTTATTCCAATCAAGATGGCTTCAGGTGTGCCATACTTTTGTCATAAGTAAGACTGTTAGCGCTCTAGTTGTTCTTTAGAACACTCTGGGAAGCTGCAGTAGAACACAAAGGCATCAACTGACAGGCTGCTCCTGTTGAAATATAACAGGAAGATATTTGAGATCACACTTGAAACATGTCCTAATTTTTCTTTCCAGAGCACTAACCATAATTTCTATGACAAGATGAACCCCATCATTTTGTTCCTTTTTAAATTAAATGTTTTAAGTGTTACCAGTTTATTCCAATCAAGATGGCTTCAGGTGTGCCATACTTTTGTCATAAGTAAGGCTGTTAGCACTCTAGTTGTTCTTTAGAACACTCTGGGAAGCTGCAGTAGAACACAAAGGAATCAACTGACAGTCTCTGCCCTTGTTGGATGTACATGTTTTACTGAGAATGTCAGACTTCATTCTCACATGACTGAGAAAGATAATGTGAATTTACAGAAAATATGCTCTCATTTTAGCTTCTGGAGCACCTTCCAAAACTGTATGGGACAAGCATGTGAAAATAGTTTTCTCTCAAACATGATTCATGATATCCCAGCAGAAGGTTTTTCACAGGGTAAAATCACCTTAGAACACACCACAATTCCTGAAATTAGTATGGTACCATCAACAAATGAATTCTAATGTAACTAAAGTCTGTTATCACCCTTTATAGTTCTCCTTTTGGTAACCCTCAAAATCTTCGATTCACTACAATGCATTTATATTGGTCCCAAGATGTCTGCCAGCAATTCCAGGATGAAGTGCTGACTGTAGGAGAGTAGGATCTGCTTCACATGGGTACCCCCACTTTTTGCTGATGCTTCACTGTTTTTCGACATTAGTCTGGCTGGGGCCCTGCTAATCAGAACCCCAGCCTAGCTGCTTCCTCTCTAAAATGGTTTCCATGTGCCTTAGGCACATCACTGATTGGAGTCTGGAGTGCCCTTATAAGTCCCTAGTATATGGTATACTATGTACCAAGGGCATAGGTACCTCAGAGGCCTACCAGGGGCTGCAGCATGTATTATGCCACCCCTGGAAGGCCATCCAAACTGACACCACAGGTCTGCTACTGCAGCCTGGGTAAGGTGGTGCATGCACCCCTTACTGTGATATAGGTTACCTATATCACTAAATACATACACACATATAAACCTATAAGTCACTCCTAAGGCAGGCCTTATCAATCCTAAAGGCAGAGTGCATGGTTCCTATGTGAGAGGGTGCCCCTGCATGAGCAGGGCCCCTCTGCAGCGTTCGGAGACCATCTCTGATGCTGTTTGTAGTGCAGCCTGACCATATACTCTTAAGCGCATTATATCCTCGCGGTAAAATGCTAACTTTGGAATGGCTGCACCTAAACATGTCGTGTTTGGTGTCAAACATCTTGGAATACTACCCCCCCGCCAATGCTGGCGGCAGGGGTAGCATTCCACCCTTCTAAAGGGAAAGACATGTTAACTCTGACTAGTCCGGTAACTTCTTTCCAGAGCCCTGGCATCACAAAATGGATGCTGCTGCCACAGACACGAGTCTGGCCTCCTGCTGCTGGACGAAACTCCGGCAGGGGAGGCCTGGACAATAGGTTTCCTGTCCCAGGGAGGTGTGACCACCTCCCCAGACAGGATAATGTGTATTGGGGCTGGGCGGGAGCACTTTCGGGTGCTTTGAAGTCCTGCACTGGGGGCACATTTGGTGTCCCTGTGCATACCCCAGTTCAAACCGGATCAGGGGCTTGCAGCCCCTGCTTTGGCGCGAACTGGACAAAGGGAAAGGGTGTAGCCACCCCTCTGCCCTGACCCACCCATAGGTGGGGCCACAGAGTAGTCCAACCCCTATCTTTAGTATAAAGATAGGAACCCAGTCCTTAGGACTTTAGATTATCCCTGGATGAAACTCTGAAACTGAATCCTGGACCTTCGATGCTCTACTCACGATTAGAGGACAGAAGAATCTCCCTTGGGGTCAAGGAGTGACTCCCCTGCTTGGCAGGCACCAAAGAAGCATCTGTCCGGTTCGCATTTCTGAAGCTCCCGTCGGACGCCGAAGTCATCGCATCACCAGAGGTGGATTCTCAGACTTCCCCAAGGCTACCCTGAGTCCCCAGCAAAGCTGAGGCCCGTGGCTATCGTGGGTGACTTGAGACCGTGACCCCTGGACACCGAGCACATTTGCAAGTGCATCCTCTTCTCGGTCTCCCAAGAAGTCGTGCTTTGGGCTTCGAGTAGCCCTAGCCTCCAGCACCACCTGTACTGAAGATCACTGGCCCCCACTCCACGAGTGTCCTGTAAGCCAGATCCACGTGCGGCGTCACGAGGCTCCTTCGCGGTTGCTAGCCTGTTGGCTAGTAGCCCTTAACGAAGGCCAATCCTTTTTTTACTTGGCATTCTGGTTGCTCCAGGCCTGCCCTCACTTACCCTCGCTGGGTGAGTACCACAGACCTTGCTGGTTTGCACCATCGACGATCTACATCTTCACCGAGACTTGCCGTTGCCAAGGCTTGTTGGGTCCAATCCGGTCGCCGACACCTCAGTACTCGACAAACAATGTGTACCAGCCCGAATCCTGCTCCTGGTTGCCGACAATGCCTCCTGGACCTCGTGGCTGAAGAGTCAAGACGACCGTCAACGCACCTGAAGCACTCGACATCGGTGGGCATCTGTCCATCGCCTTCCTGGTCACTGGCTAGTGACCCAGACTCTGTCCCCTCTGCTTTCAGGTTCTTCAGAACTCCGATCCACTCTTGGATCCACCCGGACACTTTTCTCTTGGCCGCCAGCAGCACTTTGCAGCAGATTGCCATTCGAATCGACGACGAAACCCGACCCCGAAAGGCACCTATGCACCCGGCTTCCTGGGTGAGGTAACACGAGTACTCCAGTGCTCCCGTGGGTAGAGACTCTTCAAAGTCCTAGATCTCAAAGGGTTTTGTCCTAGTCCTCTTTTAAGTGTCCCTTTTCTCTAATTTCCCGATCCCGACTTTCTCCATAGAAGTCAACGGCGTATCGCGGTTGTGTATTTACACTGCACGCGTCTCCCGTAGGTCCCCTGTGTCACTACCTTGGGTGGTTCCTTGTGGTCCAAGCACTTCTAGAGGCTCTAGGCCTAGTGTCTAGTTCAGTCGTGGTTCGCATACCACTTTATTGGTATATGGTTTGGTACGCCCCTAGGGCCCAAACGTGTATTTGTGCTATTACTGTGATTTAATAACTTCTAACTTATGTACTTAGAACTCTAGCCTCATAAAGAGACTAGAGGGGTGTGTTTAGCAATAAATACATATATTTTGAATATATACCTGGTGTGGTGCTCTTTCATTTGGTCACTCAAGAGATTATAGACTGGTAAAACAAGCTGCTTTACATTCCTTCAAGACTTAGCCTGAAGGCTGCTCTCCATAGCTACCACTAGGATAGCTTTCAATAAGGTTGTCTTTAACCTATCTCCAATAAGGGGTTGTTTGGACTGGTGCAAGGTGCCCACTATAATTAGTGGACAGCATATGCCAGGCCAACTTCTCACACTGACAACCAATCAGATCTCACGATGACATGTGTGGTTAGGCTCCGCCCAGATATATATGTGTTTTTACTTTTGATTTTCTCAGCAACTACTGAACGGATTTACACCATTTAACAAAAGGGTTCTTTCTGAACCAAGAACTACCTCTTTGCCAAATTTGGTGTAATTCCGTTCAGCAGTTCGGGCTGTAGCCGTGTCTAAAGTTTCCTATGGGAAAATGAATGGGGAAAACACGTTTTGGGACCCCCCCTTTTTCTCGGCCCCTGCTTGACGAATCACCCTGAGACTTTCAGGGTAGGAACGGACCGGAGTGGGCCATAAAGTTTGAAAATTTCGCGAAGATTCGTCAACCGACGCAAGAGTTATTTCAAATAGAATGTCGCGGATTTCCTATGGAAAATAGGTCCTAACTATAACTATCTACTGGCGACCGCCAGTAGATAATGTATATATATATATATATATATATACCAATAACATAAAATCTATTAAAAAAACATTCTATTATAAATTAAAACATTAAACTATTTGAAAATCTTTAAATTTAAATGTACCACTACAGTCAGTGCAACAGTAGGGTAAGTGTTGGATAACGGAGGGGTGAAAATTACTATTCCCACTCCAGTCAGTGCAACAGTATAGAAAGAGTTAGATAGCGGAGGGGTAAAAATTACTATTCCCACTCCAGTGAGTGCAACAATAGGGAAAGTGTTGGATAGCAGAGGGTTAAAACTTACTATTTCCACTCCAGTGAGTGCAACAGTAGGGAACGTGTTGGATAGTGGAGGAATAAAATGTACTATTCCCACTCCAGTGAGTGCAACAATAGGGAAAGTGTTAGATAGCGGAGGGGTAAAAATTACTATTCCCACTTCAGTGAGTGCAACAATAGGGAAAGTGTTGGATAGGAGAGGGATACAATTTACTATTCCCACTCCAGTGAGTGCAACAATAGGGAAAGTGTTGGATGGCAGAGGGGTAAAAATTACTATTCCCAGTCTAATGATCGCAACAGTAGGGAAAGTGTTTGATAGCGGAGGGGTAAAAATTACTATTCCCACTCCAGTGAGTGCAGCAGTTGGGAAAGTGTTGGATAGCAGAGGGGTAAAAATTACTATTCCAACTCCAGTGAGTGCAACAATAGGGAAAGTGTTGGATAGTAGCGGGGTAAAATTTACTATTCCCACTCCAATCAGTGCAACAGTCGGAAAAGTGTTGGATTGCGGAGGGGTAACAATTAATATTCTCACTCCAGTGAGTTCAAAATTAAAAACAAACAAAATATTAACAACATCAAAAATATTTAAAAAACAAAATAAATAAAAATATATATAAATATATTCAAAATTGAAGTACAAATATATTTAATATTACAAATTTAAAAGACATATTCTAATGTTAAATGCATATGACACATACCTACAAATATTATATTAAAGACAATAAAAAATTATTTTCAAACAAATAAATATTTTAATTAGAAATTATTTAGAAACAAAAACAATAATTATTGCATACATTTACTTTTTCATTTCCTACCCTATAACACCACACAATTCACAACCCACTTCTAAATTTAAAAAATTTACTTACATAATTAACATAATTAATTACCAATTAAAGAAATATTATTAATTAAAAAAATTAAAACTCAGAAAAATTAATAAACTTCCTACACTTTACCCCTATGACCCCAACAAACCACAGCTAAAATTAAACTGTAAAAAAATTAATTACAATATTAAAACTTATTTTCAATTAAAAAACCAATAGTATTTAACAACTAATTATAAAGTAAAACCCACACACAAATAAATATAAACAATTACCCTAACTAAATATCAGTTAATTAATTAATATTAATGATCAACTAATAATTAATTAAAAACATAAATTACTTCCCACCCTTTACCCTATAAACGCCACAACCCACACCTAAAATTAATTTCACAATTTCCATATTTAATATTCAATTAATTAATTAATATTAAATAGGAACTAATTATTAATTAATGAAACATAAATTACTTCCCACCCTTTACCCCTATAAACCCCACAACCCTCACCTAAAATTAATTACACCATTTCCATAATTAATTTACAATTAATATTTATTAACAACTAATTATTAATTAATTAAACAAATTACTTCCCACTCTTTACCCCTATAAATCCCACAACCCGCACCTAGAATAATTACACAATTACCATAATTAAACAGCAATTAATTAATTATTATTGATTAACAATCAATTAAGAATTAATTAATAATAAATTACTTCCCACAATTAACACTATAAAATCTCAATTAAATACCTTTTAATAAATAAAAAATAATCATTAATTTATTATAATTAAATTACTTCCCACCCTATTTCCCTATAAACCTACAACCCGCTACGGAACTAAAAAATGCAAAATGTAATCAAAATAAAATTGATAACTACTATAAATCTAACACATATATTAAAAAACATACACAATTCTTATACAAAAAAATACATCACATACATTTAAAATATATACTAAAATGCATAACACTAATTAAAAAATCGATATTTTAAACTACAATATTTTTACAAACGATATTAATGACTTCTATATTTTTAAAAACAATATTTCTTACCTTAAAATCGATATTCTTGACCACAATATTCTTGCTGTCGATATTTCTGACTCACGATATTTAGGACTCAATATTTCTGTAGGTCGATATTTCCAACTCGGTATTCTGTCTGCACACCGCACTGCTAACTAGACCCAGGGCCAATGCTCTATTTAAAAGGTATATGGTAACTATGTGTAATTATCATTGGTTCTGACAGCCTGCATTTAAGTCCCTAGTATATGATGGGGCATGTAGGTTTAGAGGCCCAGTGGATTTAACACCCCGGGTCTGGTGGCTCAGTGGACTAATGCGTCCACTGCAGGGGCCTGTGTTCGACCTCATGGTCACAGGTTCAAATCCTGGGGGGTCCACTCAGCCTTTCATCCATCTGAGGTCGATAAAATGAGTACCATTGAGTTGGGTAACAATAAACATCTGTTATTCAGCGCCAAGATACCCAAGGGTGAACGTGCGCTTTACAAATACACATGTTATGTTATGTTAAGTGTGCACTGCTCTAGTGCCTGTTGTCATTTTA
This sequence comes from Calotriton arnoldi, assembly GCA_963921515.1. Classification (NCBI taxonomy): domain Eukaryota; kingdom Metazoa; phylum Chordata; class Amphibia; order Caudata; family Salamandridae; genus Calotriton; species Calotriton arnoldi. The sequence continues at coordinate 2,871,824 of CAWUFW010000089.1, read as the reverse complement.
AAAGCCAGCCCTGCCATGCAGGCTGCTTTTAAAATAAAACTATGTCAAAATTTGACTTTGGAATTAACGGTTCCAAAGTCTTAAACTACCAGTTATTTTTACATATATGTCACCCGTAAGGTCCTCCCTAGGTGCCCCAAGGGTAGGGGGCCATGTTTAAATAAGCAGGGACATTACAAACAATGTATGATATGGCCTGTTGAGGGAAAAACTGACAATTTTGTTTTTCCCCATTATAGTACATTCACTCTATAGGCTAACATGGGAAGGCTTTATTTAACATTAATAAAGTCTAAATGTTGACAGGAGTGAGCTAAAATAATATTTCAAAGTATCAAATTAATAGATGTAATACATTCAGCAACTTGCCAAGGTTTGAGTGAATATAACTATTGTATGAAAGAAGTTATAGAACTCATTCCCTAAAGATACCCAATTCAGCCCTGTAGCAGCCTCTTCTGACTGGCCAGCCTTTGACAGGCTGAGCCAAGCAGTCTTGCTTAGGTGTGAAGTGGCCTGGGCTGAGACAAAGGAGACATCTGGTGGGAGGAGATCTGCTGCCTGCAGATGAAAGGACAAGAAGGGGGATGGGAAGCCAAGCTGGTTTTCTTTGTTTCAAATCTGTTTATTGAAATTATGACAATCAAAGAGAATCAACCAGGTTGACGATATACGTTCTTGGAAGGGCACATAGAGTCACTTTCAAGATCCAGTATCAACAGCACAGTACATCAACACTAGTCTGTAGGACAAAGTCAATACCATACATCGTAAGTCTAATAGTGCTAAGGAAAGAAACGCTGAACTGAAGGTAGGAGCAACACGAAACGATCCCCAGCGAGGCTATTTTGAGGCTCCTCACTTGCCATGTAGGGACAAAATGAATTACCCAGTAGCACTAGGGTTATTTGAAGGGCCGCTCCTATCGCCTAGATTATGAAGTAAGTGTCCGACTATGTGTATATGGTCTTATGTACATGCACTGTTTCTGAACCGTGTGCCTTAGTCTAAGCCTGGTATTAACAGGAGTATACTAACAGCTTTAGTTAAAAAAGGGAAAAAATCAAATTCTCATAGGAGAAGGGTAGGAGGAAAGGGAAGATGCGTTATAAGTGCCTAAGTGTGAGGGGGGTAGCAAGTTCTCGTCAGTGCGGGGGGGAGAGCGCCTCTTCCGCTAAGACAGTGACCCTGGGGACTCTGACTGTCGGCCCCTAAAGTAGGGTTCAATAGAATCTTCAAATAGCTGTAGAGCTCGTAGTCGAGGGGGAACCAGTCTGGAGTGTTCGATCCTAGAAAAATAGTGTATTAGAGCCTGCCAATTACAGGTGAACTTAGCGTCTGTGTGGTTGATACAGGCAGTAAGTAGTTCAAGGGCTAGAACATGCCATAAGCAGAGAAACCATGTAGCTATCGGGGGAGGTTGAGGCTTCTTCCAGAATAGAGCTATAGTCTGTCGGGCAGCTCCCAACATTTGTAAAATCAGGCGCCAATCTGTATGTGTCATAGCAGCCAATGTCGGGGGTCTAATGTCTAGTAGCCTCACCGCTGGAGAGGAGGGGATGGGGAACCCCACAACGCTCTTGATGTGGCTAAGGATCTCCTTCCAGAAGATCGTGAGACCCGGGCAGGACCACCATATGTTTATGAAATCACCTGTAGCGCCCTGACATCTCCAACATGTCGGGGGAAAGTTTGGTAGCATTCGTTGTAAGCGGGCTGGGGTATAGTACCATCGCGTCATGAGTTTATATGCTGACCCGTGTTGCGGAATGCTATGATATACTTTTGGAATGTCCTGCCACAATTGATCCCAGTCCTCCGGGAGTATCTCCCCCCCCCAAGTCCAAGTTCCATTGCGTTTGATATGTGCGGGGCGTGGGTTGTTGTGCGTGTTGCAAAACAGTATAGGTGTGAGATATCAGACCCTTTGACCCCCCATAGCTGTGAACGCAGTAATTTTTCTGGTTGCACCATGGATATATTCCTGGGGTAGCAGCCAGTGTCGGATTTGATAATATTGCATCCGAGCCCCCTCCGTAAGATGAAAAGCTGTTGATCGAAAGTAAGGAGTTTACTGCCCCAGAACAGATCTTGTATAACTCGACATTCGCCCTCAGACCACTCACTAAATGCCCGAGGTTGCAGCGCAGGAGGGAACATGGGATTACGGATTATAGGTGTATTCGGAGAAGGGAACGTAGTCAAACCTCGAGAGACCACCAACTTATTCCATATCTCTAGGACCGTTTTAGTGGGGGTAGCTATGTATGCACTACGGGGGCCTGCCCCCCGAGGGAGCCAAGCCAGGTCCCACAAAGGTCTGCATGAAACCGCTCGGTCCATGTGGAACCAATGCTTCTCGCTCTCTCGAACAACCCACTCCGATATGTATCGGAGGTGACAGGCCCAGTAATACTCTAGAAGATTAGGGCATGCCAGTCCTTCTCGGTCCCGCGGTAGCATCAGGATCCTGTTAGAAAAGCGTGGACGGGATTTTCCCCATATAAAATCAGTAAAGTCTCGTTGTAGAGACAGAATATCAGTTTGCGGTATAGGGGTGATGAAGGATTGGAATAGATATAGTATCTTTGGGAGTAGCGTCATTTTTATTGTGTTGATACGTCCTAACCATGCAAGAGGAAGGCCTCTCCATCTGCGCAGTTCCTCCCGAATGGCACTTCTATATCTCTGCCAGTTGGCTGAAGTACAGGTTGAAAGTGAGGGAGTCAAGTCTAAAAATAAGTATCTTATCGACTTATCAGACCAGTTCAGCGGGATAAGATTTTGCAATTCCAAAACCTATGTAGCCGGGAGTGTGAGATTAAGGGCATGTGATTTAGTGAAATTAATTCAGAAACCTGATGCTCCCTCAAAGGATCGCAAAAGCGTAGCTAACGCTGGGAGAGAAGTAGACGGGGAAGAGAGAGAGAGGTGAAGGTCGTCTGCGAAGAGAGAAATTTTATGAACGGACCCCTCCATAGGAATGCCCTGAATTGCGGGATCGTGTCAGATAGCGATGGCCAGAGGTTCCACCACCATGGCAAATAACAACAGGGATAATGGGCATCCCTGTCGAGTGCCTCGATAGATCAGAATGGGGGCAGAAAGCTGCCCATTAAGGCGAATGCGTGTGGTGGGATGAGTATAAGAGGTCATCAACCTGGAAATCATCTCGGGACCCAAGCCTACTTTCCGTAGAACCACCCGTAGAAAGCCCCAATCCACCCGATCAAAGACTTTCTCTGCGTCAAGGGACACAAAGCAAGCAGGTATGTTCCTAAACTGTGTTTTTTCCACGAGGTGGGCAATCCTGCTGATGTTATCTGCCCCTTGGCGCTGGTGTATAAACCCCACCTGATCCGGATCAATGAGGCCCGGAAGGGGAAGTTCCAGTCGATTCACCAAGATCTTGGTGAAGATCTTGGCATCAGTGTTTAAAAGGGAGATGGGACGATATGAAGTAGGCAGGGAATGATCTTTACCTGGCTTTGGGATGAGAACGATCTCCGCTTTGGACATAGAGGGAGTAAGGCCTGAAACGTCTGAGAAACTATTGAAAAGCTGCAATAAATGGTCGCGAAGCTGCGGGTAAAAAATCAGATAAAACGTTACCGGTAGACCATCGGGGCCCGGCGTCTTCCCTACTGGGAGCTGTTTCAGGGCTTTAGCTAATTCCTCCTGTGAGATGGGTTCCTCCATCAATTCCCTATGATAATAGTCAATCGTGTCCCAAGAACAGGGGTTGAGGAAACCCATGACTGCCTCATGAGAGCAAGGTATGTCTGCATAGAGTTCCTTATAAAAATTCGACAGAGCCAACCATTTATCTGGCTCCGAAATAGCCCATGTACCATCTGGGCGTTTGAGTTTGGCAATATGTGCTCTTGATGTCTTAGCCCGGAGACGTCGCGCTAGGCACGCCCCAACCTTGTCTCCCCCGTGTAAACTTTCTGCTTAAGGGCAAGCAGTTGTCTCTCCGCCTTGTTAGTGCGATGCAATCGTAGCTGATCCCGTAAATTCGCAAGTAGTCGTTTATTATGGAGGGACGGTAGTAGGTGGTCTCTTCTTTCTAGAGTCTTAATGTCCGCCGAAAGGGATGTCTCTAATAGTCGGGATTCTCGAAGTCTGGCTAGCGATATAGATGAAATAACTCCCCGTATGGTAGGCTTAAAAGCATCCCACCTAACCGCTTCAGAGGTTTCGATAAGGTTATTTGCTACGAAAAAGGCTTCTATCTCTTTCCGGATATCTGCCACATCAACAGGATCCCGGAGGGCCTGAGGTGTTAGTCTCCATCTAGGGTGAGCCTATGTGTGGGGTTTGGGGGAGTGTAGAGATACTGAAACATGTGCATGGTCTGATAGAGAGATGTCTGATATCTCAGCCTCAGTTAAAGTGTGCAATAAAGATCAGGAAAGAAAGAGGTAATCAATGCGAGAGTATGAGCGATATGCATGAGAGAGGAAGGAGTAATCCTTAGAGTCAGGGTGTAAATACTGCCATGCATCTACTAATCCGAAATCTGTGACGATGTTTTTCAGAGTAGCGGACATGGCCCCAGCGCTTTGATAAGCTTGTGCTGTGCGATCCCATTCCGGATTCCAGACCAGGTTAAAATCCCCCCCAAGAATGATTGGTGTTGTAAGTGAGTGTAAGAGTTTGTTAAGGCGTAAACGTAAAAAGGCATCCTGATTTTGATTAGGGGCATATATGTTTACAAGAGTCAGAGGCGCCCTTCCCCTGAAGGAATATGGATTTTTAAGAACCTCCCATGTTTGTCCGTTGTAGCTTTAGAGGGCAGCACAGTCCACCCAGCTTTAAGGAAGATGGCCACTCCTCCAGTTTTAGAAGAAGAGCAAGCCCAAAATTGAGTAGGATATTTGGGGTGGGACATTAAGCGAGTGTCGGAAGAGAGCAAGTTAGTCTCCTGGAGGTAAATATTGTCAGGGTCCTGACGGATTAGGTAACGCCACACTTGGTGTCTTTTATTGGGAGAATTAAGACCCTTAACGTTTAGTGAGAGAAATTTAATGACGTTGGTCATGTTAAGTCTAATAGGTTACGTCACCCACATTAGGCATTGGGCCAGTACGGTGGGGATATCTCTTCCCCTCCGAGGGTTTCAGGGCAGGGCAATACAGTCGGAAGACCAACTAGTACTACTGAGCAGACAAGGGCGTTGATAGCATGCCCCCCAGATCCGAGGTTGCATCCTCCCCAAACCACTCCCCCCAGCAGCAGCGCATCTATGAAAGGGGGAGAAAGGGGCAGAAAGGAAAAAGAAACAACAAACATAACAATAGGCGGCCAACTGGGCCGAACAGTGTCAGGGTCTACTAAGAACAGCCCTATGTCCATAAGACAGGCCATTCGTAACGGGTCACTCTCCATAGGGACCCTGATATAAGGGGGGTGGCAGGCGCAGAAGAAGTTCGTGTGCCTCCGCTTCCAGCGGCCCGTGGCAATAATAGGTAAGTAACGTGTTAATCCCCTCCCGGGTCGGCACCAGATCAACCATGGTTAGGTCCAACAACAGCCATGGTCAGAGGGAGATGCCCTTAATGCTTGAGTTCTTAACATTGCGTTTACGTTCCCCCAGAGGGACTGCCCCTGTCCGGATAACGAAGCAGTCGAAGCAGCGGTGCCAATAAATTGAGTTAGGTTGGCTAAATATCTTGTTACAAAGTTATATAGGAAAAGGCTAAGAGTTGATGTGCTTCATGATCTAGTTATTTCTTCCTTGTCGGGTGATCGAGCCTGCGGAGAGGAGACACTGAAGGATCGAATGTGACTGATAATCTCTTGCTTGGCCTGCGATGAGTCCCGCTCCCGGAGACGCCGTTTGGAGTTAGGTGGCATGACAGTAGACCATTCTGAATGCAAAGGACCTCCCGGTCACCCCCTGAGGGAGGGCCGGTCCTCTTCCTCTGACTCCACCGGGAGCTGCAAGAGCTGCTTTGCCTCCCTCACAGAGCGAAGAGTACGTCTCTTACCCTCCCAGGTAAACATCAGAGCAAAGGGATGGCCCCAGTGGTATTTGATATTGAGGTCTCTGAGCTTGTCCGTGACAGGCTTGAATTCTTTTCTCCTTCGCAGCGTGGCTGGCGCAAGGTCTTGAAAAATCTGGATTGAAAGACCATTGTAAGAAAAATCTTTGACTCCCTGGATCTTTTTCAAAATAGCTTCTTTTTCGGCAAAGAAGTGAACCCTCGTGAGTATGTCCGGGATAAAGTCAGGTCTATTACGGGGACCCTGGACCCGGTGGGCTCTATCGAGCATCGGGGGAGAAGCTTCTTCACCCTCTCTAATGGCCTGTAGGAGATCCGCTGTGAAAGCCATAATGTCCTTGCCTTCTGCTCCCAAAGGAACTCCTCTAATACGCAGGTTGTTTTGCCTACTGCGATTTGCGAGGTCTTCCTGCTTCAGCTGGAGGCTGATGTTTTGGTCTTCCAGTTCCCCCAGCTTTCTCCATAGGTTCTCATGGTCCTCTGACCTAATATCCATGGTGCGCTCGAAGTCGTCCACCTTGCCACCAATCTCTGTGACCTCCCGTCGAATATCTTGTAAGCCAGCTTTAAAGTCCTGCTTAAGGGAGCCAATTTCATCCTTAATCTCTTGAAGGAAGGATGCCATAAATGCCTGAGTGATCGGAGTTTCCGAGATGGCCTTTTCTGGTGCAGAAGCTAATGGAGCAGTGGCATCCTGTGAGAGTGGAGTGGTTTTGGACCAAAGGGAGGTAACCGGGTTGTCTCGGGCTGCAGCAGAGTCCGAATCATTAGTGGCTTTATTTTTGGGAGGCATGGTTAAAAGACGAGGTGTGTCAGAGACCTAGGTAGTTGGAGTACAGATTCCTTCAACTTTCATAGAGATTCAAGTGGGCGTCTCGCCTTAGCTCTACTAACTACTCATGAGCACTATCGCAAGTCCAGCACTCTCCGTTTTCCCTCAATGATAGCGGCTCCCCCAGTGGGGTCGTGGATGTCAGACAGGTCAGTGAAAGTTTCAATGTTTGTCGCGCTCTGCCCTCACCCCATGACCTGAACAGGATCTACTCTGGGCCAGTTCCAAAGGCAAAACTTGATGATTAAAGTTGACCACAAGTGGGGGCGCTGGGTTATCTCCTCTCCACGGCCCCTGCAATCAAGCCTCAGGGCTCCAGGTAGCAGCAGGGGTCTCCAAAGATGGCAGATTGTCCTTCGAACCGCCCCCATCCACACAAAGCTCTCAACTTCGGTCAGGATGTGAGAACAAGGCCCATCAGCTAAACAACAGGGAGGGCAGCCAGACCAGAGCCAAGTCTAGCCCAGCAGGGTATGGTTCCGGGGGTGGAAGAGGCACAAATATTGTCAATTATGTCCCGGTGTGGGAGGCCACCCCATGCGCAGTTCTGCCCCTGGGCTTTCCAGCTCCCAGAGAATCAAACGCAGGCCCAGGCGCCTTCCCACACTCCCTGCGCAAGGACTCTGGAGTTGCGCAGTTCACCACATTACCTTCGTAACGCTGGAGCGAGATGCAGTAATTCGTTCGGTGTCTCAGCATGAGAAACAAGAGGTCTAGGGTCCCACCAGCAGGCCAGATCTATTTGATTAATGCCGCCACCCTAGAAATCACACTCGCAGGTCCCACAACTGAGCTCCACCGCAGGCTCTGGCAGCAGGCGACTCGAGAGGGGAGGGAGTCAATGACGCAGATACATAGGGAGACAGTCCATTCCTATCCCACCAGCTTGATATAAGTAGGAGCAGGCCCAAGCATCAACCGGCCCTCCTCACGCAAGGAGTCCAGGGCTGTGTCATCCACCCTGCCCAGTGGGTGGTAGAGCTATATCGGGCCGTGGTGCGGGGGGGCAATCCAAGGTGTCAAAACAGAGTCAACTTCTCCTCCCCGAATGCAGTGTTCAATGCGCGACCCACATCAGCGCTGCTGCCTCACTCACCGCCGAGCCACTGCACTGTGTCTGCCACGGCACACCAGACCCAAAATGGCACTGATAGTCCGCGTCGCAGTCAAGTCTCAGAGCCCCAGGCACCGGACTGCAGAGGGGCCGCTTCGTTGCTCCGTGAAGCCTTACCAGGACGAGCCCACAGCACCACTCGTCACGACTCCGCTCTGGCGGTCAGTCACTCCCTCCTCCTCTGTTCCAGGATCGTCCCAGTGTGCGGTGCCTCAACGCCCCCAAGAGGCCAGAAGTCACAGCTCGCTACCCAGCATGCAGAGGAGGCGCAGTAGCCGAAAGCCGGATCAGGCTTCCCTCCGATCTGATCTCTCCGCAGTCGCCGCCCCGGAGCCGGGGGTTGCCGTCCGGCGTAGATGCCACAGGTCAGCCCACCCTGCAAGATGGCGGCAGAGGGGAACGCTGGAGAGGAATCGCGGAGATTGAGGTCTCCGCACTCAGCAGAGCTGCTTCTCACGGGCCAAGTGTCCCACGGCGTCACCACGGCCAGACAAGGTAATCTGTACCCAGTACCAGACCCGGGGGCCGGGACCAAAAGCTATAACGGGTCGCGGTGGAGCGGAGACTCAGCTTCACATGTCCCGCTCCATTCGCGTCCTGGCCATGCCCCACCAAGCTGGTTTTCAAAGGGAGAAAGACAGTAAGGACAGGAACCAGGCCCATCCCCACTTCTTGCACCACCAGCCAGATAGGACCCCATGTAATTGAATTAGGAGAGGGGCTGGAAGGTGTGTGTAGGGGAAAGTTAGCCACACCTGTGGGTGGATTTAGCCAGATCTGAAGCTCCAAGAGAAATTCTCTCTATTTTGATTTTTGTGGAACAGTGCTTTCTGGGACAAGGAAATGCCACACTTTAGGGGAAGTGGTCATCACAGAGGTGGAACACTGCACCCCATTGGTCAGGGGTGCCCCCCTGCTTGCCAGCCCAGAAACCTGGATAAATATGGATGAGCTCCCCAACAACTCAGATCCCTGCCTGGAAGCATCTAGAGAAGAAGGATTGCCCTGCTGAACTCCTGGTCTGCACCAAGAGCAGACTGTACTCTGAAGGACTACACTAGCTGCACACTCTGGGCTTCACCAAAGAGGACTGTGCCTTGCTTCAAAGGATTAGGGAGTGGACTCCCTGAAAGCAACAGGCACAAAAGAGCTTTAAGACGTCACCTGTATCAACTCCATCAAGACAAGCCAAGCTGACCAGCTTCACCTGGACTTTAAAGGATTTGACCAGGTGGACTGCGGGAAATGTAGTACCAGACCACCAGAGGCAAACCAGAGCTTCTGAATCCTTGGCTGGTGTTGTGGACCACTTTCCTGCATCAAGAAACACTTTGCTTCTGAAAGTAATTGTGAAAGTGTTACATCGCAGCCGGCGGCCTGAACTCTTGACTTTGTTCCGGTCCAGCGTGATCTTTTTTAACCCTTTGAGTGATGTTTGCTTCTAAGCGCTATTTTTATTTTTAATCTTAAAAAATTCAAATCTCCTGTTCCCTTCATTGGATTTTTGTTGTTTTGGTGTGATTTGTATCATAAAAATATTTCCTATTTGTTTAAAGTGGCGTTGGATTGTTATTGTGTGTTGTCTCTTACTTATTTTCTGTATTGGTGATTTTAAATGCTTTACATATCTTTCTTCTAAGTTAAGTCTGACAGCTCGTGAGCCAATCTACCAAGGTTTGAGCAAGGATAAAATTATTGAGACTTGACTGGACCTTATTTGTGATTGTCGTGTTATTACTAGTTGTTGGTACCTACCTGCTCCAATTAATAAACCATCTTTCAAACCCCCTATTTATTAGTGTCACCAAATTAACCTGTACCATTGAACCAAAGAACACAGAGTCACGCATAAAATATACAGGAATGACAAATAAGAATGCTATGGTCGACAGAGTAACAAGCCCAAACAGGACCAACATATTAGCAAAATAAATGTATCTTCATGTCTTTTCTGAAGTGACTATGGCAAGAGGCAAGCCAGGGCAAACAGGACTCTCCTCTGAGACTGTGTCTCAGCACACAGAAGCCTCTCCCCTCCCGCTTGGACTGTGAACAAAGGTCAGAGAACTGAATGAATTAATGATGAATGAATGATGCATCTTCTAAAGCGCAAGGAATGCCTGGAGGCGTCTTAGCGCTATGCAAAACAGGGATGAACCATCAAAGTCCTGAATTTATATACTATATGGTCACTGGTTGAAAAGCCAAGTTTTAAGCTGTTTCCTGAAGACCAAAGTGATGAAGTCGTTTTCAATTCAAACGGAAGACTATTCCATTGTAGAGCCGTAGATCTGAAAAAGCTTCTCCCCCCTCAAAAGACACGTTTGAAGGTAGCAACCTTAATTAATCTGGCTGCGCTGGAACGGAGGGTTCTACCAGGTATATACCATTCCAGGTTTTTCTTAAAATAAGATCGAGCTTTCCAGTACAAGGTCTTGTAGGCTAAGCAGAGTGCCTTAAATGTGATATGATGGTTAACCGGGACCCAATGAAGTTGCTTTATGGCTGATCTGGCTGATTGAGATTTTTGGATTTTTAGTAAGAATCCTGCGGCCACATTTTGAAGAGTTTGTCATTTCTTCAGCAGACCTTTTGGAAGGTCTACATACAGACCATTACAGTAGTCCAATCGCAACAGAACTAAGGCAATGACTACAGATTTCAGGAGATCTGCTTGAAGACATTTTTCAATTTTTTTGATGATTCTAAGTAACTAAGAGGAAGTGGAGGTGACCTTATTGACTTGGGGCCATATGTATCATTCCAAATTGCGATCGCAAATGCCGAAATTCGCAGAATTTCGGCGTTTGCTGTCGTAATTGGGCTTAGTGGTATGTATAAATGAAAAACTGCCTTGCAAAATAAGGAATCGCAAAATTTGCGATTCCCTATTTTATGACATTGCATTAAGGAATCGCAAATTGCGATTCCTTAAATGCAATGTAAGAAGCACCAAAAAAGTGCAATTTGGCCTTAAGGAATCGCAAATTACCACCAACTTTAAGTTGGTGGTAATTTGCGATTTCTTTGAAAAATGCTCTTTTTTGCATTTTTCAAAGTGCAATGTGGCGCACATACATGCCCTTAGGGCATGTATGTGCGCCACATGTGCACCCATGCTTATTTCAGGGGTGCAACAGGGTGTCTTTTTGACACCCTTGCAACCTTGAAATTGCATTCTCAATTTGCGATTCTCTAATTGCTAATCGCAAATTGAGAATGTCTTCCCATTCATTCCTATGGGCCTCTAGGCCCATAGGAATGAATGGGGAGGGTTTCCTTAATTGCGAATCGCACTTTGCGATTCGCAATTAAGGAATTTGTAGGATTCGCACATTTTTTTGCTAATCCTACATACATCTCGTTTTGCGATTCTCAAATGGCGATTCTCTAAAATTCGCTATTTGAGAATCGCAAAACCTAACTTTGATACATATGGCCCTATGTCTTTATATTTTAGCTCCCCATGCATCAGTATCCCTATATTCTTTACTTTTGAAGTTGGCATTGACGAAGTGCCCAATTCAGACGGCCACCAGTCCAGAGACCAAATGGACAGATCATTGCCAAACAAGATGACCTCTGTTTTTGTAGAATTTAGTTTCAGGCAATTACTATCCATCCGTTTTTCTGACCACACTCATACAGTTGCTGAAAATGCTACCAGAATGGCTTGCACTTTTTGCAAGTGAGACTATTATTTGTGTCATCAGCGTATGATGCCAATGACAAGCCAAAGGAATTTATCAGGGAGGCAAGAGGTGTGACATAAAGATTCAATAAGTTAGGAGATAGGGATCAACCCCACAAGGTAAAAAGTATGGATCTGAATTAAGTTCGCCCAGCGACACCACTTGTCGGCGTCCCGTAAGGAAAGATTTGCATAGGGTCAGAGCCATGTCTCCAATCCCGAGATCCTGGATACGGTCAACCAATATCTCGTGGTTGACCGCATCGAAGGCTGTTGATAGATCCAGCAGGATAAGGACCGCATTACCCCCTCTATCTAGGGATGCTCTAATTTCCTTCGTAGCTGTAATCAGAGCAGTTTCAGTACTGTGATTTTGTCTAAAACCGAACTGCGTTTCATCCAAAAGATGATTATTCTCAATGAAGGAGGAGAGTTGGAGATTCATAATTGGTTCTACCAGTTTTGTTGGGTATGGAATCCGGGCTATGGGTCGATAACTTTTGGAGAGGCACCTGTGCGCCTGTGAGAGGTACTGAGACCTGAAAAGATTGTGGCAGCTTACTCAGCAACCCCAGATAAATTTAGTTTTTTATCTCTACTGATGAAGGATGATATCCAGAAACACTTGTGTCTAGAGATTTACAGCACTAACCTGCACCAACTTTGGTGAAATACTTCAGCAAAAACTCAAGTAAGCATTTAAAATGAACTGCATTTACCATAATGCTAAGGGGTGAACTGTGCTGGGAGGTGAAGCAGTGTGCTCCCATCCCCCTTCTATGGGTCGACAACTGTTTGGATCCAGGATATTAAGATTGGGCTTCTTTATGAGAGGAAGCACTGAAGTTGACTTCCAAGAGGTTGGAAAGATCCCTGTATTAAATATGGTGGAAAAGATGACAGAAAGATGATGTGCTATGACTTCCGAACCAAGTGTACAATTTTCTGAGGGCATGGGTCATAAGGGGTTCCTGCTTTAATATTTGGAATAAGTTCTACAATCTGCTCAGCTAGGGGGGTCACAAAGTCTCCAAAACTGACAGGCTTAATTCTTAATTCTTTGCATATATTATCGGAGCAACCGCTAGTAAAGTTTTTAAAAATGTTCATGACTCTTTCCTGGAAGAAGCAGGCTAGCAAATCACAACAATCTTGGTTATTAACTGCTATATTGCTTACTGTAGGAGTGATCAATTTTTTTATGGTTTGAAAGAAGGTTTTATTTGTGTCATTTAGTATTTCGATTTTGCTGCAAGGATAGATTTTTTATAACTTTCTAGGCAGATTTAATATTTTTCCCTCTCCTCTACTTTATATTCCGTACATCATTTATGTTCTTGTCTTCTACAGTCCTGTTTGGTGGCTCTAAGAGATTTGTTGAACCAGAGCTGAGACTTCTTTATTTCGTTATTGCCCGGACGCTTGATTGGAGCAATGTTGTTGAGGGCTGAGCTGATCCAGTTGGACTAATCCTCTGCCATGTGGCCCAAGTTAGGGGCATATTATCAAGGGCCGGCGATAAATATCGCAAAGCGCGCTTAGCGCTTGCATATTTATCGCCGGCTATCTCTGGAATTTATCGCCCGGTTAGCGCGTTATTAACAACGCGCATCGCCGAGGCGATAAAAATGTCAGAGATAGCGTGGATATCGCCGTTTTCCATGGGAAAACGGCGATATCCTAGATGATAGGGCCTGTGGTCTTAGCCACAGAATCCACCCCCCATGTTAAGTATGCCTTAGTCAGGAATTTAACAGACGTTAAATTCCTGCGTTAAAGCATACTTAACGCGATTAAAATAATCGCTTCCCGCATTGTAAATATCGCGAAGCTGCCTTCGCGATATTTACCCATGTTGTTTCCACAGACACGCCTACTTTGCATCTCATTATCGATGCGAAGTCAGGCGTGCTGAAACGGGAGCAAAATCAGCAAAACACGCGATAGCGTGTCTTTGCTGATAAGGCGATATAATTATCGCCGCTTTTCGGCCGAAAACGGCCGCAAAGCGGCGATAATTGTTTATCGCCGCCTTGTTAATATGCCCCATAGTGTCTCTTAAGGGAAGTGATAATAGATAGTCTAAATCAGTAGCTTAAATTTTATACTCGCACGATTTGCCTGACGTGGCTTAAGTGCTGTTGGGAGAGAACTCCCTTGCAGTCTTAAGTTCCACATTACTGCATAGTGATCCGTCCAGGTTAATGGCAGAGAGTGGGTAAAACTGATATTAGGGTTGTTAGTAAAAATCCCATCTAATGAATGACCTGCATGATGTGTGGGCCCCTTCACTATTTGAATAATGCCGAGACCTAACAAAGTGTCCAATAGATGTTCTGTTTCGGCATCGGAGCGATTTTCCAAATTAAAATTATAATCGCCGATAACCGTAAAATCAGATTTCAGTAAAAGAGCTTCCAAAAACTGGCTAAGTTTTTCTGAAAATGTTGCTCTTTGTCCATGAGGACGATAAATGATCATCCCATTAAAAGATTGCGGGGCATATTAGCAAGACCGGCGATAAAATTATCGCCGCTTTAGCGGCAGGAAACTGCCGCTAAAACGGCGATAAGGGCTTGCTAATATGCGTTATAGAATTCCATAGAAGCCCAGGTTAGATGTCCTGCACATCTAACCTGGGCTTCTATTGGAATTCTATAATGCATATTAGCAAGCCCATTATCACCGTTTTAGCGGCAGTTTCCTGCCGCTAAAACGGCGATAATTTTATCGCTGGTCTTGCTAATATGCCCCTGCGTCTTTGTGACTTTGATGTTAAATTTCACCTCTTCCATTCTCTCAATAGTGACAGGGTTGAAGGCTACTAGCATGTGCTCTCGATAAATTATTGCTAGTCTCACTCCCCTTTTTTTAGGTCTCTCAAGACGGAAAACAGTGTATTCATCAGGGGTTGCTGCTGTAATTTCCGGGCCTGACGTATCGTCTGCCCATGTTTCCATCGCAAATGCCAGGTCTATTTGGTGGCTCAAAATGAATTCGGCTACTTCGATATAATGTTTAACCATGGATCTGGTATTCATGAGAGCACAGATAATGGCTGGCCTGTCGGCGATAGGCTCTATCCTATTAGCGAAGCTTTCAGGGATACTACCCTCTGTGGGTGAATGAAGGGTCAGAAAACTGCTATTACAACTTAAACAGGCAATAGGTGAGGGTTCAGTCATGGCTGTTATGCTTATTGGGGAACACTTAACTGACTTACCCATTACATTGAGGTCAAGAAGTCCTTCTCGTGAATAGCTGTGTATCTGGGTAAAAACGACCAGGCGGACTGGCACTGTATGCGGTCCAGGCGTGGACAGACACATATGGTCTTGCCTTGGGCGCACCTTCGGAGAACTGAAAATACAAACTGAGGTCCAGCAACCTCTGTCTGTGAGGACAGGCTCCCCTCTACCTGCAGACTACTGGTAAATAAACGTTAAGGCAAAGTAAAAGTGGAGTAAGAACTCATAGACGAATTAAAACTTTTCAAAGATGGTGCCAGTGATGCAGAGCCAGGCAACACCGATAAGGGCACCTAAGTGCCTACAAAGAAATACATATGGCACCAACCATGTTTCGCTAGCGCGGACGCGCTGTGAGCTGCCTTAAGAATCCAGTCATGAGAGGGGCTTGTTAGGGGGTGTGGCAATCATCGTACTTGCAGTGTGATCGAAGGAAAATAGGTGGGGGGAACTGAAAATAAAAAATTGAGGTCCAGCAACCTCTGTTTGAGAGGACAGGCTCCCCTGTACCTGCAGACTACTGGTAAATAAAAGTTACGATGAAGTAAAAGTGGAGAAAGAACTCATAAACTAATTAAAACTTTTCAAAGATGGCACCAGTGATGCGGATCACAAAATATAGAAGACCTTATTGTACTTGAACACCAACCATATTCAAGGATCTCAGGGGCAGTGTAATAATATCTCTGCTCAGATGCTGGCTTCTACAGAATGCCAATCACATCCGGATCCGGGTGTACAATTCTCACTGTTTGTCAATCTACCACAATGCAAATCCTCTTGTTAAAGTAATCAAGAAGAAAAAATGTGTGTAAGGCCAGAAAGTACCTCACGTAAGCATCACCAAGGGAGCTGCTGGTTGGTACTCACCAGTTTGCTCACGTTTTCATCATTGGTGACTTTCATGACCGTGAAGAAAGGAAATTAGTACCAAAATAATGCTCGAGAGGTGAAGAAAAATAAAGAGACAGAAGCGATATGTGAAAGAATGCACAAAGAGTGCTTGTGTCATTCTATGCCCACTGGACCCCGTCGTGAAAAAAGAGCGAAACTTCCTTCTCCAAGCTAAAATGAGTTGTGACTCACTTGCAAATGTACGTACTTTATTGGATGCTGTGAGTACACTCAGGTTAAAAAGAACGGTATGTTTTAGACCATTTCAATTAGGAAAGGCCAACATGTTTCATTGCCAATACCTTGCAGCAATTTCATCAGGGCTCGGGGACCAGTCTTCACCTCACTGGTACTTCAAGCTTAGCCTATGGTGATTGACAAACAATAAAAGAAAGAACGATGGTGCCAACCAATGAAAACATCTTAAAACGTTAAACGGCAACATTGCCTGGACATTAACCCATGCAGTTCAGTAGTGATAATATATGTACCAGGTGGTTGCTATCAGAATTCATACTCCTGGGGAGTGTTCACACTTTTTAGCCCGTCAACCTGTGGGTATATACACACATATACATTAATAAGTGTGTACACGCCGCCACAAAATAATAAATAATTTTATAGTATAGACATGGTTCAATGCTAGTCAGTACAAATGCAGTAATAAAAATGTACCGAGTATGGGAAACCGATGGGGTGGGGCATACATTCCCGCACGAAATGGGGATAATGTGAAAACATTCAGAAGAATGTACACACTTATTAATGTATATGTGTATATACCCACAGGTTGACGGGCGGCGACTGTGACTGTTTACAGGGGATGCGTGGCTAAAAAGTGTGAACACTCCCCAGGAGGTGTGTTGCCGGTATGAATTCTGATAGCAACTACCTTGTAAATATATTACCACTACTGAACTGCATGGGTTAACGTCTAGGCAATGTTGCCGGTTAACGCTTTAAGATGTTTTCATTGGTTGGCACCATCTTTCTTTCTTTTATTTTTTGTCAATCACCATAGGCTAAGCTTGAAGTACCAGTGAGGTGAAGACTGGACCCCGAGACTTGATGAAATTGCTGCAAGGTATTGGCAATGAAACATGATGGCCTTTCCTAATTGAAATTAACCCTAGGCATAATACCTCGCTACGCTCACGGAGCATGCAAAGTTTGCGCTACTAAGCACAATGCACGTAGCAGAGTGAAAAACTGTGCTAATTGACATAGCATAGCAGTTGTATAATAAACTCCTACAAATGCTTTGATAAAGCAATTTTCTATGCTAAAAAGCATATAACCAAATCACAAAAGTGAATTTTGACAATAAAATATCAAGCAATGAGAGGTGATGATTTTGGGGTCCCCCCTAACCTAGGGGAGGACTAAGCAGATGCCTTGAACACAAAAAGCATATCATGTGAACGATTCAGTGGTGGTCCCTTCCTCCTAGGACCACCCCAAGCACAGTTATGGGCAAAATACAATCCCAACTAAGGCCCTGCAAAGCATTATGGGACTGAGATTAGCAGTGGGCAGTGAATATTATAGTGTCCAATATCAAAATAATTCTACAAAGAGCTGCAGTTCAACTAGTCGTTACTAGATGTCCCTCATGAGTCAAATGCAAAAGCATTGAAATTATTAATACATCAAGCTGCAGTTCCACTAGTCGTTACTAGATGTCCCTCACGAGTCAAATGCAAAAGCATTGAAACCCTTTCATGAAGCTTTTGCATTTGACTCGTGAGGGACATCTAGTAACGACTAGTGGAACTGCAGCTCATTGTAGAATTATTTTGATATTGGATACTATAATATTCACTGCCCACTGCTAATCTCGTCCCATAATGCTTTGCAGGGCCTTTGGTTGGGATTGTATTTTTGCCAATAACTGTGCTTGGGGTGGTCCTAAGAGGATGGGACCACCACCGAATCATTCAAAAGATGTGCTTTTTGTTTTCAAGGCATCTGCTTGGTTCTCTCCCTAGGTTAGGGAGGATCCCAAAATCATCACCTTTCTCACTGCTTGTTAATTTATCGCTTTCACTTTTGTGAAATGACTATATGCATTTTTAGTATATAAAGACAGAGATATTTATCTTAACTTGTACTGTGTAAGATGCCTTTGGCAATTATTGTACAGTGCAGTCAAGCACACAGCTATGCACTTGCACTACGCAATTTGCATAGCTACGTGTAGTTCAAAATGTACTTCGCGTAGCTACGTGTAGTGCTACTACGCAAACTACGCCCAGGGTTAAATGGTCTAAAACATACCGTTCTTTTTAACCTGAGTGTGCTCACAGCATCCAATAAAGTACGTACATTTGCGAGTGAGTCACAACTCATTTTAGCTTGGAGAAGCAAGTTTCGCTCTTTTTTCACGACGGGGTCCAGTGGGCATAGAATGACACAAGCACTCTTTGTGCATTATTTCACATATCACTTCTGTCTCTTTATTTTTCTTCACCTCTCAAGCATTATTTTGACACTAATTTCCTTTCTTCACGGTCATGAAAGTCACCAAAGATGAAAACATGAGCAAACTGGTGAGTACCAACCAGCAGCTCCCTTGGTGATGCTTACGTGAGGTACTTTCTGACCTTACACACATTTTTTCTTCTTGATTACTTTAAAAAGAGGATTTGCATTGTGGTAGATTGACAAACAGTGAGAATTGTACACCCGGATCCGGATGTGATTGGCATTCTTTAGAAGCCAGCATCTGAGAAGAGATATTATTACACTGCCCCTGAGATCCTTGAATATGGTTGGTGTTCAAGTACAATCAAGTCTTCTATATATTTTGATTTAATTGAGTGGAAGGCGACCTGATTGACAATTCCCTCTTATGCTCCTTATTGTGTATGACCAGTGATGTGGAGCCAGGCCACTCTGATAAGGGCACCTAAGTGCCTATAAGGAAATAAACATGGCACCAACCTTGTTTCGCTAGCGCCTACGCGCGGTGAGCTGCCTTAAGGAGCCCGCATGAGAGGGGCTTGTCAGTGGGTGTGAACCATAAAAGTCTATATAGAGTATACGTAACTAACAGGTCAGACAAAAAAATAGTACACATTTTTAATATACCCAGTGTAATTGGCATAGGACCTTAAGGTGGACTTTCTGTTTGACTGGAAGCTAGTGGAGGGACCATATAACAGGTCAGAAATCATAGTACACATTTGTAATACACCAGGTGTAAGAGGCAGAGGACCCTAAGGTGGACTTGCTGTTTCACTGGAACCCAGTGAAGCGACCATCTTGCCCAGGAGACATGATCAAAAGTATGAAGCAGCAACACTAGCTTAACTGCCATATTCTGAGTTTGCTGCAATCTTTTCATTGTAATCTCTGGCAGGCCGAGGTAGATGGCATAAACATAGTCCAGAAAATGAAGGCTCTTAGAAGCAGTATAAAAGGGAAAAATATTACTGAGGATATGAGTTGAACAACACAGGTATACCAGACTATTTGTGGTTTTAAGGGGAGGTCACAGTCAAATGTGATATCGAGGTTCCTCACCTTTTTGGCAGGTAGAAGCAAGATCTTAAAACCTTAGTCAGAGGTAGGGGCCCTAGCTCGAAGCCTAACGTAAGAAAAAATCAATTTTGTATACAATCATTTTAAACAAATTATCAGCGATCAAATCAAGACTCCTGTCAAATGGCTCAATTATCGGAGTCCCTGCCTAGCCGTAGCAACAGATGGGTGTCATTAGCTTAGATAGTACTTTTATGCTGATGGAGTTGACAAACTTCTCCAGTGGTGTAACACACAAAATAAAGAAGATAGCCATAACAATCGAGTTGGCAGAACCAGGAGGTAGTCCTGAAACTACCAGCTGTGTCACTAAGCAGAAGGGAAAGAATGATATTATCTGAGTAAACCCACTCAAAAAAATCTGAACCAGTGGGGTGTGGGTCTGCAAATCCGGCCACCAAGAGGTGGTTGACAAAAATGTAATGTTTGACCATTTGGAAAGAGGCTGACAGATCTCAGAAGAGCTCTCAGGCCTGGGGATCTTTACCATGAGTCATAAAGAGCTTGTCCAAAGAGCCTAAAATAATATGCGCTCTGTGCCATGTTGAACTTGAAACACGCTTGTCACAATTGTAAGAGAATATAGTCTTCCCGATCATAAGTCAACCATGAGGACACATATATTTCTTTGATCTTAGCTATGGTGAGTGTAGGGATTCTGTCTTTTATGCATGGTCACCCAGATTTCTTGCCTTTCTGGACCTTATCCGTTTTGCTGGGCTTAAAACTCTGTGCACTTTTCTCCAGTTTACCAGGAGTAAAATGCCTGTGCTCCTCCCTTTAAACATGTAGAACTTGGCTTACCCCTAATTGTCTTCAAGCCTACCCTGTTTAACTTGACTGAGCAGCTCAAACCCTGCTGTAAATTCCTGTCAAAAACCTTTTTCACAGGTGGGACACCCTGTTTTTAAATATTAATAAGTCACCCATAAGTACACCCTGTCACCCACAAGATAGGGTGCCTGACATTTAAAAGTAGACATGTGGAAAAAGGTTGCAAACATTTTCCATGGGAGGGCTGTAGCTGAATCCTAGAAAATCTCAAAGTGCAGATTATAAACTTCAATCTGCATCTTTTGTTAGGAAGCGACTACAAAAGTCATTCAAAAACAATTTTTTATATTTATTAAAAGTCCACAATTATTTGTGAAATTAGAATTCTAATCAATATTTAGGAAACATACCTTTATGAAAGTTACCTTTTCCGTAACTGAAACTACTGGAGGCTAATTAACATTAATTCTCCAGCAGCTGTCAAGCCAATGCTTGGTCTTAATTAAATTTCAAAACTTTCACATTCCAAGGTGTTATTCTCAGAACACTTTCTGTACCTTAGGAAGATCAGAAGAGGACTGGACTTGCTGTCTGTGACCTGAGAAAAGCACTAAAGAACTGGACTCAGGACAAAGAAGTAGACTCCAAGGGTCAGTTGGCTGACCTCATGTGTGGTTACAGAGATACAATACACTGCAAGAGGCCTTTTTCCTGAAGGAACAGTTGACCAGTACCAACTGGACCTGGGCTGGACGTTGCTGCTAGAGTGGTACATGGCTCTAATTGATGTCTTGGGATCCTCAGATGTAAGCCAGAGGAATTGCTCCAGAAAGCATGAAACGTTGGGACTCAGTAAACAATTTTTAGACTTCCGAAACCTCCAGAGCCTCAGGGGCACCGTGCAGCAAAGGCCTCTAATTTTGACAGACCTTCTTTGGATGTAGCTTCAGCTTCAGAAAAAAAGATACATTAAAAGGTCAAATCTTTGACTGGGACGAATTTGCTTTGTGTATTCAAGCTATGCTCCATCATGGTTGGCCTGATATAACACCTAGTTCCTGGTCTATACTTCTATTGACTATCATTGGCGCTTAGCGCTTTTTTGTGTTATATTTACTTAAAATGTAAACATTCATATCTCTGGTTCCCCTAATTGGATTTTCGTCTTTTTGGTGTGATTTTGTTAATTAAAATGTTTCTCATACCTTTTGTGATTTTTATTGTTTGGTGGTTTGACTTGACTTACTGTTTTGGTATTCCATAAATACTTTTACTTATTAAGAGATTGGAGTATTAATAATCCTTGTAAGGGTAACCCACAAAAGTCACTTAAAAGCCTCTGTTTATCTTCTGGTAGGTTGGCACAAAAGCAATCAGGCGTAACTTAGTGGCAGTATGTAAAATATTTATGCAGCACTCAAACAGTAGTAAAGTGAAAACACAACAGAAAAATCCAAAACCAATTGTAAGAAAATAGAATACATTTGAATGCATAAAATGACACCAAAGCGACAAAAATCCAGTCAGTAGAACCAGAGATATGATTTTTTAAAGCTCAAGGTTCAAAATAACAACAAAAAGCATTAAAGGCCTACCACGGTCATCTGATTGTGATTGAACAGGACAAAGTCAAAAGTTAAGGCCAACCGTGATGGAACGCAGGTCAGATACAGGGACCAGGTTTGTCCCGGTGAAAAGTTTTACCTTGGGAGTTTATCACATTTTTGAAGCTCGGATTCTTCCAGTGGGGCAAGGCTGCAGGCTGTAGCCGCAGAGGGCACCACAAAGATGAACATCTTCATGAGATCTCACTGAATCTGATTTGCTGCTGCAGAGAAGAAAGCAGTGGGGGAAACCTGGATCTTTGACCCAGAGGCAATACACCTTTATCAGTTTGGAGGTTGCTCAGGTTGGAGGTTGGTCCTGGTCCTCCATTGGTTCTCAGAGCAAAAAGGTGGCTAAAAGATAATAAGTCCAATGTCCAATGTTTAAGGAAATGTCAAAAAGAGTACACTTTGACACCAGCCAAGGGTCCATGGCCTTTGGGGGACAGCACTTGGGGACCAAAACTCACTCCACCAGAGGACAGCAGCATGCTCATGGTCAGCTCCAGATGGAACTGGTTAGCTTGGAATGCAGGAAAAGCCTCTTGGAGCTTGTTGTTTACCTGGACTCCAAAGAGGAGGTACGTGAGCTTTGGTATCCACTTCTTTGAACTGGGTACAGGAGGACAGGTTCAGTTTTCAAAACTCTCCTAAGATCACAGATAGCAAATCCAGGCCTCTTCTGTTCTTCCACCGGTCCAGAAGTGATCTTTGAAAGATACTAGGGATGACACATTTATGCCCAGTGCTAGCCTGTGGGTGGGAGAAACTCCTGGTCACTCCCTACACAATGGGCAATAATTTTCAGAGGTGACCTGTTAGACCTGGCATCTTGGCATGGTTTTCTGCTAACCTTTTGCCTTCAGACCTCCTGTTTTTGACTTTATTTTGCTGTCCTAAGGATTCTGCGCTCATTACCACCGCTAACCAGTGCTAAAGTGCTTGTGCTCTTTCCCTAAAACATGTTAGATTGGCTTATACCTGATTGGCATATTTAATTTACTTTTAAGTACCTAGTAAAGTAGCACTACCTGTGCCCAGTGCCTGCAAATTAAATTCTATGAGTAGGCCTGCAGCACTGATTGTGCCACTCACTTACATAGCACTTTAACCATGTCTCAGGCCTGCTATTGCAGCCTGTGTGTGCAGTTTTAACTGCCATGTCAACCTGGCAAAATAATTGGAGTAAGCTTTTTCCATTTTATAAGTGTAATTTCCAAATGAGAACAGGCAACCAGTTCATGTTTGGTGTCTCTGGAGTAGTAATAAAAAATCCTAACTTATGGTGAAACAGGATTTTAAATTACAATTTTGAAAATGGCACTTTTAGTAAGTTGTCATTTTTTTGCCATAGCCTTTTGGTGCCTCAAGTCTGTCTCTGGGTCACATGACTGGATGTAGTTGACAGTTGGTCTTTGTGTATTCCTCCTAGACAGCCACAGACAATGGGGAGCTTAGGTGTGACTAGATGGGCTATCACTGGCAGGATAGGAGGGAGGAGCTGGACCCTGTCCCACTTACACTTGTATAGACTGTGTCCTGTCTCTATACAAAGTGTTGCTTACCCTCTGTAGTTAGTCTGGAGTCAGGAAGGCAGGGAACCTATGCACTACAAAGGCATGCCTGTAGAAGCTTCTTCACACTTCTTAGGCACAACTGGGTATAAATACTGGACCTCAGACACCAACTCTACAATAAACTTCTGAACCTGTGGATACTCTGCCAGGAAAAAGGACTGCTGAACTGCTAAAAGGACTGCCACTCTGCTGGACTACTGCTCTGAAGGACTGTTGCCCTGCTATACTTCCCTACTGCCTGCTGCCCTCTTGCCTGGGTAAGAAGGACTGGACCTGCATCTCTTGAACCCAGAACCCAGAGTGACTCCAAGTGCTAGTTGACTGACCTGCTCTGAAGCCTCAGGGACACAACAGGCTTCCAACAACCTTGCATCTGCACCTGGACTCTGCCAGCTGTGAATCTACCCTACCAAGTGCTGCCACCCCAGTCCTAGACCCTTGGAAGTGGGCGTAAGGTGCTCTGCCAGCCTGTGGATCCAGCAGAACTGATGCATCTCCTCTGCTGCATACAGCAAACCCGAACAGAACCAAATATTCGCTGCTGCTGCATGGATTGGACCCATCAATAAGACTTGCATTGCCTTCACAGCCTCATCGGGACCACCATGGCACGATGCATCCTCATCGCAGACCCTCACATCTCTCATTGAAACAGGTTCAACAATGCAGCCGGACTCTGCATTGCAGCCTTGCAGCTCCGCAAAATCGATGCATCTCTCTAACTGTGTGCTGCACCCTCAACAGCAGACTTCACATCGCATGTCCATCATCTTGTGTGTTTTGCATTTCGCCCTAAGTGGGAAGGGTATGCCCAGACGTGGGTCCCGTGCTCACTGCGCCACTGGAGTCAAGCTATCCTGGCTGATGAGGGCTGAAAGCCCGAAACCGGTCCTAGGATGCTTGATTCCGGTCCAGGGAAGACAAGGCTTGGCAGTTCGGTCTGGACTGTTCCCATGAGGCACAGGGTCAAGACTGATTTGCATATGACTGTGTCTGAACTGGGGTGGCGTGGTGAAGCAAAATAACGATGGATTAAACCCAGATCTGTGACTGGGGGTGAATGTTTGCCAATGTGCAACATTCCGTCCATCATCTTGTGTGTTTTGCATTTCGCCCTAAGTGGGAAGGGTATGCCCAGACGTGGGTCCCGTGCTCACTGCGCCACTGGAGTCAAGCTATCCTGGCTGATGAGGGCTGAAAGCCCGAAACCGGTCCTAGGATGCTTGATTCCGGTCCAGGGAAGACAAGGCTTGGCAGTTCGGTCTGGAATGTTCCCATGAGGCACAGGGTCAAGACTGATTTGCATATGACTGTGTCTGAACTGGGGTGGCGTGGTGAAGCAAAATAACGATGGATTAAACCCAGATCTGTGACTGGGGGTGAATGTTTGCCAATGTGCAACATTCCGTCCATCATCTTGTGTGTTTTGCATTTCGCCCTAAGTGGGAAGGGTATGCCCAGACGTGGGTCCCGTGCTCACTGCGCCACTGGAGTCAAGCTATCCTGGCTGATGAGGGCTGAAAGCCCGAAACCGGTCCTAGGATGCTTGATTCCGGTCCAGGGAAGACAAGGCTTGGCAGTTCGGTCTGGACTGTTCCCATGAGGCACAGGGTCAAGACTGATTTGCATATGACTGTGTCTGAACTGGGGTGGCGTGGTGAAGCAAAATAACGATGGATTAAACCCAGATCTGTGACTGGGGGTGAATGTTTGCCAATGTGCAACATTCCGTCCATCATCTTGTGTGTTTTGCATTTCGCCCTAAGTGGGAAGGGTATGCCCAGACGTGGGTCCCGTGCTCACTGCGCCACTGGAGTCAAGCTATCCTGGCTGATGAGGGCTGAAAGCCCGAAACCGGTCCTAGGATGCTTGATTCCGGTCCAGGGAAGACAAGGCTTGGCAGTTCGGTCTGGACTGTTCCCATGAGGCACAGGGTCAAGACTGATTTGCATATGACTGTGTCTGAACTGGGGTGGCGTGGTGAAGCAAAATAACGATGGATTAAACCCAGATCTGTGACTGGGGGTGAATGTTTGCCAATGTGCAACATTCCGTCCATCATCTTGTGTGTTTTGCATTTCGCCCTAAGTGGGAAGGGTATGCCCAGACGTGGGTCCCGTGCTCACTGCGCCACTGGAGTCAAGCTATCCTGGCTGATGAGGGCTGAAAGCCCGAAACCGGTCCTAGGATGCTTGATTCCGGTCCAGGGAAGACAAGGCTTGGCAGTTCGGTCTGGACTGTTCCCATGAGGCACAGGGTCAAGACTGATTTGCATATGACTGTGTCTGAACTGGGGTGGCGTGGTGAAGCAAAATAACGATGGATTAAACCCAGATCTGTGACTGGGGGTGAATGTTTGCCAATGTGCAACATTCCGTCCATCATCTTGTGTGTTTTGCATTTCGCCCTAAGTGGGAAGGGTATGCCCAGACGTGGGTCCCGTGCTCACTGCGCCACTGGAGTCAAGCTATCCTGGCTGATGAGGGCTGAAAGCCCGAAACCGGTCCTAGGATGCTTGATTCCGGTCCAGGGAAGACAAGGCTTGGCAGTTCGGTCTGGACTGTTCCCATGAGGCACAGGGTCAAGACTGATTTGCATATGACTGTGTCTGAACTGGGGTGGCGTGGTGAAGCAAAATAACGATGGATTAAACCCAGATCTGTGACTGGGGGAATGTTTGCCAATGTGCAACATTCCGTCCATCATCTTGTGTGTTTTGCATTTCGCCCTAAGTGGGAAGGGTATGCCCAGACGTGGGTCCCGTGCTCACTGTGCCACTGGAGTCAAGCTATCCTGGCTGATGAGGGCTGAAAGCCCGAAACCGGTCCTAGGATGCTTGATTCCGGTCCAGGGAAGACAAGGCTTGGCAGTTCGGTCTGGACTGTTCCCATGAGGCACAGGGTCAAGACTGATTTGCATATGACTGTGTCTGAACTGGGGTGGCGTGGTGAAGCAAAATAACGATGGATTAAACCCAGATCTGTGACTGGGGGTGAATGTTTGCCAATGTGCAACATTCCGTCCATCATCTTGTGTGTTTTGCATTTCGCCCTAAGTGGGAAGGGTATGCCCAGACGTGGGTCCCGTGCTCACTGCGCCACTGGAGTCAAGCTATCCTGGCTGATGAGGGCTGAAAGCCCGAAACCGGTCCTAGGATGCTTGATTCCGGTCCAGGGAAGACAAGGCTTGGCAGTTCGGTCTGGACTGTTCCCATGAGGCACAGGGTCAAGACTGATTTGCATATGACTGTGTCTGAACTGGGGTGGCGTGGTGAAGCAAAATAACGATGGATTAAACCCAGATCTGTGACTGGGGGTGAATGTTTGCCAATGTGCAACATTCCGTCCATCATCTTGTGTGTTTTGCATTTCGCCCTAAATGGGAAGGGTATGCCCAGACGTGGGTCCCGTGCTCACTGCGCCACTGGAGTCAAGCTATCCTGGCTGATGAGGGCTGAAAGCCCGAAACCGGTCCTAGGATGCTTGATTCCGGTCCAGGGAAGACAAGGCTTGGCAGTTCGGTCTGGACTGTTCCCATGAGGCACAGGGTCAAGACTGATTTGCATATGACTGTGTCTGAACTGGGGTGGCGTGGTGAAGCAAAATAACGATGGATTAAACCCAGATCTGTGACTGGGGGTGAATGTTTGCCAATGTGCAACATTCCGTCCATCATCTTGTGTGTTTTGCATTTCGCCCTAAGTGGGAAGGGTATGCCCAGACGTGGGTCCCGTGCTCACTGCGCCACTGGAGTCAAGCTATCCTGGCTGATGAGGGCTGAAAGCCCGAAACCGGTCCTAGGATGCTTGATTCCGGTCCAGGGAAGACAAGGCTTGGCAGTTCGGTCTGGACTGTTCCCATGAGGCACAGGGTCAAGACTGATTTGCATATGACTGTGTCTGAACTGGGGTGGCGTGGTGAAGCAAAATAACGATGGATTAAACCCAGATCTGTGACTGGGGGTGAATGTTTGCCAATGTGCAACATTCCGTCCATCATCTTGTGTGTTTTGCATTTCGCCCTAAGTGGGAAGGGTATGCCCAGACGTGGGTCCCGTGCTCACTGCGCCACTGGAGTCAAGCTATCCTGGCTGATGAGGGCTGAAAGCCCGAAACCGGTCCTAGGATGCTTGATTCCGGTCCAGGGAAGACAAGGCTTGGCAGTTCGGTCTGGACTGTTCCCATGAGGCACAGGGTCAAGACTGATTTGCATATGACTGTGTCTGAACTGGGGTGGCGTGGTGAAGCAAAATAACGATGGATTAAACCCAGATCTGTGACTGGGGGTGAATGTTTGCCAATGTGCAACATTCCGTCCATCATCTTGTGTGTTTTGCATTTCGCCCCTAAGTGGGAAGGGTATGCCCAGACGTGGGTCCCGTGCTCACTGCGCCACTGGAGTCAAGCTATCCTGGCTGATGAGGGCTGAAAGCCCGAAACCGGTCCTAGGATGCTTGATTCCGGTCCAGGGAAGACAAGGCTTGGCAGTTCGGTCTGGACTGTTCCCATGAGGCACAGGGTCAAGACTGATTTGCATATGACTGTGTCTGAACTGGGGTGGCGTGGTGAAGCAAAATAACGATGGATTAAACCCAGATCTGTGACTGAGGGTGAATGTTTGCCAATGTGCAACATTCCGTCCATCATCTTGTGTGTTTTGCATTTCGCCCTAAGTGGGAAGGGTATGCCCAGACGTGGGTCCCGTGCTCACTGCGCCACTGGAGTCAAGCTATCCTGGCTGATGAGGGCTGAAAGCCCGAAACCGGTCCTAGGATGCTTGATTCCGGTCCAGGGAAGACAAGGCTTGGCAGTTCGGTCTGGACTGTTCCCATGAGGCACAGGGTCAAGACTGATTTGCATATGACTGTGTCTGAACTGGGGTGGCGTGGTGAAGCAAAATAACGATGGATTAAACCCAGATCTGTGACTGGGGGTGAATGTTTGCCAATGTGCAACATTCCGTCCATCATCTTGTGTGTTTTGCATTTCGCCCTAAGTGGGAAGGGTATGCCCAGACGTGGGTCCCGTGCTCACTGCGCCACTGGAGTCAAGCTATCCTGGCTGATGAGGGCTGAAAGCCCGAAACTGGTCCTAGGATGCTTGATTCCGGTCCAGGGAAGACAAGGCTTGGCAGTTCGGTCTGGACTGTTCCCATGAGGCACAGGGTCAAGACTGATTTGCATATGACTGTGTCTGAACTGGGGTGGCGTGGTGAAGCAAAATAACGATGGATTAAACCCAGATCTGTGACTGGGGGTGAATGTTTGCCAATGTGCAACATTCCGTCCATCATCTTGTGTGTTTTGCATTTCGCCCTAAGTGGGAAGGGTATGCCCAGACGTGGGTCCCGTGCTCACTGCGCCACTGGAGTCAAGCTATCCTGGCTGATGAGGGCTGAAAGCCCGAAACCGGTCCTAGGATGCTTGATTCCGGTCCAGGGAAGACAAGGCTTGGCAGTTCGGTCTGGACTGTTCCCATGAGGCACAGGGTCAAGACTGATTTGCATATGACTGTGTCTGAACTGGGGTGGCGTGGTGAAGCAAAATAACGATGGATTAAACCCAGATCTGTGACTGGGGGTGAATGTTTGCCAATGTGCAACATTCCGTCCATCATCTTGTGTGTTTTGCATTTCGCCCTAAGTGGGAAGGGTATGCCCAGACGTGGGTCCCGTGCTCACTGCGCCACTGGAGTCAAGCTATCCTGGCTGATGAGGGCTGAAAGCCCGAAACCGGTCCTAGGATGCTTGATTCCGGTCCAGGGAAGACAAGGCTTGGCAGTTCGGTCTGGACTGTTCCCATGAGGCACAGGGTCAAGACTGATTTGCATATGACTGTGTCTGAACTGGGGTGGCGTGGTGAAGCAAAATAACGATGGATTAAACCCAGATCTGTGACTGGGGGTGAATGTTTGCCAATGTGCAACATTCCGTCCATCATCTTGTGTGTTTTGCATTTCGCCCTAAGTGGGAAGGGTATGCCCAGACGTGGGTCCCGTGCTCACTGCGCCACTGGAGTCAAGCTATCCTGGCTGATGAGGGCTGAAAGCCCGAAACCGGTCCTAGGATGCTTGATTCCGGTCCAGGGAAGACAAGGCTTGGCAGTTCGGTCTGGACTGTTCCCATGAGGCACAGGGTCAAGACTGATTTGCATATGACTGTGTCTGAACTGGGGTGGCGTGGTGAAGCAAAATAACGATGGATTAAACCCAGATCTGTGACTGGGGGTGAATGTTTGCCAATGTGCAACATTCCGTCCATCATCTTGTGTGTTTTACCCATCTTTCTCTTCCCTTCACTGATGAAGTTTCAAGCTTTTTTGCTTTCTGGTGCCCATAGACCTTTCTCATCTTGGGTGTGCTATGTAAGTGTATAAGTTATAGTAATAATAATAATAATAACAACAATAAAAATAATAATGATGATGTTAATGAATAAAAACATAAATAAATATTAGGCTATATATTCATGCTAATTGATGGACATAATAGTTGAACTGAAAAGTGTATTACCATTGCTTGGCTTGATTTTGTAGGTAATAAAAAGGTCAAATCAAATGAAAAAGACCCCATCAAGGGTGAAAACGTTTTATGTGCTTTATGATAACGAAATTCCCTTATCCTTTCTCAATTTAATAAACATAGGGGGAGATTTTCAACACTTCTGCGCTGGTTAAGCGTCACAAAAGTGATGCAAACCAGCGCAAATTTTGTTTTTGCTATTTTCTTTCCAGTGCAAAACTTGTTTTGCGCTGGAAAGCACTCTTTAAGTAGCGCAAAGCAGCACAAAGCGCTGCTTTGCGTTACTTTGCGCCGAGGGGGCGTTACATGGGTGGTACATGGGCGTTCCCATGCAACCACCCATGCCTTTTGACGCAAAACCATATTTACAAATATTTGTAAACATGGTTTTGCACCAAAAGTTAACGCCCCTTCAAAGGAGGCGCTAACAGGAGAAATGCTTTTATTTCTCCATGCTTCCGACTTTCCATGCGTTCTGCACTGTGCAGCACGTATGCAAAGTGGGAAATGCTTTGCATCGTGCCTTGCATAGTATTTTGTACAAGAAGGGTACCTTTCCTGTACAAAGCCTATGCTACACTCATGCACACACCCTAGTGCTGCGGCGCTAAGGTGTGTGCATGGCGCAGGGCAGCTGAAATCAGTGCCGGCGCAAGGGAAAGGGGAGGAGAGAGCCATATCTCTGAAGATATGGTGCTCTCCTGCTCCCTCCTTGTCGCGCAACGCCGCGCAGCCTCGCGGCGGGCTGCGCTGCGTTGTGCGACTTTTTTGAAAATCTCCCCCATGGTTTGGCACCTTCTGTTGGTATTTAATGATCTCGCATACTTGCACTTGGGTGTTATTTATCACACACATTATTTTTCACGTATGTTAAATAGCACGCATTAAACAGTGTATATGGACTACATCCATGGTATTTAGCACATCTACTAAATATCACATGCATGTTTTAACTCGTGATTAGATAATTTGCTAAAGTAATGCGCCAGGTACCCTGGCATGTAGTAATTACCATTATGCCTAACTCATAATCAGGGCCCAGAAAGTGAAAAACTCTTCACATACAAAGCACCCAAAATCTAGAACTGGCTGTCTGAAGAGCTCAGGCTCAACATGGAAGTGCAGGCTTTCTAAAACTGGTTGAAAAAACTCACTTGAATTCCAAAGAATGATAATCCCTGATGCTCCTTGGTGTTCTATAGTTATAAGAAGTTACTCCATACTGTTGTTATATGTGAATCAGTCCCTTGCCATTGTGGCAAGATTCACAATATACAAATGTCTGTAATGAATAAATAAATAATTTGTCTTCTTACACACCAATTCAAACAATATTCAGGGTTCACATGTGTATGTGCAGATTACTAATTGTGGTTATTAATTTGGGGACTGAGACTTCTACCAACTCAATAAACCCCTAGCAGCTATGGCACAAGCACCAGCGAATCCCCAGAGAAGTGTGTGATGTGATTAATTCGTACTAGGAATGTTAAAATAAGATCACAGCACAATAACAATCATAAACCAATTAAGTAAATTAGTGGAAATAGTATTAAACAACAAGATAACATTGCCAAGGCTATTATGATAGGTTAAGGACTATCAGAAATTTAAATCTTAAGGCAAAAGCGCCTAGGAAAATAAAACCAATTTTTACAGTTCATGGTTGACCAGGAAGAGGCGAGATTCCAGGCCAACCACTATGGAGCAGAGGTCAGATACACCAATTGGTTTGTCATGTTCAAAGATTTTACTTTCACACTTCTGAAGTGCAAGGTCCAAGACTCTAAGTCACATACATTATCGCTGAGCTTCTGTGGAAGCCATTGTTTTGGCATCAAAAGTGCCAAGTGGCATAAAGCTGGAGGGTGCGCTGACAGTCGAATAGATTTTCTGTTTCGTCACAGTTCAAGGTTTAACCTTCACACTTTGTTGTAAGTCAAAATCCTCTGGCAAGGCAAGGCTGTAAGCCATAAAGAGAAAGACTATATTACCACAATATCCCACTGGACCTGTTTTCACCACAGAATAAATATCTAAATATGACAAACCTGATTTTCTTTCCCACCTACAATGTGACACTTCAGAGCAAGCCTCAGCACTTTGTCCTGGCCCTCCGCAGGTGGAAGAAATAACTCAGTGCCACTTTTCTCCAGCTGCTGGTAACATTCTTTTCGGTCTGTATTGCACCACCAACCTCCTCAGGACAGGCTTCTAGACACCAGATCTCTATCATCCAGGTCTCCTGCACAGGCCAGTCCTTTGTGGTAAGCTGGGCCCCCTTGGAGTCAGGAGTGCTTCTGCCTTTTCTATCCCTAATGTAGGCAAACAGTATGCCAGCCACTTGACCCTTGTAGAGCAAATTTAGTCCCTAAGAGTCAGAAAGGCTCAAACACAAGTTTACTAACATTCAGTTCCAAGGAAAGGGCTTCTTCAAGATGAATCATAAATTTAAGAGAAAGTCTCATTGTATGGGCTCTGGGCCCATGCTGACTGGCCAGGAGGAATCTTGTCATCATTACATGAAGATTGTTGGTGCACTTCTTCAAGTCATTGAGATGATGCAATCCGAAACTTTCACAAATGTGGCCCTCGTTACGAGTGGCTCAGAAAGTGGGATGGTGTTCTCACCCCCAGAATTTCTCATTCTCTGGACTTTCAAACAAACATTTCGTTTTTTTCAACAGCTTAAATATCTGTGTGAAGGTAAAAAACATATAATTCTGATTGTGCCAGTAACTTGTTACCGGCGCCATCTGAAATAAGACTCCACTTATTATGAGGGCCTCAATGGGTGACCTGTTTCATGTAGTGTTTCCTTGATCTTCTGTTTGCTAGTAGCTAGGCCTATTGTCCACTCGCTTCAATGCATTAGTACTTGTTGAGTAATGGGGACAACTGAAACCTTAGTGCAAGCATGGGCTGTGCATTGCAGAATACATATTGACCTTGCCATGAGATATGGATATATATGTTGAACTGGAGGCTTGAAAGGTTTGGCATTTCCTCTCGCATACTGTTGTTTCTGTGATAATAAGTGTTAATGATTTTAGTAGTAGTTTTATACATTAGTTCACTCCTGTCGTTTGTTTGTTATTTATAAACATGTTATTTGCCATCCTAGAATTGTCTTTGATCTGTTTATTGCAGTTTCTTTTTCTTAAATACTCAATTATTTTTTGCTTTATTGTATCATCCTCTTCTTTTTGTAAAGCTCTAGTCTAAAATTAAATTCAATACATAAATAATTAAATACATAAATAAATAAATAAATGAATGAATATTCGAATAAATAAATATATGTACAAATACATTCATTTTTCCTACTCAGCCTTTAGGTCTTCTCCTCCTCCTGCCTCAAATTACAAAGAATAGCCCTCATTAGGTCGAGCCTAAACAGCGCTTGCACTGTCAGGCGATCTGTTGTAGGTATTTTGTGGGGGCCTGACTCCTCCCACACTTTGGATTGGCTTTTTTCTGTCTTTGAAAAATCGTGGCATGCAAATGGCTAATGGTGGGCGCAAGTCCCACTTTTTTTTAAAAGTTCACTAACATGGAGTATTGTCACGGGAGCGAGCAGGGACGCGCACTCAGTCAGTCCTAATCTACGGACATCCAAGGAACTGAAATGCAAGTGCAGTCTGGTTACTGCCTGCAGTTCCAATCGTGCTCTCGCCGCTCCCCAACATCCCAGCCAGCACCTTCACCTGTCTCCGTAAGCCACCCCCACCTCCCCTACCAGATCACCACTTGCCAGTTACCAATTTGCCCCCCGTGGCCGCTTTTTAAAATGTATTTATAAGGCAGCATAAATAAAAAGGCACGCATACGGTCATTCAGCAGCTAGCCCCGCCCCCCAGTCATCAACACGGACATGCACTGTGCAGGTTTCGGAGTTGAGGGAGGGCAGCTGCAGTGCCACACTTATTTAAGAGATGGTGCGAGCAAAGGGCAAGTAACACTTCAGGTAGTATCACGCTGGGGCAGTGGGCATTTCCCGGGAATACAGGAATTCACATTACGGGGCGGTTGTGGGCAAGTCACAAGTGTAATGTTTCATATATGAGTCAGTGGGAATTTCAGGCACAGGAACCAGTGTTGCCAGATTGGGCTATTTCCCGCACAAATGGGCAAAAGATTTCCCATTTCTGCAGGGAAAAAAACCCATCTGGCGGGTGACTCATTTTGGGCTGGACTTGGCCCTGTGTGCGGAATTTTTTAAGGGGAGGCGGCGCCCCCCTTAATGCCTGACTGCATCCAAGGTGCAGGTATGATTAGGCTGCCTGGTTTGGTTTCTTTTCCTCGAGCCAGCTCTGTACCTCCACTCTCCCCCAAGTCAGCCCCAACCCTCTCCTATGAGGCAGCAAGTTGACACACAGAAATGATACAAGTAGTTACTTTTAGGCACGATAGAACGTGCCTTACGGTAACTACTTGCGTCATTATTGACAGCGCCCCACTGTGGCGTTTGTCTGCTGGGCCATCATCAATATATTAGAGCGCGAGATTAGAAAGCGCTTGCAATGACGCGCTGCTTAAAGAGCAAGAAAACTGCTTATGCTCGAAGTTGTGCTAAGAGAGAAGGGACCAGCTTGAAGTAGGTGATAACATCTGCTAGTCTGTCAGTTCGCTTTCATATGTTAATATTTCCAATTGCGTCGAATGGAAGACAAAGACAGTGTCCACTTCTTCTGCTCTGACGCTAGCAGCTGCTCCCCCTTCCTCTCTCTTTCTTCCTCTTCCTTCCTCTTTTACTGTCTCTGTCTCGCTCTTTACTTGGTGAAAACCCTGACTCTAAGAAACGGCTATTACCCTCTCCTTACTCTCCTTACCTTTTTCATTCGTTGCCCTGTGAAATGGATCCAAAAAAGAAAAAACACTTTTGCTGGAAATGTCATCTTTATTTTATAAAAAAGGTTCAAAATACGAAAAATGAATAAATATCTAAATAAAGCAAGACAGAGTGGTCACAAAGTGGCCAGATTGGTTTTATTCACACCCAAACACATTAAGTGCCATTTTACATAGTTTGGCAGTGAAGCGCTACTTTCGTTTTCTGTCTTTCTTTGAACAGCATTGTTTTCCCAGGTGGGGAAGTGCACCAGTCCTGGAGGTTCTGCAATACCTGGTTGATGCCTGGAGTGGAAAACTTTTAATGTGATCCTTATCAGCTATTTTCTGTAGTCATGTCCTTAATATTTCAGGCAAAAACACGCATTGATTTCTGAATAATGAGTGCACAAACCGTTAAGGTAACCATGTTGTTCCTGCTTACATTTCACATACTTTACTTAATCTTGCATTCCCTATTAGTGTGCTTTTTCCAGGAGGTTGTTACTTTTTTTCAGGTAGCATATTACTCTTGTCTATTGCTGAATTTGAATTGAGTCATGTCCAGGAGTTTATAGCAGGCACAATTGGGTTGTAGAAAAAGGCAGTGCAAATGTCTTTCAGTAGAGCAGTGTGGTGTTCAGTGGGGAGAGGATGTGGCACTAAGGCAAGAGTTGCAGAATTTGGAACTGGGGAACCAAGTTCAGCCTTCGGGTCCAGTCCACCAGACCACTCTTCTGAGGGAGCACATTCCCATGCTAGACCTTGGTAGCCCTCGTGTCTTAGCACCAGCAGGTGGACCCTAGCGGTGTCAAGTGTAGGTTAACCTTGAAGGCCTGTCCACCACAATCCATACTGAAGTTCACCTCCAGTCTTGAGGCAGGCGTACGAAGCAGCACACCCTAGTGCAACAGTGACTCTGTCACTGAGGTCACAGCAGTGGTAGTGCAACTCACCAGGGATCGGCAATGCAGGATTTGCACTCACACTAAAGTAAGTTTGCAAGCTTTATGGTCTCTCTGCTTCATGCAAAAGCACTGTAACATGTGCTGTCTGCTTTGGGGCCACTGGAATTATGCAACAATGGAGGACAAAATTATGTCACAGTGTTGACTAAATTATGCATAAAGAAAAGGCTGCAGCGTAATGCTGTACACTTTCTGATACTTTATTATTTTGACATTTTTACACATACTAATAGTCTCTGCAAAGATTTTGCATCCGTACCAGTGTAACATACAAATGCAGCAGTGAGAAAGGTGTCCAGTCAACCTTTGTAAAAGCCCTCCCTTCGCAGCAGCACAAGTCACATTTTTTAGTAACTTTTGATCCGTTTGAGCTATAAAAAACATTTTGTTAACATTTTCAGATTATGCAAACTAGGATATTTTGCCCTTCATGTTTGAACTGCTCTTGTGGAAAAAGGGAGGAGAAGTGCCGATGACTAATGGCTTGTGATTCCACTTTTTGGGACATTTTGTGATTGGAAACGTATCCCACTTTGTGAATGTATTTTAATGTCAATAACTGATATTAAACCTTAAATAAACATGTGTATCCATTGGCTGAATTAAATAACGTAATAAGGTGTAACTGGTCAGTGAAAAGCCAAACAAATACTGATAATTTAGATGTTTTACCCTTTCTAGCCACACCTGACTCCGCCCACTGGCCCAATCCTTGGGTTATTCCCACTCTCTGATTCTCCACCCCGAGTTCCCCTACTTTTTTTTCCCTCCCTTCGACCACTGATAACAATATTCGGTCCCACGGAGTGTAGAACCTGTTCGTATTTTGTTTCTGTTGTGTTTTTGCACAAGAGAGCTTCTCTTTGGTCCTAATACTACGGCTGTGGCATCACCACTTCTTTGATCCAGGTCTAGCAGCTAGTGCCAGGATGAGTCAGGGAGGTGCTGTGCTCCACAGATTGCCAGATGTAGATATCCTATCTGTAGCAGATACTGGGTGATCGTCTGGACAAGGTTCAAATGACATACACATCCTGAATGCCTTATTTCCCAGCATAGTGTGGGATGCAGTGTCCCTCGGCCAAGAGAACTTCATTTGTTTATTATTTTTTATTATATGTGGTGTTATTTAGCAGCTAGTGGTACTGTATGCAGGGACGCAGATGCACAAAGTGGCAGGGTGCACTTTTGTGTGGCATATACTTTAATGTGGATCACCTCTAGGAGATAGGTCGTCCACGCTTGCACAGGGTGTTGGATCGAGACAACTGGAGGTTGTCTGCTGCTGGGTACAGAATCCTGCAGGCTGCTTTCAGTGCTTTGTGAAACTAAGTGAAGCTATGGTTCATATGGAACCTTCTTGTGCAGATGTTGCATTCTCCAGATGGAGCTTTCCAATGTTACTAAAAACGGAGTTGGTTTTATTGTGATGTTCTTCTATGAAATTTTAACGTCTCTGCAGAGCACTGTATTGCATCAAAAGAGCCAAAACATGAGCAGGTTCATGCACGCAATATGTGATCAATGGACTCCTGGGCTTCTCCTAATCTTCTGGTAACCCTCTTTAACCTCCACTTTACCTCTGGATTAACCACCAATCGAGACTCTATTCACCCAACTGGTTTTTTAGACTTTGCCCTAATCAGTCCACTTTCTACTACCATTAATGGTAATGACCAGCCTTCGGATCAGTGGTGGCCACTTCACTACTTCGAAGTACTGCAAGACCCCCTTACAGTACTTGAAAATACTGAGCCACCTACCTTCCCCTGTAGTACTTTTAGGCACCTGGTCCACTTTTCTCTAATTTATTTTCGTTTTTTGTATGCACTGATTACAAGTGTAAAAGAAACTATACAGTGAGTCAAATAAAAAACACTGCATCTCTTAAAACTTGTCTTTATGTGTAACTTTTGTTCAGTAAAACGGTTCAATGAAAGTCTGCAATAAAAAGCATCTCTGTTAAAAGCTTGTGCCTAAATAATCATTCTTTGAGGTAGAATGAGGTTGGGATAAACCAATTTCTCTCTCTTTAGCAGCCCAAAATTTCTGAAGTATGTTACCACGAAACAATGATTTGTGGAAGGAATTATTAGGGCTGTTCGGCTTACATGGGGCAATCTTGAACCGTGTGTCTGCTGACTGTAGAGAAGCATGTACTTTGCATTCAATGAAATGGTCTAATATTCTGGCAACCTGCTTTCATGTAAACAGTAATTTGTCCTTTAATTATATTGTAAAACAGCCATTTTTGTATGCTAGTGCAACAACCAGTAATCCACTACCAATTCAGCATGTATATCCTCTCTGCTGCATTCTATGAGTGGCAAGTATATTGTTGCAATTATATTTTAGTCCACACAGAATGCACACAAATCTCCAACACTATCACAACAGTTACAATAATGAAACTTTGTCCTGCTCACTAGGCAGTTTTTGTTAGTGCTCCGCGTCTCTTTGTCCCACGTAGACACTGTCATCTCTCTTCTACATACCCACCTCCCCTCTCATCTCTCTTACACTCCCACTATCCACTGTTATCTCACAATACCACTGCCCCCTCTCATCCCTCATGCACTACCTGTCTCCTCTCTATACTGCTACTCACACATGCTACATTCCTCTATCTCCTCATGCTGTACACTTATCCACCTCTGGCCTTCTCCCCAGTAGCCCCTTCCACTTTTCCCTCTATCTCTCTCTCATACTCTTTCTCGCCCATCTCTCTCGCTCTCTCAAGCACCTTTCCCGCCTCCCTCATATGGTTAACCACAGGTCTTCAAACTCAGTTTCTATCCCGTAACCTTTCAAAGTTTTCATCCTTCAAACCCACACTCTCCTCCTCTTCTTAGGGTGTTTTCTGCGCACATGAAACCTCCCTCTTTATGCATCTATGGCTTGCTCCCTCCTTCTTTCTGTCTTTCTCACACACTATTTCTGCTCCTGTCGCAACTTCAATAACTGCTTCCAACACAAACTACCTATTCCTCTCATTCTTCCTTTCTATTCTCTGCAGCTCTCACCACTATCTATTCACCATACCACATAATTCCACTACACAAATACACTACAACACACACAATTCCACAACTAACAATTCCAATACTACCTACATAGTTCCACTCTACACCATATACATCCACTACACTTCAAAACAAAACACATAGGTAAAAAGCATTATCATTTACAACGCCAATAGCTCTAACTCTCACAAATGCAAGATCTATTACATTACAAATGCTTGTTCTTCTTGGTGGGCACGGGGAGATTAAGTGATTTGCCCAGAATCACAGCATGCTGAGCTGAGGCTCTACCTCGGTTCCCCAGCTCCAAAGTTGGCAGCTCTGGCCCTTAGGCCACATCCTCTCCCCTCCTCCTGTAACATGGTGTGCTTGGTTTGGTAACATAGTGTGCAAGCACCCATTTGACCACCAGAAAACACTTCAGTTTGTTGTGTACTCTATATAAATGACAGCTGTTGTGTTATAATCGTGTCCATGGTTAAGAATCTTGGAGTCAGATTGGACGCCACTCTTTCTATGAAGACTCAGATCCAATCTGTAGCAGGGACTTGCTTTGGGGTTTTAAGAATGTTGAGGAATTTTCTCCCCCTGCTTTCAGTTTTTCATAGGAAAATGGTCGTCCGGGCCTTGGTGATTTCGAGGCTGGACTATGTTAACTCTCTGTACCTGGGACTAGCTGCCTATCTACTTGCTCGTCTGCAGGTGATCCAGAATATGGCTGCTAGGGCCATTTTTCTGGTAGGTCCCAGGACTCACACGTCCCCTCTCTTGTCTTCTTTGCACTGGCTCCCGGTCCAGAAAAGAATCCATTTTAAAGCTATGATTTTGGTGTTTAAAGCTTTTCATCAGATTGGAGCTCATTACCTTGGACAAAGATTTCCCCACTACATTCCCCAACATACTTTGAGATCTTCGGCTCTGCTTTTGATTCCTGTTCCTAAATTCTCACTCTCCCGGGTTGGAGGAAGATCTTTTCAAGTGCTGGCCTCCCGCCTGTGGAATGGCCTTCCCCTGTCTCTTAGACAGGTCCAGGACCTTCTCACCTTTAGGAAAAAACTGAAAACATGGCTCTTTCAACTATAAATATGTTCCGCTGTCTCTGCCTTGGGAGTTTTTCTGTTTCTGTTACGTGGTCTTTTTGCTAAGCGCCGGGACACTCCTGGGAGTAGCCGCGCGCTTTATAAATACCAAATTAACATAACATAACTAGAATCATGCAGCAGTAAAGGGCCGAGTTATGTAGTAAAGTTCACTAAATTATTTGCCATGGAAGGCCATATTATGTAATTAAGTTATGCGCCAGGGTGTGTGGCACTAATGTTTAGTATTTTTTGACATTTGAGCACACTTGTTATATAGTTTTATGAAATATGTAAAAGAAAGAGGACCAGGCGCATCCTGCAGATCCTATTCAACATGCTATCGAACTTGCATGAAGGCACAGAACACCATTTTATTAACTGTCATTTTTACCTCCCATAATAAGTGGAATATGCCTCCTTTTCACGCATGCCTTCACTCCGCATGCAATTACAACTCGGTCGTTACAACTACTGCTTTGTAACAACACATACCATTACACCGCAAGTCGGTACAACGACTTGCGGAGGGGGGTGATGCAGCGCGTACAATAAAAACTATTTTCCTCCTAGGTCACTTATCGGTCATCCAGGGGCGACTTATATTTTCTCACATCCACATGACGATGGGGCCCATAAACATCGCCTATCACACACACACACACACCTGGATTTCCTTTACACCTTTACGAAATTCTATACTCCTAGGAGAAGCATGAGAACTAAATGGAAAACACCATTTATGTACCGCTGGAAAGAGCCGGGATACCTTATTACCTTAACCTATCGCTTTCTTAGTTATTTCTTAAGATATTCCTGCTCATTGTTTTGTCGATGGATCATCTAGTAAGAAATTAATTTATAGTGATTAAGACCAGCTAAATCACAATAACCAATTACTAGTGTCACAATCATTTAGTAAAATAACCACTTGAGTCGTTTGATTAAGAATCTTAAATTTTATATAATTTTAAAAACATGAGAAGGAATTTAGACTTTTTATTCAATTATTCATTCATTATTAATTCAAATATTTATTAAGCAAAATCAATTTTATTGCAGAAAGGAAATTTTGTCATGAAGCAAAAACCTTAATTACCTGCCTATCTTCCCTAATTTAGCCTAAGGATTTCTAACCTAAGTTTACGAATTAAAAATATCTTGATTCTCATACTCAACTGGAAAAATAAGACAGCAACAGAAACTTCAGCTCGTCAGCATCAGCTACCTGCAACCCGTCTCATCTAACAGTCTTTCAGCATCTCCCGCTCAGTAAGTGGATTGATCTGGACCACCAAGCACTGGAAGCCACCAACTCCAACACCGACTCTGACTGCGACTCTCCAACTCCGACTGTGACCCCCTCCCACTAAGAGTAGGCCCTCTTATACCCTAATTCTAACTTTGCTAACTAATTGTTGCAACATTAATAACACGCTTTTCTTTCATTGGTCCATTCATTTCATCTATTCATTCTTAATCAAGTTCTCCCGGATCCAACTTGTTCTTTGGAATGTATATGATCATTTCCTTTCTCACAGTTCAAGACATGTTTCCATCCGCTTCGATCAGTACATTTGTAACTTCTTTCGATACATTCGAGAACTCTGCAGGCATTGTCCTTTCTCTTAAAACGGTTTCCCACGGTTCCTTGCTGATCACCACAGCACATTATCAGTTCAATTAGGTCACATCAGCCTTGACCATTCTTGCATCCTAGCCTCTCAGCCTCATCACGTGGTTAGCTTTTCTCCAACTTTTTCTCCCTTGTCACGCGTTTCCCTGCACATGCGCACTTCAATAACCGGCAGCCATTTTATATCGCCACTCGTTTACACTTAGAAGCACTATTTTGAAATAAACAAAACATAATTAAAATAGAGAAACATAGCCTTTTCGTTTCCCACCCGTCATCTGCGTACCCCAATTAGTTATTACCTAGCAGAAAGCAACAGTTAAGCTGTCCCTTACTTACCATCACTATTGTTTTTGCAACGACATGTTTATATTCTATGAAGCACAAATCATGCATTTATTATTAATTTAGTACGCAATTATTTTTATGTTATAATTAGACACACAGACATTCGTTAATAGATTATTCAGCCCATATACTTGCGTGTTACCCTTCCCTCACGTACAGTGTTGATTAATACATTTAAACGAACATTTTATTAATTATTTATAAAATTTGTTAGGGGTTAAATTTTTTTATTTTCTCTGCTCCATCAACTCCCCCTTTGGTGATTTTTAAATCACCACATAAAACCCAAGTTATACTTCTTTTCAGGCAGCATATGTCTTTCATCCTTTTGCTTTTTGTTAGTTACACATCTGTTTCCCTTTCATCTTGTCTTCTTGTCTCTTTATACATGCTTTCTTTCATTTTCTCTAACTCAATTTCACCCATTTCTCTCTCTCTCTCTTTCATTATTCTGTTATTTCTTATTATCTTATTTTGTCTTACTTTTCTTTTTATACACGTTATTACAATTTTCAACACCATGGCTAACAATATTGCTACAGTTGCTATTATTATAACTTTCCCTATCATTAGTCTACTCATTCTGGTTAACCAATTTGCTACGGAAGAAAACCCTCTACCAAGTTTTCCCAAGACACTTTCAACCTCCAGTGGAACTAGTTCTTTGTGCAAATTTGTAATATTGGTAATATACTTTTGTATATTTTCACTTTTATCAGGAATGTAAGTGCAACAATGTTGGACTTTTAGCATTCCACAGACTCCACCCTCTTTTGCCAAAAGAATATCAAGGGCAAGCCGATTTTGCTTCACCATAGCTCTCATGGCAACCATTTCGGTATTTACCATCAAGAACCCTCCTGCAGTATCTGTAGACAAACGATCTACTACTGTGGATAACTTCCGAATTTTAAATGCATTCAAAGATATTCCCACTGCTGGTATTAATGCTCCAAAAATATCACCTACAATTTCTGAAAAACTTTCCCTTTTCCTACGTGTAAAGCTATTAATCATCTTGTATGTTCCTTTTTCTTCTCTGTCCATATGAAAGATTTTTGGAAAGACCAGGCCTACATAGCAAGTTCCATACCAATGGTCCGGTAACCTGTAATAAGCTCTAGTCCCACAAATATAATAGCTACCTGGAAATATTGGATCTTTTCCACCTTTGAATCCCCAACCTCCCAAAATTTGATAATTGTCATGGCAGATACTGGAACCTACAAAGTAATTGTCATAGACTGTCTTATTTCTCCTAATACACAACTTTCCTGCTTGCGGCCAATCTAATGTCATTGCTGCATTTATCTTTTCCCTTCATGATTTCCTTCCTCAAACGTCCATAGATGTGTTCCTTCCTCTTTTATTGCTTCTCTTTGAAATGTCATTCTTCTTTCTTCAACCATTTCTAAAAATACCTTTTCTTCTTTCTTTAATTCACAGGTAAGGTTGTTTTTAGCTATTTCTTCTAAGGTTAATTTTCTATGTTCTAAAAATAATTCTCCTAAAACATTTGCTTGTTTTACTTTGTTAAGTTCTGGTACTACAGGAACGTTTGCAAAAATCTTATCTATATCAGTATAATAAAACTCTAATCTACCTGTTTTATAAAATAAACTTGCTATTACACTACAGGTTATTCCATAAGTTAGAGGTAGGTGATGATAAGTCACACCTTCTGACACTGATGCAGGTAACTGCATACAAACATAACAATCTCTCACATCCATTGTCTCTACATACTCATACAACAATTTTGTAAAAACATTTTTTGAAAAGTCTGTTACTGACTTATCCTTATGTAATTCTGCACTACTTCTTAAAATAACTGGTTCTTTAATATTAGTTTCTTTTTCTGGTTTAGTATCATTCTTCGCTTCTATTACAGCTAAACTAATAGGAATTGTGATTGCTAAAACTATCCATACTGTCATTAATAATCCTGTACAAAAGCAGCACATTTTACACCATCGTTTTACAAACTCACATTTATCTCTTCTATCCCTAGTATTTTCCATTTTGCTTTTATCTTTTTGTTAAGTTTCAGAAAATTGTGTCACTACACCTCAGAAATGACTTAGATGCCATTCTGCTTTCAAAAGTCTTTGCTTGGTACTTTCTTTTAATTCTCTCCAGAATTCTTTCGTTGTCACATCCGGTGATTTGTCATATCCAGTAAAATTGTCACGTCCGGCAGAAGCACTATAAGTCTTCACTTCAGGTTTTGTTGCATCTCACCTTTACCCATTCGGTTTCTTAGTCTCGGGTTCTCGTGAGTGTTTCCTTCTTCTTTGTAATCCGTCAGTGCGATGTACAGCCACTCAGGTGACTTGTACTTTGCATTTACTTTCTTTGTTCTTTTAGACTTTTGCAGTCGTTTTCCACTTGGCTTTTCTTGTTCCTTTTGACTTGTTATTTCATTCACTTGTTCAGCACTTTTTTCTCCTGTTCTGATTATTCTATATCTCAATTTTCTTATATAGTTGCTGGGCCAATTATCTCCTTTTCTTGGCCTTTTGGCTTCACCTTCTTTTTCTTCTCTTTCTGATTTCCAGTTTCTTTTTCTTGATTCAGTTTTTGTTTTCTCTTCTTCTCCACTTTCTTCAGATTCTGTTTCAATTTTTTCACTATTGTCTCTTATTTTGAAGCTTATGATCTCATCTTCTCTTACTGGTGGATCTGTTTTCTCCTTCTTGTGTTCCCTTATTACTGTCCCTCCTCGGTGTTCTTCCGAATTGGTATTTTCCTCACTCTCTACTTCTAAATTTCCCTGTTCTTTTGTTTCACTATCTGTCCCTATTGCTCCTCGGGGTTCTTCTCGATTTTCTAACTTTTTATTTATCTCTTTCCCTACTTTGTCTATTAATATTACTTTTGAAGGATTTCCACCATAACTTGTACTTGGTTGCTCATCTAGATCATTTTCTTGTTCATTCTCTTCTCTAATTGGTTTATATCCCCAAGTTCTCCTTCGAAATTCTTCACAGTTTGCAACTGAATCATCAGATCCTGAACTTGTGTCAGATATTTCCAGATGTCGACTTACAGGTCGATCTTCAGGTTCCGGAATTTCTGAAATTCTTCCTTCTTCTTCGTCTTCCTCTTCCTCTCTAGAGGTGCTTGCAGTTGGGGTTTCCAGATGTCGACTTTCAGGTCGATCTTCAAG
The DNA here is from genome assembly GCA_963921515.1 of Calotriton arnoldi. Classification (NCBI taxonomy): domain Eukaryota; kingdom Metazoa; phylum Chordata; class Amphibia; order Caudata; family Salamandridae; genus Calotriton; species Calotriton arnoldi. Next base: position 2,826,969 of record CAWUFW010000089.1, on the reverse strand, counting down.
TTCTGGCACCCTTTCTCTTATTCCTGTTGTCCCAGTCGCTAAACTCTTATCCCACACTTCCAGACGTCGACTCACATGTCGATCAGTAGGTTCTTGAACTCTGATTGTGTGGCTGGCATGGACCCAGTTCTTCACTCCTGCACACTTGACTGCAGTTGTTGTCACTAGGATTACCTGTCGTGGCTCGTCCCAGCGAGGAACTAGACAGTTTCTTCTCCTGTGGATTTTTATGCGGACCCAGTCTCCTGGATTCAAGTCGTGGGCTGGTTTTCTTTCAAGAGTGGTCGCATCCGGTCCAACCTGATGAAACACAGAACGCACCACATCAGCCAGTCCTTTGCAATAATCCAGTACTAGATCATCAGTTATAGTCAATAACTTGTTGACAGGTACTTGTGCTTGTCTCATTGCTCGTCCCATGATCATCTCATGAGGACTAAGTCCAGTTTTCTTTTCAGGGATGCTTCTGATGGTCATCAGAACAAGGGGCAGTGCATCTGGCCATTTGAGTCCTGTAGCTTGACACATTTTTCCTAATCTGTTCTTAATTGTTCCATTAATTTGCTCTACTACCCCAGAAGCCTCTGGTCTGTATGCACAATGTAGTTTTTGTTTAATACTCAATGCTTCACAAATCAATTGGATCAACTCATTTTGAAAATGTGTTCCTCTATCTGTCTCAACCGTGACTGGAATACCATACCTTGGAATGAACTCTCGCAGCATAAGTTTTGCTACCGTTGTTCCATCATTCCTTCTAGTGGGGTATGCCTCCACCCAACAGGAAAACAAACAGACGACCACTAGAACATATTTTAGTCTGTTACAAGGGGGCATTTCGATGAAGTCTAATTGCATTCTAGTGAACGGACCTCCTTCTCGTCCTATTGTTCCTAGACTCACTATTGTCTTTCTTCCTTGATTAAACTGTTGACAAATAAGACATCTTTGACAAAGACTCTCAGCTATGGCTCTGAATTTTGGGTTATACCAGGTTTGTCTAAAAAGTCTGATCATTGCATCTCTCCCAATATGAGCTTGTCCATGGTACATCCGTGCCATGTCTGCAATCATGCTATCAGGCATAACTGGTCTTTCATCTCTGTATACCCACACACCATTGTTTTCTTGTCTTCTACATCCTGCTTTTATCCAGTAATCTTTTTCCTCATCATTTGCAGCTTCCTGTAACTGTCTCACCTCATCCCATGTCTCGACAGTGTTAGTAAAAAGCAAAGGAGAAGAGATATGCTCCCTTTCTCTATTCTTGTTTAGGGATACCATGTTCTCTGCACAATATCTGGCAATCTCATCCACGTAGTTATTACCCACAGCTATGTAATCTTCGTTTTTCTTATGTGCCTTGCATTTCACTACAGCTATCTGCTTAGGCAGCTGTATCGCCTCAAGCAGTTTCTTGACAAAATCTCAATTTCTGATAGGTGTTCCTGCAGACGTCAAGAATCCTCTTTGTGACCAAATCTGACCGAAGTCATGCACAATACCGAAACCATACTGGCTATCGGTCACAATCGTAACTCGTACATTTCTTCCCAACTTACATGCTTGAATCAAAGCAATCAGTTCCGCAACTTGGGCAGACCTTATTCCTTTCAGACAAGACGCTTCCATCACAGTTGCCACTGTGCACACTGCGTAAGCTGCGCTTAAAACTCCTTCTTTCGTTCTCAAGCATGAGCCATCCACAAACATGACATAATCCGATTCCTTTAAAGGCTCATCTTTTATGTCAGCTCTTGGTTTTGTGCAATATTCCAGCACATTCAGACAATCATGATCTACTTCGTCTTGTTCAATTATACTCTCTTCATCTGGCAATGATGTTGAAGGATTCACATTCATACATCTATCTATGGTCACATTTTCTGCACTCAAGATTACCTTTTCGTACTTAGTCAGCCGACTATGTGTCATGTACTGTGTTTTTGTTCTTGTCAAAAGAATTTCTACTGAATGGGGAACATATACTCTCAGTGGATACCCCATCACTATACCTTCACTTTGTTCCAGACTTACACAAGTAGCAGCAACAGCTTTCAGACATCCAGGCAATGCTTTTGCTATAGGATCTAAAACAGCTGAAAAATAAGCAATTGGTCTCTTCATTGTTCCATGTTTTTGTACCAGTACTGAAAACGCACATCCATCTCTTTCACTGCAGTACAATTCAAAATCCTTTTCATAATCAGGCATTCCTAAAGCAGGGGCCTCACACAATTTCTTTTTCAACTCTTTGAAAGATTTCATTTCTTCGTTATTTAACTCAAAAGGGTCTCTTACATCCTTCTTGGTCAGTTTTTGTAATGGTTTAGCAATCAAGGAGAAACCACTTATCCATTGTCGGCAATATCCAACCATTCCCAGAAACATTCTTACCTCTCTTTGCGTCATTGGTGCTCTCATTCCTTGAATCATTCTTACTCTTTCTGTCGCTATCTTTCGCACTCCTTTCTCAATTTTATGCCCTAAATATTGAACTTCTTTTTGGCAAAATTGCAATTTTGAAGGGGACACTTTGGGGCCGATTCCGATCTCGGCCGGTAGGGCTCCAAATCGGATTCGGATTTACCGGATCCGATTCGGAGCCCTGTTTCCCGACCGAATCGTACGCGGGTCCGGCCGAGCGAGTACGATGCAGGCACCTGCGAAATCTCCGACCGACTCGAACGCGGCTTCAACACGCTCCGACCGACTCGCATGGACACGACTCGCACCGCGCTAAGGAGACGTATCCCGGCCGGGTAAGTACGATGCGCGCCGCAAGCAGTCCGACCGACTCGCGCCGTCCGGCTCGAAAGAGCTGTCGGAGCCGGACTTTGGGGGTCCGCGTCGGACCCCCTGTACGCGTAGGCGCGCGGAGTCACACACAGGGGGACCCATGGGTCCCCCTTCCTGTGCATGTATGCCGCGATGCGCATGGACGCGTACACGCTGTAGGAGGCGCCCTTGTCCGCCTCGCACCCATTGAGTCAATGGGAGCCCGCGTACGCGTTGTACGACAGGCTCCCATTGACTTCAATGGGAGTCCGACCGACTCGAGTCCGATGGCATGCATGCGCATCGTGCTCGTTCGGTCGGACTGCCAGAGTCCGTTTCGGTCGGAAATCTCTCCGGGTCCGGCTCGGTCGGAGAGATTTACGGCCCGAATCGGAATCGGCCCCAATATGTCCTCTTTTCTCTAGATGGTTCAGTAAAGCAATTGTATCACTTACACATGCTTCTTTTGTTTTCGATGCCACCAACAGGTCATCGATATACTGCACCATCACTGACTTTTCTGGCATTTTCAAATCTTCCAAGGACTTCTTTAAAATCTGATTAAAAATCGAAGGGCTTTCTGTATACCCCTGAGGAATTCGGCACCATGCCAAAATACGCTCTCCGAACCGGAACGCAAATAATGGCTGGCTATCTGGATGCAAAGGAATAGAGAAAAATGCGTGACACAAATCTATCACTGTGTACCACTCAGCTTCGTGTGGAATTTGATATAGAATTACTGCAGGGTTTGGCACTATTGGACAACAAGGCACAACTATTTTGTTGATCTTTCTCAAATCCTGTACTATTCTATATGTTCCGTTTGGCTTTTTCAGTCCCATAATAGGTGAATTACATGGACTGCTCATTATTTCTTTTAGAATTCCCTGTTCGATCATTTTATTTATTACAGGAGTTATTCCTTCAATTATTTCTGGAGTTAATTTATACTGTGGCGTATTTGGGTAAGTTGTTCCTTCTTTTACTGTTACTTTTACGGGATCAACTTCTTTCATTAATCCAATATCTTCTCCTGTAAAATCCCACACATTTTCTTTCACTGCAATTTTTAGTTCTTCTGGAAGTTTTTCTGCATCAAATGCAGGAAACAAACCATTCATTTCAGGTTCCTGATTCATCAAAGTTACTTTATACAATACATCTTCATCTGGGGTCTGAAATCCAATTCCATCTGGTGTACAATAAATTGTGCAATTCATTTTGCACAAAAGGTCACGACCTAAAAGATTTACAGGACTACAATCGCACACTACAAATCTATGCATTTTTCTAAAAGAACCAATTTTTACTTCCACTAATTCAGTAAGTGGTGTTTTAATCTGCTGATTTGCTACTCCTACTACTTGGATGTATTCACCTGAGAGAGGAAGGTTTGGAATTTCCACTGATCTAACAGTAGAACGGGTAGCTCCAGTATCGACAAGGAATGTTACATTTGCACCATTCACTTCTCCATCCACAAAGGGACCAGACTGATCTACCTCTAGAGTTGCGCCAAGTACGCACTCTTTTCCCTCTCCTAGGCACCGTCATGAGCTTTCATCCGCCTCATCCTCACTCTGTCGCAACCAATACTGAGAAATGTTAGCTGCTCGCGGCAACTGTGTTACCTGCTCTCCTCCGTAGAATCCTGTTTCTGTACTGTATCTTTGCTGGTTAACAGTGTTGGGAAGTGGAAACACTCGTTTCTCCAATGCCCTAATTTTCCGCAATTATGACAGGGCCACTTCTTCTTTGCCTCCTCTAGACTCATTTGACCTTTCCCTTTACCTATGTTAGGTCGCGATTTATTCTGTCCTGTTTCATTCCCACTATTATTATCCAATTGAGCTTCTTGTTTTTCTGCCACTTTCACCTGTGCCCACATTGCCTTCTCTTTCAATTTACGCTGTCTACTCTCAATATCATCACTGCAATACTTAGCATACCTCAGTACCTCGTCTACCGTGCCATTCTGCCAATTAATCATATGCTGTTTAATCATTTCACTAATCTCTGGTTTCAACCCAAACACATATCTTTTTCACTTAATTCCTCATATCCACTATACTGCTTGAACACCAACAACAACCTTTCATAATATGCATGTACAGACTCTTTACTTTCCTGTGTAGTTCTATCAATTTTCATCCAATCTGTTTCTTTAGGAGGAATCTTATTTTTCAAAAAGGTAATCACCTTATCGTACTTCCTCATCACCTCAGGACCTGGAGCTCCTGTCTTAGGATCTCTTGGATATTCTGTAGTTGGCCAGTCAACTGTAATTTTACACTCTGACCACAAATCAGTTGGTACCACTATGTCAAATAATCCATCTAAATCTATCCACAACACTTTTGAAACCTTTACAAACCTCTCTACTTGTCGGTACCATTCAACTGGTTTCTCTCTCAGCTTTGGAAATTCATTTGTAAATGACAGTATATCCTGTCTAGTCCAGGGAACATGCACATAACTACCACCTGGAGTTTCTCTCATAGGGTATTCTCTGGCAACAGGTTCTTTTTCAGTTATCATAAAAGCCAAAGAAGCTTTGTCTGTAGTTTTCTCATTCTTTTTTGTCCATCTAACTTTCCATCTGTCCACATCACCCCATTTTCTCAGTAACACAATTAACTCTTTTATCTGTGCCAGCCTTCCTGCCGTGTTCAAGTTTTCAATATCTTTCACAAAAGTCTACTCTGTAGGGTTTCTGCAATGTTTTCACTTTCGCAAAATCTATTCCAATTTCACTGGCTACCTCTTCTAGTTTGTCATGTAAATTCTTTGCTCTCCATGTAATACTTTTGCACAGAAACATTATTTCATCATCCTGGTAATTTTTTATCTTTTCTGTACCAATCGTTCCTAGAATTAATTCTTCCATGTCAATTTTTAACCTAATTACATCTAATGGTTTTTCTTCTGGTTCTTTCATTTTAAATGCCTTCATCCACTCATTTAACTCATCAGGTGTCGGACCTATGGGTGTATTATTTAATTCTATCCAATTACCACTCTTTTCAGGAGTCTCTGTTGCAGATTCTGTTACCATATGCATTTTCCTACCATTGCACTCATTCACAGTCAAATTTGTAGGTGGACTTGGTCTGTAAGTACTAGCCAAATTACTTGTACTTGCACTTGGTTCCATCCTTTCTTTTTCTCTCTGAAATTGTGAACTCATAGGAATCACTAAAGATCGTTCATCAATTTTCTGATTCTCAAAAACTGGTATTACTGGACCTATTGTTACAGGTACAGTCACAGCTTCCATGTTTTTCGTTAATTCCCTAATTTTCTCAGTTAGTTCTTTTGTTGTCCTTGCTAATTCGCTTGCATTGTCACTTTCTATTCCTTCATTTTGTGAAGTTCTTATTTGATCTTGTGACCTATTTGTTTCAATTCTTTTACTGGACTTTTATTTCGCACAGTCTCTATTAGCGGCGCATTTGGTGTCACCACTGTAGAACTCTGCTGATACGGAGGTGGATTTCTATTTAAAATATCTTCCAGCAATTCATCATCCGTTTCGCTCTCATGCATATATTTCTCCCTCTCCATATGTTTCTTTTTCTCAGTACGTTTTCTCTTAGTCTCTTCCTCAACTGTAAAAGCCGGAAACAAACCTCCTGTCATGTTAGCACATCTCCATCGTTTTATTCTATCCTCATGATTTATTCCCCACATTCTTCCAGGCATAAACTCATGATCTCTTAAACCTCTGAATCTCTCTCGCTCATACATCTCATCCTCCCATTCCGTCAACGCTACAAACTGTGTCGGTCTAGGTCTAGGTTCTAGATTTGTCATCTTTTCTCGCAAATTTCGCAAAACCGCTACACTAAATGAACCATTCTCAGGGAAAGCTAATGAACCATCATTCTTCGTATACTTTGCCCAATTTTCCAACCATATGCATGTATGATATCCATATTTCAGCATCATATGTGAAGCTGCTGATTTCGGCGGAGGAATTACTTGTCCCTCTCTAGTCACAACCTTTTTGTCTTTCTTAAAGAAATTCTTTATTTTTGTCGTCCATGACGTTCTCTCCCTTTCATACTCATAATACGGCATGTTTTCGATTGGTTTTTCTCTTCAAACCAACACTGTTCCGTGTACGGAACTTTAACCAATTACAGCGCGACTCACACTAACGCACCAATCAGAACGATTCCCTTCGTCCGCGGACCAACCAATCCTAGCGCGGCACTTTTCTACGTCACTCCTGACTCTGTGTTCACGTGACTAGCGCACTATCCAATCCTATGTCACTCCTGCTCTTTTACCCCTCCTTTACAACAATTATCAGCAGTTTTCTTTTCACTGTTTTTCTTCGTTAGTTACAACAATAAAAACAATTCCATAGTCTGATTCGCTAAACAAAAGTGACAGCTTTGTCCTTTTACACAAGAATCCTGTATTTCCAGTAGGCAGCGCTTACCTCTACCCTACCACAGAATTATTAACTCTCGCCGATAAAGTAGCACTTCCCTCTACCTTACCCTTCTTTCAAGCAAACAATTAACTCGTTTCTCTGGGGATAAGACACATGTGGAGACTAGGCTCCTGAGAATTAAGGCCAAAGTTTCACGAGAAAACGTGATTTGCTATCTCAGTTACACACCTTTCGTACAGAAAATCCCTAACATAACACAACCTGTGTTATTACCAAGATGAATTCAGACCATGTACCAAATTCCATGTGACTTCTCTTGCCACACGTGTTCCACTTCTTACATCCCAGAAGCGTGAAAACTCACATATAACATAACACGACTCAACATATAGTGTTAGTCATCAAAAATAACCAATAATCAATAATCACTAAACTAATCTATAGAAATCATAACTCTGCTACCAAGAAATCTGATGCAGCGCGTACAATAAAAACTATTTTCCTCCTAGGTCACTTATCGGTCATCCAGGGGCGACTTATATTTTCTCACATCCACATGACGATGGGGCCCATAAACATCGCCTATCACACACACACACACACACACACCTGGATTTCCTTTACACCTTTACGAAATTCTATACTCCTAGGAGAAGCATGAGAACTAAATGGAAAACACCATTTATGTACCGCTGGAAAGAGCCGGGATACCTTATTACCTTAACCTATCGCTTTCTTAGTTATTTCTTAAGATATTCCTGCTCATTGTTTTGTCGATGGATCATCTAGTAAGAAATTAATTTATAGTGATTAAGACCAGCTAAATCACAATAACCAATTACTAGTGTCACAATCATTTAGTAAAATAACCACTTGAGTCGTTTGATTAAGAATCTTAAATTTTATATAATTTTAAAAACATGAGAAGGAATTTAGACTTTTTATTCAATTATTCATTCATTATTAATTCAAATATTTATTAAGCAAAATCAATTTTATTGCAGAAAGGAAATTTTGTCATGAAGCAAAACCTTAATTACCTGCCTATCTTCCCTAATTTAGCCTAAGGATTTCTAACCTAAGTTTACGAATTAAAAATATCTTGATTCTCATACTCAACTGGAAAAATAAGACAGCAACAGAAACTTCAGCTCGTCAGCATCAGCTACCTGCAACCCGTCTCATCTAACAGTCTTTCAGCATCTCCCGCTCAGTAAGTGGATTGATCTGGACCACCAAGCACTGGAAGCCACCAACTCCAACACCGACTCTGACTGCGACTCTCCAACTCCGACTGTGACCCCTCCCACTAAGAGTAGGCCCTCTTATACCCTAATTCTAACTTTGCTAACTAATTGTTGCAACATTAATAACACGCTTTTCTTTCATTGGTCCATTCATTTCATCTATTCATTCTTAATCAAGTTCTCCCGGATCCAACTTGTTCTTTGGAATGTATATGATCATTTCCTTTCTCACAGTTCAAGACATGTTTCCATCCGCTTCGATCAGTACATTTGTAACTTCTTTCGATACATTCGAGAACTCTGCAGGCATTGTCCTTTCTCTTAAAACGGTTTCCCACGGTTCCTTGCTGATCACCACAGCACATTATCAGTTCAATTAGGTCACATCAGCCTTGACCATTCTTGCATCCTAGCCTCTCAGCCTCATCACGTGGTTAGCTTTTCTCCAACTTTTCTCCCTTGTCACGCGTTTCCTCTGCACATGCGCACTTCAATAACCGGCAGCCATTTTATATCGCCACTCGCTTACACTTAGAAGCACTATTTTGAAATAAACAAAACATAATTAAAATAGAGAAACATAGCCTTTTCGTTTCCCACCCGTCATCTACGTACCCCAATTAGTTATTACCTAGCAGAAAGCAACAGTTAAGCTGTCCCTTACTTACCATCACTATTGTTTTTGCAACGACACGTTTATATTCTATGAAGCACAAATCATGCCTTTATTATTAATTTAGTACGCAATTATTTTTATGTTATAATTAGACACACAGACATTCGTTAATAGATTATTCAGCCCATATACTTGCGTGTTACCCTTCCCTCACGTACAGTGTTGATTAATACATTTAAACGAGCATTTTATTAATTATTTATAAAATTTGTTAGGGTTAAATTTTTTTATTTTCTCTGCTCCATCAGGGCGCTGGATGTTGGAATAGTATAATTTACTATTCCAACTCCAGTCTGTGCGGACAGTATGGAAGGTGTTGGATTTTAAATCCAACACCTTCTCCCCCCTCCGCAAGTCATTGTTTGACTTGCGGGGTAATGGTATGCGTTGTAACGACCGCGTAGTAATTGCATGCGGGGTGACGGCTTCGTTGTGAGGGCTGTTTACCTAATAAAATACAGTGTTGCAATTAGCAGGAAACAAGCCTACAATTACACAGTTTGTGTACTAAACGTGTGCCTCATATATTTGGCTATTCTTATGGATATTCTAAGACTTGTTTTCATTTTTAGGTCTTTGAAAGGGTTTTTGTCCACGCTAATGTATCATCATTCAGTGCTTGTCACAGAAGCAAAAAGAAAAGAGTCTAAGACTGCCATGGCCCTGTTTCCTCTTTTTTAATTTTGTTCTCTTTTTTCCCTTTGTCACCCATCACTACAGTTTGCAAAATAATAGGAAGATGTTTTGTTTTTTGTAAGCAAGGTTTATGTATTTTTCTGCACTTCGGATTCAATATCGTGTTCTTCAGTCATCCTGACATTTTGTCAACTTGCTTTTGGTAAGGTAGTTTTCAACCAGTTTCTTCAGATTAGAATGTTTTTTAGAGAACATAGTCTGGATTTAAACGTCTATTAAAGATTTGCTGCTTCATCTTGGGCATAATGGAAACATTTACTAGCTCGGTTGACTGATCATTTAACACTTTATACTAATTATACTATTTTCCTAAAGCTTTAAAATAAACAAAATGCTTGCTTACCAACAGTTTAGCATTGAGCAGGAGATCTGTCATGGTGGTTTTTATCCTCCATTTTTACATTCATAATTGAATCCTCTTCCCACTGATTGCTCATTTTATAAATACTCCTTGTATGCTTCAGACTGAGCCTGAAATCGTTTTCCTTAGCAATGACTCCATCGCCTCCAGGTTGCACCACAGAGCTCGTGTGGCAGCTATTCCTCCGCATGTGTTATTACTGGAGTATGTTAGTTGCCAACCAGCATGCTGTTAGGGCGAGCACACCAAGGAAATGCAGTGAGCTGTGGGCTCAGCTTGCATAAGTTACAGTGGTTCCAGTTACAAACGTGTACAGATCTTTGCAAAATAAACAATTGGAATTGAATTAGAATGCTCATAAAATACTATACGGAAATGCATGTGTACTCATGAGAGCAATATTTATTTGCTTTCAAATAAAGACAGTTCTGTTGGTGGCAATTACTTCAGCTCGCAGTGTTGGAGAAAAGTTAGTATCTGTTTATTCATCTTACCCGAAAAGGTGCCTGCATTCCACTTCGCTCAGACTACTACTGCTCCATCTTTCTTACATCCTCCATATCCAAACAAGGAGGAGGAACATATGCAAAATCTGGATCTCATGCCTGCAGTGCCCAATTACATGGACCAGACAAGATAGTATAGAGTTGATGACCAGCTTTTTTTGTGGCTTAACTGGGCTAAAAAGGGCAACGCGGTGGCTAAACCCTCTATCTTACATTGGCAGAGCCAAGGATTTTGTGATAAATCAGACTGTATAACCAAATATATAGTAATTGTACAGCTATTCAATACCTAGTAACACAATACATAGGATAATGTGCTGCATACATAAACACTTATAAGGCCCCAAAGGCGAGACCTATTGGCTATGCCAATGCTAGTTTTTTCGAGTGGTTATTGCACAACTTGAACTTTGCAATGGCATGCATACTGGCCTGATAGCTCAAATGCAAAAGAAACTGCACTTGCATAGAATCATTTCACCTGACTCATCTTTGGCATGAAGCACCATACAACCCTCACATTGATGTCCTTTCATTTGACACTGAGCAAACTTCGCCTTGATTTCAAGATACTAGTCCCTATGCATCTAGTAATCTAAGGCCCTACACTAGGATACCTTGCAGACTGCATGTGACTGTACATTTAAGTACGTCTTACCAAAATCTGCTGAGTTTCGCACAGTTTAACTTATAGCAATATGGACCTAAACCTCTTCATTATTAAGGTTCTTCCTAATGGAATCTACTCCTGTATCATCTCGGTCTGCAACTAGCCTGATTGAAGATCACAGTTTGCTCTTTTCCAGTGGGCATTTGGACAGCCAGTTAAAATAATCCAGGTAAAAGATGTTTCATAAGTGAAAATATTTGTGTTTTTACTGCACAAAATGTTATAAATCATGAGGGTGTAAATTTCAACATGATTTCATATCAGGTTAACTTTTAACTCCACGGGTGCTTACATGTTTACAGTTATCTGCCGTCTCTTTGAAAGACTGATTTAATGTTTGTGAAATTGTTGTAACAAAATGTGGCATGTTTCATGCTCAGGTCTGGTGCCTTTGTAAGCTGTTTGTACCTAATATGTGTTCCTTAATCTCACACCTTCGATTAATGCTGATAATTTTGATGGAACATTTGAAGATAAATTCACCTACATTACTGTGATTTCTATTTGAAAAGTATTTGCGTGGAATATTTGACTCCCTAAAGGCATACAAGCAGCAACCACAATCCTTCTTAGGGTGAGGTCACGAGCAAACCCCAAATTAACCGTTGCTCATCCCTCGGGTAGCTTGGCACAGAGCAGTCAGGCTTAACTTCGAGGCAATGTGTAAAGTATTTATGCAGCACTTCAAACAGTAATTAAGTGAAAACACCACACAAGATAAATCCCATTCCAAGTTAGAAAAATAGAGTAAGTTTAGAAAAATAAAACAAGACCAGAAAAAAAGAAAAACACAATCAGTAGAACTGGAGGTATACGATGTTAGAGAGTGCAGTGAATATAGCGTCCAAAAGCACAAAGTGCCAACTGTGGTTATCTAGTCGTCTGGACCAGGGCAAAGAACAAAGCAGTTCAAACAGCACAAGTTAAAAAAATCACAAGTTCAGACCAACCTCGATGGAGTTAGGCCCACTGAACAAGAGTGCCTTAAATCCTGGTTGAGGAGCGATGCCTAATCCTTGCCTTGAGTTACACTGGCCGACGTCAAGAAAGCGTCGACATGAAGTTTACAGTGCAAGGTACTGTGCTAAGATGCTTCGCCCAGCAAAGTCAGTGACCGTCGACAGGAACTTGTATTGTGAGGTCCAGCGTCTTCACTGAGGAAGCAGCTGGGGCTTGTGAAGATTTGTGTAGTGATGCGTTGGTGCTGAGGTGGAGGTGCGCCACACTGGGCCAGCGCTGGTGAAGCTGGTGGTGCTTGTGAGGACTTGCGCCGAGATGAAATGCCCTGCGCTGGTTAGAGCTAGACTGGTTGTCGGCATTGAGATGCCTCAGGCTGGGTTGGGTTGATGGAGATGCCAAGGCGATGCACAGTCAAGCATGGGAGCTGTGAGGAGCTGCGGGGCGCTGGTTGGTTGTCAGAATCAAAATGTGTCATGCTGGATCAAGCTTGCGGAGCTGTCGTGGCGATGCGTGGTCCTGCATCGAAGATGTGGCACAGAGAAGCCTTTTGTGTCTCTGTGGCTTGAGAACAGGACAACAGTCAACTGACCCTTGGAGATCTTGGAGTCCTGGGACACACAGGCAGGCTGGTTTCAGCAGGGCAGCTGAGAGCATAAAAGTCCTGGTCCAGCAACAACAGTCCTTGGGCAGCAAAGTATGTCAGCAGGGCAGACTTCACAGATGGTTTGGGCAGCCCATCTTTCTGGCAGAATCCACAAGTCCAGAAGTGATCTGAAGAGTAGGGGTCTGAGGTCCAATATTTATACCTGATGCCCACTTTGAAGTAGAGAAAGCTTCTAGATGTTTTCACCCACCTGAGGTGTCAGGCTTCCCCTTCCTCCCTGTCCTGTCCCCAGTGTGTCTGGGGTCACAAAGGACTAGTGACAAACCCTTTGTGAGAGTGCTCAGATAGAGACTTTGTGATGTGCAAGTGTGGTAGGTGACAGCTCCACCCCCTCGTTCACTCAGACTGGCCCATCCTGCCAATACCTATCTTCCCTTTGTCTCACTGTCTGTGAGCAATACACAAAGATCAACTGCCAGCTACACCTAGTCATATGACCCAGAATCAGTGCTTCATGCCCACTAGTAGCATTTACTTTACAGGCCCTGGGCACATGTAGTGCCACTTTTCTAGGGACTTACAAGTAAATTAAATAAGCCAATTGGATGTATGCCAATTTGACCATGTTTAGGGGAGGGAGCACAAGCACTTCAGTACTGGTTAGCAGTGGTAAAGTGCAAAAAATCCTAAGGCCAGCAAAAACAAGTTCAGAAAATCAGACAGTGAGGGCAAAAGGTTTGGGGTTGGCCTTGCAGAAGGAGCCAAGTCAAACACCCCTAATGTTCTTTTTCCATTCTTTCCCAGGTTAAAAAATATTTGCACTCAAGAGGCACCTGCAGTGTGCAGACTAGTCCATGTATCTTATAAGCAGCTAGTGTGCATTTGAAGCATGCAGATAGAAGCTTGTATTGTGAGAAACGTTGAGAGCTTATTAAGCATTTAATTGTATCATCTTGCTCTAACTGGATTGGGCAACGTTCTTGAGAACTGCCAGTAAGTGTGTAAAATGTTAGAATTTATGTGTCTTTAGTTCAGATGAGAGCAGTGCAGGTCAGTTAAGAGCAGAACAGGGTAGAAGATTTTAGAGTGCTCTCGCAGAGATAGGACTGACTTTACTTGGTCCTTCATTTTTATGAAACGCCATGCTGGTTCATCCTCTGATTCTTAAGATTGGATCTAATTTGATTGCCTGCTAATTGAAGCATTTGCATTCTGACTAAACCTGGCTACTAGCTTGATTTTTGCTTTTTGTAAACCATTGAGGTTCATTAAACCTTCATGGTTAGATGCTAGCATATTCTATGTCTTTCTTGTGGCGCCTAATGTGCTTCACATATTATTGAATGTATTGGTTTATTGACCTGGCTCAGGTCTTCAGTACCAGAATCCTTAGGGATTAACACCGCTACCAGTCCATCAAGAGAAGCTCTTTAGGATTCTTGAATTTGCAAAAAGAAAAGCACTAACAAATCTAAAAACATCTACCTGTAATCAGTTCATGTAAGGAATTCCATATAATTACTTGAGTTAGAGCATTCCATTTTTACTCTTAATTCCTTGAGTATCAATCAATCATGTCACTTATAAAGCGCACTCACATACCCGCGAGGGTCTCAAGGCGCTGGGGGAAGTGGGGGTGGTGCTGCTACTGATCGAAGAGCCAGGTCTTGAGGAGTCTTCTGAAGGCCAGTAGGTCTTGGGTCTGTCGGAGGTTGGTGGGGAGGGTGTTCCAGGTCTTGGCGGCAAGGTGGGAGAAGGATCTGCCGCCGGCGGTCGCTTTCCGGATGCAGGGGACTGTGGCGAGGGCGAGGCTGGTCGAGCGGAGCTGGCGGGTGGGGGTGTAGAAGCTGAGTCGTCTGTTGAGGTAGGCTGGTCCGGAGTTGTGGAGTGCTTTGTGTGCGTGGGTGAGGAGCTTGAAGGTTATCCTCTTGTTGACAGGGAGCCAGTGCAGGTCTCTCAGGTGGGGTGTGATGTGGCTGCGTCGGGGGATGTCGAGGATAAGACGTGCAGAGGCGTTCTGGATGCGTTGCAGCCGTCTCAGGAGCTTAGCCGTCGTTCCTGCGTAGAGGGCGTTTCCGTAGTCCAGCCTGCTGGTGACGAGGGCCTGGGTGACTGTTTTTCTTGTTTCGGTGGGGATCCACTTGAAGATCCTGCGGAGCATTCGGAGGATGTTGAAGCAGGATGAGGAAACGGCGTTGACCTGCTTAGTCATGGAGAGGGTGGGGTCGAGGATGACCCCTAGGTTGCGTACGTGGTCGGTGGGTGGCGCGGCTGTTCCCAGTGATGTTGGCCACCAGGAGTCGTCCCAGGCTGAAGGGTTGGAACCAAGGATGAGGACCTCCGTCTTGTCCGAGTTCAGCTTCAGGCGGCTGGTCCTCATCCATTCGGCGACGGCCTTCATTCCTTCGTGGAGGTGGGCTTTGGCGGTGTGAGGGTCTTTGGTGAGGGAGAGGATCAGCTGGGTGTCGTCGGCGTAGGAGATGATGTTGAGGTTGTGCTGTCGGGCGACGTGGGCGAGGGGTGCCATGTAGATGTTGAACAGCGTTGGGCTGAGGGAGGAGCCTTGGGGTACGCCGCAGATGATCTTGGTGGCCTTGGATCGGAAGGGGGCGAGGCGGACGCTTTGTGTTCTGGCCGGAAAGGAAGGATGTGGTCCAGTCCAGGGCCTTCTCTGGATCCCGGCGTCGTGAAGGCGTGTTCGTAGTGTGTGGTGGCAGACCGTGTCGAAGGCGGCTGATAGGTCCAGGAGGATGAGGGCTGCTGTTTCTCCGTTGTCTAGTAGGGTCCTGATGTCATCGGTGGCGGCGATGAGGGCGGTTTCGGTGCTGTGGTTGCTGCGGAAGCCGGACTGGGAAGGGTCCAGGATGTTGTTCTCCTCGAGGTAGCGGGTCAGTTGTTTGTTGACGATTTTCTCGGTGAACTAATGTTTAATTGTTTCATACTTGTCTCACCTGAGTGCAAAGCAAATTTCAGTCAGTGAAAAGGAATTCAACCCTCCCCTTTGGGAGTTTACCATTAAAGCCATTGATGATTCTGTCTATAATGCCCACCAGTGCTTTGGAAATTTTGGGAATGGTAGTTTATGAAAGTTCTAGACTAAAACCAAACCGCTGGGCAGAAATATTAGAGCTCATTAGGGAGCTATAAACAATCTTTCTGCTTTGTTCTGATACATTTTATCTCTCATAATTTCACTTTGCCAAATATGAAATACAACACTTGTCATTTCATAACATCTAATTATTTTGATCATCTGTTCTTCTAGTTGCCCGGAAATTTAATATTTTATGATTTAGGAAACAAGTCTGATAATCACAACTGAAATTGAATATAAATGTACATGATTATTTTCCACTTTTGTTTACCTGCTGTGTACGATTTGTGTATGATTTACCATTTTAACATTTTACTTGCCAAATAATAAAGAGGATACTTCAAAATATTAAGTGTAAGCAGGTTAAAAGAAGGTCAGATGAAGAAATGTGCCTTAGGTGCAGGATCTACTGAACTACTCCACTCTAGGCCCTCCCCTTATTACCTTATTATTCCCACAACCTCGTCAGAAAATTCTTTGGTTCTCATTTAGCTAGACGTGGATCAGTCACTACTAAGTCACTGAGCCTGGACTCCTACAATTCTTTATCACAAGGCACACATCTGTCTGTATGTGCTTGCTATAGTCTCAGAGCCCTTATTGTACTGAAGTGTATAGTGGTACAGATGATTTGTGTTAGAAGTAACGCCAACACGCAGGTGAAAGGAGAGAAGGCGTTTATTGACTGGATCCTCCAGCACCAGCTGACAAGTGAAGCACACCAACATTCTAAGGTGAGCTTCACTCCAAGATTCTACTCGAGGAATGTACCACTAGGAAGAGAGGTAGGGGGGGGAAGAGGGTGAGGGAAAGAAGGAAAGACCGGGTGAAGGAAGGGGACACTGGAAAGGTTAAGCACATAGTTACAACACATCTCCCTTTGAATAAGGGAAAACTAAGAATAAAACATTAGAAAAGGGAAGAACAATCACAATGGAGAATACAACCATCTGTCATGTATAATACAGGAGATTACATTTTATAATCTGCTTGCCAAGCTGGCGGTCGGCGAAATCTGGGCTCTTTAGAACTATGTGAGATGGAGGTTGATTTGCCCTGACTTCCTTCACTGGAAGACAACGAGTAGTGTACCTTGGAACAGCGAGCAACATTTTCCATGCTCCAGGTGCTTCCGTCTTCCAGCTCGACAGAATTATTATTGACTCGTTTTATTCTCATAGGTTTGGAAAATGAAGAAACTTTGGCACGAGAAACATTAGGCTTCTTGACGACCACCCATTGTTCTTCCTGCCAGCCCTTGTTGACAGTACCCCATTTCTGGTCGTATCTGGATTT
Source organism: Calotriton arnoldi (assembly GCA_963921515.1). Classification (NCBI taxonomy): domain Eukaryota; kingdom Metazoa; phylum Chordata; class Amphibia; order Caudata; family Salamandridae; genus Calotriton; species Calotriton arnoldi. Next base: position 2,809,676 of record CAWUFW010000089.1, on the reverse strand, counting down.
GTAATCTTGTTGATGGCGCCCAACTTTATCTAATACAGATTTCCTGTCAACCCAAACAGGACACCCCCCATTGAGCCAATTGGGCGTGAGTTTGGAACCGGGATTTCTCCCTTTGAGGGAGATAAAAGGAGAAACACCAGAAACAGCATTAGGTGTGATGTGATATGACCAGAGCATTTTTCTTATGGCTTTATCCACAGGTTCACGAGATGCCAAGGCCAATTGAATGGTGTCCTTTATCATCCTGTCGGCTCTTTCTACCAATTCATTGGCTTTTGAACAGTAGAGTGGTGATTTGAGATGAGCTATAGATAATGTGGTCATAAACTGCCTCATTTCATCAGAAGTGAATTGAACACCATTGTCTGTGATTAATGTGCTGGGTATGCCCTCTTTTGAAAAAGTATCTTTAAGGAATTCAATTAATGAAGATGTGGTGATAGTGGTGACCATTTTTGTAGAAATCCAGTGGGAATGGTAATCGATAAGTATGAACATGTATCTTTGAGAGTAGTTGAGCAAGTTAAGTGGACCAATAATGTCCAGGCCTAATTTGTCCCAAGGTTTAGTGGGGATGGGTACCGGGATGAGTGGAGCTTTGCGAATGACTTTGGCTTTGTCTCTGGATCCACATGCAAGGCAGTCTCTTATACTCTTTTCTACCATGGAATCCATGTTGGGGAACCAATAGTCTTGCCTGATTTTGCTTTTTGTCATGCTCCTGCCCGGATGGCCTTCATGGGCTATTTGAATTATGCGTTTGTACATCTTTTCTGGAGGAACGATCCTGTTACCTCTGTAGATGTGGTCCTTTATGATTGACAACTCATCCTTCACTACCCAGAAGGATTTAAGAGACTCTGGCAAATCCTTGAGACTTTTAGGCCACCCATTGCAGATAGTGTTTCTTAGATCAGTGAGAATAGTGTCATCGTTCATGCATTTTTCCCATTCCTCCTTACTAATTGCAGGAATATCTACCTAAAGAATGGTCTCATCAGGGGGTATATCTGGGGGTTCTCATTAGTGATTGGAATTCTAGAGAGACAGTCGGCAAGACAGTTTTCATTGCCAGGCACGTAGTTTATGGTGTAGTTGAAACCCTGTAGACCTAAAATCCATTTGGAGATACAGGGAGTAGTGTTTTCCAAGCACTTGGTAGAGAACAAGGGAAGCAAGGGTTTATGGTCTGTTTTTAGAGTGAATGGGATCCCCCATAGAAAGAACTTAAAGTGATTTATGGCTCAATAACAAGCGAGGGCCTCCTTTTCAATCGTGGAGTAGTTGCGTTCTGGTTCCTTCAAAGTCCTGGATGCAAAGGCTATTACTCTTTCTTGTCCTTTTACGCGTTGTGTAAGTGAGGCTCCTAACCCTTTCAGGCTGGCATCAGTTGTCAAAGTGGTTTTGGCATTGGGGTCGAACATACTTAGAATGGGTGCCTCAACTATAGCCTGCTTAATCTGTGTGAAGTCATTGTGACACTGAGAGTTCCATTCAAACAGGGTACCTTTTTTGAGTAACTCTCTAAGAGAATGGACTTGTTCCCCAAAGTTTTTTACGTACTTGGACATGTATTCGACCAGGCCTAGAAAGGATTTAAGTTCCTCTTTATTTGTAGGAGCAGGAGCAGGTTTGACTGAGTCCACAAGGCTAGATTTTGGTTTAATTCCTTCGCCTGATATGGTGTGACCCAGATAAACCACAGATTCAACACCTATTTTGCATTTGTCCTTTTGAGTGGCGAACCCAGCTTTGTTAAGTTTCGTTAAGACTTCCTCTAGGACTTTATTATGTTCAACTTCAGATACCCCATAAATCAGGATGTCGTCCTGAAAGCACAGCACTTTGTCTGTTCCTTGTAAGATGTGTTGCATTATGCGTTGAAATACTGCTGCGGCAGATGCTAGACCGAATGGCATCCTTGAAAACTGGTATGCTCCAAATGGAGTTATGAAAGAGGTAAGGGACTTGGAATCAGGGTGGAGAGCTACCTGGTGGTAAGCTGAGTAGAGGTCGAGAACGCTAAAGAATTTTGCTCCCTGTATGACACTGAGCATCTCGTTGATATTAGGGAGGGGGTGTCTGTCCACCCATATGTTTGAGTTCAAGTCTCTGAGGTCAACGCATAAGCGAATGCTCTTTCCTCCTTCCTTAGATGCCACCACAATGGGAGCCAACCATTCAGAGCTTTCAATACGCTCGATAACTTTGCTGGCTTCCAATCTGTCAAGTTCTTTTTTGAGTGGGTCTCTTATGAGTAAAGGAACAGACCTGGCTTTGTGGACAACTGGTTTGTGCTGAGCTTTTAGTTTGATCTTGTGTAGGAACCCTTTCAACAGTCCTAATTTATCAGTAAACACATCGGGAAATTTCTCACATATTTCTCTCCCTATGTTCGACCTTTCTACCAGGTAAACTGGTTCAGGAGCATTTGGATCCAGCTTGATCCCCAAGTCTTTTTGGTGTTTCCACCCTAACAAATTTGAACCATTCTTTGTTATGTAAACTTTTCCCAAGGTAGATCTGTCCTTGAAATCAATGTGCATGAGAAGCATGCCTACAAGGGGTATGGGATCGTGGTTGTATCCCCCCGGCCTGATGTCAGGAGGTAATAGGGTGTAGTCTTTGTTTCCTGAGTTCTCTTGAAACGTGGATTCACTGATGAGTATATGGAGAACAAGAGTCAGCAAACACTACATACGGGACATTGTCAAGCATAATCTCACATTTGGGATATATGTTATTGGTAGATTCCGTATTGTTAGCTACTTGAATAACCATATCATCATTGGGAACTGGTTCGTTGCTGACCATATGGGTAACATTCTTCTTATATTCCTTGCAGACTTTAGAAAAGTGTCCTCTTTTATTGCATTTCCTGCAAGTGACACTTCTAGCAGGGCATCTTACATTATTAGCCAAATGGTTGGGATTACCGCACCTGTAACACCTAAATTTGCTCCCTTCGGTATTTTGCTTTTCGACCTCAGCCGGTGTAGATTTTGACTTAACATCTCTTGTAGATATTTTATTTATTCCATTGTCCAACACTTGCTTGACCTCTACTGCATCTCTCATCTCACTCATGCAATATGCAGTATGTTCTATACTCTTCGCAATGTCAATAGCATGTTTTAAATCTGGGGCATCAGCTAACAGTTTCTCTTGTATCTTTTTATCACAGGTACATCTAACCAGTTGATCTCTGATAAGGGATTCAGTCAAAGCTCCAAAATCACAAGTTGATGCTAGCCCCTCAATACAGCAATATAATTGCACACTTTTTCATTTTTCCTTGTGAACGTGAAAATAATTTGTGCCGTTTCTAGAACAACATTAATCTTTTCCCCAAATTGCGCTTCTAATTTCTTAAGGGTGTTTTGATACACATCATGCTGTACATCACCATGCGCATCCTCATTAACATCTACATTTTCAATTATAGAATCTGGGAGGTCATCAAAAATCTCTCCAGCATGTTTACCTAAATTATGCAGCAGGATATGTTGTTTACGTACAGATGAAAACCTATCACCCCCTATGGCGATTAAATAAGACTCAAAAAGATTTACCCATTTTTTCCATGGTATAAGAGGTTCCCCTACTTCATTAAGAAATGAAGGAGGTTGAGACATAGTGTTAGAACTGGGGGTCTCTAGTTGGCAATGGTTTGCACCTTTGTCCAAATAGGGACCCTTGCTCTAGTCAGGATAAGGGGGATACACTCCTAAAATAACCCCTGCTCACCCCCTGGTAGCTTGGCACGAGCAGACAGGCTTATCTCAGAGGCAGTGTGTAAAGCATTTGTGAACACATACAGTAATACAGTGAAAACACTACAGATGGACACCACACAGGTTGTTTATGTAAAAATAAGTAATCTTTATATAGACTTATCACAAGACCCCAATAGCAAAAATCCACAATACTGTACTCAAAAATAGGCTTTAAAAGGTTATAAAAATAGTTCAGTTCTCTCAGGTTGTAAATGCGACACTTTACTCTCAATGTACCTTGAATGCGTTACGCAAAGAAAACAAAATGGTCGCAGGGAAGGTGATGCGCCGGTTCCTTACACTCAGGGAGTGGATGCGTCGGTTCCTTACTGCTGCGCAGGGAGTTGATGCTCGCTTCCTTACTGTGTGGGGAGGTGATGCGTCGGTTTCTTACTGCTTTCCGGTGCGATGCGACAAGATGGCACCTCGATGCGATACTCTTCTCCGGTACGATGCGACAAAATGGCGTCTTGGTTGCGATGCGACAACGTTGGTGTGATGCGTGCACGCCCGACGGCCGTGCGGCGACTCGATGATCTTTGGAGCCGCGACAGGCCCTGCGACGCGCTTCTCCGGCGATGCGACGATGACCTCTGTGGCAGCGTCTCGCTTCTCCGGTGATGCGCCGCGCTCGGCGATGCGATGATGACAGCGGCAGCGGCGTCTCGCTTCCTCGGCGATGCGATGACCGCGGCTGCGGCGGCGACACGCTTCTCGTTGTTGCGTCGCGCTTCCAGCTCCCAGCGACACGCAGTCTCTCAGAAGGCCCAGCACAACAGCAGGCACTTCAATTCCCAGCAAGGGAATGCAGGGGGAGCTGGTTGGTGAAGTCTTGTATCCCTGAGACTTCAGGCAGGAGGCAAGCTCTAGTTCAAGCCCTTGGAGATTCTCTTCTTCAAGATGACAAAGCACAGCAAAGTCTTTTCTCCTGTCCTTGGCAGAAAGCAACCACTGCAGGCCAACCCCAATCAGCAAAACAGCACAGGGGCAGTACTCCTCCTTCAGCTTCTCCGGTTCTTCTCCTTGGCAACAGGTTTCTTGATTTCCCAGAAGTGATCTAATTTCCTAGGGGTCTGGGTCCCCTTTTATACACCTTTTCCCTTTGTTCTCTGAAGGCAGAGAGGCCTTTGCTCTAGTCCAAACCAGTTCTGGTCAGTCCTGGAGCACTTTGTTTTTCTGACTCCTTCTTTCCTTTGAGAGTGAGGGGCAGAGCCATCAGACGCCCGGCAGGAGGTGGAGCCAGCATTGTGGAAGGCAGGCACAGCCCTATTCAGACCCAGGTGCAACTCCTCCCACCCATCCTCCTTCAGGCAGACCTATTCAGCCTAGTGCTGACTCACCCTGCCTCCTGGAATCCCCCAGCCCCTGTCACTCACAAACCCAGACACACAATACACAACCTGAGCAGAGGCAGCTGGATGAGTTTAGGCAAGAAAATACCTACTTTCTAAAAGTGGTATTTTCAAACAAAGAATGTTAAAACCAACTTCACTAAAAGATGTATTTTATCATTCTGAGTTCAGGCATACTAAATTCGTTTTTCTACCATGTTCTCTGGGTCAGTTAGGATTATAAGGTGTAATAATCAAAACTGCCCATTCTGGCCTATGGAGAACAGGTAGCCTTGCAATAGTGAAAACGAAAATGGCTGTAATTCACTATTAGGACATGCCACACACACCAGGGCATGTCCTACCTTATACTTACAATGCACCCTGCCCTTGGGCCTACCTTAGGGGTGTCTGATATGAAGATAAGGGAAGGTTTAGGGACTGGCAAGTGGGTGCACTTGCCAAGTCGACATGGCAGTCACAGACTGCACACAGGCTCTGCAATGGCAGGCCTGAGACACATTTTACAAGCCGCTTCTGTGGGTGGCACAACCAGTGCTGCAAGCCCACCAGCGGCATTGGATTTACAAGCCCTGGGCACACTCAGTGCACTGTACTAGGGACTGACAAGTAAACCAATCATCCAATCATGGAGTCACTAATCCATACATCAATTTACAGTAGGGAGCACTTGCACTGTGGCACTGAACAGCAGTGGCACAGTGCCCAAAAGCATCTAAAACCAGCAAAACATAAGAGGCAACAGCAAAAAATGGAAGGGAGACCCACGCCAATGGTGCCAAGTCTAACACGTGTCCCCTCCAGCTGAAATGTGGGGAGAACTACCCTTCCTCCTGGGAGTTCTCATCACTAAGGCGGAAAATCTGGACAGACCATCAGCATTGGCGTGTTCTGTACCAGGGCGGTGTTCCACCGTAAAGTCCATCCCCTGTAGGGAAATGGACCACCTCAACAGTTTTGGATTCTCACCCTCATCTGCATTAACCATCTGAGGGGCCTGTGGTCTGTCTGAACCCGGAAGTGAGTCCCAAACAAATATGGTCTCAACTTCTTCAGCGCCCAGACCACAGCAAATGCCTCACGTTCAATCGCACTCCACCTCTGTTCCCGTGGGAGTAACCTCCTACTAATAAAGGCTACAGGTTGGTCTAGGCCCTCCTCATTCATCTGTGAAAGCACAGCCCCAACACCATGCTCTGAAGCATCTGTCTGCACAATGAATTCCTTTGAGAAGTTGGGCGCCTGAAGCACGGGCGCCGTGCACATGGCAGATTTCAGGGCATCAAAAGCCTTTTGGCAGGCATCAGTCCAGTTCACTTTCCTGGGCTGCTTCCTGGAAGTCAGCTCAGTCAAGGGTGCAACAATGTTGCCATACCCCTTGACAAACCTCCTGTAATACCCGGTGAGTCCTAAGAAGGCCCTCACCTCTGTCTGGGTTTTGGGGGTTCCCAAGCCAGAATGGTATCTATCTTGGGCTGTAGGGGCGCCACCTGGCCGCTCCCTACCTGGTGTCCCAAGTACACCACAGAACCCTGCCCGATCTGGCACTTACTCGCCTTGATCGTGAGGCCTGCCCTCCGCAGCGCCTTCAACACTTCCCAGAGGTGGTGCAGATGTTCCTCCCAAGTGGCGCTGAACACTGCAATGTCATCCAGGTAGGCGGCACTGAAATCCTCCAGCCCAGCCAACACCTGGTTGACCAACCTCTGAAAGGTGGCAGGGGCATTCTTCATCCCAAAGGGCATCACCCGGAATTGGTAGTGCCCATCTGGTGTGGAGAATGCTGACCTCTCTTTGGCCCCATCAGTTAAGGCGATCTGCCAGTACCCAGACGTTAGATCAAACGTGCTGAGGTACCGGGCAGCCCCTAACCGATCAATGAGCTCATCAGCTCTGGGGATGGGGTGCGCGTCAGTCCTTGTGACTGAATTGAGTCCTCGGTAGTCCACACAGAACCGGAGTTCGGGTGTGGCACCAGGCGCGGCAGCCTTTGGGACCAAGACCACTGGGCTGGCCCAAGGGCTGTTAGAGGACTCAATCACCCCTAAGGCAAACATCTTGGAGACCTCCTCCTTGATGCAAGCCCTCACCCTGTCAGTCACTCTGTAAGTTTTGTGCTTTACAGGAGGACTGTCCCCAGTGTCCACATCATGGATGCACCATTCAGTGATACTGGGAGTCAGGGAGAACAGATCAGAAAACTGTCCCAACAGTTGGCGACAGTCATTCTGCTGCTCCGGGGTCAGGGTGGGAGAGAGGTTCACACCATCCACTGACCCATCTTGCTCTTTTGCATACAGGAGATCAGGAAGAGGTTCAGTCTCCTCTTCCATCCCAGCATCTGTTGCTAAGAGCATGCCCACTTCAGACCTCTCAAAGTGGGGCTTCAGGCGGTTCACATGCAGGACCCGCAAGGGGTTCCTGGGAGACTGCAAGTCCACCAAGTAGGTGACATCACTCTTGCGCTCCACCACCTCAAATGGTCCGGTCCACTTATCCTGGAGCGCACAGGGCTCCACTGGGGCCATGACCCAAACCTTTGTCCAGGCTGAAACTCGATCAGAGTGGCGTTCTGATCATGCCAACGTTTCATCTCTTCCTGGCTGGCTTCCAGATTCGCCTCAGCGAGTTGTCTGAAACGCCGAGTCTGGTTCCTGAAGGCCAGCATGTAACTAAATACATCCTGGGGAGTTTTCCTGGGAGCTTTCTCCCAGCCTTCCTTGACCAGACTCAGAGGTCCTCTTACAGGATGGCCGTACAGCAGTTCAAAGGGACTGAACCCTAAGGACTTCTGGGGCACCTCTCTGTAAGCAAAGAGCAGGCATGGCAAGAGGACGTCCCACTTACGCCTCATGGGTTCTTCCAGACCCATAATCATGCTCTTTAAGGGTCCGGTTGAATCTCTCAACCAGTCCATTACCTTGGGGGTGGTAAGGAGTGGTGAACTTATAGGTTACACCACACTCCTGCCACAGGGACTTCATATACTTGGAAATGAAGTTAGTACCACGGTCAGACACCACCTCCTTGGGGAACCCCACACGGGAGAAAATCCCCATCAGTGCACGTCCCACCACGGGGGCCGTCACTGTCCGAAGAGGGATGGCTTCCGGGTACCGGGTGGCATGGTCCACCAAGACCAGGATGAACCTGTTGCCCATGGCTGTCTTGGGATCCAGAGGCCCCACAATGTCAATACCCACCCTCTCAAAGGGGGTACTGACAACAGGGAAAGGTTGGAGAGGAGCCTTGTGCTTCCTCCCACTCTTACCACTTGCCTGGCAAGTCTGACAGGTCCTGCAATGAGTATCTGAACTCTTGCGCATTTGGGGCCAATGAAAGTGGGTGACAAGCCTTTGAAAGGTCTTGTCTTGCCCCAAATGTCCTGCTAAAGGCACATCATGAGCCAGACCCAGTAGGAAGGCTCTGAAGCGCTGGGGTACCACCAGCACACGGGCTGACCCAGGCTCAGCAACCTTAGGCTCACTATACAGGAGACCATTCTCCCAGTAGATCCAGTGTGATCCAGACTGATCACCTGCTGCCTGGCTTACAGCCTGTTGCCGCAAGCCCTCAAGAGAAGGGCACTTCTTCTGCTCCTCGCAGAATTCTTCCCTGGAGGGGCCTCCTTCCTGCTGCCAATGGGTCAGCTCAGGCAGGTCCCCCAGTTCAGCCACTTGTTCCCCTGTAGGTTCCAGGGCATCCCCTCAAGGTCTGCCTCCTCCTGGACCGTGGGAACTTCGGGGCCGGTTTCCCGCGCCCCTGCCTCCTCTCTTTAAGGCAGGCACCTGGGCCCTTCTTCCAGGCTCCAGGTCCTCTTGAATACCCTTACCGGCTGCCATTGACCGAGTGGTCACACACGCCCACTCTGGCAGACCCAACATCTCCAAATGAGACCTCCGCTCCACCTTCGCCCAAGGGGAGCTCTCCAAATCATTGCCTAGCAGACAGTCAACAGGCATGGCTGGCCTCACAGCTACTTGAAGGATACCTGAGACCCCCCCCACTCAAAGGGAACCTGGGCCACCTTGCAGTGGCTCTCTGAGTTGTCAGCGGCAACTACAGGGTAGAATACGTTGGGGACCACCTGCTCCTCAGACACCAGCCGACAACTGACAGCTGTCACACTGGCCCCGGTGTCTCTCAGAGCCTCCACCCTATGGCCATTGATGGTCACCCACTGCCTGTATTTTTAGTGTTATCAGGCAGCTGGGTCCTAGGGACCATCTCACTGTCTCCTAAAGAGACCAGGGACATCTCTGCGGGACCCCACCCACCTTGGGCACCCAACTCCTCCCCCAGGGCTACACTAGCCATCTGCCGGGGTGGTGCACCAGTGGGTGCAGTGGTCACGGTATTGGGGCACTTGGGACTTCCTACAAAGTGACCCACCTGACCACAACTAAAACATGCTTTGGGCCCCTTCTGAACAGACTTATCTGTTGGGACCCATGGTCTTTTCTCAGTGGGAGGCTGGGAACCCTTACCTTGGTTCCCTTGGGGTTTACTTTGGGGCCCTTTTGGAACTCCTTCTGTTTACCCTTGTCCCCCCACTCTTCTGCTGGGGACCCTGCCCACCTTTGGCGGAGTCTCCCACAAGACCCTTGTGGACCCGGGTACTGACCCAGCGGTCCGCCTCCTCAGCAAGCTTCCTAGGATTAGTCAGCTTACTGTCAACTAGGTGCTGGCGTAGCTCTGGAAAACAACTACTGGACAAGTGCTCCCATGCGATTAAATCATAGAACTCCTGTAAGTCATTTACTTTGCTACCCTTCACCCATCCATCCAATGCTCTGCAAAAATAAGACACATACTCCACCCAGGTACTAGACTCCAGCTTTTTGCAGTTCCTAAACTTCTGCCTATAAAGCTCTGGAGTTAACCCATACCTTGCCACTAAAGCTTCCTTCAGGTGGGCATAGGACATCTGATCCACTGTGGGCAAGGCTAGCAAGGTTTCCTTCCCTCACCTGCAAAGCGGCCCCACAACCCCGCTCCCCAATCCTTCTCAGGGACCCGGTGTGATGTCATGGCGATCTCATATGCTTTAAACCATTGCCCAATGTCCTCCCCTTCATGAAATCCTTAATAACCTCCTTGGGGATGTACACTCTACTTTCTACAGGCACTGGAGGTGTGCTGCCACCAGAGGGAGTGATTTCTAGGCTTCTAGCCTTTAGCTCTAGCTCCCTCACCACTCTCTCATGCTCTAAAAGCATCTTCTTTTCTTCCATGGCCAACCTCTTACTTTCTAACTCCAATTTCTTATGCTCAAGGCTATCATGGCTTCCCTGTTTCAGTTTGGCCATCTCCATTTCATGCATCCTGCTTTTGTCCCTGTCCTCCAGCTCCTCTGGAGACAGGCCCTTTGAGAAACACTGCTGCCCTCCCTGGAAGGCACTCTCCTCCCAGGTAAGCCCAATGGCCCCTCAAGCTGCCCATCTAAATTCTCTGCCTCCTCCACAGGCTCCTCGGACTGCCCACTGGCATTCCGTGCTTCCAACCAGGCTCTCAGTGCCTTGTGAAACTCCTCCTTCCTGGTGAGGCCTCTCATAGAGATTTTAAACTTTTGCAAACAGCTTTGAGTTCTGGCACAGTGTAGGTATCAACCCTATCTTCTTCAAATTCAATATCTGCAGGTGCAATGGATCCTTTTTGCTCATGGTGAAAATTGGCAGTTCTCAACAAAAATAAAGGTTCCAAGGAAAAAAAGTCCTATCAAAAGGTATGTGGTCGCGTATTGGTCTGCACTCACTAGTAGTGTACACCAATCACTGTATATGAATCACAAATGCAAGTCCAAATCCTCACCGCTGACCACCAATGTTAGAACTGGGGGTCTCTAGTTGGCAATGGTTTGCACCTTTGTCCAAATAGGGACCCTTGCTTCTAGTCAGGATAAGGGGGAAACACTCCTAAAATAACCCCTGCTCACCCCCTGGTAGCTTGGCACGAGCAGACAGGCTTATCTCAGAGGCAGTGTGTAAAGCATTTGTGACCACATACAGTAATACAGTGAAAACACTACAGATGGACACCACACAGGTTGTTTATGTAAAAATAAGTAATCTTTATATAGACTTATCACAAGACCCAATAGCAAAAATCCACAATACTGTACTCAAAAATAGGCTTTAAAAGGTTATAAAATAGTTCAGTTCTCTCAGGTTGTAAATGCGACACTTTACTCTCAATGTACCTTGAATGCGTAACGCAAAGAAAACAAAAGGGTCGCAGGGAAGGTGATGCGTCGGTTCCTTACACTCAGGGAGTGGATGCGTCGGTTCCTTACTGCTGCGCAGGGGAGTTGATGCTCGCTTCCTTACTGTGTGGGGAGGTGATGCGTCGGTTTCTTACTGCTTTCCGGTGCGATGCGACAAGATGGCACCTCGATGCGATACTCTTCTCCGGTACGATGCGACAAAATGGCGTCTTGGTTGCGATGCGACAACGTTGGTGTGATGCGTGCACGCCCGACGGCCGTGCGGCGACTCGATGATCTTTGGAGCCGCGACAGGCCCTGCGACGCGCTTCTCCGGCGATGCGACGATGACCTCTGTGGCAGCGTCTCGCTTCTCCGGTGATGCGCCGCGCTCGGCGATGCGATGATGACAGCGGCAGCGGCGTCTCGCTTCCTCGGCGATGCGATGACCGCGGCTGCGGCGGCGACACGCTCTCGTTGTTGCGTCGCGCTTCCAGCTCCCAGCGACACGCAGTCTCTCAGAAGGCCCAGCACAACAGCAGGCACTTCAATTCCCAGCAAGGGAATGCAGGGGGAGCTGGTTGGTGAAGTCTTGTATCCCTGAGACTTCAGGCAGGAGGCAAGCTCTAGTTCAAGCCCTTGGAGATTCTCTTCTTCAAGATGACAAAGCACAGCAAAGTCTTTTCTCCTGTCCTTGGCAGAAAGCAACCACTGCAGGCCAACCCCAATCAGCAAAACAGCACAGGGGCAGTACTCCTCCTTCAGCTTCTCCGGTTCTTCTCCTTGGCAACAGGTTTCTTGATTTCCCAGAAGTGATCTAATTTCCTAGGGGTCTGGGTCCCCTTTTATACACCTTTTCCCTTTGTTCTCTGAAGGCAGAGAGGCCTTTGCCTAGTCCAAACCAGTTCTGGTCAGTCCTGGAGCACTTTGTTTTTCTGACTCCTTCTTTCCTTTGAGAGTGAGGGGCAGAGCCATCAGACGCCCGGCAGGAGGTGGAGCCAGCATTGTGGAAGGCAGGCACAGCCCTATTCAGACCCAGGTGCAACTCCTCCCACCCATCCTCCTTCAGGCAGACCTATTCAGCCTAGTGCTGACTCACCCTGCCTCCTGGAATCCCCCAGCCCCTGTCACTCACAAACCCAGACACACAATACACAACCTGAGCAGAGGCAGCTGGATGAGTTTAGGCAAGAAAATACCTACTTTCTAAAAGTGGTATTTTCAAACAAAGAATGTTAAAACCAACTTCACTAAAAGATGTATTTTATCATTCTGAGTTCAGGCATACTAAATTCGTTTTTCTACCATGTTCTCTGGGTCAGTTAGGATTATAAGGTGTAATAATCAAAACTGCCCATTCTGGCCTATGGAGAACAGGTAGCCTTGCAATAGTGAAAACGAAAATGGCTGTAATTCACTATTAGGACATGCCACACACACCAGGGCATGTCCTACCTTATACTTACAATGCACCCTGCCCTTGGGCCTACCTTAGGGGTGTCTGATATGAAGATAAGGGAAGGTTTAGGGACTGGCAAGTGGGTGCACTTGCCAAGTCGACATGGCAGTCACAGACTGCACACAGGCTCTGCAATGGCAGGCCTGAGACACATTTTACAAGCCGCTTCTGTGGGTGGCACAACCAGTGCTGCAAGCCCACCAGCGGCATTGGATTTACAAGCCCTGGGCACACTCAGTGCACTGTACTAGGGACTGACAAGTAAACCAATCATCCAATCATGGAGTCACTAATCCATACATCAATTTACAGTAGGGAGCACTTGCACTGTGGCACTGAACAGCAGTGGCACAGTGCCCAAAAGCATCTAAAACCAGCAAAACATAAGAGGCAACAGCAAAAAAATGGAAGGGAGACCCACGCCAATGGTGCCAAGTCTAACACATAGTAAATGCTAAACACAATGAAGAAGGGGGACATGGAGCCAAATAGAAATAGTAGGTCCAGTACCCAAGCTCCCAAAGGCAAACGTTATAATCACTCAGGGGTAGCTGTTCCTAAAGGAGAAAGAATAGGTCAACCTCTTGTGTTTGGGAAAGTTTGTGAAAGTGTTCTCTCAATCAGGTTGGGAAATGGAGAAAAAACGGGATGGGAATTCCTCCTTTTCAACTTGGTGCCCTCACACACCCTTGCGAGTGTCATGCTTCATCATCGGGCGTTGCTCCTCGTAGGGGTGGCGCTGCTGTCCTCCATGGGCCCCGCAAGAGGGCTCTTTAGCGGAGATCTTTTTAGGAGACGCCGCAGTTGTGCATGTGGGTGTGTGGGCCTGGAGGAGTGAGTGGGTGAGTTAAAATTATCTTCAGTGGTACCCAGAACCTAAGTTTATTCGGGGGTCCCGAAGATAAGGTTAAAAAAGTGTATATAGGATGTGGAGCTCCTCCTTAGAACAAATGTGGAGGAGTGGTGAGTATTATACCGCTGCTCTCTCATCCGTGAAGTAAAATGTGGATATAGAAAAAAATGTTGTTTAGGTCAACATGTTTCGTGCTACGGCCTCTCCTTGATTACCGGCGGCGAGAACGGAGGGGTAGGCATACGGCTCCTTGAGAGGTGGCTGACTATATCCACGCGCACTCACCGTTGACCGCCGGCGAGGCCGACAATCCTTGAGACAGGGGTTGGACCATAGGATTAAATTGAGAATTCTAAGTCAGCGCTAATACGCACTGAGACCAAACTGTAGGTATAGTAGGAGTATAGGGCGCCTCTTCCCTGATTCCTACTTCTATTTTCATTTCATTTTATTGTTTCACTTGGTCCTGACGAAGCGCTCTTGGATCCACTAGGGACCGGCCGTTGCGCGAAACATGTTGACCTAAACAACATTTTTTTCTATATCCACAGAGAAAGAAGGTAAAATAAGGACTGTGAAGAAACTAACAGGAAAATTATATATATCCACCCTAGTAATTAGAGCTAAACTAAAGTGTATAAAAGTACTAGTGTGTTCATACATAAGGAGTAAGAGTACTAAAATGCAGAGGTATGACTAAAATAGCTTTATAGAATACAGAACACTCTGCCCATCAGCATAGGAAGGTAGTCTTAGGGAATATAAGGACCTATAGAGAGATTTGCTCACAAGGATATGTGGAGCAAATATAACGAAAGTAGACTGTGCTTAACAGAGGAAAAAATACTATGCAGAAAATGTAGCACAGAAATTGCATGGACACAAACACCTTCCTTCCAGGAACTAAATTGTAAAACTCCTAGGAAGGCAGTACAAATAGTAGAGAACAGTAAGCTGTGCCTGTCAGCGACAAAAATAGTGGCAGGCTGTGGAGATTGATGGTGGCCTGATCTGTGTTAGTGTGACAGCTTTGAAAGAGCAGGCTGTGTGAATACACCCTATAACACACGGGGTGTCCAAATGGCAAGATGTGCCTATCAGCGATGATAAATGCTGGCAGGCTGAGGTGGGAAAACAGCCCCTCCCTTGGAAATAAGCACCGCGTCAGAGATTCAGAGCAAATGAAAGGAGCGGTAACTGCGTCACCCCTCAACAACTAAGGTAATCAGGCGAAGCGTTTCCCTCAGGCTACAAGGCTCAGTATACGTGCTGCGTCACAAGCAACAGCTGTGGTAATGAATGCAGGAACCCAGGTTAACGGCTCTTCACAAGGCTCTGGGGAAGAGCAGGCGGCGTGCTGAGTCACCTAGCAACAGCCGAGGCGAAGGAGGCGAGACGGAGCTCCCAGCCCCTCCCTCGGTGAAATTGACACCCCGCCTAATGCTCTAGAAGTAACGCAGAGCGGCGCATAGGATATTTTGGCAACAGCTGAGGGAAAAAGGCAGATGGTTTAATGTGGCAAACGTAGGCAGCAACTAGGTTCTGTGCCTCTTAGCATGGGGAATAAAGCGGTGATCACTGGCAGGCTGTGGAAGACACTGGCCAGGCACCACAGGGTAACCCTTCCCTCATCGAAGACACCACAACGCTCCGGTAATGAGGGAGACAAGCGCGCATAGGTTGCTGTGGATCACACACAGCTAACAGCAATGCAGCAAAAAGCAGCGCGGAATGCAGGATCAGCTGTGTTTGGTAATATTCTTTTCCATATTCTTGATCCCGACCACACACTGATTGCCAACTACCACGGATACACCACCACTCTTAGCTAGGATAAAATGCCAGAGGAGGACATTGCCCACTACTGGCCCAAAAGGACAACCATCCCCAGCATCCTGACCCACATCCCCCACCGGCTGACGGTACCAACCCAGCGGACAACCAACATCCCTCCGCAGACAAAGCTGCCGGCTGCGCAGCACATGTCGCCCTCTGGTACCATCCAACCCACAACTGCCAGAGTCAGAGGAGTCACACAGCCAGCCCCATCCAAGGTCATCACACCTGTCCACGATGCCAACATCAGCCTGGTACCCCAGCACCTTCACTTCACCCACACTGCGCAGGAGCAGCTGGAGACCAAGCAAGGCCCCTACGCCATAGCTGGATTCCCTCATGTGTCAGGGCCAATCAACTGCACACATGTACCCCTCGTGCCCCCTGCCGACACTGCACACAACTACCACAACAGAAAGCACACGCATACCATGAATGTGCAGGCAATAGTGGACCGCCCGGGACTCCTCAACAATGTCGTGGCCAACTCCCCAGGCAGAGTGCATGATTCTCACATCTCCCACAGTCCATCATCACCCAGCGCTCCCAGGATGGCACCCATGGCAATGCAGTGCTCGTTGGTAAGTCCAAAATGAACACACCACACACCTCCAGCACACAGTCATGCAACTCATGACACTGGCAATAGGCACGCAGCACAACTACATTCAACATGCCACACAACATGCCAACCGACCAGACACGACAACACAACTCCATTGGGAACTTGGCCTTGCCATGCCCACAACCCAGCCACGGCATGGCACCACAGACACACAACAGCAGAATGTGAGGAGAGGCTTGGAGCAGGCATGTGCGAGAGCGGCAAGTGACTAAGGAATGAGAACCTACCCAATGACAGGTGTGGCGTGGATGTGCCGGACAGACCACAGTGTGCAAACCACGGAAATGGCCATGTGGAGATCAACTGCTGGTGCATGGAGTGTAGTGGCCAGTAGACGCTACCATGTCCCCACAGGCTGTGGGGATGAACGTGGAAATGTCACACGTTACGTCCCCCCCTGCATGCGCGGGCAGAGTGGGTTGAACCTGCGTATGGCAGGCCTGCGTAGGGGTGTGAACAAAAAGCCTGTCACACTGGGCGTGGTTCTCATTCGGAATGGACAACGCGTCTGCCAGGGCGGTGCCTCTCAGCCCGCCACGAGTCCTGTGCCGAGCGCAGCGGGGCCTGCGTCCCTGTGCGCCTGCTGCACCCCGGGCCGCTGGTCCCCAGACCTGTCATGCCTGCCCCAGCGCACCAATGAGGCTCCGCTCACCTGCCTACACTGGCGTGTGTCAAAGAGGGCCCACCACGTGCCGGTGCAAGCTCCAAGCCCCAGTCCCGCGACCTCTGCAGCCTCCGCAGACCATCGCTGGCCCCCACGACGCTGGCCCACATTACTCCTTTCTCATTGACATACTCCACCGTCGTCCTCTTCGGCCCAGTAGGTCCCACATGTGGAACTGTGTCCTGAGTCTTGAATGGCAGTGACCCCAAGTCCGTGGCAGCGGCCACAGCTCCAGTCTCCCTTCGATCAGTGAAGCATAATTCCGTATCGCAAGCCTGCGACACGTGGCGCAACTAACCCAGTGCAACGCAAGCCGGCGACACGTGGTGCCACTAACCCCATTCAACGCAAGCCGGCGACACGTGGTGCCACTAACCCTGTGCAACGCAAGCCGGCGACACGTGGTGCCACTAACCCTGTTCAACGCAAGCCGGCGACACGTGGTGCCACTAACCCTGTGCAATGCAAGCCGGCAACACGTGGTGCCACTAACCCTGTTCAACGCAAGCCGGCAACACGTGGTGCCACTAACCCTGTGCAACGCAAGCCGGCGACACGTGGATGAGGGCTCAGGCCTACCCTGCGGACCAGTAGGTCCCACATCCAGCACTTAGTCGCGAATCATGATTGGCAGAGTCCACACCAATGAACGCACGGAGAGGAGTAAGAGGAAGATGCGGCTCAGTCCGGACGAAAGCCGGATCAGAGTCACGGAGGTGATCGAACACTATCAACAACTGACCTGGTGCCATCAAACAAGTCCGCGTCCCGTGGTGTCACTGAACCTGAACTACGCAGGCCGGTGGGACCATCCAACTTAAGCCGGCGACACTCAGTGAATGGCCCGTGCTGACCGCTGCCTCAGGCCTACACTGCGGTCCAGTAGGTCACACATGTGGAACTGTGTCTTGTGTAAGATGTGGAGGAGTCCACACCATTGGACAGGCCTCATCGCAGGCGGCATCCCCTAACAGCACTGGTGCCACTAACTCTGTGCGCAATGAGTCATGGGCACTATCTGGTTGGACCTTGGTGGCGTCTGAGTCCATGGCCTGGTTGTTTTCTGCATCTTCATCTGGCTGGACCGGACTTGGTGTCCGACATGTGTCTGTTCCATTCATCACCACCATAGTGACTGTTTCAGTGTGGTTCTGCCCTCTGCATCATGCCCTAGGGGTACACCTTCCACTGTCCACCGAGACACTCCGCGACAAGCCCCTTTGTCATCTACGGAAACCTGCTCTGCACTCGTGACCCTGCCCCAGTGCCCCGCAAGTCAGCGGTCCGTGGCGGTAGGCCCGTGCAGGATGCTGTGCATCCGGGGCCACTAACTCTGTGCAGCACAAGTCATGGGGCCTTTATGGTTGAATGGTTGTGTCCTTTACAATGTACACTGTTGTCGATTTCTGACTGCACCAGGCAGCCCTTGCCGGCTGGTGTGCACACATCCAACACAGGTGTCACTCGATATGTGTGCCTGCTAATAAATGTGGCCGGGCGCACGTGCCTGTAGCAATTCACACCATCTGAGCAAGTGTGTCCGTGTGGTCATCTTGTCAGCATGATGGGCACGGGCACTGCAACATCACAGTGTGCTGTCTTCAGCGGACGATACCGTGTCACCTCAGCGTTGGCAGTGACCTTGGACATGTAGCTTCGCCCGCCCCCCCCTGCATGCACAAGCGGCATGTGCTGGTCTGGCGTTCGTCAGGTCAGCGCAGGGGTGTGCTGATTCAGCAGGGGGAGCAGGGCGTGGCTCGGACCTGGCAGGATGTGTGGTAAGTGTGTCTCTGTGTTGGGGTGATGTCGCCACCAGGGCCATAGTAGTCAATGTCACAATGTATCATGCACCAGGAGGGTGGGCCCGCACGGACGGGGAAATGTAGGAGCGCAAGACCGCTCGGGGTCTTGGCACATGCATGCCAAGTGTTATGTGTATCAGTCCTGCGGCTGCATGAGTCAGTTGCCTAGCCTCATTCGCAGCGCGATCACAGCCAGCCATGGACTGTACACTTGTGTCCGCCCTGTCCGGACCATTGGCCTACACTCACTTGGCCGCACACCTTCAAAGGCCAGCGTCACGGTGTTGTTGGCATGCCGCTGGACATGCGCGGACAGGCATTACAATGGTGTGCCATAGGAGTGCACTTGATACAACCGTGCAGCACACACAAGTGTGGGGGCTCGTGGGAGGGTGGAGCAGCTGTGAGGCAACGTAACACACAGTGAGGCCGCTCATGTGCCACGTGCTGGGCATATCATCCATGATTCCCAGGGTCACAGACATCCCACCACACCCACGACAGGCCTCTGTACATCTCCTGAATGCATGCAGTTGGTGAAGTTACTGTAGGGATGAAGGGTCCTTTGTCTGTACTATCAGGCAGTGGCACATCTGCAGCTCCGAGCTGGGACTTGCATGTGGCCAGCACCCCTGACAGATACGATAGCATTTACTTGCGACTCCCACACTACGCACTGCCCGACGTGAGACCAACGTGTACACATCCCACACGCAGTAGTCCTTGGTCGTAGTTAGCGTGTGTGAGATGGCCTTCACACATACTCCCACCCCACCCCAGGCCTGCACCCGTTGCACACAGACACTGCTCATTGCTCCAAGCTGTGCCATTTCATCCACAGGACTGGCGTAGGGCAAGCCTGTGCCGCTTCAAGCAGAGCCACTGACGCAATGGCAGACCATCCCGGACACATGCTCGACTCCAGTCACGTGGACCTGTATCGTGCACGTCTGCTGCATGTACTGGGGGCACTGCCGTTGGCAGTGCTGCGGATCAGTTACCGGCTGAGCTTCCGCCTTGCGAACGTCACCTGCGTTCAGCCTGTGTTGCATTGTCGCTCGTGCATATTCGAGTGGACCATGGATGTCTGCCTCTCCAACGTGACTGTAGCTGACCTGGATTTCGATGTGTGTGTGCGCCCCCTGTTGGCCCATGACCAGGAGTGTCACCGTGATGCCCGTTTATGGCATGCATGGATGTTTGGCATGCATGCTGGCAACTGGACCTGGGAAATTGCACGAGTCGTCGTGTGCAGTGAGCACATTGAGCCCCTACCCGATTGGGCTTTGGTGCACATTGGGGCCAGGGGTTGGAGTCAGCACATCTGTCTGGGTCAGCTGATGGATTACGTCGACGACATGTCAGATGTGGTGGACAACGATCTCTCATTGGAGATGTTGGCCTACGCTGCTGCACTCGCGTTCATGGACGAGTGACAAGGTATCTGCAGCCACAACTGGATGTGACCCATTGCACGTGTCCCGATGCCTGGTTGCATGTTGGGAATCTGGTCACATGTCCCAAGACGACAGTGGACATGGCTGCATTGGCCTGGACTCCTGATCCATGCGCGGACAACCAACGCGGGTTGGCACTGACTTGTGTTGGTGATGGACTCCCCCGGAGTGGACATGGGCGCTTTCCTACGTTCCTCATTCAGACATGCTGCTGCATTGGTCTGCATATCATGGCACTTCTCTTGGCCGTACTGACACGCACTTGTTGATAAAGTTTCCGCACTTTCACTTGTCTCCAACTGTGTTGTGTCTTTATTTGTATTTCAATGTGTGTGCCACGGACTCTCTGGCTCCCTGCCATACGTGCATTGCTACCCCATCAAGGCTGTGGGTTTGTACTTGTGCATTATCATGTCCCTGTTTCGTGATTTGCCAGATGCGTATGTCCGTTTATCGGCCACAAGCGGGTGCACTTGTGTCCTGTGTTCGGTTGTGCAAATGTTGCTGTTTGTACCACATTGTGTCCGATGTTGGGGTGCTCTGCTTCCTATGTGTGTGTGCTGCATTGTGTGTGAGATGTCCCTTCAGCTCTGATTTGGCTCACCCTTCTCCCTTTCAGGCAGTGTGGTTTTCACTTCTGTGCCTGTTCAGTGGTGTGATATTGCCGGGTTTTGTGACTTGTGCTCTTGGTTGGTGTTGTTACTCTTGGGCATGGTTTGTCTGCAGTTGTGCTGTGCTTAATTGTGCATGTGTGCCATTGTGCCCATCTCCCTCCGTCCCCCGAATCCCTGGTCGTTCCTCTCCCTGTTGCTGTTGTGTCTGTTGAATTTGGGCAGTTTCCGGTCCCCGAGTCCTGCCATCATCTCCAAACTGATGTGGTGGACACCATTTCCTCCATGTCATCCAGCTCCTGGTGTGGCGCTAGATTCCCACCTCCAGTGTGCATTGCTGCCTTCTTGTTGTTGGCGTGTTTCTGCTTGTTTGTGCATTTCGCATTATTCAGGCTGTTCTGGTTTTCTTCCATTTTCCTCCTCTACTCTCCGGCTGCATTCACCTTGTCCACGATGGCCTGCCATGTACAATGTTTTGTTGCCAATGGGGCTTGTGGGGTTGTATACTGGCTCCGGTTGCCTCCATTGTGCTTGGCTGTTGTTTTCTGTTTGGTTTGTCTTTCTTTTTCAGGCTTTTGTTGTGCTTATTCCCGCCTGCCGTGTGTGTGTCAAGGGCCTGGCGGTGCTTATCGCTGCTTTCCTCATCGCGAATGGGCTCATCGCACATTTTGTTGTGTTGTGGTTTGTGTTTTTATCTCCGTCGAGGTGGTTGTATCGCGGACATTGGCCGCGTTTTCGGCGGACTATCGCATGGTACCGCCGTGTTGTGAATTCCACGTTGACACAGGGTTATTTTCCCGCGATAGGCTGCGATGTGTAAAGTTGCGTTAACATTTTTTTGTGTTGTTTAGCACATGTTCTTGTGAATATCCCCCATAGTCTTCCATGCCATTTGCACAGGCATTGGCCTCCTTCACACCACTCGTATCCAGTTACCGACAACAGAGCACCCAAGCTACTCCACTTGCCTCACCGGGTTGAGCTTCCAGCACTCTCCAGGATCAGGTCACATTGACTCCTGAGTTCACAGTTCTCACAGTCTGGGTCGGCAGCTCTGCTTAGCCTTGGACGAGACTCAGCCCACACCACTCTCACTGCCTTCTTAAGAGGCTGTGTCATCCATCCACTATAAACTTCGCTAAATCACAGTGACACGCCCCACTATTGGAAACTGCTCACTAACACGAGGTGTGCCAATGTCTTTTCCACACAGTGATGCAACTCAGAGGCAGGTTAACGCTGTTTACTGCCCCAGACCTCACCTTATGAGTGGAGCCTGATCAAGATACATCTTTCTCCTTTGGCTGCAGGTCACATGCCTTTTAAGATGATTTTATGTGAAGGCCAATGTGGAGTGTGGGAGGCCTTAGAGCAAGGTGTTACCACCGTTCAGATGCAACAGTACAATGGCTTGAACAGCAGTCTTGATGTCACTTTCTGGGAGAAATTGTTCACTTTTTTCATAGAGAAAGCTGGTATTAGACTGTGTCAGATTTTTCGGTGATCTTTTCTCTTAGGGTGAGGTATGTGTGCATGTAAATCTGAGTGAATTACACTGGGTGAAATTTAGGCTTTGAATCTTTCCAATTTTCATGTCATTGACCCAGGTTTCATTAGTTGTTAATTGTTTTTCTTGATAACCAGTAGACATTTTGTTCTGGAGGTCAGAATTCAGAGTAAAATTGTGTGTCGTCAATGTATTGGTGAATATTGATGCTGTTATTGCTGGATAAAGTCCCAAGGGCCTTTATGCAGAGGTTTAAGAGGATGGGAAACAATATGGAAACTTAGGGGACTCTGCAGGTGAATGGGTATTTTGGTTCCTGGAGGGGCTCAAGTGAAGAAAGTGGCACTGGTTGGGTAGTTAGCAGGAGAACCTGTGAACAATTTTGCTAGTGTATCCCTTTCAAGACATCTGTGTGCGGGATGATTAACAGTGTAAAAAGAAGCTGAGAGCTCCAGCAGTTTCTGGAGGAAAGAGTTACCTTTGTTGTCAGGAGAGCATCATCTATAATTTGTAATGTAGCTGTCTCTGTTCTGCAACATGACCTAAAGCCAGATTGATAGCTTTGCAGGCGAAGCTTAGTGTTGATGTGATCTTGGAGTTGAGTGTAGAATGCTTTATTTAATGATCTTTCGGATGATGGGTATGTGAGTGATGGGCCTTTACTTGTTGCAGTCATTGGGGTCTTGTGTACATTTGTTCAGGAGTGTGAGGATCTGGCCCAGCTCAAGCTATTCTAGGAAGATGCCTTGGGAAAGTGAGGCACTGACGATAGAGTAGCGGCGAGAGAGCTCAAATGAAGAGCGCATTGATAAAGGACTAGGGTGCAGCATCACCTACATAGAGAGAGTTGTGGAGTGTGGGATTGAAGGGTCAGGTGGGGGTCTGATGCAGTGCTTGGTTGTCTTAAATAGAGTCATACTTCTGTTGCCAGCTTCATTGATGATGCATGCCACTGACCCTCAACATCAAGATAAAGCTCAGAGAGTATTTTTGAGGTATTTCTCCTTGTACAATTTGTGCCAGTAATTTTATCCCAAACAATAAGCAGTCTATCTCCTCTTCCATGAAACAGATGCTCCTTCATGATGTTATGTGCAATAGAACTAAAAATATTTCGAAACATCAGGGGTAATAATCCAAAAAATGACAAGCAGTAACAAGTAATTCCAGAAACAACCTTCTCCCAAAATAATTACGTTTCAGGTTATCATTACCAGGATTCATGGCCTAGCACGCCCAGAAAATCTCAAAAAGAAATTACAAACTCTCACATAACATCTTCAAAGTGTGATTCGCAGTGGCATTGTGAACACTGTTTTCCTGTAAGTATAGCTTCTTCATAACCTTTATTTTAGTGGAAATATTGAACGAATTACGATTAACTTGTTGTGAAGTTCCCTGATGTCCCGAGATGAAAATGTTTTAAAACTTCATGAGTTTGCAATATTCATACAGTGAAAATTATGTAAAATTGCATGACATTTCACAAAATTAACTTTACCGTATGTCACGTGAAGAATGAAAAGTGGGTGGGGTGGGAGGGGGGGTAACACACTAAAAAGTAATGCAAGATGACCGAATTGTGGGGCATATTAGCAAGACCCACGTTAAAATTATCGCCGTTTTAGCGGCAGGAAACTGCCTCTAAAACGGCGATAATGGGCTTTTAGCAAGCCCATTATCGCCGTTTTAGCGGCAGTTTCCTGCCGCTAAAACGGCGATAATTTTATCGCCGGTCTTGCTAATATGCCCCAGAGTAAAAAATGTCACCAAGAAGACATTTTCTATTCGAACCGGTCTCCTTCATGACCTTTACTGCGCAAGCCACCTCTCATCAGTACAAAACTGTGAAATTGTTCACACCCATAAAACTCACAGAATTTCAAAATTTTACATAACACAAAATTAGTAAGTTCTGCCGTCTCAGGTATACCGTAATCAGTTTGCACATGCTCAGCTTAAAGGTTGATGATACTATCCTTATCGAATTCCTCACAAAAACGTAAAAGATGGAAAAAATAATGCTAATCAAGCCTTTCTCTGTTTATGAGATAGTGTTGATGTCATCTGAGCCCTTGACAATTGTACAAACGTGTGCTTACCAATTCCTACCACTTTATCTTTTAACTCACCTAAATAAAACCTTTCAAATACAAATTCGATTATAAATCACAAAAAATGTTCTTTTATATCGTTTGTTGGAAGACCTTTCATTTCAGTCCAACATTTAGAGAACAACTTACTCAAAATCTCACGTGTGCCTGTCAGTCAACAGCTTTGACTTTCAGAAACAAGCGGCATGCTCGGTAACGAAATGGAGTGATGGTGACATCCAGTGGTAGGTTGGGTCAATTAAAGGAACTTCCCAGGGAATATTGCTGTTTATACTGCTAGGTGACTGCATTCAGAAGCACGCATTTACAGTTAGGCGTTATTTAGAACTCTATTATTCCATCCACCTTTAGCTTGTAAATATTTTCTTTTTAAATACTAGTTGAAATTATTTTTATTGAATTCCTGCTTTACAGTAAAAGCCATTCCCACTGCCATTTCCAACAGAAAAAAACTCTCAAGTTCCTTCAGCAACTACCTATTGTTGAATTGAAGGGTACTTTTCTTCTTTATTATACGTAACAACAACAAGAGTGAACCCATAGACCGGGTTGAGATCTGGGTAATGAAGTATATACAAACAACAATGTCTCAACCGGTATTATTTAGAAAGACAGATGATTTAGGCATGTAAATACATTGTAGGGCAAGAAAAAGAAGAGAGACTCATAATTCATTGCAAAGTGCCGAAGGCATCTTGGGGCATATTAGCAAGACCGGCGATAAAATTATCGCCGTTTTAGCGGCAGGAAACTGCCGCTAAAACGGCGATAATGGGCTTGTTAATATGTGTTATAGAATTCAATAGAAGCCCAGGTTAGATGTGCAGGACATCTAACCTGGGCTTCTATTGGAATTCTATAACGGATATTAGCAAGCCCATTATCGCCGTTTTAGCGGCAGTTTCCTGTCGCTAAAACGGCGATAATTTTATCGCCGGTCTTGCTAATATGCCCCCTTGTATTTAAAAGAATACAGACAATTAGTGAAAATCCGGGAAGGGGAATATAGGGAAAACAGTTGTATCAGCACTGTACGTGATTAAAACAACGTAAGTAA
The DNA here is from genome assembly GCA_963921515.1 of Calotriton arnoldi. Lineage (NCBI taxonomy): Eukaryota > Metazoa > Chordata > Amphibia > Caudata > Salamandridae > Calotriton > Calotriton arnoldi. The sequence goes on along the minus strand of CAWUFW010000089.1, from coordinate 2,784,361 downwards.
CCCGAAGGCACTTTGTGGCACATGTGATCGTGACACAATGCTGAACGGCGCAAGTGACAAAGTGAAAAACAGCGGTGGCGCAGGACATGGTGTTTATGGACAAAATTTAGAAATATACATTTATGGTCCACAAGTAGTAAATTACAAGACTTGGTACAATGATTAGTTTGAGTGGACCACAATAAGGGGCGCCAAAAGTTGAGCTGAGGGGTCGACGACGTTTCGATCCTAATAACTGCGGATCATCTTCAGGACCAGGTTACTGGTTTGGAGGTGCTGTACAGGAAGAGGGGAAGGCATAAGTGAGACAAGGGAAGCAGCGCGAAAGAGAACACGCTAATGGCGGGGATGGGGAGACACACACGGGAAGGGGGGGGGTTTGGAAGCCACTGCATGGAACTGGAGGTAGCGGTGTGTCCCTGGAAGAGCAGGAATAGCAGGCCTGGGGTAGACGGATGCTGTGGAGCGCTGTGCTTCCAACAACTGCAATGAGTAGACCGCAAGGAAGTGGGGTGGATGATGATGACAGGTCCAGTGGAACCGACGTGCAAACCTAAAAGAGGGGCAGCGTTAGGTAGGAGCAGGGGCCGTGGATCGACATAACGGGCTATCCAAGGGCTGAAAAACAGGGAACTTACTTGAAGGAATTTGAAACAAGGCGCGAGTACTTGTGGGAAGCGTTCGGCAGGGAACCGTCACGGCGTGAACAGTCCGACTGGGGAGCCACCGCTAAAAACAAAAAGAAGGGCAGCGTTAGTTGGGAGCAGGGGCCGTAGAGCGACCATGCAGGCAATTACGTTAGCAGGCAAACAGGGAACTTACTAGCTGGCGTAGGACAAGGCGCGAGTCCTTGTGGAAAGCGTTCAGCAGGGAACCGTCACGGCGTGATCAGACCGGGGCATCCATAAAGAGTAGGGTGACGCGCCAAACTTAAGGCCCGGACACTGCCCCCGTGATGTGTCAACATCATAGGTGGGCGGGGGGAGGGCGTGGAATTGATCAGGTGTGATCAAGACGCTGGAAGGAATTAAAGGACTCGGGCGGGGAAAGCAAAGAGGGGTGGAGTGTGGGGAGGAAGGGAGGGAAGGGGCAAAAAAGGGCGGGGATCAAATTAATTACATAATGAACCAAGAGGTGGAGGTTCTAGTAGTCCTCTGGTTCAAGGGGTGTGTACATGGACGTATACAGGTAGGTGGTAAATCATTTTCGATTGTGACACATGTATATAATGAATATAACAAGTGGTGCCCATGATATATAAATATATATTGTTGCTAGGGCAATAGCACCGCACGAGAATCAGCCGCACACAGAAGACCAAGTGAATACAGCGGGTACAAATTAATGAGTCAACCAAGACAGTTGCGTGAAAAATACATGTGGGGGTATGCACCCAAAAGATGGAGTAATGATAGGTCGTATGGATACAGTGGTATACATAGTCCTAGTGAGTGTCAGAGAACCATATTACATAGGTGGTACATCATCATCATGCATCATTTGGACGTGTAAGCGTTATAAATGCAGAGGGCAGAGTGTATGAGGCGGTTGGGTGGACCCGGAGTTGTTCTGTAGCCAAGTAGTAGAGCCACCGGGAAAGATATGCAGAAAATCAATGGGCATTATGACAGGGTCTCATTATTGTATGGTGTTGTTCCATTCATCGAGCGTGTTTAACCCTTGTGTCACAGAGTTGCATCTAGTGATCCATTTGTACTCGTTCCTGATGAGAAGGACCTGGAGGTTACCCCCCCTGGGGGACAAGGTGGGTTGGTCTATGACCTGCCAGGTGATATCATTTTCCGTGTGTTGTTTCTCTAGAAAATGTCCTACCAATGGGGCTGTCAGCACCTTGTAATGGATACGGCTTTTATGTTGAATTATACGCTGTTTGATCATTTGCGTAGTTTGGCCTATGTAGACAAGTTGGCATGGACAGCGTATGGCATAGATCACATTGGATGATCGACAGTTGGTGAAAGTACGTAGTTTGTGGGTCATAGTGTTGGTGGTAAATTCTTTCGTTACAACTGTAAGGCAGCAAACGCTGCAGTTTTGGCATTTATAATGTCCAACAAAACAATGGGTGGGAGCCCCCACATGGTGGTGCATAAGATCGTTTACCTCCTTTTGTATCATAATTGTTTCATTGGTATCATGAATCGATACTCTCTTAGGGGCGAGAAGCGTCGTGCAGTATGAACAACATAAGGGAAGACACTGTACCAGAACACAGCAAGCAATCAGAATCACAATAAAATAGATCACCCTCTCAAGGATCCAACCCCATCCACCAAAGAGGGACCAACTCTAATTCCACTCTCCATTCCCTTGACATTTTCCAAGATATCTAAAATGTGCTGGGTAATGTTCTTTTCCATATTAGTGCTCCTGAATACATACTGGTCTCCTACTACTGCGCACACACCACCGCTCTTAGCTAGGATGAAATCAACAGCATATCTAGTTTGCTCGGAATATAACTGCATACTTTCCAATTGGGTGGTGATGTCACGCAGAGCTGCTACTGTGGAATTAGAAAGTATCTGCAGCTTACATCCAAAATATTCCCTGGCCGTTTCACCCCTAGCCATAGCGGTGCCACCAAATTTAATAATGGAGGCAAGAATATATCCAAAGGTAATACCATTGCTATGGTTATTGACTTCCAGGTCTGTCACCCCTTCACAGAACTCCTTTGTCAGTGTTCTTTTCACCCATATGACCTTTGGCTTTGCATGTTTGCAGGGCACACCTAAAGGCAACACCATCCCAAGGGCCACATCATCTGTACCATTAAGCATGTTAGAATAAGTCCCATTGGACGGGAAGAAAAACCCGGGGTGTGCATAAATGGGCCTATCATAATCTACAGCAGCACACCTAGAATTCCACCCAACGGTACGAGGGTCTTTTGGATCTACCATAGAGTACGTACCCTTACATAAGATTATCCCTGAGCAATTAGCATACACAATGAAGTCAGTGTAATTGACAATTGGGCAACATGCAGGGTAATAATCAGCCTCTCGGGGAACTGTCAATTCTTTGTACTGCCAACCCACCAGTGTGACATTCTGCTTCTCCATATAGAAATTATCACAATAAGTGTTGTTGTTACATCCTGGATATCCTGTACCTCGAGGCTTTCGATGATACAAACATGGACCTGGATAACCGAATCCAAATACTCCTTGTACCTCTACGAAATCAGGGGGCTGAGTATAAGTGTAATTAACAAGTGATAACGGATATGCAGTCCATAAGCTAGTAACAGACTCAGTAGGATAGCATGCAGTACCTTCTCCAAAAAACCTTTTTATGTGTGTCCAGAAACAGATTACTGGGGGCTGCCCTTTTCGTACGAACTTGAGAAACAATCTGGCGTTTAGTACATGACGATGCATTCTGATTACATTCCAAAACCCAGGACAACCCGCCCAGAACCAACAGCAGCAATAACACAAGAACAGCACATAGTGTTTTTTGTTTAGTCAACCAAAATTAATGTGTATGAGCAAGGGGAACCACTGGCTGCTCTTTGTCAGCAACTATTCTGCCAAAGGGGTGCATAACGAATGATAAAGCAAAGGGGCAAATCTCCAGCAAGAGAAGTATACAAGTTCCCAGTGTCCGTCAGAGCCTCACTGGTACTATTGTTCATCAACATTGGCGCTCTTGAGCACCGGCGGTGGAGCTTGCTCAGTCCTAAGTTCACGATGAATCCCATGTCGCACAGGATAATGTACCCCCCTCCTAGGGGGCACAAGCAGACAGGCTTATCTCAGAGGCAGTGTATAAACCATTTGTGAACACATACAGTAATACAGTGAAAACACTACAAATGGACACCACACCAGTTTAAAAAAATAAGTAATCTTTATCTAAACCAAAACAAGACCAAACAACAAAAATCCACAATACAGTATCAAAAATATCCTTAAAAATAGGTTATTCACTCAAATAAAGGTTCTAGCAACAAATAACTCCACCTGGAGTTATTACGACGTTGTGACAGATGAAAATCCCAAAGAACGGCGCCAACCGCCAAGTGTGTGGTGTCGGGCCTGGAGTCCAGCAGACCCACAAAGAACAGTACCTTGGAATTGATGAAAGCAAAGACGGTGCACAGCATCGGGGAGGTGATGCTTCGTTGGCGCCTGCGGAGTCGGTTCCTTACGACCCCAGGGGAGGTGATGCCTCTGTTCCTTACTGCAGCGCAGGGGAGGTGAGATATCAGTTCCTTACTGTGTCGGGGAGGTGACGTCAAGGATAACGGCGAGGCGTCGGTTCCTTACGACGGTGCGATGTCGATGGATTCGGGAGTCACCCACATCGAGGATCGGCTCTGCGTTGAGGAACCACCGGCGTCGATGAAGTCGGGGCTGCGGTGCGAGTTGAGACGGTGCGTCGTGGACGTCACGAGCAGTGTCCGTGGCTCCGGTGCAGGTAGCGGCCTCGATGACAGCTTCGGAGTCGATGCGGCACGGCGTCGGGCCTACGGTGCAAGTCGGGGCGGTGCATCGTGCTCTTCACGAGCGGTGCCCATGGCTTCGGTGCAGGTTACAGCGTCGCTCGCCGGCGTCGGTGTTGCAATTTCCTTCTGTTGCAGTTGAAACAGCAGTTCCAGATGCAGAGAGACAGAAGGGATGAAGTCTTTGTGTCCCTGAGACTTCTGAACAGGAGGTAAGCTCAGTTTCAAGCCCTTGGAGATCTTTTCTTCAAGCAGGTGACAAAGCAAACAGCAAAGTCCTTTTTCTCCTTTCCTTGACAGCAAGCAGCCACTGCAGGCCAACCCCAGACAGCAAACAGCACAGGGGCAGTATTCTCCTTGGCAAAGGTTCCTCTTGATTTCCCAGAAGTGATCTAAAGTTCTGGGGTCTGGGCCCCAATATTTATACCACAAAATCCTTTGTTCTCTGAAGGCAGAGAGTGTCTTTACCCAGCCAAAACCAGTTCTGTCCTCACTGGTACACACCGCTGGATCGACCATACACGGGATTACCCCGGGACCTTTTCGGTTGTACAGATAGTACATGGACACAAATACTTTTGATGTTGACATTAGTCCTTTGAAGCAAACATGAATACATATATGTATCTTCTGTCCGCATGACTGCTGAACGTAATAATTAGCCTTGAGAAAGCCCTGGCTCAAATTGCCACGAAGAGCGAAACACGTGTCGGCTGTTCCTTTTCTCTAAAAAAGTGAATTTCCTGCACAATGAAATGACAAAGTGGCTGATGCCAATAAAATTTCTTCTTCTACTCACATCGCTGATGATTATTGTCTTGTGTCACAAAAATTGAATTATCCTATTGACTGAATCTGATTACGAGGAAAAGAGAAACACATGCTCATACCCCCACCCTGTCCTCACTGGTGCAGCTTCCTGGCAGGAGGTGGAGACAGCAATGTTGAAGGCAGACCAGGCCCATGCAGGTGAAAGGAAATCTCCTCCCCCTACTCTAAATTCAGCCCAGGTCTATTCAGCCCATTCCTGACTCATCAGCCTTCTGGAGCCATGGCCCCTCTCCAGCCCCTGTCATCCAAAAGCCAGACATGCAATACCCAAACCTAGCAAAGGCACACTGGATGGTTATGCAAGAAAATACCTACTTTCTAAAAGTGGTATTTTCAAACACAGAATGTAAAAATCACCCTCACTAAAAGATGCACTTTAACATTCTGAGTTCAGGCATACTAAATTTTACTTTTCTATCTTGTTCCTAGGGTCAGTTAAGTTTATAAGATGTTATAAACAAACTCCCCATTTTGTCCTATGGGAAGAGATAGCCTTGCAATAGTGAAAAACGAAATTGGCAATATTTCACTATCAGGACATGCCAAACACATCAGGGCATGTCCTACCTTTCACATACAATGCACCCTGCCCACAGGGCCTACCTTAGGGGTGACTAATATGTAGAAAAGGGAAGGTTTAGGCACTGGCAAGTGTGTGCACTTTGCCAAGTCGACATGGCAGTCCCAGACTGCACACAGGCTCTGCAATGGCAGGCCTGAGTCACATTTTACAAGCTGCTTCTGTGGGAGGCACAATCAGTGCTGCAAGCCCACAAGCAGCATTTGATTTACAGGCCCTGGGCACACATAGTGCACTATACTAGGGTCTGACAAGTAAATCAAATAAGCCAATCATGAAATCACTAATCCATTACCATAATTTACAAATGGAGCACTTGCAGTTTGGCATTGAACAGCAGTGGCAAAGTGCCCAAAGCATCTAGACCAGCAAAAATGGAGTCCAACACAGCAAAACACAGGAGGTAAAGGCAAAAAATGGAAGGGAGACCCACGCCAATGGTCCCAGGTCTAACAAATATTCAATCAGAAATCTCCTATCGTCACGTTCAATCCCTATCCCTTGTTTCTCTCTATCATGTGCTACAGCTTTCTGAGTCAATGTTTGCATTCTACCCTTTCGCGCCTCTTTCTCTGCTTTCATCCATCTCTCTTTAGTCTCCTTTTGCCACTTTCGAAGAGAATCAAACAAAGACTGCCTACTTCGCCTTGTAAACAATTTTTACTGTAAAACTCCAATTTTTTGTTCATCAAAAGTGCCCGTCAATGGCCACTGCAACTCGGCATTGTCCCTCGTATATTTGTGCCATACGTACTAGACATAATAGGGCCAAGGCCATGCTTCACATACATATCAAAGTTCGGAGTGCCTTCTGGAGGCGCCGGCTGACTTTCTTCCAGTCAAGAATGAGCAGAACAACAACAAGAAACCAAGAATCGGCTAATTCCAGGCATTTTTAAAAGTGAGCCAAATTTGTTATGTTGCCTGGCAAAGTGTTCACAAACACTTTGTACCAAAATCGGTCCTCAGACCGTGCCAAATACAAACCAAAATGGTACCATATCCACAAAGAACCAAAACAAACTCACTTGGTGCACACAGGTCAGGTCAAACAAATGTATTCTCCTCTGTCGACTCTTCGGACCAAACGGTCAGATCCAAGGGTTTCGCCGTTCAGGACTCCAGTCAGGATGACCGCTGGGCGAGGCACCGACCGGCCAGACAGACGGTGCAGCTGCGAGTTCAGGAACTCTCTCGTGCAGGGATCCCTGGTCCGCCCGTCCGACACGACCATAGCCTCGACCTCTCCACCCGTCCTCAGGAGGGGAAGGGCCACTCGCCCGATGGAGTCCCTGTTCGGGCGCCAACTGAAGGAAGTGGCCCAATTCGGGTCACTCAGGCCACTCACGACCACCTCTCTGCCTTCTACAAAATGAAGAGTCAGTCAGACAGTAGAGAATACAAACCAATAACAGTTTATTCAAAGTTAGCTCAGAGCGAAGCCCTGTCTGCCCAGTTGCTAAGAGTGCTGCAGAGAGAGGCTGATTCCAACAAGAATAACAATACATTATGTACATTTCAGAATCAATGAAAACCCGCTCACCATGGAATTTTCCAGAGGGACGCTGCTGGACAGTAAATTACAAAGGAGTAAGGTTCGATTTTGAGGCCGGGCACACATTATCTGTCTCTCAAGGTTACTCTGCCTGTGCCCACCACTAGACAAGTGGGAGAGGGCTACATAAAGAGGAAAGGTATGCGCTAATAAGAACAGTACATTCATTAGTGTAGCAAAACTCAGCTCCAAAGAAACATAACCTAGAGAAGGCCATTTCCGAGAAATGGCAGAGAGGTAGTTTTGATTATAATACAAAATGGCGCCAGTACACAAAATGGCGCAGTGAATTCTAACTTATGTGAAACAATACGGAGGCATAATTTTTCATGGACCACCCAACTTCACTGTCCTCCTTGTTATAGCTTTTTCTTGAGGAGAGGCGTTAAGTCCATAGAGTCTGTCTTGTGCTGCAACGGGGATTAGGTGATGCATGTTGCTGTGATGCGAGGCGCTTGCATCGTCCTGCATTGTTCTGCATCAGTTCCAGTGAAGCCACTGCTCAGGAGATATGAGGTGCTGCGATGCGAGGCCCTGCGTTGATTTGCACCATGCAACATCAGGCCCAGTGAAGCTGCTGATTAGGAGCTGCATGATGCTGCACTGCCTGGCCCTGAGTCGGTCTGTGTTGGCCTGCATCTCATCCGGTGGAACCTTCAGTTGAGCAGGGAGAAGGACGCTCTGACTCCAACCAAGGGTCCAGGACCTGCAGGACAGCACTTGGAGGGGCAGAACCCACTCCCACAGAGGCCAGCAGAAGGGACCGGGTCTAGTGCAGTTGGGTCTGATCAGCTGGGAAGCAGGAGAGGCATCTGGAAGCTTGTTATGTCCTTGTAGCTCAAACAGGAGGTCAGCCAACTATCCCTTGGAGTCACATCTGGGGATGCTGAGTTTAAAGTAAGCTGGTACAGTCTTCCTTCTTTAGACAGCAGGGTAGTCTTTCTGAAACTTCCACAGGTCCAGTAATGTTCTGATGAGAGGGTCTGAGAGTGCCTTGTTTACCCAGTACCTGCCTGTGTGTGGGGGTCCCTCTCTTTGTCTCCCCCAAAGCTGGCCTTGGTCAGTTCTTCCCCTTCCCCTGGGTTTGGTTCGAAATCATTTAGGGGGGCAAAGGGCAAGCAGGTCCAGATGTGTGCTGCATTTGCCAGTGACAGGCCAGGCAGCTTTAGAAGTCAGGAAGTGCGTGGGCAAAGTCCTGAGACTACCCTTTGAAGCTGAGGAAAGGCTGTGTACAACCCCCCAGGTAATCCTGCTCCAGAGAAGAACAACCCGTCCTGCTCCCAGAGCCATTTTGTTCCCTGTCGGGATGTGTTAGAAATGGGTGTCTCTAGTTGGCAGAGGTAGGTACCTTTGTCCAAATAGGGACCCTTGCTTCTAGTCAGGGTAAGGGAGATTCAAACTTTAGATAACCCCTGCTAACCCCCTGAGTAGCTTGGCACGGGCAGACAGACTTATCCCAAAGGCAATGTGTAAAGTATTTGTACTCGAAACACACAGTAATACAGTGATTACACCACAAATGGACACCACACCAGTTTAGAAAAATAAAGTATCTTTATCTAAACTCAACAAGACCAAAATGACAAAAATCCAACATACATGTAATAAGAATATGACTTTAGAAAGGTTTCAAACAACTTAGTCCATTGAAAACTATGGATGCGTGATTTCTCACAAAGTACCTGTAGATGCGTCAAAATTCACAAAGCTGAACAGCCGCAGAGATGAGAGGCGTCAAGAAACAAAGAGATGCGTCAGTTCCTGAGATCTTGGGGAGGCGATGCAACAGTTCTGCTGCACGCTGGAGAAGTGATGCGTCGAATCCAGTCTGTAGGGGGAAGTGATGCATCGACTCCAAGACGGTTCTGGTCCGCGGGTGATTCGGCGGGAAAACTTGCCGCACAGGTGCGATGCATGGAAATCCGGGATGCGTTGGTGATCAATGCAGCGGCGTCGAGCGGCGCTGCGTTGGTTTCTTGAGCTGCGATCCCTCGATGCGTTGGTTCTTGCAGCGGCGACGGGCATTGCATCGGTTTCAACAGCGGCACAGCAATGCATGGAGATTCTTCTCGCACAGCGGTGCTGCGTCGGAAAAACTGCTGCAAGAAGAGCGATGCATCAATTTCTTCAGGTCTTTAGGTTTCTCCAGCTCCCAGCAAGAAGTACAACCTCCAGAGGCCCAGAACTGGAACAGGTACCTCCTGGCAGGTCAGAACTCTCAGCAGCAGAGTTCAGGAAAGGTGGGCGTGAAGTCTTTGTGTCCCTGAGACTTCAGAACAGGAGGCCAGCACACAAAGGCCATTGGAGATGTTCTTCAAGCAGGTTCAAAGCAATGTTCCAGTCTTTGTCCTTTCCTTGGCAGAAACAGCAACTGTAGGCCAACCCCCCACACAGCACACAGCAAAGGGGCAGTACTCCTCCTCACAGCCCTTCAGCTCTTCTCCTTGGCAAAGGTTCCTCTTGAGGTCAGAAGTAATCTAAAGTTCTGGGGTTTCAGGTGTAATACTTATACCCCAAAATGTCTTTGTTCTCTTTGTGCAAGAGTCTCTGAGCCCAGTCAAAACCAGTTCTGTCCTTACTGGTGTAGTATGGCCACGGGGTGGAGACAGCATTGTGCAAGGGAGACAGGCGCCATTCAGGTGCAAGAAATTCTCCACTCACTGCTCTAAATTCAGTCAAGGTCTATTCAGCTCAGCTCTGAGTCATCCAGGAAGGGCCAGACACACCTCAAACCCCCCCTCCCCCAGTGGCTGTCTACAGTGAATGCATATCCCCAGCCCTTGTCACTCCAAAATCAGACAGTCAATACACAAACAGGCAGAGGCACACAGAATGGTTAAACAAGAAAATGCCTACTTTCTAAAAGTGGCATTTTCAAACACACAATTTAAAAACCATCTTTACTAAAATATGTGTTATTAAATTCTGAGTTCAGAGAGCCTAAACTTTATTTCTCCATCTTGTCCCAATGGGAAGTTATACTTGTAAGATGTTACAAAGTATTTCCCATTCTATCCTATGGGACAGATAGCCTCCCAATAGTGAAAAACAAAATTGGCAGTATTCCACTATCAGGCCATGTCACACATACCAATAAATGTCATATCTTTCACATACACTGCACCCTGCCCAGGAGGGTACCTTGGGCCTACCATAGGGGTGCCTTACTTGTAAGAAAAGGAAAGGTTAGGGCCTGGCAAGCGGGTGCACTTGCCAGATAATCATGGCAGTTAACAACTGAGCACAGACAGAGGTTTGAGGTACTTTTTCAGGGCTACTCATGTGGCTGGCACAATCAGTGCTGCAGGCCCACTAGTAGCATTTGATTTACAGGCCCTGGTACACTCAGTGCATTTTACTAGCGGCTTACCAGTAAATCAAATATGCCAATCAGGGAGAACAAATTGTAACCACAATTGACACAGGGAGAACTTGCACTTTGACATTGATCAGCAGTGGCAAAGTGCGCAAAGCATCTAAGCCAGCAAAAGCTAAATCCAGCACAGCATCAAAAATACAGGAGGTAGAGGCAAAAAATCAGGGGAAACCACGCCAAATATGCCAAGTCTAACAGGATGGAATACACATCACGCCCTAAGAGAGCCCTTAACTGTTATGTGACCCAGGACACAGGCAGAAAGGCACATTTGGTTAAGGCAAAAAAATGTGAGCTTTCTAAAAGTTAATTTCAGTCCTTTTCACAGACCCCAATAGACTCACATGCAGAGGAGGAGGGATTGACCTTTACATCCTCAACATTATATATGCTAAAGCCAGGACAAAGAGCACCATTCTCATCATTCATTCACAACACCAGAATACTTCACACGTGAGCCACATTGCAATGCCACACTATTCCAAACAAGACCTCCAGCATAGTGCAGTGTACTGCCTGTCCACTTACTGGATAATGGCACTGCATCATGATTATGAGGAGCTTCATAAAAGCAACTATAATAAAAAACACTACAGTGCCTGCATGCCACAACTACAATTCATTCATCTAAACCGAAAAATGGGATCCATATTTAAATCAAGGGGGTAATTTAGAGTTTGGGAGAGCAGAAGGGAGATTGTAAATCAGTTGCGCTCCTGCCCAATCAACCTCATGATTCCCTGCTCTATTTAGAGTTTGGGGAAGCCTCCACTGGCTATAACATTGAGAACCTCTGGCCTGATGGCTTATCCATCAGAGAGGTGCCAGGCCAGAGTGTCAAACAGCCCTGTTTAGGACGAGGTGATCTTCTCTATATTTTGCTGCCTTGGACTGCCATGTGGGGGGCATGAATGTCCCAGGCAGAGAAATCACTCAAATCACTCAGAGAAAACTCACTGCATGTCTGAGTCATTGTCTTTTTCTCTCAAGAATTAATTTCCACTTTAAGAGTTTATTCTTGAAAAACAAAAAAAAAACTTTGCAGTGCTGACGAAACAATCATGGCACTCACTCAACAAAGCTTCACCGTCTTCAATGGACCCTTATTAGTGGAGACGCCACTGAAGACAGAGAGATTCCTATCTACCTGTGGTGATGTCTAAGGGGGATATTACCAAGGAATTGCGATAATTATCGCAAAGCGCGCTTAGCACTGTTTTTTTTATCGCCGGCTATTGCTGGATTTCATTGCGGAGATAACGCGTTATTATCAACGCTTATCTCCAAGGCGATAAAAAATCCAGCGATAGCGGTGAAACCCAGCAATAGCGCGAGAAATCGAGCGATAAATTCAACGCGCTAATGAAAAGCTTGCTAATAGGCAGGTGAGGACTTAACCTTACAATCCACCTCCCATTGACTAGAATGGTTAAGTCAGGTTTTTAGCAGGTGTTAGATTCTAGCGATAATCGCGGTTAGCGCAAGTTTTTTTATCGCTTAGCGGGCATTGCTAATAGGGGGAAGTTGTGTTTGCGACTGTTTTCAGTCGCTTTTAGTTGGGAACGCCTACTTTGCATGTCAATAGCGATATATATCGCTGACATGCAAAGCGGCACCAAAACGGTCGCTTTCGCCATAAAGCTGGCGGTAACAGCTGTTAGCGACAGCTTGCTAATAGGGCGATAGAAATATCACCGCTTTAGCGGCAAAAAGTGCCACTAAAGCGGTGATAAGGCCCTTGCTAATATGCCCCTAAGTGTGGTGGAAGGTGTTCCTCCAGGAAGGAGGCGATATTTGACTCCACCAACCTGGTGGCCTCACAGACCGTCCAACATCATATAAATGACCCTCTATGTGTGTGTTAGTAGGGATCAGATACGGTTAATTCATTATAACTAATTTCACGAAATTGTCAAAGCATTTTTTCTTACAAATCTACTGCTCTGTCATTGTCATTTAGGATAACTTTGGCTTAATATTTTAGATTTTATTGATGGTTTTAGAAGGAAACGACAGTTAGTGTTAGTAGCAAAAACAGCAGAATTCATCTTTTTCTTAATTACGTGATTTTTCTTCTTTTTGGCACAGTTTTCCTGCTTTAAGTTCTTGCACCGGGGCCTCATCAGAATCAACTATTGATTCCGATTTCTTGAGATGAATGCTACAGTATAATGGTGAAGATAATCTGATTGTCTTATTGTGAGAAGTAAACAGTAAATGCCAGATGTGAGAAGTTGGCCTGGTATATGCTGTCCACTAGTTATAGTGGGCACCTTGCACCAGTCCAATCGATCTTTATTGATGATAGGTTTAAAGACAACCTTTATTGAAAGCTATCCTAGTGGTAGCTATGGAAAGCAGCCTTCAGGCTAAGTCTTGAAGGAGTGTTAAGCTATTGTTTTACCAGTTATAATCTCATGAATGACCAAATGAAAGGAGAACCACACCAGGTATATATATAAAATATATGTATGTATTACTAAACACTACCCAATAGGCTAGAGGTGAAAGTACACAAGTTACAAGTCAAATAGCACAGTAAAATAGCACAATATACGATTAGCCCTAGGGGCGTACCAAACCATATATTAAGAAAGTGGTATAAGAACCACAACTTAAGTAGACACAAGGCCTAGAGCCTGTAGAATCACTGGGACCCCAAGGAACCACCCAAGGTAGTGACACAGGGGACCCACGGGGGCTGTGTGCAGTGTGTGAACACAGCCGCGAGCTCCGTTAAAGTCTATGGGAAAGTCGCGGTAAGAGTTTTAGAGTTTAAGGACACTTAGAAATGGACTAGGACCAAACCCTCTTGGACTTAGACAGTTCTAGGGTCAACACCCACGGGAGCACCGGAGTACTCGAGTTACCTCACCCAGGGAAGCCGGGTGCATAGGTGTCAAATGGTGTCGGGTCGCGTCGTCGTTTTCAATGGCAGTCTGCAGAGAAGTGCTGCTGCCGGGAAGATGCAAAGTGTCCGAAGAGATCCAAGCCTGGATCGGAGATGAGAAGAACCTGAAAGCAGAGGGGACAGAGTCTGGGTCACTTGCCAGTGACCAGGGGCACGATAGTTGAATGCCCACCGATGTCGGGTGCTTCAGGTGAAAGAGGTGAAGCTTGACTCTTCAGCCACGAGGACCAGGAGGTGTCAACAACAACCAGGAGCTGGATTCGAGCTGTCCCACAAAGGATGTCGAGCGCTGCAGTGTTGGTGTCCAGATTAAACACAACAAGCCTTGGCAACAGCAACCCACACAGAAAAGAGAAAGATGCTTCGGTGCAGACCAGCAAAGACTGAGGGACTCACCACTTGGTGGGAAGTTAGGGCACATCTGGAGCAACCAGAAACGCCCAAAGAAAACCAGAGTTGCCTTCACAGGGACCCACCAGTTGACGGACCAGGGATTGCAAAGGAGCCTCAAGCGGAAATGCAAGAAGCAGGCCCACGGAACACTCATGGAGTGTAGGCTCACAATCTTCGGTGCAAATGGTGCTCGGGGACTGGGCTACAAGTAACTTAAAGCAGGACTTCAAGAGTTGTCGAGAAGTTGATGCACTAGCAAATGTGCATGGTGTCCAGGAGTTCTGGTTCCACATCACTCGTGAGGACTGCGGATCTCAGCTTTACTGAGCACTCGGGTCGGCCTCTCAGAAGTCTGGAAATCCTCTTCTTGGGCTGCAAGTACTTCGGAGTCCGGCGGGAGCTTCAAAGATGCAGACTGGCAAATGCTTTGTTGGTGCCTGCCAAGCAGGGGAGTCACTCCTTGACCCCAAGGGAGTTTTCTTCAGTCCTCTAGTCTTGAGTAGAGCGTCAAAGTTCCAGGATTCAGTTGCAGAGTTTCGTCCAGTGATATCTAAAGTCATGTTGCCAGGGGTTCCTTACTTATACCTAAGAAAGGGGTTGGACTAACTCTGGGGACCCACCTATGGGAGGGTTTGGAAAGAGGGGTGGCTACACCCATTTCCTTTGTCCAGTTTCGCACCAGAGCAGGGGCTGGCAGCCCCTGCAACCGGTTTGAACTGGGGTATGCACGAGGACACCAAATGTGCCCCCAGTGCAGGACTTCAAAGCACTCAGAGGGTGCACCCACCCAGCCCCAATACACTAAAGCCTGTCTGGGAGGTGGTAACACCTCCCTGTGACAGGAAACCTATTGTCCAGGCCTCCCCTGCCGGAGTTTCGGTCAGCAGTAGGAGGCCAGACTCGTGTCTGTGGCTGCAGCATCCATTTTGTGATGCCAGGGCTCTGTTTAGCTGGTACCGGGTATACCGGTGCTGTCATGTCTTTCCCTCTAGAAGGGTGGGATCATAGTCCCACACCAGTTACTGGTGTGGGGGTATGATTCCAAGGTGTTTGACACCAAACACGACATGTTTCCGTGCAGCCAGTCCAAAGTTAGCATTTACCGTTTGGTGATAATGCACTTAAGAGTATATGGTCAGGCTGCACCACTGACAACCCCGGTGGATATATTCCGAAGGCTGCAGGGGTGCTCTGCTCATGCATGGGCACCCTCTCACATATAACCAAGTACCCTGCCTTCAGGATTGATAAGGCCTGCCATAGGGGTGACTGATAGGTTTCTATGTGCAGTGATAGGTGAGATATAGTGAACCTATATCTCTGTAAGGGGTGCATGCACCACTTCACTCAGGCTGCAGTAGCAGTCCTGTGGTGTCATTTTGGATGGCTTTCCAGGGGTGGCACAATACATGCTTCAGCCCCTGGTAGGCCTCTGGGGTACCTATGCCCTGGGTACATAGTATACCATATACTAGGGACTTATAAGGGCACTCCAGAATCCAATCTGTGGTGTACCTAAAGTACATGGAATCAATTTATAAGAGAAAGCAGATAGGCTGGGGACCTGAATAGCAGGTTCCCAGCCAAACTAAGTCAAAAACCATCAAAACACCAGAAAAAAAGTGGGGGCAACCATGTAGTCAGATTCCACCTTCCTACACCAGAAACATAGCAGTCTATTATGTTTGAGTATTTGTTCTGTTGCAGGTATTTCAAACACTCATTCACATTTACAGCAGCAGTTTTAAGAAGTACATTTCCTCTACAATGTGAGTTCCACCCACCAAAATCAACTTCAAAAGTAAAATAATACAAGTACAAATGCAAATGCAAATGCCAATAGCTATTCAAAGTGTGCCTGTGTGTGTCGGGAGTCTTGAGTTGTCAGCACTGCAGTAGCTATCAAACTCACTAATAGCCGTTTGGTCATTGTGTCTGTCTGTGGCAATATCTCTGCAGCATCAAGTGAGCGCTGATCTGTGAACAATTATAGCATTACATTACCTGTGTGGCTTTACTGTTCACTGACCTCAAACCATCAAAAGCACTTATAGCTAATGAAGATTTGAACCCTGTGCCCACGGAATGGAAACATATCCTTACCAAATTAATGAGGTGCAGTGCCAAAGCACATCATACCCTCAGACATTCGTTTGCAACAGAAGACAGGCATAAAGCCCATTTCCTCAGGCTGAACTTACCTTTTTTCCATTGTATTTGAGAAAAAATGATGTGACGTCTCAAAGACATGCGTCAGGTGCGAAGTGTGTAAAATGTTTTATAAAGAAAATCAGTTAGGCAATACACCTGGTTCTGTAGGACCCAAAACGTTCATCTCATACCTACTTTAATCTCACTCGTATAAATACAATTAATTACATATTTTCATATTTTTTGACATTCAGAACGTTCCCATCTGAGGGTGAGAAGTAAACTCTATTTGGAAATAGGTTCAGCAGTTTCTCGTTGTTCATTTTCTTATGTATTACAGAAACCTAGTTGAAGATCTCTTAAATTAGGATGGCAACAAAAAAGAAGTTGAAGATGCAGAAGAACTTGCAGAGCAAATTGATGTAATCAAAACACATATGGCCTGATTTAGAGTTTGAAGGATGGGTATTCCTTCACAAAGTGACAGATATCCTGTTCACCTTCTGGAGAGGACTGAGCCACGCGCTCCCAGAGTCGCTGGTAGGCAACAAAGCTGGGGCGTAACATAGGCTCCTGTAGCTCTTGTAGTGCAGAGGTCCCCCAAACCATTCAGGGACCCTCAAGCCCTTCAGAGGGGCCCCAATTGACAGGCTTAACATTATAAGTTTCACCTTACAGACTTGCACCGCAGCTTAGCGGAGACCATATGGGCCCACCTCCTTACGCCCTACCTTTCCTTCTAGAGATGTTGAAAAAACTGCCAGAAAGTCAGGTCAAGTCAAGAGAGGAGGGTCTTAAGTTGCATTGCATCTATATTGTGATTCCTGTTGTCAAACCTTTAAAAAACAAGTCTTAGTTACTCGATGTACTGATAGGCACACTAAGGCCCTCATTTATGAGGTTTTGCCGTAGGGCAGCGCATCAGGCCTCCCTGCTGCGCTTCCCTACGCAAAAGAAAAGGGCATGAATGCGCCGTATCTATGAGATACGGCGCATTCCTGTCCTCTTCCCCTGCGCCGGCGCACAATGGGCTGCTGTGCGCCAACGCAGGCACCTTTGCACCATGGTGCAAGGGTGCCTGCGTTGCGGGGATGATCATTTTTGTACAGGAAGGGAAACTTTCCTCTTTCTATGTGTGCTGCAGCACACATAGAAAAAGGAAAAACGAGAAGAAATAAAGATATTTCTCCTCGTTGTGCCTCCCTTACGCCTTCCCTGGGGAGGCGTAAGCTTTTGGCGCTGCCTCAGATTTACGATTTCTCGTAAATCTGGGGCAGTGCCAAAAGGCCATGGATGTTGCTGGGAACGCCCCAAGCAACACCCATTGCATGCCCCTGTAACGCAGAACATTGCGTTAAAGGGACTGATATTTATCAGGCAGCATTAATCCAAAAAAAGTCGCTTAGTGCTACCTGATAAATATCACGCAGGCTTCTGCGCCACGGAACGTCAAAAAAAGTGACGTTCCGGAGGCGTAAGGAGTCTCATAAATGAGGCCCTAAGAGTCCTACTTATCCCCTTTCCCTGAAAATGGACCCTACTATTATATACCTGCGATCAACTGGTGAGTTGTGTGAGCCACGCCTAAGCTGAAGAATCAGATTTCAGTTCTCGGAATTTTGGGATTGATCTTGGATCTTAGGGTGTATGTGTGCAGAGCAGGAATCTTCTGGATTGATACTCTGAGTGGTCTAGAGAAATCATACAAGGGAAGTACTATACCACTCATACCAAACTAGACTGGTTATCAATACGCTTCAATACATAAATGCACATTTACTATGTTCATTCATAAAGCATTGTCCAACTCAAAGATCCTGGTGGTGTTCAGTCACACCAATCCTCTTAGTCTTGCTTCCTAAAATGATACAGCTCTGGGGAACTTGACTCTGTAGCCAATAAGCAAACACGTACAATGAATGTTCTACTGCCATGTTGGTGAGTGTTTACTGATTTGTTGTTTTCTCTTCTTTTCTTTTCGGGTGATAATTTTCTCAGGATCACCAGTGTGAAATTCCAAGACAGAAAGGGCATGGGTGCAGAAATCGTTAGACCCGTCAGCTGCAGGTAAGTGAAGGTGGACTTTCTCCTTCCATGATCTTGAGGCAAAGCACGTACACAGACTTGAGCTTTATTTAAATAACTCTGCGCCCAAGATTTCCCAAAATCTTGCCTGATTTCAGCAACTTTTGCGGTATTGAAATACACAGAGTCACAGTGAACAGGATAGCAAGACGATACTGCCCACAATTGCTAATGTTAAAAGGCAGCGCAAGACCTACTGCCTAAAAATATCAATGCTGCATGAATTTGGGTATAAAAACGATCGTGTTTGCAATGTGAATTATGGTGAGAAGAGAGGAGTCTTCCCAAATGGTGCGGGGTGAAGGGGTAGGGGATGTGAGGGTGGGATCTTTTTTATAACCAAACACTGATGTGTGAGGAGAGTGGGGTACCGGGGTGCTGAGACCTTTCTTATGATTGGACACTGGAGTATGAGCGTGTACCAGGAGGGCAAGATGTGATCCATAGGACATCAGGATTCCAAGGACCGTGTGGGTTGTTGCCTTGATGCTGTCTGGTGTCTGAGGGTGTACTGGTGACTCTGACATGGGAGTCTTACACCATTCCGCCACTGCAGCGAAGGAGAGATCACTGACTGGCCGAGGGGAGGGTGGTGAATTTGAGAGACCTAGAGGTCAGCAGGAAGCAGACCCATATCAAAGAAAGTTGCGGTAAAAGTTAGCTTAGCAGGGATCAACTGGGGCCCACCTCCTTACATCCTACCTTTACTTCTAGAGATGTTGAAAAAACTGCCAGAAAGTCAGGTCAAGCCAAGAGAGGAGGGTCTTAAGTTGCACTGCTTGTATTTAGCATTAATTTGGGAGGATGGAGCTAAATAACAGGGTGATTCAAGCTTCCAGGAAAGCCTGCATTCTAAATTGCAGCCCCCCCCACCTGACTAATTTTGCGATCTTGAGTGGATGCATCAGCATGGTTCAACGGTTGTCTAATACACAAGAGTATACATATTTTGAGGTTCTAGTAGGAGATGTGGCTTAAAGGTCAGCGCTGCAGCTAGAACGTCAGAGCTTTCAACTGCGGAACTGGGAAACCGGGTCTGAATCTTTATTTTGGCTCATCACTATTTGATTTTGGGCAAATCACTTATTCTCCGTGCCTACAAAAAGTAAATGTGTAATGTAATCAAGTGCTCTAATGCCATTGGGCATGGGTGGTGCTATATAAACTAATGCTAAATTGTGCTCCCAACCTGCTGAGGGTGATGAGGAGGCCAAGACTCCCACATCTCATGATTATCCTCAAAGGCTTGAGACTGAAAATTGTCACATGGAGGGTGGGGGAGCGCAAAGGCTACAGGAAACTGTGACGTGAGGTGTATTTTTAGATTCCCATTCATACACTCAAGAGGACCTTTAGGGTAATTGTGGATCAGGAGCTCAGAAACTGAGGGGCCGATTCCGATCTCGGCCGGTAGGGCACCGAATCGGATTTGGCTTAACCGGATCCGATTCGGAGCCCTCTTTCCCGACCGATTCGACCGTGCGTCCGGGCGAGCGAGTACGATGCGAGCGCACGCGAAATCGCCGACCGACTCGTTTGCGGGTCCGAACCGCTCCGACCGACTCGCACGGACACGACTCGCACCGCGCAATGGAGACGTTCCCCGGCCGGGCAAGTACGATGCGCGCCTCGAGCAGTCCGACCGACTCGCGCCGTCCGGCTCCAAAGGGCAGTCGGAGCCGGACTTTGGGGGTCCGTGTCGAACCCCCCTGTACGAGTAGCTGCGCGAGTCACACACAGGGGGGACCCATGGGTCCCCCCTACCTGTGCATGTACGGCGCGAGTCGCATCGACGCGTACCCGCTGTAGGGGGCGCCCTTGTTCGCCTCGCACCCATTGAGTCAATGGGAGCCCGCGTACGCGTTGTACGACCGGCTCCCATTGACTTCAATGGGAGTCCGACCGAATCGAGTCCGATTGCATGCGTACGCATCGTACTCGTTCGGTCGGGCTGCTAGAGTCCGATTCGGTCAGAAATCTCTCCGGGTCCGGCTCGGTCGGAGTGATTTCCAGCCTGAATCGGAATCGGCCCCTGAGTAAAGTGGCTCAGTAGAGTTCAGTCCACTGGAGGCTTGACCACTGTTTTTGAGTCCACTGCAGGCTTCTGTATTTAACCCTGATAGATGCTCTCAATCTTTTTTCATTCCAAGGTCTTCAAATGAGTAGCATTTGGTAACACAAACATTTTATCTATCCATTACTCAAAGATTCTCCCTGTGGCTCGTGTCCAATTTGTAAATAACTATTTTTCATTGTTTATAAAACTGCCTGTGAACATGGGGCTATCCACTATAAAACTAAATTTCGAGATGAATGATGACCTTATGGTGACTGACCTCTCCCAGCGCCAGACTCACGCAACCCAACTCCGTGTTAATCTACATGGTCAGAATGGGATAGAAAATAGCACTGAGCACCAAAATAAAAGTGGCCCTCGTTCACGAATAAGACAGCTTTAAAAGTGTGGCCCACATTTTCAAATCAGGGCAATTTTGAACACATAAAAATGCAGGGGCATATTTATGAGGGCTTTGCGTCATGATTGCACCACAATCAATCAATCAATTAATCAGGGAGTTGTAAAGCGCGCTACTCACCTGTGAGGGTCTCAAGGCACTGGGGTGGTGGGGAGCAGCTCTGGTCAGTTGAAGAGGCAGGTCTTGAGGGTCTTCCTGAAGATGTGCAGAGAGGGGGTGCATCTGATGTCGATCGTGAGCTCGTTCCAGGTCTTGGCCACGATGTAGGAGAAGGCTCTTCTACCCGTTCTGGCTCTGCGGATGCTCTGGGTTTCGGCGAGGGCGAGATTGGCGGATCGGAGGTTTTTCTTGGGTACGTGGATGGAGATTCTTTCGTTGCGGTATTGGGGTCCGGTGTTGTGGAGGCATTTGTAGGCGTGGGTGAGTATCTTGAAGACTACTCTATTCTTGACGGGGAGCCAGTGGAGGTCTCGCAGGTGTTGAGAGATGTGTTCTTGTCGAGGGATGCCGAGGATGAGTCTGGCTGCGATGTTCTGAATGGTCTGGAGTTTGCGGAACAGAGACTTGTTATTCGGGCATAGAGGGCGTTTCCGTAGTCCAGTCTGCTGGTTATGAGTGCGTGGGTGACGGTCTTTCTTGATTCGGGGGGGATCCATTTGAAGGTCTTGCGAAGGATGCAGAGGGTGTTGAAGCAGGTGGAGCCGACGGCATTGACCTGTCCATGGAGAGGGAGGAGTCGAGTACGATGCCGAGGTTCTGGGCGTGGTCCATGGGGGTGGGCGGGCTGCCGAGGGTGGTGAGCCAGCAGGTGTTGTCCCATTAGGTGGGAGAGGGTCCGAGGACGAGGACCTCTGTCTTCTCCGAGTTTAGCTTCAGGCAGCTGCTGCTCATCCAGGATGTGACGTCCTTCATTCTTTCCTGGAAGCTGAGTCTGGTGGTGACAGGATCCTTGGTGAGGGAGAGGATGAGCTGGGTGTCGTCGACATAGGATACTACATTGAGACCGTGCTGTCTGACGATGGCGGCAAGAGGGGCCATGTAGATGTTGAAGAGCGTAGGGCTGAGTGATGATCCTTGGGGTACTCCGCAGTTGATCTCTGTGGGTTCGGAGAGGAAGGGTGGTAGTCTGATTCTTTGGGTTCTACTGGTAAGGAAGGAGCGGAGCCATTCGAGGGCGGTTCCCTGTGTGCCGGCGTCGTGGAGTCTGGTGGTGAGTGTGCAGTGGGAGATGGTGTCGAAGGCTGCAGAGAGGTCGTGTAGGATCAGGGCCTTGGTGTGGCCTTGGTCGAGGAGGGTGTGGATGTCATCTGTGGTGGCGAGTAGGGCGGTCTCGGTGCTGTGGTTGCTGCAGAATCCGGAATTGGAGGGGTCGAGGATGGAGTTCTCTTCGATGAATTTCGTTAGTTGGGCATTGACGGTCTTCTCTGTGACTTTGGCCTCGAAGGGGAAGAGGGAGATGGGTCGGTAGTTCTTGAGGTCCAAAGGATCTGCTGAGGGCTTCTTGAGTAGGGGATTGACTTCTGCGCATTTCCAGTCATCGGGAAAGATGCCGGTTCCGAAGGTGGTGTTGATGGTGCATCGTAGTTCCAGTGCGATGGCGGTGGCGGCTCGGTGGAAGATGTGCGAAGGGCAGGGGTCAGTGGGTGTTCATGATTGGATGCCTTTCATGGTCGATTTGGTGTCTTTGATGGTGGCTGGGGTCTAGGTGGAGATGGTGGGTTGGCTGGCGTTGCTGGAGGAGTGAGCGGTTTCGCTGTCTGGTGTCAGTTTGTTGAAATTGTCGTAGAGGGACTTGATTTTCAGATGGAAGTAGGCGCTGAACTTGTTGCAGAGGTCCTGGGAGGAGGTGGTGTCCGTGGCCTCGCTGGGGGTTTTTGTGAATTCTAGGATGATGCTGAAGAGTTCCGTCGAGTTGCTGGAGTTGGCGGTGATCTTGGTCTGGATGAAGGTACTTTTGGTTGATCTGATAAGTTGGTGGTATTCTGTCATGGTGTTCTGGTATGTGGTGTGGTCTTCCAAGGTTTTTGCTTTTTCGCCAAAACTTTTCAAGGTGTCTGCAGGTGCATCTGGATTCATGGAGGTCAGCGGTGAACCAGGTGGCCTTTCTGGGGCGCTGTCTGTCGGTGTTGCGAAGGGGTGTGAGTTCGTCTGTGCAGTGGCTGATCCATCTGTGTAGTTCTTTGGCAGCGAGGTTGGCGTCTGTTGAGGTGGAGGGGGCATTGCGGTTGAGGGTGGAGTTGAGGTGCTCCTCGGTGACCTTGCTCCAGTTCCTTCGTGGTGGGCGGGGTTCAGGATTGGGGGCGGTGGGTTTGTCAATGTGGAAGTGTACGCAGTGGTGGTCCGTCCAGAGGGGCTGCGTGGTGTGGCTGAAGTGGATGTTGTTACCTCCTGCGAAGATGGGGTCGAGGGTGTGTCCTGCCTTGTGGGTGAGGGTGGTGAGGAGCTGTTTCAGTCTGAGGTTGGTGAGGTTGTCCAGGAGGTTGGAGGAGTTGGGGTCGTTGAGGTTGTCGAGGTGAAAGTTGAGGTCTCCGATGAGTATGTAGTCCATGGAGGCGATGGCGCGACGAGGTCGGAGATGGTAGTGGTGAATGCTGTTTGAGGTCTGGGGAGGCCTGTAGGCGAGGGTGCCGTGTAGGGTGGTTCTGGGGCTGGTCTGTATCTGGAAATGGAGGTGTTCGGTGGTGGACGGGGAGTTGCTCGTGCTGGAGGTGGTGAGTCGGAGGGAGCTCTTGTGTGCGATGGGGAGTCCTCTTCCTAAACGGTTGGGGCGGTCTTTCCTTTTGGATCTTGTATCCGTCGGGGATGGCGGTGGCAATGTCAGGGCAGAGGTGGAGTTGGTCCAGGTTTTTGAGAAGAAGGCTCATCTGGCGAGATGGTGTCGAGGAGGTCCCAGATCTCTACAGCATTTTTGTGCGGGGAGCGCACGATGAGGAGGATGCACATAAGGACTTCGGGGGTGCTGGCGTTCGGCGTGGGGGCGATGGCTGTGGGGGTGCGGAGGGTGGTAAAGGTTCGGCGGCAGTGTCGGCAGGAGAACTGCCCGAGGGTGGATTTCGGTGTAGACAGATGGCAGTTGTTGTTCCTTCCGGGGTTGAGAGCGAGAAGGGCATTAAGTAGGGAAGGGGTGAGGGAAGCGCAGCTGGCAGGTGGAAGCGTGAATGGTAGGGGGAGAGGCCATGGGGGAGCAGCATCAGGAAAAGGGCACAGAGGACAAAAACAAGGGCAGAGGCACAAAAAACGAGTAACGAGTAAAAAGGGCAAACACAGAGTCACAGACAAACAGGAACAAAAATTACAATTAAATTACAGTAAAGAGACAGACAAAAGACACAAAGAAAAGACGGGTACAACAACGCAGACAGACAATAGTGGAACAGCAGAAGAGCAAGGCTCTCCCACTGAACCACCAGGGATGAGGCGCAGGAAGGAGCCTGCGGGTGTAGGAGGGCCTCGAACACCTACCAAGGCGAGAGGTGTCGGGGCAGCGGCAGGCAACGCAACAGTGGAGCTGCTTGGGCAGAGAGCGGGACTCTGGCCAGGAGGTCAGAGGTCCTGCTCATACACCCGAGCAGCGGCCACCATTAAGTAGGAAAGGGGGAGGGAAGCGCAGCTGGGAGGCGGGAGCGGGAATGGCACTGGGAGGGGCCATGGGGGAGCAGCGGCGGGAAAAGGGCACGGAGGGCAAAAACAATGGCAGAGGCACAAAAAATAAGTAACGAGTAAAAAGGGCAAACACAGAGTCACAGACAAACAGGAGCAAAAATTACAATTAAATTACAGTAAAGAGGCGGACAAAAGACACAAAGAAAAAACAGGCACAACAACACAGACAGACAATAGTGGAACAGCAGAAGAGCAAGGCTCTCCCACTGGACCACCAGGGATGAGGCGCAGGCAGGAGCCTGCGGGTGGAGGAGGGCCTCGAACACCTACCAAGGAGAGAGGTGTCGGGGGCAGCGGCAGGCCAGGAGATCAAAGGTCCTGCTCCATGGTACATGAATGACACAAACCTCTCAGTCATATTTATGAAGTCACGCAAAGCCACTTTGCGGGGCTCTGAATGGCTTCCCAAGTATGGAGTAATGCAATGCAATGCAAATCGCTGCGTTGCCTTACTCTGCTGCAAGGGGGGCATTCCATGGGCATTGCAGTGGGTGTTCCCATACAACTCCCATGGTTTTCAACGCATTCCCAGATTTATAAAGACTTGTAAACCTGGGAATGCATCAAAATCTTATGCCTCCCCAGGCAAGGCGTAATGAAAAGAAATATCTTTATTTCTCCTTGTTTTTTCCTCTTTCTATGTGTGCTTCATTCTGCAGCATACTTGGAAAGAGGAACTTTGGATTTTTTTGGGTCAGAGAGGTGCCCTTTCCTGCACAAAAACAATGCTCCCTGTAATGCTGGCACCCTAGCACCAGAGTGCAAGGGTGCCTTGCGTTGGTGCTAGGATGCTGAATCGATACCAGTGCAGGGCGAAAGGACAGGAATGCACCATATTGGATAAATACGGTGCATTCCTGCCCTTTCCCTGTGATGCGGGGAAGCACAGCAAGGTGAGTTACTATGCTGGCCTACACCACAATTCCATTAATACGCCCCACGGTATGTAGATGTTTTACAAGATATAGGAGACTGCATGCATTTGTGCTTGCTTCACTGTTGTGGTACTGTAAGGGACATCAACAGTAAAATCGGCCCACCAAACCATAAAAAGGCCCACAGTTAGAAAACCGTCCCACTCACTGACAGGTTAGCCCAGTCCTTCTGGAACTGTCAGATTGTTCATTATGCAAGTCCGACCCTGTGCATGTACAACTTTGGACCACAGTCATTTTCTGTTTGGTGCGCTTTAATTAAAATGGTGCTTGCATTCAAGTCTCATCGCAAACAATGTCCAAACACTCAAACACGAAACATTTTTAATTTGAGTCGTATTAGGCCTCCAAACACCCCCACAACCTTCACACAAGGCTCCATGGAACACTTTTACAGTGCGAAGGGGGCCACCAGGGCCAGACTGGCTGTAGCGGGCACCGGGCGTTTTCCTGGTGGGCCGCCAGGGTGGGGGCCGGTTTTCAACCCCTGGGGGGCCGTTTTTGTTACTGGTGGCTGATGTTTTTGGCCCCCTGTAACAAAAGAAGCTGCAGTGTTTTCCACATGCAGAGCCCCCCCCCCGCGGCTGGTCTGACTTAATTGCCAGGGCGGGTTTGCGTTCCCAGTCCGGCCCTGGGAGCCACGCATGGAAACCTCAAACAATCCGATTTTGACGTGTGACGTGTGACACAGCAAGGACGTGCACCCTGGCTTCTTGACACACTGACTTGCCCAGACAGTTCAGTTTCAACAATCCTCCAGGGAATATAGCGTTCCGGCTAGGGCTGCATTCTGTTTATCTGGGGATGCAGGTTTAAGTCTCGACATTTGCTCGTCATCCCATGATTTCGAACAAGTGACTCAATCTGCCCGTGCCTAAAGAAACACAATGAAGGTGACCTTCTGTAATGTAAATAGTGCTAATGTAAATTGCCCCAATTAAAAAATATACCCGAACTGCTACCCCATTTGTCAGTGGATGTGACATATAGTCACCGTCCTGCACAGTGTCCACAGCCGCTTAATAAGAACCCTCCATTGATGTATCTCACAACATGAGGCGAGTCCCCTCATAGGTGCTGTGGTCTGAAGTGACAGTTTGAGGGCTGTAAAGCTGTGGTCTGTGTGACTGTGCAAGCCTCTCTATTCTGCATTAGTCACCATGAGCACACAGGTGGGAGAAAAGGTGCTGAGTAGCTAGTGCAAATAGCAGTACACACTCATAAGTGAGCACAGGGAGCATCTCTATTATAACACTACTGTGATTGAACTAATCAAGCAGCATTGGAAACTATCCCATTGTGCAAGAAAAAAGTACTGAACAGTGGCAGGGCACTGCTAAAGCAATTAATCAGTACTTGGTCTATGCTCCAAGTAACTACGAAGGCAGAAAGAAGAAAACAAAACTGACTATATGACCAATGAAAAGCAAGGACATTAGAGTTAGAAGAAGCCAGCCAATAGTAAGTAATGGACGGGGTAAAAACCCCTTCTTAAAAGTTCATTTATAAACATAAGATCGGTCCAAGTGACAGCGCACACATGCTGTCTCAGGCAAGACTTAAAAAGGAATGTAATCCCCCTGGCCTGGCCAGGACATGGAGGGTGTACACACTTCCAGCCATTCGGTCTAGCACATTTGAATAATAGTCTGGGATGAGAGAAATCCATTGAACATTTGCCTCACCTTGCCCAAAGACTGGGGAGGGATACATGTTAGTCAACAGTGGCCCATCTTGCCAAAAGACAGGAGCTCAATTTTTTACTTGCATTTGAGCAGCAACATCCTCCCCTGGTAATATCCTACCCAACGGCATTGCCTTATGGACAGAAGGGGGGGTTTGCTATGCCAACACTTGAAGTACTGAAGTGTGGGTGGAGGGAATTTTCTGCACCACTGAGTTTTAGCCTCCCTCACACCTTGCTTAACTTGCCAAAGAGCAAGGAATACTTACTAGATCCCTTCCATTAACGTTAGAGGATAGTTTTCTTCCCCTCCACTTGCCTTACCAAAGGGAAAAGGAGGTTTAGAAAAAAGAATATGGGACAGCTGCCAGATATTTCACTACTCATGGCCTCCCAAAAGCTGAGGGCCTTAAGGGGTGGGTCAGCTTCCAATTATCCCTGCAGTCTTTTCACAACTATGAATAGCTTTCATGGTCAGCTTCTAGTCATCCAGTTCTTCGGTGGCCGCATATTCGGTGCCACACAGAAGCAAGGTAGCTATCAGCTGTCCTATCACTTTGATCTCAGTTTGTAAAAGAGCGCAGGAACAGCAATAGGCTGACTGCTCCTCTTTTTTAATCTTGTTTCTAACCACCTCATGCCCTTGGGTTTGTGGAGGAGGATATGCTCTTAGGGAAGGCAGAGGAGATTCTTAAGGTGCATCCTATTTTTGAGAAAGAAGAGAACAGAGAATGTGGAGGTACACACTGGTCCCACCTCTGGTCAAGGCATGGAGCTTAAGTCTCCTATTGCACTCCATCACTGGGCCAGTATGGAGGTGTGTAAGAACACCCCCTGTTAACACAAAGTGTTTAATGTTGATTGTTGTTTGGAAACAATTTCACATATTAAAAAAACAAACACTTATGCAAGGTGACGAGGGGTTAAGTGATAATTCTACTACCCTGCACCTGCGCATGGTGGGGATTTTTACTTTATATTAGCACCCCTGATATTGGGAAAGGCGTGTTGCCTAAGGCCTTTAATGCCCCCTGAAATATGGCAAGGTGGGGATGTTAAAGAAGAACTAACTGCATTATAGGCCCTATTATGAGACTCGCTGGGTGTGGTGGTGGTGGTCCAGCCACCATCGCACCGGATGTCCAACCGCTGTATTATAAGTTTGGTGGTCGGACCACCATTTGGGTTAGGGGCTCAGAATAAGCTGGCGGTGCTGCAGTGGCACCACCATGCATATTATGAGTTTTCTGACTGCCAGCCTTACATGGCGGTCAGCACTGCGGTGTTAAAGCTCACAGTGGGGAAACAAAGGGGTCCCTACAGGGCCCCCTTGCCCCATGCAGGTCGGTGCATGCAGGCGGGCACATGTTGTGCTCCCCTGTGTGCAAGCATCCCCCCAGATCTTGCACGGCAGGGACTTTACAGTCCATGCACACGCTGTGGCTGTCCCACGGCAGACCAGCATTAAAGGCTCATAAAGGGCCTCATTATGACTTTTGTGGTGCGGGAGCTGGACGGTTCACTACCGCTCCGCTCCTACACTGCCAAAACCGAATGCTGTCCGCCCGCCAGATTATGATACAAATCATTGTCTGGGATGTGGGCTGCATGGTGGTCCTGCGGCTGTGCAGTAAAAAGGTTCAATGAGCCTTTATTACTGCCCCACGGTGGGACCGCCACAGTGCGTTCCAGCATGGCATGGACCTTAAAGTCCATGCAGTGCTGGAATTGGGGGGTGCTTTCACAAAGGGGGAAACAACATGTGCCCTCCTGCATGCACCTACCTACATGGGGCAAGGGGGGGCACTGTAGGGCCCCTTTTGTTTCCCAACTGCCAGATTTTACATGGCAGTGCTGACCGCCATGTAAGGTTGGCAGTCGGAAAACTCAAAATATGCATGGCAGTGCCGCATTAGCACCGCCAGCATATTCTGAGTCCCTGACCACCGCGCCACCACCAGGGAATGAGGTTCCCTGGCGGTTGCAGCTGTCAAATAGAAGTCTGACAGCCAAACTTATAATACGGCAGTCGGACCTCCAGCCCGGTGGTGGCTGGACTGCCACCATCGTACCCCTACGAGTCTGGCGGTCCCTTGACAGCCAAACTCACAATAAGGCCCTGAGCCTTTTTACTGCACCGCTGTGGGACCACCACGCTGCCCGCCCACCAAATAGCGATTTGGATCAGAATCTGGCAGGCGAGCAGTGTTCGGGTTTAGTGGTGTAGGAGCGGGGCGGTGGTAAACTACTCCGCTGCCACACCGTCAAACTCGTAATGAGGCCAAATGACAACGTTATTTATTCTCTTTCAATGTTCGTAAGTATGGGTCAGGTTAGAAAAAAAAAAAGAAAAACAACTCCTGTCCTTGTGCAAGGCGAGCACGAGGAAGGGGCAATATAATGTTTCCACCAATGGGCGAGGTGGGGTGTTATTTATATTAGAACCACCTGCCATTGGGCAAGGTTGGGTATGAAATACCCATTTTGTTACTCTCCCCAAAATGTTTAGAACATCAGGAAAGATTGATAAAAATAAACCCTCACCTGCCCTGAGAATTGGGAGAGGGCAAAAGAAAAATCTCATGCATTTAAGCAAGGACAGGGCATTTCTTTTTTTAAATAAACTGTAATGCTGGCAAAGCACAATATGTTCCTATCTAAATTGAAATATCTGTAACAATGTCACCATCAGAGGCAGACAGACAAAGACAGGGACAGAGGGACGGGGACCAAGGGATAGGCACAGGGGCACAGAGACATAGGGACAGAGCCACACCATCAGGAACACAGAGTGAGGCTGAGGTAGGAATAGAGGAGCAGAAGTACAAAGAGAGGGAATGGGGTGTTATTTCTAATATGGCCCCCTCCCTGGGCAAGACGGGTGCTTGAGTCCTCAATGCAGCTCCCCGGCACCTAAGCGATGTGGGGGCATGAAGAACTCCCACAACCTCTACACTGTGTTAATGTATTGGTGTTCTCTCTCCATGTTCGGATACATAGGGATTAATCAAGAAATGAACCCCTAAAATTGACACGCTCCAGCAATGAGGAAAGACTGACGGAAACTACAAAAAAACTAACTGCCTCTGACCAAGACATTTGGTTAAAAAACTGCAATTCCAGCAAAAATTGAATGTTTTCATATCTAAATTGCAATATCCGTATAAATGTCACATCATTGACAGACTGACGAAGACAAGGACAGAGACAACGGGCCACAGGGAAAGGCAAAGGGACTGGTTGACAGCAACAGAAGTTCAGACATAGGTGAACAGGGACAGAGAGACAAAGAGACCGCAAGCTAAGTCATCATAGGTACACAGAGGCAGGAGTAGGAAGCCAGGAATAGGGGGCAGCTATATGTAGAGAGTGATTAGGGCAGAAGGACAGGAAAAGAGACAGAGAGACATCGAAAGAGACAAATGATAGAGAGAGTCAGAAGGACAGGGATAGGGATAGAGGAACAAGGGGATGCAGAGAGACAAGGACATAAAGTAGGACAGGAACAGTGAAACAGACTGAGGGACCGAGGGACCGTAACAGAGGCTCAGGGGACAGAGAGAGGCACAGGAGAACAGTTAAAGACACAGGCATAGAGACACAGAGAGAGAGATAATGACAAAGACACGGAGAGAAGAAGAACATGGTCAGAGAGACAGCGAGAAAGAGACAGAGAGCGAGAGACAGGCACTGGATAACAGAGAGAAGAACAGAGGTAGAGGTACGAACAAAGGGATAGAGTGCTAGGGACAAGTGCATAAACAAAGGGACAGACCGACAGGGACCGAGATCGACAGGAATAAAACAGGTGGGGGGGGGGCAGTGGCATTGAGATAAGGAGGGACAGAAACAGTTGGACAAAGAGGGTTTCAGGGACAGCAGAACAAACAGATGGACAGAGCCGCAGAGGGACAGAGAGAAATGGACAGATGAATAGGGATTGAGTGAAAGTGAGAGACAATAAAAAGCAAACAGATAGAGAGACAGCGAGAGAAACATGTAGAGGCAACAGAGAGAGGAACAGAGGGACAGAGAAAGGGAAAGGAGCAGACAAATGGATAGAGGCAGAAAGACAGGGACAGAGAGAGTCAAGATCGGCATGTGTACGAATAAGTAAACAAAATGTAGGATTACATAAATAGAAGGAAGAGCAAAAGTAGAAAGCTGAATGAGTAAGCGTAAATGCTAATGGAAGCAGAACGAATTTGCAGTGAGTAGATGTAAGAGTAGGAGTAAGTTGGAGTAAGAGAAGTAGTAAAGGATAAGTAGGATTCTTTTGGTTGAAACTACTGGATCTTGGGGCATATTCACAAGGACTTATCGCCGAGTTATCGCCACCTTAACGCATCAAAAGTGGAGATAGATTTAACGCCCCATTCACAAGCGAGTGCAAACTGCAGACATCGCCAGTATTCCCGCGATAACTGCCGCAAATTTTATCCCCACGGGTGACACCACCAACTAACCCTAATGAGATGCAGAGTAGGCGTTCCCGTGCAAAAACACATGAAAACACCACTACACCACTTTCACAACGAACAGCCAGATCTGCAATGCGAACCAAAACCACGCGATAAGCCGCGGTAGCAGCAGGTATTTAACACCTGCCTCTTGCTGGTGTTAAGCAGGACGACTACCTGCAGTAGGCAACGGAGCCCCGCACACAGCCACACCCGAAGAACAACCGACGCCATGGAGCTACTCATCATGCAGCTTGGAGCCCCAACAGGGCCACAACACCCACCACCACCACCCCCAGGACCGCCACCACCCCCAGGACCCGGACCGGCACCCCCCCATGGACCACCACAGAGGCAGCGCAGAGTAAGACAGCGGACCTACCGAAAATGCACCAGTCTCACAGACCTAACGCCCGAGGAAGTCATTGCCCACTACAGGCTCAAAAGGACAACCATCCTCCGCATCATGACCCACATCGGCCACAGGCTGACGGTCCCAACACAGCGGACAACCAACATCCCTCCGCAGACAAAGCTGCTGGCTGTGCTGCACACGTTGGCCTCTGGTACCTTCCAACCAACAACGGCCAGAGTCGGAGGAGTCTCACAGCCAGCCCTATCAAAGTTCCTCACACCCGTCCTGGATGCCATCATCAGCTTCATACCCCAGTACCTTCACTTCCCCCACACTGTGCAGGAACAGCTGGAGACCAAGCAAGGCTTCTACGCCATTGCTAGATTCCCACACGTGTTGGGGGCCATTGACTGCAAACATGTCCCACTTGTGCCCCCTGCAGACACTGCACACATCTACCGCAACAGAAAGCACAAGCATTCCATCAATGTGCAGGCAATAGTGGACCACCGGGGAATGTTCACCAATGTCATCGCAAACTACCCAGGCAGTGTGCACGATTCCTACATCATCTGACAGTCCACCATCAACCAGCGCTTCCAGGATGGCATCTATGGAACTGGACTGCTCGTTGGTAAGTACCAAATCAACACACCACACACCTCAAAGCCACCATCACACAATGCACAACTGTGGGAATGCACACATGACCAAACCACATACAACATGTCAATCAACATGCCCACCTACCAGACACGACAACACAACTCCATTGGGATATTGGGCTTCCAATGTACACAAGCCAGCCATATCATGGCACCACAGCCACACAACAGCTGAACGTGTGGAGAGGCGGAAAGCAGGCATGTGCGAAGGATGCAAGTGACCCATGAATGGGAATGTACACAACGACAAGTGTGGCGTGAATGTGCTGAACAGACCTGGGTATGCAAACCACAGATATGTCCATGCAAACATTAACTGCTGGTGTCTGGAGAGTAGTGAACAGTGGACTCAACCATGTCACCCCAGGCTGTGGGTTAGATCGTGGAAATGTCGCTCGCTGCGTCCCCCCTGTGTGCGTGAGCGTAGTGGGTTGGCCCGGCTTACGCCAGGCCTGCGCAGGGGTGTGGATGAAAACACCGTTGCGCTGAGCGTGGTGCTCTCCCGGAATGGCCAACGTCACTGCCAGGGCGGCGCCTCCCAGCCCGCCACGAGGCCGACGCCATGAGCAGTGGGGCCTGCGAGCCTGTGCGCCTGCTGCACCCCAGGCCGCTGATACCCAGACCCAGCTTGCCCGCCTCAGCGCTCCAAGGCCGCACTGCTCACCTGCCGACACCGTCGTGTGTCAAAGAGGGCCCACCACGTGCCGGTGCTAGCTCCAAGACCCATGCCCGCGACCTTGGCAGCCTCCTCAGACCATCGCTGTCCTCCTTGACACAGGCCCCCAGGAGTCCTCATTCGTTGACATACCCCACCGCTGCAGCCGGCCTACACTGCAGTCCAGTATGTCCCACATCTAGAACTGAGTCTTCATTAATCAATGGCAGAGTTCATGCCAGTGAACGCAGGGAGAGGAGTGAGAGAAAGATGCGTTTTAGTCCGGTGGAAACACGGATCACCGTTACGGAGGAGGTCAACCACTAGCAAGGACTGACCTGGTACCACTAACCCTGTGCGCCGTGAGTCACCGTCAGCCTCCGGCAGAACATCAATCAATCAATCAATCACGGCATTTATAGAGCGCGCTACTCACCCGGGAGGGTCTCAAGGCGCTGGGGGAGGGGGTAAGTTACTGCTCGAACAGCCAGGTCTTGAGCTGCTTCCTGAAGGAGAGATGGTCCTGGGTTCGCCGAAGGTGAGTGGGGAGGAGTTCCAGGTCTTGGCTGCCAGGTAGGAGAAGGATCTTCCTCCGGCGGTGGTTCTGCGGATGCGTGGTACGGTGGCGAGGGCGTGGCTGGTTGATCGTAGCTGGCGTGTGGGCGTGTAGAAGGTCATGCGGTCGTTGAGGTACTTTGGGCCCAGGTCGTGGAGGGCCTTGTGTGCGTGGGTGAGGAGTCTGAACGTGATTCTCTTGCTGACGGGGAGCCAGTGCAGGTCTTTCAGGTGTCCGGTGATGTGGCTGTGTCGGGGGATGTCCAGGATGAGTCGTGCGGAGGCGTTCTGGATGCGCTGGAGTCTTTTTTGAAGTTTGGCTGTGGTTCCGGCGTAGAGGGTGTTCCCATAGTCCAGTCGGCTGGTGACGAGTGCCTGGGTGACGGTCTTCCTGGTTTCAGTGGGGATCCATCTGAAGATCTTGCGGAGCATGCGCAGGGTGTTGAAGCATGAAGATGAGACGGCGTTGACTTGTCTGGTCATTGACAGGGAGGAGTCCAGGATGAAGCCCAGGTTGCGTGCGTGGTCCGTTGGCTTGGGCGCGGTGCCCAGGGCCGGGGGCCACCAGGAGTCGTCCCAGGCGGAGGGTGATGAGCCCAGGATGAGGACTTCCGTCTTGTCTGAGTTCAGTTTAAGGCGGCTGTTCCTCATCCAGTCGGCGACGTCTCTCATCCCGTCGTGTAGGTTGGCTCTGGCGGTGGTGGGGTCGTTGGTGAGGGAGAGGATCAGCTGGGTGTCGTCGGCGTAGGAGATGATGTTGAGGTTGTGTTGGCGTGCGATGGCTGCGAGGGGCTCATGTAGACGTTGAAGAGGGTTGGGCTGAGTGAAGATCCTTGTGGAACGCCGCAGATGACTTCGGTGGCTTCGGATCTGAACGGGGGAGGCGGACTCTCTGGGTTCTTCCGGCGAGGAACGAGATGATCCATTCCAGTGCTTTCTCTCGGATTCTGATGTTGCTGAGGCGCTTCACTAGGGTGCGGTGGCAGACGGTGTCGAACGCCGCGGAGAGGTCCAAGAGGATGAGGGCAGCTGTTTCCCCGTTGTCGGTTAGGGTTCTGATGTTGTCGGTGGCTGCGATAAGGGCGGTCTCGGTGCTGTGGTTGGCCCGAAACCCGGACTGCGAGGGGTCGAGGGATCCATTCGTCTCGAGGAAGGCGGCAAGCTGTCTGTTGACGGTCTTCTCGATGACTTTGGCCGGAAACGGAAGGAGCGAGATGGGACGGTAGTTCTTGAGGTCGGTGGGGTCCGCCGTTGGTTTCTTCAGGAGGGCGGTAAGCTCGGCGTGCTTCCAGCTCTCCGGGAAGGTGGCGGTGTGGAAGGAGGAGTTGATGATGTCCCGGAGATGGGGTGCGATGGTGGCGTCGGCTTTGTTGAGGACGTGGTGTGGGCAGGGGTCGGTTGGTGATCCGGAGTGGATGGAGTTCATCGTGCGGGTGGTGTCTTCGTTGCTGATCGGGGTCCAGTTGCAGAGGGTGGTGGTGGCGGGCGTTGGTTCGGCGGTAGGGTGCGTGGTTTGTGCGTCGAAGCTGTTATGTATGTCGGTGATCTTGCGGTGGAAGAACGCGGAGAGTGAGTTGCAGAGGTCTTGCGAGGGGGTGATGTCGTTGTTTCCGGTGCTTTGTTGGTGTCTGAGCCTGTGGCCTGGGGGTTGTCATCAGCAACTGGCAGGTATGGACTTGGTGTTTGGCATGAGTCTGTGGCATTCATATCCGCCATGTTGCCGGACACAGCTGGTATGTGCCCTCTGCCTCATGCCCTGGGGGTACACCTCCCACTCTCCCCCGAGACTCTCCGCGAAAACCACCTTTGATACATATGAGACCCTGCTCTGCCCTCATGACCCTACCCCAGTCTCCCGCAAGTCAGCATCCTGTGGTGGTAGGCCCGTGTCTGCCGCTGTGCATCCGGGGCCACTAACTCTGTGCAACTCAAGCCATGCTCCCTTGCTGTTCGAACATTGCATTCCTGAGTGCCTGATGACTGTTGAAGTTGTTGCCAGCACCAGCTACTCCCTGAGGGCTGGCTTGCACACACCCCACACACAGCCAGCACAGGCGTCACTGGACTAGTGGGCCAGCAACACATCATGCCGAACCAGGTATTGACTCTTTTCTCTCTGCACTGTCACAGGTGATCAAGGATATGCACTCTGCCCTTGGATGATGACACCCCTCCGAGACCCAAACACACCCGCCCAGAGGCAGTACAGTGCGGCCCACATACGCACCAGGGGCATCGTGGAACGCACATTTGGCGTGTTGAAGTCACGTTTCAGGTGCCTGGACGTCACAGGTGGAAGGCTCCTGTACAGCCCAGACATTGTGTGCAAGATGATCGTTGCATGTTGTGTGTTGCACAACATCTCTGTACGCACCAATGCCCCATGGATCCAAGTTCCAGAAGTACCGGACGATGATGAGGACGATGGGGCAGGTGGCCCATATTCCACTGCAGCTGAGGCAGGAATAGCCCGTAGGAACACCCTCATTGCCAATTTCTTCTCATGAGCACATCACATTATGGCCGTCCCTGGCAATCATGGGACAGTACAAAATGTCCACAGGCACAGCATGTGTGAATAATAAATATTTGCAGGTTACAGGTTGTACTTGTACATTGTCATGTCACAGTTTCCTGCTGTGCCAGATGTGATTGGCCATGTTGTGCACATATGCGGCACCAGTTGTGTCCTGTGTTCTGTTGTGGAGGTGTTGCTGTTTGTACCAGGATGTTGTCAATGTCGAGGTGCACTTATTCTGATGTGCGTATGCTGCACGGTGGGTGAGTCGCTCCTGCGGCTCTGATTTGGCTGCCACTTATCCCTTTCATGAGGTGTGCCTTTCAGTTCTGTGCTTCCACAGTGCTGAGATGTTGCAGACTTGGGTAACTTGTGCTCTTTGTTGAGTTGTGACTCTTGGGCATGGTTTGTCCGCAGATGTGTCGTTGACGTCAGGGGTTGTTTGTGCAGGTGGTTGTGTCCGAGTGTGACCTGCTCCTTTCCGGTTGTGGTCCGCACTCAGCCACCTCAGGGTCGTGCCGTGTACATTGTCATGATGATTGGACTGCAGCCATGCTACTCGTCATGTGGTGTCTCTTGCATTGTCAGTGTGGCTGACGTATATGCATGTTTGCTGTGTTTCGCACGTATGCATGTGTTGGTTGTGTGATTGGTGATGTGTTGGGTGGGTGCCCCTTTGGGCACATGGTGTACGTGGGACTACTTGGTGTTTGTGTGTGTGCTGAAGTGTTCCCGTGGGATCAGGGACATGATCATGAGTCATTGTGGGAGTGCAGTGTGCTCTGCTTAATTGTGCATGTGTGCCATTGTGCCCAGCTCCCCCCCGTCCCCCCACTCCCTGGTCGGAACGCACCCTGTTGATGTAGTGTCGGGTCATGTTTAACCCTGGGCAAAGCACTACGCTACGCTCGTGTAGTTTGCGAAGTTTGCGCTACTTCGCACAACGCGAATTGCACGTAGCCCAGTGCAAACACGCGTAGCGTAGCGTAGCGTAGTGCAGCGGTCATTTTTTGCTTGCTCGCGGTCCTCAACGTCAAGTTGGCGACCGCGAGCAAGCAAAATGACATCCCGGCGAGACTTTTTCCTCGTTCGCGATCAGCAACATCAAGTTGCCAATCGCGAGCGTGGAAAATAAACCTCCCGGCGAGATTCTCAACGCGGGGAGGTCAGGTTTCTCATTGCGAGTGGTCGCGTATGCTCGCGACCGCTCGCGATGAGAAACTACCAGTCCGCGTTGAG
Source organism: Calotriton arnoldi (assembly GCA_963921515.1). NCBI lineage: Eukaryota > Metazoa > Chordata > Amphibia > Caudata > Salamandridae > Calotriton > Calotriton arnoldi. Next base: position 2,746,799 of record CAWUFW010000089.1, on the reverse strand, counting down.
AAAGCTGCCGCTCGAGTAGAAATCTACTCGAGCGGCAGTAAAAGACAGCTCGCACTGTGCAAGATGCCGTTTTCAATGATTGCACAGTGCGGACAAGCATCCGGCACTGTGCAATCATTGCGAACAGTGCACTACGCAGTTCGCGTAGTGCTACGCGTAGCTCGCGTAGTGCGAACTGCACTTTGCGTAGCTTCGCGTAGCGCTACTTCGCGAACTACGCCCAGGCTTAGTCATGTTGGGCAGTGTCCGGACCCCAACTCCTGTCACCGTCTCCCGACTGGTGACAGTGGCCACCATCTTCTCCATGTCATTCAGCTCCTGGTGTTCTGCTGGCCCCCCTCCTCCGACGTGCGTTGCTGCTTTCGTGTTGGCAGCGAGTTTCTGCTTGGTTTTGCCATTCACATCAATCCAGCGCCTCTTGTCCTCTTCCATTGTCCTCCTCGGCGCTGCGACAGCATTCACATGGTCCGAGATGGTGTGCCATCTTTGCCTCTTTGTTGCCAATGACACGTTGGTGGTGACGTACAGTTGGTGGTGGTGTTCTATCTCATCCGTGACGATAATCGTGTTTTCCTGCAGACTGTACCCCTTCTTCCTCTTCCTCTTCTCATTGCCCTTCCACGACCCCTGGATTCCTGGGTGTTCCTCCGTGGGGATTGTGGGGTTCATGTTGTCCTCTGCAGTCGGTCAGGGTGCATCCGTGGTACTCCGCAGTTCATTTCCTTTTTAGTGGCATTTTCCGTATGCTGTTCTTGTGCTTTTTCCCGCATTACGCGTGGGTATTGCTGGCCTCTCGCTGGTTATCACTGTTTTCTTATCGCGTTTGGGCCCATCGCGTCTTTTTACGCGTTGGGGTTTGTGTTTTAATCGCTGTCGCGGTGGTTGTATCGCGGACATTGGCCGCGGTTTCGGGAGGCTATCGCATGGTACCGCCGTGTTGTGAATTCCACGTTAACACGGGGTTATTTTCCCGCGATAGACTGCGATGTGTGAAGTTGCATTAACATTTTTTGGAGATTTTTAGCGCACGTTCTTGTGAATATCCCCCCTTGTGTTCTCAGCATGGCCATTTCATTTATTGCTTGTAAGATTTGTGTGATAGAAGTGAATTAATTTTCGATTGGCTAGGTTAATTGGATAGTAGTTGGTGTTATAAATAAATGACTGATTAATTCATTAATTTATTACATCGTGGAAGTTGGAAGGTCATCGCCAGTAAATATATTTGTGAGTTAATGCCGATCATTCGTGAAGTGCGAGGACGTATTACACGGGAAATGTAGTGATTGTTATGGGGGAAAGGTGTATACAGGGCTGAAGGCAGAAGCCATGTGATGTAAAGGTGTTAAGAGGAGCAAGTGGGGGGACGTTGATAAGGAGAGGTAAATGTCAAAGAGAAGAGTCATTCTTATTCTCATGCATGGTCTTGAAGGGTCAATGGTCATTGCATGTGCCGTATATTATTTCTTCTTGGGCAATAGGTCTGACCTCCAGTAGTTTTGAGGTGCGTTCTCTGACATAGTCTGTAATAAAGTTGTATCCATAGTTCTAGTTTTCATACTCTGTGTTTTCATGATGTAGAATACTATGTTAGTTATTTTGTCCACTTGAGTAGACTTTTGTTCAATCTGAGATTTGAAAGAGTGGACGATCTTAGAAGGTTGTATGGATCATTTTCCTACTCTCATTTCAAACAAGACTTCACGCAATAGGTTTATCTGGCAGTAGGTTCGATGTGTTCTCGGTCTTAGACCAATTGAGGTGCATGGTCCTCTGTCAGTAAACAGTGTAATTGCATTTATATTGACTCTACAAATCATTCTGGTATTCCCTAGTAATCAGACAGGGAATAACCAGCTCTTAACCATTCTACTAAATTCAAGATTGCTGTCAATATCTCTTATCTTTTCTTTGATGGAACTCCACAGTTTGGCAGCCCGTATGGAGAAGTGGTGCCACCACCCATTTTTCATTTCGTGAATGCTGGAATTCTTAGATGTGGTGCAAGCCTGAAAAGTTAATTTCTAGCTTGAAAGTATGTGATGATTTTTGTCTGGAAGAATTTACGGCATTTACCTTTTATTGGTCTGGGACTGATGCATAATAGCTTGAAAGATGATCTTCTTGTGACCGGTAACCACTGGTGATCCTTCAGGACAAGAGATATGTGGAGTTCTATCTTTATATGAAGGAATTATGTTGTTGATTACTTTTTTGCAGTCTCATAATACTTGAGAGTGGATGCTGTGGTCGAAACCAATAATGTAATACACCCTTGAAAGACTGCATGATGTGGTTGCTTGAATTTTTAAATCCAAGATGTGGCAAGATGCCTTGCAGTGTTATTATGGCATAGAGCATGAATTTAAATAGTTGTCCACTGAAGCCTTCAACGAAAAAGCAGGGTCTACAATAATTTAAGGATAACGTTCCCCTTTGATTATTTTTGTTGTAGATCCCATTTTATCCAGCAAGAAAGATAATGTATTATAGCTTTTCCATTCACCACACATGAGTATTTCTGTTTCTAATGAATTAAGTTTGAGGTGATACTATGTCATCAATTGATCTGCAGATAAGAGGGAACTACTGAGTTTTTATTTTTCTGTCTCATAGCTGTTATTTGATTGCCATCCCCATAATTAGCTCAAAGCTCTTGATTAGCTCTGGTAAGGCTTTCTTGTAAATATTGAAGACAGACAGAGATATGATAGACTCTTAAGAAAGTCCTGTTTTATATTGTAAGGTCCCACTGTGAAAAATGATATGAATCATGTTAGTCCTATTGTGAAATTAGGATGGAATTCAAGCACAAATGATACCCTAAATACTGAATTCTTTTAGTCTGTAAATTATAGTTTTATGGTGTACCATGTCAAAGGCTGCCAAAAGGACCAAAACTAGTAGGGGAGCTACACAGTTATTGTTGACTGTGATTTTGGTCATCCCAAATAAAGATTAGAGTTGACTCAGTGCCTATTCACGGGCATCGTACAGTTTGGTAGTCCAAGAGTATATACTTCTTTGAACTTTGAGATCTGCAGAAATGCTGCTCTTTCCATTTGTTTGCCAAAGAAAGGTCTGTTAAATATTTGCCTGTCATTTTTCTTCTCTTCTGGGGCCAAGCAGGATAGCTACCAATGTAGATAGAAGAATCTTTGTAAAAATGTGTGGAGGACAAACATCAGATGGACAACCAACTGGATCACCGGAGTCAGCTGCCCTGGCCTCTGCGCCACACCTCTTCATAAGCCGGACTCTGCGGATTCGGTGCCTGGGGACTGCAGGGGAGTAGTTCCTCTACTCCAAGAGAGCTCTCTGGTGATTGTCAAAGGGCTGGAGGTGCTCCAGGGTTCTTGGAGGCCTCACAGCAGCAGGTTGAGAAAGCACATCAAGATCGTCTAATCCTTGAGACCTTTAAGGTGACTGCACCCTTCTGTGACCACTTCCGTTGGGTAGTGGGCATAATCCTGATAATGGTTGCCTAATTCTCTCCAACACAAGATGGAGGGATTAAAAAAGTGGGGTCCACATCACCTGCCCTACCTTAGGAGTGATGCTGGCTGAATGTGGGCCCACCTCCTAATCTAACTAATTTTCCCACCTGTACTCCCACTTAAAGTGGAGCAGGACAGGGAGGTTGGCATCCACCAATTGGAGATGCCTGGGTTGCATTTCAAAGGTGGCATCACCTTTGAGGCTTCCCAACTTGAAATGCCATTCAGGCCAGAGCAGGCATTGTTCCTGGCCTCTTAGAGTGAAGGCTCTCACCTCATGAAGTCATAAACATGTCTGGTGGTGTCAGGCTGGCTAAGACTAGCCAGAGACCACACCAGTGTTTTGTAGGTTCTCAGGGAGCACCTCTAAGGTGCCCTTTGTGTGCATTTAATAATAAGTCCAACACTGCCACCAGTGCCAATAGCCACAGACCACACCAGTGTTTTGTAGGTTCTCAGGGAGCACCTCTAAGGTGCCCTTTGTGTGCATTTATTAATGAATCCAACACTGGCACTAGTGTGGATTTATTAAGATGAGATGTTTGGTACCAAGCATCCCTTTGTACAGTGGAGCCATCATGGTGCTGGGAAACCTGTAATGACTGGTGTCCAGCCCATGTACTCTATATGGCTTCCCTGGGCAGGACAATATCAAAGAATGGGCTTAGATATTGTAGGGTTGTATCTGCTAAAGTAAATATGACCACTCATGTGGTATAGTGCACCCGGCCTTAGGGCAGTAAGACCTGCAGAAGGGGTGACTAACCTATACCTTATGCAGTGTTGGTATTCTTGTGAATACTTCCTGAATTGGCTGTGCGACTGGTGGATGGAACGCAACGTCGCTCCATATGTCATGAAATTACTCATTCGTGCCTAGGGGGCACGGCACAATGTTAGCCTGCTACGCAAATACTTTTGCCTATGAGGATATTGAAAAATGGACTGTTGAACAAAAAGGTTTTCAGCCTGTCATGTAACATGGATATTGAATCAATTTTGCCCCTTCGATCGTTTGCACCCAGGATAATTATGTGGATTAAAAGATGAATGCATTTCCTGCCTATACTCCCATCAAAAGTGGAGCAGGACAGGGAGGTTGGCATCCTCCACTAATTGGAGATGCCTGGGTTGTATTTCAAAGGTGGCATCCCCTTTGAAGCTTCCCAACTTGGAATGCCATTCCGGCCTGAGCAGGATCGTCTGATCTTTTGCACCAAGGATAATTATGTGGATTAAAAGATGAACGAAATGAACATAATATCATGTAAATTGCTGTTTTGAAACATCAAATAGAGGAAGTCCATTTCAAGAACTGCTAAAAAGTCTTTGTTTAATAACTTGAGACTGGTAAACACCATGTATATTTGATGTACAATTGACATTTGGCATAAGCAACATCATAAAAACATTGGATATTGTTTTGAAACATAACATGCACATTTTTGGGTTTATGCAGAAAGGGTGGGTGTTGAATAAAGGGCATGCAATGGTTAGGGGGACTTGTATTTCTTTAAGGTTTGGTTTTGAATTGGCAATCAGAGTCAGGTGAATGGTTGGAATGCATGCAGGGGTGTGTTAAAGAGGGAAGCAACACTTGGTCAGTTTAATTCGGATCACAAGGCAGCAATGGCTACTTGTGCAAGCGCACTGTGGTGCGATGAGGAGGAAAGGAGCTGGTTCAAATGCTAGGAACAGCGTGTAACATGTGCAGGTACAGACGATTACTATTGTTTTGGGGAAGTGATCACGCTATGGGGGTTCAGTCTGGCACACACTGACGTTTGTTTAGCTTTTTATTTTACAATGTTCAATGAGATAATGGTTGGGCTTTATTAAGCACAGGTGCTCATGTATTATTTTGCACACTAAACATGCATGAATTACAGTTTGTACAATTGGGCAAGTTACGACAGCTTATGCTTTATGTCTAATGCTGAAAAATTTTAATAGTGGTTTTAATTTGAATTTATAGCTACCCCTGACAAAGGGCTGTCCAGCCTGAAATGCATTGGGTCAAACCGAATACAGCTGCCCAGAATGAATTAAGTATTCCCACCTGCTACAGAAAGAGGCCTGGACAGGCATATCTATAGCATTTGAAAAAAATGAGATACATGCAGCTTTTATGTGAATGGAAAAAGTAAAGAGAAACTTATGAAATAAAATATGGACTAAAACTGGAGTTTTTAAAATGGGTTATTTAATTAATGATGGAGTCTTTTGAATACTTCCTGAATTGACTGTGCGACTGTTGGATGGAGCGCAACGTTACTCCACATGTCATGAAGTTACTCATTCGTGCTGAGGGGCAGGGCACAATGCAACTCTGCATGCAAATATTTTTGCCTATGAGCATGTTGAAAAATGGACGGTTGAATAAAAAGGTGTGCAGTCTGTCACGTAACATGGATAGAAAGTGGGGGCTAACCATGTCAAAAGAGGCACTTTCCTACAGAAAGGCTTCACAGCCTTGTATTAAAACATCATCTTATTTGCTGACCATTAGAGTTTCCTGAAAGATCGTAACCAATCCACCACCTTTCTTTCCAAGTTAGTTGTGGGTAAAGATACGATATCCAGATGGGATCGCCTCATGAAGTGTTGGTGCCATGTCCTCTCTCAACCATTGTTCTGTGATGAGTAATAAGAAGCAAGAGTAAGTAGGTGTAAGAACACATATGGATATGAGTATGATTATAAACATACAAAATATGTGAATAGGAGTATGTAGAGGAGTGAGTAATAGTAAGTTGAAGTAAAGTAAGAAGTAAGAGTAAATTAGAATAAGTGCAAGTATAATTAAAGGTAGTCATAATTTCAAGTAGCAGTAGTCATATATAGGAGTAAGTGTAGAAGTAACTAGGAGTAAATATATTGGTAAATGTACAAGAGGAGGTGTAAGGAAGTGTATGAGAAGGAGTATGTACCATTAACAACCAATAAGTAGTATTAAGCATAGGCATCAGTAGAGGTTTGAGTATGAGTAAGAAGAGGTAAGTAGGAGAGTGCAGAGGTAAGAATAACTTAGAAGTAAACTACCTCCCTTAAATAGAGGACATATCCCACAGCTACTCTTTTGATCCATTTCAAATATGAATACAGCTGAATGTTATAAGTGCTTTTTAAAGATTAGCAAGCCAGATTGATGATGGTATTAGCAGACAAATGAATAAACCTGGGGGCATATTAGCAAGGGCCTTATCGCCGCTTTAGCGGCACTTTTTGCCGCTAAAGCGGCGATATTTCTATTGCCCTATTAGCAAGCTGTCGCTAACAGTTGTTAGCGACAGCTTTATGGCGAAAGCGACCGTTTTGGTGCCACTTTGCATGTCAGCGATATATATCGCTAATGACATGCAAAGTAGGCGTTCCCAACTAAAAGCGACTGAAAACAGTCGCAAACACAACTTCCCCCTATTAGCAATGCCCGCGAAGCGATAAAAAAACTTGCGCTAACCGCGATTATCGCTGGAACTTAACACCTGCTAAAAACCTGACTTAACCATTCTAGTCAATGGGAGGTGGATTGTAAGGTTAAGTCCTCACCTGCCTATTAGCAAACTTTTCATTAGCGCGTTGAATTTATCGCTGGATTTCTCGCGCTATTGCTGGGTTTCACCGCTTTCGCTGGATTTTTTATCGCCTTGGAGATAAGCGTTGATAATAACGCGTTATCTCCGCGATGAAATCCAGCGATAGCCGGCGATAAAAAAAACAGTGCTAAGCGCGCTTTGCGATAATTATCGCAATTCCTTGGTAATATCCCCCTCGCTGTCTTGAAAATTGTAGCTCTGCATCGCATTCATGATACTCCACAGCTTGGAACTTGAGGTGCACCAGGGGTGTGACCACTCCAGAATAAGATTCACTAGTTTGGTTTGGGTTTCACTGAACTGGATTATGAATCAGTGGTTATAGCTGGGGGTCTCTTGGCTAGACTGGGAATGGAGATATGACTTAGCTAGACTGGATGTCACTGAGCCAGACGGAGTTACAGAGCCATGAAAGAGGAGGGGTCACAGGGCCAAGCAGAGAAACATATCTCTCTTCGCCTTTGACAAGGTGATGTGGAATATATGCCCACACTCCACTGGAGAGGGCGGTGATGTGATGCGCACACACCACTGCCACCCTTAGTCAAGGTGGGGTCACCCGATGTCCTGCAGATGCAAATATATGACATCAGAAGTCCACAATCACTTTCACACATCCACATAACCAGATTATAACATAACATAAGACATAAGCTCAATTCTGCACTCAAATAAGTCTTAAGCTGCACATTTGTTGTACCTCTTGAATATACCAATAGTCTCTATTGCCCACCTAGGAAGGTTCTCCGGACTTAAAATTCAAGTAAAAAAGTAGTGCGTCTTTACTTCTGAAGATGTTTCCAATTACAATTACAATTGAAATCATAGAACATTATATAAGTCAAGGCATATCAATGCTTTTAAGAGATATCAGTGGTGAAACATTTATCAAATCGTTGGGCCTGATTTAGATTTTGGTAGGCTGGTTACTCTGTCACAACGTTAGAGATATCCAGCCTGCCTTGTTACAAGTTCCATAGGATATAATGAATTGCTAAGAAAGCAGGCAGGATATCCCTCATGTTGTGACTGAGTAACTTGCCTGCTTAACTCTAAATCAGACCCTATTAATTTAAAGTTACTTTCTGCAAATCCGATTTCATTAAAATATTATATTAAAATCTAGCTTACAAGTCAGTTCCGAAACCTTCTCCACCCAAATTGCATATCAATGAGACAAAGGGGAATGCCTAATTTAGCTTATTGTAAAACCTAATTTTTTTCTACACTCTTTGTTAAGAACGCTATTGAATCTCAAATTTAACCCAATGACCTCCACAGACATCACCTGACATCTCCTAGAAATAATTTCCTTAGCTAACAATCAATTAAACTGAGGGAAGCAAAATGCTCATGAAGAAATATTCAAGTTAAAATGGCAAAAAAGGAAGATTTTCGCCTTTTATTATTATTTTTTTTAAATAAATGTTCTTTTGTGCACTGGAGTTAACATAAAAACTAAAAGTACTTCACTGAAGTGTATTGCATGCAAAGGTTTATCTGGTGTTATGGACATATACAGCATTGGCAATTGTGCATTGATCCCTTGTTATTTGATTACTAGCCTAAAACGGCTCTATAAAAATTCACCAGACCAACAAAAGGTACTGAAGGAAGACACGTAATATGTCCATGTAAAACTTGATTAACTTTTCTGTATCAGTTGTTGAGCCCCTTGCGCAGAAATTTGCCTTTGACTAGCTTGTGTTGTTACTTGGAAAGCATATTGGATTCGGATGATTGTTGACCTTTCAACTGCTAGCCAATGGCCCATAACAATTGCTGGCTAATCACACAGGGCTCACTTATTATCTACCTGCCTCTTCTCCTAATTCTATCACCAGTCTTAATATTTCGACCACCGGCAATACGAAAACAAAATTGGCTTATTTGGTTTCACCTAGTTACCTCCTATGGGTGATATTTTTATTAGATCCCTTTCTTTCAGATCGGTTAGGATACATCTATATAACAGTGCCTTAGACCACAAAGAAAACCTATTACAGAAAGTATTACAGAAAGTGCCCTGGGGTTCGCAAGGGGCTAATGCGCCCGCTTTGTACTCCTCTGGGGCACTTTGGTATTACAGAAGGGGCCACAGATGCTTGTGCGTCCCCTTCTGTAATACAAATTGTGCTGGCGCACATGTAGCACCAGAGCATTCTCAATAGGGCGTTCCCTCATTTGCATGCGGGCATTGCCCCATGCAAATGAGGGAATCTCTTTACCTTTGCAGCCATGCCATATTATGGATGCAGGCACAAAGGCGAAGAAGCTGTCAGGAGGCGCACTGAAAGTGTGCCACAAAAAGGTGGTGCACTGTCAGTGTGCCCCATGGTGGCAGCCCTCTGGAGGAGGGAATGGGGGTCCTATGGATGCCTCCAGTCATCCCCTTGGAGGTGGGAGCAGTTATTCACTGCACCCGCCTACAAAGAAATCTGTAATCCCTATTTAAAGTGCAGATGGGCTGACGTCTGCACAGTGAAACACGAAGTGGCTTTGAAGCACCCGCTCCGTATTTCACTAGAATGTGCTGCCCCCAAGACACCACAAGTTTGTGGAAGCCCTGGGGGCAGCGCATTCACTGTAATTGGGTGTACTTTTCCTGTTTGCATATGGTGCACCTATTTAAAGGTGCGCCGTCGCGCAAACAGGAAAGTGCACCCTATATATAATAATTAAACCTAGTTCAGTTTTCAAATCTGCGATCTGTATCAGTTTTAATTTACCAAACACTTACATGGTTTCATAACCCTTCTTTCTCTGCTCTGCTTGACCAAACCCCATCGGACAATAACATTATATATAGGAATCACGATAACAGAAGAGGCAGTGACATTGCTCTCATCTTCCTATACTCCTTATCGTATAAAACGGTAAAAATGCTCCAGTTGGCTCTTTTTTAGATCTTCTCTTTAAGTCTATCACCAGTCAAGCCTATTTCTTCTTGTGCTTGTGCATGGTGATCTACCAGGCTCCTAGAAATCTTTCCCCACCTCCACTTTCATCTTCATAAAATTATATATTACTCTCTTTCCTTGCCTTCTATGCTGAGCCACCTTTTTCCTGTCTGATGGTGGATATATTGTTTTTTACAGTGGTGGCTCCTTCGCTGTGGCGAAAGAGCATCACCCCCCCACCTGCCTCAAAACGTGAAAAATAAAACAGGTTTATTATCATTTTATTTTTTAAGTTGTACGGGCCAGGCCGAGGCTTGGGGGAGGGGCCATCGCAGGTGCAGTCACGAGAGGGAGTGTGTTGTAAGGAACACTGAATCACAGTGTAAAAGTAATTCCTTTATTTAAGTTGAGGAGCAAGAAAGAGCATGACCCACAGCTCCAGTAAGATACTCGTAACTGCCGCCACGCTTGAACAGAAATATTCCATATGACATACAATACGTTCTAGTACAATAGGTTCAAATACATTAAAGTACATTACATCATAGCGTGTTTGCTAGCTAGAACAAGAACATAACAGAGTGGTGAGCACTGCTATTAGCGCTCATGTCGGTTTGGCCAGCCGTCACAGGACGGCCAAACCGACATGCACACTGAGCTGTCTCCAACTTGAGCTGCGCAGCCGGGTTGGATACAGCAAGCACATGCTCCCAGTCTCTCTGGAAGCACAAATTCAAGGTGCTCAGGCCAATCTGACTCTGCTTTCAAGCATGAGAGCAGTGTCAGGATTGGCCGCAGGGGAATCTGGGACTATGATCTGCAGCGAGGAGTCGGAGCAGAAGAGCGGTTGGCGGCAGGTAAGTTATTTTTTTTTATTTTTTTCTGTTTTCTTTGTTGTCCCCAGCCTTGCCACTCTGCCCGTTCACCAGTCACTACTGTTTTTTTATAGATCTATATTGTAGGCATTTCTTATCTCTGGATTGTATGCCATCAACAAGAATGCATATGCCTGACTTGAAGAATGATTGAACAAAACCACCTAAAGTGCAAGCATTTACACATTAAAAAAATAAATATTAGCTTCCAATTTGTTGTCCCATTAAGCAACAGCAGAGGATGATTGTTGCAGCTGGCAATTGAATGCATAATCATTTTGCATTGGTTTTCTTTAAGTATGGTAAAAAAATCAGTTTGTGAATATTGTCCATAAGAACGCACCAGCACAAAAGTTAACGAGGGGTCAATTATGCTCCCACTTGGTTTAAATTCTGGTAGGGAGGCAATAATAAAAATGTTTTCAGCACACTCACTGACATTTCAGATGTAGGTCCCATAACTTCACAAATGATAGCAACACATATTTTCGTGGAATAAAGTGCCTCGCCCCATATTGAACTGCATGACTAATACACTGGATTGCCAGAGGATTATACGAACCTTGGATATTTCCCGATTCTAGATGCGGAACCCACTGATAAAGCATACCGAACAAGGTGGTAAAGGTTCCATCATCCCATGAGGTCACTTGTATCATTGGGACTCCCAGCAGAGATGTGGTAAGCTGAATTCAGGTAGGTTATATTTCACATATTTGGATTGTTTGAGGAGGGAGGGTGTGCAACAAATTATTTTCCTTTCACTCTCCCATTTGTACTAGAGATCTCTTACCTCTAAGCAATGATATACTGCCAAACAGTCCCAATGCATGTGCCATTCCTTAAGTCTGGTAACCATTTTAGATAAACTAATTGCCACATTTCACTAATTTCTAAGTCTGCACTAAGTGTACACAAAATATGTAGGTGGCATAAAAGTTAAAAAGTTCATATGGGCTGAAGCAAGGATTTCAGTACTCAAACATGGAGACCAAACATAGCATATGAGTTGAAAAACAGCTATGACACACTATGGGCAATACTTCTGTGCTGTACCACACTTTACTTTAAATGAACTTTAATGCAAAATATGGCATAAGGTAAGCTATGACATGATATCGCGAAGTCTAGCTGTTTAATATTCAGATTTATAAAATGTAATCTGGACACACTTGTATTTGGAGAGATAACTGTCAGGTCACCAGATAGGTTAGGGCATGTAAGAAGACAGAGTACATAGAGAAGGTAGAGAACAGGACAATGGAGAACACCAATTTACATCACCAGAACTACAGCTTCCAGATTCACGTACACAGCCACAGGCCCAATAGGGAGGTTGACCACAGGTACATTTCTGGGTGGTTAGTGGCAGACAGAGTTTAGAAGACGATACATGTACAAGGGCAAGTTTGTATTGTTGTGACTCTATCAATACTCGTTATAGATTGCATCTGGCTTTACCACTCGCTTACCTTTATTGTGCAAGGGTGCCTGCATTGGCGCTAGGCAGCTAAAGTTAGTGCCAGCGCATTGCGAAACACAGGGCTGCACCATATTCTAGTAAATATTGTGCAGCCCTGCATTTCTAAAGTGGTGAAGCGTGTTGTTAGCCTTCTTGGTTTAACGACACGCTTCGCCACTTTATTGTAAATATGCCCCCTTGTCTCTTCTAATTCTCTTCTCCCCGAACAATGGGTCCTCTTTACTACCTTTGATATCTCCCCAGAGGGCTGGCAGATTCTAAGGGGGAGAAGGAAGCTCTGGCCTTGACCTCCACACATCAGAGCTCCGAGGTCGAGCCAGATTTCAGGCAATGGCACAAGCTATAAGTAATTATCATGAGGATCTTCAAGTTACTTGACAAGAACATTCTTTCCTACATGAATAATTAAATCAGGTCATTCTTCTTTCTAGTATCTTCTGGATGAAGTGAACTACTATGATTCCCCAAAGATTCTCTCTACATTCTTGAATTCCAAGTCAGGTCTTTCTCCCAGGTCACCTTCACCTTCTACGCAATTGTAGCGCCTCTGGAAAAGCTTTATAGGGATTCTCATAATTTTTAAGCCTTCATGTCTTACTGCAATCTGCATTTTCTGGCAAGACACAAGAGTTTATCTCCGACCAAGCCAAGGTCATATTTCAGTTATCTTATCTTAGCAAAATTGCCTTGGCTCTCTCATTACTAAGGGGGTGATTATGAGTTTGGCGGTCCATTGGACCGAAAAACCCAGGGTGGTGCGGCAGTTACTGCCGTAACGGTGGTCCAAATGTCCTACTATGAGTTTGGCGGTAAGACCGCCACAGGCCCGCTGCAACCCCCGGGCAACCCCCGTTTCCCAGAGGTGTTGCAGCAGTGTGAGGCAGTAATGTGCTGGTGGTACCATTGCGGAACTGCCAAGCATATTACGAGTTTCCTCATTGCCAGCCTTTTCATGGCGGTGAGCCTGCCATAAAAAGGCTGACGGTGAGGGAACTAAGGGGGCCCTACAGAGCCCCCTGGTGCCTCATGCCATGGGGATACATGCAAGGGTACACATCTTGTGCCCCCCTGTGTGCATGTACCCCCTTTCCTGCAAGGCATGGACTGCAGAGTCCATGCCGTGCATGAAGAGGCTTTGGTGTTCCCATGGCGGTGCCTTTTTCAAAGGCACCATCATGGGAACGCCAAAGGACCGCAGACCAGACAACAAGAAAACCCGTAATCTGGCAGGCAGGTGGCAGTGAACTTTGCTGGTGTGGAAACGGGGCGGCACTTCTAATTCGAGACCTTGGGCTGTGTGTATTCCATTCTGGACAGTCCAACAACCAACCTTCAGGTATGTCTCTCCTCTTGCCTAATCACCTTCTCCCCTAGGTCTGGGTCCTCTTTACCACATTTAATACCTTACCAGAGGAGCAGGTGGCATCCAAGAGGGAGAAGAGGAGATTGACCCTGACCTCCATATATCTGAGCTCCAAGATCATGGTGGTAGCATCTGGTACATTTCTTTTGAGTCTGCAGCAGCTCTACACATTGGAAAAATCTGCAGTGCTACTTTTTCTAACATTGACTTAGAAATGGCTAGAAGCACCACTTCCATGCCGTGTGTCTCATTAGAGAAACACAATTATTGGTAGACCTAGATATTTATTTTACATGTCTCAATAATTAACTTTGATAATGAAGAATTACTGCCACACAGAAACCAGCTCAAAACCTGGTGATTTGCCACTAGAGTCTGAATTCTCCCTGCAGCCACTGCCTTAGTGACTATTATCCCTCCTACACTTCAGCTGGGACAGTTGTAAAAAGATCTGAATGTGCAGGACTGCCTCAGTTCAGTCCAACTGATTATTTGACAACTTCTATCAGAGGTGATGTAAGGACTGGGCTGGCAGAGAGCTGCTACCCTTGGGTTAGGAACCTTTGGCCAGAAGAAATTTGCTATTTCACCAATATTAGCACTCACAGAGAGGATTTTGACTTAGCTTCTCGATGTGCAAGTGGGACAACCCTAGTAGATTATTTTCAAATCAGAGTAACACACGAACAGATAGGCACTTTGCTCTATGGGGGTAATAACAGAAGTGTAACTGGAGACAGTGGCAGTGAAGTGTTCTGAGTTGGGTTAGACAGCAGGGAGAGAGAGAGAAACTCTAACAACATTTTTGAAAGAAGATGAATGTGGTCTAGTTAGGTGCATTCACAATCTGAATCCTTTGAGATGGATCATTCAGCTGAAAAGGAGGTCTTAGTTTTGTGCAGCAATCTTATATGATTTGCTCCTAAAATCACTAGTGGTTCAACTCTATGAGTCATAGCATCTATCACTCACAACTCGTTGGTGCTGGAACAGAGAAGACCACAAGAGGAATTCCGCCTGGTGATTTCTTCTCTGCTTTTGTAAGGATTCAGGATTTTGTTACAGCTTCCCTTTGAACCGATGACTCTAAAGACTTCACATAGGGTCAGGGAAGTTGGGGGTGTGGGAAGATGCCTTCGTGATAGAAGTGCAACAAGGAGAAATATCTTTATTTATACCTGTATTCTGCAGCACACTTACAAAGAGGAAAAAACCTCTAAGGATTGTTTTTGTACAGGAAGATGTCTCTGCCTGCACAAAAAAACAACACTGCCTGCAATGCAGGCACCCTTGCACCATGACACAAGGGTGCCTGCCTTGGTGCTGGGCTGCACTTAGTGCACCAGAGCAAGGAGAAAGCAGGAATGTCCCATATATTGACAGATATGGCACATTCCAGCTCTCTCCATTTGACACAGCTCAGCACAGCAAGTTGCCTTGCTGTATTGCGCTGCATCAATGTTTGATACATCTGGGCCTTTGTAATCAACCTAAAATATATTTATCCAGCTGCCTGAGCTTGAATTTTCAGGAGTGCACAGATGACACTGTAATGTCCTTAAAGTGTCATAGATAACTAAATAATTTACTTGGTTGTTTTATCTGGCAGCAGCACAGATGTGAGGAGGATAGTAATTAACCTTATACTGAAAAGTGAAGTTTTGTATTTAGAGCCCGGGGCTACAATAATCTACATGGATTCTTAGGTCTGGCTTCACAGTGCAACTGTCAGTTGACCTTATATGATCAACAAAAAAGAGTTGTCAGAGTCCCACTGACTGAGGGGTTTCGGCTTCCCCACATGGTTGTTCGCTTGAGTACAACTGCACCTTTTCAATGAATCAATAATATACATAATTGAAAGTAGCATTAATAACATTCAAGATCATATGTTATCACTCAAACTGCAACCCTAAGGTGACAGAATCATCAGGAAAGGCATTGGTCCCCGCAGTCTTCAACATTTGCAATAAGAGAGCAGCAATCTGAAAGAAATATGCATTAATCCGAACTCCTTCTGACAATAACACGTCATATTGAACAAAGAGTTTGTAGCAAGCATTACTAAGAATAAAAAGCCTAATATTAAATCTACAAAGCACATAATTCTATTAAAGAACTGTCCATGATCACTCAAGAATTAGATAATTCATGTCAGTCAGCCACCGTTCCCCTCCCTCCCCAATTCTAAACAGGTGACATTTGAGAAACTATCCCCTGCCAAACACAACTCTGCTCTCTTCATCAAATCCACCCCTGCACTGAAATCAAGGATCAATGTATTGACAACTCCAGACATATTCAATGTCACGCTAATAGGATAGGATTTCTCATCAGAGAGTTAAAAAGCACACAGCTTGCCTCAGAACAATACTGCAGATAAATGTAAAAACACCTTGCCTGTCTAAAACCCTAGAAATAATTAACAGGAAACTAATTACCTACCTCAAACAATTTCCAATCTAGATTCTGTCCCACGTGATAAAATGAGATGCTCAAAGTGCCATTAGACAACATCTAGTGGTATGCATGAACTAAGGGCATTCCTTCACACTAATACCACTGAAACTATCTGCAGTATTTAATACCATCAACCATATACTGCTACTCAGTCAATTAGCTATATACATCTACCTCAGCTGAAATGCTCCCAACAAGGAAGGAATGGAGAACAAAGATAAAACGGAGCCCCTTTCTTCAGCCCATTTCAAATAAACAGATGCAACTTTGCAGGGCAAGGTTTCAGCACAGATGTACCCAAGCTGAGCAATCCCCAGGCCCAAACACCACCAGTAAAGCAGCTGCGGGGATGTAAAAGATTGATTAGTATGAAAACTAAACAGCCCTAGAAAAATATACACCAGTCAAAGAGTTTTAAAAGTTGAACAAAATATCAACTAATCATCCATCTCTCACACACACACTCACAAAATGGTAGAAAGGCATATGGAGAAGAAACATGCTGAATTCAATAGAAAATGGCTGACTTCCTTGGCCTGAACTCCTGGAGCCCGCCACCTTGTATACACAAGAAGACAAAAAATAATGTAAATGTGGCCTGAATTCAAGACCATCCATGGGCTCTGTAAATATCTGTAGCACAGTTGAGTGAGAATATGAAATATCTAATAAAATAACTGACAAAAAACGTATCTTGTCAAAAGGAGAATATACCTCAAACAGTAAAACACCTCAGGAGAACAACAAACCTTGAAAAAACAAGCGTTGGAAGGTGGTTTATTAGTAGGTGCAGGTAGGTCCCTAGAGTTAGTAATAATACCACAATCACAAATGAGGTCCAGTCAAGTCTCAATGAATTAATCTTTGCTTAACCCTTAGTAGATTGGCTGATGAGCAGGCAGGTTTAACTTAGGAGACAGGTATGCAAAGCATTTAATATCACCAAAACAGTAAATATGTTAGACACAACACACAATAAAAATCTAACACCTATTAATAAAAATTATGGGGCATATTAGCAACGAGGCGATAAACAATTATCGCCGCTTTTGCGTCCGTTTCGGACGAAAAGCGGCGATAATTTTATCGCCTAATCAGCAAGGTCACGCTATCGCGTGAATCCTTGCATTATCGCCCTTTCTCTCAACGCCCATCTTTGCATCTCTAATGAGATGCAAAGTGGCGTACTCCGGATGGACTACGTTGCAAATATCGCTGATGTTCACATCTCGATATTTACAAGGCAGCCCACATGATTTTAGCAGAGGTTAGATTTCGGCGAAACGGCCGTTTTCGCCAAAATCTAACGTCTGCTAAAATCCTGACTTAGCCATCCCTAACATAGGGGTGGATTCTGCTGATACAACCACAGGGTCGTATCAGCAAGGTTATCGCCGCTTTGCAGGAACATCGCTGGAAAACCAGCGATGTTCCCTGCAAACGGCGATAACCTCGCTATCTCTGGAATTTTTATCGCCCTGGAGAAGCGTGTTGTTAATAACGCGCTACCAGGGCGATAAATTCCAGAGATAGCCTGCGATAGGGAATCTGTCGCTAAGCACGGCCAGCGATAATTATCGCTGGCCGTTGATAATATGCCCCATAGTTTTTTTATGATTACAATTACACCAAAACAGCAAGAATCCAATGAAGGGAACTGGGGATATGCATTTTTAAAGATTAAATGTAAAAATGTGGGGGCATATTAGCAAGAACCTCGTTAAAATTATCGCCGTTTTAGCGGCAGGAAACTGCCGCTAAAACGGCGATAATGGGCTTAATAATATGCGTTATAGAATTCAATAGAAGCCCAGGTTAGATGTGCAGGACATCTAACCTGGGCTTCTATTGGAATTCTATAACGCATATTATTAAGCCCATTATCGCCGTTTTAGCGGCAGTTTCCTGCCGCTAAAACGGCGATAATTTTAACGAGGTTCTTGCTAATATGCCCCGTGGTTTCCAGTGCCTAAAAGTTAAAAGCGCTGACCGCGGGTATCTGGTCGAGCTTGACCGGGACCAAGTCAAAGTTTCCAGCCGACCGTGATGGAGCCAGATCGGATATGTTGGGTGGTTGGGGCCGGTCAAAATGTTACCTTTGCACTCAGTTACTTTTATGGAGCTTTTACTCTCGACGTCAAATGAACCTCCTCGGCAATCCAGCTTTCAGTTCGACGACGCCAGCTTGCTGCAGCGCAATGCCTTGGTGAGTCCTGGAGGTCTTTGTCTTTGTCATCATCAAAGAGCTCTGGAGCTTTCTGCGGGGCAAACCTGAAATTCAGGCCAAGCCATGGTTTGACATCGCTGGCTTGACTCTCGTCGCTGATGTCAGTGAACTTATTGAGTTTTTTACCAGAGTGATCCAAATGTTCTCAAATGTCTGGGTCTTCTTGCAGAAGGTCTCTCTGGGGTCTTGAATGATCCACAACAACAGCCAAGGGTCCAGAATCTCTGTGTTCCCTCTTGGAGGTTTGGGCCTCCAATTCCCACATTGCACCTGGTCAAATTCTTTAAGGTCCAGGTGAAGCTGGTCAGCTGGGCTTGTCTTAGTGGAGTTTTTGCAAGTAGCTTATTGAAGCTCTTTTCTACCTGTTGCTTTCAAGGAGTCCCCACCTTAATCTTTTCAAGAAAGGCAAAGTCCTCTTTTGTGAAGCCCAAAGTGTGCAGCATATGCAATCCTTGTGAGTGCAGTCTCTCTTCTCTTGATTTTTCAGGCAGGGATATGAGGTGCTGTGCAGCTCTCTCATACTTATTGCAGTTTCTGGGCTGGCAAGAAGAAGGGCACCCCTGACCAATGGAGTTGCCACCATGAGTTACGACCACATCCTTAGAAGTGCAGCATATTTTTGTCTAAGAAAGCACTTCTCAATAAAAATAAAAATTGCACCTGCTGGTTAAGGTCTGGCTAACCCAACCCACAGGTGTGGCTAGCTTTTCCCTACACTCAACTTCCAGCCACTCTCCCAATTGAAATATATGGGCTCCCAGCTTGCTGGGGGTGCAGAATTTGGGGGTGGGCCTGGTTCCTGTCCTAACTGTCTTTCTCCCTTTGAAGACCAGTTTGGCTACCAAGCCCCCTTCCTGTCTTGGCATATGCAGCAGTAGATCTCCTCCCACCAGATGGTTTCTCTTTCAGCAAAGCAGGGCTGCTTTTAAAATGAAGGAAAACAGCACAGCAGTGTACATTGAAGTGCATTCAATCCACGGGGGTCTCTAAACCTACATGCCCTACCGTATACTAGGGACTTACAGGTAGGTTGTCAGAACCAATTGTAATTACAATTAATTACCATATAACTTGTAAACGGAGCACTGTCCCTAGGCCTGGTAAGCTGAACCCAAAATACAATCTAAGTCAAGAAAACCAGCATCTAGTAGTAAAGTGGGGCAAAAAGTGGGTGGACATCTTCAAAAACCCCTGGTTTCTTACAACAAGAAAAAGGAAAAAATACATCCACAGGCCCCCACTACCCCAAAATGTTAATTGATCTTACATACTTGTCTTTTAATTATTAAATGTGCCTGACCAGCTTCACCTAGTCCAAACTCCTGACCATTGAGCAATAAACAAACAAAAGGGGAAAAAAGGAAAATATTGGTGGTGTCTGCCCTCTTGCAAGCATAAAATATTTTGCAAAGTACTTAGAGAGTTTAATTTTGCCAAAATATACAAGAAAACCAAGGGTCAGTGATGCAGAAAAGTTTGCAGATGAAGGATGAGTGATGCTTTCTCAGCAGTTTCCAAATCCAACCAACGCTCAACAAAGAAAAGAGAGGAGCCTTCAGGGCAGGAAGAGAACGTTCCTACTGTATATATATTACCCTCCCTCTCTATGGCACTTTCCTGTAAAACGTAAGATGGATTTCACTCAAAAGCTGCCCATGATGGGTCCAAAAAAGCAGTACTCACATTGACCCTTTCAAGCTGGCCTACCTGTCAGTGTCAGACTCTATGTATAGTGTGTGTGTGTGTGTGTGTGTGGGTGTGTTTGTGTGTGTGTGTTTGCATGTGTGCTTTCATGTGTGTCTGTGTCTCTGTGACTGTGTGTCACAGACTCAAGATTCACTAAGCGTTGTAAACTATCAAGGATGTTCATGGGGCATGTGTTCTACAGCCGATGGCGGATGCTTAGCAGAGGAACTCTGGTGCCCAGAAGGTGCATTTCCTCAAAATTCTGCACCAAACCTGGATGCAGGATACAGAAAGCGGCTGGGGGCAATCATCTACTGCTAAATAAGGCATCTCTTGTCAGGCAGGCCAGGGGTCGCAGAGCTGGCCTCAATATCAACAAGCCATTGCAAATAGCTGTCAACGCTGTGCCTGGGGAGCCTGCGGTCCTGGTGTAGGCTTACCTGGGCAGCACTTGGCACCTTGTTTCTGCCTTGCCGTGGTCCTGGTTGACCTAGGGAACACGTGAGCTGCACATAAAAGCTGGGAACGATGTGAGCTACTATTAGAAATGGGGGTCTCTAGTTGGCAGAGGTAGGTACCTTTGTCCAAATAGGGACCCTTGCTTCTAGTCAGGGTAAGGGGGATACACACTCTAGATAACCCCTGCTCACCCCCTTGGTAGCTTGGCACGAGCAAACAGGCTTATCCCAAAGGCAATGTGGAAAGCATTTGTACCAACACTCACAGTAACACAGTGATAACACCACAAATGGACACCACACCGGTTTCAATCAATCAGGGGTTTATAAAGCGCACTACTCACCCGTGAGGGTCTCAAGGCGCTGGGGGGGGGCAGCTCCGGATCAGTCGAAAAGCCAGGTCTTGAGGTCCTTCCTGAAAGTGTGTAGGGTTGGGGAGCGTCTGATGTTCACGGGGAGCTTGTTCCAGGTCTTGGCTGCGATGTAGGAGAAGGCTCTCCCGCCTGATCTGTTTCTGCGGATGCGGGGGACCTCTGCCAGGGCGAGGTCGGTGGAGCAGAGGTTCCTCTTGGGTACGTGGAAGGATACCCTCTAGTTGAGGTATTTGGGTCCGATGTTGTTGAGGGATTTGTAGGCATGGATGAGGAGTTTGAAGGTGACCCTCTTCTTGACGGGGAGCCAGTGGAGGTCTCGTAGGTGTTGGGTCATGTGTTTGTGACGTGGAGTCCCGAGGACGAGTCTGGCGGCGGCGTTCTGGATGGTTTGAAGTCTGTGTAGTAGAGTTCTGTTGATTCTGGCATATAGGGCGTTGTCGTAGTTCAGTCTGCTGGTTATGAGCGCGTGGGTGATGGTCTTTCTGCAGTCGGGTGGGATCCATTTGAAGGTCGTGCGGAGGATGCGCAGGCAGTTGAAGCTAGCGGAGGCGACGGCGTTGATCTGGCGGTTCATGGAGAGGGAAGAGTTGAGGATGATGCCGAGGTTTCGTGCGTGGTCAGTAGGAGTGGGTGGATTCCCGAGGGCGGAGGGCCACCAGGTGTTGTCCCAGGTGGAGTTGCAGGGTCCGAGGATGAGGACCTCGGTCTTCTCCGAGTTGAGCTTCAAGCAGCGGTCCTTCATCCAGGCTGCCACGTTCTTCATTCCTTCCTGGAAGCAGAGTCTGGTGTCTTCGGGGTTCTTCGTGAGTGAGAGGATGAGCTGGGTGTCGTCGGCATAGGATATGATGCTGAGCCCATGCTGTCTGACGATGGCGGCGAGGGGGGCCATGTAGATGTTGAAAAGCGTGGGGCTGAGTGATGATCCTTGGGGTACTCCGCAGTAGATCTCTGTGGGTTCGGGGAGGAAGGGGGGGGAGTCTGATCCTCTGGGTTCTGCCGGAGAGAAAAGATTGAATCCAGGCAAGGGCAGCTCCTTGTATCCCTGCGTCGTGAAGTCTGGCTGCAAGAGTGCAATGGGAAACGGTGTCGAAGGCTGTAGAGAGTAACCCTGAGCATAATACTTCGCTACGCTCACGGAGCATGCTAAGCTTGTGCTACTACGCAAATTGCATGTAGCAGAATGAAAAACTGTGCTAATTGACGTAGCGTAGCAGCAGTATAATAAACACCTACAAATGCTTTGATAAAGCGATTTTCTATTCTAAAAAGCATATAACCAATTCACAAAAGTGAACTTTGACAATAAAATATCAAGCAATGAGAGGTGATGATTTTGGGTCCCCTAACCTAGGGGAGATCAAGCAGATGCCTTGAACACAAAAAGCATATCATGTGAATAATTCAGTGGTGGTCCCTTCCTCCTAGGACCACTCCTAGCCATCAGTTATGGGCAAAAATACAATCCCAACCAAAGGCCCTGCAAAGCATTATGGGACGAGATTAGCAGTGGGCAGTGAATATTATAGTGTCCAATATCAAAATAATTCTACAAAGAGCTGCAGTTCAACTAGTCGTTACTAGATGTACCTCACGAGTCAAATGCAAAAGCATTGAAATTATTAATACATCAAGCTGCAGTTCCACTAGTCGCTACTAGATGTCCTTCACGAGTCAAATGCAAAAGCATTGAAACCCTTTCATGAAGCTTTTGCATTTGACTCGTGAGGGACATCTAGTAACGACTAGTGGAACTGCAGCTCTTTGTAGAATTATTTTGATATTGGATACTATAATATTCACTGCCCACTGCTAATCTCGTCCCATAATGCTTTGCAGGGCCTTTAGTTGGCATTGTATTTTTGCCAATAACTGTGCTTGGGGTGGTCCTAAGAGGATGGGACCACCACTGAATCGTTCAAAAGATGTTCTTTTTGTTTTCAAGGCATCTGCTTGGTTCTCTCCCTAGGTTAGGGTGGATCCCAAAATCATCACCTCTCTCACTGCTTGTTAATTTATTGTTTTCACTTTTGTGAAATGACTATATGTATTTTTAGCATATAAAGACAGAGATATTTATTTTATCTTAACTTGCGCTGTGCAAGATGCCTTTGACAATTATTGTACAGTGCAGTCAAGCACACAGCTACGCACTACGCAATTTGCATAGCTATGTGTAGTTCAAAATGTACTTCGCATAGCTACGTGTAGTGCTACTACGCAAACTACGCCCAGGGTTAGCGTAGAGGTCTGGAAGGATGAGGGCCGTGGTGTGTTCCTGGTCGAGTAGCATACGTATGTCGTCAGTGGCGGCGAGGAGAGCGGTCTAGGTGCTGTGGTTGCTGCGGAATCCAGACTTGGAGGCATCTAGGATGGAGTTCTCTTCGATGAAGGCGGTCAGCTGGGCGTTCACGAGTCGCTCGGCGACTTTGGCCGCGAAAGGGAGGAGAGAGATGGGCCGGTAGTTTTTCAGGTCTGTTGGGTCGGCCGTGGGTTTCTTGAGGAGGGGTTTTACCTCCGCCCGCTTCCAGTCATCTGGGAAGATGCCGGACATGAACGAGGCGTTGATGGTCAGTCCTAGTTCGGGTGCGATGGCGGCGGCGGCTCTGTGGAATATGTGCGGTGGGCAGGGTTCCATTAGGGCTCCTGAGTGGGTTTTCTGCATGGTAGCGGTGATGTGTTCGACGGTAGCGGGGTTCCAGGTCATGATGGTTGGCTTATCGGCAGCGTTGGGTGGGGATGTGATGTCCTGCGTTGGTTCGCTGAAATTGTCGTATAGGGCCTTGACCTTCAGATGGAAGTAAGAGCTGAGCTTGTTGCAGAGTTGCTGGGAAGGTGTGACGTCCGTGGCTTCGCTGGGGGGTTTTGTGAACTGCTGTATGACGGTGAACAGCTCCTTGGCGTCGGTCGCGTGGGTCTGGACTTTGTCTCTTATGAAGGTCCGTTTGGTGTCCCTAATGCGCTGGTGGTATTCCTTCAGGGCACTCCTTTGGATGTTCTGTGCTTTCGTGGTTTTCTGGTTTCGCCAGGTTTTCTCTAGGCGTCTGCAGGAGCGTCTGGCTCCCTGTAGTTCTGTGGTGAACCAGGCAGCCTTCAGCGGGCATTGTCTGTCGGGGTGTCGGAGGGGTGCGAGTTTGTCGGCGCAGCGGGAGATCCAGCTGTGAAATTCTGACGCTGTGGAGTTGGTTTCGGTCGTGGCGCTGGGGGGGTCCAGGAGGAGGGTGGTGATGAGGAGTTCCTCTGTGACCTTGCTCAAGTTTCTTTGTGGCGGTCGCGGGGCAGGCTTGGGTGCGGTGGTGGTTTCGAAGGTGAAATGGACGGAGTGGTGGTCCGTCCAGAGAGGCTGGGTGGTGTGGCTGAAAAGAATGTTTGTTCCTCCCGCGAAGATAGGGTCGAGGGTGTGTCCAGCCCTGGGTGTGGGCGTGTTGACCAGCTGCTTCAGTCCGAGGTTGGCGAGGTTGTCAAGGAGCGTGATGGAGTCGGGGTCGTTGCGGTTGTCAAGGTGGAAATTCAGGTCCCCGAGTAGGATGCAGTCCGTGGAGGTGATTGCGTGGGGTGCGGCGAGCTTGGCGATGGTGGTTGAGGACTGGGTGCGGGGTCCCGGCAGTCTGTAGTTGAGGGTGCCGCGTAGCGTGGTCCTGGGGCTGGTCTGGATCTGAAAGTTGAGGTGTTCTGTGTTGGAGTGGGGGTCACTCGTGCTGGATGTGGAGAGGCGGAGGGGGGTCTTGTGAGCGATGGCGAGTCCTCCTCCTGGGCGGTCCTTTCTCTGGAACTTGTAGCCGTCGGGGATGGCAGTTACGATGTCGGGGCTGGAGGTGGTGTATGTCCAGGTTTCCGTGAAGAAAAATAAAGTATCTTAATCTAAACTTAACAAGACCAAAACAACAAAAATTCCACATACAAGTATTAAGAAAAATTACTTAAAAAAGGTTTTAGCAACTGAGCCCATAGAAAACTATGGTTGCGTGATTTCTTGCCAAGTACCTATCGTTGCGACAAAATTCACCAAGCCAAGCAGCCGCAGCGATGGGAAGCGTCGAAAAACAAAGAGATGCGTCAATTCCTGAGACCTTCGTGGATGCGATGCAACAGTTCCGCTGGACACAGGGGATCGGTGCATTGGGTCCAGTCTGTAGGGTGAAGCGATGCATCGATTCTGAGACGACTCCGATCTGCGGGTGATGCGTCGGGGAAAACTTGCCGCACAGGGATGATGCGTGGAAACCCGGGATGCGTCGGCGAACGTTGCGGCGGCGTCGAGCGGCGCTGCATCGATTTCTTCAGCCGCGATCCCTCGATGCGTCGATTCTTGCAGAGACAGGCACTGCCTCGGTTTTATCAGCGGCGCAGCAGTGCGGGGATATTCTTCTTGCACCACGGCGCTGCGTCAGAGAAACTGTCGCAAGAAGAGCGATCCGTCGATTTTCTTGTTGCGTTGCTTCCCAGCTCCCAGCAGCAGAAACAACCTCCAGAGGCCCCACACAGTCACAGGCACTTCTTGGCAGGTCATAACTCCCAGCAAGGAAGTTCAGGGGAGCTGGGGGTGAAGTCTTTGTGTTCCTGAGACTTTAAAACAGGAGGCAAGCTCTACTCAAGCCCTGCTCAAGACTTTCCTCAAGCAGGGTGCACAGCACACAGCAAAGTCCTTCTCCTTTCCTTGGCAGAAACAGCAACTGCAGGCCAACCTCAGACACACAGAAAGGGCAGTACTTCTCCTCAGTTTCTCCAGCTCTTCTCCTTGGCAAAGGTTCCCCTTGATTTCAGAAGTAGTCTAAAGTTAAAGGGTTTTAGGTCTAATACTTATACCCCAAAATGTCTTTGTTCTCTTTGTGCAAGGGTCTCTGAGCCCAGTCCAAACCAGTTCTGTCCTCTTGTGTGCAGCTGCCCGGCAGGAGGTGGAGACAGCATTGTGTAAGGCAGACAGGCCCTATTCAGGTGCAAGGGAAATCTCCTCCCACCACTATAAATGCAGACCGGGCCTATTCAGGTGCTAGTGAGAACTCCTCCCCTCACTCTGAATGCAGCCCAGGTCTATTCAGCCTAGCCCTGACTCATTCAGGAAAGGCAGGACATACATCAATCCCCCCCGGTGGCTGTCTGAGAGAATGCACCTCCCCAGCCCCTGTCAGTCCAAAACCAGACAGTCAATACACAAACAGGCAGAGGCACACAGAATAGTTAAACAAGAAAATGCCTACTTTCTAAAAGTGGCATTTTCAAAAACACAATTTAAAAACCATCTCTAGTAAAAGATGTGTTATTAAATTCTGAGTTCAGAGACCCTAAACTTTATTTTTCAATCTTATCCCTATGGGAAGATATGCTTGTAAAATGTTACAAAGCATTCCCCATTCTGTCCTATGGGGCAAAATAGCCTTTCAATAGTGAAAAACGAAATTGGCAATATTTCACTTTCAGGACATGTTACACATATCAGTACATGTCCTATCTTTCACATACACTGCACCCTGCCCACAGAGGTACCTTGGGCCTACCTTAGGGGTGACTAACATGTGAGAAAAGGGAAGGTTAGGGCCTGGCAAGTGGGTGCACTTGCCAAGTCAACATGGCAGTTAACAACTGCGCACAGACACTGCAGTGGCAGGTCTGAGTTACCTTTTCAGAGCTACTCATCCGGGTGGCACAATCAGTGCTGCAGGCCCACTAGTAGTATTTGATTTACCAGCCCTGCCACACTTAGTGCACTTTACTAGGGACTGACCAGTAAGTTAAATATGCCAATCATGGATAACCAATCATGTTCATAATTTACACAGCGAGCATATGCACTTTAGCACTGATTAGAAGTGGTAAAGTGCCCAGAGTCCTAAAAAAAACAACATCAGGTCAGGAAAAAATAGGAGGAAGAAGCAAAAAGTTTGGGGATAACCCTGCAAAAAGGGCCAGGTCCAACACAACCCCCTTCCAGCCTAAAGCCAGGGTAGACCAATCCATACCTCGATGGGTTTCCCTGCTTGGGGCGGTAGAACATGGAACCTGGCCCGAAAAAGCAGGGGTCTATTCCCGTTCTACGCCTTCCTGAACCTAGTTGGATCCCTCTATCCATACTCTCAGGGCCCACTAAGCTGACCCATGGAGAACCCTTCTCCTCACCTGTGGACCCCATCTGTGCAGCGCCTTAACTTACTTTGCTCACAGATGTGTCCCAACAGGCAGACAGTACCCACATAGCCAACACAGTGGTGTGGCGCAGTCCACCCCCGGGGTGTGACTCCTGCCCCCTTACCAGGGGCAACTGTGTCCACCAGGACAACAAGCCACAGTGGCCACTTACAACTGTCAGTGATGAGAGGCAGCCCTCATGTGTTTCAGGCCTCTCTAACCTCTGTGGCATCAGAAAGTGGGGGGCGGTAGCTCCAGGTGCCTGGCACCCTTTCTCCACTCTTCCTCCTGCCAAGTCAGGTATGGCATCCTAACACTGGCCCAACAGCCCAGGGTCTATACCCTGCGGCTGGACAAGAGACTGGGGTGGGCTCTCCCACACCCTGTCTTCCTCCCTGGGGCTCTGCACCCCCCCACATGGAGCGGTACCCCCAGAAGACAACTCGGTAGGGGCACTGTTAGTAGTCACCCCTTCCTCCAGGTCAGGGGGGACACCCTGAACCTGGTTCTCCAACCCAGGGTCTGTACCCTTAGGCTGGACTTGTGCCTGGCAACCCAGGACTTACGGGGGAGTACACCTACCCCGCAAGGAAAACACACTCCTCATGAGTTGTATGAGAGTCTGCCTGGTGCAGGTCTCCAGCCTCCTGTCCACTTGACAGAGCATGAAGACACCCCAGGCCAGATGTGGCCTCACCAAGGTCGGTTCTGGGGAGCTCTGACCTCAGAGCTGGCAACCCCTGACCCAATGGTCCTTCCACTGGGGACAGCGTCCCCCCCTCACCCTTTTCTCTGGACTCATGCACCCTCCCCACTGGAGCGGTGCAGCCAGCACCAGAACTGGTGGGATGCTTGCTACAGCAGTCCCCCCCAGTCCACCTGACACTTTGGGATCCCCCTCAGGGAATGGCCTCTCGGTACAGACTAGGCCCCCCTCCTGGTGTTCACTCATGGAACCAACCAGGCCCGGGGACTGGGTTTCAGGCACCTTGGGACACAGCCCACTCCCACTCCTTCTAATCTGAGACAAGACGTGGGACCCTACACCCCTCCCACTACTCCAGAACCTATCTGGGCTACCACAAACCTCCCCTACCTCACTTGGTGGGGAAAACCCGAGCCACCCCCTTCAGGATCACTCCCAAAAGCTTCTTCAGACCCTCTGGAATCCACCAAAAGGTCTACCTCCAGTGCAAGCTCCCTGGGGTCAGAGAACTCACACTCCACCGGCTGTTGGCATAGCTCTGGAAAACAGGGATTTAAAAATATGCTCTCCAACAATTGAATCACAACACAACACAACACAACACAAGTGTTGACCAAGCTACTCTTTGCCTCACCATCCAGTGCCTCACACAAGTACCTCACATCACCCTCCTGAGACTGGCAAAACAGTGTCTGACTGCTTCTGTCACTCAACCCACACTCTTCTGGGCGGTCTCCATAGTCACATACCAAGGCTTCTACCATCTCCCTGCACCTCTCATCTAGAGTCAGTAGAGTGTCCCTCCCACCACTAGGAATATGAACCCCTATGCCAGTTCCCCAATTCACCCTATGGACACCACTGGAGCTACCTCATAACCCTGAACCCCTTGGTGTATGTCAACCCCCTCCTTCAAGTCAGGCGCCACATCACTGGGTGTGTGTACTACTCTCTCAGCACTAAACACTACATTTTTGCTGCCACCATCTGAGCTGGACTCCACCTCCAACCTAGCCAAGCTCACCTCATGAGCTAAACATTTTTCCTTTTTCTCGGCTAAGACACTCATGGCCTCAAGCCTCTTGAGCTCCATATCAAGCTCTCTCATTCTCAATTCATGTGCCAAAAGCAACTTCCTTTCTTCCAAGGCACCACACCAGTTTAGAAAAATAAAGTATCTTTATCTGAAGTTAACAAGACCAAAACAACAAAAATCCAACATACAAGTATTAAGAAAAATGACTTTAAAAAGATTTTAGCAACTGAGCCCATAGAAAACTATGGATGCATGATTTCTTGCAAAGTACCTGTTGTTGCGACAAAATTAACCAAGCCAAACAGCTGCAGCGATGGGAAGCATCGAAAAACAAAGAGATGCGTCGATTCCTGAGACCTTCGTGGATGCGATGCGACAGTTCCACTGGACACAGGGGAGCGGTGCGTCGGGTCCAGTCTATAGGGGGAAGCGATGCGTTGATTCTGAGATGACTCTGATAAACGGGTGATGCGTCGGGGAAAACTTGCCACACAGGGACGTCCGGGATGCGTGGCAAAATGTTGCGGCGGTGTCGAGCAGTGCTGCGTCGAACTCTTCAGCTGCGATCCCTCAATGCGTCGATTCTTGCAGCGGTGACAGGCGCTGCCTCGGTTTCAGCAGCGGCGCTGCAGTGCAGGGAGATTCTTCTCGCACCACGGCGCTGCGTTGGAAAAACTGTCGCAAGAAGAGCGATGCGTCGATTTACTTGTTGTTGCATTGCTTCCCAGCTCCCAGCAGCAGAAACAACCTCCAGAGGCCCCACACAGTTACAGGCACTTCTTGGTAGGTCAGAACTCCCAGCAAGGAAGTTCAGGAGAGCTGGGGGTGAAGTCTTTGTGTTCCTGAGACTTCAAAACACGAGGCAAGCTCTACTCAAGCCCTTGGAGACTTTCCTCAAGCAGGGGACACAGCACACAGCAAAGTCCTTCTCCTTTTCTTGGCAGAAACAGCAACTGCAGGCCTACCCCAGACAGACAGCAAGAGCAGTACTTCTCCTCAGTTTCTCCAGCTCTTCTCCTTGGCAAAGGTTCCTCTTGATTCCAGAAGTAGTCTAAAGGTCAGGGGTTTTAGGTCTAATACTTATACCCCAAAATGTCTTTGTTCTCTTTGTGCAAGGGTCTCTGAGCCCAGTCCAAACCAGTTCTGTCCTCTCGTGTGCAGCTGCCTGACAGGAGGTGGAGACAGCATTGTGTAAGGCAGACAGGCCCTATTCAGGTGCAAGGGAAATCTCCTCCCACCACTCTAAATTAGGCCTGGGCGGTAAATTCCGTTCCGCTCGCGGAATTTGCGGAATTTGGGTAATTTCGCGTTCCGCGGAGAACGCGAAATTGCCAAAAATTCCGCGATCCGCGGCTTCGCGGAGTTTTTTGCTTGTTCGCGCTTTGAAAATGCGTGTTTGCGAGATATTTCTCCCCGAGCACGCAAACAGCGTTCGCGAACAGGAAAAAAGCATCGCGAACGGGCGGAACAAGCAATTCCGCGTGTTTGCGGAACTTTTGCGTGCTCGCGGAGATTTTTTACCGTTTCGCGGAGCTTTGCGTAGCGCGACTACACAAATTCCGCCCACCCCTACTCTAAATGCAGCCCAGGTCTATTCAGCCTAGCCCCGACTCATTCAGGAAAGGCAGGACACACATCAACCCCCCGGTGGCTGTCTGAGAGAATGCACCTCCCCAGGCCCTGTCACTCCAAAACC
This sequence comes from Calotriton arnoldi, assembly GCA_963921515.1. Taxonomy (NCBI): domain Eukaryota; kingdom Metazoa; phylum Chordata; class Amphibia; order Caudata; family Salamandridae; genus Calotriton; species Calotriton arnoldi. The sequence continues at coordinate 2,716,322 of CAWUFW010000089.1, read as the reverse complement.
AGACAGTCAATACACAAACAGGCAGAGGCACACAGAATAGTTAAACAAGAAAATGCCTAATTTCTAAAAGTGGCCTTTTGAAACACACAATTTAAAAGCCATCTTTAGTAAAAGATGTGTTATTAAATTCTGAGTTCAGAGAGCCTAAACTTTATTTTTCTATCTTATCCCTATGGGAAGATATGCTTGTAAAATGTTACAAAGCATTCCCCAGTCTGTCCTATGGGGCAAGATAGCCTTTCATTAGTGGAAAAACAAAATTGGCAGTATTTCACTATCAGGACATGTTACACACATCAGTACATGTCCTACCTTTCACATACACTGCACCCTGCCCACAGAGGTACCTTGGGCCTAACTTAGGGGTGACTAACATGTAAGAAAAGGGAAGGTTAGGGCCTGGCAAGTGGGTGCACTTGCCAAGTCGACATGGCAGTTAACAACTGCGCACAGAAACTGCATTGGTAGGTCTGAGTTACCTTTTCAGAGCTACTCATGTGGGTGGCACAATCAGTGCTGCAGGCCCACTAGTAGTATTTGATTTACCAGTCCTGGCACAATGAGTGCACTTTACTAGGGACTGACCAGTAAGTCAAATAAGCCAATCATGGATAACCAATCATGTTCATAATTTACACAGAGAGCATCTGCACTTTAGCACTGATTAGCAGTGACAAAGTGCCCAGAGTCCTAAAACCTACAACAACAGGTCAGGAAAAAATAGGAGGAAGAAGCAAAAAGGTTGGGGATAACCCTGCAAAAAGGGCCAAGTCCAACAGCTACACATCAAGGGGGCCCGTTGCTGATGTAGTAAAGATGGTGGCTTAAAATGACACCAGGTGCCCTCTGCTGGTGGGTTGTTGAAGCAGCTCTTAAATCTAATAATAAGTGAATCAGCAAAACAAGAGTTTAAAGTTGCCAGGTCTAACATGACTGAAACCATGCGACCAGTAAAAATAAAAATGTACCTGTTGAAGTTCCAGCATTAGGATAACTGAAACATAATACTTGCCCAACTCTCAGGTAGCTTGTTTTCTAATTTATACTGCGCAGAGCAGCTTTGCCTGAAGAATACTCACTATTGCCCAGCCCTCAAGCAGCTTAGCTCTTAATTTATGCTGCACATGGCTGCTTTGCCTGGAGCATATTCACCATTACCATGTTTTAGCCCTAAAAAAAGGATGCAACTGGGGCAGGAGATGTAAGTCACCCTAACCAACTACAATAACTCATACTGTGCAATGATCCCACCACACTAATTTATTCTGTGCATGGACAGAATGGCTCGATGTGCAGCATTCTTGCATTAATAGATCATTGAGGACACTGCCTTTTCTCTACCATGGTGTTTGCCTCATAGCCTGTCAAGAGCACAGGCCTGTTTTTAGACCTCCTCCAATTGCCTAATACCCTAGCGGCTCTGTGAGAGTCATTACCTGAGGCCTTCTAAACAGGTTGCCCACCTGGATGGGTGTGCCTACTTTTTTCATCTAAGGAGATGCTCCAACTGTCTATTACCCCAGTGGCCCCATCAAGGATGTTACCTGAGGTCTTGTAGGTACGGCCACTATGGGCAGAGACACTTCCGTAGATGTCTTTAATATCAACTACTGTCAGGGACTGTCAGGAAGCAGCTGGCCTCCGGGTGATATGTGGCAAATCATGTGTCTTTCCGTTTTTCAGCTATCCCCCCCCCCACACAGGTAATTCAAGTGGGGGACACTCCACTAGCCTGGACGACAGCTGCGGTCCGTTATCTAGAGGCTCATCTATATCACTCCCAAAAGGATCTGTTGGAAAGTAACCTGAAATGTGCCTACGTAGCCCTCAGATCCCAAATCTGCTTCTGGCAGTGGCTCTCCCTTGCACTCACAGGCAGGACACCACTTTCTAAAATGATCGTCCTCCCACGCCTCCTATTTTATTTTGCACATTTTTCTGTGTTTTCCCAATGTCGCTTTTTCTGTGATTTGGATCAATTGTTAGGGGACTTGTTGTGTCCTGGTGGAAGGCAATGTGTGGCTCTTAAAAAACTTCAGCTGCTGATGAGTCAAGCAGGGCTTGGGGTGCCATCCTTCAAAACCTACTACCTAGCGGCACAGCTCCAGTGCGTATCCTGATGACTGGCAAGAGCAAACCTCTATGAGACAAGCACAGGAGATGGTCCTCTCTCTTCCAATATAATACACCATCTTTTACTGCTTGCTGTCCTGCCCCAGTATAGCAAGCTTTTGGCACACAGTACATGCTCAATTAACCATGGTCACAGTACTCATCATATTAAATTCATGGGAGGACACCGCCCTAGGTATTTTCAACAGACAAAAGAAATGACAGGGTATGTGTGCAATTCCCCAACCTCGCCTTCCTATTGGCCATCTGCTAACCATGTCCTGGAGGGCCCAACACCCCCGGCTTTCTCCCAATGGCGCAAGGCACTACTCAGAAGAGGAGAGGCAGAAATCTCGGCACTACAGTGGGAGGAATCCCGTTGTATATGCCGGCGCCCTTTAGCCACCACCTGGGATACTATGCTCATACAGTACAAGGAACTGGCAGAAGAGGATCACCCTCCCACACCGTCTCTAATATAAAGGGCTCTGGTCCCTGGTTACCCTCCTCCTCCATCACAATACACCAGAGTTCACACCCGCTTCGCCAACCCCCCAAATTCTCCTTTGCATCATTATATCATTATTGCTTGTGCTCCCTCTGGTTTCTTTTTCAAAGTCCTCTTCATTGGGTCCCCCTCTTCCTTTTAGGACACATAGGGAGACAATTTTATATGGCAGCCTGCATCTGAAGGATTCTGACATTTTACATCATTACGAGCCAGTGCATTTCACTCCTAGCTTATTGTTTGTGCAGGCACTGCACCTTGGTTTCTTTCATGTACTGAAATTGAAAAGTATCTGGAGATTGCTACCCGTTTTTTGATCTTACCCTGCTACAACTGCTAATGTCTAAATAGGAATGCTCCCCTTTTTTTGTTCGTATCCTGCTACAACTGCTTATGTCTAAAGTTGATAAAACCCAACAAACATTGTTTAGTCATCAAGGATGTTCAAAGTATTTGTGTCACTAAGGAGAATAATGTAGATCCTACATATCTCGCATTCTCATTAGTGACATAAACTATGGAGGGACCTAGTCATCCAAATTTCATTTTAATTGCAAGACTATGCTGTGAGGGAAAGATTGTGTAATTGACAGCTGATAGGCTGTTTCTTGGATTCCTTCTCTGCTTTCTATTAGAGCAGATGAATGGTGTTGTGTCTACATACACAAGTAAACTCCACCTTCACTATTTTTGGTAATTTAACCCTTGTCAGATTGACTTCCTCATACTTGCATTCAAACGTTAGGGAACTCAGTACAAGGAAACACACACGAGCAACAGCATTATGGATCAGTGAATACCTAATAAATTCAAGCAGTGCGTCTGGGAATGCATGCATTCATAAACTGTCTCTGTGAGTTGTGCCCAGCAGCATATGACATGTATTGTCTCTAGTTCACAGCAAAATTAAAGGGAGTTAACATTTATTTATTTATTTATTTCATTTAGCAGTATACACCTTGCAGTAATGAGTTCCCCTTGGCTTTAGAAGGGTACTTAAATACAATATTCTTATGACAACGTTAACTTTTGAAAAATGAGGCTTCCGCTATCATATACTATTATGTTTCATCAATTTTTTATTGACGTTTTTAAAATGACCACTATCAAAGTGGGCACAGTCACCAGCCTTTCTGAAAACAAACACTTATCATATTAAATATGGACAAAGAGCATCTTAGATTAAGAAAATGTTAACTCCAGCAAAAACATGCCTGTGCTTTCGAACACTCAAGACAGTACACCTATATAAATATTCTCAACAGCAAGCAAAACCTTACAAGATCAGAATGTTCATAAATGTTGCATTAGGCGTGATTTCCTGTGCTGCCAACTCAATGTCTGTGACCTACAGCGAAAATATACAATTTATGTGAAGATGGATATCTTCTGTCACTCGTATTCTCTTTGATATCATCACTTGTCTTTCAGGAAGGGTGCATAGGGACATTTGTCGTGTGCCCGATTCCCTGTTGACCCTCACTGAACAAGCAAAGAAAATAAAAGTTGTCCCAAAATGTATAAATACAAGAAAAACAACTTTCATCAAAAGAAAGAGGCTGTATTGTCCTCTACAAAACTTTGCAGATTCAATACATTTCACACCCTACATCTTTCAGTGAAGTATGGCGATTCTCCCAAACCTTAAACGAAAGGGACTGAAAAGCATGTTTGGTTTTTTGCACCCTTGTGCTGTGTTACAGTATGTTGGTGCTTTCAAGTAATACTGATGTATTAAATACACCTTTGTTACCAGTGCTGCACTTCATCGGCTTTGCATGCTGTGTCTTTTGTCAGTGTTTTGCAAAGTGGTGGTGTGACGAATGTCGAGCTCGGCATGCGTTGCTTTGCTTAAGGTCCATACAAAATGGCAAATGAGCCAATTACAGACCCACGATGGAGTATTATCCTGTCCCAGTGATAGTGGGTGACATTTAAGGCCCGGCTGGAGAAAGGTCATGGGCTCTCTGTGTAATTGATGAGCTACGATCTTAGAATTCACGTTACAAAAGTATAAAACATTGTTCTTTCATCCAGGTAATCTCATCAAAAGGAAATACATGCCATGGACTACTCAAGACAGAACGAAACGCACTATAGGTCATACCAAATAGGACTAGCAAAAAGAATATATATAAGAAATGTTGATTTAGCAAAAGATTGTAGCAAAAAATGTAGTAGTCGTAGGGAACACATTCACACTTCAAACGAGGGGAAATGGATATTTGATAGAGTACCATGTTGTTATTTAAATATTGTATGTCTCTAACATTTAAAATATTGAACTTACTTCTATGCAATTTTGAGCGTTGGCAGCAGTGATGCACATTGCAGAGGCACATTGGGGTCCCATGTGTTGTTTAACATAATTGACAGGTGTGGTGACAGTGACAACATTTAGGAGCAAAGGTCCGTGATAAAGTTCTACATTCATCGTTCCCTGTTACAGAAAAACTTCATGAAAGAATTCGTTTTGTTTAAAATAGTATTCGGTAAGAGCCGGAAGTTCTACAACTGAATATTTAGCCCCGGTTTGCACCAATGCCTTCTGTGCCTTCCAAGATGCCTTTCCACCAATCTATCCATATTTCCTCTTTTGTTTGTTCTTGCATTCTGTTTTGTAGCAAGCAAAATTTCAGATGCGATAGTACACAGTGGGGAATATTCTCAAGAACGTGTGATAAGTATCGCAAAATTAGCTTAACGCAACTTTGCACATCGCAGTCCATCGCGGGAAAATAACACTGTGTTATCGTTGTATTCTCAACCCGGCGGCACCATGCGATAGTCTCACGACAACGCGCCAAATGACTGCGTTAAAATCAACGCGACGCAGAAAAAATGCGAAACACGAAAGCGAAAAAAGATGCGATGCCCCAAATCGCAATACAAAAATCAGCGCTAACCAGCGACAGGCCTGCAATTCCCTCGCGTCATGCGGGAAAATGCACCATAAAAGCAGAAAAAAAAACAAGACAAAGAAAAGTTAAACTGCGTAGCACCATGGATGCACCCGGACCGAGTGCAGAGGACAACGCGAGCCCCACAGACGACCAGCAAGGAACCTCAGGGTCGGGGAAGGCCAAGGAGAAGAGGAAGACGCGGTTCAGTCCGCAGGAAAACAGGATCATCGTTACGGAGGTGATAGAACACTACCAACAACTGTTCGTCACCTCCAACGTGTCATTGGCAACAAAGACGCAAACATGGCAGACTATCTTGGACCATGTGAATGCAGTTGCAGAGTTGAGGAGGACAATGGAAGAGGTCAAGAGGCGCTGGAATGATGTGAAGGGCAAAACCAAGAAGAAACTCGATGCCAACATGAAAGCAGCAACACAGATTGGAGGTGGGGGTCCAGCGGCACACCAGGAGCTGGATGACATGGAGAAAAATGGTGGCCACAGTCATCAGTCGGGATACGGTGCCAGGAGTAGTGGATCCGGACACTGCTCAACATGACCTGACACAACATCAACAGGGTGAGTACCGACTCAGGGACTGGGGGACGGGGGAGATGGGCACAATGGCACACATGCACAATTAAGTAGAGCACACTGCACACCCACAATGACTCCGGATCATGTCCCTGATCTCCTTGGCATACTGCAGCACACATAGAAACAGCAAGCAGGCCCCCGTCGACAATGTGCCCAGAGGGGGCCCTCCCCACACATCACTAATCTCACAACAAACCCATACACATGTGCTGAACACAGCAAAGCTGCGGGTCCGTGGGCCACGCTGACAATGCAAGTGACACTGCATGACCATTAGCATGGCTGCATTACAATTATCATAACATGGTGCACGCCACGAAACTGAGGTGACTGAGTGTGGACCACATCCGGAAAGGAGCAGGTCACACTCTGACACATCCACGTGCACAAACAACCCCTGACGTCAACAACACATCTGCGGACAAACCATGCCCAAGAGCCACAACTCGACCAAGAGCCCAATTCACCCAAGTCCGCAACATCTCACCACTGTAGAAGCACAGAAGTCAAAGGCACACCGCCTGAAAGGGATAATGGGCAGCCAAATCTGAGCTGCAGGGGCGACTCACCCACAATGCAGCACACACACATAAGAATAAGAGCACCTCAACATTGACAACAATGTGGTACAAACTGCAACACTTTCACAACAGGACACAACTGGTGCTGCATGTGTGTACAAAATGGCCAATCACATCTGGCATAGCAGGAAACTGTGAGATGACAATGTACGAGTACAACCTCACATCTGTGATATAGTACAAATGTCCACTGTCCCGCATCAAGTAGGCATCTCCTCACAAACAGTTACAATGTACATTGTCATGCAGTCTGTATGTAAACTCCGCCAATGCGTCAACATACATGGAACACACTGTGAAACTGCATCTCCCCTTTACATTGCAGAGGGACAATCAACACCTCCTGCAGAGCAGACCCTACATCACGCCAGCGATGATGGAGACGACCTCCAGGGCATCGACTACGATGAACTCCAACGGTTCATGGACAACCTCCGCATCCCACCTCCAGTAGCAGGGCAGCCCAGCACCATCGAGGTGATCCCACCCCCTGCACAGACCACACAGCAGGAAGCACCCAACACCACGTCTGGCTCCCAGCACCTCACCGAAGAACACATGGCATTCCAACGCCGTGTGTTAGACTGCCAGAAGGAGCTGGCTGAACAGGTGCGGGTGGGTTCCGACCTCATGGCAGCCAAACTAGATGCCATACGTGGGTGTCTAAGTCCCATCAGGGACCACTTACACTCCCTAACGGACACTCACAGTCCGCCCCATGCCCTCCAACAATCCATGGCTGGCGTCGCTGGAGTCATGACTCGGAGACAACAACAACTGTCTAGTCAGAGTGGCTACAGCAATGTCATCCGTGATTTGGGAAACATAAGGAGGGTCATGGAGAACATGGAGCGGATGCAGGCGAAAAGAATGGCTACCACGGCTGCACACGAGAAAGCTGTAGATGGGATCTTCCATGCCCTGCAGATCATCATCATGGGAGTGATGCCACAAGACATTGCGCAGATGAATGCTGCTGCTACTTCTACATCCACATCTCCGGCCCCTGATGTGTCAGTGTCACACAGTGCTGCTAACCAAACCCCACCACCCACATGTGAAGCACATGAAACGTCAGAGGACGAAGATGAGGATGAATCTGCCTTAGTGGTAAGGAGGAAGCAGTAGCATTCATCTCCGCCATATGACTTGTTTCTGCTTGGGTCTGCCCTCTGCATCATGCCCTGGAATAACACCTTCCACTGTCTCCCGACACACTCTGCGACACTAACCTTGGACCTCGACATGGACTGCCATATTTTGCATGCTCAACAATGACACAGCAATCAGCCTGCGGACTGGACTCTTCCCCTTCCGAGTAACTTGTCAATCCCTAAAGGACTCTGGCTGGCCCTCCACGGGGCAACATTGTAAAGTGTTGTCTGCATGGCCCAGTACTAAGACAGCTTCAACACTCCACTGAACGTGAATAATACATTCTAATACACACAGATGTGTCATGTCTATGATTAATCAAGTATGAAAGCATGGACGAATGTAGGGGCAGTGATTCCCCCTTACGTCCATGTAGCTCATGTTGTGGGACTTGAGTCACAGGGTGCATCCCTGCATCATGGTGGTACATATTTGACCCCAAAACAAGCCCTGTTGTCAATTGTAGGTCACAAATGACAGCCTACATGTAATGATTTGGGACACATGTGAAACGCTGATGAGTGGGATTCCGTACTATCTTTGACACACAGAAATGGCATTTAAAATACGTGACACCCTAAACAGCCTCTCTGTACAGAGGTGACACACCCACCATCTATTTCCAATTTATGAGATTGTTAGCATTACATGTTGCACTTACACTTGTCAGAGTGATGTGCTTGTACAGAGGAGTACCATGCACACAGGGAATGTGTGTGTAATGAATTTATTTCCACATGCTGTGCCTGTGGTCATTTTGTACTGTCCCATGATTGCTAAGGACTGTGACAATGTGACGTGCTCATGTGAAGAAATTGTCAATGATGGTGTTCCTACGGGCTATTCCTGCTGCTGCTGCAGTGGGGTGTGGTCCACCTGCCTCATCTTCCTCATCATCGTCCGGTGCATCTGGCACTTGTAGCCATGGGGCATTGGTGTGTACACATATGTTGTGCAACACACAACATGCAACGATCATCTTGCACACAATGCCTGGGCTGTACCGGAGCATTCCACCTGTGATGTCCAGGTACCTGAAACGTGACTTCAACACGCCAAATGTGCGTTCCACGATGCCCCTGGTGCGTTTGTGGGCCGCATTGTACTGCCTCTGGGCCTGTGTGTTCGGGGCTCGGAGGGGTGTCATCATCCAAGGGCAGAGTGCATATCCTTGATCACCTGTGACAGTGCAGAGAGACATGAGTCAAAAGTTGGATCTGCATGATGTGTTGGCAGGCTCACTAGTTCATTGGTGTGTGATATGTGTGACTTAGTGATTCCTGTTTGACAGGTACTGCTTGTAGCAAATGAGCGGCATCAATGTGTATTACGTAGCCTCACTTCTGCTCCTCCCTCCCCGAGCCTATTCACTAGTGTGCGCAGCGCGGTTGCATCACTTGCACTCCTACGGCACACCATTGTCATGTCTGTCTCGCATGTCCACAAGCCTGACAATGACACTGTGATGTTGTGCGCTGTAGGTGGGCGGCCACGTGTGTGTAGGCCTACGGTAAGGATAGGGCAGACACAGATGTAGAGTTCATGGCTGGCTGAACTCGCGATGCGGTTGATGGTAGTCCTATGGCCTATGCTGCGGTAATAGCGACACACACAACAGTTGGCATGTATGATCCCGGACCCTGAGCGGGCTTGCGCTCCTTCATTTATCCCTTCGGCCGAGCCCGCACTCCGGGGGCATGCTACATCACAACATTGTCCATTGCGGGACAGGTGGCGCCGACACTACAACAGAGACACACGCATTAGTTACTTCCTTGGCAAGGCCAACACATAGCAACGCCCAGAGCCCCGGGCTGATCATCCACACCCCTACGCTGGACTGTCATATGCCAGCCCACTCCGCTTACGCTTACAGGGGGGTACGACACAGCTACATGTCCCAGGTCTTCCACACTGCCTGAGGTGACATGGTTGCGTCCACTGAACACAGCACAATGTAATGTGGTAGGGCCCGGGGCACTCATGCATACACAATGACCACAGGGACACACTTAGATAATTTGTGGAACTGGCTACGGGCACGTGTGCCCGGCCCCTTTTATTGCCAGGGTCACATGTCCAGTGACGCCTGTGCTGGATGGGTGTGGGGTGAGTGTAAGCCAGCCCTCAGGGAGTGGTTGGTGCTGGCAACAACTACAACAGTGATCAGACAATCAGAAGTTCAAAGTTCAAACAGCAAGGGTCCATGACTTGAGCTGCACAGAGTTAGTGGCCCCGGATGCACTGCAGCCGGCACAGGCACACCGCCACTGGACGGTGACTTGCGGTGCACTGAGGTAGGGCCACGAGAGCTGAGCGGGTCCTCGTCGATGTCGAAGGTGGATGTCGCGGAGTGTTTCGGGGGACAGTGGAATGTGTTCTTCCAGGGCATGATGCAGAGGGCAGAACCAAGCAGAAACAGGCAATATGGAGGAGATGAATGCTACAGACTCATTTTTAACACCAAGTCAGTATCAGCTACATGATGATGAAGACAACCCCCAGGCCATAGACTCAGACACCACCAAAGTTCAACCAGAGAGTGTCCATGAATTTCGGGGCACAGAGTTAGTGGCACCAGAGCTGAAAGGGGACGCAGGCTGCGATGAGGCCTGTACAATGGTATAAACTCTGCCATAAATAAATCAAGACTCAGTTCCAAATGTGTGACCTACTTGACCGCAGTGTAGGCCAGAGGCAGCGGTTAGCAGGGGCCCACAGCCATGTGTCGCTGGCTTGCGATGCACAGTCAGTGGCACCAGAGCAGTTGTTGGTAGTGTTCGATCACCTCCATAACGATGATCCTTTTTTCCTCCGGACTGAACCGCGTCTTCCTCTTACTCCTCTCCTTGCGTGCAATGATATGAACTCGGCCATTGAAAAATCAAGACTCAGTTTCAAATGTGTGACCTACTGGACCGCAGTGTAGGCCGGAGGCAGCGGTGGAGTACGTCAACGAGAAAGGAGTGCTGGGGGCCTGTGTCGCGGAGGCCGTGATGGTCTGAGGAGGCTGCCAAGGTCGCGGGCCTTGGGCTTGGAGCTTGCACCGGCACGTGGTGGCCCCTCTTTGACACACGCCGGTGTCAGCAGGTGAGCAGTGAGGCCTGGTTGCGCAGGGGCGGCCAAGACGGGTCTGGGGACCAGCGGCCTGGGGTGCAGCAGGCGCACAGTATCGCAGGCACCGCCGCTCATGGCGTCGGCCTCGTGGCAGGCTGAGAGGCGCCGCCCTGGCATACACGTTGGCCATTCCGGAAGAGAACAACGCCCAGAGCAACAGGCTTTTTATTCACACCCCTACGCTGGCCTGGCATACGCCAGGCCAGCCCACTCCGCTCACGCTTACAGGGGTGGACGTAACAAGCTACATTTCTGCTATCTTCCCCACTGCCTGGGGTGACATGGTTGCGTCCACTGTCCACTACACCCCAAACACCAGCAGTATATGTCGACATGGACATGTCTGTGGTCTGCATACTGTAGTCTGGCCAGCACATCCACGCCACACTTGGCATTGTGTACATTCTCATTCATGGTTCACTTGCCTCCTTCGCACATGCCTGGTTCCCACCTCTCCCCACATTCCGGTATTGTGTGGCTGAGGTGCCATGCCGTTGATGGCTTGTGTACATGGCTAGCCCAGCTTACCACAGTAAGTTGTGCTGTCGTGTCTGGCAGGTGGGCATGTTGTTTGGCAAGTTGTATGTGAGTTTGTAACGTGTGCATTCCCAGAGTCGTGAGTTGCATGACTGTGGAGTTGAGGTGTGTGGGGTGTTCATTTGGTACTTACCAATGAGCAATGCATTCCCATAGGTACCATCCTGAAAGCGCTGATTGATGATGGACTGTCGGAAGATGAAGGAATCATGCACACTGCCTGGGTAGTTGGCGACGACATTGGTGAAGAGTCCCAGGTGGTCCACTATTGCCTGCACATTGATGGAATGCGTGTGCTTCCTGTTGCGGTAATTGTGTGCAGTGGTGGCAGGGGGCACGAGGAGTACATGTGTGCAGTTGATTGCCCCCAACACGTGCGGGAAGCCAGCTATGGCGTAGAAGCCTTGCTTGGTCTCCAGTTGTTCCTGCGCAGTGTGTGGGAAGTGAAGGTTCTGGGGTACCAAGCTGATGATGGCATCCAAGACAGGTGTGAGGAACTTGGATAGGGCTGGCTGTGAGACTCCTCCGACTCTGGCAGTTGTTGGTTGGAAGGTACCAGAGGCCAACAGGTGCAGCACAGCCAGCAGCTTTGTCTGTGGAGGGATGTTATTTGTCCGCTGTGTTGGTACCGTCAGCCTGTGGGCAATGATGGTCAGGATGTGGAGGATGGTTGTCCTTTTGAGCCTGTAGTGGGCAATGACATCCTCTGGTGTTAAGTCTGTGAGGCTGGTCCGTTTTGTGAAGGTCCGCTGTCTTTGTCTGCGCTGCCTCTGTGGTAGTCCGTAGGGGGCCGGGGGGGGTGGCGGGCCTGGGTGGGGTGGCGGTGGGTGTTGTGGCCCTCTTGGGGCTCCGAGCTGCATGATCAGTAGCTCCATGGCATCTGTTGTTCTTCAGGTGTGGCTCTGGTCTGGGCTCCCTTTTGTGGTACAGGTTGTCGTCCGACTTAACACAAGGTAAGAGCAGGTGTTAAATCCCTGCTGCTAACGCGCCTTATCGCCTGTTTTGGGATCTTATTGCCGATCTGGCTGGTCGTAGAGAATATTGCGAAGTGGTGTTTTTGTGGCTTTTTGCACAGGAACGCCTACTCTGCATCTCATTAACGTTAGTTGCCGATGTCATCCGTGGAAATGTTTTTTGCGGCTGCTATCGCAGGAAAACTGGCGATATCGGCTGTTAGCACCAGCTTGTGAATAGGGCGATGAATCTATCGCCACTTTGGCTGCGATAAAGTGCCGCTAACTCGGCGATAAGTCCTTGAGAATATGCCCCAGTGTGTGTTGTGATTATCTCTATTTATGATAATATACATGTGATCTGCGTCCTCATTGTGCATCTTAATATGCTCATTTACTTATGGATTCATACTTTAAAATTGTTCTGGTGTTTTATGATTTTGATTTGTTTGCACGTTCGATATAAGCATATGTTAAATTCATTATTTAGAATGACACAAAGCTGAATTTACCCACTAGGACTCAAACCCTTGGCTTTCACAATTTTGCATCTGGCAGATTACAGTCCCAGGAACCAGAAAATCAATCAATATTTAGTTCTCTTGTCACTGGGAGAGGTTGCACAGATAAAATGTTCTACAGCTGATCTTATTGTCCATATGCTGGATGGAAGTTTAGAGAAAATATGTGAAAACTTCACATCAGCTGGTCACTCATTTTACTAGGGTGGCAACTACTGGTTTGCTAATTCCATTTGGAGCAAAATTGCACATGAAAGGTGAGTCAGAAAATTACAATCTGATGTCCGCAGTGGATGTATACGAGAGGATACAGTCAAACACGTAATCTCCAAATTTGTGTGGGGCAGATGAAGCTCCTTATAAAGTACTCTAATCCCACACTCTTATCTGCAGCACAGCGCCTGGATACCCCGTGAGGTGGTAAGTAGCGCTTTACAAATACTACTTGATTGATTGATTGATATATTATCTATGTATGAGACTCTGCCAACTTTTTAAAGTACCTCTCCTTAAAAACAAGAGTGCCATTCTTTAGAATGACAGGTAAAATTGCTGTTTTTATTCTATAACTATGAGGAGACAGCCAATAATATACAAGCCAAAAACCAGCACTGTCCACCCAAGGTATGAATTTGGTAAAAGGTAATAATAGTGTAACTCTAGTCTTACTTTGAGGGGAATGAAAGTAGAAATAATTTACAAAGCAAAACATGTAAGAGAATAGATGACAAATTGGCTGACACAAAAATGACATATAGAATTATAGATGGGTAAGAGTGAATAACCAGGACGTTTTTCACCACAAGGCTTTGACTGGCATCAAATAGACAAAGAGAGTGAGGCTCAAGTATTCTAAGAAGTCACTCAGAAGCTCAAGGTGCGGTGGAATGTATGGCCCAACCAAATCATCAGCCCCTGCTTTTAACTGCTATGGGCATTCAGAGGAATCATGGGGGAGCCACATATAACATGGCCTCTCTTGCCTGTTGCAAAAAAAATGGGCTCCTACCACCCACCCACCACCACTGTCCCTTCCTCCCCCCTTCTCCCATTTCCTCCCCTACTAATGTGCTCTCTGTTCTGCTGCCCTGACATGCTCTGTGAGAACCCTAATTAAGTAGCTTGGAATTCTTTTATGACATAGCAACAGTTGGATACTAGTTTTTGCTTGCCACTCTTGTCATGTCAAAGCAGTGAATTACCAGATTTAGAATCTGACAACCACACTAGTGGGGCTTAGTGAAAGCCATGAATAACAATTTATTAATGAATCAACACAGAAAAGTTGGAAAAAAGTTAAATGAAGAAAAATTGACTAAGGCATGGTATGCTGTTTATCATTAAAGCCAATTGACCAAACAATCATAATGAAAGTCTACCGCAGGACATGATGCACACAGGGCCACTCACCAGGCTTGTGTGAGGTATCATGCTGAGCCCCATATAATAATACATCTAAATATCTGGTGCAATTTCTACCTTTGACATGTTAACATCTTTTCGTAATATGCAAGCGTAGAGAATATTAAGATCACTCATTAATATATAGCTAAGTTATCTAAACACTGTTTAGTAATTTGAAGTAACTTAGCAGTGCCTAGTTAATTTAATAATGTATACTCTTGTTAGAATGGAGTGATCAAATTCGCATCATACAACAGTAAAAACAAAAACAAGCAGACATTGGCAAAACGAAACATTCTGGCTTGCATATTGTTTAAAATACTAGAAAAACACGACTTTTCTCTTTTACTTAAAATAACTATAACTGGTGAATTTCAATGTTTTTTTCAGTTTAAAATGTAGATTTTTTCTTTGTATACATGGCAGATACAATATATATAATTTAATGAGTGATGATTCAGTGTACCTATGAGATGTAAAATAGTAAAAAGTCCCTAATACATTGGATGCATGAGCTCCTTAGGAGGTGGAATTATACAGAAAACAACAAATAGAATGAATTGAGAGAAAAATACTCAAACTGGTGGTGCTAACGCCCTCTCTGCATATTTTTTAAAGCACTGGTAGCACTTAGTCTTTCAGAAAGCTCCACTGTAAAACCACCCTCATAATCAGTATTTCTATTTGCGACACACATATTACTCCAGTGATAGTATCAATAGACAATCTGATTATCACAAACACTTGAATGCTAAAGTTAGGTCTATAAAAGATAGGAAAAAGTATTCAGTCTTTACTGTAACATATTTATATAAAAACAAATACATATGAAGACACTGGTTTGATTGATCAATTCCATGAGGGAAACTACATGAGACAAAAGTTGTCACCTACATTGTAATTTATTGCGTCTGTTGATTGTTTCTTATAATTGCTATACATTTGTTCTCGCAAATGATATTTAAAGTGCTTAATACAGACCTGCCAAATAAAAAAAACATTCACAGTTTGAGGAGGGGTTGGGGCCTTGGAGGGGCGGGACTCATGCTGAGAAGCACCAAGAGACACTTTTGAAAGAGCCTCATACCCAAACACCTTTCTCTAAAACAAGATAAAAAAATCCTGAGGCTGGTGATGATGTCCTGGGGTGTTTTCACACCCCTTAATAGACATCAGCAGCTCAAAGCCTCTGAAAAATGAGCTGGAAATCCTCTGTTTACAGTGGTTTCCAGCGAATTTTCCCTGCCATTGTGTTATATCGAATCCTCACTGGGTGACCGTGAGAAGGGAGACGATATTGTGTGTCAAGCAATGGAACCGCGTGAGCTGGCAGGTCTGTTAATATAATTTAAAAAAGTACTACTAGCCAAATATATATGATGGTTTAGGAACACTTTTAAAAAACATTCAGGGGCTCATTACGATTGCAGGCAGAAAGCTTCCGCCCGACAGTTTCTCAGTTCTGACTGCCGGATAACGATGCGACTGAACATTGTTCGGACGGATTCCCATTGTTTCCTATGGGAGCTCGTGTTACGCCCTAGAACTGGCCATAACTCCTATGGGGAAATGGGGAGTGTGTGATAAACCCTGCACCCTGTCGCAGGCACCCCATGGTGCAGGGTTTTACAGGGGGGTACCTTAGGTACCCCCTCGACCAGCAACGTAGGCCGCGGGGGCCAGGGAGCCCTGCCATTGGCCTGCAAAGTCACTTTCCGACAGCCTTTACGTGTCAGACAGGCCGACGCCGAAAGGCTGTTGGAAAGCCATCCATAGGGGGTTACGGTGCAGTTCTGACCGACAGATATATTCCGTGAGTTGGTTGAAACTGAGTCGGAAAGACCGGCCGGTTTATGTTCCGACCACGAACATCGTAATCAGCCGGTCGGACAGTAAAGCGACTGAGTCGGTCGGAAGGGCTCCGATGCGATCACGAACATTCCGACTGTCGGGCGGAGGCTTTCCGCCCGCCATCATAATGAGCCCCTCAGTGTTATGTTCACTTCGGTCTTCAGCTTCATCACTGGTGTGTCTGGCTACAATCATTAAAAGGCAGTCCAGTGGTAGGTCTCTAAACGCACAGATTTTGCAGTTTTCTTCTGAGTGATCTGAAGGGAGAGAGCAACACTGGCTGGTTCAAGAATATGTTTAACACTTTCATTTTGCAAGATCTATGTCAGTCTGGGTTCTCTCTAATTCAAGCGATCCTATTCTGTATTTGCAACAGTTTTGACAAGATCTAGCATAAAAACTCTGATCAGACTCCCAAGGACAACTGCCAACTTTGTCAAAGAATGTACGAGGCATGGTGTCAAAGACTTTCATAAAGTAACATAGTAAATGTAGATATGAATACTGGAAGGGCACCTGTCTCAAACAAGTGACAAGAATCTCTGCCAACACAAGACACATTATTTCAGCAAGCCTGCAATATTTCAGGCAGTAACCACTCTTACTAAATAAAATCATTCTTGCTAACTGTGAGAAAGTGCACTTTTTTGTGTGGTCACTCTCATTCTTTTGTGGACTGATGTTGCTGGATTTGTAACACAGTGCACAAGTCCACTGCCATACAGTCCTAAGTGTACATGTCCTGGTCCCTAAAAACAGGCAGAATTGGTAAACTCCCTATTGGCATATTTAACTTTCTAGTAAGGCCATTGAATATGCTGCTGGAAAATACACCAATGTCATGGGAAGTTAAATGTTGCCCGTGGACCTCAGCAAATGTTGTGCCATTTAATAGGGGAACAAAGAAACATGGCTTCAGACCTACATATGTAGCCTTTTTGTCCTAAAGAAGGTCTCTTCAATTAGTTCACACCATATCCAACTATCATACTGATTGCCATACTTGGATGTTTCTTTCAAGGTAAAAAATCTTACTTTGTTACTGAATCCACTTCATAAAACTCATATGGTACAATATTCAAGACAGCTTTATATTCAACACTAGCCAGCACGTGTTTCAAGGTAACCCTCTTTGCCAAGGCAATAGGCAGGGATATTTTTAAGGATCTGTCTTTCTCATTATTGTTAAAACCATCTTCACATTACTTTGTCTCCCTCATGAGGGCATTGAGAGGATGTGTATTCCACATCTCATGGTCTGGCTCACTGATCACGATTAGTGAGTCAGACCACGAGATATGAGATGTAAGATATCATGTAAAGACAGTGAAGGTGAAGAAGATGGCTACCAAAACTTTTCCTTCAGGTTGCGGCCAGCCAATCACAATGCACACTTGAGCTTGCGGATTTGCAGATGCACTGCCATGGACCAGCGGTGGATCTACAGCCTGAAATATACATACATTTTGAGCATTAATTTCTCAAAAACTACTAAACAGATTTAAACCAAATAAAAAAAGCACACTTTCTGGATCAAAATGTAGTATTTTGCTAAATTTGGCTTAATTCTGTACCGCCAATTTAGCGGAAGCATATATATAGGCTAGTAGGTTTGGACCATGTTTCCATAGGAAAAGCGTTTTTTGACTTCACGAAAATTCCCACAAAAAGTGTCATAGTAAGCCTTGTTGTGCATGGCAAATTTCGGGGTGATCCATCAAGCAGGGGCTGGGAAAAAGGGGGCTAAAATAAAGTGTGTTTTTCCATGTTCATTTCCAAAGGACGTGTAGTCATACTACAGCCTGAACTGCTGAAAGGAATTACACCAAATTTGGTTGAAAGGTAGATTTAGTTATGCAGATTGTGCGTTTTGTTATTTGGTGTAAATCCGTTCAGTAGCTGTTGAGAAATAAAAAAAAAAGTTAGTGATATCTACGGCCAAGGATATTTCATGATTAATCGCGAAAAAAGACGAGCTCGTGCAGGGAAATGCAGAGCTCTGATTGGCTGGCAACACTTCAACCAGGAAGTGTTGGCAGCCATCTTGTGACTCAGTTTGTATTGAGTCATAGAGAAAAAGGGGGGTCCCAAAACGCGTTTTCCTCATGTTAATTTCCATAGGAAACTTTAGACAAAGCTACAGCCTGAACTGCTGAACGTAATTACACCAAATTTGGCACAAAGGTAGCTGTTGGGCCAGAAACCGTCTTTTTTGTTAAGTGGTGTATATCCGTTCAGTAGCTTCTGAGTTATTTAAAGAAATTTCCAGTTGTATATCTGGAGAAGAGGAGGTGGAATCCCAACCCCTCCCGATCTCGTGCTGAGATCAGATTGGCTGCCAACACTGAAGTGTTAGCAGCTATCTTGTGCTTGAACTGAGTCACAGGAAAAAAACATTAAACAAAAAGAAAAGGGGGCAGGGTAGAAACCCCCTGACCCCCTAGGCCTCTTGGAGGGGTCCCCCAGGGATCCCCCAGGGACCCCCAGGGCCAACAAAGCATTTTTTAAATTTTTTGGTGGGAGTCGCACTGAATCCGCGAATCCCCTGAAATATTTTTTTTTTTAAATGAAGCGTGGTCTCCCACTATGACTATAACTGCTGAATTTCACTGATTTTGTACAAGTGAAATCTGAGCCTAAATATAATGTCCCTGTAACCTTTGTTTTTTTCATTGAATATATATTGCCCATTGGCGGCCGCCACTGGATAGTTGTAGTAAGGATCGTGTTGCCCCTGACAATGCATTTTCTGTGTTGCTAATAACTCTGGCCCTGTTTGATGACTCTGTATGAAATGTTTCCAAATAGTGCTCCCTTTTGACTAGTTTGTGCATGGAAAGTTTGGGGGTGATCCGTCAAGTGAGGGACTGAGAAAAAGGGGGGGCCCAAAAAGTGTTTTTCCATTCATTTTTCATAGGACATTTAGACAATGCTGCAGCCCAACCCACTGAAAGAACCAAATTTGACAGAGAACTATATCTTGGTCCAGAAAGAGTACTTTTTGTATTTTGGTGTACATCTGTTCAGTAGTTTCGGAGAAATTAAGGTTAACATTTCTTTTATATTTCACTCTGCAGAGGATCCGTGGAGCCAATAGATCTCAAAGTGAGATCTAGTTGGCTGTTACCACCTCAACCAGGAAGTGATGGCAGCCATCTTAAGACTCGAAACAAACACCCCGACCCCCTAGGTCTGGTGGGGGGGTCCCAGAGGAACCCCACCTGGGGACAAAAATGCTTTTTTTTTTTATTCTGCTAATTCGTGGAGGATTCATGGCAAACATTTTTTTTAAAAGAAGTACAGCCTCCTGTGATTCTTTTTTAAATCCCCCAGGGTGGGACAGGACTCCATTTTTTGGGGGAGAATGTTGCACGTGGCTCCCTTTCTCAGGCCATTTCTGGCTTCAGTGACCCCATTCCCTGGGCCCAAAGTCTTTTTCAGGGGGAGGAGGCATGCGGTCCCCCTCCGCAGGCAATTTTTGGCCATGGGGACCCCATCCCCTGGGGCCCGATTTATTTTTTAGGGGGAGGGTGGCATGCAGCCCCACTCCCTGGGCCTCTCTTTGCACTGAGGACCCATTTCCTATGGCCTGATGTATTTTTGAGGTGAAGGGGGGCACATGGCCCCTCTACCAAGGCCGTTTTTGGCCCCTGGGACCACATCCCTGTGGCCTGATGTATTTTTTAAGGGGAGGGGGCGATGCAGCTCCCCTCCCCAAGGCTCTAATGGCCCCGGGGACCCTATCCCCATGGGCCACTAAAGTTTGTGAAAGAAAGGAGGGCCATGTGGCACCCTCCATGAGCCTTTTCTGTCTCCCGGGCTGTCATCACCGGGGCTGTCTCACTAGCTATGTCCTGGGCAGCCCATCCCTTGGACATAGCAGTTTTCTTGCCCGCACCGACGTAGCAGGGAAATCTGTGTTTGCTCCCTCTTGGCAGGAGTATTTTTTAATCTTCCGCCAAGCAAGAGCAAACATAAAGTCTGTTCCCAGCCGGCGGGAGCTTTAAAAATGATTCCGCCGGCTGGAATAAGACTTTTGATCGGTTTCCCTGCCTCCACTGATGTGGGCAGGGAAACTGATCAAAATATTGCTCTCACCCAGAGGTTCAACATTACTAGCTGCTCCCTCCAGATGGGAGCAACGTCGGCTCCCGCTGCATGCGGAGAACTGGCTGTGGCCGCTGGGGGTTGGGGCTCCCTCTGAGGCCACCAATGAGTATATGGTGGGTGCACTGGGTGGGCCCCAGGGCATCCTCTTTTAAGTAAAGTGGGCCCAGGGGATGGGTTCCTCATGCCTAACTAGGCTTGGGGAGGGGGGCCACGTGGCACCCGTCCCGGGTAATAAAAAAAGGCCCTGTGGATGGAGAGGGGCCACGTGGCTCCTCTCCCCTTTAAAATAAATAAGACCCTGGGGGATGGGGTCCCCAGGGCCTAATGAGGCTTTGAGAGGGGGGCGATGTGGCCCCCTCCCCTTTAAAATATTTTTGATCTAGGTGGATGGGGTCCCCAGGGCCATATTATGCTCAGGGAGGGAGACCACACTGCCCCATCCACTTTAATGAAAAAAAGGCCCTTGGTACCAGAGCCTAAAAAGGTTCAGAGACGAGGCTATGTGGTCCCGTTTGAAACAAATAAGGCCCTGTGGATGGGGTTCCCAGAGTATAATGAGGCTCTGGAATGAGGACCATGTGGGAAGGCCCTCCACAGTGTGGGGTTGGCTGCCTTTAGGGGGGTTGGTCACAAGCCTGGCTGCAGGCCAGGCCTTGTTGCCAACCCCTCAATGTGCACAACTGAAGGCCATGCGTGGCCGGTGATTGGATTTACAGATGGTAATTGAATATTAGTTTACGTTAAAAACCCTAGAAATTCACTGAATTAACCAGAAGTTAAAGTAACTTTATAATTTGGTGAAATGTTCAGTAACAAAATAACGTTTTAAACTCAAAAAACCATTGAAATTCACCATTTATAGTTATCTCAAGTAACTAAAACTCGTGCCTTAAAGTAACTATAACTTGCGCCCTCACCATGGACTGCTAATTACCCACATATTACATCACTCATAATATCTTCAATGACATAATTGATAATATCACTGCAACAATTGCAGTTAAATTGTTAATGAGAAAATTGTGAATGGCGGGGGCACGAGATATAGTTATATTAGGGCATGAGTTATAATTGAGATAACTGTAACTATAACTGGTGAATTTCAGTGGTTTATAGAGTTTAAAACGTTACGTTGTTACTGAACATATATATATATATTATATATATATATATATAATATATATATATATATCTCCTCAAAAAGTTCAATAAGCACGCTCTCAGGATATAGAACAAACAAAACCACAAAGCGCTTTGGTTGCCCAGCAGCCTTGGTCACATGTGCTCACACCACCACATGGGTGTCCTTAAAAATGCATGATCAACATAAAGAAGGGACACAAGAGGATCTAACGTGTCGGCCATATTGGAGTGGTGTAAAACTAGGTCAGAGAAAAGTGTACAGCCCTAGAATGGTGCAGATGCAATCTTCATGTATGGAACATGTTAAGAAAATTCAAAACTTGATTGCCACATACAAATATAAATAAAATAGCATATTAATACCATAATGGTTTAATAAATGTGGCATCCAAACAAAGCTTGAGGTCATGCACAAGAAGGCAGTACTGGCATGGTGCCAGAACCTGGACCACATAACAGCATAACAACGGCGAGCCAGTGAGCGTAAAGGCATAGTGCCTGTACAAACCGTGTAGCCGAATCATGCCCCACACATGGTAGGTCAGTCCAGGCCTAGATGACTATTGCCTGACTTAAAAAAGTACTCAAAATTTGCTGCACCACCAATGTTGGGCGAATGCCCGGGCTTGTTCTGACTAAGGTATGCATAGTGCAAAAAGATGCACAAATACTGTCAGAAATCATGCATGGTATATCTTATCTGTGATGACATCCCAGGAGTGACGATGAAGAAAAGGGTAGGGAACCCATGTTGGTGAGTGACATGGTGATGGGTCCCTTCCTTTCCTCCTGCAAAGAAGAAACACAAAGGAAAGATATCAGCATCAAAGAAAATAAAACTTAAAAACAATGTGATACAGATTACGCATTTTATAACACACAACATGAACAGTTTGGTTTCTCATGCATCTGAAGGAAAAGCAGTAGTAGAGGCAAGTTCCTCATCCTGGTTTAGCCCCCCTGGGATTCTAGTCTGGAAGTCAATTATGTACTTCAACTCCCTCTTCCTGAGCTTGAGAAGTCTATCTTCACCTCTGAGATCATTCGTGATCTGTTTGATGGCACAGTATAAGAGCTGGGATGAATCAGAAAAATGCCTGTCCTGAAAATTTAGGGCTGCTGGATACCTGGGGTCCCTGTTGGTAATGGCCCTCATATGCTCCAGTATTCTCTTTTGGGCCATTAGAGTAGTGCTGCCTATGTACCATAATTTACACGGGCACTCGATGATATAGATGACAAAGGTGGTACTACAAGTGAGGAATTGGGAAATGACTCTGTTGGATGGCCCTCGTGATATCTTCTTGCGCATCTGGCTATTGCTGCAAGCCTTGCAGTGGCTGCAAGGGAAAAAACCCTGAAGGTAATGTGTGTTGCTGCCTGATACCTCAGTGATATTGCTGTGGACAAGCATGTCCCTGAGGCTACGTTCTCTCCTATAGGTAATGCGAGGTCTGTCATCGATACTGCTACCAATAACACTGTCACATTTGAGAATGTTCTAGTTCTTTACCAGGATACACTTGACATCACAGGCATCGCCATTGTATGTCAGGATGATCCTGGTGCTGTCCTCAGTTCGTTCTGTCTCTGGGTTCATCTTGTCCGAAAGAGTCTCCTGCCTGCTGATGCCATCAGCTCTGTCACTAGCCCTGTTGAGAACCCAGGTCGGGTAACCTCTCTCTCTAAATCTGTCCATCATGATCCTGCGCTCATGCTGGTATGCTGTCTCTGTGTTACAATTACGTTTGGCCCTCAGAAGCTCTCCATACGGGAAACACCATTTGAGGGTCTCTGGGTGGCCACTGAGGGCATGCAACAGGCTGTTAACATCCGTACTCTTACGGAAGAGTTCAGTGTGTATTTCTTTCTGCCTGATCTCTATCCTGATGTCTAAGTACTCCACTGTAGTGCTACTGATATTACTTGTCAGGAATATGTTGCGATTGTTGTTATTAAGTTTCTTTATGAAATCAGTGGCTAGACTTTCCGAACCCCTCCAGACGATGAAAAGGTCCTCAATGTACCTAAGCCACATGGCGACCCGCCCAAAGTCCGGTGCAAGCTTGGAACTGCCAAAGATTTCCTCCTCCCACAGGCCCATGCACAGATTGGCAAAGCTTGGAGCGAAGCAGGAACCCATGGCAGTCCCAGTGGTTTGTCTGTAGATTACACCATTAAATAGGAAGATGTTGTTACTGAGACAATGTTCGATCATGTCACGAATCATCAAAGTGTGGTCCCTGTTTCTGACCTGCCTTTGACGTAAAAAATGTCGGCATGCTTCCAAACCTTGTTTGTGGTCAATGATCCTATATAGCGAGTTAACATCGAGGGTAATGAGAAGGAAATCATCCTCCCACTCGATGTCCTGTAGCTTGCCCAAAAAGTCCTTGGTGTCCCGGATATACGAGTTAAGCTTGAATACGTGGTCCCTGAGAAAATGGTCCACGTATTTGGACACATGTTCCAAGGCACTAACTCTGGATGATAATATGGGATGACCAGGTGGGACTAGGGGATCTTTGTGTATCTTGGGAAGTAAGTATAAGACAGGAAGTTTTGGATGGTCTTTTTTGAGAAAACAATACTCCTCCCACTCAAGAATCCCCTTGTCCTTCCATTCACTAAGTTTATCCCAAATCGTGATGATACTCTTGGTGTATTCATCCTTAGAGATGGGAATATAAAACCTGATATCGTTGAGTTGTCTCATCGCCTCAATTATGTACATGTCTCTATCAAGTATGACCATGTTGCCACCCTTGTCTGCAGGACATATCAGAACCTCCCTGTCCTCAGCCAAGGAAAGAAGTACCTGCTTTTGCATAAAGGTAAGGTTATTGGATGCCCTGTTCTTGTGGTATGATTTACAGTGATATTCCATGAGAGACTTGTTAGCCACCTCATGAAATGTGTCAATGCTGTCATGGGGGAGGGTCGGAAAGAAAGTGGACGTGGCTTAAAATTAGTACTTGCTGCTGCATCATGGGTGATGCCTAACTCATCAAGCACAGATGTCTTGGTGATGTTAGTCCCCATCAGGTTGGGCTCCTGTGGTAGCTGCAGTAGTGTGAATAGAGTATCCATGTCTCTGATGTCAAGATCAATTTCATTGCCCTGTGAATGCACTATATTAGTTCTATCAGGACGCATAAACCTCAATTTGTGCCACTTTCTAAGTTTGACTTTGCGAATGTATTTATACAAATCTATTCTTGTGTCAGTATAG
The DNA here is from genome assembly GCA_963921515.1 of Calotriton arnoldi. Taxonomy (NCBI): domain Eukaryota; kingdom Metazoa; phylum Chordata; class Amphibia; order Caudata; family Salamandridae; genus Calotriton; species Calotriton arnoldi. The sequence goes on along the minus strand of CAWUFW010000089.1, from coordinate 2,691,598 downwards.
TTAAAGGAAGAAGAGGGAAAGAAAGAGAGACCTAAGCAGAGAGTTTGCTTCTCAATGTCACTCAGAGGTCTCTTAGATAGGTTAATAATGGTCTTGTTGACCACCTCAGGATCCATTTAAGCACCTTTTTGGAGCTCGCGGTGTTGGTTCCCATGCGCCCCTGTCCTCTGCCTCTTCCGCCATCTTTGTTGGATCTGCAGTCTTCTTTTTCGGCTCCTCCTCAGCCTTTTCCTCTGCCTCGTCCTCTCTGTCCCCTGGGCTGCGGGGCTGGGGTGTCCCTGGTCATCTGCCTCCCCCGGCGCAACAGACGGTACTCGTCAAAAAAAGTCACCGGTCTGGTGACTCTTTTGTTTCCCGATGCACTGTCTCCTAATGCTTTGGATTATATGTCACTGGCAGTTGATTGCTCAGACAGGGAACTTTCTGCTACTGCCTCCTGTGTGTCACATATCAGTGATTTTTTTTTTGTAGAGATGGTCGTACTTTCTGATAAAGGTGAGAATCCTCCCAATCTCGTAATCACCGTAGTCTCTGTGGAGCTTCTGTTGTTTGCGGGCTTTAATGTCATCTTCATGGCTTTAGAGGCATTCCTTCATGGCCTCCATTAGTCTTTTCAGGTTATTGGGTTCCATGTTAGCGTCGAGATCATCCTGAATCACCTTAATTTCTGCCCGTAATGCATTTCGATCAATCCATACATACTTGACCAGTATCTCAAGCATGCTTTTGGAGCTGGCTGCGGAATTTTCGGACCATTACTCCAGCATTTTAGGGTTGGGTGAGTCATAAGATGTAGTAGTGAAAATCCTCAATCCTCTGGGGACCATTTTGTTGTCAATGTAGTTCTGCAAAGATATTGCTTCCCACCATTTGGAGATTTCCGTCTTCTTGAGTTTCTCAAGTTTCTTTAGTTTGTCCTCTAGGGTTTGAACTTGATTGTTTTTGTCTGTCCTGGTTGCCCCCATTCCTGGTGTTCGTGCAAATAGAGCAAGAGCAGCCGATCTCCTCTCCGCCTCTTCCTCCATGCTGCAAGTACAGTTTCCCCCTTGCAAAAAATTGTTTGATTGTGTTAACCCCCCTGACGTGAGTGTCAAGTTCTTCCTGCCGTGCTAGTACACAATGCTTGCCAATGAAAATTCCTGTGCACAAAACCGGACACAGTTTTTGGAAGAATATGCGTTGAAAGAATTACATTCTTAATTGCACTTTGTAGGGTAACGCCACTGCAATGATCTGACAGGTTGTAGAGCGTATCACAGTACAGTCCTGAATGTGAGCTCCTTTCAGCAATTCCCTAATATACTGCTGCATGCACAGCTATTTGTAGCTAAGAGCCACAGTCCCTTATACGACTTCTGTAAGCTCCCCCCATTCGGGAAGTGACATGCAGACCGCAATGGGCTCACATAGGCAGAGTCTTTATGCAGCCACCGCAGACAGGGCAGTTGCAAGTAGCCCCTTTACTTTTAATGCCTTCCAAGAAGACTTTAAACATCTATTTGTTTTACTTTTCATGCCTGCCAAGAAGACTTTAGGTCTTCTTGGCAGGCATTAAAAGTAGAACAAATAAATGTTACAAAATGGCCGCCATGAAATTCATGAATATGTGAGCAAATGAATGCATAGCCCATCGTTTGTGTTCATGCTTAAGCGGGGGCATGCTGCTCAATGAGATTTGTTTTGCGAGAGGCTTTTTGTAATATAAAGTGAAAAGAAAAAAATGGAAACGGACATTGAGGAAGGCCAAGTGGCTGAAACGCGTCTGTTGGTGTTGCAAGCTAAAAAATAAAAAATTGGAAGCAGCTTGGGAGTGCGCGACGTTACTTTAGAGGTATATATATATCTTCACCACGTCAATTCCTTTGATGCGCAACTAGGCGCAGAAATAGACACAGACCACCGAGGATGCTTTAGTATTTATTGGCAGTTGTTTAAGTCACTGCAATGCATTCCGGCCGGAGCTGCAGCCTTGATCACACGAATGCAGTGGCGCCATTTTTGGAGGCTATATACAATTAGGTGAGCATAAAAATAAAAAACATAGGGGGATATTAGCAACAACTTGCGATAATTATCTCAAACCGCGCCTAGCGTGTTTTTTTTATCGCCGCCTATCGCTGGATATTATCGCGGAGATAACACGCTATTAGCAACGTTTATCTCCAATGCGATAAAATATCCAGCGATAGCGGCGAAATGCGTGAATATCGCTGGAAATCCAGCGATATTCACGCATTAACGCCATGGTGGACTTAGCCTGACAATCCACCTCCCATTCAACAAACAGGTAAGTCATGTTTTTAGCAGGTGTTAAATCCTAGCGATAATCGCGCTTAGCGCGATTTTTTTTATCGCTTCGCCTGCGTTGCTAATAGGGGGAAGTTGTGCTAGCGACTGTTTTCAGTCGCTTTTAGTTGGGAACGCCTACCTTGCATGTCATTAGCGATAATTATCGCTGGCATGCAAGGCGATGGGAAAACCGGCCGCTATCGCCAGAAAGCTGTCGCTAACGCCTGTTAGCGACAGCTTGCTGATAGGGCGATAAAGCCCTTGCTAATATGCCCCAGACTGTTTTTCTCTTCTTTTCTTTTTGTTGTTTTTTTTTAATTTCTTGTAAATTCCATAATTGTTAATACATTGCAAACCGAGTATGTCAATATATTTTAACATTATAACATTGTTTATCCATATTATACCTTTAACACACAATTGCCTGCATATACTGTGTCAGACTCAAGCTCGATGGCATATGGTGAATTTTGTCTTATTTTTACACAGCATACTGTATTATTTTATGCTCATCACCTTTTTTTTATAAACAACTGTGTTGTATATTAATCATCCCCAATTTTTTCATTTTCAGTTTGACGCTCTTGCTCCTCAAAAAAAAAAAAACCCTCATGCATATCTCCACAGATATTAATTACTCTCAACATCTGTTGATGCAATAAAAAAGTAAAGTAATAAATTGTAACTCTCTAGAGCATGTCAATAAAAGAAAGCCCAATAGATATAGCAAAAACCGATTCCCATGCTGATGTTTGAAATAATTCTAAAATGTTTTAAATACATAATATTCTGACTAATTTGATGTATTGTTATTGTTTACAAAAAGTTGTGTAAATCCTCTTCCACATTTAATCCATTCGGATGTTTGAAATCTAGGTTGAGGATGTACATACTTTCCAAACGATATAGGGCATTCACGCTGTCTCCCCTCTAATAGAGTTTGGTATGGTGTCAATCACAAAATAGGATATTTGGGTTACATCGCTTTGGTGAACATTGACCCAGTGTCTGGCTACTGGATATGTTAAATCTTTTTTTATGGCACGCATGTGTTGTAAGATGTGTTTATGTGTCTGTTGAATAGTGCTACCTATATATCTTTTATTACAGGTACATGTTAACACATAGATGGCAAAATCACTCTTACAATTATATCTGCCTTTAATAGGTATAGGTTTGTGGGCAAATGAGGAATCATATTCCTTAGTATTTTTACCTATTTTGCACACTTTGCATTTTGGACATTAAAAAAACCCATTTGCACTTGTTAACCAATTTTCAGATCGTCTGGTTTCTGGACTGGATTTTACCAGACTGTCCTTCATAGATTGGGCTCTGCGGTAACTAATACATGGTCTAACCGGAACCTTCGTACCTATAACTGGATCAGCACATACTATGTGCCAATGTTTCCTAACCGCCCTTTCCAACTGTTTGTGTTGAATATTATATGTGGTGATTAACCTCACATTTTCATCTTTCTCTCTTTTTCTTCCCCTGCCTTTCAATTCTTGATTCCAAAAAGTAGTTGTTCCCTTGGTGCTTTCTTGATTTTGGTCATAGCTGCGCTGATGATGCGTGAATCATTCCCTCTTTCAGTGAATCTCTGTATCATCTCTTGCTGGCTACATTTTATGTGTTGTGGCAAACTACAGTTTCTTTTGGCGCACATTAACTCCCGATAGGGAATTCCGGCTACTACATGCTTAGGATGAAAACTAGTTGCATATAAAATTGAATTGCCCGCCGTACTTTTCCTGAAGAGTTTAGTTTCTAATTTCCAATATATGTCACCAAAAGCGCAAAATAAACACTCAGTCAGAATGCAGTGCATTTGTAGAAAAGATTTACTGCAACAATCTCTATGATGCATTTTCACCAACTCGCGGTCTTGCTCACATAGTGAATTACAAACATGTGGAAGTGTACATAAATGAAATAGACATAAACAGTGGACACATTGTTTCAAATGTTACAAAAATCAAAACACTGCAGTGGCCATATTGGAATGTAAACATTGTAGTCATATGGCAATAAAAGTGGAATACATAGCATAAATCAGGAGTCACCTGGCATATATTGGCAACAGTACGTATTCTGGCTGTAATAAATGTGACTTGAAGGTTAGAGATAAATACGTCAAACAAAAATGGAGAAAATTCACAAAAATACCATAAATGGTGGCCAGATAGCAGAGAGGTCATGGAGTGTATGTTGTACACCAACCAAATAGTTAAAATGAATAGACAGGTTGCAAAATAGGTGGCCATATTGGGCGAACTGATCTGTAAGTGGAATATGTAAGTTTCCTCTACCGCAAGGTCTATCTCTCCCATAGGATAACAGTGGGATTACCTTATTCCATTGTCTATGTGTAATTCACAATTGTGAAGAGATAGACTTTTCAAGTTTGGCATCTCTGGAATCGCAATTTAAAGTCACAACATATGGTGAAGTCGGATTTTAAATTGCAATTCTGAAAATGTCACTTTTAGAAAGTTGGTATTTTTGTACTTTAGCCATTTGTTGCCTACTGCCTGTCTCTGATCGCTTGTCTGGGGTGGGTGGCAGTTGGGCTTTGTGTATTCTCCCTAGACAGCCACACACAGTGGGGGCTTAGGTGTGACTTGATCAGCCATCCTGTGAGGATGGGAGGGAGGAGCTGGACCTAACCTCACTTACACTTGAATAGGTTGTGTCCTGTCCCCACACAAAGGGCTGCATATGCCCCTGTAGTGTGTATGGAGCCAGGACAGGAAGGGAGGACGTCTGTGCACTTCAAAGGCCTATCTTTAAAGTCTTTCTCCACTTCAAAGGCCCAACTAAGTATAAGTACTGGACCTATGACACCGCCAGCTCAGATCAATTCTGGACCTGTGAAGCATCTGCTAGGATGAAGGACTGTTGTGCTGCTGAAGGACTGCCACTCTGTTGGACTACTGCTTTGCTGGACTTCTGCCTTGCTATGCTGCCCTACTGCCTGCTGGTCCCCTCCCTGGGTGAGAAAGACTGGACCTGCATCCCTTGAACCCAGAGTGACTCCAAGGGCTAGCTTATTGGCCTCCAAATTTGAAGTCTCAGGGACATAAAAGACTTCCAACTTACCTGCTTCTGCACCTGAACTTTGCCATCTATGAGTCAGCCCTGCTAAGTGGTGACATCTCAGTCCTGCACCCTTGGAAGTGAGGCATGAGGTGCTTGCTTCAGCGATACCCACACATCCTCTGTTGAATGGGTGCATCAGAGCCATTGCGTGGATCAAAACTGACACATCGCCATTTCGCCATTTTGACTTAGCATTTAAAACCCCTTGCCAAGCCTTAAACTCCCCTTTCATTACATACACGTTACCCGTAAAGTAGGCCCTAGGAAGCCCATATGTCAGGGTGCTGTGTAATTGAAAGGTAGGACATGTACCTCTACATTTTACATGTCCTGGTAGTGAAAAACTCCCAAATTCGTTTTTCACCGCTGAGAAGCCTCCCCCTCCCATAGGATAACATTGGGAATTTCTTATTACATTTAATAAGCTGTAATTCCAAAATGAGAGGAGGTAGATATACCATGTTTGGTACCTATGAGATTGTAATGATAAACCCTCTTTATGCAAAGTGCAGCCCACACAGACTCTCTAACAAGCAGCGAGGAAAGAAGAGAAGATAGTAGCTGCAGGACCCCCACCTCTCAAGGCTGCTTAGGAGGCAGTCAGACTGTGTTAGGGGCACCTAGGGCTCACAGAACAAGATGGCTGGCACCACAGCCCAAACAGTCCCTTCAAAGGGCAGTCCCTCTACTAGGGAGCATCCAAAGGTGAGACTCTGGAACACTGATCAGCACCCAGACCCAGGAACAGCCCCCAACGCAGCCCTGGGTTAGATAAATGCAGAGTCTCAGAAGTGATGTGCTGGTACGCCGAGCACTCTTCAGACCCAGGTCTAAGCACAGCTCACCTGACTATACTCAGGTGCAGTGTGAAGTTGTGGCTACTTTGCTCATACTCCCATGATCAGAAGAGGAGGTTGATGGGTCATCTGACTGAAGTGGCTGTGTTCCAAGAGTCTATATGCCTGTCAATGTGCAGGGGGCCCTGGCCTAAACCTATCTGAGGTAGTTGTGAACTGTGAGACCCTGCTCTGGTGCAGGGTAAAAGGAAAATGGGAACTGTCAGGGTTGCACTTTTCTGGGCTGCAGTGGAGGTTGCAATTTGCCTGTAGGAAGCAGCTGGGAGCTGTGGTTTGGAAGCTGGGAGCCGGGGGCCAGGGCAGGAGTTGTGCAGTGGGATCCTGCCTTGTGAAGTACAGCTCAGACAGACTCTTCAGCAAGCGGCACGGAGAGATGGTGGGCAGCAGGACCCTTATTTCTCAAGGCCATGAAGGAGGTATTCATGGGTTTTGGTAGGGGCAGCTAGGGGCTAGCAGCAAGAGCCTACTTGCCACTGAATCAGGGGCAATAATATACATGGGGAGCATTTTCCTGGATTGCAATGGGCGCACAGTGCAATCCAGGAAAATGTGCCCCATTATGGTGAATGCACTGCCCCAGGGCAGAAGAACTCGTGCTGCCCCTAGGGCAGCACGTTCATGTGAAAAATGGAGCTGCTGCTTTAAAGCTGCTCTGTGTTTTCACAGTGCAGGCAGGAACCCTCCTGCACTTTTACAGGGAACTAGACAGTCAGCGACTGCACCCACATACAAGGGGATGTCTGGGGGGCATGGGACCCCCTTCCCCTCCACCAGAGGGCTGCTATTAAGGGTCGCACTGACAGCTTCTTTGCCTCTGACCCAACATCTGTACTATGGCGCGGGCTCAGAGGCAAAGGGATTCCCTCATTTGCATGGGGCACACCCCCATGAAAATGAGGGAACACCCTCTGAAGATATCGCTGGCACTTTATATGCGCCAGCGGTATTGGTATTACAGAAGGGGCGGCACAAGCATCTGCGGCCCCTTCTGTAATACCAAAGGGCCCCAGGGGCGTGCAAAGTTGGCGCAAACACCCGTTGCGCCACCGGGGCACCATGAGTAATACAGCCCCAGGTGTTCTCAGTCCTCAAGAAGCACACAGTTCCTGGTGTCCTCAGCAGAAGCATTCACACTGGGTGATAAGTAAGGCCTGCTGTGAGAAGAGTTAGCTTATTTAGTCTGGTTGTCTGTAGCACTTATGAAGTCCAGTTGTCTGTAGCACCGGTTTTTTTAGTTGGAAAAATCTTCCTTCCTTCATTGGCTGTTTCTCCTGGAGTTTCTTGGCGTTGTTTTGTAGGATGGCAGTGGATGGCTAGGGCCCGAAATGCTCCTGGGCCAAGTATAAAAAACAAAATGGAAAACAAAGTTAGGTATCTCAAGAGCCTGCCCATACTCAAAAATTCGATATTTGTAGCTGATGGCCACCACGGGATACGTGCTATGGTGGTGGAACCTTAATTCCTCACTTCACGGTGCCGCTCTTCAGGCCCAGAAGACTGATGACTACTTCCATGTGATGCATGCATGTATCACTACTGATGGCATCAATGCGCTTCAAGGCGTCAATGTTTGCAAACGGTTAAACCCTAAATTTACGCGTGTGCTTTCTAAAACATCGTGAACACATCTCTAATGCAAATGCTGTACTTTTGAGTTGTTCGTTTTGTTTCATACATTTCGGTGTAAGAAGTCATATGTGCTGTAGTTGATTTTACAAGGATTATATCTGGAAGCCGCATAAATCAAAACTATTGTCATAACAGTATATTTTTATATTCTACTTCTTTAGTTTCGAAATACTGATAAGGGGTAATTGTATGCCGTTTCTTCTCATAAACAGCCACTAACATTTCCTGGCAGTGACTGCATCATGGGAGTCATAAACGGGGAATATTGTTACTCTTCTATTAGCCATTGCTGATCATAGACTGTGACAAATTATTGTGTAATGTACACATTGTATCGATTCTTCCTAATATTTCTTTCATTGATTATTATTAATAGTTTTGCATTTAAAAAGGTTTGTGTCAGCTTTAAAAGTCAGACATTCTATATGTGCTCTTTTCACTCTGTTGACTTCTTGCATGGGAAAAGCTGTTTCCAGTCAAGCGCAAGAGTTTTACAGTTTCTCTAGGGCTACACCAATATACTTCGTTTTTACTCTGCCGGCAATGTAAAAAATCGAAATAAAACAGAGCAAATGACAATCTATATTGATTCAATTTTTGTTTCAAATAGGCTTGTTTTTAAATTGATGATACTTTTTTCTTTTTATTACTTTCTCGATAGCAATAGTATTTTTGTTGACTTGGGAGGCAAAATATAGCAATTTCATTGGATGACTGTGCTAGGTTACCCAATACAAATTTCCATAAGGTGATCCATTAAACACTTGCTGGACCCAACATGTTTTGCTTATCTGTGACTACATTTTGATATGAGCAAGGATTTTGGTGAGAGATGTGGGGCAAGAATCCTATTCCCCTGATAGCAGGTAGCAAATGTGAACTGGGGGTAAGGATCTGGACTGGGGTGAAGAGAGGGAGGTTGGAGGGGGAGAGGAGGGAAGGTGAAAAACGGTGCCTTGGCAGGGGCAGAATAATATGCTCCTGCAGCCAAAAAAATCTCACATGGGGACGAGGGCAAAGGCTTGACTGCTGTTGCAGTCAAAGGCGTAATCAATTGTATCTGCAGTTTCTTTCCCGGCTGGTAAAACTGGGTCCGGAATAGGGGTGTGCGAAAATTGCTTTCGCGTAATTATGCAAAATTAAGCATAACTACAAGAAATGCAAATCCATTACTTAGTGCTATATTTTAGAGTTAAATGCGTCCTCGTGTCACTGTTTGACACAAGGTCAAGACTGATTTGCATATAGCTGGGTCTGAACTGAGGTGGCGAAGTGAGCTAAAGAATGATGATGGATTCAACCCAGATCTGTGACTGGGGGTGAGTGTCTGAAAAGTTTCAGTGCTCCGTCCATCATCTCCTTGTGTTTGCACTGTTTGACACAAGGACACATTTTGTGCAAAAAAAAATAGTGCAAAAGCCACACGTTCTGTTTTCCAGTTCAAAGTAAATTTTTAGCACAAATGGCACATAATTAAGCAAAATGGCATAACGGTGTAGTTTATGGAATTTCGAATAACAAGTGTAATGTGAACTTCCCTAAATTACGTGATTTCCAGAGTAATTTAAATTTCTCCCAAGCTTAGGCCGGTATTCCCGCACTCAGGAAATCTGGGTGTAGGAACATTGGCCCACTTGTGATCAGGTGGAAAAGAAGAATTCTATATGGGAATTAGGACAGCTGAATATGGCCGGATAAATGCTTTCTTTGTTATTCACAAAAGTATACCAAACAGTTGCATATTCATTTAATTCTGTGTAATTGTACACCACGACTGCATGTACACCACGACTGCATGCAATCACACAGAAATAACACCCACCTACGGTACAGGAAGTGGGCACTACAAGGCATGGTTACCCCAGTGAGGTAGTGAGTATTCATTCCCAAATGGCTCTCTGGCATCCGGAAAATTTATGGAGACGTTCTCATGCAAAGGGCTGGCGTAAATCCCTTTTCACTTTGGAAAGGAAAGCAGAACATCTCCAAACTTTTCTAACATTTTCTGCTCAAGAAAAAAACAGAAAAACATGCAGTGAGTGTTCAGTTCTGCATTGGGGGACTACCTTTGTGTACAAAAGTCACTAGACTTTCCTAGTAGAGTTCCACACCAGTCTCATCTTTCCAGGCATTTCACTGGGAATGGTTATGAATTTCCCAGTTGCTGTATATCTACACTCATGCGTAAGACTATGGAGGATATGTACAATGAAGTGGCGGAGCATGTCGTTAGCCTCCTTGGCTTAACGCCACTCTCCGCCACATCGGAAGGGACACCTTCCTATACATGAACAAACCATGGCATTTTGCTTTTTCCATGTGTCCTGCACAAGGCAGCACACATGGAAAAAGCAAAAACGAGGAGAAATAATGCATTTTGCCTCGTTTCGCCAACTTAAGACCAGGATTTTCCTCGTCTTAATTTTAGCGCTGCCTCCTATGTACACCACCCTTGAACATAGGGGGTAGTGTCAAATACAATGGGTGTTGCGGTGGAACACCCACCACAACACCCTCTGCACGCCCCTTTCACGCTAACCATAGCGTGAAAGGGTGCCTTATGTACAAGGCAGCGTTAAGCCACGTTAAGTGGCTTAACGCTGCCTTGCACATAAGGCAAGGCCCCTATCGCCACGGGAATGTCACAAAAAGTGATGTTCCCGTGGCGATAGGGGCTTGTACATATGCCCCTATGTGTCCTAGTTTAAATATATAACTTGTGTTTTCTGAATTAGTCCTATGTGTTGTGTTCTAAATGGAAATGCCTGGCACATTGAATTCTTGAAACTGCAGTGGGGAGGGTGCCTCAAAGGATTGGCCCACCACGATATGGGTTGTTTTCTAAAGTAGAGGCAAAATATACGAGTGGTGTGCTGTTTCAAACCCGCACAGATGAGTAGACAGAGACTTTTGCACCTCATTGAAACCTGTGAACCAGCATTGGTATTATTTTATATAACTATAAATAATAATATACCTGGACCAAGTCCAGAAGCATCCTTTGAATAATATTATTGCTCTTAATTTTGTAAACTGGCCTTTCTGTGATTTTCAGTGATGTAGTCTCTGAAAACGCCATTCCTCAGATACTTTCTGAGTAAGTTAGAATTGCTAATGGATAGCATTACATTTTGTGGTGGGGGATCTTTCAACAAATTATGTCATTCTTCGGGTCATTGTAAAAGAGATGTTGCAGCCATACCTGGCTCAAAGGGGTTACCACGGCCCTCTGTACTAAGAAGAACTGAGCGCTTCAGCTTCATAATATTTATGAGGTTTCGCGGCATCTAGCTTTAATTCCCATCTTGAACTTAGAGGAAGAAAATTTTGCCGAGCGTGACTTTTTTCATTCATCTTACACATGACATATAACTATCTCTCCCTTACTTGTCTTCTGAAAGTTACCTCAACACCACTAAGCCAAAAAGATAAATTATTTCGAATCGTACCACCATGACACCCTTTCCTCTTCAAGAATTACATACATAATAAAAAACAAAATCGCCACTGATGGTGTTTTGGATTAGGATCAGTTTTAGTATAAGATACCATATAAAACAAAAATAATTTTCTTCATTATCTTGACCGTAGTTAATTAAGTTAAAAAATATATTTTTTAACATTGGCCGTCTTAGGGGGATATTCTCAAGAACGTGCGATAAACATCGCCAAAATAGGCTAACGCAATTTTTCATATAATAGGCAGCTCCTCCTAAACAGTCACAATGTACATTGTCATGCAGTCTGTTTGGAAACTTGGCCAATGCGTGAACATAGATGGAACACACTGTTAAACTGCATCTCCCCTTTTACATTGCAGAGGGAGAATCATCACCTCCTGCAGAGCAGACCGAACACCTCCTCACTGATGACGAGAAGGACCTCCCCACCTTCGACACCGACACCCTCCAAGAGCTCATGGACAGCTTCGGCACCCCACCTACAGGAGCAGGGCAGCACAGCTGCATCGAGGAGACCCCACCCCCTGCACAGACCACACAGCAGGAAGCACCGACCACCCCGGCTGTCTCCCAGGATCCCCACGACCAACACATGGCATTTCAACGCCTTGTGTTGGAGGGCCAGAAGGAGATGGCTGAGCAGGTGCGGGTGGGGTTCGACCTCATGGCAGCCAAACTTGATGCCATCCATGGGTGTATATGTCCCATCAGGGACCACTTACAGTCCCTAACGGACACCCACAGTCCGCTCCATGGTCTCCAACGAGCCATGGCTGACATCGCTGGAGTCATGACTCGGAGACAAGAGCACCTGTCTAGTCAGAGTGGCTCCAGCGATCTCAGCCGTGAGTTGGGACACATGCGGAGGCTCATGGAGGACTCGGTGTGGATGGAGGCGGATTGGATGGCTGCCACGGCTGCACATCAGCGAGATGTGGCTGGGATCTTCCATGCCCTGCAGATCCTCATCATGGCATTGCTGCCACAAGGCCTGGCGCAGATGAATGCTGCTGCTCCTACACCATCCACATCTCCGCTACCTGATGTGTCAGTGCCCCACAGTGCAGCACACATTCCACCTTTGGCACCTGATGTGTCACTGCCACACAGTGCGACTGGCAATCCACCTCCAGCCCCTGATGTGTCAGTGCCACACAGTGCTGCAGCCAAAACACCAACACCCACAGGTGAGGCACATGAAACATCAGAGGACGAAGATGCGGATGAATCTGCCTTAGTGGTAAGGAGGAGGCGGTAGCATTCATCTCCGCCATATGGCCTGTTTCTGCTTGGTTCTGCCCTCTGCATCATCACCTTCCACTGTCCCCCGATACACTCTGCGGCACTCACCTTGGACCTCTACATGGACTGCCATATTCTGTTTAGTTACCAATGACACAGAAATCAGACTGCGGACTGAACTCTTCCTCTTCAGATGAACTTGTCCTTCCCTAATGGACTCTGGCTGGCCCTCCACTGGGCAACAATGTCATGTGGGGTGTGCATGGCCCTGTACTGCTCCAGCTGCAACACCCCACTGGATGTGAATAAAACATTCCAATTCACACAGATGTGTCATGTCTATGATCCTTCAAGTATGACAGTATGGTTGAATGTAGGGTCACTGATTCCCCCTCACGTCTATTTTGCACTTGTTGTGGGGCTTGGGTCACAGGGTGCAACATTGCCGATTGAGGTCCGGGTGGCGCAGACACTACAACGGAGACACACGCATTGGTTACTTCCTTGTCCAGGCCAGAACTGAACCACGCCCAGAGCCCCGGGCTCATTGTTCACACCCCTACGCTGGACTGGCATACGCCAGCCCAGCCCACTCCGCTTATGCTCACAGGGGGTGACGACACAGCTACATGTCCCAGGACTTCCCTGTAGTGAACTGCTCCCTGAGGGCTGGTTTACACCCACACCACACCCATCCATCACAGGCGTCACGGGACATGTGACCCTGCCAATAAAAGGGGCCGACCACAGCACATTCCCCACTGCCGGAGGTGACATGATGGCGTCCGCATCCACGGAACTTAATCATGAGGGGTCCGTGACTTGCGTTGCTCAGAGTTAATGGCAGCCAATGGCCTGCATCCGGCACGGGCATACTGCCACGTGATGATGACTTGCGTTGCACTGAGTTAGTGGCACCCGATGGCCTGCATCCGGCACGGGCCTACCGCCATGCGGCGTGACTTGCGTTGCACTGAGTTAGTGGCACCCGATGGCCTGCGTCCGGCACAGGCCTACCGCCACGTGGCGATGACTTGCGTTGCACTGAGTTAGGCCCACCTGAAGAGCTGAGCGGGTGTGCAGCCTGCGATGATGCGTTGGCCTTGATACATCGACCAGCAAATAAAGACTCAAATTGAATTGTGAGCCCTGCTGGACCGCAGTATACGTGCAGGCAGCAGTCAGCACACACATGACTCCGTGGTGCGGTGCTGCAGGGTACGCTGGGGGCCTGTGGTGCGGAATCCAGCGATCGGCTGAGGAGGTTGCACCGGCATGTCGAGGGCCCTCTTGGAGACACGCCGGTGGCGACAGGTGAGCATTGAGGCCTGGGTGCGCAGGGGCGGGCAGTCATCGCTGGGTGGTGGACCGGTCTGGGGACCAGGGCTGGGGTGCAGCAGGCGCACAGGATCGCGCAGGCACCACCGGTCACGGAGGCGGCCTCGTGGCTGGGTGGGGTGCGCTGCCCTGGCAGACACGACCCTGCATGCGCTGACGAGATGTATGCGGGTTGGCTTGGGACGTAGTCACCTCGTCTCCAGTGTGAATACAGCCGTTGAATGTGGTCAGGCACGTGTGTGTAGGCCTATGGTCACGATATGGCAGACACAGAGACACACGCAGTAGTTACTGTGGTGGCCATCCCAGAAGTGGACCACGCCCAGGGCCCCGGGCTATTCATTCGCGACATACGCCGGCCAAGGCCGCTCCGCTCAGGCTTACAGGGGGGAACCACATGGCTACATGTCCAAGGGCTTCCACACTGCCTGGGGTAACCTGTTTGCGTCCACTGTCCACTACACTGCAAACACCAGCAGTATATGTCCACATGGACATGTCTGTGCTCTGCATACTGCAGTCTGTCCAGCACATCTCCGCCACACTTGGCATTGTGTCCTTTCTTATTGCTGGGTCACTTGCCTCCTTCGCACATTCTTGGTTCCCACCTATCCCCACATTCTACAATTGTGTGGCAGAGGGGCTCTGCCTTTGTGGATGGTTTGTCTACATGTCTGGCCCCTGTTACCACGGTTACTTGTGTTGTCGTGTCCGGTAGTTGGGCATGTTGGTTGGCATGTTGTATGTGATTTTGTTACGTGTGCTCTCCCACAGTTGTGAGTTGTGTGATTGTGGAGTTGAGGTGTGTGGTGTGTTCAGTTAGTACTTACCAATGAGCAGTGCATTGCCATGGGTGCCATCCTGGAAGTGCTGGTTGATGATGGACTGTCGGAAGATGTATGTATCATGCACTCTGCCTGTGAAGTTGGCGACTACATTGGTGAGCTGTCCCCGGTGGTCCACTATCGCCTGCACATTGATGGAATGCTTGTGCTTTCTGTGGCAGTAATTGTGTGCAGGGTCGGCAGGGGGCACAAGTGGTACATGTGTACAGTCAATTGCCCCCGACACGTGCGGTAAGGCAGCTATGGCGTAATTCCCTTGCATGGTCTCCAGCTGTTCACGCACAGCGTGGGGGAGGTGAAGGTGCAGGGGTATCAATATGATATAAACCGTGATGTTAACAGGTATGATGAATCCTGCATGATGAGACCGTAACAGATGTTTGTGTGGTCGTAACCTTCCTTTTCTTTCCTGCGGAGGTTATGAGCACACGGACTTCTGTTACAGTATGTTTGAACTGGATTCATCATACCTGTATGCATTCCGGTTTGTCCAAGTGCAATACACTGTACTAGATTATGTTTGTGACTATGAGGACGCTTGACCATTGTCACCATTTCTCCAACAGGTTTCTGACTACTGATTTCGGGATCTGGAATGGTATTGGGGAGTTCCCGCAGCATTTGCAGTTTATTGGATCCACACGTTGCCCTGGTGAAGTTCCCCCTTTGGGAATGGAACGCGTTGGCTGAGCTTTTCGTCTTGTTGTTTATGTTTTTGTAATAAAGTTCTGTTTTTCCACTACCGTTGACTGCTGGACTTCATGACCTGGGGGGGAGGGTCCGGGGGGTGGTTGCGGTGGGTGTTGTGGCCCTCTTGGGTCTCCAGGCTGCATGTTCATTGTCTCCATGGCATCTGTTGGTCTTCAGATGTGGCTCTAGGCTGGGCTCCCTTTCATACTGCAGGTTGTCGTCCTGCTTAACACCAGTAAGAGGCAGGTGTTGAATACCTGCTGCTAACGCGGCTTATCGCCTGTTTTCGGATCGCATCGCTGATCTGGCTGCTCGTTGGGAATATCGCGAAGTGGTGTTTTCATGTGTTTTTGCACGGGAACACCTACTCTGCATATCATTAGCGTTAGTTGTCGCTCTCATCTGTGGAGATGTGTTTTGCGGCAGCTATCGCGGGAAAACTGGCGATGTCGGCAGTTTGCACCAGCTTGTGAATGGGGCGATAAGTCTATCACCACTTTTGCGGTGCTAAAGTACCGATAAATCGGTGATGCCTCCTTGAGAATATGCCCCTTAGTGTTAAGGTATGGGTTTGATCTCGTGATTTAAGAAATGTAAAGTATGAACTTAAAAAAGCTAGTACTTTAATATAATTAAATGTAATTCAATTTATGTAAATAAAAATGAAACAATGTTTGTGTTTTGCTAGGAAACACATTACGGTAAGGATAAGTGTAGCCTATTACCTAAAAAAAAATTGAAATTATTACGTTTAAATTAATTTAAATAACTTTAAGCATTGATTGTGCGTATAACTTAGGTGGGATGACCATTATGGTACCTTAATTATTTCAATGTAATCTAAAATATTTTAATCAACACCAAATTATTAAATATGTTCACGGTGAAGTGTTCATGTTAGCGTTTGAGTCAAACATTAATTAAATTAAATTAAATTATAATAATTAAATTTGTGGTGTAACTTAGAGTGAGAGTTAGCGTTTGCATTAGGGTTAGGATACGGTTACATTGTTTATTTTGTTTTAAATTTGTGAAACGTAATCAGTTATTAATTGCTACTAAATCAAAACCCTGATTGGTAAGGAATAGGGTAATATTGATCAGGTTAACATCATAATGAGGAGAAGGTGTCAACGCAAAGATAGAATTAATGAGAAATGTAGGATCACACAGCATTGGTAAGGCACTGCAAAATCAACAAGGAGGTAATTGTGGAAGAGGTAATAGTGTGGCAGAGGTAGTAATGTTGAAGTAGGTAGTAATGAAAATGACAGGAGAGGTAATGCCTTTCTTTCTTTCTTTCTTTCTTTCTTTCTTTCTTTCTTTTTTTCTTTCTTTCTTCCTTAATATCTTAATGCAAACATTGTACCTAGCAGCAATGATGCTTCAAAATCAGCGATTGTGGTATGGTTAAGAAAGTTAACATAGTGTAGACGAACAGTAACTGTAGTATGTAAAAAGTAGGTAAAAAGGAGTATTGTAATGCACTCAGAGTTGTTTATAGGTGAATAGCAGGTTGAGGTTGGTAGAAAGCAGAGCGGTAGTGTAGTAGAAGTGGTAGTGTATTGGGATAGGATATCGAATGGGTGTTTTAGAGAAAAGCCATTGTCAGCTTTGAAGACAAGCATCAGTAGTATTTAATGGCTGGATTCCCGACAATAAGCCAGTTGGCTTGGCAGCAGAGGCATGCTTGGTTACGATGCATAGGATTTTACTAGCAAAATGTACAACTTTATTTATGAGGTACACCGACTAAAATACTATTAAAATACTCCAGTCTACTTAACATTAAAGAGAGTTAATTTGGTGTTTTGGCAATGTTAAATGATATATGAGGTTGCATCTTTTGTATGTGTAGTAACATGCTGCTGTTGCTTTACTGGTAATGCAGTCCTCAGTTTCAGTTCTGTTCTAAAGACAGCTTGCCTGTCTTTTCCGCCTCTTGTGTTCCAAAAAATTAATAAAAATACATGGATATAGGGGCCTTTTAGTCAACCTTCTGTCTCATGTCAGTCAAATATGGCTCCGTCCCACCACAACACAAACATTGGATACCTTCACTTTGAGTGACTGCATGTTGATTGTGCGCATGTATACATTCACCTGAAAAAATAGACTCCTATGTTAGACATTTGAAGGCACTTAATTTACCAGTGACTGCTAGGGTCTATGAATAGTAGGGTGTCATCACTCACAAATCTGCAAATTTAAATGTTTTGAAGACCACTCCCTCAGCGTTCTGATGGTCATTTGAATCACATGGATGTGATTCAAGAGGGACACTTCGTAGCGACTTGAGGTATTGTAACTTCATGAAAGAATGTCAAGTCTTTGGCATCTGACTCGAGTTGGACCTCTAGTAATGACATAAGGCCCTGCAGGGTTGTGGAGGTGTTCATTGGATTTGACTAGAGAGGGGTATTGAGTGACCATTTGAAGTACAGCAGTTTTTTAAAATTATTTAAAGGATCTGCCTCTGATTACAGGGCAATCTCTAGCAACAACCTAAGGTACTGCAGGTCTGTAAATGTCTTGTCAGCCATAGTAAAGAACATAGTAATATTTATATAGTACCCAGTGTCGTTTGTCACTGAGTAGTTATAGCTAGAACCAAGTTTCCCTAGGAAAAGCATTTTTTGTTTTCTGAATAACTTTGCGCCATTTGATTAATCTTCACAAAACTTCCACTAAAATGTTTACTTCTAACTGGAAAGTTTCCAGGTGATCTGTCAAGCAGGGGCATTCAAAAAAGGGGCGGAGGTTCACACCAAACACATTTTCCAAATTCTTTTTTCCATAGGAAAATTAAACAAAGGTGCAGCCTAAATGGCTGAACGGATTTACACCACATTTGGCAGAAAGCTAGATATTGTTCCAGAAAGCGTACAATTTGTGATTTAAAGTAAATCCGTTCACTAGGTTTTGAGAAATAAAGGTTCAAAAACTTTTCATATCACACCCTGGAGGATCCGCGGATCCAACACATCTTAAGATAAGACCTGATTGGCTGCCACCACATCAACAACATTGTGGAAGCAGCCATCTTAGGATTCAAAACTCAGGACTCAATCCCTTGCCCAGGAACAAATTTAAAAAAAGGCTTTAAGGGGGAAAGTTAGGGATGCCCTGCCCCCTAGGCCTTGTGGGGGGTACTTCTAGTATAATTTGGCCACAAATTTGCTTAAAAAAAATAAAATCCCCAGGGTGAACCAGGGCCCGGGGGCAGCACAAAGGGTTTCATAGAGGAGAGAAGCATGCAGCCCCCCTCAAAGAGCCTTTTTCAGGGCCCAGCGACCCCAACCCATACAGCCAAATTAAATAATAAGGGGTGGAGGTGTGTGGCTCCCCTTGCTGATCCTCTTCAGGCCACAGATATCCCATCCGCCAGGGCAATTTTCTAATAAGAGGAGGGGAGCGTACAGCCCTCCTCCCCAAAGCTCTTCAGGCCCCAGTGGGTAACTGATATTACTTGGTCTGGTATTGCATTAAGAAAGTGAATCATCTGTGTTAGACCTGTCAGACTCAGGCTGGTCTTCCCACCAACGTTTTGCCTTCCTCCTCCAGTTTTTCTGATCTGGTTTTTGCTGGCTGTAGGACTCTGCACACTTTACTACTGCTAACCAGTGCTAAAGGGCATGTGCTCACTCCTTAAAACATGGTAATATTGGCTTAACCCCTATTTGGCATATTTAATTTATTTATAAGTCCCTAGAACAGTGGTGCTACATGTACCAAGGGCCTGTAAATTAAATGCTACTCGTGAGCCTGCAGCACTGATTGTGCCATCCACTTAACTAGCCCTCAGGCCTGACATTTCAGATCCTGTGTGTGCAGTTTTAAACTGCTATTTTGATCTGGTAAAATAAACCTTTTGCCTGGCCCATACCTTTCTTTTTTAATACATATAAATTACCACTAAGGTAGGGCCTAGACAGTTCAGAGGGAAGGGTGCAATGTATTTAAAAAGTAGGACAAGTACTTTTAAGTTTTACATGTCCTGATACTGAAAAACTCTTACATTTGTTTTTCACTACTGCAAGGCTTATCTCTCCAATGGGATGACATAGGAGTTGCCTTATTACATCTTTGCCGAGATCCCGTAAGAGAGGTATGAGTAGGTAACTCTGCAGGCGACTGACCTTGATGCAAGTGTGACAATAGGCACCGCCTCCGGCAGGGATCTTTGTCAAGAAAAATATTTGTACATTAAAAACGACTAAATCTGACGGTGAAAACCATAAGTTACTCACCTTACACACCTATGCACACCTTAGCATGTGTGCATAGTTCACGTGAGTTCAGTGTTCACTCTGAACCACAGGTCCTGAAGAAAGCCAATCAATTGGAAACTCATTGGCTGAAACATATAGACCACTTCACTTGGATTATTATTTTCTCACATCCTTGAAGTGACGTGCAAGATCAATCCTCTCATTCACGTCCAAATAACTGATTTTTAACCCTACCCCAGGGACCATACAATAAAGAATTTGGCACCCCGGAGGTAGTTTTAACTTTCACTCTCACGTTATCCACCACTCACATAATCGATACATAACCACATAAAAAACAGCTCCGCTGTAATCAGGTGCTGAAGCACACCTAGAAGGTACTCGGCTTCCTGGGTGGGAACCCAATGATGAAGCATGCCACCAACTAGGTTGGTGGGTGAGGGTTCTTCCATAAACCTAATGGGTTCTCTGCAAGGGAGACTCTTTTCCAATGACCCTGATGACTGGGTTATTTGGAGCTTAGCTCTGAGCTCGTTCTCTTTGTTTGTTTATTACATTTTATACATGTAATTTCCAAATGAGAAGGGATAACCAGTTCTTGTTTGATGTCTCTGGATTCATAATTTAATATCCTGACATTGGTGACGTCAGATTTCAAATTACAGTTGTGAAAATGGCGCTTTTAGAAAGTTGGCCTTTTCTTGCCTTAACCAATTGCTGCCTGCAGCCTGTCTCTGGTCACATGACTGTGCGTAGTTTGCAGTTGGGCTTTGTGTATTCCGCCTAGACAGCCAGACACAATGGGAGCTTAGGTGTGATTGGATGGGCCATCACTGGCAGGATGGGAGGAAGGATCTGGACCCAGCCTCACTTACACCTGAATAGGCTGTGTCCTCCTGTCTCCACGCAAAGGGCCTAATGACCCTCCATTGTCAGTTTAGCCAGCTTCGAACCATTGCAGGGAAGGCAGGAAATCCCATGGACTTCAAAGCCACTGTCTAGAAACTTCTGCCACCTTCCAGAAGCAAGGCACCATGGTATAAAAGAGGGACCTCAGACACCAGCTCTTCAATACACTTCTGGACCTGTGGATACTCTGCCAGGAAGAAAGACTGCTGTGCTGCTACAAGGACTGCCACTCTGCTCGACTCATGCTCTACAATTAACTGCTGCCCTGATGTTTTGATCTGCTGCCTTCTGCCCTCTTGCCTGGGGAAGAAGAACTGGTTCTGCACCTTCATCTTGAACCCAGGACCCCAGAGTGAATAAAAGGGCTTGTCTGCTGGCCTCCTGTTCAGAGCCTCAGGGACATAAAAGGCTCCCCAACAGCTCCTGGGCTAGTCTTCAGTGAGTTCCTGACCGCCAAGTGCTGCCTATCAGGTACTGGACTCTTGATATGGCTCTCGAGCTCTTGAAATGAAGCTTTTGTGCTCTTTGTGACCACGAACGGCTTAGTTCACACCGAAACTGCAACTCTCGCTTGGAAAATCAGCACGAGCCACCTCCAGCCCATCTCTTCACACAGCAGCATTAACAGCCCATGGGGGGCTGCCACCATGAAGCTCCAGCCCACCCGTTCATGAAACCCGGCCTGCTCTTCGCGCCATGCTGACCACTGCCCGCAATGCTCTTCTTGCTCTCAGCATCCCACTCCGATGTGAACGGGAATCTTAGTACAGAGACGGAGGAATACCCACCCTTTTGAGAATTATAAAGGCCCACAGAGGGGTCCTATGATAATGATTAAGTAAACAAAGCAATCTCATGCATGCAAGGAGAAAACAACAATAGAAACAATGAGTCGTTTTGTCTTTTTTATTAACAAAATATCAAAAGATTATCACAAAATAAGTCTTATATTACAAAGAATTAATGCATATGAATGAAATACACTAAAGAAAACACAATAAATAAAGTGCCCCACGAAGGCAGACGGCAGAAGGAAACGGGCGATATCATTACCCGTATTCGTGAGCGTGGGTCTTATATCCAGACCCACGATTGTTCGGTGTGTCTCACAAGAACAATTATCAAATACGACCTGGCAGAAGCAGTATAAATGTGATTTTTTGCCAAATATGCATCTGGACCTATTTTATCGGAGATGAAGGTTGCTTCCTTTGATCATTCATAGACCGATCTGGTTATCATTTTAGTCTGTCGCTGTTGGATTATGATTTGTTCAGAATACCTCAATTGGTTTACTGAGTGCCCCACGTCATCTATGTCAGTGTTTACGACTTGCCCTGAGGAAGGTGTGGCCCGGGAATAGGGTTTCCACCGAAACGCGCGTCGGCGTTTGTCCTTTTAAATACCTCAATCCATTCTGTATCTTCTATCTGGACCTGTATACTAGAATATTCACTTATCCTGTGGGCTTTCTTTTTAATGTGGGATGTTTTCCTTTTAATGTTGGATGATTTCTGAGTATGTCTGCTGGATGTTTTGAGCTCATATGAATGATATGAGTGGGTACGTATGAATGATGAGTGTTTGTGGGGCACTTTATTTATTGTGTTTTCTTTAGTGTATTTCATTCATATGCATTAATTCTTTGTAATATAAGACTTATTTTGTGATAATCTTTTGATATTTTGTTAATAAAAAAGACAAAACGACTCATTGTTTCTATTGTTGTTTTCTCCTTGCATGCATGAGATTGCTTTGTTTACTTAATCATTATCATAGGACCCCTCTGTGGGCCTTTATAATTCTCAAAAGGGTGGGTATTCCTCCGTCTCTGTACTGTTTAACTGATCCCCTATGTTACCCACCTTTATCCTTTATTAGGGGTCCCTCCTCTTCTTTGTTGTTGTGAACGGGAATCTTGGCACAAAACTTCAGAAGGCAAAACTTCAGTGGGACTAATCTGGGACTGTATCCAACTCGTGCTCAGTCGCAGTCGGCCTGAACTTTTGACTTTGACCAGCTCCAGCGCAACCAGAGCCGTGGTTGGAGCTTTAGGCCTTTAGACACTATATTGCTGTTTATTCTTTATAAAATCATAACTTCGGTTCTACTGGTTGGAGTTTTGTTGATTTGGTCTTCTTTTATTTATTAAATTAAGCTCTATCCTTCTAACCTGTGTGGGAGATTTTTTTGGGGTGGTTTCACTGTTTACTGTTTGAAGTGTTGCACAAATACTTTACACATTGCCTCTAAGTTAAGCCTGACTGCTCCGTGCCAAACTACCTGGGGGTGGAGACTACGTTAATTTGGGGTTGCTGGTGCCTTACGCTGACTATACGTGTGGTTGCTTCTCGACCAAGGCTCACACCCCAGTCAACCAGTAACCCAATTTCTAACATTGATGATCAGCAGTCAGGATAGGACTTGTTTGTTCAGTGCCATACAGAGATTTGGTGTACTCTACCATCCCATATCTTTGACCAATTCAAGTTTTAAATTCTCCCTGATTGGCCTTTTTGGTTTAATTCCATTCCTACTCTACCTACCTGATTGTGTCTGTAACCTCACCTGCAAAGATGGAGTTTGAGCTTGTCAACCTGGACAGCTACACTGTGGCTCAGCTTAAGGAGTTTTGCCAAGGATGGGGAAGCTGCATTCTAAAAGGAGCATCAAGAACGTGGAACTCAAAAAAGATTTCAGAGCATGGGCCGAAGCCTACAAGTTGTCAGTCACGACAAAGGACCAGGAAGAAGAGGAGGATGAGGAAGAATCAGAGCAGGACCTACAGGATAGTCTTGGAATGCAGTCTGTTGAGCAGGAAAGGTAACCTACTCCCAGGATTGAGAATCCTCTCCCATACAGGGAGCAGTGTGTCCTCTAAGAACCTGTCCCAAAGTAGCTGGCAGAGAGGAAGATGGGGAGGGAGTACAGGCTGGAGCTCGCTAAGCTCAAGATGGAGGAAAAGAGACTGGCCATGGAAGCAGAACAAAATAAACTAGTCATGTAGAAGAAGAAAGCTGAGGCAGAGAGAGCAATAGAGGAGAAAAAGTTGATCTGGCTCATGAACTGAATCTTAAGGAGCTTGACATCAAGGCCAGAAAGGCAGAGTCCAGCAGTGATTGTGGCAGCATATCTGAGTGTCTGATGGAGACAAAGAGGTCCACATCCCCAAGGATTTGGTGCCCAGGTTTGTGGTGGGAGATTATATAGACAAATGGTTTTCTGCTTATGAAGTATCCCTGAGCATTCCTGATGGGGGTGTGGGGGTTGGGGGTTGTGGAAACACTTGCCTACAGTGATGCGGAACACACTTCTTACTGAAGAGGTTGAGGACCAAACTAGATACACTCCCATGAAAGCCATCTTAATACACTGAAAAGTACAGTCAGAGATTCAGGGACAGTCAGAAGCTCCCCATCGAGTCCTGGGTGGATTTTGTGGACTACTCTAGCAAGCCATTGAATGGTTGTGCGTGGATTGCAATGGGTTGTGCAATATAATTTTCAAAGAGCTCAGTATTTCTCTCCAAAGCTGCGCTAGCACCTGGCTGACAGTAAACTGACTGGCTCCAGGAAGCTTGCTGAGGAGGCGTATCTCTGGGCCAGCAGCAGAGTGTCCAGAAAGGTGTTTTAGGGAGACTCCTACAAGGGTGGTCAGGGGTCCCACCAGAAGAAAGAGAGGGGAGAAAAACTTAAAAATACGGAGTTCTCAAAGGCCCCCAAAATAATTCCCAAGGGAGTACTGGTAACCAGTCCGAGTCTGAGCCTTAAAAGAAGGGGTACTTTGATAAGCAGACAGGGAGGGTTGTACCACAATCAACAGAGTGCTACAAGTATGCACTCCAATGGTGACTCCAAATGTCCCAAGAGGTCGCAGCTTCCCACTGGTGGGTAGACACCTGGGTTGGTGAGTTTAGAGCTCGGGGAGAAGGTAGTCCGGGTTAGCTTTGGGGAGAAGGCAGATGTGACCCTCGTTTCCCTGGGGGGTAAGGATATGGTGTTGAAATCCCATTTACCTGCAAATGACCAGTGGGTCACCATCAATGGACAACGGGCGGAGGCTCTAAAGGACACTGGAGCCAGCATGACAACTGTGAAGTGTAAGATTTTGTCCTCAGAACAGTTCCTCCCTAACACTTTCTACCAAGTTATAGTCACCAACAATTGTGAGAGCCATCTACCTGTGGTTCTGGTTGCCTTTGAGTGGGCGAGGGTCTCAAGTTCTCTAAAAGTAGCTGTGAGCCCTGCCATGCCTGTAGATTGTCTGTTGGGCAATGACCTGGAGTACACTATCTGGAGGGAGGAAGAGCTCATCTCACACTTGGAGATATTGGGATTACCTGAATGGGTCTGAGCGACCACACGGACCATGCATTCCCGGGAATGGAGTAAAGGGTGCATGGAGCGTGGAAGAAAGGCCCAGACAGCTGCCAAGAAGGAGAGGGGCAAGGGGGCCAGGAAACCAGCCCCTGAAGTTCCAATGTTTGAGGTTGATGGGGAACCTAAGAAGGATGCCCCTGCACCAACCGGGAAGGACACTGCCGCCCTTGGGTGACCTGCCCTGAGCTTGCTGGTTGCCAAATTGATGGTGGGCCTACCAGGGAGGAATTCTGCAAAGCCCAGAAGGAGTGCCCCACTCTAGAGGGCTTGAGGTGGCAGGATGAAGCCCAGGCAGTAGGTGACACCTCTGGAGATTACTTGCTCTATTGGGAAAATGGCCTCCTATACAGCGAGCCTAAGGTTCCTGGATTTGAGACAGCCTGTGTGCTGATGGTCTTCCAATGTTACAGGGCACACCTACTGCCATTTGTGAGGGACTCACAGTGCCAGATGCTCCTGCACTGCACTATGGAGGAGGGGCTGCCAGATCTGGGGTGCTGTTGCTGTGACACACAATAAATCACCTATTCCACTACTGTCTCACGGGACACAACTGCTGCATTTCTGTGGGGCGCACAGTTTCAGAAACACCTGCACTGCACTGTACTGCCCTGAGGAGGAGCGGCTGCCAGTTCCGGCATCCTTTTGCTATGAATCACTATAAAGCGCAATTCCACTCCAGCGGTGCAGGACACACGCTGGCTGCACACAGGCGAAGCACGGGCAAAGGGTCCTGCACCCGTCTGTGCCAGGAAAAGGCAGGGCGGGGCCACCCCCTTGGTTCTGTGGCTGAGTACTGTGTCTCCTTTCCTCATTGTTATCTGGTTAGTCACCTATTACACCTATATCTTAGGGTCTGATAAACTCTATAACTCTGATTATTTTTGCCTCCATTAGGCGGTGAGTGCCCAAGGAGGCAATTTATATATAGACTTTTTTGTGTCCATTTTATACCCAGTTGTAGAGCACTATTGTGCTTTGAATATATGGTCATTGTTCAAAGTATATTTTATGTTTTTTCTGTCTTATATTCATTCCTATTTTAGCTTTTCATTGTTGGTACTAATAATTATTATTTCCATTTGCCTCTATTGTATTTTCAAGATTGTAGCGGCCTCATTGCGTTGCATGAATTGTTCTTATTTTAGTAAGTTTCTGCTTCCTATTTCATTGTTGGCGAAAACTCTGGGGTAGCGCAAAGCGACTGAACCTTTGCAAGGAACCACAAAACACAGCGAGGTGCAAAAGCAATCAAACAATTTTACCCTTAATGAGATCGACCTGTTGATTGAAGAGGTCAAATCTATTATCGGTCCTACTAGCCCACATGAGGAGAAAGGCACTTTGGTTGAGAAACCGAAGAATGTTATTCCCAAAATTTCTGATCTTTTTAAACATAAAGTTGCTAGGAAGCCATCATGGAGAGCTTCCCCTGTGTTAGATTCTGCCCAGCCTACTTGTTCCAATGACCCAGAGAGCCGTGTTTCCCTTGCAGCAAATTCTCAAGAGCTGGCTACACCATGCAGCAATCACTTTTTGGCCTTCTTTGATATATCAGAACTTCTTTTTGTCCTGGAGGCCTCTGAAGGAGAGGGAGGCTCAATAGCCCCAAAAGCAACTTCCTTACCCATAATAGATAACTCATTGGTACATATTAAGGAGTTGAGGACAGAGATAGGTGCTCTTCAATCCATGATAAACCATTTAACAGATATGGTTAAGCAATTGCTTATAGACAAGGTGGGACAAATCCGAGAAATCCTGACAAAATAAAAAATCATGAGGGAAATGCTTTGGAGCTCCTTTCAGAAAGGCCTATGGTAGGTAGCTCCTTGGCAATCCTCAAAGAAACTTGTGAAAAATATGACACAGAAGCTACTGTGGGAATTTTGAAACAGGAGCACACTGGGGAATGTAGTCTTGCAAGAAAGACAGGTGTTTATCTTCCACCCAACGCAGGCAAAGGCAACCCAAGGGCTGGCACCCAACTTAGGCAAAGGCAATCCAAGGGCTGGGATGATAGGGAATAACAAATGGCACAAGACCATAATTAGCCAGAGTACAGTCCAAAATGCCAACACTAAGAGCACTCCACATATCTCTAAGATCTACATGGTTAATGTGCGTACGTTTTCGCCACACATAAGGTATGAAGGGGAGGACTGGCTAAGGAACAAGGCCATACACTGTATAATTCGTGTGAGGGGATGTAGGACAATCATCACGTAAGACATCCTAAGGGCCTAAAGATGTGATACACATAACCGACATACTGATTGTCAAGAGCTAGCTGTGGTTTATGGGAGGTTAGCTGATAGCTTGGTGGCACTCGATGCAAGGACCAGCCACCAATGGGGTTTAATATTCAATTCAAGTACCAATTGACTGTTAGTAGACTGCCTAGTACCCATCAGAACCCCATCAACAAGCAGAAGGCAACTCTGTTTTGGGGAAAATTAATTGACTGTACAGACAGAGCAATTTGTCACAAATTGTTTGCCCTATTTCAGAATTTATACACACCACACATAGGCATAACCTGGGGGGTCATTTAACATTTTAGACATCTTCTACTGCCAATGTAACTTTGGACACAAGTTTGATTACTATACCCCCTATTGCTCAGGGAGCTATGCATTGATGTAAGATTCTTGGAGACACTCCGAGTGCATGTGCGCAAGCTCACTTGACCGATCTTTGTCATTCTATAGCCACATTTCCAGAGGATCGCTGTCCAACTTTAACTATATCTCCAACTGAAACATTGGCAGAGATATTAGTAGTTTCTTGTAATGTGGCTGGATTCAATCCAAAAATCTCATTCCCAGATTGGAATGATTTTATAGAAGATTTCGACATCTGCTTATTCCAAGAAACACTGAGTATAGAACCAGTCTTTAGGGCAGGATACCTACGTTGCTTTGTTCCTGCTACCCGCAACCAACATAGGCGACCCCCTGGAGAGCTATTACTATGGGCCAAAACATCCTTTATTGCTCCATAGCCAGCACGTTATTGATTTCCCAGATAGCCTAGGAATCCGAGTAAGGAGTCACATGAACACCATCGTAGACACCTATAACATATATGCAAGAAGTGCCAAGGGGGGTAAGCAGCTGAAAACACTGCAAATACTTGAGGAACATTTGAATAAATGGGAGGCCTATTACCATCTTATCCTTGTAGGCCACTTCAATACCACCTTTGACCCCTAGATAGAAAAAATGTGAGCCTAACAAGAGAAAAAGATGAGATATGGGCTATCTCACAGCTGGATATAGCTCCGGTGGAAAATTGGCCTAAGAGGCACTCCAATTGAAAGCCCTATCTTGAGCTAAGGGCAACCAATGGTAAAATGAAATCCAATAAGGTTGGGGCATCTACATATAGTAGATCTAATAGTGCGAGTCGTATTGATTATGTTTTGGTCGACCTGAGGTTGTGGCATAATGTTGAGGATATGGAAGTTAGGGAAAGACTCGAGAATGATCATAATCCCCTATGCCTCAGCATTTTGTCACTGTGTGGAAGGTGGTCTACTGATCCCCTCCCATGTCCCACAGCACTGGATGTTGTATCAACAAATGAAAAGTGCTGCATTAAGTGGTGCCATTCAGTTATACAACAGGATACCCTCTATTGAATTTATCTTGACCTACATTAAACTATCACCAACTTAGGTGCTATCCAATCCAGGGACGATGGTATAAATGAAGCTACATCTCTTCACTCATGCTTCTTCGAGCATATTGCATTGCACCTTATAGCTTCCACTTCTCACTCCAAAAAGAAACCACAAACTTATCCTAACCATAAGATCAAAGGATATGGGTTTATAAGTGTTTCTAGAAAAGCATACAAGTAAATTAAATCTAAAGTAAAAAGGGAATAGGGCGAGAAGAGGTAGCGGTATAACAAAGAAGCATGTGCAGGCAAGGATTCAAGTGAATCTTGGTCACTGGTTACTTGAGGGGGTAATAAGGCTGCATCCCAACCTGAAAATCATATTTCACCAACTGATTAGTTCAGTCATTTTAAAACTTTATATATAGACAAAATGCAGACCTATTTGCAGGAAGCCCTTTCTTTATTTACCTGGAACGTTGGGGCATGATGACTTGTTTGACCTAGGTGATATTGATGCTTCTCAAGATGCCCTAGTTCATTGCAAATCTCCAGGGCCTGATGGTATTCCAGTTGATATTTTCATCCATGAAAAAGATAACTGGTCAAAATATATCCTGGCACTTTCAAATGCAATTGTAAGGGGTGGACCAATTCCTGGGTCTTGTTAAGGTGCCGATGTGGTACCCATCTTCAAGAAGGGAGCTAGAAGTAACTACTAACCATAGGGCAATTAGTCTAATTAATAAAAATGCATTCTACCAGGTGGTCCTGGCTAAGATCCAGGACTGGATTGATGCAAAAGATATGTTAACTCCCTGCCAGGCTGGATTTAGGAGAAAAAAACTGTACTATCAATCAGGTTTTTAATTTCTTACTTTTGTCCTGGAAAATTCACTTGATCAGCGTGGGCAGTGTTTACATTGCTTTTGGCGATTTAAAATCAGCCTTCAATTTGGACCCTCAGCAAAAGCTTTGGTATGTGTTTCGTGGCATGGGAATGCCTCTGGATATTCTATCTCAAATTATTTGCCTTCATGAGGGAAACTTTGCCAAAATTCATTGGGGCAAGCAGGGGCAGCTCACTGACCAAATCCTAGTAAACAAGGGCATCCTCAAAGGATGCATGTTAGCTCCCATATTATTTTCATTATATTTGAATGAAGTAGTGCATTTCCTTTCCCTATACCCTGCTGATTCTTGCTCCCTTCTACAATTTCTACTCTCTTTTTTTCTGATGACACCTTAGTAGTGTCCAAAACTCCAGGTAGACTTCAACCTTTACTCAACCAATTCGAGGGATTCTGCTCGATTTGCGACCTGGAGGTTAATATAGCAAAAGCCAAATACATTGCTATTAATCCACAGAAATCATACAGGGGAGGCTTTCATTGTTCGAAGTTGTGCTTGAAAGGGTGGATGCCTTCGGGTATTTGGGTATTAAGCTAACAACCACAATGGCTTGGAAGCCCCACATTGAAAAAATGACTGCAGAACTTAGGCAAATTTAGGCGGTTTATTGAAAGAGCATTGTGTATCCAATAGCAAACCAGTAGCAGCTGCACTATAGATTGATGATTTGAATGCTGTGGGATCCACCCTTTATGGGGCCAAACTTTGGGGTTTCTCTAATATCACAGACATGGCTAGGTCAGAACACAAGTTCATAAGAAATGTTGGCCCTTATTTATGAAGTGCTTCCTCTGCCTTTGCACCACTTTTTTCTAATGCTGCGGCAGTGTAAACAATGAGCCACACTGCCCCTTATTCACAAAGTGACACATCTAGGCAGATGTGTCACTTTGGAAAGGCCTGCGCTACATTATACCTGCATCAGGTATAATGTATGCAGGGTGGACTTTGACTGCGAAAAGGCCTCATAGAAGTGGCGCAGTGAAATTTATGAGATTTCACCGTGTCACTTCTACGACTTGACTGCGTCACAATCCTTGCGCCTGCTTCAAACAGGCATAAGGAGTGACGCAGTGCTTTTCACATGGGACTCGCCCATGTGTAATGACACATTGCTGGAGTTGCATCAGTTATCTGACACACTCCAGCAATGCATCATTTTTGCGTCACCAGATACGTCAGGATTCCTGGCGTATCTATAAATCCTTGCGCCATAGAGCACAGTATTGTAAATACAGCGCATCCATGGTGTCGTAAGGATGGCACTATGAAAAGTGACGAATCGCTGTTTTTGCCCAGTGATGCGCCACTTTTCATAAACGAGGCACGTAGTTCTCTTGCTGCCCAGTACTCCACTATATCCTTTAAAGCTTGATAGGGGAAGAAAATTGATCCAAGCTGGAGACACGTTACGCCCTTTGCTGTTTTGGAGAAAACTAAGGTCTACACCCAAATTAGAATCCTATGCAGAAGATTTTCAGGAAGTAATTAATTTGGACAGATTCCATAAAATAGCTTGGATCAGCAATATTAAAAGGTTGTTATCTTTCCTGGGTATGCAAGAGTCCTGGGATTCCATTATGCCGGAGCTCATTCTCTCAGAAGACCTAATGAAGAAATGCTTTTGAGTATGGACGGTGCAGAATGAGGTTAAAACTGCAACCAGAGGGACGCCGACAAGTGAATTTGTAGATTTAAAGCCTGTCAGTGCACTTTAACAATATCTAGACATTATAACAGTTCCAATTGATAGCAAGCTTTACATCCAGTTTAGTATTGATTCACTGCCCCTCAAAGCATTTACGGCTAAATAGTCTGCAAACCCAAATACATCTATGTAATGTCCAGGCTGTAAAGCTGCCAACAAAACTGTAGCACATGTCCTATTAGCCGGTGTAGCCTATTCTTGCCTGCGATCCAAGTGGATCAAGCCAGCTTGCAGGCAGCTGGGTACACAAAATCAAGTAATTGCTTTGAGAATACTAAGATCTGATCCCAGCCTTTATATGTTTGTGCTGTCACCAGATTCCTGGGTAGGGTGTGGATTTCACGTAGAAAGGCCATAATGACTCAGGTGGAAAGTTAACTCAGTCCAGATTCTCCTCATCCTTTTTGAGTATCAAAGCAGTGCCTTCCCTTAGCACTGGGGCTTATGTTATCTGCACTTTTCACTTCATGGTACATGTAATGTAGTAGAATTTTGCACTTTAATTTAATTGAGGCACTCATTTATTGGTTTAAATGTGTAGTGAACATATTTAGATTGTTCATATTTTACTGCTAAGAGAGCAACATCTTTTTTTTATCATGATCAACTGGAGGTGCTTCTGATCTTAGGCCTATATTATTGCATCTTGAATTTTATGTTGAAGCCTCCATCTAGCACCTTAGAATCAGCAATGGAAACATAAAGATATTTGCTATACAATGAATTATGTAAACACCTGACTAGCTATATTGGATACCTACAGAATATCCCATATTGGATTATACAATGATTGGAGACTTTCTTGGATTGGATAAATATGAGGACATTATCATTGTATGTACCATACTGCAAATTGAATGAAGACCCTGGTAGCACTTTTGGGATGGAGCTCAAACTATGCCACTTTATCATAGTGCTATTTTGGGCAAACTATTATCGCTAACCTATCTAATTTTGGAAAGGACATTATGTATGGATTACTGATTTTTAGGTGCAGTTTTTGGCAAATGGTTACTATGATCTATGTGTCTATTTTATATCATGTTTTATTGTATTGTTTGTGAAAAACATTTAAGATGCTGGTTGCCAAAATTAAGTTAATTTATTATTTATTTATTTATATGGGACTTTCTAAGTGGGTTTGACTCATGACATACCCCTGGCAGGACATCTGGGGCAAGACAAGACCTTCACCAGGCTTATTGCCCACTTCTATTTGCCTCAGATGAAGAAGGCCTTAGATGCATTCTGTAAGTCCTGTCACACCTAGCAGGCCAGTGGGAAGTCAGGGAAAAATCTCAAGGCTCCCTTGACCCCATTACCTGTCCATTGGCACTACGTTTGAGAGGGTAGGCATTGACACTTTTGGTCCTTTGAACCTCAAGACAGCTTTAGGAAACAGGTTCATCCTGGTTTTGGTGGACCACACATCTACCTACCCAGAGGCCATCCCCCTGAGGTCAGTAGCTACACCTGAGGTGTCCAGAGCCCTGATGGGGATTTTTATCTGAGTGATGTTCCCCAAAGAGGTAGTGTCTGACAGAGGCACTAACTTCATGTCATCATACATGAAGTCCGTGTGGGATGACTGTGGGTAATTTATAAGTTCTCCACCCCCTATTGTCATGTAGTTCCTATATTACCTACACAGGATCTGTGTGTTTTGGATAACATAAACTGTGGGATTGGTGGCGGACGGATTCCGAGCAGCCCCACCGGATACGTTAGCCTGTCTGTATTAGCTAGCTCACAGTGCCACTATAATCTCCTCTTATCACGGAGAGAATAGATTCTGGCAACCTCAGAACATGACAACCCTGATCCCTCAGAATCGTGGAAACAATATACTACCTTTCGCTCAGTCACTCGTGCTCACTTAGTTTGTCTCAGAGAGATACACAGAATAAACAGTCTGGGCATTTCAATAAGTATTTATTGAACAGTTGTTATTATAGTGTAGAATAGATGAGCTGCAACAACCATTAGACAGAAGCAGAGATATATGATTAGCAATACTACGAAAGTAAAGGGATGGTATAGTTCTACCATCTTGCAGAAATCATGAATATATACATGTACATAAAACACATGATAAAAGTGCGTACTCCTACGATGCCTCCCTAACTAGATGTACCTAAATGTACCTAGCATCTGTGTAGGTGTTATGCTAAGAATCCCTCTAGGATCTAGTCCACCCCATTACCTGAGAGTTTAGAGAATATGGGACCCCGTCCTGGTCTCGAGTTGGACACCCCGCGAGGGATGTTAGACCACTGCTAGCTGGAGCGTCTGCATGCAGGAACCTCAGCGTCTCTGGTCAGTGTATCAGCCGGGAAGTCACGGTCTCCTCTATCTTCCTAAGCAAGATGTGCTGTATATATAACCATAGGTCTCCCCAGGGGTCCTACCTTGCTGTGTTACTGTGTCAGCCTAAAGGATGACGTTGGGCCTGAACTTTATACAGAGATATTATACAGGTGATGGTAATCCTACTGTTAGTCCTGCTG
This sequence comes from Calotriton arnoldi, assembly GCA_963921515.1. Classification (NCBI taxonomy): domain Eukaryota; kingdom Metazoa; phylum Chordata; class Amphibia; order Caudata; family Salamandridae; genus Calotriton; species Calotriton arnoldi. Next base: position 2,657,871 of record CAWUFW010000089.1, on the reverse strand, counting down.
TGCTTCCAAGAAGCCTCATGCATAATGCATGAGAATCGAACCAGGGAAAAACCAGCGTTCTGAATGCAGTGTCATATCTAGGTAAAATGCCTAAGAACCGTTATGTATGTAATATAGGGACGGATGTAGGTGAAAGGTTGCGATGGTACCTGCACCTATATAGGGTACCTAGATGGAATATAACACCCACTCCTCTTCCAAATGGACGACATATGTAACCTATTACTATACAACTAATATTACTAGATAGTGGTACGCACAAAGTTTATAAAAACATCTTTTGAACTAAAATGTTTAAAAACTTCAAAAAAAATTCTAAAAAACTTAAAAATGTGTTAAAAAAATTTGCAAGCCCTAGCTCTAAAATGTCCGTTGATATAGTCCGGATCACTATAAGCATTGTAAAGCCATGAGTGCCCCAAAAAATGAAAGGAATGTAAATTTAGTTCCATAGTTCCAATTTTGAGCTTTGTTTAAAAAAGGGCGAATCTTTCCCAGCACACGACGAGCCAAAATGAGTTCAAATGTTAATGTGTCCTGGCTGGTAGACGCAACATTTTCGTTGCTTGCTTCCGCAGTAGACGTCCCCTGTAGCACCTCGCAGAGCACATCAATTGAGCACAGATGTTCCACGCTGTCCACAGCCGGTGCTGGGGCAGCTTGTGCAACGTCCAAAACCTGGGTGTCAGAGGAGGAGCCGGTATTCATACCAACAGGTGCTGTTACTACCCATGGGGGCTCAAGGAATGCCGCCATCAACATTGTAATACGCTGAGGACACTGCAGAACATGGGCATTTATTGGGTCCAGTAACGCATTCAAATCTGGTTGCGCACATGATGGGAGTGTCAAACACAGGTCTAACACACAAAACAGGCATCGGAGGACAGGTAAGATGCAGTCTATCCAGACCGGTCGAAATGACAGGAACCAAGATTCACTTAGGCGAGGCGTGCCTAGAAGGTGTACCATGCGGTCACGGTATTTACGCTCCCGGAGTGTTCTTTCCATCGCCTTGGTGACTGGGACGTCCATTGCATAGCAAATAGAAAACAATCAGGATACCTGCTATTAGAAACAGGATCAGCAGAAGTCCCCCAAAGATGCTTCCGAATATGGAATGTATGAAGTTTGGTATAACTCCAAGTACCGTCTGAAAGGTGCTCAGAAGTCCAGAACCTGTGCTCTTAAGTAGGTGGACAATGCCTGTCGTATCAGACATGTTAAAGATACGATTTACCATTTCTGCGAAATGGAAAGGGCAGTTAGTATGAATGAGCGCCTGTATCTCTGCCGAAGACCTTGCAAGTTAAAGATCAAAAAGTCTCTCGAGCGGAGGTTAAGGGCACAGACTTCTGTAGAAGCATGGCTTTCATTCTGCTAAGAGTATCAAACCGTATTAAGGAAACATTCAGTGAAGGCCATAACGTCGCCTCCCTGACTGTATCTGTCAGTGGAAACAATACTTGCATACAACAAGTAACCCTGGAGCTCACGGTTACCAGATATGTGATGCCCAGGAGCATGCCACAGCAGCCTTGACTGTTCAGCATCAAGTAACTCCCATCTGAAAGTAGCCTGAATGCTGGAGTAATCACTGCAGCTGGGGCACCCTTTAAATGACAGGACAGGGTCGCTACAGAACCATTACAAGCTCCGTGCAGCATTATATCCTGCCATATGAGTGATCCACTTAAAGCATTCTCGCAGTTTGTACCGCTCAGAAACACTTCTTGATACCCACTCAGGCATAGGAACCTGTATGGTAATTCCCAAGATTCCTTAATGTATTCCTTACCCATTTCTTCATATCTGCCTGCCTGCTTTTGTTCAAGGCAATATTGAAACTGAAAAGTAGTGACCGGTAGAGTTATGTGGCCATGGATTAGTCATTCTATAGACGGCGATTTTGCCACTGTGAATGGTAATCTATCCAGTTTTTCGATACGCAGCATTGTATATTTTGCTCCCCTTTGTGCCATTTCTATCTGTTTATCTGTTAGATTGTATTCAGAAAACAGAGACGTGCTGTTGATAAAACGCCAAGGCACGTAGCCTGCAAGCAAAGATTGCAGCGTCCAGCTTAACAACATAATAGAACGTAACTGTGATTGCCCGTGTTGTAATATGGCCAAATCTTGTTCCAGTATGTCTATCGCAGAAGATAAAATGTTGCCTAAGGAATATATCCTGGAGGTCAATGTAGTTAACCATTTGTCTACCACTGCTAGAGATTTTTCTAGATTTATACGGTCTATTTCCCGTAGTCTCTCTGCGGCCTCTTGTTGGGATATTTTCCAAATTTCATTGTAGACAGCATAATAGAAACGTTTCTGACGTGGCTTCCTGGGACCCATTAAAAAATCCCTAAGATCCACATCCTGCGTCAGTAAGGATAAGGGTTGTTTCACCTGTGTGAGTGTTGAGGTTTTTAGCCAATCGAGGCACTACTTCCCAACACTGTAGGATGTCTCAACCCCTGGATGGTGTCTTTGTACATAACGTGGAGCTGGCCTATGTATACTAAACCCTTCAGTTTTACCCATGAATCTTGCTTGACAACTATTAGTGTCTGTGGGCCAAATCAACCATTTTCTCCAATTGGGGTCTGATCTGTTGTATTGTATGATGTCATCTACTGTAATCTCTTCCTGTGATGTTATGTTACCCTCGGTGTGTGATGGATTTGGCAACCGAGGTGTGTTCAAGTCTTTGTTCTTGGCTAGTCCAAGGCAAGACGTCTGTTGCACTGTCTCATTCAAAAACATGATTTGTTGAGGGATGAGGCATGCTCTAAACAAAGCTTCTGTTCCCTGAACTTGCCATTCTCTAGTACCCCAGACAGATTTTAAGTCTATGGTGTCTTTCCATAAGTCGAAACCTTGTTCAGAGTAAATCTGTTTGGTGTTTGTCAACATATTTTTCCATGCTGATGTTAGTGCAACCTTATAATAGTATGAGGCTGGGTCAGACATATTGAACCCTGAAAAATATGGACATTTCTGTGTAAATGTTTTTGAACTACCTTTCGGTGATGTTGGACAATGTTCCCACTGGTGGAATGTGAACACATTTCTAGGATTTGCAGATTTATGCAGAAAATGATGACCATAATGTTGATAACAATACATACTCTCGAAATCTGATGTGCTTTCCAATGTTTCACTATTTGAAAACGCAGCAGATTTTTCCAAATCAGATAACATGTTATTAACAGTTTCAAAATCCCAATCATCGCAACATGTACTTGAAGTAATGATATCACTCAATTATATTTTAAATAAATGTGGAATTCTTAAAATTTCAGTCAGACCAAATATATCGAAATCAACCTTGTCTCAAACTATACCATCAGGTATAGGAACTGCTGTAATGTTCACTGATGACAAGTCTCTTTGTTCTCGATGAGATGATTGGTGTGGTTTTAAAAGTAAGTTCACCTTTAGGGCTGCAGAGCTTTGTCGAATGTATTTCCCATTAATAAGCATACTAAAAACTATTACCGAGTCAACCCAGAAAAGAAAGAAAAGTATCCCGGTGATTATCCATAGTTCTACCCAGGTGACACCAGGTAAGTCTTTTTAAGAAAGTTCAGAAAGTCTTTTATTTGCTGTTTGCGTGATTTTTTGGCTGGCGTCGTTTCCGGTTCGCTTGGATCCAAAGAAAACGTATCAAAGTTTATGAAGTAGCAATAAGCAGTTCGATCAATTGTTGGAATTGCATCAAGATTTGTTGAGATCGTGGTTTGCTCTTGTCGAGGCATGTTGACGTAGACATCTGTATTTGGTCGAATAGCAATTTGATTTTGAGTTTGATTTTGAAGTTGAACTTCAGGTTCAAGAGGAACGAAATCCATAGCATTGTTGCTTAGTCCTTCATTCCGTGTTGGAGGCTCTTCAAACGTGATTAGTCTTTCCGTTTGAATTTCTTGGATTGTAGCGAGAGGAGGGCGTCTGCTACTTTGGAGTCCACGTGGCCTACTACTCAGTATCGGTCACATAATGTCGTTTGATTAAATCAATTGAGACACATTTTTTCTCCTTTTTTCCGGCAAGAGGCGGCAGAAGTACAGTTTTTGTTCCTTCGACTGCCAGGACCGGTACAGGCTTTCTGTATGATGGCCCAAATTCTTTCTTGTCAGCTATCTTTTCTCTGACCAGATCCCCGATTTTTGGGATCCAGACAGGTCTTTCCGTGACTGATTTGACTTCTCCAGTGGCAGTCTGCTTAAGGTGGACATTACTTTGTTGTGTCCTGGATTCATTTAGATCCTGTAAAACAGCCAAACGATCATGGATGTCAAAAGGCTTTTCATCCGCCACTGTGCCTTCACAATCAAGATCAGGTACCCACATTATTGTCCCAAATAGGACCTCATATGGAGTGACACCCCCTAGAGAACTTCTTGGCATGTTGGTAAGTGCATGCTGAACTCCATACAGATGTTTTACCCAACTTTCACCCGTGCCTAATACTCTAGCTGTTAAAGATTGCTTTAAGTGTCTTTTTTTCTCTCCACTACCGAATTTCCCTTGGGATGGTATGGAGATGAGTACCGCAATGCTACACCCAATCCTCGCATGGCCTCCTTGTAAGCTCGAGAGCTAAATGCAGGGCCCTGGTCAGAATGTAATGTGCCAATTGCGTATGTCCCTATAAAGACTTGCAAATCTTTTATAACAGTTTGAGCGTCAGCCGAGCGCTGGGGCCACACCCATAGGAATCTCTAGCAGGAATCCACTGCAACCATGATATACTTGAAAACCCCGTCTCTTTGTAAGAGGCCGCAGTGGTCCAAGTAAACACACGCTAGTGGCTTGTCAGATATTAACAGCGGTGTCTGCGCTGGACGTGTTACGGTGGAACCTTTCATGTGCTGGCAGATGTCGCATTTCAAGACATAGTCTTTAGTCTGCTTTGTTAATCCAGGCCACAAATAGCGTTGTTTCAATAAAGAAACAGTCGCCGTAACTCCTGCATGGGCAGAACCTATCCCTACGTGTGCTGCTAGAATTAAACCTATCCTAAGATCCATGTTTGGAATTACTCTATCCCCCACTCCAGGAATCTGAGCAAATGGAATGTTATTGCCATCTAACTTGTAGGAGTACTTGAGTGGAAACCTTTTTGGTACTGCTCCGCTGTTTTTGCTGGTTGCATTAATAGCTACCATAATCTCACCGTCTATTCTCGTTTTAGAATGAGTGATTGCAGCTACAGAAGCTGTGCGTACAGCCCCCTTTGCGGCTTCATCAGCCAATGAATTCCCTTCAACGTGAAGGCCATCACGCTGATGACTCAGTGTATGTATCACGTGAGCAGTAAGTAGTTCTGTTTTCAACTCCACTACCTGTTCCCATAGCATTTTATGCTTAATTGTGCCACCTTTTGCATCTTTGAACCCGTTTTGAACCCAGTACTGCAAATATTCATTGTATGACTGCACACAGTAAAAGGAATCGCATGCAATTAGTGTGGGGAATTCCCGATCCGTATTTACCAGTGCCAGTATCAGCGCTTTTAACTCTGCCAACTGTGCCGTGCAGTCTCCTAGGGACTGCATCTTTGTGCAACTCGGGTGGAATTTTCCATCCTGCTTGCGACCTTTAACGATTGCACATGCTGCGCTATATTATTGCTTACTCCCGTGGCCGGTTGAGCAGATCCGTCAGTGTAAATGATATATTCATATTGTTCTAGAGGCATTATTTTGTTTGGTAGAGGATATTCTTGTTCGTATTGCAGGAATGCTTGTGTCTTTAAATTTGGGTCGTACCTATATTCCACATCTGTTGCAGTGAGAGAATTAGCCCATTGTATCCATCTTGGATGTAAGGCTTTATCATTGGGAATGCTTGCCTTTGTCGCAGCCTCTAAGGCTGGAACCAGAGTCACTACTATTATTCGTTTCCTCTGAGCCAATGCTCTTTCCCTCACTGCAGCCGTCTGGACTGCTGTTAGAATTTTTTCTGTAGATGCGAAGCGCATCTCAGCATTTGTGTACAAATGTAATTTGTATGCAATTGGTACTGTCTCACCCTCATTATATGTTAGATAGGTGTACCCAGATTGACCCGCAACTATACGGATCACCAGGTTGCGTACGTTCACTCGTGTCTGTAAGTGTTTGGAAGCTATCATGTCAGCTTGTAAGGAACGAAGTGTATCTGTATGTTCCTGTGTCCATTGTTATACTGAAAAATCAGGTTTTATTAAATCGTAGAAAGGTTTTACTCTTTCTGCGTAATCTAAAATGTATGTTCTACCAAAATTTAGGAATCCCAGAATTGACTGCAAACTTTTCAATGATTTTGGAGGTTGGAGCAGCACGCATTTTTCAAAAAAAATGGCTGCCAGGCTTTTCCTTCACTTGAAAGCTCATATCCTAAAAACAGGACACTGAGGTGGGCAATTTTTGATTTTTTAAAGTTGAATTTGTAGTCTTCAGATGCAAATCCCAAAATTATGGTATTCACTCTGTTCAAGTGTTCCTCTAGGTCATTGTCCATTAGATAAATATCATCCACATAGGACAATGCCTCTTCATCCAAATTTTGAAGTAACTCAGTTACTCTGGCCGAAAACAACCCTGGGCCTGTTCTTATACACCTGGGGGAGTCGACAAAATTGACGCTGGGTCCCTAGCGCTGAGAAGGCTGTTAGATGCCTGCTTTCAGGTGCTATATTTTGGCAGAAAAATCTATTTGAGATATCAAGTGTTGTTTTATATTTTTTCCGCACAATGTTATTCATTAATGCGGCACTGTGTGCATTTTGGACTGCAAATGTCTTAGTGCAAGTGTTTAAATGTCTGTAATCTTAAACTAGACAATATTAATTGTCAGGTTTCATGACAGGAAACAAAGGATTGTTCATTGGTGAGGTTCAATTTTCGAACACCCCTTGGTACTCAAGTTGTTCTAAGATCTCCCTGACCTGTTTTTTAGCTTCTTGCTTTATTGGATACTGCCTCTGTGCAGTTGGAGTATTTTTTAAAGGAATTATGTGGTGGGTTGAATCCTCATCCCATCCAACATGGTTTTTGTATAATGCTGAAGCCTGGGCTACCGCCCACTCCTGCGCATATGTGTGTTGCAAGTGCCTGGGAATTTGGTCTGAGAAGGCCAGAAAAATTACTGTTTCTCCTTTAGGGCAATCCATGACGAATGCTGGCGGCCAATCTTGTTCAGCTAATAAAATATCATAGCCAAACGTCAGGATCTCCCAAAAGAGACCTCTCACTGTTCTACGTTTGTCCCCCTCCATTTGGAGCGTTATTTCATATACTTTATGTGGGACGCTTACCGTAGTATCGGGTGTTTCCACCGTGATATAATCATTCAAGTCCGCTGTCACCAGAAATTCCTTCAGGTTCTGGCGAGCTATTGTTACTTCTGCTGCACTGTCTAGCATCGTCAGAGCCCATTCCCCGTTCAGTAGTCGAGTCCTCAGAATTCTGGGCATGTCTGATCTTTAGACCTGCAACTTTCTTCTTTTTTAACTGTGGCTTTTGCTTTGGTTTCTCTTCTTTTTTAGAAGTGTAATCTTGAGCGTGCTGCTTGTCTCTGGACTTTGTACGCTCTTCTTGTCTGTCTGACCATCCTTCCCTCTTGGAGTTTTTCGATGAACCCTGAAAGGAACGAGAGGAACATGTATCAGTATCCTGATACCTGTTAGGTTTCCTAATATTATCCCTATTCCTAAGGTTGTACCTCTTTTCGGAGGGCTCCTGTGGAGGAAATCTACCTCCGGATTGAGATCTATGTCCTTTAGAGTTTTGTTGTTTTTTATTGTCCCACTTTTTCTTAGTAAAAGCAGGTGTCTGCTTAGAAGTGTCCTTTTCAGGACTGCCCATCAGTTGTGGTTTTAAAGCTTTCCCAACCAAACTGTCTCTGCCTAATTCTGCATACGCAGTTTCAATTATTTTTGGTAGTTCGTGTTCCTGTTCTAAAGGATCGAACTCCCTCAGGCGTTGGCGGATGGCCACTGAAGCTGCTTCCCCCTTAATGTTAGCTAGTATTATGGCTGATACCTGGGCATAGTTACCTAGTAACTTCATCCCTAAGGTTTGGGCAGGTTCTGCTCCGTACTCATTTTGTATCTGTCTCAATACATCTGGTACTACTGCTAATGACGGGATACCATGAGTTCTGGTATAAATGGCAGCAAAGACTGTACCCCAAGTGGTACAATCCTCTAATTGTGGTGTTATCCCATGGGCAAGCAGATTGTTAGCATTCTGTGTTTTTCATACGGGGTACTATTCGGGAATACTGCCTCTAGCTGTGTTATTTTCTGAGCTACCCAGAATGGAATTTGTTCACGTTTTGTGGGCATTTTACCCATCACTGCATGTAATGTTTGTGGTGTAATTTTAGTTGCTGTACCCTGAATTTGAGTTCCATTTGTTGCAACTATTGCTGGTTGGACTGTAAGTGTCCTCATGACGAATTCCGTCAAGTTCCTATAGATTTTAATTAAATCTTTATGTTGTATGAGTAAGTCTCCTGGTGGCATTGTGTCAATGTCAGGATGTGGTGTGTAGGCCACTAATATTGGCCATTTTGCCCCTTCTCTTCCGAGCGGGCCGAGTCTTACTCTTCTTCTTATGTGAGGTAGGGCGCCTTTAAACCAGTATAAGTGTTCCTGGTACATGAGCGGAACCTCTATATCCTCGAACTGATAATATTCCGCTGGTGCATCTCCATCCGTGTAGGAGTGAAATGTTTTTGTTCCTGCATTTGCTGCTGGGAATGTAACCCACGAATAAAATACCTCTGCTTTGTTTGATTCGTGTGCCTCAATCATGAAAACTACTTGCCACCCCTAGCTGATAAACCATGCGCAAGTAGTTTCAGGGTGACTGTATTTCTAAAGTTTGGTGCAATTTGTATTGCGTTTGCATCGTCCTCGTCTGTGAGGGGCAGATTTTGTTTCATTGGGTCTAATTCTCCATTATTTCTGTCCTCAGTCATTTTGTACAGAAGAAGTTTTTCAAGGGAACTAAGATAAGGTGGTTTGCACAATTTTAGGAACGCTTTGTCCTTCAAGCTTGATTAACCAACAGCCAATAAATAGGATTTTGTAGCCTACTCAGCTGTGGCGGAGTTTGTGCCCACCCACTCCAGACGTCTCTGGAGTTTTGTGAGTAGGGGTCTCTGAGAATTGCACGACTGAACTACTCAGATTATACTGTTAAATAAGTACCCAACCCTCGTTGGCGGCGCCATGTCGTGAAGTTCCTATATTACCTATACAGGATCTGCGTGTTTTGGATGACATAAGCAGTGGGATTGGTGGCAGACGGATTCCGAGCACCCCCACTGGATACGTTAGCCCGTCTGTATTAGCTAGCTCACAGTCCCACTATAATCTCCTCTTATCACGGAGAGAATAGATTCTGGCAACCTCAAAACATGACAACCCTGATCCCTCAGAATCGTGGAAACAATATACTACCTTTCGCTCAGTCACTCGTGCTCACTTAGTTTGTCTCAGAGAGATACACAGAATAAACAGTCTGGGCGTTTCAATAAGTATTTATTGAACAGTTGTTATTATAGTGTAGAATAGATGAGCTGCAACAACCATTAGACAGTAGCAGAGATATATGATTAGCAATACTACGAAAGTAAAGGGATGGTATAGTTCTACCATCTTGCAGAAATCATGAATATATACTTGTACATAAAACACATGATAAAAATGCGTACTCCTACGATGCCTCCCTAACTAGATGTACCTAGCATCTGTGTAGGTGTTATGCCTAGAATCCCTCTAGGATCTAGTCCACCCCATTACCTGAGAGTTTAGAGAATATGGGACCCCGTCCTGGTCTCAAGTTGGACACCCCGCGAGGGATGTTAGACCACTGCTAGCTGGAGCGTCTGCATGCAGGAACCTCAGCGTCTCTTGTCAGTGTGTCAGCCGGGAAGTCACAGTCTCCTCTATCTTCCTAAGCAAGATGTGCTGTATATATACCCATAGGTCTCCCTAGGGGTCCTACCTTGCTGTGTTACTGTGTCTGCCTAAAGGATGACGTTGGGCCTGAACTTTATACAGAGATATTATACAGGAGATGGTAATCCTACTGTTAGTCCTGCTGTGCTTCCAAGAAGCCTCATGCATAATGTATCAGAATCGAACCAGGGAAAAACCTGCGTTCTGAATGCAGTGTCATATCTAGGTAAAAGGTCAGTGCCTAAGAACCGTTATGTATGTAATGTAGGGACGGATGTAGGTGAAAGGTTGCGATGGTACCTGCGCCTATATAGGGTACCTATATGGAATATAACACTATCACCCCCAAACAAATGGTCTTATGGAGAGATTCAACAATACCTTGAAGGGCATGATAATGGGTCTACATGAGCCCATGAGGTATAAGGGGGTTGTCCTCCTTCCATGCCTTCTCTCTGCATACAGTGAGGTGCCACAGAAGGGAGTGGAGTTTAGCCCTTTTGACCTCCTCTATGACCACCCTATTAGGCGACCTCTTAGCCTTTTAAACGAGGGTTGGGAGCAAGCTCCCAGGAAGCCCACTCAGGATGTGGTCAGCTACATGCTGGCCCTCTGCAACCAGATGAACCACTTCTGAAAGAAGGGGAAAAGTAGTCTGGAGGCCAGTCAAGAAGTTATGAAACTCTGGTATGACCAGAAGGCCACTCTGGTGGAGTTTCAACCTTATCAGAAGGTGTGGGTTATAGAGCTCATGGAGACCAGAGCTCGCCAGCATCACTGTACAGGACCATTTGAGGGATTGGAGCAGAAGGGGGAGTCCACTTACTTGGTGGATCTCCAGACCCCTAGAAACCTCTTAAGGGTGCTCCATGTGAACTGCCTCAAACCATACTTTGAGAGGTCCGAAATGAGCATGCTCCTGGTGACAGATGAGGTAGTGGAAGAGGAGAACGAACCTCTCCCTGACATCCTGTAAGTCCAGAAGCATGATGGGTCAGTGGAGGGTGACCCCAGAACAGCAGAATGACTGTCGCCAGCCGCTGGGGCAGTTTGTCTCTCTGTTCTCCCTCACCCCTGGACTCACACACCTGTGCATCCATGACAAAGACACTGGAGACAGTCTACCTGTTAAAAATAAAATTTACAGGTTGTCCGACGAGGTGAGGAGGAGGTCTCCAAGATGCTGGCATTATGGGTGAATGAGACCTCCATCAGTCCTTGATCCAGCCCTGTGGTGCTGATATCCAAGGCTGTCTCACCAGGTGCCACTCCAGAACTTAGGTTCTGAGTGGACTATTGGGTCTCAATTCCGTTAAGAAGACTAACGCACACCCCTTCCCCCAAGCTGATGAGCTCATAGACAGGCTGGGCGCTGCCAAATTTCTCAGTACTTTTGATTTGACCTCAGGGTACTGGTAGATCGCTCTGTATGAGGGAGCAAAAGAGAGGTCTAAAGTCTCAACCCCAGAGGGCCACTTCTAGTTTAGGTTGAGGTCCTTTGGTTGAAGAATGCCCCAGCCACCTTTCAGAGGTTGGTCCTGACTGAAAAGGAGGTATTCTGTGGTGCCAACCTGGACGACATGGCTTCTATAGGTCCAGCCAAGAGAAATACCTATACCACTCCCAGGAGGTGCTTCAGGCCCTACAGCAGATGGGCATTACTATCAAGGCCAGCAAAGAATGGGTTTTGAGGCATATCTGGGCCGTATCGTGAGCGGGGGCAAGGTGCAGCCTTCCAGGCCAAGATTGAGACAATCCTGGCTAGGCCTAGCAACCCCTTAAAACACACACTGAGGTGAGGGCTTTCTTGGGCCTCATGGGATACTATAGGAGGTTTTGTAAGTGATATGGCACTATTGTTGGCCCCTTAAAAGCATAGACTTCAAAGAAGTTTGAAGTGCAGATGTTCTATGAATGGGGTAGCGGTCTCTGTAGATGTGCATTTGATGGATTCCTTGTAGATGATAGCAAGTCCTCCTCCTAGTTTGTGAAGGCAGTCCTGTCGAGTAATCCTGTAGCCCCTTGGGATTGACATGGCAATGTCGGGAGCCAATGAGGTGTTTAGCCAGGCTTCTGTGATAAAGGGGATATCGGGTGCATTGCTACTTAGCAGGTCCCATATTTCGGTTGTGTTTGCTGAGCGATCGTGTGTTGAGAAGCATGCATACGTGTGGGCGTTGACTTGCAGGTTTGCTGTGGCATGTGGTGTAGGGTTGGGGTGTAATCGTTGTTGGTGCTTGTGTGCAGTGTATGTTGGGAGGGGGTGTTGAGGGCATTGTTTGTATTTGTGTGTGGGGTGTGGGTGTGTGGCGGCTAGAGAACCGGCAGTGGGTGCAGGTGAATGCTCCTACCGTGGCACAGCATGGCAGCATTTCAGGGAATGGCATCCGGGGTCTAGTGACCTAAGGAGTGCTGCAGAGTATCTTTGGGTCATGATCAGGCCAGAGTTCCTGGTGCTGGGCACGGGTCCAGGCAGGTGCAGATGTGCTTGCCTCTGGCATGCCAGCACCACACCCTCTATGCACATCCGTGTTGTAGCTGCCATTAAGTTGGTCCTAGTAGGGAGCAGAGTGAAGGGTGCTGTGATGTCATTTTCTGTTCTGATAGATGATGGGAAAGGAAGTCCCTTTGATTGGCTTCTGTTAGAAAATAGGTTTCTGGTTGGCAGAGTTATGCACTCTGTCCAAGCAGGAACTGCAGGGTAAGTGAGATACACACCCTAACTTAACTTGTGCTCACTCTATGGTAGCTTGGAACACAGCAGTCAGTCTTAGCTTTAGAGGCAATGTGTAAAGTATTTGTGCAATACTTCAAACAGTAAAATAGTGAAAACACCACACAAAAAGATTCCATGCCAGGTTGAAAAATAAAGCTTAACTTAATAAACAAAACAAGATTAAAATGACATCAATCCAACAAGTATAACTTGAGTTCTGGATTTTTAAAAAATAAACTAAAATGTTGTGCTTAAAAGCATGAAGCGCCAACCAGGGCTATCAGGTCACGCTAGACCGGGTAAAATACAACCGTTTAGGCTGACCGTGATGGAGCATGGGTCGAATACATTAACTAGCCTTGGCCCGGTAAAACAGTACCCTGGTTCGTGTTTGCGTTGAGATGTGAGGAGCAGAGACAGTGATGATTCTTCATCGATCCCTTCGGATGTGGGCAATGCGTCGGTTCCGATCTGTGCAAGCCAGAGATGCATCTTTGTTGAACCCCAAGATGTAGGCGATGAGTCACTGTCAAGACACGCCAGTCGAGGATGTGTCAAGAACTGGAGGTTATGTGCCCCACAGACGGTGATGCGATGTCTTCGGTTCTTGTGACAGCAGCAAGACATCGGTGTTGAGGGAGATGCTCTACTTCCGAGCTGTGCAACAACGGTGATGCATGGGTTTTTACTGGAGCAACACTCTATACCCACTTCCTAGGGCCTAGGATTGAATTGGCACCACTTTTCAGGGCAGAGGGTAGAATCCAGGTGCTGAAGGTAGATGGTTGGAAGTCTTTGATGTTCTTGAGGCTTCAAAACAGGAGGAAAGAGGACAAACCCTTTGAGTCACTTCAGTTCTGGTTTGGAGAGATGCAGGTCCAGTCCTTCTCAATCCCAGGCAAGAGGGCAGCAGGCAGCAGATCAGCAGAGCAGGAGTCCAGCAGAGTAGCAGTCCAACAGAGTGGCAGTCCTTTCAGCAGCATAGCAGTCCTTCCTCCTGCCAGAGTTTTGTTGCTCGGATATGAGTTTACCTTAATAAATGAAAAAACAAGAGGCGTTTGGCAAAACAGGAACAAGTTGGCTTAATTAAAAGCTGCATCCAGGAGAGCCTCAATAGAGTGCGTGTGCTCAAAGTGTCTCAATTTGGGCCGCTGTTATATACAGTCCATGAGGTACAATAAAGCAATTTTGTACATAAAAAAAAAGCATCTTAGTCATAAATCAAAAAATGCGAGCATCTAATAAGGACACAGATGGCTCTGGACCTTGGGTAGAGGTAGTGTGGGCCAGTGTGTATGTGTCCATATGTCCGGCATGCACGTGATCACTACGTGTAGTGTGCATGTCGTGTCCTGATTGGTTGAGTGTTTCTATCTACATGTGGCATCTAGATTTGTGATATTTTGAAGAACACAAGCCCATGGTTAAACTTGTTTTATTGGGGCCAATTTCCTCTGATCTGTTTGTGGTGCAACTATCTATCTGTGGGGTTGATCAGGGTTTTTCCTGGGTGCACGTTTGTCTTTAGGTTAAGAGAGACCCCCACCTGTGACCTGGTATTCAATAGGCATGGGTGTGGGTTGTAGAACTTGTCTAACCACGTATCTCTGACTCAGGGTTGATGGGGAGGTCACCTTGAGTAAATTCGACGGCAATGATTCAAGATCAGTGGAACTACTGAAAATAATATGGTAGCCACTGATATCATTTCTATCAACCTCCTTAAAATTGTGCATACAGTTGTCACAGCATACATTGACATTGTTCTTACTGGTATTGACATGGTTAAGTTTGCTTAAGTCATAACTTACATCAGCATTGTTATTACTAGTAACAGTATCGTCAGTTGAGCATGATTATGACATACATTGATATTGTCATTGCCGGTGTCGTTGCTACTGTTCAGGTTCAGGTTATGGCGTCAATTAACGTTGCATTGACGGGTACTGTCATGGTCGTATGGGAACAGGTTATGGAATACGTTGATATTGCATTTATCGGTATTGCTGTTGTCAGGCATGCACACATCATGGTAATAATTGACATCGTATTCACTCATTCCAACAGTATCCACAGGTCCAGAAGTGTACTAAGTTGGTGGTGTCTAGGGTCCAGTACTTATACGCAGTTGTGCCTTTGAAGTGGAGGAGACTTCAAAGAGAGGCCTTTGAAGTGCACAGAGTCCCTGCCCTTCCTACCCTGGCTCCAGACTCACTAAAGGGGGGTATGCACCCCTTTGCGTGGAGACAGAACACAGCCCATTCATGTTCAAGTGTCAGCTCCTTCCTCCCATCCTACCCAGGATGACCCATCAGGATGTGGATGGCCCATCAGTTACACTTAAAATCCCTTTGTGTGTGGCTGTATGGAGGGAATGCACAAAGCCCAGCTGTCACCCTCCCCAGATCCGTGTATTCGGAGATAGGCAGAAGGCAACAAATGGCTAAAGTAAGAAAATTCGCACACAAGAAGGTGGGGGGTCCAAGGGAAAGTTTAAAGACCTGCAAGGGACGGTTCCCCACACAATTAATCAATTCACAATATGGGACCCTCAGGTCTGAGCAGAAAAAACTGTTGACCCTAACTAGAGGTGTCGCGGCTTTTATCAGGACCAGTGCATGCTGCTGCTTGCTCTTAAATTATTTTCCACAATTGTGGATACCAATGTGTGAAGTGAAAAAATAAAGGTAAATTGAAATACAAAACCAGTGATCTGTGGACTTTGTTGAAGATTCACTGGTAATACCTATGTGGAAACAAAATCATGAGTTAACTACATAGGGCATCCCTGAGCTCCTCCCTCTCAGAGAGAGGCTTGTAGCCTGTGGCGGGACTAGGTTTTCCTGTCACAAGGAGAATCCCAATGATGAAGCATGCCACCTATGGTGGGTGAGGGATTTCGTCCTAAGAAAGGATTCCTTTCAGGGACATATCAGGCCCATTCTGGATGATCTATACCTTTCCTATTTTTTCTGCCCAGGCCCAAGGGTCCCATATTGTGAATAAAGTAATACAATGCCAATATTCTAAATGCAGCATTGTCAGAATTACAGTTTAAAAACTAACTTCACTATGTTAAGATTTTAAATTGTGATTCCAAAGACACCAGACTTGAGGATACCATCCCACCCCAATTGGAAATTACACTTATAAGAGGTAATAAGGTAACCCCAATGTTAAACTATTGAAGAGATAGGCTGTGAAGTAATGAAAAATGAATGTAAGAGTTTTTCACTACCAGGACATGTAAAAGAAAAAAGTACAAGTCCTACATGCTCATGGGCATGTGCTATATGTTTTAATAAAATCACATGCTATTCTATTTGGACAATTAACATAGACTTCATTGTATCTCTATGTAATGTGATATAAGGTATTTCACAGAAAGTGACCCTTGTCCTTAAAATGTAGGTGCAATATTGCAGTTTATTTTTTTTAAATTCATAACTCCGGTTCTACTGATTCGATTTTTGCCATTTTGGTTAAGCTCTATCTTTCTAATTTGTTGTTGGATCTTTTTGTGTGGTGCTTTCACTTTACACATTGACTCTAGGTTAAGCCTGACTCCCCTGTGCCAAGCTACCAGGGGGTTGAGCACAGGTTAATTTGGGGTTGGTTGTGCCTTACCCTGACTAGGATTGTGGTTGCTGCTTGACCAGGGCTCACACCCCAGTCAACCAGTAACCCAATTTCTAACAATCTGAAAGCAGAAAAAAATATAAATTAGTAAGTTTAAAAATATGAAACCCACCCCTTTCACGTCACAACTATCATAGAATTTTATTACTAGGCTGGCTGTCTTCTATTATGCATGTACATACATTTATTTGTCACAAGTTTGTCCCCCTGGTTGTTTTGTAATTAGAGTCAGGCTATACCTGGACTGCAATCTACGCAGGTCTTTATCCCTATCTTCTCCTTTGCTGTTCTTGGGTATACAGTCAATCACCCTATGGTTTATTTTACTTTCATCTCCCCATATTTTTGGTAGAAATGTCAGGCGACAGGGTTGTTATTTTTTATTGCCCTCAAGTGTTGTAATGTTCTTTTATTTACAGGTAATGTAGTGCTACCTACTTAAACCTTCAGGTATGGGCATTTGAGTATATATACTGCATAACCACTTATACAGTTTAGATGTCCCCTTATTTTGATTTTCTTTTTAAAGGAGGTAGTGAGGTTGGTTTTATTTTCACTCTGTCTGCAGGCGTTGCACCTGTTACATCTTATGAACCTGTCCTTACATTTCTGCCATGTGTCTTTTTCAACTTTTACTCCACTTTTGACTAAATGTTCCCTCATTGAGCGTGTTTTCCTGTTTGTGATTTGAAACCTCCTAGCTAGATCAGTCACAATAACTGGATCACCTGTTTAATAAGTGCCAATGTCTGCTCCATATTACTCTGACTGCATTATGGTATTTGTTATATGTGGTAGTAAATCTACACTTCCCATCTTAAATCTTAGGTTTTCTTATCTTTAAAAGGGAAGCGTCTCTTTTTCATTTTGATACTTTCTGTTGTGTTTCTCTATGCATCACTTCTGACTCTCATCTTTCCCTGAATCTTATTATCATTTCACTCTCTGTCTTCTTAAACAGTTATTCAGAGCTACATATTCTCCTTGCTCTAAGAGGTTCACCATATGGTAGGCTGGATTTAAGGGGGGGGCAGGAAGAAAACTATGCAAATCATGGGTGCTTTTAACAACATTAGGTATTCTATATCATGTCATAGTTAATCTCCCTTCCTTCACCTCCAATTTCATATCCAGAAACTCCAACCCTAAAGCACTAATATTGCTGGTAAAGGTTAAGTTCAGCTTGTTCATGTTAATTTGTGTCACAAATGCCTTTGGTGATATCTCACTTCCATTCCAAATAACAAATATGTCATTGATGAGATGGACACACACTAGGATCTGTCCTACCCATTTTTCCAATGGAGTTCCTCTGAGTACCTGCTGCTTTCACCAGCCCATATACAAATTGCATAACTGGGGTAAAGCAGGTGCCAATCACCATACCAATCTGTTATTCATACAGCTGATTTTTGAACAGGAGAATGTTTTTATTGAGGCACCATTCCTTTATGATGATAAAACCTTATCGGTCTTGCCTGTAAAAATTGTTTTACTGCTCTAGTCCCACCCTCATTGATTATAGTAGTGTGTTGACACATCAAGGGACATCATGATCATATCTTCTTCTCAACCTATATCAAAAATTATTTTTAGAAAATCAGAAGTGTCTTTAATATGTAAAGGCAAATTCGAGTCTTCTGGTCTCAAAAATGTATTGATGTACTTCAATGATTTTTAAACAATCTTTCCTGTGCTACTGTTATGGGCCTACCAAGTTGTGCTCTAGCAACCTTGTATATGAAACTGCCTTGATTGCGGCCACAGAAGACAGCAGAACTCTCCTGGACAGTAGAGAAACTGCTGCCCTTATTCTACTTGATCTCTCTGCAGCATTCAACACTGTATCCCACTTCACCCTCCTGCATGGTCTCCACTAAATGAGAATCCAAGGGAAAGCCCTTGAATAGTTTGCGTCCTTCTTCTCCAGACAAACCCAAACCGTTCGCCTCCCACCCTTCACCTCGGGTCCGAAAAACATAATCTGCGGAGTTCCACATGAATCCGTCCAAAGCCCGACCCTATTCAACACCTACATGGCCCCTCTGGCCACCCTGGTAAGATCCTACGGGATGAACATAATCTCCTACATGGACGATACTCAGCTCATACTCTCACTCTCCTCAGACCCGACTAACACCAAGTCTAACTTCCACATATGCATGACCAGCATCGCAAGTTGGATGCAAAAAAGATGCCTCAACACAGACAAAACAGAAATACTCATCTTTGGGAGCAACAACTCCCTGTGGGATGATTCCTGGTGGCCTGTGAAACTCGGCCCCACACCCACAGAACACACAAGAAACCTCAAGATCATTCTGGACAGCAATCTAGCTCTTGCTGAGGAAGCAGATAAGTGTTATCTCGTCCTCCTGCTTCCTCAACCTGCTCATGCTGAGGAAAATCTGCAACTTGCTCCCCATCAGCACCAGATGCACCATCACCCAGGCCCTCATCACCAGCTGCCTGAACTATGGCTACTCCCTCTCCCAACTACTAAACAGACTCCAGACCATCCAGAATGCAGCAGCCAGACTCACCCTCAACCTCCAGAGACAGACCCACATCACCCCAAACCTCAACTCTCTGCACTGCCTCCCCATCAGCAAAGAATGCCAGTTCAAACTTTTCACCCATGCCTACAAAACATTACACAGCAAAGAACTGGCATACCTCAATCACAGGGTGAACTTCCACCAACCTACCCGTATACTTCGCTCCTCATCCGTCTTCTTGGCCCACACACCCTGCATTCTCGATAACTCGTTGTTAGAACTGGCATCCTTGGTGTGATTTCCCCCCTAACGTTTTGCATTCAACCTTCCTGTTTTGCTTACTTTGTTTTTGCTGGCTTAGGACTCTGCACACTTTACTACTGCTAACTAGTGCTAAAGTGCTTGTACTCTATCTTTAAAACGTGGTAGAATTGGCTTATACACAATTGGTATATTTCAATTTGTAATTCCTTAGTAACTTGCACTGCCTGTGACCAGGGCCTATACATTAAATGCTACTAGTGAGCCTGCAGAACTGATTGCGCCACACGCTCAAGTAGCACTTACAAACATGTCTCAGGTCTGCCACTGCAGCCTGTGTGTACAGTTTTTGAACTACTATTTTCGACCTGGCAAAATAAACTTTTTGCCAGGCGCAAACCTTCTTTTTTAATACATATAAGTTACCTCGAGGTTAGACCCTAGACAGCCCTTGAGGGCAGGCTGCAGTATATTTAAAAAGTTGGACATGATCGTTTTAGTTTTATATGTCCTGGTGTTGAAAAACTCTTCAATTCTTTTTTCTCTACTGGAAGGCCAACTTCTCCGATAGGCTAATATTGGAGTTACCTTAGTACATCTAATTAGTGATCAGTCCAAAATGGAAGCAGGTAACCAGTTCATGTTTGGTGTCTTTGGAATTGTAATGAAAAATCCTCTCATGCTGAAGTCAGATTTTAAATTACAATTTTGAAAATGACACTTTTAGAAAGTTGACATTTTCCTGCCTTAGGAACACAAAAAGATCATGGATGGAATGCAGAACATTGCCAAAAATAAGTCACAGATCCGGATTAAATCCATCTTTTTGTGTTGCTATTTTCCTGACTTTTCGTGCTTGCAGCCTGTCTTTGGGTCACAAGATTGGGTGTAGCTGATAGTTAGACCTTGTGTATTCTTCCTAGACAGCCATACACAATTGAGAGTTTTGGTGTGCCTGGATGAGCCATATGCAAATCAGTCTTGACCCTGCTACCCATGGGTACAGTCCAGCCCAAATTGCCATGCAATGCCCTCCCTGGACTAGAAAACAAGCATCCTAGGACCGTTTTTGGGAAATAACCCCTCATCAGCTAGGCTAGCTTGAATTCAGTCGCATAGCAAGCATGGGAACCAAATCTGGGCATACCCTTCCCACTTAGGGTGACTATAGCAACACAAAAACATGATGGACAGAATACTGAACATTGTCAAACACTCACCCCCGTCACAGATCTGAATTAAATCCATCTTTTTCTGTTGCTATTTTCCTGCCTTAGTCTTTGGGTCACAGTACTGGGTGTAGCTAAAGGTTGTGCTTTGTTTATTCATCCTAGACAGCAGTACACAATGGAGAGCTTTGGTGTGCCTGGATGAACCATCACTGGCAGAATGGGAGGTCGCAGCTTGGCACAGCCCTACTTACACTTGAATATGCTGTTAACTGCCTCTACACAAAGGGGTGCATAGCCTCTGTAGTTAGTCTGGAGTCAGGACAGGGAAGTCAGGATGCCTGGGGACTTAAAAGGAAAACCTCTAGAAGATTTTCCTGCTCAAATGAATGCCCAGGTATAAATATTGAACCTCAGACACAAACTCTTCAGTGCACTCCTGGGCCTGTGGATATTCTGCCAGGAAAGAGGACTGTCGTGCTGCTGAAAGGACTGCCACTCTGCTGGACTGCTGCTCTGAAGGACTTCTGACCTGCAGCGCTGACCTGCTGTGACGCCAAGGTCTAGTTAGCTGTCCTCCTGACTAGATCCTCAGGGACAGAAGGCTCCAACAACATTTAACCCAGCAGCTTGACTCTGCAATCTGTGAATCCTACCCTGCAATGTGGTGCCATCCCAGTCTTAGACACTTGGAAGTGGGCCTGAAGGTGCTCTGCCAGCCCATCCAGCATGTAGTCTTGTAAAATAAGACACCCACTTCTGTTAAAGGAATGAAGCGGCCAGTGCTTTTCTGTACACTGGATCTAATATTGTGACAAAGGCATACTTTTTGGAGGACATAACCTCTTTTTGCAGCCTTTTAATAGTGTTCAAGCGAAGGATTAAGCTTTTCACCAAAGAAGCTGCTTCTTCATTGATAATGATAAAAGTGTGTTCCACTTTTCACAAATGATCCTGTAGCAGATGCAAAAATGGGATGGCTTGGCTCATACTACTCTCCTCTTTGCTAATTTCTCATGTCAAAATCTTGAAAGGAAGTAGCATTTGTATCAAATACTCCACTATCTCTAGCCCTCATTTGTACACCTTCATGGTCATGGCATGGCTTTGGCAGTTGCATACCCTCTCTTTTGAAATACATAATCTTTGATAGAATGGTACTGCTGAAACAGGAGTTGCAGAAAGTATTTGGTTGAGTTCCAACATGTTGGCACCACCTGTATGAGGGCTTTCACAGGTACTTTATTAGCGTGCTAAATGATCCCCAACTGCTCTGGGCTGTAAACAAATTACTGAAATGAGTGCAAATGCTTCTGCAGGTGATCAGTATGTTGCTGTCTAAGACTCCCTCATTGCAAAAGTCCTGCACAGTTCGGTTTATGCAATGCACTAAACACAGGACTCTGAAGTATCCTTCATCAGCTATAACTTTGACAATATTACAGTCTTTGTCAATGACAATGAATCCACTGCTGATACTTATTGGTTGGAGCCATACATGCATTTTAGTATTAAATTCATCCGAAACGTTTGCAGTTGTATATGATCTCTCCATGGCAAACAACACAACTGTTGCATGGCGTTGAATGCCCCAAAAAGCATAATCAGCAGTGAGATAAGCAGTTAGCCGTTGCTTCACTCTCTTGAAGGTGATATAGTGTTCAATGAGTTACATGTAATCTATTGCTTGACAACTAATCCAGAAGCCCATCATGTGATAGATGGGTTGAACAGCACTCTTTTTCATAGCATTGCCAACCAATTACATCACTTAAAGATGCAGTGCTTGCACAACAACTGTGGAAAGATAGGCTTAGCTTTGAACCTTACATTTTGGGCAGAGGGTCTCCACTAATTCAAGACACCTTTCTCCTTCCATGAAAAATATGGAGGAGATCAAGAGCTAAACAAACACAAGGAGATGATGGACGGAGCGCTGAAACTATTCAGACACTCACTCCCAGTCACAGATCTGGGTTGAATCCATCATCATACTTTAGCTCACTTCGCCACCTCAGTTCAGACCCAGCTATATGCAAATCAGTCTTAGAGCAAGAGCTAACATTATTGCCAGCTTCCTATTTCATAAATGGACCTTCTCAAGGGTTCAGTGGTACTGGGACCCCTTCGTAAACATAGCCTTGCTGGTTTGTTGATGTGGTTGTCATTGTTATGATACCTTCCATAGTAGTGGCCTACAGGGAGCAGGTAGTCTGCCTGGGTGCTTTTGGCTGAAAAATTTCCTCTGTCCCTTGTTCCATTCTGAAGTTGCTGTGTGTGATGACTGTACACTTCTATGTGCGGTGGTGACTGTAGACTTCTATGTGTGACAAGCACAGGGCTGCTTTGGCTAATATCCTCCTCTTCTTCTACATCACCACCTCCTTCTATGAGATGACCTTCTTCTTCTCACAAACACAAGTGTGCTTTTGAATTGTTCTACCCATATGATTCCATGCTGAATTTTCAGATGGGCCAGTTCTTCCCCAGTACCATAATGTCCACCTGGTTTACAAACTTTTTTTTTTTGCAAGTTGAGCATTCTGTGATGTGCTTCTCATTTGGCCTGACTGTTAAGAATTCACAAACTGAGAAAGAGAGGGGCATATTAACAAGGCCCGGCGATAAATATCGCAAAGCGCGCTTAGCGCATGCATATTTATCGCCGGCTATCTCTGTAATTTATCGCCCGGTTAGCGCGTTATCAACAATGCGCATCGCCGAGGCGATAAAATTCCAGAGCTAGCGTGGATATCGCCGTTTTCCATGGTGGAAAACGGCGATATCCTAGATGATAGGGCCTGTGGTCTTAGCCACAGAATCCACCCCCCATGTTAAGTATGCCTTAGTCAGGAATTTAACAGACGTTAAATTCCTGCGTTAAGGCATACTTAACGCGATTTAGAAAATCGCTAACCCTCCTTGATAATATCGCGAAGCTGCCTTCGCGATATTATCCCTGTTTGGTTCCACAGCCACGCCTACTTTGCATCTCATTAGCGATGCAAAGTTAGGCGTGCTGGGAACGGGCGCTAAGTCAGCAAAACACGCGATAGCGTGTCTTTGCTGATACGGCGATGAAATTATCGCCGCTTTTCGCCCGAAAACGGACGCAAAAGCGGCGATAATTTCATATCGGCGCCTTGTTAATATGCCCCAGAGTTTTCTTATAATGCCAAAGCCTGAAAAACATGTTGAGGGGAAGCTAGGTGATAGTGTTGGCCTTTATCGAGGGTGGGCTGTGACTGAGGTATGTGTATTTGTTGCTACAGGTTTTGGGGGTCTTCTTGCAAATATAGAAGCAGGCGCTGTGGTGGATATACATGAATAAGAGCAGGTTCAATTAAGGTCAGCTGTACGTCCTCTGTGCTACTCTTTACACTAACAATTAAGGGCTCATTACCTTCCTGTTAGAAATGGGGGTCTCTAGTTGGCAGAGGTATGCACCTTTGTTCAAGTAGGGACCCTTGCTTCTAGTCAGGATAAGGGGATTAAACACTTTAGATAACCCCTGCTCACCCACTTTGTAGCTTGGCACAAGTAGACAAGCTTACCCCAAAGGCAATGTATGAAGTATTTGTACCCAAACACACCATAACACAGTGAAAACACCACAAATGGACACCATACCAGTTTAGAAAAATAAAGTATCTTTATCTAAACCAAACAAGACCAAAACGACAAAAATCCAACATACACAATTCAAAATATGACTTTAAAAGGTTTCAAGCAACATGATCAATAGAAAAATATCGATGAGTGATATTACACCAAAGTACCTGTAGATGCGTCAAACTTCACATGGTCAAACAGCAGCAGAGACGGGAAGCATTGGAAAACACAGCGATGTGTAAATTCCTGAGTCCTTGTGGAGTCGATGCAACAGTTCTGCTGCACGCAGGAGAAGTGATGTGTCAAATGTGGACTGTAGGGGGAAGTGAGGCGCCGAAATCCAAGACGGTTCTGGCATGCGGGTGATGCGTGGAAAAACTTGGTGCACAGGTACGATGCGTTACACACGGGAGGTGATGCGTCACTTTGCGAGGCTTCGCAGTGAAGGAAGTGACCCGCTTTGGGCCAACCGGGTCACCACTGACCACCTCTCAGCCTTCCGTACCAAATGAAGAGTCGAAGAGACAGTAGAGAATATATACCAATGACTGGTTAGTCATATACGCTCAGAGCGGGGCCCCGTCTGCACAGTCTCAAGAGAGTGCTACAGAGGGAACGAAGGAACAGTAAGCATAGAGATACATTATGTACATTTCATGGTTAGACAAGAACACGCCCACAGTGGAATTTTCCAGGCAGATGTAACTGGACAGTGAAAGACAAAAAAAGTTTTCTGTCTCGTATCTTGCACAACCCAACACAGACCAAAGCCGTTTCACCTTGGCTGCAATCAAACAGCCAGACAGGTGGGAGAGGACCTTTATCGAGTGGGAAAGCTATGCGCTGGTACTAACAGGCTTTATTGCAGAAACGAAACTTAGCGAAGGGCATTCCTCAGAAATATGAAAGATTAGTTTCGATCAGCATGCAAAATGGAGTCTAAAAAGAAAAGGGTGCAGCGAATGATAACTAAAACCTGGCATTGCATGAACATCAACGGGCCTAATCTAACAGACCCTCCTTTTAGCATGAGCTAAAAAAAAATCTAATATGCAAAAGGGAATGAGGGAAAGTGTTTCATAGGCAGCATTGCTATAAAGGCATCAACACCGCAGAAGTCAACAAAGCATCAAAATCAAGAAGTGTAAGCGGGGTGAAACTATGGGCACTCCTTACAATCAGCATTGAAAAGGGGAACAGCAATGAGGGAGAAATCCTCGAAAATTCCCTCATCTATATTGATAAGATCATCAATATCCTCCTGGCGCATCATAGCGGCATTTGTAACATGGGCTGATATTTTCTGTTTAGGTGTGAAAACAGAGGCACAATAGGAAAAACAGAGAGGAAGGCACTGAATGAGGATGCAATAGAGCACCAGAAGATAAATCATTTCCTTAAGAATCCAACCCCAGCTGCCGAAAAGGGACCAATTCCAATCCCTTTGACATTGTCAATGATATCCATGATGTGTTGCGTTATATTCTTTTCCAGATTTTTGATACCAACCAAACACTGGTTGCCGACCACTGCACATACACCACCACTCTTTGCCAAGATAAAATCCACTGCATATCTAGTCTGTTCCAAATACACCCGCATGCTTTCTAACTGAGTAGTGATGTCGAGCAAAGCCGCCACTGTAGTATTGGATAGAATTTGCAGCTTACATCCAAAATATTTTCTAGCTTTCTCACCCCTGGCCATAGCAGTACCACCCAGTGTAAAAATGGAGGAGAAGATGTATCCAAATGTAATACCATTACTATAGATATTTACTTCCAAATCTGTTACACCTTCACAGAATTCTTTCGTTAATGTCCTTTTTACCCATCTTGTTCTGGGTCGAGCATATTTATATGGAACACCCAAAGGCAGTACCATCCCAAGCGCCCCGTCATCGGTACCATTATGGACATTGGAATAAGTCCCATTAGACAGAAAGAAAAACCCTGGGTGCGCATATATTGGCCCCTGATAGTTCACCGGAGAGTATCTGGAGTTCATTCCCAAAGTACTTGAATCTTTTTTATTCACCAAAGGGACTGTATGTTTAAACAATATTATCCCGGAACAATTAATGTACAAAGAAGTATCCGTACTGTTCACTATGGGGCAACAAGCAGGATAATAACCAGCCTCTCGAGGTACTGTTAATTCCTTGTAATGCCAACCCACCAGCGTTATATTCTGCGCTTCCATATAGGAATTATCACAATATGTATTGTTGTCACAACCCGGATAACCCATCCCCTGGGGCTTGTTATAATACAAACATGGCCCAGGATAACCAAATCCAAACATTCCCTTTACTTCTGCAAACTGAGGTGGCCGAGTGTACGTGTAATTCACAAGTAACAGTGGGTATGCAGTCCAAAGGCTAGTAACAGATTGAGTGGGGTAGAAAACAGTCCCTTTCCCAAAGACTCTCTTATGGGTCTACACAAACACATTACTCGGGACAGCCCTTTTATTACGTCTAGGGGAAGTGCCTTCACCCTTACTACGTGTAGGTACACTATGCATATCCTCCAAACACCACGATATCCCACATATGATTATCATCATCGTTATAAAAAAAATGACACATGCAATTTTACTCCGGATTGACCAAGTCATACTGCATTGTATAGTGACAATTGGCTGCTCCACCTCATTAACTTTCCTGCCAAAAGGATGCATAGTGAATTACAGGAAGAACATGCAAAGAGAAATATGAATGTCCCTGTTGGACTTGGCCCTTTTTGCAGGGTCATCCCTGAACTTTTTTGCCTTCCTCCTGGTATTTTTTCTGACCTGGTGTTGGTGGTTTTAGGACTCTGGGCACTTTATCACTGTTTTCCAGTGTTAAAGTGCATGTGTTCTCTATGGTAAACTTGGTAAGATTGGTCTACACCTGTTTGGCTAATTTAATTTACCTATCAGTTCCTTGTAAAGTGGTATCTCAGATACCCAGGGCCAGTAATATAAATGCTACTGGTGGGCTTGCAGCGCTGCTTGCGCCACCCACCACAGTAGCCTTTCAAACCTGTCTCAGGCCTCTGCCATTGCAGGGCATGCACGCGCAGTTTACTGCCGCTGTGATGTGGCAAATAAAGTGGGTGCCACGTCTGTGACTCCCCTTTTACTACATATCAGTCACCCCTAAGGTAGGCCCTAGCTAGCCCTATGGGCAGGGTGCGCTGTAGGGAAAAGGTAGGACATGTGCCTTAACTGTCTGGCATGTCCTGGTAGTGACAAGCAGCCATTTTGGTTTCTCACTACTGTGAGGCTGCCCTCCCATAGGAATGCATTGGGGATTCCTTGATAAGTGTTTCAGTGGTAATTTCTGATCTGAAAGTAGTAGCGTGATCAAGTTTGGTATGTTTGGAATAGTGGTAATAAATGCTGCATAATGGTGTGCGCAGATTTATTGTCACTATTTTAGAAATGCCGCTTTTAGAAGTGGGCATTTCTGTGTGCTATGTGTCTTTGTGCCTGCCTGATGTGTATTGCATGTCTGGCTCTGGAGTGCCAGGGAATGGGGAGGTGCAGTGGCTCCAGAGAGTTTGGGTGAGTCAGCGCTAGGCTGAATAGGCCCATCTGCATTTGGAGGAGTGGGAGGAGTAGCACCCGGGCCTGAATAGGACTGTGCCTGCCTTCCACAATGCTGGCTCCGCCCCCCTGAGGTGTGTCTGGGTCCAGAGCCTACACTGACAATGGGGACTGTTGTGCACTTGTTAAGTGCCCCCCAGAACTGGTTTGGACTAGGTCCAGTGCCCTGTGCCAGGGCAGAACAAAGACTGAAAGTGGTATAAGTATTGGGGCTGTGACCCCATGAAAAGTGTGCTGTTGGTGCTAGCTTGGAGCTGAAGGACTGCTGGGTGCCAGGAGGAACCGCCACAAAGGACTCCCTCTCTGCTGGAGGGCCCTGTGAGCTGGCCTGCCTGGGCCCAGCTCCGCCTTATGTGCTTTTGGGATTTGGGGCGCTGCAGGAGTCCTGAGGTGTTGAGCCCCTGGCTTGGGCTCGACCCGCAGCAGCCCGTGGTGAGTGCTGTGCTTGGTGCACCACCCTGGAGCGCGAGGAGCACCTTTCCCTTACTGTGCCCCTCAGCGCTGTGCCCGTGCACCAGGAGCGCGTGGTGGGCACTTCTGAATCTAATTGCTTGAGCCCGAGAAGAGGGCTTGTGGGGCATGATTGCCCGACAGGCGCAGAACAAGAAGTTGTGCCGGTTTCTGAAAGACGACGGAGACCTCGCTCCGTGATTCCCCGCAAACCGGAAGTCAGACGAAGTCGGGAAGAGCCTGACCGTAGGCGGGGCCGGCTGGAGAAGGCAAAACCGGAAGGGGAAGCGCCGCCCGGCAAACTTCACCTGAGCCGGAAGTCAGGCAGCAATACAGCCTGTTTGAGGGCGGGGCTCCTGTGTGGCCGAGGAGAGCCCCGCATGCTGCCCAAGAGTGAACCCTGGAAGGGGTGAGGCGAAGACTTCGCTCTGTGAAGCAGTCCGCAAAACCAGAAGTCAGGCAACAAGAGCATGACCGTGAGCGGGGCTCCCGTGAAGAAAGGGAGAGCCCTGCGTGTTGCCAAGCCAGGAAGTGGCCAGGGAAGAGGGTGCCAGCAGAGCCGACAGAGACTTTGCTCCGTGTCCTGCACCTCCTGCTTCCATTAAGGGACTCTGAGGTGAGGCTGCCCCAGGCTCTGTTCCCCCCGCTGTCCACGAGGCCCAGGAGGGCCCCGGATGGTCCACAGTGCCTAAGGGCTCGCAGAGAGCTCTTGACCAGCAGATTGGCTGCCTGTGCTCGGCAGAGACCGGGTGTGTGTGCGGCCCACCCCCATATTGAACATGCAGGGCTCCGGGGGCATTCTTGTGACAGGACTGGAGTGGAACCTCAACGGAGGTCCCGGTCCTGCAGTTTCCACACAGCCCCCCACAGTAAGCGCTGAAGTGCTAGGGCTGCTGAGTCGCCGTAGAGGTGCTGGTACGTCGGCGTCCTACAAGTGTTGGGGGGGGCAGTTGGCTCTCTGGAAGGTATTCGGAGCAGGCATGATCAGGCCCTGATTACGCTGTGGGACTACATTGGGGTATATACTGCAAAACACATAACTTATGCTGTGGTCTGATGTAATTAGGCTTTGGGGATTACCTTGCTAAGGTTTCTACCTTGCGCGTCACTATGGTGATTTATGCCATGTGCACACTAAGAATGTCTACTAAGGTGCACTGCTATTGAGGGATTATCTTCTGTGATATGCTGATGATTAGGGTGTATGCCTAATGGGTTCATGCTAAGGATAATGATACCAGTAGTTACTGGTTGTTTTCATTACTTGTGAGCTATGATGGTGATGTGGTGTGCTATAGTGCACGGCTCATAATGTTGGTTACTCCTAACATGTGGTGCTAAGTGTATTCTTACCAATACTTTCTGGTCAGCCTAATGTAATGTTATGACAGTGGCCCGATTGGCCTAATGATTTATGCAATCCCCTGTAAGGTGATACCTAAGTGCCAGATGGCACTGTGTACATATGTGATTATGTTCTAATGTGTTTTGATATAACCTTGTGTGGAGTTTCTTTTGCGGTGTGCCTGGTGTGTCGCTGCTGTGTGTGTGTGTTGCGCAACCGCTTTACACATTGCCTCTGGGATAAGCCTGACTGCACTGCCAAGCTACCAAGGGGGTGAGCAGGGGTTATCTTCAGCGTGTAACTCCCTTGCCTTGACTAGAGTGGTGGTTTCTGCCTCGCTTAGGCGCATGCCCTAGCCAAACCAGAAATCCCATTTCTAATAGTTCCCAGTGTCCGTCAGAGCCTCACAGGTACAGGCTCCTATCATCCATCAATTATTTGGTGCTCTTGAGCACCGGCGGTGGAGCTTGCTCTGTCCTAAGCTCTTTCCTAATCTATCCCATGCTGATAAAGGTGGTATACTCTCAAAGTATACTTTCCTAACTAATGTTCAAACAACAAAAGCAAAGCAAATGCAGAATTTTCAATTGTTCCGATCCCTCGTTGGTACTGCTACTCAGTACTTTCCTACATAGTACAGTCCATCCCTAATCTTTTTTCTCCTTAGGCTCAGTGGTCCTCGTCCAAGGACTTGAATCGTAACAGGCAGCCCCAGGCACTGTATGATCGGAGAACAGAGGCTCCTGGATAGCTCGAATTTCTGGTGGTACAGCCTCGTTCAGAACATCATCGTTCTCCTTGTGTGTTTGGGTCCAGATTAACTGTGCATCACTAAAAGGCACAAATCTGGGCACTTGCTCACATTAAACATAAGCAAGACCACTGACTCATTGTCAGTGTAATTGCTCTCCCACCCTCGCAGCTCCACCATTAAGTGAGGCCTGCCCCTGCACTCTCGAGTGTTTGGTGCTAGAGGCCCTCCTCCACCCGCAGGTTTACCTGCGCCTCATCCCTGGTGGTCCAGTGGACCTCTATCTCCTTTCTCTCGCTCTGTTTTTCACTCGTTTTTCTACCCTCATTTTATTCTCCTTTCTGCACTTTTCTGCATTTCTGCACATTTTCTGCTTTATTTCCACTTTATTTCCTTTTTCCTTTATTCCTCCTTTTCCCTCCTTTCCTGCCTGCTTTCCCCACCGCTGCTGCCCCCGCGGCCCCTCCCCCCAGCATGACCAGCTCGACTGGCCCAATCCAGCTCCCCTTCCCGCTCCCGCCTCCCAGCTGTCCAGCCCTCCCCGACCCCTACTTAATGGCTGCTGCTGCGGGGACAGGCGAGCAAGACCACTGACTCATTGTCAGTGAAATTGCTCTTCCACCCTCACAGCTCCACCATTAAGTGAGGCCTGCCCCTGCACTCTCGAGTGTTTGGTGCTCGAGGCCCTCCTCCACCCGCAGGTTTACCTGCGCCTCATCCCTGGTAGTCCAGTGGACCTCTATCTCCTTTCTCTCGCTCCATTTTTCACTCGTTTTTCTACCCTCATTTTATTCTCCTTTCTGCACTTTTCTGCATTTCTGCACTTTTTCTGCTTTATTTACACTTTATTTCCTTTCTCCTTTATTCCTCCTTTTCCCTCCTTTCCCGCCCGCTTTCCCCGCCGCTACTGCCCCCGCAGCCCCTCCCCCCCAGCACGACCAGCGCGGCCGGCCCAATCCAGCTCCCCTCCCTGCCTCCCAGCTGTCCAGCCCTCCCCGACCCCTACTCAATGGCCGCTGGCATGCAGAAGGCGCACCAAAGGCAAGCACATCTGCGCCCGTCCCCGACCCGACTGCAACCAGCGCCAGGAACCCTGGACCTCCGCACTGCCAACACTACAACCCAGCAGCACTCCATGCACTCAACCCAGGCCGCAACACCAACTGCAAGCTAGCCTCACCAGCCAACACCCACGGACCCTTCAGCTGTCAGCGCTGATGACAAACCTACAGCACCGCAAGGAACACGGACCCAGCCCAACCCGACCGCAAGAACACACCTGAATCGAAGACCTTGCAATGCATCCTCCTCAACGTCCGATCCCTCCACAAACACGCCACCGAAATCTGGGACCTCCTCGACAGCACCACCCCGGACATAGCGTTCTTCACCGAAACCTGGACCAACACCACCTTGGGGCCAGACATCGCCATCGCCATCCCCCAAGGATACAAGATCTCCAGGAAGGACCACCACACCCACCCGGGAGGAGGAATCGCCATCGTCCACAAATCCACCCTCCGCCTGAGCACACTCCCCGACGAAACCACAGACCTGATGAAATACCTTCACTTCAAGATACTGACCAGCCCTACCACCAACCTCCGAGGAACCCTCATCTACTGACCCCCTGGACCCCGCGGACCGTTCACCAACTCCATCACGGACATCATCTCCCTGCATGCCATCGCATCCACCAACTACACCCTTCTCGGAGACCTCAACTTCCACCTCGACAACCAACTGGACCCCAACACCACATCCCTCCTGGACAACCTCCACAACATTGGACTCCGCCAAATGTTGACCGAACCAACACACTCAGCAGGACACACCCTCGACCCCCTCTTCACAACAGGAAACTCCATCACCTTCAGCCACACCACCGAACTCCCGTTGACTGACCACCGATGCGTCCACTTCACCGTCAGAACACCCACCATCCACAGACACAAGCACCTGCTCCCACAAAGAAACTGGACCAGAATTACCGACGACCAGCTCACCTCCTCACTCAGCAACTCCACCCCAACCATCGCGGGAAACGACGACCCCAACACCGCAGCCCGAACCCTGCACAGATGGATCTCCGACAGCACCAACACCATAGCCCCCCTCAAGAAAAACAACAACACCCATGCCAAGAAAGCCAGAAGGTTTACCACCGAACTTTGACAGTCCTGAAGCACTTGCCGCTGCCTCGAAAAGGCCTGGAGGAACACCAAATCCACAGAATCACACAAGAACTTGAGAGAAAACGAGAATAAAAGCGATTGAAGACAGAATCTCCACAGACGCACACAACAGCAAAGAACTCTTCAACATCATCAAGGAGTTCGCCCAACTCACCAGCGAGTCGACTGACATCCCTCCCTCACAAGACCTCTGCGACAAACTCAGCACCTTCTTTCATCACAAAATCAAGAGCATCTACGACAACTTCGACGAAGACAATCAACACACTGAGCCCCCACCAACCACCCCCGACACCCTGAAGCCAGCGATTGACAACTGGACAGCCCTCACCACCGAAGACACACTGAAGACAATGAAGTCAATCCACTCCGGGGCCCCCACGGACCCCTGTCCCCACCACATCTTCAACAGAGCCGCTGACACCATCGCACCCATGCTCCACCACACCATCAACCGCTCCCTGGTGACCCCCTCGTTCCCCAACGACTGGAAACACACTGAGGTCAACCCCCTCCTGAAGAAACCCTCGGCGGACCCCACCGACCTCAAAAACTACAGACCCAGCTCCCTGCTCCCGTTCCCAGCGAAAGTCATTGAGAAAGCCATCAACAGCCAACTCGCCACATTCATCGAAGAGCACAACATCCTTGACTCCTCCCAATCCGGCTTCAGAAAAAACCACAGTACGGAAACCGCCCTCCTCGCCGCAACAGATGACATCCGCACCCTACTGGACAAAGGAGAAACAGTAGCCCTCATCCTCCTCGACCTCTCAGCAGCGTTCGACACAGTCTCTCACTGCACCCTAATACGCAGACTCCTCGACGCAGGGATCCAGGACAAGGCCCTCGACTGGATCCGCTCCTTCCTCTCCGGCAGAACGCAGTGGGTCAGACTCCCCCCTTTCCTCTCGACCCTACACCAACCACCTGCGGAGTCCCTCAGGGGTCCTTCCTCAGCCCTACGCTCTTCAACGTCTACATGGCTTCACTCGCCCCCATCGTCAGAACCTACGGACTCAACATTGTGTCATATGCAGACGACACCCAACTCATCCTCTCCCTATCCAACAAACCCAACACCGCCAGACACAACTTTCGAGAAGGCATGGACGCTGTCGCCAAATGGATGAAAAACAGCTGCCTACAACTAAACACCAACAAGACAGAAGTACTCATTATGGGCCCAAACCCCAATGCCTGGAACGACACCTGGTGGCCCCCCGCCCTCGGAAACCCACCCACCCCCACGGACCACGCACGCAACCTGGGAATCATCCTGGACTCCGAGCTCAAAATGGACCACCAGATCAACTCCGTCTCGTCCTCCTGCTTCCACACCCTCTGCCTCCTACGTAAGACCTTCAAATGGATCCCCCCTCGAACACAGAAAGACCGTCACTCACGTCCTGGTCACCAGCAGACTCAACTATGGCAACGCACTCTATGCCGGAATAAACAAAAACCTCACCCGCAAGCTAGAGAACATCCAGAATGCCGCCGCAAGACTGGTCCTCAACCTGCCAAGACACTGCCACATCTCCCAGCACCTGCGCACCCTCCACTGGCTCCCCATGGAGGCTAGAGTCACCTTCAAGATGCTCACCCACGCACACAAGGCCCTCCATGACACCGGACCAGCATACCTGAACAGCCGACTCAAATTCCACACACCCCAAAGGACCCTACGATCAGCCCAGCTCTCCTACGCCGTGGGCCCCACGCACCAGAAAGACCAGGTCGGGAGGCCGCTCCTTCTCCTTCCTCGCGGCCAGAGCCTAGCACGCCCTTCCGCTCCACCTCAGACAGACAATATCCCTTCCCATCTTCACAAGAAACCTCAAGACCTGGCTCTTCGACAGACCCCCTCCTTGATGGACTGGAACCTGCACCCCACCCCACCCCCAGTGCCTTGAGACCCTTACGGGTGAGTAGTTGCGCTTAACAAACGCCTGATTGATTGATTGAAACGTCTCCTAGTCCCTCCTCGACCCACTGGTCAGAAGGCAATGGCAAAAGTATCCTCTTACAATGGGTCGCATGGACCCCGTTCTTTCGACCAGCAACCTTTACAGCCATCTGTGTAACCAACAGGACCTGCTCAGAACCTTTCTATCTGGGCTCCAAACCTTTCTTCCTCTGATAGTTCTTAATCAGGATGTAGTCTCCAGGCTGGATGTTGTGGCCAGGTCCCTCTGGTTTAGGAGGTAAGGAGTCTTGCACCTGTCGGTGAATAGAACGCAAACTTCCCGTTAACTGCCCAAGGTAATCAAGCAACACAGGATATTCAATATCCGAGAATTTTTTCGGCCTAGGGATGCCCCAGACATTCGCTGGGCATCCAAACACGACTTCAAATGGTGATAAACCAGTTCTAGAATGTACTGTAGTTCTAGTTGACAAAAGAGGTAACGGAAGAGCATCTGACCATTTTAACCCTGTTGTTTCCTGAATCTTTGCCAATTTCAGTTTGAGCGTACCATTGCACTTCTCAACAAGACCCGCTGACTGCGGGTGATTGGCAGCATGAAATTTCTGTTTAATGTGCAAACATTCACAGATTTACCTAATCACTTTCCCATTAAAATGAGACCCATTATCACTCCAGATAATTCGGGGCATTCCGAAGCGAGGAAAATACTCTTTAAGGAGTACCTTTGCAGTTGTGGTGGCCGTATTGTCTTTAGAGGGGTAAGCCTCAACCCATTTACAGAACGTGCATATAACCACTAAGACATACTTGAGATTGTTACATCATTCTAACTCAATAAAGTCCATCTGAAGGACTTCAAACGGGAATGTAGGTGGAGCAAAGTTACCGGATGGTGTAGGGGTACCCTTCCCTGGGTTGTGCCTCATACAAATCATACAACTTTTCACTAAATTTCACAGCAGTTTTGGAAATATTATCGTTACACCAAACTGGGGTCAATAGTTTACAAATGCCTTTTGCACTGATATGAGCTGGACCATGAGCCATAGCAACCACAGGGAGCACATATGCATCGGGTAATATCCATTTCTGCTCTCCAGACTTGTCAATCCAACATCCTTCTTCGTTTAACTGTGCTGTATTTTCCTGTCATACCGCCAATTCTTCTATCGTAGCCTCACTTTGTGTCTCTTTCACACTCTCAACCGTATTTTCAAACATTGCTTTCTCAGGAACCCATCTAGCTGGACCTGCAACAAACATTCTCTTCATCTTGCTTTGAGCAGTCTCTTTGGCTGTCTGATCTGCAAACGCATTCCCTCTGCCTACATCATCAGTCACTTTCCTATGAGCGCAACACTGCACAATCGCCATTTTCTTAGGGAGTGTCAGTGCAGATAACAATCGCAGTATGAGATGTCCATGTTGTATTTTAGTGCCATGGGAAGTAAGGAACCCTCTCTCTGCCCACAATCGTCCAAAATTATGTGCGACCCCAAATGCATATTGGCTATCTGTATAAGTGTTGACAACCAATCCTTCACTCAATTCACAAGCTCGTATAAGGGCAACAAGTTCTGAGGCTTGGGATGACTGATAGGGGACTCGTGATGTCTCTACTACAGTGCGCAACGTAATGATAGCATAAGCTGCAGTAGTGGTGCCATCTGGTAATTTAAAACAAGAGCCATCAACATATAGTTCTCCTTGAGGGTCAGATAAGGGAACATCAGTCAAGTCTACCCATCCTTTCGTCTCTTCCTCTGTTCTGAAAATACAGTCATGTTTGTCGACTGCATCATTCTCGGAAGGGAGTGGTAGTAACATGGCTGTATTCAGAGTAGCACATCTTTTGATCGTGATATGCTTAGCAAATAATGTCAATTCATAACTGGTGAGACATGCACTGGTGAGGTGCTGTGTCCTTGTCTTATTCAAAAGTGTATCCACAGCATGAGGTACCATAACTGTGAGGTCTGTATCGAGTACAAGTCCAGCCGATTGTCTGATTGAAGTGGCCACAGCCGCAACCGCTCACAGACAGCTCGGGAGGGCCCTTGCGACAGCAAGCACAGAAGAAAAATAAGCGCAAGGTCTCTGCCTATCACCAAATTTTTGGGTCAAGACAGAAAGTGCACAACCAGCCATCTCGTGGACGTACAGCACAAACGGTTTCCTATAATTAGGTGTGCCTAGCACTGGAGCAGAGCAAAGCGCAGCTGTTAATTGTTCAAAAGATTGCTGACAATCTGGTGTCCAAGGCAAGGGCTCATGCACCGCTTTCATTGTTAATGCAAGCAGAGGTTTGATTAGTCAGGAATAATTAGGAATCCACTGGCGGCAATAGGAAGTGAGGCCTAAAAAAGCACGCACATCCTTTTGAGTTTGTGGAAGTGGCATTTTAGTGATAGAACTGATGCGTTCTGGCGTTAACCTTCTACCTCCTTCGACAGTAGGTGACCTAAATAGGTAACCTCCTGTCGACAGTACTAGAACTTAGAAAGGGAGACGTTATGTCCATGATGTGCCAAATGCAACAATAATTTCACCGTGCTATCCTTGCAACCTTGTTCCGTATCAGAAGCAATTAACAAATCATTGACATACTGCAACAATACATTTCCTGGAGGAAGCAAGAGTGAATCCAACTGACCCTTTAATGCTTTACTATAGATACTAGGACTTTCAGTATAGCCTTGAGGAGCGCAACAAAATCGGAAACTTCTGCCAGCTAGTGTAAATCCAAACAGATACCTGCTATCTGGATGTATAGGGATGCTAAAGAATGCATTTTTCAGATCAATAACAAAGAAAAACTTAGCGGTTGATGGAATCATTGTTAAAAGTGTAGTGATATCAGGAACCACTGGGAATTGCGGAACTACTATTTTGTTGACCTCTCGTAGATCAATCACAAAACGATATACATCATCAGCTTTATCAGAAGAATCCGAAAGTGCCCTTTTTAGGGCCGGATGAATAGGACTATTACACACGTTGCCTGTAGACTCTTCGACAACTCCCTTGCATATTAGATCCTGGATAATCTGAAGAAGGGCTCGTTCTCCTGCCAGTGGTATTTTATACTGAGGAATGCGGGGCAATATAGCATTGTCCTTGACCTGTATAGAAACCGGGGATATATGCAATAGACCCGTGGGTGTCACAAGTGGACCATAACGTCGGCAATACTTGATCAAATTCAGGTGGAAGGGGGACATCTTTAGATAGACACTGTCTAGTACCCACTTCCGGACCCATGGTAATATAAACACTGTCAGGGGAACAATAAATAGTAGCGTGCAACTCTTTTATTAAGTCCAAACCCATCAAAGTCTCACCACAATTAGAAGTCAAAAGAAATGTAGAGTCCACAGTAAGGGGGCACGAGATGGGACTTACAACTAACCCTGGGCGGTGAACTACGCTCCGCTTGCGGAGTTTGCGGAGTTTGGGTAACTTCGCGATTCGCGTAGAACGCGAAGTTACCGAGCACTGCGCAATTTGCGGCGTAGCGGTTTTTCTTCTTCTCGCGCTCAATATACGTTCTTGCACACGCGGTAACGACCTACCGTGATTCTGCGTTCGCCGACGCGACTTCCTATCTGTTCGCGGGCGCCCCGAGATTTGGAATCCAGCCGCACGATCCCGTGAGAGTGTGCGAACGCGAACACGTCATTCGGACGCGTGATCTGACTTCCGGCGGCAGTGTTGGTAAGATCGCGATCCCGAACACGAAGAAACTACAATCTGGCGAAGAATATCTCTCGAGCATCATAAAACCTTCTCGAAAATGATGATTTTGCTCCAAAAAACTCCTCAGATTGTGATTTGGCTGTAGTTTTTTGTGCAAGGAGTCCTTTTTCTTTTTTTACTTTTTTTTCCAAGAGGAAGGAAGTGCCCCTGTCCAGCAGGCTCCTCCCAGTGCTTTGTCCATGTGCTGTTCACTTTCATTTGGATTTGGAGCTGGAAGGATCACTTTTTGTGTCTGTCTGCTGCATCATATCATTGGATTGGATTTGAGGACTTTTGGATTTGAGATTTTACAAGTAAGTTGGAGAATTGGTGTACTTGTTTGTTTGATTGGGGCAAGTGCCCCTGATTCTCAAACTTCCTGTTCCTGTCCAGCAGGCTCCTCCCAGTGCTTTGTCCATGTGCTGTTCACTTTCATTTGGATTTGGAGCTGTCTTTTCTTGGTTCCCCTTGGCTTATGCTTGTTGTGAACTTGTGGGTGGCCTGGCCATGTGGTGGCGGCCATTTTGTGGGACCAGCCACTGTGCTTTTGCCATAGGCCTCCAAGCTTGCGGCCTAGTCTGCCAGTAGGCCCAGAGGTAGTCATCCTCATGGGTGCATAAAAACTGTTTCTGTGTTGTCTGTTGAATTGTAACATCATTTAGGCCATTGATGGCATTGGATTGAATTGCAAAATGTGGGTTTTGGGGTGGTATTTCAGTTTTTGGGTGTGTGTTAAATAAATAGGCCTTTTCAGCCAGTAGGTAACCCTGGGCGTTCAGCTCGCGGACTTTGGGCAACTCCGCACTGCGCGACAATGCGGACTTACACTTTTTATCTTCTTCACGCGCTCAATATACGTTTTTGCGCGCGCGATAACGACTTTTTGTGACGATCGCGAGGCCGAACACGCAGAATTTACAATCTGGCGAAGAATATCTTTCGAGCAGCATAAAACCGTCTCGAAAATGATGATTTAGTTAATTTTGCACAAAAAACTCCTCAGGTTGTCATTTAGATGTAGTTTGGTGAGCAAGGAGTCACTTTTTTTTGTTTTACAATTTTTTTCAAGAGGAAGGAAGTTGCCCAGAGTCTCCAACTGCCTGGTCCTGTCCTTTGTCTTCACTTTCTTGTTATTTTGGGTGGCCTGGCCATGTGGGTGGCGGCCATTTTGTAAAGCCAGGCATTGTGCTTTTGCCATAGGCCTGCATTGTCTGTCTTGTGTTCCTTTTCTTGTTGTTGTGGGTGGCCTGGCCATGTGGTGGCGGCCATTTTGTGGGACCAGCCACTGTGCTTTTGCCATAGGCCTCCAAGCTTGCGGCCTAGTCTGCCAGTAGGCCCGGAGGTAGTCATCCTCATGGGTGCATAAAAACAGTTTCTGTGTTGTCTGTTGAATTG
Organism: Calotriton arnoldi; assembly: GCA_963921515.1. Taxonomy (NCBI): domain Eukaryota; kingdom Metazoa; phylum Chordata; class Amphibia; order Caudata; family Salamandridae; genus Calotriton; species Calotriton arnoldi. The sequence continues at coordinate 2,618,618 of CAWUFW010000089.1, read as the reverse complement.
TAACATCATTTAGGCCATGGATGGCATTGGATTGAATTGCAAAATGTGGGTTTTGGGGTGGTATTTCAGTTTTTGGGTTTGTGTTAAATAAATAGGCCTTTTCAGCCACTAGGTAACCCTGGCCGTTCAGCTCGCGGACTTTGGGCAACTCCGCACTGCGCGACAACGCGGACTTACACTTTTTATCTTCTTCGCGTGCTCAATATACGTTTTCGCGCGCGCGATAACGACTTTTTGTGACGATCGCGATGCCGAACACGCAGAATTTACAATCTGGCAAAGAATATCTCTCGAGCAGCATAAAACCTTCTCGAAATGATGATTTAGTTCATTTTGCACAAAAAACTCCTCAGGTTGTCATTTAGATGTAGTTTGGTGAGCAAGGAGTCACTTTTTTTTTGTTTTACATTTTTTTTCACGAGGAAGGAAGTTGTTGGGTGGCCTGGCGATGTGGTGGCGGCCATTTTGTGGGACCAGCCACTGTGCTTTTGCCATAGGCCTCCAAGCTTGCGGCCTAGTCTGCCAGTAGGCCCAGAGGTAGTCATCATGGGTGCATAAAAACTGTTTCTGTGTTGTCTGTGGAATTTTGACATCATTTAGGCCATGGATGGCATTGAATTGAATTGCAAAATGTGGTTTTTTTTGGAGGGTCTATTTCACTTTTTGGGTGTGTTAAATAAATGCCTTTTTTGCGTGTGTAATTATAATTATGTGTTGTTGTAGTGGTTGTCTAACTTTCCAAACTGTTTTTAGCCATGTGGATTTTAGTTTTTGCATTAAAGCTGTGTGTGTTTTATCAGGCATCCTTTGTCTGCCCATATATAGGCTTGCTTGAGTTCATTGTTTGCCGTACCTTGTGCCTGTGAGTCACCATGTTGCTGGGGGCCATTTTGTGGTGGTAGTTAGTAGTGTGCTGTTTTTGCCACATAGGCCTGCGTGTCTTTCCATTGTTCCTCTTGTCTTACTGCTTCCAAATCCATCCCCAATGCCAGCTGCAGCTCCCTGATGCTGCATACATCCCACGTGATGCACAAATTTAGGCCAAACATGCTCCACTACATTTTAGTTTTTGTTCTTTACTATTCTTATTCTTCCAGAGTGTACACACTACACAGTAGCCAGGAAAGCCCTGGCCTTGTTGTCAAAGTCTCATAAATGGCTACACTGTGTGTTGTTGTTCACTGAGTTTCTAAAATTTAATAATTGAGGCCACCACACACTAAGTTCTATATTATATTTGTTCGATTTGTGCTATCGTTTGACTGATGTTATTCTGGCTTTTTTGCTTTTAGGTGCACAAAGACTGAGGAGGAGGTGTGTCATCATTGCCCGTTGCACTGCCAGACAGACATCCTCCTGCTGTACACAACGTGACGTGTGACCTGACCAGACATCTCTGCAACTGAGTGCTGCTGACATCTGAAGAAGATGGGCCCAAAGAAAGCAGGTACCAGGTCCTCCAGTACCAAGAAAGTTGCTATTGAGAATAAGGAACAGAAGAAGGAAGTGACACTTAAGTCTGGTGTGCCGCCCAATACCTTTTTGGGGAAAAAAAAATTACGCCTGCAGCAGCGGTGTCCGGGAGGCAAGCTGGGGCAGCACCTCCGCATCAGTGGGCCCAACCCACCAACCCAGGCCCAAGCACATGAGTGTGGAAGAGGTAGCCAGCCTAATGGTGGAAAGCAGTGATGCTGAGCCTGAGATAAACTTATCGCTATCTCAAAGTAGTACCCAATCAACGCAGGAGGAAACACAGCAGATAAGTGGTCAACAACAACAGCCGCAACCACCGCCCGTAATAGTAGTTGTTGTTCCTCCCGAAGTAGGGGCAGGTCAGGAAATTGAGCCTCATGCAGAGGTAGAAGAAGAAGCCACTCATTCAGAAGATCCATTGTCTTCCAAATCTCCAGCAAGGAAAAGGAGGGGTAGTCCATCAAGTTCTTCGCCAAGCCCCCCTTCTGATGATCTAGATGCCACTTGGAAGCCACAAACTGAGTCTGAGAGGGAGCCACGTCTCAAGACCAAGCTAGGGAAAAGGAAGGTTCCAGAAAGCCTTACACTTATGGAGGTCGATGTAGAACAGCAGGATGATGATGATGAGCCAGTCATCACGAACATCACTCCCGGCCCGAGGAGATGGAGACCAACATTATTACCCTATCCAAAATCGCTGCGAGGGATGTAGCACGCATACCTCCACAGGTAACACCAACACGACCTACAGCTTCCATATTTGCATTAGCAAAGGCCCGGCAGTGACCTACATCCAGCACAACCACCACCTCAGTAGAAGTAGGAAGTGGTACAGCAGCACAGAGTCAAATTCAACACACACCCTCCAGTTCATCCGGCATTGGAAGTGGCACCTCCAGCAGGAGGCCAAAGTTAAGCTCCCCAGTTTGGGACTTCTTTACGGTTAGCGAAAAGGAGGAGAACATTGCTATATGCTCCATTTGTAATACCTCTGTTAGTCGTGGTAAGCTTGGTACAAACTATGGTACCAGAGGCCAAATGACCCATCTGAAAAAACACCACTTGATCAGCTGGGAGGACCACCTTCGCGGCATAAAAACTGCAACCATTGGTGTTGGTGGGGATAAAGGAGTAGAAGATCCGATCACGGTGGAAGAGGAAGGACAGGGAGACATTCTCTCTGGTAGTGGTACACAAGGTGTCCCTGACCCCAGCAGTGCAGTGTTAACGTCACCCACATCTTCAGCAACATCTCAGTGGCACAAGAGTAAGAGTCAGCCTGAGGCACCAAGGAGTACCGCAATCAAAAAAAGTGCGTTGTTGAGCCTAAGAGAAAGGAAAACCATGCAGCCTACCATTATCAGCATGTTTGGGGGGGAAGGGCAGTACGAACGCAACCACCCAATAGCCCGTTTGTACAATGCGAAGCTGGCTAAAATGTTAGCACTGGACCTTCTCCCTTTTTCTTTTGTTGAAGGGGTGGGTTTTCTGGAATTTGTGTCAACCATCTGCCCAAAATGGCATGTTCCCAGCCGCTACTATTTTGCCAGAGTTGCTGTTCCAGCAGTACATCACGACGTGCTGGAATTGCTTGGAAAAGCCTTGAAGCAGAGTGCTGTTCACAGTATCCACCTGACAACAGACATGTGGACCAGTTGCCAAGCCACAGATTACATGTGCATCACTGCACACTGGATCTCTTTTGCGGGGGTTAGAGAACAGATATCTGCTGGTGTTGACGCTGCTGAGATTTTTCATGCCACTCGCAAACATGCAACTACAGCCATGTTTGCCATGGAGAAATCTCATACTGCTGCAAACATTTTGGAAGAGTTTAACACCAAGGTCTTTGAGTGGCTGCGACCAAGAGGGCTTAAGATTGGTTTTGTTGCCACGGACAATGGCAGTAATATAGTTAAGGCCATGGGCGATGGTGGCTATTTGAGGGTCCCGTGTTTGGCACACTGCATTAACATTGTTGTTCAAGACTTTTTGAAAAATGTATCCAAAGTCAGCAACTTACTGGCCACCTGCAGAAGAATATGCACACATTTCACACATGCACACATTCTTTTAAAGCCCGGAAGCAGCTGAGGATCATTCAACGTGAGCATAAAATGCAAGTCAAAGCGCTCATCCAGGAGGTGCCAACACGTTGGAACTCAACTTATTACATGCTTGATCGTCTGTTTGAACTGTACATACCACTCAATGCTTATGTCATGCAAAGATTAGGGGAACCTACTGTGAGAGGCATGACCATTGAGATGGGTCAATGGGACCTCATTGAATGCCTGACTGAGATGCTACTTCCTTTTGAGATCTTCACACGTGAAGTCAGCAGGGAGGACTGTACTATGGGCCAAGCTATCCCATTGTTGCACATGCTAGAGCAACAGCTGAAGGAGGTGTCTGAAACGTACGCAGGTGTGGATGACAAACAAGACGCATATCATTTGGCGGAGACCTTAGCCGCTCGCTTATCTGAAAATACAAGGATTCAAAATAACATTTTGTCACAACAACATTACATTAGTACCACAATTTTGGATCCACGGTGCAAAGTATTTCTGAACAGCAAGGCAGTAATTCCTTTTTCGGAAGTGGATGTTGCCAACTACAAAACTTTGATAGCTAAGGAAGCCACTATTTTCGAAAACGAACGGCTGTTAATTACAGGCCCCCCACCCCAGGCCATAACAAGTACTACAGGGCATCCAGAGTCAAGTTCTACTTCGGAGCCTGAGGGCAGTGCGTTTGCCTCCCAGCAGTCACCTACACCAACAATAAGATCAACAACAGCAAGAACAGGATCATCCACAGTACAATCGGCAACTGATTGGTTTCTACAGCAGGGTTATGGTAAGTCCAGTGCTGATGCAAAGGCAAAAGAGGCCGAGCACATCGGAGCACCCCTGAACATTGAGCGGACGGTCCAGGCCTATCTGGATGACCCAACAGAGGTCTTCATGGATCGAAACCCATTGGTGTATTGGTATGGGAAAAGAAGCCAATGGACAGTGCTCAGCAGGCTGGCGATAAAGTATCTGGCTTCCCCTGTCGCAAGTGTCTCTTCTGAGCGTGTTTTCAGTGCTGCTGGTGCCATTGTAACTCCGAAAAGGACCAGTCTCTCGCCCAAAAGCGTGGAGAGGTTAACCATGATCAAAATGAATCAGCACTTTATACCACCGGATTACAAAATACGTGAATCACAGCAGGAAGAGGAGAGCGACTTGGATGACGTAAGTAGTGGGTTACAGGACCTACTTCTGTCCGAACCACCAGAGTTTGAGGACGAGCTCCTCTTCCCTGACAACTAGGCTTTCAAATTGTTACTTTCTTCCTTCCTTTATTTGTCTGTGTATCTGTCTTTCTGGTTCAAATCAAATCACAACAAATCCATCACCACCGTCTTCTCTTTTTATTTCCCTATTGGAGTTGCACGTCTGTGCATTTAACTGTCCACTCTTCAGAGTCCTGCTTCATCTTCCTGTCTCGCCCTAGTTACATTTCCATCAAGCCAGACATTGGAATACAAGAAATGTTGCCTTTAACAGTCCCTCCATAAGAAGTGAAACGTGACTATAACTATCCTCCGTTTTGTTTCCGAGCCGAAACTCATCAGTGTCCGAAGGCTACCGCCTCTGCAGGCATCCACAACTCTTCACTCTCAGACCTTGGGCAGGCATCCAAAAGTAAACTCATCACTGTCCGAAGGCTACAGCCTCGGCAGGCATCCAAAGCTCCTCACTGTCAGGACAGAAGGTACTTGGCAGAGAAAGACAAGACTCTTCGAAGAAACTTGCTGACATTTGTGCAAACTCAATTGACCAGCAATGAGCGCTACCCAGGCCGCGGCCCATCATCACAGTGCTGACCATGTGAAGCAACTTAAACTGTGACAAAGTGCCACAGATGAATAAGACGAAAACCGAAACAGCGACTAACACTCAAAATGAATGTGGACTGGAGTAATGATGAGGCCACTGCACGTAAAAAAAAAACACACACACCTGTCAGAACTAGGCATCTGATGATCTGACAGCCAAAGAGAAGAGCAAGACAGGTAATGATGGAATGCATTGGATGCTTGCAGACTCTGAGCGATTGCTGTTGTTTGTTGTGTTGATGTTGTGCATGAAGTCGAACTCTACTCTACTAGTTAATCTACAAAGTGAAAGTGACTCAAGTGACAGGCAATGTTTCCCTTCTTGTTGCTTAATAACCAAATTGTACTCCTACTACTGCAGGTGCAGGCCAATATCTGTTGCAATTTTTTAATATGGAATATGGACTTAATCGGAGTCACTACAGACTGAGTTGGAGTTGGACAACACGTACCACACCATGATGATGACCATACTATCTTTGCACGCAGTCAGTCAGTTGGATCGGAGATGATTGAAGGAATAACTGCGTTTCATGAAGTGGCATAAGGTAAACATAAACACAACAATTCAACAAGAAAGTAAACACAGCAGACCTACATGTCCATGTAGTGGTGGAGTCAAGTGTAGTCATGACTGACAGCGGTGCATTGATTTTGTCACTTAATTTTGAAAATGCTAAGTTGCTGTATATGCCTTTTGTCTGGCTCTGTCAAAAATTAAGGTAAATGGAGGTTGGGTCACGGGCTGGTGCTGTGGTGGGCCTGTTCTGTCCTGTTGTTGTTGTAGCTTAATGCTGTAAACAGAATATACACGATATATCCAAGCCGCCTCACTCTGAAAGTGTTCTCTCTTCTCATCTTGGACTCCACCGTAATTGATGCTTTTTTTATTCATTGATTTTTCAATACCCCTTTTGTTTTTCCATCTAGACGTTACAGGCCGGCCTTTACCCTGTGCTATACTGGGAGACACAACTCACATTTACCTTACCAATCCGCATCAGGAAGGCCACCAAGATTGATGTGCGGAGCGTCCATGGAAGATAGGACCAAGAGGAAGGACGAGATTCAACTCCACAATTTGACCAGGATAATACAGTAACTTTAGTATCATTCATCATTCATCTTTTAATTAATTGGAATCCTTTTTTCTCTTCAATCATTACGACTGTGTGTTGTGTGTTGTTGTTTGTTTGCTAATTGATCCCTACAACTATTTTTTAATTTTCTTTGCTATCTTTAAAAGTAAGCCCAGTACAACATGGAATTTGGGTCTCTGAGGGCATATTACAGGCAAGGCAAATTGCATAGAATATACTGCTGCCCTGTACTGTCTAATTGTCTAGTAGGAGTTAGTAAGTACTACTCATTAACCATCAAGTTATCTTCATCATCATGCATGCATTTCCTTTTTCTCCCTTTATAGATTTTTTGGATAAGATCATGGTCGTCTGCCAAGATTGCGCTTTGCTTTTGTTGTCCATGCGGTCTGTTTTTATTTCTCAAACCTTTCCCCAAACCCCCCTTCCCATCCATTCATCAAACCCTAACCCTCTTCCCCGGGCTGTGATTTATATTGAGGTGTGATGTGACTACATAAAATGTACACCAATTGATCACACGCTTGCTGGGGCAGATGTGGTGAAAGCAACACTAATTGAATTTCAAGGCAGGGCGAGGAGCTTCTTCTGCTTGCCCACCCATGCTCAGTCTATGTGCAAGCCGTCACCGGCTAATAGTACATCACAATTAATTGCCGGCCTTGATTGGATTCATCATCAAACTCCTACCACACAGCAGTAAAGGTTACGAATTACGATTGTGTTAAGTTAAGTGACTCACTCGACACAACTACAGTTTGTAACTTCTTGTACTAGGCTGTCCCCGCCACCATTATGTTTTATTTGACTTTAGCAGTTGCAAATGCAATATTGTTTGTTTGGCAGTCTTCTTCAGTACTGTATTTTACTTCGTTCTACTACTCCTCCCACAGTTGCTCTCAGGCAAGTGACTGTCTCTTTTTTATTTTTTTAGCAAATGCTACTGCCAGTGTCTACTCTACTACTACCACCACAACCATGGCATCTTCTCCATTCTCTTGGTAAACCATGCAGCCATCGCTGTGCCGAACGTAATCATCATCAATCACAGGTAAGATAAGTTTGGTGGGAGGTATAAGGGACTAGGAGGAGAGACTGACAGTAACAGTAGGACAAATAACTCAGTGAGGGGTACCGCATCTATCTGTTTGTGTTACATCATCGGCAGATTATTTAAATCAAACACTGGCTGCGGCCCTGCAGCAGCAAGGAAACCATGTGACGTTAATTCGGAAAACAGTAACCCCCACAAAACATTAACATTGTATGTTTAAGTATAAATATAATTTATTACCCTAACAAAAATAAACTATCCCACACCTGACCCACCCCTCTCCCTAACCCCAACCAATGTCCAAAACGAAAAAAGTCCAAAGAATGTCCAGAAACCCCAACGCCCAATTCCCACCCACCAACAAAAGGAATAAAAAAGGGGCAATGCAACAGGGTCCTATAGTTGTTATATTCGACGGGCTTTTAGGTGTTTGTCCACCATTATTTTGACAGGCTCCTCTAGTTGCTCCTCTAGCCATGACACCCGGAGGAGAATCTTGCGGCGAAATGCCCTGCAGTGGCATCCAGGGTGGGGGACAGCAGTGCTGGCTGCTAGAGAATTGCGGCGGCGGGCGGCTGCCAGACCGCGGCGCCATACCACTGGAGTTGGGGCCTGGCTGGGGCCCAGGGCATCAGACGAGGCTGCAGCTGCTGCCGCCTCGTCCGCCTGAGCCACCAGCCGCCGGTACACCTCACAGATGGCCTCCAGTTTCCGGCGCAGGGCCCTGGCTGCCAACTCCTTCCGGGATGGTTTTTCTTGGGAAGGAGTACTATCTATATCAAGAAAGAAAAAGAATATTGTTATAACCAGTACTCTTAGCAAAACAGTAACACAAAATTAATTCAACACATAATGGCACAGTAGCACTAGCAAGAAGCACAGTACATAACATTTGTGGTAATAATCTATCTATCCTCCCACTTCCTCGGCCTCTAACATTTGTGGGAGGTTCAGGCATTATACTAGCACTATGGACTCCAGTACACAGTACACCAGTCTTCTTCTTATCTATAGTTTAGCGAAATTACATAACCTGGTTGTAGCCGGCATGCCAGCTCGGTCATCTATGCTTGCACCCAAGACAAACATATGAGTCATGACGCAGACTCACGTTAGTTTGATTTACTACTGTCTGCAGGTGGTGAAGCTCGTATTTTTCTATTACGGGTGGCACTGGCCATACTCTCTCTGTTACATGAAGGGCAATTGGTCAATTTCACTTTCACAGTGCCCTGGCTACTACAAAAGGCAGATTATATATCTGATCCAATGATCATTGCTTTTATATGGGACGTCGACATAAGGTCAGTAGCGGTCGGTGGTGGGACTCGGGGAGTGCTGCCGGGCGGTGACGTGGGGAGGGGCAGGGTGGGGGGTAGTAAACTATGGATTACGGCCAATTACAGGTAAGTAAACATATAAATAAATAAAACTAATTTTGTGGCGCGCCGCTGCATCGCATTTGGCAGTGCAGTGCGCACAATGAAATTCGCTTTATTTATTTTTATGTTTACAGTAAAGTTACCTGTATTTGGCCGCGTAATACATTGTTTACTACTACCCCCCACCCTGCCCCTCCCCACATCGGCTTTGCTACTCTGGCGCGGTTTCTTTTACATTCCCTTAAAACTAAAACTGTGCATCCTGTGACAGTCTCCACCTATGCTGTCTATGATGAATACATACAGGCATCCATCCATTCTAAGTAAATGTCAATCATTCTTCTTAATCTCTCCACAAACCTTACTTTGTTTCACCAACAACAACCCATGCGTCCACTCACTCCGTTGCTTGCCTTGGCTTTGAGTTTCACCCAAACACCGCTGATGATTCTTGCTATCCACAGTATCCACCCATACTGTGTCGCCCACCCAGGCAGGCATCCATTCTTCTTTCACCTTCCACCCATCCTTCAACAACACATGCATCTGATTCCTATCAGCCACCTATCCATGCTTCCAACGTATCCTTCTCTGCCAGTCATCATATTAAATCTCGCCCGTCCTTCCTCCATCCACCCTTCTTTCCCTTTTTGTTCAACACATCCATCAAGGTCATCTGATCTGACTTTTAGTCTCCTCCATAAAACTTTCACAGCTGAGTTGGAGTCAGATAGAAGAGGCCATTGGTTAATCAAGTCACGCTGGTAATGCTATTGCTACTGCATTGCTAATGCTAAGTAAAGGGTGTCTTCTTCAACTGTTGTATAATGTTCACTACAACTTCATACCTAAAATAAGTCTCAACAACAGTACAGTGAGTGAAGTCAACACCCTTCCAGCTAGCGCAATGTCAATAAGTAATGAATATAACTTACCACCGCCCGCCACTGCTGCTGGCTCACCCCCTGTAGCTCCTGCAGGTGCCGCATCTCCTGCCCCCTCCGGAATGGTAGAATCGCCGCTGGCCCCGCCGGCACTGGTGGTCGCTAGTACGCCTAGATAAAAACATGACACATTTTTAGATGCCTGTACACTTCCCCCTATTTATTCGTTTTCACTAGCAAGATTGAAAAAAAAGTTAATACATACATATACATCACATTCACTAGTCCAAATCGGGTACTAGAGTAGAGTCAGTAGACACTAGTAGTGTTATGGTCCCTAGGGTCATTATTATAGTATACTCTACTCTTTGCAAAGTTAGCCTGAGCCATGCAACCATTTTTCACTTCATGTCTTTTGCGCATGTTACCTCGCAGCTTGTTGTGCAATAACAGTAAGACGCCTTTTTGAGCCCACATGAGCTCATACAGCTACTGTCTGAGCATTGCGTACAAGAGGTCGAAAAACAAGCCACTTTGTTATGGAGTTCGGTTAGTCTGTATTGCTTAGCCATAAGTAACATGTTACACTTTTTTGGCAGGACTGAGAAATGCTTGCATTATACTATCTAACGCGCACCATTTTTCTCAGGCAGAAGATTCCCTTCTACGAACCAGAGATTTGCAGAGCTTATGAATGATGCATGTAACCAGTAATTCTACGTTCTACGGTGAGGAGTCTCCCAGAATTCGCACAGATCTTTTGTCTTCTATCATCATGCACTTGTTGTAACAATGTTTATTGTTTTAATCTTATGCATTTTGCTGTTGGAGCTGGCTGGAGTACACTGAATTTTATAGAACAACATACAGAGCTTGTTAGTTGAAAATAAACCTTTTGAACTTACTCTGTGGTATTTGGTGTGGTGGTGGTGGTGGACTTACACGAGTGAGTGAGCGAAAGGGTGTTATCTGTTCTGGGTTGTGTAATCATTGGGTATCTTCGGGTGGGGGTTCGGGGACCTAATGAGACACTACAGCTAGTCGTTCAGGGGATTGTGGGTTCACGTCTGACTGAGGTGTGAGGAAGGTCCAAGTTCCAACCTCCCATCACCAACATCCTATTTTCTTGTGCATAGTTCTGCATGGGGCTGTGCAGAATCCCCACATCAGTAGTAGTATGTACTATATCCTATCAAAAATAGTCAAATATCTGGTTGAGCATTTTGTTTGTGGTAATTGTCAAAGCCTCAAGATTAAGAAGCCTAGAAGAGGACAACCGAAAGGACTGGACTCAGTGGCTAGAGCTATTGGTCAATCTGAGTTTTATTCAAAACCGTAAAATAAAGAGTGGCAATGCAAACTGGGCAAGCTTAGCGACAGACTAATAGTAGTAGTACAGACATTCATAGCAGAGGCAGTTAGAACTTAGAGGCAGGGATAACCAGAATTTAGAAACAGATAGTCAAGTCAAGATCAAAGAATCTTTTGTAAAAAATAGAATTAGGGAGTGGAACCAGAATTAATAGTTCAGAAAAAATAAGGTGCAGTAAAAGTTAGGGCAATATAATTGTTAATATTAACCACTGGAGGACTTACTGGGACCAGCAGCAGGGCCCTCGGTAGAGGAGCGGTCCTCTGGTGGTTGTCCCGCCCGACTCGGACCCCGTCTTCTTGCCCCTGGGTGCTGCAGATCAGTGATCATGTAAGATATAATAAAGAAAGACACAAACATTAATGATTGCTGTGAAACAAATAAATTATCTAAAAAAACGCTCCAAAAACGTTTAGGAAACAAAAATTGCAATAAAATTGACCTATCTAATCCGATCGACTACTGGCTTGCGGGATTCACGGACAGTCTACTTATTTAGGAACACTAATTCAGTGTTCCATTCTGATTGATTCAAATAAAATCCAGAACACTAACTAAGCCTAAGTACCACCTGACCTAGCCCACCTATTCCAGGCGGGTCAATTGTTCATTAAGTCTGCATTTCCATTTTTTAGCCCTCAAAAATGCATAGATGAGAAGGAGGACACATGCATAAATTGGTGCATAATGCATACACCAAATTGTTGGTTGGTTGCGTCTGATGTTCTGCTGCTGACTGACACTGCTAAGCCTACCACTCACTAAACAAACTACAAAAGGTTCTACTAAGGACTGGGGTAAGCAGCACTCAGTGACAGAGGATGCGTCACGCAGACCGCTCAAAAATTATCAACTAATAGTAACTAAATCTAGTATCAATCCATCCACCACTATTTGACAGGAGGACAAAGGAAGGACTAGAGTCTCTCTAGCAATAGCATTACCTAACTGAAGTTCTCTAAAGTAAACTCTTACATAATAATAAGGACAAGCGAGCGCAAAGTTGCAAACAAGTAAGAGGCAGCGAAACACTGCCCGCCGCACCTTCGCCCACCGGCGGTGATGCTCCTGGGTAGGGTACCCGGAGCCTGGCCTGCCGCCTGCTGCCAAGGTCAAGGGGAGGTGGCGCTGAACAAAAAAAACAAGGGCGGCCACCTCCGCCTCACTAAAAAGCTGGCGGGTTTGCACCCCTGCAGGGCGCAGTCTGCCGCAAGATACTATCCCCCGAGCACGCAAACAGCGTCCCGAACACACACAACGCGTTCCCGAAGAAGAAAAACGCATCGCGAATGGGCGCGACAAGCAGCTACGCACGCTCGCGTAGCTACGCGTAGCTCACGTAGCGCTCCGACGTCTTCGCGTAGCTTCGCGTAGCGCGACTACGCGAACTACGCCCAGGGTTACTTACAACAAGTACTCCTAAAAACCCCACAAAACATTATTATGGCCAGACAGGGCTGCCCCAGGGACCATATGTCGGGAAACAGAACTCTTTGTAGCACCTGTGTCCACCAGAAATTCCTTAGTCGATCCTTGCAAATCCATCTTGACATAAGGGCCACGCTGATCTACAGGTATGTGAACTGGTCCCTTACCCTTTCCCTGGCTGTCCTAGCTGTAAGACATGCCTGTCGCATCATCAAAGTCATAGTCATCATTATAGTATTGTCCGTTCCTAGGGTCATCAAAATAATTGTCAGAACGGCCCACAGAGGCCGTATTGTTTTGCTGTCTGTCAGTCCCACAACCCCTATTTCCAGAACCCCTTCCTCGAGTGGACGAAAATTTTTGCAAACGTACAGGGCACTGGCTGCGCCAGTGGCCTTCTGCCTTACAGTAAGCACACTGATTCTGTCCCACAGGTGTCATTGGAGGCTGTCTAGTATGTGGGAGTTGTCATTGGGGTCCCCGTCCTCTAGTGTTACCCTGATATGCCTGCTACAATAATACCTTTGTCTTCAGATCCTTATGCTTCTTGTCATTTTTATCTTTTTCTTCATTGTCTCTATGATCGTAATATTGGGCCATATTTAAGATAACAGAGGAAGAGAATGTGGACCAAGTGCTTTCAGATGCCTGAGTCTAGACATTATTTCGGGGAGGAGATTAGCGACAAACCTCTCAACGAACAAACAGACTCCCCCATCCGTAGACATATCCTGCCCACTGTAATCCAGAAATGTTTCCTCAAACATGAAGAAATCAGACACACTTTCATCTTTCTTCTGGTGGCAGGCAGTCAATCTATCCCAAATAACTTTCTTAGGTGGAATAAGGGTATGCATGTAAGCTATTATACTACCGGGCAAGGCAAGTAACTCAGCACGTGGTTTATCTCATGGCTTACTATCTCGGTCCCAACCCTTAATCGCATCCCAGGTGCCGCCCAACTCAGCGACATGGTCTTGGGTATGCCCTTGCCGCCAAATATCAACTGGAACTAGCAGACCAAAAAACATTTCAATATCAGCAAGAGTCATTACAGTAGAAGAGGCAGCCTCTGTTAACTCTTTATAGTAAGCAGCAGGATTTTTCCTAGGATCGGGCAAAGTAGCCTTAAGGGCCAAAACTTCACTCCTTTTCCATGGAGTATAAACCCATTGTTCCTGAAAGCGGGCAGCCTCAGCCAGTCTGGTAACCGCTCTGTGTTGGTCCACCACTGCAGGAATTTGTGGGTGGTAAATTGGGTGAACTTCACACATTGGGAACTGAGTTATTTGAGTGGGACTCTTATCATATAGTCTGCTTCTATAAGAAATCAAAGCAGAAATATTCCTGAATACTTGGTCCGGCGTCATGTCTGTTACATAAACGCGATCTCTAATATCAAATAATATTTGGGGAGCCTCCGTTTCGATATGCATGTGCCAAACGTCAATCAGTGCGGCAGACATATACTTTAGGGCATGCTGCTGTATGAAAGGTTCAAAATCTCGCATGACCTGCCAGATATCCTCAAGACTATATATTATAGTACGAGCCCACCGTATTGCCTGATCCGCTATTACTTTCTTTTCTTCCTCCCCCTCTCCAGATCGCATTAACGCACCTAACCGTTTCCTAAAGCCCACTAGTAGCATTTGATGCACAGACTCTGGTACACTTAGTGCACATCACTAGGGACTTACCAGTAAATCAAATATGCCAATCATGGATAAGCAATCATAATCTCAATTTACACAGGGAGCATTGCACGTTGACACTGATCAGCAGTGGCAAAGTGCCCAAAGCATCTAAGGCAGCAAAAATGAAATCCAGCATACTGTCAAAAATACAGGAGGTAGAGGTAAAAAGTCAGGGGAAACCATGCCAAGGATGCCAAGGATGCCAAGTCTAACACTTCCTCACTTCCAAGGCTTTCAGGTACCTTCCTCCCTAGTCCCTTGTGGCAGCTCTCGGACTCATTCAAGGTCCCATCCATGTCCAGATCATCAGAAGAGGAGCTTGCAGAAGGTGAGGGTGTGTTCTTTCTTTTCCTTGCTAGAGATCATGAAGCTGATGGGAGAAGAGTAGTCTGAACAATATCTTGCTCAGCAGTAGCAAGTTCAACCTCCTGCTCTGCTCCTACTTCTGTAAGATCTGTTGCTGGATGTGGCTCCTCTTGTTGACTTGCCGGCGCACACACAACCAACTGACTCACCGGTGGTCCAACATCCTGGACCGGGAGCAGGACCTGCTGGACCTGTTAGGTGTTGAGGTCGTGGGACTTGGTGAGTAGCTAATTTATTACTATTGTGTGTTCTGTTCTGTGTTATTGCGAATATTATTTTTTCCCCAAATAGCAGGAATGCTGCTGCTGCTGTTTACATGCTGGTAAGTTACATTTAAAAGTCTCATATTATGTGATTGTTATTCTTCTAGACAGGTGAAAGGCACTACTAATATTACTTGTTTGCAAGTTTGACCTCGCTTGGGCTGATTATGTAAGAGAGGTTAGAGAACTCATGGGGCATATTAACAAGGCGGCGATATGAAATTATCGCCGCTTTTGCGTCCGTTTTTGGGCGAAAAGCGGCGATAATTTCATCGCCGTATCAGCAAAGACACGCTATCGCGTGTTTTGCTGACTTAGCGTCCGTTCCCAGCACGCCTAACTTTGCATCGCTAATGAGATGCAAAGTAGGCGTGGCTGTGGAACCAAACAGGGATAATATCGCGAAGGCAGCTTCGCGATATTATCAAGGAGGGTTAGCGATTTTTTAAATCGCGTTAAGTATGCCTTAACGCAGGAATTTAACGTCTGTTAAATTCCTGACTAAGGCATACTTAACATGGGGGGTGGATTCTGTGGCTAAGACCACAGGCCCTATCATCTAGGATATCGCCGTTTTCCACCATGGAAAACGGCGATATCCACGCTATCTCTGGAATTTTATCGCCTCGGCGATGCGCGTTGTTGATAACGCGCTAACCGGGCGATAAATTACAGAGATAGCCGGCGATAAATATGCATGCGCTAAGCGCGCTTTGCGATATTTATCGCCGGGCCTTGTTAATATGCCCCTAAGTTAGGTAATGCAGACTAGAGAGACTCTTTTCCTTTGTCCTGTCACTAACATAGTGGTAGGTAGTTATAGTTAGCTACTTAGTATTAGTTGGTAATTTTTTAGCGGTCCGCATGATGTGTCCTCAGTCACGGGCTGCTAATTCCTTAGTAGAACCTTTTGTAGTTTGTTAGTGAGTGAATAATATATCAACTGAGCACATCAGCCACCAACCAACAATTTGGTGTATGTAATATGCCTGCATCCATCTATGCATTTTTGAGGACTAAAATAAAAGCAGACTTAGTTAATTGGCCCGTCAAAGGGGGTTGATTCATTGATGATTGGGAATGAGATTAGAACTTAGAAGAAGCAAATATACTTTTTGGCAATTCATTCCAAAGTCTTTGGAATAGGCGGGCTAGGTGGCAGTTAGGTTTAGGATTCTGGAATCGGAATGGAACCATGAAATAATAAAGAGATAGGACGGTCTGCGACTGTGATACAAGTCTACTACTACTAGTCGACCTGATTAGATAGGTCAATTTCATTGCAATCTCCGTTTCCTGTCAAAAAATCTTTTTTGAGCGTTTTTTAAAATGTTGTAATATTTGTTTCACACCAATCAATTTTTGTCTCTTTATTATGTCTTACATGATCAGCATCCAGGGGCAAGAAGACGACTGGGTCTGCTGAGGCGGGAGCTGGAGGTGCTTCCCAGGATCGCTCCTCTACAGATGGCTCTGCTGCTGGCCCCAGTAAGCCCTCCTGTTGTTAATATTAATAATTATATTTCCCTAACTTTTACTGCACCTTATTTTTTTCAAACTATTATTTCTGTTTCCTAATTCTATTTTTACCAAATCTTCTTTGATCTATCAGTTACTAAATTCTTGTTATCCCTGCATTACCTAGCAACTTAGTTATTTATATTTCTAGGGTCTGTTTTTTTTTTACATAAATCTAACTGCCTCTGACTCTGTACTACTATTAGTCTGTCTGTAGCTTGCTTTATTTATTCTGGTTTTTCAGTCAGCTTTCCCTCTCCCCTTATATTTTGGACTGCCTAGTGGTGGTACTACTGTAAGACTCAGAGAACACATTGGTCCTTTACTACTACTAGCACTACTACTCCGCTGTGCAGATTGCATGCCCAACTAAGGTATTCTACGCTTGTTGAGATTAGAAGGGTTTCTTTTGCTTTCTTTCTCATGCTCAATCAGTAAATAAAATGATGGTCAGGTTGGACACCCCAAAGTGGTGTATTTTTACTTTTTCGGGTCTAGGCCTAGTACTATTATTATTAGCAGCAGTTGATTGTGAACAACTGATTACCGTGCACCATGGCTGTCAGGAAGTATGAGGAGGAAGAGGGCACAATTATATTTTCCAACCAAGAGAGAGGACTCGAGAGACCTCATGTCCGATTGTTCGCCCAGTTGGCCACTCTTTTTCATTTTAAAAAGTTTTAAAACTCAGATTCACCAATAGCTCTAGTCACTGAGCCCAGTCCTTTGGCTTGTCCTCTTCTTGAGAGGCTTTTCGAAAATTGCCACCAACAAAATGCCCGACCAGATATTTTAATATTTTTGATAGGATAGGACATACTGTCTACTCTACTCTAGTACCCGATTTGTACTAGTGATGTGTGTGGTGTATAACCCTGGGCGTAGTTCGCGAAGTAGCGCTTCGCGAAGCCACGCAAAGTGAAGTTCGCACTACGCGAGCTTCGCGTAGCACTACGCGAACTGCGTAGTGCGTGTTCGCAATGATTACACAGTGCCGGATGCTTGTCCGCACTGTGCAATCGTTGAAAACGGCATCTTGCACAGTGCGAGCTGTCTTTTACTGCTGCTCGAGTAGATTTTTACTCGAGCGGCAGCTTTCTCAACGCGGACTGGTAGTTTCTCATCGCGAGCGGTCGCGAGCATACGCGACCACTCGCAATGAGAAACCTGACCTCCCCGCGTTGAGAATCTCGCCGGAGAGGTTTATTTTCCACGCTCGCGATCGGCAACTTGTGTTGCTGATCGCGAACGAGAAAAGTCTCGCCGGGATGTCATTTTGCTTGCTCGCGGTGCGTCAACTTGACGTTGAGGACCGCGAGCAAGCAAAAAATGACCGCTGCACTACGCTACGCTACGCGTGTTTGCACTGTGCTACGTGCAATTCGCGTTGTGCGAAGTAGCGCAAACTTCGCAAACTACGCGAGCGTAGCGTAGATTTCCGCCCAGGCCTAGTGGTGTATGTATGTATTGTATTTTCAATCTTGCTAGTGAAAATAAATAAATAGGGGGAGGCGTATATGGCATCTAAAAAATGTGTAATGTTTTTTCTAGGGGTACCGACCACCAGTGCCGGGGCCAGCAGGGAAGGCGACGCCAACTAGGAAGGAGCAGATGCGGCAGCTGCATGGGGTGAGCCAGCAGCAGTGGTGGGCGGCGGTAAGTTATATTCCTCACTTATTGACAATACACACTCGCTGCAAGGGTGTACACTGTATTGTTGAGAGAGACTAAGTTGTTGTGAACAACGGTTGAAGAAGATACCCTATGCTTAGCATTAGCAATAGCATTAGCGGCGGGAGTTGAGTAACTAATGGGCTCTTCTATCTGACTTCAACTCAGCTGGGAAAGTTTTATGAAGAAGACTAAGAGTCAGACGACCTTGGTGGATGGGTTGAACGAAAAGGGAAAGAAGGATGGAAAGGTGGAAGGATGGGTGACATGTTATATATGACTGGCAGAGAAGGATGCTTGGGTGAAGGAAGGGGGCCCAGGATGCATAGGTGCCTGATAGGAATGGATGCATGGGTGGTTGAAGGATGGGTGAAAGTTGAAAGAAAGGATGCCTGCCTGGGTGGGTGAAACTGTATGGGTGCTAGGAATCCTCCGGGGGGTTTGATGGGTCAAACTCAAAGGTAAGCAAGGACACATGGGTGGCGGTTTAAAAAAATGACAAATGTATATTGTTGGTGAAAGGTTTGTTGAGAGATTAAGAAGAATAATAGCCATGTTCACTTTGAATGGATGGATGCCTGGATGGTATTCAATCATAGCATAGTTGGGGACTGTCACTGGATGAAGAGAATGTAAAAGAAAAATAAACCGTGCCAGAGTAGCAAAGCCAAGGGTGAAGATAAGAATAAGATTAGAATAAAAAAATAATGCTAGAAGAGCAATGCAATGATAAGTGGAAAAATCGCTGGGAATAAACAAGGACTGTTTTTTCTCAAGGTTTTTGATTCAAGGTTGTATTTCAGAATACTCCCTTGACGCACAGTAGTTTGCAAGCACAACATATATATTGCGTATGTATGTACCCATACCCACCCATTATCAATCACCTCCTTCCGACTCCGAGGCCCACTACCTACCTATGTCATTTCGACCGTGTCAGCCACGCGATGGCGCGCCCAAATGACGTGTTCCCAATCGCAAACTCTCACGGGACTGTGTGGACATCTAGCACATCTTGTGGCGCTCGCGATTGGATGGGAAATCTCATTGGCAATCGCAGGCACCCGGTAAGTCACTTGCGCGTGCGCGAAAACGCATTTTGTGCACGGAAACACAAAACAATTCCACTACGTTATGGAGTGCGGACTTTTCCGGCAACTCTGCGTTCTACACAGAGTTGCCAAAAACCCACAAACTCTGTGAGCGGAGCAGAGTTTTATGCCCAGGGTTAGACAAGACCCTCCTTCTTTGGGGCCATCTTTTTTTCATGGGTTAGCAGTGTACTGAGCACAAACAGAAGCATTTAGCAGAGTACTCTCTGGTATTACTGTCAGCTAATTCCCACACTTATCTACACTTCAGTATTGTGAGTGATGTGGCAACTTGTGAACCTATAGGAAAAAAAATGAAACAAGAAGTCAGTGAGATTTGGGCAATCTAGCCAATGTATTATAAGTCATAATTAAGGCTCCCTGTTTTCCGTTTTCCGGATTTTTACAGATAAATACAGACAGAAAACAGTAGTATACCCATGTATAAATATTTTTTCTGTTAGACATTAAATAGCAAAAGGTAGCATGGTGCCTCTCCAGGGCTATTGAGGACTATATGGGAGGCAAGGGGAGGAAGTCAAAAATCAAATAAATGAATTAAATAATTGCTGGTTCCCCTCCAGTGCCAGTAGAAACTCTATGGGTGTGAGGCAGTGGGCAGGCAAAAATATAATTAATAAATTGAATAATTTCTGGTGCCCCTCCAGGGGCCTGACCCCGCCTAGCTAGGGGAGACATGGGAGGCAGGCAAAAATCTAATACATTAAATAATTGCTAATTCCCTTCCAGGGGACTCTTTCGAAGACAGGCAAAAATAAAAACAAATGAATTAAATATTTACTGGTGCCCTACAATAGCCCATGGGGACACTATGGGAGGCATTGGGGGCAAGCAAAACTGAATAAATGAAATAAATAATTAATGGTGCCCCTTTAGGGCCCATGGGGACTCTATGGGAGGCAGGCAAAGATTTTATAAATGAATGAACTAATAGCTGGTGCGCCTCCAGCTCCCATGGAAAATCTATGGGACCCAGGGGAGGGCAGGAAAAAAAATGAATGAATAAATGAAATAACTATTAGTGTCCCTCCAGGGCTCATGGGAACTTTGTAGGAAGCAGGCAAAGATTGACTACATTAATTAAATAATAACTTGTGCTCCTATAAGGCCCATTAGGACTCCATGGAAGCCAGGGAGAGGTAGACAAAAACTGAATAAATACAATAAATATTTACTAGTGCCCTTCCAGGACTGATAGGAACTCCATATTGGGCAGGTGGAGGCAAATAAAAGTCAAATATATAAATGTAATAATTGTCGGTACCCCTCCACAGCCTTTGCGCACTCTGTGGGAGACAGGAAAAATTTGAATAAATTCATTAAACAATTGCTGCTGCCCCTTCTGGGCCAATAGGGGCTTTATGAGAGGCAGGCAAAACTGAATTAATGAATTAAATAGTAGCTGGCGCCCCACCAGGGACCACTGCGACCATATGGAAGCCAGGGGAGGCAGGCAAAAATGTAATTAGTACAATAATTAATTTCTGACACCCTTCCAGGGCCGGCCTCCTCCTATCTATGGGAGACAAGTGAATGAAAAACTTGCTGGTGTCCCTCCAGGGCTCATCAGGACTCAATGGGAGGCAGGCAAAAATCAAATACATTAATTTGATAACTTCAGGTGCCCCGCCAGAGCCCATAGGGACACTATGGAAGGCATTGGTGGCGGGCAGAAATTGAATAAATTAATTAAATAACTTCTGGTGCCCCTCAAAAGACTATAGGTACTGTATGGGAGGCAAAGGATGCAGGAAGAAAATGAAAATGGCAATTACATAATTGCTGGTGACCCTCTATGGCCCATCGGGAACTCTATGAGATACACACAAAAATTAAATAAATGAATGAAATAATTGCTAGTGCCCCTCCACAGTCCATGGTAGTTCTATGTGAGGCAGGCAAAAATTGATAGATAAATAATTACATTAAATACTTGCTGGTGCCACGGCCCCTGGAAACAGACAAAATCTAAATCTATGAAATAAATAATTGCTGCTGTACCGCCAGGGCCCATGGAGACTCTATTGGAGGCAGAAGGAGGTAGGCAAAATTGAATGCATTAATTAAAAAATAACAAGACTCTACTGCAATCAGCCACAAGCACAAATATCAGAAAAAAACAAAAAAATTAACAAAAAGCTCCTGGGCCAATTTTCCTAGGAAATGGCTGCACACACCAGCTTCACAAAATGTTTATTAGTTAGCTCATCCACCACATGGCTACTGAAGTGGGCATGGTAAACAAAGACAAAATGGCCACGTTCACACTCACCGTCTCCACATAATGGTTGTTGCTGCATGGCCAACAAAGAAGGAAGCATAGATAACAAAAACAAATTGGTGCCTTAGACAGACACACACATTGACCACACAAAATGGTCACAGCTGCATGGGCAACAAAGGAGGAGGCATGGAAAGCAAAGCACTTGGTTGCTGTGTCCTACCGGGTGCACCTTGCCCCCTACAGAAAACATCTTGTAGCATTACAGGGAAAGGGTTGTACAGATGCATATCATTTAACCAGAATGCATCTGGGAACTCTTATGGAATTGCCCTTTATCCACAACCAATAAATCAGCAATGGCAAAACTAAAACTAAATAAACTTTAAAAATGCACCAATGAAAAATACCCCAAGGTGACTTATCCCTAAAAAAACTATTAATAGTTGCAGGAAAACAAGAAAAACACAATGTCATCCATGTTACAGATACACTAACTCATGCAAAAATGGCGGGCAAGTACATGGGGAAGAAGTTAACCGAGAATAAAGGACCATGCATGACCACATGGTCCTGGACTCCAGGAGCCATCATGACCCTAGCCAACAACAGGCACATGGTGGCACTGGCAACAGACTTCTTCAACTCACTGGCCATTTTTGTAGCAGGAATCTACTGCTTTGGGGCCATTTTCCTTAATTCTTGTATGGGTTAGGCTTCAGCACGAGCAGAGGCACCTAGAAGAGGACTCTGGAATCACTGTCAGCTAATTCACAGATTTCCTTTGGTCTTAGTATCTTGCATGATGTCTTGTACATCTGCAGGCAATAAATATTAAGCAACAAATCAGTGAGACTTGGGCATTCTAGTCAATGTAATATAAGCATTATTGTCACAAATGCCTTACTATAGCGTATCCAGGCATGAAATAACTTTATTATTTGCTACTTGCTAGATATTAGGCAGGAAAAGCTGGCATCCCTCTAGGAATCACAGACAGATATAAGGAGGCAGGCAAAAATGTAATAACTTATTTAAATAAAGCTAGTGTTCTTTTAGGGTCTATTCGACCCCATATGAAGCAGGCAAAAATATTGAAAATAATGAAATAATAGCTGGTGTACCTCCATGGACCATGTGACCCATATGGGAGGCAGGGCATCAGCATACATTAAAAAAAATAATAAAAACCAACAATTTTGTACTACAGACTAATACAAACAGCCATAAGCCCAAGCAAATACATCCAAAAACATATTGGGCAAAAACAAATCTAATAAAAATGAAAAGGTCTTCCTAATATTAGTTCTCCTAGAAAATATAATAAAATGATGAACAATCAGAAACAGCTATTTGCTCAACAAAATGGGAGTTGCTCACTTTTAGAAATTGGGTTACTTGTTGACTGGGGTGTGAGCCTTGGTCAAGCAGCAACCACAGTCCTAGTCAAGGCAAGGCACAAGCAAGCCCCAAACTAACCTGCGCTCAAACCCTTGGTAGCTTGGCACAGAGCAGTCAGGCTTAACTTAGAGGCAATGTGTAAAGTATTTGTGTAACACTTCAAACAGTTAAACAGTAAAAACACCATACAAAAAGAATCCCACACCAGGCTAGAAGAATAGAGATTAATTTAATAAATAACACAAGACCAAAATGACAAAACTCCAATCAGTAAGTTAGTATTTTAAATTGTGAATCCAGAGACACCACATTTTGGCGCTGCTTTCTCATGAGGCTTGAGCCGGGAGACATTATTCTGCTTCTCTTACCTAACTGCTCTAATTGCACACTCGTATTGCACTTGTATTGCTCTGCTGCTAAAACGCTGCTCATCTTACCTTTTGCACAGAAGAGAGCGTCTTTTTAAATTGGCACAACTTTTAATCATTTTTAAAATGTGTTCTTATTTACTTGTTGTTGTGCTGTGAATCTGCTTGTTGTGGCTTGGGAGGGCACCGGGACGCTCCGGGGCTTTTACGGGAGTAGCTGTTTTAGTTGCGACCGCCATCTTGAAAGCACTGTGGGGTCAGCGTGTTAGTCTATTCCCAGGACGACATAAATGGGAGCGCTGACGCGATCGCGCAGCGCTGCTTTCTCCTGAGGCTTGGGCCGGGAGACATTATTCTGCTTCTCTTACCTAACTGCTCTAATTGCACACTCGTATTGCACTTGTATTGCTCTGCTGCTAAAACGCTGCTCATATTACCTTTTGCACAGAAGAGAGCGTCTTTTTAAATTGGCACAACTTTTAATCATTTTTAAAATTTGTTCTTATTTACTTGTTGTTGTGCTGTGAATCTGCTTGTTCTGGCTTGGGAGGGCACCAGGACGCTCCGGGGCTTTTGCGGGGGTAGCTGTTTTAGTGTCGACCGCCATCTTGAAAGCACTGTGGGTTCAGCGTGCTAGTCTATTCCCAGGACGACATAAATGGGAGCGCTGACGCGATCGCGCAGCGGGTGCGCGCAGCGCGCGCCGCCGCCAGCACGCCACAGGCGCGCCAAAAGCAAGCCCGTCTGCGCCCATCCGCGCCCGGGTCGCGCTCAGCACCAGAACCCCTGTCCCTTTTTCATCAGGTAAGACACCTACCCTGAGCTATTCCAGAGCTCAACTATGCAATCTGAGGCCGGCTGTGAAGACTCACGGCTGTGTGTGCCTTTCGCTGAGTTCAAGACCCCCCTCTTCACATATCACTTGCTCCAACTGTAACTTCTCTCTACCAAGATTGGAATATCAGGCAATTAGGCCCTTTAATAGCAAAAAATTTAAATGGGTGGAACCAGAGGAAACATTGATAAAATGTACTCTGCTTAACGCCAGATCATTGGTGAAACATAGCTTAGAGTGTGCTACCTTTTTAGAGGAAGAAAACATCAAACTGGCCTTCATTTCAGAAACATGGACTGATGAAGCCTCAGGGCCAGATACAGTGAAAGCCACGCCTCCCGGATTTATCTGCTACACCCTTAATTGGCCAGGCAGGAGAGGTGGGGGCCTAGCGATTATCTACCATGATTCTTTGAAGGCGGGTTTTCAGATAGCCTCAAACGCAGACTGTGAGGCACTATCTTTTAGTTTTAACCTTACTAATCACTCTACGTTTAAGGGTATTCTATTATATAGACCCCCTGGCCCCAAAAGCTCCTTCTTAACATCTATTGGTAACTTCCTGGAGGAGGGGCTCTGTGCTGACTCATTTACCATCATGGGTGACTTCAACTATCATCTAGAAGTTCACTCTGAAACAGATACAGTGGCTCTTTTAGACCTAATGAAGAGTGCAGACCTCAGTCAACGGGTGATAGGCCCGACTCATGAGGCAGGGCACACCCTAGATGGAATTTTTTCAAACCATCTACAACTCCATTTTATAGGTGTGCTGCCCCTTATCTGGACTGACCACTCCGCTGTGCAATTTGAGTTGGCTTGTTCAGTGCACTGTCAGGATAGGGAGGGGCCGAAGAGTCAAATTAAAAGTTGGGCTTGGAATAAAATTGAGGGCCCTGCGTTAACTAATGCTCTTTTAGTAAGTGTGGGCCAGTTTCCCCCAGGATTAGAGGAGGCCACCACACACTACACCAATTGGATCGAAACAGCGTGTAACGATCTCGCCCCGGAAAAAGTGCTGGTCCCAAGAAGATCCCAACCTACGGCCCCCTGGTATACGGAGGATCTAAGGGAACAGAAACTCATCTGTAAATCTCTTGAACGGATTTGGAGGAGAGATTATGAGGAAGCTGCTAAAAAAAGTTACAAACAAAGTCTTGCAATTTATAAGCAAATGATATGTAATGCAAAAAAGGATTTCTTCTCAAACCAGCATCAGTCTTGCAGGGAACTCGGCCAAGGAACTTTTCAATATAGTGTCTAGCTTGGCATCCCCTCATCCTAAAACAATTGAATCAACACAGGAACTATGTGAGGATATTGCCTTGTTTTTTCAAAAAAAGGTTGATGTTATTTTTTCGGCTTTCCAACACCCAAGTGTGATGGGGATGGGGGCTTATTTGGAGGAAAGTACCAACACTTCTACCCCACTTGTTGTCTTTGATAAATTTGAGCCACTTTCTTCTGTTGAAACAGAGAAGCTCTTGGTGCGCTTTAAGGCCCTGTGTACAGTGTACAAGGCTCTGCAGGGCACTGGCCCAGAATATCTTAAGCAGCGGCTGCAATGGTACCAACCCATAAGAACACTACGCTCCTTGGGGGCAAAGTTGGTATCAGTACCAGCCACAAAAAAAGCTTCATGGGGTGGAAGAAGCTTTATAGCTTGTGCAGCAAGAGCCTGGAATGATCTTCCCTTTTACTTGAGAAGCTCCACTGATCTGCTACTTTTTAGGAAGCAACTGAAAACATGGCTTTTTAACTTATAACTTGTGTCTATATCTTAATGCCCAGATGAAAGCAGTTAGCGCCAGGACACGCTTGGGTAACAGTTTGCGCTTTAGAAATACCAATAACATTATCTCTACCCGTTTTGAAATTACGCTTATAAAATGTAATAAGGTAACTTCAATGTTATCCTATGGGAGAGATATGCCTTGCAAATGAAAAACTAAATTAAGAGTTTTTCACTACCAGGCCATGTAAAACTTAAAAGTACATGACCAACTTTTTAAGTACACTGCACCTTGCCCTTGGGGATGTTCACAGCCTACCTTAGTGGTGACTTATATGTATTAAAAATTAAGGTTTGGGCATGGCAAATGGTTTATCTTGAATTCAATGAGAATGAGATGCACACCATTTTAATCCACTTTCTTCAACAGTTTCGACCAAGTTTATCCTTCAAACAGTTCTGGCGTGCAATACTTTCTACGCGCTTCGTCCCATTGCGCTGCGACCATAACTACACCACGAAGGGAACCAACATTGGTTCCGCAAAGCTGCACAGCCCTTTAGTAGCTTGAATCCAATGAATAAAGTTCATGTACTTTTTAGCTTTTCACAATTTTATCCTCAAATTTATCCGTTCATTTTTCTCTTTTATGTTCAATTCGTTTAATTCAATCCGTTTTACCATCCATTTTGAAAAAAAGCTCGAGAGCATAGGGTGAATTTCATGCCATGATTTATTTTCAAAAGCCCAATGCATTTCGGGAATAACACTCCCTTCGTCAGGGGCATCTAGAAATACAAACAAAACATTACATTTAATTAACAAAATGTCTCGTATTCACTTTACCAAGCACATGTTTGTAACAAACCAAGCGTAACAAATGTTTGTGTGAGGCACTGAATCTCGTAACTATTACATTCCTAAGCTTTACCGTCATTCATATTCTGACACTATCCATTTATGCTAAATAACTCCGTATTGAAAACACTAGGCAGAAAAGTTGACCGAATTAAATAACCATCTGTAAGGTTTCATTTGCTTACCATGACATGCTGGCAAAGCTTAAAACATCAGATGAACGCTTCCCGTTCAACCCCGACCATCTAAAAACAGTGACTTCATGTTTCCTTTTCGTAGCGTGCCATCGCGCGCCTGTTCCGTTTCATTACAACCGTATTCTACTTTCCTTAACTCAGCGTTTTTATGTCTGTCACCGCCCCTAGTAATAACCTGCAGGTGGTGAGTTCTGTCTAACGATGCCCTGAACCCTTGTTCGTTAAAGCTTCAAAACAAGTGTGCTACATGATTATACAGGAGCTACTCAAAGTCCCAGAATGCACTACCATGAATGATTGTTCACCTGGTGGATTACCATTACTGCTATTTACTTTCCCAGCAGTAAACATTAAACCATAGTAAACCCATTATATTAAAAAGACGCGCTCTGTCTAATACACATCTCACAGGTCAAGACATGAATGCGTGTGCCGCAAATTATCCTGGAATTCCTACGAGTCACAAATCAGCGAATTATGTTCCAACATGACACAATACCCTCCCCATGCTACAAGTGACCCTTCTGACTTGCTCTATATAGTCCACGTTCTCTGGTCTGCTTTTGTTGCTGTTCATCCAACGTTTGCCATTGGGTGCTATCTCATGTGAGACGAAAATATTTGTAACATGAATTCAATGAGAATGAGATGCACACCATTTTAATCCACTTTCTTCAACAGTTTCGACCAAGTTTATCCTTCAAACAGTTCTGGCGTGCAATACTTTCTACGCGCTTCGTCCCATTGCGCTGCGACCATAACTACACCACGAAGGGAACCAACATTGGTTCCGGAAAAGCTGCACAGCCCTTTAGTAGCTTGAATCCAATGAATAAAGTTCATGTACTTTTTTAGCTTTTCACAATTTTATCCTCAATTTTATCCGTTCATTTTTTCTCTTTTATGTTCAATTCGTTTAATTCAATCCGTTTTACCATCCATTTTGAAAAAAAGCTCGAGAGCATAGGGTGAATTTCATGCCATGATTTATTTTCAAAAGCCCAATGCATTTCGGGAATAACACTCCCTTCGTCAGGGGCATCTAGAAATACAAACAAAACATTACATTTAATTAACAAAATGTCTCATAGTCACTTTACCAAGCACATGTTTGTAACAAACCAAGCGTAACAAATGTTTGTGTGAGGCACTGAATCTCGTAACTATTACATTCCTAAGCTTTACCGTCATTCATATTCTGACACTATCCATTTATGCTAAATAACTCCGTATTGAAAACACAAGGCAGAAAAGTTGACCGAATTAAACAACCATCTGTAAGGTTTCATTTGCTTACCATGACATGCTGGCAAAGCTTAAAACATCAGATGAACGCTTCCCGTTCAACCCCGACCATCTAAAAACAGTGACTTCATGTTTCCTTTTCGTAGCGCGCCATCGCGCGCCTGTTCCGTTTCATTACAACCGTATTCTACTTTCCTTAACTCAGCGTTTTTATGTCTGTCACCGCCCCTAGTAATAACCTGCAGGTGGTGAGATCTGTCTAACGATGCCCTGAACCCTTGTTCGTTAAAGCTTCAAAACAAGTGTGCTACATGATTATACAGGAGCTACTCAAAGTCCCAGAATGCACTACCATGAATGATTGTTCACCTGGTGGATTACCATTACTGCTATTTACTTTCCCAGCAGTAAACATTAAACCATAGTAAACCCATTATATTAAAAAGACGCGCTCTGTCTAATATACATCTCACAGGTCAAGACATGAATGCGTGTGCCGCAAATTATCCTGGAATTCCTACGAGTCACAAATCAGCGAATTATGTTCCAACATGACACGATACCCTCCCCATGCTACAAGTGACCCTTCTGACTTGCTCTATATAGTCCACGTTCTCTGGTCTGCTTTTGTTGCTGTTCATCCAACGTTTGCCATTGGGTGCTATCTCATGTGAGACGAAAATATTTCTAACATGAATTCAATGAGAATGAGATGCACACCATTTTAATCCACTTTCTTCAACAGTTTCGACCAAGTTTATCCTTCAAACAGTTCTGGCGTGCAATACTTTCTACGCGCTTCGTCCCATTGCGCTGCGACCATAACTACACCACGAAGGGAACCAACATTGGTTCCGCAAAGCTGCACAGCCCTGTAGTAGCTTGAATCCAATGAATAAAGTTCATGTACTTTTTTAGCTTTTCACAATTTTATCCTCAATTTTATCCGTTCATTTTTTCTCTTTTATGTTCAATTCGTTTAATTCAATCCGTTTTACCATCCATTTTGATAAAAAAGCTCGAGAGCATAGGGTGA
The DNA here is from genome assembly GCA_963921515.1 of Calotriton arnoldi. Lineage (NCBI taxonomy): Eukaryota > Metazoa > Chordata > Amphibia > Caudata > Salamandridae > Calotriton > Calotriton arnoldi. The sequence goes on along the minus strand of CAWUFW010000089.1, from coordinate 2,589,516 downwards.
ATTTCATGCCATGATTTATTTTCAAAAGCCCAATGCATTTCGGGAATAACACTCCCTTCGTCAGGGGCATCTAGAAATACAAACAAAACATTACATTTAATTAACAAAATGTCTCGTAGTCACTTTACCAAGCACATGTTTGTAACAAACCAAGCGTAACAAATGTTTGTGTGAGGCACTGAATCTCGTAACTATTACATTCCTAAGCTTTACCGTCATTCATGTTCTGACACTATCCATTTATGCTAAATAACTCCGTATTGAAAACACTAGGCAGAAAAGTTGACCGAATTAAACAACCATCTGTAAGGTTTCATTTGCTTACCATGACATGCTGGCAAAGCTTAAAACATCAGATGAACGCTTCCCGTTCAACCCCGACCATCTAAAAACAGTGACTTCATGTTTCCTTTTCGTAGCGTGCCATCGCGCGCCTGTTCCGTTTCATTACAACCGTATTCTACTTTCCTTAACTCAGCGTTTTTATGTCTGTCACCGCCCCTAGTAATAACCTGCAGGTGGTGAGTTCTGTCTAACGATGCCCTGAACCCTTGTTCGTTAAAGCTTCAAAACAAGTGTGCTACATGATTATACAGGAGCTACTCAAAGTCCCAGAATGCACTACCATGAATGATTGTTCACCTGGTGGATTACCATTACTGCTATTTACTTTCCCAGCAGTAAACATTAAACCATAGTAAACCCATTATATTAAAAAGACGCGCTCTGTCTAATATACATCTCACAGGTCAAGACATGAATGCGTGTGCCGCAAATTATCCTGGAATTCCTACGATTCACAAATCAGCGAATTATGTTCCAACATGACACGATACCCTCCCCATGCTACAAGTGACCCTTCTGACTTGCTCTATATAGTCCACGTTCTCTGGTCTGCTTTTGTTGCTGTTCAGCCAACGTTTGCCATTGGGTGCTATCTCATGTGAGACGAAAATATTTGTAACATGAATTCAATGAGAATGAGATGCACACCATTTTAATCCACTTTCTTCAACAGTTTCGACCAAGTTTATCCTTCAAACAGTTCTGGCGAATTGAACATAAAAGAGAAAAAATGAACGGATAAAATTGAGGATAAAATTGTGAAAAGCTAAAAAAGTACATGAACTTTATTCATTGGATTCAAGCTACTAAAGGGCTGTGCAGCTTTGCGGAACCAATGTTGGTTCCCTTCGTGGTGTTGTTATGGTCGCAGCGCAATGGGACGAAGCGCGTAGAAAGTATTGCACGCCAGAACTGTTTGAAGGATAAACTTGGTTGAAACTGTTGAAGAAAGTGGATTAAAATGGTGTGCATCTCATTCTCATTGAATTCATGTTACAAATATTTTCGTCTCACATGAGATAGCACCCAATGGCAAACGTTGGATGAACAGCAACAAAAGCAGACCAGAGAACGTGGACTATATAGAGCAAGTCAGAAAGGACACTTGGAGCATGGGGAGGGTATCGTGTCATGTTGGAATACAATTCGCTGATTTGTGACTCGTAGGAATTCCAGGATAATTTGCGGCACACGCATTCATGTCTTGACTTGTGAGATGTATATTAGACAGAGCGCGTCTTTTTAATATAATGGGTTTACTATGTTTTAATGTTTACTGCTGGGAAAGTAAACAGCAGTAATGGTAATCCACCAGGTGAACAATCATTCATGGTAGTGCATTCTGGGACTTTGAGTAGCTCCTGTATAATCATGTAGCACACTTGTTTTGAAGCTTTAACGAACAAGGGTTCAGGGCATTGTTAGACAGAACTCACCACCTGCAGGTCATTACTAGGGGCGGTGACAGACATAAAAACACTGAGTTAAGGAAAGTAGAATACGGTTGTAATGAAACGGAATAGGCGCGCGATGGCACGCTACGAAAAGGAAACATGAAGTCACTGTTTTTAGATGGTCGGGGTTGAACGGGAAGCGTTCATCTGATGTTTTAAGCTTTGCCAGCATGTCATGGTAAGCAAATGAAATCTTACAGATGGTTGTTTAATTCTGTCAACTTTTCTGCCTAGTTTTCTTAATACGGAGCTATTTAGTATAAATGGATAGTGTCAGAATATGAATGACGGTAAAGCCTAGGAATGCAATAGTTACGAGATTCAGTGCCTCACATAAACATTTGTTACGCTTGGTTTGTTACAAACATGCGCTTGGTAAAGTAACTACGAGTCATTTTGTTAATTAAATGTAATGTTTTGTTTGTATTTCTAGATGCCCCTGACGAAGGGAGTGTTATTCCCGAAATGCATTGGGCTTTTGAAAATAAATCATGGCATGAAATTCACCCTATGCTCTCGAGCTTTTTTTCAAAATGGATGGTAAAACGGATTGAATTAAACGAATTGAACATAAAAGAGAAAAAATGAACGGATAAAATTGCGGATAAAATTGTGAAAAGCTAAAAAAGTACATGAACTCAATTTATTGGATTCAAGCTACTAAAGGGCTGTGCAGCTTTGTGGAACCAATGTTGGTTCCCTTCGTGGTGTAGTTATGGTCGCAGCGCAATGGGACGAAGCGCGTAGAAAGTATTGCACGCCAGAACTGTTTGAAAGATAAACTTGGTTGAAACTGTTGAAGAAAGTGGATTAAAATGGTGTGCATCTCATTCTCATTGAATTCATGTTACAAATATTTTCGTCTCACATGAGATAGCACCCAATGGCAAACGTTGGATGAACAGCAACAAAAGCAGACCAGAGAACGTGGACTATATAGAGCAAGTCAGAAAGGACACTTGGAGCATGGGGAGGGTATCGTGTCATGTTGGAATACAATTCGCTGATTTGTGACTCGTAGGAATTCCAGGATAATTTGCGGCACACGCATTCATGTCTTGACTTGTGAGATGTATATTAGACAGAGCGCGTCTTTTTAATATAATGGGTTTACTATGTTTTAATGTTTACTGCTGGGAAAGTAAACAGCAGTAATGGTAATCCACCAGGTGAACAATCATTCATGGTAGTGCATTCTGGGACTTTGAGTAGCTCCTGTATAATCATGTAGCACACTTGTTTTGAAGCTTTAACGAACAAGGGTTCAGGGCATTGTTAGACAGAACTCACCACCTGCAGGTCATTACTAGGGGCGGTGACAGACATAAAAACACTGAGTTAAGGAAAGTAGAATACGGTTGTAATGAAACGGAATAGGCGCGCGATGGCACGCTACGAAAAGGAAACATGAAGTCACTGTTTTTAGATGGTCGGGGTTGAACGGGAAGCGTTCATCTGATGTTTTAAGCTTTGCCAGCATGTCATGGTAAGCAAATGAAATCTTACAGATGGTTGTTTAATTCTGTCAACTTTTCTGCCTAGTTTTCTTAATACGGAGCTATTTAGTATAAATGGATAGTGTCAGAATATGAATGACGGTAAAGCCTAGGAATGCAATAGTTACGAGATTCAGTGCCTCACATAAACATTTGTTACGCTTGGTTTGTTACAAACATGCGCTTGGTAAAGTAACTACGAGTCATTTTGTTAATTAAATGTAATGTTTTGTTTGTATTTCTAGATGCCCCTGACGAAGGGAGTGTTATTCCCGAAATGCATTGGGCTTTTGAAAATAAATCATGGCATGAAATTCACCCTATGCTCTCGAGCTTTTTTTCAAAATGGATGGTAAAACGGATTGAATTAAACGAATTGAACATAAAAGAGAAAAAAATGAACGGATAAAATTGCGGATAAAATTGTGAAAAGCTAAAAAAGTACATGAACTCAATTTATTGGATTCAAGCTACTAAAGGGCTGTGCAGCTTTGTGGAACCAATGTTGGTTCCCTTCGTGGTGTAGTTATGGTCGCAGCGCAATGGGACGAAGCGCGTAGAAAGTATTGCACGCCAGAACTGTTTGAAAGATAAACTTGGTTGAAACTGTTGAAGAAAGTGGATTAAAATGGTGTGCATCTCATTCTCATTGAATTCATGTTACAAATATTTTCGTCTCACATGAGATAGCACCCAATGGCAAACGTTGGATGAACAGCAACAAAAGCAGACCAGAGAACGTGGACTATATAGAGCAAGTCAGAAAGGACACTTGGAGCATGGGGAGGGTATCGTGTCATGTTGGAATACAATTCGCTGATTTGTGACTCGTAGGAATTCCAGGATAATTTGCGGCACACGCATTCATGTCTTGACTTGTGAGATGTATATTAGACAGAGCGCGTCTTTTTAATATAATGGGTTTACTATGTTTTAATGTTTACTGCTGGGAAAGTAAACAGCAGTAATGGTAATCCACCAGGTGAACAATCATTCATGGTAGTGCATTCTGGGACTTTGAGTAGCTCCTGTATAATCATGTAGCACACTTGTTTTGAAGCTTTCACGAACAAGGGTTCAGGGCATTGTTAGACAGAACTCACCACCTGCAGGTCATTACTAGGGGCGGTGACAGACATAAAAACACTGAGTTAAGGAAAGTAGAATACGGTTGTAATGAAACGGAATAGGCGCGCGATGGCACGCTACGAAAAGGAAACATGAAGTCACTGTTTTTAGATGGTCGGGGTTGAACGGGAAGCGTTCATCTGATGTTTTAAGCTTTGCCAGCATGTCATGGTAAGCAAATGAAATCTTACAGATGGTTGTTTAATTCTGTCAACTTTTCTGCCTAGTTTTCTTAATACGGAGCTATTTAGTATAAATGGATAGTGTCAGAATATGAATGACGGTAAAGCCTAGGAATGCAATAGTTACGAGATTCAGTGCCTCACATAAACATTTGTTACGCTTGGTTTGTTACAAACATGCGCTTGGTAAAGTAACTACGAGTCATTTTGTTAATTAAATGTAATGTTTTGTTTGTATTTCTAGATGCCCCTGACGAAGGGAGTGTTATTCCCGAAATGCATTGGGCTTTTGAAAATAAATCATGGCATGAAATTCACCCTATGCTCTCGAGCTTTTTTTCAAAATGGATGGTAAAACGGATTGAATTAAACGAATTGAACATAAAAGAGAGAAAAATGAACGGATAAAATTGCGGATAAAATTGTGAAAAGCTAAAAAAGTACATGAACTCAATTTATTGGATTCAAGCTACTAAAGGGCTGTGCAGCTTTGTGGAACCAATGTTGGTTCCCTTCGTGGTGTAGTTATGGTCGCAGCGCAATGGGACGAAGCGCGTAGAAAGTATTGCACGCCAGAACTGTTTGAAAGATAAACTTGGTTGAAACTGTTGAAGAAAGTGGATTAAAATGGTGTGCATCTCATTCTCATTGAATTCATGTTACAAATATTTTCGTCTCACATGAGATAGCACCCAATGGCAAACGTTGGATGAACAGCAACAAAAGCAGACCAGAGAACGTGGACTATATAGAGCAAGTCAGAAAGGACACTTGGAGCATGGGGAGGGTATCGTGTCATGTTGGAATACAATTCGCTGATTTGTGACTCGTAGGAATTCCAGGATAATTTGCGGCACACGCATTCATGTCTTGACTTGTGAGATGTATATTAGACAGAGCGCGTCTTTTTAATATAATGGGTTTACTATGTTTTAATGTTTACTGCTGGGAAAGTAAACAGCAGTAATGGTAATCCACCAGGTGAACAATCATTCATGGTAGTGCATTCTGGGACTTTGAGTAGCTCCTGTATAATCATGTAGCACACTTGTTTTGAAGCTTTAACGAACAAGGGTTCAGGGCATTGTTAGACAGAACTCACCACCTGCAGGTCATTACTAGGGGCGGTGACAGACATAAAAACACTGAGTTAAGGAAAGTAGAATACGGTTGTAATGAAACGGAATAGGCGCGCGATGGCACGCTACGAAAAGGAAACATGAAGTCACTGTTTTTAGATGGTCGGGGTTGAACGGGAAGCGTTCATCTGATGTTTTAAGCTTTGCCAGCATGTCATGGTAAGCAAATGAAATCTTACAGATGGTTGTTTAATTCTGTCAACTTTTCTGCCTAGTTTTCTTAATACGGAGCTATTTAGTATAAATGGATAGTGTCAGAATATGAATGACGGTAAAGCCTAGGAATGCAATAGTTACGAGATTCAGTGCCTCACATAAACATTTGTTACGCTTGGTTTGTTACAAACATGCGCTTGGTAAAGTAACTACGAGTCATTTTGTTAATTAAATGTAATGTTTTGTTTGTATTTCTAGATGCCCCTGACGAAGGGAGTGTTATTCCCGAAATGCATTGGGCTTTTGAAAATAAATCATGGCATGAAATTCACCCTATGCTCTCGAGCTTTTTTTCAAAATGGATGGTAAAACGGATTGAATTAAACGAATTGAACATAAAGAGAGAAAAAATGAACGGATAAAATTGCGGATAAAATTGTGAAAAGCTAAAAAAGTACATGAACTCAATTTATTGGATTCAAGCTACTAAAGGGCTGTGCAGCTTTGTGGAACCAATGTTGGTTCCCTTCGTGGTGTAGTTATGGTCGCAGCGCAATGGGACGAAGCGCGTAGAAAGTATTGCACGCCAGAACTGTTTGAAAGATAAACTTGGTTGAAACTGTTGAAGAAAGTGGATTAAAATGGTGTGCATCTCATTCTCATTGAATTCATGTTACAAATATTTTCGTCTCACATGAGATAGCACCCAATGGCAAACGTTGGATGAACAGCAACAAAAGCAGACCAGAGAACGTGGACTATATAGAGCAAGTCAGAAAGGACACTTGGAGCATGGGGAGGGTATCGTGTCATGTTGGAATACAATTCGCTGATTTGTGACTCGTAGGAATTCCAGGATAATTTGCGGCACACGCATTCATGTCTTGACTTGTGAGATGTATATTAGACAGAGCGCGTCTTTTTAATATAATGGGTTTACTATGTTTTAATGTTTACTGCTGGGAAAGTAAACAGCAGTAATGGTAATCCACCAGGTGAACAATCATTCATGGTAGTGCATTCTGGGACTTTGAGTAGCTCCTGTATAATCATGTAGCACACTTGTTTTGAAGCTTTAACGAACAAGGGTTCAGGGCATTGTTAGACAGAACTCACCACCTGCAGGTCATTACTAGGGGCGGTGACAGACATAAAAACACTGAGTTAAGGAAAGTAGAATACGGTTGTAATGAAACGGAATAGGCGCGCGATGGCACGCTACGAAAAGGAAACATGAAGTCACTGTTTTTAGATGGTCGGGGTTGAACGGGAAGCGTTCATCTGATGTTTTAAGCTTTGCCAGCATGTCATGGTAAGCAAATGAAATCTTACAGATGGTTGTTTAATTCTGTCAACTTTTCTGCCTAGTTTTCTTAATACGGAGCTATTTAGTATAAATGGATAGTGTCAGAATATGAATGACGGTAAAGCCTAGGAATGCAATAGTTACGAGATTCAGTGCCTCACATAAACATTTGTTACGCTTGGTTTGTTACAAACATGCGCTTGGTAAAGTAACTACGAGTCATTTTGTTAATTAAATGTAATGTTTTGTTTGTATTTCTAGATGCCCCTGACGAAGGGAGTGTTATTCCCGAAATGCATTGGGCTTTTGAAAATAAATCATGGCATGAAATTCACCCTATGCTCTCGAGCTTTTTTTCAAAATGGATGGTAAAACGGATTGAATTAAACGAATTGAACATAAAAGAGAAAAAAATGAACGGATAAAATTGCGGATAAAATTGTGAAAAGCTAAAAAAGTACATGAACTCAATTTATTGGATTCAAGCTACTAAAGGGCTGTGCAGCTTTGTGGAACCAATGTTGGTTCCCTTCGTGGTGTAGTTATGGTCGCAGCGCAATGGGACGAAGCGCGTAGAAAGTATTGCACGCCAGAACTGTTTGAAAGATAAACTTGGTTGAAACTGTTGAAGAAAGTGGATTAAAATGGTGTGCATCTCATTCTCATTGAATTCATGTTACAAATATTTTCGTCTCACATGAGATAGCACCCAATGGCAAACGTTGGATGAACAGCAACAAAAGCAGACCAGAGAACGTGGACTATATAGAGCAAGTCAGAAAGGACACTTGGAGCATGGGGAGGGTATCGTGTCATGTTGGAATACAATTCGCTGATTTGTGACTCGTAGGAATTCCAGGATAATTTGCGGCACACGCATTCATGTCTTGACTTGTGAGATGTATATTAGACAGAGCGCGTCTTTTTAATATAATGGGTTTACTATGTTTTAATGTTTACTGCTGGGAAAGTAAACAGCAGTAATGGTAATCCACCAGGTGAACAATCATTCATGGTAGTGCATTCTGGGACTTTGAGTAGCTCCTGTATAATCATGTAGCACACTTGTTTTGAAGCTTTAACGAACAAGGGTTCAGGGCATTGTTAGACAGAACTCACCACCTGCAGGTCATTACTAGGGGCGGTGACAGACATAAAAACACTGAGTTAAGGAAAGTAGAATACGGTTGTAATGAAACGGAATAGGCGCGCGATGGCACGCTACGAAAAGGAAACATGAAGTCACTGTTTTTAGATGGTCGGGGTTGAACGGGAAGCGTTCATCTGATGTTTTAAGCTTTGCCAGCATGTCATGGTAAGCAAATGAAATCTTACAGATGGTTGTTTAATTCTGTCAACTTTTCTGCCTAGTGTTTCTTAATACGGAGCTATTTAGTATAAATGGATAGTGTCAGAATATGAATGACGGTAAAGCCTAGGAATGCAATAGTTACGAGATTCAGTGCCTCACATAAACATTTGTTACGCTTGGTTTGTTACAAACATGCGCTTGGTAAAGTAACTACGAGTCATTTTGTTAATTAAATGTAATGTTTTGTTTGTATTTCTAGATGCCCCTGACGAAGGGAGTGTTATTCCCGAAATGCATTGGGCTTTTGAAAATAAATCATGGCATGAAATTCACCCTATGCTCTCGAGCTTTTTTTCAAAATGGATGGTAAAACGGATTGAATTAAACGAATTGAACATAAAAGAGAAAAAATGAACGGATAAAATTGCGGATAAAATTGTGAAAAGCTAAAAAAGTACATGAACTCAATTTATTGGATTCAAGCTACTAAAGGGCTGTGCAGCTTTGTGGAACCAATGTTGGTTCCCTTCGTGGTGTAGTTATGGTCGCAGCGCAATGGGACGAAGCGCGTAGAAAGTATTGCACGCCAGAACTGTTTGAAAGATAAACTTGGTTGAAACTGTTGAAGAAAGTGGATTAAAATGGTGTGCATCTCATTCTCATTGAATTCATGTTACAAATATTTTCGTCTCACATGAGATAGCACCCAATGGCAAACGTTGGATGAACAGCAACAAAAGCAGACCAGAGAACGTGGACTATATAGAGCAAGTCAGAAAGGACACTTGGAGCATGGGGAGGGTATCGTGTCATGTTGGAATATAATTCGCTGATTTGTGACTCGTAGGAATTCCAGGATAATTTGCGGCACACGCATTCATGTCTTGACTTGTGAGATGTATATTAGACAGAGCGCGTCTTTTTAATATAATGGGTTTACTATGGTTTAATGTTTACTGCTGGGAAAGTAAACAGCAGTAATGGTAATCCACCAGGTGAACAATCATTCATGGTAGTGCATTCTGGGACTTTGAGTAGCTCCTGTATAATCATGTAGCACACTTGTTTTGAAGCTTTAACGAACAAGGGTTCAGGGCATTGTTAGACAGAACTCACCACCTGCAGGTCATTACTAGGGGCGGTGACAGACATAAAAACACTGAGTTAAGGAAAGTAGAATACGGTTGTAATGAAACGGAATAGGCGCGCGATGGCACGCTACGAAAAGGAAACATGAAGTCACTGTTTTTAGATGGTCGGGGTTGAACGGGAAGCGTTCATCTGATGTTTTAAGCTTTGCCAGCATGTCATGGTAAGCAAATGAAATCTTACAGATGGTTGTTTAATTCTGTCAACTTTTCTGCCTAGTGTTTCTCAATACGGAGCTATTTAGCATAAATGGATAGTGTCAGAATATGAATGACGGTAAAGCCTAGGAATGCAATAGTTACGAGATTCAGTGCCTCACATAAACATTTGTTACGCTTGGTTTGTTACAAACATGCGCTTGGTAAAGTAACTACGAGACATTTTGTTAATTAAATGTAATGTTTTGTTTGTATTTCTAGATGCCCCTGACGAAGGGAGTGTTATTCCCGAAATGCATTGGGCTTTTGAAAATAAATCATGGCATGAAATTCACCCTATGCTCTCGAGCTTTTTTTCAAAATGGATGGTAAAACGGATTGAATTAAACGAATTGAACATAAAAGAGAAAAAATGAACGGATAAAATTGAGGATAAAATTGTGAAAAGCTAAAAAAGTACATGAACTCAATTCATTGGATTCAAGCTACTAAAGGGCTGTGCAGCTTTGTGGAACCAATGTTGGTTCCCTTCGTGGTGTAGTTATGGTCGCAGCGCAATGGGACGAAGCGCGTAGAAAGTATTGCACGCCAGAACTGTTTGAAGGATAAACTTGGTTGAAACTGTTGAAGAAAGTGGATTAAAATGGTGTGCATCTCATTCTCATTGAATTCATGTTACAAATATTTTCGTCTCACATGAGATAGCACCCAATGGCAAACGTTGGATGAACAGCAACAAAAGCAGACCAGAGAACGTGGACTATATAGAGCAAGTCAGAAAGGTCACTTGTAGCATGGGGAGGGTATCGTGTCATGTTGGAACACAATTCGCTGATTTGTGACTCGTAGGAATTCCAGGATAATTTGCGGCACACGCATTCATGTCTTGACCTGTGAGATGTATATTAGACAGAGCGCGTCTTTTTAATATAATGGGTTTACTATGGTTTAATGTTTACTGCTGGGAAAGTAAATAGCAGTAATGGTAATCCACCAGGTGAACAATCATTCATGGTAGTGCATTCTGGGACTTTGAGTAGCTCCTGTATAATCATGTAGCACACTTGTTTTGAAGCTTTAACGAACAAGGGTTCAGGGCATCGTTAGACAGAACTCACCACCTGCAGGTTATTACTAGGGGCGGTGACAGACATAAAAACGCTGAGTTAAGGAAAGTAGAATACGGTTGTAATGAAACGGAACAGGTGCGCGATGGCACGCTACGAAAAGGAAACATGAAGTCACTGTTTTTAGATGGTCGGGGTTGAACGGGAAGCGTTCATCTGATGTTTTAAGCTTTGCCAGCATGTCATGGTAAGCAAATGAAACCTTACAGATGGGTGTTTAATTCGGTCAACTTTTCTGCCTAGTGTTTTCAATACGGAGTTATTTAGCATAAATGGATAGTGTCAGAATATGAATGACGGTAAAGCTTAGGAATGTAATAGTTACGAGATTCAGTGCCTCACACAAACATTTGTTACGCTTGGTTTGTTACAAACATGTGCTTGGTAAAGTGACTACGAGACATTTTGTTAATTAAATGTAATGTTTTGTTTGTATTTCTAGATGCCCCTGACGAAGGGAGTGTTATTCCCGAAATGCATTGGGCTTTTGAAAATAAATCATGGCATGAAATTCACCCTATGCTCTCGAGCTTTTTTCAAAATGGATGGTAAAACGGATTGAATTAAACGAATTGAACATAAAAGAGAAAAAAATGAACGGATAAAATTGAACATAAAATTGTGAAAAGCTAAAAAAGTACATGAACTTTATTCATTGGATTCAAGCTACTAAAGGGCTGTGCAGCTTTGTGGAACCAATGTTGGTTCCCTTCGTGGTGTAGTTATGGTCGCAGCGCAATGGGACGAAGCGCGTAGAAAGTATTGCACGCCAGAACTGTTTGAAGGATAAACTTGGTTGAAACTGTTGAAGAAAGTGGATTAAAATGGTGTGCATCTCATTCTCATTGAATTCATGTTACAAATATTTTCGTCTCACATGAGATAGCACCCAATGGCAAACGTTGGATGAACAGCAACAAAAGCAGACCAGAGAACGTGGACTATATAGAGCAAGTCAGAAGGGTCACTTGTAGCATGGGGAGGGTATCGTGTCATGTTGGAACATAATTCGCTGATTTGTGACTCGTAGGAATTCCAGGATAATTTGCGGCACACGCATTCATGTCTTGACCTGTGAGATGTATATTAGACAGAGCGCGTCTTTTTAATATAATGGGTTTACTATGGTTTAATGTTTACTGCTGGGAAAGTAAATAGCAGTAATGGTAATCCACCAGGTGAACAATCATTCATGGTAGTGCATTCTGGGACTTTGAGTAGCTCCTGTATAATCATGTAGCACACTTGTTTTGAAGCTTTAACGAACAAGGGTTCAGGGCATCGTTAGACAGAACTCACCACCTGCAGGTTATTACTAGGGGCGGTGACAGACATAAAAACGCTGAGTTAAGGAAAGTAGAATACGGTTGTAATGAAACGGAACAGGCGCGCGATGGCACGCTACGAAAAGGAAACATGAAGTCACTGTTTTTAGATGGTCGGGGTTGAACGGGAAGCGTTCATCTGATGTTTTAAGCTTTGCCAGCATGTCATGGTAAGCAAATGAAACCTTACAGATGGTTGTTTAATTCGGTCAACTTTTCTGCCTAGTGTTTTCAATACGGAGTTATTTAGCATAAATGGATAGTGTCAGAATATGAATGACGGTAAAGCTTAGGAATGTAATAGTTACGAGATTCAGTGCCTCACACAAACATTTGTTACGCTTGGTTTGTTACAAACATGTGCTTGGTAAAGTGACTACGAGACATTTTGTTAATTAAATGTAATGTTTTGTTTGTATTTCTAGATGCCCCTGACGAAGGGAGTGTTATTCCCGAAATGCATTGGGCTTTTGAAAATAAATCATGGCATGAAATTCACCCTATGCTCTCGAGCTTTTTTTCAAAATGGATGGTAAAACGATTGAATTAAACGAATTGAACATAAAAGAGAAAAAATGAACGGATAAAATTGAGGATAAAATTGTGAAAAGCTAAAAAAGTACATGAACTTTATTCATTGGATTCAAGCTACTAAAGGGCTGTGCAGCTTTGCGGAACCAATGTTGGTTCCCTTCGTGGTGTAGTTATGGTCGCAGCGCAATGGGACGAAGCGCGTAGAAAGTATTGCACGCCAGAACTGTTTGAAGGATAAACTTGGTCGAAACTGTTGAAGAAAGTGGATTAAAATGGTGTGCATCTCATTCTCATTGAATTCATGTTACAAATATTTTCGTCTCACATGAGATAGCACCCAATGGCAAACGTTGGATGAACAGCAACAAAAGCAGACCAGAGAACGTGGACTATATAGAGCAAGTCAGAAGGGTCACTTGTAGCATGGGGAGGGTATCGTGTCATGTTGGAACATAATTCGCTGATTTGTGACTCGTAGGAATTCCAGGATAATTTGCGGCACACGCATTCATGTCTTGACCTGTGAGATGTATATTAGACAGAGCGCGTCTTTTTAATATAATGGGTTTACTATGGTTTAATGTTTACTGCTGGGAAAGTAAATAGCAGTAATGGTAATCCACCAGGTGAACAATCATTCATGGTAGTGCATTCTGGGACTTTGAGTAGCTCCTGTATAATCATGTAGCACACTTGTTTTGAAGCTTTAACGAACAAGGGTTCAGGGCATCGTTAGACAGAACTCACCACCTGCAGGTTATTACTAGGGGCGGTGACAGACATAAAAACGCTGAGTTAAGGAAAGTAGAATACGGTTGTAATGAAACGGAACAGGCGCGCGATGGCACGCTACGAAAAGGAAACATGAAGTCACTGTTTTTAGATGGTCGGGGTTGAACGGGAAGCGTTCATCTGATGTTTTAAGCTTTGCCAGCATGTCATGGTAAGCAAATGAAACCTTACAGATGGTTGTTTAATTCGGTCAACTTTTCTGCCTAGTGTTTTCAATACGGAGTTATTTAGCATAAATGGATAGTGTCAGAATATGAATGACGGTAAAGCTTAGGAATGTAATAGTTACGAGATTCAGTGCCTCACACAAACATTTGTTACGCTTGGTTTGTTACAAACATGTGCTTGGTAAAGTGACTACGAGACATTTTGTTAATTAAATGTAATGTTTTGTTTGTATTTCTAGATGCCCCTGACGAAGGGAGTGTTATTCCCGAAATGCATTGGGCTTTTGAAAATAAATCATGGCATGAAATTCACCCTATGCTCTCGAGCTTTTTTTCAAAATGGATGGTTAAACGGATTGAATTAAACGAATTGAACATAAAAGAGAAAAAATGAACGGATAAAATTGAGGATAAAATTGTGAAAAGCTAAAAAAGTACATGAACTTTATTCATTGGATTCAAGCTACTAAAGGGCTGTGCAGCTTTGCGGAACCAAAATGGTTTATCTTGCCAGATCGACATGGCAGTTTAAACTGCACACACAGGCTCTGTAATGGAATTCCTGAAACATGTTTAAAGATCTACTTAAGTGGGTGGCACATTCAGTGTTGCAGGCCCACTAGTAGCATTTAATTTACAGACCATGGGCACATGTAGTGGCACTTTACTATGGACTTATAAATAAATTAAATATGGCAATTGGGAATAAGTCAATGTTACCATGTTTTAAGAAAAGAGCACAAGCACTTTAGCACTGGTTAGCAGTGCAGAATCCTAAGACCAGTAAAAATGACATCAGCAAAAACAGAAAGTCTGAAGGCAAAAACGTACAGGAAACCGGGGGGTGGAGCTTGCCACGCTCGAAGATGGCCGCTGCCTGAGTGAGCTCCTTCGGCCGTGTTAATAATCCTCAAGTATCCTGTGCCAAATCTACAAGAAAATGCCCCGAGAGAGCCATCCGACGATTATGCTGTGGAAATACCCATTTTAGCCCCGGAAAACCGAACGGCAAGTGGCTGCAGAAGAAAGAACTGGCGCCGATGCCCGTGTCTGCAGAGCGCGGCCTACGCCAAGCACTGACACGTACCGTGCCCGCGGAAGAGACGGAGGCCCCTCGAGGTGGTCTGGAACACTCGCCACATAAGGTGCCTGCCTGGTGACAACTGCGGGGCCCCCGCGGTAAAGGTGACGTGGGCAGAGGCTGGAAAGGCCCGGCTGGGCTCGACCGGAAGGCTCGCGCTGTGCGCCGAGACTGGGCCCGACGTGCGCGCTGCGAGGATTGGGCAGAAAGATACGGATACCGACCCACGCCCGCACCAATAGCTGTGGGTGGCTGATGGCGCTGCAGAAGGCGGTGAAAAAACGTAAGAATAGCACCGGTTTTGGCGGTCACCGAAGGTACGGCCTGTACGCCTGTACGCCCCTGGGAAGCAGCGGACTCAATTGATTCAGGCAGCGGACTCAATTGATTCAGGCAGCCGCGCGGGGCGCCGGGTGCGGCTGGGAAAGTTTAGTGCCCACAAATATACCTGCAACTTGCTAAAGCCTGCACTTTCTGGCATTGTGAGCCCAAGACCTCCACTAAGCTAAATCATTGTGCCGCCCTGAACTCACCTACCGGCGTCCTTACATAAAGTGAGTGACGCCACTGCTATATGTCACAGTCTCTGTATACGTGCCGCTCACTGGGGACAGTGCATATTGTTTGGAAGTTAGACGTACACAGGGCGGTCTCCCCTGCCCTCACCAGATAGGCTGGTTAACTATACATCTGAAGTGGAGAGACCGAAGAGTGATCTGCGCCCTGCGACGGTGTGCAGTGGGCCCCATCAATGCAATAAAGGGAACATAGAAAGACCCAGAGACACCGTTAAATACAGGTGGAGTATCCTGACTCAGTGAGCGTTATCACCCACATACCAAGCTGAGCCCCTGGGACCTGCTGTTCCTTACACCCTCCCACCTCGGATTTGCTTCTCAGTGATGGGCACAAGTGCATTCAATATGGGCAAGACGGACAGGCTGCAACCCAAATTGCACTTTGGCCAGAAAGGTGGAGCGGGCATGCGTGCTGAGGATCGCAAACCTTCTGGAGCAGCGGGCCCCTCTCAAAATGCAGAGGTAGGGGACGACTTACGACAGATACTAGCTGCTATGCAAACAACGCTCACTGCTATAGATGGGAAAATAGATGCACTAGTGTATCATGTAGACCGTATGTCAGAAAGAATAGACAAACATGCTGAGCGTCTAGACACGGTCGAACGCAGAGTATCGGACATTGAAGATTCGCAAAACGCGTCCGCCACCATACAAGGCAAATTTGAAAAAATACTGACATTGCTCCAAAATAAGGCCGAAGATTTAGAGGCTCGCTCCCAGAGAAATAATTTACGAATCACAGGGATAGCAGAGTCGACAAACATAGGAAACATGGAGAGCTATGTGGAAAAGCTTCTCATCGACTTGCTGGGCAGAGAGTCTTTCTCGGAAATGTTCATAGTGGAACGGGCACATAGATCCCTGGCCCCTCCACCGCCCCCCGGGAACGAGACCACAGCCTATAATAGCTAGGTTACTTAATTATAGGGACCAGGACGCTGCCCTGCGCCGCTCCAGAGAACTACAGACATTAAAATTGGATGGCGCCGAGATCTCAATCTATCCGGACTTTACAACCCAGGTGCAGGAAGCGAGGAAAAAATTTGTACCAGTAAAACGCAAACTCCAGGACCTTAAGATTCCGTACGCAATGTTGTACCCAGCGTGTCTAAAAATCACAGTGGATAGCAAGCCGAAAATCTTTGGAGACCCTGGAACACTGCAGCAGTACCTGAAATGACAGGAACATTCGAACACATGCAGGAAATCACCAATAGGGGCAGCGGATGAAATGGAACACTCGTTGGAACACGACGACACTGGCTGAGAACTCAATCAGAAACGCCTCAGGGTAACTGAGGAGGACAGCGTCAGATAAGTCCAAAACATAGACTGTCTTTACACTGTTATGCAATTGCTCAACCCTGACCAAAATGCTATTTAGCCACTCTCCACGGGGCAGGGTAGCTTGAAGAGTTGGACTGTAGATAATCTTTTGGATAGAATGGTATAGATCTATAATTCTTATAAAATGGCACATGCACATATTTGAATACTTGGCCCCCTGTGCGTCCAACCACGGGAGAAATCAGTGGGCCGCTACCACCCCCCACGTGTGCACCACACAAAGTAATGATTACAATGTTGGGGCTGTTCTTAAAGGGAGGGGGGAGGTTGCAGAAATGTATAAATGTCTCCGTATACAATTGGGGTACCGGAGTGGGAGGGGGAAGGTCTGTGGGATAAGGAAGAAAATGTGGTCAATGATGCATGCTCAGACATTATGTTGTGGATATGTTCAACATGGCACGCTTTAGATGCAGACACATCCGAATTGTACTACCCGAGACTGAATATGGCGCACGATACTAGACCCCTTACATTACTCACTTGGAATATCAGAGGTTTAAATAACCCACAGAAGACATGGAGGGTACTGGCTTATTTAGACCGACATTGTGTGGAGGTAGCTTGTCTTCAGGAGACTTACCTCACCGGCGCATCTGAAGTACGAGTGGGACCTAAATGAGCATAATTTAGAATAGCTTCCTCGTATTCCAATTATGCACGGGGTGTTCTTATATTGATCAAGCGAGGCGTTCCATTTACTGTATTGCACACACAGACAGACACACAAGGTCGATACATTATTGTACAGGGGATCTTTGGAGGCACGAAATTAACAATAGTCAACAGTTATGATCCGAATGTTGATGAACCGGCCTTTTCGCACAAATATGGGCAAAGCTGCAAACTCTGGAACCCACAGAGATAATATGGGGAGGAGATTTCTAATACATGTTTAGACCCAACAGTTGACAGATCAACTCGGAATGATAAATACAGTAAGCAATCAGCTCAAACACTTAGAGATGGAATGGCGGATCAAGGTATGATCGATCTTTGGCGGCTGCAGAACCCAGGACGAAGGGAGGGTACCTGTACTTCTACTACACATAATACGTGGTCCCACATAGATTATTGGATAGCGACGCAGAGAGCCAGTACCTGGACGAGGTCAATTGAACACTTGCCCAAGACCCTATCAGACCACACGCCTGTCAGACTAATACTGGATCTCCCCACGCACACACCCAGATAATTTACATGGCGTGTTCCGGCGACTGCTCTATTAGATCAAGTATTTAATGAAGGTCTTCGGACAGCTATAACAGAGTATTTTTAACACAATGTAGGGTCGGTTGATAGTGCCCAAACGCTGTGGGAAGCGTTTAAAGTAACCATTCGTGGGTTTTGCATCAGCAGGAGTTCAGGGGTACTGTGAGACATCAGACAGCAAATAGCTATGGTGGAGAAAGGAATACGAATGCTAGAATTAGAATGTACCCAAGTCCCGAGCTCCGCGATCTTGGCCGATCTCAGGGATAAAATGACTACATATCAGGAATTTGCGGACAGTGAAGTAAAATACCTTTCTAGGAGGCACATAGCACGAAACTATGGGGAAGGAGGGCGACTGGGTCACGCTTTAGCCAGTAAACTACGAAACACACGTGCTCCCCCACATATAGCACAGACTATAGATGCAAACGGTGAGGCACGGTACGATACACCTGCTATTATAGACAGATTCTCAGAATACTACACACAGCCATATACCACACACTCCACTATCTCTGACGACAACTTAGGTAAATATTTTGAGGACATCGCCTTGGCCTGGCTCTCGGACGCGCACGAGAATATTTCATGCAGCCAATTACCGAGGGTGAATTAAAAGAAGCGATTAGATCTCTCCCCAATAGTAAAGCTCCGGGAACTGATGGGCTGCCTAGCGAAATATACAAATAATACGGTGACATACTGGTTCCACATCTCCTAGCCATGTATGCGGAAGCATATGACAATGGGATCCTCCCTCCTACGTTGCGAGAGGCGCTGCTGATCACGTTGCCTAAGCCAGACTAAGACCCTGTACAATGTGATGCATATAGGCCACTGTCCCTCATAAATACGGACACCAACATTTTAGCTAAAGTTATTGCAACCAGGTTGCAGCCATTAATGCAAAATCTAGTGTTACCGGACCAATTGGGGTTTATCCCCACACGGTCAATGACGCTGAAGTTACGCACGATCTTTGCAATGTTTCACCAATTAAACCGAGAAATGCTTGCGGCTGCAGCCCTCTTGGATGCAGCCAAAGCATTTGACTCCATAGAATGGCCGTTTATGTTTTCAGTCTTGCGAAGAATGGGGTTTCTCTACCCGTTTTTTAAATGGATTCAGTTGCTCTATACCAAACTGTGTGCGCAGCTGAGAATAAATGGTGTCACGGCTCCCCCTATTCAAATCTTTAGAGGAACCAGGCAGGGGTGCCCATTATCGCCCTTACTGTTTACATTGGCGCTTGAACCGCTAGCATGCACGATCAGGCAAAAATATGCACGTACAGCTTTACAATTCCAACTGCGCCCTGTTAGCATATCGATGTATGCAGACGATATGGTACTATATACCCGATGTCCCGAAGATAACCTAACCATGCTCATACGTGAATACATCAGATTCGAACGCCATTCTGGGCTGAGCATAAACTGGACAAAGTCGGTGATAATCCCGCTTACACCAGCTACTACACAATTTCAGTTAGATTTCCCCTTACAATGGCAAACAGAGCCAGTTAAATATCTAGGGATATGGGTGCATAGAGACCCCAAATTGGTAATGCGGGAAAACTATGGCACAGCCCTTCACAAAACTGGAAGGTCAAGTAGCTAAATGGATTTGGATGCCACTGTCCATCACTGACTGATAGCTATACAGAAAATGGTAGTGCTACCGAAGTGTATTTATCTCTTTGCAAATATACCCATTGCCCTAACACAACAATTCCAAATTAAGATCCTGCTTGGCTACACTCACATGGGCAGGTAAGCAACCTAGAGTGGGGTCGGAAGAGCTCACTAGGCCATATACACAAGGTGGAATTGGGGCCCCAGACTTGCAGCTTTATTATTTGTGTGCCCAAGCACAATATGCACATTATTGGTTACAGCCACATAATTACATTCCACATATAGCCCACCCCACGGCATTAGTTACATTGGTGACGAAGCCGAAGAGATGGCTGCCACGTGCTGTAATAAACCCTGTAGCCACTACAACAACAGATTGGTATTCGCTAATGCGCCATGCACATAAATTCCCGACATACGCCCCAGCGCTACCGTTGAGGCATCATTCACAAATAACGGTGATGCAAGAGTCAAAAATGCAGACCCTCTTGAGACAAATGGGTTTATCCGTTATAAGCGATGTCTTTCCCAATGGTCAATTCATAACCCAGACAGCGGCACTACCTACTACAGATTGCACGCCACTAATGGTGTTCGCCTACCTCAGATTACACGCTGCCATAAAAGACATCTACCCCATGTTACCCCAAGAACCCTTAACACACAATACTTTGCAGACGCTACTTGTCTCACCTACGCGACATCGCCTTATCACCAAATTATACAAAACAGCCCAGCGAGAGCAATATAGACCGCATGAGCATGCGATGGAAAAATGGAACAATACGCTAAATATCGAATTGACTACAGAGAACTGGGAATATTGCTGCGCGCTACTGCAAATACTTACACCAAACTGCAATCTACGAATTATTCATTTTAAGTTTTTACAACAGGCCTATTACACACCAACACAATTACATAAATAAGGCCTTCAAGAAAATTACAGATGCACACGCTGTAACACTGTGCAGACGGACTTCTTGCATTTAGCATGGGCATGCCCACGGATATATAGCTATTGGCAGGAAGTAACTACAACTGTAGGTGAAATGCTGGGGGAACCAATCCCTAATACCCCACAAGTATGCCCTCTTGGCTTGTACAGGGTGAAACACGCACCTCAACGCAAATTAATGGCCATAGCCCTGCTATTGGCTAAAAGGCGGGTTGCCATGAGATGGGGAAATAAACATTGGCCATTTAAAAAACATTGGTTGGCGGTCATGGTATATTGCAGGGAACAACTGGCAACATATGAGGAAGAACTGCCTAGCTCCTCTCGTCCCAGGGAATTTTGGGATCTATTTGTGCAGTATTTGCGGGCTGATACTGGGGAACAGCAAGCATCAATCAAATAACTCATAAACGGTTAACCTGTGTAGAGTGATGGCCAAATTACGTATGTTAAATGTGTAAACTGGGTATAAAGGTATGTAATAATGTGTGCCTTCTCTGTCTTTAGAAATGTACAAATGCAATTATATTACAAGCACTGTCTGAGAATATGTCATGCTATGTTGTTGGAAATTGTTATGTATGATGTATTAAGAACTGTCCTTATTTTTTCCTTCCTCTGCCATGTAATAGACCACCAAATAAAAAGATAATTAAAAAAAAACTTACAGGAAACCACTCTGAGGATGCGAGGTCTAGCACTCATCACATGACTTGCGACAGCAAGGATAGAGGCTTCGAAAACAAAGACAAAATGGCAATTGCTCACATGGCCAGCAAAGAAGGAGACACTGATTGAAGAACAAAGAACAAAGACAAAGAGGCAAACTCATGTCGTACAGTTCATACTATATCAGTAAGACTGTGTGTTTGGACAACATAAACATCCAAACTGTGCGAGACTGAGCCAACCACACTATCAGGATATGTTGGCTTTAGTCTGGGCTACTCACAGTGCACCATCTGGACCTCTAACCTTACATGGTACTGGATGGTTGTGGATCCTCAGAACATGACAGCCATGACTCCCCAAGGAAATTCTGGCAACATATCAGTTTCTTTCATTAGTAATTCATGCATGCCCAAAAGGGAGACACAAGAAATACTTGGATTGGCATTTCAAACATTTATTGAAGCAATATGATTCTTGTGTAAAATATGTGCACTGCAATGATTAATAGAAGGAAACAGATCAGAGTTATCAGCATTACTAGAATGGTAAAGAAGATAACAAATTCAACCATTGTGCTGTTACATTGATTATATGCATACATATTTAATCATATTTATACTCATATGTAGCACTTCCTAATTTGGTGAGTTTAAGGTGAACAAATCTTCCCGAATACCCCAGCGTGATCTAACTCCCCAATTACTTGTGGGTATGTTTCATCTGGGAGCCCGTTCTTGTGCAGAGCAGGACATCTGCCTTCTCAGGAAGGTAAACAGGATTCAGCAGGGCTGGAATTCTGGCATGGGGTGACATCATTAGAAAAAGCGAAATGCTTCTCTGTCTAAACAAAGGATTGATGTTGCATATATAATAAACTTCACCCATGTTACCATGCCGGAGCTCTTGTCAGGCCATCATTATTGATTCTACCCTTGCAGAGCTGCCGCTGAGTGGGCAAGAACAAACATCAACGTTTTGTGCAGTGAACTTAATGCTGGTACAGAGTGTTCAAGGCCCTGATAATATGCCTACAAAGAAGTGCAAATGCAAGCAATCCATTTCAGAGAATATTATCCCATATGGGTGTGCATGCAAATGTGTGTCAAGAGTCAGTGCTTAAGAAAGATGTCAACATGAAATGTAAACATGTAAAATGGTAGTTTTTCCTGTCTGAGGCCTATGTAGGGCATGACACACACTCCTTTGATGTAAGGCAACTAAAAGCTTCCTAAAACATGTGCTAAATTATAAGTTCAAATATGTCATTAAACCTAAAATCTCAAAAACAATATGCTCTTTAAAACTAAAAGCATAAAGAAAGCCAAAAATGTTTTTAAAAGGGAATATTAAAAAAACCATGAAAAGACACCATTAAAAGCAATTTTGCAAGTAACGCATTGCCAAATAACAAAAAAATCTTCACTATTTGAAACTGCCAGTTTGTTTAAATGCTCTGAGAAGAAGATAAACAATACTGTTCCCAGCTGCCGCAAACAATGTTTCCATTGGCACCCCTCTCGCAAGTACCATTGAACAAACATCGTCAAATCCAACCCCCTCAGCAGCCGCTGAACATGTGACAGCCAGTAGTGTATCCGCAGAGGATGAGCCAAAATCCAGAAATCGAAGGGCGGTGGCATCCCAGCAAGGCTTATATGTGTTTTGTAGCAACGGCAATCGCACAGGACACATTTGCAAGTGAGCTTTTAACAGACCCACCAGCAGTTACTGTTCCATAGATTGAACCAGTTGTATTCCAAGGCATATATCCAGGGCACACTCGAAAGTGCACAGTAGACAGCGGAACACAGGCTGCACGCAGTGTAACGAGATGGATCCAAAGGGCAAGAACCAGTTGTCATTTAGTTCCTGAAGCAAGAGTGAACCTAAATACTGTATCATACTTTCACGACACAGGAGCACATGTGGCCACGTGATGGAGCATCCATTGTGGAACAGGTAAAATAAAAATCCTGACAATAAGCAACAGGACAAGTGGTAAGCCTCAAAATACGCGTCCAAGCATGGAGTGTATGAAAGATGGAATTACTCTGACGACATTCTGGAAGGTACTAACAAACCATGAGCCAAATGTCTTAAAAAAGTGTGCTACTCCTGCAGTATTTGAGGTGTTAAAAATGGGGTGCAAAACCTCCCCAAAATGGTGTGGGAGATTAGTGAATAGTAACAACTGTATCTCAGAAGAGGATCTTGCAACTTGAAGATCAAAATCTCCTGTGCAGATGTTAAGGCAACTTCCTTCTGAAACAATAAGGCTTACAGTCTGCTTAAAGAATCAATGTTCACATTTGAGATTGAAATTGAAGGCCAAATTGTCACTTCCCTAACTGTGTGGGCAGGTGGAAAAAGCACTTGTGTACAACAAGTCATGACCTTAGAAACTGTCACCAGATATGGTATGTCCAGTTTCATCCCACAGCAACCTTGGCAATTCAACATCAAATAGCTTCCACCCAAAAGAGTCTGAATGCCGGATGAATTGCAGCAGTTGGGAAAGCTTTCAGGTAACAGGACAAGTTCACCTTGGATGCATTACATGTCCCATGAAGTATAACTTCCCTGCAAACTAGAAAATCGCCTAAAGTGTTGTCACTGTCTATTCCGCTAAGAAAAACCTATACATCTGTGAGTGAACGGTAAGAACCATGCCTCATGTACAAATTCCTCCCCTTGTGCTTCATATCTGCCTATTTGATATTTCTATAATCAGTACTTAAAGTGAAAAGTTTAAACTGGCAGAGAAATAAACCCATGTATCATCCAATCAGCTGATGGTGTCTCTGCTACAGTGAATGATCATTTTTCTATTTTTTCTATGTGTAACATTGTTTATGTTGTGTTTTTTCTGCCCATGGTTTTCTGTTCTATTGTCAAATTATATGGCAAAAACAAATTTGTGGCATTTAAATGCTTCCATGGAATGTGACCTTTGCGCAAAACCTGCAAAGTCCAGCTCAGTAGCATAATAGCCCTAAGCTGTGTTTGTCCATGTTGCAAACGGGACATGTCACTCTGTATGATTTCTTTTTTTAGTTTTATATAGCGCGAACTCGACCCGAAGGTATCAGGTATCCGAGTGCTTTGCATGAGAACCAGTTGCGTTACAGACAGACATGTACATTTTTTATGATTAAGTGATTTGGCCAGAATCACAGGATGTTGAGCGTCATCGCCGAGACTCAAACCCAGTTCCCCATCTTCGAGGTTGACCGCTCTAGCCGTTAGACCACATCCTCTCCCCAAATTGCACTCAGAATATATCTGAGTGGATAATATAGTAATACCATTGTCTACCATTGCTAGCACCTTCTCTAAATTTGCTCTGTCAATCTCTAGAATTTGCTCAGCAGCTTCCTGCTGCAAGACCTTCCATACTTTATTGTATATTGCATACAAAAAAAAAGCTTTTGATGTGGCCTTATAGGCAGTAGCGGTCGGTGGTGGGAGTGCCGCAGGGCGCTGACGTGGGCGGAGGAGGGGCAGGGTGGGGGTAGTAAACTACGGATTATGGCCAATTACAGGTAAGTACACATATAAATAAATAAAATGAATTTCGTTTCTCGCGCTGCATCGCATTTGGCGATGCAGCGCGAGAAACGAAATTCGTTTTATTTATTTATATGTGTACTTACCTGTAATCGGCCGTAATCCATAGTTTACTACCCCCCACCCTGCCCCTCCTCCGCCCCACGTCAGCGCCCGGCAACACTCCCACCACCGACCGCTACTGCTTATAGGACCTAAAAAGAAATCCTGTAAAACCATGTAATCAGAAAGGAGAGATAAGTGTTGTTTCACCTTGTCTACATTTAATGTTTTAGCCAATCTTGGCACAACTTTCCAATGCTGTAGGTTATTACCACTCCTGAGTGTTGTGCATAACGTGGATCCAACCTATTGATCCTGAATCCTTTTGTGCTGTTAAGAAAACATGCGTTACATCCATCAGTATCAAATGGCCACAATAGCCATCCCTTTGGACAGGAACATGCAGAATTGTATGTAGCATTCCAAAGCATGTTATTCAAAGTTTTCCTCCATGTAGTTTGTGAATTGCTCCCAATTCTCAAAACGTGCAAATGTGGGTATATTTGATGTATTCATATCCTTTATCTTGGCCAGGGTGAGTCAGGATGTTTGCTGAACTGTTTTGCTCAGGAAAATAATTTGTTGTGTTATAAGGCATGCGCTAAACAAAGCCTCATTGCCCTGAACCTGCCAATCTTTAGTTCCCCAGATAGATTTCAAATCAATGTTATCATTCCAAAAATCATACCCCTGTATTGACAGCTCTGAAAAGAAGGAGTCCGAACAAATCAGCATTGTGTCAGTTAGCATATTTTACTTTGCCAGGGAGGGGAGAAGCTTCTAACAATAGGATTCTGGGTCTACTGGATTGTGACCAGAAAAATATGCAAACTTCTGTGCAAACGTCCTTGAACTACCCACTGGTGGCATAGGGCAGTGTTCCCATTGTGTGTAATTAAATAGCGCAAGTGAAGTACTTGCTTTGTGAAAATAATGGTGAAACAAAATATTTTCTCATAATTAGATGTTCCACTATACATATCTTCACTTTCAAATACAGTACAATGTTCTAAGTTATCAAGCATTTGATTTACTGTGCGAATGGCACCTACCTGCACCTACTAACAAACCACCTTCCATCATGTAGCACAAAACCTTTTTTAGGTAATGCATTTTTAGGCAAGGATAGTTTTTATAACATATTGCCTTTTCAACGCTGATGGCCACACCCAATGTTTTGTCAGGTCTAGAAGAATGTTTAAGGATTATGACCATGGCAGGTGCAGCCCATCCTTCAGGGTGGAGCCTCCACCCCCCACCTTTTTGCACACATGAAGAAGGTCTGTCAGGCTGAGCAAAGATCATTACATCATCAATGTAGAAAGACTGTGGCCAGAAAGTCAGAGGAGGTAGTCACGGCCCAATTACTTATCAGCAATCTTCATTACTCTGATTCCAAGTCTTTCTCCTTAGAGTCCTTGTATTACCTTCCTACCCAGTAGACCATTTTTGACGTTTCCCATGAATAACTGTGCTGAGGAAAGACTGGCTCAAAGTACTTTTGATTACCAGTAGGTAATCCGAATATTTTCAGACAGGGGATGATAAATTTACATTGCATTCTAACAAATTAAACATGCATTTCGTAGGCCTACTAAATCAGTCAAAAGCTTTATTCATTACCAGTGATCAAGGACTTTGTAGTCTGAAACGTATCTGGAAAATATGAGAAATATTTGTGATTCGTCTGGTTACCTCAAATAAACGCCATCACGAGAGTGCGCCTTCGCTCTTTGGGTGAACTGTGCTATGAATATATATATATATATATATATAAATAAATATATATATAAATATATACATATATATATGTATGTATATTATTAGCTGATTTCCAAAGATGCTCTTTTCTCAAAAATCTGGAAATAAATACTCTAAAATCGTCATGTAATCCCCGGCAAACCCTGAATATGACTATTTTCAAGAGACTACTTACTCTGGGGCATATTAACAAGGGCCAGCGATAATTATCGCTGGCCCCACATAGCGATAGAAATATTATCGCCGGCTATCGCTGAAAATTATCGCCGTGATAACGCTATATTTACAATGCATAGCACTATGGCGATAATATTTCAGCGATAGCGGTGTTTGCCATGGAACATCGCTGGTTTTCCAGCGATGTTCCATGGAAAACAGCGATAACATTGCTGATATGACCCTGTGGTCGTATCAGCATAATCCACCTACCATTATTAGTATGCCTTAGTCTGGAATTTAACAGACGTTAAATTCCAGCGTTAAGGCCGAGGTAGTGCGATTTTTTTTATCGCTGCACCTCCTTGTTAATATCGCGAAGCTGCCTTCGCGATATTTTCATGTGCTGTTTTCACAGCCACGCCTTCTTTGCATCTCATTAGCGATGCGAGGCGAGGCTGTGAAAAAACGGGCTCTACATCAAGGAAACACGCGCTAGCGTGTCCTTGATGATATTGCGATATAATTATCGCCGCTTATCGCCCGAAAACGGACGCTAAAGCGGCGATAATTATATTGCTAACCCTTGCTAATATGCCCCTCTGTGCTCAGAATGTTGCCATAGTTTAAAAATACAGGGGCATATTATCAAGGATTAGCGATATTTATCGCTAACCGCGCTTAGCGCGTTTTTTGTTAACGCCGCCTATCGCTGGAAATTATCGCTGAGATAACACCCTATTAGTAAGGTTTATCTCCATAGCGATAATATTTCCAGCGATAGCGGCAAAAAGCGAGAATATCGCTGGAAAACCAGCGATATTCTCGCATTAACGCTAAGGTGGATTCAGCATTAGAATCCACCTCCTATACTTTAAACAGGTAAGTCGTCCTCACTAGCAGGCGTTAGAATCTAGCGATAAACGCGCTTAGCGCGACTATTATATCGCTTCGCCTGCCTTGCTAATAGGGGGTAGTGGGATTAGCGACTGTTTTCAGTCGCTTTAGTAGGGAACGCCTTCCTTGCATGTCATTAGCGATAATTATCGCTGACATGCAAGGCGATGGTAAACTCGGCCTCTAACGCCTGAAAGCTGTCGCTAACGCCTGTTAGCGACAGCTTGCTAATAGGGCGATAAAATTATCGCCGCTTTAGCGGCAAAAAGTGCCGCTAAAGCGGCGATAAAGCCCTTGATAATATGCCCCACAAAGTGCCCTGTCCTCTTTGGATATAATTTCATGCTTTTACAAGGGAAATAATTGTTTGCCAGGCATCTGATGAACATGTCAGAGCCAGGGCTGAGCGCTCCGTGAGGACGTTAAGTGCATACGCAGGTACAGATCGTGCATTACACGATTCATTTGCAGTAACAGCCCATCTGGTCTCTTTCCCCTTCAGAGCGCGGTTTTCCCTTGAGGTCCCTTCCAGGTGTACTTTTACCTTATGTAACGTTCTCTTTGTTGGAAGAGCCTACTGTGACCCTGTCAGGATTGCTACCAGAGGGGCGACCTCTGTAATGACCATCCTCGAGCAGCCACGCTAACTTGGCCAGTGTTAGCTGATTAAACTTTTAACAACATCCCCTGTGCGATAAAGGGCAAAATGACAACTTTGCCCATCGTCAAGGTGTCTGTATAATAAACTAATTAGTAAACCACACAGTCTTTGGAGCTTTTAATGAGTGCTATCGGCTGGCCTCTGTAATAATAACCCAGCCTGCCCCCTTTTGGGATTCAATTAAGGCACAGACTGTCATATGCTTGGCCTCGCTGATCAATGAATCCACTCCGACCTTTGTTGGAGCTGTTTGCAAGGTCAGTGGCAATAGCAAGGACAGCCAGCTTGGTAAAAGAGACATACACAGTGGCAGCCGACAGGCACCAGGGCCAGATATTAATGCTACCTGGCTCATATGACAGCAAGAGTTTCTCTAACAGAAAGGATAGCAGAAAAAAAAGTTCAACAATTTTTTTTTTTTTAAACATAGTCTACTTTTACAAAACAATACATTAACTGAGAGGTATGAATGCGATTATTAAAATTCGGACACGCATTTAAATAGCTTTCACTGGGACTTGATTGTTATGCAAAAAGTGGAAATGTTGTCTAAATCCTACTGGCGTGGAAGCCCTTTCACAGAAATCAGTTTCGCATATATTTAGTTTTCTAGCGCTGTTTCCTCTAGTTTAATCCTCCCGCTAATCCTAGCAAGCAAATATTAACGTGTCCTTCCTACTCTAGACCACGTTGTTTGTCCAGGCACTTGGGAATAACTTGCTAACAGGATAGTGACAAATTTCATCCAAATTATTAAAGACTGAAAAGAAAATATGCAAGTAGCACAACCAGAGCAAAAAAGCAAAGCAAACTAGTTTGAGTGATTGATCTCCACGTCTTGTTTTAAGTCGTTCAAACTGTGCATTTTATTTGGTCAGATGAAGTATTCAAAATATATTTGTGATGTGCTGCATCCCAGGAAACCGTTATTTGTGTATTCTGCATAACTGTTTTGAATTGTAGCAAGGTTGGCTTGTGGGTAACGACTTTAACTACAAAGTACTGTCAATATCGTTAAATGACAACAGTTCACCGGAATATGTACTAGGTGGTAACTTAAATGACGACATATATTTAGGTATTTTATAATAAAAGAAGTAAAGCCGGTAAGTCACATTAAATTAAAACCACAGATTTGCTAATACAAGAGGACTCTGATACAGTGGTGTTTTATTTTTTTAACTCTTCACCTGGCTTTTCGAAGTCTAAACCCCCAGGGCTGGCCTCACACACCACCTACAGGGGGCCTGAATACCCTCACTGGGGATCAGTGCGCTATAAAAACAACGATAACATAAAAGTTAGTTATCCACAAGTCCACATAACGAATCCACACAATATAGCAGAGGTGTTGCTTGGCATATTAAAGGAGAGAAAACAGGAAGTCATAATACATTAGGGATTATTGCCTTGAAAAATCAGGCAACACAATACGCTTTGAATGCTACTGAAGAAGTGTCTTTGATTTTCCAGTAAAATTGAATGCTAAAATTGGTCCATTCTGGCCCATCTGCGTGCAACGTGTCCCTGGTGTCTCAAGCCTATGGCCCACTATAGATCATGCACAGGGGTATTTATTTTTGTTTTTTACAGTCTTTTATTTTAGATTTTTCGACACAAACAGTACAGCACATAGACTCAGCTGAGCAATACAATACGATAGCATGGGAAAATACCAAGAACAGTAGATGCTGTCTGTGGAACACACTCCATCTGAAGCCCAGCACTTCAAATCGAGGTATCTACTATAAAGGATAACGAGAGAAGGAAGGAAATGGTGAGGAAAGTGAGGGGTGGTTGAGGGGGGACGGAGAGAGGGAGAAGAAACACTGATAGGACAGTAGCAGGGGGAGTGTAGACAAGGTCCCCAGTGCCCCTCCATGAAACCACTACAATGATGACTGCCCTGGATATAGCCCACGTTCCAGGATACCCTTGGGTGACCGTCCCCTGCCTAGTCACGCAACATTAGAGAGGAATAGGGCCCATACCTGCATATAGATGTCCAGTTTATTGTTGATCGTATAAATGAGCCACACATAGGACGCCATTTTAAACATTTCCGTCAGCAATTCCACATGCGTGGGTATATGGGAGGCGTGCCAGTGCTGGAGGATACACAGGAACCAATGTCAGGACCATGGCGAAGAACCAGCGCTCATGACGAGCCATTTAGGAACATTTGTGAGGGCATGTAAAAGCATTGTGGGGTGGGAGAGCGGGGAGGTAAGTGGTAGCGTTCAGCCCAGCATGGCCTGCACCTCCGCCCACAGTCCACAAATGTCTAGACAGCTGTATAGTACATGCAGAAGGCTGCAGTCTGGGAGGACGCAACGCCAACAGCACGAGTGGTGGAAGAAGTCAGCATGCTCCAATTTGGATGGCGTTCAGTACCAATCATGTACCATTTTAAAGAGGCAAATCTTCATCCTGTCCTCCCCTAAACCACTGTGCATGCCCTCCAGGATCTCACCCAGTCCTCCTCTTCATAATCCACCTGTAGGAGTGCCTGCCATGATGTCTGTAACCGGCACAACTGGGGCAGGGAGAATTTGTGGCAGATCATCAGATTGTACAGACTTGACATCACCCCTTGATAATGGCCCCACACCCAGAAGTAAAAACAATCAGGGAGGACCCCAGATCCTACAGAGGTGCCCCCAGATGGCTACAAAGACAATGGCGGGGTTGCAAATACCACCGGTACTGGCATGTGGGAAGTTGAAACTCATCCTTAAGGTCTACAAAGGGCTTGAAGGAGCCATCAGCAAGTAACTGGGAGAGCATTTCTATGCCCACCTGCCTCCACTCAGGTCAGTCACAGGGGAGCGTCAGCATGTAAACAATGATCAACCGAAAAAAGGACATGCGTACCCATAACTTTGGTGCTGTTTGACAAATCTTCACGAGGTTTTTAAAAAAAATGAGTGTGTCAGTGATTCTTGTTGCGCATGGAAAGTTTAAGGGTGATCCATCATGCGGTGGCAGAGAAAAAGGTGGGTAAAATAAAGGTGCGTTTCTCATGTTAATTCCCATAGGACCTTTAGTGGAAGCTAGAGCCATGCAGGGAAATGCAGAGCTTTGATTGGCTGCCAATACATTAACCAGAAAGTGTTGGCAGCCATCTGGGACTTGGCTTCAGCTGAGTCCCACATAAAAATCTTTAAATAAAGGAAAGTGGGCAGGGTATTAATACCCTGACCCTGTTACGTTGGTCCTGGGGTCCCAGAGGGACCTCGACAAGCCCAAAAATACTGCAAAACCATGAAATTGGCAATTTCGCTGGAAAAATAAAATAATGAATAAGCGCGGACTCCCATGCTTGTTTTTAATTATCCCCCCTGGGTGGGCCAGGTTCCAGGGGCATACTTTAAAAATAGCAGGGGTCACACAGGGCCCCCCTCCTATGGCATATCAAAGCCCTGGGGACCACCACATCCACTGGGCACTGTTTATAAAGTAGGCAGGTGTGCCCACTTGGCCCATCCGGGCCCTCGAGACTGCCACCTCCCAGTCACAAAAGTAATTAAATAAATGCAGAAAGCCTGCGCGGTCCCCCGCATCCCCAGGGACCACCATCTACCCGGGGCACTGCTTATAATGTATGCGGGTGGGCCTGCCGGGCCTGCCCATGCTCCAAGGTCCACCACCTCCCCGGGGCTGAAAAAAATAAAGTTAATTCGGGGGGCGTACAGCCCCTACCTGAGCTGCCCTGAGCTGCACTGCTTATAATGAATGTGGGTGGGCCCATTTCAGCTCAACCACACCCTGGAGACTGCCACCTCCCCGTGGCAAAAGTAATTAAATGAATGCAGGAGGGCCTGCTTGCCCCCCCCGAGCCCTGGGGACTGCCACCTCCCCGGGGCACTGCTTATAATGAATGAGGGTGGGCCCATCTCCCCAGGGCTGAATTAAATTAATGTAGGTGGTCTGTCATGGACCCTGGCCCCGGGTACCACCACCTCCCCGGGGCTAAGTACTACGGGGGCGCATGGCCACCCTCGTGGGCCAGCTACTGCTACCTCCCAAGGTGGCCACCCTCAGGAGGTAGCTGTTTTCTTTTGCTTGGAGGTGGACAATCCATGTCACCCTTCACACATAAATGTACAGAGCCAAATACACACAGAGCCAGCTATGTACTAAGAAACTTTACTACATATAGAAAGAGACGCCCACATAGGAACAGAGACATTTATCCAGATATCTAGCAAAGGACTGACACTACCACATGAACCATCCAAAAAAGTAGCCCTTTCAACATGTCTCTGGCCTCGTACACTTGAGCTGTGCATGCAGGTAGCCTGTAGGTAGGCCATAGGGTAACTGTTATGTGCATAAAAGAACAGACAAGTAGTTAAAAGTTTCAGTGAGCCACATGCACACTTTCAGGCGCATATGCTGACTATTACATCCAGTGTTCTAAATTAAGTTGATTCTCATGTAAGCACTTATGAAAGGGCACAGCTACTACTACATCCTCTCTGATAGTGGAGAAGTGTGGCTCAATGGTTAGAGCGGCAGACCCTGATGCAGAGATCTGGCCCGGGACCAGGGTTCAATTCCCGCCTCGGCGGGTCTTGGGCTCAATTTCCTCGGACCTGATAATTCTCGCCTCGGTGCCTATTCTAATCATGGGTCCCACTCTGCAACTCTGGGCAATAGCTTGCTTAATCTCCACAACGGCCCCAACAGCGCTGGGATGCCTGGCTTCACCCTGGGGGTGCCCAGGAGTGGACATTTCACAGGGAAAAGCCAGGAAGGGTTCCACAGTGGTATGCGTACAGCGCCAGGACACCTCTTTGGGGGTATAAGTGCGCTTTACAAGTACAAATTTCATAGTGTTACATGCATCTAAACCTTCACTCACATGCACAGACACAGCTCTTATGTATCTAGCGCTAATGGAGGCAGTGACACTCTCACTTAAATAACTCATTAGTTACTGGCTCACCCTAGATACAATCCATGCCACCCCTGACATATAGATTTACTGGGACAGTGACAAACAGAGCCAGTGATGTAATAAGAAACTTTACTATATATAGAAAGAGGAACTGAGAAACTTCTCCAGATATCTAGTAAAGGACTGACACTACTAAATGAACCATTAGGAGAAGTAGCCCTTTCAACATATCTCAGGCCTGGTACCCTTGAGCCTGTGCATGCAGTTCTACTGCTAGGCAGCTAGGCCTACTTGCATTTAAAACTACTTCAGAAGCCTTAACTTGCTGTTCTACCAATTAAATGTCACCCCTAAGGTAGCTTATAGCTTGGTCATAGGATATGGTTTTAAATACATTAAAGCTAATACATCTAGTTAGAAATTTAGTGACCTCCATACAAGCGTACAGCTGAATATCCTATCTATACATACATTATTTCACCGTTATTTAAATCTTACATAAGCACATACAAAAGGGGAGAGCCACTAATACATCCCTTGAGACAGTGTCATATCTAAACATTCAGTCACACGTACAGACAAAACTTTTATGTATCTACAACTAATGGAAGCAATTGAACACTCACTTAAATTACCCAGATAACTAACCTTTTAAACATAGCTTTTACTACCAGATGCCATATGAATACAATTTTACTGCTAGCCCCTATTTATATTCATAACTCAAAATTTTTGGGGAGTATATACAAATGATTAGTAAAATAGGCTGTGGATAGGCCATAGCACCACAATGGTATAAAACAGTAAAATGATCTTATATCTATAATTTTAGATGATTTAATGATGGAATATACTATTGCAATTCTATTTTCTTCTCAGATCACTACTTGACTTGAAATACAAAACTAAAAGATGGCAAGAAAGGAACGGGGGAGAAGAGCAAAAAAAAACAGCACTACTTCAAAAAGACTCAAATCAAAAAAGTGGATGATAGACTCAATATTCTTAAGGAAAATAAATCTGCTGGTAAATAACTAAGCAGTTTATTAAAACAGCAGTAAGAAGAATGAAATATGTGGATAATGATGAGAAGAAAAAGAAAAGTTTGACAACAAGTCAGAAGCTAAAAGGAATAACTCATGTTCAAACTGCAAAGCATTGTAAAAAAACAACTCATCTTAAGTAATGCAGAAACAGTACAAAGATATACAAAGAAGAATGTTTAGAACTAGGGCAATACAAAATTTAATAAAAACATAAATGAGCATGGGAAAGGATCAGCAGCTTACAAGCAAAAGCAACATATAGAAACTGTAGTAGATAACGCATTTACCTTAGAGCGAAAAGTATATATCTTAATAGTAAACAGAATGAGCCCATTGGATGAAATAGTGGTCTGTATGAAGAAGAAAACCCAGAAAAAAGGCTTGTTAATAGAATTAACTTTTCTAAAATCTTTACTGGTGAATGGAAACATACTTCCAGTATTGAGCCTTTCTTTAATGAAGAAAGCTATTTACAAGCGAACACATTAGTGCATGCAGTTGAAACAACTGGTCGATGATATGAGGTAAAGGATGGTAGTCCCTTTCCAGAAGAAGAAATGATTCTTAGAAATGTTGAAGAAGAAATAGTTGAAGAAGTACAGGGAAGACGTAGACAGGCTTCTGTATATAAGTGGAATTGTTGCAGTGTCTGTAGTATTCGGCAAGAATCAATTGATATTTTATGACATTTTTTAAATCAATTTCCAGATAGAAGTATCAAAAGGAAAATTGCCATTTTGCAAGGATTAAATCCATGCAAAGTAAGAAAGTATAGTAATTTACAAGGACATTCACATAATTTTAGAATTTTAGCTGCTCTCATTCTAAAATGAAATATTTAGGGTCTGATTCTGATGTGGTTAGGAAGGCCTCCTAACAGCATTTGCTCTGTCCAAATCGGATCAGGAACGTGTCTTTCCGACTGGTTCAGAAAGGTTTACAACCGACAGAGTATGATGCGAGTTAGGTGTTAGGAATATCCCAATCCCAAACCATTGGCATTTTGAATGACCAAGCCGCACGGGTCAGAATCGAACGATTTTCCCCAGCCACCCCTTTTTTTCAATGGGAGCCTATGCATTCGGTCGGAACAAAGGCTTCCATTGAAGTCAATGTGAGTCCAACCAAATTGTATCTGGAAGCATCCGGATGCATCGCACTCAGTCGGTTGGACTCTCCCTATCTGATTCGGTCAGAAACCATTCCCAAATCCATTCAGTCGTGAAGCTTTCCAAACCGCATCAGAATCAGGCCCTTAGTTGGGAGACTTTACTATGTGAAAGCTCCTGCACTATGTTTAGGAGAAATGGATACAGCTCCTTTGTATGGTACAGTAGCAGACGTAGAAAGTATTTGTGATGATGTTCAATTTTGTTTCTTTGGTCCTGAAGAGAAGTGTAGGGAATGTGAGGAATTACCATCTGCAGGTGTAGTAGAACAGGACAGAGACATGATTATTGATAACTTTGTAGAAGAGATTACAAAGTTTAACACAGTTGCCTCTGAAAACCAAAACTGTGTTTGTATTTATTGTCGACACACTCACTGCAAAAGTCAAACTAGGAATGTTGATTTGTATTTAAAAAGTGAATAACAGAACTATGATAAGTGGCAACAATTTGCTGTTTAATTATTTGTAGAAGAGTGATTTGGCATGTCCACTCTTCAACTTACATATAAGAACTGTTGCAACAATTTAGAAGAAAACAAAATGCAAGCTAGAGCAGTACATAACAAGTTAGAGTTGTTACCTATTCTTCTAGAACTAGCAGATTTAAATGTTTATGAATCTATTCAAATATAATTTGTACACCCATTCCAGGCCATAGTTCTTATGGAACCTAAGACAGGGAAGCTGCCACCAACTAACCAAAAAAAGGGCTTAAATGAAGTGTTGTGTACTTACCTTTACATTTTAAACAAAATATTAAAACTGTTGGTGTACACAGAGAGGATCATGAGCCACTTGTTATTCTAGTAAATGTAAGCCTGGGCAGAGTTCGCTGAGTTCCGCGTAAGTGCAGAAAAACCTCCACCACGCTACGCGGAGCTCCGCGAGCAGCGGAGTGCGTTAGATAAATGCCGTTCGCAGTGATTTTCAGTGCCAGGTCCTTGTCCGCACTGTGCAATCATTGCAAACGGCACCATGCACAGCGCAAGCGGGCGCTGCTTCCTTTGTGCCGCTTGAGTAGATTTTTACTCGAGAGGCAGCTTTCTCAACGCGAACGGACGGTTTCTCAATGCGAGCGGTTGCGAGCATACGCGACCACTTGCAATGAGAAATCTGACCGCCCGCGTTGAAAAATCTCGCTGGGAGGTTGATTTTCCACGCTCGCGCTCGCCAAGTTGATGTTGACGATCGCGAACGAGGAAAAATCTCACCGGGAGGTGGTTTTTCCTCAGTTGCGCTCGCCAACATGACGTTGACGGAAAAAAACTCTGCTCCGCAACACGAAGCGGAGTTTTTCGGAACTCCGCGATCTCCGTGTAACGCGGAGTGCGGAAAACTCCGCAAACTCCGCGAGCGGAGCGGAGTTCACCACCCAGACTTAAGTAAATGGTGTTCCTACAAAAAATAAATGAATCTGGCAAGAGTTAGTAGATGTTAGTAAAGTTAGAAATGCAACATTATACCTAGTACGAAATTTTTTTTCTTATAAGAATGTTGATGTTCTTGGAGATACAACATATGTACAGGATGAAACATTACAGTCTAGTGGCCCAATTGAAAAAGTGGATCAATGCAGATCAGAAGAGATTTATTAACACCATAATATTCATCCTCTGCATTCAAAAGAAGTGATCAGTGATACCATTGAATTATTTAAAATTAAACAAGCCAAAGGAGCTCCCATGAGAATATGGGAAATGTTTTAGAAGCTCGCTGTTTTCCACAACTGTTCCCCACTGGAGAATGTGGATCATTTGATGAACAACCTGTACAGATACCAGCATCTGAATACCAGTCAACAAGATTATATTCAGAAGATACAAGATTTCGGCAGTACATTCCCACCTATTTCATCTTCTGTTTGAGAGTGACTTGTCTGGACTTTTATATGCAGTGAACCATATATTAAACACAGGACTTCTTCTACAAAATCTTTCTAAAAGGGAATTAATTGAGAAAGTAAATGGAAGTGGTGAAAATTTGGAATGTAGCTTAACCAATTTGATGGTGTGCCAACGTGCCACCAATGAATATTGGTATCGTTGTCAGGATGAACTCAAATGCTTGTTGAAAAACCTAGGTGCACCAACTTGGTTTCTAACACTCAGTTGTACTGAGTATGCGTGGGATGACCTGCTTGAAATCTTGTGAGAAGTACATTCAAATATAAAGAACATCGAAGTGAAGACAGCTGGAGAACTTTGTTCCTTGGATCCTGCCAACGATTGTAGATATTTTAACCACAGGTTTCAAGCCATGATGTCTTTTATCTGCAACAAAACAAATCCACCTCTTGGAGAAGTAACTGATTTCTTTTGGCAAAAAAAGTGCCAAGCCAGAGGTGCTCCTCATATACACATGCTATTATGGATAGAGGATGCACCCAACTTTGAGACAGATAGTCATGACCCTGTCCAGTCTTTTATTGAACAGTATGTCTGTTCCGCTCGGGAGTTTGTGGAATTCGGGCACTCCGTGGTGGAGCACGGAATTCCTGAATTCCACCATTCGGGTGTGAAGCAGAGCTTTTTTATTCCATTCATGCTTGAGTTTTCTTTTGGCTCTCAACCGCAAGTGCCAAGAGTCTCGGGCCGCTTGCTAGCGTGCGCAAGACTTCTCACACCAATAGCGAGCTTCCGTGAGACTTCTCGCTGACTCCCAGAGCTTCCAGGTGCGACGGCAGCAATCTAGTATTCTTAGTGCCGATCGCAAATGGAGTGGTTGAACATCTTTTCTGCTTGAGAATGCAGCTGAGAGACTTTTGGAGCGGATTTTCTTCTTGAGTTGTTATTATTTTTGTGTGAGAAGCCATTTTTAAAACCTTTTTTTGTTAAACCTGAAGGAAGTGCCCCAGAGATTCCAAATTCCTGTTCCTGTCCAGCAGACTCCGCCCCGTGCTTTGTCCATCTCCTGGTCAGTTTTCATTGGGATTTGGAGCTGGAAGGATCACTTTCTTTGTCTGCTGCATATATACCACTGGATTTAATGATTTTGTATTTGAGATTTCACAAGTAAGTTGAAAAACTGGTGTATAACGGTGTTGTTTGTTTGATCGGGCGCATGCACCTGGATTTATTTGTACTGTTAAAGAATTGGAAAATGTATTGTGGTGGGTGGCCTGCAGTTTCAGGAGGGCCTAGTTATTTTTTTGCATGTAATTTGTCTTCTTTTATAAAGGAAAAATGTTGCACAGTTTACTACATTTTCTCAAAGTGTTTTAATAAATTTGCAATATTGATTTAATTCACTTTGTGGCCTAGTCTGCCAATGGGCCTTCCAGTCAGTAGGCCCTGTACTATTCATGGGTACATGAAAAACTGTTTCTGTGGTGTCTGTTGAATTGAAACATCATTTAGGCTATGGATGACAGTGGATTAAAATACAAAATGTGTTTTTTAGTGGTATTTCATGTTTTCTTTCCCCTGCAAACAGTATATAGGTGGAGTAATGGCTTTGGAGGATGTGTGTTGTTGTGAACATTTTTAGCCCTGGTAATTTTTGTTTTTGGCATTGCTGAATTAATGCTGTGTTCTTTGTGTTACCATGCCTTTTTTGTCTGGCCAGTGTGTGTGCTTGTGTGTGTGTGTGTGTTTGCCATAGGCCACCATTTGCCTTTGTTGTTCCCCATGCCATGTGGCCAGGGGCCAATTTGTATAGTCAGTGTCCACTGTAGGCCTGCATGTGTTATTTTCCAGGCCTCCTGCTTGTTGTTGTAACCATGTGGCTTGCTGCCAATTTGTATAGCCAGCCAGTGTGCTTTCACCATAGGCCTGCATGTCTTCTTTGTTGGTGGCCATGCCTTCTTGCTGGTTGTTGTTGTTCTGACCATGTGGCTGGGGGCCATTTTGTGTAGCCAGCCAGTGTGCTTTCCCCATAGGCCTGCATGTCTTCTTTGTTTGTGGTGGTGCCTTCTTGCTGGTTGTTATTGTTCTGACCATGTGGCTGGTGGCCATTTTGTGTAGCCAGCTAGTGTGCTTTGCCATAGGCCTGCAAGTCTTCTCTGTTTGTGGCCATGCCTCCTTGCTGGTTGTTGTTGTTCTGACCATGTGTCTGGCAGCCATTATGTGTAGCCAGCCAGTGTGCTTTCCCCATAGGCATGCATGTCTTCTCTCTTTGTGGCCATGCCTCCATGTTGGTTGTTGTTGTTCTGACCATGTGGCTGGCAGCCATTTTATGTAGCCAGCCAGTGTGCTTTCCCCATAGGCCTGCATGTCTTCTCTGTTTGTGGCCATGTCTTCTTGCTGGTTGTTATTGTTCTGACCATGTGGCTGGCAGCCATTTTGTGTAGCCAGACAGTGTATTTTCCCCATGGGCCTGCATGCCTTCTCTGTTTGTGGCCATGCCTCCTTGCTCAGTGTTTGTTGTTGTTAATGACCATGTGGCACTGGCTGGCAACCATTTTGTGCGTCCAGCCAGTGTGGCCCATTGCCGTAGGCTTTCATGGATAGTTGAATATGATAGCAGTTTAATAAATTAATATGCTTGTGGATATTTTCACTTATTTTATATTTTTGTATTTAAATTTTTTGAATTTGATTTTTTTTAACTTTGCATTTTGAATTTTTTTTATATTTTATTTTTTGTAAATTATATATATATTTTACAAATCATTTAATTTTTTTTAATTTACATTTTGTTTTATTTTTTTATTTACATTTTTGTAATTTTAATTTTGTAAAAACGTTTTACATTTTTCTCTTCAAAAACTTATTTTACTTTTTTAAATTTTTTTTATCTAAATTTTTTTTTCACATTTTCCTAACATCAGGCATCAACCCCATGACTGAAATAGGTGCACTACACAGCAGCATTCATTGTATAAGGATTATTCCATTGTCACCTGCAACTCCCTGAGTGCCACATCCCAACGTGATGAACATAAAGCAAAAAGTTACATCTGTAGGTTGTTGTTGTTGCTCTTTCTGACCCTTCCTGAGTTTACTGCACACAATTAAAGTTTATGTTGGTGTGGTTTTACGAATGGATAGTAAGACTGTATTATTGCTAAGTAACCACACTAAATGATATTGTTTGTTTGTACTACTACTTGAACTGCAACAATGCCACATTTCACTGATGTTCTTCTTGCTTGTTTGCTTTTAGGTGCACCAGAGAACAGACATCACCCACAGTACTGCCAGACAGCCTGTGCACGACATGACGTGGTTATCTCTTCAGCTTGTTGTGAAGTTAAGTGCCACTGCCAACTGACAGCTTCAAGATGGCCCCAAAGAAAGGTGCTGCCAAGACATGGCTCGTGGAGAGGAGAAGAAGCACATTTCCATTGCAACCTTTTCAGGTAAGTTGTCCCTGCCGCACCAGCCTTCAGCGAGCAAGCTGAAAGCAGCACTCCTGCATCAACAGCACACCCCCAACCTAAGCCCAGGACCATGTCTGTCAGTAAGGCAGCCAGTGCAATCATATCGACGCCGATGAGTAGTGATGTTGAATTGGACTTGTCCCTTTCGCAAAGTAGTACGCAATCACTTCAGGAAACACAGCAAAGTGGACAGCAGCCACAGCCAGCAATAATACATTTGTTTAATGATGGAGCAGAACAAGAAGTTGAGACTTCTCTTTTAGAAACATTGTCTCCCAGATCTCCAGCAAGGAAAAGGAAGGGTACTACTGAACCATCTTCTCCAAACACCACTTCTGATGATGATGATAGGGACATGGAGTGGCCCCCACAGAGACCAGGAGACAACAGGAGAGGCAAGGGAAAAAAAAAGTTCCAGAAACTCTTAAACTTGTGGAAGGGGATGAAGAGGAGGATGGCGATGACAAGGTAGTCATGGTGGAAGTTGACACAGAGGAATCAGACATTGTTATTCTACCAGCTCTGAGGGATATGGCACAGATAGCACCGCCACCAGCTCCCATATTTGCAAAGCCCCAGCTGAGACCTGCACCAACCCCCTCCCTCAGGAGAAGCACAGAGGCAATCGACAACATGCCCACCTACTT
This sequence comes from Calotriton arnoldi, assembly GCA_963921515.1. NCBI lineage: Eukaryota > Metazoa > Chordata > Amphibia > Caudata > Salamandridae > Calotriton > Calotriton arnoldi. The sequence continues at coordinate 2,548,084 of CAWUFW010000089.1, read as the reverse complement.
CCAGTTCTTCTTCAGGCATTGACATTGGCACAGTAAAATAGTACTCCTCCCTAGTTTGGTATTTTTTTACAGTCAGCAAAGAGAGCGAGCACATTGCAGTATGCACCATTTGCCACACAAATGTTTGTCGAGGTATGCCTGGTACACATTATGTTACTGGAAGCCAGATGACCGATATGGAAAAACACCACACAATAAAGTGGGCGGAGCACCTTAAAAAAATAGCTGAATGTGATTGTGGTGGTGTGGAGAGCCGGGGAACATCAGCTGCAAGTCCAATCATGGTGAAAGGTGATGATGATGTAGAAGAGGGTGACATCTTCATGCAAAGCAGCCCTGTCCCCAGCAGCGTACCAGCAGACTAACCCTCCTCAGCAACTTCACAATGGCACAAGAAGACTCAGAGTGAGATGGAGACAACATGGCATACAGTGACTGCCCCACCACGACGACGCACATTGAATCTACCACTAGCATCAACTTCTCAAAAGACGCCTGTGTCAGTGCCCCAAGAAAAGAAGAAAATCCAGGCTACTATTAGGGGCATGTTTAGGCAGGAGGTGCCCTACCAGCGAAACCACCCAACTGCACGTGTGTACAATGGAAAGCTGGCAAAAATGTTAGCGCTGGACCTCCTCCCTATTTGTTTTGTGGAAGGAGTGGAATTCTTAGAATTTGTGCAGCCATCTGCCAATAATGGAAGGTACCAAGTAGGACCTATTTTGTCAGAGTGGCTGTTCTAGCACTGCATCACAATGTGCTGCAGTTGGTTGGACAAGCTTTGTAGCAAAGTGTTGTTCACATCATCCACCTGACGACAGGCATGTGGACCAGTTGTCAGGAGACTGATTACATGTGTATAACTGCACACTGGACCCCTTTTGCAGGGGTAAATCAAAAGATATCTTCAGGTCTTGGCCCTGAAGAACGTTTTAAGAGCGTTCGGTGGCATGCAACTGTGGCCATGTTCGCACTGGAGAAATTATATACAGTTGTAAACATCTTGGAGGGATTTAACAGCAAAGTTTATGAATGGCTGCAACCTGGTGGTGCAAGATTTCCTCAAGAAGGAAGACATAGTCAGCAAAATACTGACCACCTGCAGAAGAATCTGCACTCATTTCAGCCATCCTGTTAAAGCCCAGTAGCAGGTACGGATTATTCTGTGTAATAATAGAGCACCAGTTAAAGCCCTCGTACAGGAGATGCCAAAACGTTGGAACTCTACCTTTTTCATGCTGCAACATCTGTTTGAGCAGTACAAACAGATCAATGACTATGTCATTCAAAGAGGAGGGGATGCAGTTGAGAAAGCTATGACCATGGATGCGGACAAATGGGGCCTAGTCAAATGCCTGACACAGATGCTACCCCCTTTTTAGGTTTTCACACTGGAGGTTAACAAGTAGGTCAGTACGATGGGCTGCCATCCTGTTGTTGCATCTCCTACAAGACCAGGTAAAGAATGTGTCTGAAAGGTTTGGCCCTGCAGATGTGAATGAAAACACAGAAATGCATGCCTTGGTTGAGGCCTTAGTCCTTCGCTTGGCTTGTAATGTACGGCTGTAACATGACATTATCGAGTCCAAAGATTACATCTGTGCCACACTACTTGATCCACAGTACAAAAAAAGTCGGTCCACTTTCATTCCTTTTTCTTTTTTTAAGTTTTAAAAGTAAAGTTTATTAAGAAGGAAAAATGGAAATAACAGGTAGCAGGTTTGCAATAAAATATAACAACAATGTATTGAAAACATGTGAACCATAATAAGTTGGAACAGGAACATTTTTGCAATTATATGTAGAAAACAAGATAAGAAGGGGAGGGGAAAAGAAATTAGAAAGGGCAAAAAATAAAAGCACTTCTCATGTAATGAAATTAGCATCATTATAAACAGTAGTGGAATTACAAAAATCATAGAGTACATATTATCAGTGAAACAAAAAAGCAAAACATATTACTATTAGTATGGAAGCTCTAAGAAAAAAAATATATATTCAAGGAGGTTTAGATACTTCATCAGTTAAGGGTTGATGTATGAAAGTCCTTGAAACTGAGGAATCTAGAAAAATGGTTACTGGAGACCAGAAAGAATTAATTTTAATAGTCAGAGACATTGGGACAGTATATGCTCTATCTAGTCTATGATTATAACAAACACCATACTGCCATGCTTGAAAGGAAATATGTAGAGCATTCTTCCAATTTCTTGTAATCTGTTGAAATGCGACAGCAATTAATAAGTCTACAGTTTGCATATTAAAAGTACAACAATGCCAATCATCAGTAAGACTACCTAAAAATAAATTAGTAAAAGAGAATGGTACATGTGTATGAAAAATAGAGTTAATTTATTTCCACACTTGTAACCAAAATTCATAGGTGGTGGGACATTCAAATAAAATATGGTTAAAATCAGAAATTGAGGCAGAACAGGACCAACAAGACAATGAAGTGGCATTATCAAATTTGTGTAAAGAAGCAGGAGTAATTAGAAGGCGGTTATAAATAAAATAGAGCGTTTGAGTTGTGTTGGCAGCACGTGATGTCGTGCGAATTTTAAGCCATAATTTGTTCCACAAAGGAATAGGAAAGGAGGTGTGAAGATCTGCTTCCATTGTAATTCTAGGGTTGATTTTTGTCGATCAACAGGGGGAGAGGTAAGGTGGGTATATATATATATATATATATATATATATATATATATATATATATATATATATATATATATATATATATATATATATTACAGCCAAAGTCCAATAAAGCGCACACTTAAACAGTCCACAGCGTGTGATCAAGGCAGTTTACTGCCGAAACGCGTAGCGTCTGAGTAATAAACTCTTTTTGCACTCGCTGTGGACTGTTTAAGTGTGCGCTTTATTGGACTTTGGCTGTAATTTATGTTAGCCCGTGGTTCCGCTGGCACCGCGCACCACCTGGCAATGGGCTCAATTCTGGGAGGAACCTGTTTTCCTGGGAAAAAAAAATAATATATATATATATATATATGAAGCAGTAGGGGCAGTTAGCAGTAATGTTGGTATAGGTGAAAAAGGAAGAGGGGAAATGGGTAACAAATAAACTGAAAGGTATGTGGTAGAAATAGAAGAGATCAGTGACTGGTATTTGTTATGACATGAAAGAGGGAAGTGAAAGATGGATTGAGCTTGCGAAAAAGAGATAGGTGAATGGTTATGTATCAATTGATGAGTCCGTAATAGACCTTTATCTCTCTAGGCTTTCGAAAAGATAGTTTTATTATTAATTTTAATTAATGTATTATACCAGATCGAGGATTGAAGGAATTGATTTAGAAGTGAAAGAGAAGAAACAGATAATGGACGTAATATTCGGCAAGCATATTTGAGGATAGGATTAGACAGTGAAGAAGGGAGTAGAGTAAAGGACAACAATTTTGCAAAAGAGAACAGTTGAATAAAAGATAACTCCAATTCTGACTATAACGGAGATGGAATTATGGGTGGGCCATCTTGAAAATGTATTCACTCTTTTAATAAGAAAGCATTTTGATAAGACTGAAAATGAGGAAAATTAACTCCCCCTAGCTGCTTTTGCATTTGTAATTTGGACAAAGATATATGATACTTTTTATTATTCCATAAGAATGCAGTGAGAATAGAATAATTTTTTTTTAAAGTAGAGGTGAGAAAGTTGATTGGAATTGGTGAAAGATAGAAAAAAATGATGGAGACTAACATCATCTTAATAGAATTTAACCTACCCCACCAGGAGAGAAATAGCGGATTCCATTGTGAATTAAGGTTAGTTTCATTTGACGATTGTACCTCGGCACTCTTATTATTTGTCATCACATTTAATACTCGTGATATGAGCATCCGCTTTACATACATTTAAAGGAGCTTTACACACAGGAAAAACAGATCTTTACAATTTGAAATGTATACTTTATTTTAGGTATTTTTTAAAAACCATACGGACCATTGTATGACCGTGCATACTTAAGCATTAGACATTTAATGATTGTGAACATTTATACATGGAGAAACAACATGGTCCGAAGGTGAAGAGATGAAGCACACACAACAGCCGACACGTGTTTCGTTACAAAGGTAACTTTTTCAAGGCTTGGAACGAAATCTATAGTCCCTCCAAGATTTAATGGTCCATCCGAATGCAAGACCAACCGTGTGTCATATGTATTTGTTATGGTGTCTAAAACGCCTGAAGGAACTAGAGATGCAACGTAGTATTTGCTGAAATTACTTCACGTAGACTGTGAATGAGGCCAGTAGGTCTGCTCATTTAATAGAGGACCATAATAAGCCCCTCTGGCAGATTCCTGTCACGAGCCAAGTCCACAATTCCCTCTGGTCCACGTCTATTAAATGGGCAGACCTACTGGCCTCATTCACAGTTCTACGTGACGTATCTCCTTAAGAATATATGGAAAGGACATCCTATTAAGGGGCTTTTGACAAGCCCACTTCCCGGTCCTCACTTTGTTTTGTTCGCTACTTGATAAAATACTCTAAATTTCATAAATACACACTCCTTTTCTTGAGACTGACTGTCCGAGTCGTGAAGTAATTTCAGCAAATACTACGTTGCATCTCTAGTTCCTCCAGGCGTTTTAGACACCATAACAAATACATATGACGCACGGTTGGTCTTGCATTCGGATGGACCATCAAATCTTGGAAGGACTATAGATTTCATTCCAAGCCTTGAAAAAGTTACCTTTGTAACGAAACACATGTATAAATGTTCACAATCATTAAATGTCTAAAGTTTAAGTATGCACGGTCATACAATGGTCCGTATGGTTTTTAAGAAATACCTCAAATAAAGTATAAGTTTCAAATTGTAAAGATCTGTTTTTCCTGTGTGTAAAGCTCCTTTAAATATATGTAAAGCGGATGCTCATATCACGAGTATTAAATGGGATGACAAATAATAAGAGTGCCGAGGTACAATCATCAAATTAATGTTAGCACGGGAATCTTATTAATTTTCATGCATTAACACCCTAGGTAGTGGGGTCTTTCCGTTACCTCGATTGGCACCGAGACTTATATTGCCTGAGATTCAAATAACATCACCATACCCACATTAAGAATAAATGTTCTTTTTCGGAGGTGCGACCTCTCTATGCCACCACTACCTTCTTCTTCTATATTGTAAGGTTAGTTTAAGTAGACAGTAACTTAGTAGTGTTGAGTGATATAGTGTCTTTTATAGAAGTAGTGAACCAAAGGCCAAAAAACTTAAGTTTTGTTGGGCTCCAAAGAAATCCTGAAGGATGGAAATCGTGTTTGATACACCATTTGTTAAGTGAAAGGATTTCACATATGTCAGAATTAAGTTTATAACCTGAAAGTGATACAAAAGTGGAAACTGCATTTTAAAAGGGTTGTGAAGAAGAATCAGGAGAAGCCATATATAAAAGAATATCTTCAGTGTAGACTGAAAATGTAATTTGTTTATCATCAAATTTAAATCCTTGTATGTCACTATTTTGTCGAATTTTAGATAGAAAAGGTTCGAGAGCCAGAATAAAAAGAAGAGGCGATAGGGGACAGCCTTGTCGTTCACCTCTGTGTAAAAGAAAAGGGGAGGAGATTAGGCCATTGAAAAAATACATGGATGCAGAAGGGGAAGAACATAAAAGTGAGACTAAGTTAATGAACTTTTCCCCAAAACCAAACCATGAAAGTGTAGAGAATAAAAATTTCCAGTGTATCCGATCGAAAGCTTTCTGAGCATCCAAGGAAATGGCTGCTAAAGAATGTTTATAAGGTTTAGATTTACTCAGAACATCTAAGAAAAGCCTGGTATTATCAGAGAGTTGCCTACCTTTAACAAAACCAGATTGTTCACGACCAATTAAATTGAGGAGGAGAGGATCAAAATGTAACGCCAGAATCTTGGCAAAAATCTTATAATCAGACTTAACTAAGGAAATAGGCATTTAATTTTTGAATAACTTATGATCTTTATTATCTTTTGGTATACAGCATATTATGACTTCTTGAAATGACCCGGAGAAGAATTGGAGGAAGTAAAGAAAGTAAATAATCGATGTAGTTTAGGGATTAATTGTTTAGAGAGATGGAGGTCGAATTCAATAGGAAAACCATCAGGCCCAGGAGCTTTACCTTTTTTAATAGAGTTAATGTCATTACGAATATCATAAGTTGTGATATCTGAATCAAGAAAGAAAAATCAGTGTTTAACTCAAATTCCTTATGGATAGAAGAAAGATATGAGTTAATATCAGATTGGAGAGGATCTAACTCTGGCATATATAGATTTTGATAGAATTTAGTAAATTCATTAAGGATATCATTGTCTCTAAAAAGATGCATGGAATCATCTCTTAAAATTGTTTCTAGTTTATTTTGCTCTTTTTTAATTTTAAGTTAATTTGCTAAGAGTTTACCTGCTTTATTTTGACCACCATAGTATCTGGAACTAGATTTAAGGAGTTAATAGTTAGCCTCTTCTGTAGAGAGTTTATTGAAAGTAAATTTAGCCTTAATTAAATTATCTAAACAAGTCTTTGATTTGGATACAAAGTAGGATTGTTCTAAGGATTTAATATGTTTAATTAAATCTAGTGCTTTTTTAAATGTATTTTCTTTTGGTGGAAACATAATTAATGATAAAATCTCTAGAAGCAGCTTTCAATGTATCCCAAATAATTGGAAATGATAAGTCAGAAGATTCATTCAGAGCAAAAAATTATTTTATAAAAGTATCAAAGCGTTGTGTGAAAGAGGTATCCAAAAAAAACAGAAATACTGCAGCTCCAAAGCCTAACTTTGGGGGGAAGGGGAAGCAGTTCCAGATCTAGAATTACAGGTGCATGATCAGAAATTAAAATGGTGCCTATCTCAGCTCGTAAGATGTGTTGAGATAAGGGTTTAGAGACAAATAGGTGATCAATCCTAGACTGATAGAAATGTACAGGGGAGAAATAAGTATATTCTTGTAAACAGGGTTGCAAATTCTCCGGGAATCAATAAGAGATCTTTGTTTGATGGCTGTGGTAAGTTAGAAAACTGAACAAGCATCGGTAGCAAGGGACACTGATTGCCGAACTACTACGTGTGTTGCTTATTTTAGATAACTTGTTTAGCAAGTCATTCTCCGAAGATTGCCCACATCTAAAGGCTAACCACCAATATTAGCCTTTCATAATTCAATATATACACAAGAATAGAGAGGCAACTTTCAGAAGAAAAAAACATTTAACACAGCTCAATGCTGCATTTGCGACATAGAGATGATTCGAGAGGTCTTTTTCTTATTTGTTGTAATTCTTTTATTCAATTTCTTCCAAAATGTCAAAGACAGCTCAGCACAGCAAATGCATTTCGCCCAACATTTGGGCTTCTTCAGGGCTGTAAGCATGACAAACATAACTGTCAACACTTTTAAAACATACACATATTACACAAACAAACATATACATGCAAACAATGCTATATAAAGTCTCAGCTCCAGACATCAAATTCGTTTTGAGTATTACAAAACCAAAAAAAGAGACACGCTGTATTGATATGGCAGTTAATACCTCCAAAATTTATTAAGGTGTAATATAATTCAGAGTCATATATTATGCACTCTATACTTCCTATATTATACAGCTCAGAGAGAGAAAAACACCACATTTCCCCATTTGTGTCTTGTACAATCACCAATCGTTCTTTCAAGCAACTTTGAAATTTAAAGCAGAGAAAGAGAAAAAGAAAATATACCGCAATATGTTCTGATTGCTTCTTGTTTTGTAATAAGTTTTGTTAATCCCCGTTTCATATAGCACTGGAGATGTTCCATCAATATTGGTTGCAAAATGGATTATGGTCTATCATATAATTTTCTACATTGGGTCTATCCTTTATATTAAAGGAGAAAAATAGAAAAAAGCAGAAAAAAGTGAAGCCGTAGAGAAGCATCCATTTGACAGTTTCACACGCATGTGTATTTGGTGTCACCCACCCACGGTATTTAGATTGATTAATTTATTGACGCACAGATATGGAGTAATCACGTCTTCTCCCATTTTATGCCCAGCTTAAATCTATAATCATCATCCGGATCTGAAAATTGTACGCAATCACAAGGCTTCATAAACTGAGCATCTGTAGCATGCCAGATTTAAAATTCATAGCCAGGCATGTCTAATACATCAAAACATATGTCACTACTTGCGATCCATATCCCAACTACATGTGTTCCCTTACACACCATATACAATGTGACAGTATCTCCAAAACCGTAATACAAGTCCCACATGCTCACACAAAACAGTAGGGACATGAGTCGGGCACATATGCCCAACCCAAATCCAAAATCCCGCATCCACATGTGCACTGACCTCTGTATCTATGTCATGCATCATATAGTATGAATTCTAACTAATTAGATTGATGTCAGCGTCAATTCCTACCATAATCCCTTCTCTTTCACAAAAAGAGAGTACCTAAGAAGTGAAGAAAAAGGTATACATTATTATCTTATACAAAGATATACCTTTAAAAGACTAATAAAACAAGAATTAAATGGTAGGTTAACCTAGACATAAAAACATTAAAAAAAATACAGCAACAACTATGTGAAACATAAAAAGAAAGTTAGATGAAGACTTCACGTGAAAGGGTATTTAGAACTGTCCATTGTTTCCATTTTACAGTTGTCAATACATTTCTGAATCATGGAGGGATCTTAGTACGTTGTTGTTTTGTTATTGTAAGTTACTTTAAAGAAGCATGGATGGAAAAGACCAAATCTGGCTCCAAAGGAAAGTAACACAGGTCGCATGTTTAGAACTTCCTTCCATCTGTCTGCTGTAGCATTAGTCAGATCTTGAACAAAATATAATGGGTTTCCAGACCAAGTAATACGTCCTTTGGTTTTTGCTGCTTTGATAACTGTGAGAAGATCCTGATATTCCATACAAAATATAATGACACCCCAAGGTTTTTGTGATGAGGAGGCATGTTGAGATCGATGACCAAGTCTATGAGCACATTGTATGTTAAGCTTACTGGATTCAGGCATATCCAAAGGTATTGGGAGAAAATTTTGCAAAAGGGAAATAGGTTGAGAGCCCTTCGTTTCCTCCGCAAGGCCGTAGATGCGAAGTTTGTTGTGTCTGTTCCGATTTTCAGTAACTTTCTTAAGATATGAGAGTTCCGCTTTGAGGTGTGTAACATCTTGAACAGTATCCTGAATAGAAAGTATCTGATGTTCTATGTTCACAACTTTATTTTCCATCAGACACCATTTGTCGTCCAGTTGCTGAAGCTTTGTATTAGTTTCCTCCATATAGGGTTTCAAGGCGTGAATCTCATCTAGAAGGAGCTCCATTGAGATAGAGGAAATAGGTTTAACAGCTGATGCAGGACCTTTTTTGGGACTTTTGTTTGCCATTAGCGGAGTTGTGGTTGGTATTTTAGAGGGTTGCTTGGAAGAAATTGTAGAGGCACAGGAGGAGGACGAATGAGAATCTTGAGACACCATATCAGGACGTTCCGTATTGGATTCCAGTAAAGAAAAAGAGTTTTTAGTATCTATTGTATACTGAGAGTGAGCCATGCCAGGGGTGTGTCATTTTAAATTACTAGTTTACCCCATACATAAATATAAATGATATAATAAAGGGAAGTGGTATAGGGAACTATCTCCAACTGAACTGCAGTTAAAATATAGTTAAAACAGTCTCACATGGCAGTCTATTGCAGTGCTTCAGAAAATAGAAATGCGAACTTGAATAGATAAATTGTTTAAAATGAAACTTCCCAAGGAAGTCTATTGCAGTGCTTCAGAAGATAGAAATGCTAACTTGAATTGTAGAGCAAGTTGAATACTTGGAAGAAGAACGGCTGGAACTTCGAGTCCCACCCACAGTTCTGGGGTGCCGCCTTCAACTTCCAGAGAGGGCAGTCTTGCCTCATAGTACCCGAAAACACCATCAACCAGAACACTGGTAACAAGAGCAACAGAAGGGTCTGACCCAACCTCTGCATTATATTGGTTTCAATTGGCAGGGCTCATGTCCAGTGCAGAGGCAATGGTAAAGCAGGTTGAGCAAGTGGCAGAACCAATGACTATCTATAGGATGTTCCAGGGGTATCTGGATGATCCAAAAGAGGTCTATGTGGATCAAAATCCATTGAAGTATTAGTATGGGAAGATGCGCCAATGGCCAGAGCTCAGCAGGCTGGCAATAAAGTATCTGGCTTATCTTGTCACCAGTGTGTCTGCTGAATGTGTGTTCAGTGCAGCTGGTGTAGTTGTCACAATGAGAAGGGCCAGTCTCTCACCCCAAAACATGGGGAGATTGACTATGATCAAAATGAACCAATATTTTCTACCACACAATTACACCATTCATGAAACACCAGCAAAGGAGGGGGAGGAGGGTGATTGGTCCGAAATTGAATCAAATGTGTTAGCTGGCCAACTTCTGGGTGAACCACCTGAGTTTGAGGATGAACTCTCCTTTCCAGACTAAGTATGCCAGTGCCCCTATAGAACATTTACATTTTTTCTCATTGAACTTAGTTCTTTCTTTGCAAGAAAAAAAAATTAGCTAGAGGAACATTATTATTTTTGTGTCAGATTTATGCTACCCCACCTTTTTATTAGTCACATATATTGCCGGATTGCAGTTGGACCAGTGTGCATTGAAGAACACTCCACAATTCCTTCATGACATTGGAGACAATGCCTGCCCCCCTCCCAAGCCTATTGCCTAATGCCCATCCCTTTTTGCATCACTTAGCACTAGAAGGTCTGCCCCATAAAATCATTGATTATCTACAAGACTGTCTGCCAATACCAAATTCCAATGTGTTGCCTGCATCAAAGATGATTGATTACCTAATACCTAAACTACCTGTGCTTGGATTTGAAGAGGTAACTACAACTATTGCAATGATGAGTGACTGATTGCGTGAGTGATTATTTAAGTTGTTTGATGATTCATGTGGTGGCAGACAGTGAGGAAGGCTGTTGTTTTGTAATGTTGGAACTTGCCTGAAATGACTGATTTGCAATGTTTGGGGCCTGAGGGGTGGGCGATCATTTTTCTCTGGAGATGATTGGCCTTCACAAACTTACTTAGCAAAAATGAATTAACCTGTATGGTCCGCTCCTATGATCCTTCTGTTTTTTTCATCATCTAGGATGGCTGCCCCAAACAATCGTTTTATTTACAAGACTGCCAAATTCCAATCTGTTGCTTGCATTAAAGGGGAGAAAGTGTACCTACCACCGTGCTCGGAGTGGAACAGGTAACCATTGCACCAATAAGTGATCAGATTTTCAAGAGACTGTGAGTGTGTTGCGGGGATTCTGCACCTACACAGAACTATGCACAGGAAAACAGGACCTCGGTGTATAGGGGTGTACCAACCTACGACCTTAGTACCCGAAGTCCCAAAACCAACTAGCTATAGTGTCTCATTTGTTCCTCTCCAAAATCACGAAGCTACAAATGATTAGACAACCCAGAACACAACACTCCTGACTCTCTCAGGAATCGCGGTAGCAAGACATACCCTTTCGCTCGCTCACTCGTACTTGTCCACAATAAGAATGGTCAGAGTCACTGTTATACTTCAAAATGTTTATTTTAACTATCGTGCTCTATAATGCAGTATACGAGCCACTACCAGCAGCGAAATGCATAAACTTAGAACAATTAGCATTGTTACAATTCCATAGAATATGAAGGGGAAGTCATTATATATAGACAGTGAAAAAAGGACTATAAGGCCTAATCATCCTCCCCTTGGCAAAATTATGTTTATTATATAATAGAAGATCTCTGGGCTTTATCAGCAGACCCCCTACCTTAGTGCCTAGATGGAAGCTTTACATCTTAGGAACCGCATAGCTCTTCTCCCTGGAAAGGACCCTCTCCAAGTGTCTTTCAGAACAACATGCATCCCCATAATATCAAAGCACAAGCTTTCAGCAGCGCAGCTGTGTTAGCATGTTTTGTCTAGATGCTAGGGACTGACCAGAACAGAATAACAAGGAGCATTGTTTATCGACCTTGCACATCGTGTTCAGACTAAACCCAGGAGCAGGCAGAGAACGCAGAAAGCAGACAGTTCTCATGTGAAAGGCACAAACAGAGTCTTGCACAACAAAGTCATGTAGTAACGAGTGCAAAAGCAGCATCATGGCAGCCGTGCTCTAGCTAACTTAGCAATGTCGGCAATGACCCTAATGGCCATATAACACCCTCCCCTTGGTAAGGTCATAGCATATAGACAAAGGACCAAAACAGATTTCAAGGGTAAGCAGAGTTCAAATACGCTTGAAAAAAAACAAATTGGAAAAAAGTTTCATAAAAAAAAAAAGTTAATTGTCACGAAAAACGTGACTAACATGGAGGTGGCGTATCCATGAAGGCACGTGACCCTGTCAATGCATTGCGCTCCAAAAGGTCATCCCTATCATTAGCAGCAAAGAGGGATGCCATCCAATCAAGTAGGGCAAAGGAACAAACATTTTCCTCGTAATCCGATGCTTCCAAGAGCATATCCGGGCAACTTGCGTGATATTCAATAAAGCTCCGTTGCAGTAGGTTCTGTGCAGCCACACAGATATCCCATTCAGCCAAGATTCCAAGTGCAGCAGCTCGCGCCATACGGCCGTTCCTAGAACAAGCCTGGTCATGGGCCTCTAAGGGACCCATTAACTGATTAAAATCCGGAACTGGACATGACGTATTGGAAAGGCATAAATCCAAGGCCCAATAGAAGGGGCACCATTGACAGTACAATACAGGTTGCACGCAAGTGAAGTAGGCAAAGCGAAAAGTTAATCCATAAATCACGCTAAGCGTTGCTAATGGAAAGCATCCAAAAACTTGTTGCATTCAATCACGGTACAGCTGCAATTGGCCTGGCCTGTGCATTACCACAAGATGAGCAGCCACTGCGTAACAGGAACAGAAGCAGCAGGATTCCACCAGCTAGCGCCAGTATCAATGGGAACCCTCCGAAGGTGCTGGAAAAAACAGAATGAATAAAGGCCGGTATTACACCAAATATAGTCTGAAAAGAAGTCACAAGGCCGGATCCCACCAGTTTTAAAAAAATGAGCAAGGCCTTCTGTGTCAGATGCATTAAATATTTGATGTATCAGCTCCCCAAAATGAAGTGGGAGATTTGTGTTCAGAAGCGACTGAATCTCGCTCGAAGTTCTAGCCACCTGTAATTAGAAGGTCTCTCGCGCTGAAGTGAGAGCCAAGAAACAATAGCGCTTTGAGCCTGCTTAATTTATTGAAATCTGTTTTCAAAGTCGGAATGGAAGGGCAAAAAGAGATATCTACTTTCTCATGTGGGGGCGGAAAAAGCACATTGCTACAACAAGTAACACATTGTGAAACTGTCAGTCTGAACAATATCAATAACAGATGAAACAATATTATCAAGGGTATAAATGCGTGAAGACAGTGTGTTAATGCTATTGTCAACCACTGCAAGCACTTTTTCCAAATTTGCTTTATTAATTTGTCGCAGACGAAATGCTGCCTCCATTTGCGATAATTTCCATATTTCATTGTACGCAGCATAGAAAAATCTTTTCTGTCTGGGGGTCCTAGGACCTAGAAGAAAATCAGCCAAAGTGATATCACTCGACAATTGAGACAAGTGTTTTTTAACGGAGGACAACGTTGAGTGTTCCAACCATTGTTGGCACAATTTACCCACTGAATATGTTGTGACCGAATGTGAGTGTGGAAAACGTGGATCTGGTCTAGCCTGTGTAAAACCCGGAGTTATATTATAAAAATGCAGTTGGCAAGAATTTGAACTAGTTTGCCACAGCAGCCAACCGTTAGGGTCAACACCAGAAGCATTGAACATGCTGTTACGAAATAGAGCTTGTAAACTTCAATTGAATAATTTGTGTGTTTGCGCCAATTATCATATTCAGTCAAAGATGGAAAGGACGGATTATTTAAATTTTTAGCAGTTGCCAGGCCAAGGCAAGTAGTTTGATATATCGTATCATTCAAAAATAACATTTGTGCAGGTATCAGGCAGGCACGATGTAAAGCCTCAGTTCTCCGAACCTGCCAATCCTTAGTGCCCCATATTGTTTTTAAATCAATGGTAGCACTCCAGTGATCATAACCCTGTGTGGCCAATTCATCTCTAAAGGAATTGGAATAGACCAATTTAGTATGGGTGAGAATAAATTTAGATTGCGATGACAAATGTAATTTAACCCCTTCGATGCTCATGACGGAGCGGTTCCGTCATGAGCATCGGTTGGACAGTGCTCATGACGGAACCGCTCCGTCATGGCACCCACCCATGGGGGAAGCGCTGGCGCTCACCCCATGGGCAGCCCAAAATCGTCCCACAAAGGGGGATGGCAGCGGAAGAGTTTCCGCTGCCACCCCCGACCCCCCCTCGGCGATCCTGTGACATCAGCACGCACAGCGCGCGCCAACGTCATCAGGAAGCGCTGGGACGTCCGGAAGCCATTTGCTTCCAGGTGTCCCAAGGAGGAGGGTGAGTGTTGCTTTGTCCGGTGGGGCCGGGGGGGCATTTTACGATGCCTTGAGCCATCGGGGAGAGGAAACAGTGTTTCCTCTCCCCTGATGGCTCAATGCAGGGCATTCCTGCTGCACGATCGCGCACAGCGTCGCGATCGTGCAGCAGGAATGCCCCCACTAGACACCAGGGATGTCTTTTGTGTTAAAAGGAAGCGACCCCTTGGGCAAGGGTTGCTTCCTTAGGGAGCATAATAATTTTAAGACTTTTCTGCCCCCCCTGGGGACAGATCGCCAAATTTGTTGGCGTTTCTGGCCCCAGGGGGGGCAGAAAAGCCCACTAGAGCCAGGGATTAATTAAAAAATTAAAATGGAAGTGACCCCTTGGGCAAGGGTTGCTTCCAGGGGGCCTACAATTTTTGTGTGTGTTTTCTGCCCCCCCTGGGGGCAGATCAGCCCCTGTTTTTGGCCTTTCTGTCCCCAGGGGGGTCAGAAAAACCCACTAGACAACAGTAATGTGTTTAAAAATTAAATGGAAGTGACCCCTTGGGCAAGGGTCGCTTCCTGAAGGGGCACAATTATTTTAAAGACTTTTCTGCCCCCCCTGGGGACAGATTGGCTGGATTTCTGGCGTTTCTGGCCCCAGGGGGGGCAGAAAAGCCCACTAGAGCCAGGGAATTTTTTGTAATTGAATTGGAAGCGACCCCTTGGGCAAGGGTTGCTTCGAGGGGCCTTAATTATTTTAAAAGTATATTCTGCCCCCCGTGGGGGCAGATCGTTTTTTTTATTTGGCCTTTCTGCCCCCAGGGGGGCAGAAAACCCCACTAGACACCAGGGTGTTTTTTTAATTTTGAAATGGAAGCGACCCCTTGGGCAAGGGTCGCTTCCTATGGGGGATAATTATTTTTAAGACTTTTCTGCCCCCCCCTGGCGACAGCTCGCCTGATTTTTTTGGGCGTTTCTGGCCCCAGGGGGGGCAGAAAAGCCCACTAGAGCCAGGGATTTAAAAATAAATAAATTGGAAGCGACCCCTTGGGCAAGGGTCGCTTCCAGGGGACATATATTTTTTTATGTGTATTCTGCCCCCCTTGGGGGCAGATTTGCCTGTTTATTTGCCCTTTCTGCCCCCATTTGGGTAGTGACATAGCGTGTTATAATGTTAATTGTTTTATTTCTTGTGAATTGCAATTGTAATGCTTTATTTCTCCTTTTTGTTCTAGTTCAAGGCTTTTGCTCTTTAGACTGTTCCAGGTTGCGGTTTCGTTACTTTTGGTTCTGCTGTTTGTGTAGTTGCTTGTGTTTGGTAAGAGACTTTTTTTTTTGTACAATGTAAATGCGTTTTTTTTCTCTGCATGAATGTGTTTTTTGCAAATGGTGTAATAATAGCAGTATGTTTGGCTTCTGTTTTTTGAGTGTCAAAAACTTTTTGCATTTGTGCTCGATGTGTATTTTGTTGTCTTGTGAGTAATTGGTTTTGTTTTTTTCTTTCTAGTGGGATATCGTTGGTTTTTGCTGTCTCTCTGCAGAGTAGGTGCTGGTGAGTGTAGCTGTCTCTTGCAAGTGAATTGTATAGTTTGAGTATATAGATCTTTGTGATAAAGGCACACATTTTTTATTACTTACTTATTTTGCACAGTGTTGGTTGTTGTTGAGTTGTTTGTGCAGTCTCCTTTCTTAGTAAGGATAATGGCTAGCCGCAGGATTACTGCTCAGCAGGTTGTTGGTATGCTTTGAGTCTTCCTCTGACCATGGTTCAGAGACTGACTCTGCATCTGAGGCAGAGGAGGGAGGGGAAGATTCAGGCAGTGAGGTTTCTCTCCACATGGAATCATCGGATGATGAAGCTACTCTCAGTGCGGATGAAGCTACTCTTAGTGCGGATGAAGTGCCTGTGTTAGAGGAGGACATTGATGTGCCGATAGTGCGCCAAGAGGCATCTGGGCTGCAGCCTGGGGCTGCAAGGCTTCCCATTGGTATAGTGCGGCAAGAGGCATCTGGGTTGCAGCCTGGGGCTGCAAGGCTTCCAGTTGAAAGTGATTACATCTGGGTTGCCCCAGGCATGGTGCAGCCGGCATTGCCAGACTTTAGTGGTGTTCCAGGGTGTAGAGTGAACACAGAACATTTTTTGCCGATAAATTTTTTTCAGTTCTCTTGATGGACGATGTGTTTTTGGCAGAGATTGTTGAGCAGACTAATTTGTATGCAGAACAGTTTTTGAGGGACAACAGTGCCAGCCTTAAGCCCCACTCTAGAGCTACCCGGTGGACTCCCACAAATCTGGAAGAGATGAAGAAGTTCTTGGGTTTAACTTTTTTGATGGGCTTGCTAAGGAAGCCATCAATGTCTTCATATTGGTCTACTAGTCCCTTGATGGCAACGGCTATATTTCCGGCAGTCATGAGTCATGATAGGTATTTGCTTCTGCTTCGAATGCTGCATTTTGTCGATAATGGTTTAGCGTTGCCACGAGATCACCCTGAGTGTGACCGTCTTTTTAAGATTCGGCCTGTCATTGATCACTTTGTTGATCGATTTTCTGAGATTTATGCTCCAGGCAAAGAAATAGCTATTGATGAGTCTTTGGTCCTGTTCAAGGGATGCTTGGTTTTTAGGCAATACATTCCTAGTAAGAGGGCACGCTATGGAATTAAGATGGATATGCTGTGTGACAGTAGGACTGGATATGTCTCTAATTTCAGGGTGTACACCGGTAAGGAATCCAGGATTAACCCCCCTGGTTGTCCGTCCACTTTTGGAGTGACTGAGAAAATTGTGTGGGAACTTGGTAGAGGACTTTTTAACAAAGGTCACCATTTATATGTAGATAACTTCTACACTGGTGTGCGGTTGTTCAGGGAATTGGCCAAAGTGGACACTGTTGCTTGTGGCACAATCCGCTTTAACCGTAAAGGTTTCCCTAAAGAACTAGTTTGTCAAAAGCTTGTGCAGGGACTGTGCGTGTGCGTTGCGAGGAACTTTCAGCTGTGAAGTTTTCAGACAGGAGAGATGTCTACATGCTGACTACCATCCATGATGAAAGCACTTCACCTGTGACTGTTTGGGGTCAAGTTGCTGAAGCGCGCAAACCTGTGTGCATTTTAGACTATAATAGGCACATGGGTGGTGTTGACAGAGTAGATCAGAGGTTGGAACCTTATGCTGCTCTTCGTGAGGCTTACATTTGGTATAAGAAGTTGGCTATCCATCTTTTCCACTTGGCAACCTTTAATGGTTTTGTTGTATTCATGGATTCTTGTCCTGAGTCAAAGATGACTTTTGCTAAGTTTCAGGAGTCTGTAATAGGCAGCCTTGTTTTAGTGGAACAGGCAAGTGTTCCTAGAGATGGAGTGGTGGAGGATGTGGCTAGATTGAAAGATCGCCACTTTCTTGATTACATTCCTCCCACACCCTCAAAAGACTTTCCCAGTAGGAGATGTAGAGTCTGTTGGCGAAGAGGTACGAGGAAGGAGACTTGTATGTACTGCGCCGAGTGTCCTTCTAACCCTGGGCTGTGTGTGCCTGCTTGTTTTAGAATGTACCACTCGCAAAATATTTTTGGGGAGCATCCATGAGTGCTAAAGTGAACTGCCTGGTCTCTATTGTTTTATATTTTTTGTTCAGTTTCAAGGTTGGCATTTCTGCAATGTATTTAGTTTCAGATTTTGTGTTAGTAGATTTGTTTCTATTTGCAATTTGTTTGCTTTTGTATAAAAAAATCCTAAATGTGATGGCGGTGTGTGTAGGCTGGCTCTTGGCTGATGGTGTGCGTGGACTGGCGCTTGGCTGGCAGTGTGTTTGGACGGGCGCTTGGCTGGCAGTGTGCATGGACTGGCACTTGACTGGCAGTATGCGTGGACTGGCGCTTGGCTGGCGGTGTGCGTGGACTGGCGCTTGGCTGGCGGTGTGCGTGGACTGGCGATTGGCTGGCGGTGTGGGTGGACTTGCGCTTGGCTGGAGGTGTGAGTGGACTGGCGCATGGCTGGTGGTGTGAGTGGACTGGTGCTTGGCTGGCAGTGTGCGTGGACGGGCGCTTGGCTGGCGGTGTGGGTGGACTTGCGCTTGGCTGGCGGTGTGGGTGGACTTGCGCTTGGCTGGCGGTGTGAGTGGACTGGCGCTTGGCTGGCGGTGTGTGAGTAGTGACCTGCGGCTTGTCACTACACACACTGCTAGCCAAACGCCACTCCACGCAATCTGTGAGCTGGTGTGGTTGCTGTGTCAGGAATGTGGGCGTGTGAAAGTGATGGGCCCTTGAATGGCACTGTCTGCTGGTGTGAGTGTTGTAATGTGCTGGGCCCGCAGCTGGTGGTGTGAATGGTTTTGTATGTGTCACACGTATGAAAGGTGTATGAATGGCCTGTAAAGCGGTTGGTGCCTTGTCGTGGCTTTACAGCTCACGAGCTGTGAGTCAATGGTTCAGTTTCTCGTCCTTTCAATTATTAACAGTGCATTTCATTTTTGTGAAATCTCTGGTTAATACAACTGTATATACTGAACCATCAATCACCCTTGTGCCAAATCCAACCAGTATGTCTGTGTGCTTGAGGAATAGGTGGTTGTGCAGAAATATTTGTCTTTTCTGTCTTTCTCAAGCCGGGTGTACCTTGTCCCTTTTTATGAATGTTGTAATGTGTTGGTTTCGTGCCTGGTGGTGTGAATCACGTGTATCACGTATGAAAGGTGTGTGAATGGCCTGTAAAGCGGTTGGGGCCTTGATGTGGCTTTACAGCTCACGAGCTGCGAGTCACTGGTTCAGTTGTTTGTCCTTTCAATTATTGACAGTGCATTTCATTTTTGTGAAATCTCTTGTTAATAAAATTTTATATACTGAACCATCACTCGCCCTCGTGCCAAATCCAACCAGTATGTGTGTGTGCTTGAGGAATAGATGGCTGTGCAGTAATCTTTGTCTTTTTTGTCTCTCTGCCAAGGTGTACATTCTGTCTAAGAATAACCTACCAACTGTAGATATTGTCGTAAACTAAACACCCATGGGAGTACATGCTGCTGTCTCTCTTGTGGATCCCAACAAGTTATCTTACCCACAATGTCCTGCAAACCTCAAATTGTGTCTGTCACATTTTTCTTGCATTATTGTGCCAAAATGTTCACGCTGCAGACAGAAACAACAAATTTCCTACCCCTCCGCCTTTTTCCAAGTATTCCAATAGAAATTATACCTCACTCGCGTTGGTGGGTCACGGACCCGCAACAGGCAAGGGCCCAAAACTTTGTGAGGCGACATCAAAATTACCTATCACAAACTAACCTGGTTTTCAATTGGGGTCCCATGAGGTTTTGTCCCCTTGGTTGGCGGACATCTAGGGAAACCTACCAAAGCCACACATTTCTGAAAAGTAGACACCCGGGGGATTCCAGAGAGGTATGGCTTGCGTGGATCCCCCAACGTTTTCTTACCCATAATCCCCTGCAAACCTGAAATTTAGCTGAAAAAACACTTTTTTCACACATTTTTGTGTGGGAAAGGTGTGGCATCACCAGGCTGACACAAATTTCCTACCACCCAGCGTTCCCCCAGGTCTCCCGATAAAAATGGTGCCTCACTCGGGTGGGAGGCCCAAGTACCCGCGACAGGCAAGGGCCCAAAACGTATTGAGGCGACATCAAAATTGCCTATCACAAAACGACCTGGTTTTGCAAGGGGGTCCCATGACTTTTGGCCCGGGCCCGGCGGCCACCTAGGGGAATGTACTAAACCCACACATTTCTGAAAGTAGACACTGGGATTTCAAGGAGGTATGGCTTACGGGATCCTTAAAGTTTTCTTACCCAGAATCCCTGCAAACCTGAAATTGTGCTGAAAGATCACTTTTTTCACACATTTTGTGTGGGAAAGTTGTGGTCAGCTGACACAAATTTCCTACCACCCAGCGTCCTCGAGTTCTCCGATAAAATGGTGCTCACTGGTGGGAGGCTCAGTACTGCGACAGGCGGGCCCAAAACGCATGAAGCTACATCAAAATTGCCTATCACAAAACGATCTGGTCTTGCAAGGGGGTCCCATGACTTTTGGGCTCGGCGGCCACCTAGGTAAACCCACCAAACCCATACATTTCTGAAAACTAGACACTCGGGATTCCAGGAGGTAGGTTGCGTGGATCCCAACATTTTCTTACCCAGAATCTCCTGCAAACCTGAAATTTAGCTGAAAAATCACTTTTTCACACATATTTGCGTGGGAATTGCAGCATCACTGGGCTGACACAAATTTCCACACCCAGTGCCTCCAGGTCCCCGATAAAATGGTGCCTCACTGCGTGGGAGGCCTAAGTACCGCGACAGGCAAGGGCCCAAAACGCATTGAGTCTGACATCAAAACTGCCTATCACAAACGACCTGGTTTGCAGTGGTCCCATGATTTGGCCTGGACTCGGCGGTCACCTAGGGAATCCTACCAAACCCACACATTTCTGAAATCTAGACACCGGGATTCCAGGGAGGTATGGTTTGCGTGGATCCCAACGCTTACCCAGAATCCCTGCAAACCTGAAATTTAGCTGGAAAAATCACTTTTTCACACATTTGTGTGGGAAGTTGTAGCATCACTGGCTGACACAAATTTCCTACCACCCAGCGTCCCCCAGGTCTCTCGATAGAAATGGTGCTCACTGGTGGGGGCCTAGTGCTGACAGGCAAGGGCCCAAAACGTATTGAGGCAACTTCAAAATTGCCTATCACAAAATGTTTTGGGCCCTTGCCTGTCACGGGTACTTGGGCCTCCCACCCGAGTGAGGCACCATTTTTATCGGGAGAACTGGGGGAACGCTGGGTGGTAGGAAATTTGTGTCAGCCCGGTGATGCCACAACTTTCCCACACAAAAGATTGTGAAAAAAGTGATTTGTTCAGCAAAAGTTCAGGTTTGCAGGGGATTCTGGGTAAGAAAACGTTGGGGGATCCACGCAAGCCATACCTCCCTGCAATCCCCCGGGTGTCTACTTTTCAGAAATGTGTGGGTTTGGTAGGTTTCCCTAGGTGGCCGCCGAGCCCCGGGCCAAAAAGTCATGGGACCCCCCCTTGCAAAACCAGGTCGTTTTATGATAGTCAATTTTGATGTTGCCTCAATACGTTTTGGGCCCTTGCCTGTCGCGGGTACTTGGGCCTCCCACCCGAGTGAGGCACCATTTTTATCGGGAGACCTGGGGGAACGCTGGGTGGTTGGAAATTTGTGTCAGCCCGGTGATGCCACAACTTTCCCACACAAAAATGTGTGAAAAAAGTGATTTTTTCAGCAAAATTTCAGGTTTGCAGGGGATTCTGGGTAAGAAAACGTTGGGGGATCCACGCAAGCCATACCTCCCTGGAATCCCCCGGGTGTCTACTTTTCAGAAATGTGTGGGTTTGGTAGGTTACCCTAGGTGGCCACCGAGCCCCGGGCCAAAAATTCATGGGACCCCCCTTGCAAAACCAGGTTGTTTTGTGATAGGCAATTTTGATGTCGCCTCAATGCGTTTTGGGCCCTTGCCTGTCGCGGGTACTTGGGCCTCCCACCCGAGTGAGGCACCATTTTTATCGGGAGACCTGGGGGAACGCTGGGTGGTAGGAAATTTGTGTCAGCCCGGTGATGCCACAACTTTCCCACACAAAAATGTGTGAAAAAAGTGATCTTTACAGCAAAATTTCAGGTTTGCAGGGGATTCTGTGTAAGAAAACGTTGGGGGATCCATGCAAGCCATACCTCCCTGGAATCCCCTGGGTGTCTACTTTTCAGAAATGTGTGGGTTTGGTAGGTTTTCCTAGGTGCCGGCAGAGCTAGGGTTCAAAAACTACAGCTAGGCACTTTGCAAAAAAAGGGTCATTTTTCACTGTGAAAATGTGGTGTGTCCATGTTGCGTTTTGCGCCTTTTCCTGTCGCGGGCACTAGGCCTATCCACACAAGTGAGGTACAGTTTTTTTCGGAAGACTTTGGGGAACGCGGGGTGGGTGGAATTTTGTGGATCCACGCAGATTCCAGAACTTTCCACCACAGAAAAGTGAGGTAAATGTTTTTTTTTGGACAATTTTTTAGGTTTGCAAGGGATTCTGGGTAACAGAACCTGGTGAGAGCCAGTCAAGTCACCCCATCCTGGATTCCCCTGGTTGTCTAGTTTTCAAAAATGTATATATTTGCTAGGTTTCCCTAGGTGCCGGCAGAGCTAGGGTTCAAAAACTACAGCTAGGCACTTTGCAAAAAAAGGGTCATTTTTCACTGTGAAAATGTGGTGTGTCCATGTTGCGTTTTGCGCTGTTTTCTGTCGCGGGCACAAGGCCTACCCACACAAGTGAGGTACCGTTTTTTTGGGAAGACTTTGGGGAACGCGGGGTGGGTGGAATTTTGTCGATCCACGCAGATTCCAGAACTTTCCACCACAGAAAAGTGAGGAAAATGTGGGTTTTTTGACAATTTTTTAGGTTTGCTATGGATTATGGGTAACAGAACCTGGAGAGAGCCAGTCAAGTCACCCCATCCTGGATTCCCCTGGGTGTCTAGTTTTCAAAAATGTATAGGTTTTCTAGGTTTCCCTAGGTGCCGGCAGAGCTAGGGTTAAAAACCTACAGCTAGGCACTTTGCAAAAAAAGGGTCATTTTTCACTGTGAAAATGTGGTGTGTCCACGTTGCGTTTTGCGCTGTTTCCTGTCGCGGGTACTAGGCCTACCCACACAAGTGAGGTACTGTTTTTTTCGGAAGACTTTGGGGAACGCGGGGTGGGTGGAATTGTGTAGATCCATGCAGATTCCAGAACTTTCCACCACAGAAAAGTGAGGAAAATGTGTTTTTTTGACAATTTTTTAGGTTTGCAAGGGATTCTGGGTAACAGAACCTGGTGAGAGCCAGTCAAGTCACCCCATCCTGGATTCCCCTGGGTGTCTAGTTTTCAAAAATGTATAGGTTTGCTAGGTTTCCCTAGGTGCCGGCAGAGCTAGGGTTAAAAAACTACAGCTAGGCACTTTGCAAAAAAAGGGTCATTTTTCACTGTGAAAATGTGGTGTGTCCACGTTGCGTTTTGCGCTGTTTCCTGTCGCGGGTACTAGGCCTACCCACACAAGTGAGGTACCATTTTTTTCGGAAGACTTTGGGGAACGCGGGGTGGGTAGAATTGTGTAGATCCATGCAGATTCCAGAACTTTCCACCACAGAAAAGTGAGGAAAATGTGGTTTTTTGGACAATTGTTTAGGTTTGCAAGGGATTCTGGGTAACAGAACCTGGTGAGAGCCAGTCAAGTCACCCCATCCTGGATTCCCCTGGGTGTCTAGTTTTCAAAAATGTATAGGTTTGCTAGGTTTCCCTAGGTGCCGGCAGAGCTAGGGTTAAAAAACTACAGCTAGGCACTTTGCAAAAAAGGGTCATTTTTCACTGTGAAAATGTGGTGTGTCCACGTTGCGTTTTGCGCTGTTTCCTGTTGCGGGCACTAGGCCTACCCACACAAGTGAGGTACCATTTTTTCCGGACGACTTCGGGGAACGTGGGGTGGGTGGCATTTTGTGGATCCACGCAGATTCCAGAACTTTCCACCACAGAAAAGTGAGAAAAATGTGGGTTTTTGACAATTTTTTAGGTTTGCAAGGGATTCTGGGTAACAGAACCTGGTGAGAGCCACTCAAGGCACCCCATCCTGGATTCCCCTGGGTGTCTAGTTATGAAAAATGTATAGGTTTGCTAGGTTTCTCTAGGTGCCGGCAGAGCTAGGGTTCAAAAACTACAGCTAGGCACTTTGCAAAAAAGGGGTCATTTTTCACTGTGAAAATGTGGTGTGTCCACGTTGTGTTTTGGGCCCTTTCCTGTCACGGGCACTAGGCTTACCCACACAAGTGAGGTACTGTTTTTCTTGAAAGACTTTGGGGAACGCGGGGTGGGTGGAATTTTGTGGATCTACGCAGATTCCAGAACTTTCCACCACAGAAAAGTGAGGAAAATGTGTTTTTTTGGACAATTTTTTAGGTTTGCAAGGGATTCTGGGTAACAGACCTGGTGAGAGCCAGTCAAGTCATCCCATCCTGGATTCCCCTTGGTATCTAGTTTTCAAAAATGTATAGGTTTTCTAGGTTTCCCTAGGTGCCGGCAGATCTAGGGTTCAAAAACTACTGCTAGGCACTTTGCAAAAAAAGGGTCAGTTTTCACTGTAAAAATAAAGTGTGACCATGCTGCGTTTTGAGCCGTTTCCTGTCGTGGGCACTAGGCCTACCCACACAAGTGAGGTACCATTTTTATCGGGAGACTTAGGGTAACACAGAATTGTAGAGCAACTGTTATTACCTATTGACTTTCGATGCATTTCTGCCTTCCAAATGAAAGACAATGTGTAAAAAATAAGTCATTTTGAAAAATGACCGATAATTCTCATGCTAGTATGAGTGTTCCCAATTTTGGAAATGTGCAAATATCTACTGTTTCTAAACTCTACATTTTGTTCCCATTTCAGAAATACATAGGTGTCTTTCATACCCATTTTTCCATGTATACATTTTCCCAAAATAATTGCTATATACCCGGTACATAACAAAAAACCATTGCAAGACGCTGCTCAGTTATTGGCTCCGGGTTCGTCGGGTTCTTGGTGAACCTACAAGTACTATATATTCCCACAACCAGACAGGTCCAGCGGATATAACGGTATATTGCTTTCAAATAGCTGTCATAATTAGAAGAAGTTACAGGTGAAAACGTTGACACAAATGGCTGTTTTTTTCAACTAATTTTCAATTTTTCCTTTATTTAACTGCTAATTTCTATTAAAAAAACTTAAAGGATCTACACAAATGACCCCTTGCTGAATTCAGAATTTTGTCTACTTTTTAAAAATGTATTGCTTTCCAGGATCCATTATTGCTTTTGTACCCATTTCTACCATTAACTGGAAGGAGGTTGAATGCACAAAAAATAGCAAAAATAGGCTATGTCCCAGAAAAATGCCAAAACTGTGTAAAAAATTTTGGTTTTCGGACAAAAGTCTGCTTGTCCCTGAAAGCATGGAAGATGGTGATTTCAGCTCCACAACCCCTTATTTGATAACATTTTCAGGGAAAACCAGACGCTTTCATCTGTAGCCCTTTTTCGCATTTTTCCCAAAAAAACCAAAGTTTTGCTGTATTTTGGCTAATTTCTGGGTCCCCTCCAGGGGAATCAACAAACCCTGGGTACCTTTAGAATCCCCATGATGTTGGAAGAAAAGGACGCAAATTCGGTGTGGATACCTTATGTGGTCAAAAAGTTACAGGGGCCTAAGAGCGAACTACCCCAAATAGCCAAAAAAAGGCTTAGCACAGGGGGGGAAAAGGCCTAGCAGCGAAGGGGTTAAAAAAATAGGATTCAGGATTGGACATGTCATAATTTGGAAAATATGTGAATTTATCTCTAAGCGTTTTAGAAGTTCCGTGTAAAGGGGTTGGACAATGTTCCCACTATGTGTAATTAAAAACGGGTCTTAACGTGTTTGTCTTGTGTAAGTAATGATGCCCATAATGTTGGTAACAGAATAAATCTGCATAATTGGCTGAATTTAAATATAAATCTTCAGCATCGAAAGCAGCATAATACTTTAAATCTGAAAACAATGAATGCACTGCTTCGACATCCCAATCATCGGAATGTATGTCCTGTGTCACCACGTCTCCTAAAGAGACTCGAAACACGTATGGCACATTGAGGAGCTCCGTCGGACCATGGATTTCAAATGCTACTTTATCCCAAACTATGCCATCTGCAACTGGGAAAGCTGAAATGTTCACAAGGGCTTGATCATGTTTCATTATATGGGACGATGTATGAGGGGCCAGAATTCCATCAACCAACTTCACTGCAGAGCGTTCTGGCAAATAATGACCATTGATGAGGAAGAAAAAGACAGTTACAAATCCGATTGACATGAAGAGGAAATTGAGGATAAGCACCATCCAGATGTAGGTCCAAGGTGCGACCATGTAAGTTTTTTTGAACCATGAGATGAAAATACGTATTATTGTCGGTGGAAGTGTCAACGTAGAAGACGAGGAGGGCGAGTCACAGCTGAAGCTCGGACAGTCCCCAAAATAACCGCTTCCACTTATATTCATTAAAGGCTGGTGGGAGACATCAGTTTGGCATTGACTTGGACTGTTCAGCACTTCAGTGGGTGACTCCTCCGCAAGGTAATTAACCTCGACCTCTGCAGTGGAACAGGGGGGTGTGGTGATTGGTAAAAGGTCAATGATTGTTTCCGTTTCACCCCCTTCAATACGAGGATGATTTGAAGTGGACGAATGCACCGGATTCATTGAGATAGCATTGCAGGAAACAGCAGGAGTTACACTATTCAGAATCGGCCAGACGGTGTAATTTGACATTGTCCACTGAAATATATCTGTTGTTTTTGCGACCAGGTAAAGGTGGTAGAATCACTGTACGAGTACCCTTCAATCCAAGAACCGGGACAGGTACACGATAAGAGGGACCAAATTCTTTCTTGTTCTCCAGCTTTTCTTGTACCAGATCTCCAATCTTAGGAAGCCAGCCGGTAACTGGAATCAGCATCGATGTGTCATTGGAAGAGGGTAAATGTTCAGTGGCGTAGCTGTCACGGGTCTTTTGTAGGTCCTGTAACATAGTAGAATGATTATCTATGTCAAAGGTTGCGGCTGCCACCACAACGTCTAGACCATCAAGGTCCGGCACAAACATCTTAATGCCAAAGAGCAGTTCGTAGGGGGTCCGCCCACCCAGAGATCTTCTAGGGAGATTGTTAAGTGCACGTTGAACCCCATACAAATGGGCCAGCCAGTTCCTGCCAGTACCTAAGACTCTAGCTGTCAAAGATTGCTTTAAGTCGCGGTTCATTCACTCCACAATAGAATTGCCCTCAGGCCTGTATGGAGACGAAAACTGCACTAGCACCCCCATCGACTTCATCGCATCCCTGTACGCCTTAGAGGCGAGCGCTGGACCTTGGTCTGAATGGAAGGTGCCACAGGCAAACATTCCGACAAAGACACGCAAATCCCTGATGACATTTCAAGCGTCAGCACTGCGTTGTGACCAAACCCAAAGGAATCTAGTGCACGAATCAACTGTAACTAAAATGTATTTATATGCAGTATCAGAAGAGAATGGACCGCAGTGATCAAGATATACACAGCCAAATGGTTGATTAGAAATGCATAGCTGTGTTTGTGGTGGGCGTGAGAGCGTTGATGGTTTGATTTGCTGACAAATGTCACAAGAAAGCACATAATTACGGGTTTGTTTATATAAACCACGCCACCAATAACGTTGCTGTAAAATTGAGACTGTCGCAGACACCCCGGCATGTGCAGAAGCCATGCCCTTGTGCGCGCCTCTGATCAAAGCAAGTCTGTGGTCCATGTTGGGAATCAGCCGATCCCCAACAGACGGAATAGAAGCATAAGGAACTTGTTCAGGAGATATATGATTAGAGTATTTCAAAGGGCAACCCTGAGGATAAGCAATTCCCTCCCTCGTAGCAGCTACCGCTGCCAAAATATCATTATCTAATTTAGTCATGGACCTTGTAACTGCTGCTATGGAACACGTGGCTACTGCAGACTTGGCCGCTTCGTCAGCCAAAGTATTACCAAGAGCATGTGCTCCCACACGCTGATGGCCAAGAAAATGGATAACATGTGTGAGGGGCAGACCTTGTTTAAGGTCTGCCACCCGAACCCAAAGCGTTTTATGTTTGATTGCGCTGCCTTTAGAGTCTCAATAGTCAATCTGAGACCAAAAGAATAAGTTGTCGTTAAAAGATTGAACACAGTAGTAAGAATCGCATACAATAAGAGTATTCACATTAGGATCGGCAAACTCCAGGGCAAGAACAAGAGCATGCAGCTCCGCCAATTGTGCTGTACAGGCCCAAGTGCCTGAGTATGCACTATGGAAGACTTAAATTCTCCATTGACAATTGAACCAGCCACAATAGCGCAAGCCGCTGAATAAGGGTGTTTGGAACCAGTGGCCGGTTGAGCCGAGCCATCGGTATAAATGATACATTTGTACTCATTTAAAGGAAGCAACGACAACGGAGGAGGATGAACGTGTTCATACTGTAAGAACTCCTGTGTCTGTAGTGCAGGGTCAAAGATAAATGTGACATCAGATGATGTCAAAGAAGTAGCCCATTGTATCCACCGGGGATGAAGTGCCTTAGAGTTGGGTACACTTGCTTTAGTCACAGCCTCTAAAGTGGGGAAAGGCGTGACCATAAGCATGCGTTTTCCTTGCGCCAGTGAGCGTTCTTTCAGAATCGCCATTTGGACCACTGTCAAAAAAAATTCCACGCTCAAAAAACGCATTTCAGCCGCAGTGTACAAATGTGATCTGTATGCAATAGGTACTGTGTCCCCCTCATTGAATGTCAAGTAGGTGAAACCCACCTTCCCCTGCTCTATACGTATCACCAGGTTACCAAAAACTCCGCGATCCACGGCGTAGCAGAGTTGTTTCCTTGTTTGCGCTTTCAAAATGCGTTTTCGCGTGCATGGTAGCGACTTACCGGGATCCCTGCGTTCGCCGACGAGATTTCCTATCAGTTCGCGTGCGCCACGAGATTTTGGTAGCCGGCCGCACGATCCCGCGAGAGTGTGCGATCGCAATCACGTCATTCGGACGCGCCATCGGACATTCGGCGGAAGTTCGGTGAAGCTCGCAATGCCGAACATGCAGAAATTGCAATCTTGAGAAGAATATCTCTCGAGCAGCATAAAACCTACTCGAAAATGATGATTTAGATGAAAAAAACTCCTCAGATTGACATTTGGCTGTACTTTTTTGTGCAAGGAGTCCTTTTTCTTTTTATATTTATTTTTTTAAGAGGAAGGAAGTGCCCCAGAGACTCCAACTTCCTGTTCCTGTCCAGCAGGCTCCTCCCAGTGCTTTGTCCATGTCCTGTTCACTTTTCATTTGGATTTGGAGCTGGAAGGATCACTCTTTGTGTCTGCTGCATCATATATCATTGGATTCGAGGACTTTTGGATTTGAGATTTTACAAGTAAGTTGGAGAATTGGTGTTGTTTGTTTGATTGGGGCATTGCAAGCTGCAACTACAATTTTTTGTACTTTTCATCAGTTTTTTAAAATTTATAGTGGGTAGCCAGTAGGCCCAGAGCTACTTATGGGTGCATGAAACAACTGTCTCTGTGGTGTCTGTTGAATTTAAACATCATTTAGGGCATGGATGGCATTGGATTGAATTGCAAAATGTGTTTTTGGGGGGGTATTTCACTATTTTGGTGTGTGTTAAAAAAATGCCTTTGTTGGATGTGTGTGGTGTGGTTGTTGTGTAACTTGCAAACCTTGTTTAGCCCTGTGGATTTTCGTTTTTGCATTTTTGCATTAACGCTGTGTTGTTTAGCATGCCTCCTTGCCTGGCCATTATAGGCCTGCTTGAGTTCATTGTTTTCCAGGCCTCCTGCTTGTTGTGACTGTGACTGACCATGTGGCTGGTGGCCATTTTGTGGTGGTAGTTTAGTAGTGTGCTGCTTTTGCCATATAGGCCTGCATGTCTTTCCTTTGTTCCTCTTGGCCTATGCTTTTTTTTGTTGTGGTCTGGCCATGTGGCTGGTGGCCATTTTGTGAAGCCAGGCAGTGTGCTTTTGCCATAGGCCTGCATTGTCTGTCTTCCCTTTCTTGTTGTTGTGGGTGGCCTGGCCATGTGGCTGGCAGCCATTTTGTAGAGCCAGCCAGTGTGCTTTTGCCATAGGCCTGCAAGCTTGTGGGCTAGTCTGCCAATATAGGCCTTTCAGCCAGTAGGCCCAGAGCTACTCATGGGTGCATGAAACAACTGTCTCTGTGGTGTCTGTTGAATTTAAACATCATTTAGGGCATGGATGGCATTGGATTGAATTGCAAAATGTATTTTTTGGGGTATTTCACTTTTTTGGTGTGTGTTAAATAAATGCCTTTGTTGGATGTGTGTGGTGTGGTTGTTGTGTAACTTGCAAACCTTGTTTAGCCCTGTGGATTTTCGTTTTTGCATTTTTGCATTAAAGCTGTGTTGTTTAGCATGCCTCCTTTGCCTGGCCATTATAGGCCTGCTTGAGTTCATTGTTTTCCAGGCCTCCTGCTTGTTGTGACTGTGACTGAACATGTGGCTGGTGGCCATTTTGTGTTGGTAGTTTAGTAGTGTGCTGCTTTTGCCATATAGGCCTGCATGTCTTTCCTTTGTTCCTCTTGGCCTATGCTTTTTGTTGTTGTGGCCTGGCCATGTGGCTGGCGGCCATTTTGTGGAGCCAGCCAGTGTGCTTTTGCCATAGGCCTGCAAGCTTGTGGCCTCGTCTGCCAATAGGCCTTTCAGCCAGTAGGCCCAGAGCTACTCATGGGTGCATGAAACAACTATTTCTGGGGTGTCTGTTGAATTTAAACATCATTTAGGGCATGGATGGCATTGGATTGAATTGCAAAATGTGGTTTTTTTGGTGGTATTTCCCTTTTTTTGATGTGTGTTAAATAAATGCCTTTGTTGGATGTGTGTGTGGTGTGGTTGTACTTGTGTTGTGTAACTTTCCAACCTTTTTTAGTCCTGTGGATTTTCGTTTTTGCATTTTTGCATTAAAGCTGTGTTGTTTAGCAAGCATGCCTCCTTTGTCTGGCCAGGCCTGCTTGAGTTCATTGTTTTCCAGGCCTCCTGCTTGTTGTGACTGTGAGTGACCGTGTGGCTGGTGGCAATTTTGTGGTGGTAGTTTAGTAGTGTGCTGCTTTTGCCATATAGGCCTGCATGTCTTTCCTTTGTTCCTCTTGGCTTACTGCTTCCATTCCCTTTGCCAGCTGCAGTTCCCTGAATGACGTGATGCGCAAATTAATGCCAAACAGGTTCCACTTCCATTACATTTGTATTTTTGTTTTTGTTCTTCTTCCCTATCCTTCCTGAGTGTACACAGTATACCATGAAAGACCTTGTTGTCAAAGTCTCACAAATGGCTACACTGTTGTTATGTTTTTTTAATAACTGATTTAATAAAATGTAATAATATAACACTAACAAGTGTGACCA
Organism: Calotriton arnoldi; assembly: GCA_963921515.1. NCBI lineage: Eukaryota > Metazoa > Chordata > Amphibia > Caudata > Salamandridae > Calotriton > Calotriton arnoldi. The sequence continues at coordinate 2,516,593 of CAWUFW010000089.1, read as the reverse complement.
CCACACACTAAATTATATATTATATTTGTTTGTTTGTACTAGAATTAATTGAACCACAACAACAAATGCAACATTTCACTGATGTTCTTCTGGTTTCTTTGCTTTTAGGTGCACAAAAGACTGAGGAGGAGGTGTCATCATCATCACCCGTTGTACTGCCAGACAGAAGTCCTACTGCTCACGACGTCACAAGACGTGTGACCACAGACATCTCTGAAACATGTGCAACTGCGTCCTGCTGACATCTGAAGAAGATGGCCCCAAAGAAAGGTACCAGGTCCTCCAGTACCAAGAAAGTTGCCAGTGAGAAGAAGGAACAGAAGAAGGAAGAAGTGGCACTTACCAAGACTGGTGTGCCGCCCGATGTTTTTGGGGAAAAAAAAAATTAAGCCTGCAGCAGCGGTGTCCGGGGAGCAAGCTGGGAGCAGCACCTCCGCATCAGTGGGCCTACCCCACCAACCTAGGCACAAGCCCATGAGTGTCGCAGATGTAGCCAGTCTAATTGTGCAAACGCCAATGAGCAGTGATGTTGAAATTGACTTATTGTTATCGCAAAGTAGTACCCAATCAACGCAGGAGGAAATTCAGCAGATAAGTGGGCAACAACAGCCGCAACAACAGCCGCAACAACAGCCGCAACAACAGCCTCAACAACAGCCGCAACAACAGCCGCAACCATCGCCGCAACCACTGCCCACAATAGTAGTTGTTCTCCCGAAGTAGGGGCAGTTCAGGAAATCGAGCTTCATGCTGAGGAAGAGGAGCAAGCCACTCTTTCAGAAGATCCATTGTCTTCCAGATCCCCAGCAAGGAAAAGGAGGGTTAGTCCATCAACTTCTTCTTCAAGCCCCCCTTCTGATGATCTAGATGTCACTTGGAAGCCACCAGCTCAGTCTGAGAGTGAGGCACGCCACGCAACAAGACTAGGGAAAAGGAAGGTTCCAGAAAGCCTTAGAGTTATGGAGATAGATGCAGAAGAAGAGGATGATGACGAGCCAGTCATCATGAACATCACTCCTGCCCCAGTAGAGATGGAGACTGACATTATTACCTCATCCCAAGTTGCTGTGAGGGATGTGGCATGGATACCACCAACACAGGTAACACCAACACCACCTCCAGCTTCCATATTTGCATTTGCAAAGGCCCGGCAGGGACCTACATCCAGCACAACCAACACCTCAGTAGGTAGTGGTACTGCACAGAGTCAAATTCCAGGCATACCCTCCAGTTCATCCGGCATTGCAAGTGGCACCTCCAGCAGCACAAGAAAGTTCACCTTCCCAGTTTGGGACTTCTTTTCGGTTAGCAGTAAGGAGGAGAACGTTGCTATATGCTCAATTTGTCGACAAAGTGTTAGTCGGGGTAAGCTTGGTACAAACTATGGTACCAGAGGCCAAACACCCATCTGAAAAAACACCACATGATCCAGTGGGAGGCGCACCTTAGCGGACAAAAAAGTAAAACTGCACCCATTGCTGTTGGTGGTGATGAAGAAGTAGAAGAAGATATGATCGCGGTGGAAGGTGAACAAGAGGGAGACATTTTCTCTGGTACACAAAGTAGCCCTGATCCCAGCAGTGCAGTGGTACCGCCCACATCCTCATCAGCCTCAGCAATATCTCAGTGGCACTGTAGTAAGAGTCAGGCTGAGACACCAAGGCAACAGAGTACCGCAATGAAAAAAAGTGCGTCGTTGAGCCTAACTGGGTTCAAGAAGATTATTTCTCTAATAAAATTCTTAATTCATCTAATAAACCCAAAGAAATCTTCTCCATAGTAAACGAGCTTTCTAGACCAGATCGGATCATGTTGAAGCCAGCTCCTACACAGTCCTTTTGCGATTCCCTCAACTCTTTCTTTCTTGAGAAAATTGCCTCTATTAAAGCTAGCATTCCCTCTTCTACTCTTTCTATATCCGACTCGAATATTTGTCAGAATGCACCTCAGATGGATCAAATTCCTTTGATCTCTAAGGAGACCTTTCTTAATCTACTTAAAAAGGTTGACTCTGGTTCCCCCACTGATTGCTGCCCTCCTCATATACTTCGGGAAGCTTTTACTATCTGTTCTGATCCCCCTCTCTCACTCCTTAACAACTCACTTAAATATGGCATCTTTAAAAGTGCGGAAATCATCCCTATTCTGAAGAAACCGGGTGCGGATCCGTCAGTTCTTAGCAATTATCGCCCCATCTCCTTGCTACCTTATTTGGGTAAAGTCCTAGAGGCTTATGTGGCAAATTGCTTGAGCACATTTGTCGAACATTACCAGATCTTGGACTCCCATCAGGCAGGTTTTAGACCTGCTCATTCTGCGGAATCTGTTATACTTACAGTCTTGGATGAATTAAGAAGAGGGGCTGATGGTGGAATCCCCCAGGCCCTGGTTCTCCTGGATTTGTCAGCAGCATTTGACACGGTCGATCATACCATCCTGCTTGACCGTGTCAGAAATGCCGGGATCCAGGGCCTGGCGTTGAGATGGCTTTCCTCTTTTCTTGGCAACCGTTTCCAAGCAGTACGGCTTGCTAATTTTTCATCCAACAAGAGGGAACTGACCTGTGGGGTCCCCCAGGGCTCCTCCCTTTCTCCACTTCTCTTTAATCTGTATCTTCTCCCTCTAATTCTATCTCTGAGAGAAAGAAGGATTGGGACGTTCAACTATGCTGATGATCTCCAATTAGTGTTTGACATCAACTCTTCAGCATCCTCAGTCTCCCACTTTCAATCCACTATGATCTTTATAAGTGATTGGATGAATAACAACCAACTTAAGTTGAACCCTGACAAAACTGAGCTGATTCTTATAGGGGGCTCTACCAATCCTTGGCATTCCAACTACTGGCCATCCTCTCTGGGCAACTCTCCGGTGCCGGCAAGCTCTGCCAAAAGTTTAGGCATTGTGATCTCTAATGACTTGTCAATGAATGCCCAAATTGGTTCAGTGGTTTCCGCAAGCTTCTTCCAACTGCGGAGAATAAGGAAGATTAGTAGATTTCTGTCTAGGGAAGCTTTAACCTTGGTTATTTTAGCCTTTGTTATCTCCCGATTGGACTATGCTAACTCGTTGTACTATGGCATCCCCGCCTATCAACTGAGACGTCTTCAGTTGGTTCAGAACCAAGCTGCCAGACTCATTTTTCACCAACCTAAATGGCAGCATGTGACACCTATTATGAAGAATTTACACTGGCTCCCTGTGGCCAAGAGGTGTGTCTTCAAGCTGGGTTGCACCATTTTTAAAGCCCTTAATGGTAACAGTCCTGCTTTTATCTCTTCTAGGATTCAACAATATATTCCCTCCCGGGACTTGAGTTCCTCTCATTTAAATCTACTAGCCGCTACCTCTTTTAAACGTAAGAAACATGGAGGCTCTAGATTTACTGTTTTGGCCCCTAAATTTTGGAACTCTCTCCCTGTGGAGATGAGACTGGTTACGTCCTACGCACAGTTCAGAAAATTGCTTAAGACTCGATTGTTTTGCCCAATCATATGATATCTAACCTCAGTCTCCTGTTAGCACCTTTCTGCCCTATCAGCGCCATGAAACCGTCTGGTGTACGTGCGCTATATAAAAGTTTTTAACATAACAAGAAGTCACCTGCATCAGTGGCACCAGAAAGGAAAAAAATCCAGCCTACCATTGTCAGCATCTTTAGGTTGGAGGGGCAGTACGAACGCAACCACCCAACGGCACGTTTGTACAATGCGAAGCTGGCAAAAATGTTAGCGCTGGACCTTCTCCCTTTTTCTTTTGTGGAAGGGGTGGGTTTTCTGGAATTTGTGACAGCCATCTGCCCAAAATGGAAGGTTCCCAGCCGGTCCTATTTTGTCAGAGTTGCTGTTCCAGCACTACATCACGACGTGCTGGAATTGCTTGGACAAGCTTCGGAGCAGAGTGCTGTTCACAATATCCACCTGACAACAGACATGTGGACCAGTTGACAAGCCACTGATTACATGTGCATCACTGCACACTGGATCTCTTTTAAGGGGGTTAGAGAAAAGATATCTGCAGGTGTTGACACTGCTGAGATTTTTAATGCCACTCGGAAACATGCAACTGTAGCCATGTTCGCCATGGAGAAATCTCATACTGCTGCAAACATTTTGGAAGAGTTTAACAGCAAGGTCTTTGAATGGCTGCACCCAAGAGGGCTTAACATTGGTTTTGTTGCCACGGACAATGGCAGTAATATAGTTAAGGCCATGCACACTGGTGGCTATTTCAGGGTCCTGTGTTTGGCGCACTGCATTAACATCATTGTTCAAGACTTTCTGAAAAAAGAAGACCGAGTCAGCAACTTACTGATCACCTGCAGAAGAATACGCACACATTTCAGCCATTCTTTTAAAGCCCGGAAGCAGCTGAGGATCATTCAACGTGAGCATAGAATGCCAGTCAAAGCACTCATCCAGGAGGTGCCAACACGTTGGAACTCAACTTATTACATGCTTGATCATCTGTTTGATCAGTACAGACCAATCAATGACTATGTCATGCAAAGACTAGGGGATGCTACTGTAAAAGGCATGACCGTTCAGATGGACCAATGGGGCCTAGTTAAATGCCTGACAGAGATGCTACTTCCTTTCGAGCTCTTCACATGTGAAGTCAGCATGGAGGACTGTACTATGGGCCAAGCTATCCCATTGTTGCACATGCTAGAGCAACAGCTGAATGAGGTGTCTGATTCGTATGCAGGTGTGGAGGAAAAACAAGAAGCATATGAGTTGGTGCAGAGCTTAGCCTTTCGCTTAGCTGAAAATACAAGGGTGCAAACTAGCATTGTGTCAGACAAACGTTACATTTGTGCCTCAATTCTGGATCCACTGTACAAAACAGCACTGAACACTAAGACATTAATTCCTTTTTCAGAAGTGGATGTTGCCCAGTACAAAACGTGGATAGCTGAGGCAGCCAGTGACTTGGAAAAGGAACGGCTGGTAATTAAAGGGAAAGGCCCGCTACTCCAACCCACAACAAGTACTGCAGCAGGGCATCAGGCATCAAGTTCAACTTCAGAGCCTAAGGGTAGTGCGTTTGGCTCACAGCAGTCACCAACACTATCAACAACAGCAAGAACCGGATCATCAGCCCCAGTAAAATCGGCACAGGATTGGTATCTTCAGCAAGGGCTTGTTAGGTCCAGTGCTGATGCAAAGTCAAAAGAGGCCCAGCAAAGTGGAGCACCCCTGAGCATTGAGCGGATGGTCCAGGCCTATCTGGATGACCCAACAGAGGTCTACATTGATCAAAACCCATTGGTGTAATGGTATGGGAAAATGCGCCACTGGCCAGTGCTCAGCAGGCTGGCGATAAACTATCTGGCTTGCCCTGTCGCAAGTGTCTCTTCTGAGCATGTTTTCAGTGCTGCTGGTGCCATTGTAACAGTGAAAAGGACCAGTCTCTCGCCCAAAAACGTGGAGAGGGTAACCATGATCAAAATGAATCAGCACTTTATACCACCGAATTACAAAATATGTGAATCACAGCAGGAAGATGAGGACAGCTACTTTGGTGACGGAAGTAGTGTGTTAGATGATTACCTACTTCTGGTTGAACCACCAGAGTTTGAGGACAAGCTATACTTCCCTGACAACTAGGCTTTGAACTTGTTACTTTCTTTCTTCCTTATGTACTTTTATTATTTGTGTGTGTCTCTCTTTCTGGTTCGAATCACAACAAATCCATCACCACCGTCTTCTCTTTTTAATTATTGCCATATTGGAGTTGCAGCTGTGTGCATTTAAGTCCACTCCTCCAAGTCCTGCTCCATCCTCCTGACTCGCCCTAAATCCATTTCCCTCAAGTCAGATGATTGGATGGAGAATAGTGGAAGAAATGTTGCCTCGTCGAGTCCCTCCAAAAGAAGTGGAACATGATGACTATAGCTATCCTCCTTTCCGAGCCGAGAGAGACTGCCCCTTAACATAAGATGAGAAGGAACAGGCAATGATGATGGCATGCATTGGACGCGCTGACTCTGAGTGATTGGTGTTTGTGTTGTTGTTGTTTGTTGTGCATGAAGTGAAGTCAAAGTGTACTAGTATTTAATCTACACACTAAAAGTGACTCAAGTCAATGTTTCCCTTCTTATTGTTTAATAACAAAATTGTACTACTACTGCAGGCCGATCCATTGCATTTTTGAATATGGAATCTGGACTCACTCGGTACACTGCAGACTGAGTTGGACAACACCATGATGATGATGACCACAGTGACATAGCATCTTCGCAGTCTGTCAGTAGGATCGGAGATGATTGATGGAATAACTCAGGGCGTTTTTCATGAGTGGCATAAAAGGTAAACAAGTCAACAACAACCACAGCAGACCTACATGTCTGTATGTTGGTGGAGTCGAGTCACGACTCACGAGTGTAGTAGTGGTATGACTGACAGCTGTGCATTGATTTAGTTACTTACTTTGGAAAATGCTATGTTGCTGTATATGTGTGCTCTGTCTGGCTCAGTCAAAATCTAAGCTAAGTGGAGGTTGGGTGGGCACCGTGGGCTTGCTCTGTCCTGTTGCTGTTGTAGGTTAATGCTGGAAACAGACAACAGAGTAGACATGATTTAGCCATGCCGCCTCTGAAAGTGTTTGCACTCCTCCGTAATTTATGCTTTTTTTTTCTCCTTGATTTTTCAATATCCCTTTTGTTTTTCCATCTACACTTACAGGCCGGCCTTTACCCTGTGCTAAACAGAGAAAAACAACTCACACTCACCTATGAATCCGCATCCACCAGGCAGGCAGTGGCACCCAAGATTGACGGACGCAGCGTCCATGGACAGGAGGACCAAGAGGAATCCCGAGATGCAACTCCCCAATTTGACCAGGATAACATACAGTAACTTTAGTATCGTCATCTCTTAAATAATTTGATTCATTTTTTCTTTTCAATCATTATGACTGTGTGTTGTTATTGAACGTATTGTTGCTCTTTGCTTATAATTGATCACTACAGCTATTTTTTTTTGTTTTTTTGCTAGCTTTAAAAGGAAGCCCGGTACAACAGAACATAAAATGTATGTAATTTGGATCTCTCTAACAGGCAAGGCAAATTGCATAATAATAATTAATAATATACTGCTGCCCTGTACTAGTGTCTACTAGTCTAGTTAGTAAGTACTACTTATCATTAACCATCGAGTCATCCTCATGCATGCATTTCCTTTTTCTCCCTTAACAGATTTATGAATATGATAGTCGTCTGCCAAGATTGTGTGTTGTTGTTGTCCATGTGTAGTGTTTGTCTTTGTCAAACCTTTCCCTCAAATACCCCTTCCCAACCATTCATCAAACCCTAACCCTCTTCCCCCGGGCTGTGTGATTTATATTGAGGTGTGACTAAATTAAATTTACACCAATAATTGATCACACACTTGCTGGGGTGGATGTGGTGAGAGCAACACTAATTCAATTTGAAGGCAGGGCGAGGATCTTCTTCTGCTTGCCCATCCATGCTCAGTATATTTGCAAGTCAATTTTTTTTCCAAAGGAACATAATCCATCATTAATTGCCGTCAACGATTGGATTCATCATCCTCCTTTTACAGCACTAAAGGTTATGCTTGTGTCAAGTGACTCGACACAACTACAGTTTGTAACTTGTTGTACTAGGCTATCCCCGCCACCATTATGTTTGATTTTACTTTAGCATTGCTAATCAGCATTATTATGTTTTATTGTTTGGCAGTCTTCTTGTATACTGTTACTGTACTGTACTTCATTCTACTACTCCTTCCAGAGTCTCTCTCAGGCGACTGTCTCATTTTCTTTTTTTGCAAATGCTACTGCCAGTGTCTACTACTACCACCACAACCATGGCATCTTGGGAAACCAAACCATCATCACCATGCAGCCATCGCTGTGCCTAAGTTTAAACATCAATCACAGGTAAGAGAAGTTTGGGGGAGGCATAATTAATAATGGAAATTAATTGATTCATTAATTCACACACCCATACCCTTGAGTCCAGTTGCAGACTGCATAGATTAGGAGGAGAGGCTGACAGTATTAGTAGGACAAGTCACTCAGTGACAGTACCGCATCTATCTGTTCGTGTCGTGTGTTACAAAATTGGCAAATTATTTAAATCAAAAACTGGCTGCGGCTCTTCAGCAGCAAAGGAAGGAAACTGTGTGATGTAAGAGTAACCCCCCCACAAAACATTTACATTGCATGTAAAGTTTAAGTATAAATATAATTTAATGCCCTAACAAAATAAACTATTGTAAAAAACACCACAACACCTGACCCACCCCTCTCCCTAACCCCAACCAATGTCCAAAAAGATAGTCCAAAAATTGTCCATAATAAATAATAAATATAAACCACAACTTTTCCCCAATGTAGCCCAATGCCCACCCACCAAAAAAAAGAATAAAGAAGGGGAAATCCAACGTGATCCCAGTCTATCGGCGGGCTCGCTGTCTCTTAAGGTCCTTCTTTACCTGCTCCTCTAGGCGTGCCATTCGGAGGAGCACGCGGTGCTTAAAAGCTCGGCAATTGCATCCACGGGGGGCAGCAGTGCTGGATGTAGTGCTGCGGGCGCCTGCCAGACCGCGGCACCGCACCACTCGAGGGGCCTGGCTGGGGCCCGGGGCATTGGAGGAGGCTGCAGTTGCTGCCGCCTCCTCCTCCTCCTCCGCCAGAGCCACCAGCCGCCGATATTCGTTTCAGATGGCCTCACGCTTCCGGTGCTGGGCCATGGCTGCCAACTCCTTCCTGTCTGGTCTTGCTTTTGGTTGGGAAGGAGTAGCTATATCAAAAAAGAAAAAAGACTATTGTAATACTGTTAGCAAAACAGTAACACAAAATTAATTCTACACATAGTGGCACAGTAGCACTAGCAAGCACATGACATAACATTTGTGGTAGTATGGACTCGAGTACACCAGTTTTCTTTTTCTCTCTTGTTTAGCTAAATTAAATAACCTTGTTGCAGCCGGCATGCCAGCTCAGTCAGCTTGTGCCCAAGACAAACATACTCGTGTCGCAGACTCACATTATTTTTATTTACTTCTGTCTGCAGGTGGGGAAGCTGACTACACAATCATCTTATTTTTTCTATTATGGGTGGCACTGGCCATACTCTCTGTTACATCAAGGCCAGGGCAACTGCTCAATTTCACTTTCACCCTGCCTACTACAACAAGGCAGATGATATCTTATCCAAATGATCATTGCTTATATATATGTATGGGACGACATGAGGTACTTTGTTTTGATTGATTTTGTAACCGGTTAGTAACTAACAATCCATGCAGCCGATAGGCCACCCATGGCAGGCTGAAACAGTCGAAAATAAATTCACATCGGTAGTGAGTGGGCATCGGAGTCGGAGGGAGGCGCTTGAAAACATACATTACATACACAAAATATGCTGTGCTTGCAAAATACTGTGAGTCAAGGGAGTATTCTGAACATACAACTTCTATTCTCCTTAGCTTTGCTTGCTACTCTGGCGCGGTTCCTTTTACATTCTCTTCAAAGACTCTTCATCCAGTGACAGTCTCCACCTATGCTATGAATATGATGTGATGAATACCATCCAGCCATCATCCATTCAAAGTAAACATGTCTATCATTCTTCTTAACCTCTCAACAAACCTTAGTTTGTTTAAACAACAACAAACACTTATTATTTTTTTTGTAAACCACCACCCATGCGTCCTTCCTTCCTTGCTTGCCTTTGAGTTTGACCCATGAAACACCCCGGAGGATTCTTGCTATCACCCATACAGTTTCATCCACCCAGGCAGGCATATTTTCTTCTTTCACCTTCCACCCATTCTTCAACCACCCATGCATCAGATTCCTTCCTATCAGCCACCTATGCATGCATCCCACGTGGCACATATCCTTCTCTGCCAGTCATATATATTTACATCTCGCCCGTCCTTCCTCCTTCCATCCTTCTTTCCCTTTTCGTTCAACCCATCCATCAAGGTCGTCTGACTCTTAGTCTTCTCCATAAAACTTTCCCAGCTGAGTTGAAGTCAGACTGAAGAGGCCATTAGTTACTCAACTACTCCCACCGCTAATGCTATTGCTCTAATGCTAAGTAAAGGGTGTCTTCTTCTTCAACCATTGTTCACAACAACTTAGTCTCTCTCAATATACAGTGTACACCCTTGCAGCGAGTGTGTAACTATTGTCAATTAGTAAGGAATATATGTATAACTTACCACCGCCTGCAACTGCTGCTGCCTCACCCACCCCTTTGGCAGCTGCTGCCTCACCCACCCCTTTGGCAGCTGCTGCATCCGCTGCTCCCTCCTGACTGGTGTCGCCTGCCCCCAGCACTGGTGGTTGGTACGCCTAGAAAAAACATTACACATTTTTTAGATGCCATATACACCTTCCCCTATTTATTCTTTTTCAGTAGCAGGATTGAAAAAATAGTTAAAATACATATATATTCCACATACATCACTAGTACAAACCGGGTACTAGAGTCGAGTAGACACTAGTAGGAGTATGTCCTATCCTAACAAAAATAGTAAAATAGCTAGTTGGGCATTTTGTTGGTGGGAATTGTCAAAGCCTATCAAGATTAAGAAGACTAGAAGAGGACAACCCAAAGGACTGGACTCAGTGGCTAGAACTATTGGTGAATCTGAGTTTTAAAACCTTTTAAATAAAAATTAAGAGTGGCCAACTGGGCAAGCTTAGCTACAGACAGACTAATATAGTAGTAGTACAGAGAGTCAGAGCAGAGGCAGTTAGAGGCAGGGATAACAAGAATTTAGAAACAGATAGTTTAGATCGAAGAAGATTTGGTAAAATAGAATTAGGAAACGGAAATAATAGTTCGAAAAAAATAAGATGCAGTAAAAGTTAGGGGTATATTATTATTAATATTGACAGGAGGAAGACTTACTGGGGACAGCAGCAGAGCCATCGGTAGAGGAGCGGTCCTGGTCCTGGCCCTGGCGTTCTCCATCTGCTCCCGCCGACTCCGACCCCGTCTTCTTGGCCCTGGGTGCTGATCATGTAAGATAAAATAACGAAAGAGACAAACATTGATGATTGGTGTGAAACAAATAAAATATTTTTAAAAAAGCTAAAAAAAACATTTTTGGAAACAATTGCAATAAAATTGATCTATCTAGTCTGATCGACTGGTAGTATCGCGGGATTCGCGGACCGTCTAGTTATTATTTATGAACACTAATCCAGTGTTCCATTCTGATGCCAGAATACTACGCCTAAGTACCACCTGACCTAGCCCACCTATTCAGACGTGCCAATTGTTCACTAAGTCTGCATTTCCATTTATTTTAGTCCTCAAAAATGCATAGATGGAGGACACATGCATACATTTTTGCACACACCAAATTGTTGGTTGGTTGCTGCTGATGTTCTGCTAAGCCTATTACTTACTACAAAAGGTTCTGCTAAGGACTAGAGTAAGCAGCACTCAGCAGCTCTTGACGTGAGTCACGTGACAGAGGATGCGTCACGCAGACCACTTAAAAATTACCATCTAATACTAAGTTACTAAGTAACTAAACTACCTATCCACCACTATCTTAGTGACAGGAGGACAAAGGAAGGACTAGAGTCTCTCTAGCATTACCTAACTTAAGTTCTCTAAAGTAAACTCTTGCATAATCAGCCCAAGCGAGCGCAAAGTTGCAAACAAGTGAGATTAGGAGTGCCGAGCTCCTGTCTCTAGAAGAATAACAATCACTAAAGATTTTTAAACTTAATTTACCTGCAATGTAAGCAGCTGCATTCTTGCTATTCGGAAAAAAATTATATTCGCAATAACAGTAACACAGTCTAGAGAACACACAATAGTATTAGCTACTCACCAAGCCCCATGACCTCGACACCTAGCAGGTCCAGCAGGTCCTGCTCCCGGTCCAAGATGTCTGATCACCGGTGGGTCAGCTGGTTATGGGTGCGTCGGACCCCAGAGCAGCGAAACACTGCCCGGCCCACCCTCTCCCACCGGCGGTGACACTCCTGGGTAGCGTACCCGGAGCCAGGCCTGCTGCCAAGGTAAAAAAAAACAAGGGCCGCACCTCCGCCTCGCTGAATAGGGACCGGGCCTGCACCCCTGCAGGGCTCAGTCTGCCGCAAGGCAGTTGGCTCTTGGGCGCAGGAGCCTTGCCCTTGGAGCTGGTTCCCTTTCCCTTAGCCATAGTTCTGGGGTGGGCGGGGGGTGGAAATTAAAATTTAGCAGGAAAAAATAAAGTTAGGGGAAGAAGTAGAAGAGTTAAGAAGGAAGTAATATAAAACAGTAGAAAAGTAAAAAAAACGCAGTAACACTAGAAATAAAACACTAAATATAGACTTAGGGACAGAGAGGGATAGATAATAAATAAAAAAGATCAGAAAAACAGTGTAAAAAACAAAGGATGGAAAAGATTGGAGAGGGATTGAAAAACAGGCCCCAGAACCATGCAAAAGATAGGAAAACAAGATGGCCGCTGCCATTGGCCACCGTGTGGTGAAGTTCGCGCGATATGTTCCCCGAACACGTCAGCCGCGTTGCCGAACTTCAAATACATCTCGCGAGCATACGCGAGCACACGCGAGCATGCGGAAACAAGCAACTCCGCATGCTCGCGTAGCTACGCGTAGCGCTGCGGAGATTTTGTGCTTCTTCGCCCAGGGTTAGTGTTATCACGAGTCAACAAGTAGTTAGTTGCAAGCATATCAGATTGCAAAGATTGTAGGATAGTGGTATGTTCCGGAAGCCAGCTGGCAGAAGAATATGTTGGTTGTATCAACGCATAAAGCGGTTTGATACGCTGGGCATAATCGGGAATGCATGTCCTCCCGAAATTCAAAAATCCCAGCAAAGACGGAAGTTTCTTCAGCGTAGAGGGAGGTTGCAATTGTGCACATTTCTCCAGAAAGTGGGGGGCTAACCCCAGACCCTCATTATTGAGCTCATAGCCCAAAAAGAGCACCGCCAAATGTGCGATGTGTGATTTTAAAAAATTGAATTTGTATCCATAGTCGGCAAAGGATAAAATGATGCGGTCGACTCAGACAAGATGTGGTATTAGTTTGTCGTCCGTCAGATAAATATCATCAACGTACGAGAACGCATCGGGATCATCAGGATCTATGTCTGCCCATTGAGCCATTGAGCTGCATGCAGATGGCTATCGACCGTCCACGGACCCCCCGCTTTTCAGCACCGCGCGGTACTGTCGCATTAAGACTACTGAGCCGCCCATGGCACTCAACCCCGAGGCCACCGTGCTTCACTCTTAATTAATCCCTCCACGGCTAACAACTGTTTCCGGACCCCACGCTTAAAAGCACTGCTCGCAACTGCGATTCTCAGACTACCGAGCCACAACTGTCATTCACCTGCGCAGCCACTGGGCTCACTTGCTCTCCATTAATTGAACAGGAAATTGAGCCGCCCCTACCTCCAAGCCATTGTGCCTTGCTTCTCGCTAGTCCCCTCAAAGGTTGTATGTCCTTCAGGTATTTATCTGATTTTGTCCTGATGATGATCCCAATATCCTTCTAAAGGGGATCGAAACGTCGTCGACTTTTTTGACACCGTGCAAACAAACTTATTTAAATGTAATGTGTAACAGCTGTGTTTACTATCGCGCTTGTTTAACCCTTCACATTGACGAACAAGCACTGTGTCTTGCCTGATTGTTTGTTTTTTCATTATTTTGTTCACCTCTATGTTTTGGATACAGGACTGTGTCCCACTTTATTTATGTGTCGCTTGATCCTCATAATTGTTTTTGATTAAATCTTACTATCCGGCTGGATAGTAGCAATATAGAACTGATTTCATTCTATATATTTATTTTGCTTTGTTATCTTACCCTCATCAAGGACCACTGTTTTCAAAATTATGTGCAATAAAGACACAACACGTGCAGCAAATGCCCCGGGGCTGTTTTTATACCCCATAGGCAAACGCGTACATTTTTTCTGATTTCCGACGGCAGTAAATGCTGTCAAGTCACGGCTCTCAGGAGCCAAATTATGACTGTAGAAACCATTGGATATGTCCAGTGTAGTTTTATATTTTTTACGTACAAGGTTGTTTACCAGCGCAGAGCTGTGTGTGTTTTGCACCGCAAAAGTGCGACAATGACTATTCAAATTTTGATAATCCAATACAATTCGATATGAACCGTCAGGTTTTGATACCAGAAAAAGAGGATTATTCATCAGTGATACACAGGATTCAATCACTCCTTGATACTCCAACTGTGTTAGAATGTCACAAATGTGAGCCTTAGCTTCACGTCTGATTGGATATTGCGGTTGTGGTTGTGGCATAGACCGTAAAGGTATCTCATGTGCCGGTGAATCAAAATCCCAGCCCACCTAATTACGATACACCGCTGGGGCAAGGGCCAAAGCCCACTCAGCTGCGTAAGCCTTTGCATGTTCTTCAGGGACGTAACGCGAAAAACTCAGAAGTATCACGTCCTCCCCTCTAGATGCGACTAGCACAAAGGGTGGAGGCCAATCTGCCTCCACCAGAAAAATGTCATATGAGAAGGTAAGATTCTCCCAGAAAACCACTTTGATAGGATGCAGTATATCACCTTCAATTTGAATTATGATCTCTACTGTAATGAATGTATCAGTTGCTGTTGCCTCCAGACAGGGATGCAGTGCTTCCCGCACTATGGTAACCTCCGCTGCGCTGTCGAGCAGAGTCACTGCCCATGTCCAGTCTAGGAGTTGCGTTCTCACCGACTGAGGCATACTTCGCAGTCAAAGCGGCAACCTTTTTCTTCTGATACGGGGGTCTGAAACGAGGCAGTTCCTCTTGTTTGGCCTTAACGTCACACTGTCGAGGTAGATCTCGTCCCTGTTGTTTCGTCGGACCTTTGCCACGATCCTGGCGCTCCCCTCCACTGACTTGAGAGTCCGATGAGTCCTGTAAAGAACGAGGAGAGCGCTGATCAGGGACCTGAAATCTATCAGGAATCTTAATTTTTGAGCGGTCTGGCAAGTCATAAGTACGCTCAGAAGACTCAGGTGTCGGTGAACCCGCACGTGAACCCTGCTTCTGCTGGCCCTGTTTTTTATTTTTCCAGTTCTTTTTAGGAAAGAACGGGCGTCCATCTTTATCAGTCTGGGCTTTTTGTTGAGTTTGAGATTGCGTCTGCGTTTGAGTAAAAGGCTTAACTACCAGACTATTGCGGCCTAAGGTCTTATAAGCCTTAGCAATAATCTTCAGTAATTTGCGCGGTTTGTCTGCATCTGCAACAGCCTCCAAGCGGTTAGCCACTTGTAAGCTTACAGCATCACCCTTAACATTAGCAAGGATCATATCAGCAACCACGTCGAATACCCTGACCAGTCTCATCCCCAACTCCAGAGCCGCTTCGGCTCCGTGTTCATCCTGAACACGTTTTATCACGGAAGGGAGTAGGGTCATGGAGGGGGTGCCGAAACACATTGAATATACCGCTGCAAACACTTTACCCCATGTGTTACAATGAGCTAATTCGGGAACTGAGGGGCATATTATCAAGAAACGGCGTTAAAATTATCGCCGCTTTGGCGGCAGAAAACTGCCGCTAAAGCGGCGATAATGGGCTTGATAATATGCCCTTGAGAATTCCAATAGAAGCCCATGTTCTGGTGTCAACATGGGCTTCTATTGGAATTCTCAAAGGCATATTATCAAGCCCATTATCGCCGCTTTAGCGGCAGTTTTCTGCCGCTAAAGCGGCGATAATTTTAACGCCGTTCTTGATAATATGCCCCTAAGTCTTTAGGTAAACTTATGGTTAGTATCCTGTGTTTCTCCACCCGAGTGGTATTTGGAAAAACAGCTTCGATCTGTCCTAATTTTTCAGCAAGCCAATAAGGGAAGTCATCCTTAATCTGTGGATGCTTGCCCATCACTGAATTAACCATAAGAGGACTGATGGTGACACCAACAGGTGCAGCTGGTTGCGCAGCAACGCCAAGTGGTCCCACCTGGAAGTTGCGTGACACGAACTGTATAAAAGATCTATGTATAAGTATTAAAGAAGTATGCAATACCCGAAGTACTGCGAGTGTCACAGTTGTTAGATAATGTGGGTGTGGGGAATACCCAGCCAAAACGGGCAACGTGGCCCCATCTATCGATAAAGGGCCTAAACGGACCGGCGTTATTGGGTGAGGAAGGGCGCCATTAAACCATATTTGGTGTTGCCAAGCTGTTAGCGGAACTTCAAGAGACCTATAAGGCTGATAAGGCTGAGGTAGGGCCGTGGCAGTATATTCGTGAAACAAATGATCTGTTCCATCCGCTGCCGGAAAGGTGACCCAAGAATAAAAGACTTCGAAGCGGTAAGCTGCATTCGCTTCGACTTCAAAAAAGAGCGCAACACCATCATCAGGGACTCCAGTTTGAGTCAAATAAGCTGTGACTGCAGCCCGATTAGGCGGTGCTATGGCAGTCGCCATAATGAATAGTGAAAAACAACAACCTAAAGCGTGGCAGCGCAATAACGGGTTAACAAGAAAGAGAAGGAACCTTTTAAAATTCAAGCTTGAATGAACCTATAAAACATCAACTGTCCCCGGAAACAGATGTGAGGGGATTGTGGACAAGCACAAGCACTACTCAAGAGTCTCGCAGATAAGAAGCAGACCAAACGTTGGTGGCGCCATGTTGCGGGGATTCTGCACCTACACAGAACTGTGCGCAGGAAAACAGGACCTCGGTGTATAGGGGTGTACCAACCTACCACCTTAGTACCCAAAATCCCCAAACCGACTAGCTATAGTGTCTCATTCGTTCTTCTCCAAAATCACGAAGCAACAAATGATTAGACAACCAAGAACACAACACTCCCGACTCTCTCAGGAATCGCGGTAGCAAGACATACCCTTTCGCTCGCTCACTCGTACTTGTCCATAATAAGAATGGTCAGAGTCACTGTTATAGTTCAAAATGTTTATTTTAACTATCGTGCTTTATAATGCAGCATATGAGCCACTACCAGCAGCGAAATGCATAAACTTAGAACAATTAGCATTGTTACAATTCCATAGAATATGAAAGGGAAAGTCATTATATATAGACAGTGAAAAAAGGACTATAAGGCCTAATCACCCTCCCCTTGGCAAAATGATGTTTATTATATGATAGAAGATCTCTGGGCTTTGTCAGCAGACCCCCTACCTTAGTGCCTAGATGGAAGCTTTACATCATAGGAACCGCATAGCTCTTCTCCCTGGAAAGGACCCTCTCCAAGTGTCATTCAGAACAACATGCATCCCCATAATATCAAAGCACAAGCTTTCAGCAGCGCAGCTGTGTTAGCATGTTTTGTCTAGATGCTAGGGACTGACCAGAACAGAATAACAAGGAGCATTGTTTATCGACCTTGTACATCGTGTTCAGACTAAACCCAAGAGCAGGCAGATAATGCAGAAAGCAGGCAGTTCTCATTTGAAAGGCACAAACAGAGTCTTACACAACAAAGTCATGTAGTAACGTGCGCAAAAGCAGCATCATGGCAGCCGTGATCTAGCTAACTTAGCAATGTTGACAATGACCCTAATGGCCATAAAACAAGTGATGATTCATGTGGAGGCTGACAGTGAGGGAGGGTGTGTTGAGCTGTAATATGGGAAATTTCTTGAGATGATGATTGATTTGCATTGTTTGGGGCTTGAGTGATGGGCGCTCATTTTTTTCTTTCCCTGTAGGTGATCAGCCCTTTCACAGTTAGCCAGATTTAATTCTAGGATGTTCTCTTTGTTTCTGGTTCTTCAGAGACCAGAACAGTCACTTTATTTAACAAACATGAACATATGCAAAATACTGCAAGTCTGTTTCTCTACTTGTTCTTGAACAGCAGTGCACTACACATGTATCTTGCTCGGGTCATCTTGGTTCATGATGATGATGCTGACTGGTCTGGGGCATTACTCGGAGTCAGGAGGAGGATCATGGAAGAACTCAAGGCGGGAACTGCAGGACTACCTCATCCACAGCTAGAAGCAAGAAGTTATCAAGTATCAAATTCAGTTTAAAGGTAAAAAAAAAAGAGTCTGAGTCCCAGTACTCAGCTTTGTGGGATAGAGAGAGGTGCATTTGTGGAATTCTGCTCTGTGTGTGTGTGTGTTGGACTTGTGGCAAAAGTGAAACTCTGAGTCCCTGTAGAAAAGTAGGATCTGCTTCTTATGGTTACCCCCACTTTTTGCTAAATGTAATACTGTTTTTGACTAGTCTGACTGGGATCCTGCTAATCAGGACTCCAGTCTATCTGCTTTCTCCTTAAACAGCTATGCCATGTACTTAGGTACACTCCAGATTGGATGCTGGGGTACACTTGTCAGTCCCTAGTATATGGTACACATGTACCCAGGGCATAGGTACCCCAGAGGCCTCCCATGGGCTGAAGCATGTATTATGCCTCCCATGAGAGGCCATGTAAAATGGAACTACAGGCCTGCCATTGCAGTCTGTGTAAGTTGGTGCATGTACCACTTACTTGAGATATAGGTTTACTATATCTAAGGGTCACTGCACTTAAAACCTATAGGTCACCCTTTAGCAGACCTTAACAATACTGAAGGCAGGGTGCTTGATTCTAAGTGAGAAGGTGCCACTGCATGAGCGGGACACCCCTGCAGCCTATGGAGTCCATTCTCCCGGGTTGTCAGTGAAGCAGCCATTTACAACATATAGAGTGGCATTATGCGACCGTGTGATGACCAACTCTAAAACGGCTGAAACAAACACTATCGTGTTTGGTGTCAAACATGTTGGAATCATACCCCCACACTGGTAACCGGTGTGAGAGGTATGATTCCACCCCTCAGAAGCGAGCTTCGTGAGGTCCCTGGTGTTCCCGGTACCAGCCTTTTGGTCCCGGACAGTACAAAATGGTTGCTGCCGACCAGAGACACATTTCTGCCCTCCTGCTGCTGAGCCAAGCTCGAGCAGGGGAAGGCAGAACAATAGGCAACGTGTCACAGGGAGGTGTGGCCACCTCCCAGACAGGATTTTGTGCATTAGGGCTGGGGGGTGTGCTTGCAAGCGACTGAAAGTCTGCATGAGGGGCACATTTGGTGCCCCTGTGCATAGTTCAGTTCAAACCAGTCCTAGGAGCTGTTGGCTCATGCTCTGGTGCGAAACTGGACAAAGGACATGAGAGTAACCTCCCCACTGTCCAGACCCTCCCCTGGGATGGTGCCCTGAATCTTGCCAACCCTCTTCCGTGGGTACTTAGGGGCTTACCTGGCTGTAGGACCTTAGATTCGACGTGGACAAGATTCTGAACCAGAAACCACTGAACTTTGACCGTCTGGACACTCTGGACTTTGCTTGGGCCCGACTTCATCTCCCTCTCAGTCTGAAGCATCGTCTATGCTCGTGCATCATACAGGATCCATGTAGGACCTGTGGAGCATCAAGAACAACAGAAGATATCTCCCTTGGAGTGAAGGAGTCCCTCCCCTGCATACGTAGGCACCGCAACACTCCTGTCCGGTCTGCTGACCCTGAGCTCCTACAGACTCCGAAGGCTTCAGCAACACAGGAGGTGGGTTTCTACATCCCTCAAGATCTGAGCTGCCCTCTCACCTAGTTTGAGGTTAGAATCCCTCGTGGGGCTGCAATGCCCGAACCCCTGTGAACCGCATACATTTGCAAGTGCATATGCTTGTTGGCATTTCTCGAACAAGTGCATTGTGCTCCGAGTAGCCCCAACCTCTGGCACCATTTCCTGCCAAGAACTTTGGCCTCTTCACATCGAGTGCTCCATGGGCTGTTGTTTGGTGAAATTGCTCGAGGTCCTCTCATGACTCCTGTGCCTCCGGCCTGTGAGTCCACTTGAGGGTCAACTTTGCTTTTCTTGGGCTCCCCTGGTTGCTCCAAGCCTGCCCTGACTCCCCTTGCTGTGGTGAGTCCCCTTGACCTTGATGGTCCGAAACGTACACATCCTTGACCTTCTGCAGGGGTTGCCGATGCCAAGGGTTGCTGGTGCTCCCGCTGGACATTGACCCCTCAGCACTCGACATCCTTCATGGGACAGCTCATATCTAGCTCCTGGTTGTCCTCGACATCTCCTGGTCCCAGTAGCTGCAGAGTCAAGGACTCCATTAATGCACCTGAAGCACCCGACATCGTTGGGCATTCGTCTACAGAGCCCCTGGTCACTCCTGAGTGACCCAGACTCTGTCCCCTCTGCTTGCAGGTACTCTTCGGCAAGAATCTACCTTTGTGTTCCAACAGACACTTTTCTTCCTTCCAGCAGCGGCTCTTCTTTGAGGTCCTCCATTGTGTTCGACGGCAGTTCCCGACGCCACTTCAGACCTATGCACTTGGCTTCATTGGGATAGGTAACTTGGGTTCCTCAGTATCCACAGCTGGGGTGGCTCTCCAACCTCCTATCTTCCACTGGGTTTTTTTTAAGTCCACTGGGAAGGGTCCTTAAACTCTAAAACTTCAACTGCGACTTTCCCATAGAATTGTACGGAGTACGCAGTTGTGTTCCCACACCGCACCTGTCCTCCGTGGGTTCCCTACTTACTCACCTTGAGTGGTTCCTTGGGGTCCCAATGATTTTACGTCCTCTCAACACTGTCTTGACTCGAGTCGTGGTTCTTATACCACTATTTTAGCATATGGTTTGTTCCCCCTGGGGCCCACTGTGTATTAGTGCTATTTACTGTCATTTCTGTGCTTAAGTATTGTGTGCTTTGTGATTATCTCCATGTAGGAGATACTGTGTCGTACTCAATAGTGTTATATTAATAAATACATATTTTTATAACTACTGTGTGGTTCTCCTTTCATTTAACCAATACTATTAGGTTGCATTCTGGTAAAACAAGCTGCTTAACATTCCTTCAAGACTAAGCCTGAAGGCTGCTCTCCACAGCTACGCTACCACTTGGATAGCTTTCTAAGGTTATCTTTGACCTCTTAAATCACCATAAGGGTTGTTTGGACTGGTGCAAGGTGCCCACTTTAATTAGTGGATAGCATATACCAGGCCAACTTCTCACATTGGTGTGCAGCGGCTGGGATTCAAGCCTGCATTGTTTTACCAGATAAATCTTTGTATTGATTAACTGGACACCACTAGTACTAGGTACATATAATACTAGCTTAGAATAAGTGAGTTCTACTGAATTTAGGGTTGGGTAAGTCAAGGGTCTAGCACACCCTTTCGCCAACCTCAGAGAGTTTAGTTCCCACTAGGTTAGGTAGGTGCAACACCTCACCACACTTAGTATGTCTGCAAAAGGAGATGCCTGTGGCTCACTGCCTTCTAGATACAGTGAGCTTTCATTCCAAGAATTGAAAGCCCTGTGTGCCTCTAGAAAGTTGGAGACAGGGAGAAGTGCCAACACTCAACGCCTGGTAGAGGTGTTACTTCTAGATGACTTAAGGAAAACCCCTGGGTCAGATGAACAGGAGAGAGTGGGTGGGACAGGGAATGAGGACAGGACAGGAGGTGACACCTTTTCTGACCTGGACTCTAACCCTGACCAGGGGGAACCTGATGGTTTTCTTGGAATAGAAATGTTTCCGCTTATGTATTATCCCATGTAAGTTAGCATTTGTGGCACCATTTTCTATTTAGGCGCCATTTTAAGTCATGATCGAAACTAATCCTTTGCTATTTCTGAGAAAAGGCTTTTGCTAGGTTTCATTTCTCCAAGGTTGGGTTTTGGTTCACTTATGAATAGACTGTTCTTATTAGTGCATACCTTTCTCGCTAGATAGAGGCCTTCTCCCACTTGTCTACTGGCGGGCACGGGCAGAACGACCTTGAGTAGTAGATAATGTGTGCCCGGCATCTAAATCAAAACTTATCCTCTGTCTTTTACTGTTTAGCTGCATCTGCTTGGAAAACTCCACTATGGGCGTGTCTTCATTGGTTTGAAATGTACATAATGTATCCTTATGCTTGCTGATGTCAGTCCCTCTGCAGCACTCCTAGTGACTGGGCAGACTGGGCTCCACTCTGAGTGTACCTGAATAAACAGATATTGGTTTGTATTCTCTACTGTCTGACCGAATCTTCATTTGGTATGGAAGGCTGAAAGGTGGTCATTAGTGACCTGAGTGACCCGAATCAGGCCACTTCCTTCAGTTGGTGCCCGAACAGGGACTCCTTCGGGTGAGTGACCCATCCCCTTTCTGCGGATGGGGGGAGGTCGAGGCTATCATTGGGTTGGACTGACGGTTCAGGGATCCCTGCACGAGGAGTATTGATTGCTCGCAGCTGCCCCTTCCGTCTTGCCGGACGATGCCATCCCGACTGGAGACCTGAACGGCGAAACCCTTGGATCTGATCATTTGGTCTGAAGAGTTGGCAGTGGAGAATGGGTGCATTTGTTTTACTCCTATCAGGTGAGTTTGTTTTTGTTCTTTGTGGATATGGTACCATTGTGGTTTACGTTTGGTACGGTCTGAGGATTGTTTTGTTAAAAGCATTTGCAATTGCTTTGTCAGGCATAAATAACGAACTTGTTTTCTTTTTGAAAATGCCTGAAATTATTAAGTTTTTCTCTCTGTATTGTCGTTGTTGTTCTGCAGATGCTCGATTAGAAGAAGCCCAGCCGGCGCCTCCAGAAGGCACCCCTAATTTTGATATGTATGTGAAGCATGGTCTTGGCCCTATTATGTTTAGTACACTATGGCACAAATATACGAGGGACAATGCCGAGTTACAGTGGCCGTTGACGGGCACTTTTGATGAACAAAAGATTGGGTTTTTACATAAACAGTTATTCAAAAGGCGAAGCAGGCAGTCTATGTTTGATTCCCTCACAACGTGGCAGAAAGCACCTAGGCAGAGACGACTGAAGATGGAAAAAGATGCGCGAAAAGGGAAGGCGCAAACATTGACCCAGAAAACTGTAGCATATGATAGAGAAAAGCAGGAGTCAGGAGTTGAATGTGAGGATAGGAAGTTTCGACTACAGAGTGATAAATCGTATTTGGCTCTAGAGGAAAGTGATACTTTTGTGGAAGAATTGTTAGACACTTGACCCCCGCCCCCTTATGCCCCGCAGAGGGTATATCCTGTAGTTCCTTCGCTACCAAGCAGCCTGTTACAATTGCTCCAACTGTCCCTGTGTCTACTGCTGTCGTTTTGACGGCTTTGCCTATGGCACCTTCTGCTCCCTCTTTGTCTTCGTCATCTGTGGCAACTGTAACTGTTAGTACACCTATGGACTCGACTCCTATACCTCCTGCTCTCTCGCCTCCGGCACAACCGCCAGTGACGATTGTGCCTGTTACTTCTGTCGCTTCTCCTTCTATGGTTCTTCATCCCCCAACATCTTTGAGTGTTGAAACACAAATACACAGATTTGAGGCTAGAGATTGGACAAAATTTAAGGAGCGAATGGGCCCATTGGTGCGATCTGGGCTGGGGGATGAGGAGAAGAAGGTAGTAGCTGATCAGGCTGTGCAGTGGGGGTCGTAATCCCATTTATAGCGTGGAGGATGTTTGGGCAGTTATGCGAGATTTTGAGCCCTTTGTACAGCAGCATGCTCTTAAGCATATGTCTGCTAAGTTGATTAGTCTTTGGCAGCAACACTATGGGAATGATGCGCCGCAAATGTTATTTGATATTAGAGATCGTGTGTATGCTAGCGGTTTGGAGTCCGGCCAAGTTTTCGGGAATGTTACGACATTAATTGCTTAAAGGGGTAGGTTGCATGAGGATAGTTCTACCCTGGTGTCCCAGTTTCCGATGCGAGAGGTACATCCTATATATCATCCAGAAATACCTGAATTAACAGATCAGCTTGGTAATGTTACTAGGCCAGGTGTAGCGGCCCGTTTTCAAGAACAGTGGGTTTATACTCCATGGAAAAGAAGTGAGGTTCTATCCGTTAAGACTCATTTGCCTGATCCCAGGAAAAATCCTACTGCTTATTATAAAGAATTGACAGAAGCTGCCTCTTCTACTGTAATGACCCTTGCTGATATTGAAATGTTTTTTGGCCTTCTTGTTCCGGTTGACATTTGGAGACAAGTTCATACTCAAGATCATGTAGCAGAGCTGGGAGGCACTTGGGAGGCGATTAAAGGATGGGATCAGGAACAAAAGCCAGGTGATAAGCCCAGAGCCGAGATACTTGCTTTACCCGGTCATTTTATTACATATATGCATTCTCTTATTCCGCCGAAGAAGGCGAGTTGGGATAAGTTAATGGCTTGTCGACAGAAAAAGGATGAAAGTGTGTCTGATTTCTTTACTCGGTTTGAAGATACGTTTTTGGGTTATAGTGGGCAAGATATGTCTATCGAGGGAGGAGTTCAGTTGTTTGTTGACAGGTTTGTTTCTAATTTACATCCTGAAATTGCGACTCGTTTACAGGCATCTGAGAGCACTTGGTCCACCTCTTCCTCTTCTGTTATCTTGAATATGGCTCAATAATATGAACATTGTGACCAAGAGGAGAAAGAGAAGAGCGAGAAAAAACATAAGGATCTAAAGACGAAGGTGCTGTTGCAGCAAGCGTTTAGAGGGAATGGTAGGGCATGTGGTGGTCCTGCTAGACAGCTTCCACTCACCAGCAGACAACCGACACAACACCTTTGGGGCCAAATCAGTGTGCATATTGTAAGGAGGAGGGCCATTGGCGTAGTGAGTGTCCTGTGCTTTTGCAGAAAGTTGCGGTTCCTAGAGGGCGAGGCTCTCGTGGATGGTGTCGTGGGACTGATAGAGATCAGAATGCTGCGATCTCATAGGGTCGTTCTGATAACAATTACTTTGATGACCCTCAGGATGGACAGTATTAACATGATGATTATGATATGGATGTAGCAACAGGGATGTCTTATAGCTAAGATAGCCAGGGACAGAGTGAGGGACCAGTTCTGATACCTGTAGATCAGTGTGGTCCTTATGTCACTGCGGAGTTGTAAGGTTCGACTAAGGAATTTTTGGTGGACACAGGTGCAACAAGCAGTTCTGTTTCTCGGCATATGGTCCCTGGGGCGGCTCTGTCTCGCCATAATAATGTTTCAGTAGGTTTTTCAGGTGTACAGGTAGCAAGCTCAATTTCACTACCTTTAGCATTGACTGTTGGCCCTTTTACCGTGGATTCCCTGTTTTTGTTGACGTCCAAATGTGGTGAAAATTTGATGGGTTTGGATTTATTGAAGAAATTGCATGCTACTATTTATTGTTTCCAGGAAGGTGTTTATAGGACGCTGGGCCCAAATGTGAGTACTAAACAGTGTCTGTCCCACCCTCTTCCCGTTGAATTTGCTAATGTACCATCCACTCTATGGGCTACAGGTGATACAGATGTGGGGCTATTGCATATACCACCAATTTCGATACAGGTCAAAGACAATGCTATTTTGCCTCACATTCCTCAGTATAAGATACCTCAGGCAGGAGAACAAGCCCTTCTACGGATTATTCAGGATTTGATACAAAAGGGTGTAGTTGAAGAGACTTCTGCTAATATTTGTAATAGTCCTATTCTTCCGATTCTTAAACAGACGCCCTCAAGATCCTCTGATGATCATGGGGATGTTTACCATTTTTTGATTGATTTGCGTGAGGTTAATAAAATTGTGGTTCCTCAGTTACCGGTGGTTCCTGATATCACCACGCTTTTGAAAATGATCCCTTCTACTGCTACATTCTTTTTTGTTATCAATTTGAAAAATTCATTTTTTAATATTCATCCAGATAGCAGATATTTGTTTGGGTTCGCACTAGCAGGTAGAAGCTTTAGATTCTGTCGAGCTCCTCAGGGTTATACAGAGAGTCCGAGTATCTACAGTCAAGCTTTAAAGAGTCAGCTGGATTCCCTTTTGCTTCGCTCAGATAACATATTGGTGCAATATGTTGATAAGCTCCTTATTGCTTCTGACACAGAACAAGGTTGTAAAGACAGTACAGCTAAACTGTTGCTACATTTAGCTCATCATGGCCATAAGGTTTCCCTTTCTAAATTTCAGTATTGTCGACAGGAGGTCCCCTATTTAGGTCACCTCCTGTCGAAGGAGGGCAGGAGGTTAACCCCTGAGCGTATCAGTACCATTGTTAAAATGCCCATTCCACAAACTCAAAAAGGTGTGTTTGCCTTTATAGGTATCACTTCCTACTGTCGCCAGTGGATACCTAACTACTCCTTACTAATCAAACCCTTGCTTGCATTAACAACTAAAGAAGTGAATGAGCCCTTGCCTTGGACGCTTGAATGTCATCAGTCTTTTGAGCAATTAAAAGCTGCGCTTTGTTCGGCTCCTGTGCTTGGCACACCAAACTATGGTAAGCCATTTGTGTTATAAGTTCATGAGATGGCTGGTTGTGTGCTTTCTGCCCTAACACAAAAATTTGGAGATAAGCAACGGCTGTGTGCTTATTTCTCCACTGTGCTTGATCCTGTAGCAAGAGCCCTCCCGAGTTGTCTAAGAGTGGTCGCGGCTGTGGCCACTTCGATCAGATAATCGGCTGGGCTCGTACTTGAAACTGACCTCACAGTCATGGTACCCCATTCTGTGGACACGCTTTTGAATAAGACAAAGACACAGCACCTCACCAGTGCACCTCTTACTGGTTATGAATTGACATTGTTTGCTAAACACATCATGATCAAAAGATGTGCTACTCTGAATCCAGCCATGTTACTACTCCTCACTTCTGAGAGTGATGAAGTTTACAAACATGATTGTATCTTCAGAACGGGGGAAGAGACGAAAGGACGGGTAGACTTGACTGATGTTCCCGTATCTGACCCACAAGGGGAACTATATGTTGATGGCTCTTGTTTTAAATTACCAGATGGCACCAGCACTGCAGCCTATGCTATTACCACACTGCGCACGGTGGTAGAGACATCACGGGTCCCTTATCACTCAGCTCAAGCAGCTGAGTTAGCTGCCCTTATTCGAGCTTGCAAATTAAGTGAGGGACTGGTTGTCAATATTTATTCTGACAGCCAGTATGCCTTTGGGGTCGCGCATAATTTTGGGCAACTCTGGGCGGAGAGAGGGCTCCTTACCTCACATGGCACCAAAATCCAGCATGGGCACCTTATATTGAGGCTTTTGTCTGCCTTGACACTCCCCAAGAAATTGGCCAAAGTGAAGTGTAGCGCCCACTGGAAGGTCACTGATGATATAGGTAGAGGAAATGCTTTTGCAGATCAGATAGCCAAGGAAACAGACCGGACAAAGATGAAAAGAATGTTTGTAGCAGGTCCAGCTAGGTGGGTTCCTGAGGTTGTCATGTTTGAAGATACCCTCGAAAATGTAAAAGAGATACATAGTGAAGCCACGATAGAAGAATTAGTGGTGTGGCAGGAAAGTACAGCACAGTTGAATGATGAAGGATGTTGGATTGATAAATCAGGGAAGCAGAGATGGATGTTTCCAGATGCATATGTTCTTCCTGTGGTTACTATGGCCCACGGTCCAGCCCATATTAGTGCTAAAGGCATTTGTAAATTATTAGATCCCATATGGCAGAATGACAATATCTCTAAGACAGCTGAACACTTAGTGAAGTACTGCATGGTATGCATGATGCATAATCCTGGGAAGGGTACACCGCCTGGTAACTTTGCACCACCCAAATTTCCTTTTGAAGTCCTTCAAATGGACTACATCGAGTTGAAGAGATGCAATAATCTGAAGTATGTTTTGGTGGTTGTATGTGCATTCAGTAAATGGGTTGAGGCTTACCCCACTAAAGATAATACAGCCATTACGACTGCAAAGGTACTCCTGAAGGAGTTCTTTCCTCGTTATGGCTTGCCCCAAGTGATCTGGAGTTACAACGGAAGTCATTTTAATGAAAAAGTGATTCAATTGATCTGTGAGGGTCTCCATGATAAGCAAAAATTCCATGCTGCCAATCATTCCCAGTCAGCAGGTTTAGTTGAGAAGTCCAATGGCACTCTCAAACTAAAATTGGCAAAGATACAGGAGACAACAGGATTGAAGTGGCCAGATGCTTTACCATTAGCTCTTTTGTCAACAAGAACAACTCATTCTAGAACAGGATTGTCACCGTATGAGATCGTGTTTGGATTGCCGGCGAATGTCTGGTGCGTGTCGCATCCTTGACGGTTCTCTGATATTGAGTACCCTATGTTACTTGATTATCTGGGCCAGTTAACATAAAGTTTATGTTCTATTCACCAACAGGTTCGGGAGTCCCTGGTTTCGACACCAGAGGGACCCGGCCACGACATTCAGCCTGGAGATTTTGTTCTTCTCCGGAATTTTCAGCGCAAGAAAAGTTTGGAGCCGCAATGGAACAGGTCCTGCTGGTGACGCGGACTGATGTAAAGGTTACTGGTCGTAAGTGCTGGGTTCATGCTACCCACTGGCGGGGGGTTCCTTTGCCCTTACCCTACAACCAGTGGGTCGCTGATGGCATCGGGGACTCCGAGTGCGAGCAAGTGCCTTGGTTTGTCCCATTCAGTGATGCCCAACTAATTTGGACTCAAACAGATAAGGAGAATGAAGACGTGTTAGATGCAGCTGTTCCTCCAAAAATACGAGCTATCCAGGAGCCGTTGTTCACAGATCCCACAGTGCCTGGGGCTACCAGGTACACTTTGAGCCCTCGGCTGAGGGAAAGTGCATCCAAGGAGAAGAGAGATTAGGGATGGACTGCGTAAGATAGGCTGTGCTGAACTATAGTACCCACAGAGATTTATTAAAGTGTGGTGAAGGATCTTTGGCTTATATTAGTTAGTTGCTTGAACATTAGATAGGGAAGACCAAAGACCAAAGTATACCGTGGAGGTATACCATCGTGATCGACGTGGGATATGAGCTTAGGACAGAGCAAGCTCCACCGCCGGGGCTCAAGAGCGCCAACGTATTGATGGACAATGGGAGCCTGTACCAGTGAGGCTCTGACGGACACTGGGAACTTGTATATTTCCTTTGCTTTTTGTCCCCATCACACCATTCGTTATGCATCCCTTTGGTAGGCTGGTTGCAGAGGAAGAGAGGTCAGTGATTCTTGTTGCCCCGCATAATGTGGTGTTGACCCGTAAGAAGAAAATGACATGTGTTGCTCTTGTGGTTTTATTGCTAATCATATTGTGTGGGGTGTCATGGTTTTTGGAAAATGGTCAGGATGTGCCTTTACGTACTAGGGTTAAAGTTATTTCCCCACCAAGAAAGAAAAGGACAGCCCCGAGCAATGTGTTTCTAGATACGCATAAGAAATTCTTTGGAGAAGGGACTGTTTGCTACCCCACTGAGTCCGTTACTAGTTTATGGACTGCATACCCATTATCTCTTGTGAACTATACCTACACTCGTCCAGAGCAATTTACTGAAGTGAAGGGAGTTTTTGGTTTCGGCTATCCAGGTCCCTGTCTATATTATAGAAAGCCACTGGGAATGGGTTATCCAGGGTGTGATAACAACATGTATTGTGACAACTTGTACATGGAAGAACAGAATGTTACATTAGTGGGTTGGCACTATAAGGAATTGATAGTTACCCGGGAGGCTGGTTATTATCCTGCTTGTTGTCCCATCGTGAATAGCATGGACACTTCTTTGTATATCAATTGTTCGGGGATAGTGCTATACAAAAATACCCCTAGTGAATGACAAAGATCCGAGTACCTTTGGAATGAATACTAGCTATGCCGCAGTAGATTATGAAGGACCAATTTAT
Source organism: Calotriton arnoldi (assembly GCA_963921515.1). NCBI lineage: Eukaryota > Metazoa > Chordata > Amphibia > Caudata > Salamandridae > Calotriton > Calotriton arnoldi. Next base: position 2,486,980 of record CAWUFW010000089.1, on the reverse strand, counting down.
GCACACCTGGGGTTTTATTTTTTATCTAACGGTACTTATTCTAATGTTCATAATGGTACCAACTATGTCGCTCTCGGGATGGTGTTGCCCTTAGGTGTGCCTTGCAAATATGCTAAACCTAATGTTCTTCGGGTTAAGAGGACCCTGACCAAAGAATTCTGTGAGGGAGTGACCGATATAGAGGTCAATAATTATAGTAATGGGATCACTTATGGGTACATCCTTTCGTCCATTTTCACTTTGCGTGGTACCTCTATAGCTCGGGTGAAAGAGCCAGAGGATGTTTTGGGTGCAAGTTGCAAATATTGTCCAACACTACCGTGGCTGCTTTACCCGACATCACTACTCAGTTGGAGAGTATGCGAATATATTCTGAACAGACTAGATATGCAGTGGATTTTATTTTAGCCAAGAGTGGTGGTGTATGCGCGGTAGTGGGAGACCAATGTGTAGTCGGGATCAAAAATATAGAAAAGAATATTACTAAACACATATTGGATATCTTACAGAATGTCAAAGGAATGGAAAGTGGTAATTGGAGTTGGTCTCTTTTTGGTGGCTGGGGTTGGATTCTTGAAAAGGTGATTTACTTGATTGTGGTATTGGTGCTTTGCTGTGTCCTCATTCAATGCCTCCCCTTCTGTTGCTCTTATTGCACCACCCTTCTCACTCCTAAGAGGAAAATATCGACTCATGATACGAATGCCGCAATTATGGTACAGAAAGAGATAGATGACTTAATGCAGATAGATGAGAGCATTTTCAAGACTTCTTCCCTCCTTACAGTCTCCCTTCCCAATACTGAGAATATGGAATGATCACCAGAAGTTATACTCATAGTCTTTTGTTTTTCTGATTTTGTGTTTTTGTTGCTGTCAGAAAATGTTTTAGCTCATGCTAAAAGGAGGGTCTGTTGGAATAGAAATGTTTCCGCTTACGTATTATCCCATGTAAGTTAGCATTCGCTGCACCATTTTCTATTTAGGCACCATTCTAAGTCATGATCGAAACTAATCCTTTGCTATTTCTGAGAAAAGGCTTTTGCTAGGTTTCCTTTCTCCAAGGTTGGGTTTTGCTTCACTTATGAATAGACTGTTCTTATTAGCGCAGACCTTTCTCGCTAGATAGAGGCCTTCTCCCACTTGTCTAGTAGTGGGCACGGGCAGAACAACCTTGAGTAGTAGATAATGTGTGCCCGGCATCTGAATCGAAACTTATCCTCTGTCTTTTAGTGTTTAGCTGCATCTACTTGGAAAATTCCACTATGGGCGTGTTTTCTTTCGTTTGAAATGTACATAATGTATCCTTATGCTTGCTGATGTCAGTCCCCCTGCAGCAATCCTAGCAACTGGGCAGACTGGGCTCCACTCTGAGTGTACCTGAATAAACAGATATTAGTTTGTATTCTCTACTGTCTGACCAACTCTTCATTTGGTATGGAAGGCTGAGAGGTGGTCATTAGTGACCTGAGTGAACTGAATCGGGCCACTTTCTTCGGTTCCAACCTGGATAACTCAGATCTTCAAGAGGAGAATGGAGGAGGCCATGAGGGCCCTCTCCTTACTCCTCCTGGAAGAGTGCAGAGTTTACCAAGGAGATCTATATCTCCCTCTGCAGAGTCTAATCACCCAGGACAGTCTATAGCGACCTCTGTATCTAGCAAGAGGGACCACTCTTTTGATAGGGTGTACCAACTTCTTGAGCTTGAGAAAGCTAGGCTTAGGCTCAGGCAAGAGCAGTTGGCCCTTGATAAGGAGTCCCTAGAAGGCCAGAGAGCTAGACAAAAGTTGGGACTAGAGTCCCATGGTGGCAGCAACAGTGTCCCTAGAGTTAAGGAACATTCCTTTGATAATAGGAACCTGAGCAAGATTGTCCCGCCCTACCATGTTGGGAATGACTTCCATAAGTGGATAACTGCTTTGGAGAGGGCCTGTAAAGTACAGAGGGTCCCTCAAGAGAAGTGGACAGCTATCTTGTGGCTCTCCTTTTCTGACAAAGGTATAGATAAGCTCCTCACTGTTAGAGAAGAGGATGCTGACAATTACTCAGTTCTGAAGAGTGCTCTCATTGATGGGTTTGGCTTAACCACTGAACAGTACAGGATTAAGTTCAGAGACACCCAGAGGACACAGAATCAGGACTGGGTAGACTTTGTGAATAGTGCTATTAAGGCTCTGGAAGGCTGATTGCTTGGCAGCAAAGTACATGATTTTGATGGATTGCATAATTTGATTATGAGGGAGCAGATCCTTAATAATTGCCAAAATCAGTTATTGCATTAGTACCTGGTGGACTCTGATCTGACGTCTCCCCAAGAATTGGGAAAGAAGGCAGATAAGTGGGTCAGAACAAGGGTGAAGCAAAAAACCCAGAACTCTGGTGGTGACCAGAAAAAGCAAGATTCTAAAACTCCAGATAAGGGTCGGGACAAGGGTAAAGATAAAAAAAAGTCTTCATCGGGGCCCCAAAAACCTGCATCTTGGGGGAGTCACAATACAACAAGGGAAAAGGCAAAAAGAAACCTTGGTGTTACTTTTGTACGGTAAAGACCCATTGGACAAAAGATGCTGATTGTCCAAAAACCATGGAAAATCCTCCTACCACCACTGCCCCCAAGGAAACTGCGCCCCCTAGCACAAGTATAAGTGGTGGAACAGGGAACAAGGGATTAGTAGGGTTAACCTTGGGCTCTGAGATGGGTTCTGGCCTAATCAGAACTCCAGCTCAGGCTGTGCTTGTCTGTGATGGTGGCACGGATATTGCCACCCTATTTGTCAGTCCCAGTAATCTAGGCAAATACAGATAGCAGCCTTTGATAAATGGTAAGGAGGCCATGGCATACAGGGACGCAGGTGCAAGTGTCACTATGGTGACAGAGGATCTTGTGGCCCCTGACCAAATCATACTTGGGAAAAGTACCAATTGACCAATGCAAACAATGTCATGGACTGACCATTACTTGGCAGTTGTTATGTTTCAGCTGGGGAGGGGTAATTGGCCCAAAGAAACTAAGTTGTGGTTAGCTCAGACCTACCAGTAGAATGTTTGTTGGGCAATGATTTGGACTTAGGATTCATGCAGCAATACTGGGCATCTCTGCAGATGTGTTTGCTGTTACCAGGTCACAGGCCAACCTGACAAACACTGAACTGGCCCTGGATTCTTGAACAATGGAGCAGGAGGGGTAAGGCTGTGTCTTCCCCCCAGGCTCAGAGTGAGCATCAGTCTCTTGAGGGAGATGATTTTAGTCCCTGTGAAAGAACTGTCTCAGAAGAACTGGAACCTGATCAGGTTGAGTTTTTCGGGACAGGGGTCTGTTCAAGGGCAGACTTGAGTTTGGAGCAGCAAACCTGCCCCACTCTTGAACCCCCCAGACAGCAAGTTGCTGCTGAGGCTGCTGGGAGTATCAGTGGATCCAGATGGACTCTCCAGATATTTCCACTTAGAAAATGAAGACTCAACTGGGCAAGGTTAGTCTCATTTCCTTACGTTTGGGGGGGAGGGATGTGTAGGAAAGTAGAATCTGCTTCTTATGGTTACCCCCACTTTTTGCTAAATGTAATCCTGTTTTTGACTAGTCTGACTGGGATCCTGGTAAGCAGGACCCCAGTCTATCTGCTTTCTCCTTAAACTGCTGTGCCATGTACTTAGGTACACTCCAGATTGGATACTGGGGTACCCTTGTCAGTCCCTAGCATATGGTACACATGTACCCAGGGCATAGGTACCCCACAGGCCTCCCATGGGCTGAAGCATGTATTATGCCACCCATGAGAGGCAATGCAAAATGGAACTACACGCCTGCCATTGCAGCCTGTGTAAGTTGGTGCATGAACCACTTACTTCAGATATAGATTTACTATATCTAAGGGTCACTGCACTTAAAAGCTATAAGTCACCCCTATAGCAGGCCTTAACAATCCTGAAGGCAGGGTGCTTGGTTCTAAGTGAGAGGGTGCCACTGCATGAGCAGGACACCCCTGCAGCCTACGGAGTCCATTCTCCCGGGTTGTCAGTGAAGCAGCCATTTACAACATATAGAGTGGCATTATGCGACCGCGTGATGACCAACTCTAAAATAGTTAAAACAAACCCTATCGTGTTTGGTGTAGGCCTGGGCGGTAAATTCCGTTCCGCTCGCGGAATTTGCGGAATTTTGGTAATTTCGCGTTCCGCAAAGAACGCGGAATTGCCAAAAATTCCGCGATCCGCGACTTCGCAGAATTTTTGCTTGTTCGCGCTTTCAAAATGCGTGTTCACGAGATATTTCTCCCCGAGCATGCAAACAGCATTCGCAAACAGGAAAAAAGCATCGCGAACGGGCGGAACAAGCAATTCCGCGTGTTCGTGGAACTTTTGCGTGCTCGCGGAGATTTTTTACTGTTACGCGGAGTTTTGCGTAGCGCGCCTACGCAAATTCCGCCCACCCCTAGTTTGGTGTCAAACATGTTGGAATCATACCCCCACATCGGTAACCATGTGGGAGGTATGATTCCACCCCTCAGGAGCGAGCTTCGTGAGGTCCCTGGTGTTCCCGGTACCAGCCTTTTAGTCCTGGACAGCACAAAATGATTGCTGCCGACATGAGACACATTTCTGCCCTCCTGCTGCTGAGCCAAGCTCGAGAAGGGGAAGGCAGAACAATAGGCATCCTGTCACAGGGAGGTGTGACCACCTCCCAGACAGGATTTAGTCTATTAGGGCTGGGTGGGTGCACTTGCAAGTGACTGAAAGTCTGCATGAGGGGCACATTTGGTGTCCCTGTGCATAGTCCAGTTCAAACTAGTCCTGGGAGCCGTTGGCTCCCTCTCTGGTGTGAAACTGGACAAAGGACATGGGAGTAACCTCCCCACTGTCCAGACCCTCCCCTGGGAGGGTCCCCTGAATCTTGCCAACCCTCTTCTGTGGGTACTTAAGGGCTTACCTGGCTGTAGGACCTTAGATTCGATGTGGACAAGATTCTGAACCAGAAACCACTGAACTTTGACCGTCTGGACACTCTGGACTTCTCTGGACTTCGTTTGGGCCCGACTTCGTCTCCCTCTCAGTCTGAAGCATCGTCTGTGCCCGTGCACTGGTCAGGATCCATGTAGGACCTGTGGAGCATCAAGGACAACTGAAGATGTCTCCCTTGGAGTGAAGGAGTCACTCCCCTGCTTATGCAGGCACCGCAACACTGCTGTCCGGTCTGCTAACCCTGAGCTCCTACAGACTCTGAAAGCTTTAGCAACACAAGAGGTGGGTTTTTATGTACCTCGAGGTCTGAGATGCCCTTTCACCAAGTTTGAGGTCAGAATCCCTCATGGGGGCTGCAATGCCTGAACCCCTGTGCACCGCATATATTTGCAAGTGCATATGCTTGTTGGCATTTCCCGAACAAGTGCATTGGGCTCTCAGTAGCCCCAACCTCTGGCACCATTCCCTACTGAGAACTTTGGCCTCCTCACACCAAGTGCTCCGAGGGCTGTTGTTTGGTGAAATTGCTCGAGGTCCTCTCGCAACTACTGTGCCTCTGGCCTGTCAGTCCACTTGAGGGTCAACTTTGCTTTTCTTGGGCTCCCCTGGTTGCTCCAGGCCTGCCCTGACTGCCCTTGCTGTGGTGAGTCCCCTGCACCTTGCTGGTCCGAAACCATACACATCCTTGACCTTCTGCGTGGGTTGCCATTGCCAAGGTTTGCTGGTGCTCCTGCCGGACACCGACCCCTCAGCACTTGACATCCTTTGTGGGACAACTCATATCCAGCTCCTGGTTGTCCTCAACATCTCCTGGTCCCCGTAGCTGCAGAGTTAAGGACTCCATCAATGCACGTGAAGCACCCAACATCGGTGGGCATTCGTCTACCGAGCCCCTGGTCACTCCTGAGTGACCCAGACTCTGTCCCCTCTGCTTTCAGGCACTCTTCAACAAGAATCCACCTTTGTGTTCCAACTGACACTTTTCTTCCTTCCAGCAGCGGCTCTTCTTCGAAGTCCTCCATTGGGTTCGACGGTGGTTTCCAATCTCACTTCAGACCTATGCACCCGGCTTCCCTGGGATAGGTAACTTGGGTACCTCAGTATCGACGGGTGGGGTGGCTCTCCAACCTCCTATCTTCCATGGGGTTTCTTCGAAGTCCACTGGGAAGGGTCCTTAAACTCTAAAACTTCAACCGCAACTTCCCATAGAATTGTACAGAGCACGCGGGGGTGTTCCCACACTGCACACGTCCTCCATGGGGTCCCTACTCACTCACCTTGGGTGGTTCCTTAAGGTCCAAAAATTCTACGTCCTCTCAACACTGTCTTGACTTGAGTCGTGGTTCTTATACCACTATTTTAGTGTATGGTTTGGTCCCCCTGGGGCCCACTGTGTATTAGTGCTATTTACTGTCATTTCTGTGCTTAAGTAATGTGTGCTTTGTGATTATCTCCGTGTAGGGGATACTGTGTCGTTCTAGATAGTGTTATATAGATAAATACATATTTTTATAACTACTGTGTGGTTCTCCTTTCATTTAACCAACCCTCTTGTTTTCTTTGCTCTGCCTCTGAGTCTTTTTGATGAACTGCTCATGAAGCTTACCTTCCTTCTGTCCTTCTCTTTGAGTCTAAAATACAGTTTCTCATTTACAATCCACAGGCTTTCTTCTATTCTCCTTCACGAACAAAAGGCGCTAGCTAGCTGAGCTCAAGAAAACTCCTGCTTACCTACTGGACCAATGCAGACAGGCACCAAAGAGTGGACATACTTGAGGAGAATACAGAATTTTGCAATACAGTATCATTTTTCTTTTAACAATCATATTAACTAAGAGATGTGGGTGGGTGGGTTCACTTCCCAATCTAGAAGACAGAACTTTTAGATATCTGATAACTTGGGTCTAGGGGGCAAACAGATTGTTTGTAATTTATTTATCTGTACTCTATCATACTCATTCCTTTCTTTCATTCTAACAACAGATTGATGACAAATGATGTGCTGCTGCTTATTGCCCAGATGTATTTTTCCCTTGCGTTGTAGTGTTTGTCTTTGTCAATCCTTTCCCTAGATCCCCTTACCCATCCATTCATCAAATCCTTAACGCTCTTCCCTCGAGCTATGTGATTTATGGCGGTGTGGCTTAAATTACACCATGAATGGATCACACACTTTGTGGGGCGTAGGTGGTGAAAGCAACACCAACTTACTGTAGAATCTTCTAAGCAGTAGCCCACACCAGCCCATTACCAACCTGCACATTAAATATGATCCATATTTTAGATATAGAATGAAGACTATCAATTATCATACAGGCCTTGTGTTGCCTAACCATATTCGCCTAACCTTAGCATGTCCACTCCAGACTTTGAGTCAATTTCTTATAACTTGAGGATTTCACAAATAATACTACTAGCTCCTCGTTAGTCAAAACTTACTAGTTTTGCTTTTTTTCTGTTTTAGCACAGTCAGGCATTCCCATTGTGCCATTACATAGTACTCAGGTGGTGTCAATTCTTTGTAAATCTTTGACAAATATATAACCCACTAACTTAGTTTTTCTGCTTCCATTTAGTTGCCTACGATTGATAATCAATCAATCATTCAGATCAATCCTACAGTTGGAGCTCACCTGGATGGAACTAGAAGTGGGACCTCGCTTGTGAAGTTGTGATGCCTCCCCTGCTATTGCTGCATGTATATTCAGGTAAGACAACTAGTATGGATAAAATTTAACTTAGTAAGAACGTAACTAACTGCTACTGTTGTTTATCTAGATAGTTATACACAATATTGGTCATCATGGCTGCATTCCCCATAATGGTCAAGATAGTTAGAGGAGTATAAACCTAGACTCTAAAACTAAGTGCTACGCTCACTCTTAAGTTACAAACACATAAACACCAGGCTGTGTAAAACTACTTGAAGGCAGCAGTGCAAAATAAAAGTAAAAGAAACTATTTCAGGCATAAAGTTAGATTGAATAAAATAGTTTTCCCCTTTATGTATTTGCAAAGAAACCCACCCTCACCACCCAAAACACATGCCCACACCTCTTCCTAAACAAAACAGACCCAAGCCCAAAAACTCAAAATATCCAAGAAAAAGTCTCTCCAGCCCCAATACCCTTCCCACCCACTTCACCCAGTCCCAACAAACAACAAATCCCTCCCACCAAAATAACATTTTTAAAAGAGGGCATTATGGATGTTGGTCCAGAGCTGGTCCAGGCTCTGCTTCATAGTGGTGAGCCGGCCCTCGATGGTGTCCAGCCGCTGCAGGATGCGGTGCAGCAATGGCCTGTTATCAGTGTGGTGGGGGTGGCAGCAGTTGGCTGGCAGTGGCGCTGGTGATGGGATGGCCGGGAGGTTGGAGACTGAAGGTGACCGGCAGCACTTAGACCCGAGTGTTGTGCATCTGTTCCTCATCTTCCAGGACAACCAGCTGCCGCTATTCCAGCTGGATACACTCCAGCCTCTACCACCGCGAAAGGTCTGCTATCTCCTGCCTGGTGGGTGTTCCGGCAGGACCAGCAGGAGCAGCTATATTGAGAAAAACAAAAAAGACAAATTACAAATAATGTTCTGTGCAAACAATTGTTTTATATTAATGGGTGGCACAGTAGCAGTGCATTGCTGGTCCCCTAGGGCTATTGGAGTTTATTTGATATGATTATGATTAGGAGAGTCACAAGGCCAATTTTATGTTTTATCCACACATGTTGCCAAACATAAAAAAGTACTGACTGTGTGGCAGAAAAGTATTAACAGGCAGAGAATAACATCACAGGATTAAAAATAATTGTGATTTGATTCGTTTTTCTCTTCTAAAGGCTTTTCAAGTAACTATAAACATAGTCAGACACTTTGAGTTGAAAAATAAATGATTTCTGATTAATGAGTAAGGAATTAGGCACTATATGGAGTACAAGTTGTGTGTGGTGATAAAATAATGAAGCCATGCTCATTGCTAGTGAGCCCTTCGGCTAGTTTGCTATTGTCTGCAGCTGTAGTTGACAATTATTTATTTTTAATTCCAATGTCCCTGCTGTTCGCCAAATGCATTTCTCTTTCTACCCTGTCTCTAAAGAGGCAGCTGAATAATAAATAAGATACTACATCACATACCTCACGTATGAAATGCAGATATGCATATATTATCCTGTCTGCCATAAGTAGACATTGAGGAAAATGAATCTAAAGTATTGCACTACAGGTAAAGGAACGGGCTATATAGATTTTTTTGGGGCACATTCGTCACTGTGTATCCTATATGCCAAACTTGACATCAAATCATGCACTTACTCCCACTTTACTCTGTGGCCTCGCCTGCCACCACGTATTTCCAACAAATGAATTTGCTAGACAGTAACAAAGGAAAGGAAACTTGATTTTCTCTTCTGCATGGGGTAGGGTAGATGGGGTTAAACAGGTAGGGTATTGTAACGTCCACGGGAACTCCTCAGAATCCGGGCGATGCACAAATGGGTCCACCTCTTGACATCCCCAACTCTGACCAGTATACACAGAGTATTGAGGAGATCAAGCGAGGGAAAGGAATTAGGGTAGGAACTGCGGGAATGGGATACCTGTAAGTCAAAACACAAGGTTAATACAGTCCTTAACACTGACTACTCTCATATAGTCTCACTAATTGGATAATTACCTGAAAACAACGTTTAAGTGGCCGCTGTGTTCCTCTCTATCACCAGTAAAGTTACAGCTCTCAAAGTGTAAGTGTATGTAAATATAACAACAAAATATAAACAGATTACCACTCCTTTCACACCTGTTCCTCATATGATAGGAAACCAAGCTTTACACATACATACCCTCCTCCCGCTTTCCCAACAGAAAAGGGAAAAGAAAACAGAAAGAAAATGTTGTGTCTCTTCTGTAGTCTGAAGTTCGAAGTGGCAGTAGTACAGTTACTAGACTCCTTGATCCTTGATCCATGAAGAAATGCCCATGAGCAATTGCATCCAGTATAGGTTAGCAAGAGAGACAACCCCAACGAGCTCAATGTCTAATCTTGATTTCAGATTAGAACAAACAAAACACAAATAACCTCCTTGGTTAATAATGAGGGACAACAAAGAAAAGTATAGGTACTAGAAACAAGCAACCGCCTTGTAAAACAGTACCTTTTTATCCACAACACGCAGAAATGTTGGTTCAACAATTCCGATCCAGGTGAACAGTGTTACTCGAGCCTGAGCAGCACAAGGATCCAAGCAGCAGCGGGATCCATTCTCTTCACCAATCCAGACTGACACACGAACACCAGATTGCCCTCCCAGCGAGAGCGGACAGTGCGTCTAAAGCCGTCAAGGAAATCCTTTGACTCCAGTCCCCTCAGAAGTCTCAGAACGGCTCACGAGCAAAAACAGCTCTCCCAGTGAGAGCTTGCAGACCTCCGTCTGCCAACGAGAAACGCTGCGGAAGGCAGAAAACCCCCACTGACTCGATAGAGTCCTGCACCAGCACAGAAACCTTGGGCAAGACTGTCTTAGACTCCGAGAAAAGAATCCGGACAACAGTGCAGCCGCACCGTATCACTTCCTCCAAAAACACAAGAATTACGCATGCTACTCAGCATGCGACATTTGTTAAAATACACCATGGCCCCTCCCAGAGCTGGACGGCCTTCTGGGAATTGTAGTCCATAGTTTGAAAAACCCTAAATCAAAACGTAATGTAGGCGCAACCGATCAGTGCCTGACAGGTAGGGCTTTATTTATATATAATAGAAGGGCCACTACACTGATCATCGATTTATCATCTTTGGCTTATTCAGTCATGGTACAATTCAAAAGGGAACAATCTGAAGAAGTGTAAATTAAATCTGTTGTGGGAAACCATGAAATATATTCTGGAATCACGTCACATGGGTATTGCATTAATTGTGTCCCGTGCCAAGAATGGATTTTCCAATTTGGTAGGCTGGGACGGAATAAGTTAGCTAAAAATAAAGGAGTGATGTACTAAGAGGTGACTGAGTGGGCGAAGGGACAAAACAACTTGTGTGCTCGGTTTACAATGCATTGAAAACATTGTATATTCCGCATTAACTGAAGCAGATTCACATTACACAGCCAACACTGCAGTCACAAATTGATTGACTCATACTGCACTTCGGTCATAGTTGGCAAAAATTCCATCGGCAGGGAGGGGTGATAATGAATGATAGGCAGGATAGATCTGGCTCACTGAACAAATAAAGTGAGTCAAAGGAGTAGAACAAAGAATACAAATAAATAACCCCTACTTAAAGCCATAACTTTGAATGAAATTGATAACCCTACATAAACCAAGTAAGAAAAGTAGGTGAGCAGCATGCTCCTCACGATGAGAAGAGCTGCCTTCCTTATTCATCCAAACAATCAAAATATGCATTCATCCTTTCATTATAATTCACCCATAGCCACCATGATTAAGTGTTACTCTCTCCCCTCAAGTCTTTCGCCAAAACTTCCAAGCCATTATCCACCCATTCAATAGCAACTCTTTCTTTAAACCATCCTTTCGCCCATCCATCCCTTTATCCACCGGCGTACCCTTTCACCCACCCACCCTTTCACTCATATACCATTTCCTTTCTTTTAAGTTACCTTTCATTCTTTCATGTCGCTCTCAAGCCATCAACGTTCATTATGTGAGATTTTGCTGAGTTGCAGATAGAAGAGGCCATAATATTAATAACTCAACTACCGCTGTGGCTGGTACAGCTGGGGGGGATTCACTTCACGGTCATATGTTGATGACGGCAAGCAATGCCAGGGCAAGAGCTAGTGAGCACAGCAATTGCAAGAATTTATGTGACTTATCAGTGACCATCCCTGCTGCCACTTCTCTCCCTCCATTTGACCTGTCTCCTCCTGCATCAGCATTGGAGCTGGCATCACCGATGTTCTGTCTGGCTAGAATAAAACATTACACATAATTTAGATGCTAGATACTTTTTTTACAGCCTTGCTGCACTGTCATGGGAAACTGCTGGTATGCTGTAACTTCAAATGAATGAGTCTGCTGCGCACTACCTTGAGGGGTGGTCCATGATGACCATGGCCACTCTCTCGTGAACTGAACTGAGCTAGGCATAAGCAGGAAAAGGACATTTATCCTGTGTAGCAGCAGCACCACATTGACTATTTATGCTACCTGTTGAACATGATAATAAACTGGAATATCAGAAATTATCTAGAGAATCTTGCTATGAAGTCTCAAGGGTACTGAAGAAACTGAAGCTCTTAATCATTGATGAGGTGAGCATGGTCTCAAACTTAATGCTTGCCTTTGTACACTTGAGAATGCAATAGATTTTAAAAATAGAGTACAACGTGCTGTTTGGAGAAAAGCATTTCATTGTATTCAGTGACCTACTGCAACTTACTCCTGTCAACGGACAACCTGTTTTCAAGACACTTACTTCTCCATAATGAAACAAAGAATTCTTTAGGAAGCATTGGCAATGAAAATATTTGGTTAAACTTTGATTACAAGGAATGAGTGAATAATAAGCATCAAGCATCTGATATGGAATATGAAGCTATTCTAAAGGACATTAGAATAGGAGTTTTGACAAAAGACGGTAAACAAGCATTTGGAAAAATGACTAATCAGGAAACAGTTTTAGTCTCAAACACACCAGCTCATCTAATGTATAATTTAATTGCAGAAGACAAATCCATAGTTTGTACAAGAGTGCCCCAACTTTAATGCAGAACTACTGAAATTGGGGAAAAACAGCATATTTTGGAGATTACAGCTATTGATAAAATGGAACACCAGGGAGTAACAATACTACTAACTGAACAACTGCAAGCAAAATTGGATTCTTTGGAAAAGCCTGCATCAAAGACTGTAGGTTTGGAAATGTGCTTACGCGTGTGTAAAAACAGTTGAGTTATTTTGAGACATAATTTGAATGTAGATGAAGGGTGAGTAAATGGTGCTATGGATAAAGTGATTGATTTAATTAATTTTCCAAACAGGGATCAGATAGGATTCTTGGCTGAAAATTTTGATCAGATTGATGGAGTTAAGCAGATTGGGTGATGTGTTGCATGTTTTTTGCTTGTAAAGGACTTTTATGTCCGACAGCAGCAGTTTCCAGTGTCCCTAGCATATGCTGTAACTATCCACAAATCTCAAAGTTTAAGGGGCCGATTCCGATCTCGGCCGGTAGGGCTCCGAATCGGATTCGGCTTAACCGGATCCGATTCGGAGCCCTATTGCCCGACCGATTCGTACGCGCGTCCGGGCGAGCGAGTACGATGTGAAATCGCCGACCGACTCGTCCGGGCGTCCCGACCGCTCCGACCGACTCGTTCCCGGGTCTAACCGCACCGACCGACTCGCGCGGACTCGACTCGCACCGCGCAATGGAGACGTTCCCCGGCCGGGTAAGTACGATGCGCGCCGCGAGCAGTCCGACCGAGCCGCGCACTCCGGCTCGAAAGAGCAGTCGGAGCCGTACTTTGGGGGTCCGTGTCGGACCCCCCTGTACGCGTACACGCGCGAGTCGCACACAGGGGGGACCCATGGGTCCCCCCTACCTGTGCGTGTACGGCGCGAGTCGCTTCGCCGCGTACACGCTGTAGGGGGCGCCCTTGTCCGCCTCGCACCCATTGAGTCAATGGGAGCCTGCGTACGCGTTGTACGACAGGCTCCCATTGACTTCAATGGGAGTCCGACCGACTCGAGTCCGATGGCATACGTGCGCATCGTACTCGTTCGGTCGGGCTGCACGGGTCCGATTCGGTTGGAAATCTCTCCGGGTCCGGCTCGGTCGGAGAGATTTCCGGCCCGAATCGGAATCGGCCCCTAAGTGTAGACAGAGCTTTTGTGAACATCAGCAGTAGTGTGTTTAAAGACGGAATGGCATATGTTGCATTGTCTCGAATAAGAACATTGTCTGGTTTATATTTAATGGAGTTTGATGACAAAAAAGTTAGTGCCTATGGAAGTTGTTTAAGAGAGTGCAATCATTTACGAAGTCTAAGGGGCACATGCATCAAGGTATGATTTTGCGAGTCCTTAATTGCGATTATTAAGGAATCGCAATTAAGGACTCGCAAAAGCCTATGCATGTAGGAATCACTATAAAAATAGCGATTCCGAAACATTCCTTAATTGCAACTCGCAAATTGCGAGTCGCAATTAAGGAATGGCTTCTCATTCATTCCTATGGGCCTACAGGCCCATAGGCCCATAGGCCCATAGGAATGAATGGGAAATTGCATGCGCAATTTGCGAGTACCAATTGGTACTCGCAAATTGCGCATGCAATTTCAAGGGTGCAAGGGTGTCAGAAGGACACCCTGATGCACCCCTGAAATTGTGGTGTACACCCATGTTGCGCACACACATGCCCCAAGTGCATGTGTGTGTGTAACCTAAAAGTTTAAAAAATGCACTTCGGTGCATTTTTCAAAGTTTTTGCAAATTACCGAACAGTTTAATTTCTCGGTAATTTGTGGCCCCAAATAGCGATATCGCTATTTCAAGGTGCTTCTTGCATTGCATTTAAAGAATTGCAAATTGCGATTCCTTAAATGCAATCGCAATTTAGGAAATCGCAAGAGATTGCGATTACCTAAATTGCGCGTCCCCAACACTTTCATGCATCGCAAAAGGCCATTTTGCGAACGCAAACGGCCGATTTTTGCGAATTGCACCGTTTGCACTTGCAAAAACCTTTGATGCATGTGCCCCTAAATGCTCCTCATTTAGGTCAATACACTTTTTATGAGAAACAGATAACATGTCCAAAACGGAAGCATGCAAAACACTCAACTGAAGCCCAAAACAAAGAAAGGAAACCGAAACAATGTACAAGTCGCTAAAAACTGGAAACGGAGGCAAATATTGTAGGGCACCATTTGGAAAACAGTTAGGTATCAACTGCTATGCAGATGTGATTCTCCATGTAGTGTTTCATTTACCACATCTTGTTAATCAAATTGAACATCAACATGAAAAAACATTATGTTCTGAACTGTATCATTTACTCCAATGTTTACTCAGTGACAGAAGTTTAATACATTCTGCTTCAGACATTCGAGATCTTTTGGATACATGTAGCGGATCAGTAAAATTTAGTCTCAACATTCAACAAAACGCACAAGAATTTATAATGGTCATGCTTGCAGTTTTATAAGAAGAAGAAATAAATGCTGACTATTTATTTGAACTAACCTTACAAATGGGACAATGAGTGTGAAGATTGCTCATTTACATCTACTACAGAAATAAATGCTGAGCAATTCCTATACACTACCAGATTGCAAAACAGTGTCTTTGGACAGATTGATTAAAACAGCAAATCAAAATATGACCTCTTCAAATTGTAGATCAGAGGCTATGTCTACGTTGCAAATACAAAGTGGAAACTACCTCATATTAATGCTACAATGATGTAAAGCAGATATCTCAAAATTGGAAATGTAAATTAAAAACTTCAAAGAAGAACAAATATCAATTTCTGTAGAACATACACAACAGTGGCTATCATCTTTTATGAAGGAGCTTATATAACATCTGGACACTACACCTTCTTTCAAAAGAGTAATTGTGGATGGACGGATTGCAATGATAGCAATCTTGAATTCAAACTGCCATCTAAACTATGAAATTCTTACGTCTTGTTTCTTCAAAATTTCTGAGGACATCATTAGGCCTATTGGAAAGTAGCCTACAATTCAACAGTCCTTTTATCTTCTACAAAAGAGTTCATATAACACACACACACACACACACATATATATATATATGTATATATATATATATATATATATATATATATATATATATATATATATATATATATATATATATTATCTACTGGCGGTCGCCAGTAGATAGTTATAGTTACAACCTATTATCCATAGGAAATCCGCGACATTCTATTTGAAATAACTCTCTTGCCGGTTGACGTATCTTCGCAAAATTTTCAAACTTTTTGGGGCGCTCCGGTCCGCTCCTACCCTGAAAGTCTTGGGGGGATTCGTCAAGCGGGGGCCGAGAAAAAAGGGGGGTCCCAAAACGCGTTTTCCCCATGCAATTTTCCATAGGAAACTTTAGACACGGCTACAGCCCGAACTGCTGAACGGAATTACACCAAATTTGGCAAAGAGGTAGTTCTTGGTTCAGAAAGAACCCTTTTTGTTAAATGGTGTAAATCCGTTCAGTAGTTGCTGAGAAAATCAAAAGTAAAAGTACATATATATCTATGGCCGCGTCGGATTCGCGCACCCTCCCGATCACGAGCTGCATGCTAATTGGCTGTCAACACTCCAAATCAGGAAGTGTTGGCAGCCATTTTGTCCCTCGGTAGAACCGAGGGACAGAAACAAGTGCGCAAAGCGCACAAAGGGGCAGGGTAGAAACACCCTGACCCCCTAGGTCTGCTCAGGGGTCCCACAAGGACCCCCTGGGCAAAAAGTTTTTTTTTTTTTTTTTTAAATCGGCAGGATGCGCTCAGGGAGCGCGAATCCTGCCAAAACCAAAATCGAAGCGCGGTCTCCCGCGCTCGATGCTACTGGCCCCCGGGTGGGCCAAGTCCCGGGGGCATGCTGGGGGGTTAATTTTATGTGTGGGGGCCTCTAAGGGCCCCCAAGCCCGGGGACCACCACCCCCGGGGCTTTATGTATAATGGTGCGGGAGGGCTCTGAGCCCTCCCGCAGCCCCGGGGACCACCACCTCCCGGGGCTTTCAAAATGTAGGGAGGGGGCGCGCGGCCCCCTCCTGGAGCCTGTGGTGGCCCTGGGGACCGCCACCCCCAGGGCCGGCTCCTGCAGTGTCCCGGGGTGCCTACCCCGGGACACTGCTGTTTGCAATGACAGGACGGGAGCCTCGCGGCTCCCGTCCTGTCATTGCAAACTTGCTTTGGATATTGGAAGAGAGAGCAGGAAACCTGCTCTCTCTTCCAATATCCAAAGCCGATTGCTTTTCCACATGGGGAGCTGCATCTTAGCAGCTCCCCATGTGTAAAGCAATGCCGGCTCCCGTAGGACACGGGGAGCCGGCGGGACTCTGGGGGCTTGGGGACCCCCCACAGTCCCCAACTAGAGGCCAGGCCCCGGGGGATGGGGTCCCCGGGGCCATAAGTGGCCACGGAGGGGGGCCACGCAGCCCCCTCCCCAAAGTAAAAAAATGGAAAAAAAATTTAAAAAAGTGCAAGGCCGGCCCGGGGATGGGGTCCCCGGGGCCTTAAATGGCCTGAGGAGGGGCTAGGCAGCCCCCTCCAAATAAAAAAAAAGAGGCCATGCCCCGGGGGATGGGGTCCCCGGGGCCAATACAGGCCCAGGGAAGGGGGCCACGCGGCCCCCTTCCTGTTTTTTTTTTATTTTTAATTTTAAAAAAGGGGTAAGGCCCTGGGGGATGGGGTCCCCAGGGCCTAAAAATAGGAAAAAGGAAGGGGGGCCACACAGCCCCCCTTCAGGGGGGGGAAAAAAAAAAAAACAAAAAAAAACGATCGGTCCCGCAGGCCCCGCCCCCTTCCTTCACCACTCTGCAAACGCGCCCCCTGGCGCGTTTGCAGAGGGGGAACGAATTCCCCTTGAATACTGGGGGTCCCTGAGGCCAACTAGCCCACCAGGAACCTCCAGTATGCGCCAGGGGCTGCCTTGCAGAGAGGTGTACAGAGGCCACGCCGCTTTTACACCTCTCTGCAACGCAGCTCTATGGCGCTTTTGGAAGTATATGGTGGGCTAGTTGCACCCCAGGGACCCTCA
The DNA here is from genome assembly GCA_963921515.1 of Calotriton arnoldi. Taxonomy (NCBI): domain Eukaryota; kingdom Metazoa; phylum Chordata; class Amphibia; order Caudata; family Salamandridae; genus Calotriton; species Calotriton arnoldi. The sequence continues at coordinate 2,469,287 of CAWUFW010000089.1, read as the reverse complement.
GGATTCAAGGGGAGTTAATCCCCCGACTTAAAACGCGCCACGGGGCGCGTTTGCACAGTGGTGAAGGGAGGGGCGGGGCTTCAGGTGACATGTGTGCAAACAGGCCCCGTGGCGCGTTTTAAGATGGGGAATTAAATCCTCTTCAATCCTGAGGGTCCTTGGGGGCCAACTAGCCCAACAGGTACGTCCAGAAAGCGCCATAGAGCTGCGTTGCAGAGAGGTGTAAAAAGGGGTGTGGCCTCTGTACATGTCTCTGCAACGCAGCCCCCTGGCGCATACTGGAGGTTCCTGGTGGGCTAGTTGGCCCGTAGGGACCCTCATGATTCAAGGGGACTTAATCCCCCAACTTAAAATGCACCACGGGGCACGTTTGCACAGATGTCACCTCAGGCCCCGCCCCCTCCCTTCACCATTGTGCAAATATTCCTCTAAAATCAGCCGAAATACGAATTCTGATTTACTCACCTGTTATCAGGAGAGACCTCAGTGCTGCATCTTTCAGCCCAGTACTGGTCCTGAAAAGTAATTTTAACCGTACTTACCGGTAACTTGAATTTCCTTCATAGGCTAACATTGACTGGTTTCACTTGGAAATTCTTCTAAGTGTGGAGTTTTGGAACTTTAAAATATTCCTCTAAAATCAGCCGAAATACGAATTCCGATTTACTCACCTGTTATCAGGAGAGACCTCAGTGCTGCATCTTTCAGCCCAGTACTGGTCCTGAAAAGTAATTTTAACCGTACTTACCAGTAACTTGAATTTCCTTCCATAGGCTAACATTGACTGGTTTCACTTGGAAATTCTTCTAAGTGTGGAGTTTTGGAACTTTAAAATATTCCTCTAAAATCAGCCGAAATACGAATTCCGATTTACTCACCTGTTATCAGGAGAGACCTCAGTGCTGCATCTTTCAGCCCAGTACTGATCCTCAAAAGTAATTTTAACCGTACTTACCAGTAACTTGAATTTCCTTCCATAGGATATCATTGCCTGCTTTTGCTGAAAAAGTTTCTAAGTGTTGATTTTTGAAACATACAAATATTCCTCTAAAATCAGCCGAAATCCGAATTCTGATTTACTCACCTGTTATCAGGAGAGACCTCAGTGCTGCATCTTTCAGCCCAGTACTGGTCCTGAAAAGTAATTTTAACCGTACTTACCAGTAACTTGAATTTCCTTCCATAGGCTAACATTGACTGGTTTCACTTGGAAATTCTTCTAAGTGTGGAGTTTTGGAACTTTAAAATATTCCTCTAAAATCAGCCGAAATACGAATTCCGATTTACTCACCTGTTATCAGGAGAGACCTCAGTGCTGCATCTTTCAGCCCAGTACTGATCCTCAAAAGTAATTTTAACCGTACTTACCAGTAACTTGAATTTCCTTCCATAGGATATCATTGCCTGCTTTTTGCTGAAAAAGTTTCTAAGTGTTGATTTTTGAAACATACAAATATTCCTCTAAAATCAGCCGAAATCCGAATTCTGATTTACTCACCTGTTATCAGGAGAGACCTCAGTGCTGCATCTTTCAGCCCAGTACTGGTCCTGAAAAGTAATTTTAACCGTACTTACCAGTAACTTGAATTTCCTTCCATAGGCTAACATTGACTGGTTTCACTTGGAAATTCTTCTAAGTGTGGAGTTTTGGAACTTTAAAATATTCCTCTAAAATCAGCCGAAATACGAATTCCGATTTACTCACCTGTTATCAGGAGAGACCTCAGTGCTGCATCTTTCAGCCCAGTACTGATCCTCAAAAGTAATTTTAACCGTACTTACCGGTAACTTGAATTTCCTTCATAGGCTAACATTGACTGGTTTCACTTGGAAATTCTTCTAAGTGTGGAGTTTTAGAACTTTAAAATATTCCTCTAAAATCAGCCGAAATACGAATTCCGATTTACTCACCTGTTATCAGGAGAGACCTCAGTGCTGTATCTTTCAGCCCAGTACTGGTCCTGAAAAGTAATTTTAACCGTACTTACCGGTAACTTGAATTTCCTTCCATAGGCTAACATTGACTGGTTTCACTTGGAAATTCTTCTAAGTGTGGAGTTTTGGAACTTTAAAATATTCATCTAAAATCAGCCGAAATACGAATTCCGATTTACTCACCTGTTATCAGGAGAGACCTCAGTGCTGTATCTTTCAGCCCAGTACTGGTCCTGAAAAGTAATTTTAACCGTACTTACCGGTAACTTGAATTTCCTTCCATAGGATATCATTGCCTGCTTTTTGCTGAAAAAGTTTCTAAGTGTTGATTTTTGAAACATACAAATATTCCTCTAAAATCAGCCGAAATACGAATTCCAATTTACTCACCTGTTATAAGGAGAGACCTCAGTGCTGTATCTTTCAGCGCAGTACTGGTCCTGAAAACTAATTTTAACCGTACTTACCAGTAACTTATATTTTCTTCCATAGGAATCCATTGTCTGGTTTTCAGCAGAAAAGTTTCAAAGTGTCGATTTTCACAAACTACAAATATTCCTTAAAAATCGCCTGTATGACTTAAACGCATTCTTTCAACTGTTTACAGGAGATGCACCAGTGCTGGATCCAGGATCCAACACTGAGTAAGAAAAAGTAACGATAACAGTTTTTACCTGCTAAGTGAATTTCCCTCCATAGGATAACATTGGTGATTCTATGAGAAAAAGTTTCTAAGTGTCAACTTTTAAAATACAATAATATTCCTTAAAAATCACGACTGTAACCAAAACGCTTTTACTCAACTGTTTACAGGAGATGTACCAGGACTGAATCTAGGATCCAGTCCTGTGGTTAGAAAAGTAATTCATAAAGTAACTAATTGCATTTAACTAGAAATTTACATTGAGCTGAATGTTGCATTGTGTTTGAAAATGTGTTGCCCATTGCAACAACTGTAACTACTGTACTTAAAAGTCTATTGCCTATGTGCAAAGTATTTAAACTAAAGTAATTCATTCTGAGAAAGTATTTTTTGTAATGTAATGTATAATGTAATTACAATGTAATTTAAAAAATAAAATATGTAAAAGAAATTGTTTCTAAAAATGTAGTAAATCAGTATGAAAAAAATTAATATAAAAATTAATACATTTAAAAATTGTCATTTAAAAAACCTTTGAAATTCACTGAAAAAACCGTAGGTTTCAGGCACGTTATAGTTAAAAATTAGCATTTTAAAAACCTTTGAAATTCACTGAAAAAACCATAGGTTTCAGACACGTTATAGTTAGAAATTAGCATTTAAAAAACCTTTGAAATTCACTGAAAAAACCATAGGTTTTAGGGACAGTTATAGTTAGTTGGACATTGCACTCGTACAAAACCCGTGAAATTCCCCCGTTATAGTTAGTTCAGCTAACTATAACTCGCGCCCACAATGCACTGCTGATGACGTCACATATTACATCACTCATGACATGGTCAGTGACATCACTGATGACATCACTGATGACATCTCAAATGACATCACTGATGACATCATCCACGTGATAATCTGATGCACCTCCTCACACCCTAATATAACCTTTGATACACCCAATCTAAATTACAGAGTGCCATTCGCAAAACCATAGACACTCCAACACCAATAACTACATACCCACTCACTGATTCTTAGGTCTACACACACACATCCACTCACTCACCCGTACAGTCACTCATACTTATGGTCACTCAGTACAGGACTATCATATGCACTCTTACTCCTATATAGACACTCAAACACCGCCACTCATCCATAGAGGTACTCACACACCTAGTCAGTCATGCAAATAATTAAACACACTGCCATTTACTCACCTATACAGTTATACACACACCAGCTCACTTAATCATACAAATACTAGCACATTGTTACGCTCTTATACAATCACTGATACAAGCACACACTCATCCATACAGCCACTATCACAATCACTCACTCTCGCTTATAGCTATTTATATACTCCAATACACATATATACTGCCTTTCACATATGTAGTTACTCACACATGTACCACTGGGACATACATTCACTCACTAACACACTCTTACACACACTTACCCACCCATACAGTCTATCACAGATGCACTCTTGAAACCATCCACCCAGTGAATCACCCACTCACACATCTATGCACAATCGCACACACCCCATCCACACAAACACTCAGGCACCCATACAGATACTCATAGAACCAATCAATAACCCATATAGACACTCATGTAGCTATTCGCAAATCCATGCATCCACTTACACACCAACAGACGGATACAGACATTCACACAGTTTAGTCACTAACCCATGCATTCAGTAAGATACGTTTAATCACTCACTTGTAGAGTCAGTCACGCACGTACTAAATCATCCATTCAGACACTTATACACCCACTCATTCTTCAATACGCCTTTCCCTATATATATTAAACATATTTAAACTTTACAGAAACACACAGTCACTGGATGATGTTATCAGTGATGTCATTTGAGATGTCATCAGTGATGTCATCAGTGATGTCACTGACCATGTCATGAGTGATGTAATATGTGACGTCATCAGCAGTGCATTGCGGGCGCGAGTTATAGTTAGCTGAACTAACTATAACGGGGGAATTTCACGGGTTTTGTACGAGTGCAATGTCCAACTAACTATAACTGTCCCTAAAACCTATGGTTTTTTCAGTGAATATATATATATATATATATATATATATACGGAGTGCTGTTTTTCATTTTTACCAAAATGAACTGAACATTTTAAAAATACTCACCTGCACGCTTTCACGAAATCTAGATTGAAAAAGGCATTTTAAGTGTTGAAACACGTCTCTGGTTACAATCAGCAAACTTTAATAAATTAACGTTCTTGGCCACACCTTCCCTTGAGTGACAGGGCTCTTTTGGAGTGGGAAGGAGTTTTTTTTAATATCGTGCTGCATTGTGGGAAATGCAGTTTTTCCAACTCAAGCTGCATGGGTGGTGCCAGAGTACATGGGGGCCAGGTGTGCTCACTTCATTGAAGGAGAGGCTGGACTATTTTAAGACACACAAGCAGTCTAATCAGCTATTAGAACATTGGCATTTGAAAAAGGTATTTCCGAAACGCGTCATGCCATAAAGGTTAATAAAGGCTGTCTCACCGTGCTCCGCTGTGTCCCTCTCATCTTTTTGTCAAGGAGAAGGTGTCTTTTGTTTTATATATATATATATATATATATATATATATATATATATATATATATATATATATATATATATATATATATATCTGTGGTGATGAAATCCAATACCTGTGTTTCTTTGTATAAATAGTAAGTAGAACTTTGCTTGAAGGTTGAAAACATAATAATTTGTATTTCCAAAGGCATTTCTGTTTTTTATCAAAGGTTACAATAAGTTTCCTTTGTTGTTCCAGTTTTTTTTTTTTAAATAATTTTTATTTTCATCAACAAAAAGGGCACAGTGATATCACAAATATAATCGGAAGATTCGTAAATTGTACATCAGAAAAGAGCACAGAAAAAAAAGAACAATAAAGATTAAAAAAATGTAAGAGAGAGAGAAGTTAAAGGAGACACAAATTATTTCATAAAAAAAAGAAAAAAGGAAAAGATGAGAAAAAAAAATAAAATAAAATTAGCCTTAAATAAAGCTAAATTATTCCATCCAAAGTCATAGGTCTCCATATCGCTTCTAGCTTGACTAAAGAGCGAGTACCCCTTGTCTTTGCCAAAGCTACTTCTAATCCATAAGTTTCCCTAACGATAGACCACCAATCCACGAGCGAGGGCGGTATCGCAGAGACCCATGCCCTTGCAATAGCCAGTCTGGCAGAGGCCATCAAGATCGAAAAGAGGCGTGCAGCTGCTGAATATTCCCCATTGTACCCCAACAGAATTTCAAGGTCGGTAAATGGATGGTCCAGCCCAATTTTAGATTGTAATAGCTGTTCAACATTTAACCAATAACCCCTTAATTTTGGGCATTCGATAAACATGTGTATCAGATTAGCAGCATATAATCCGCATTTAGGGCACTTTAGCTTATCCCCCGTTGAATTACCCTGAGCCCATTTGGCTATCCTAGCCGGGGTATAGTACAACATGCATGTGGTCCGTAATTGCTGAAGTTGTAAACTAACAGAGTGGACCGACTCCTTAACATAGCTGAGAGCTTGTTTAATTGCTCCAGATGAAACCCCTATGCCCAAGGTTTGAGTCCAGCGCTCTGCTAATTTCTCGCTGCCATCTGGTCTGAAGCTACATAAAGATTCATACATTGACCCTATCAGAGATTTAATTTTTCTTCCATATAAACATTCCCAAATGTTTGAGTGCATTATTGCTTTAGCCTCCACATTGGAAGCCAGATAATCTTTGATCTGAAAATATTTAAAGAAAAAATGAGCTGGAAGTTTGTAAATTAGGCGTAGATTCTCAAATGATTTGATTCCCCTATCGTTATACATATCCCCTAAACGGGTAATTCCATACTTCGACCAGGATTTAGCTACTGAGTCCTGAAACACATCAGGTAACAGAGGATTCCCCCATAACGGAACATTTTCATGGTATATTGGCATTTTACACCTCGCAAACACAGCTTTCCAAATATATACAGTATCTCTGACAGTCTTAAATTTTACTCGCTTGAAGTAGTTAGGGTCCCTTATTCCATATAGAAATGTATCCCTCTGGTTGCCTAAGATAAATCCAAATACTGAGTCCGTCTGATCCAGGCCAAGCAGGCTACGGAAACGAGTTTCAAATGAAGCCCAAAAATAAATTTTAAAATCTGGGAAGCAGAGACCGCCTTGTTCAAATGGGGATTTGAGCAACTCGATTGCTCTCCTAGGTTTTTTAAAGCCCCAAATGAAACTACTGAAAATCTCTTCAAGTTTAAAAAAATATATATTAGGAACTTTCAAAGGAATAGACCTAAACAAATATAGAAACTTAGGGAGTATTTTCATTTTTATTAGTTTGCATCTGCCCAATAATCCTATGGGGAGCCTATGCCAGATTTTAAGCACTTTAATAGTCTCATTTAAGAGTGGTGTATAATTTAGGTCAATGATCTTATTTATTTTAGCAGTGATCTTCACCCCCATATAATTCACAGTAGTACAAACCCCAATGATAGAATTTTGAATCCCATCCGTGATAAGTACTTGGGTTTTATTAGCGTTCAATGCAGTAGGGGGCAAGAGGGCAGTGGGGGGCAAGATGGCGGATTGAAGACGCCACGGAGTACACAGCCGGGTCTTCCCCGCACTCACGAGCGAAGTAATGGAATCAATGGAAGGGATGGAGCTATGAATATCAGCTGATTAAGTGCAGGAGAAACTGCGGAAACTTGCGGATAACTTGCGGATAACTTCGAAGGCTTTAAGGACATTTGGCTGAAGGAAAAAGAAGGAATGCGTATGTGGCGGCTTTGTTGGATTAGGTGTGAGCGATACCCTTGGGCTTCCTGGCTGCTCTCCTGGGGATAGACCGACTGGTCAGCGTTCGAATGGTCGGGTCTGCTCTACACTGTGACTCCGGTGATTACTCCTGAAGTGCTCCCAGCAGGGCTCCCAGCACCTCAGAGCGAGCAAGTGATGGCGCCTTCTAAAACTGCTCCGAGGAGCACCCGCGCCGGTAAGAATGTTGCTGCGGGGGACGCGGGCACATCTGACAGTGGGAGTGCAGTTGAGAAACCCAGTTCGGTTATTGGTAAACCGGTATCACGTCTACTACAAACAGGGAAGGCGGTTGAGCTCCTCGTGGTTGGGTAATTTGCAAAAAGAGGACTTAACTGGACAGGACTTATCAGGAACTAAAATAGCTGAGATATTCCTTGCAGCGACCTCAGGTCATGATACTATTGCTAATGTTGCTAATGCTCTTGATACTGATACCGATACTGTTGCTGTTGGTACTGACACGATCCCAGCGGCAGCTCCCTTGGTGGTTGATAATGCAAACAATGGCAACATAGTTACAGGGAGCGGAGCGATGGTGGCTTCTGTTCATCTTCCGGCTTACCAAGCATGCATGCCTCAGATACCTAGCAGGAGCTCACCGAATCAACTTAGAGCTGATAACATGTCTAACCCAACCACCTACATTAGTCAGCCTAATCTGAGAGACTATTCTGCGACTATATTAAGAGCTGAAGAGGTTGCGGAACTAGGGGCTAAAGTCTGTGCGGCTATCGATGACATGATAGAGGAAGAGGATGGAGGAGATCAGTCAGGCTCATTTGATGAAATTGAAGAATCAACGGAGCTCCCTGTACAGATTCCCATTGATATCTCTACTGACACTGTCACTACCGTTAAATCAGCTTCGGGCAAAAAAGGGAAAGGAAAGTCCAAAAGCAAAGCAAAAAAATTATTTACTGGGCAGAGCGCAACACCACCACATGGAAAAGTCATCTTAGACAACAGCCCTCTTCGGAAATGGGTGCAAGCAAAGGGGGGCGTTAAAACAATGGCACTACGGATCTTGGGCAGTAGCCCTACCGAGAGCAATTCAGTGAAGGCTCAGCCAGCCCAGCCGGCACCTATAGTAGTAGATGGTTCGAAATCGGGCCTTATGGATGGGAGACAACCTACACCTACATCTTCTGTCTCTAATGCTGGTCATAGTGAAGAAGGTATCTATGCTACCCAGGGGGCGGCTCTGTTAAGGGACAGAGATACAGGCAACCAAGAAGCTGCTACAACATCTCTTTGCTTAATATTGCAGTCCTTAAATGAGCAAAGACAGGAAGCCCAACAGCATTATATGCAGCTCCGGGAAGACAACAACAGAACACAACAGGCACTACAGGAGATGGCGGACAAATTTGGAGGACTAACTAAGGATATCTCAGAGCTGCAGCAGAGAGTTGCGGACACTGAAGAATTGTCGGTACTCACTGATGTTCTTGCCAAGAAGCATGAGGTTCAGATTTCAGATATGCAGGCTAAGTTGGAGGATATGGAGAACCGCCAGCGACGACAAAATCTCCGGCTGTTTGGTATACCAGAGGGCGCGGAAGGGGTGGACCCAAGGGCCTATATGGTTCAACTTCTTCAGAAAGCCTTCCCTGATCTCTCTGACTGGGACTGGGATTCTCAGCTGCAAAGGGTGCATAGACTGCCATTAGTCCAGAGGAATAAGGGGAGCCAGTATCCTCGCCCATTTTTGATCTACCTGGGTAACTTTTTGCTGAGACAGGCAGTAGCATTGAAAGCTCGACCTAACTCTCCAGTAACGATTGAATCAGTTACTTTTTTGTAAAATCAGATCTAAGTAGGGCCACAATGGATAGGTGTTGGCAGCTCCGCCAATTCATAGATCCGATAAAAGCCCTTGGCGCTCAGGCCTTCCTGCAGGAACCCGCACGCTTAAAAGTTCTCAAAAGTGGTCATATATATTTTTTTGTTGAAGAGAAGGAAGTTCGACAGGCGCTGGTTAAGTGGCAAGCAGAAGCTGCAGAGAAGATGTAGAATGGGGGCTTTGCCTAGACTGGGGCGATGTGCTTGGTTTGTTTTGTGACTATCGTCTTTTCCTTGCTTTCTTCTCTCAATTTGTGATATCGGTGAGCCATGTTTATTGAGGTTCTTCCCTCTCTTCTGATATATATATTTTTTTTTCCGCACAAGGTCAAGACAAGTGTTAAGACAAGCGCTATTCTAAGAAATATATGTTGCAACATAAACGGGTGTGGGGATGATTACCTCGGCTGTGACTCTTTAGGGCTGCCAATTCAGCGGCAGCTGGTAGAAGGGGGGAGCCCTTCTTGTTGGGACAGGGTGGAGGGGGGGTTTCGGAGTCTTGGGTGGGTGGGTAAGGGCAAGGATGGGGAAATGGGGCAAAAAAATCATCACTAGGGCACTGTTTATCTAGGGTAAAGGGAAGGTTCTTAGTCTTTTTTTTTCTGTTTGGATCAGAAGGCGATCTATTAATGATCAATATACTATAAGGGAGATTGGAGGGAGTAAGGGGGACTTATTGGAAAAAAACAAAATCATATTATGAAGTGGCTTAAATGTATGGCATGGAACGTGGCAGGTCTTAACAGCGTAACTAAGCGACAGCTAGTCCGAGAAGAGCTTCGGATGTATCAGCCTCAACTAGTCTTTTTAACAGAAACACACCTTGCTTATAAGGACCGAAACATGTTAAAACATTTAGGGTATGATATTATTACGTGCACTACTCAATCAGTATCTATAAAAGGAGTGGCCATATTAAAAGATAAGAGGTTCAATTGTAGAGTGATAAAAAGCCAATCTGATCAATGGGGACGCTGGTCACTAGCTCAGTTCGAGCTGGAGGGTAAAAAATGTGTGGCTTGTGCTGTATATGGTCCTAATGTGGACGACCCTGCTATATTTGAATATCTTAATATAGAATTGCTAAATTGGGAAGGTGCAAGATTGATTATGGGGGATTTCAATTGTGTTATAGATTACGCTATAGACTCCACTGGAAAATGCCTCAACCTTAGAATGCGCAAGACTCGCGCTGCAATATTGGAATTGGCACGACTCCAGTAGGTCAAGGATGCATGGAGATACATATATCCAAAAATTCCGGGTTATACATTCTACTCTGCCCCTCATAAATCCTATTCCAGGATAGATATGGCCTGGGTCTCAGATGGTCTAATTCCAACGCTAGACATGGAAATTTGTCCCCGGGTCACTTCAGATCACAACCCCATTATTTTATCCTTTCGGGTCGAAACTGAGAAGAAGGAACTTCGGCTGTTCTCTTTTCCTAAGTATTTGCTGACGGATAGTGAATACTTGGGTAATATGGTTCAGCACCTGGAAGAATTTTTAGAATAAATACAGGGACGGCATCTCCACTAGTCGTTTGGGATGCAATGAAAGCATATGTCCGTGGTATTACACAAAAATGTATCTTTCAGCAGAACAAAAAGCATAAAAATGAAACCGAGGCAATGCTTAGTACTCTACGTAACATTGAGAAACAGCATGGGGAAGCAGTAAAAAAAAGATCAGCAGACCCAAGATACTTTGCTTTTGCCACTAATAGATGCAAGAATATTAGTTAAGAAGTTTATAAGGGAAAAAATAGCAGCTAGTTACAGTAAACATCGTATGGAAAAGTATGAATATGGGGAGCATATAGGACAGGTATTGGCTTATCAGTCGGCAGAGGCAAAGGCCAAAACTAGGATAAAGGCCATAAAGGGCGCAGATGGGGCTCTACATACTAAATCATCAGCCATCCTAGATCAGTTCTTGCTGTTTTACAAACAACTTTATTCACTTACGTGGGCACCAAACCCAGATGAGATACAATGCTATATTGACGATAGCTGCCTCCCACTGGTAGAAGCAGAAAAAGCTGCTACACTAGATGAGATTGTTTTGGTAGAAGAAGTGGAGACAGCTCGAATGGCATTGCCAATGGGGAAGGCCGCAGGAGATGACTCGCTGCCGTTAGAATTTTATAGATCTTTTAAAAAGACCCTGCTCCTTCCCCTTTGCAGGGTAATACAATTTGTTGCTGAAAGTGGGCAGATACCTGAGTCGTGGAATATCAAACAGATTGTGTTTTTTAAAGAAGGGCAAACTACCAACAGAGTGTGGGTCATATCGACCAATTTCTCTCATAAACGTGGACGCCAAGATTTTTTCGAAAATCTTGGCGACCCGCCTGGCTCCGCTTATGTCGGGATTAGTTTCTGAAAGACAACATGGGTTCATCATGGGGAGGGACACCACTGCCCATGTCAATATGGCTATTGGAGCATTTGACTTTGCAGAGAAGAAAAAGGTTGATTTCGGGATGATTCTCCTAGACGCCGAGAAGGCCTTTGACCGGGTTAGGTGGGATTTCCTATGGGCCATACTGGGTAAGATCGGTCTAGGACTACAGTTTCGGTCCTGGGTAAAGGCGTTATATCATAATCCTCAGGCTAAGTTGTCTTTTATGGGCGATCGCTCTATGCCATTTCGAATTTTGTGTGGTACTAGACAGGGTTGCCCTTTGTCCCCATTACTTTTTGCTCTATACATCGAGCCATTCTTAAGTACTTTACAATCTTGTACGTCTATTAATCCATTAGAATCGGAGACATCTAAACTTAAGATCACGGCATATGCCGATGATATAGCAGTTTATGCAATGAATCCAGGCATTGCAGTGACCAGCATTAAGGAAGAAGCTAAAAAGTTTGGTAATGTTTCAGGGTACAAATTGAACGCTAATGTTGTTCCAGTTTTAAAGTTTAATTTGACAGTGATATATATATATATTTGTGTGAGTGTGTGTGTGTGTGTGTATATATATGCATATGTATATATGTGTGAGTGTGCATATATATATAAATATATACATACATATATACATGCGCATATATATACACACATATATATATATTTATATGTATATATATATATGTGTGTATAGCACACTCACTTAAATAACCCAAAAGTAAATAACAGACCCATGAGGCAAACTATGCTGTCCCTTAGATATACATTTACAGACCCTTACAGTGACTTAGAGAGCCAGTAATGTACCAAGAAAGTTACTTACATAAGGATAAACACCGTCACATAGAGACTAAGACACCAATTCAGATATCTACTAAAAAAATGACACTACCAAGTCACTTGGAACTTTTTCTGGAACTCTCATTTACATATCTATTGAGGCACTAACAGTAACAACTCACTCATATAGAGAACTGCTGCTTCAAACATATCTCCGACCTGGTTCTACAGAAGCAGTGTATGCAGTTTAATAGTCGGCCAAATTGAGTTCAGAAACTGATTGCAAACGTGTAAACTCCTCTTCTATCACGTATAACTCACCTCCAAGATAGGCAATACCTACGGCATAGTCAGTGACCTATCTGCTTAAAAACGTACACATACAGGTTCAAATTTCAGTTACTGACAACTGCTCTTACAATTCCCTGAGTTGAATTATATATCTAGTCTGACAGTCAGATTGCAACTCACTTACCATCTGTAAAAGGATAGAATCACCAATACAACAAGCAGCTCACTAACAATACCTCCTAATCATTCATTCAGATATACAGATACATCATATGTGTCAAGGCCTACCTGGGGCATGTCTGAACACACAGTTGCATACCTGTATACTCACTACCAAACCTAAAAAGCAGTCTATGCACCTCTTTTATGCAGATTTAGACTACTATAGACTAAGCATGATAGTCATATAGCAACACACTTCTGTAAATGACAAAAGAAACACCCACATAGGAACTGACACACTCAACTACATATCTAGTGAGGCACTTACACTAACTAGTCACCCATATACAGAAATGCCACATACACACACTCAGTTGTACAATCACTTGCACACTGGAATATTTAGTTATAAAAGATATAACAGAGTAAATAACACAGACATACAGTCACACACAATCTCAGTCACACTAAGAGGCACTCATACATCTACTCACTCATGTATACTCCCACTTATACATTCACTTATTTACTCATACATGCACTCACAGACACACTCATTCAGTCATACAACAACTAATGGAACCTCTCACTTACACACACAGTCACTCACAAACCCACTAATTCACTCAAACACTCATATAGACATACAGACTCTTACATCTCATAGTACCACTCCCACACAACAACTGGCATACTTATCCACAGACCCATAAACACACTCACACATGTACTCACTGATCCATAGACCCACTCATACATCAACTCACCTATACATCCACTAATGAAACCACTAACTCACATTCATAGCTACTTATATACCTACTCACTAACCACTACAGTCACTCACATATCCAGTAGTACACACATATACATACTTTCATACCTAGTCATACACCCACACAAACACTCACACATTGAATCAGTCACCCATTCAGGTTCTAAACCACCTTCTCAAACACCCATACAATCATTTACACAGCCGCTCACCCGCCCATACAGTTACTCATACACCCACTCACTTATTCATACATATACTAACACATGTACTTACTCACCTATACAGGCACTCAGAAAAGTAAATACTCTTTCATACAATCTCTCTCACAATGATTTACTCATCCATATAACCACTCACACACCAATTCACTCACACATACAGACACTCATTTACCCACTCACTCACCAATACAATAACTTACACGCCAACTCACTCATGTATTCAATCCATGAAATACTCACTCACTCATCCATATACAACTTATATACCAGTCACTCATGCACACAAACACTAACATATCTACTCAATCGCTCATACAGAAACTTACACACACACTCACTCATTTATAGAAGTACACAGACAACCACTCACTCAGGTATAGAACCAGTCTTACATCCACTTACTCACCCATACACACATTTACACAACCTTTCCCAAACATATAGAAAAGCTGACACACTCATTCACACACTTATACAGTCACTATCATAGACACTCACTCACACATTCATATACTAACACACCCACTCATTCAGCATCCAACCACTTACAATCAGTTGCACAAATATAAACTCATATAAACACTCAATAACATACTAAGAAACATAACAGCACATATTCACATTCTTACAAACATACATTTAACATATATATTTTCTTTCTTTATTTGGAATGGTGGTTCTTACCAGAACCATTTATTTGAACAATTTTTTTCTCTAACTATTTTATGTTTTTTAGGGTGTTTTTTTTATATAATGTCCTTTTCAATAACTAGCACAGAAACACATAAACTGTGCTTCGCCAACAACAAAAAATTACCTGCTGTGCGCATTGATTACTTGAATGAGTTTTGCAACAGCCTTCTCTCTCCGACACTTAATGAAGTGTTGCACTTTGGGCAATAAATGCCAATTTTTCCAGATTCTAGGATGGTAACAGGGACGAAAATGATGCGAGACCCAGCAGATGAGCATCCAGTACCATCACTCACAGTGGTTCCTTGCTGTTGTTTCTTCAGCCTTTCCACTTCTGCACAAGCCAAGTGGGTGCTGTGCATAGTGAGAAGGTGTTTATGCATACTTGATGTGTCACAAGAGTACTTCCACTCACTCCCTTGAGAAAGTACTTTTTGACACAAAGTGCACGTCACTTTCAGAGCATTGACTTTTTTTTCTCCCTCTAGGATAGAAAACAATTGCCACACGATGCTCTCTTTTTTTTCTGGGTGGCTCTTCTACCTCAAGTAAAGCCTGTTCTTCCCCTTTTTGCTGCTGTGATGTAGATGACATCTTAAAACTTTGAAAAATGTAAAAAAAAAAAGCACCAAGCAAATTGAACTGCTATCCAAAGGACAGTAGAAAAATTGTGAGCCCTCCCTAAAAATTCTGGAAAGTGGTTGGACTTTCCTTTACTTATGATTGAAAGGTGTCACACCAATCAAATATTTTTCTATCAGTGCCACATGAGGATTGCGACCCCAGCACGGCTCCGTCATGCATTGGCCGCAACTCAACAAAATATTTTAAAACAGCTTTTATTACACAAATTCTCTCTAGATTTTCAGGTTTTGATATATTACTAGTGAACCTCTTCCCTTTAAATAAAAATAACAATGTCTATATAGATATTTGGCTATATCTTTGAAAACATGGGAGTCACAACCCCGGCATGACCCCAGAAATACGTGCCGGGACGGTGCACAATGGTATTGTGAGTCTTGAAAGGGTACAAAAACCAGAACAGAAATATAATTTAATACTCATAGTGCTATTATCTTTGCTATATTAGTGAATCTGTTACCAAAATCAAAATGTTAGACATGTCGTTATATATGCATTACTACTACTAAAAGGTCACAGGAGTCTGTACTGGATGCAATACATCGTCGTGCCGACAACGCAACTCTAAAAAATGTAGTAAACCCTTATATATCTTACATTTTCTCTAGAATTATACTATTTTCTTTTTATTTGAGAATATGGAGTCGATTCCGATCTCGGCCGGAAGCGCACCTAACAGTATTTGTCCGGAAAAAATACAACCCGAACGCGTGTTTCCCGACCGATTCGAACACTCGTCCGAACGAACAAGTACGATGCGCACAACAGCCCAGATTCCGAGAGAGCCGTGCTTACCCATTTCAGCTCCTGTACCCGCCCGAGCCGGATCCGTAAACGCCGATTTGAGTTGCACGGAAGCAAATACACAGCACCTTCCGGCCGGCCTAGTACGATGCGCCTTCTGTACGCGCCGAACCCGTCGCTACGTCCGGCACGTTTGAGCATCCAGGAGAGCTGTACATAAGCTCCGATTCGCACCACAAGACGATCCACGGCGATGAGACGAACAAGCCAGCGACGAGTACGAGTCGAAGCCACGAGAAACCCGAACGAGACGACCCAACCATGAATCCCATCGCGCAGGTCCTACCAATACTCTACATCTATTACCGGGACCAGTACGGACGCGTACGGCGCAGACGGAAAGTCAAACACCCACAACACAAACAAACGACACGTACCCGAAATATGTCACACACACATAGGGATGCACAAATGGCGTACACCAGCACGAGCAGAACCATAGGGGCGGGATGGCTATAACCAATGCCATACACACCCATAGGGGGATGGATGCCTACCACTAATACCATCCCCACTCATAGGGGGATGGATGCCTGCCACTAATACCATCCCCACTCATAGGGGGATGGATGCCTACCACTACCACCACCCCTACTCATGGGGGCCTGGATGCCTGTCACTACTACCATCCCCACTCATAGGGGGATGGATGCCTACCACTACCACCACCCCTACTCAGGGGGGCCTGGATGCCTACCACTACCACCACCCCTACTCATGGGGGCCTGGATGCCTGCCACTACTACCATCCCCACTCATATGGGGATGGATGCCTACCACTACCACCACCCCTTTTCAGGGGGGCCTGGATGCATGTCACTACTACCATCCCCACTCATAGGGGGATGGATGCCTACCACTACCACCACCCCTACTCAGGGGGGCCTGGATGCCTACCACTACCACCACCCCTACTCATGGGGGCCTGGATGCCTGTCACTACTACCATCCCCACTCATAGGGGGATGGATGCCTACCACTACCACCACTCCTTCTCAAGGGGGCCTGGATGCCTACCACTACCACCACCCCTACTCATGGGGGCCTGGATGCTTGTCACTACTACCATCCCCACTCATAGGGGGATGGATGCCTACCACTACCACCACCCCTACTCGGGGGCCTGGATGCCTACCACTACCACCACCCCTACTCATGGGGGCCTGGATGCCTGTCACTACTACCATCCCCACTCATAGGGGGATGGATGCCTACCACTACCACCACCCCTATTCAGGGGGGCCTGGATGCCTACCACTACCACCACCCCTACTCATGGGGGCCTGGATGCCTACCACCCACACAACCCCTACTCATAGGATGGGTAATGCATGACACAACCAGCGTACTCCAACATAAGGAATGTCTGAAAAATACATCCCCCCAACACCATGACAAGCGTGTGTAGTCTGTGTCAAATGCCTACAACACTGAACATGACATTGAACATACAATGTGACCCCCTAGCACATGTGTCACAGATAAATGTGTGTGGCCTCCACAATGCAAGCAGACCATGACCACTGTGGCAATGGGGTCTAAAGCCCCATCACCACAGTGACCAAAAGGTAAGTGTGGGGTCCATAGCTGAAGCACATTTTGAACATTGTGGCAATGGGGTCTAACACCCCATCACCACAGTGACCAAAATGTAAGTGTGGGGTCCATAGCTGAAGCACATTTTGAACATTGTGGCAATGTGGTCTAACACCCCATCACCACAGTGACCAAAAGGTAAATGTGGGGTCCATAGCTGAAGCACATTTTGAACATTGTGGCAATGGGGTCTAACACCCCATCACCACAGTGACCAAAATGTAAGTGTGGGGTCCATAGCTGAAGCACATTTTGAACATTGTGGCAATGGGGTCTAACACCCCATCATCACAGTGACCAAAAGGTAATTGTGGGGTCCATAGCTGAAGCACATTTTGAACATTGTGGCAATGGGGTCTAACACCCCATCATCACAGTGACCAAAAGGTAAGTGTGGGGTCCATAGCTGAAGCACATTTTGAACATTGTGGCAATGGGGTCTAACACCCCATCATCACAGTGACCAAAAGGTAAGTGTGGGGTCCATAGCTGAAGCACATTTTGAACATTGTGGCAATGGGGTCTAACACCCCATCACCACAGTGACCAAAATGTAAGTGTGGGGTCCATAGCTGAAGCACATTTTGAACATTGTGGCAATGGGGTCTAACACCCCATCACCACAGTGACCAAAAGGTAAGTGTGGGGTCCATAGCTGAAGCACATTTTGAACATTGTGGCAATGGGGTCTAACACCCCATCACCACAGTGACCAAAAGGTAAGTGTGGGGTCCATAGCTGAAGCACATTTTGAACATTGTGGCAATGGGGTCTAAAGCCCCATCACCACAGTGACCAAAATGTAAGTGTTGTCATGTGAAAAGCTGCAAATGCCAAACTGCATGGATGATTCCTGGTCACACAACAACAAACACATCAGTGGCATAGTAGTGCTTGTGTCCCATAGCAACATAGATTGGGTGAGGCAAACAGTGCAGTGCCAATGAAACATCGCTTTGGCCATGTGCAGACAAACCTCACCCATGGGGGCTCACATTGTCAACATTCACGAATTACACAATGACAGAAGTGACCATCATAATGCAGACCCACACATCAGCACCAATGGACACACAAATGTAGATATCCTGTGGAGACTGTAGATGTCAGGTGAACAAATACCATTCCATGGCAGCAATAGGACATACAAACCATGATCATTGTGCTGACTGATGACCTAGGAGTCCCAGGGACAGCAGGGGAAAGCCACCAAACAACATACAGCCAATGGCACACTAAAGAAATGCCAATGCAGTGGTGCAAATGCACAAACACAAACAGGCAGACTCACACTGCATATCAAACACAACAGGTGATGGGGGTGTGCCAGTGTCCCCAGGCAACCACACAACACATGAGGAGGCCTGAATCCCTATTACACAGATGTGTATACAGTGCCACACAAAAGTAACTCATGGATCGGATTCCCCTATGTGGGCAATCAGGCATTGTTAGATGAGAGGGAGCACAAATTACAAATGTCACACAAGCTTGTAGGAACCACAACTAACACAGCAAGAGACAGACCCACCACAGCACTACCCCCAGGGACCCCACATTGTGGTGACACTGGCCTGCATGATAATCCCACTGTGATAACAAAGGTAGATGTCGTACACACAGTGAACCACAGTCATGTTTCCTGAGCAACTAACTACCATCACACCTACACAAGCACAAATCAATAAGCACGGCCTGACAACCAAGGCCAACATGGAGGTAGGGGTCTAGCCGTGCAACAACTCTCATTTGCACACACTCAACACCACACACCTTGACCTCCACCAATGTACAGCAGTGAAGCTCACATGGACTGGTGACATTGCACATGCACCCATGACAATCCCAGGGGTGGTGGGGGGAACTAAGGTGGAGATACCCATCACACATGGCCAGTCAACAAGACTTGTGAATGTCTGACACACTGCACAGTACGCTGTACATGGGCATGACGTCAAATCCACACCAACCAATGGGATCCCGGCCACAGTCACACACCAATGAAGAAGCCAAGGTCACCCACCAAGAACACACATAGACAACTTCCAACATTGCAGCTCTGACCCTGAGGAGTGGCAGCAGTCACACAACACAACGTGTCACAATCACTGAAAGGTATCACAAAATGTAAATTACATGACTTGTGTAACCAACAAGTGCCAAGGGGAATCCTGACTGTGTCTCATCTGCGTTTGCCCACAAACTCAGCCCTGACAGCAAACACACCTATGGATGACACCCTGCTCACCAGTAATGTGCCATGCACCCACATCACAGAGAACCCAGGGCGAAGATTTGGGGGGAACATAAGTCAACTCAGCAAGCATCACAAACAGGAACATCACTAGGGATCCCAGCCTGTGTGGCAAAATGGAAGTGAACACACACAGACATGCTCACACAACACACACCTTGGGCTCAGGCAATGTCACGGAATTACACACTGCCATGAGGGGACTCCACTCCTGTGTAAGGAAAGCTGTGCCATACGTTGTCTCTGCAGGGCTCCATCATGTCAGCAGTACACTTGGTCACTCAGTCAACAATTAGCACAAAATGAAGGCTCTCGTCACATCAGCCTGGTCATGGGAGTGTCACCGAAATCATCTGCACAGATCCAACACACATGTATAGCAAGTTGCACTGATAACACAGATGAGTCCTTCCCCATTGATGCCCAAACTTGCATGTCCAGTGGAGATGGTCACACGGTCAGGGAAACAGACAAATTGAACAATGACAAGCACAACTGATGTGCAGGGGTGTAAGCCACAGATGTGATATTGCAAATAAATGTAGGAAATCCCATTGGCAAATATTGAAAACATGACACCCTCATATTGCTGCAAAGGATGACATGGCTACACACCAGGATAGGACACATTCCCCCTGGACCACATGGGGTCCTGCACAGTAACACTTCATTTTCATGATACCAAATATCACCATCACTGCAGCAAGGGCATGGTTAGCATCATCAACATCAAGTACATCTGAAGCAAAACCACCAGAGAACAGAAAGGAGCTTTATTCAGCATATGTGTCTGAAAAATGAAAGTCCTGCAAAAATACAAAGGCCAATGGCCAGTCCAACAGTTCAGTCCGAACAGGGTGACAGTGGCAGATGTCACCCTCTGCTTGCCTGCACTGATATGGAGCAGGGACATTCCCCTCGGAGGAGTATACAGGGGGGCAGGCCAGGCACCGCAGGGACAGGATCAGGGCTCACCAGAAGGAGGCAGGGAAGGGGTGGCTGGTGCTGGAGAGTCACTGACAACTGCAGTGGAGGTGTCTGACATGGTGTGTGCCGGCACAACTGGGGGGCATGAGTCAGATGGTGTGGGTGCCGGCACAACTGCAGTGGTCCAGCCAGATGGAGTGGACAGGTTCCCCACTGCAGTGCCCAAGTCAGACGGGGTGGTAGTGGACTCCACTGCAGTGCCCATCTCCGGGGGAGTAGAATGGGGTTCAGGTAAGGTGGGCAGGACAGAGGGGAGGACACGGTCTCCACACCAGTGGCACAAACATGTGCAGCGGGGGGTGTGGGGCTGGAAGAGCAAGTGGTAGGAGGAGAAGGCCGCATCATTTTGGGGATGGTGTATCTGTGGGTGGGGGAACCTGGGACAGGGTGTGGTGGGGGAACCTGTGTTGTGGGTGACTGAGGGATGGAGGAAGGAGACTGTGTGGTTGAGCTGCATGGCGGTGTCTTGTCTTCCGGGACCGGGGGGACTTGCGGGTGGGGGCCTCAGGCTGTCTGCACCTGGGGGAGGGTGTCCGGGGGCGAGGGGCACTCCCCTCTGTGTGGGTGGACTTCCTCTTCCCCCTGTATGCTGGATCAGTGGGATCGGAGGGGAAGAGGCCGAGGTCACAGAGGAAGAGCTGCTTTGTAGGTGGGGTGCAGGTGAGGCAAGGGAAGGGGTCTTGGAGGGAGAGGATTTTGAGGACCGCGGAGTGAGTGTGGATGCCTGTGTGTGTGTCTGTTCCCCATCCCCTGTGGGTGTGGTATCAGTCCCCTGAGGATGCTTGTGTGCATGTTTTGCCCTTGTTCTGTGTGTTTCTGTGCTGCTCGTGTCTGTGTGTTTGGGTGATTGTGCAGGTGTGCATGTGCTTGGGACAGGTAGGGTGCCAGGAAGTGTGGATGGGGCAGAGGTAGGAGGGGTGATGGACTGTTGGAGGAGGGACACTGCTGCCGTCAGGGAGGAGTCCATGGACCTATTGCTCCTCTGTAGGGCAGACATGCCCGTCGAGATGCCCTCCATGAACGACACCAGCTGTGTCAACAGAGTGGTGTGTGCATGGAGGACACTCAGCATTGCTGTCTGCCCTACATGGAGCTGCCGAAGTAGGTACACAGACTCCTCACTCAGGGCAGCAGGGGACACAGGGGCAGGGGGTGCGGTGCCTGGCATGAAGTAGACACGCTCCCGGACACGGGAGCCTCCACGGACCTCTGGAATGGGAGCCAATGGGAGGGGGTGGTGGTGGTGGTGGTGGTGGCGGGGCCAGACATACTAGCTGGGGTGTGGTGGCTGTTGACACCCGCCTCCACAAGGGAGTCATCCTCTGAGCTGCTGTGGTCCTCAGCTGAGGTGGATGGTGCTGAGGACTCCTCGGTGTGGCTCCCCTCGCCCTCCGTGCCACCGGGTCCCTCCGACCACTCATCGCCTGCTGACCCAGTCTGGCTCTGCAGCTCCTCCTGGTCCGTGGAGCTGTCCCCTCCTGTGGCCGTGGATGTATCTGCAAACAATTAGGGAAACAGACAAACATCAGTCACCTGCACTGACCGCACACACCACAGTAAGTACAGCACATTACAGAGCAAGCCCTGGCATCCTCAGTTGAACATTGCCAAAAGTCCTCACACAGATTAGGAGAAGCCAATTGTCAGTCTGATGGTCAACCATGGCACTCACACCCCTCCTGCCCTTGCACCCATCTGTCTGGTGCCTGTTGGATGGTAATACCCCAGTGTGGACACAAGCACCACGTGCACAGTTGTTGGACATTGCAGAGAACACGGTGAAGTATGTGAACATGCACACATCACATCTCTTGCCACTGAGTTAGTACAGGTGTCCGGGTAAAGGGATGGCCAGAGTCTAATTAGAAATGCATGTGATGCATACCAGCACCAGACACCATGATGCACCCATGTCCGGATAGTCAATGCCACAATGGGGTGCATGTTGCACATGTAACTCCCCTGCAGGATCACTCTTAGGAAGTTAAATGCCATGGCACAGGCATGCCTGCAAAGTCATACATCACTGTCTCCAGTCACATGGGCATGGCAGCCAGCCAACAACAGTCTGCACTGTGTCACAATCCTAGGAAATGGGGAAGGCAAGTAATGTAGCTGACAAGTGCACATGTCCATCCCCCACAAACAACAACATCTGAACTCTTATTTGGCCACGTCATGCCAATTGGACATATGGGAGACATGAAACACAACTCTATGAACCTGAGCACCTCACAGTCTGCTGTGAATGTAAAACATCTGCCTGAAGTTCACAGTCGCATACACCTGAGTGCACAGTCAAGTGATCAAACACCTATGAGTCACAGAAGTATCGTCTCTCATGGTCACATCTCAGATGGCATGCTGAGCCCTAAACGATAAACATCCCAGTAGTCCTGACAACGAAGCCACGGCACAATGACACAGAGGCAGACACCTGAGGGAACATTTCACTGATCACAACATGTCAGCTGATACACGGGAGTGGTAGTACAGAGTGTATTGTATGCCCTGTAGTAGGCATGATTGTCCTGCTCCACCTGAAAGAGGGATGAGCCCTGGACAGTAGGCAGGTGGCTAAGCATGTGTGACACACTTGATATACATACTCCTGAGGCCCAAACATTGTTCCCACCCGCAGCATGGGGGTGTGCCAAATACCCCAGGGACATGTGGTGATTCAGATCAGCAAGTGGACCACATATCAAAGTTACACCCAGATTACATATCAGAACTTAGGCATTGTGTAAGCAATTGACCCACCCATGAATCCCACAACATAGTCACGGGAACAAATGCTGTCCCCCACCTTGAGCGAAGCAAAATGCAATGACACAGTACCCAAGTGACACAATTTCCTGACTGTAAGGGCCACACATATGCGTATCAGATGAGGAGTGGGCATGTCACAATTGAGGGACATGGGTCCTGGACCACAAGACTGATGTACTGTGGAAGTTTAACCAGGCCAGAGGAGGGCACATAGCATGTCAGACAAAGTGCACAGTGCAGTCATGGACTCACCCCTCCTTGCTGCTGTCTGGCCTTCAGCTGCCCATCCAGGTCAGGGAAGACCACCACCAGGATCCTGAGCATGTGGGGGTCAGGGTCCGGTGTCCGCCCCTCCTGCGAGGAGGCGACAGCTTCAGCTGGACCCTTGCGATCCTCCGGGTCCAGCCCCGAAGGTCCTGCCACCTCTTCTGGCAGTTGCGGATCCGGCGCTTGTAGACCCCCACGGATCTTACTGCCCGGGCGATGGTCAGCCAGATTTCCTGCTTCTGGTGGGCATCAACCTGTGAGGATGACAAAGTGAAAATGCCATTACTACACATGCAACATATACGTGCATCACACAGTTGGATATACATGTCTCAATCACAGGGGCATATGATGTACACAGGCAGTGCAACGATGGCTATGAACAGTTTGCCAGCAGTTACTACATGGTATCATTGCATGGGAAGTAAACCTTGTTGGAATGCACTGTTACTGCACTGTACCTGTTCAGTGCATGTAACCACACACTTTGGGGGGTGAGAACTACTCAGTGAGCATGCTAGCCAGTGGTGTGCACACTGTGAGTCTTGCTAGTCAGACAACATGCACAATTAGTAAGGCAGTGGACAGCACACTCACCTCCTCCCCTGGTTTCCCATACAGCTTGCTGTACTGTGGAAGGAGGCTGTCCAGCAGGGCCTGGTTCTCCTCAAGGCTGAAGGCTGGGGCTCTCTCCACAGTATGTGCCATTGCAGTAGCCAGAGGATGCAGAGACAGCAGCAGTGTTGGTGGCAGATGTCGTCCTGGAGCATGTAGTGCAGGCAAGTGAGCTCTCAGGGGAACAGCCAGCATTATATGTGTGCTGCAGAGGCAGATACTGTCCCATGTGTCCAAAGTGATAGGTCCAAGTCGTTTGCATCTTCTGAATCTGGCCAATCCATGGAATTGCACCACTTATACACGCCCACAGCATCCTTCAAAAGTTAAACTTCATGACACCCATGTTTTTGCAACATTGTTGTGGCTGGCCAACTGAATTCACTGCATCAGACTCGTTCCAGCTTCGAAAACGCATCCGTTGCCATGCCAGGCCCTAGCCAATGCATGCGCACCGTCCGGACCATTGCTGTACAACGCGTATTTCAAAAGACAACGCGTACACGCTCACATCAAATGCAATGGCCAGTGCGTGCACACCGATCGGTCCATTGCTGTACAACGCATACCCGCTCACAACAGATGTAATGGCCAGTGCGTGCACACCGATCGGTCCATTGCTGTACAACGCGTACCCGCTCACAACAGATGCAATGGCCAGTGCGTGCACACCGATCGGTCCATTGCTGTACAACGCGTATTCCGGGAAACAACGCGTACCCGCTCACAACAGATGCAATGGCCAGTGCATGCACACCGATAGGTCCATTGCTGTACAACGCGTATTCCGGGAAACAACGCGTACCCGCTCACAACAGATGCAATGGCCAGTGCATGCACACCGATCGGTCCATTGCTGTACAACGCGTCCCTGTACAGGTCACTCGCATATGTCACCATGCTTGTCACTTGTGAACGTATGCCAGCCACATATACTTGCCAGGGACTCAGGGGCACACCTACAACACCACACCCAGTCCACACTGTATCCTAAGGCATGTAAGGCTGCATTACCTTTTCTGTGTATGGGGGTAAACATGTGGTTTTTGGGGTGGCACTTGGGGGCAGCCACTCCCAGGCTGTGCACGTGTTCATGGGGACAGGATCCTTTGTGTGTTGTGCACATGACCACTGTGATGTGCAACTGTTCATTTCGGAGCATGTGGTATGGTCACATTTCCAGGTTGTGTATGTGTATGACATGTCACATACCCCCAGAGTCCCATGTGGGAAGGCATGTACGTCACAGGGTGACCCATTGCCACAATAGTGATGGCCCTCCACAGTCTGTGTGCATGTTGTGTTTCCGATGTCTCTGATTCCATGTGCACAATGGGAGACAGTCTCCACATCAACGTTGTTTGTGCATGGACATTGATGTTGTGCGTGTGTGTGTCACAGACGTCCATGTCCGTCCTGCGGAGGCAACAGGGGCCACTACCTGTGGGAGTCATGTTTGTTTTTCTGACGTGTACATGATACGCCATGTCATGCCAGTGTCCATGTGGCAAGACAGGGTCACTGGGAATCTACCTGTCAATGAGCTGTGATGCCTGTGGCGCATCTGTCCAGACATGTCACTGTGGTGTGTGTGTGGAACGTGACAGCAGTAAATGGGTACTGTGACACAGCCTAATGGTTTCCCATAGCACAACCTGGAACCTGTTGTCAACACATGTTGAACTGAGATGTTAGATGATGTCCATATAGGTGCCATATATGTCCATACAGAACGGCACACACATCAAGTACTTGTGTCTCGTAATGATGTATCATGTGAAATTGAGTATGGTGAATGGCACATATGTGGGGTGACTGACAATCTTTCTTTCTTCACCTATGCACTGCAAGGCACCAGCTGTCCATAGACCATTCCCTGACCTGGCAACGATGGTGGAACGTGACAGCATCCGACGGTACCGCTTCACCAGGCAGCTGATTGAGGATTTGGCAGTGCGCTTGGCCCCAAATTTGCAACCTGGCCGGCCGTACCCTACAGCACTGACCCCCAAGGTGAAGGTGATGGCAGCCCTACACTTCTTTGCCACCGGTACCTTTCAACACACTGTGGCGACTGCTGGTGGGATGTCACAGACTATGTTCAGCCGTGTGCTACGCGATGTTTTGGAGGCAATGTTGAGATGCCTGAACCAGTACATCTATTTCCCTACACGTCAACAACTCACTGACATCAAGAGTGACTTCTATGCCCTGGGGAGGATGCCACATGTCATTGGCTCCATTGATGGGACACATGTGGCTTTGGTACCACCACAGGCACATGAGCAGGCATACAGGAACAGGAAACATTATCATTCGATCAATGCTCTGGTGGTATGTCTTGCAGATATGAGCATCTCACATGTGTGTGCCCGTTTCCCTGGTTCGGCACACGATGCCTACGTGATGAGGAGTAGTCGCATCCCGAGGATGATGTCACAGATGCAGAACCAGCGTGCCTGGCTTGTCGGTGTGTACTGACTTTGTACCATTGTGTGTGTTCTGCTATGTTGTATTCCGCCCTCTTTTCCAACTCTGCTCATGTGCAATTGTCTGTCTGTAGGTGACTCCGGATACCCCAACATGCCGTGGTTGCTGACACCCCTCAGGAACCCTGTGACACCAGCCCAGATGCGCTACAATGAGGCACATGGTCGGATCAGAAGAGTGATCGAGCGGACATTTGGTCTCCTGAAGAGCCGCTTCCGCTGCCTCGACAAGACAGGAGGGGCCCTCCCATATGCCCCAGCAAAGGTGTGCAAGATTGTCATCGTCTGCTGCATGCTACATAACCTGTCAGTGTGGAAGGAGTTGCCTCTCATCCTGGATGACGATGACCAACATCCGCCACCTGTGGAGGATCCTGGCCTGGGCCACGATGCCAGTGATGATGATGATGATGATGGTGATGTCCGTACACAGCTCATCACCAACTTCTTCAGCTGAATGTGAGTATCCAGAGATGTCATGTCAATGATGTGTGTTTGCGTGATATGTGTTGGTGGTGCTCTGGTACTGTTTGAGTGTGGCCATGTGCTACTTGACTGGAAGCGTGCAGCGATGTGTCCTTACAGGTAGTCTGTACTCCCCAACAGTGTTGACATGCTAACTTGGTTTTCTGTGAGTATCTTGTGACATGTATTGGCCCTGAGTATTGCAGTTCTGTCCTGTTCTTCCGTGCTTTTGACTGTGTGTCATGTCTGTCCTTCACAGGGTACTTTCAGAGTTGTTTGGTGAACTGTGATCCCCCGACACCATGATTCAACTTCCAGGGTGGAAGCAGTCGTTTCCCTACAGGTGATGTGCCACACACCCCTGGACTTTATTTCTTCTACACTTGTTGACTGTGTGGCCACTGCCACGTAGGATTACCTTGCATCTGTAGTGGAAACAACATGTTGCAAATATGTAATAAACCTGTGCTTCACTTTGGGTTGTGTGTTGTCTGTGGTCACACATCTGACTGACATGTGCTTACTGCACCTGTGGGCTAGTTAACACAGACTGTGAATAGGTGTGGTGTCTGTGCATTCCACTGTATTTCCTGGCAACATCAGTGTAGGCGATGAGTCTGATGGCCCTGGTGTGTATGTGTTGTGTAGCCCTAGTGGTGTGTCTCCCTCATATGTGTCACGTCGCCATGACTCACATGACGGTGTTGAACTTGCTGTAGCAGTTAGCATGCACAGTGTCATTTAGCAGATCACCATCTACATGACAAAAACCACGTTGGAATCACAACAGAGGCAAGTATGGTGTATTAGTGAGTTTATTTACATACATGTGTGAGGATAGTGCACAGGATGGTGGGTGCTGTACATTGGGATTGGAATCCAAAGTTCCCAGATGAGTTGGAAGGCTTGGTAGCAGAAATGTCCTGAGTAAAGTCCACAGTCATCTGATACATTGGGCCAACTTAAGCTCCCCATGTTATGTGGGAGAGTTGTGTTGCATTCGACAGGGTAAACAGTTTGCACACAAAGGAGAATTTCCAGAACAGGTGTTGGGTTCCTGGGGATGTACATGGCCATCGGCCTCTCAGTTTTCCTTCCTCGGACGACCCCTCTTCTTCCGGGGGGACCCTCACGTGCAGGCTGCTGCGGTGCAGAGGACTCTCCGCCAGAGTCCTCCTCCCTCCCTGTGGCAGTTGCAGTTGTTGCAGCACCAGATGTTGTGGGCACACAGGGAGGTGTGGCCATGTTGGTGCTAATCTGGCGGAGGCATGTCAATATGTCCCTATGCACCACTGTCAGTTCTTCCAATGTGTCCCACTTGGACTCGATGCCAGACATGTGTGTCTCCACACGGGACATGTGTGTCTCCACACGGGACATGTGTGAGTCCAAGCGGGCATGATGGGCAGCCTGCTGCTGTTGAATGTCCTTGAGGATCCCCACTACCTGGCTGACCTCTCCGGTGCTATTCTGGTACGCCTCAGCAATGCGTGCCAGTTGTGGGTCATCATGCAGTCCAGGCCCCTCTGCAAACAGCGACCTATGTCTACCACCCCTCCCACCACCCCTGGCGACACGTGCGGGACCTGTGGTGGCACGCACAGGTGACCGTAGGCCCACTTGGGGGTTGTTACTGGGGTCGTTGTCCGTTGCTCCACGTTGGGCCGGGGTCCCTGTGCTGTTGTCATCGGTGGTCTTTGGTCTGTCCGTGTTGGCAGGGGTGGTCTGTGTGTTGGCAGTTGTTGGAGGGGTGGGTGCAGGGGGTGCAGATGTTGGTCCTGCTGGTGCTGCATGATGACTCGCACCGGAGGGGACAGGTAGGTCTTCGCCATCCGAGGAGTGCAAAGGCTGTTCCACACCAGTGAGCTCAGTGTCCCCCGGAGCCTGGGACAGGGACTCCTCATCGTCTGCTGCTGTGTCCCCATCATCACCTGTTTTTGGAAGAGACACACAATGTATGTTATGTTTCTACGGGCATCAATGGTTCACACACCTGACAGTTGTGACTGTACCTCTGGATGCGGGCCTGTACATTGCATTGTCCTAAGTTGTCACAGTCAGAGGTTGATATTGGTGTAGCACATTGTCCTGCCAACCTGAAGCTTTTCTATGTGAATGTTGAGGTGTGTGCATGGCCAGCATTGGTGGTATTTGGCGGACATCCGGCACTCCTTCTCCCCCCAGCCCAGTTATCCCACCATGGAACGTGCTTCCATTGCAGGGAGTGCAAGTTGGCTTTCAGGATGGCAGTCAGTGGTGTCCTGCTGTTGGTTGGTGCCCAGTTACCAGCAGGGGCTTGTGCTCCCCACAGCAGTACCGAGTGTCAGCCATCTTGTCAGTTGTTTTCCACTCCCTGTGATGTGAGCATGGTTCAGAGTGGTGTTGATGGGCCAATTGTGAGGGTGACCAATATCTGTGACTACAATTCCCATCATGCTTTGGCCTACACCCCCTTCCCAGCATGCCCATACTTCCTTCCTTTTGAGTGGAGTTCACAGTGTGTGAGTGTGACAGCAATGGCAAGATGGCTGACAGTGGTGTCCTGCTGTTTGTTGGTGCACAGGTCCCAGCAGGGCCTTGTGCTCCTCACAGCTGAGGCCAGTGTCAGACATCTTTGAAGTGGCTTTTCACTGGCTGTGAGGTGTGCATGCTTCAGTGTGAGCTTGCTGGGCCATGTGGGTGGGGGATGTTGAGCTGTGACTACCACTACCATCATGCTATTGCCTACACCCCCCCTTCCCAGCATGCCCATACTTCCTTCCTTTTGACTCTGCTTCCCTGTGGGGTAGTGTGCCTATGCAGACAGGATGGCTGACAGTGTTGTCCTGGCGTTTGTTTGGCTACAAGTCCCAAGAGTGTCCCTGTGCTTCACACAGCATAACCCAGTGTGGTTGTTCTTTGTGGGATATTTAATTAGAGTGTGAGGCAATGCATTCTCCCAAGTGAGTTGTGTGGAGTTTGTGTTAAGGGGGTGTGTGAGAAAAGCTGCTGGTGACTATGGTCAGAGCTGTCAGTCCTCCTTCCCACCCAGCCAGATATCCCACCATGGAACGTGCTTCCATTGCAGGGAGTGCAAGTTGGCTTTCAGGATGTCAGTCAGTGGTGTCCTGCTGTTGGTTGGTGCCC
This sequence comes from Calotriton arnoldi, assembly GCA_963921515.1. Classification (NCBI taxonomy): domain Eukaryota; kingdom Metazoa; phylum Chordata; class Amphibia; order Caudata; family Salamandridae; genus Calotriton; species Calotriton arnoldi. Next base: position 2,438,639 of record CAWUFW010000089.1, on the reverse strand, counting down.
AGTTCCCAGCAGGGGCTTGTGCTCCCCACAGCAGTACCCAGTGTCAGCCGTCTTGTCAGTTGTTTTCCACTCCCTGTGATGTGAGCATGGTTCAGAGTGGTGTTGATGGGCCAATTGTGAGGGGGACCAATATCTGTGACTACAACTCCCATCATGCTATGGCCTACACCCCCTTCCCAGCATGCCCATACTTCCTTCCTTTTGAGTGGAGTTCACAGTGTGTGAGTGTGACAGCAATGGCAAGATGGCTGACAGTGGTGTCCTGCTGTTTGTTGGTGCACAGGTCCCAGCAGGGCCTTGTGCTCCCCACAGCTGAGGCCAGTGTCATACATCTTTGAAGTGGCTTTTCACTGGCTGTGAGGTGTGCATGCTTCAGTGTGAGCTTGCTGGGCCATGTGGGTGGGGGATGTTGAGCTGTGACTACCACTCCCATCATGCTATTGCCTACACCCCCTTCCCAGCATGCCCATACTTCCTTCCTTTTGACTCTGCTTCCCTGTGGGGTAGTGTGCCTCTGCTGACAGGATGGCTGACAGTGTTGTCCTGGCGTTTGTTTGGCTACAAGTCCCAAGAGTGTCCCTGTGCTTCACACAGCATAACCCAGTGTGGTTGTTCTTTGTGGGATATTTAATTAGAGTGTGAGGCAATGCATTCTCCCAGGTGAGTTGTGTGGAGTTTGTGTTAAGGGTGTGTGTGAGAAAAGCTGCTGGTGACTATGGTCAGAGCTGTCAGTCCTCCTTCCCACCCAGCCAGATATCCCACCATGAAACGTGCTTCCATTGCAGGGAGTTCAAGTTGGCTTTCAGGATGTCAGTCAGTGGTGTCCTGCTGTTGGTTGGTGCACAGTTCCCAGCAGGGGCTTGTGCTCCCCACAGCAGTACCCAGTGTCAGCCATCTTGTCAGTTGTTTTCCACTCCCTGTGATGTGAGCATGGTTCAGAGTGGTGTTGATGGGCCAATTGTGAGTGTGACCAATATCTGTGACTACAACTCCCATCATGCTATCGGCTATACTGAGGGCCTGATTCACAGAACTAACTTATGTCAAAAACGTAAAATTAGTACTTTTTGGTATTCACAGAATACACTTACTCATTTCGGTATTCACAGAAGTTAGTAGTCCTAACTTTAGGACTCCTAAATGCCTTCTGTGAATACCGAAAGTCTTAAAGTTAGGATTTTTCTCAGTTTAGGAGTAGTAAAGTTAGATTTACTACTCCTAAAGTTGCTGTGTATTTGTATTTGCTAAGGGTGCATGGTTTGACTATCCCCTTGACAGTGATGTGTGTGTATTGTCACACAATATTGTGTATATTTGTTGTGTACTCACCAGGCTCTGGTATGTTTGATAGTCCATATACGCTCACTGGTGGTAGGATGGCCCGCACCTTCTCCTCCCAGGGCCTGAGGTATAGTGGTTTGGCAGGAGGGCCACTGCCGGTGTGCTGACTCACGATGTAATCCTTCTTTAGTAGGTCCCTGACCCTCCTGCGCACATCATACCACCTGTTCTGGATGTCTTCCTTTGTGCGCAAACATGGTGATTGTGCGTTCACCCTGTCGACGATCCTCTGCCACATCTTGGTTTTCTGCGACATGGGGGTCTGTTGTACCAATGTACCAAAATACTGTGGCTCTACCCTGAGGATCTCATCTACCAGGACTTCCAATTCACTGTCTAGGAACTTTGGATTCTTCTTTAGGGGCATGGTGATGGGTGGTGGTGGGGATTGATGTGTGTGTGTGTGCAGGTGAGGGTGTGTGAGTGTAGGTTTTGCTGGGTGTATGTGAGGGTGCTATTTGTTGAGGTGCTAATGGTGTGTGGCTTGTGTGATGGATGAGCTGTGAGTGTGTCTGTGGTTGGTGTGTGATGGTGTTCTGTGCTGGCAGGTCAGTTGAATTTGCAAAGGATCATGGTAGGGATTTGTGGCCTTTAGATAGGTGGAGTTGGGGGTGTGTACTTGTTCCATGTTTTTTTCCCCTGTATTTATTGACTTTGTCATTGCTTGTTTGGCCCTTTTTTTTGTTTTTTTCCTTAGTATTTTTTGTGCATGTAGGAGACGTTAAATTGATTATTCACAATTAATAATTAATTGGTAATTATGTTAATTGTGTATTTTTTTTTAAATTAATTAGTAATTAATTAGATATTAATTATTAATAATTAATTTGTAAATATGTTATTTGTGTACTTTTTTAGGAGCGGGGTGAGGGTTGATAGGGAGTAGGGTAGGAAGTACTTTAGTTTTAATGTAATTTTTATTCTTTTTTATATTATATTTATTAAAAGTTATTTTATAGTGTTAATTTTGTGAATTAATTTAGATTTGATGGTTATTAATTTTATTGTTAATTGTAATTAGTTAATTAATTAATTTTTAATTAATTACGATAATTTATTAATATTTTACAATATTGTAGGTGACGTTTAAAGGGGAAAATGGTGGGAGGTAAATTAATTTTGAAAAAATAATTACTTGTTAATTAATGTTAATTATATTGCAGGAGTGGGTATACTAAATTATTCCCTACGCTATCCAACACTTTCCCTACTGTTACACTTGGTGAAGTGGGAATATGAAATTATTCCCACCCGCAATATAACACTTTCCCTACTGTTGCATTCGCTGGAGTGGGAATAGTAATTTTTTACCCTCCCGCTATCCAACACTTTCCCTACTGTTGCACTCACTGGAGTGGGAATAGTAATTTTTACCCTCCCGCTATCGAACACTTTCCCTACTGGTGCACTCACTGGAGTGGGAATAGTAATTTTTACCCACTTGTTATCCAACACTTTCCCTACTGTTGCACTCACTGGAGTGGGAATAGTAATTTTTACCCACCCGCTATCCAACACTTTCCCTACTGTTGCACTCACTGGATTGGGAATAGTAATTTTTACCCACCTGCTATCCAACACTTTCCCTACTGTTGCACTCACTGGAGTCGCAATAGTCATTTTTACCCACCCGCTATCCAACATTTTCCCTACTTTTGCACTCACTGGAGTGGGAATAGTAATTTTTATCCACCCGCTATCCAACACTTTCCCTACTGTTACACTTCGTGGAGTGGGAATAGTACATTATTCCCACCCGCTATCAAACACTTTCCCTACTGTTGCACTCACTGGAGTGGGAAGAGTAATTTTTACCCACCCGCTATCCAACACTGTCCCTACTGTACCACTTGTTGGAGTGGAAATAGTTATTTTATCCCCTACGCTATGCAACGTTTCCAGTAATGTTATATTTAATGTAGTGTAAAATATTATTTTTAAAAAAAGATTTATTTTAATGTTTTAACTTATTATATATAATTTATTTTTATATTTATAATATAGGTTTATTTATATATATGTAATTATATTTTAAATTATGGTTTTAACATTTTATAATTAAAAATATTAATTATTTTTAATATTATTAAGTTATTATATATAATAAAAATAATAAAAATGCATGTTTATTATTTTTTTACATTATATTTATTATTTATTAATTTTAATGTTTTTTAATTATTTTTAAGTATGTTTTACTTAATTATATTGATTATTTAATTAATTTTATATTACTTTTAAGACATTTAAAAAAGTCGATATTTTAGCAAACTATATTATTGACAACGATATTTAGGATTCGAAATTTTTGTACTTACCTGTTTGTAGATAGGAAGTCGATATTCTGTCAGTCTATATTTTTTCATCGATATTCTGGCATCTCGATATTCTGCTCCTCGATATTCTGTCAGTGATCCATAGGTATGCACACTACTTTCATTTTCTCCCAACCAGTTGTGTACTAGGAGGCACATTTGCAGAATAGTAGAGAAAGAGAAAGAGAACTAGCATTTCACTTATACAAAAGCACAGAAATTCAACATTTAAAGTAACAGTCTGACCTGCTCAGAGGCCCCTTCCCTTTTCTCCACTACTCTGCAAGTGCACCTACCAGTTAAAAAACCTTAGAAATTCACTAAAAAACAAGGGTTACAAGGCCATTATAGTTAGGAAATAAAATGTAAAAAACCTTAGAAATTCACTGAAAAAAATCAAAGGTTAAAGGGACATTAATTTTAGGCTCAGATTTCACTCATACAAACCCATAGAAATTCAGCAGTTATTGTTACCTGAGATTACTATAATTTACACACCTGCAGTACAATGCTTATAACCTCACATATTACATCACTCATGACATGGTCAGTGGCATCACTGATGACATCTCAAATGACATCACTGATGACATCTTCCAGTGAGTGTGTTTACTAAGAATTTATGAGTGTTAAACACATATACTAAGCTACTGCAAAGGTTTGATTAGTATACTAGGTCTACTAATAATGAGTGATACTACTTTTATCAAATAATATTTGAGTGGTTGTGTGCATACGTGTCGCAGTGGGTATGTGAGTGACTATATGGGTGTGTGAGTGGGTGTGTCGGTGGCTGTATGGGTGTCTAAGTTGGTATGTGTGGCGGAGCACTTCACTGGTAGCGCTGTGTTTTAAACTGCCTAGACTACGCTTTTAGTTTTTTATGGTCTTAACTCCCCCCTTTTTTGTGTGTTGTGGCCATTACCTTTGTGTCCTTTCCCCGGCTAACAACCTCGTGTTACTTTGCTTGCTGCTTCCACACCTCGGTCCACCGCAGCCTTTTCGGGCTGATTGTTGTGGAGGGTGTCGGAAATACTTTGCTCTGCTGTGAGAGTCCTCTACTTCCGGTTGGCCTCCTAAAGCCGCCATTTTCGCCGGTTAGCGGTCCAGTTGCTCGTGCCTCTTCATTCCTCCGGTATTTAACCAGGGCATGGCGCGGGAGCGCAGATGAATTTCCAGCTGTCGTGCGGCAGAGCACTTCACTGGTAGCGCTGTGTTTTAAACTGCCTAGACTACGCTTTTAGTTTTTTATGGTCTTAACTCCCCCCTTTTTTGTGTATTGTGGCCATTACCTTTGTGTCCTTTCCCCGGCTAACAACCTCGTGTTACTTTGCTTGCTGCTTCCACACCTCGGTCCACCGCAGCCTTTTCGGGCTGATTGTTGTGGAGGGTGTCGGAAATACTTTGCTCTGCCGTGAGAGTCCTCTACTTCCGGTTGGCCTCCTACAGCCACCATTTTCGCCGGTTAGCGGTCCAGTTGCTCGTGCCTCTTCATTCCTCCGGTATTTAACCGGGGCATGGCGCGGGAGCGCAGCGGACGCGCGCAGCGGGCGCGCCTAAGGCAAGCCCGTCTGCGCCCGTCCGTGCCTGTACGTCGCCTCTCGCCAGGAGTGCTGGGCGGAGCTTTGGGGGACGGCGCACTCTACTCTAGTACGGAGTTGTTGGCAGTTAACTCTATGGTTGAAGGTTGCAGTGGGCCTCGGTTGGGTCCCTGGAAGGGCCTCTTGGATGTCCCTGTTGTAGGTACGTCTCTTGTGTGCCAGAGCCTCCTTTACCTCCTTCTATTCAGTCTAGGCCATCAGTAAGAATGCTCCATCTGAATGTGCGGTCCTTAGCCAAACATTATCTAGAAGTCTATGACTTGGTTCTGGAGGAATCACCAGATGTGTTTTTTTTTAACCGAGACCTGGCTCAATGAGGATACGGTAGCTGAACCTAATTTAGCGCTGCCTCCCGGCTACTCTATCCTTTCTATTAACAGAGAGTCCAGGGGGGGCGGCATTGCGGTCATTTTTAAATCTTGCTATTCATGCCTATTTGTTAAAGAAGCTATGGAGGGCTGTGAATGTGCGCGTTTTAGCATTACTTTCAGTGCCCATTTGACCATCTCAGGGCTGTTAGTATACCGCCCTCCAGGGCCTATTGCGAAATTTAAATCGGCCCTGCTGGAGTGCACCTATACGCTTGCAATGAGTACAGCTAACTTCAGCATTCTCGGTGACCTTAACCTACATTTTGATCTTGTGCAAGATACCGCAGTTAGTGGGATGCTTGCGGACTTGGCAGCCTGCCAATTACGTCAATTGGTGCCCGGCTCTACCCATTCAGCCGGCCATTTGTTGGATCCCTTTTTTCCAACATTCCCCTGGCTATGGTAGAGACTCCTAAACCTGTAGGTTGGTCTGATCACTTTTTGATATCCATGTCTTTCCCAGCCCCTGAGCCCCTTCATAAGACTGTTCTTCCCCCTATTTTTAGACGCCCTTGGTATAAATTGAGACTGGAGGATTTTCATGCACTCCTTGCTGCTAATATCCCGGCCCCACACAAATGACGCAGATGTGGGCTAAAGAGCCTTCTGTAACTGGATTGTCCAAGTGCTGGATTCTCTTATTCCAGCAAAATGGTTGAAAGGCCGCACTTTGAATCCTAGCCCATGGTATAATGATACTTTGGCTGCACTTCGGAAAACATGTAAGAAATTAGAGCGCAAATGGAGAAAAGACTATGACTCTGTGGCAAAGAAATGCTATTTGTCCGCCATAAAAAATTATCACAGAACCGTTTGTACGGTCCGAGCAGCTTTCTATGCTAATAAAATAAAGCTTAGCTCTAATCCGGCCAAATGTATTTTTAAAATTCTTAAGGACCTCAGAGTAAGGAGTAACTCTTCCGTTTCTATGATTACCTCTGAGCAACAGTGTGAAGACTTGGCAACGTTTTTGTTGACAAAGTGAACACCATCTATCGGTCCTTTGCGCAAGGGTCCTCCCCTATAGCTGTTTGTGATGAGCCCCTCCTTTACATTCTTTGGCAGCTATTCCCAGTATAACACGGGAAGAGTTTTCTTTATTGAGCAGGAAAATTAAATCTGGCTCTCCGGCCGATCCTCTAAAACCTGCTCAGTTTAGGGACTCACTGTCTTCTCTTCCTGGCACCTCTGTGCCATGTTGTTAACACTTCTTTTACTACGGCTGTGGTCCCTGTGCTGTGGAAACAGGCGAGGGTATCTCCCATTCTTAAAAAACCCTCACTTGACCCAGCAAAGTTGGAAAACTTTCGTCCTATATCGCTCCTTCCTTGGGTAGCTAAGATTGCTGAGGCCCATGTAAACAATATCTTATTGAAACATCTCACTACCAATAACATCTTGGATCCCTCTCAAAATGGTTTCCGCCCTGGTCACAGTACAGAGACGGCTCTTCTGGCTGTGACAGAACATCTGCGGACCATTCTTGATTCCGGTCAAACAGCGGCACTGATTCTACTTGATTTGACACGGTTTCACATAAAATTCTGTTGCAGCGTTTGGAGGAGGCTGGGGTGGTAGGCCTAGCTCTAGAGTGGTTTAGATCATTCCTGACAGAGAGATCTTTTCGAGTTTCGGCCCCCCCGTTTCTCTCTCAGGTTCATTCCATCTGGCAGGGGGTACCACAGGGCTCTGCATTGAGCCCTATATTGTTTAATCTCTATGTTCAACCTCTTGCTAAGGTGGCTAGGAACCTGGGCCTCACCATGGTCTCGTATGCAGATGATACACAGCTGGTGGTGGCCCTGTCCGATGGTTCTACTCAGGATGCTTCAATGGTTTCGGAGCGGCCTGGCCGCTGTGGCAGACTGGATGACTTCAAATTGTCTCCAGTTGAATGCGACGAAAACAGAGCTACTGCTGGTGGGGAGGGACAAGAGCCTCTGGAGTGAACAATGGTGGCCTGACATACTTGGTTGTACCCCCATCCCTAAATTGGTGGTAAAAAACTTGGGGGTATGGATGGATGCTACCCTTAGCTTTCAAGAACACACCAAAAGAGTTGCGGGTACCTGTTTTGGCCTCTTGCGGGGACTGAGGCCTCTGTTGAAGTTTTTTGATTCTTCTACGCGCCAATTGATTGTGCAATCAGCCATTTTATCCAGACTGGATTATGCTACTTCGCTCCTGTTGGGAGCTAATAAGGCTGAGATACTGCGATTGCAGCGTGTTCAAAACGCGGCCGCCAGGGTCCTGCTTGGGCTCCCACGTAATTGTCCTTCTACTGGGGCCATCCGGAGGTTGCATTGGCTCCCGGTGGCCAAGTGGATCCAGTTCAAGGCTCTTTGCCTATCTTTTAAGATTCTGAAACTTGCCTCGCCCAGTCTTCTGGCCAATTTTCTAGTCTTGTATGCCCCCGCTCGCCAGCTGCGCTCCTTGGGACAGCATTTGGTAATCGTCCCCCGTGTGAAGCGCCTTCGGGTCGGAGGACGATCTTTCCGCTATTTAGCTGCCAAGTTATGGAAGTCCCTGCCTCTTCAGATTCGTAGCTTGGATCGTATGGTGGACTTCAGGAAAGCAATTAAAACTTTTCTTTTTCCCTCTGCTTAGTCCTGTGGTCTCCGGTATACTTCTTACGCCTACTTGTTGTGTTCTCAGCCCTGTTCCTTTCTGACACTGGCAGCGCCGGGACGCCTCTTTGCTGGGGCAGCTGTGCGCTATATAAAATCAGGTAACATAACACATAACATATGTGAGTATCTGTGTAGGTGAGTGAGAGGCAATGTGAGTGGCTGTATTGATGAGTGAGTAGGTGTGTCAGTGGCTGTATGGGTGGGTGAGTGAGTGTGAATGACTGTATGGGTGAGTGAATGAGTGAGTGAGTATCTGAATGGCTGTATGAGTGAGTGACTGGGTGTGTAAGTGTGCTGTATATGATATTTTGAATGGGAGTTTACTTAAGTGAGTTGGCATGTAAGTGGCTGTATTGGAGAATATGTGTCTGTCTGATGAATGGCTGTATGGGCGAGTGAGTAGATATGGGAGTGCTTGTATGGATGTGTGAATGGGTATGTAAGTGGATGTGTGGGTATGTGAGTGAGTGCTTGTTGTATAGGTGTGAGTGACTATGTTGAGAGGCTGTAGGGGTGAGTGAGTTGGTGTGTAAGTGGTTGCATGGATGTGTGAATAGGTATGTAAGTGGTTCTGTGGGTGTGTGAGTGTTTGTATGGGTGAGTAAGTAGCTGTGTCAGTGGTTGTATAGGTACATGACTGTGTGTGAGACCTCTACCTTTCCCAATCCCAATAACTTACCTCCCTGTGGACAAATATTTCCCACTGCCAAGTGAAGGTATTTCTTGAGAATAATCTGTGTTGGAGGCTTGGGTGTAATATGGGACTAAGTGCATGATTTACATTTTGGCGGATGTGATACACTGTGATGCATAAAATATCCTGTTTGGTATATGGTCGCCAGTAGGTAGTTATAGTTAGGACCTCATTTCTATTCAAAAAGCATTTTTTCTTTTGCCAATATCTTTGGCGCCTTTTGACGAATCTATGCAAAATTTTCAAAACTAATGGCTCACTCAGGTCAGTTCCTGTCTTGAAAGTTTCGGGGTGATTCGTCAAGCGGGGGCCGAGAAAAAAGGGGGGTCCAAAAACACATTTTCTCCATGTTAATTTCAATAGGAAACTTTAGACAAAGCTACAGCCGGAACTGCTGAATGGAATTACACCAAATATGGCAAAAAGGTAGGTCTTGGTTCAGAAAGCGTGCTTTTTTAAAAATGGTGTAAATCTGTTCAGTAGTTCCTGAGTAATTCAAAAATGAAAAATATTGATATCTGGTGGCCGAGGGGGATTCCCAAACACTCCCGAGCACGAGCTTCATTTTGATTGTCTGGGTGAGGGTGGAGAGGTGCACCACTAGATTGTCTTTTCAAAAGATGTGAACGGATAAAGTTCCTTTGTATTTAATTTTCTTTATTTCAACAATATCATAACATAGGCTCCAGCTAACGCGTTTCGTCTCAATAGAGATTGAACTTCATCAGGGCTTGAATGATATATACAAGTAGTAGATGATCCAATGATGGGGTGTCGGGAATAGTGAGCAAGTATAAGTCAACTGTAGAACGCACTGTCACCCCAGAGTTCCATGTGTGGGAACCAGTAACTGTGATTGTAAGAACTGCAAATATGCCATGATGGGGCTCACTAGTAAGGGCCCAGCATCAATACCTGGGATGCGTGCATGCGGCGTCCTCATTCCTGTTCCGGAACGCGTCCCAGGTATTGATGAAGTTCACTCTCTATTGAACGAAACACGTTGGCTGGAGCCTATGTTATGATATTGTTGAAATAAAGGAAATCAAATACAAAGGAGCTTTGTCCGTTCACTTCTTTTGAAAAGACAATCTAGTGGTGCACTTCTCCACCCTCACCCATTTCTTGATCTGCCTTGCAGTTTGCACCCAACAACGGCAGGTGCAGGAGTTGTATGTGCACACGCCTATAGACTCTTTAACGAACCGTCACAAAAGGAACAGAGCAGTGAAGTGCGGCTCTCCAAGTTCACCGTTGGTCTGTCCTGTTGTTCATTTTGATTGTCTGTCAACACTCCAAACCAAGAAGTGTTGGCAGCCATCTTGTGACTCGGTAAAACCGAGTCACAAGAAAACAGTAAAAAAAAGATAAAAAACAAGAAAAGGGGGCAGGGTAGAAACACCCTGACCCCCTAGGCCTGCACAGGGGGTCCCAGAGGAACCCCCACGCCCCAAAAAAGCATTTTAAGAAAAACAAATCAGCAGAATTTGAGCTGGGTGCACGAATCCTCTCGAAAAATAAATAAAAACAAAGCATGGTCTCCTGCGCTTCGTTTTAATCAGCCCGCGGGTGGGCCAGGTCCTGGGGGCAATGTGACATATATATGCGGGGGCCATGCAGGGCCCTGCAGCCCCAGGGACCACCACCTCCCAGCGGCTTTTTTCATTAATGGGTGGAGGGGCCTTGTGGCCCCCCCAAGCCCCGGGGACTGCCACCTCACGGGGCTTTCTTCATTAATGGGTGGGGAGGCATGGGCCCCCCCAGGGACTGCCACCTCCCTGGGGCTTTCGTTATTATTGCGCAGGGGCCTCGTGGCCCCCCCAAGCACCAGGGACCGCCACCTCCCTGGGGCTTTACTTAATTATGGGGGGCCTTGCGGGCCCCCCAAGCCCTGGGGACCGCCACCTCCCCGGAGCTATTCTAAAAAGTAAGTGTGGGGGGGCTCAAGCCCCCCCACACTGCCCCGGGGACCACCACCTCCCCGGGGCACTAATTATTGAAGTGCGGGGGTCCGTTGTGGCTCCCCGGGGACCACCACCTCCCTGGGGCTATTTACATGTTGGGAGTGGGGCCGCACAGCTCCCTCCTGGAGCCCTCCATGGCCCTGGGGACCGTCATCCCCTCAGGCAATGTCCCGGGGTGCCCATCCCCAGGATATTGCAGTTTGCAATGACAGGGCGGGAGCACTGCTCCCTCCCTGTCATTGCAAACTCTGCGTCGCTTCATGGAAGCAAGAGCAGGAAAACTGCTCTAGTTTCCATGAAATGAAGCAGAATTGCTTTTGGACAAGGGGAGCTGCTGACATGCAGCTCCCCTTGTCCAAAAACAATGCCGGCTCCCACAGGAGGCGGGGAGCTGGCTGGGACTGCAGGGGCATTGGGGCTCCTCCCGCAGTCCCCAACGTGAGGGCCGGCCCTGGGGATGGGGTCCCCGGGCCAGAAGTGGCCCAGGGAAGGGGGGCCATGCGGCCCCCCTCCCCTAATTAAAAAAATAAACAAAAAAAAGAGGCCAGGTCCCGGGGGATGGGGTCCCTGGTGCCAATAGTGGCCCAGGGAAGGGGGCCACACGGTCCCCCTCCCATAAATAATTTTTTTTAAACGAGGCCAGGCCCCGGAGGATGGGGTCCCCGGGGCAAGAAGAGGCCCAGGAAAGGGGGGCCACGCTGCCCCCCTCCCGTAATTAAATAAATAAAAAATTAAATAAAGAGGCTTAGCCACTGGGGATGGGGTCCCCGGGGCCGAAATCGGCCTCGGGAGGGGGGCCACGTGGCCCACTTCCTGTTTTTTTTAAAAATGTAAAACAATTGCTCAGGCCCTGAGGCATGGGGTCCCCAGGGCCCAAAAAATAGTAAGAGAAGGGGGGCCACACAGCCCCCTTCTAAAAATATCAAAAGAAAAGAAAAACCGGCATCTCGCCAGAGGCCCCGCCCCCTCCCTGCACCACTCTGCAAACGCGCCTTGTGGCACGTCCTGGGTTGGGGGATTAAGTCCCCTAGAATCTTAAGGATCCTTAGGGGCCAACTAGCCTACCAGGTAACTCCAGTAAGCCCCACACAGTGGGATTGCTGAGAAGTGGTCAGAGGCCACGCCCCTTTTTACACCACTCTGCAAATGCGCCTCTTGGCACACTGCTGGTGGGGCGATGAGGTCCTCTTGTGTCCTGAGGACCTCAGGACTAAAGTGGACTTCATCCCCTGAGCAGCATTATGCCAGGAGGACAATTTGCAGAGTGGTGTAAAAAGGGGGCGTGGCCTCAGACCACTCTCAGCAATCCAGCTGTGTGGGGTTTACTAGAGATAACAGGAAGGCTAGTTGGCCCCCAGGGACCCTCAGGGGGCAAGGGGACTTCATCCCCCAACCAAGAGTGCGCCAGGAGGCACGTTTGCAGAGTGGTGCAGAAAGGGGGCACAGCCTGTGTCCACCTCTCAGCAATCCTACTGTGTGGGGCTTACTGGAGGTGTCAGGTAGGCTAGTTGGCCCCTAAGAACCCCCAGCATCGAAGGGGACTTTAATCCCCATCCAAGAGTGCACCAGGGAGCGCGTTTGCAAAGTGGTGGGCAAAGGGGGCATGGCCTGCTATGAGAACTTACCAATACTGTTGTGTAGGACTTACTGGAGGTAATAGGAGGGGTACTTGGCCCCCAAGGATGTCCTTGGGGGCCAACTACGCCTCCTGTTATCTCCAGTAAGTCCCACACAGTGGTATCAATCAATCAATCAATCATGGGATTTATAGAGCGCACTACATACCCGCGAGGGTCTCAAGGCGCTAGGGAGAGGGGGGGGCACCGCTACGGGTCGAACAGCCAGGTCTTGAGAAGCCTCCTGAAGGTCAGCAGGTCTTGGGTCTGTCGTAGGTTGAGTGGGAGGGAGTTCCAGGTTTTAGCGGCGAGGTGGGAGAAGGATCTGCCGCCGGCATTGGTTCTTCGGATGCGGGGACGGTGGCGAGTGCGAGGTCGGCGGAGTGGAGCTGGCGGGTGGGGATGTAGAAGGAGAGTCGTCTGTTGAGGTAAGCTGGGCCGGTCTTGTGGAGAGCCGTGTGTGCGTGGATGAGGAGTTTGAAGGAGATCCTTTTGTTGACGGGGAGCCAGTGCAGGTTTCTCAGGTGGGGGGTGATGTGGCTGTGTTGTGGTATGTCGAGGATCAGGCGTGCGGAGGCGTTTTGAATGCGTTGCAGTCGTTTGATGAGCTTGGCCGGGGCTCCTGCGTAGAGGGCGTTTCCGTAGTCTAGTCTGCTACTGACGAGGGCCTGGGTGACCGTTCTTCTTGTGTCTGATGGGATCCATCTGTAGATCTTGCGGAGCATGCGGAGGGTGTTGAAGCAGGAGGAGGAGACTGTGTTGACTTGCTTGGTCATGGAGAGCGTTGAGTCGAGGATGACTCCCAGGTTGCGTGCGTGGTCGGTGGGTGTCGTCGGTGCTCCCAGTGTCATAGGCCACCAGGAGTCGTCCCAGGCTGAGGGGTTGGGGCCGAGGATGAGGACCTCCGTCTTGTCCGTGTTCAGCTTCAGTCGGCTGATCTTCATCCATTCGGCGACGGCCTTCATTCCTTCTTGGAGGTTCGATTTGGCGGTGTGGGGGTCCTTGGTGAGGGAGAGGATCAGTTGGGTGTCGTCGGCGTACGAGATTATGTTGAGGTTGTGCTGTCAGGCGATGCGTGCGAGCGGGGTCATGTAGATGTTGAACAGTGTCGGGCTGAGGGAAGATCCCTGGGGTACGCCGCAGATGATCTTGGAGGCTTCGGAGCGGAAAGGGGGGAGGCGTACGCTCTGGGTTCTGCCGGAGAGGAAGGAGGTGGTCCAGTCCAGGGCCTTGTCTCGTACCCCTGCGTCGTGGAGGCGTGTGCGTAGTGTGTGGTGGCAGACAGTATCGAAGGCGGCGGAGAGGTCCAGGAGGATGAGGGCCACTGTTTCACCGTTGTCCAGCAGGGTCCTAATGTCGTCGGTGGCGGCGATGAGGGCAGTCTCGGTGCTGTGGTTGCTGCGGAACCCGGATTGGGATGGGTCCAGGATGTTGTTTTCTTCGAGGTATCGGGTTAGCTGTTTATTGACGATCTTCTCGATTACCTTGGCTGGGAACGTAAGCAGGGAGATGGGCCGGAAGTTCTTGAGGTCTTTCGGGTCCGCCTTGGGTTTTTTGAGTAGGGCGTTGATCTCGGTGTGTTTCCAGCTCTCTGGGAAGGTCGCGGTCTCGAAGGAGAGGTTGATGACGTCGCGCAGGTGGGGTGCGATGGAGCTGCTGGCTTTGTTGAAGATGTGGTGTGGGAAAGGGTCTGACGGGGAGCCGGAGTGGATAGTGCTCATGGTCTTGATGGTGTCGTCGATGTCCACGTTGGTCCAGGCTGGCAGGGGGTCGTGGTTGATGGTGTGTGTAGAATCCGGTGTGTCAATGCCCGTAGGGGCTGTCTGGGAGTCGAAGCTGTCATGGATGTCGGTGATTTTGCGGTGAAAGAAGGTGGCGAGAGAGTTGCACAGGGCTTGCGATGGCGGGATGTCGTTGGTGTTGCAGCTGGGGTTGGAGAGTTCCTTCACGATGTTGAATAGCTCCTTGCTGTTGTGGGCGCTGTTGTCGAGGTGGTCTGTGAAGGAAGTCCTCTTGGCGGACCTGATGAGGTGGTGATGGTTGCGGGTGGCGTCGTTGTGGGCTGCGTGGCTGTCCGGTGTCTTTTCACGGAGCCATTTCTTCTGTAGTTTCCGGCAGGCTCGCTTAGAGGCTAGGAGTTCTGGGGTGAACCAGCTGGCTCTCTTGCTGGTGTCTCTGCGGGAGGGCTTCTTCAGTGGGGCGAGGGTGTTGGCGCAGTCGTCAATCCAGCGTCTGAGGTTGTGGGCGGCTTCGTTGGCGTTGGAGTGGTTGGTGGGAGGGCTGAGAGCGAGGTTTGCCTGTAGTTGGTCTTCGGTGATTTTGCTCCAGCAGCGGTGGGGGATCTGCTGAGGGCGGTGATGTGTGGTTGGTTTCTGGAAGGAGAAGTGGATGTAGCGGTGGTCGGTCCAAAGGAGTTCTGTGGTGTGGCTGAAGGAGACGTGGGCGCTGGAGGAGAAGATGGGGTCGAGCGTGTGGCCGGCCAAGTGGGTCGGCGTTGAGACGAGTTGCTTCAGTCCGAGGTTGGCGAGGTTGTCGATCAGGGTGGTGGAGTTGCTGTCGTTGTTGTTCTCAAGGTGAAAGTTCAGGTCTCCGAGGAGGATGTAGTCGGTGGAGGTCAGGGCGTGCGTGCTGATGAAGTCGGCGATGGAGTCGCTGAACTGGGGTCGGGGTCTGGGGGGTCTGTAGACGAGGGTGCCTCTGAGAGTGGTGTTGGGGTCCGTGTGGATCTGGAAGTGCATGTGTTCGGCGGTGCTCAGAGTGTCGTCGGTGCTGGTCAAGACTCTGATGCTGTTCTTGTGGACGATGGCGATTCCTCCTCCGACTCCGTTGGTGCGGTCTCTGCGGGTGATCTTGTAGCCGTCCGGGATTGCTATGGCGATGTCGGGTGCGGAGGAGTCGTTTATCCAGGTCTCGGTCAGGAGGCGACGTCCGGGTTTGATGTGTCGAGCAGGTCCTAGAGCTCGACGGCGTGTTTGCGTGCGGAGCGGGTCTTCAGTAGGATGCACCGGAGGTGGTTGAGGTCCTTCTTTACGGGTGGGTCGGTGGTTCTGAGGCTGGTGTAGCTGCAGTTCAGGCAGGTGAAGGGACCATGTGTGCGGTTCGGGCCGGCCTTGAAGCAGGTGTGGGTCTGTCCGGAGTTGAGAGCGTGGAGTGTGCTGGCGTCGTATCGGTGGCAGTCTTCGGGGTGGGCGTGGGGGCCGCGGGGGCCAGGGGTTCTGGCGCTGGGCGCGGTCCAGGTGCGGATGGGCGCAGACGAGCTTGCCTTAGGCACGCCTTCGGCGCGCCAGCAGCGCGCCCGCTGCACGCGTCCGCTGCGCTGGTATTGCTAAGAGGTCTTCGGAGGTCATGCCCCCCTTTCTCCACTATCTGCAAATGTACCTACTGGCACACTGTGGGTTGGAGGATGAAGACCACTCTACCCTTGAGGTCTTTGGGGGCCAATAAGCCCTCCTGGTACCTCCTGTAGGTCCTACGCAGTGGAATTCCTGAGCGCTGGTCGGAGGCCCAGCCCTCTTTCTCCACCATTCTGCAAACGTGACTACTAGTTAAAGAAGCATTTGGAATGTAATAGGTCTCGCATTTGTGAAAGTTACGGCTATTGGCGTTGTAAATGTAAAAGTTTTTTACTAATGTTTTTTGGAGTGGAGTGGATGTGCGTTGTGTGTAGTGGAATTATGTGGTATGTTGTGCAGTGAAATTATGTGGATAGAAAGTATGTGGTATTTAGTGTATAGGAATTATGCAGAGTGGGATTATTTGTTATGGAGTGTAATTATGTGGTATGGTAGTCTGTGTTGTGGAGTGGTAACCTCAGGTTTAGTCTTCCTCGTTTCCATAGAAGCTAAACTATGAACTCAATGAGGCAAAAAAAGAAGGAATCACTGAGGAGCACTTCTGGACCTAGTCGGAGGTATGAGCAGGGCCACTGGAATTATGTGACTGTTTGGCTGCACCAACTGTCGCACAATTATACATTTTCCGCATTAACCACATAATCCATCATCTGCTGCCTAATCTGCAGATTTGAACAAAAAAAGCCTTACTTCTAGCTCAAACGGCTCAAACGTTACCAAAAATGCAGCGACAAGTGTTATAGCGTGGTGGAAGGTCCTTTGCTAACCTAGAATGGTCACCTGTTACTTATTGCTAAATGTGGGTGTTAAATTGGTACTAATGGTGTGCAAGCCACTCTTGCTTCTTTATGCGCCTCTCTTGCCTCTTTCTGCTCATCTCTTCTACTTTCTGCACCTCTTTTGCCTCTTTGTGCACCCCTCTTGCCTCTTTCTGCACCTCTCTTGCCTCTTTCTGCACTCCTCTTCCCTCTTTCTGCACCCCTCTTGCCTCTATCCGCACATCTCTTCTACTTTCTGCCCCTCTTTTGCCTCTTTCTGCACTTCTGTTGCCTCTTTCTGCACCTCACTTGCTTCTTTGTGCACCCTTCTCCCCTCTTTCTGCACCTCTCTTGCCTCTTTCTGCACCCCTCTCCCCTCTTTCTGTACCCCTCCTGCCTCTTTCTGCACCCCTCCTGCCTCTTTTTGCACCTCTGTACCTTCTTTCTGCACTTCTTTTGTTTCTTTCTGCACCTCTCTTGCTTCTTTCTGCACCCCTCTTGCCTCTTTCTCCACCACTCTGCCCCCTTTCTGCATGTCTGTTGCTTCTTTCTGCACTTCTCTTGCCTCTTTCTCTATCCCTCGTCCTCTTTCTGCATCTCTGTTGCTTCTTTCTGCACTTATCTTGCATCTTTCTGCACCTCTCTTGCTTCTTTTTACACAACTTGTGCCTCTTTCTGCACCCTTCTTCTCTTTATGCACTCCTCTTGCCTCTTTCTGCACCTCTGTTTCTTCTTTCTGCACTTCTTTTGTTTCTTTCTGCACCTCTCTTGCTTCTTTCTGCACTCCTCTTGCCTCTTTCTCTACCCCTCTTCACCCTTTCTGCATCTCTGTTGCTTCTTTCTGCACTTCTCTTGTTTCTTTCTCCACCCCTCTTCCCTCTTTCTGCACCTCTGTTGCTTCTACTGCACCTCTCTTGCTTCTTTCTGTACCCCTCATGCCTCTTTCACAGCCCTATTCCCGCACCCCTCTTGCCTCTTTTTACAGCTCTGTTCCTTCTTTCTGCACTTCTTCTGTTTCTTTCTGCAGCTCTCTTGCTTCTTTCTGCACCCCCTTGCCTCTTTCTCCACCCATCCACCCTCTTTCTGCACCCCTGTTGCCTCTTTCTGCACCTCTGTTCTTTCTTTCTGCACTTCTTTTGTTTCTTTCTGCACATCTCTTGCTTATTTCTGCACCCCATATGCCTCTTTCTGCACCCCTCTTCCCTCTTTTTGCACCCCTCTTGCCTCTTTCTACACATCTGTTGCTTCTTTCTGCACTCCTCTTGCTTCTTTCTGCACTCCTCTTGCTTCTTTCTGCACTCCTCGTGCCTCTTTCACACTCCTCTTCCCTCTTTCTGCAACCCTCTTGCCTCTTTCTGCACCTCTGCTCCTTCTTTCTGCACTTCTTTTGTTCCTTTCTGCAGCTCTCATGCTTCTTTCTGCACCCCCTTGCCTCTTTCTCCACCCCTCTTCCCTCATTCTGAACCCTTGTTGCCCCTTTCTGCACCTTTGTTCCATCTTTCTGCACTTCTTTGTTTCTTTCTGCACCTCTGTTGTTTCTTTCTGCACTACGCTTGCTTCTTTCTGCACCTCTTTGCCTCTTTCGGCACCACTCGTGCTTCTTTCTGCACCTCTCTTGCTTCTTTCTGTACCCCTCTTGCCACGTTCTCTACTCCTGTTCCCCCTTTGTGCATCTCTGTTGCTTCTTTCTGCACTTCTCTTGCTTCTCTCTGCACCTCTGTCCCTTCTTTCTGCAACCCTTGCGCCTCTTTCTGCACCCCCTTTTTTCCCTCTTTCTGCACCCCTCTTGCCTCTTTCTGCACCTCTGTTCCTTCTTTCTGCATTTCTTTTGTTTCTTTCTGCAACTCTCTTGCTTCTTTCTGCACCCCTCTTGCTTCTTTCTCCACCCCACTTCCCCCTTTCTGCATCTCTGTTGCTTCTTTATGCATTTCTCTTGCCTCTTTCTCCAACCCTTTCCCTCTTTCTGCATCTCTGTTGCTTCTTTCTGCACTTATCTTGCATCTCTCTGCACATCTCTTGCTTCTTTCTGCACCACTTGTGCCTTTTTCTGTACCCTTCTTCTCTTTCTGCACTCCTCTTGCCTCTTTCTGCACCTCTGTTCCTTCTTTCTGCACTTATTTTGTTTCTTTCTGCACCTCTCTTGCTTCTTTATGCACTCCTCTTGCCTCTTTCTCCACCCCTCTTCCCCTTTCTGCATCTATGTTGCTTCTTTCTGCACTTCTCTTGCCTCTTTCTTCACCCCTCACCCCTCTTTCTGCACCTCTGTTGCTTTTTTCTGCACTTCTCTTGCTTCTTTCTGCACCTCTGTGCCTTCTTTCTGCAACTCATGTGTCTCTTTCTGCACCCCTCTCCCTCTTCTCTTTCTGCACCCCTCTTGCCTCTTTCTGCACCTCTGTTCCTTCTTTCTGTACTTTTGTTTCTTTTTGCACGTCTCTTGCTTCTCTCTGCACCCCTCGTGGCTCTTTCTGTTCTCTCTTCCTCTTTTGCACTCCTCTTGCCTTCTTTATGCACCTCTGTTCCTTCTTTCTGCTCTTCTTTTGTTTCTTTCTGCACCTATCTTGCTTCTTTCTGTACCCCTCTTGCCTCTTTCTCCACCCCTCTTCCCCCTTTTCACATCTCTCTTGCTTCTTTATGCATTTCTCTTGCCTCTTTCTCCAACCCTTTCCCTCTTTCTGCATCTCTGTTGCTTCTTTCTGCACTTATCTTGCGTCTTTCTGCACCTCTCTTGCTTCGTTCTGCACCACTTGTGCCTCTTTCTGCACCCTTCTTCTGTTTCTGCACTCCTCTTGCTTCTTTATGCACCTCTGCCCCTTCTTTCTGCAACCCTTGTGCCTCTTTCTGCACCCCTCTTCTCTCTTTCTGCACCCCTCTTGCCTCTTTCAACAAAAGAAGTGCAGAAAGAAGGAACAGAGGTGCTGAAAGAGGCAACAGGGGTGCAGAAAGAGGGAAGAGGGGTGGAGAAAGAGGCGAGGGGGTGCAGAAAGAATCAAGAGAGCTGCAGAAAGAAACAAAAGAAGTCCAGGAAGAAGGAACAGATGTGCAGAAAAAGGCAAGAAGGATGCAGAAAGAGACAAAAGGGGTGCAGAAAGAAGCGAGAGGTGCAGAAAAAAACAAAAGAAGTGCAGAAAGAAGGAACAGTGGTGCAGAAAGAGGCAAGAGGGGTGCAGAAAGAGGCAAGAGGGGTACAGAAAGAGGGAAGAGGGGTGCAGAAGCAGGCAAGGGGGTGCAAAAAGAAACAAAAGAAGTGCAGAAAGAAGGAACAGAGGTGCAGAAAGAGGCAAGAGGGGTGCAGAAAGAGGCAAGAGGTATGCAGAAAGAGGGAAGAGGGGTGCAGAAAGAAGCAAGAGAGGTGCACAAAGAAAAAAAAGGAGTATAGAAAGAAGGAACAGAGGTGCAGAAAGAGGCAAGAGGGATGCAGAAAGAGGGAAGAGGGGTGTGAAAGAGGCACGAGGGGTGCAGAAAGAAGCAAGAGAGGAGCAGAAAAAGCAACAGAGGTGCAGAAAGAGGGAACAGGGGTGGAGAAAGAGACAAGGGAAGTGCAGAAACAAGCAACAGAGATGCAGAAATGGGTAACAGGGGTGCAGAAAGAGGCAAGAGGGACACAGAAAGAAGCAAGAGAGGTGCAGAAAGAAACAAAAGAAGTGCAGAGAGAAGGAACAGAGGTGTAGAGGGAGGCAAGAGGGGTGCAGAAAGAGAGAAAAGGGGTGCAGAAAGAGGCACAAGGGGTGCAGAAAGGGGCAAGAGGGGTGCAGAAAGAAGCAAGAGAGGTGCAGAAAGAAGCAACAGAGGTGCAGAAAGAAGCAACAGAGGTGAAGAAAGAGGGAAGAGGGGTGCAGAAAGAGGTAAGAGAAGTGCAGAAAGAAGTAACAGAGATGCAGAAAGGGGAAGAGGAAGAGGGGTGGAGAAAGAGGCAAGAGAGGTGCAGAAAGAAACAAAAGAAGTGCAGAAAGAAGGAAGAGGGGTGCAGGAAGAGGCGAGAGGAGAGCAGAAAGAGAGAAGCTGGGTGCAGTAAGAGGCACAAGGCATGCAGAAAGGGGCAAGAGGGGTGCAGAAAGAAGCAATAGAGGTGCAGAAAGAAGCAACAGAGGTGCAGAAAGAAGCAACAGAGGTTCAGAAAGAGGGGTGCAGAAAGAGGTAAGAGAAGTGCAGAAAGAAGCAACAGAGATGCAGAAAGGGGGAAGAGGGGTGGAGAAAGAGGCATGAGGGAAGCAGAAAGAAGCAAGAGAAGTGCAGAAGGAAACAAAAGAAGTGCAGAAAGAATGAACAGAGGTGCAGAAAGAGGCAAGAGGAATGCAGAAAGAAGCAAGATAAGTGCAGAAAGAAGAAACAGAGGTGCAGAAAAAGGGAAGAGGGGTGGAGAAAGAGTCAAGAGAAGTGCTGAAAGAAGCAAGAGAGGTGCAGAAAGAAACAAAAGAAGTACAGAAAGAAGGAACAGAGGTGCAGAAAGAGGCAGGAGGGGTGCAGAAAAAGTCAGGAGGGGCGCAGAAAGAGGAAAAAGAGGTGCAGAAAGAGGGAAGAAGGGTGCAGGAAGAGGCAAGAGGGGTACAGAAATAAGCAAGTGAGATGCAGAAACAGAGGTGCAGAAAGAGGCAACAGAGGTGTAGAAAGAAGGAAGAGAGGTGCAGAAAGTAGAATAGATGTGCAGAAAGAGGCAAGAGAAGTGCAGAAAAATAAAGAAAGGTGCAAAAGAAGCAACAGAAATGCAGAATGAGGCAAGCGAGGCGCAGAAAAAAGCAAGAGCGGCTTGCACACTATTAGTACCAATTTAACACCCACATTTAGCAATAAGTAACAGGTGACCATTCTAGGTTTGCAAAGGGCCTTCCACCACGCTGTAACACTTGTCGCTGTATTTTTGGCAACGTTTGAGCCGTTTGACCTAGAAACAAGGCTTTTTTTGTTCAGATCTGCAGATTAGGCAGCAGATGATGGATTATGTGGCTAATGCGGAAAATGTATAATTGTGCGAAAGTTGGTGCAGCCAAACAGTCACATATTTCCAGTGGCCCTGCTCATACCTCTGACTAGGTCCACAAGTGCTCCTCAGTGATTCCTTCTTTTTTTTGTCTCTCTGAGTTCATAGTTTAGCTTCTATGGAAACAAGGAAGACTAAACCTGAGGTTACCACCCCACAAGACAGGCTACCATACCACATAATTACTCTCTATAACACATAATCCCACTCTACAAAATTTCTATACACTAAATACCACATACTTTCTATCCACATAATTTCACTGCACAACATACCACATAATTCCACTGCACACAACGTACACTCCACTCCAAAAAACTTTAACATTTACAACGCCAATAGCTCTACTCTCGCAAATGCGAAACCTATTACATTGCAAATGCTTCATTAACTAGTTGTCGCATTTGCAGAGTGGTGGAGAAAGGGTGCTGGGCCTCCGACCAGCGCTCAGGAATTCCGCTGCGTAGGACTTGCAGGAGGTACCAGGAGGGCTTCTTGGCCCCCAAAGTCCCTCAGGAGTAAAGTGAACTTCATCCTCATCCCATAGTCTGCCAGGAGGTGCGTTTGCTGAGTGGTGGAGAAAGGGGGGTGTGGCCTCCGAAGACCTCTTTGCAATCCCACTGTGTGGGACGTACTGGAGGTAACAAGAGGGGTAGTTGGCCCCCAAGGACATCCTTGGGGGCCAACTACCCCACCTATTACATCCAGTAAGTCCCACACAGCAGGATTGCTAAGTTCTCATAGCAGGCCACGCCCCCTTTGCCCACCACTCTGCAAACGTGCTCCCTGGAGCGCTCTTGGATGGGATTGAAGTCCCCTTCGCTGCTGGGGGTCCTTAGGGGCCAACTAGCCTACCTCTTACCTCCAGTAAGCCCCACACAGTGGGATTGCTGAGAGGTGGACACCGGCCATGCCCCCTTTCTCCACCACTCTGCAAATGCTCCTCCTGGCGCGCTCTTGGTTGGGGGATGAAGTCCCCTTGCCTCCTAAGGGTCCCTGGGGGCCAACTAGCCCTCCTGTCACCTCTAGTAAGCCCCATACAGCTGGATTGTCAAGAGTGCTCAAAGGCCACGCCCCTTTTTACATCACTCTGCAAATGCAGCTCCTGGTGCACTGCTTCTCAGGGGATGAAGTCCACTTTAGTCCTGAGGTTCTCAGGATACAAGAGTACCTCATCGCCCCAGCAGCAATGCACCAAGAGTCGCGTTTGCAGAGTGGTGTAAAAAGTAGCATGGCCTCGGACCACCTCTCAGCAATCCCACTGTGTGGGGCTTACTGGAGGTACCTGGTGGGCTAGTTGACTCCTAAGGACCCATAAGATTCTAGGGACTTCATCCCCCAACCCAAAACGCGCCAGGAGGCGCGTTTGCAGAGTGGTACAGGGAGGGGGCGGGGCCTCTGTCGAGATGCCGGCTTCTGTTTTTTTTTTGTTTTCTTAGAAGGGGGGCTGTGTGCCCCCCTTCTCTTAATATTTTTTGGGCCCTGGGGACCCCATCCCCCAGGGCCTGAGCCATATATATAATTTTTAATTAAAAAACGGGAAGGGGGCCACGCGGCCCCCCTTCTGAGGCCGATTACGGTTCCATGGACCCCATCCCCTGGAGCATGGCCACCCATTTAAAAAAAAAATCCATTTAAAGGAGGGGGGCCATGCGGCCCCCTTCCTGAGGCCATTTCTGGCCCCGAGGACCCCATCCCCCGGGTCTTTGCTTCTTTTTCAACATTTTATTTTTTAATGGGAGGGGGGCTGCGTGACCCCCCTTCTGGGCCATTTTTGGCCCCGGGGATCCCATCCCCCGGGGCTTGGCCTCTTTGTTGGGGACCGTGAGGGGAGCCACAATGCCCCCATGGTCCCAGCCGACTCCCTGCCTCCTGCGGGAGCGGGCTTTGCTTTTAAACAAGGGGAGCTGCAAACATGCAGCTCCCCTTGTCCAAAAGCAATTCTGCTTTGCTTCATGGAAGCGAGAGCAGGTTTCCTGCTCTCGCCTCCATGAAGCGAAGCAGAGTTTGCTATGACAGGGCGGGAGCACAGCTGTTATAGCAAACTGCAATGTCCCGGGGGTGGGCACCCCGGGACATTGCTGGAGCCGGCCCTTGGGGGTGGTGGTCCCCAGGGCCAAGGAGGGCTCCACGAGGGGGGCCACGCGACCACCCTCCAACAGATTTAAAGCCCCTGGTCTGCTACAAACCCCTGTATGTTATTTATTAGATGCCCTGGGGAGGTGGTGGTCCCCGGAGCAGTGTGGGGGGTCAAGAGCCCCCCACACTTAATTTTTTTTATATTGAAGCCCTGGGGAGGTGGCGGTCCCCGGGGCTTGGGGGGGCCCACAAGGCCACCCCCACACATAACAGCAATGCCCCGCAGAGGTGGCAGTCCCCGGGGCAGCGTGGGGGTGGCTGGAGCCCCCCACGCCTTTAATTTTTTTTAAAAACCCCTGGTTCCTGGGGCTGCGGGGGGGGCAAGAGCTTATCCGTAATCGGTTAATGCACGCGCAGCAGATTTTAATGTGAAATCAGCTCCGCATTTCATCCGCCCTGCTTCTGCAATTGGAACATCACTTGTTTTATTTATAGTGCTAGGTACCCCAGTGCTTGGACTCTTTATACAAAAAATGTCCATATCGCACTTTTTCAAAAAGCTAAATATTACTGTGGGTCAAACATTGAGATGGGATCAGGGAGGGGCATTTAAAACAATCAGTAATAGCCACCCCAAGGCCATTTGCCCTTCCTGACTACCCCTCCACTTCAACCCCGATTTTAAACAGCAATCATCAAACCGTGGCACTGCCATCAGCCCCTGGGGGGCGGGCATTAACAGGCGCTCTTGAGGGGGCGGGGGCTTTCACATTCTGCACCACAATGGACGGCCGCTCACCTTGTACTTCAGAGACAAAGGCAGGGTCGCTGGGATGAGATGGGCGGGCTGGGGCTGGCTCCAGGGACCGACCTATGGGCACTGAAGACATATCTGTGGCATGTGATGGAGGGGCTGGGGCTGGCTCCAGGCACCGTCCTATGGGCACTGAAGACATGTCTGTGGCATATGAGGGCCGGACTGGGGCTGGCTCCAGACACTATCCTATGTGCAAGGAAGACATGTCTGTGGCATGTGATGGGAGGGGCTAACTCCAGACTCCGCCCTATGGGAACTGAAGGCAGGATTGTGGCATGTGAGGGCCGGGCAAGGGCTAGCTCCAAACACCGTCCTATGTGCACTGAAGACATGCATGTAGGGGCTGAAGCAGTCTGGTTCCACACACTGCCCTATGGGTACTGAAGGCATGTTTGTGGCATGTGAGGGCCTGCTCCAGGGACCGACCTATGGGCACTGAGGACATGTCTGCGGCATGTGATGGAGGGGCCGGGGCTGGCTCCAGGGACCGACCTATGGGCACTGAAGACATATCTGCGGCATGTGATGGAGGGGCCGGGCTGGCTCCAGACACCATCCTATGGGCACTGAAGACATATCTATGGCATGTGAGGGCCAGGCTGGTTCCAGGGATCGACCTAAGGGCATGTGTCTGTGGCATGTGATGGAGGGCTGGCTCCATAGACCGCCTTATGAGCACTGAAGATATGTTTGTGATACGCGAGGGCTGGGTCAAGAGACGGTACTGTGGGCTTTTCCAATGTCTGCACAAAGGAATATTCATAGGGCGCTGAAGATGACGCCCTCACCCCCCACCTCCCAAAAATATATATTCAATGCAGAAAACTGCTTAAAAGCATGCTTTCATATTTTGAGCGACAATCCATGAAACATCCTCTCATGGACAAGTAGTTGGGACAGAGACAATGTATTATAGTTAAAAGGGCCGGGGGTCTACAGAGCCTAATGTATTCAATTAGGGCTGAAGAGGAAGGGGAAAGCTAGAGACCCCGAATTTCATGCGAGTAAATGAGCGGAGGAGCACACATGCAGGCGGGTGGCCGTTCACCAAAGCTGCCAACGGATGCCATGTCATGTGTACCCCCCCCCTCGCAGCCCCTTCTGGCTTTTACCTAACAACACTTTGGGACTTGAAAGCCCAGGTAGACCGTGCAATGTAAGCGGGCCACCCGTGTAAATAAACATATCTTATGAGTGATGGGGATTGAAACTACAAGTCCCAGAATGCAAAGCGGTACTGATTGAAAGCACAACTGATTTAATGTGTCACTTCATGGGGTCAAACCTTTCTGGGGCTATATATCAACAGCATGTTCATTACAAGCTCTGCCTCTTAACATGAAGATCGCTGAAAAGAGGAGCGCATCCCTTGTCAGAAAGGGTTCACGTGCAAGGGGAATAAGCCATAACCCCGAGGCCTGCGAGCAGTGGCTCAGGGCAAAGGATCTTTGTGAACTAACTCCCCCGTACATCGGGGCTCGGACTTGTTTCCAAAGAGGCGCCAATAAAGGGGGTCTTGGAAAAGATAAGGCCGTGTTAAAAAGTGGGATGTGTTGGCTAGCAGGAGTGCTGTGAATGGGTTAATGTACTACATTGAGGCCCAAAGGGGGTAGGGTGTTGTGTTGGCCCCCTTATGCACAAATTGCACTCTGTGTCTTGGGAAGAGAGAGGTGCATCGCCCAGAGTCACCGGGGCACTGTTACCAGTACTTGGCTTTCACTTTACAACAGATTTCTGGGAGTTGTGGTCCACATAGGTTAAAGTTAAGCGCTGGTACAGACTGGCCTGAAAACAATGGTTTCGGAAAGGAAAGCGGTGTCCTGGAAGGGGGAGAGCTGGTCAACGCAGCCTGTGTGATCCCAGAAGCAGGGGTTGGGGTGGAGGTGTTAACAGCATGCAGTGAGCCTAGTGGCGAACAAGTCATTGGAGGGGGGCCTCTTACCCGGGACAGCATCAGCCTCTTCTCCGGGGAGTTCTGGATCACCAGGGCGATCATGGCCAGGTAGGAGTATGGGGGCTTGGCGTAGCGCCGGTAGTTCTTCTTCCATTTTACCTTCTCCTTCTGGCCCTGCTTCTTCTGAGAGTGGTCCCCTTCTGCCCCTAAGCCCCCTCTCCTCAGGATGTCCTTCTCGGAGTCCAGGACCTCTATTAGTGCTTGGTCCATTCCATTGCACACCGTGTGGGGGTAGCCCCCGGCCTCTTGGGGCAAGGGGTGTCCGGGATAGGGTTCCTTGGGCACGCCAGAGTCCCTTCCCTGGGCTGCTACTGGCCCCATGATGTCCGGGAGCTGCTGGGGCACAAAGTGTTGGTGGGCCCAGGGTGCTAGGCTTCTGCCGGGCCCGGGCGCACTTCTGGGCCCAGGGCGCTAGGCCTTTGCTGGGCTCCGGGTGTAGTTCTGGACCCGGGAAGCTAAAGTTCTGATTCGTCCAGGGTGCCAGGGACCTGGGCTGCTGCTTGTTCCAGGATGCTAGGTTACTGTTTCGTTCAAGGTGCTACGCCTCTGATGGCTTCATGTCACTAGACAACTGCTACGATTTGCTACAGGGTTACCGATTGGTCCAGGGTGTTATGCCTTTGACGGACCCGTGCTGCTGGCTTCATGCCGCTAACCTTCTGCTACTGCTTGATCCAGGGTGCGACACCTCTGCGGGTCCCTGTACTGCTGCCTTCATGGCGCTAGCCATCTGCTACTGTTTGGTCCAGGATGTATGGTCACAACGTGGTGCAGGGTGCTGAGCCCCTGCTGGGTCATAGGGATGCGCAATAACGCTGCTTCTCAGTCAAGGACTGAGCCCTTGCTGCTGAAGCCAGGCCTCTGCTGCTGCTAGTCCATGTTGCTGGGGCGCTTGATAACGCTGCTGCTGAAACCAGGGCTAAACCCTTACTGCTGGTTTCTGATGCTAGGCCTCTGCTGTTGCTAGTCTGGGTTGCTGGGCCCCTACAATGCTTGGCCTCTCAGGCGTCCAGGCTGCTCCAGACCTGTTCCAGGCCTCGGCTAGAACCAAAGTTCACCCCAAGCCTCGGTCCTGCCTCTCTGAAGGTTCGGTCGTGCTTGCTAAGGATGTTGGGATATGTTGAAGGAAGCCCCCTCATGCTGCTGCACCCCCAGGGCTTTGTTATGCTGATGACCCCACAACTGAAATCATAGATTGGTGGCATGCAGGGGTGGGGGCTTCTTGGATAAACAACACCTTTGAATCTGGAAAGCGCCCCGTGATGGCCAGGTTAAACGCTGGGCATCAAGCGCCTTGATTGGAGGAGGGGGTGTCATGACGGGGGATGGAACAGCTCAGTCAGGGATGGAGACAGATGCTCCAGGCCTCTCTGTGGACAGGACAAACACCAAGGGAAACAACACACACTGTTTGTGTCGAGGTAGAACAACACTAAAATAGAGGCAAACAAAGGGTGCAGGCAGCAGATTACACCACAAATCTGGGATCTAGGGGATTTACCCAGGGATTTCGAAAGGGGGTGCAAAGACATGAAGGGGTGCCTTGCAGGGGGTCGCCATCTTGTTCGTGCTGGCATTAGCAAGACTTTCTCTGAGTAGAAAGGACTCTGCCTCTTATCAGGAGTCAGTCTCGGCGTGGGGGCACCTGGAAACCGTCCCTGGAAGAGAGAACCCGGGGTGGTGGCAGCGGGGAGGCATAGGAACCTGGCAGAAATGGAGAGGGTGGTCATGAAACCTCTGAATAGCTTTACAATAATCAGGAATATTTTGTGGTTCCATGCAGAGACATTTTTCTTTCCTGAATTAGGCTTTTACTTGACAAATCGATGCATTCTGGGACTTGTAGTTTCGGTGCAGTTCATACAAAGCCATTAATGCTTTACACATGCATGCAATGACTTGTAAAAGGAATGTCTGGGACAGGAGCAGCCGAGGCCTCGTGACATGGAATTAACCTACAGTGCCCTGAAGCCCCCGCTAAAGCGCAGAAACGTCTGCACCATCTAAACAGAGTGAGTAGGAATGCTCCCGGACATGTTTCTTAGCAGTGTATGTGAGGCCAGTGATCTATAATATTAAAATAATGCCCCCTGCACCCCACATACAAAATGTAATACATTGCATGTTACATTTGCAAAATGCAGTGTTATAAAATCCCTTATTGCACAGTGAACCATTTCACGGTTCCCTGTAAAATACGGCTTTTGGCGTCATAATGACAGGCCTCAAACCACTTTACAGGGGTATGCCGTTACCTGTGCTCCTAGAATTATGTGGCATATAGGACTAAAGAACCCTGCGCACGCCATACAAAACAAACAGAAGTAAAAACGCTGGGTTAATGATCTGATCCGTGGCTTGTGAAATACAGTAAATGCCGGGCAAGTCGGAGGAGGAGGAGACCCCCAGAGCCAGCAGCTGTCACCCCTAAATCCTGAACAAATGGGCGTTGTGTTATCTGGAAAAGGCAACAGCCCTCGAGAAATGTCACACTGCAGCGTCGAGGGAGGCTGGCGAGAGGGGGGCTGATGGGGATGACTGATGGAGTGAAGGGTGGGGGGCGGTAATTATACCCCACTCCTGCAGGTCACTGTCCTTCCTAAAATTACCATTTTTGAGAATCACACTTTTCAATGCTCATTTACAATAAATCTTATGTTAGCACTTAAGATGGATGGCTTCACTTTTGGTTGGTCCGCGCGTCTCATTCAATTGAGCTCTTCATCCTTCCAAAGTCGATACACTAAGTGATTCGATACTGTAAAACCCATTATATAAAGCACTTAGAAAAACACAAAATAGTCAAAAGCGGTGTATAAAACACACTTTTATATTATTGTTTGTGGTAATCTTTCTTCATGTAACTGCTGTGTGTAAAATCTTACAAACTGGCACACGGTGGTGACATAGCGGTGACATAGATATGTTTAAATTCCAGTAGGTCGTCTTAGTTGGTCAGCTTAGGTGCCCCAAAGTCAGGTGTGACACCTTATACCAGCCCCGTATCTCACCCAGCAGCATGCTGCGATTCTTGTGTCATACTGGCTGTAAAGAGAAAGCTACAAGTCCCAGAATGCTGTTTGCTAATAGCCAATAATGATGGACGGTGTTACATGGGACTGCTTAGTGCCTCATGTTGTGACAGATGTGATTAAAAATACCACCCATCTGTGCTAAGATTTCGGGAGCCCCGTGTCCTGCCCTCGTTCTTCAAAACATTATTTTGAGAGCACAACACATGCCAGACTGACTGCAAGCGGGCACTGAGATCCAAGGACTGACCTCTGACCTTTTAGGTAACCCTGGGCGGTGAACTCCGCTCCGCTCGCGGAGTTTGCAGAGTTTTCCGCACTCCGCGTTACGCAGAGCTCGCGGTGTTCTGAAAAACTCCGCTTTGCACTGCGGAGCGGAGTTTTTTTCCTCGCTTGCGTTCACCAACGTCAAGTTGGCAAGCGCAAGCGAGGAAAATCCACCTCCCGGTGACATTTTTCCTCATTCGCGATCGTCAACATCAAGTTGGCGAGCGCGAGCATGGAAAATAAACCTCCCGACAAGATTTCTCAATGCGGGGGGGGTCGGGATTCTCATTGCGAGTGGTCGTGTATGCTCGCGACCGCTCGCGTTGAGAAACTGCCCGTTCGCGTTGAGAAAGCTGCTGCTCGAGTAAAAATCTATTCGAGCGGCAGAAAGGAAAGCAGCGCTCACTTGCGCTGTGCATGATGCCGTTCACGATGATTGCACAGTGCGGACAAGCATCAGGCACTGAAAATCACCGAGAACGGCATTTTTCTATCGCACTCCGCCTCTTGCGGAGCTCCGCGAAGCGCGGCAGAGTTTTTTTTCCACTTCGCGGAGTTTCGCGTAGCGCTACTCCATGAACTCCGCCCAGGGTTACTTTTAGGTTCAACTGGATGTTCATGTCCAACAGCAGCATTTTCTGCAATGTGAGAACAAGCCAATAACATCACTAGCAAAACAAACACAAAAATGATAATAAAGGGAAAGATTTAGTTAATTTTTTTTTTTGGTCAGATAGTTAGTTGCTATGAATACATATTAATTTTTTTAAAGATCACCTTCTGGTATATTGGGGTAGCATCAGCGCACAAGTGTTTCACCCCCTAGTGCACAATAAGCCTGGGTAGGGCGACCAGATAACTCCATGTCAGCCCGACACAACTTTGTCAGTTTTGATTTGGCATGTTGGTGCATTCTGGGAGTTGTAGTCTTGGTTCATTTTCATTGAGCCAATTGGACCGACACGGGTTATAAAGATGTAAGAAACAAAGTCCAGGAATATAAACGTGTCTCCTGTGAAGGAGCCTTCTGGTCACCCTAAACATGGGACTTTTAAGGCTTCCATATATGAGGGGTCGGTTCTCTGAGAGCCCGGGCCAGGAAGTGGTCCAGTCCCTAAGGGTGGAGAGCTTCTGCAACCAGGCTGGTCCATTTGTTCTTTGTCTGCTGAATGCCTCGCCTGGTTTTAAGCGTGACTGAAGGTGGCACGCGGCTCTCTGCCGCTGGCACATTCTCCCACTGATCTATCTTTCTAGTTTGTGAGTTTAGCATTTTTAATGCAGTTCTAAGCCATGCATGCTTCTCCCGATGCGAGGTTTGGTCTGCCCAGACCATATGCTGTGGAAATATGGAGACGAAAATACGGCGTTTAGTTTCCAAATGTATCGCCTCGTCAGGGGGGTAGTAAGCGCTGTATAAATAAAAAAGAAGAAAGAAAAGAAAGACTCTGGGATGGATCGGCTGACCGGTTATACTTAGTGAAAAGTTCATGTTTAATCTAGCCATCAAGTCATAAACATATAGCTTCAGGAGGAGGGATTCAAGAGAAGCTATTTACAATCAATCAATCAGGACTTTTATAGCGGATAATCACCCGGGAGGGTATCCAGGCACTGAAGATGTGTCTAGAATTAAAGGAGCACACCCTTTAATTCAGGAACGCGTTTGGCCCGCTGATAGCCGAAAAGCTGTATATGACACTTTCAGTCAGACCTTTAATATTTTAGCGAACTGTTTATGTTAAAAGTGAAACTACAAGTCACAGAACTCAACTTGCTGCTGGCTAAAAGCAAGACTGACGTTGTCACGCATTACTAGTCAACCATATAGTGGAATTCTGCGACTGTCCCAATTGTAGATGTGAGGTGTTCCAATTCTGGCTTTCCAGCTTATGTGCCTCTCTACAAACTGGTTATTGTGGTTTTGCTTTTTAATAATACAATGATATATATATTGCTGCTTTATGTAGCACCAACATCGTTCGAGGGCATTAGAGCGCTTTACAAGAGAACCACACTATGTTCACACATTCTCTGGGGCAGGGAGGCTACGTTTTCGTAACAGGTAGGGCAGGAAGCGAACGTAAAAATGGAAAGGTTGAATGAATAAAAATGTGACCCCTGCCATGTCTAGTTGGCCTGTGCAGTAGTTCCTAGCTTCATGCGCTAAAGCTTCATGCCTATATGGGGCCTTGATGTCCAATTGGACCGGAAATGGGCAGGCTGCATGCGCTTATCTGCCATTAAATCCTCGTTTCTGTAAATCCCCTTCACAGGGACGCAGATACTATTGCCCAGTAAGTACCCCACTATCAGGGTAAGTGGCTGCCCCCTGGGGGCGGGCAGAGGGCCCTTCCAGCTCCTTTTGTCGCAGCACAGCC
Organism: Calotriton arnoldi; assembly: GCA_963921515.1. NCBI lineage: Eukaryota > Metazoa > Chordata > Amphibia > Caudata > Salamandridae > Calotriton > Calotriton arnoldi. The sequence goes on along the minus strand of CAWUFW010000089.1, from coordinate 2,406,494 downwards.
AGAGGGTGCGGCGTGAAGAGCTGATAATGGGTCTGTGAAAGCGGCCCCAGGGGCACGAAGAGCGACCCACCCTGAGCATGGGGGCCATGGTGGCGGGGGCAGGGCAGGCCATGGGGTCCATTGTGGTGGGGGCAGGGCAGGCCGCGGGGCCATGGTGGCGGGGGCAGGGCAGGCCATAGGGCCGGTCCATGGTGGCAGGGGCAGGGCAGGCCATGGGGTCAATGGTGGTGGGGGCAGGCCGTGGGGTCCGTCCATGGTGGCGGAGGCAAGGCAGGCCGTGGGGCCATGGTGGCGGGGGCAGGGCTGGCCGTGGGGCCCATGGTGGAGGGGGCAGGCCTTGGGGTCCATCCATGGTGGCAGGGGCAGGGCAGGCTGTGGGGCCATGGTGGCAGGGGCAGGAGAGGCCGTGGGGTCCATGGTGATGGGGGCAGGCTGTGGGGTCCATCCATGGTGGTGGGGGCAGTCAGTGCGGATTCTCGAAAACATCCAATGTGCGCAGTAGATGGCCGTACAAGGGAAGGTGTGTATTTTCCCCTATCGGCGTGTTTTAGGCGCTATGACCGATTCATTCACTTTGATTGTCCCCCACTCAACACACACACACTCACTTTCCTCTCATTCTCTCGCTCTCTTTCTTGTCCTCTCCTCCTGTCTCTCTCTTTAAATTGCCATCTCATTTTCTTCCTTGCTCGCTCCTACCCTCTCTCGCGACCTACCTTTTCTTTCTCCTTCTTTTTCTTTGCATCTTTCTCCCCACTTTCTCTTTTTGTATCTTACTCCACCATCTTCCCTTTTTATTCCACTTTCTCAATTTCTTCCCTTTTTCTGTCTCACACTTTCTCTTCATTTTGACCTCTATATTTCTTTCTTCACTCATGTTCGTTGTCCTTTTCTTTTTGGATGTTTCCTTTCTTCTCCCCTTTTCATTTTACTTTCTCTCATTCTGTTGTATTTCACTTTCTACAATTCGCTCTTTCTTCCCTCGCTGTCTCACACTCTCTCTCCTTTTACCCTGAGCTCTATATTTGTCTTACTTCCCTTGTTCCCTTTCTCCAATTTGTTTTGTCATGTCTCTCTTGTTTTCTCTCTCCGTCTCCCCTTTCAACCTCTCTTTGTCTCCCTCTCTCTCTGCCCATCTCTGTTTAACCCATCTAAGCCTCCATTGCTCTCAATCTAAGCCTTTCTCTTCCAACATTTTAAATCATGTGTCGTTGCAGTGCCTTCTCCCACAGGTACATCGCCAGGCAGGAGGCAGCACGCGCCTCCCGGAACCCGAGGACATCTCGTGACCATCTCTTTGTGTCATAATATAGGTGAAATCGATAGGCTTACAACAGATTTCCTGAAAATACCATATATTTCCAAATCTTCCTGAAATAAGATGGCATCAGCCTAGGTGCTGTATTGAACTGCAGTGAAATTACATTTATGTAGCTCTTACCACCCCTGACGAGACGCGGAAGCATTGCATTTTGTGTTAAGTAAATAAAGCACGTGCCGTGGTGATCAGTATTGGTCACGGTTGAATACTGGCATTTTAATGGCAGCCGGTGTGACGCAGTGGGCACAGCCCGGGAGGAGGGGTGGGGAGGTCATTAGGTCATTTGAATAAGTATCGCCCCGGGGAGGTGGTGGTCCCCGGGGCTGCGGTGGCCCCCGCGGGCCCCCACATACATTATCAACATTGCCCCCTGGACCTGGCTCACCCGAGGGCTCAAAGAAAAGAAGCGCGGGAGCCCGCGCTTTAGTTTATTTTAATTTTTTTGGCCGGATTCGCGCACCCAGCGCAAATTCGGCCGATTTCTTTTTTTTTTTTAATGCTTTTTGTGGCCCTGGGGGTCCTTGTGGGACCCCCTGAGCAGGCATAGGGGGTCAGGGTGTTTCTACCCTGCCCCCTTTTCTTGTATTTTAATGTTTTTTCTACTGTTTTCTTGTGACTCGGTTACCGAGTCACAAGATATCTGCCAACAAATTCTGCTTTGGGGTGTTGGCAGCCAATCAGAATTAAGCTTGTGCTCGGGAGGGTTCACGAACCCTCCTCGGTGCTCAGATACATACATTTTAATTTTTTGAATTGCTCAGCAACTACTCAATGGATTTACACCATTTAAAAAAAAAAAGCACGCTTTCTGGACCAAGACCTACCTTTTTGCCAAATTTGGTGTAATTCCATTCAGCAGTTCGGGCTGTAGCTTTGTCTAAAGTTCCTATGGAAATTAACATGGGGAAAATGCATTTTGGGACCCCCTTTTTTCTTGGCCCCCGCTTGACGAATCACCCCAAAACTTTCAAGACAGGAGCTGACCTGAGTGAACCATTAGTTTTGAAAATTGCGTCAAGATTCGTCAAACGCTGCCAAAAATATTGGCAAAAGAAAAAACGCTTTTTGAATAGAAACAAGGTCCTAACTATAACTACCTACTGGCGACTGCCAGTAGGTAATATATATATATATACATATATATTACCAACTGGCAGTCACCATTAGTTAGTTATAGTTAGGACCATGTTTCCATAGGAAAAGCTTTTGTTTACTTGCCTATAACTTTGGCGCCGTTGGACGAATCTTTACAAAACTTTCCAAAAGAAGTGCTCCAGTGATCTTCGCTACACAGGAAAAGCTTCGGGGGGATTCATTAAGCGGGGGCTGAGAAAAATGGGGTTGAATAAATGGTGCATTTGTAATGTTAATTCTCATAAGAACCTGTCAACACAACTACAGCCCGAACCACTGAATGGAATTACACCAAATTTTGCAGAAAGGTAGGTGCTGTTATGCAGATTGTGCTTCTTGTTATTAGTAAGGGTGGGCGTAGTTCGCGTAGTAGCGCTACGCGAAGCTACGCGAAGTGCACTTCGCACTACGCGAGCTACGCATAGCTACGCGAACTGCGTAGTGCACTGTGCAAAATGCTGTTCGCACTGATTGCACAGTGCCGGATGCTTGTCCGCACTGTGCAATCATTGCAAATGGCTTCTTGCACAGTGCAAGCGGTCGTTTTCTGCCGCTCGAGTAGAAAGCGGCAGCTTTCTCAACGCGGACTGGTAGTTTCTCATCGCGAGCGATCGCGAGCATACGCGACCACTCGCAATGAGAAACCTGACCTCCCCGCGTTGAGAATCTCGCCGGGAGGTTTATTTTCCACGCTCGCGATCGGCAACTTGATGTTGCTGATCGCGAACGAGGAAAAAGTCTCGCCAGGATGTCATTTGCTTGCTCGCGGTCGCCAACTTGACGTTGAGGACCGCGAGCAAGCAAAAATGACCGCTGCACTACGCTACGCTGCGCTACGCGTGTTTGCACTGTGCTACGTGCAATTCGCGTAGTGCGAAGTAGCGCAAACTTCGCAAACTACGCGAGCGTAGCGTAGTGCTTTGCCCACCCTTAGTTATTAGTTGCAAATCCAGTCAGTAGTTCTTGAGAAATTTAAGAAGAAAATTATAGTAATATCTCAGGCCGAGGATACTTCACGAAAAAAGATGAGCTTGTGCATGGGAATGCACAGCTCTGATTGGCTGCCAACACTTCAACCAGGAAGTGTTGGCAGCCATCTTGGGACTCAGCTTCACCGAGTCCAAAGAAAAAAGAACAAAAATGAAATAACGAAAAGGGGGCAGGGTAGGAATACCCTAATTCCCAAGCCATGGTCTTAGGGTCACCCTATGACCCGCCACTGCATAATAGCATTTTTTTTAAATTTGCTGCATAATCACGATATTCGTGAATTTGCGGCATTTTTGTAAAAAAAAAAACAAGTGTAGGCTACCTAGCCTGCTTTTAAGAACCCCCGGGTGGGCCAGGTCCCGGGGCATATCAAAAATATAGGAGGGGCGCATGGGGCCTCCCCTCCTAGGGCTTATCAAAGCATTGGGGACCGTCCCCTCCCAGGGGCTAATTACAATAATATGGGGGGCCTCGTTGACCTCACCTGCCCCGGGGACCGCCACCTCACCAGGGCTAATTACAATATTATGTTACGGCCATGTGGACCCCCTTGCCCCAGGGACCACCACCTCACAGGGCTCTATATATTTGGCTTGGGGTGGACTCTTGGACCCCCCGGGCCATGGGGACTGCCACCTCCCTGGAGCAAAACTCTAAAATGGGAGGAGGCCTGAATTGGCCTCAGGGGTCACCACCTTCCCGGGGCAGGCCCTAAAAGAAGAAAGGAGAGGGGCTGCATGGTCCCCCTCCTGGAGCCATACATGGCCCTGGGGACTGCAACCCCCCAGGGCCAGCTCCAGCAAAGTCCTGGGGCGCCCACCCCCGGGACATTGCCGTTTGCTATGGTTTGGCGGGAGCACCGCTCCCACCAAGCCATAGCAAACAGTGATCCACTTTCAGAAAGCAAGAGCAGAAATTGTAGCAGGGAAACAGACTCATTGTTTTAAGATCCAGGGAGCTACATTTTAGCATCTTCCTAGGTCTCAAAGCAATGCCGGCTCCCGCAGGGGGCGGGGAGCTGGCAGGGACTGCAGGGGCCTTCAGGCTCCCCCACAGTCCCCAACGTTGAAAATGTGGGTGCCCTGGATGGGACCAGGGCACCCACACTAAAGGCCGGGCCCCATGGATGGGGTACCCGGGGCCAAAATCCACCCGGGAGGGGAGCCACATTTCCCTCCTAAAAAGGGCAGGCCCAAGGGATGGGGTCCTGGGGCTGAAAATGGCCCAAAAGGGGGGGCCGCATGGCTCCCATCCCATTCAATTATATTAAAAAAAGGCCTGGCCCCGGGGGATGAGGTCCACCTGCCAAAATCGGCCTGTGAGGGGTCCACGTTGCCACGCCTATTTTTTTATAAAGCATTTTTTTAAAAGAGGCAGGCCCCGGGTGATGGGGTCCCTAGGACCCAAAATGGTCCAGGGAAGGGGCCCCATGCAGCCCCCCTCCTAAAAAATATAAGAAAAAAAAGCCAGCAAATCACCGGAGGCCCAGCCCCCTTTCTCCACCACTCTGCAAATGCGCCTCCTGGCGCACTCCTGGTTGAGGAATGAAGTCACCTTGGATGTTGAGGGTCCTTAGTGGCCAACAAGACCTCCTGTTACCTCCAGTAAGCCTCACACAGTGGGATTGCTGGGAGATGGTCAGAGGCCATGACCCGTTTCTCCACTACTCTGCAAACATGCCTCTCGGTGCACTGCTGGTGGGGGGCTGAGGTCACCTTGCCTCCTGAGGGCCTCAGTACTAAAGTAGATTCATACAGATACTAACACATACTCACTCACCTATACAGTCACTGACATAAGCATACACTCACCCATATAGCCACTCTCACAATCACTCATTCACACATACAGTCACTTATATACTCCAACACTCACCTATACTGCCTTTTACGTATGTAGTTACTCACCCATATACCACTGACACATCCATTCACTCACTGACACAGGCATACACACACTCAGTCACCCAGACAGCTCCTCATAGATGTACTCATAAACCCATACAGTCACTGACTCACCCACTCACTCATCCATGCAGGCAGTCACTCGCCCTCACCAACCCACACAGACACTCATACACCCATACAGGTACTCAGACAACCAATCAGTCACCCATACAGCCACTCATGTACCCATGCACCAACCTGTACAGTCACTTAGACACCAACGGACAGACTGATACAGACATTCACACACCCTAGTCACTCACCCATACATTCACTGAGAAACCTATTCACTCACTTCTACAGTCAGTCACATACCCACACATTCACTGAGAAACCTAATCACTCACATCTACAGTCAGTCAAATACCCACTGAATCATCCATAGAGGCACTCATACACCCACTGATTTACCAATACACCTTGCTATATATATATTTAACACTCATACACTTTTTAAAAATACTCACAGTCCCTGGATGATGCCATAAGTGATGTCATCAGTGATGTCACTGACCATGTCATGAGTGACGTAATATGCGAGGTCATAAGCAGTGCATTGCGGGGCCGCGAGTTATGGTTCGCTCAGCTAACTATATCTGCTGAATTTCTCTGGTTTTATATGAGTGCAACCTGAGCCTAACTATAATTTCTCTGTAACCTTTGGCTTTTTCAGTAAATATATATATATATTTGATTCCTAAAATTAATAAAAAATCCCACAAATCCCCGGGAAGGCCAATTATATTGGCAAATGGCAGTTCATTTGAAACAACGTCCTGTTATGTAAATCATTTTTTGCAGGAATTTGTCCAAATTACACCATCATATTTACATGACAGAAGGGATTTCTTGAAAAGAATCTATGATATAGCATGGGAAGATGATTATGTATTAATGACACTTGATGTGATGTCACTGTATACTAGTATTGCACACGAAGATGGCCTTAAAGCCATTTCACACTTTCTGGGCTCTAGGCCAATTAAGCTCCAACAACACACAAGTATGCTTTCAGAAATGGCAAAATGGTGCTTGGATAACAACTTCTAATATGGGAAAGATATGTATAAGCAGATTAGAGGCACTGCAATGGGCACCTTAAGTTATGCCAACTTACACATGGCATGCTGGGAAGAGCAGGTGCTCAGAAAAAACTTTTCAAAGAATGGAGTGAAAATGTGGTCCTATGGATGCGCTTCATTGATAATTTGTTTGTGCTGTTGAGAGGCACTCCTGAATGTGCTCAAACCTTTGCCACAAAACTCAATGATAACTGCATAAACTTAAAATTTACATCTAATATTAGCCAAACAGAAATTTGCTTCCTTGATTTGGTAGTGTTTGTAAAAGACAAAAAGCTAAACACCAAAACGTATAGAAAGCACACAGCAGGAATTACAATTTTGCATTCTAAAAGCTTTCATCCGGCAAAACTAAATAGCAAAGCATTCCGTATGCGGATCATCTCCGAATGAAAAGGAATTGCAGTGAGGCCGGTACTTTAAGTGAAGCACAAGAAGAATTAGAAAAAAGTTTACAGAGAGAGGTTACAATAAACTAGTTTTAAAACAAGCAAAAGATAAGGCAAGTAGAGTGCCTAGAGAGTCCCTTCAGTTCGATGTGAGCAAAACAAAAAAGAAAAAAGTAATGGGACTTAAGAACCAGCCTAGAATGGCAACAGGATATAATATTTACCATCAGAAAGTGAGACAAATTCCAACTAAACATTGGCATTTGGTCAGGAGTGACCCGGTAATATTGGATGCGATGTTATGAATAAACTGCTACTCACATTCAAACGGGCAAAGTCAATGCGCCAAGAGTTGGTAGTTAACAACCCAGAAGCACAAGAAGCAGACAGTTGGCTAAAAGGCAATCCAGGATTCCGGAAATGCCAAAAATGTAAAGCGTGTAAGCATGGAGTAAATAAAAAAGAAATAATATCACCAATATTAAGAACTCCATTGAAAATACATAGCCCCAACACATTCCCCCATGATTTCGTGGTATATGTGATGCAATGCGCCTGCCCTAAATTATATGTAGGAAGTACAATTCATATGGTACACGTAAGAATACTACAGCATTTAAGGGCAATTAGAACTAAGGATCAAAGTTATCCGGAAGCACGTCACATACATGAGCATTACAATGGACAAAGTGAAGATTTGCAGTATTTTGTCATTGATTCTGTACCGAAGAATAGGAGGGGGTGTAACAGAGAGTTAAAGTTAAGGCAGCTTGACTCAAGGTATATCACCATTTTAAACTCCAAAATTCCCTCAGGCCTAAATTCAGATGAAGAACTGTATATACATATTTAAAGAAGGATCATCATTGAATACACACTGAGTCCTGTTAATAAGACACCAAGTTTGAGTATGAGACATGAGGAAAAAAAAGAGTTATCATATAGGTGAATATTTAGATGCACATTGGGCACTTTAATTGAAGCACAAATATGGAGAAGGAAAAAACAGCTAGGACTGTTTGATTCTATTTTTGATTCTTTTCTTTTTTACAATTCTTTTAATCTCACATATTTACAAAAGACTAACATCTTAACAAACAAGCAAGTATTATCAGGTTCTTGTTGGTATTATCTGTTGGGCTCCATTGTGGGCTTTATGGCTAAAGATTTTTGACATGTGAGCAATGTGTACATAAGTAAAGATGATTTGTATATATTGTAAGAATTGCATAGGAACCAACATCAATAAGCACTAGCATTGTATTATCATAGAATAGAATCAACTTCCTGTGAATGTTTTAATTGGGCACAAGCATTTGATATAAGCTTCGTTTGAGCTTTTGCACGAATATTGTTGTGAGAAAAAAAGTACTTTTCTTACATTATTAGGTGATGCACTTTAAATAATGTTTACAGCACTTGCACTTTTTTATTCATTTTTTTAATAATGTAAATACAATAATAAAAATAAAAATGAAAAATTATCAAAGAACTACAAAGCAAAAGATCAGTAGTAAGTTTTCCATTTCCATGCGAAGGAAGTAGAAGGCATTGGATAACACACATTTAAATAATGAAGTCTTAAAGAATGTCTTTTACATGTGAGCAAGGCAACTGTGACTGCCGAAACGCATTATGCCATTTTGATGAAGGACTACGAATAAAATCTACTGATTAATAAAGCCCCTGGAATTGTCTGTACTTGTGTGATTTTGAAGCAGGAGTGGATGTTATATATAAATAAAAATAAATGTTACTGCAAACTTACCGATATTCGCAAATTTGCAGCAAAAATAAAAAAAACATTTGCAGGCTTCGTGCTTGTTTTGAAAAGGGCAGACCTGCCTGAGCCCCAGGTATCACCACCTCCCCAGGGCTGAAAAAAATACCTAATGGGGGTCCCACGGACCCCTTCTGGGCTGTTCTCAGCCCTAGAGACAACGACCTCCTAAAAAACAAAAGGAGGGGGGGCGCACTGCCCCGCTCCTGGAGCCAATAATGGCTGTGGGGACTGCCACCCCCCAGGGCCGACTCCTGCTATGTCCTGGGGTTGCATCCCCCTTGACATAGCTGTTGGCTTTAGTTTGGCTGCAGCTCACAGTTCCCACCAAGCTAAACAAACACTCCATTTCCAGTGGGAGGGAGCTGTCAAAGTGCTCCCGCCCACTGGAAGCAGAGGTTTCATCTCTTTCCCTGACCACACACATGCGTGCAGAGAAAGAGATTAGACGATTGCTCCTGCTCGGAGGGAGATGCCTTTCCATCAGCTCCCTCTGTGCAGGAAAAATTCTGACTCTTGCAAAAGGTGGGGAGCCCGCTGGGACCGCTGAGGCCTTGAGGCTCTCCTGTGGTCCTGAGGAAAAAGAACAGAAAGAGGCAAAATAAGAACAGAAATGAGCAAAGAGTGGCAGAATAAGTGTCAGCAATAGGCAGAAAGAGGTAGAATAAAGGTCAGGAACACTCCAAGGAGTGAGACACCGTGAGCTCTGCCCAGGCTTAGCAGAAAGAAGAAAAATAAAGGTCAGCAATGAGCAGAAAGAGGCAAAATAAAGGTCATAAGTGAGCAGAAAAAGGCAGAAATTAACAGAACCCACTCAGGCAATCACGCACCCACTCACAGAACAACTCGACAGTCACCCACCCACTCAAACACATGCACCCACTCACAGACCCACTCAGACACTCATGCACCCACTCAGACACTCACACACCCACTCACACACCCAATGAGACACTCGCACACCCACTCAGACACTCACACACCCATTCACACACTCAGTAAGACACACACACACTCATACACACACCCACTGAGACACACTCATTCTCAAAGGTTACAGGTTACAGTTAGGAAATAACATTACAAAATTGTGGAAATTCACTGAAAAAACCAAAGGTTACAGGGACATTATAGTTAGGAAATATAATTAAAAAGAACCTTAGAAATTCACTGGAAAAAACAAAGATTACAGGGACATTAAATTTAGGAAATATAATTTTTTTAAACGTTAGAAATTCACTGAAAAAACCAAAGGTTACTGGGACCTTATAGTTAGGCTCAGATTTTACTTGTATAAAACCATAGAAATTCAGCTGTTATAGTTACCTGAGCTAACTATAACTTAATGGGGGTTGGGAGCACACTGCCTCACAGTCCCAGCACAGTTCGCCCCTTTGCATCCTGGTAAATGCAGTACACAGTTCAAACTTACTTCAAAATTAGCTGGAGTTTTTCACCAAAGTTGGTGCAGACATTGCTGTATATCTCTAGACACGTGTTTCTGGGTTGAGCCCGTCATCAGTAGAGAGCAGCAGTATTAGAGAGCAAAGAAAAATCATCTGGGGTTGCTGGAAATGCTGCCAAGTTCCTCTCAGGTCACAGTACCACTCACAGGCACACAGGTGCATCTCCAAAGCTCGTCAGCTTGCTGGCTCAAGGGAGCCTTTTAAACAGAATGGGGGTTGGGAGCACACTGCCTCACAGTCCCAGCACAGTTCGCCCTTTGCATCCTGGTAAATGCAGTACACAGTTCAAACTTACTTCAAAATTAGCTGGAGTTTTTCACCAAAGTTGGTGCAGACATTGCTGTATATCTCTAGCACATGTGTTTCTGGGTTGAGCCCGTCATCAGTAGAAAGCAGCAGTATTAGAAAGCAAAGAAAAATCATCTGGGGCTGCTGGAAATGCTGCCAAGTTCCTCTCAGGTCACAGTACCACTCACAGGCACACAGGTGCATCTCCAAAGCTCGTCAGCTTGCTGGCTCAAGGGAGCCTTTTAAACAGAATGGGGGTTGGGAGCACACTGCCTCACAGTCCCAGCACAGTTCGCCCCTTTGCATCCTGGTAAATGCAGTACACAGTTCAAACTTACTTCAAAATTAGCTGGAGTTTTTCACCAAAGTTGGTGCAGACATTGCTGTATATCTCTAGACACGTGTTTCTGGGTTGAGCCCGTCATCAGTAGAGAGCAGCAGTATTAGAGAGCAAAGAAAAATCATCTGGGGTTGCTGGAAATGCTGCCAAGTTCCTCTCAGGTCACAGTACGACTCACAGGCACACAGGTGCATCTCCAAAGCTCGTCAGCTTGCTGGCTCAAGGGAGCCTTTTAAACAGAATGTGGGTTGGGAGCACACTGCCTCCCAGTCCCAGCCCAGTTCGCCCCTTTGCATCCTGGTAAATGCAGTACACAGTTCAAACTTACTTCAAAATTAGCTGGAGTTTTTCACCAAAGTTGGTGCAGACATTGCTGTATATCTCTAGACACGTGTTTCTGGGTTGAGCCCATCATCAGTAGAGAGCAGCAGTATTAGAGAGCAAAGTAAAATCATCTGGGGTTGCTGGAAATGCTGCCAAGTTCATCTCAGGTCACAGTACCACTCACAGGCACACAGGTGCATCTCCAAAGCTCGTCAGCTTGCTGGCTCAAGGGAGCCTTTTAAACAGAATGGGGGTTGGGAGCACACTGCCTCACAGTCCCAGCACAGTTTGCCCCTTTGCATCCTGGTAAATGCAGTACACAGTTCAAACTTACTTCAAAATTAGCTGGAGTTTTTCACCAAATTTGGTGCAGACATTGCTGTATATCTCTAGACACGTGTTTCTGGGTTGAGCCCATCATCAGTAGAGAGCAGCAGTATTAGAGAGCAAAGAAAAATCGTCTGGGGTTGCTGGAAATGCTGCCAATAACTATAACTTATGCTACTGTAATGCACTGCTTATGACCTCACATATAACATCACTCATGACATGGTCAATGACATCATTGATGAGAGCACTAATGAAATCTCAAATGACATCTCTGATTACATCATCCACAGAACCACTTGTGAGAAGTTGGCCTGGCATATGCTGTCCACTAATTATAGTGGGCACCTTGCACCAGTCCAAACAACCCCTTATTGGAGATAGGTTAAAGACAACCTTATTGAAAGCTATCCTAGTGGTAGCTATGGAGAGCAGCCTTCAGGCTAAGTCTTGAAGGAATGTAAAGCAGCTTGTTTTACCAGTCTATAATCTCTTGAGTGACCAAATGAAAGAGCACCACACCAGGTATATATTCAAAATATATGTATTTATTGCTAAACACACCCCTCTAGTCTCTTTATGAGGCTAGAGTTCAAGTACATAAGTTATAAGTTATTAAATCACAGTAATAGCACAAATACACGTTTGGGCCCTAGGGGCGTACCAAACCATATACCAATAAAGTGGTATGCGAACCACGACTGAACTAGACACTAGGCCTAGAGCCTCTAGAAGTGCTTGGACCACAAGGAACCACCCAAGGTAGTGACACAGGGGACCTACGGGAGACGCGTGCAGTGTAAATACACAACCGCGATACGCCGTTGACTTCTATGGAGAAAGTCGGGATCGGGAAAATAGAGAAAAGGGACACTTAAAAGAGGACTAGGACAAAACCCTTTGAGATCTAGGACTTTGAAGAGTCTCTACCCACGGGAGCACCGGAGTACTCGTGTTACCTCACCCAGGGAAGCCGGGTGCATAGGTGCCTTTCGGGGTCGGGTTTCGTCGTCGATTCGAATGGCGATCTGCTGCAAAGTGCTGCTGGCGGCCAAGAGAAAAGTGTCCGGGTGGATCCAAGAGTGGATCGGAGTTCTGAAGAACCTGAAAGCAGAGGGGACAGAGTCTGGGTCACTAGCCAGTGACCAGGAAGGCGATGGACAGATGCCCACCGATGTCGAGTGCTTCAGGTGCGTTGACGGTCGTCTTGACTCTTCAGCCACGAGGTCCAGGAGGCGTTGTCGGCGACCAGGAGCAGGATTCGGGCTGGTACACAATGTTTGTCGAGTGCTGAGGTGTCGGCGACCGGATTGGACCCAACAAGCCTTGGCAACGGCAAGTCTCGGTGAAGATGTAGATCGTCGATGGTGCAGACCAGCAAGGTCTGTGGAACTCACCCAGCGAGGGTAAGTGAGGGCAGGCCTGGAGCAACCAGGATGCCAAGTAAGAAAAGGATTGGCCTTCGTTAAGGGCTACTAGCCAACAGGCTAGCGACCGCGAAGGAGCCTCGTGACGCCGCACGTGGATCTGGCTTACAGGACACTCGTGGAGTGGGGGCCAGTGATCTTCGGTGCAGGTGGTGCTGGAGGCTGGGGCTACTCGGAGCCTAAAGCACGACTTCTTGGGAGACCCAGAAGAGGATGCACTTGCAAATGTGCTCGGTGTCCAGGGGTCACGGTCTCAAGTCACCCACAATAGCCACGGGCCTCAGCTTTGCTGGGGACTCAGGGTAGCCTCGGGAAGTCTGAGAATCCACCTCTGGTGATGCGATGACTTCGCGCGTCCGACGAGAGCTTCAGAAATGCGAACCGGACAGATGCTTCTTTGGTGCCTGCCAAGCAGGGGAGTCACTCCTTGACCCCAAGGGAGATTCTTCTGTCCTCTAATCGTGAGTAGAGCATCGAAGGTCCAGGATTCAGTTTCAGAGTTTCGACCAGGGATAATCTAAAGTCCTAAGGACTGGGTTCCTACCTTTATTCTAAAAATAGGGGTTGGACTACTCTGTGGCCCCACCTATGGGTGGGTCAGGGCAGAGGGGTGGCTACACCCTTTCCCTTTGTCCAGTTCGCGCCAAAGCAGGGGCTGCAAGCCCCTGATCCGGTTTGAACTGGGGTATGCACAGGGACACCAAATGTGCCCCCAGTGCAGGACTTCAAAGCACCCGAAAGTGCTCCCGCCCAGCCCCAATACACATTATCCTGTCTGGGGAGGTGGTCACACCTCCCTGGGACAGGAAACCTATTGTCCAGGCCTCCCCTGCCGGAGTTTCGTCCAGCAGCAGGAGGCCAGACTCGTGTCTGTGGCAGCAGCATCCATTTTGTGATGCCAGGGCTCTGGAAAGAAGTTACCGGACTAGTCAGAGTTAACATGTCTTTCCCTCTAGAAGGGTGGAATGCTACCCCCGCCGCCAGGATTGGCGGGGGGTAGTATTCCAAGATGTTTGACACCAAACACGACATGTTTAGGTGCAGCCATTCCAAAGTTAGCATTTTACCGCGAGGATATAATGCGCTTAAGAGTATATGGTCAGGCTGCACTACAAACAGCATCAGAGATGGTCTCCGAACGCTGCAGAGGGGCCCTGCTCATGCAGGGGCACCCTCTCACATAGGAACCACGCACTCTGCCTTTAGGATTGATAAGGCCTGCCTTAGGAGTGACTTATAGGTTTATATGTGTGTATGTATTTCGTGATATAGGTAACCTATATCACAGTAAGGGGTGCATGCACCACCTTACCCAGGCTGCAGTAGCAGACCTGTGGTGTCAGTTTGGAAGGCCTTCCAGGGGTGGCATAATACATGCTGCAGCCCCTGGCAGGCCTCTGAGGTACCTATGCCCTTGGTACATAGTATACCATATACTAGGGACTTATAAGGGCACTCCAGATCCCAATCAGTGATGTGCCTAAGGCACATGGAAACCATTTTAGAGAGGAAGCAGCTAGGCTGGGGTTCTGATTAGCAGGGCCCCAGCCAGACTAATGTCGAAAAACAGTGAAGCATCAGCAAAAAGTGGGGGTACCCATGTGAAGCAGATCCTACTCTCCTACACAACCCCCCCAAACGTAGGGACATTAAACTAACCTTGCCCAGTTAAGTCTTCATGTTCTAAGTGGAAATACCTAGAGAGTCCATCTGCATTCGCATGGTTACTCCCAGGCCTATGTTCCACTGTAAAGTCCATCCCCTGTAGGGAAATGGACCACCTAAGCAGTTTGGGGTTTTCACCCTTCATTTGTTTTAGCCATAAGAGGGGCTTATGGTCTGTCTGAACCAGGAAGTGGGTACCAAACAAGTATGGCCTCAACTTCTTCAGAGCCCAGACCACAGCAAAGGCCTCCCTCTCTATGGCTGACCAACGTTTCTCTCTAGGGGTCAGCCTTCTGCTAATAAAAGCTACTGGCTGATCCTGACCTTCTTCATTCAATTGTGACAGTACAGCCCCTACCCCCAATTCAGATGCATCAGTTTGAACAATGAACTTCTTGGAGTAATCAGGACTCTGCAGAATTGGAGCAGTGCACATGGCCTGCTTGAGGTCATCAAATGCCTTTTGACAGCTAACTGTCCACTGAACCTTTTTGGGCATTTTCTTAGAAGTTAAGTCATTCAGGGGTGTCACTATTGATCCATACCCCTTGACAAATCTCCTATAGTACCCAGTCAGGCCTAAGAAGGCTCTCACCTGAGTCTGGGTAGTGGGAGCAGTCCAGTCCATGATGGTCTGGATCTTGCTCTGCAAAGGTTGAACCTGGCCTCCACCCACAAGGTGGCCCAGGTACACAACCTGACTCTGCCCTATCTGGCACTTAGTGGCCTTGATAGTCAGGCCTGCCTTTTGCAGGGCCTGTAAAACATTCCTGAGGTGGACCAGGTGATCCTCCCAGGTGGAGCTAAAGACAGCAATATCATCTAGATAAGCTGCACTATAGGCTTCCAGTCCTGTGAGAACTGTATTCACCAACCTCTGGAAAGTGGCAGGTGCATTCTTCAGACCAAAGGGCATTACCACAAATTGATAATGTCCACTAGGGGTCGAGAATGCTGTTTTGGGCTTTGCAGTATCAGCTAGTCTGATCTGCCAGTAGCCAGCTGTTAGGTCAAATGTGCTGAGATATTTGGCAGAGGCCAAAGTATCTATGAGCTCATCTGCCCTGGGTATTGGATGGGCATCAGTCCTAGTGACTGCATTGAGACCCCTGTAGTCCACACAAAACCTCATCTCTCTTTTTCCACCACTGGTGTGAGGTTTCGGTACAAGGACCACTGGACTAGCCCAAGGGCTATCTGAGGGTTCAATAACTCCCAATTCCAACATTTTCTGGACTTCAGTCCTGATACAGTCCCTGACATGGTCAGGTTGCCTATAAATCTTGTTTTTAATAGGCAGACTGTCCCCAGTGTCCACTTCATGAGTGCACCAGGTGGTCTGACTGGGTGTCAGTGAAAACATATGTCTAAACTGATTGAGGACTTGCCTGCAATCAGTTTGTTGCTGGGTAGTGAGGCTGCCTGCCAAGGCTACACCATCAACTGACCCATCGTCAGGGTTCTGAGAGAGCAGGTCAGGGAGTGGGTCACTCTCTTCCTCCTGCCCTTCATCAGTAGCCATGAGCAAGCCCATGTCTGCCCTGTCCACATATGGTTTTAACCTGTTGACATGGAGAACCCTGTGGGGACTCCTGGGTGTTCCTAGGTCTACTAAATAAGTGACCTCACCCTTCTGCTCAACAATAGTGTGGGGTCCACTCCATTTATCTTGGAGAGCTGCTGGGGCCACTGGCTCCAACACCCACACCTTCTGTCCTGGCTGGTAAACAGTCAGAACAGCCTTTTGGTCATGCCAGGCCTTCTGAAGTTCCTGGCTAGCCTCAAGGTTTTTGGTTGCCTTTTTCATGTACTCAGCCATCCTGGAGCGGAGACCAAGTACATAGTCCACTATATCTTGCTTTGGGGGCTTGAGAGGTAACTCCCATCCTTCCTTCACCAAGCACAGTGGACCCCTCACAGGGTGGCCAAACAGAAGTTCAAAAGGGCTGTAACCAACCCCCTTCTGAGGCACCTCCCTATATGCGAATAAAAGGCAGGGCAAGAGTATGTCCCATCTACGCCTAAGCTTTTCTGGGAGCCCTTTAATCATGCCCTTCAAGGTTTTGTTGAATCTCTCAACTAAACCATTGCATTGTGGGTGATAGGGTGTGGTGAACTTATAAGTCACTCCACACTCCTTCCACATTGCTTTTAAGTACCCAGACATGAAGTTAGCACCCCTGTCTGAGACTACCTCCTTAGGAAAGCCCACTCTTGAGAAGATTCCCAGGAGGGCCCTTGCCACCACAGGTGCTGTAGTGGTCCTGAGGGGAATAGCTTCTGGGTACCTGGTGGCATGATCCACTACCACCAGGATAAACCTGTGCCCAGAGGCTGTTTGGGGATCCATGGGACCAACAATGTCAATCCCTACCCTTTCAAAGGGCACCCCCACCACAGGTAGTGGTATCAGGGGGCCTTTGTAGTGCCACCTGCTTTGCCACTGGCTTGGCAGGTTACACAGGAGCGACAAAACTCCTTACTGTCTTCAGACATGTGGGGCCAGTGAAAGTGAGGGACAATTCTGTCCCAAGTCTTGTTCTGGCCCAGGTGACCTGCTAAGGGAATATCATGGGCTAGGGTCAATAGGAAGCCCCTGAACTTCAAAGGTATTACCAACCTCCTGGTAGCACCAGGCTTGGGGTCTCTACTCTCTGAGTACAGGAGTCCATCATCCCAATACACTGTATGGGGACCACTAGCTTTCCCAGCAGCCTCAGCAGCAGCTTGCTGTCTGAGGGGTTCAAGGGAGGGGCAGCTCTGCTGCTCCTGGCTCAGATCTGCCCTAGAAGGTCCCCCTGTCCCCAAGAACTCAACCTGGTCAGGTTCAAGTTCCTCTGGGACAGTTCCTTCTTCAGGGCTGAGATCATCCCCCTCAAGGGACTGATCTTCCTCCTGAGCCAAGGGGAAGGCACTGCCTTAACCCTACTACTCCTCCTCTTGGAAGGCACTTGGTCCATTCTTCCAGAATCCAAGGCCTGTTCAGTGCTAGACATTTTGGCTTGTGACCTGGTCACAGCAAACACATCTGCAGGGATCCCCAGCATTTCTGCATGGGTCCTGAGCTCCACTTCTGCCCAAGCAGAAGTCTCTAAGTCATTGCCAAGCAAGCATTTGACTGGTAGGTTTGCACTTACCACAACCTTCTTAAGGCCAGTTACCCCTCCCCAGGAGAAGTTAACAACTGCCAGAGTATGGTCTGTTCTGACATTGCTAGCATTGGTCACTTGGTACATCTCACCAAGCATAACTTGCCCAGGAAGCACAAGGTCTTGTGTCACCATTGTGACACTTGCCCCTGTGTCCCTAAATGCCAAAGCCTCACGTCCATTGATTAAAGGCTGTTGTCTGTACTTGCCCAGATTACTGGGACTCACAGTGGAGGTCACATCCATGCCTCCATCACAGACTAACACAGCCTGAGTCAGTTCTCTGACTAAGTCAGAGCCCAACTCAGTTCCCAGGGTGAACCCTACTAAACCCTTTGCTGGAGCACTTCCACCAACTGTACTAGGGGGAACAGGTGCCTTAGGGGCATTGGTGGGTGCTGGACTGGAGTCTTTGGACTTGGTGCAATCACTGGTCCAGTGGGTCTTTTGCTTACAGACCTTGCACCATGGTTTTCTTTGGCCTTTCCTTTGGTAGACTGTGAATCCCCACCAGAAGAAGATTTTGGGGGCCTGATGAAGACTTTTGATCTTTACCCTTCTCCCCACCCTTGTCAGAGTTCTTAGCATCTTGCTTCTTGGTTTCCCCACCTTGGTTCTGTACCTTCTGCTTCACCCTGGTTCTGACCCATTTGTCTGCCTTCTTTCCCAATTCTTGGGGAGAGGTCAGATCAGAGTCTACCAGGTATTGATGCAACAGCTGATTTTGACAGTTATTAAGAATCTGCTCCCTCATTATCAGATTGTACAATCCTGAGAAGTCACACACCTTACTGCCCATCAACCAGCCTTCCAGAGCCTTGGCAGAACAATCCACATAGTCTACCCAGTCTTGAGTCTGTGCTTTTTGGGTGTCTCTGAACTTCAACCTGTACTGTTCAGTGGTTAGGCCAAACCCATCAATAAGAGCACTCTTCAAGACCTTGTAATTATCAGCATCCTCCTCTCTAACAGTGAGGAGCTTATCTCTACCTTTGTCAGCAAAGGAGAGCCACAAGATTGCTGCCCACTGCTCCTGAGGGACCTTCTGTACCTTACAGGCCCTCTCTAATGCAGTTATCCATTTGTGGATATCATCCCCACTCTGGTAGGGAGGGACAATCTTGCTCAGGTTCCTATGGTCATAGGACCTTTCCCTGTCTCTAGGGACATGGCTGCCACCATGGGACTCTAGTCCCAACTTTCTTCTCTCTCTAAGGAGATCTAGGAATTCCCTATCTAAAGCCAATTGCTTTTTTCTGATTTCCAGCTGAGTTTCCTCATACTGGACCAGTCTGGCTCTCCTCTCATGAGAGGATTCCCTCCTGTGAGAAGAGACAGAGCTCCCTATAGAGGTGCCAGAGTGGTTAGACTCCTGAGAAGGAGATCTAGACTTTCTGGGCACACTCTTAATCCTTCCTGGGGGGACAAAGAGGGTGTCATCCTGATCATCCTCATCATCGTCCACAGGAGGGATTGGGTTATCCAGGTCAGGGTCATTGTCACCCTCCTGGCCAGTTTCAGAGGGGGGGCTGGGGGTATTGGCACCCCTGGCCTCGTCCTCTTCTTCTGCCCCACCCTCAGCTCCTACCCCTTCAGTCCCTACAGGCTTACTAAGGTCATAAGCCACCAACAACTCCTTGAGGTGTTGGGTGGTGGGGCTTTGGCCTGTCCTTATTTTTCTCAAGTTACATAAAGCTCTCAATTCCAAGAATGGGAGTGTATCATACTTGGAGGGTGGAAGCTCAATGGCTTCCTGCAAGGATTCTTTGGATCCTGCCCTTAAAGACATTACTAGTGTGGTGTGGTGTATGCACTACCTACTCTAGTGTGGCCTACTAAACTCTCTTGAGTTGTAGAAAGGGTTGTGCTATCCCTTAACACACAACTCTAAGTTCAGTAGAACTTACTGTATTCTAAGCTTAAATTATATGTACCTTAGGTACCTTTAGTGGTTTTCAGTTGATCAATTCAATTGAGATTATCTGGTAAAACAATAGCAAGCTGGAATCCCACACGCTGCACACCAATGTGAGAAGTTGGCCTGGCATATGCTGTCCACTAATTATAGTGGGCACCTTGCACCAGTCCAAACAACCCCTTATTGGAGATAGGTTAAAGACAACCTTATTGAAAGCTATCCTAGTGGTAGCTATGGAGAGCAGCCTTCAGGCTAAGTCTTGAAGGAATGTAAAGCAGCTTGTTTTACCAGTCTATAATCTCTTGAGTGACCAAATGAAAGAGCACCACACCAGGTATATATTCAAAATATATGTATTTATTGCTAAACACACCCCTCTAGTCTCTTTATGAGGCTAGAGTTCGAAATACATAAGTTAGAAGTTATTAAATCACAATAATAGCACAAATACACGTTTGGGCCCTAGGGGCGTACCAAACCATATACCAATAAAGTGGTATGCGAACCACGACTGATCTAGACACTAGGCCTAGAGCCTCTAGAAGTGCTTGGACCACAAGGAACCACCCAAGGTAGTGACACAGGGGACCTACGGGAGACGCGTGCAGTGTAAATACACAACCGCGATACGCCGTTGACTTCTATGGAGAAAGTCGGGATCGGGAAAATAGAGAAAAGGGACACTTAAAAGAGGACTAGGACAAAACCCTTTGAGATCTAGGACTTTGAAGAGTCTCTACCCACGGGAGCACCGGAGTACTCGTGTTACCTCACCCAGGGAAGCCGGGTGCATAGGTGCCTTTCGGGGTCGGGTTTCGTCGTCGATTCGAATGGCGATCTGCTGCAAAGTGCTGCTGGCGGCCAAGAGAAAAGTGTCCGGGTGGATCCAAGAGTGGATCGGAGTTCTGAAGAACCTGAAAGCAGAGGGGACAGAGTCTGGGTCACTAGCCAGTGACCAGGAAGGCGATGGACAGATGCCCACCGATGTCGAGTGCTTCAGGTGCGTTGACGGTCGTCTTGACTCTTCAGCCACGAGGTCCAGGAGGCGTTGTCGGCGACCAGGAGCAGGATTCGGGCTGGTACACGATGTCTGTCGAGTGCTGAGGTGTCGGCGACCGGATTGGACCCAACAAGCCTTGGCAACGGCAAGTCTCGGTGAAGATGTAGATCGTCGATGGTGCAGACCAGCAAGGTCTGTGGAACTCACCCAGCGAGGGTAAGTGAGGGCAGGCCTGGAGCAACGAGGATGCCAAGAAAGAAAAGGATTGGCCTTCGTTAAGGGCTACTAGCCAACGGGCTAGCGACCGCGAAGGAGCCTCATGACGCCGCACGTGGATCTGGCTTACAGGACACTCGTGGAGTGGGGGCCAGTGATCTTCGTGCAGGTGGTGCTGGAGGCTAGGGCTACTCGGAGCCCAAAGCACGACTTCTTGGGAGACCCAGAAGAGGATGCACTTGCAAATGTGCTTGGTGTCCAGGGGTCACGGTCTCAAGTCACCCACGATAGCCACGGGCCTCAGCTTTGCTGGGGACTCAGGAGTAGCCTCGGGGAAGTCTGAGAATCCACCTCTGGTGATGCGATGACTTCGGCGTCCGACGGGAGCTTCAGAAATGCGAACCGGACAGATGCTTCTTTGGTGCCTGCCAAGCAGGGGAGTCACTCCTTGACCCCAAGGGAGATTCTTCTGTCCTCTAATCTTGTGAGTAGAGCGTCGAAGGTCCAGGATTCAGTTTCAGAGTTTCGTCCAGGGATAATCTAAAGTCCTAAGGACTGGGTTCCTACCTTTATTCTAAAAATAGGGGTTGGACTACTCTGTGGCCCCACCTATGGGTGGGTCAGGGCAGAGGGTGGCTACACCCCTTTCCCTTTGTCCAGTTCGCGCCAAAGCAGGGGCTGCAAGCCCCTGATCCGGTTTGAACTGGGGTATGCACAGGGACACCAAATGTGCCCCCAGTGCAGGACTTCAAAGCACCCGAAAGTGCTCCCGCCCAGCCCCACTACACATTATCCTGTCTGGGGAGGTGGTCACACCTCCCTGGGACAGGAAACCCATTGTCCAGGCCTCCCCTGCCAGAGTTTCGTCCAGCAGCAGGAGGCCAGACTCGTGTCTGTGGCAGCAGCATCCATTTTGTGATGCCAGGGCTCTGGAAAGAAGTTACCGGACTAGTCAGAGTTAACATGTCTTTCCCTCTAGAAGGGTGGAATGCTACCCCCGCCGCCAGGATTGGCGGGGGGTAGTATTCCAAGATGTTTGACACCAAACACGACATGTTTAGGTGCAGCCATTCCAAAGTTAGCATTTTACCACGAGGATATAATGCGCTTAAGAGTATATGGTCAGGCTGCACTACAAACAGCATCAGAGATGGTCCCCGAACGCTGCAGAGGGGCCCTGCTCATGCAGGGGCACCCTCTCACATAGGAACCACGCACTCTGCCTTTAGGATTGATAAGGCCTGCCTTAGGAGTGACTTATAGGTTTATATGTGTGTATGTATTTCGTGATATAGGTAACCTATATCACAGTAAGGGGTGCATGCACCACCTTACCCAGGCTGCAGTAGCAGACCTGTGGTGTCAGTTTGGATGGCCTTCCAGGGGTGGCATAATACATGCTGCAGCCCCTGGCAGGCCTCTGAGGTACCTATGCCCTTGGTACATAGTATACCATATACTAGGGACTTATAAGGGCACTCCAGATCCCAATCAGTGATGTGCCTAAGGCACATGGAAACCATTTTAGAGAGGAAGCAGCTAGGCTGGGGTTCTGATTAGCAGGGCCCCAGCCAGACTAATGTCGAAAAACAGTGAAGCATCAGCAAAAAGTGGGGGTACCCATGTGAAGCAGATCCTACTCTCCTACACCACTCACATACCTACTCACCTGAAGGCCCCCCTGGTCCCTGCCGGCTCCCCGCCTCCTGTGGGAGCCAGCCATGCTTTGACACAGAGGGAACTGCTAATTTGCTAATGTGTATGGCAGGAGTGGTGCTCCCGCCATACAACAGCAAACAGCAATGTCCTGGGGGTGGGCACCCCGGGACATTGCAGGAGCTGGCCCTGGAGAATAGCGGTACTAAGGTACCACCTATGGCTACAGGAGGGGGGTCATGGCCCCACTCCCATCTTCTGTATAGCCCGGGGAGGTAGTGGTCCCCGGGGCTGGGGGTATGCACCAGACCCTCTCCATTACATTTTTTTAGCCCTGGGGAGTTGGTGGTCTCTGGGGCTGCGGGGACCAGCAAGCCCCTCGCACTTCATTAATTATTTCCCATGGGGAGGTGGTGGTCCCTGGGGCTGCAGGAGGGCAGAGCGGGCCCTGCCGCATTTGAAACATTGATTGCCCTAGGGAGGTGGCGGTCCCCAGGGGCTGTGTGAGGGCTTCACCAGCCCTCTCGCATTTGTAACTTTGATTGCCCCGGAGAGATGGTGGTCCCTGGGGATGCGGGCGGCCCCAGTGGACGGGCCCACATACATAATTAAAAGTTAGGTCCTTGAGACTTTAGTAAGCCCTAAGAGGGGGGCCTGTCTGCCCCCCTCCTAATTTAGCATATGCCCCCGGGACCTGCCGCACCCAGGGGTTATTCCAAAGCAAGCGCGGGAGCCCGCGTTTGCTTTTTTAAATTGTGCCATGGATTCCCAGATCCACCCGTGAGCCCGCTGCAACATTTAAAAAAAAAATGCTTTTACCCTTGACGGGGTCCCTGAGAGATCCACCAGCATATGTGGGGGGGTCAGGGTATTCTTACCCTGCCCCCTTTTCTTTATTTTTCACTTTTTTTCTGAAATTCGGCTTCAAGCCAAGTCCCAAGATGGCTGACAACACTTCCTGGTTGAAGTGTTGGCAGCCAATCAAATTTTAGTAGGATCCGCAAGTCCATTGCAAGTACTCGCGTCCCCAGATATCTATATTTTTTAAGGTAGATATCTGAAAAACTACTGAACGGATTTCACACCAAATCACAAAAGCACGCTTTCTGGACCAACATCTAGCTTTCTCCCGAATTTTGTGTAATTCCGTTCAGCAGTTCGGGATGCAGTCGTGTTCAAAAAATGAAAAGTCCCCATTGACTTAACATGGGGAAAACGTGTTTTGGGACCTCCCCTTTTTTCTTGGCTCCCGCTTGACGGATCACCCCAAAGCTTTCAACACAGCAGCTGAACCAAAAAGGGGAAGTTTTAGGTAACTTTTGTGGAGATTCGTCAAGCGGTGCCAAAGTTATTGGCAAAACAACAAACGCTTTTCCTATGGAAACTTTGGTCCTGTCTAATATATATATCTTTAGCCCCAATTTCACACTTGCTGCCACTGCCGCTTAATTTGGTGTGTGAAACCAAATAAATCCAAACACAGAGAGGCGTGGCTTGGCGCGTCAAGATGGCGGTCGCACTCTAGGAGTGCTCTGGACCCCTCCGTCATCCGCGCCACTATCCGCCACCATCAGTACTCACCACTCCTCATACCAGGCCGTCGCTGCATTTGTCCGGACCAGCGGTACTCAGCAACGTGTCCGACGCTGTCTCCGCTCTCAAATCTGTCGAGGAATGGACTCTGGCCTCTGGCGCGCCTGATGTTAAGATGGCGGCGCCTCTTCCCTGAGGCTCTCTGCCCCGGCCGCTCCCGGTGCTGCAATCCTATGTGGCCTGTCACCGTGGCGCCGGCGCTGCCCCCTGTGAGTCAGCTGATACTCTGCCGCTGAGGACTCTAACAGCGGAGCCCTCGCCTGCCGTCCCTGAGGTGTGCTCCCCCGGCTGGCCGTATCTGCTAACTTTACCGGCCTGACCTGTGGGGCTGGGGCCGCGGCTGGGGGCTGCGGCCAGTGGTTGGGGCTGCCGCATTGCTCGACGGCTGGGGGATCGGCTGCCGGTCCAGGCAGCGGGGGCTGGAGGCCCAGGCTCCCCCCTCACCCTTCCTGGCCCACTTCGGACCCGAGCCTGGTCTCCGGCGGCGGCCCGGCCGGCCGGTGGAGGGGCTGGCCTGTGCTCCCGGCCTGGGACCGCGGCGGACTACTGGGGGCCTGGCTGCCTGCAGCCTACATTGATTGCGGGGCTCCTGGGGGCCCAGGATCATGGCGGCTCCCCGCACCGCACCCACACAGGATCGGACCATCACTGTGACCTGCGGCCTCGGGCCCCGCCGTCCGTCTGGGGCCTCCGGACACACTTCCATCTTCGGGGCATCCTCGGCTTCCCAGTGCCGCCACCGACCCTCTTGACGATGATCTCTCGGGTGTGGGGCTAGATTCTGGCCTTGGCGGCAGGGCGGAGTCGCCTCCTGCTGGGCCCACGGGATGACCCGGCGCTGCGGCCTGGTAGCCGGGCCGCGCACAGCCTCCTGTTCCTGGGCCCTTGCGGATCTGTGGCCCACATCAACTGGACTGGATCTGAGGTGGTTGCCTGAGGCCTTTGGTGGCTGGGGTGTGCGGGGAGGGATTCGCTGTGATGCCTCCTCCCCCCTCCCCGTGCCTTGGTCCGAGGGGCCGCGTTTGAGGCGCTGCGGCCTGGACTTCAAATCCTGCATTCAGCTGCGGCTTCACCATCTGCTGGTCCTCGACCTCCCTCTAGGCCCCGGATGTTCGGGGCTGCTGCAGTGACCGCCTGGCCTCTCCTCCGCTGTTGGTGCGTGCCGCCTGCTGCCTCCGGGCCCCCTCGAGTCCCGCCCTGTGACAGGTCCTTCCCTGCCCCTGGTGGCCCTCACAACGGACAGGTGGACTTATCCTATTGGCCCGTGGGGCTGGACGTACTCCGGGGCTGCCCTTCAGGCACCCTCACCCGCTGGTCTGATTCTGCCCCACTGGACTGAGGGCCGGCCACCGCGACTGGCCGGTAGGCCACTGCCTGCTCTCTGACCCATGCTTCACATATCTGGCTGCACCGGGAGGCATCGACATCCCTCCCCCCTCTTCACGTTGATCCAGCCGGCTCTGGTCGGGGCCGTCCTACTCAATGCTGCTGGCCCACTGGCACGGGCCGTCCACATGCACTGGGGCCCCCTGTGGAGCTCGGCCACCGGTCATCCGGGCCGGGGCTGACCGCCGGGCCCCCCGCTCTTGCCCCTGGATGGGACGCGACCGGGGACCAAAGAACCCGCCAACCCAGACTACCATGGATCAATACACAGTCACGGAACAGGGATCCCGACCTGAAGGCGCTGAGGGCCACCCTTCACCGCACGGAGACCTCAACAAGATCCTACAAGACATCTCTGCCTCACAGACCTCAGTGGAGACTAAGATTGGAGAGGTCAGGGTGGACATAGCCCTGATCTGGCAGGATCTCCGCAACGCAACAGCCAGGATTACTGAGGCGGAGTCCAGGATCTTCTTGGTCGAGGACGATGTGTCCGCCCTCAAAGACCATGTGGCTTGCCTCCAAACTCAAACCAAGGAGCACCACAAGCGGGCAAAGGACGCTGAAAACCGATCCTGGTGGGATTCCCAGAGGGAAGCGAGCAGGGTCCCATGGAATCTATTATTGAGACCTGGATCAACTCTTGGATTCCGGCCGGCACTCTCTCCACCTGGTTTGCCGTCGAACGCGCACACCGCTCCTTGGCCTCGAAGCCTCCGCCAGGTGCGCCCCACCGGCCCATCATTGCACGGATCCGCAACTTTAGGGACCGCGACCTCATACTGCAGCAAGCCCGCGCCCAACGAACTGTCACCTTTCAAAACCACCCGATCATGCTTTTTCCGGATTACACCAGGGAGGTCCAGTCCCTCCGACGCTCCTACACAGACGTCAAACAAAAACTCTGTGTCCTTAACCTGCAATACAGGCTCCTCTTCCCAGCCAGA
This sequence comes from Calotriton arnoldi, assembly GCA_963921515.1. Lineage (NCBI taxonomy): Eukaryota > Metazoa > Chordata > Amphibia > Caudata > Salamandridae > Calotriton > Calotriton arnoldi. The sequence goes on along the minus strand of CAWUFW010000089.1, from coordinate 2,380,150 downwards.
CTCTGAGTGGTTTTTCAAGACAAATCCCACTTCTTTGACTCTCCTGAGGCGGCGTGGACCTGGCTGACCGAAGAACGCCCTCTCCAGCTCAGGCCCGTCTCTGGGGCTCTTGGGTCTCAACCATCCGGCACTCATGCCTCCGCTCCACAATCCAGGCGAACCCAATCTCGCAGGAACCGGAAAGTAACCAGGGCACATTCAATCTCCCCAGGGGCCGGATTGTCAAGAACTGACAGCCAGGTCCTCCCACCAGAATCGCACCGCTCCCCCGTTGCCCCGTGTTTCTTTCTTTTTTGTTGCATGACACCTTCAGACACGCAGCACCATCACTCCACACTAGCAGAGCGCCGCCTTCCCTCGACGCGGCTGCGCCTCTCTTGCAGGACATATAGCTTGCTGCCCTTAGGATACTCACTACATGGCTGGCCCTGCCAGCCTAGCAGATTCCCGCATCACTCCTGTCCAAATGCCCCAGCCAGATAGTCCGTTCCGCCTCATATCGTGGAATGTTAACGGCCTCCTTGACAGAATCAAGCGCACTGCAGTCCTGCGCCATGCCCAGCGACGCACCCCAGATATCCTTCTACTCCAAGAAACCCATCTCCTGGGCAACCTTTGTCCCTTCTTAGCCAGATATGGCTTTGACAGAGTTTGTCACTCTGGTTTGCTCGGGGCTCCCGTGGGGTCGCTATTCTTCTCAGGCGTAACTTTCCTTTCGTGCCCTCCCAGGTTACAAGGGACCCCCTCGGGCGCTATATAGCTCTCTCCGGAGCCCTAGGTGACTCCACTCTCAACATCCTCTCCGCCTACGTCCCGAATGCCACTCATACGCAGACCCTACACCACATAGGTGGCATACTCGCTTCTAAGCCCTCGGGCATGACAATAGTGGTTGGGGACTTCAATGCCGTCATGCAACCCACACTTGACACCACGGGGCCTCCCTCATCGGCTCGCACCTCTCTTGCTAAAATACTCTCAGATTGGGCCACAGCTACAGGGCTCTGTGATGTGTGGCGTGTGTGGCACCCTCAGGCCTCCCTCTATACCCATACCTTGGCGGCTCACCACAGTCACTCTTGCATTGATTTACTTTTCGTACCCGCCCCTGAATGCACTACGGTCACAGATGTGAATATCCTTCCCCGGGGAGTATCGGATCACTCGCCGCTCTTTCTTACCATGGGCAGGCCTTCCGCTGCCCGTCATCCAATGTGGAGGCTTAACGCCTGGTTCCTTCAGGATCACCAATTTAAAGAAGCCCTCAGGGCCGAGATTGAGCAATACTTCCTCACGAACCGAGTCTCGGTCTCCTCACCGGGAATCCTGTGGGAGGCGAGTAAGACCGTGGTTCGCGGGCATGCTAGTAGCCTTCTTAAGGCGCAACGGGTCACTAGGGATAGCAGGCTCACTCTTCTCGAGGCACAGGCAACCCAACTAGAATGCGCCACCAATTCCGAATCTACTGAATCCCACCAGCGTTTGCGTCAGAGACGAGATCCGGCAACTTTTGCTGGATTCGGCCAAACTTCTTTGGAGGTCCTCAGTGGCCCGCGTCTAGGGATGGGGGGACAAAAACGGGAAACTACTACACCGGCTTATGACCTACCCCCTGGCCTCCTGCATAATTCCAGAGGTCCGGGACTCATCGGGGCACACTCACCACTCCCCCCGGGTGATCTCCCAAGCCTTCTCGAGCTACTATGCCGAACTTTACTCTACCCGGAGGCCTGAGTCCTCTTTAGCGGTGCTGCTCACCCGTGAGGACCTTCATCTTCCAGCACTCACAACAGCTGAGGCGGCGGGACTGGAGCACCCCATCTCCGTCGACGAAATACAGGGCGTTATCACCATGGTGGCGACCGGCAAGACCCCAGGCCCGGACGGATACCCACAGGAGTATTACTCCACTTACAGGGACTTAATCACTCCCTACCTAGTCACCCTTTACGAAGAAGCCATCGACAAGGGCTCCTTCCCTCCTGAAACGGACACGGCCATGTGCTCATTCCTAAAACACAGCCTCCCTCCTTGAACTGCGCTGACTTCCGCCCCATCTCCCTGATCAACACGGAGATTAAGATCTTTGCCACGGTCCTTGCCCAACGGCTCAAACCTTACCTCGCCAGATTGGTCCACCCTGACCAATGTGGGTTCATGCCGGCACGAGGCACTAGGCATTGCCTGTGGCGTCTCCACGTGGCCCTGGCCCATCGCCAAGATTTGACTCCCTATCTAGCGATTCTCCGAGTCGACTTCGAGAAAGCCTTTGACTCGGTGGACTGGGGATACCTCGGAGACGTCCTGCGCGTCCTCGGCCTGGGCCCCAAGTTTCGTCATATGGTACAGCTCCTGTACTCCAGTCCTGCAGCGCAGGTACAAGTCAACGGCATCCTCTCTGATACCTTCCCAATAGGCCGGGGGACTAGGCAGGGGTGACCTCTTTCGCCCCTCCTCTTCACCCTAGCCATGGAGCCTCTTGCGCATCATATCCGCTCCAACACCCGAGTTCGGGGCTGGCAGTGGAGGGGATCTCCGGAAGACAAAATCTCGCTATATGCGGATGACGTCTTACTGTTCCTGGCAGAGCCGGCCCTCTCTGGCCCCCGGTGTCTTCAAATCCTTCGTTCCTTTGAACAGATCTCTGGTCTCCATCTCAATCCAACCAAGTCCACATTGGTCCCCCTCCACATCTCCAGGGATTGCTTCAACTGGCAATCCTCCATTCCTATCCGTCGACAAACCTTCAAGTACCTAGGAATATGGGTCGCTCTGTTACCGGACTTGGCCTGGGCCCTTAATGTGACCCCCATCGTTTCCAAAACCAAGCAGGATCTCATAAAATGGGGTAACCTACCGCTCAACCCGCTAGGGCGCATGGCCCTATTTAAAATGATGATCCTCCCTCGGTTCCTCTACATCCTGCAAAACATACCTCATCATATTCCTTGGGCCTGGTTCCGCGGCATCGACACTGTAATCATAAAATTCAGCTGGGCCAGCCGACGGCCCCGTATGGCCCTTCGATACTGCCAGATCCCACCCTTCGATGGGGGAATGGGGCTCGCAAATCTCTATCTATACTACATGGCGACCCGTCTTTTAGTGATCCACGACTGGTTCACAGGAGGTTGTGCGGACCCAGCCTACAGAGCTGAACTCGGCGACTTGGGCTTTCCCCGCCTTCAGGCCATGCTATATGGATTCCCCATTCCTAGGGATCTCCGCACAGTGACTCGTGCGGTTTTGCTGGCATGGCGCACTGCCTTCGGTCACACTCACTGGCAGGGCAGGCTATCCCAGCAGACACCGCTCTGGCAGGGCACATGTCTGCGAGAGGTGGCAAATCTGGCAGGCTTTTGACGATGGGACCTTATTGGCATTTCACAACTGGGGGATCTATGGGCTAGCGACCATATCCGCTCCTTTGCAGACTTGCAATCCCACTTTGCCCTTCACTCATCCCAGTTTTACCACTACCTGCAAGTCCGTCACGCACTAGACGCCCATATACCAACTGGCACTTCACTACCTGAACACAGCCCCCTTGAGGCCCATGTGATGATGTTTAACCTTGGGAGGGGTGGGGTTTCCCGCATATACAGATCACTAACAAACAACGGCCCGACATCCCTTGACTACCTAAAACTCAGATGGGAGGCTTGGGTGGGCCCCCTTGAGGATGCAGACTGGAGGGATGCCCTGATGGCGCCGCGAACCATCACTGCCTCGGCTAGGTTACGCCTAGTCCAGCTCTATTATCTACACACCTCATATCTCACCCCCAGCCACCTCCACAGGTCAGGTCTGATCCCGCTCCCGGTGTGTACGCGGTGTGGCACGAATCCCGTGGATTTCTTTCACATGGTATGGTCCTGTCCCCGCATTGTCCCCTTCTGGGGTGCCCTGGAGGCGGAACTCATTGAGATCCTCAGTTGGGACGTACCCCACAATCCCCTACACATACTGCTGGGCGTTAAAGACGGGTTGGATGGGTCCAGGGCAGACAAGACTAAGCGCGACTAAGCAGCCGCCTGGAAGAATCCCACCCCACCCTCATTGACTAAATGGCGCTGAGGGGTAGATTGGTGCGCCACACAAGAACGTACACTCTATGAGGCCAGAGATTGCCCTGCCCGACATCGGAAGATTTGGGGTAAATGGCTGGGAGTAATAGATTGATCACCACCCCTGACCCTTGGGGTTCATCTTACCATAATGCTAGCGGGGAGGGTCACCGCATTCCACCTGGCGCCACCTGTGATGTGTACTGTATTCCATGTGTAATGACATTTTCTTCTGTGCTGTACAGTCTGATTTCATGTCATTTGTTTTTCAACCTCTTTGGTTTTCTTTTCCCAGTCCTTGCAAAATCAATAAAGTTGGTTATCAAAAAAAAATCCAAACACAATTTACTGCTAATTGATTGGAAATGTGTGTACGCCCTAACCCGTGATCAAGGAAATACCATTCTCCGAAACCCGTTGGGAAGTTTTGTTTGTGTCGTATTAATTTGGAATAAAACCGTACTTTATTTATTTACACAGAGGAGATGAGGAGACTTGTGGATTTTCTTGGTGCGCAATGCAGCACCTAACTCAGTGTTTGGCATAATATATGATTTTAGAATTAGACTCCAAATATCCACAGGGTTTGAACAACAGTGATGAGATGTATAATTTCCTGTAATCACTGTGCATTGATGTATACATATGAGAGAAAGAATCTGCCGGATTATGAACTATGAGGCTTGTCATGACTTTTGTAGGATTTTATAAGATTTTATAAGCTTTTATAGGATATTTATGATTATTTTATAACATATTTATTTGCTATATATATAGAATCTGTTGTATAATTTTCCTATAAATGATCTTAAGAATGAAGGTTTTATGACGTTTTTGATTATTTATGAATGATTTTAAGTCAAAATCATGAACATATTTAATGAAGGTATGTGTGAACTTACCTAGACTAACGCTGAGAATTCTTCATTCTTGTATTTATGTACATTTGCACATGTCTAAGTAGGTATAGGCTTATACCACTTTCCTCCCTGAAGGGCTTACATAAGAGCTATGAAGTATCATGATGGTTAGCGCAAATCTAGTAATGTTAGTAGTAAATATTTTGTATTAGAGGAATGTATCTCTGCATACAATATAAGGGCTGTAGTATTTTTTGAGCTCAACTTGCAGATACATGAGTTTTTTTAAGTTTAGTTTTAGATTAAGACAGGCACTTTATATTATAAAGCACTTAGCACTTTAAGTTACATTTAGCACTGAAGCACTTTATTAGTGGGTGATAATGATGTGTTCTAATATATGTATTTATCTTACACAGTAAGGATTATTATATATATAAATATTCCAGTATTTGCCAAGCATTTATGCTGACATAAGAATAATTACAGGGCACATATATATTACGATGCCAACATAACATTAATGAATTTAAGTGATGGATATATAAGCCATATGGGTTTGACACTGAAAACATGCACTATGCAGATATAATACAGGAGTCCCCATGGAGGCATGGCCATGAGCTCATTTATAAATAATATGAAAGAGCTTTTTATGAAATATTTATTAAATATTCATTTATATATTTATTTATATATTTATATATGTGTATATAAGTAATGCATCACTAAATTTGCCTTATATCTGTCGGTTAAAGATCTTTATTTATATTGATGTGCATATTTATATGTATATTTATTCGTATATTTATTTACCGAATTACTTGTAATACAAATTGTGATATACGCTAACTTCTATAAACACATAATGAAGGCAATTATAGAATATATTAGAATAACTTTACATATATATAGAAAAGCATCGAGTTATTATAGTTGGTAATAGTTGCACGTACAGCACGACACCAAAAACATTAATTATATGCTTAGTCTGTTTTCCATGTGTATTGTTGACTCATGTCATGTGATATGACGATACTGCGAATTTAAGATCTGCATTGGCAGTGCTCCCTCATGTGATCAAGGTCACGTCAGTGACCGAAACGTGTAATGGCGAGCTAGAGCGGTTGACATTTGGAATAAATGGAGTTTGTTGCACAAAATTGGAGTCCGTACCCTTTGTCCATACAATTGTGGATTGTTTGGGGACACGTTTTTGGATATATGTATATATATGTATAAATGTATCATTTATACTTATTGGTGATGAAGATAATACTTCATTTAAAAAATGAATTAAACATCACTTACTAAGCACTACCATCTTGATGCCAGGCAGGTCTTCCTCCCAGGTAATAATATCAGTCCTGCGATGTATCACTTGCCATTGGGTGCAAGAATCTCGGCGTAGCACAGTATGCTGCGCCTCACTCTTCTGCACTGTATTTTGTGCTCTGCAAGGTTATACCTCTTTCCCGGAATGCCAACCACAGCCAGAATGAGAGGAAGGTGGCGATGCACATAAAAAATCATCGATTACATTTCTACAGAAGCAAAGCTCTGTTTAAGGCCTTCAAACACTTCACCCATCTACTTCCGGAAGCTACAGTCCCATCTTCAGTTGACAAATACAATGTCATCAGCCTCCTTTTCACAGGGACCATCAACAAAATCAGATGCAACATCATTATCTTTACATGGTTTGCTCACTTCCTGCCATCCCCCATAGCCTTAACCCCAAATTAACCTCCTCCACTCCAGTTTTGCACATGGATATCAATAGTATGTTGAACTCTCAACACACCTCCTATGAAGAGAAAACCCTTTGCTTCTTTCTTCAGCAAATTGCTCCCACTGGAAAAGGGGCCCCCACACGTTGCCAATGCTTCTTTAATGGAAGGAACATTGCCAAATGCCCAATTGTCAGGTCAGATCCTTTCATTGCTTCCCTTGCTAATGAAACCATCCCTGGTCGTAGCCAACCTGACAAAACTCTGCCATATAACCACCTTCCATACACAGGGAAAACACTGAAAAACAGTCACCACCGACCTACAGGTGCACATCAGCAAGAACAATCATCTACAGAACTATCACTCACACTTCAAGCAAGACTGAGACAGCCACAATCCCAGTAGTCAACAATCCCCTAACCTTCAAAGACAAGAAGGACCCCTTCCTCCTTGTCTTGCTTGACATCTCTGCAGCCTTCACCACGGTTGATCATCCAGCTCTAATAAACACCCTGAAAACATGCAGGGGATTTTCGGGCACTATTTTGAAATGGTTCACGTCCCACCTCGACGATTGGTGCCAGAAACAGATGAGAAATGTAATATAAAAAAACAACTGGGGTTGCCTCATCACACAGCCCTTAACCTCTAGGTACAATGGCCTTAAATAGCTCCTCCCAAATTCTACGTCCACCCCTTAGTAATCATGAACATGTTCTCTACAAAAGAAGGAATTCCACCACCTACCAGTAACATCAATAGCAACGTATTCCACTGAGAAGGGAGCCAGTAGGTTTGTAAGTGGCACATAGTAGAATTGAGTAACGTGATGGAAAGCTATTTGCACCAATCTGTCAAAAAAAGACAGGCTCATCATCTGTTCCTTTTTGCACATATCCATTCCAGAACCATTAGCAATATAAGTTAGATGAATTTCTCTTCAGCAAGGAGGTATATATTATCTTATTTGTTGACTTTTGCTGGATAGTATATGCAATACTTAAACTTTCATATGTAAAAAACTGTAACTGAATTACATTTTCAGATGTGAGTCTTTCACGTTAAATTTAATAAACAATCTTCATGGAAGCTTCCTACCCGCCACCGGGTGCCACAAATATGTACAAGGGCATTTGGAACTTTAGGGAAGGAATGGTTGACGGGCTTCCTGTGTAGCTCACATAGATCCCATGACACACATGTGTTTGTGGGGCCGAGAGGCACACATCTTTATATTTGATAAGCAAGAGAGAGGATGTGGCCTAAAGGCTAGAGCGGTCGGCCTCGAAGCTGGGGAGCGGGTCCAAGTCTTCTCAAGGACGCTCAACATCCTGTGATTCTGGTCAAATCACTTAGGGGCCGATTACAATGTCAGTCAGAGTTTCCTCCAACCGACACCGTGGCAGAAACGGGACCGACCAACCTTCAGTTGGCAGTTCATAATGCCTGATTACGATGCGACCGAACACTTCGGTCGCATACTCCCATTTATCCATGGGAGCTTTTGCGTAATACAGGCTCCCATAAAGAAATGGGGGTGTGTGTAAAACCCTGCACCCCGTGGGAGGCACCCCATGGTGCCTTCCACACAGTGCAGGGATCTACAGGGGGGCACCCTAGGTACCCCCTTGGCCACCAACCGTAGGCCACAGAGGAAATACCCTGCTAGGGGCCCCCAAAGTTGCTTTCCGACAGCCTTTCCGTGTTGGACAGGCCGGCACGAAAGACTTTCGGAAACCAACACCATAATCCTGACAGCGGAAACACCATCCATACGGGATTCTGGTGCAGGTCGGGCCATCCGGAAGACTCCGAGAGCTGGTCGGAACCACGTCAGAATGACCAGCCGGTTTACGCTCCGATCACTGACATCGTAATTTGGCGGTCGTACCGCAAACTGACCGTAACGGTCGGAAAGTCTCCGACCACGGTCGGAAAGCTTCCAACTAGTGGTCGAAGGCTTTCCGACCAACATTGTAATTGGCCCCTTAATCTCCATGAGCCAAACAAAAAAAATGAATGTGTCCCTCTGTAACACAACTGGTGCTCAAGTAAAGCGTTCTGATGCCTTCAGGTCTAGTTCGAGCTACATAAAACTTAACGAAAAAAAGCAAGTATCCTGCCATCTTTTCTGTGAGTAATTTTCTCTGGATATAAACAATGAGGCCAATCTTCAATTTAGAAGAAACCTCTTACTTCATATCTATCCTTGCAGGCTTCCTGGCATCCTGTCCTTGCTAAACTGATAGTCTTTATGCTTTGTCCATTTACATAGACACATGGTCTAAATGCACTTCCACAAATGTGCCCAATCAGAGGTGGATGTTGGAAGCAATGGGGTAACCCAGTATCCCTCAGAACCTGGGCATGTATATCATAAACAACAATTGGTTCTGTCAGGTAAGAAAATGTCTTTACAGTTCAAAACATTTGTGATATCAATAATCTTTGATGCACATGGAAAGAAATTTTCTTACCCGACAGAACCAATTGTTGTTTATGACAATCAGAGGTGGAAGCATCGGTTCAAGAAATGATGTGCAGATAAGCGTGAAATGTGAAGGTCATGCATTTTGTCACTACACAGGTGATCTACCAGGAAGGACATCTCTCAGACAGCATTACTGGTAAAGTTGTTTTTCTATATTTTACTATTAAAAGGAAATTAACTGTGAAAACTCTTCAATTACTCAGAGCATGATTCCCTTTGACACACCACCATACTGACGATTATGGGTATTCCGAGAGCTGGTTTCAATTGATTGCACTATGTCAATATAAAGTTTTTAGGGGCATATTCACAAGGAGCTATCGCCGAATTAACGGCACTTTATCGCAGCCAAAGTCGCGATAAATTTACCCCCCCATTCACAAGCCGGTGTAAACAGCCCACAGCACCAGTTTAACCGCGATAGCAGCCATAAAACATCGCCACAGAGGACCCCCGCAAATATCGCTAATGAGATGCAGAGTAGGCATTCCCGTGCCAAAAGCCGAGACAACAGCACACCTCAACATTCACAACGACCAGCCACATCCGCGATAAAAACACAAAACAGGCGATAAGGCGCGCATAGCTATCAGGAAATTTACCTGCTCTGACCTGGTGTAAAGTCGGACGGCAGCCTGCAAACCAAAAGGGAGCACAGCCCAGGGCGTACATCGGAAGGGCAACAGATGCCATGGAGCCACCCATCATGCGGCCCGGACACCCAAGAGGGCCACAACACCCCGCCACCACCCTCAGGACCACCCCTCCCTGGCACCCCCGACCAAAGACATGCCACATCAGCCACACCCTAAACATGTACAAAATATTCCGCTTGATGCCGCACAATCACAACTGATGACATGGATGTGTCGTCACAGAAATGACCAGCACACATTCACTTTCGAAGCAACAAATGAAACTTTATTAAAATGAACAACGAAATGAAATGAAGACACATGGCCGCTCCCCTCGGGACAATACGTAGGTCACAGCCTGTAAGACAAAAAACATGATGAGAAGGTGTGTCCAGTGCACATCAGAGGACAGAGAGAGAGCGAAGGAGAGAGAGAGGAAGAGTGGGAGAGAGAGAAAGAGAAGAGGAGAGAGAGAGGAAGAGAGGGAGGGAGAGAGAGAGGAAGAGAGGGAGAGAGAAGAGGAGAGAGAGAGGAAGAGAGGGAGGGAGAGAGAGAGAGAGAGAGGAAGAGAGGGAGAGAGAGAGAGAGAGAGAAGAGGAGAGAGAGAGGAAGAGAGGGAGAGAGGGAGAGAGGGAGAGAGAGAGAGAGGTGCCGCCCCTGCACACCCAGGCCACACTGCTCACCTGCTGCCACCGGTGTGTCTCCAACCATGTGCCGGTATGTAGTGCAGTTCACCAGGTCACACATCTGATTCAGAGCCGTCAGCTGAAACAGAGCTCAGATACATGACTGGCACAGTACACACACTTGCACAAGACAACATCGCCTGCCTGCCCATGCACACCCAGGCAGAGGCACCCCAGCCTCTCCTGCCGCCCAACGGAGCATGCACACCCAGGCCTCAATGCTCACCTTCCGCCACCGGCGAGTAGACAGGAGGTCCCACCACGTGCCGCTGCAAGCCACAAGCCCGGGGCCCGCGGACATGGCACCCTCCACATCATGCAGCCCCACACCGCAGGCCACCAGGTCTCACGTTTGGTGCTGGGTCTTGATTACTCCATGGCAGAGGACATACCAGTGCACCCGGCACCCTCGCATTCTGCACACCCGCTCAGCCCAATGGGTGCCACCAACTCTGGGATCCTGGAAGCGACGCCACGTAGCGGTAGGCCCGCGCTGCCCGCTGGCTCTGGCCTACACTGCGGTCCAGCAAGCCACGCAAAACCTGAGCTGTCCAGACCGCCAGGACGGGGCATCATCGCAGGCTGCACACCCGCTCAGCAGCTCAAGGTGCCACTGACACAGTGCACCCAAAGTCACCGTCCCGTGGCGGGGTGCCTGTGCCGTCCGCAGGGCCCCTGGTGCCACTAACCCTGTGCAACCCCAGTCTGTGCCATGTGGTGGTAGGCCCGTGCCTTACTCAAGGCCTCGTGTGCCAATAACCCTGTGCAACCCCTGTCTGCGCCACGTGGTGGTAGCCCTGTGCCGTCCGCAAGGCCTCGGATGCCACTAACCCTGTGCGCAACAACTCATGGGCCCTACATGAGTGAGAACCGTGGAGCGGTCATCATCCAGTCACCACCGGAAGAGGGGAATGTGATGTCGTCGGCCCCTTATGTTGGCGGAGTCACATGGCCTGTGACGCCTGTGCTGGATGGGTGCGGTGTGTGTGAAAACCTGCCCTCAGGGAGTGGCTGTGACATGCTGACAACTAGACCAGTGACCTGCACACCACCAGCGAGTACGGCTGTGACAGGTAGCAATGAGGGCCCCCCCTCGGGGTGTTAGCGGAGTGGTCTGGCCTGCCGTACGCCCGACCAGCGCAGGGCTTGCAACAATGACTCGTGGGCTCTGGGCGTGGTCCAGTCCATGTCCAGACAAGGAAGTGACTGATGCGTGTGTCCCTGTTGTAGTATTCACGGAACCCGGTACACAAAATGCAATGTCACAGCCTCTGACTGGCATCCCACAGGATGAACATCAGTGACGCAAGGGAAGGCACTGTCCCCACATTCATCCACACATCCATACATGAATGACATAAGACATTACACTGCAGTGCGTCACTAATGTTTATTTGCACATCCAGTGCAGTCATGCAGCTGGAGCGGTACAGGGCAATGCCGAGCACACTACACAAAATGGGCCCGTGGAGGGCCAGCCAGTGTCCATCCGGGGATGACCTGTACTGCGGAAGAGGAAGGGTACAGTCCGCAGTCTGTCCGCCGTGTCATTGGTCGTCAAACAGGATGTGGCAGTCCATGTCGCTGTCCAAGGTGAGTGCATCGGAGTGTATCAGGGGTCAGTGGTAGGTCTTGAGGCCATGTGCGGCACCAAGCAGAAACAGGCAAGGTGGCGGAAATGGATGCTAGTGCCTGGCCCTCCTGACCACAGTCCCATCCACGTTCTCGCCCCTGGATGTGTGCCCTGCCCCACCTGTGGGTGTTGCAGTACCAGCTGCGGCACTGTGTGCCACTGACACATCAGGGGCCAGAGGAGGATTGTCGGCCACACTGTGTGGCAGTGACACATCAGGTGCCGGAGTGGATACGCCTGCCGCATTGGGAGGCACTGACACACCAGGGGGCGGAAATGTGGATGGTGTGGGGGCAGCAGCATTCATCATCGCCACGCCTTGTGGCAGCAATGCCATGATGAGGACATGCAGGGCACGGTAGATCCCAGCTACATTTCGCTGATGTGCAGCAGCGGCTGCCATCCTTTCCGCCTCCATCCGCACCATGTCCTCCATGAGCATCCGCATGTGTGCCAGCTCGCGGCTGGCATCGCTGGGGCCACTCTGAGCGGACAGGTATTCTTCCCTCCGCGTCATGACTCCAGAGATGTCAGTCAGGGCTCGCTGGAGACCATGGGGCGGACATAGACACCAAGGATGGCATCCAGTTTGGTAGCCATGAGCTCGAACCCCACCCGCACCTGCTCGGCCATCTCCCTCTGGCCCTCCATCACACGGCGTTTGAAGGCCATTTGTTGTTCCTGGGGGACTTGGGAGGGTGCCGGGGCTGTGGGTGCCTCCTGCTGGGTGGTTTGGGTGGTGGGTGGGGTCTCATGAATGTAGCTGGGCTGCTCTGATCCTGGAGGTGAGTTGCGGAAGAGGTCAATGAGGTCTTGGATGGTTTGGGTGTCGCTGCTGGTGTTGTCCTCCTCCTCGTCATCAGTGAAGAGTGGCTGTGACTGCTCTGCAGGAGGTGTTGACAATGCCCCTGCGATGTGAAGGGGAGATGGTGTATTACAATGTGTCCACATGTATGTAGCCCCATGGTACAGGTTGACATTCAGACAGCATGGCATTGTACATTGTGACAGTCTGTGGGTCTGGGCGAGGACCCAGAGTGATTGTGGGTGTGCACTGTGCCCTGCTTGCTTGTGCATGTGTGTCATTGTGGCCACAGTCTCCACACTGATGACTGTCGACACCAGCTCCTCCATGTCATCCAGCTCCAGCTGTGGCGCTGGGTCCCCACCGCCGGTCTGCGTTGCTGCCTTCAGGTTGGTGGAGAGTTTCTCCTTGGTCTTCCGCTTGATGTCATTCCATCGCATCTTGACCTCGTCCATTGTCCGCTTGTGCTCTCCGACGGCATTCACCTTGTCGACGATGTCACGCCATATTCCAGTTTTGGTGCCCAATGACACGTTGGAGGTGACGAAGAGTTGTTGATGGTGTTCCATCACCTCCGTGACTATGATCCTGTTCGCCTGCGGACTGAACTTGGTCTTCCTCGTCTTCTTGTCCTGGCCCTTCTCTGTCCCCTAGGTCCCAGGCTGGTCGTCCGGGGTGCTTGTGGGGTTGCGCTCGTCCTCTGCGCCTGCTCCGGCTGCCTCCATGGTGCTTGTGTGTTGGTCAGTTTGTGTGTGGGTGTTTTTTCTACTTTTATGGAGATTTTTTACGCCTGCCAGGTGTGTGTTGCAGGCCTGGCGCTGCTTGTCGCTGTTTCCTCATCGCGCTTTGGCCCATCGCGTGTTTTTTGGTGTTGTGGTTTGTGTTTTTATCTCTGTTGTGGTGGTTGTATCGCAGACATTGTCTGCGGTTTCGGCAGACTATTGCATGGTACCGCCTTTTTGTGAATTCCACGTTGACATGGGGTTATTTTCCCGCAATAGGCTGCGATATTGAAAGTTGCGTTACGCTACTCTTGCGGTAGTTATCACACGTTCTTGTGAATATACCCCTTAGTGTCTATGTACCGGAGTTACCCAATGCTGCAGGAGGTATGCGCTCAGCTGATCTATGATAACAGATTACAGAACCTATTGCAAGAAGGGGGTAACTGTTTTACAGTGGTGAGCTAGATTTAAATCCCATTCAGCTTAGCCATTTTCTTTCTGACCACTGATGACGTGTGCGAGCACTGTTGCGATAATAAACAAGGAAACGTCAATATTTTACTCTTTGCTAATGTTTGCCCCACAATATCTGGGCAAAGTTGAATAAATGCCAAGGGATGCAGTTTACCATACCTACGAAGAATCATGCCTTATGGTTTTTACTTATACGTTTTTTGTGATATTTTACTATTCCTCAAAGCCTTTAGGTTTAAGGCATATGTTATCATAGCAGTCATTACAACAACTAGAAATGATCTGAATGTATTTATATTGTAATTTGGAAACATTTACGGTTGGAATGTGCCTCTTATTTAGAGGCCAGGCATGCATTCCTCTGACCCTCCGCCATTTTCCTTGTGGCATGCAATCAAGTACATTATCGATATTCATAAAACTGCATTTGAACCTATTGGTGAAAATACAACGCATGTAAGCGGCTGAAACCTTTGGCATTAGATCATTAAAATCCATTTTTGACTTCCTGCCCATAACTACATCTTTCTCAGAGCTGTCACCCATTTCATTTGAGCAGTTAGCCTTCTCCTAATGAATGAATTGGCATTTCATTACCTTATTATCCTATGAACCAAAATGCCTACCCAATAACATTAACGACAATTTCACATAAAGACGTGTTATCGATCGAAGGGCTACCTGAGAGCATTGGAAATTGCAGTCTGTGCCGCCACGCGCTCGGATCGCGGCCTGAAGAATTAAAGAAAAATTATTTTTGACAGCAGTAAATGCACAGGCACAATCTGGGCATCAATTTATATGCAAAATGAAATGCTTCATGAAAATGTCCTCTATTTTCTCATGGAGATTTGGGTAAAGATTGCACTAGATGTTCCGCGTGCTAATATCCTTCCACTTAAACGTGATGCTGCCGTCGCTGCAGACTCCCTTTTGATGTATAAATAATCACGTTAAATTATGTGCAGCAAGGCAACTAGTGCACTGCCATCCTTATTTTACAAAGTAATTTCTACCCCAGAGGGTCAAATTTCCCTGACAAATTCTTAATTACGATGTTGCAACAGAAGCAGAATCTATTTGTGCATAAATCTTGGGCTTTCCCTTGTGGCAAGTAGCTAATATTACCAACCATTTCACTTGGCCTGTTCACTGAACTCCATCATTAGATAATACTTTTGATGATGGTACATTTGAAGTCTTAATCCATTTAATTTTTTATGTGATTTTTTTTATTTTAATAGGGAAATGTTAGTGACCGCTGCCTATTTAAAATTCATTAAAATTCTGTCCACGGCAGTCATAAAGATTAAAGATTACTAATATGGTATTCATCGCCTTGCTGGTTTTTCCAGAAATCCAGGGCTTTAGGTAAATGTTAAAGGTCATTTAATATGTTAGTCACTAATTGTAATCCTGGGTAATGGGCTCCATTTCTAATTATTCTGCTTTAAAGTTCCATTGTGTGGATCTTTGCTTCTGATTTTCCTATTTGGCTTTCTTGACATTTGTAATCCTTGAATTAGGCATCTGAGCGTTGATGAAAGGAGGTAATGCAAGATATTTAGAAGGATAAAAGTGGGCTCGCGCGCTGCATACTCTCAAGCCTTCATGTTACTTGCTGAAACTAAACGCCTCCTTTTCCGGGGCAACGTTGAAGAAGCGCCCGTCAGGTTTTCTCTCACTGGTGTTCTGCATTTATTAAAAAGAAAGAAATAGACCGTAAAAACTGCTGTCTATCAGGCGCGATAGGACTGTTCATAAATAAATCCTACGGAGCGTTGATGCTTCCAGGGACCAAATCTAAGATGTGATATTCATACGTCAAGCGATTCTGCAGCAGATGTGCATTAAGTGAGTCGGGGCCTCCTGTTTCTGGCCCTGACAGATTTAGAAGAAAAAGTCACTTAGCCGCATTTTACTGGACTTTGCTTTTCTTTCTCGTTTCCAGGCAGACAACTGAGTGGGTCTGAATGAGCAGCATGCCCTTTCACTCACTCCCACTCTCTTTCTACTAAACATCATTCTCTAACTTTTTCTCATTCAATTTATGATTTCTGTACTTCCTCCCCTTCCGTCCACCTTACTCTTGATAACTATCTTCCGTCTCTCAAATTCATTTATTCTTTCATTTCTTCTTTTTCCTATCTTTTTCCTCCGCATTATATGTCTTTCTTTCTCAATTTCTCCATTGATTTCTCTACACACATATTCCTCCCTGGCTTTTCTTATGTGCAATACTCAGAACAAATAAGTGGAACTGTAGTCCAGTAGGTGAGCGTTCATCCAGTGTGAGAGTCTATGCTTATTTTTGTGAAATTCACTGATAGAGGACTTTGTTTTCAGGTGTGAAACTTAAACAGAGGAAGTTAATTTGTGCTTCATTTCATCTTTCACACCCAACAGATGAGATTCTGATCAAAGATGTGACACATCTGTTGGGTCTCGGGCCCTAGGCCGGCATGCAGCTGGAAAAATGACACATACACATAGTATATGGTACTGGTAACTGGCCCGGGGCACGTGCGCCCGGCCCCTATTATTAGCAGGGTCACCTGATCAGTGACGCCTGTGATCGGTGAGCGCAACGTGTATATAGAGCAAACTAGAACGTATCCCGTAGGGCACTACATCTCTCCCAAACTTTATTGAAAAAGAGGGGAACAAGTTCTAACCTGTGGGAAAGAACTAACAAACAAAACACAGCATCACTGAGTCTCTTCAGGCCATCTGCCAGGCAGTACCAGATCTCTTGCCTGCATGTCTATAAGGTTTTAGTCCACCTTGGCGATGATGTTTGGTCCTGCCTGGTCTCACGGTGTTGGAGACTATTTACATAGTTCAATGTGGGTGCATCTGGAGCGGACAGTGATGGATGGGGGTCTTCCTGTTGCCCGCTGGTGTAGCTGCTTCAGACTTCCCTCTCATGCCAGGATTCCCCTCTCACATGAATTTCCTTGAGGCCCTTTCTGCCGGGCTGCCATGGGACTGTGTGGACTGTGCGGGGCGCTTGTAGTCACCAAAGGCGTCACTGAGGAACTGCCAACAAGACCACATCCAAGTCGCTCTTACAGCCAAAAAGGGTGGTTGTCTCAGGGTCTGTCTGCTCACGCCATCAGGCCTCAGGTGCATGGGCCTTCATCAGACAGTCTTTGGCTGACCAGTCTCCGTCCGTGACCTCCGTGCTTCCTGCTGCCAGTCGTGGAACTGCTGCAGATGCCTCTCTTTTGTCGGGATTCCCTTCTCACAGGATTACCCTGAGGCCCTTGTCCTTGGATTGCCACAGGACTGCATGAGTTGTGCTGGGCCTCTCGTAGGCTGTGCAAAGGGGTTGCTGTGCAACTCCCAACAGGACCATGGCTAAGCCGTGTGCAACCCCAAGGATGGTCCAATGGTCGAGCATGCTCTCTTCAGCAGATCTCAGGTTCACGGGGGCTCACAGAAGATTTCTGGGTGGCCAGCCTCCCACGGTGCCAGGGATGCCTTGCTAACCTCATGTTGTTTTGCAGGCATATGGCCCCACTCTGCTGTTGTGATGCTCCTTAGGTTGTTCCTGTGATGCACCTGGTAATGATGACGATCTTACCATCTAACAACTTGGGTGACAGGTGGCATTGTCTTGCTTAGTGTAAGGATGACTGGAGGGATTTCATAGCCACTTGCAGTTCTTCTTTGGCATACGCAGTTACGAGCAGGGCTGCCATCTATGCCAAGCAGCCAGTGACAGGTGGCTGAAAGGTTGCACCGTGAAGCATGGGGCCTGGACACGGTTTGCGCATGCTGTCGGTTTACAGTTGGCCTTCCTGTGTAGCTGTCTCCAGTGATGTCTCTGCACTTTAATTGCTGGCTTGTGTTGATGGATGCCCTCTCCGTTATTGGCAGGAGTCCTCAGTCTTATCGCTCATCTCCCTTTTCTCTTGAGCACCTGTGTTGGTTGTTGTTTGCGATGTAACTTTGTGCCACTCTCTTTTCCTCTTCAACTCCTTCGCAATGTGGCGTCATGCCACACTCTTCTCTCCTTCCGACTAGGTACCTCACAGTCATGTGGCATCATGCCAAGGGTTGCATGTTGACTCCATATGGACATCTCACTGGTCACGTCCAGATCTTAGGACTGTGTCTCTTCTTTGCCGCGGATCTGTTGTAGGTCTGTCCTGTTGGTAGGACTTGACTCTCCTATTTTTGTGGACCTCTCACTGGTCTGGTCCCTCCCTCAGGGATCTTCTTGGTGGTCCACCCCCTCGGATAGAGGATTACCTTCTTTCTGCTCCTCTTCCTCGCTTGAGGGTGTAGTACTTGTACCTCGAGGCTGCAGCACTGCAGTGCTTGCTCCTGCCTCTATTCAGGCATGCTTAGCAGTGTCTGTCACTCCATGTGCAATGCTCACTGCCGAGTCAGCAGTGGCCGTTCGGTGCTGGGGCGTGACCGGCTGATGCGGCCTCTTCCGTTCAGCATTGCTTTTTCCTTTCAGAAAGCTCCCTCTCTCTCCTGGACTCCTGCCAGTGCTGTCAGGTCTGCTGGTGCAACCCTCTGCACACCTCTGACTTTGCGCTCTCAGTCCTTCTTCATGGGTGCCCTCTGCTGGCGCCATGCGTTCCCATTCTTCTGGCTTGCCTTGGTGTCTGTTCACCACTGGGGGCGTGTGGTTCAATCTCCTCACTTGCAGTGTGGTGTCAGACAGCCACTGGGCGGTGTGCGTACAGCACACGTTTTCCTCAAACCTTCCCTGGGCTTGCTGCCTTGGGGCTTTGCTCATTGGCGCTTGGCAGCCTCTGGTTCCATTACCTTGGCTTTCACTTGACTCTTCGCAGCTCTCTTGGCTGGGGAGCTTTGGGCTTCTTGTGGGGGTTAACAGTCTCTCTCCTTTTGAAACTACAGGCAGCAAACAGCGGGCTTGCGGCACCCTCTTAACCAGTCTGTTACTGTTTCTGCTTGGACCGCAGGGCACTACAAGCCCTCTTTCCTTTTGGTGCTTGCCTCTCAGTCACTTGGCAGCCTCAAATGCAGGCTGTCCTGCAGGGTTCTCTGGTCCTTCAATCGATGTGGGCAGAGGACAGCTGGTGTGTCACAAAGCACACCTCTTCTTCCCTATTCCCAAGACTCACTACTGCAGATACCATAGGCGGCCACGAGGAGGCATCACTGTCTTCTGCCTGCTTCTCTTTGCAGTCACAGTCACTTGGGGAGATGCTCTCTTGTTTTATTTTCCATTGGCACATGGCTGTACAGACCTTGTCTGTTTGGGGGCTAGTGTCCCCCCGACATGCCGTTATCAATTCAGGACCTTACCTGTCCTCTGGGTGCTGTTACTCGAGCCGCATGCTCCAGCGTCAATCTCCCCATGTCTCTGGGCGATGCAGCATGCTACCGGTAGATAGCACTATAACGCTCGTTCTTCTCAGACTCCGACTGTCAAGGCAGCTTTTCCAATGCTGAATGCACAGTTTCCTTCACTTCCCCGCTGCTGTAATCTCCCCTGCACCCACGGACCACACAGGAACTGGTGCTGCAGATGGGGGCTCACAACTGTGAGTGCAGCACACAGGGCCGGATTGGAAACCAAAACCGGCCCTGGCAAAGTGCTCGGCTGCCCCCCCCCCCCCCCCCGGGGGTTGGGGGTGCGGCCGACGACTTTGCCAGGGCCGGTTCCGGCCGATTTTGTTACAGGGGCCGATATTGCAGCTATGCTGCAAAAACGGACCTGTAACAAAAACGGCCCCGCAGGGGCCCAAAACAGGCACCCACCCTGGCAGCCCACCGGGGAAATGCCCGGTGCCCGCTACGGCCAGTCCGGCCCTGGCAGCACACCTTCTCATGCTTCTAGCCCCGGTCGGGCCACTGTGCATGATATTCCCATGTAAGTGGAGCTGTCGCTTCTAAGTGCTGTGGGCACCTCAGCTCAGTCTTCTCACCCCTCTCAGGTGCAGGATGGGGGTCCGCTTCTTGCAGTCCAGGTCGGCTGCCTAGAGGCGCCTTCAGTGCAGTGCTGGCTGCTGCTCCTCACCCCCTCTCAATACTTCTTCCCTCACAGCTTCACCCTGATACTTGTAGGGTTCACCTCATGCCCCATGGGTAAGCGGGCTCTTGTGCCTGTTCTGCAACGGCCTCAGTGGGGTCACAACAGTGGGATTTTAGGCCAGCTCTCCCTTCCTTGCTTCAGGGGACACTACTTGTCGACGTTCCGACGCTGGATCAGGCAGGCAGCTGCTGCAGGGTCATTCACTTGCGGGCACCATCTTCCTTGCACACCAGGTGCGGCGTGCTGTCAGGGGTGCGATCAGCACATGCTACACTTTCTCCCTTGCCAAACCTCAGAGCTGTGGCACAGCTACACGTGGGTCTGACCTGTTCATCACCACTGTAAGGGTCTCGGGTACTAAGCCCGTATGCAGCCAAAATGATGACACACACATAGTATATGGTACTGGTAACTGGCCCAGGGCACGTGCGCACTGGCCCCTTTTATTAGCAGGGTCACCTGACCGGTTAAGACTGTGATGGATGGGTGTAGAGTTTACATACAGAAACACTACGTGTCCAGCATGACAGAGTAAAATCTAGTACTCCCCTGTCTTCCCAAGATGAACACAAGCAACTTGGTATAATGAAAACTACAAAAGAAATCGGGCGAATGCATGCTTTTGTATCTCTTGACAAAGTCCTAAGGAAGGACCCGCGAAATGATAGCATATAATTTGTAATTTGAAAACCGCATTATTGAGCCTTATACAAATGCAAGACAAATTGTTCTGCACATTCCTCTCTGGAACACCCTCTGAAATTTTTCTAGCATTGACGGTTTTGTTTTAGACAAAATGCAAAATGTCAAACCTGTCAATTGTCCAAAAACATCGGCAAAACTGCTTCTATCTCTCAATCTTAGAGCATTCCTCCTCTTTGTCGTTTTATGAAATCAATTTCTGCACAATCCTCCAGTCTATCTTCTCTGAAACCTAACTTTTTCGCTGAAGACTTTCAGAAAAAAAACATATTGTGCCTCATCAACTGCATTTTCATTTCTCAAAAGTGTCCATAACTCCTTCGTAAAATGACCCCTCCTGACCTTGCTTATGAAAACAGTGGCTCTCATTGAAATTTGGCTATAAATCACATCTCTCATTGAAGCATGAGTGTAAACCATGCTTTTCTTTAAATATTGGCGTAAATTACGCCATTGGAATTATGCGGCTTGCAAGAACTAAATTATGTGGCTGAGTGGACTCATGTGTAAGAAAATGCAAAATATGCAGCATAATACAGCACATTTTATGATAGTGTGACTTCACTATTTTGTAATTTTTACACATGGTAACGCTGTCTGGGAAAGATTTCGCCCTATTAGTACCCGTTTAACACCCAAATACAGCAATAAGCAAACAAACCTTTGTAAAGGGCCTTACACTCCGCGGAGGCATGAGCCACCATGGCTTTAGTAACTTTTTATCTGTTTGAGGTAGAAACCTATATTTTGTGGTAAAATCTTCACATTATGTAGCAGATAGTGCATTGTGTGGCAAATGCGGCAAATCCATAACTACACGGAAAACGCTGTACCCGCAGAATCGAATAATTCAAGCTGCCCTGATTATGCCTTTCATTGGAAACTGGAAAAATAACAGCTCTACTATGAAACATAATCGGAAAGCTTCTGAGGTTAAAATTATCAGGATGAATAACTAAAAATGTTTTTCTTGTGTTACTTCTCGAAAAAAGTGCCTATCTGCATGTTCTCAATGCAAATGTAACCTGCTTGCCCATTACAACCATGATTCCACCTACAAAATCATACAGGTGCCACCCTCCTGTTGCTAGAGGATGCTCGGTATATTACTAGAGGAGAAGACCTCCATTACAGTTCTTCGTGGATTCTTAGCTGCATTTGCTACAAGGGATAATGATATGCTGCTGAGCCCCCCATCGTTGTGGATGAAATCAATGAGACTGCTCTTCAATGCATATGTTCCTTTCTCTCTGGAAGATGCCAGTGAACATAGAAAGAATTATTCAAAGCTATGCCCTTTTCATACACATGTGGAGTGACTCTGGGCTCAACAGACTTTCCACGTGCTCCTCAAGATCTTTCACTAAAGTTGTATATTGTTATTTGTTAACTTAACTAACTAACTTAACTAAATCAGGCCAATAACTATTAAGTGCCTGATTAAGAGTTCACGCGATATAATACTCCATCACAAATGTGGAAGATATCCCGTCTGCTGTATTTCAAGTGCCATAGGATATATCTGCCACATTTGAGAGTATCCCATCTCTGAAATCTAAATCAGGCCTATGTTTTCTGTTGTGAATAAAGCATTGATTCCAGTAGAAAGCTTTGAAACAGCAGTGTAATTCTTGGCCATTTTACACATTAATGGTGGGACTGTTCTACGTTTATTTTGTCACCTTAACTTTCAATGTGTTTTGTAATCAGTTTGACCACATTAATCCTCTTTTTATATCGCTCCACTTCATTTCACTTTAAGCAAAGAACTGGCCTAGACAGCTTTAGCAGTCTTGCTTCCTTCTAGGCCTGGGCGGAGTTTAAAGTGACAAAAAAACTCCACGGAGTTCCACAAGTGGCAGAGTGCAGTGCGAACTGCCGTTCGCGCTGATCTTCCTACCTCTAGAATAGAAATTCTGCCGAAGTGGCAGCTCGCGCTCGCCAACTTACAGTTGGGGAGTGCGAGTGGGAAAATAACTCTGCTGCACTGCACTGGAGTGGAGTTTTCTGCACTCCACGAGCTCCGCGTAGTTCAGAAAACTCTGCAAACTTCGCGAACAGAGCGGAGTTCACCGACAGGCCTACTTCCTTCATTCTTTCCAAAACATTGATAATAAAAATATGTTATTATGTGGCACATTCTCTGACAGTATTATAATAATCTATTTGTGATAGAACATTTTTGTTGAAATCTGCAGTCTTTGAAAGTTATGTGGAAAATGCAGTACATCCATAATTATGTGGTAAATGCTACAATCACAGAACTGCTTAAATCCACTGACTCTCACTATTGCTCATGGTTTTATTTAAAATGTATTAGTACATAAACATCATATGTAATATGATCCTATATTGTCATCTTGTGGTTCTGGTGTCATTTACAAACTAGTTGTTCTTCAGCCCCTTGGTTTATGATTCTACCAGAACCCATTGATGACAATTTTGGACCCTATGATACAACTCACCCTGGGAGAGTATCCTGGCTCTGGAAGCAGGAGTAACGTAGGCCAGGCTTGGGCCATGACTAGGTGTAGAGTCAAGTCAAGTCAAAATTTAAGAACTGAGGAGATAGTTCTGATGTGCAGAGGAAGGTTGGTGTAGGCTTGGGAAACCACATAGGAGAAGGCCAGACTACTGGATCTGGTTCTGCATATGCAGATGTGGGCGAATAGGAGTACAGCAGAATGGAGGTGTCTGGTAGGTTTGTTGGAGTGGAAAGGTGACTATGTGTGGACTGAGAGCCAGTGGAAATATATATATATATATATATATATATATATATATATATATATATATATATATATATGAGAGATAGTGCCTGCATGATTAGAGGAGTGCATAAGTAGTGCCTGGATAATTTTATAAGTGCATGGGTAGTGGCTGAGTGATTGGAGGAGTGCATGGATACTGCCTGGTGACTGAAGGAGTGCAAGGGTAGTGCCTGGGTTATTCCATGAGTGCATAGGTAGTGCTTTGGTGATTGCATGACTGCAGGGGTACTGCCTGAGTGATTGAAGGAGTGCATGGCTAATACCTGTGTGATTGCATGAGTGCAGGGGTAATGTCTGGGTGATTGAAGGAGTGCATGGGTAATTTCTGGGTGCATGTAGGAGTGCATGGGTAATGTCAGGGTGCATGTAGGACTGCATGGGTAGTTCCTGGTGATTGGAGGAGTGCATGAGTAGTGTTTGGGTGATTACATGAGTGCAGGGGTAATGTCTGGGTGATTGGAAGAGTGCATCGGCACTACCTGAGTGATTGAAGGAGTGCATGGGTAATGCCTGGGTGATTGCATGAATGCAGGGGTAATGTCTGGGTGAATGGAGGAGTGCATGGGTACTGCCTGGGTGATTAGACGAGTGTATAGGTAGTGCCTGGGTGATTTTATAAGTGCATGGGTAGTGGCTGGGTAATTGGAGGAGTATATGGATAGTGCCTGGATGACTGGAGGAGTGCAAGGGTAGTGCCTGGGTTATTCCATGAGTGCATAGGTAGTGCCTGGGTGATTGCATGACTGCAGGGGTAGTACCTGAGTAATTGAAGTACTGCATGGGTAATGCCTGTGTGATTGCATGAGTGCAGGAGTAATGTCTGGGTGATTGAAGGAGTACATGGGTAATGCCTGGGTGCATAGAAGAGTGCATGGGTAGTGGCTGGGTGCATGTAGGACTACATGGGTAGTTCCTGAGTGATTGGAGGAGTGCATGACTAGTACCTGGGTAATTGCATGAGTGCAGGTGTAGTGCCTGGATGATTGGAAAACTGCATGGGAAGTGCTTGGGCGATTTCATGAGTGCCGCAGAAGTGCGTCAGTGCATGTATGAGTGCATGGGTAGTGCCTGACTGATTGCATGAGTGCATGGGTAGTACCTTGGTGATTGGTGGAGTGCAAGGGTAGTGTCAGAGTTATTGCATGAGTGCATAGGTAGTGCCTGGGTGATTGCATGAGTGCAGGCGTAGTGCCTGGGTGACTGGAGGAGTGCATACATACTGCCTGAGTGATTGAAGGAGTGCATGGGTAAAGCCTGGGTGATTATATGAGTGCATGGGTAGTGCCTGGGTGATTGCATAAGTGGAGAGGTAATGTGTGGGTCATTGGAGGAGTGGATAGGTAATGCCTAAGTGATTGCATGAGTGCAGGGTTAATGTCTGGGCCATTGAAAGAGTGGATAGGTAATGCCTAAGTGATTGCATGACTGCAGGAGTAATGTGTAGGTAATTGATGGAGTGCATGACAAATGTGTGACTGATTGCATGAGTGCAAGAGTAATGTCTGTGTGGTTGCATGACTGTACTGGTAGTGTCTGGGTGAATGTAAAAGTGTATAAGTAGTGCCTGGGTGATTTTTTAAGTGCATGAGTACTGGCTGGATGATTGGAGGAGTGCATGGGCAATGCCTAGGTGCAACAAGGAGTGCATCAGCAGTGCCTGTGTGATTGCATGAGTGCATAGGTAGTGTCTGTATGTTTTTATAAGTGTATGAGTACTGCCTGGGTAATTATATGAGTATAGCGGTAGTGCCTGGATTATTGCAAGACTGCATGGGTAGTGACTGGGTGATTAAAGGAGTACATGGATAGTGCATGGCTGATTGGAGGAGTGTATGGGTAATGCCTAGATGCATTGAGGAGTGCATCAGTAGTGCCTGTGTGATTGCATGAGTGCATAGGTAGTGCCTGGGTGATTGGAAGAGTGCATCAGTAGTGCCTGAGTGCATGGATAAGTACACGAGTAGTGTTTGAGGGAATGGATGAGTGCAAGAGTAGTGTCTGAGTGATTAAATGAGTGCATGGGTAGAGTCTGAGTGCATAGAAGAGTGCATGGGTTTTGCTTGAGGGAATGGATGAGTGCAAAAAGATTGCCTGAATGATTGGATGACTGCAGGCATAGTGCCTGGGTAATTGGAGGAGTGCATAGCTTGTGACTGGCTGATTGCATGACTGCAGGGGTAATGTCTGGGTGATTGGAGGAGTGAATGGGTAATGCCTGGGTGCATGGAGGAGTGCATGGATAGTGCTTGGGTGCATGTAGGACAGCATGGGTAGTTCCTGGGTGATTGGAGGAATGCATGAGTAGTGCTTGGGTGATTGCATGAGTGCCACAGAAGTGCCTGAGTGCATGGGTAATGACTAGGTGATTGCATGAGTGCAGGGGTAATGTCTGGGTAATTGAAGACGTGCATGAGTAATATCTGGGTGATTGTATGAGTGCAAGAGTAATGTCTGGGTGGTTGCATGAGTGTAGTGGTAGTTCCTGGGTGATTGCAGGAGTGCATAAGTAGTGCCTGGGTGATTGGAGGAGTGTAAGGGTAGTGCCTGGGTGATTGGAGCAGTGCATAGCTAATGCATTGGTGATTCCATGAGTGCAGGGGTAATGTCTGGGGGATTAGAGGAGTGCATAGGTAATGCCTGGGTAATTACATGAGTGTAGAGGTAATGTCTAGCTGATTGCATGAGTGTAGAGGTAGTGCCTGGGTGATTTTATAAGTGCATGGATATTGCCTGGGTAATTGTATGAGTACAGGGGTAATGCCTGGGTTATTGGAGGAGTGCAAGGATAGTGCCTGGGTGAATATATAAGTGTATAAGTAGTGGCTGGCTGATTGAAGGATTGCTTGGGTAATGCCTGGGTGATTGCATGAGTGCAGGGGTAATGTCTGGGTAATTGAAGGAGTGCATAGGTACTGCCTGAGTGATTGAAGGAGTGCATGGGTAATGCCTGGGTGATTCCATGAATGCAGGAGTAATGTCCGGGTGGTGGAGGAGTACATGGGTACTGCCTGAGTGATTGAAAGAGTGCATAGGTAATACCTGGGTGATTGCATAAGTGCATGGGTAGTGCCTGGGTGATTGGAGGAGTGCATATATACTGCCTGAGTGATTAAAGGAGTGCATAGGTAATGCCTGGGTGATTGCATGAGTGCAGGTGTAATGTCTGGGTGATTAGAGGAGTGCATGGGTATTGCCTGAGTGATTGAAAGAGTACATGGGTAATGCCTGGGTGATTCCATGAATGCAGGAGTAATGTATGGGTGGTTGGAGGAGTGAGTGCATAGGCACTGCCTGAGTGATTGAAGGAGTGCATGCGTAATGCCTGGGTGATTGCATAAGTGCATGGGTAGTAGCTGGGTGATTGGATGAGTGCATGGTACTGCCTGAGTCATTGAATAAGTGCATGGGTAGTGCCTAAGTGAGTGCATGAGTGCACAGGTAATGTCTGGGTGATTGGAGGAGTGCATGGGTACTGTCTAACTGATTAAAGGAGTGCATAGGTAATGCCTGGGTGATTGCATAAGTGCATGGGTAGTGCCTGGGTGATTGGAAGAGTGCATTAGTAATGTCTGCATGATTGCATGACTGCAGGGGTAATGTCTGAGTGATTGCATGAGTGCAAGTGTAATGTCTGAGCATTAGAGCAGTGCATAGGTAAAGCCGGGATAATTGTATGAGTGTAGGGGTAATATCTAGAGCATTTGAGAAGTATATAGGTAATACCTGGGTGATTGGAAGAGTGTATCGGTAATGTCTAGCTGATTGCATGAGTGTACAAATAGTGCCTGGGTGATTGAAGGAGTACATAGGTAGTGTCTGGGTGATATTATAAGTGTATGGGTACTGGCTACGTGATTGCAGAAGTGTATAGATAGTGCATGGGTGATTGGAGGAGTGTGGGAACACTGCCTAACAATATAGATGACTGCATGGGTAGTGTTTGAAGAAATGGATGAGTGCAGTAAAAGTCACTGTAAACATTAGTTCATATTATCATGCTTATTACATTATTTCATCTTACCTTTTTTATTAAAGAAGATACAAAACTCAGTGGAACTATTTTACAGTAGCTTTGTTGTAAACTGAATTTAAAATATTTTCAAACTTTAGTATTACCTTCTGTGAAAAAAAGAAGAAAAAGTGTTATTGCATATAATATTATAGCTTGAAGAACACAACATCATTTTAGAATTATATAACATATTCAGTTTCCCTTTTTTACTGTTCTCAGATTCTACTGAATTTCACCATACACAGTGATTTCAATGTAGAACATCATACAACAGCGGGGAAAAAATTCAATCAATGAGATTGTAAAAAAAAAACAAATCTGCGCTGAAAATATTAACAAGTGCAACTATCTGTTTACCTATCTACAGTTTGTAAATTACATTCTTCAACTACATTAAATCTTTTACTTCTCTCAAGTACATTTTTGTAAAATATACACTCTCATTTACATCGCGTATAATATAAAGATCAAATATAAAAACTACTTCTTTCAAACACAATTTTGCAAATGCAATAAGAATTAGCACAAACAATAATCCAAACAGTAATTGTTCACATCTTCCCAATAGGCCGAATATTATTCCAAAACCATTTGCATTAAAAATATCCAAATTAAACTCGTTAATTTGTGTTCACATCTTCCCAATAGGTCGAATGATGTTTAAAAAACTTAGGCATCAAAAATATCAGATAAGAATTTGGTAATTTGTACGGCAACCAACACTTGAATTCCAAATGGGCATCATTGCAATGTGTCCATCCTTTATTGCACTTTAAATACACAGTATAGTGTCCAGATGTTGTAGTAGGTCCATCATGAAAAATAATAGCCACTGCTTTAAAAGTTCTTCCTGAAATTGATACTTGACTTGCCACAAAATTTTAAATTTTGGTTTCCAATTTTCTTCCATCTGCTCTACAACGTTGTAGCATTAAAATTATATATTGTCCAAATCTGTCTATAAATAATGTTGACAACATTTCTGATTTGCAATGAGAACATTTCATATCTTGATTAGCTGTTTTTACTAATTTGTTAAAAGACACTGTTTTGCAATCTGGTATCATCAAATATATGAATCGTTCAGTGTCTATTTCAGTGGTAGAAGAAAATGAACACTCTTCACATTTATGATCCCATCTGTAACTTAGTCCAAACAAATTTTCAATTTATATTCCTTCATCTTCCAATACTGCAAGCATAAACATAAGAAATTATTGTGCATCTTGTTGTACATTAAGTGTAAATTGCAATGAACCAGTACATATGTCCAAAAGATGCCGTATGCCAGAAGCAGTATGGATTTTAGTTCTATCAGTTACCAACTTTTGAAAAATATAATGTAATAAAGAACAGAATTTTTTTTCTCGATTTTCCATAATTTGATGATGAAGATCTTCTAGACAAAACACAACATTCACAATTACATTAGCCTAGCAGTTGATACCTGAACTATTTTCTAACTGGTATCCTACAATATCATCAACAGTGTCCATTTTCATTTTCTTTGCAGCTTCATCATTCTCTTGAATTGTTTTCTTTTTTTCAACCTCAGTAGAATGTTTGTCATAATTTCGTTTTGGCCATGATACTACATGTTTTTCAGATACAGGATATTCTCCTAAGTTAGGAGCATAAAGTCTTCTTAACCGATTATACTCTCTTACACAATTTGCATCAGTACTAATCTTATTCTCGTCAAAATCAATCAAATACAAATCACATAATGTTCTTACTCGAGACAATGCAACGTATGCCATGCCCTCTTTAAACTAGGCCTGGGCGGTGAACTTCGCTCCGTTCGCGGAGTTTGCAGAGTTTTCTGCACTCCGCACCCCGCGGAGCTCGCGGAGTACAGAAAACTCCGCTTCGCGATGTGCAGCAGAGTTTTTTCCCCGCTCGCGATGGCGGACTGTAAGTTCGCGATCGCGAACGGTAAGTTCGCAAGCGCGAACTGCCGCTCGGGTAGAATTTTTACCCGAGCGGCAGGAATACCAGCACAAACTGCAGTTCGCACTGCACTCCGCCACTCGCAGAACTTCGCAGAGTTTTTTTGTAACTTCGCGGAGTTCCGCGTAGCAAAACTCTGCAAACTACGCCCAGGCCTACTTTAAGCACTGTACTTCCAATTTTTACCAAAGCACTGTCTACACTTAAACCTTGAGATTTATGAATGGTCACAGCATATGCTAAAGAAAGAGGAAACTGTTTTCTACGAACATACAAGTCTTTTCCAGCAAAAACGAACCGCACAATGTCCAATCTGTTTTATCTCTTCAATCTGATCAAATTTAATCTTTAAAAATTCAATTCCATCTCTGTTCTGATTATTAACAAAATTAGCAACTTTTCCCATTGCTCCATTTACTAAACCTTTTTCTACATCCAAATTACCCGACAGTTCACACATACATATAAAGTCTTTTCTAAACCTGCAGTCTTAGACACCGACTTTTCCAAAGAATTCAATTTTGACTGTAATTTCTCTGAGAGAAGAATAGTAACTCCTTTGTGCTCCATTTTATCAATGGCTTCCATTTTCACTATTGGTTGTTTTTCCAGTTTCAAAAGTTCTTTATTGAATTTTTGAATTGAATTTTGGCATTAGGCAAACTATAGACTTCTTTTCCCCAATTTGTTTGTACATAATTTCAGGTGCAATGTTTTCAGTTGGAAACAAGTTCATTAGTAGCCGACTTTGTAAAGCTTCTTTACCATGTTTTGTCAAAACACCAATTCTTATATCTTGAAGAATGTTTCCATGATGTTCATCACTTGCTTGTCGCATATTCTTAATAAGGTCTTTATATTCAAAATGAGACCAAATGTTTACATTTCCAATACTTCCCAAAGATTTCCTAGTATATTCATGGACAAGTGTTTTAAAAACTGGTTGCCCTTTCACAGGAGTAAGTTGTAGTAGATCGCCGAATACAATTACATGTTTTCCTCCAAACAGAACATCATAACCTGTTTTTAAAATCTGTTGCATTCTTAAATGTACAAAGGCAAGCATTAAGTTTGAAACCATCCTCACCTCATCAATGATCAGAAGTTTCATTTTCTTTAGTACTCTTGAGACTTCATAACAAGCTTCTCCAGATATCTTGTGATATTCCAACTTATTTTCATGTTCAACTGGTAGCATGAGCAATTGATATAATGTAATCCCTTTAATGTTATGTGCTGCTAACCCAGTTGGAGCGGTTACAACACAAGATAAATGTGATTCAGTGGTTTTGTGTAGATAACTGGTCAAAACTTTAATTAAGAAACTTTTTCCTGTTCCAACTTGACCACTGATATACATTCGAATAGGTTTAAATGATGTGCATTTGCATTCTTTTTTTTCATGCAGTAAACCATGCTGTATCTGTTGTGTCACTTGCTGATATATTTCTTTTTGTTCAATATTTAGTTGTTCTTCCAAGTTTCCCAACTCAATAATATCCTGTTGTGCTTGTTGCATCGCCGTTTCTACTTCATTCATGGCTATTGCTGCTTCATTTTCAAGAATTGGTTGTCCTAATGGATCTTGACTTAGTGGAGCAGAACTTTGACTATCTTGAGAACTGTCTCTAGCTATTTCAGCTGCAATAGTAGTTTCTTGTTCAATCTCTTCATTTAACATTTGTAGATAAGTTGGAAAAATTGTTCATTGAATGCTATCTTTACATGCATTAAAAGAATATTCATAGCAGTCAAAATCTCCAAGTAATTCCATTTCACTACGCCAAGGCTTGAAAAGTTGCAGAAGTGCTAAATAGAAAAATTCCCTTTTATCTAGAGTTTCACAACTGAGTTTCCTGTGGTTAATAAGATTTCCTTTGGCATGTTTTACCAAACATCCTTCACATCCAATTACTGCATATTTTTCTTCATTTATATTTTCTGTAACATTTCTCTTAAAACTGTAATGTTGCAGTATTTCAAAGAGACATATGTTTTCCAGATGTGGATTTCTTTTAGGATAGTACGTATCCAACATATTAGTTTTAACAATATCCGTACTTTCTGGTTCATTCAATGCTAAGTATTCAAATTCTTGTACAAATTTCAATAATCGATTTCGTGTTGCAACAAGACCTAGACTTACCCAAATGATTCCTCTTGACTTTGAATATAAACTTGCTGATGTCAACCAATCCGAACATTCGTAGGATCCAATCTCTCGATGGGAAAGCATCTTCAAACTAAAGCTGTACAATTTGTTACTAAGAGTCTTCTCTTGTGAAATTTCTTCCCACATTTCTTTCAACTCCGTCTTTTCAGATTTGGTTATATATGATGTAACGTAGCGAGCAACAGCAATCAAATTATCTGCAACATACTGGATATCCATGTTTGCATTCCACATTGTCACAATCACTGGATTGTAGTCATTAATATACTTTGAATCTTCAGTTCTTTTCATATTGTAAGTATTCTTCAGAGATTTTCGAGTTATAGTATGCCTTACTGCTGACATGAAACTGTTGACTCTTCCTTTTGAAATTACTGGACGTGGGAATCCAAAACGACATTTTGTATAAAATGTTCCCTTTGATTTGTATTTCCGTCGACAGTATTTTCCACATTGATGACTTTGAAACCGTAAAACTTGTTGTCTCAAGTTGTTTTCTCCTCCTTCTTTTGGAATGGCACACATAACATACTCTTCAATGAAAGACAAAACACTTTCATCAGAATCAGTTCCAAATTTTTGTGCATTCTTGATCCATAACAGCATGTGTATATGAGGTGCAACTCTGGCTTGGTACTCCTTTCTCCAAAAGAAATCAATAACTTCTCCAAGAGGTGGATTATTTTTATTGCAGATAAAAGACATCATAGTTTGAAACCTATGATTAAAATATCTGCACACATTTAAAGGATCCAAGGAACACATTTCTCCAGCTGTCTTCAATTCAATGTTTTTAATATTGAATTTGCTTCTCGTAGAAATTCAAGTAAATCGTCCCATGCGTATTCAGCACAGCTAAGCGTAACAAACCATGTAGGGGTTCCTAAGTTTCTTAACATACATTTAAGTTCTCTGTGACGATGATACCAATACTCATTAGTACCACATTGACACGCCATCAAATTAATTAACTGAGATTCTAAATGATCGTCTCTTTGTTGAACTTTGCCCAAAAATTCCTTTGCAGAAACATGTATAAGATGAACTCCCGTTTTTAATATGTGATTCACTGCATATGAAAGTCCAGACAAGTCACTTTCAAACAGAAGATGAAATAAATATGGAATACGCTGTCGAAATCTTGGATCTTCTGAGTACAATCTTGTTGTACGATATTCTGAAGCTGGAATCTGTACTGGTCGTTCATCATATCGTCTACCTTTTCCAGTGGGGAAGAGCTGTGGAAAACAATGAGCTTCTAAACTTTTTCCCCTACACGCATGGGAGTTTCCTCCGCTTTCTTCATTTGGAATAATTCAATAGTGTTTCCTATCACTTCTTTTGAATGTAGAGGATGTATACTATAATGTTCATAAATTTCTTCACTCCTGGAGTTGTCCACTTTTTCTATTTGGCCAGTTGAAATTTCTCTTTCATCTTCTAAAGATATTTCTTCTTCTTCCACATATACATTTTTATAATAAATATTGTTTTGTACAAGAAATAATGTAGCCTTTTGAAGTTTGGTGACATCTACTAACTCTTGCCATATTTTCTGACTCTTTGTTGGTTCACCATTAACTAGAATAACTACAGGTTCACTTTCCTCTCTCTCTGCACCAACAGTTTCAATATTTTTCTTAAAATCTAAAGGTAAATCCACAACTCTTCCTTTTAAACCTCTTTGTAAATCTGTTGGCGGCAGCTTACCTGTTTTACTCTCCATACGAACTATAGCCTGAAACGGGTGCACAGATTGAAAGGAGAATGGACTCATACGTATTTAAATATACCAGTTCCGGAGGAATAGCTACCAACTCTAGGCTATTATGTACAGCTCTAGCTGGCATTTTGTTCTCTTCTAATTTGCTGTCACAATATTTACAAATATGTTGATCACTACCCAACTCAAAACGACTTTCTACCAACAAATAAGCACCTAATTGCTCCCACTTATCATTGATTTCCTTTTCACTTTTTAAATACACATCAACATTCCTAGTTTGACTTCTATAGTGAGTACATCGACAACAAATACAAACTTAGGGGGTCATTACAATGACGGGCGGATCACCACCGCCCGTATGGCGGTGGCGATCCGTCCGCCATTTCCCACCGCCCGCATGCCATTTCCCCCCCGCCATATTACGATGGCGGGGGGAGCCCGGCGGATGGAAAGACCGTCTGCCGGTTTTCCGCCGGTCCCACAGGGGACCGGGCGGTAAAGGACCCTAATATGGTGGCAGTGTCTGCAAGACACCGCCATCCATATTAGGATGTTGGCGGAAAGCAGCCTTTCCATGGCGATGTTGCCGCCATGGAAAGGCATGTGGTCTTTGCTTCTGGGGGCCCGTTGCGGGCCCCCAGGATTTGGGGTGTGGGGGGTGCACATGGGGGGTACCTATGGTACCCCCCTATATTTGAATGCACAAGGTGGCAGGCACCGCGCGGTGCCTGTCACATTGTGCATTCAAATGCACAACATGCGTTTTTCGCATTGCAGCGGGTGCTGGTGACAGCACCGGCCGCCGCAATGCAAACAATAAGGGATGCCACCACCACCATGGCGGTGACATCCTAATACCCATGGCAGGACCGCCGCACCCCTTGCGGACGGTCCCGCATTCCGTCGCGGTGGCGGGCGGACTTTGTCCGCCCGCCATCGTAATGTGCCCCATAGTTTGTATTTTCACAAGAAAGTACCTTAAACTTTGTAATTTCTTCTGCAAACTTCTCAGTAGTACTACGTTCTACCTCTTCTTCAACACCTACACTTATCAAACTCTCACTTTCTCCACACTCCCTTTCAGGAACAAAGAAACGTAACTGTATATCACCAGAAACTTTTTTTACATCCAATACTGAACCATGTAAAAGAGCAGTGTTTATTTTACTTAAAGATAATGCAGGACTTTTTACATAGTACAATCTTCTTACTAATTTCCGCATTTCTGAGTGATGTACTGATAACATTCTTAAATGATGAAAAATACTTCGACACACTTTTCTAGAAAGACAAGCCAGAGACTGACCCTGCAAGTTAGTATATTTTCTCACTTTACAAGGATCTAGTCCTTGCAACATCTTAATCTTTTGTTTAACACTTTTTTTACCATATTCTCGTAAGAAATTTCGTAATATATCAATAGATTCCTGTCGTATACTACAAATACTATTACAATCCCACTTATACACTGGAGCTTGTGTACGTCTCCCTTGAACTTCTTCAGCTATTACTTCTTCCACATTTCTAGGAACCATCTTTTCTTTTTCAATTGGACAACCGTTTTTAACCTCATAACAATGACCCCTGGTATCTACTGCATGAACTAATGTACTTTGCTGAAAATAGCTTTCTTCATTAAAAAAAGGTTCAGTACACCCGAATGTTTTTTTACAAAAGTTAGTTCTATTAACCAGTCTTTTTCTTTTACTTTTCTCCTTCATAAAGTGCATTGTTTTATTCAATGTTTTCATTCTCTTCAATACTAATATAAACAATTGTCTTTTTAATTCAAAAGCCTTTTCGACTACACTTTCAATCTGTTCTTTCTTCTTGTAAAATGCTAATCTTTTTTTATATTTTTTGCAATCTTTCAATAAAGTTTGTAGTTTTATACTTTTGTACATTCTCTTCCTCATGTCTTTATATTATTTCATCCTTTTTCAACATGGAATGTTTTCCTATAACCTGATTTTGAATGTATTTCTCCTTTTTTGTTTTCCTTCTGATTGCTTGTAGTACTTTTCTTTCTCTTTTCCCCATTTTGAAAATCGATTACATTTTTTAAAGGACTTTTTCTTCGACGTCACATGTTGTACTTCATCTACTTTCTGCTTTCTCTATCCTTTAAATAGTTCTGTTTTCTTTGTTGTCTTTTCTTTTGAACTTTTCTTGTCATACTGAATCTTTCTTAATAATTATGGAGAATTTCTAAAAAAAAGAAAAGTTTATTATCTTTCTAAAAAATATTGAATATTATTAAAATAATTATATACAAATATTGTCACCTATAAATAAAGAAATACATTGAGTAGTGCCTAGGTGAATAGATAAGTGCAACAGTAGGACCTGGATGATTCTACAACTGCAAGGGTAGCACATAACTAGTACCTGGGTGATTGCATGACTAAAGGGGTAATATCTGGAGGATTACTGGAGTACATAGCAAATCAGTGGGTGATTTTATAACTGTATGAGTACTGCTTGGGTGATTGCAGGAGTACTGAGGGAATGCCTGAGTGATTGGAGGAGTGCAAAGGTAGTGCATGGGTGATTTTATAAGTGCATGAGTATTGCCTGAGTGATTACATAAGTACAAGAGTAGTGCCTCCGTGATTGAAAGAGTGCAAGGATAGTGCCTGGGTGATTGAAGCACTGTATAGCTAATGCATTGGTGATTGCATGAGTACAGAGGTAACGTCTGGGGGATTAAAGGAGTACATAGGTAACATCTGGGTGACTGCATGACTACAGGAGTAATATTTGGTGATTTACATGACTACATAGAAAGTGACTAGGTGATTTTATAAGAGCATGGGTACTTCTTGGGTGATTTCAGGACTACTGAGGTAACGCCTGAGTGAATAAATGAGTGCCAAGGTAGTGCCTGGGTGATATCATAATACCATAACTACTGGCTGAGTGATTAAATAAGTACAAGGCTAGTACCTCTGTTATTGAAAGAGTGCAACGTTAGTGCCTCAGTGATTATATAAGTGCATAAGTAGTGGCTACATGATTCAAAGAGTGCATGAGTAATACCTTGGTGATTGCATGAGTGTATAGCTAGTGCCTAGGTGATTGCATGAGTGCAGGGGTAATACCTGGGTGATTGCATCAGTGCATATGTACTGCCTGGATCATTGAAGACTACATGGGTAGTACTTGGGTGTTTTTATAACTACATGAGTGTTGGGCCTAGCTAAATATAAAACAACAGACTATTACATGACTCAACTATAAGTCTCTCCATATTGTTAAAAGTTTGCATACATATGTCTCTACGTTTTCAAATCATCATCATATCTAAAAGAAATATGTATACAATATTTCTGAAATATAGTGAAACCTAGAAACTGAGACATCTAATAGATCTGCCTGAGTGATTGCAAAAGTCCATGGGTAGTGCTTGGGTGATTGTTTGACTGCAAAGGTAGTCGCTGGGTAATTGCAGGAGAAGATGGATAGTGACTGGCTAATTGTATGAGTGCACACATAAAGGTTCAGTGCATGGATAAGTGTATGAATAGCACCTGAAGGCATAGATGAGTCACTAAGAAGTGCCTAGGTGAATAGATGAGTACAACAGTAAGGCCTTGGTGATTCTATGACTGCAAGGGTAGTGTCTGGGTTTTTACATGAGTGCATAGGTAGAGACTGCATGATTCTATGACTGTAGGGGTAGTACATAACTAGTGCCTGGGTGATTGCATGACTGCAGGGGTAATATCTGAGGGATTACTGGAGTACATAGGAAGTGAGTGGGTGATTTTATAAGTGCATGCGTACTGGCTAAGTGATTGGAGGAGTGCATAGATCCTGAAAAGGTAATTGAAGGAGTGCAAGGGTATTACCTGGGTGATTGAACCAGTATATAGCTAATGCATTGGTGATTGCATGAGTTCAGAGGTAATATCTGGGGGACTACAGGACTACATAGAAAGTGCCTGGGTGATTTTATAAGTGCATCAGTACTGCCTGGGTGATTATAGTAATACTGTGGTAGTGCCTCAGTGATTGCAAAAGTGTAAAGGTAGTGCCTGGGTGATTTTATAAGTGCATAGGCAATGGCTAAGTGATTGGAGGAGTGCATAGACCCTGACAGGGTGATTGGAGGAGTGCAAGAGTAGTGCCTGCGTGATTAAACCAGTGTATAGCTAACGCATTGATGATTGCATGATTGCAGGAGTTATGTCTGGGGGATTAGAGGAGTACATAGGTAATGCCTGGTGATTCCATGATTGCAGGAGTAATATCTGGGAGATTACAGGAGTACATAGAAAGTGCCTGGGTGATTTTATAAATGCATGTGTACTACCTGAGTGATTGGAGTAGTACTGCAGTAGTACCTGAGTGATTGGAGGAGTGCAACATCCTGAGTA
This sequence comes from Calotriton arnoldi, assembly GCA_963921515.1. NCBI lineage: Eukaryota > Metazoa > Chordata > Amphibia > Caudata > Salamandridae > Calotriton > Calotriton arnoldi. The sequence continues at coordinate 2,342,309 of CAWUFW010000089.1, read as the reverse complement.
GTAGCAGAATACTGAAACTGCAGCACAAAAGTCAGGTCTGTGACATGGTGTACTCTTTTGTACTGCAGCTTCAAAATACTGTAACTACTCAGGATGTTGGGTGTACTCAAAATGAAGCATAAAAGCTAAACATGAGTCTGCTATAAATCTCACCATATTCCTGAAACTATACATGCATATATGTCTACTTTTTTAAATCATCATCATATATAACAGAAATAAACAAGTAGACTGAACTTTACATTTCAAAGACACACCTACATTTCTGCAATGTATTTCAAGTGTACCTTTCCCCAGACTCATAGAAAGTAGCCTAATCAGTAATCCCTTCTGCTAACATGTCTTAAAACTCACTTTTGTGCTGCAGCTTCACCATTCTGCGAATATTGGGCCTAGTCAAACATAAAGCAGCAACCTATCACATGTCTCTACCATAACTCTAACCATATTCCTAAAAGCATGCATGCTTTTATCTATACCTATTGCCAAAAGCATTACACATATTAGAATACATGTGCAAGTAGAAACATAACCACACTCACAAGACCATAAAGGCCTTAAAACTTGACAGACTACACTTAACATTTCAAACACACCTAGATTTACGCAGCAAATTTCAAGTGAACTTTGACACAGACTCCTATAAAGTACCATCATCAATAATTCCTCTCCCAACATTTCTTAAACATCACTTTCCTACTACTACTGCTTCACTATTCTAGTACTAGTCAGGTATAGAGCATTGCTAATAGCAAAGCAACATTTCACTTATCTTTCATGAAAGTCTCCCTATATTTCTAAAACCATGTATGCATATGTCTGTACCTTTTGCTAGCAGCATCATATATAAAACTAATACACAGATAAATGTATACCTGTGTTTTATACATCTATCATCTTCAGACGCATAACACATACCATAATATATGTGCAAGTAGACATATATCTCAGTCACAACACCATCCACAGCTCAAAACTTCACAGACAACACTTCAATTTTCAAACAGACACTGAAAATTATGCGGTATATATGAAATATAACTTTCCACACATCATACAAATTACTCTAATAAATAACATCTCTACAAACATCTCAAACCTCACTTTCAGGCTGCTGCTTTACCAATATACAACTACTTATAATGTTACACCTTCCCAAATACAAAGCAGGAACCCTTCACACGTCTTTACTAAAAGTCTCACCATATTCCTAAAAGCATACATGAATATGTCTGTACCATAACACTATCCAAACCTTAAAAATTCACAGAACAAACTTCCAATTTCAAACAAACACCAAAAATTATGTGGCATATTTCAACTGTGCCTCTCTAGAAACTTAAAAAAAGAAGCCTAATCAATAATACCTTATGTCAACATCTTTTAAACCACACTATTATGGTGCATCTTCACCATTCCACTACTACTCACAGTTTTGAGCCTACCACATAAAAAGCAACAACACCTCTTTGTTATACATCATGCTCCTTCAAATGTATAAGACATATGAAAATACATATACAAGTAGAGACACACTTGAGACAGAAATCCATGTACACATTAAAACTTGACAGACTCCACCTCCAAGTATTAAAGCAACACCTAAAATTATGCGGTATACTACAAATGTACATATCCACACACTAAAACAAACTACCATAATCACTAATCCACCTTCCAATATACACATATTAGTATTCAAAATCTATTTCAAACAACATTTAACTACAATAAAACAAACTACAATACACATCTCTACATTTAATAATATATTTCAAACATCACAGTTCATCAATAATTTTTAAAGATTAAAAATAAACCTAATACATAATACACCTCACAAATGTATAACTCACCTTCCAAATTGATTTGTAGAATTTAAAATATCACAAACTCATAAAAGATTTTCTTATACACACAATCAATGTAATGCACCAATCTCAGCAAGGTAAAACCAGTAATGGCAAACTTTCACTCTCTTTCTCCACACAAATACATGTAAGTAACAAATCACATTGCTTCCTACATTATTTCAAATTATAAAACACATTTCTATTGGTTAGACATATTAACCCTTACCAACTGACTTCTAAAAGTGCACAAACTGATTCTGGAATTTTTTGGAGTTGTGACTCCACCGCGCACCAACGCGATGGAGCCGCGAATCCATGCGGGAGTTCAAAAATATATTACCAATAAAAATACCACTATTTTTTAACAACACACCACCAGTGGCGGCTCGCCAAGGGAGTGCTGCGGGGGTGGTAGGGTGGGGGAGGGGCAGGGTGGGGGGTAGTGGAGTCCGACATACAATGGACAGGAGTAAGGTAAGTAATGAAATAAATAAAACAATTTACCTTGCGCGCTCTGCATCACCGAGTTGGTGATGCAGCGCGCGCAAGGTAAATTGTTTTATTTATTTCATTACTTACCTTACTCCTGTCCGTCATATGTCGAACTCCACTACGCCCCCACCCGGTCCCTCCCCCGCCCCGCCCACCGCCCCGCAGCACTCCCTCGGCGAGCCACCACTGCACACCACTTCTAAAGATAGTACTGACTTGGGAAATTATACTTTAATAACATATCACCTATATATAAATTACAATTTCACATTTTAAGTCCACAGTAAAGTTTCAACCCTTCCCCCATTCTGCTTAATGTCTGCTTCCATAGCAACAGTTCATGGAACATTCAACTAAACTAACAGGTCACAAGTTCACCATATTTTCAACTCCAGCACACAAGGTTACAAATGCAAACAGCAGGTGTAGTTGACGTTTGCAAAATATCTCCTTATCCTGGCTACTGTACCTTTCAAACATTTTCTACTAACCAATAAGGAACATGCTTTTTAAAGAAAGTAACATGCACCCTATTTTTGAGTGTACAATCTTCTTAAACAGCCAATCAATTCTCTACTTTTTAAAAAACAGCATCTTGTCCACCATTTTAGATACCTCTCATTCTACCAACTGACTACCTCAGCTACAGACATCTTTTCATTACTTCCAGACATCCCTTCAAGATGCTTACAGTATGGATTGTTGGACACAGCTATGTTTTCTGGTGCAAAAGGTATGCTGAACGCAGAGGTATTGACAAAGACCTAGCTTTGCAAAATGTGGATATTAAATGTATTGCATAGAGAGGATTAAAGTGGCACCAATTGATGCCTTTAGTTAAAACCTTTTTGCATCTCCACCCCCCTGACCTCATGATTGTGCACTGTGGTGGCAATGACCTAGGCACATTGACTGGGGTAGGTCTGGAAATGCTACTGAAGGACACCTTTGCAAAATTGATGTTGCTTTTACCTCAAACTGTCTTTGTATACTCTAATATATGCCAAAGACAGAAATGGAAGTGGTCAAATCAATTCTGTCCACAGATTGAGAAAGCTAGAAAAAATGTCAATAAAGCTGTTTCTGCTTACCTCAGAGACCAAAGGATGTGCTCCATCTATAACAACAATCTACGTTTTGATATGTATGACATCTACAGAAGTGATGGAGTACACTTCACAGTCTTTCTCAACAACCTAAAGCTGTGCATCCACACTTACATGTAGCAACAACAAACTCATAATGAAAACAAGGGCTCTTTTTAGAGCCACCCTATAATATAATAGTGAATATACATTTTTTTTTACACATACATATTTTGTTTTAATTTTTTGTGGATTCGCGCACCCGACGCAAATCTGCAAAAGCATGAATTCAATGTACTACAACACGATACACTTTTCAAGTTTAACTATTAATTTTTAATTTTATATATTTTTAACAACTCTATCAATTGTAATCTTGTCATTAACTTCAATCACAGTAACTCTTCAAAACAAAATCACAAATACAACACTACCTTCTAAATTATATAGTACTTAATTATTTATTTAAGGTGAATTCACGAATCCAACGCAACATTACATGGGGGCCGTGCTGAGAGCTGCGTTGGGATCACGACTCCAAACTCAAAAGAAAAAAAAAACGCCCCACTTCCATTATTCGCTATTCGCCCCAGGGACCCCATCCCCCGGGGCCTGCCAGCATTTAATTTTTAAAAATAATTAGGAGGGGGACCGCGTGGCCCCCCTCCTCAGGCCAATAATTGCCCGGGGGCCCCATCCCCCGGGGCCTGCCACCATATTTTAAACAAAAATAATAAGGAGGGTGACCGTGTGGCCCCCCTCCTCAGGCCAATAATGGCCCAAGGGGACCCCATCCCAGGGGCCTGGCCTCAGCGTTGGGGACCGTGGGGGGAGCCCCAATGCCCCCATGGTCCCTGCCAGCTGGCTGCCTTCTGCGGGAGCCGGCATTGCTTTTGGGCAAGGGGAGCTGCTAATATGCAGCTCCCCTTGCCCAAAAGCAATTCTGCTTTGCTTCGTTGAAGCGAGAGCACGTTTCCTGCTCTCGCTTCAACGAAGCAAAGCAGTGTTTGCTATGGCAGGGCTCCCGCCCTGCCATAGCAAACAGCAATGTCCCGGGGGTGGGCACCCTGGGACATTGCAGGAGCCGGCCCTGGGGGGTGGTGGTCCCCAGGGCCATCGAGGGCTCCAGGAGGGGGGCCACACAGCCCCCCTCCCTTTGTGAAACTAGCCCCGGGGAGGTGGTGGTCCCCGGGGCAGTGTGGGGGGCACTCAAGGCCCCCCACCCTATTTTAATAAAGCCCCATGGAGGTGGCAGTCCCCGGGGCTGCGGGGGGAGGCTGCGTGCCCTCCGCACATTATGCATAAAGCCCCAGGGAGGTGGCGGTCCCTGGGGCTGCGGGGGCCCCCACAGGCCCCTGTTATATAATTACACATTGCCCCAGGAACCTGGCCCACCCGGGGGCTTAAGGAAAACGAAGCGCGGGAGACCGAACTTCATTTTTTAAAAATGTTCTCGGTGGGATTCGTGCACCCAGCGTGACTTCAGCTGAAAAAACAAAACAATAATGCTTTTTCTGGCTGACCAGCCCTAGGGGGTCAGGGTATTTCTACCCTGCCCCCTTTCCTACATTTACAACCTTTTTATACCTTTTTGATATGACTCAGTTCTACCGAGTCACAAAATGGCTGCCAACACACTCTGGTTTGGAGTGTTGGCAGCCAATAAGAATGAAGCTCGTGCTCGGGAGGATTCACAACTCCTCCTCGGTGCTCAGATATCTATATTTTTATTTTTTTAATTTCTCAGGAACTACTGAACGGATTTACACCATTTAAAAAAAAGGTCGCTTTCTGAACCAAGAGCTACCTTTTTAACATGGAGAAAACGTGTTTTGGGACTCCCCTTTTGTCTCGGCCCCCACTTGACGAATCATCCCAAAACTTTCAAGACAGGAGCTGACCTGACCGCCCCATTAGTTTTGAAAATTTCGCGAAGATGTGTCTAACGGCGCCAAAGATATTGGTAAAAGAAAAAACGCTTTTCCTATGGAAACTAGGTCCTAACTATAACTACCTACTGGTGACCGCCAGTAGGTAATATATATATATACTTTCACTGATCATAAAGACATTTTCATCAAGCAGTTACTATAATTTTAAGATCAGAGCATGCCGACCCGATCCTTGCATGAGTCCTTCCTTAGTGTCCACTAATGAATCAGATATTTAAATGAATGTACTCAACCACCCAGCATTACCGCATGATTAAGACTGGAAGATCATGTTGAAACGCATAGCGGATTTTTGCCCAAAGACACTTTTAATAAAGAAGTTTTGATGTTATACTGGCTGGTGGGCTCGAGTGCTTTTCTGGAGGAGAAGAGTGTGCCGTTTGGAATATTTGGGCAGTGACACCTGTCAACGAGCCCCGACCCGACTGGCAGGGCGTCCTTCAGCGCCAAATTTCCATGTGGAGTGTTTGTTTCAAAGGATGCCCGCCGGCTGCTGACTTCGAGGGAAAGAAGAATGTGAAATGAGGCCACTGTCAACAAAACGGGAGGCCTGTCACATCCTAATTGACTGAAAAAGGTAAAGCGGCCAGGGTTTGCGGGGAAATGGTTCTCTGCGCAGCCAGTCTTCAGAAAAAAGAGGTTGTCTGTGGAGGAGAAAAAGTCAGCTTTCAAGTCAATTAACATGCTGAGTGAACAACGAACAGTGAGTTTCCTAAGATAAGGAAAGTCGAATTCTAATACTAAATGTGACAACTATGGTTTGCAGTAAATCACACTATGTGAACAGTTGCAAAGCATTATGGATATTGGGGTCCACACGTTACAACTGATTGAATGTTTTCAGTGATTATGACTCGGGAAATGTGCTACTAAAGCAATATGTATTGGTCCAATGTAGACCGGGGTACTATAAACTGAAACTTTCCCTGATCATAAATACATTTTCATCAAGCAGTTACTATAACTTTAAGATCAGAGCATGCTGACCCGATCAGTGCACGAGTCCTTCCTTAGTGTCCACTAATGAATCAGATATTTAAATGAATGTACTCAACCACGCAGCATTACCGCATGATTAAGACTGGAAGAGCAGGTCGAAACGCGTAGCGGATTTTTGCCCAAAGACACTTTTAATAAAGAAGTTTTGATGTTATACTGGCTGGTGGGCTCGAGTGCGTTTCTGGAGGAGAAGAGTGTGCCGTTTGGAATATATAGACATTATCTACTGGCGGTCGCCAGTAGATAGTTAAAGTTACAACCTATTATCCATAGGAAATCCGTGACATTCTATTTGAAATAACTCTCTTGCCGGTTGACGTATCTTCGCAAAATTTTCAAACTTTGTGGGGCGCTCCGGTCCGCTCCTACCCTGAAAGTCTCGGGGGATTCGTCAAGCGGTGGCCGAGAAAAAGGGGGTCCCAAAACGCGTTTTCCCCATGCAATTTTCCATAGGAAACTTTAGACACGGCTACAGCCCGAACTGCTGAACGGAATTACACCAAATTTGGCAAAGAGGTAGTTCTTGGTTCAGAAAGAACCCTTTTGTTAAATGGTGTAAATCCGTTCAGTAGTTGCTGAGAAAATCAAAAGTAAAAGTATAGATATATCTATGGCCGAGTAGGGTCCGCGTACCCTCAGCGCACCCTGCGCGCACCGTCCCGATCACGAGCTGCATGTTAATTGGCTGTCAGCTGGCTGTCAACATTCCGATTCAGGAAATGTTGGCAGCCATTTTATCCCTCGGTAGAACCGGGGACAGAAACAAGTGGGCAAAGCGCACAAAGGGGGCAGGTTAGAAACACCCTGACCCCTAGGTTTGCTCAGGGGTCCCACAAGGACCCCCTGGGCAAAAAAAAAAGATTTTTTTTAAAAATCGGCAGGATGCGCTCAGGGTGCGCGAATCCTGCCGGAAAAAAAAAATCGAGCGCGGTCTCCCACGCTTCGATTGCATTTGCCCCGGGTGGCCCAAGTCCCGGGGCATGGTGGGGGTGGGTATATTGTTTGTATGGGGGGCCTCAAAGGGCCCCCAGCGCCGGGGACCGCCACCCCCAGGGCTTTATAAAAAAATGGTGCGGGAGGGCTCTCCTGCCCTCCCGCAGCCCCGGGGACCGCCACCCCCGGGGCTTCTTTTTTAAATAAATAAGGTGTGGGGGGGCTCCAGCCCCCACACGCCCGGGGACCACCACCTCCCGGGGCACTTACAAAATAAATGTGGGGGTCCATTACGGACCCCAGAGCCCAGGGACCACCACCTCCCCGGGGCTGTGCAGTCTAAGGGGAGGGGCCGCGCGGCCCCCTCCTGGAGCCCTTGATGGCCCTGGGGACCACCACCCCCAGGGCCGGCTCCTGCAGTGTCCCGGGGTGCCTACCCCCGGGACACTGTAGTTTGCTATGGCAGGGCGGGAGCCTCGCGGCTCCCGTCCTGCCATAGCAAACTGCTTTGGATATTGGAAGCGAGAGAAGGAAACCTGCTCTCGCTTCCAATATCCAAAGACAATTGCTTTCCACATGGGGAGCAGCATGTTAGCTGCTCCCCATGTGGAAAAGCAATACCGGCTTCGCGCAGGAGGCGGGGAGCCGGCTGGGACTGTGGGGGATTGGGGACCCCCACAGTCCCCAACCAGAGGCCAGGCCCGGGGGATGGGGTCCCCGGGGCCATAAGTGGCCAGGGAGGGGGCCGCGCAGCCCCCTCCCCAAATTAGTAAAAAATAAAAAAAAATTAAAAAAAGTGCAAGGCCGGCCCCGGGGATGGGGACCCGGGGCCTTAAATGGCCTGAGGGGGCCACGCAGCCCCCTCCAAATAAAAAAATTGAGGGCATGCCCCGGGGATGGGGTCCCGGGGCCAATACAGGCCCAGGAAAGGGGGCCACGCGGCCCCCTTCCCGTTTTTTTTTTTCATTTAAAAAAAAAAAAATGCTCAGGCCCCGGGGGATGGGGTCCCCGGGGCCAAAGTGAGCAGGGAAGGGGGCCACGCAGCCCCCTCCCTTTAAAAAACTTTAAAAAAACACCGGCATCGTGCCGGAGGCCCCGCCCCCTCCCTGCAGTACTCTGCAAACGCGCCCCCTGGCGCGTTTTAAGAAGGGAAGTAATTCCCCTTTAATACTGAGGGTCCCTGGGGGCCAACTAGCCCACCAGGAACCTCCAGTATGCGCCAGGGGCTGCGTTGCAGAGAGGTGTACAGAGGCCACGCCCCTTTTTACACCTCTTTGCAACGCAGCTCTGTGGCGTTTTTTAGAAGTATATGGTGGCCTAGTTGGACTCCAGGGACCCTCAGGATTCAAGGGAACTTAATCCCCCAACTTAAAACGCGCCACGGGGCGCGTTTGCACAGTGGTGAAGGGAGGGGCGGGGCTTCAGGTGACATGTGTGCAAACAGGCCCCGTGGCGCGTTTTAAGATGGGAATTAAATCCCCTTCAATCCTGAGGGTCCCTGGGGCCAACTAGCCCAACAGGTACATCCAGAAAGCGCCACAGAGCTGCGTTGCAGAGAGGTGTAAAAGGGGTGTGGCCTCTGTACACCTCTCTGCAACGCAGCCCCTAGCGCATACTGGAGGTTCCTGGTGGGCTAGTTGGCCCCTAGGGACCCTCATGATTCAAGGGGACTTAATCCCCCAACTTAAAACGCGCCACGGGGCGCGTTTGCACAGATGTCACCTCAGGCCCCGCCCCCTCCCTTCACCATTGTGCAAATATTCCTCTAAAATCTGCCGAACTATGAATTCCGATTTACTCACCTGTTATCAGGAGAGACCTCAGTGCTGCATCTTTCAGCCCAGTACTAATCCTGAAAAGTAATTTTAACCGTACTTACCAGTAACTTGAATTTCCTTGCATAGGATATCATTGCCTGCTTTTTGCTGAAAAAGTTTCTAAGTGTTGATTTTTGAAACATACAAATATTCCTCTAAAATCAGCCGAAATACGAATTCCGATTTACTCACCTGTTATAAGGAGAGACCTCAGTGCTGTATCTTTCAGCCCAGTACTGGTCCGGAAAAGTAATTTTAACCGTCCTTACCAGTAACTTGAATTTCCTTCCATAGGCTAACATTGACTGGTTTCACTTGGAAATTCTTCTAAGTGTGGAGTTTTGGAACTTTAAAATATTCCTCTAAAATCAGCCGAAATACCAATTCCGATTTACTCACCTGTTATCAGGAGAGACCTCAGTGCTGCATCTTTCAGCCCAGTACTGATCCTCAAAAGTAATTTTAACCGTACTTACCAGTAACTTGAATTTCCGTCCATAGGATATCATTGTCTGCTTTTTGCTGAAAAAGTTTCTAAGTGTTGATTTTTGAAACATACAAATATTCCTCTAAAATCAGCCGAAATCTGAATTCTGATTTACTCACCTGTTATCAGGAGAGACCTCAGTGCTGCATCTTTCAGCCCAGTACTGGTCCAGAAAAGTAATTTTAACCGTACTTACCGGTAACTTGAATTTCCTTCATAGGCTAACATTGACTGGTTTCACTTGGAAATTCTTTAGTGTGGAGTTTTGGAACTTTATAATATTCCTCTAAAATCAACCAAAGTACGAATTCCAATTTACTCGCCTGTTATCAGGAGAGAACCCAGTGCTGCATCTTTTAGCCCAGCACTGACCCTGAAAAGTAATTTTAACCGTACTTACCAGTAACTTATATTTTCTTCCATAGGAATCCATTGTCTGGTTTTCAGCAGAAAAGTTTCAAAGTGTCGATTTTCACAAACTACAAATATTCCTTAAAAATCGCCTGTATGACTTAAACGCATTCTTTCAACTGTTTACAGGAGATGCACCAGTGCTGGATCCAGGATCCAACACTGAGTAAGAAAAAGTAACGATAACAGTTTTTACCTGCTAAGTGAATTTCCTTCCATAGGATAACATTGGTGATTCTATGTGAAAAAGTTTCTAAGTGTCAACTTTTAAAATACAATAATATTCCTTAAAAATCACAACTGTAACCAAAACGCTTTTACTCAACTGTTTACAGGAGATGTCCCAGGACTGAATCTAGGATCCAGTTCTGTGGTTAGAAAAGTAATCCATAAAGTAACTAATTGCATTTAACTAGAAATTCACATTGAGCTGAATGTTGCATTGTGTTTGAAAATGTGTTGCCCATTGCAACAACTGTAACTACTGTACTTAAAAGTCTATTGCCTATGTGCAAAGTATTTAAACTAAAGTAATTCATTCTCATAAAGTATTTTTTGTAATGTAATGTATAATGTAATTACAATGTAATTTAAAAAATAAAATATGTAAAAAAAATTGTTTCTAAAAATGTAGTAAATCAGTATGACAAAAATTAATATAACAATTAATACATTTAAAAATTGTCATTTACAAAACCTTTGAAATTCACTGAAAAAAACGTAGGTTTCAGACATGTTATAGTTAGGAATTAGCATTTAAAAAACCTTTGAAATTCACTGAAAAAACCATAGGTTTCAGGCACGTTATAGTTAGAAATTAGCATTTAAAAAACCTTTGAAATTCACTGAAAAAACCATAGGTTTCAGACACGTTATAGTTAGAAATTAGCATTTAAAAAACCTTTGAAATTCACTGAAAAAACCATAGGTTTTAGGGACAGTTATAGTTAGTTGGACATTTCACTCGTACAAAACCCGTGAAATTCCCCCGTTATAGTTAATTCAGCTAACTATAACTCGCGCCCCCGCAATGCACTGCTGATGACGTCACATATTACATCACTCATGACATGGTCAGTGACATCACTGATGACATCACTGATGACATCTCAAATGACATCACTGATGACATCATCCACGTGATAATCTGATGCACCTCCTCACACCCTAATATAACCTTTGATACACCCACTCTAAATTACACACTGCCATTCGCAAAACCATACACACTCCAACACCAATAACTACATACCCACTCACTGATTCTTAGGTCTACGCACACATCCACTCACTCACCCGTACAGTCACTCATACTTACGGTCACTCAGTACAGGACTATCATATGCACTCATACTCCTATATACACACTCAAACACCGCCACTCATCCATAGAGGTACTCACACACCTAGTCAGTCATTTAAATAATTAAACACACTGCCATTTACTCACCTATACAGTTATACACACACCAGCTCACTTACTCATACAAATACTAGCACATTCTTACGCTCTTATACAATCACTGATACAAGCACACACTCATCCATACAGCCACTATCACAATCACTCACTCTCGCTTATAGCTATTTATATACTCCAACACACATATATACTGCCTTTCACATATGTAGTTACTCACACATGTACCACTGAGATATACATTCAATCACTAACACACCCATACACACACTCACCCACCCAAGCAGTCCATCACAGATGCACTCTTGAAATCATGCACCCAGTGAATCACCCACTCACACATCTATGTATAGAGTCACACACACCCCACCCACACAAACACTCAGGCAGCCATACAGATACTCAGAGAACCAATCAATAACCCATATAGACACTCATGTAGCTATTCGCAAATCCATGCATCCACTTACACACCAACAAACAGACGGATACAGACATTCACACAGTTTAGTCACTAACCCATGCATTCAGTAAGATACGTTTAATCACTCACTTGTAGAGTCAGTCACTCACGTACTAAATCATCCATTCAGACACTTATACACCCACTCATTCTTCAATACACCTTTCCCTATATATATTAAACATATTTAAACTTTACAGAAACACACAGTCACTGGATGATGTCATCAGTGATGTCATCAGTGATGTCATTTGAGATGTCATCAGTGATGTCATCAGTGATGTCACTGACCATGTCATGAGTGATGTAATATGTGACGTCATCAGCAGTGCATTGCGGGCGCGAGTTATAGTTAGCTGAACTAACTATAACGGGGGAATTTCACGGGTTTTGTACGAGTGAAATGTCCAACTAACTATAACTGTCCCTAAAACCTATGGTTTTTTCAGTGAATTTCAAAGGTTTTTTAAATGCTAATTTCTAACTATAACGTGTCTGAAACCTATGGTTTTTTCAGTGATATATATATATATATATATATATATATATATAGATATAGATATATAGATATAGATAGATATCGTTCTAGTTAGGACTTAGTTTCCAAGGAAAAGCATTTTTTGACTTGGCTATAACTTTGGCATTGTTTGACCAATCTGCATGACATTTTGCCAAAAAGTGTCACAGTGGGTACTATTGATTCGGAATGTTTTGGGGTGATTCATACAGAGGGGACCGGGAATTTGGGTACGAAATAAGGTTGCATTTGTACTGTTAATTCTGATAGGAACCTTTAGCCACCTCTACAGCCCGTACTGCTGAACGGGCTTACACCAAATTTGGCAGGGAGGTAGATGTCGGTTCAAGGAAGTGCCTTCTGCTTGTTTGGTGTGAATCCATTCAGTAGTTTTGAGAAATGTAAGTTTAAAATTATTATGATATCTCTGGCTGCGGATATTTCGCAAAAGTTTTGTGATGAACCGCGAATGCATGCGCCAACGGGAATCTCTGATTGGCTGGACGCAATCTGAATAGAAAGTTGCGGCTGCCATTTTATATATAGGGAATGGTTCCCGGGGCTGAAAACCTGTGTGAAAGGCCACATAAGGGGTCAGGGTGGAGATAGTCTGACCCCATGGTTGATAAATGGAGGTGTTAGTGACAGAAGTTATATGTCCAAAATTGATTTTTTTATTGTGTGCAATATTTGCGAAGACGACGTGACCGCCAGTGCGGCCCCCGGTGTACCATCACAGGGACAACGCGACTATCAACGCCTTCGGGAATATTGGTGAAAATATTAAAGAAATATATCAATGAATTATAAGTATGCTTTCTAATAGAGATATTGATAAATGTTTTTATAGAGTTATTTATATAATGAGTTATCTACTGTCATGGTTAGAATTAATTATATAGTTATATTTTTTTTAAGTGTTGGTGGCTATTGAATTCCTGCTTTTGCTTTCTGCTTTTGCGACGTAACTGCGGGGATCACGATTGCCAACGTTATCTCGATCTCCGGCCTCACCGCGAAAACGGAAAATAGGTTTTAGAGTTGGTTGTTCTAGAAATACAGTAGAAAAACATGAGTTTGAAGTGTACAGTAATGAACCTCTAGTGTGTAGAATACTGTAATGTGTGTGCATGTATGTGTTTTCACTTTATGGAAAAGGCACAATCGCCGCAGTTAGCGATGTCACCGCAATGTCCCGAATAACCCTCAAAAACAGGAAATAGGTCTGAAAGATTGTTTTTAAAGAACTTTAGTACAAAAATATGAGTTTAAAAATGCTTTCAGAAGTTTGGTCCTCTTCCACTATTAATGTCTCCATTATTGATTTACTTATAGCTGTAGCATTTCAACAAATCACTAAGTCATGGAAGAATGCTCCAAATGTTTCTTTTCAAGCCTGGTGGTATGGAGTTTGTTATAATCACAGATTAGATAGGGCCTATGTTTATCCAACTGCAATTGCTATTAAGCGTGATTTATTATGGTTACCTATTACTGATTTTCTAAATATGTCTGCTCAATCCATACCTTTGCATGCTCCTTGCAGTGAAGAAGTTTCCAAACCTCCCTGAAGTTAACAGTACTTATTTGTTATCGATTTCTGTTTTATGTCCTGATTATCACCCTAAGTTAATAGTAGAGAAGCTACTGTAATTTAAATGTATTTTAAATACTAGATCAGTTATTTCATTATTGGATTTATTCTTCCCCCTTCCCTTCTCCTTCCTTCTTACCCTATTTTCCTTTTCCTATATGAAATGTTTATATTATATTATCATTATATACTGTATTGTATTGCTGTTATATCTTATATTTATATCCAATAAACTTTCTTTTAAACTTAAAAATGCTTTGAAAGAAGTATGTATATATTATTGTGTGTAGGGTAATGTTCCGAATGGATTATTTCTTATAATATTTTTGGATGTGTTGGTGGTCATTGAATGTCTGCTTTTGTTTTCCGCTTTGGCGACGTGCCAGCGGGGATTGCGACGTCGTCATGAAGATCCACAAAATGAAAGAAAAAAAAACCTTTACAAAAAACCTTCACAATATTTCGGGTACTAGGTGGCTCTGACAAGGGCAGTTGTGTTGGTTGTGTGTATATGGCTGCTACACATAAGACCGGATGCAGAGTTCCAGGTTACTTAGAAGCACCCTGTTGCCTTCATTTGTAAAGTGCACTCCATCATTTCTATAAATTAGATGCATGTCAAAACGCAGATTGTTGTTATAGATACAGCACAAGCGATGGTCTCTGATGAATGCAGAAACTGTTTTATTAACATGTTTCCTTGCTTTGTCAATCTGTTTACAGAATTGATTTCACCACTTTCATTTCTGTCTTTGGCATATATTAGAGTACACCAAGACAGTGTGAGGGAAAAGTGACATCAGTTCTGCAAAGGTTTCTTTCATTAGGATTTCCAGCCCCACCCCAGTCAATGTGTCTAGGTCGTTGCCACCACAGTGCACAATCATGAAGTGAGGAGCTTGGGAATCCACAATGAACTTAACCAAAGCCAGCAACTGATGAAACTTTATCCTCTTTGGCCAAACCAAGTAATATGCACATTTGGCAAACCCAAGTCACTGTCAATACCTCTCTTTTTTGCAGCCTCTTTAGCCCAATAGATATAGCTGTGGCCCACAATCCATACTCTAAGCATTTTGAAGTGAAGGAGCAATAGTAGTCAGGAGAAGGCTGGAGCTGAATGAGGTAGTTTTCCAAAGAAAAAGCAGTTAAAATGGAAGTGTTTTATATATATATATATATATATCAATCAATCAATCAAAAGTTCTTTATTCGGCAACTATTACAGTTAACCATAAAAGCACAGTGCATATATCAAAAATATTAAAACATCATTCAAGCTTGAAGTTACATAAAATTAATTGAATCACATCACAATTGATTTTCGGGACCTAAAAACACTTTTTAAAAAAGCAATTACAGATACAATAATAAAATAGTCCTCCAGCTGTTGAAGAGTCGTAAATGCAGGATAACATTGTCTAAAACCAAGTTTTTAAGCACAGGGATAATCCATCTCCTTCTTGGTATGGAATAAAATTTACAAAAAAATAATATATGTATCATCGATTGAGCCGAAACCTCATCACATGGGCAATTGCATAAAACTCTCGACCAGTCATTCTGTACGGGGAAACTAAACAGTCGATATAAAATATTCAACCTAAAACGTGTCAGGAGAAACCTTTCATAATCATCAGTGATCAGAGAAATATATGGCTGCATCGTGAGGGTTACTAAAACCGGAAAATATGCTTGCACTGTTGGTTTCTTTAATTCAATTGAAGTCCTCACTTCGCCCAAATAATGCATACAACTTACTTTTAAATCTTTCCTAGATACATTTTGCATAGTGTGTGGATCTTTAAAATATTCAGGATGGCCTAGTTTAATCATAAACTTTTTGACATAAATTAACCATCTTATATTTCTGACCCCATCCACTACCAAGGCATCCTTCAATATTTCCCTATTCAACTCTGTCTCATCTGCAGTCCATACTCTGTGCCACAAGAGGACAGGCTGTATCTTAATTATATCCTCTAAATACGGTACCCCAAGTTCTTGGTGGCATATGTAAGTTGAAGTGCTATCTGGTACTGCCAAGAGGTACCTCAGAAGCATATTTTCTGCAAGCTGTAAGGCATTGACCCCTACAAAGCCCCAAATTCCGGCTCCGTACGTGGCAATAGATAGGCATTTTGCCCTATATATTGGTAAGATTTCTCCAGGGGCGCGTCTTCCTAATTTTTTACAACAGTTTAGCAGGGCCATAATCGATTTGACCAATAGCAACCTTCTTGCTTTAATCGCCGGTGACCACATCCCTAGATGATCAAATAAAATCCCCAAGTAGGAGAAAGTCTTAGTACGCTCTATGGCCTTTGAGTTTATAAAAATGGTCATACTTTTCTTTTTTTGTCCTCTCCCACAGTTCATTGTAAAAGTTTTAGAGCAATTTACCGCAAGACCCAAGCTCGCCATGAAGTTAACAAAGGCATTTACCACCCTTTGGAGACCCAGCGGTGTGCGGGCCATTAGGACCGCATCGTCCGCATACAGGAGTGCCGGAATAGGGCGATTTGCAACTACAGGTAAATCCTTGCACTCCTGTATCAATACTGATTCCAGATTATTTATATATAGTGAAAAAAGGAACGGGGCAAAAATGCACCCTTGTCTTACTCCTCTTTTAACACTAAAGTGCTCAGTGCATTCACCACCTCTCCCAAATCTGACCCTAGCCCCTGAGTAAAGCTGCCTCAAAAAAGTGACTATTAAAACGTTTACGCCCATCTCCTCTAAAACCAACCAAAGCTTCTCATGGATGACACAATCGAACGCCGCTGTTAAATCGACAAAAGTTACGTAAAACCTTTCCTTTTTTGCTTTTGTATACTTTTCTAATATAATATGTAGGTTTAAACCCTGTTCTATTGTGCCCATTCCTTTGCGAAACCCATATTGTAAATCACTTAAAATTGAGTGTTCCTCTGCCCACACTTGCAACCTATCTAACAAGACTCGACCCACAATTTTAATTGTAGAGTCCAGTAGTGAAATTGGGCGATAACACACTGGGTTTGCCCTGTCCCCTTTTTTAAAAATGGGCACTATAATTGAATCATACCAGGTCGATAAAAAGCCTTGAGAACAGCAAGCGTTAAAAACCTGTGTTAACAGTGGACCCCAAAGAGATAAATTAGACTTAAAAAGGTCCACTGGGATGCCGTCGGGTCCTGCCGCCTTCCCTCCAGAGCTTAAGTTAATCGCTGAACTGACCTCCTTAAGAGTAAAATCTATTGATAAATCTGATGTAATCAATAATTTCAAAGTATCTTCAACACTTACTGGAATTCCCTGATCATCTGGCAATGGAATATTATACAAATTGGAATAATGATATATCCATTCGGGTTCAGTGATGGCAATCTCTATGGTTGCCTTATCGTTTTCTGCCAAAAAAGGTGCATTAACCGCATTCCAAAAAGCTGCGGGATCCCGATTAACCAAGGCATCGCGCAACGCTTGCCAGGCTTCCTCTTTAAGCGCCAACTTTCTAACTCTCAATGCCTTCTTGTATTCACATCTTGCGTCTCTAATATTGTCACAATTGTTATCCCCAGTATGAAGGGCTCTTTTAAGTTTAGAATAGGCCTTTGTACAGCTAGTATCAAACCAGCCTGTTAATTGTTTCAATTTCTTACTTGGGTTCATATGAAGTGTTTCCTTGATAAAACTTGAGATGACTAAAAAATTATCTAAAATATCCTGGTGAGATGATTTGTCATCCAGACAAGTTAAAAACATATCTTTGCAATTCGATACCACCTTACTAGTAAAAGTCTCAGGGTCCACATTTTCCCATTTCAGTTGGTAACCATTTTGTCTACTCAAAGAAATATTATCCACAAAATGGGTAGAGTCTTTTCTAATACCAGCACTCTTAGTATTCACCTTCACACCAAAACTAATGGGAAAGTGATCACTAAGAGCCATATCATGTACAATAAAATCTTTTAAACGAGCGGCAAATCTACTCGAAGCTAGTACGTAATCAATAGTGGAAAAGGTCCTCGGCCATTAAAGGTGGGCTGAAAAGGGACCATGGGCACACATAAATCATTAACGAACCCAAAATCAAATGTAAACAAGATATCATTCAGGAGATCACCATAAGGTGTATGTGGGAAATGTGCAAAACTGGGACCCTTATCATACGATATGCCGCATACCCCGTTGTTCATGTACTGGCATATAGGGAATTAAAATCCCCACCCCAGATGAAACAGGTCTCCTTTGAAATACATGATTGTAATTTGTATAAATCACTACTCACTTTTCCCATTAATCCGTCAATCTGCTCAGATGATGCATTGTTATAAAAATTCAATAAAATAATACTAAAAGCTTGATCTATATGAAGACTGATGATCTGATAAAACTGATCTGTGACATTAAAAACAATTTGTCTTAAATTCAAACAATTTGAAATATAGATACAGAGGCCACCTTTCGCTCTTCCATGTAATGACGGTACTGCAGGCGTGTGAAAGGTTTTGTATCCACAAATATGTGTTGGCCATTCCACCCAAGTTTCTTGTAAGCTCAAAATATCATACTTACTCACAAAATCATACCATAATATATTAGACACCTTTGTTTTTAAACCCGCTACATTCCAAAACAAAATTTTACAAATATCTTTTACTCCCAAACCTTTGCTATTTCCCCCATGTTCCACTTGCTTCATAGATTTTTCCGCAGGTTGTACTATAGAGGAGGGGGCTGGGTCAATCAGAGGGTCTAAATCTAAGTCATTTACAAACTTTATAATTGTAGGCATAATTATGTTAGATGGAGAAGTATGGTCGATACTAACTGGTTTTAACTTCTCACTCAAGTTAGAGGTGGCCTTTACTATTTCAATTATATCGTACGATGTGGGAACACCCTTTTGTTGTCAATCCACTGATTCCAGGTTGGCGAGTGCCTCAAATCGATTAAAAGTTAAAAGGTTAAACCTACGATTATGATGCTCGATTTGAGATCCCATGTCACTTAGGTCAGCGCAGGGTATGGGCTGGTAAAAGTATCCCAATGGGACCAAATTAACACCTTGTCCCAGTGAACATTGATTACCTACTCTAGTTAGAATCAATCTAACTAGCTGTGGCGTTTTAAAGGTCAGCACTACACAGTCCCCTATCTGGTTCTTTGGCCCAGTTCCTACCCAGCTCACTCTTCTAATCATCTTGAATTCATTAAATAGTCTCTCAGTGAGACCCGTCCTTGCTCCTAACCACTGCAGGGCCTTATTCCTCTCCCTTTCCCACGCCTCATCCACCTTATTCTGAAGTTTGGGAACATTAATTAAAACCACCACATATGGTGTCGCTGCCGGTGGTAAACCCAAACGTGCTATATATCTATCAGTCTCAAATATGTTTGTATTACTGTCTGCCTTTGGGCTATGAGATACTGGATGATGTTCAATCCTATTAGGGGCTGTCGAGGCAACCGTAGGCGAGGCTACTGAATGTACCATAGGGATGTTTTGTACAATCATCTGTGAAACAGATGTTGTATCCTCTGGAAGGCCAGAGTTATTGCCAATATCGCAAAGTCCCCTGTGTTTGGAAAGATGTTCCCGATTTACCAATTGAACAGAAGACTGATGATCGAGAGGCTGGGGTTTGACTAAGCTTTTAGTTAAAATCTCTTCTATTAGGCCAATCCTATGTGTTAAACCGCCTAGGCTTTCCCTCAAAAATGTATCTAATTCGTCCAATTTTGTTTTTAAATTAATGACCTCATTCTGGGTATGCAAGTTAGTGGTAGGATTTGGTTTACCCCTTCTAGCTGTATTGTTTATCACTAATGAAGGTTTATCCTTTTTAGACTTTTTCGGCACTTTAAGTGCTAACTCACTATCCGTTAAACTCTTATCCCCTATAGTGTGAAATGAACTATCCGGGTTTCTAGCCCACTTTATCCGAGGTTGAATATCCAAATCTTCATCGCTAACTGCTATATATTATCCTGTATATTTACTATGCTACCATTTGCTCTTGATAAACTGCTAGATACCGATAAGGGTAAAGATAAAACAGGCCCTTCTTTTGATATATTGGGCGTTGGGGTTCCCCCCTCCCTTCCCGGAATACCTGGATTAAGAGCTTCCTCTACTGTTACAATCTGGCGCTCAATTGCACCCATGGCTCCCGTGAGGTAACTAAGCTGGCTTTCACGTGGGTGCATCCCTAAGTCCTTTTGCTTTTGCTTTTTTACGGTGGCACTTAATGTTTTTCTCTTCCCCATCGTTTTCCGAGATATCACTGTGCCCTCATAAATCTCCTTGGTAAGGAAAACAAACAAAGCTAAACTATTACACTTTCAGAAACCCCGCTCTACCCCACTAAACAATTGCACAATATGTTATTTAATTCCTTCGTTTCTATGTGCGGTGGATATTCTCCCTTTAAAAGCTTGGGGAAGAAGAAATCTATGTCCAAAGTACCTTTTAATGTGGGCTTTAGAGCCGTGGCCCAGTCCAGTCTCTGGCAGTCTATGACGGGCTAAGACGGGCCCGTCTTGGCCCGGTATTCGCCCGGGCCGAGCCCGCGCGCGTCCCGCGTCGCGTGACCGACGCGCTGCTTTTCAAGCCCCTCCAGGGGCTCTGGCTAAAATGCTCCGTGCGTCAGGGCCAAGGGCTGGTCAACAAGGTCAATTTCCCTCCAAAGCGGTATATATATATTCACTGAAAAAATCATAGGTTTCAGGCACGTTATAGTTAGAAATTAGCATTTAAAAAACCATAGAAATTCACTGAAAAAACCATAGGTTTCAGGAACGTTATAGTTAGTTGGACATTTCACTCGTACAAAACCATAGAAATTCCGGTGTTATAGTTAGTTCAGCTAACTATAACTCGCGCCCCCGCAAAGCACTGCTGATGACGTCACATATTACATCATTCAATTTCCCTCCAAAGCGGTCTCCCGCCTCGCGGGACCGCCGCGCTGCTTTTCAAGCCCCTCCAGGGGCTCTGGCTAAAGTGCTCCGTGCGTCAGGGCCAAGGGCTGGTCAACAAGTTCAAATTCCCTCCAAAGCGGTCTCCCGCCTCGCGGGACCGCCGCGCTGCTTTTCAAGCCCCTCCAGGGGCTCTGGCTAAAGTGCTCCGTGCGTCAGGGCCAAGGGCTGGTCAACAAGGTCAATTTCCCTCCAAAGCGGTATATATATATTCACTGAAAAAACCATAGGTTTCAGGCTCGTTATAGTTAGAAATTAGCATTTAAAAAACCATAGAAATTCACTGAAAAAACCATAGGTTTCAGGAACGTTATAGTTAGTTGGACATTTCACTCGTACAAAACCATAGAAATTCCGGGGTTATAGTTAGTTCAGCTAACTATAACTCGCGCCCCCGCAATGCACTGCTGATGACGTCACATATTACATCATTCATGACATGGTCAGTGACATCACTGATGACATCACTGATGACATCTCAAATGACATCACTGATGACATCATCCAGTGACTGTATGTTTCTGTAAAGTTTAAATTTGTTTTATATATATGCCAAGCTGTATTGAAGAATGAGTGGGTGTATAAGTGTCTGTATGGAGGATTTAGTAGGTACGTGACTGACTGTATAAGTGAGTGATTAAATGTGTCTTACTGAATGCATGGGTTAGTGACTAAACTGTGTGAAAGTCTGTATCAGTCTGTCTGTTGTTGTGTAAGCTGCTGCATGGGTTGGTGAGTAGCTGCATGAGTGTCTATATGGGTTATTGATTGCTTGCCTGAGTATTTGTATGGCTGCCTGAGTGTGTGTGTGGGTGGGTGGGAGGTGTGTGACTCTGTGCATAGATGTGTGAGTGGTTGATTCACTGGGTGTATGTGTTCAAGAGTGCATGTGGAAACAGCTGTATGGGTGGGTGAGTGTGTGTATGGGTGTATTGGTGAGTGAATGGATGTCTCAGTGGTACATGTGCAAGTAACTACATATGTAAAAGGCAGTATATGTGAGTGATGGTGTATATAAATAACTATATGTGAGAGTCAGTAATTGTGAGAGTGGCTGCATGGATGAGTGTGTATTTGTATCAGTGATTCTATAAGAAAGTAATTATGTGTTAGTATATGTATGAGTAAGTGAGGTGGTGTCTGTATAACTGTATAGGTGAGTAAATGGAAGTATGATTAATTCTTTGCATGACTGACTAGGTGTGTGAGTAACTCTGGATATGTGGCAGTGTGTGAGTGTCTGTATAGGTGTATGAGTGCATATGATAGTGTTGTATTGATGAGTGACTGCATGTATGAGTGACTGTATGGGTGAATGAGTGGATGTGTGTGTAGACCTAGGAATCAGTCAGTGCGTATTTAGTAACTGGTATTGATGTGTCTATTTTTTCGAAAATGGTAGTCTATATTTTAGAATGGGTGTATCAAAGGTTATATTCAGGTGTGAGGAGATGCATCAGATTTTCACGTGGATGATGTCATCAGTAATGTCATCAGTGATGTCATTTGAGATGTCATCAGTGATGTCATCAGTGATGTCACTGACCTTGTCATGAATGATATAATATGTGACGTCATCAGCAGTGCATTGCGGGGCGCGAGTTATAGTTAGCTAAACTAACTATAATGCCGGAATTTCTATGGTTTTGTACGAGTGAAATGTCCAACTAACTATAACGTTCCTGAAACCTATGGTTTTTTCATTGAATTTCTATGGTTTTTTAAATGCTAATTTCTAACCATAACGTGCCTGAAACCTATGTTTTTGCAGTGAATTTCTATGGTTTTTTAAATGCTAATTTCTAACTATAACATGCCTGAAACCTATGGTTTTTTCAGTGAATTTCAAAGGTTTTTTAAATGAAAATTTGTAAGTCTAATGTACCTCAATCCTATGTTTTTTTATTTTATATATATATATATGTATATATATATATATATTTTAAAAAAATTGTGAATAATTTTTAGTTAGGAACACTATATTCATTCTTTTTTTTTTTAATATTATACAGAAGTCGCGCACCCTTCGCGCACCCTACACGATGGCTGCGCGCATTCCGGTAGCCATTTTGAAAAGTTGCGCTGGGGTCGCAACTTCGGCGTAATTTGTAAAGTATGAAATATCTTTAAATTAATTATAAATAAAAGTTTTCCTTTAAGTGTTTGTCTAAATTTATTAATAAAAGTATTTTTAAAGTATTATTTTCAATATAATTTAGACGAAAAATTATTCGATTATTATTGGATTCGGAGGTTAGGAGGGATGGCCATTTTGCTCGATCTGTTTTGCAAGATTTTTGGTCTAGTCAGGTGGACACCCTCCTCCGGGTGAGGTACGGCTTGGGGATTCTATTCAAAGGTGAGGAATCCACAGGCAGAAGTATCCATCAGAAGAACAAGTTACTTACCTTCGGTAACACTTTTTCTGGTGGATACAGTATCTGCCTGTGGATTCCTCACTGTCCCACCCGCCTCCCCGTTGTCCACCTGTTTCTACCAAAAATATGCTTTTACTGTTTGCTATAAATGTTTTTAATATGTCTTAATCATGCTTATGTTTTAATAGTGAGAAATGCTTGATCTGTTGCTATTTCTTTATGCCTTTATTGGTTATGCAGTTGTGTATATATATATATATTTAGTATATTATGTATACATGTGAAAATGTGTCGGTCCGCCTGTTTGCCTCCGTGGCACAGAAAAAATGGGTGGAACTGACATCAGCACACCGACGAGGTCCTCTTATGGCTCCGATGATGTCATACGGTGTCGCGAGGGGAGCCGTGCTATTATGACGTCCTTGTCGACGTGGGAGAGCTAGGAAAGAATTTCCACGGAATGCTGGCGCAGGGGATATTCACCTAAGTGTTCAGGCTAGTCCTTTGGGAGCAACTGTTTATGTTGCCACTCCAGAAACCGAAACCAGTGATCCGAGGGCAGAGGCCCTGCAGATGGCACACGAGCTGGGGAGCCCAGTCGTGTGCACCGGCGGGGCAGCGAAGTGACAAGCACCACTACCCATAAAAAAGGTAACGAGGGCACTGAATAACACAGGATCTTCTCTTTGTATCTGGCAGGAACAGAGAGGTTAAAATGCCCTCGTTCCAAAATGTAGAATTAGTGCTACAACGGTCTTCAAGAGGACCTGCGATGGATGCCGCTTCTGCCTCCCGTACCCTGGAGGCGGCACATGGGTCACGTGGTACGGTCATACTGCGGTGGGACGCACACTCGTTGACCTCTCATGGCACTGCTCCACACTTCGGGGAGGACGCTTTCTATTAGCTGTGTTTTCTGATGACATGTCGCGCCGGCCCCGTCCAACAACAGAACTCCTTTAGATCAAAACAGACTCTTCCACTCTCTCACCGGAAGTGAAACCAGGCCACGAGGACACTTTCACAATACAACAGCCAAGAATGCACTTTTCGGTAAAAAAACCACATTCCTTCCTCCTAATTTATCAAATAAACGACTCACTGAAGAACAGGGGCCAGCTTCGATCGGTAAACAGCCGTTACAACAACTTTTTTACTTCACGATACCATTACAACGCATGCATTACCACGCATGCGTTGTACATCGCGAAGTCATTACTACGCATTTTTTTAGAACGCATGGTCATTTACCACGCATGCCTTTACAACGAATTTCGTTGCAAAGGTATGTATGGTAAATGACAATGCGTTCTAAAAAAATTTAGACGTTCCACGTCGTTGTAAGGAAACAGAGGCTGTTTCATTTCCTCACAACGATGTGCACCGCCCCTCAGAGATGACGTGAAGCAGGAACCACGAGGAGAGAGGAACCATGAGGAGTGAGAGGTAAGGGGAATTGGGCATGGGGTGGGGGTTACTTTTCTAGGGTTTAGGGTAGTGCAGTGGTGTTTGTGTAGTGTAGGGGGTAGTGCTGGGGGTAGTGTTTTAGGGTTTAGGGTAGTGCAGTGGTGTTTGTGTAGTGTAGGGGGTCATGCTGGGGGTAGTGTTTTAGGGTTTAGGGTAGTGCAGTGGTGTTTGGGTAGTGTAGGGGTCGTGCTGGGGGTAGTGTTTTAGGGTTTAGGGTAGTGCAGTGGTGTTTGGGTAGTGTAGGGGGTCGTGCTGGGGGTAGTGTTTTAGGGTTTAGGGTAGTGCAGTGGTGTTTGGGTAGTGTAGGGGGTCGTGCTGGGGGTAGTGTTTTAGGGTTTAGGGTAGTGCAGTGGTGTAGGGGGTCGTGCTGGGGGTAGATTTAGGGTTTAGGGTAGTGCAGTGGTGTTTGGGTAGTGTAGGGAGTCATGCTGGGGGTAGTGTTTTAGGGTTTAGGGTAGTGCAGTGGTGTTTGTGTAATGTAGGGGGTCGTGCTGGGGGTAGTGTTTAGGGGGGTAGGGTAGTGCAGTGGTGTTTGGGTAGTGTAGGGGGTAGTGGTGGGGGTAGTGTTTTAGGGTTTAGGGTAGTGCAGTGGTGTTTGTGTAGTGTAGGGGTAGTGCTGGGGATAGTGTTTTAGGGTTTAGGGTAGTGCAGTGGTGTTTGTGTAGTGTAGGGGTAGTGTTTTAGGGTTTAGGGTAGTGCAGTGGTGTTTGGGTAGTGTAGGGGGTCGTGCTGGGGGTAGTGTTTTAGGGTTTAGGGTAGTGCAGTGGTGTTTGTGTAGTGTAGGGGGCTATATGCACCACACTTCCAACACAGGAAAAGTCGATGCCGTGTCTTTTCGCAGCAACTTCTTTATTGTCAGCTGATAGTGTTAGACGCGTTTCGCCTGCCCAGCAGGCTTGCTCACTAACATTTCAATAAAGTTCTTTTTTTTCCCCGCATTTAACTGAAAATACAACCGTGTCACATGTGAAACTACAAAAACAGAAAGTGCAGGCAGACTGGTAGTTTTTGGTCATATGCGCATATTTAACCTGATCTCTATTAGTACACAGGCACAACAAAGTCCAACACATGAATTGATTACTTTTGAGACATGCGCATTGCAATCAAGGTATATATTAATTCATTGGGTGCCATTAAAACCATTAGAAATAATCGCACTATAACCAGATTAGATATGCATGATCCGATATACTGCAATGTCGACATTACCCGCCCCAGTGGGCTATATGATACCGAAGTCGGACTCAATGCTGGTCCAAACTCAGTACAAAATGGCATAACATTCTTAACATACAGTATGCCTATAAATGCATAATGTACGAATCATGTGGTGTCCACATTAAGTTGCCTTAATGCCCGTTCAACCAATCCTGCCCAAGTGGGCTTAATTTCATCAACAGGAAATATGCTTATTAACCATTTGTACATTTTTAGAAAACTTGCAAATGAATAGTTTCATAATACAGAACTCACTGCCTACACAGTACTGGTGCACTAAGTGAAATCTAAAACCAGTTAAAAACAACAGGGACAGGAGGACATTACAGGTGTGTGTGGAGATCTTCCTCCATATTGAGACCCATAGGGATCTTTGTATTCAGTTTAATGATATAGCTTGATTCAAGCCTGCGTAATTTCTTTTGACGGTCACCACCCCTTATACTTAGGGGAACAGCATCGATTACAAAGTAAGAAAGGCCTCCCACTACTTTGTTGTGATGTTTGTCAAAATGGCGAGCCACGGGATAAGACTTATCCCCATTCTTAATGGCTCGCAGGTGCTGAAGCACACGTTTGTGAACAGGGAGAATAGTGCTCCCTACGTACTTCAAGCCACAAGGGCACTGAAGCACGTAGACAGCAAATTCCATTTTACACGAAAATTGTCCCTTAATTTTTTGATCTTTTTTGGAAAAAAACAGAGGATAGCTACAAGTATTTTTGCCAAATGTACACACCTTGCACTTAGTGCATTTGATGAACTCGTCCTTTCTGTTAAGCCATGATGCAATAGGCTTGTTACCAGACTTTATTGGTAACATGTTGCTAACAAGTGTTTGTTTGAGGGAACGGGCCCTTCTGAAGGTAATTTGGGGCCTCCGTTGAACAAGTTTCCCCAGGACGGGATCATTGCGGATGATATGCCAGTGTTTATACAAGATGTTTCTCAATTCACCCTGCTGGTTATTGTAGGTGGTAATCATCCTGCATTGATTGCTATTCTCCTGAGTTGTCTGCCCTTTCTTTTTCTTAGGCTTAAAGAGTATTTCCTCCCTGGATTTCTGTCTAGCCTTCCGCATAGCTTCATCAATGCATTTTTGGGAATAACCTCTCATGGCAAACCATTTGTTTAGACATCCCAATTCTGTCTCTAAGTCTTTTTTGTTACTACAATTCCTCATTGCTCTGAGGCATTCCCCATAGGGGATACTTCTGACTAAATTGGCCGGGTGGAAACTCGTTGCATGAAGCAACGTGTTGCCATCTGTGGGTTTGCGATAGAGTTTTGTTTGCAATTTCCCATTGTGGACAAATACTGTTAGGTCCCAAAAATTAACTTCTGCCACACTAATGACACTAGTAAATTTTAAGTTGAGGTCATTGGTTTGCAGTTTTTTGACAAAGTCCTTGGCACTCTTTTCATCACCTTTCCACACGACAAATAAGTCGTCAATATAGCGACTCCAATGGATCACATTATCTTGCCATTCTTTGTGCCATAGGGACTGGACCACCTGCTCCTCCCACCAGCCCATATGCAAATTAGCATAGCTGGGGGCGAAGCAGGTGCCCATCGCTGTCCCACACACCTGGTGGTAAATTTCTCCATTAAACAGAAAAAAATTATTTTCAAGGCACGTGGTAATCATAGTTAACAACATTTGCGTGTGGTGCCAAAGTTTCACAGGACGACTACCAAGGAAATGTTTAACAGCATTCAGTCCGTCCTTGTGACGTATACTAGTGTACAAAGTTGTGACGTCGATGGTCATCAGAAGAAAATCTGATTCCCAGGGAACATCATATACTTTTCGTAGGAAATCCCCTGTATCTTGGATAAATGATGGAAGCTTTTTGACTAAGGGACATAAAAATGAGTCGACAAACTTAGATGTACTTTCAAAGGCACTGTCAATGGCCGAGATGATAGGATGGCCAGGGGGATTCACGATGTCTTTGTGAATTTTGGGGATTAAATACAACACAGGGGTAGTAGCATTACAGATTTTTAGAAAGGACAATTCATCTTGGCAAATAAGACCTTGTCTATCCCACTCCAAAAGTGATACATTATACGTGTCGTGACTTGTACTCATTACATTTTCTTTAACTTTTACATAGTCGCCTCTATTCCCAAACTATTTGTACGCCTCAGTGAGATATTGCTGTCTACCCCAAAGGACCACATTACCTCCTTTGTCGGCACTACGAACAATACAGTTATCATCACTCGCCAATTTGTCAACCAAAGTATAATAATCCTTAGCCTGCTGAGTAAATGGTTTCTGCTTTGCATTTATTGTTTGACATAAATTCTTAACCTCATTTGTCACCAAATCATTAAATACATCTACAGAGTCTCTGGCTGTCACTGGTGCAAATTTAGAGATGGGTTTGAACTTAGTCAGAGCACTACTGCTTATATTTATGCCTTCATCCTGGGCCAAGTCCACCAAGTCCACCACCCGGGCAGAAGTGCTGGGCAGATCCTGGATTGCATTAGAGTCCCCCGTCGCCTCATTACTGGATTGAAGTGCTTGTAATTCCACCATAAGATTCATATCATTCACTGCCAGATTGTTATATTCATCATGAGGATTGTCTTGTACTAGTCTCTCTAGACCTTTGGGGGCTACTGCAAAGAATTTTTTCAACTTTAAGGATCTAACGAATTTAAACACATCAACCCGTGTAGTGGCATAGTCCATATCAATTTTGGGGCAATACGGAACTCCTAGCCTCAGGATACTTTTTTCCTTATCCAAAAGCGTGATTTCTGTGAGGTTAACGATTGTTGGTTCATTGCATCCATCTACCTGCTGGGTTTGGGTTTGGGCTTCTCTCCTATAGTTACATTGTTTTGCGCTTTTGCGCCTTTTCCTCCTCTGCCAAAATGAGTAAGTTACACAAAATGAGTAAGTTACTCAAAATGAGTAAGTTACTCATTTTGGTATTCACAGAAGGCACTTACTCATAGATGAGTAAGTGCCTTCTGTGAATACCAAAATGAGTAAGTTACACAAAATGAGTAAGTTACACAAAATGAGTAAGTTACTCAAAATGAGTAAGTAAGTGCCTTCTGTGAATACCAAAATGAGTAAGTGCCTTCTGTGAATACCAAAATGGTAGTAAGTTTAGGATTTTGTCTTAAGTTAGTTCTGTGAATCGGGCCCTATGTTTTGAAAGAGAGGGAAAGAGTTAACAGTTGCTAACTATTCACAAGTGGAGATGCAGTAGTCTAAAATGAAAGACATGGTTTCATTTGCTACCTTTCTCATGATGATAGTGTGGAAAGTTGATGAGCTTGCCATTTTAGACGTGCTTTGTATGAGAGTGGCTTACCATTCTTGTGCTTAGTTTTTACAAATCTTAACAGTGCCAAAACTATGCAGAAAGATCTAAAACAACAATATAATCTACAAACTGAATTCAGTGGTATGTATGTAACTCTGTAATTATTTTAAAAATGTACTTTAGAAATGAAGATGCATATGGGAGTTTGATTAAAAGGAGTATCACAGTGATGAGAAAAAATATATGAGATGAACTGTATCTATTAGAGGGTATGTGTTTAAGAGGTTAGTGGTGAATGTTTTGGGAAGAAAGAGAAAAATGAATTAGTGCCTGTTTATTACATTGTGTATTTAATTGAAAAATAACAGTTTAGCCTTGGGGAAAGTTACAATGAGGAACTAAGAATGTTTTAAATGTCTGAACATCATGTGCAGAATAGACATGTCTATCATTTGCATTCTGGGAGTTGTAGGACTTTTAGTAACATTATTAAACAGGAATAGTGTAATGACAAATAAAAGATGAGAACATGATGTCTGCCTGTATATGAATTAGAAAGAAGTAATACTTGTTAGGTATGTATTGGGAAGTGTTTATCAATATGGTTTTTAACTTATATGACCACTTTGCATATGCTTAGATGGTGAGATATGCTTTTTGTGCTTGCACATAGCTATATATACGGTGGGACTTTTGAGTTTGCTTTAAGATATAGAGAGGTATATATTTTGGGAAAGATGGCTTGAAGGTGTGCATCTATTAAGAAATTGAATTTATCTTTACATGGTGATCTATGTTCAGTAAGGCTGATGAAAATTGCATGTATATGGTGAGGGTAGTGTTTTTCTTTAAACATGGTTTGTTTAAAATTGAGAAGGATTAATAGTGCACAATGCCTCTAGAGTTCTTGTACTAGCTTCATTTTGAGTGTACATTTTTTTGAGATATGCTGAATATATGTTTTAGAAGCAGAAAAGCATGAAGAAATTATATAGGTATGCCATTCGCAAAAGGTGTTGTGCTTTGAAAAATTTCAAAATGTTGTTTTCCGTGGGCAATGTATGTTTCTAGAGGGAAATGTATGCAATTATATATCAAGTGTGATACCTAGATTTCACTCACACATAGCTCAGAAGAAAAGCATGTATACAGTAAAACAGGTAGTTTTTTACTGACATAAGGATATAACCAATGATTCAGAGATATAGTGACAACTGTTAGGTGTCTAAGAGTAATGAAGGTATTTTCTCAGTCAGTCAGGCAGTATTCAGACACTCATGGAATCACCCAGCCACTACTCAGACAGTCATCAAGTCAGTGATTCACAATCCATGGAGTTATTCAATTATCCAGAAACTATACATGTACTTTTGCAATCAGGCAGGCAGAAATTATGTAGTCATTGAAGTAGGGGGGCACTATGTATACATTCATCTAATCACCTAGGTACTATCTACTGACTCATGCAAATAACAAGGCAGTAACTATGCAATTATTATAACATTTGCACAGAACCTATGCAGCCATCTAAACACCCACTTACAACCAATGCAGTCATTGAAATACTGAGGCACATGCGTGCACAAATGAAACACTCAGACTACTCATGCACTCCTGTAATTATGTAGAGAGTACCACTGTAGTAAACCTATCACCCATCCAGTACCTATGTAGTCATTTAATTACTGAGCCAATAGTCTTGCACAAATACAATCACCCCAGCAATATACTTACTTTCATCCAATCTCTCAAGCTTTAACAATGGAATCATGCAGTCACTCAGACACTAGTCATGCACTCATCTACTTAGGTAGGCACTAGTGATGCACGTATTCAATTCCCCAGGCACTACCCATTTAGTTATGAAACCATCCAGGCACTACCTGTTCAGTCAACCAAAAAGAAATGGGCAGTATCCAATCACTGAAACACTGTTTATCCACTCATCCAAGAGGCTAGGTGCTATGCATTGGCTTAAATAATCATGTATGCACTATCCATGCACGGCATAAATCACCTATATACTATGTATGCACTCTTGCAATCATCCAGGTACTAGAGTTGCACTAATTTAATCATCCTACCAGTCTCTATGCATGTATTGAATTGTTAAAGCAATAGTCACACACTTGTCGAATCATTCAGGCTCTACTCATGTGCACTCATCCAAACACCCAGATACTAGTGGTATACTCATGCAAACGCGCAGGCAGTAAGTATGCAGATATGGAATGACCCATGGAGTTATGACATAGTCAGGGAATCATCTAGGCACTACTTGTATCCTCAGGGAATTACCTAGGCACTACCTATACACTCATTCAATCATCCAGGGAGTATTGATGTATTAAACCACAAATCGATGCATTTACAAGTTTACTGAGGAATATGTAGTCTTTTGAAAATATGGGTGATAGGTTTACTACAATGGTACTCTCTACATAATTACATAGTTGCATGAGTAGAGCCTTAGTGCTTTATTAGCGCACACGTGTGCCTCAATATTTCAATGACTGCATGGGTTGTCAGTGGTTGTTTAGATGGCTGCATAGGTTCTGCGCAAATGTTATAATGATTGCGTAGTTACAACCTTGTAAATTTAGTGTAAAATTTTAAAAAGTGTAGAAGAAGGAGAGATGCAGTGAAACAGAAAGAACGAGTTGAGAGAGTAGTTAATAAGGCCTTTGCTTTGAAAAGAAAGCTTTTCATTTTGATTCTAAATAAAATGAAGACTCTTGACAAAATAGTGTTGTGCATGTGGAGACAAAACCAGAAGAAAAGATTAGTGAATAAAAGTAACTGTTGTACAGTTTGTAGTGGACAATGGATACATACTTCTTTTACAGAAGCTTTCTTTAATGAAGAAAGCTATCTCCAGGATAACAAATTAGTTAATTCTATTGATTAAAGAGGACGATGTTATGATATGAAGAATGGTAGTCCTATAGCAGAAGAGGTGATGGTACCTAGAAATGTATAAGAAGTTATTGCAGAAGAGGTACAAGGAAGGAGTAGTCAGGGTACTCTATACAAATGAGATTGTAGTAGTGTTTCTAGTATTAGACAGCAATCCATTGATATATTAAGATAATTCCTACGTATCTTTCCAAGGCGAAGTTTAAAACACAAAATGAGTTATACCACTCAACAATGTGAAATTTAGGTAGGAGGCTGTATTATGTGAAAACTTCTGCTTTATGTCTAGGAGAAATAAGTAGAGCTCTTTTGCATTGTAGTGTGGCAGATGTCGAAAAGGTTTGTGGTGATGTGCATATAGATTTCCTAGGTCCTGAGCAGGATTCTAGGGAAAATTAGGAGTTGTTAAGAGGAGGAGTGGCAGAACAAGACACATATATTACAGTTGATATTTTAAAAAAGAGATTACAAAGTTTAACATAGTGTTCTGTAAAAAAAACAGAGGATGTTTATATATCTTGTTGAAGCACTTACTAGACGATTTAAACACAGACTGTTGACTTATATTTAAAAAGTAAAAAGTAAATTATGATAAGTGCCAAAAGTTACCTGTGTATTTATTTGTAGAGGGACGGTTTGACTTGTCTATACGGCCAGTTATATGTAAGTAGTGTTACAATAAATTGGAAGACAATAAAATGAACAACACATAGATATTAGATACCCATTTTGGAAGATAATGAAATACCTGCTAATGTAGAAAAACTATGAAGGGCAAAAATAAAAAAAAACATCAACAGTTATTATTCTTTCCAGCATTGCGAAGGGATAGTATGGGCTGCTCTCCAGCACTAGCTACAACTCCACAATCCATGCAGTATGATGCCATCAGGGAAAACTGTGGAGCCAAATTTTGAAGTTGAGATTGGACTTTTGAATGGACTCTCTGCTTTAGTGTTGTTGTGCTGCTATTGAATTTGAGGGTCCTTCAGCTTTGCATTGCCTTCTTGCTGCTCACTATGGACTCCTCTTAAGAAATGTGCAAAAAATATAAAAGGGCGAAAAAATACCATGTATGATTTTTGGCGGCATGGTGAATAAATGTAACACACTGCTCACCAGCTTATAACAACACTAGAGTCCATGCAATACGTGGCCATTCTTGAAAACTGTGGAGCCACATCTGTTGTAATAGTCTGTACCTCTAAAGAGACTTTCTGACTGGGTATTGTTGCTGCTGCCACTGATGTAAATGGTCCTTCAGCTTCCCTCTTGTAGATCGCCAGTTGGAGATGTTTTCTATGATAGTTTTTAAGGTAATATGAGATGGACGTCGCCCCACATGAATATTTTTTGTTTGTCCCTCTAGAGAGGGTCTTGTCACACATTGTGCATTGCACTAGTTTTCCAGCAGTTTTTGATTCCCCATGGGTTTGGGTAACAATAGATATTTTGATGTTTGTTTGGAAGTTATGTTGTGTTTGTGAGTTCAGATATTGAAAGTTATTTTTTGAAACTGTAGTTTGTTTATAATATATATTGTTAAAATAAAGTTGAACCAATATGTTACTAAACAGCTAGACTCAAACTTTGTGTAAAATATGTCTATATATCTGTTTTGCACTTCTTCATTTGTATTCACGACTACTGATGTCATTGTGGCCTCCGATGTTGCTGTGAAGAAGGAAAATGCATTTTTGATGTAGTTATTTCAGCAAATTAGTACAAAGGGGAAAGTTAAATTAGTTTCTTACTAAATAGCTACACTGAAACTTTCTGTAAAATATGTCTGTATATGTGTTTTACACTTTGTCAAAAAACACCCGGTATTCGCAGTGTGTTCTTGGCAATTGCACTCATAGAATCACACAGGCACTACCTATGCAATCATCAAGGACGTCCTTTCTCCACCACTCTGCAAACACACCTCCTGGCACGTTACTAGTTGGGGGCTGAAGTCCCCATGGCTATTGACGGTCGCTGGGGGCCAACTACCCCTCCTGTTACCTTCAGCAAGTCCCAGACAGTGAGTTTGCTAATAAGCCTGGGTGGTGAACTCTGCTTCGCTCGCAGAGTTTGCAAAGTTTTTTTCACTCACCAACGTCAAGTTGGCGAGTGCGAGCGAGGAAAATACACCTCCCGGCGAGATTGTTCCTTGCTCGTTCTCATCAATGTCTAGTTGGCAAGTGCAGGCGAGGAAAATCAACCCCCAGGCAAGATTTATCAACGCAGGCGGTCAGATTTCTCAATGCGAGTGGTTGCATATGCTCACGACCGCTTTTGTTGAGAAAACTTCCGTTCACGTTGAGAAAGCTGGCGCTCAGATAGAAAATCTACTCGAGCAGCAGAAAGAAAGCAGAGCCTTCTTGCGCTGCGCATGGTGCCATTTGTAATGACTTTCAACCGTGGGACAACTACCCGACAGTGAAAATCACCAAGTATGGCATGACCCTAACACACTCCGCCGCTTGGGGAACTCCGCATAGTACGGCGGAGTTTTTGTGTCACTTCGTGGAGTTCCACGTAGCAGAACTCTGCAAACTCTGCCCAGGCTTATTTGCTAAGAGGTCTTCAGATGCCACGCCCCCTTTATCCACCACTCTGCAAATGCATCTCCTGTCACACTACAGGTTGGGCAATGAAGTTCTCTTGGATGCTAAGGGACCTTGGGCACCAAGAAACCCTCCTGATACTTTTTGTAAGTCCTACACAGTGGGATTGCTGAGAGTAGGTCAGAGGCCCCCCTTTCCCCACCACTCTGCAAACACCATTGCTACTTAAAAAACATAGAAATTCACTGGAAAAAACAAAGATTACAGGGCCAATATAGTTAGGAAATATAATTTTAAAAACCTTAGAAATTCACTGAAAAAAACAGAGGTTACAGGCACGTTAGAGTTAGGCTGACATTTCACTCATACAAAACCATGTTGTGTGTGATATATGTGAGGTCATAAGCAGTGCATTGCGGGGGTGCGAGTTATACTTAGCTCAGCTAACTATAACTGCTAAATTTCTCAGGTTTTGTATGAGTGAAATGTCAGCCTAACTATAACTTCCCTGTAACCTTTGGTTTTTCAGTGAATATATATATATATATATATACACACACACACACATGCTTTCAGTCAACAATCCTTAATCATTGTTCTGTTCAAGTGTCAGCCACATTTTCTGCCACCCACCACAGCATACAGCATGGGGTAATGGGTTAACCCACTTCATCTACTGGCTGTGAGTGATGACATTTTGTCGGATCACATGTGCACAGTTGCCTGACAAGGAGTCATTACAGTGCCAGGAATGATCTCCCTTACTTGCTAGGTCACTCCTTTATTTTTATATTTTTTATTCTGCCCATTTGTCTGCACGTTTGCAAATAAAAAGTACTTGTGCTAAGGCCAGACCTATTAACTTTTCCAATGCTTGCTGGTTGTGGGATATTGGGATGATGGGACTTGGTGATCAACTTAGTTAGAGAACAGGTTTCACCTCAGACCACATGTGCAGTTTGGGCCTGAGGTAAGATGATTCATGAAAATGTTAAGTGCCTTAAATCTGTCAGGTTTCTTACCAGGCTTAGATAAAATAAAGACAACACTAGTGACTATTCCACAACATCACAGCTACAATATAACCTGTAACCCTATTCTTACCCATATCCATGACTCTTTCACGTTCTTTACTGTTTGGTAACCTTTTTCTATAAGTACATATGCATAGATAAACATATGAAATTGTTAGTAGCTCTCTGCACTTATGACTGAAAAAATAACTAGATGAATCAATCACAGCACTCTAGTTCTGATATCCTTTTTCATATCTTTTTGACATACAAAATCAGCGTCACAAAACACATGCAGCTGCTGTTATCTGTTGAAAGAGTGATTCCCATATGAGCACATTAACATATAAGGTGAGGTGATGATGAGAGTCCATCACATACAACCCAAGCCATAATCCCCTTTGATCAATGTAATCACATCCAATAAACCCAAATTGGCTTGTGAAGATAATATTTGTGTATGAAAGTTCCTTTTTTGCGTCATCGTCCCTTGCTTTCTGCAGACTGATGCTGCTGTTTTTTAAACTCTGTGCACTAGGACACTAAAAAATTGGCCCAGGTAATTTATATTCTGGACCCGACAATATGTTGAAATTGGATTATTCATAATTTGCCTATTTAACTTCATTATAGTACAATAGTATTTGGTGGGCAGCCATTGAATGTAAACTTAAATGTCATCAATGGACTTCAGCACTTCTGTGCCATCACCTAGTATGACAAGACAAACATGACTCCAGGCCTGACTGCTGCAGTTGTAAAACTGCAGCTTGACATTTCAAATGCCCCTTTTTGACAGAAGAATACCTCCCTTTCAAATATTACTAAGTCTGAGGGATACAGGCCCCAGCATGATGACAGTGATTGACTAGGTGGTATCCCCAGAACAAATCATCCCATAGTTTCTCCAAAAGATAGTCAATGCTGACAATGAGGTGAAATTCCACACAATAGCAATGGTCACCTTTGAATAGAGGGTGTTATTGCTAGGCCTGGGTGACAGAATTCCACGTAGTTACAAATAAACTCCCCGAGATGCAGCAGAATTCCGCCTACAGGCAGAAAATGCTTGTCCTACCAGTTGCGCTTCTTTTTCCACGTCAGTAGTGCATTCTGTGCTGAAAAATCAGCTCAGACGGCACCACGTGGTGCGCAAGGGCATATCCATTTTGTTTTGCCTGCTCCTCTTTCTCTCTCCTTGTTGGCTGCTGACTAAATCCAACCAAACCCACCCCCACCTGATCTCCAAGTTCCCAATCTCAACGTTTGTTTGCTTGTTTGTGTTACTGTCTCACTTTCCCTGTGCACAGTTAAGGTAAGTTTACGTGAAGGTTCTATACATATAGACCTAGTTTTCATAGGAAAATCATTTTTAGACTTGCCTATAACTTTGGCATAGCTTGACCAATCTTCATGAAATTTTCCCAAAAAAGTGTCAAAGTAGGTTCTGTGTGTCATGGAAAGTTTGAGGTGATCCGTGCAGTGGGGATTGAGAAATAGGGGCGCAAAAAAAGGGTGTGTTTGTAATGTTATTACACATAGGAACACATTGTCAAACTTACAGCCCGAACCGCTAGACGGAATTACACCAAATTTGGCAGAAAGGTAGATGTTGTTACGCAGATTGTGCTTTTTGTTATTTGGTGCAAATCTGTCCATTAGTTTTTGAGAAATGTATAAGCCCGGGCGGAGTTGGCGGATTGCCACTACGCGGAGTTCCACGAAGTTGGAAAAAAACTCTGTGGAACTCCGCTCAGCTCCACCCTCCCTAATTTAATTATAAAAAAAAAATATTTATAATTAAATTAGGGAGGGTGGAGGGGCCGGCTAACTCTGCTCCGCCACGGAGTCGGAGCTTTGTCTGAACTCTGCTTTCTCAACAGAGCGCGGAGTAGGCAAAACTCTGTAAACTCTGCTGGCGGAGCGGAGTTCTCTGCCGAAAATTATAGATATAATCTCTGCCCGCGAATATTTCACTATGATATCGCTATTAATTGTGAATGCACATGCCAACAGGAATGCTCTGATTGGCTGGACGAACCTGAACAGAAAGTTGCGGCCGCCATTTTATTATCCGCGAATGGTTCCCGGGGCTGAAAATTAGTGTGAAAGCTAACATAAGGGGTCAAGGTGGAGATACTCTGAGCACATGTTTAAGAAATTGGTGTGTTAGTGACACAAGTTATGCGTCCAAAATTGTTTTTTTTCATTGCGCTCAATATTTGCGGTGACAATGCAACCACCAGCGCACCCCGCCCCCTGTGTACCATCACGGGGACATCGCAACTACTGACGTGGTCGCGAATATTGGGAAAAATATAAAAATATATATATATATTTGTACACAACCGCTGGTTACTGTCACAGACTCATGTACGAGCTCACAAACTCACTCAGCCATTCACATATCCACTCACACACTTATACATCTAGTCACATATCCACTCAGATACTGATGAACTCACTCAGATACCCATAAAGGTACTTATGCATCCAC
This sequence comes from Calotriton arnoldi, assembly GCA_963921515.1. NCBI lineage: Eukaryota > Metazoa > Chordata > Amphibia > Caudata > Salamandridae > Calotriton > Calotriton arnoldi. The sequence goes on along the minus strand of CAWUFW010000089.1, from coordinate 2,303,973 downwards.
TTACAGACTTACTCAAAGAATGATGCACCCATGTACAGACCCACTCAGAGACTCATGAACCCATTTACATATCCACTCATACACTCACATATGTTCTCACTCATATACTGACCCACACCCCATACAGTCTCTCCCACAATCAGTCACAGACTGTCTCAGTCTTATGCACTCAGTCAGTCACTCACACACCTACTCAGAAACTCACTCAGATATACATGCACCCACTCACTCACCCAGTCAAGGCTCATGCATCCACTCACAGATCCACCCAGACACTTGCCTTTCCAGTCACAGACCTACTCAGGCACTCATGAATACATCAATTCGCTCACCCACTCAGACTTATGCTCTCACTCACAGACCCATTGAGACACTCATACACCCACTCACAGATCCATTCAGGCAATCATACATCCACTCACAGGCCCATTCAGACATTCACACTCCCATAGAGTCACTCACATAGCCACTCATAGACCCACTCAGAGACTTAAGCACCCAGTTAGTTATACACTCAGGAAATCAAACGCATGCACAGTCGCACTCAAAGACCACGCACCCACTGTCAGAACCACTCAGACACTCACGCTGCCAGTCATAGACCCACTGAGAGACTCATACACTCAGACACTCATGCACCCACTCACTCACCCATTTAGACACCCACTTAGACACTCATGTATCCACTCACAGATCCAGTCAGATAGTCGTATACTTACTTAAAAATGTACAAAGACACTCATGCACCTAGTCACAGATTGAGTGAGAGACTTACACAACCAATCACAGACACACTGTGACACTGATGCACTCACTCATAGATGTACTGAGGCAGTCATGCATATCATTACAGAAGTATTGATAGACTGATGCATCCTCTCACAGATCCTGTCAAATACTTAAACATTGAATGAGACACTTAGTGATACAGTGATGCATGTAGTCATAGATTACATTGAAAAAGTTATGCCCTGTGTTATAGAGATATTAAGGGAGTTTACACGCTATTATACAGTCATTTAGTCATTTGTTGCCTTTTTATTTGAACATTTTGCAAATGATACACGGAATCATAAACAAGAATATGATATGAATAGTTGTGTTAATACAAATGTGAACCATGTTCATCCAATTTCATCATGTGAATGTAATCATGTCATTTTTGTGAATATATTAGGAAATTTTTAAGGCTGAATACTCATGCCCAATGGTCTCTAATACCACATCACCTTGACCAAATGTCCACATAAATCAAAATTTAAATTGACATGAAGATCTTTCGTTTCATCATAACTGAATCTAAATAGAGGATTTACCACTTTAAGATGGCGGATCCAAAAACATCATAAAAAAATAAATTATACGTAAAACTGATAGTTCTGGTTATGATTATGATGTATTTTAAATTTTGTTTAAACTGAGAATAAAGGAAAAGAGACAGCCATTACGAAGCATGAATCTCTTTAATATTGAGCATTATTCCAGCGGGCACTATAGTTTGGTAACCAATCTAGTACTACAAAAATAATACGAGCATTAATAGCAGATTTCATTCCTCTCTTCGAGAAATTCAAAGCATGAATCTTTTTAATATTGAGCATTACACTAGCGGGCACTATAGTTTGGTAACCAATCTAGTACGACAAAAATATTACGAGCATAAATAGCAGATTTCATTCCTCTTTTCGAGAAATTCAATAAAATATAATGGTTTTGTAACCAATCCAAGATGGCGGCGATTTTCACTTCATTCAAGAATGATTGTAATTGATGCATATGCTCTAATCTAAATATGCCTCATGTTCAAATCAATAATTCTAAACTATCATTAAATAGTGCTGAAATTGTGATGTCGATATATCATTTAACCTTTTGGGAAATAAAACAAAAAAATATAGTACGAAAATAAAATACATGGATTTTGTAAACCATTCAAAGATGGTGGACAAAATCGCTTCTCAAAGAATGATTGTCAACACACCTATACGCGCCCATTATATTATGTCACTGGGTCAAATTACTACTAATTTTCACCCAATATTTAAGGAAGAAATAATAGTCTGCTTTTATATATATTGGTTGAATTGGGGGATATGCAGTTTATGACCACTACAAAATGGCGGCCGCGTTTTTTAGTACACCTTACGTGCATACAACTAATTGATTTTAGGTGTTCACTTACCCGGGCTATTTAAACTCGGGAGCCGGGACACCTAAACATGACCCGATCGCGTTTACTGAGCAGTTCGAATACCGGATCACAAGTAAGTGGGTGCTAGACTCGATATCGGAGTTTTCTCTAGTAAAGCTAGTATTTTATTTTCAAACCCCGTCATTTTGGCAGTAACTGCGGGCCAATTAATGGGGATCATCTTAGATGATAAGTACTAGGTTTTTGTTCAAACATTATAACCGGGGGACTTAAGATATGTTTTGAACACAAGCAGATTTGATTCTTGAAAAGCTTTACAATTGATGAGTGCTGATTTTCGTTCGCTAAATTTAGCAGGCGGCAGTCTTTCCCTTACTCTGTTTTTATGTGAGCAAAGTAATAGTTTGGGGCCGAACATACAACCACATGGCATATATTGCCAAGTGTTAAGTATGGTTATGATGATTAGATTTATTTGCAGGCCACACGCTTTTCGATTTTGGACTAGTTCTTGCAACATGTTTGCCTTTTGGCTAAAGCACCTTTTTGTTGAGCCATTGTACTGCACATATGTACATTTTAACAGGCTACTGGCCAAAAACTAAAAACCCCTATTTTAGAACGACCTTAACAATAGACCCTGTGCGACTTGGTTAAGATCTTTTTTTATTTTCCTTACAGACAGTAATGGGATTATCACACATGTACCATTGATAATAATGGTCTATGATACCGTTTGGATTGATTATATTGGATGACTCCCATACTGTTGCAAAATACTTAAGGTATGTTCTATAACCAGGAATAGTGTAAAATAAGAATTTTTTAAACTATAAATAGAAATATGGCAAATATGCCATTTGATTATATGTATGTTTTCCCTTCTCCGATCAAGACTTAATTCATTTCATCCAAAAACCAAGTTTCCAAATAAAAATTTTCTTCTATGAACTTTGAGGAGCAAACGTCTTACTGCCTTGGTAAGATCTATAACCTTATTTTAGGAAACAAATTAATTGCCAGTTACTTAAAGTGTATTCTCTTGAATAAAGCAGTCATAATATATTCTTTTCCTTTGGTTTCTCATTATTATAGCTTTCCACAACTTACTATAATTAAAAGATGTTGTGGGCATCACCCAACATTGGGAAAATCTTTATAAGCGCTGTGTTCAGCAGGTTGCTTGAAATTAGGAGTCCATAATGATTTAACGACTTTATAGTCTAAATTAATATCGTTTAGGAGACTCACTTGAGTTGTTTTATAAATGTAAATTCATTGTATTTTATGTACATATAGCCTAATCATATTGTTTATATTTTTTAATCAAATGTCGTGTTAATTTGTCTTATTTGTTGTAAATATTGTAAATTTAATGTATATTATGTATATTTACTTGTAGCCCTGAAGAAGTCCTTGATGGACGAAACGCGTAGGCTACAATTTCTCTTTTACGAAGAATTTGAATAAAGAATTGGAACGAGACCAGACCTGCTGAATCATTCTTTGAACTCATTTCTCATTAACTGTTATAATTTGAATTTGTTTAGGAGTGCTGGATCATTCTTGTGTTTTAGTCATTTAGATAGTTATGTGTTTGGTGTGTTGGGTATAATCCATCTTTTTGAGTTTTCAATGTGGTGGTGGCTATTGAATGCCTGCATTTGTTTTGTCATTTCATGACCTATTCGCGGTTATTGCGGGTACTGACATTGCGACTCCTGGCTTCACCGTGAAAATCAAAATTGGTTTAAATTTAAATGGTTGTTTTTATGCAAACTCCCTACAAAATATGACTTTAAACAGTGCAGTAATAAATCTCTAGTTTCTAAAATACTGTAAAATGTGTGCATGTAAGGGTTTTGCACTGTTTAAAAATAGGCACGATCGTCGCAGTTACCGGAGTTGTTGTGACTCGTGAAAATGGGAAGTAGGTTTTAAACAGTTTCTTAAAAAACTTGCCAGAAAAATCTATTTACAAATATGGTTTTAACCCCTTCGCTGCTAGGCCTTTTCCCCCCCTGTGCTAAGCCTTTTTTGGGCTATTTGGGGTAGTTCGCGCTTAGGCCCCTGTAACTTTTTCACCACATAAGGTATCCACGCCAAATTTGCGTCCTTTTCTTCCAACATCATGGGGATTCTAAAGCTACCCAGGGTTTCTGGATTCCCCTGGAAGGGACCCAGAAATTAGCCAAAATACAGCTAAATTTTTGTTTTTTGGGGAAAAATGGGAAAAAAGTGCTGCAAATGAAAGTGTCTGGGTTTTTCCCTGCAAATGGTATAAAAAAGGGTTTGTGGGGCTATTATCAGCATTTACCCAGATTTTAGGAAATGACAGACTTTTGTCATAAAACCAACATTTTTTACACAGTTTTGGCATTTTTCTGGGACATAGCCTATTTTTGCTATTTTTTGTGCTTTTAACCTCCTTCCAGTTAATGGTAGAAATGGGTATGAAAGCAATAATGGATCCTGGAAATCTAACATTTTTGAAAAGTAGACAAAATTCTGAATTCAGCAAGGGGTCATTTGTGTAGATCCTTCAAGGTTTCTTTATAGAAATTAACAGTTAAATATAGGGAAAATTGAAAATTAGTTGAAAAAAACAGCCTTTTGTGTTAACGTTTTCACCTGTAACTTCTTATAATTATGACAGCTCTTTGAAAGCAATATATTGTTACATCCGTGGGACCTTACTGGTTGTGGAGATATATAGGACTTGTAGGTTCACCAAGAACCCGACGAACCCAGAGCCAAAAATTGAGCAGCGACATGCAATGGTTTTTTATTATGTAGCGGGTATATAGCAGTTAATCTGGGAAAATGTATACATGGAAAAATTGGTATGAAAGACACCTAAGTATTTCTGCAATGGGAACAAAATATAGAGTTTAGAAACAGTAGATATTTGCACATTTCCGAAATTGGGAACACTCATACTAGCATGAGAATTATCGGTCATTTTTCAAAATGACTTCTTTTTTACACATTGTCTTTCATTTGGAAGGCAGAAATGAATTGAAAGTCAATAGGTAATAACAGTTGCTTTACAAATCTGAATTACCCTAAGTCGCTCGATAAAAATGGTACCTCACTTGTGTGGGTAGGCATAGTGCCCACGACAGGAAACGGCTCAAAACGCAATGTGAACACACCACATTTTCGCAATGAAAAATTACCCTTTTTTTGAAAAGTGCCTAGCTGTAGTTTTTGAATCCTAGCTCTGCCGGCACCTAGGGAAACCTAGCAAACCTATACATTTTTTAAAACTAGACACCCAGGGGAACACAGGATGGTGTGACTTGACTGGCTCTCACCAGGTTCTGTTACCCAGAATCCCTTGCAAACCTAAAAAGTTTTCCAAAAAAACACATTTTCCTCACATTTCTGTGGTGGAAAGTTCTGGAATCTGCGTGGATCCACAAATTTACACCCACCCCGCATTCCCCAAAGTCTTCCCAGAAAAATGGTACCTCACTTGTGTGGGTAGGCCTAGTGCCCGTGACAGGAAACGGCGCAAAACGCAACGTGGACACACCACAATTTCACAGTGAAAAATGACCCTTTTTTGGCAAAGTGCCTAGCTGTAGTTTTTGAACCCTAGCTCTGCCAGCACCTAGGGAAACCTAGCAAACCTATACATTTTTGAAAACTAGACACCCAGGGGAATCCAAGATGGGGTGACTCGACTGCCTCCTGCCAGGTTCTGTTACCCAGAATCCCTTGCAAACCAAACAAATTGTCAAAAACACCACATTTTCCTCACATTTCTGTGGTGGAAAGTTCTGGAATCTGCGTGGATCCACAAATTTCCATGCACCCTGCCTTCCCCAAAGTCTTCCGAGAAAAATGGTACCTCACTTGTGTGGGTAGGCCTAGTGCCCGCGACAGCAAACGGCGCGAAACGCAACGTGGACACACCACAATTTCACAGTGAAAAATGACCCTTTTTTGGCAAACTGCCTAGCTGTAGTTTTTGAACCCTAGCTCTGCCGGCACCTAGGGAAACCTAGCAAACCTATATATTTTTGAAAACTAGACATCCAGGGAATCCAGGATGGGGTGACTCGACTGCCTCTCACCAGGTTCTGTTACCCAGAATCCCTTGCAAACCTAAAAAATTGCCCAAAAAACACATTTTCCTCACATTTCTGTGGTGGAAAGTTCTGGAATCTGTGTGGATCCACAAATTTCCACCCACCCCGTGTTCCCCAAAGTCTTCCGAGAAAAATGGTACCTCACTTGTGTGGGTAGGCCTAGTGCCCGCGACAGGAAACGGCGCAAAACGCAACGTGGACACACCACAATTTCACAGTGAAAAATGACCCTTTTTTGGCAAAGTGCCTAGCTGTAGTTTTTGAACCCTAGCTCTGCCGGCACCTAGGGAAACCTAGCAAACCTATACATTTCTGAAAACTAGACACCCGGGGGATTCCAGGGAGGTATGGCTTGCATGGATCCCCCAACGTTTCCTTACCCAGAATCCCCTGCAAACCTCAAATTTAGCTGAAAGGAATCACTTTTTTCACACATTTTTGTGTGGGAAAGTTGTGGCATCACCGGGCTGACACAAATTTCCTACCAGCCAGCATTCCCCAGGGTCTCCTGAAAAAAATGGTGCCTCACTCGTGTGGGAGGCCCAAGTACCCGCGACAGGCAAGGGCCCAAAACGTAGTGAGGCGACATCAAAATTGCCTATCACAAAACAACCTGGTTTTGCAAGGGGGGTCACCTGGGTTTTTGGCCACGTGCTCGGCGGCCATCTAGGGAAACCTACCAAATCCACACATTTATGAAAAGTAGACACCCGGGAGATTCCAGGGAGGTATGGCTTGCGTGGATCCCCCAACGTTTCCTTACCCAGAATGCCCTGCAAACCTCAATTTTAGCTGAAAAATTCACTTTTTTCACACATTTTTGTGTGGGAAAGTTGTGGCATCACCGGGCTGACACAAATTTCCTAACACCCAGCGTTCCCCAGGGTCTCCCGATAAAAATGGTGCCTCACTCGTGTGGGAGGCCCAAGTACCCGCGACAGGCAAGGGCCCAAAACATTTTGTGATAGGCAATTTTGATGTTGCCTCACTACGTTTTGGGCCCTTGCCTGTATTCTTCAAGCACACAGACATACTGGTTGGATTTGGCACGAGGGTGAGTGATGGTTCAGTATATACAGTTGTATTAACCAGAGATTTCACAAAAATCCACGACAAGGCACCAACCGCTTTACAGGCCATTCATACACCTTTCATACGTGTGACACATACAAAACCATTCAGACCGCCAGCCGAGGGCCCAGCACATTACAACACTCACACCAGCAGACAGCACCATTCAAGGGCCCATCACTTTCACACGCCCACATTCCTGACACAGCAACCACACCAGCTCAAGGATTGCGTGGAGTGGCGTTTAGCTAGCAGTGTGTGTAGTGACCAGCAGCAAGTCACTACTCACACACCGCCAGCTGAGCGCCAGTCCACGCACACCGCCAGCCAAGCACCAGTCCACGCACACCACCAGCCAAGCGCCAGTCCATGCACACCACCAGCCAAGCGCCAGTCCATGCACACCGCCAGCCAAGCGCCAGTCCACGCACACCGCCAGCCAAGCGCCAGTCCACGCACACCACCAGCCAAGCGCCAATCCACGCACACCGCCAGCCAAGCGCCAATCCACGCACACCGCCAACAAAGCACCAGACCACGCACATCGCCAGCCAAGCGCCAGTCCACGCACACCGCCAGCCAAGCGCCAGTCCACGCACACCGCCAGCCAAGCACCAGTCCACGCACACCGCCAGCCAAGCGCCAGTCCACGCACACTGCCAGCTAAGCGCCAGTCCACGCACACCACCAGCCAAGCGCCAGCCTGCACACACCGCCATCACATTTAGGATTTTTTATACAAAAAAGAAAACACAAACAAATTGCAAATAGATACAAATCTACTAACACAAAATCTGAAACTAAATACATTGCACTAATGCCAACCTTGAAACAGAACACATTTTTTTAAACAATACAGACCAGGCAGTTCACTTTACCACTCATGGATGCTCCCAATAATTCTTTTGCATGTGGTACTTTCTAAAACAAGCAGGCACACACAGCCCAGGGTTAGAAGGACACTCGGGGCAGTACATACGAGTCTCCTTCCGCGTACCTCTTCGCCAACAGACTCTACATCTCCTAGTGGGAAAGTCTTTTGAGGGTTTGGGAGGAATGTGATCAGGAAAGTGGCGATCTTTCAATCGAGCCACATCCTCCACCACTCCAACTCTAGGAACACTTGCCTGTTCCACAACAACAAGGCTGCCTATCACAGACTGCTGAAACTGAACAAAAGTCAACTTTGACGCAGGAGAACACTCCTTGAACACAACAAAAGCATTGAAAGTTGCTAAATTGAAGAGATGGATGGCCAACTTCTTATACCAAACGTAAGCCTTACGAATAGCAGTGTAAGGTTCCAACCTCTGATCTACTCTATCAACACCACCCATGTGCTTATTGTAATCTAAAATGCACACAGGTTTGCGCACTTCACCAATCTGACCCCAAACAGCCACAGCTGAAGTACTCTCATCATGGATGGTAGTCAGCATGTACACATCCCTCCTGTCCACAAATTTCACAGCTAGTAGTTCATCACTACGCAAGGAACTGCACTGTCCCCTCTGAAGTTGTTTGCAAACAAGCTCTTTTGGATAACCTTTACGGTTAGAGCGGATTGTGCCACAAGCAAAAGTGTCCACTTTGAACAATTCCTTAAACAATTGCACAGCAGTGTAGAAGTTATCAAGGTACGAATGGTGGCCTCTGTTAAACAGTCCTCTAGCAAGATCCCACACAATTTTCTCTGAAACTCCAAAAGTGGACGGACAACCAGGGGGATCAATGGTGGAATCACTACCAGTGTACACACGGAAATTAAAAACATATCCTGTCCTACTCTCAGACAACATATACAGCTTAATTCCATAGCGTGCCCTCTTGCTAGGAATGTACTGCCTAAAAACCAAACGGCCCTTGAACAGGACCAAAGACTCATCAATAGATATTTCTTTCCCTGGAGTATAGATCTCTAAAAATCGATCTACAAAGTGATCAAGAACAGGCCGAATCTTAAAAAGACGGTCACAGTCAGGGTGATCTCGTATCAACACCAAAGCATTATGAACAAAATGCAGCATCCGAAGCAAAAGTAAATACCGATCACGAGTCATAATTGCAGGAAATATGGCCGTTGCCATCAAGGGACTGGTAGACCAATATGAAGCCATGGACGGCTTCCTTATCAAACCCATCAATAAAGTCAAACCCAAAAACTTCTTCATCTCTTCCAGATTTGTGGGAGTCCACCGGGTAGCTCTAGAGTGGGGCCTAAGTTTGTCACTGTTGTCCCTCAAAAACTGTTCAACATACAAATTAGTCTGCTCAACAATCTCACCCAAAAATACATCATCCATAAACAACTGAAAAAACTGTATAGGCAAAAAATGTTCACAATCCACTCTATACCCTGCATCACCACTAAAGGCAGGCAACACTGGCTGCACCATGTTTGGATCAACTCAGAGTCCAGCACTTCCAGTAGGAAGCCTAGCAGCCTCAGGCTGCAATCCAGATGCCTCTTGCACCATCGGCACAGCAGTATCCTCCTCTAAAACAGGCACTTCATCCGCACCGAGAGTAGCTTCATCCGCACTGAGAGTACCTTCATCATCCGATGATCCCATGTGGAAAGAAAACTCACTGCCTGAATCTTCCCCTCTCTCCTCTCCCTCAGACGCACTGTCAGTCTCATAATCCTGCTCAGAGGAAGATTCAAGAAGCAAACCAACCACCTGCTGAGCAGTCATTCTACGGCTAGCCATAATGCTTACTAATAAAGGTTACGTGTCAAACAAGTCAACAACAACAAACCCTTTGTAAAAAAGAAATAAACAAAATGTAGCTTTATCACAAAGACCTATATACTCCAACACTATACCACTCACTTGACAGAAGAAGCTAGACTCACCACCACCTACTCTGCACAGACACAGTAAGGATCAACAATATCCCACTAAAAAAGAAAAAGAAAAACAAAAATTACACATAAGACAATGCAAAACACATCGCAAAGAATTTCATGCTCTGAACACTAACAAATATGCTGCCATTATGACACCACTTACAAAAAAATTCATTCATGCATGACAATAACACTCATTTGGAGTAAACACAACAAAAATGTTTTTCTTACCAAATAAATGCAATTACGCAAAACTGCAGAACAACCACTGCCAAAACCGCAAACAGAAATCAAAAGCTTTACACTAGAATAAAAAGGAGAAAATAAACCATTACAATCACATATTCAAATAATGCACCAGTCCACACACAATCCACCAGCTAAGCTAAGGGGTAAGTGGGCTTAAGAGTATAAATAAAATATTCACCCCTGTAAAAGGGGAGCAACCCTTGCCCTTGAGGTCACTCCCCAATTCAAAAATTTAAAAACCCCTGTTGTCTAGTGGCTTCTGCCCCCCTTGGGGCAGATGGGCCTAAAACATACTGCTGATCTGCCACTCAAAGAGGACAGAAATGGCCACAATCATCCTCCCATAAAGGGGAGCGACCCTTGCCCAAGGGGTCACTCTCCCCCAAAAAATCCCTGGTGGCCTAGTGGGCCCTAGATTAAAAAAAGGCGAGATCTGCCCCCCCAATGGGGGCAGACAGCCAAAAACATAGCCCCCGAAGGGGAGTGACCCTTGCCCAAGGGGCCACTCCCCACAAAGTATTCAATGGTGGTCCAGTGGGCCACTGTAAAAAAAATGGCGAAATCTGTCCCCCGAGGGGGGGGGGGGACAGACAAAGCCAAAAAACATTGCCCCCATAAGGGGAGCGACCCTTGCCCAAGGGACCACTCCCCACAAACAGATCCCTGGTGGTCTAGTGGGCCAAACATGGGGAGACACAGCCCCCAAAGGAGAGCGACCCTTGCCCAAGGGGTCACTCTCCCAAAAGCAATTCCCTGGTGGCCTAGTGGGCCCTAGATAAAAAAAAAGGCAAGATCTACCCCCCCATGGGGGCAGACAGCCAAAAACATAGCCCCCAAAGGGGAGTGACCCTTGCCTAAGGGGCCACTCCCCACAAACAAATCCCTGGTGGTCTAGTGGGCCAAATATGAGGAGAGACAGCCCCCAAGGGAGAGCGACCCTTGCCCAAGGGGTCACTTTCCCAAAAAAAAAACCTGGTGGCCTAGTGGGCCCTAGATAACATAAAAAGGCAAGATCTGCCCCAAAGGGAGTGACCCTTGCCCAAGGGGCCACTCCCCACACAAAATGGACTCGTGGTCCAATGGGCCAATTTAAAAAAAATATATGCAAAAATATGCCCCCCCAGGGGGGCAGACACAGTTAATTAATTATGCCCCCAATAAGGAGGGCGACCCTTGCCTAAGGGGCCGCTCCCCCAAACAGTAAAAACATTCCACATTGAAAGAAAAAAAAATCCCTGGCGCTAGTGGGCATTCCTGCTGCACGATCGCACGATCGTGCAGCAGGAATGCACAAAAGAGGCATCGGGGGAAAGGAAAACCCTTTCCTTTCCCCCGATGCCTCTTTTGGTGAAATCCCCCCTCCCCAGAGACAAAACTTTCCTATTTGTTCCCCGACGCGCTGGAAGCAAATGGCTTCCTGCGCGTCGGGGAACAAAGGGAAACCTCCAATGACGTCAGCGCGCCTCGCACGCTGACGTCATTGATGACGCGGGGGGAGGCAGGGGAAGGGCTTCCCCTGCCTTCCCCGGTAAAAACGCGACGATCGGCGTCCCACGGTGGGGAGCGCCAGCGCTTCCTCCATGGGTAGGTGCCATGATGGCCTGGAGCCGTCATGAGCACACGCCCACTGTGCATCATGACGGCTCCAGGCCGTCATGAGCACCGAAAGGGTTAAAGCAGTGATGTGACTAGTAATGTGTGCATTGTAATAGTTAGAATGAATTTTTTTAGTTAACATTTTTGAATGTGTTGGTGGTCGTTGAATGTCTGCTTTTGACGTGATTAAAAAAATTTATTAAACAAGAAAATGAAACACATTTTGTGCTCTTGAGTGGCTCTGACAAGAGCCTTTGTGTTGAGAGTGTGTATAAGACAGCTACAGATAAAACTGTATGCAGAGTTTCAGGTTGCTTAGAAACACCCTCTTCCCTTCGTCTGCATGTCAAAACGCAGATTGTTGTTATATATACAGCCCATGCGATGGTCTCTGAGGAATGCGGAAACAGTTTCATTAACATGTTTTCTAGCTTTGTCAATCTGTGGACAGAATTGATTTGACTACTTCCATTTCTGTCTTTGGCATATATTAGAGTACACTAACACAGTATGAGAGAAAAGGAAGATCAGTTCTGCAAAGGTATTCTTCATTGGGATTTCCAGCCCTACCCCAGTCAATGTGCCTAGGTCATTGCCACCACAGTGCACAATCATGAGGTGAGGAGCTTAGAAATCCACAATGGTTTCAACCAAAGGCAGTAGTGTAGTGTAGTTCCTATTTCCCTGATAGGTTCTGCGCATTGGAATAACATACACTATAGGCTTGGCATAGGACTGAGGTCGGTATGCCCCTATCACGTATATTAAACTTAATTACTGCGTACCAGCTAGCTCAGAGGCCACTAGAAACTTCTTGACAACAAGAAGGGAATAGCTTCTGGCAACCACATAACATAAAACCCTGATCCCTCAGGATCGTGGAAACAATATACTACTTTTCATTCAGTCACTCATCTCAGAGAAGTACATAGAAGAGACAGTCGGGTGTGTTTACAATAAAATGCATTGCACAGTTGTTATTCTAGTACTGGTAATATGTGCTGCAACAACTGTTGGACAGTAGCAGAGAAATATGGCCAGCAGTGCAGTTAAATAAAAATGCATGGTACAGTTTTACCATTGTGCAATAGTAATGAACACATACATGAAATGCAGAATGCATTTAAGATAAAGCCTATACCCCTATGATGCCTAACTAGATGTACCTAAGTGTACCTAGCATGTGTGTAGGTCTTAGAGAGCCAAGAATCCCCCTAGGATTTAGTCTAACCCCATTACCTTAGTGGGACTTCATCCTGATCTCGAGCTGGACACCCCAGGATGGGTGGATGGACCTCTGCCAGCTGGAGCTGTGGCATGACGCAGGTTGCAGCGTCTCAGGTCAGAGTGTCGGCATGGAAGTCTCGGTCCCCTCTGGTTTGCTTGGGCAAAGGGAGGTATATTTATACCTGATAGGTGCCTTGGAATGTTAGTATTGACGTAAAGTCGGTCAGAGGAAGACGTCAGGAATGAACCCTTAGGAAATAGTGGTTCATGCATATTTAATGAGTTCTTGGAGAAATCAATAATCCTGTGCTAGGGAAAATCCCAAGAGCTTAAGGGTCTGTTTCTAAGAATTCATTGTGACGTAGGTTAGTCACTGTTGGACATGGAGATGACGTATTTAGGATGGACCGTCTTCTGCACCCAGAGCACACGTCAGATAAGGGACAGCCTCTGTTGCTCGTTATTGTGAAGGGAGGGCTAATGTAGGTGAAAGGGCCTTTAGTGGGTGAAAGGGCCTGCCTGTCTTTGTGGCACGAAGGATTTGTGCCTCTGAAGCGGCGCACCTATGTTAGGGCCTCAATCCAGCACATAACACCCACTCCAATCTATGGACAATCGTGAATAACCCATTAAAAGCAAACTACGTGACTAAAATAGGCATTTGCATATAATTGGCAGGTAGTTGCATGAGAGTGGTTTATGAGCTGAAAAAATAGCAGCTGTTAAAATATGTAAAATTACTATAGACTCTGTGGAGACAGGAAAAATCTATAGTGTCATTAAAAAATACTCTCTTAGAGTCAGTAGTTACTAATAAAAGTTCCTGTTTATAAAATTGAAAACTCTTACAAGCTGTTCAGAAGACCATGCTTTCTTTAGAGAAAAAAAAAGGTCAATTTAGAGGGAAAGCTCCAAGCACTCGGTGAGAGTTGAAACAATAAGAGAAAAAATGTGTTTCAGGACATGTTTTAGCAAAATAGAGATAAAAAGTGCTGGCTGGGAGACACAACATTTCTGTTGCTAGTTACTGCAGGGGACGGACCTTTGTAATACCTCGCAGAATCGTTTTGGGAGCACAGAATAGTGCAGCCAGTTGCTGGTTCTGAGGCAGCCGGTGCTGTTAAAGGAAGCAAAAAGGCACCCACTGGATTTGCAAGGAATGCTTTGGTTTGATGGGAATACGCTTGGGACACAGCCAAGCATGGGACTTCAGCAGTTCCAGCCTGGTGGTAAATGCCGCTGGCGTTTCCTTTGGAAGTGTCAGACAGATGATGACCACGCATTCTTCACTGCAAAAAACAAGCATCAGAGAACAGGTATGTTGCAGTTGCAGTCTTTTCAGACTGGTCTTTTAAATATTAGAAACCATGAGAAGCATAGTTCCTGTCGTGAGGTATTCCCAAGGTGTATCACACTGCTTGTATGTGAAAGATAAAATTTATCAAAAAGGAAAGAGGGGCAGTCTGTATTTAAGAGTGCTATTTTGCAAAAAAGAAAAAATATTTCTTTAGCTGATGTGAAATGAAAAATAAAAGTGCTGCACAAGCATGGTTTTCAGATCGCCTAAAGCATTGAATTTTACAAAGGAAACTTTCGTTTCACTACTGTCAGTGTTGGGGCTTCTAGCCAAAAAAGGCACAACTTCCCTACACTGTAGGATTTCACTACCTCTGGATGTTATCTGTACATAACGTAGGTCTGGCCTATGTATACTGAGTCCCTTGGTGATGTTCAGGAATCATTTTTGTGTCAACACTAAGGCCAAACCACCCATACTTTCCTAACTGGGTCTGTCCTGTTGTTTTGTAAATGGCATCTAATGTTGCCCCTGCTGATGTATGTCAACTATTCCACCCCCGTGCGATGGTGTTTGGTGGTGTTTGGCAACGTTCCTACTGGTGTTTAAACAACCACATTTCTAGATGCATTACAATTGTGTAGGAGTTGATAACCTTAATGAAGGTAACAGGTATAAAGCGTCACAATAAGAATAAATCTCTAACATTTCATGATCTGAAAATGTAGCAATTATTCCTAAAACAGATAGCATATTATTCACTGTATCAGTAACCCAATTTTCAGAAAAATGTACTGCAGGTAATGACATCACTGAATGAATGATAAAATGAATGAAAATGAATGAAAGTTCAAAATACATTAATCAGAATTAAAAACCGGATGATTAAATACATCATTTAGAATACAAAGGCTTGTTCATGCTGAATACATTTATAAGTCTCTTTTGCATTTGAATTGAAAATGGACGTGGCTTCAGTTTTATGTTGATCCTGTGTTGTAGAAAGTGTCCCCTAAGAGTCATACTAAAAGCTAGCTCTAAGCAAAGCCAGAACAGAAAAAGATGAACCCAGAAATACTCCATAGTTCTACTCATGGTGAAGCCAGGTCCGTACCTTTTGGAAAAAGAAAAGGTTCAAAAGTTTGTACTTGCATGTTCGTTGTTTGTTTTTGGGCTGGCTTCGCTTCCTGTTCACGTGGAGCCATGGAAAACGTATCAAAGTTAATGAAATAGCCAGTGGCTGTATGATCAATTGTTGAAATTGCATCCTGTTTAGTTGAAGTTATTTCTGCTGTTTTTGTTGAAAAACGTTGAAGTTAATAGTTGATGTCTTTGCTGAAAAACGTTCAGATGGTGAAGTTAATATTTTATGTTTTTTTTTAAAACGTTGAAGCTTTTATTATTTGATGCTTTTGTTGAAAAACGTTGAAGCATTTATTATTTGATGCTTTTGTTGAAAAACGTTGGTGTACACATTTGTTTTTGGCCAAATTGCAACTTGAGTGTTGTCTTGACTTTTATTTTGAATTTGAAAGGTTGGTTCAAGGAGAACTAGTTCCATTGCATTGTTGCATAGTCCCCCACTCCATGGATTTGATTTCTCAAACATGATGAGCTTTTCAGTTTGAATTTCTTGAATGGTAGTGAGAGGGACGTCTACTACTGTGGAGTTCACGAGGCCTACTGCTCAGTATTGGCCACATAGTTTTTGGTTGATTCTTTCATTTGAAATGAATCTGTTTTCCTTTTCACGGCAAGATGCGGCAAAAGTACAGTTCTTGTTCCTTTCACTTCAAGGAATGGCACAGGTTTTCCTGTATGAGGGGCCAAATTGCTTTGTGTCAGCGATCTTTATCTCTCTCTGCCCAGATCCCCGACTTTTGGGATTCAGACAGGTCTTGCCGTGATTACCTCGACTTCCCAGTGGCAGCCTGTTTCACTTTGACAGAATCTTTGTTTGTTTCTTTGTTTCCTTTAGTTCCTGTAAAACAGCCAAACGATCATAGATACAGAATGGTTTTCATCCGCCACTGTGCCTTCACATTTATGATCAGGTTCCCACATTCGTAAATGGAGTCAGACCTCCTAGAGAGCTTTCTTGGCTGGGTGTGTATTGCCCCCTGAATCCATATAAGTGTTTGACCCCACTAACACACCTGCCTAATACCCTAGCTGTTAAAGATTGCTCTATGTCCCAGTTCTTCCTTTCCACTACCTAAATTCCCTCAGGATGGTGTTGGAGAGGAGTACCGCAATGCTACGCCCATCCCTTCCATGGCCTCTTTGTAAGCCCGAGAGTCAAACACGGAGCCACAGTCAGGGTGTAACGTTGATTGCGTATGTCCTGATACTGACTCGCAAATCTTTCTATAACAGTTTTGAGCATCAGCCGAGTGCTGAGGCCATACCTATAGGAAACTTGAGCATGGATCCACTGCCACCAAGATATATTTTTAAGCCACCTCAAACTTTGAGGGGCCGCAGTGGTCCTGTTACACGACACGATCAAGTGGACAGTCTGATGCTGTCTAGCAATGGGTCCTGCGCGGGTCTTGTGATGGTGGAGCCTGGCATCTGTTTACAGATGTTGCAGTTTAAGACAAAGTCAATAGTCTGACTTCTGAACCATGGCCACCAATAGCACTGTTGCAATGAAGAAATAGTAGCTATTACCCCTGAATGCGCGGAGCCCAAGCCCTTGTGTGCTTTAAATGATTAATTCCTGCCTACTATCCATAGTCACTACGCCGACCCACACCGCCGGCCACACGCTCGACCCCGTCTTCTCCTCAAGCTCCCACGTCTCCTTCAGCCATACCACCGAACTCCTCTGGACCGACCACCGCTGCATCCACTTCACCTTCCAGAAACCCACCGCACACCACCACACCCAACAGATCCCCTGCCGCTGCTGGAGCAAAGTCACCGAAGACCAACTACAGACAAACCTCGCCCTCAGCCCACCAAGCGACCCCTCCAACCCCGACGACGCCGCCCGCAACCTCAGACGATGGATGGACGACTGCGCCAACACCCTCGCCCCGCTGAAAAAACCCACCTACAGAGACACCAGGAAGAGAGCCAGCTGGTTCACCCCGGAACTCCTAGCATCCAAGCGGACCTGCCGGAAACTAGAGAACAAATGGCACAGTGAAAAGACACCGGACAGCAACGCAGCCCACAAAGACGCCATCCGCCACCACCATCACCTAATCAGGTCCGCCAAGAGGACCTCCTTCAAAGACCGCCTCGACAGCAACGCAAACAACAGCAAGGAGCTCTTCATCATCGTGAAGGAACTCTCCAACCCCAGCTCCAACTCCAACGACATCCCGCCGTCGCAAGCCCTGTGCGATTCCCTCGCCACCTTCTTCCACCGCAAGATCACCGACATCCACGACAGCTTCGACACCCGAACTGCCCCAACAGACCCGACACACCAGACTCGCCGCACGCTATCGACCACGACCCCTTGACAGCCTGGGCCAACGTGAACATCGATGACATCATCAAGACCATGAGCACTATCCACTCCGGCTCCCCGTCAGACCCTTTTCCGCACCACATCTTCAACAAAGCCGGCAGCTCCATCGCACCCCACCTGCGCAACGTCATCAACCTCTCCTTCGAGACCGCGACCTTCCCAGAGAGCTGGAAACACGCCGAGATCAACGCCCTACTCAAAAAACCCAAGGCGGATCCGAAAGACCTCAAGAACTTCCGGCCCATCTCCCTGCTTCCATTCCCAGCAAAGGTCATCGAGAAGATCGTCAACAGACAGCTAACCCGATACCTCGAAGAAAACAGCATCCTGGACCCATCCCAGTCAGGGTTCCGCAGCAACCACAGCACCGAGACTGCCCTCATCGTCGCCACCGACGACATCAGGACCCTGCTGGACAACGGTGAGACCACGGCCCTCATCCTCCTGGACCTCTCCGCCACCTTCGACACTGTCTGCCACCGCACACTACGCGCACGCCTCCACGACGCAGGGATCCGAGAGAAAGCCCTAGAATGGACCACCTCCTTCCTCTCCGGCAGAACACAGAGAGTCCTCCTCCCGCCATTCCGATCCAAAGCCTCCGAGATCATCTGCGGCGTACCCCAGGGATCATCCCTCAGCCCGACACTGTTCAACAACTACATGGCCCCACTCGCACGCATCGCCCGACAGCACGACCTCAATATAATCTCCTACGCCGACGACACTCAACTGATCCTCTCCCTCACCAAGGACCTCTTCACCGCCAAACCCAGCCTCCACGAAGGAATGAAGGCTGTCGCCGACTGGATGAAGAGCAGCCGACTAAAGCTGAACACGGACAAGACGGAGGTCCTCATCCTCGGCTCCAACCCTTCAGCCTGAGACGACTCCTGATGGCCCACGACACTGGGGGCACCCCCGACACCCACCGACCACGCACGCAACCTGGGAGTCATCCTCGACTCAACGCTCTCCATGACCAAGCAAGTCAACGCAGTCTCCTCCTCCTGCTTCAACACCCCCTCCTGCTCCGCAAGATCTACAGATGGATCCCGACAGACACGAGAAGAACAGTCACCCAGGCCCTCGTTAGCAGCCGACTCGACTATGGAAATGCCCTCTACGCGGGAGCCCCGACCAAGCTCATCAAACGACTGCAAAGAATTCAAAACGCCTCTGCACGCCTGATCCTCGACGTTCCACGCCACAGCCACATCACCCCCCACCTGAGAAACCTGCACTGGCTCCCCGTCGACAGGAGAATCTCCTTCAAACTCCTCATCCACGCACACAAGGCACTCCACAAGACCAGCCCAGCCTACCTCAACAGACGACTCTCCTTCTACGTTCCCAACCGCCAGCTCCGCTCCGCCGACCTCTCCTTGGCCACCGTCCCGCGCATCCGAAGAACTACCACCGGCGGCAGATCCTTCTCCCACCTCGCCGCCAAGACCTGGAACACCCTTCCACTCAGCCTACAACAGACCCAAGACCTGCTGACCTTCAGGAGGCTACTCAAGACCTGGCTGTTCGACCAGTAGCGGCACCCCCCCCCCCCTTCTTCTTCCCCAGCGCCTTGAGACCCTTGCGGGTAAGTAGTGCGCTTTACAAATTCTGTGATTGATTGATTGATTGATTGGAAATACTCTATCCCCCACTCCAGGAATCTGAGCATATGGAATGTTGTTTGCACCTAACTTGTAGGAGTATACGAGTGGAAATTTCTTAGGCACTGCTGTGCTGCCTTTGCGTGAAGCAATTACAGCCACCATATTCTAACCGTCTATTCTCGTTGTTGAACGAGTGTGCGCAGCTACGGAAGCTGTGTGAACAGCCCCCTGTGTGGCTTCTACAGCCAATGAATTCCCTTCAACGTGCACGCCATCATGTTGATGACTCAGTGTGTTAATCAACTGAGTTTTTTTTGGTAGGTCGTTTTTCAACTCGTTTTTCAATTTTTGTGTTTAATTATGCCACCTTTTTCATCTTTATACCCATTTTGTTCCCAATGGTGTAAATATTTATTATATGTTTGAACACAGTAAAAGGAATCTCACACTATAAGTGTGGGGAATTCGCGATCTGTATTTTCAAGTGCCAGTGTGAATGCTTGTAGTTCAGCTCGCTGAGCTGTACAATCTCCTAGAGATTGAGTTTTAGTGACCATTGGTCTGAAGTTACCATCGCGCATGCGACCTTTAACGATTTGGCACGCTGCACTGTAAGCTTGCTTACTCCCTGTTGCGGGTTGTGCTGATCCGTCAGTATAAATTATAAATTCGTACTGATCGAGAGGCAAAATTTCAGTGGGCAGAGGTAGTTCGTTTCTCAACTGAACTACTTGTTCCCAAAGCGTTTTATGCTTTATTGAATGATTGCACACAGTAAAAGGAATCGCACACTATAAGTATGGGGAATTCTCGACCCGTGTTTACAAGGCAAGTATCAGGGCTTTTAAAGCTGCCAACTGAGCCGTGCTATTACCTAGAGGTAGTTTTTTGGTGCAATGAGGACAGAACTTGCCATCTAGCATCTGATCTTTAACAAAGGCGGCTGGTGGGGCAGACCCATCAATCAATCAATCAATCAATCATGTCACTTATAAAGCGCACTACATACCCGCGAGGGTCTCAAGGCGCTGGGGGAAGAGGGGGGTGGTGCTGCTACTGATCGAAGAGCCAGGTCTTGAGGAGTCTTCTGAAGGCCAGTAGGTCTTGGGTCTGTCGGAGGTTGGTGGGGAGGGTGTTCCAGGTCTTGGCGGCGAGGTGGGAGAAGGATCTGCCGCCGGCGGTCGTTTTCCGGATGCGGGGTACTGTGGCGAGGCGAGGCTGGTCGAGCGGAGCTGGCGGGTGGGGGTGTAGAAGCTGAGTCGTCTGTTGAGGTAGGCTGGTCCGGAGTTGTGGAGTGCTTTGTGTGCGTGGGTGAGGAGCTTGAAGGTTATCCTCTTGTTGACAGGGAGCCAGTGCAGGTCTCTCAGGTGGGGTGTGATGTGGCTGCGTCGGGGGATGTCGAGGATAAGACGTGCAGAGGCGTTCTGGATGCGTTGCAGCCATCTCAGGAGCTTAGCCGTCGTTCCTGCGTAGAGGGCGTTTCCGTAGTCCAGCCTGCTGGTGACGAGGGCCTGGGTGACTGTTTTTCTTGTTTCGGTTGAAGATCCTGCGGAGCATTCGGAGGATGTTGAAGCAGGATGAGGAAACGGCGTTGACCTGCTTAGTCATGGAGAGGGTGGGGTCGAGGATGACCCCTAGGTTGCGTACGTGGTCGGTGGGTGGCGGGGCTGTTCCCAGTGATGTTGGCCACCAGGAGTCGTCCCAGGCTGAAGGGTTGGAACCAAGGATGAGGACCTCTGTCTTGTCTGAGTTCAGCTTCAGGCGGCTGGTCCTCATCCATTCGGCGACGGCCTTCATTCCTTCGTGGAGGTGGGCTTTGGCGGTGTGAGGGTCTTTGGTGAGGGAGAGGATCAGCTGGGTGTCGTTGGCGTAGGAGATGATGTTGAGGTTGTGCTGTCGGGCGACGTGGGTGAGGGGTGCCATGTAGATGTTGAACAGCGTTGGGCTGAGGGAGGAGCCTTGGGGTACGCCGCAGATGATCTTGGTGGCCTTGGATCGGAAGGGGTCGAGGCGGACGCTTTGTGTTCTGCCGGAAAGGAAGGATGTGGTCCAGTCCAGGGCCTTCTCTTGGATCCCGGCGTCGTGAAGGCGTGTTCGTAGTGTGTGGTGGCAGACCGTGTCGAAGGCGGCTGATAGGTCCAGGAGGATGAGGGCTGCTGTTTCTCCGTTGTCTAGCAGGGTCCTGATGTCATCGGTGGCGGCGATGAGGGCGGTTTCGGTGCTGTGGTTGCTGCGGAAGCCGGACTGGGAAGGGTCCAGGATGTGTAAATTTTAAAAATTCATACTGATCTAGAGGCAAGATTTCATTTGGTAGATGATGTTCTTTTTCATATTGCAGGAATGCCTGTGTTTTTAAACTTGGATCAAATCTGGATTCAAAGTCTGATGCAGCAAAAGAATTAGCCCTTTGTATCCATTCTGGATGTAAGGCTTTGGCATTAGGAATGCTAGCCCCGGTACTGGGGTGAGGACAATAATGCATCATCCCATGAGCCAGTGCTCTTTCTTTTGCTACAGCAGTCTGAATGGTTGTCAGAATTTTTCCTGTTGAATTAAAACTCATTTCTGTGTTTGTGTACAGATGAGATTTGTATGCGATTGGTACAGTTTCACCTTCATTAAAGGTTTAATAAGTGTACCCGCATTGACCCAAAATGATACTGAGTACCAAGTGGTGCAAGTTTACACGTGTGTGTATGTGTTTGGAAGCAATAATATCTTCCTGGAGTGAACAAAGAATATTGGTGTGTTCTTGTGTCCAGTGTTTGACTAAAAAGTCAGGTTTGAAAAAGGTTGTAGAAAGGTTTTACTCTCTCTGCGAAATCCAAAATGTATATTCTGCCAAAATCTAGGAATCCCAGTACTGATTGGAAGTTGTTTTAATGTCTTTGGAGGCTGGAGCAGCGCACACTTTTCTAAAAAGTTAGCTGCCAGGCTTTTCCCTTCACTTGAAAATTAGTATCCCAAAAATAGGACACAGAGGTGGGCAATTTTTGATTTCTCAAAATTAAATTTGTAGCCCTCAGAGGCGAATCCCATAATAATGGTGCTCACCCTGGTCAAGTGTTTCCCCAATAGGTCGTCCGTTAGATAAATATCCTCCATATAGGACAACGCTTCTTCATCAAAGTGCTTTAGCAATTCAGTAATTCTTTCAGAAAATACCCCTGAGCTGTTCTTATACCCACGGGGGAGATGACAAAAATTGTCGCTGGGACTCTAACATACTAAATGCTGTTAGGTGCCTGCTTTCAGGTGCTATAGTTTGACAGAAAAATCCATTTGAGATTACTAGTGTCTTTTTGTATTTTTTCCCGCATAATGTTATTCATTAATGCGGCACTATCTGCATGTTGGACAGCATATGTCTTTGTGCAAGTGTTCAAGTGTCTGTAAATGAAAACTAGACGAAATGTATTATCATGTTTTGATAAGTGAAACAAGGGATTGTTCTTTTGTGAAGTGCATTTTTCAATGATCTCCTGGTATTCAAGTTGATCTAAGAACTAAGATCTCCCTGACCTGTGTTTTTAGCTTCTTGCTTAATACAATATTGTCTTTGAGCATGTGGTGAAACTATTAACGGGATCACGTGGTGGGTTGAGGCATCATCCCATCCAGCGTGATTTATATACAATGCTGGAGCTTGGGCTACTGCCCACTCCCGTGCATATGTATTTTTAAGGTGAACGGGAACATGGTTGGAAAATGCAGGAAAAATATACTTTCTCCCTTTGGGCGCTCCCTGACGAATGCTGGCGGCTAATCTTGTTGTGCTAACAGTATGTCAAAACCAGACGATAGGTTCTTCGCAAAAAGACCTTTTACTTTCCTGTGTTTGTCCTCCTCCATGCGGAGTGTTATCTCATATAACTTGTGTGGGACGTTCACCCTTTTGTCTGGTGTTTCCACCGTGATGTAATCATTCAATTTTGCTGTCCAGAAATTCCTTCAGGTTCTGGCAAGCTATTGTTACTTCTGCCGCGCTGTCTAGCATTGTCTGAGCCCATTCCCCGTTCAGAAGTTGAGTCCTTAGGATTCTGTGCATGTCTAACTTTGAGACCTGCAACGTTCTTCTTTTTAAATTGAGGTTTGGATTGTGGCTTGTCTTCTGTTTTAGAAGAGTCCTGAGCGTGCTTGTCCCTGGACTGCTTGTGCGCTTCTTTGTGTGCTAACTTTCCTTCTCTCCCTGTGTTGTTTGTCAAGGGGAATGTGTATCAGTATCCTGATACCTGTCAGGTTTCCAAATATTATCCCTATTCCTAAGGTTATACCTCTTTGCAGAGGGCTCCTGTTGAGGAGACCTATCTCGGGACTGAGAATCTTTTCTGAAAATTTTTGTTTTTTATTATTTTCCCACTTCTTTTTAGAAGAAATAGGTGTCTGCTTAGAATTGTCCTTCTCAGGACTGCCCATTAGCTGTGGTTTTAAAAGCTTTCCCACCCAAACTGTCCCTTCCCAGTTCTGCATATGAAGTTTCAATTATTTTGGGAAGTTCTTGTGGTTGGTCTATAAGACTGACCTCTCTTAGGTGTTGGCGGATCGCCACTGAAGCTGCTTCCCCTTTAATGTTAGCTAGTATTATTGTTGATACCTGGTCGTAGTTACCTAGTAATTTCATACCTAAGGTCAGAGCTGGTTCAGCTCCATACTTGTTCTGTATCTGTCGTAAGACATCTGGAATTACCGCTAAGGAAGAAATACCATGATTCCTGGTATATATGGCAGCAAAGACTGTACCCCAAGTGGTGCAGTCCTCTAACTGTGGTGTGATCCCCATGGGCAAGCAGAGTGTTAGCATTATATGCTTTCAAATGATGTGGTATTTGGTAATACTGCTTCTAACTGGATAATTTTCTGAGCTACCCAGAAAGGAACCTGTTCATGTTTCATGGGCAATTTACCCATTACTGTGTGTAAGTTTTGTGGAGTGATTTTAGTAGCGGTGCTCTGTGTTGGAGCTGTGTTATTTGTAGCTACTGTGGGCTGGACACCAAGTGTCCTCATGACGAGTTGCGTCATGGCTCTGTAAGAGTTTTCCAACTCTTTGTGCTGTAAGAGCAGTGCATCTTGTGGTATTATATCAATGTCAGGATGTGGTGTGTAGCTGGCTAATGTTGGCCATGTAGCTCCTGGTCTACCTAGTGGACCGAGCCTGGTTTTATTTATTTGTTGTAGGGAGCCATTAAACCAGAAATTGTAGTCCTGTTCAGTGAGCGGAATCTTAATCTCCTCGAACGTAGTGTAGACCGCTGGGACTTTTTCATGTATGTAAGAATGAAAAGTCTGAGTTGTTGCATTTACTGCTGGGAATGTAACCCAAGAATAGAACACATCTGTTGATAATCTTCGTGTGCCTCTATTAATATCACTGTACCTCCTCGGTCTGTTAAACCATGTCTGAGGGGTTTTTGTGTGAGAGTATGCCTGATTTTGGGTGCAAAATGTATTGCATTTGCTTCCTCTTCGTCGTTTGAGATCTGTGTCCCAGTGACAGGAGCAGCTGCCTCGACAGACATTGTGTTGTGAAAACAAAATGTCCTAAAAAAGGGTTTTAAGATAAGGTTTTAAAAGGCACAATTGTTCGGGAACTATTTCCTTCAAGCTTGATTAACCAACAGCCAATACATAGGAAGTTTGCCTACTCAGCTGTGGCGGAATTTTGTGCCTACCCACTCCAGACGTCTCTGGCGTTTTGTGATTAGGGGTCACTGAGAGTAAGCATGACTGAACTACTCAGATTCTACTGTTAAATAAGTGCCAAATTCAAGTTGGGCGCCATGTAGTGTAGTTCCTATTTCCCTGATAGGTTCTGCGCATTGGAATAACATACACTATAGGCTTGGCATAGGACTGAGGTCGGTATGCCCCTATCGCGTATATTAAACTTAATTACTGTGTACCAGCTAGCTCAGAGGCCACTAGAAACTTCTTGACAACAAGAAGGGAATAGCTTCTGGCAACCACATAACATAAAACCCTGATCCCTCAGGATCGTGGAAACAATATACTACTTTTCATTCAGTCACTCATCTCAGAGAAGTACATAGAAGAAACAGTCGGGTGTGTTTACAATAAAATTTATTGCACAGTTGTTATTCTAGTACTGGTAATATGTGCTGCAACAACTGTTGGACAGTAGCAGAGAAATATGGCCAGCAGAGCAGTTAAATAAAAATGCATGGTACAGTTTTACCATTGTGCAATAGTAATGAACGCATACATGAAATGCAGAATGCATTTAAGATAAAGCCTATACCCCTATGATGCCTAACTAGATGTACCTAAGTGTACCTAGCATGTGTGTAGGTCTTAGAGAGCCAAGAATCCCCCTAGGATTTAGTCTAACCCCATTACCTTAGGGGGACTTCATTCTGATCTCGAGCTGGACACCCCAGGATGGGTGGATGGACCTCTGCCAGCTGGAGCTGTGGCATGACGCAGGTTGCAGCGTCTCAGGTCAGAGTGTCGGCATGGAAGTCTCGGTCCCCTCTGGTTTGCTTGGGCAAAGGGAGGTATATTTATACCTGATAGGTGCCTTGGAATGTTAGTATTGACGTAAAGTCGGTCAGAGGAAGACGTCAGGAATGAACCCTTAGGAAATAGTGGTTCATGCATATTTAATGAGTTCTTGGAGAAATCAATAATCCTGTGCTAGGGAAAATCCCAAGAGCTTAAGGGTCTGTTTTTAAGAACTCGTTGTGACGTAGGTTATTCACTGTTGGACATGGACATGACGTATTTAGGATGGACCGTCTTCTGCACCCAGAGCACATGTCAGATAAGGGACAGCCTCTGTCGTTCGTTATTGTGAAGGGAGGGCTAATGTAGGTGAAAGGGCCTTTAGTGGGTGAAAGGGCCTGCCTGTCTTTGTGGCATGAAGGATTTGTGCCTCTGAAACGGCGCACCTATGTTAGGGCCTCAATCCAGCACATAACAGTAGCTGATGAAACTTTAACTCTCTCTGGCCAAACCAACTAATCTCCACATTTGTCAAACCTAAGTCCCTGGCAATCCTTTTTTTTTGCAGCCTTTTTAGCCCAATATACATAGCTGTGGCCCATAATTCACACTCTAAGCATTTTCTAGGAAGGAGGAGTAGCACACAGAACAGGTCTGCAGCTCAATATCACAGTTGGTCATATGAAAGACAGTGAAAATGCATGTTTGTTGGTGGTTTGAAAAAAACTTGAAATTTGATTGGCTAAAGGGAATATGCAAGTGAATAAAAGTAGGTTGTATTTGAAAATGAATAGTAAATAGATGTTTCATTGGCTCTGGTAAATAGAAAGAAGCAGGTATTAATTTTTAGAAAATTAGAGAGGTTTAGGTTCATTGTTTTATAAGGTAGGTAAGATTCTCTTGTGAGGATGTTCCAAAAAAGTGTAGTATAGTGATAGAAATATAAAAGTATTAAGGGAAGTAGCTTTTATGACTCCTATTTTTTTTTTGCGAATTCATTGCGATCGTCACGATTGATTACGTTGCCACAAAGGAATGCATTTTGGGCTACCTCCAAACAGGAGTGAAAGGGTTAATAGACAGTAACCATTCAGAAATGCAGTTACAAGACTGAAATATGAAAGCAATCTTTTTATTTGTTGACTTTTGCAGTATCAGGCAATGGAAAGTTCAGAAGGTTGCCCTTTACGGTTGCTTTGTATGAGAGTGGTTTTCCATTCTTGTGCTCTTGTGCAATATTCTCCGGTGCTCTTCTGGCAAATACAAGTTATAGTCAAACAGCTCGATGTGACAGTGAGGTAGCGGGCGCATACTACTAGCGCACTCGTGCTAATAAATCCTTCAACACAATGAACTCAACAAAGTAGCCTGAGCTGTTTGACTATAACTTGTATTTGCCAAAAGAGCACCACGGCGAGAATTCTCGCCTACCGTAACTCTCCATTGGTTGTTTTTTGTTTTTCTCCCCTCCCTCCTTCTCCCACCAGGTCTCCTTACCCCGGTATAAGTCTACTAGGGTACATCCTACTGCGCCTGGTCATCAGACTAAATTACGAGAACCAGACCAGCGGTAGTGCACCACTCACCTTTAGATTTTCTTGGTCCTGATGAAGTGCCATCTGACCTGTTAGGGGCAAAGTAGGCACGAAACATGTTGACCCACTACACCACGACAGCCCTGTAGGAACATTATATCCATCTAGGGCACTCACAGATTTTAAATTAAGCCTGAGCTACCACAGTAATAAAACATATAAGAGTAGGACTGCTCTAGACTTATTTTAACCCACCCCCCTGTGCACTACCCAGGCCCTCACACCCGCACGCACCTTACGGCTTCTTCAAAAGATCTCCGCCAAAGAGCCCCGTTTACGGGTGCCCGTCGGGCATTGCAGCGCCGGCCTGACAAGGAGCTTGGCCCAATGATGAAGCATGACATCCTTCGGGGTGTGTGAGGGCATCACGAAGAAAGACCTCCTTTTCCCCGCCCCTCCTGCTAGGAACTGCACACCCTCTTGATACACAGTTCAATTTGGAGCTTGTGTGCAGGACCTGTTTAAATACAGCTCCCGGTCCCTCCTTATTTTTGATATATACGGACGCTTGACCATTGTCACCATTTCTCCAACAGGTTTCTGAATGCTGACTTTTGGAATATGGAATTGTATTGGGGAGTTCCCGCAGCATATGCAGTTAATTGAATCCACACATTGCCCTGATGAAATTCCCCGTTGGGAATAGAACGCGTTGGCTGAGCTTTTCGTATTGTTGATTTATGTATTTGTAATGAAGAACTGTTTTTACACTACTGTTGACTACTGGACTTCATGACCTGGCACACCCCCATTTCAGTGACTACAATCTTGGATCTGGAGCACAGAGGCGTCAAGCAACGGCTGGCGTTAGGGTTGGTTGCACAGGAACACTACGAATTGGAACTAGCGTGTGGTGCGGATACAGGGGCCCGCCGTTGCTTTTGTGGACATGCATCCAAGACATGTGTGAGGAAGTTTGATAGGGCTGGCTGTGAGACTCCTCTGACTCTGGCAGTTGTTGGTTGGAAGGTACCAGAGGCCAACAGGTGCAGCACAGCCAGCAGCTTTGTCTGCGGAGGGATGTTGGTTCTCCGCTGTGTTGGTACTGTTATCCTGTGGGCAATGTGGGTCAGGATGTGGAGGATGGTTGTCCTTTTGAGCCTGTAGTGGGCAATGGCATCCTCTGGCGTTGAGTGTCTGAGGCTGGTGCGTTTTAGGAACGTCCACTGTCTTCTTCTGCGATATCGGCAGTTTGCACCAGCTTGAGAATAGGGCAATAAATCTATCGCCACTTTTGCGGTGCTAAAGTCCTAATAAATCAGCGATAAGTCCTTGAGAATATTCCCCTGAGTTTCTAAACTTTTCTCCCACACACTCAAGGGAGCTCCTCCTGCTTCTTTCATTTGAAAGAGAATAATTGCATCACCAATAATCTCTTAAAAATGCAGAGGGTGGATACTGTAGTGTTCATACATTACTTTAGATTTGGATCAATTTACTTTTTCAATCTGACCTCTTGATGATGATTTGTTACCCTCCACCTGTGTTATGTCTTGAAGAGCACCTGCATTTTTGATTGACTGTTTCAGAATATCAGTGGGTCTGTGAGAGTGTGACTGTCTGTATGGGTCTCTGAGTGAGTGTATGAGAGCATGAGTGGGTCCTGAGTGAGTGGATGAGTGTTTGTGTGGCTCTGTGAGTGGATACATCCGTCTCTGAGTGGATCTGTGAGTGAGTGCATGGCTGTCTCAATGGCTCTCTGAGTGGGTGTATGAGTTTTGAGTGGATCTGGAAGTGGATGTGTCAGTCTCTGAGTGGGTGCATGAATGTCTGAGTGGGGTCTCTGAGTGGGTGTCTGTGGCAAAGTACCTCTTTTTGCATGGTTAGCCTCAACTTTTTATCTGATGCCTGATGCGATTTCAAACTGTAAGTGCACTGGGTCCATGCTAACAAGGTTCCCAGTGCCAGAAGTCTTTCCCGAACACTGTACCACAATTGGCACAACTTCACCCTGAGACCTGAACATGAATGAACAAGAGGAGGCCAGGACAAAGAAGACCCGGTGCACAAAAACTAAAAACCCTGCTGCAGAAGAAAAAGGTGCTAAACCTTGCCTGCTGCCTCAATGACTCAACCCTCACTACCTGCTGTATGGTCCTGAACCTGAGAGGATTCCAGGATCCTTGGGATAACTCCCCTGCACTCGGAAGCACCAATGTCAGAACAGGTAGAACAGTTCCAGAGGGTCAGATCTGTCTCCCCACCAAGTTTGGAGCCACGGCGTACCTATACCTAGGGTGCCGGACCCCCCATGGCAAATACCAAGAAGAAGAGTCCACACCGGATTCTCAAAGCACCAGAAGCAAGCACCCATCAAGGGACATCAAGACACCCAAGACCCACTTCCTGAGCGACCCAGCAGAACCTAGATCGCCTCTCCAAGTTGCCTGCTCCTGACCGTGAAGACCTCAAGCCGCACTACGCCAGACTGACCTGTTCACTCTACCCTCGGCACCACCGGACCCGGCATCGACTATCCAACTGTGCTCCTGTGGTCCCCAAGTACGTGTGACCTCTTCCCTTGAAGGAGCAAGATTGGACTTACCTGTAAATCCTCCTGTACAGTGTACTTTTAACTGGCCCTCTTCGTCTTTGCGAACCAGCTTCAAAGACCCTCAACACTCTGCTCCTGGCCAATCCAGGATGCTCCAAAACGTCTCCTGCTAGAACTTTGGACCTGATCTGGACATCAACCTAAAACAAGAAGGTGAACTTCGTGAAAGCATTGCCTGATTTTCTATGCATTTTTCCTCATTATTTCCTATGGTGCATAATTGCGCACAAAAGTGATATATTTTCTAAAGTTTGCAAAATCGTAACTCCAAAAGTATTTACCTTACATTTATGTTCTTGGTCTTAAAAATTATATAGAAATCAATGCTATTTTTATAAATTGGTCTCAAATTTATTCTTGAGTGTGTGTCTCATTTATTGCCTCCGTGGAGTACAACAAATGCTTAGCACTACACTCTGATAAACGTAACTGCTCGCCCACACTACCACATAAAGAGCATTAGAATTATCTGCTTTTACCTCTGCATACCATCTGGGGACTCTCTGGACTCTTTGCACAGTGTACTTCTTTTTAGTACACTATATAGAGAGCCAGCTTCCTACATTCGGTGGTTCAGCGGTGGGATAGAAGACTTTTCATTTGTTGGAACCACTTGGTCAATAAATTACCACAAGTAAATCCAAACATGTCTTAAGTTAGTAAATTTGTTGATTAGCCTAATGTTTCGAAATTTCCCAAATTAACTGCTAGGGCCTTGGTTAAGTCCCTGAAACTAACTGATTAGAAATGTAAAAATCTGCACTTTAGTTAGGACAAAGTATTAAGTGTGTAATTAATTTTTTAACTTCATATAAAGGTCCCAACTTTAGTAAAATAATGCCTGATACCAATAGCTAAGTTCAGGAGCTCCACCTGACTCCTTACATGGACATGAGCCATCCTCAATTTAGGGCCCTCTGTAAGGGTTATGGTATCAAACCAGGAAAAGTCCCACGAAGGACTGGTTCCAACAACTGATAGCTCAGTTTGAGAAAGATCACAATGTCTATGTTGACTATTCCTAGATTTAAGCGCAAGAGAACGGGTGGCTACCGTTTTTCTGTTCTTGGCCCTACACTTTGGAATTCCTTGCCGATAGACATCAGACTATCATCTGAGTACACCAATTTCAGAAAGAACTGAAAACTTGGTTGTTCACTCTAGCCTATTGTTAGTATTCCTTAGGAAGGTTCTCCCTCCCCTCATAGCGCCAAGAGACCTTTGGTATACGTGCGCTTAACAAATTCCCTATACATAAACATAAACATCACCCAGAGATGGTAGCCCAGTCTGAGGATGATGGTGATACCAAAGAAGATGATACTGAGAATGGACATGAGTCACTCCCCTCAGACACCTGAGGTACCCTCAGATGAGGACCTCATGCTAGAAAGAATGGCCAGTAGACTTAACTTAGAAGCTCAGCTCCTGAAAATAGAAAGGCAAAGAAAAGAGATTGGCCAAGGACCTATCTCTGGTGGCAGCATACAAATAAATAGAGAACGTGAAGGTTCTTATGACTCAAAACTCCCCAAAGGGATTATCCCTAAATATTCTGAAGGTGACGACATCACCAAGTGGTTCACTGCAGTTGAGAGAGCCTTTGTAGGAAGAAAAGTAGCTAGAAAAACATTGGGCTTCTTCTTTTGAGAACTATTCTCAGGAAAATGCAGGGATAGACTCCTGCCATTACCTGAAAATGATGCTGAGTCTTATGACCTCATGAAGGGCACCCTGATAGAGGGCGTTGGACTCACCACTGAGGAGTATAGAATAAGATTCAAGGAGATTTGAAAAATCCAGAGTCAATACTGGGTGGAATTTATTGACTTTTCAGTGAAAACTCTAGGTGATTGGTTAACAGGTAACAATGTGAATGACAATGAAGGGCTTTACAATTTAATTACGAAGGAGCATATTTTAAGTAATTGTTATAATGAGAAGTGTCATCAGAATATCGTAGACTAGGTTCACTGTCTCCTCTAGAGTTGGAGAAGAAGGCAGACCACTGGGTCAAAATAAGGGTGACTAAAACTACAACTGGTGGGAGTGACCCAAAGAAAGAAGCCAAAAAGACCCCCAAGGGAAAGATGGTGACCAAAAAGACATAAAAAAGAGCATTCTTCAGGCCCCCAAACACCTGTTTAGGAGGGTGGGCTGAGAAACTCTTCACAGTCCAAGGGTGGGTACCAGGGTAAGAACTAGGATCCAAAGAAGGCTTTGTGTCATAACTGTAAAGCAATTGGACACCGAAAAGGAGATCCTAGATACAGACAAGAGCCAAATTTCAATGGAATTAGGGTAGAAGATCTGAGAGACACTGGTGCCACCATCACAATGGTGGTTGACCCACTGGTTTCCACAATTCAAAATCTCCTTGGACAGACCTATACAGTCCTCAACATTGATAATCAGGCTAAGGAATGTTCAATGGCCTTGGTGACCTTAGATTGGGGAGGGGTTAGTGGCCTAAAAAGAGTAGTGGTGACTTCTGCTATCCCTGTACAGTGTCTGCTTTGAAATTATTTGGAGTACTCAGCATGGGCTAAGATAGAGGGGAAAAACTGTACAGCCATGCTGAGAATACTTGAATGGGTGCATGTAAAAACCAGAACACAATGCAAAACCCAGGGTGAAAAAGAAGTGTTGGAGCCTACAATTATGGACAAACCTTCCGAGAGAAAGGGCAGGAAGTCTGGGAAACTCTTTAAAACAGACTCCAGACCAAGTCCCCTCCCCCCAGGGAAAATACAGAGGGAACTGAGCCTCAGGCACTTGGGCCTTACATGGCAGAGCTCTTGGGCCCAGGGGGACCCTCTAAGGAAGATCTGTGCCAGGGGCAGAGAATCTGTCCCATTCTTGAAAGCCTGAGGCAGCAAGCTACTGATCAGGAAAAGGAAAGTGTCAGTGGTTCCCACAGGACCTATTGGGAGGAGGGACTCCTATACACTGCGACCAGAGATCCCAAACCTGGTGCTACTAGGAGAGTGGTACTGCCTCAGAAATTTAGAGAGTTTCTTTTAACATTGGCACATGACATTCCCCTAGCTGGGTACCTTGGCCAGACAAAAACTTGGAGTAGGTTAGTCAAGAACCTCTACTGGCCATGAAAGTCCCAGAATGTGAAGGAGTTTTGCAACTCTTGTGCCACCTTTCAGGCCAGTAGCAAGACAGGTAGCCACCTGAAGGCACCCTTAATTCAACTTCCAGTGGTTGGGGAACCCTTTGAAAGTGTAGGGATTGACATTATTGGTCCCCTTGATATTCCAACAGCATCAGGGAACACATTTATTCTGGTGGTAGTGGATTATGCACCAGGTACCCTGAGTCAATTTCCCTAAGGACCACCACTGCACCTGCAGTGGCCAAGACCCTCCTTGGTATTTTTTTACTAGGGTTGGCTTTCCTAAGGAGGTATAATCAGACAGAGGTACAAACTCTATGTCTGTATACTTGAAACAAATGTGGGCTGAGTGTGGGGTGACCTATAGGTTCACTACATCATACCATCTGCAGACAAATGGGCTTGTTGAAAGATTTAACAAGACCCTAAAAGGCATGATTGGTGACTCCTTGTCTGCTTTTTAATTACAGAGAGGTGCCACAAAAGGGAGTAGGGTTTTGAACTTTTGTTTGGACACTCTGTAAGAGGGCCCCTCTGTATTGTCAAGAAAGGATGGAAGAGACCCCTCCGGGAACCAAAGCAATACATTTGGGTTATGTGCTTGGCCTTCATTCAAGGATGGCTGAGTACATGAAAAAGCAAACAAAAACCTTGAGGCTAGCCAAGGGCTCCAGAAGCTCTGGTATGATCAAAAGGCTGCCATGGTGGAATTTCAACCAGGGCAGAAAGTATGGGTTTTGGAGACTGTGGCACCTAGGGCATTCCATGACAAATGCACTGAGCCCTTCCCTATCCTTGAGAGAAAAGGGGAGGTCACCTATTTAGTTGACCTTGGCGCATGTAGAAACCCCATGAGGGTGAGACACATAAATCACCTTTTACCCTACAATGACAGGGCTGATGTGACCATGCTTATGGTTACAGATGAGGACCAGGAGACAGAAAGTGAGCCACTTCCTTATCTCCTTTCTCACAATCCTAAAGATGGGTCAGTTGATGGAGTGGTCTTTTCAGACACCCCCACTGCCCAACAGCAGGCTGATTGCAGGCAAGTCCTAAATCAGTTTGCTGAGCTCTTTTCCATGACCCCTGGTCAGACTAACTGGTGCATACATGACATGGACACTGCTGACCGCCTACCCACCAAAAACAAAATGCACAGGCAGTCTGATCATGTCAAAAATAGCATCAAAGCTGAGGTAAGCAAGATGCTGGAATTTGGTGTCATTGAACCCTCAGAGAGCCCCTGGGTCAGCCCAGTTGTGTTAGTCCCCAAGCCTCATTTCCAGAGTGGAAAGAAAGAAATGGGGTTTTGTGTGGACTGCAGGGCCCTCGTGCAGTCACAAAAACAGATGCACATCTAATTCCAAGATCTGATTGACAGATGGAGGGCACCCACCTATCTGAGTACCTTTGATCTCACATTAGGGTACTGGCAGATAGGTCTGACCCCTGGAGCAAAAGAAAAATCTGCATTTGTCACTCCAGGTGGGCACTCTCAGTTCACTGTGATGCCCTTTGGTTTGAAGAATGTCCCTGCCACCTTAAGAGTTTGGTGAACAAAGCCCTTGCTGGATTGGAATCCTATAGTGCAGCTTATCTTGATGATATTGCAATCTTTAGTTCCACCTGGCAGGACCACCTCCAAAAGCTCCTGAAGGCTCTGCAGAGTGCAGACCCCACAATCAAAGCAAGCAAGTGACAGATAGGGCAGGGCAAGGTTGTATACCTGGGCCACCTTGTGGGTGGAGGCCATGTTCAGTCACTACAGACCAAAATCAAGACCATTCTGGATTAGGAAGCTCCTACCTCCCATTCCCAAGTCAGGGCATTCCTTGGCTTGACTGGGTACTGCAGGAGCTTTTTGCAGAGATATGGGTCCATTGTGCCCCCTCACAGAATTGACGACCATGAACATGCCCAAAAACAGTGTGCTGTCAAAAGGCTTTTGGCACCTTGAAAGAAGCAATGTTCTCATCACCCATTCTAAAAGCTCCAAATTACACCAAGCATTTCGTAGTGCAGACAGATGCCCCTGAACAATGGGATAGGAATGGTCCTATCCCAGATCAATGATGATGGGCGTGACCAGCCTGTTGCTTTTATAAGCAGGAGGCTTCTCCCCAGAGAGCAGCATTGGAGTGCCATAGAGAGGGAAGCCTTTGCTGTGGTTTGGCCCCTGAAGAAGCTGAGACCATACCTGTTTGGTTGTCACTTCCTTGTCCAAACTGACCACATGCCTCTCAGATGGCTCATGCAGATGAAAGTAGAAAACCCCAAATCGTTAAGGTGGTCCATCTCTCTACAGGGAATGGACTATTACAGTGGAACACAGACCTGGGATTGACCATGCCAATGCAAATGGTCTTTCCAGGTACTTCCACTTAAAATATGAAGAGTCTCTAGGGAAAGGCTATTCTCATCCTCTTTTGTTTGGGTGGGGGTTATGTAGGAAAGTCCCTCTTTTTGCATGGTTAGCCCCCACTTTTTGCCTGATGTGTTTTCGAACTGTAAGTACATTGGGTCCCTGCTAAGCAGCTTCACAGTGCCAGATCTCTTTCCCAAACACTGTTCCACGATTAGCGCAACTTCAGCTACCCCTGTAAGCCCCTAGTAAATGGTACCCCAGGTACTTAGCGCATGGGTACTGAAGAGGGTCCTCTCCGGGGTTGCACTGGTGGTGCTACCCCATGGACCCCTCACCAAGGCTATGCACTCTGCCATTGCAGGCTGCATGTCTTGATGCAGAGAAATCTGAAGAGTTGACATAGCACACCTCCCTGTGTGCCATGCCACTCATATACTGCATAAGGTATAGGTAAGTCACCCCTACTGCAGACCTTTAGCCCTAAGGCAGAAGGCAGGGTGCACTATATCCTATGTGAGCATGAGCAGATATGCCCTTACAATGTCCAGTCTATTCTGGGATGTTGTAAGTGAACAGGGGATCCATAAGGAGTACATGGGCTGGATACTTGTCAACACGAGTTTCCTTGCTCCATGATGGCTTTACTAATTTCTAAGATGTTTGGCACCAAACATTTTGTCTTAATAAATCCTCACTGATGCAAGTGGTGGCATTATCAATAAATTCACACAGGAGACCCTTTTAGAGGAACCCTTGAAAATCTACTAAGCACTGGTGTGGTCTCTGACTTGTTTTCACTAGTCTACCACCACCAGACATGTTTCTTACTTCCTGGGGTGAAAGCCAGTGCTCTCAGTGCAAAGAGAAAATGCCTGTTCACGGCAGAGGTGCTCCACACCTCCCCGAGGACAGTATGGCATTTCTGGGCGGGTAGCATCAAAGATAATGCCACCTTTGAAATCCAACCCAGGAACCTCCAGCTAGTGGCGGATGCCAGGCCCCCTTTCCTGCTCCACTTTTGGCAGGAGAAAAGGGGGAAATTAGTTAGATTAGGAGGAGGGTCCGCACTTAGCCTACACCACCCCTAGGGCAGGGCAGGAGAGGTGAACCCCTCTCCTGAAATTCCACAATCTTGGTATAGTGGATAAATAACCAATCAGGGCCAGGGAAGTACCCCTTCCCATAGGAAATGGTCACTAAAGGGTGTAGACAGTCTAAAGGTAGGTAGCGCACTGTCTACTAACTGTCTCCCCTTGTAACGCCCCTACATTCTTTATTTAGGTGGCACCCCGAGACCTGAACATC
The DNA here is from genome assembly GCA_963921515.1 of Calotriton arnoldi. Classification (NCBI taxonomy): domain Eukaryota; kingdom Metazoa; phylum Chordata; class Amphibia; order Caudata; family Salamandridae; genus Calotriton; species Calotriton arnoldi. Next base: position 2,266,928 of record CAWUFW010000089.1, on the reverse strand, counting down.
AGATTCAACGGACAAGAGAAGACCAGAACAAAGAAGACCCGCTGCATTAGAACTGAAGCCCTGCTGCAGAAGAAAAAGCACAAAACCCTGCCTTCTGCCTCAAGGACTCAACAATTGCTGCCTTTTGTGTTTTACCAAACCTGAGAGGACTCCAAGAACCCCTGAGCACCTCCAGCCTTCAAGAAATTGCCAAGAAGCTCCCTTGGAGTGAAGGTATCACTCCACTGCAGGCATCGATACCATGAAGTCCGGTTTGACAAAATGCTGCTCCTCGATGACCTAGACACAGCACCAAAGCCAGAAAACGTACAACAGCTCCAGAGGGTTGGATCTGTCTCCCCACCAGTTTTGGAGACACCAGGACCTACTGGATCTGCAGCGCACCAATACCCGGGGTACCAGACCCCAATGACAAACACCAAGAAGAAGAGTCTACACTGGACTCCCAAAGTACCAGAAGCAAGCACCCATCAAGGGATGTCGAGACACCTGAGACCCACTTCCTGAGTGGTTCAGCTGTCCGGAGATCACCCTCCAAGTTGTCTGCTCCTGAGTGCGAGGACCTCAAGACGCACGATGCCTGGCTGACCTGTTCGCTCTTCAACCAGACCCACCTACCCTGGCATTAACTGTGCTCACATGGTCCCCAAGCCTTTGTGACCTCCTCCCTTGAAGGAGCCCCATCAGACTTAGCTGTACGTTGCCCTAAGCAGTGTACTTTCAAGTGGTCCCCTTCTTCTTCTTTGTGCACCAGCTTCCAAGACCCTCCGCACTCTGATCCCGGCCGATCTGGGATTCCCCAGAACTTCTCCTGCTGGAACTTTGGACCTGGTCTGGACATCGACCTAAAACAAGAAAGTGAACTTCGTGAAGGCATTGCCTGATTCTCTATGCATTTTTCTGCTTCTTTTTCATTGTTCCCTATGGTGCATAATTGCGCAGAAAAGTTAATTATTTCCAAACTTTGCAAAATCGTACTACAAAAGTACTTACCTTAAAATGGTGTTCTTGGTCTCAAAAACTATATCAAAATCAATACTATTTTTATAAATTGGTCTCATATTTGTTCTTGAGTGTGTGTCTCATTTATTGCCTCTGGAGCACAACAAATGCTTAGCACTACCCTCTGATAAGCCTAACTGCTCGTCAATACTACCACAAAAAGAGCATTAGAATTCTCTGCTTTTACCTCTGTATACCATTTGGGGATTCTCTGGACTCTCTGCACAGTGTACTTCTTTTTAGTACATTAAATAGAGAGACAACTTCCTACAGTGTCTGAGTCTTTGACTGGGTCTGTGAGTGAACCCATGAGTCTCAGAGTGACTCTGTGAGTGTCTGAGTGGATCTGTAACTGGGTGCATATGTGTCTGAGTGGGTCTGTGAAAGGGTTCATGAATATCTGAGTGCATCTCTCATTTTAAGCATCAGTCTCAGAGTGGGTGATTGAGTGGGTGTGTGAGTACCTAAGTGAGAATGAGGGTACATGTAAAAGCATATTTATTTTTTTCAGTGATATTTGCAAATTCATCGTGACGTATTTTTGTGAATTCGCCGTGATGTTACTAGGGGGGCAGCACTTATGGTTGCAGTGAATATCGTGAGTTAAAAACAAAAACCTGCTTTTCAGCATATTATGGCCATAAGGGGTTCCTCAAACACCCCTATATTCCTCTTGTCGGGTCAGGGAACATGCAACCTAACCCCTTATTCCACTTTCTAGCACTTGCTTTGAGCCCCGGGGACTGCTCCGATGAAGTCAAATGGTAAAACTACCTACTGGCGAATGTTTTTTCCAGTAAATATATACATATATTCACTGAAAAAACCAAAGGTTACAGGGACGTTATAGTTAGGAAATGGAATTAAAAAAAACTTATAAATTCACTGAAAAAAACAAAGGTTACAGGGACGGTTTTAGTTAGGCTGAGGTTTCACTCGTACAAAACCAGAGAAATTCACCAGTTATAGTTAGATGAGTTAACTATAACTTATACCCCTTCAATGCACTTCTTACAACATCACATTTTACATCACCCATGACATGGTCAGTGACATCACTGATGACATCATTGATGACATCTCAAAAAGAACCACTGACACACCCATTGACACCCTATTCAATATCTCATACACCCTCTCCCACATAACCACTGACATATCCATTCGCAGACCGATACAAACATTCATACATCTACTCAGTAATCCATGGAGCATCACACATCAACTCACCCATACAGCCACTAACCCAACCACTAACTCACACATCCAGTCATACAGACATACATTTAGATATCCACTCATATACCCATATAATCTGTCACACAGTAAATAAGTCCACCATACAGCTACTCACACACCTACCCACTTGCCCATACAGTCACTCACATAGCCACTCACTCATCCATATAGTTACTCACACACCCATTCAGTTACTCATACATATACTAACACATGTACTCACTCACTTATACAGTCACTGAGACAAGCACATACTCTCCCTTACAACCTCACCCACAGTCACTAACTCATCCATATATCACAGACACACCTATTCACTCACCGATACAGCCATTCACATACCTACTTACTCACCCATATACCCACTTACACACCCCTTCGTGCACTTGTACAGCCACTCATGTACCCTGTCACTCAGCCATTCAGATACTTATGTACCTTCTCAGTCACCCATTCAGCCACTCATGTATCCTTGTATTCATCATTTACAGCCACTGACACACCCACACACTCACCCATACAGCCTGTTATTCACCCTCTCATTCACTATTACAGCCACTTACACATCCACTCTCACCCATACAGATACTCACGTAGCCACTCACTTACACATACATCCACTGACACACCCAGTCACTCACCCACATAAAAACTCCCACTGACTCATGTATCCAGTCTCTCACAAACCCACACACTCTTCTATATATCACATACACACCCACTCACTCACCCATACAGGCACTCACACAGCCTCTTAGCGTAGTATATATGTTTACACTCAGTAGCTTTTAGAAAACACTGACAATCACTGGATGATGTCATCAATGATGTCATTTGAGATGTCATCAGTGATGCCATCAGTGATGTCACTGTCCATGTCATGAGTCATGCAATAATTTGTGAGGTCATAAGCAGTGTATTGTGTTTTTTGTTTTTTGAATAACTTTGGCGCCGCTTGACAAATCTTTATAAAATTTTCAAACATTAATCTTTAGTTGGTTCTGCTGCTGCGTTGCAAGGTTTGGGCTGTCAAGCAAGGGCCAAGAAAAAGGGGGGTTCTCAAAACATGTTTTCCCCATGCATTTTCCCTCAGGGGCTTTGAAGAAGACTACAGCCCGAACTGCTGAACGTAATTACACCAAATTTGGCAGAAAGGTAGATTGTGTTCTAGAGAGCATGTTTCTTGCAATTTGGGTACATCCATTCAGTAGTTTTAGAGGTATTAAAGCTAAAAACATATAGACACATAGGGACATAGACCCTACAGTTTCCATGCTTTAATCTGACTGGCTGCCAGCACTTCAACCTTGAAGTGTTGGCAGGCATCTTGGTACTTAGCTTGAGCCGAGTCACACAAAAACAGTTAAAATAAAGGAAAAGAGGGTAGGAATTCCTTGACCACCTATATGTGGTGCTGCAAATTCGCTGGGGGTCTGCGGATTCACGGCATAATTGAAAAAAAAGAAGCATTGCCTCCTGCGCTTGTTTTGAAATGAGCCCCTGGGTGGGCCAGGTCTAGGGGATATTTAAAAAAAAGGAGGGGGCACATGGTCCCCCTCATAAGACTCTTTGAGCCCCGAGGGCCACCACCTCTCTGGGGTTTTATCTTTATAAATGGAGGGGGGGGGCTGCGCGTAGCCCCTCTCCTGGGCTTAGTTGAAGAGAAAAGGGGCGGGGCCTCTGACGAGGTTTTAGCAATCCTGCTGTGGGGGACACACTGGTGGCAACAATGGGGGTTCTTGGCCCCCATTGACCCTCAGCAGCCAAGAGGACTTCATCCCCCAGCCAGTAATGTGCAGGAGGCACATTTGCAGAGTGTTTGAGAAAGGGGGTGGTGTCTCGAATGAGGTCTCAGCATTTCTGCTATGGGGGACTTACTTGTGGCAACAATAGGGGTTCTTGGCCCCCAATGACCCTAAGCTGCCAAGGGGAGTTTATCACCTAACCAGTAGAGCTCAGGAGGCCCCTTTGCAGTGTGTTTGAGAAAGGGGGTAGGCCTCTGATGAGGTCTCAGCAGTCCCGCTGTGGGAAGCGTATTGTGGCAACAATAGGGGTTCTTGGCACCCAATGACCCTCTGCTGCCAAGGGGGATTCATCTCCCAACCAGTAGTGTGTTAGGAAGCCCCTTTGCAGAGTTGTTGAGAAACGGGGCAGGGCCTCCAACGATGTCTACTACTCGTACCAATACTGCTGTGGGGGATTTACTTGTGGCAACAATAGAGGTTCTTGGACCCCAACGACCCTCAGCAGCCAAAGGGACTAGACCCCCCAATCAGTAGTGCACCAGGAGGCCCCTTTGCAGAGTGGTTGAGAAAGGGGGCAGGGCCTCTGATGAGGTTTCAGCAATTGCACTGTGGGGGACTTACTGGTGATACCAATAGGAGTTCTTGGCCCCCAAGGACCCTAAGCAGCAAAGGGGACTTCATCCCCAACCAGTAGTGCTCCAGGAGGCCCCTTTGCAGAGTGGTAGAAAAAGGGGGTGGGGCTCTGATGAGGTCTCAGTAATCTTGCTGTGGGAAACATATTGTGGCAACAAGAGGAGTTCTTGGCCCCCAAGGACTCTGAGCAGCCAAGGGGGCTTCATCCCCCAACCAGTAGTGTGCCAGGAGGCCCCTTTGCAGAGTTGTTGAGAAAGGGGGTGAGGCCTCTGATGATGTCTCAGCAATCCTGCTCTTGGGGACTTACTTGTGGCAACAAAAGGGGTTCTTGGTCTCCAACGACCCTCAGCAGCCAAGGAGACATGATACCCCAAACAGTAGTGTGCCATTAGACCCTTTTGCAGACTGGTAGAGAAAGGGGGCGGGCCTCTGACGATGTCTCAGCAATCCCGCTGTGGGGGACTTACTTATGGCAACAATAGGGGTTCTTGGCCCCCAACAACCCTCTACAGCCAAGGTGACTTCATCCCCCGACCAGCAGTGCACCAGGAGACGCGTTTACAGAATGGTTGAGAAAGGGAGTGGGCCTCCGATGAGGTCTTAGCAATGCTGCTGTAGGGGACTTACTGGTGGCAACAATGGGGGTTAGTGGCCCCCAAGGACCCTCAGCAGCCAAGGTGACTTCATACACCAGACAGTAGTGTGCCAGGAGGCACGTTTGCAGAGTGGTTGAAAAAGGGGACATGGCCACATTTTACGTCTCATAATCTCGCTGTGGGGGACTTACTGGTGGGAACAATAAGGGTTCTTGGCCCCAATGACCTTCAGAAGCCAAGGGGACCTCATCCCCCAACTAATAGTGTGCCAGGAGGCCCTTTTGCAGAGTGGTTCAGAAAGGGGGTAGGGCCTCCGACGAGGTCTCAGCAGTCCTGCTGTGGGAAACGTACTTGTGGCAACAATAGGTGTTCTAGGCCCCCAATGACCCTAAGGAGGCAAGGGGACTTCATCCCCAGCAAGTAGTGCTCCAGGAGGCCCTTATGCAGAGTGGTTGAGAAAGGGGTGGGGTCTGCAATGAGGTCTCAGGAATTCCACTGTGGGAAACTTCCTTGTAGCAACAATAGGGGTTCTTGGCCCACAATAACCCTAAGCAGCCAATGGGACTTTATTCCCCTGCCAGTAGTGCGCACAGATGCCCCTTTACAGAGTGGTTGAGAAAGGGGGCAGGGCCTCCGACGAGGTCAGCAATCCTGCTGTGGGGGACTTACTGGTGGCAACAATGGGGGTTCTTGGACTTCATCCCCCAGTCAGTAGTAATCCAGGAGGCCCCTTTGTAGAGTGGTTGGGAAAAGGGGGTAGGGCCTCTGACAATGTCTCAGCAATACCGCTGTGGGAAACTTACTTGTGGCAACAATAAGGGTTCTTAGCCCCCAACGACTCTTAGTAACCAAGGGGACTTCATCCCTCAACCAGGAGTGCTCCAGGAGGACCCTTTAAAGAGTGGTTGAGAAAGGGGGAGGGCCTCCAATGAGGTCTCAGCAATCCCGCTGTGGTAAACTTACCTGTGGCAACAAAAGGGGTTCTTGCCCCCAAGACCTCCAGCAGCTAAGTGGACTTCATCTCCCAACCGGAAGTGTGCCAGGAGGCCCCTGTGCATAGTGGTTGAGAAAGGGGGCACAACCTCCAACTACGTCTCAGCAATTCCTCTGTTGGGGACTTACTTGTCTCAATAGTAGGGGTTCTTGGCCCAGAATGACTCTCAGCAGCCAAGGGCCCTTCATCCCCCAACCAGCAGCATACCAGGAGGCCCCAGTGCAGAATTGTTGATAAAGGGGGCAGGTCTCCTCCGACGTCTCAGCAATCCGGCTGGGGGGACCTACTTTTGGCAACAATAGGGGTTCTTGGCCCCTAACGACCCTCACCAGGCAAGAGGACTTCATCACCCAACCAGTAGTGCGTCAAGAGACCCCTAGGCAGAGTGGTTGAAAAAGGGGACGGGGACTCCGACGAGGTTTCAGCAGTTCTCAGTAAGCTCATTTCTGACCTTTATTTTGCCTCTTTTTGCTTGTTTATGACCTTTATTTTGCATCTTTCCTCTAGTTTCTCACCTTTATCATGCCTCTTTCTGCTCATTTTTCAGCTTTATTCACCCTCTTTTGCTCATTTCTCATTTTTTTGCCTCTTTTTGCTCGTTCCTAACCTTTAGTTTTCCTCTTTCTGCTCATTTCTCATTCTTATTATCCCTCTTTCTGCTAATTTCTGGCCTCTATTCTGCCTTTTTCTGCTTGTTTCTCACCTTTATCTTGCCTCTTTCTGTTTGTTTCTCACCTTTAATCTCCCTCTTTATATTCAATTTGTGACCTTTATTCTGCCTCTTTCTGCTTCCTTTTCCCGTGCAATGGGACTGCGGGGGGAGCCTCAAGGCCCCCACGGTCCCAGCCAGCTTGCCGCCTCCTGGTGGAGCCGGCATTGCTCTGACAGACAGGGTGTGCTGAAATGCAGCACCCTCTCTGTCAGAGCAATGTTTTCATCTGTTTCCCTGCCTGTTTAGCCTGGTCTCAGGGATGGGATCACTTGGGCTCTAATCGGGCTGGGAAGGGCGACTGCACAGGCCCCCTCCCCCCATTGTTTTTTGGCCAGGGGATGGGATCCGCATGGCCCCTCCCCTTTAAAAAAATAAAAACAGAAACCATGGGCCTCACTTTGAATTACCCTGAGAATGCAAATGCAGAAAATTATCTGCAAGCTTCGCCCGTTTGGCCATGCCCCATTTTCCTTAGTAGACATCTCCACCAAACAAAGATGCACTTACTTCATTTAGTTAAGAGGAAGCACCCCTCTTTGGTGGAGATTCATCTCTTTACAGTCTCGTCATCTTTTCTTGATGAGGGTTCATGTTATCACAGATTTATGGATAAAGATGCTTGAGGAACAATCACATTGCCAAAATAACATGCACACAAAGTCACTGGAAGCATTACTCCATGGTCCTGTATGCAGCTGTAGTGTAGAGTATGCACGAGACATTTACCCAATGAGGTTACTAATTAACCAAATGAAAGTAATCCAGTTGGGTAGGCATTTTCAGCAAAACTGGGGACTCCACTTGGCAAATATGAGGTTCGATTCTGGCCCTGGTGTTGATATCACAAAAAGTGGTCCTCAACAGGAAGCACTTACAAATATAAACATAGCAGGTGCCCCAATCGAAGTTCCATTACGGTAAAGCACAACTGATCCTAACTTCTTGGGCTTGGGCTTGGTGAAGACAAAGCAAGTGTGTTTCCTCTTGCACTCCACTTGCAAAACAATATGAAATCCTTAATGGAGGTGACTGCATCTTCTATCAATTGGACTGCAATCTGATCTGGGGTGACTGTGAGGAGTGGTTTTGTTCTCGTCGTATCCTAGTGAAAGCAGAGTCCATGATTCTCCCATTTAATTACCCTGAGTATGCAAATGCCCAAAATCATCTCCAAGCTCTGCCTGTTTGGCCACATCCCATTTTCCTTAGAAGTATGCAAAGTCTTCCATCCTTTCCACACATTGATGGACAGCTTAGCGAAAGGTCAACGAGCGCGTTACCAGCTGATTTTGGTAATGTGTTATTGATGCAGAGTAATAAAAGAACATCACCAAGCATCGAATCACTTACTTCATTTAGTTAAGAGGAAGTACCCCTGTTTGGTGAAGATTCACCTCTTTGTAGTCTCATCGTCTTCACTTGATGAGGGTTGAAGTTATCACAGATTTGTGGATGAAGACATTGGAGGAACAATCACATTGCCGAAATTACATGCACACTTCATGGTCCTTTATGCAGCTGTAGTGTAGAATATGCACAAGACACTAACCCAATGAGGTAGCACTTACTAATTAACCAAATAAAAGTACTCCAGTTAGGTAGACATTTTTGGCAAAACTGGGCACTCATGTTCTAAAAAATGAGGTTCGATTTGGGCCCTGGTGCTGATTTCCTAGAAATTAAATCTAAACGGGTAGCACTTACAAATATAAACATAGCAGGTGCCCCAGTTGAAGCTCCTCTTCAGTAAAGCACAAATGATCCTAACTTCTTTGGCTTAGCGAAGGCAAATCAAGTGTGTTTCCTCTCGTATTCCATATCGAAAAATTATATCAAATACTTAATGCAGGTGAATTCATTGTTGAGTTATTAGAGCACGATCTGATGTGTAGTGCCTGTGATGAATGGTTTCTTTCCTGTCATCTCCTGGTGAAAGCAGAGTCTGGGGTTCTCCCTTTTAAGTACCCTAAGTATGAAAATCCATAGTACCACTTACACACCCACTCACAGACATACAAAGGCACTCAGACACCTACCCACATACCCACACAGTTACTCACAGACCCACACTGACACTCACACACCCACTCATAGATACACTTCGCAACTCACACACCCACTCGCACAGGTAATCTCACACCCACTCACAGACCCACACAGACACACACACCTACTCATACACTCACACAAGCACTCACAGACCCACACAGCAACTCACACACCCCCTCCCAAAGGTGACAGGTTACAGTTAGGATTAAAAGGTTAAAAAATGTAGAAATTCACTGAAAAAAACAAAGGTTACAGGGACGTGTAGTTAGGAAATAGAATTTAGAAAAACCTTTGAAATTCACTGGAAAAAAAACAAAGGTTACAGGGATGTCATAGTTAGCTCAGATTTCACTCATACAAAACCATTGCAATTCAGCAGTTATAGTTACCTGAGCTAACTATGCACTGCTTATGACCTCACATAGTACATCACTCATGACATGGTCAGTGACATCACTGATAAGGTCACTGTTGATATCTCAAATGACATCACTGATGACATCATCTACAGAACTACTCACACACCCACTCACACCCCATATAACTAACCATACACCCACTCACATATGAATACAACCACTCACATACCAATTCACAGACCCATTTGACTCACACACACCCACTCACTCACTCATATAGCAACTAACACAGCCAAATCATCTACCCATACAGCCACTTACACACCCACATACTCATCCATACAGCTACTCACATACCCATTTACTCACCCACCCATACAGCCACTCACATAAGCATTCACTTACCTATAGAGCCGCTAACTCACTAATACAGCCACTCATTCAACCACTCACTCACCCACATAGCCACTCACATTAGTACTTACCCACACTTACTCACACAGTCACTTACATATAGATACTCACACATTGATTCACTAACTCATTTAACCACTTACATACCCATTCACACATCCATACAAGCAGTCACACACCTACTCATTCACCTATACAGCCAGTCACACAGATGCTTACTGTGCAAAAAAGCTACTCACATGTACTCACTTACCCATACATCCATTCAAACAACTTACAAATATAAAAATACAGCCACTAACACACCCAATCACCCACACATAGAGCCACTCACACAGCCACTCAGTCACCAAAACAGTCACTCACATATCCCCCACCCAAATAACCACTAAGGCAGCCACTCACTCACCCACACAGTCAATTACAGTTAATCACTACTTCATCCACTCACAAAGGCATACACACACGCAGACAGTTACTCACACATATCCTTATTTACCTACACGTCCTCTTACACACATAAGGAACTCAGACACCCACTACCATACTCATACAGTCACACATCCACACAGATGACATATGTTAGCAACCGTATCACTCATTACAAGTTTAGAAAGAATATTAATTTAACTTATGCAGTAGCTTACTATATATCTTTAAGTCTCAAAAACATTTAACACTTTCACTTGCTGGATGATGCCATCAATGATGTAATTTGAAATTCAGCAGTTATAGTTACCTAAAATTAACTATAACTCACGCCCGCGCAAGGCACTGCTTATGACCTCACATATTACATCACTCATGACATGGTCAGTGACATTACTGGTGACATCACTGATGACGTCTCAAATTACATCATTGAGGACATCACTGATGACATCATTCAGCTTCTACACCCCCACCCGCCAGCTCCGCTCGACCAGCCTCGCCCTCGCCACAGTCCCCCGCATCCGGAAAACGACCGCCGGCGGCAGATCCCTCTCCCACCTCGCCGCCAAGACCTGGAACACCCTCCCCACCAACCTCCGACAGACCCAAGACCTACTGGCCTTCAGAAGACTCCTCAAGACCTGGCTCTTCGATCAGTAGCAGCACCACCCCCCTCTTCCCCCAGCGCCTTGAGACCCTCGCGGGTATGTAGTGCGCTTTATAAGTGACATGATTGATTGATTGATTGATCATCCAGTGACTGTAAATGTTTATTATATATATTGGTGAATCAGCGGGTGTATGAGTGCCTGTATGGATGATTCAGTGGGTACATAACTGACTGTGTAAGAAAGTGATTAGGTGTCTCAGTGAATGTATGGGTGAGTGACTAGTTTGTGTGAATGTCTGTATTAGTCTGTAAATTGGTGTCTAAGTGGCTGTATGTGTTGGTGAGTGGGTATGTGAGCTATATGGGTGATTGATTGGTTGTCTGAATGTCTGTGTAAGTGCTGGTGTGGGTGTGTCAATGGTTTTGTGAATGGTAGTGTGGTATTTGGAGTGGGTGTATGAAAGGTTATATTGGGATATGAATGGGTGCATCAGACATTCCGTGGATGATGACATCAGCAATAACATTTGAGATGAAATCAGTGGTCATCAGTGGTGTCACTGACCATGTCATGAGTGATGTAATATATGAGGTCATAAGCAGTGCATTGCGGGGCGTGAGTTATAGTAAGCTCAGCTAACTAACTGCAGAAATTCTCTGGTTTTGTATGAGTGAAACCTGAACCTAACTATAACGTCTCTGCGACCTTTGGTTTTTTCAATGAATTTCTACGTTTTTTTTTCCATATCCTAACTATAATGTCCCTGTAATCTTTGTTTTGTTCAGTGAATTTATAAGGTTTTTTAAATGCTAATTCCTAACTATAACATCCTGTAACCTTTGTTTTTTTCAGTGAATTTCTATGTTTTTTTAACTAGTAGTCATGTTTGCAGAGTGGTGGAGAAAGGGGGCTGGGCCTCCAACCAGCTCTCAGGAATTCCACTGTGTAGGGCGTACAAGAGGTACCATGAGGGATTTTTGGCTTCCAATGTCCCTCAGGAGTAAAGTAGACTTCATACCCCAACCAGTAGTGCACCATGAGCCGCGCTTGCAGAGTGGTGGAGAAAGGTGGCATGGCCTCCGAACTTATTAGAGATAACAGGCCCTCCTGTTACCTCCAGTAAGTCCCACACAGCTGGATTGCTGAGACCTGGTAGGAGGCCACACCCCCTTTCTCCACCACTCTGCAAACGCGCCTTCTGGTGCACTACTGGTGGGGGAGGAAGTCCACTTTAGTCCTGAGGCCCTCAGGAGTAAAGTGGAATTCATCCCCCAACCAGCAGTGTGCCAGTAGGCGTGATTGCAAAGTGGCCCAGAAATGGGGCGGGGCCTCTGGCGTAGTGCCAATACATTTTTGTTTTTTCTGTCTTATAAAGGAAGGGGGCCAGGTGGCCCCCACTTCCCTTGGCCGATATTGGCCCTGGACCCCATCTCCCGGGGCCAGGTATTTTTAGAATGGAGGGCTGCATGGCCCCCCTCCCCGGGCCGAATATGGCCCCAGGAACCCCATCCATCAGGCCCAGATTTAAAAAAAATAATGTTTTTTAATAAAGAAAAGGGGGCTCGTGCGGCCCCTCCTGGTGCCTGGCCATAATACAGGGAGTCCTGGTCCCACCCAGGGCACCCAGTTTCTCATGTTGGGGACCATGGGGGGAGCCTGAAGGCCTCTGTGATCCCTGCTGGCTCCCTGTGGTCTGCAGTTGGCAGCATTACGTTTGGACAGAGGGAGCTGCTAAACATGCAGCTCCCTCTGTCCAAAAATAATTCTGCTCCGCTCCGTGCAAGGGAGAGCATTTTACATGCTCTCGCTTGTACGAAGCGTAGCAGAGCTTGCTATGGCTTAGCAGGAGCGGTGCTCTCGCCAAGCTATAGCAAACTGCAATGTCCTGGAGTGGGCTCCTTGGGGCATTGCAGGAGGTTGCCCTGGGGGGTGGCGGTCCCCAGGGCCATCTATGGATCCAGGAGTTGGGCCACGTGACCCCCCTCCTTTTTTGTCATTTGCCCTGGGGAGATGGTGGTCCCCGGGGCTGCAGGGGGGCTGCGCAGGCCCCCCACATTACTAGTATTCATTGCCTGGGGAGGTTGTGGTCCCAGGGGCTAGGGGGGATGCGCAGTTCCCCCACATTATTTTTTTTTTAGTTCCTGGGGAGGTGGAGGCCTCCGGGGCTGTGGGGAGAGGGTCCATGAGGCCTAAATTTAAGAAAATTGGGAAGGGGCCACATGGTCCAAGTCCCGGATGGGCCTCTGAGAGATGACCCCCAGGGATGAACAGTTTGTATGAGGAGGGGGACATGTGGTGCCCCGCTCCAGCCTGCAGAGACCCCTGGGAGATCACCCTAGAGCCAAAATTAGCTTGTTTGGTTGGGGCCATACATTCCCCCTCACCATGCCTCAAGAGTAGGCCTGGGCAGTAAATTCCGTTCCGCTCGCGGAATTTGCGGAATTTGGGTAATTTCGCGTTCCGCGGAGAACGCGGAATTGCCCAAAATTCCGCGATCCGCGGCTTCGCAGAATTTTTTGCTTGTTCGCGCTTTCAAAGTGCGTGTTCGCGAGATATTTCCCCCCGAGCACGCAAACAGCGCTTGTGAACAGGAAAAAAGCATCGCGAACGGACGGAACAAGCAATTCCGCGTGTTCGCGGAACTTTTGCATGCTCGCGGAGATTTTTTACCGTTTCGCGGAACTTTGCGTAACGCGACTACGCAAATTCCACCCACCCCTACTCAAGAGGCCCCGGGGATCCCACCCCCAAGGCTGACATTACTTTTTATGGGGAGGGGGGCCGCATGGCCCCCACTCACTCCCTGAGTCTCGAGAGACCCAAGGAACCCACGCATGGGGAGGGGGCTGCCTGGCCCCTCTCTCCAAGCTTTGAGAGGCCCCAGGGAGCCCACCCCAAAGTCCGATTACCTGAAGGGAGGGGGCCATATGGCCCCTCTCCCTGAGCCAATAATGGGCCCGCAGGCCCAGTCCCCTTGAGCCGGCTCAGCTGATATGTCATGGGGATCCCACACCTGGGACATAGCAGTTTTCCTGCCTATAGCAGGGTGGGCAGGAAAAAATGTGTTTGCTCTTTTTTGGCGGGAGCAGTTTCGAATCTACCACCAAGCGGGAGCAAACACCAAATCCACTCTAAGTGGGCAAGTGCTTCAAAAATGCTCCCTCCTGCTGAGAGCGGATTTTTGATCTGTTTCCATACCTGCAGTGATGCAGGAAGGGAAACAAATCTAAATATTGCTCCCACCCATTAGGAGCCGCTCCCTGTGGGTGTGAGCAATGACGGCTCTCACTGTATGCTGGGAGCCAACTGGGGACGAAGGGGCCTTGGGACTTCCCCAGGGTCCCCAACAACAGTATGGTGGGTGTCATAGGTGGGCACGGAGCACCCACATTTCACCCTAAAATATGTGCCAGGCCCCAGGGACACAATCGGCATGGGAGGGGTCTGCCTGCCCCTCTCCCTAAACATAACTGCCTCCTCCCTAAGCCTGGGCGTAGTTCGCGAAGTAGCGCTACGCGAAGCTACGCAAAGCGAAGTTCGCACTACGCGAGCTACGCGTAGCACTACGCGAACTGCGTAGTGCACTGTTCGCAATGATTGCACAGTGCCGGATGCTTGTCCGCACTGTGCAATCATTGAAACGGCATCTTGCACAGTGCGAGCTGTCTTTTACTGCCGCTCGAGTAGATTTTTACACGATCGGCAGCTTTCTCAACGCGGACTGGTAGTTTCTCATCGCGGCGGTCGCGAGCATACGCGACCACTCGCAATGAGAAACCTGACCTCCCCGCGTTGAGAATCTCGCCGGGAGGTTTATTTTCCACGCTCGCGATCGGCAACTTGATGTTGCTGATCGCGAACGAGAAAAAGTCTCGCCGGGATGTCATTTTGCTTGCTCGCGGTCGCCAACTTGACGTTGAGGACCGCGAGCAAGCAAAATGACCGCTGCACTACGCTACGCGTGTTTGCACTGTGCTACGTGCAATTCGCGTTGTGCGAAGTAGCGCAAACTTCGCAAACTACGCGAGCGTAGCGTAGTGCTTTGCCCGGGGTTACTCCTCCCCATTTAACTGATATGTATGGCCCTATGGGTTGGGGTTCACAGGGCAAGGCCGTGTGCAGCGTGGGGTTGGATGCATGTGGGGTTGGTTGCAGGCAGAGTTTGGATTTATGGCTCTTAATTAAATATTACTTTATGTTTAAAAAAACTAGAAATTCACTGAAAAAAACAAAGGTTAAAGTAATGTTGTAGTTAGGTGAATCTGTCATTGACAACATTAACATTTTTAACCAAAAAAAACACAGAAATTAACCAGTTATAATTGACCGCATTATTATTATAACTTGCACCCCTGCCATGCGCTGCTTATGACTAAGCCTGGGCGGAGTTCGCGTAGCCGCGCTACGTGGAATTTCACGAAGTTGCAAAAAAACTGCGCGAGCTACGCTGAATTCCGCGAGCGCACGGAGTTGCTTGTTCCGCCCGTTTACGATGCGTTTTTGCCGTTCAGGAACGAGTATTGCGTGTTCGAGGTCGCTTTTTGCATGCTCGGGGGGAAATATCGGGCAAACTTCACCACGCGGTCACCACTGGGCGCGGCCATCTTGTTTTTCACTTTTTACTATGATCCTGGACCTGTTTTTCTATCCTCCCTATATCTTTTCAATCCTTTGTTTCTAGAAACTTTTTTCTGATCTTTCTTATTTGTTATCTAACCCTCTCTGTTCCTGATTGTATATTTTGTGTTTTTTTCTACTTTTTGTGTGTTTTTTAGTGCGTTTTTCACTCTTTTTCTATTACTTGCTTTTTTAATTTCTTTTACTTACTTTCTTACTTCCTACATTTTCTTTTCCGCCCCCCACCTACCCAGAACCATGGCGAAGAGCCTTAAAAAAACTAACGGCCAGGGGAAGAGGCCGAGGAGAGAGAGCGGTGACAGCCTTCCTAGCGAAAGGCGGCGCCCACAAGGGGTGCAGCCACGGGCCTTATTCAGTTAGGCGGAGGTGGCCGCACTGGTTTTTTTATATCCAGCACCACCTCCCCTTAACCCTGGCAGCAGGCAGCAGGCCTGGGTCCGGGCCCTGGGAGCATCACCGGCGGTGGGCGAGGGTGCGCCGGGCAGTGTTTTGCTGCTCTGGGGTCCGGCGCACCCATAACCAATTGACGCACCGATGGTCCGACATCCTGAACCGGGAGCAGGACCTGCTGGACCTGCTAGGTGTTGAGGTCCCAGGGCTTGGTGAGTAGCTAATTATATTACTATTGTGTTCTTCTGTTCTGTGTTATTGCGAATAATATTTTTTTCGCAAATAGCTAACATGCTGCTGCTGCTTATATGCAGGTAACTTATGATTCAAAATCTTCTATTATGTGATTGTTACTTCCAGACAGGTGCTCGTGCTCGGCACTTATAACTAATCATACTTGTTTGCAACTTTGCGCTCTCTTGGGCTGGTTATGTAAGAGAGGTTAGAGAATTTAAGTTAGGTAATGCAGATAGGAAAGTCCTTTCCTTTGTCCTGTCAGGCTGTCCTGTCTCCTGTCACTAAGATAGTGGTAGTAGTTAGTTAGTATTATTTGGTAATTTAGCAGCCTGCATGACGCGTCCTCTCACATGATTTCAGTCCTAGTAGAACCTTTTGTTTGTAGTTCATATAGTGAGTGGATAGCAACTAACCAATTTGGTGTATGTAATATGCATGGGTCCATCTATGCATTAAGAAGAATGAATGCAGACTTAGTAATTGGCCCGTCAAAGGGGGTTGGAGTTGAGACTGAGAGATGATTGGGAATGAGATCGGAACTTAGAAGCAAATATAATTTTTTTGCAATTCATTCCAAAGTCTGGAATAGGCGGGCTAGGTATGTTTAGGATTCAGGAATTGGAATTAAACTGTGGAATAATAATGATCGGATGGTACTCGACTGCGATACATACTAGTCGACTACTACTAGTTGAATAAGCCGATCTGATTTAGGATAGGTCAATGTTATTGCAATTGCCGTTTCCTGTCTAAAAATATTTTTAGAGCAATTATATTTATTTATTTAACACAAATCATTTTTTGTCTCTTTAATTTTGTCTTACATGATCAGCATCCAGGGCAAGAAGAAGACTGGGTCTGCTGGCAGTGCTGACGCGGGTGCGGGAGCTGGAAGGGCCTCCCAGGAGCAGCAGGAAGCACCCTCAGGCACAGAAGACTCTGCTGCTGGCCCCAGTAAGTCCTCCTGGTGTTGTTATATATTAATATTTCCCTAACTTTTACCGCTCTATTATTTCCATTTCCTAATTTTAATTTTTCCAAAATCCTCTTCAATCTCTATGTTTGTAAATTCTTGTTTTTGCTCCATTACCTACTACTAAGTACTACTAACATTGTTTCAAGTGTCTGTTCTTTTTACATCAAATCAAACTGCAGCTGACTTACCTCTGCTCTGACTCTGTATTAGTCTGTCTGTAGCTTGCTTTCTCCTGGGTTTCTTTCCACTCAACTTTCCCTCTCCCCTTATATGTGGATTGCCTAGTAGTGGTACTGTAAGACTCAGAGAACCCATTGGTCCTAGGCTAATACTAGTACTAGTAGTAGTAAGGACTCCTTACTAGTACTAGTAGCACTAATCTGCTGTGCAGATTGCATGACCAAGTAAGGTATTCGACGCAGGTTTGTGAGATGAGAAGGCTTTAGTTTCTTTTACTGTCTCATTATGCTCAATCAGTAAATGGTGGTCACTCACGTTGGACACCCCAAAGTGGTGTATTTAACTTTTTCTAATCCAGGCCTAGTACTTTTTAGGTCGACCCTAGAGCAGCGCATGCGCTGCTTGCTCGACTTTTAGTAAGGGGCTTTTGAAAGTGCTACCAAGCCGGCCACCAGCTTGCTGTTACGCGCACAAGCGCGCGCGACGGGCACGAGCAGAGGCGCCATATGGCTTTCCTCTCTCGTCATGGTGCGCACACACCACTCGCCAGCCTGCGTGTTTTTTTTTTATTTCCTTTTTGCGCGCGCGCGCACACAACTTCGGGTCGCGGCCGCACGTCTTGTCTACCTTGCTTCTCTGTCTTTCCCTCTTTTTTCTCGCCTTTCTCTGCATCACATTGCTATATCACTACCTCTGTTTTCTTGTATTTCATCTCTCCCTGCCTCATTAAATATCTGCCTTTCTCTCTATCTCATTTCTCTCTTTACCCCTCTTTGACTACTTTGCCACCTCTCTCTACACCCCCATACATTATTTTCTCTGTCTCACCTTTCTTTCTGCCTCTGTCACCTCTTCCTTACTTCACTGCACTGCTTCGACCTCAACCCTGTCTCTATTTCCGTGTATCTGCCCCTTCTGTAGCTCCTTTCTCTAGCTCTCGACTGTCTCACTTTTCTCTCTTCTCTCAATGGTATGTCTTTCTACCACATCTATCGGTCTGCACCCTCAATCTACCTAGGTCTTCTCTCTGCACCTCGCTGCTCTGTTTCCACCTCACCTCCCTCTGTCTCTGCTCCATCTACTTCATCTTTCCTTCAACATCATCTCTCTATTCACCTCTGCTTTCTCTTTGTCTCTTCAGCCCTCTATAACTCACAATCTTCTATCTTTCTCACACCTCTCTATTGTTCTCACCAATCTCACTACCTCACATCTGATTGCCTCATATTTAAGACTATCTGTTAGTGTTACATATTAGAATCTCAGATCCCGGAGTGTCTCCTTAAATAATTAGAAACCTGGCTATCATATTTCCTTAGGTCAACCTTGAAATTGATTGCAACCGGACTTAAGTGGTGTTGAAGGCAGTCTCTTTAATGATGGCGGCATTTCCGGGAAACACGAGTGACAGTTGACATTTTCAGCAGACTGTCTAACGTCCAATAGTAAACGACTTGCCACCATTAATCCTCGGACCTGTTTCCACATGATCTCATCAGCCGACTATCTGAACATAAATATTGTGGTTTTGCTTTAAAATATCACCTTTCCTGGTGACCTTCCAATCTCCGGGGCCGTCTGCTAATAAACATGCTTTAAGATGTGCAGCCCTAAGCCCCTTGTTAATGTATCCCTCTTCTTGACTTGCCCCCGCATCTCGGAGCGACTGCAGACAATAAGCAGGCCCGCTCAGGCACCCCTCGGCAGGGCTGCGAGCATTCACACACTCACTCACACTCACTCACACTCACTCACACTCACACTTACTCTCTGGGAGCCGCGCTGCACCCACGGCTGCCACCGCGTCCGCATAAACCTGTCAGCGCACGCCGCGGGCCACGTGTGTGGAAGGAAATGGATGACTAATGTCGTTATTGCACTCTTACGTGAAGACAGCGCTATTATAACACGAAAGATAACACATGGGATTGATTACCTAACTAAGGGGTATAAGAGGTTGAGCAGTTTCCGCTGGAGTCTGACGTTCTTTTGAATCTGCGCGCCCCGGGAACCTTGAAGCTGCATTGGTATCTTAGTGACACATTAAAAAGTATTTGCTGAGTAGTAAGCCAGAATGTGGATTTACAAAGGGCATTAATGCACAGAACGGCGCGTGCATCGACGGTAATCCATATTTTCTTGTTCTCGCCTAGTGCGCGCCTTTTCTCTAAAAGTAGAAGTGTTTTCATATTTTAAAAAGCTTCCGTGGCTACGCTATGAAAGCTTAAGTTGGGGTTGTCATATGCAAGCAATCTCTTAAATGATAATCCTGCAAATCAGGCGTTCTCGTTTCCAGAGGTGCGCCCACCAACGTCTAATGGTTTATGTGCTCATTCCTTTAGGCCAAACCAGGTTTGCAGAAAATGACACTGGCACAAGATGACGACGTGAGTTTTAACTTTGACTTCTCAGTGAAGGTCACTAATGCCGCCACGAAAAAACAAGCATTGGCATAGCCAATAGGTCTCGCCTTTGGGACCTTATATGTGTTTAGCCATGCAATGGTTGATGATGTTGCACCAAGGATATTGTGCTGCATAATTAAATACTTATAAGGTCCCAAAAGCGAGACCTATTGGCTATGCCAATGCTTGTTTTATTAGCTGCAGTTGATGGTGAACACTGAACAACTGATTACCGTGCACCATGACTGGAAGGAAGTATAAGGAGTAGGAGGACGGCACCATTATTTTCCAACTAAGAGAGACCTCATGTCCGCCCAGTTGGCCACTCTTTCTTCTTTTCAAAAAATGAGAAGCACCAATAGCTGTAGCCACTGATTCCAGTCCTTTGGGTTGTCCTCTTCTTGAGAGACTTTTCAAAAATTGCCACCAACAAAATGCCCAACCGGATATTATTTTGTTATTTTTGATAGGACAATACTGTCTACTCTACTCTAGTATCCGAATTGTAGATAGTGATGTGTGTGGTGTAT
Source organism: Calotriton arnoldi (assembly GCA_963921515.1). NCBI lineage: Eukaryota > Metazoa > Chordata > Amphibia > Caudata > Salamandridae > Calotriton > Calotriton arnoldi. The sequence continues at coordinate 2,246,786 of CAWUFW010000089.1, read as the reverse complement.
GTATTAATAATTATGTATTTTCAATCTTGCTGATGAAAAAAATAAATAGGGGAGGCGTATATGGCATCTAAAAAAATTTGAAATGTTTTTTCCAGGCGTACTGACCACCAGTGCCGGGGCCAGCGGTGAGGGCCATGCCACTCCGGAGGGAGCAGATGCGGCAGCTACAGGGGGTGAGCCAGCAGGAGTGGCGAGCGGTGGTAAGTCATATCCTTACTTATTGAGAATGATGAATACACTCGCTGCAAGGGTGTACACTCAGTAGTACACTGTACTTCTGCTGAGACTAAGTTGTTGTGAACACTGAACAGTTGAAGAAGACACCCTTTACTTAACATTAGCATTAGCGGCGGGGGTTGAGTAATTAATGGCCTATTCTATTCTATCTTCAACTCAGCAGAGAAAGTTTTATGACGAAGACAAAGAGTTAGACGACATGTAATATATGACTGGCAGAGAAGGATGCGTGGGTGAAGGAAGGGGCCCCGGGATGCATATAGGTGACTGATGAAGATGATAGGATGCATGGGTGAACATAGCACGTTACAACGCGTGCTTTTACTGCGCGGTAGGTAACAACGCAGTCGTTACAACGACCACGTTGTTACAACGCGATGCCATTACTACGCAAGTCATTACATCGACTTGCAGTAGATGGCGCTGTAACATTAGGAATGTATAATTTACTATTCCAACTCCAGCCTACGCAACAGTAGGGAAGGTGTTGGAATAGTAAATTATACTATTCCTTATGTTGGAGCGCCATCTACTGCAAGTCGATGTAATGACTTGCGTAGTAATGGCATCACGTTGTAACAACGCGGTTGTTGTAACGACCACGTTGTAAAGGCATCGCGGTCTAATGACCACGATGTAAAGGTTGTTTCCCGCATGGGTAGTTGAAGGATGAGTGAAAGGTGAAAGAAAGCAGAAAGGATGTCTGCCTGGGTGGGTGAAACTGTATGGGTGAAAGGAATCCTCTGGGGTGTTTAAGGTGTCATACTCAAAGGCAAGCAAGGACGCATGGGTGGTGGTTGGTTATATCTATGACAAATGTATGTTGTCGGTGAAAGGTTTCTGATAGCCATGTTTGGATGGATGGATGCCTGGATGGTATCATAGATAGTAGGTGAAGACAGAGTCAGACTGGATGAAGAGATTGTAAAAGAAAATTAAACCGTGCCAGAGTACCAAAGCCAAGGGTGAAGAATAAAATAATAATGCTAGAAGAGCAATGCAATGATAAATGAAAAAAGCCCTGGGAAGAACAGGGACTGTTTTTTTGCAAGGTTTTTGATTCAAAGGTTTGAGGTTGTATTTCAGAATGGAATACTCCCTTGACTCACAGTTGTTTGCAAGCACAGCATATATATTGTGCATGACTAGTATTATGTACCCTACCCACCCATCATCAATCGCCTCCCTCCGACTCCGAGGTCCACTTCCACTCCAGTCCCTACCCATGTAATTTTTGACTGTGTCAGCCATGGGTGGCCTATCGGCTGCATGGTAACTAGTACTTACAAATCAGTATGTCATCATCATCATCACGTGAGTGACATGATGTTGTGCCGCTGAATAACATCATTCATAAGCATGTCATCATCATCATGTGCCTTATTGCAGTAGTCAGGGTGAAAGTGAAATTGTCTGAGCATTAGCTATTGATTTAACAGAGTATGGCCGCAATGGAAAAATATATAATTGTGTAGTACAGCTGCCCAACATGCAGACAGTAGTAAAGTAACATGAGTCTGCGACACAAGTATGTCTGTCTAGAGCACAACACAAGCTGACTGAGATGGCATGCCTACAAGATTAATTGTGCTAAACAAGAGAGAGAAGAAGAATACTTCTACTCTACTCCAAAGTGCCTAGTGCCTGAAAGTCTAATCATCATCACATCCAAATATTTGGGGCAGAGGCAGTGAGGAGGATACCACACTGCTAGTGCTACTGTGCCACTCTAATTTTTATGTGTGTAATTTTGTGTTACTGTTTTGCTAAGCGTATTGTTACAATTGTCTTTTTTCTTTCTTGATATAGCTACTCCTTCCAAACCCATCAGGCAGGAGTTAGCAGCCAGGGCCCGGCAAAGGAAGCTGGAGGCCATCCGCGACGAATATCGCCGGCTGGTTGTCCTGGCGGAGGAGGAGGAGGAGGCGGCAGCTGCAGCTTCTTCCTCCAATGCCCGGGTCCCAGCCAAGCCCCCGTGCCTCCGGTGGTACGGCGCCATGTTCTAGCAGCCGCCCGCCGCCCATCATCAAGTTCATCGACATCATCCACTGCTGCCCACCCCTGTTGTTCCTGCAGGAACATTCGGCGCCGCATGCTCCTCCAGATGGCGCACCTAGAGACCAAGCTGGAGGAGGCCCTGGAGCGAACCAGCCGGCACCCCCGCCGCTAGACCTCAGTCTTCGACCCTTGCCCCTTTTTTAATCTTTTTTTGGGTGGGTGGGATGTTGGGAGTTGGGGAAACTTGGGGTTTACTTTTCTTGAACTTCGACGTGGACATTGACAATCATGGATGGACATTTATTTAATTTACTCGACATTGGTTGGGGTTAGGGAGAAGGGTGGGTCAGGTGTTGTGGGTTTTTCTTCTTCTAGTTTATATTTGTTAGGGTAATAAATTATTTATAGTTTTACAATACATATGATGCAAATCTTTTCTGGGGGTTACTCTTTTACGTCACCTTGTTTGTTTCCTCCTTTTGCTGCAGGGCCGCAGCCAGTTTTTGAAATCTGCCAATAGTGTAACACACCAAAAGATAGATGCAGTACCCTCACTTGTCCTACTACTGTCAGTCTCTCCTCCTAGTCTATGCATTCTGCAACTAAAACCCCTTTGTAGTATGTACTCTGAAGGATGTGGGTATGTGAATTAATTAATTTCCATAGTATATACATTATTGACTCCCCCACACTTCTTCTCTTACCTGTGATTGATGTTTAGGCAAAGCGATGGCTGCATGGTGATGGTTTGGTTTCCTAAGGTGCCATGGTGGGTGGTGGTAGCAGTAGTAGACAGTTGCATTTGCAAAAAAAGAAAATGAGACAGTCAGTCACCTGAGGGAGACTAGGGAATGAGTAGTAGAAGTACAGTAAGTACACAAGAAGAAGACTGCCAAACAAGAAACCAGATGATGAATGATAAGCAATGCTAAAGTAAAATAAAACATAATGGTGGCAGGGATAGCCTAGTACAAGTTACAACAAACGGAAGTTGACTCGACCTATTAAGTGGACAAGCGTAACCTTTAGTGCTGGAAGGATGATAAATCAATGCCGGCAATTAATAATTAATAATGGGTTAATTATGTTCCTCTGGAAAAAAAATAGAATAGCGAATACTACGGAGCATGGGTGGGCAATCTAATCTGTTGCCAGTGTGGCCGATATATATATATATATAATAGAAGAAGATCCTCGCCCTGCCTTGAGTTAGTGTTGTTTTTTTTTTTACATTTATAAAGCGCACTGTAACCCTACGGGCATCCTGGTGCTAAGATACTGGAAGAAAGCTAGCGGGTAGACTGCGGGGCTAAACCAAGTAATTATACTCTAGGAAAGAGCCATGTCTTGACTTTCTTACGAAACATCAATAAATCCTGTATTTGCCTTAGTTCCAGAGGAAGGCGATTCCAGAGGCGGGCAGCTGCCACGCCGAACGCTCTTCCCCCCAAATTAACTCTCTTTGTCCTCAGAATCATAACAAGATTAGCTGACGAGGAGCGTAGGCTACGTACCGGTTCATACCATCTAAACCTACCCTGGAACAGTTTAGGCCCCAGTCCATGCAGTGCCTTAAACACAATACAAAGAGACTTGAACAATATCCTTTGAGTCACCGGGAGCCAATGTAGCTCTGCCAGCGCCTGGGATGTTGATGACCGACGTGCCCTTGTCAGTGCCAGCTTCGCTGCTGCCGCCTGGATACTCTGGAGCCTTGCAATCAGGTATCTCGGGGACTCCAGTAGCAAAGCATTACAATAGTCCAGGCGGCTCAAAATGACACTCCTAACTACTGTAGCTCTTGCCCGAGCTGGCAATCTTGGCAACACTTTGCGGAGTCCTCTGATAAGAGTATAGCAGCTTCCCACCAGCTTGTTGACATGGGATTCCAGATTCAGCTTATCATTAAAGTTGACCCCCATATTACCTACCGTGCTCACGGGTACCAAAGGAACATCTGAGGGTATGGGCCAGAAATCAGTTGGAAATACTGGCGGAACACTGCCCACCCTGCAGTGAAGAATCTCAGTTTTATCATTGTTAAATTGTAATGAATTGTCCCTCAGCCAATTCACCATTTACTGCATAAACATATGGAATGTATCCTGGGAGTCATCATGGTCACCTTCCAAGGACACAATAAGCTGGGTGTCATCAGCGTAATTAACCACACTAATATTATGAACTTTGATGACATCCAGAAGCGGCCGCATGTAAGCATTAAACAAAATGGGGCTGATTGAGGACCCCTGAGGTACCCCATGCTCATTGTTGGTAAACTCTGATTGAAACGGGGGAAGTGCTACCGCCTGCCACCTTTCAGACAGATAAGATCGCACCCAACTCAATGCAACATCCACCACTCCCAGATCTTCCAGCCTTGCAAGGAGGATGGCATGGTTCACTGTGTCGAATGCGGCGGACAGGTCCAGCAGAATTAAAATTGCCGATTGACCCCTGTCCGCCCGCATCCGGAGATTGTCCAACACGGTTACCAAGGCTGTCTCTGTCCCGTGTCCTGGCCTGAACCCAAATTGCTCGTCCTCCAGTTTGTTATTTGTTTCCAGAAAATGGGACAATGCCCTACTAACCAGGCGTTCCACAATTTTTACTGGATATGGCAAGAGGGAAATTGGTCTATAATTTTTTGGGCAGTTAGGGTCCAGTGTAGATTTTTCAAGAGGGGTGTTATAATTACCTGCTGTCATAATTGAGTTAGTGTTGCTTTCACCACATCAGCCCCAGCAAGTGTGTGATCAATTATTGGTGTAAATTTAATTTTTTAATCACACCTCAATATAAATCACACAGCCTGGGAGAAGAGAGTTAGGGTTTGATGAATTGTTGGGAAGGGGTATTTGAGGGAAAGGTTTGACAAAGACAAACACTACACATGGACAACACACCATCTTGGCAGACGACCATCATAAATCTGTAAAGGGAGAAAAAGGAAATGCATGCATGATGATGACTTGATGGTTCATGATGAATAGTACTAGACTAATGGTACAGGGCAGCAGTACATTATTAATTATTATTATTATGTAATTGCCTTGCCTGTATGCCCCCAAAGAGACCCAAATTACATACATTTTATGTTCTGTTTTACCGGGCTTCCTTTTAAAGCTAGCAAAGAAAATTAGAAAATAGCTGTAGGGGTCAAATATATAAGCAAATATAATAAACAACAACACACAGTCATAATGATTGAAAAGAAAAAATAAATCAAATTAAAAGATGATCATACTATAAGTTACTATGTTATGGTCAAATTGGGAGTTGCATCTCAGCATTCCTCTTGGTCCTTCTTTTCTTCCATGGACGCTCCGTCCCTCAATCTTGGGTGCCACTGCTTGCCTGGTGGATGCAGATTGGTAAGGTAAGTTTGAGTTATTTTTCCCAGTATAGCACAGGGTAAAGGCCGTCCTGTAAGTGTAGATGGAAAAACAATAGGGATATTGAAAAATCAAGGAGAAAATTAAAGTTAAAATTCATAAATTAAGGAGTGCAACAAGAACACTTTCAGAGGCGGCATGGCTAAATCATGTCTACTCTGTTTCCAGCATTAACCGACAACAACAACAGGACTGAGCAGGCCCGGAGCGCCCACCCAACCTCCACTTAGCTTAGATTTTGAGCCAGACAGCACTGAGCACACATATACAGCAACATAGCATTTTCCAAATTAAGTAACTAAATCAATGCACTGCTGTCAGTCATACCACTACTCTCGCCTCCACCACTACACAGACATGTAGGTCTGGTCTGGTTGTTGTTGACTTGTTTACCTTTCAGGCCACTTCATGAAACGCCCGAGTTATTCCATCAATCATCTCTGATCCTTCTGACTAACTGCGAGTATAGTATGGTCATCATGGTGTCCAACTCTGTAGTGTACAGAGTGAGTCCAGATTCCAGAATCAAACATGCAATGGATCGGCCTGCAGTAGTACAATTTTGTTATTAAACAACAAGAAGGGAAACATTGACTTGAGTCACTTTTGTGTGTGTAGATTATACTCGTAGACGTCATGCACAACAACACAAACACCAATCACTCAGAGTCAGCGCCCAATGCATGCCATCATTTACCTGTTTTTAAGGGGCAGTCCCTCTCAGCTTGGAAAGGAGGATTGCTATAGTCAGGTTCTTTGGAGGGACTCGACAAGGCAGGCACACATTTCTTGTACTATTTTCCATCCAATGTCTGGCTTAAGGGAAATGGATTTAGGGCGAGTCAGGAGTGGACTGGAGCAGGACTCGGAGGAGTGGACTTACTTCTTCACTGACTGCACACAGTTGCAACTCCAATACGGCAATAAAAGAGTAAGATGGTGGTGATGGTTTGTTGTGATTCGAACCAGAAAGACAGAGACACACACAAGTAATAAAAGTAAATAAGCAAGAAAGAAAGTAACAAGTCGAAAGCCTAGTTGTCAGGGAAGTAGAGCTCATCGTCAAACTCTGGTGGTTCACCCAGAAGTAGGTCATCTAACACACTACTTCCATGACCTAAGTCGCCGTCATCATCTTCCTACTGTGCTACTTCAGGTATGGTGTAATCCGGTGGTATAAAGTGCTGATTCATTTTGATCATGGTTAACCTCTCCATGTTTTGGGGTGAGAGACTGGTCCTTCTCACTGTCAGAACGGCACCAGCAGCACTGACAACACGCTCAGAAGAGACACTTGCGACAGGGCAAGCCAGATAGTTTATCACCAGCCTGCTGAGCACTGGCCATTGGCGCCTTTTCCCATAACAATACACCAATGAGTTTTGATCAATGTAGACCTCTGTTGGGTCATCCAGATAGGCCTAGACCATTAGCTCAATGCTCTGGGGTACTCCGCTTTGCTCGGCCTCTTTTGCCTTTGCCTCAGCACTGGACCTAAAAAGCCCTTGCTGTAGAAACCATTCTTGTGCCGATTTTGGTGGGGCTGATGCTCCTGTTATTGTTGTTGCTGATGTTGTTCTTGGTGTTGTTGGTGGTTTTGACTGCTGTGAGCCAACCGTACTGCCCTCAGGCTCTGAAGTTGAACTTGACGCCGGCTGCACCGCAGTACATGTTGTGGCCTGGAGTAGCGGGCCTCTAATTCCCGGTCATTCTTTTTCTAAGCAACTGGCTTCCACAGCTATCCAAGTTTTGCAGTTGGCAACATCCCCTTCTGAAAAAGGAATCAATGTGTTAGTGTTCAGTACTGCTTTGTACCGTGGATCCAGAATTGTGGCAGAAATGTAATGGTTGTATGACACAATGCCTGTTTGCACCCTTGTATTTTCAGATAAGCGAAGGGTTAAGATCTCCACCAACTCATATGCTTCTTTTTTTTCCTCTACACCTGCGTACATTGCAGACACCCCCTTCAGCTGTTCCTGTACCATGTGCAACAATGGGATAGCTTGGCCCAAAGTACAGTCCTCCTTGCTGACTTCACATGTGAAGAGCTCGAAAGGAAGTAGCATCTCTGTCAGGTATTTAACTAGGCCCCATTGGTCCATCTCAATGATCATGCCTTTCACAGTAGCATCCCCTCTTTGCATGACATATTCATTGATTGTACTGCTCAAACAGACGTTCAAGCATGTAATAAGTTGAGTTCCAACGTGTTGGCACCTCCTTTATGAGTTCATTAACTGGCATTCTATGCTCACGTTGAATGATCCTCAGCTGCTTCCGGGCTTTAAAAGAATGGCTGAAATGTGTGCAGATTCTTCTGTAGGTGGTCAGTAAGTTGCTGATTCTGTCTTTTTTTTTCAGAAAGTCTTGAACAATGATGTTAATGCAGTGCGCCAAACACAGGACCCTGAAATAGCCACTATCGTGCTTGGCCTTAACTATATTACTGCCATTGTCCGTGGCAACAAAATCAATGTAAAGCCCTCTTGGGCGTAGCCATTCAAAGACCTTGCTGTCAAAGTTTTCGAAAATGTTTGCAGCAGTATGAGATTTCTCCATGGCGAACATGGCTACAGTTGCTTGTTTCCGAGTGGCATTAAAAATCTCAGCAGTGTCAACAACACCTGCTGCAGATATCTTTTCTCTAACCCCCAAAAAAGAGATCCAGTGTGCAGTGATGCACATGTAATCAGTGGCTTGGCAACTGGTCCACATGTCTGTTGTCAGGTGGATAGTGTGAACAGCACTCTGCTGCAAAGCTTGTCCAAGCAATTCCAGCACGTCATGATGTAGTGCTGGAACAGCAACTCTGGCGAATTAGGACCGGCTGGGAACCTTCCATTTTGGGCAAATGACTGTCACAAATTCAAGAAAACCCACCCCTTCCACAAAAGAAAAAGGAAGGAGGTCCAGTGTTAACATTTTAGCCAGCTTCGCATTGTACAAACGTGCCATTGGGTGGTTGCGTTCATACTGCCCCTCCGACCTAAACATGCTGAGAATGGTAGGCTGGATTTTTTTATTTTCTGGTGCCACTGATGCAGGTGACTTCTTGACGCCAGATGTTGTTAGGCTCAACGCCGCATGTTTTTTCATTGCAGTACTCTCTTGCCTGGGACCCCTTGGTGTCTCAGCCTGAATCTTACTCTTGTGCCACTGAGATGTTGTTGATGAGGAGGATGTGGGCGGTACTACTGCACTGCTGGGGACAGGGCTACTTTATGTACCAGCAAAAATGTCTCCCTCTTGTTCACCTTCCACCGTGATCGTATCTTCTACTTCTTCATCCCCACCAAGAGCAATGGGTGCAGTTTTTTGGCCACTAAGGTGCGCCTCCCACTGGATCAAGTGGTGTTTTTTCAGATGGGTTGTTTGGGCTCCGGTACCATAGTTTGTACCAAGCTTACCCCGACTAACCCCTTGTCCACAAATGGAGCATATAGCAATGTTCACCTCTTTCTTGCTAACTGAAAAGAAGTCCCAAACTGGGGAGGTCAACTTCCTGGCACTCCTGCTGGTGACACTTGCAATGCCAGATGAACTGGTAGGTGGGCGTGAAGTATGACTCTCTGCAGTACCTACTTCTATTGAGGTGGTTGTGGTGGATGTAGGTCGCTGTCGGTGAAATATGGAAGCTGGAGGTGGTGTTGATGGTATCATCTGTGTTGGTGATATCCGTGCCACAACCCTCACAGCAATTTGGGATGGGATAATGTCGGTCTCCACTGGGGCGGGACTAATGTCCATGATGACTGGCTCATCATCATCCTCCTCTTCTACATCTTCCTCCATAACTCTAAGGCTTTCTGGAACCTTCCTTTTCCCTAGCCTTGTCTCGTGGCGTTTCTCACTCTCAGACTGAGGTGGTGGCATCTAGATCATCAGAAGGGAGGCTTGCGGAAGAAGTAGATGGACTAACCCTCCTTTTCCTTGCTGGGGATCTGGAAGACAATGGATCTTCTGAAAGAGTGGCTTGCTCTTCTTCTTCCTCTGCAGGAAGCTCGATCTCCTGAACTGCCCCTACTTCTGGAGGAACAACTACTATTGGGGGTGGTTGCGGCTGTTGTTGCCCACTTATCTGAGTTTCCTGCATTGATTGGGTACTACTTTGCGTTAGCGATAAGTCAATTTATACATCACTGCTCATCGGCGTTGGACTCATGATTATACTGGCTGCGTCTGCAACAGACATGGGCTTGGGCCTAGGTTGGTGGGGTGGGTCCACTGATGCGGGGGTGCTGCTCCCAGCTTGCTCTCCGGACACCACTGCTGCAGGCGCAATTTTTGGTTTCCCAAAAAAGGTCTTAGGTGACATACCGGTCTTGGTAAGTGGCAGTGCCTTCTTCTCACTGGCAACTTTCTTAGTACTGGACCTGGTACCTTTCTTTGGGGCCATCTTGAAGATGTCAGCAGCATGCAGTGGCACAAGTTGAAGAGATGTCTATGGTTACACGTCACGTGACGATGTGTGCAGCAGGACTTCTGTCTGGCAGTACAATGGGTGATGTTGTCTCCTCCTCTTTTGTGCACCTTAAAGCAAAGAAGCAAGAAGAACATCAGTCAAACGTGGCATTTATTGTTGTGGTTCAATTACTACTAGTAGAAACAAACAAAAATAATATATAACTTAGTGTGTGGTTACACTTGTTAGTGTTATTAATATTATTAAATGTATTACCTCAGTTATTAAAAAAACATAACAATACAGTGTAGCCATATGTGAGACTTTGACAACAGCAAGGGCTTTCATGGTTGATGTACTGTAGTGTACAGTACACTCAGGAAGGATAGGAAAGAAGAAGAACAAAAATACAAATGTAACGAACCCAGTTTGGCATTGTGCATCACGTGGGATGCAGCATTAAGGGAGCTGCAGCTGACAATGTATGGAAGCAATAAGCCAAGAGGAACAAAGGAAAGGCATGCACACTAACTAACACCAAAAAATGGCCACTAGCCACATGGTCACTCACAACAACCACAAGCAGGAGGTCTGGAAAACAATGAACTCAAGCAGGCCTATATGAACACAGACTTTACAAAATGGCCCCTGGCCACATGGGGAGGCTCAGCCAAGGCAAATGCTGGCCCACGCACTATTACAAAAACACTCACACACTGGCCAGATAAAGGAGGCATGCTAAACAACACAGCTTTAATACAACAATGCCAAAAACAAAAATCCACAGGGCTAAAAAAGGTTTGCAAGTTACACAACAACCACACACATCTAACAAAGGCATTTATTTAACACACATGAAAAAAGTGAAATACCCCCAACACATTTTGCATTGCAATCCAATGCCATCCATCCCCTAAATGATGTTTAAATTCAACAGCAGCCACAGAAACAGTTGTTTCATGCACCCATGTGTAGCTCTGGGCCTATTGGTTGGAAAACCCATTGGCAGAATAGGCCTCATAGTGAATCAATCAATTAAAATCAATAATATTGCAAATTTATTAGAAAATGTAGTGAACTGTGCTACATTTTTTGGTGGATAAAAGAAGAAAAAATTGCATGCAAAGCAACAACCAGCAAGAAGGCATGGCCACCACAAAGAGGGCTTGCAGGCCTAATGCAGAAGCACACTGGCTGCCCCTTCACAAAATGGCCGCCAGCCACATGGCCAGGCCACAACAACAAGAAAGGAAAGACAGACAATGCAGGCCTATGGCAAAAGCACACTGGCTGCCTTCACAAAATGGCCGCCAGCCACATGGCCAGGCAGGCCACAACAACAAGAAAGGGAAGACAGACAATGCAGGCCTATGGCAAAAGCACACTGGATGCCTTCGCAAAATGGCCACCAGCCACATGGTCACTCACAACAACAACAAGCAGGAGGCCTGGAAAACAATGAACTCAAGCAAGCCTATATGGACACAGACTTTACAAAATGACCTCTGGCCACACGGGGAGGCTCAGCCAAGGCAAATGCTGGCCCACTATTATAAACACACTCACACACTGGCCAGACAAAGGAAGAAGGCATGCCTAACAACACAGCTTTAATGCAACAATGCCAAAAACGAAAATCCAAAGGGCAAGTTACAACCACACACATCCAACAAAGGCATTTATTTAACACACATAAAAAAGTGAAATACCCCAAAAAAACATTTTGCATTTCAATCCAATGCCATCCATGCCCTAAATGATGTTTAAATTCAACAAACACCACAGAAACAGTTGTTTCATGCACCCATGAGCAGCTCTGGGCCTACTGGCTGAAAGGCCTATTGGCAGAATACTGGGCTATTTTTATATGCCCTGATGGTAGAAAAACTGCCAATTTTGTTTTTCCCTATTGTAGTCCATTACCTTCATAGGCTAACATGGGAAGGCTTTAGTTAACATTAATAAAGTCAGTCTTTTGACAGGAGTGAGCTAAAATAATATTTCAAAGTGTCAGTCAGTCAGTCAGAATAACTTTATTTCGCCAACACAATGTAGGCATAAAAAGTATACTACATTTAAAAGAAACATTTCACAGCATTTCACAGTATTACAGTAAGGTTAAGATATGTAAGAGATATTAAAAAATTATTGCATTCAAATACAAATTCATAATTATTTACACAATACAGTAAAATCACGGATGGCATAGAAAAGGTTATTGCAGCGTGATCACTGAATGGGTAAAACACAATCTCAAAATGAGAAAAAAGGCCTTTTATAGAGTCAGAGACCAACACATAGTCAAGGGTAGAAGAAGAAAAATGGTTTAAAAAAGTAAATTCTAACTGACCAGTTAAAGTTTCGGAAGTGTTTAAAAATACAAGGTTATTTATTGTTAGCAATCTATTTAGGGTGTTACCATACTCCGTGTGACAGAAATGAGGGACAGTCTCCCCATCATCATCCTGTATTCCACAAGCTAGGACATTAATCTTATCACATGGATGAATGTTGAAATCCCCAAGCCAAATTATATTGCAGGGTTTGGTACATTTGTCTTGTAAGTCATTGATATCTTTTTCCAGAGGGGCCAACACCTCTGCTTGATTACTTCCAAAGTTATTGTTATAAAAGTTAATAAGAAGCCAACAATAATCTACACAATATTCAATTAAAATAATCTGGTAATAAGGTGACATATTCAAGAATGACTTCCCTTTAAAAGGAAAAGCGTTAGAAAGTAGCGTCAGCAAACCACCCTTAGCCCGACTAGCAGATGACGGTACAGCAGGAGTTTGAAAGGAGCGGTACCCATTCAAAAATATTGGATCTATTTCCCAAGTCTCTTGAAGGCACACTATATCAATAGATGTCAACAAAGACAGCCAGTCCATATTAGACCTTTTTTGATTGTAACCAGCAATGTTCCAAGACATAGCCGCTATAGATCCTGAGAGGTTCTCGCGAGGTAGCGGACTCCTGGACAAGTTTAGGCTGACTTGGTGGCTGGCTAATGTCACTTTAGAAATTATAGGGGAAGGAGTGTGCGAGGAAGAGCGCTTTTGTAGATCTAAAACACCATCCCCACTAGATAATGTAATCTGAGAATCCAGTCAGTCACAGGCGGACAGGCCTTCTAGAGCAGCAAATCTATTCCTTAAAGGAAACGGTGAGACTAAGGGGGGAAGAGGTTGGTTAAACGGGAAACGGGATGGCCTCCAGGTAACGTGATCTAGCAGTAGACAGCTGTGGTGAAGGATAGGGTTTATAGAGGAAACCCAAAGGTAGAACAAAAATTTCAGACTGAAATGATGGCATATTTGGTAAAACAGATAATAGTTCACCCACTATATGGTGGTTATCAAAGTTCACTATAATACAGTCACCTTTGATACTTTTGGGTGCTCTTCCTACCCACAAAACCCTCCTAGCCATAATAATATTATGGTGGACATTAAAGTTTCCACCTAGACAATTACCAATACTGGGATTTATTTATTAGCTGCTCTGTATTTTCTATCATGTTTTATTTCAGTTCTGGGATATTAACTAGAACTATAACATATGGACAAGCAGCGGGAGGGAGATCTAGTCTTAACTTGGGCTTCCCACTTTCATCTTGGTGCTGAGAAGATCTCCTTCCCAAGCACGATGATTGTGACCGTTCCTCCAAACAAATTATAGGTACAGATGGGGTAGTATGTGGGCGAGGAACTATAGGGCTAGTGGATATTTGTGGTTCACCATGTAACCTTGAACAACCAGTATTCTCACGGTTACCTTGTGCCTGTGCCTGTGGCTGTGTCTGTGTCTGTGTCCTACCATTATTTTTGTGTACGTTGGCTCTCAACGTTTTAGCAGAATCACGGAGAGAGCCACGAAAAACAGTAGGAGGCCCCATTATTTGTTGTAGGGCATGGCTTCCCATGCTATCAATAGTTACATTTGGCCTATCAGGTAACGTAAGGGGGTCCATGCCTAGATGGGGATTGGGTCTGGCTACATTAGTTAGCACAGTAGTATCAGAAGGGGGCTGACTTAGGAGATGAGAGGCCTCAAGAGAAGATAGTGTTTCCTCTATTTTAGACAATTTATACAATATAGGGTTTAGTAAGGCAGACATCATAGTCTCTAATCTTTCCATTAGGTCAGAGTTACAAGCATGATCAGTCCCAAAAGCTGGTTGATTGGTAATTTCATTTTGTCTAGTCGATCTAGTAGTTCTTAATTGTGATGGTAGTCCTGTGCCCAATCTCTTGCACCCAGTATATTTCTTCTTGCAAACCCGCTTTAGTGTTTTTTGTTTTAAGGGGCCACCTCCCTTTCTTTTTTTAGATTTTGCATCTGAATAGTTATTTTCCACTTGATTGGACATTAATTGCTCCTGAGTTGTATTGCAGTCTTCATCTATAATGGTGGTAGGTAAAGATAGATTCACTGCTGGAGCTGTAGCAGAACTCAGTTCATCTACTAATTGGCCAGAATTCGATCGGTCAGTGGCTAAAGTCCCTCCACCCAAAGAAGAACGTTTTTGCATGATCAATGTATCCAAAGAAAGCCTTCTCTCAGTAAGTTCGATTTCATGAGCCAGGACAGATTCAGACCTTGTTAGAAAGGCATCCAGGGTCCCAACATGTTTTTCCTTAGGAATCTTTCTTTTGCTCATTTTGCCCTCAGTAATACTAGTAACCCCACTTCAGCTTAAGCATGCAACTTCCCCAGCAGTACAACAAATGTATTAAAAACTGCAGATTGTAAGGCCAAACGAGGTCCAACGCCTCCCTACCTTTGCCTTCAGGGTAACAGGGTGACAGCGATCAATTCCTAGTGCGACAACGATCTCCAGCGATAGGCCAAGAGGCTAGGCCCAACCCAGCCTCTTCCGGCCCCTGACGGGCGCGGACGGGCCCACCCTTGGCCCGGGCTTTGCCCAAGCGTGGCCCGGGCACGCCCTCGCGCGTCCCGCGCTGCGGGGGCCCTGTGCTGGTTTTAGGGACCTCCGGCACAGCGGGAGTGACGCGGCGGGAGAGCGCCTCCTGGCGCGGGTGTCTCTGGGGATTGGAGTCCCCTCCTTCGTGGCAGCTCCTGGCAATGCTCCGGTAATGCGGCAATCCTTCAACGCGTCCCGCGCTGCGGGGGCCCTGTGCTGGTTTTAGGGACATCCGGCGCAGCGGGAGTGACTCGGTGGGAGAGCGCCTCCTGGCGTGGGTGTCTCTGGGGATTGGAGTCCCCTCCTTCCTGGCAGCTCCTGGCAATGCTCCGGTAATGCGGCAATCCTTCAATGCGTCAAAGTGTCAAATTAATAGTTGCAATGAATCCAACAACTTGCCAAGGTTGAATTTATTATAACTATAACTATAATAGGAAAGAAGCTATAGAACTGCTTTCCTAAAGTTACCCAATTCAGTCCTGTAGCAGCCTTTTCTGATTGACCAGACTTTGACAGGCTGAACCAAGCTGCCTCAATGAGGTGTGAAGTGGCCTGGGCTGGGACAAAGACAAAATCTGGTGGGAGGAGATCTGCGGCAGCAGATGCTAGGACAGGAAGGGAGCTGGTTAGCCAAAATGGTCTTCAAAATGAGAAAGGCAGTGAGGACAGGAACTAGGCCCATACCCATTTCCTGCACCCCCAGCTGGATGGGAGCTCCGGTAATTGAATTAGGAGAGTGGTTAGACGGCGAATGTAGTGGAAAGTTAGCCACAGCTGTGGGTGGGCCTAGCCAGACCTGAAGCTCCAGAAAGATTTTCTCCATTTTGATTTTTGTGGAATAGCGCTTCCTGGGACAAGAAAATGGCACACTTCAGGGGAAGAGGTCATCACAGAGGGTAGCACCTTCACCCCATTGGACAGTGGTACCCGCCTTCTTGCCAGCCCAGAATCCTGGATAAATATGGAAGAGCTGCCCAGCAATTTATATCCCTGCTTGGAAACAAGAAGAAGAAGAAGGACTGACCTGCTGAACCCCAGCTCCATAAGTTTACAGACCCATCGTCGAGAGTCAATCGAGTGACTTCAAACTGAGACCTGGCCAGAACTTCAGGTTTGCCACGCTGAAATCTCCAGAGCTCATCGCTGTTGACAATGAGAACCAAGACCTCCAGGAATCACTTAGGCCTCGAGCTGAAGCAAGCTGCTGTTGTCAAACCACGAACTGGCCTGCCGAGGAGACTCGCTCGACCTCGAGAGAAAAAAGACCAATAAAGTGAATAAGTGCGAAGGTAAAATTTTGACTGGCCCCAACCACCCCATCATATCCGACCCTATCTCCATCGCTGTCAGCCTGAAACTTTGACATGGTCCCGGTCAAGCGTAACCAGATATCCCGGGTTGGCGCTTTATGCTTTCAAGCACTAGAAAGCACATTTTTACATTTAATCTTTAAAAATTCATATCTCCCTACATTGGTTTTTGGTCATTTTTGTTTCATTCTTGCTTTTGGATTTAATTACAGTTCTAACTATTATTATCCCAAACTTCTAACCCCACCCCAAAGGTTATTTGCATTTTGTGTGTGCTAAATTCTCCCAGTGTGTGTGTGGTAGGCTTATCCTGTCTCTTCTTGCTAACAGTATATTTTAAGGGCTGCAGAGTGATGCTGGTTGAAAAATGGTGCATTCATTATATTGGCCCACATCAGAAGGGGTCAATGTTTATTCTCAGCAATATACCCGGTATATCATTTTAACATTCTATTCTTTTTACTTCCTAACAAGTACATGCAGCAAGGGTAATTTGGAGCAAAACGTCAGACAGGAGGAATTCAATCAAAAAATCTATATGCAGTGGCGTAGCAAGAGGGGAGCGGGCGGGTGGTCTGCCCTGGGCGGCACAAGTTTTGGGGGCCCCTCCCCCGGCTCTTACCTGCGGCCATTGCGGGGCAGCAAACGAAGGAATCGCCAGCACCCCCCTTCCCCACTCCTACATGTGGCCGCAGCGAGGCGGCAAACGCAGAGATCTCCACGGCGGCCAAAGGTCTAGCTATGCCACTGCCTATATGGCTCTGTTTTAATGAATATCACATGCATGGATGGTGCAATTGAGTGAACTGGAAGGCAGAACGGAAAGGATCATCTGCAACATGGTTAAAGAATGCTTCTGTGGTAACATGCAGTGAGCATACACTTGCAGTGGAAGGGATGCTATCCTATCGGCGCCATTTTAGAAGGCTGCAAAAGCTGTGCACAAGTCCCCACTTGGGGCATCCAAATCTCAAAAATACCTGTTAGGGGCAATCGGGAACCCTGGGGTCCTCTAACCATTGTGGTAAGGCTAGTTTTCATATAAAGAAAGTTTGACAACGTATCGGAAGCTAGAAAAAAGACATGGAATGCAAGCAGGTTGATTATTAGTTTCGCCCACCTATTCTTCAAGGGAGGCGCTATGTAGATAGGAGCTAGGCTCAGGTTCCATTATACTCCGGATTCTTATGTTCAGAGGGACATTTATTGCTGTCGGTCCCTTGTATAAAAAAGCTTTTTCTCGTTCTCTCTTTCTCTCACTCTCATTATTAAAAAAAAGTAACGAATCAAATATTAAAGTGTGTGTGTGTGTGTAATAGGTAAAAATCATTACTACTTGGACATTTATTTCGCTGAAGAGTCCAATCAGAGGAGGCTCAATAAGCAATGACTACGGCTTACTTAGCATTATCAGCAGTGTTTTAAATGGGCCGGTACTCACTGGTACTGAGTACCGGCACTTCTGAATTTTCTGGCCGTCAGTACCGGTACTTTTCTTAGGTGAGGGAGAGTACCGGTACCTTCATTGAGGGCACAGCAGGCTCAGGTTCGGTATCTCCTCCAGCTCAGGGCAAATGCTGCTCTGCTTCCGAGGAGCTTGCAAGTCACTGAGCCCCTCAGTGGTCTTTTGCAGAGTCGCTGCTGGAGATTCCAGCAGCGCCCGCTTGAATGTCCCCAGACTGCAGGGGGTTGAGAGGGCTTTGCTTGCCTCATGCTGTGATCAACAGGACAGGGTCCAGACAGACCCTGCACTGTTGATCAGGTGCGCAACAGCTATTAGGGTAAAAGTGCTTAAGGCCCCCCCACCCCCTTCCTCCATCAGGCGTGTGAAAGGGGCTGGGGCTGCCAGTCAGTAATCCTGTCCCATTTAAGGAAATGTACTGGCCATACTAAAGTGAGCGGCAGCGACAGACAATCCTCTACCTACCCCAAAGCCGTTTTTTTCTCCATCTTTTTGTTCAGCACAGAGGCTGCTTTCCTTTGTGTGCCCCTCTGTTGCAGCACGAAACGAAGATGTAAAGTGGATAAATGATGTTTATTCAAGTAGTAACATCATAAGGGCCCACACGCAGGTGGAAACAGTAACTTGTGAAGAACAGCTCTCAAAAGATCAAATCCGCTGAACATTCTATAACGTCATTTTTATAAGATAAATGAACGTTCCAACAGATGACATAATAAACACTAGTCTACCAATGAAATAAAGATATGGAAAAACATTAGATGATGAGTATATACAAAACAAGCATTGAAAATGTATATAAATGTACAACACCCTCCAGCACAAATTGCTGCCTTTACACCTTAACAGTGACTGACCTGGGTACTGGCTCCATGGGTGTAAAGTTAGCCCTTCCCATAGAGAAATGAACAGCAGGGAACGCTGCAGCACTCCAGGAATGAGCTCCATGACAACTGGCAAATGGATTTGATTGAGAGTAAGTTAAGATGAACATAGAAGGATGGGGAGGGATGAATGTATAGAAGTGAGGTGACAGGTGAAGTTAGGATTGCCACTTTTTTCACATAAAAATACCAGATATTTGTTGAGTTCTGAAATCATGAATGGGCTTTGAAATGGTATTTTAACACAAATTTGTGTACAGTCAAAAATCCTGTGCATTTCTTGTTAACTTTAATAATCTGTTATACATACATATATATATATGTCTGTGTGCTTGTCGACCTGTGTGTGCCTATTTTTGTGTGAGAGAAAGAGGGAGAGAATCAGGACACTCTCAGGAGATATTTTAAAGGGAATGGGTGGAATGCTTTTGTGTTCATCTCAGCTTGTTTCGCTCTCTGTGTGTGTGCACGCTTGAGAATATATAGTATTGTGCCAAACAACAACAAATAACATATGGCATTAAGAAGCAGCAAATATTACAAAACAAGGAAATGTTAACATATCATCCTGTTTGGCTTTCATTTTGTGTAATGAGTTAACCTGTTTTGTTTACATAAACGCATTTCTCATGCGTTTTGATATGTGCTGCAACTGGTACAGAGGTCATTATGTATCATCATATCTTGCCCTTTGCCCCGCCCCTAGCCCCGCCCATTTGCCACACCTCTAACTCATTTTAATGAGTACCTGCACTTATTTTTTCCCATTTAAAGCACTGATTATCAGG
Organism: Calotriton arnoldi; assembly: GCA_963921515.1. Taxonomy (NCBI): domain Eukaryota; kingdom Metazoa; phylum Chordata; class Amphibia; order Caudata; family Salamandridae; genus Calotriton; species Calotriton arnoldi. The sequence goes on along the minus strand of CAWUFW010000089.1, from coordinate 2,227,377 downwards.
CTATGTGTATGATTGGAACCGGTGTGTAATTCGAAGTCTATGGCCACAAGAGGGAGCCCAATGACACGAGTCTGATGATGTGAATCCTTAGCAAGAGGAGAGCATCACGTTTTCTCAATAACACAGAAAAAAGAACTAAGCAGACATAGCTTTTTTGTAACCAGAAATGCAAATACAGATGTGGATAATAGGCAGAAATAAAGAACAGAAAATGACAGCATCACGGGGCTTTTGTCAACCAGAGGCTTATTTTTTGTAGGGGATGATCAATAGCAAACATAAACACCAGCACGCTGAGAGCAGCAGAATAACCATTACTGAATTGTCTACAGTTTTAATTATGAGAGCAGCAGGATGAAGTCATACTCACAGCGACAGAAAAAACAGATGTCACTGCAGCATAATTACTGTTTCTTGTGATAAGCAGTAAGTAACCTCAACTCTGAATCCCAGCACGGTTCATCACCAGTGCGGTGTTTTACAGTCACCGGTGCCTTTCCAACTAAAACGTGTCGGTGAAGATCTTACTTTTTTCTGTCAGTACGACTAATTTAAATGTTTCCGCTTTGTAAAGAAATGTACCCGCACTTAATGTTATCCTCTTCATAGAAAAACGTGCAGTGGAGCAGCAAGGGCTCCTTGAAATGCAGACAACAAAAACACTCACCCCTCAGCTGTTACAGCTATAGCAGTGGCGTTACTGCACCTGCTGCTCTATTGTTCACTGGGCCCCTGAAAACATTTTAACAAAACAACTCACGGGTCATTGTAAAGGTCAGCGGTTCCAGGGGTCATCAACAGCACTTAACTAAGGCATACATGCCAGCATTGGGTCAATTGCAAAGGTTGGTAGAACTGAAGCAATGCATCTGGATTTAATGGTCAATTACACAAAATTGATTTTCTACAGTTTATTTCCATGCTTCAGATTCGTTATCACACATCATACCTGTCTCCAAGAAGCGACATTCACAGACACTGAACCTTTTTCCCATTCTTCTCGTGGAAGTATGGGAGGAGAGTGGAGCAGGGGAGGCAAGGGAGAGAACGAACTGGGAAAGTGCTGAGCGGAAGTTACAGGAGAGCGAGTTAAAACAATTGCAAGAGCAAAGGGGCCCAGGAGAGTCTAAGTCAGCAAACAGTGGAGCAAAAGATGAATATGAAACTAGCATTGGCAAAGCCAATAAGTCTGCCTGCCTTTTGGCTTAGTCAATGCTTGTTTTTTAAACTTTTTTTATTTTTTTTATAAAAATGTACTGTTCTCATCAATATAACAATAAAACGTTGGTTAATAGCAACAATAGTTTTTGGTCTCAAAAAGCAGACATTGTCGGATGAAGAGGGTGGGTTGAAAGGCTCTGGGGCATATGTATCAACAATTCATTTTGCGAATCCTTAATAGCGAATTTTTGCGAATCGCTATTAAGGACTCGCAAAATGAAATGTATGTAGGTTTCGCAATATTAATTGCGATTCCTACGTATTCCTTAATTGCGAATCGCAAATTGCGATTCGCAATTAAGGAATACCTCCCAATTCATTCCTATGGGCCTAGAGGCCTATAGGAATGAATGGGAGGACATTCGCAATTTGCGAGTACCCATTAGATACTCACAAATTGCGAATGCAATTTCAAGGGTGCAACGGTGTCAAAAGGACACCCTGTTGCACCCCTGAAATGAGCATGTGTGCACATGTGGCGCACATACATGCCCTAAGGGCATGTATGTGCGCCACATAGCACTTTGAAAAATGCCAAAAAGTGCATTTTTCAATGAAATCTCAAATTACCACCAACTTGAAGGTGGTGGTAATTTGCGATTTCCTAAGGCAAATTCGCACAACTTGGGTGCTTCAAGAATTGCATTTAAGGAATCACAATTTGCGATTCCTTAAATGCATTTGCAGAATAGGGAATCGCAAATTTTGCGATTCCCTATTGTGCGAGGGCCTTTTGGATGATACATCCCAAAAGGCTTTTTCCCGTTCGCAAACGGGCCGATTCTGAGAATCGGGCCGTTTGCGAACTGGAAAACGCATTATACATATGCCCCTCTATCATTATATATATATGTATATATGGTTACAGGCTTGCCCACCACTTCATCCACTTCATCCACACGAAGAAAGGCAAGAGCAGACCCAGGAATTCGCTGCAATAGTTTATTCAGCAATCACCATGTCACCATGACGCGTTTCGGCCGGTAAGCCGGCCTTGATCACATGTCCATATGTATATATATATATCAATCAATCAATCAAGCATTTGTATAGCGCGCTACTCACCCGGAGGGTCTCAAGGCGCTAGGGGGGGGTCCGCTACTGTTCGAACAGCCAGGTCTTGAGTTGCTTCCTGAAGGAGAGGTGGTCTTGGGTAAGGCGGAGGTGGATGGGTAGGGAGTTCCACGTCTTGGCAGCCAGGTAGGAGAAGGATCTTCCTCCCGTTGTGGCTCTTCGGATGCGGGGGACGGCGGCGAGGCGTGGTTGGTCGATCGTAGCTGGCGGGTGGGAGTGTAGAAGGTCAGACGGTCGTTGAGGTATCTGGGGCCTTGGTTGTGGAGAGCTTTGTGTGCGTGGGTGAGGAGTCGGAACGTGATTCTCTTGCTGACGGGGAGCCAGTGCAGGTCTCTCAGGTGTCCGGCGATGTGGCTGTGTCGGGGGATGTCCAGGATGAGTCGAGCTGAGGCGTTCTGGATGCGTTGGAGTCTTTTTTGAAGTTTGGCTGTGGTTCCGGCGTAGAGGGAGTTGCCGTAGTCCAGTCGGCTGGTGACGAGGGCCTGGGTGACCGTCTTCCTGGTTTCGGTGGGGATCCACCGGAAGATCTTGCGCAGCATGCGTAGGATGTTGAAGCAAGACGAGGAGACGGCGTTGACTTGTCGGGTCATTGAGAGGGAGGAGTCCAGGATGAAGCCCAGGTTGCGTGCGTGGTCCGTTGGTTTGGGTGCGTTGCCCAGGGCAGGGGGCCACCAGGAGTCGTCCCAGGCGGAGGGTGATGATCCTAGGATGAGGACTTCCGTCTTATCTGAGTTCAGTTTCAGGCGGCTGTTCCTCATCCACTCGGCTACGTCCTTCATCCCTTCATGTAGGTTGGTTCTGGCGGTTGTGGGGTCGTTGGTGAGGGAGAGGATCAGCTGGGTGTCGTCGGCGTAGGAGATGATGTTGAGGTTGTGTTGGCGTGCGATGGCTGCGAGGGGGCTCATGTAGACGTTGAAGAGGGTGGGGCTGAGTGATGATCCTTGTGGTACGCCGCAGATGACTTCGGTGGCCTCGGAACTGAACGGGGGAGGCGGACTCTCTGGGTTCTTCCGGCGAGGAAGGAGATGATCCACTCCAGTGCCTTCTCTTGGATTCCGACGTTGTTCAGGCGTTGCACTAGGGTGCGGTGGCAGACTGTGTCGAACGCTGCGGAGAGGTCCAGGAGGATGAGGGCCGCTGTTTCCCGTTGTCGAGCAGGGCTCGGATGTCGTCGGTGGCTGCGATGAGGGCGATCTCGGTGCTGTGGTTGGCCCGGAAGCCGGACTGCGAGTGGTCGAGGGATCCATTCGTCTCGAGGAAGGCGGCCAGTTGTCTGTTGACGGTCTTCTCGATGACTTTGGCAGGAAAAGGAAGGAGCGAGATGGGGCGGTAGTTTTTGAGGTCGGTGGGATCCGCCGACGGTTTCTTCAGTAGGGCGCTGAGTTCGGCGTGCTTCCAGCTCTCTGGGAAGGTGGCGGTGTCGAGGAGGTGTTGATGATGTCCCGGAGGTGGGGTGTGATGATGGCGTCGGCCTTGTTGAAGACGTGGTGAGGGCAGGGGTCAGTTGGTGATCCGGAGTGGATGGAGTTCATCGTGCGGATAGTGTCTTCGGTGTTGATCGGGGTCCAGGCTCGGAGGGTGGAGGTGGGGGACGTTGGAACGGTCGTAGGGTACGTCGGCTGTGTGCTGAAACTGTTGTGTATGTCTGCGATCTTGCTGTGGAAGAACGAGGCGAGCGAGTTGCAGAGGTCTTGCGAGGGAGTGATGTCGTTGTTTCCGGCGCTGGGGTTCGAGAGTTCTTTGACGATGATGAAGAGTTCCTTGCTGTTGTGGGCGTTGTTGTCCAGTCGTTCCTTGAATGCGGTTTTCTTGGTGGTGTGGATCAGCTGGTGGTGTTTTCGGGTGGCGTGCTTGAGGGTGGTCATGTTGTCTGCAGTCGGGTCTCTGCGCCATGCTTTCTCGAGGGCCCGGCAGTTCTTCTTGGATTTCTTGAGTTCGTCGGTGAACCAGGATGCTTTCTTGTTGCCGGGTCTGACTGGGGGTTCTTCAATGGGGCGAGGTCGTCTGCGCAGTTGGTGATCCATCTTGTGAGGTTGCTGGCGGCTTGGTTGGGGTTCGTTGAGCTGGCGGGAGGGTTCTGGCTCAGGGATGTGGTGAGTTGGTCGGTGGTGATCTTGTTCCAGCTTCTGCGCGGAAACTGTTGCGGGTGGTGGTGCATGGTGATCCTGCTGAAGCTGAAGTGGATGCAGCTGTGGTCTGTCCAGTGGAGTCTGGTGGTGTGGCTGAAGGAGATGTCCTTGCTGGAGGAGAAGACGGGGTCAAGTGTGTGGCTGGCGTGGTGTGTGGGGGTGGTCACCAGTTGCTTGAGTCCGAGGTTGGCGAGGTTGTCCAGCAGGGTGGTGGTGTTGCGATCGTTGTTGTTCTCTAGGTGGAAGTTGAGGTCCCCAAGGAGGATGTAGTCAGCCGAGGGGAGGGCGTGCGGGCTGATGAGGTCGGCGATGTCTTCGCTGAATTGTGTGCGTGGTCCTGGGGGTCTGTAGATGAGGGTGCCTCTGAGGGTGGTCTTGGGGTCGGTGTGTATCTGGAAGTGCAGGTGTTCGCCGGCTGTGAAGGTGTCATCGGAGTTGGTCATGATGCGGATGGTGTTCTTGTGGACGATGGCGATGGCTCCTCCGGTCTGGTTGGCGCGGTCCCTTTAAATTACTAAAATTAAAAGATATTAACTGAAGCTAGTATGCCACGTAAAGGTAGGGTGCCAGCAGAAAGGATCAGAGAATCATGAAGAACACCACAGACTGAGTCAGTCAACTATCGTAATATTAAGTGGGGGTCAGTTTAGAGCGGGAAGGCCATCCTTAATAGAAGAGGATACTTCACACACATAATAGTGTTATGCTTCATCATCGGCCTCCTCTCCCCACCCTGGTAACATGGTACTACCAGGGCGGACTCAACCTCCGTAAAGACTTGGCGGTAGGAGGGAGTTCTTCAATAAAACTGGACAAGGCGGGATTCAGACAATCGAAAAATACCTTAGAGTTCCTCAGTTATCACCTTTATTAGTGAGGACGCTAGGTTAATCTAAAAACACTTATCTCGATGGGTAACAAGAGTGCAATGGCTCAGACCTGTCTACTATTGCAAGGCTACCTGTTCCTATAGGACAGAGTGGGGAGTTTGTTTCCACCATCTTATAAACATAACTGGCCCTGGAATCAAGGTAGGAAAATAAAGTTTAGTATGCCTGAAACGTAGGTATTTTCTTGCCTAACCATCCAGTGTGCCTCTGCTAGGTTTGTGTATTGCATGTCTGGCTTTTGGATGCCAGAGGCTGGAGAGGGGCAGTGGCTCCAGAAGTCTGATGAGTCAGGGCTGGGCCGAATAGACCTGGGCTGCATTTAGAGTAGGGGGAGGAGATTTCCTTTCACCTGCATGGACCTGGTCTGCCTTCAACAATGCTGTCTCCACCTCCTGCCAGGAAGCTGCACCAGTGAGGACAGAACTGGTTTTTGCTGGGTAAGGCACTCTCTGCCTTCAGAGAACAAAGGATTTTGGTGTATAAAAAGAGGGGCCCAGACCCCATACTTTTAGATCACTTCTGGGAATAAAGAAGAACCTTTGCCAAGGAGAAGAGCCGGAGAAGCTGATGAGGAATACTGCCCCTGTGCTGTTTGCTGTCTGAGGTTGGCCCGCAGTGGCTACTTGCTTTGTCCCCCTGCTTGAAGAAAAGATCTCCAAGGGCTTGAAATTGAACTTGCCTCCTGTTCTGAAGTCTCAGGGACACAAAGACTTCATTTCTTCTGTCTCTCTGCATCTGGAACTGCTGTTTCAGCTGCCACAGAAGGAAATTGCAACACCGACGCTGGCGAGCGACGCCGTAACCTGCACTGAAGCCATGGGCACTGCTCATGAAGAGCACGACGCGCCGCCCCGATTTGCACCATAGACCCGACGCCTGCTTACGCCGTGCCGCATCGACTCCGAAGCCGTCGCCGCTGCCTGCACCGGAGCCGAGGACACTGCTCGTGACGCCCACGACGCAACATCCCGACTCGCACCGTAGCCCCGACTTCACTGACGCCGGTGCTTCATCAACACAGAGCCGATACTCAACGTGGGTGACTCCTGAATCCATCGACACCGCACCGTCATAAGGAACCGACGCCTCACCGTCACCGTGACGTCACCTCCCCGACACAGTAAGGATCTGACGTCTCACCTACCCTGCACCGCAGTAAGGAACAGAGGCCGCTCAGGGCTTGTAAGGAACCGACGCCGCTCAGCGCCAACGAAGCATCACCTCCCCGATGCCGTGCAACTTCTTTGCTTTCATCGTTTCCAAGGTACTGTTCTTTGTGGGTCTGCTTGACTCCGCGGCCGACGCCGCGCACCTCGTGGTCGGCGCCGTACTTTGGGATTTTTATCTGTCACGACGTCGTAATAAATCCAGGTGGAGTTATTTGTTGCTACAAACTTTAATTGAGTGAATAACCTATTTTTTAGGATATCTTGATAACTGTATTGTGGATTTTTGTCGTTTGGTCTTGTTTTGGTTTAGATAAAGATTACTTATTTTTCTAAACTGGTGTGGTGTCCATTTGTCGTGTTTTCACTGTATTACTGTATGTGTTCACAAATGCTTTACACACTGCCTCTGAGATAAGCCTGTCTGCTCATGCCAAGCTACCAAGGGGGTGAGCAGGGGTTATTTTAGAAGTGTATCCCCCTTACCCTGACTAGAAGCAAGGGCCCCTATTTGGACAAAGGTATCTATCTCTGCCAACTAGAGACCCCCATTTCTAACATTGGTGGTCAGCGGTGAGGATCTGGACTTGCTTTGTGACTTACATACAGTGATTGGTATACACTGCTAGTATAGTGCAGACCATTACGCAACCACATACATTTGGTAGATTTTCTTTTCCTTGGAACTTTTTGCATCTTGAGAACTGCCAATTTTTACCGTGAGCAAACCAGCATCACTTGCATCTGTGGATATTGAATTTGAAGAGGAGAGGGTTGATACCTACACTGTGCCACAACTTAAAGCTGTCTGCAAAAAATGTAAAATCTCTGTGAGAGACCTCACCAGAAAGGAGGAATACCAAAAGGCACTGAGGGCCTGGTTGGAATCAAGGAATGCCAGTGAGCATACCGAAGAGCCTATGGTGGAGGGAGAGAATTTAGATGGGCAGCAGGAGGGGCTATTGGGCCTGACTGGGGGGAAGTTGCCTTCCAGGGTGGGCAGCAGTGTATCTTCAAAGGGTCTGTCTCCAGAGGAGTTGGAGGACAGGGAGAGAAGCAGAGTGCATGAGATGGAGCTTGCCAAGCTCAGGCTGGGGAAGGAGTGTGACATGGAGAGTAAGAAATTGGAGTTGGAGAGCCAGAAATTGGCCATGGAGGAGAAAAAGATACTTTTAGAGCATGAGAGAGGGTTGAGGGAGTTGGAGCTGAAAGCAAAACGTTTAGAGATCAATCCTTCTGGTGGCAGCACACCATCAGTGCCTGGTGAAGGAAAGGTAGACATTCCCAAAGATGTTATTAAGGATTTCATGAAGCACGAGGACATTGGTCAGTGGTTCAAGGCTTACGAAGTAGCAATGAGGTCCCACAGAGTCCCTGAGAGAGATTAGGGAACGGGGTTGTGGGGCTGCTTTATCAGTGAAGGAAGGGAGACATTGCTAGCTTTGCCCACTGAGGATCAGATGTCCTATGCCCCAATGAAGGAAGCCTTGATAGCCAGGTATGGGTTGACCCCAGAGCTGTATAGGCAGACATTTTGGAACTGCAAGAAGCTGGAGTCAAGTACTTGGGTGGAGTATGTGTCCTATTTTTGCAGAGCATTGGATGGTTGGGTGAAGGGTAGCAAGGTGAATTATTTTCAGGGGTTCTATGATTTGGTTGCATGGGAGCACTTGTCAGATAATTGGTTTCCAGAGCAATGCCAGCACTTGATTGACAGTAAGCTGACTGACCCCAGGAAGCTTGCTGTGGAGGCGGACCGCTGGGTCAGCACCAGGGTCCAAAAGGGTAATGTGGGGCGACTCCGCCTAAGGTGGGCAGGGTCCCCAGCAGAAGAGTGGGGGGCACAAGGGTAAACAGAAGGAGTTTCAAAAAGGGCCCCAAAGTAATCCCCAAGGGAACCAAGGTAAGGGTTCCCAGCCTCCCACTGAGAAGAAGCCATGGATCCCGACAGGTAAGCCTGTTTATAGGGATCCCAAGACATGTTTTGGTTGTGGCCAGGTGGGCCACTTCCAAGGGGATCCTAAGTGTCCCAAAAAGGTTACCACCGCACTCAATGGTGCACCACCCCGGGAATTGGCTAGTGTAGCCTTGGGGGAGGAGCCAAGTGCCCCAAATGGGTGGGGTCCCGCAGAGATGTCGCTGGTCTCTTTAGGAGACAGTGAGATGGTCCCAAGAGCTCATCTGCCTGATAACACTAAAAAGTACAGGCAGTGGGTGATCATCAATGGCCATAGTGTGGAGGTTCTGAGAGACACCGGAGCCAGTGTGACACCTGTCAGTTGTCAGCTCGTGTCTGAAGAGCAGGTGGTCTCCAACACATTCTACCCAGTAGTTGCCGTTGACAACTCAGAGTGCCTCTGCAAAGTAGCACAGGTTCTCTTTGAGTGGGGGGAATCTCAGGTACCTTGAAAGTAGCTGTGAGACCAGCCATGCCTGTTGACTGTCTGCTAGGCAATGATTTGGAGAGCTCCCCTTGGGCGAAGGTGGAGTGGAGGTCTCATTTAGAGATTTTGGGTCTGCCTGAGTGGGCGTGTGTGACCACACGGTCAATGGCAGCCGGTAAGGGCATTCAAGAGGACCTGGAGCCTGAAAGAGTGGCCCAGGTGCCAGCCAGAAAGAGAAGATGCAGGGGCGTGGGAAACCGGCCCCTGAAGTTCCCATGGTCCAGGAGGAGGCAAAACTTGAGAGGGATGCCCTGGAACCTACAACGGAACAAGTGGCTGAACTGGGGGACCTGCCAGAGCTGACCCATGGGCAGCAGGAAGGAGGCCCCACCAGGGAGGAATTCTGCCAGGAGCAGCAGAAGTGCCCTTCTCTTGTTGGTTTGCAGCAACAGGCTACAAACCAGGCAGCAGGTGATCAGTCTGGATCACATTGGATATACTGAGAGAATGGTCTCCTGTATAGCAAGCCGAAGGTTGCTGAGCCTGGGTCAGCCCATGTGCTGGTGGTACCCCAGTGCTTCAGAGCCTTCTTACTGGGTCTGGCTCATGATGTGCCTTTGGCAGGACATTTGGGGCAAGACAAGACCTTTGAAAGGCTTGTCACCCACTTTTACTGGCCCCAAATGTGTAAGAGTTCTGAAACTCATTGTAGGTCTTGCCAGACTTGCCAGGCAAGTGGTAAGAGTGGGAGGAAGTATAAGGCTCCTCTCCAACCTTTCCCTGTGGTCAGCACCCCCTTTGAGACGGTGGGTATTGACATTGTGGGGCCTCTGGATCTAAAGACAGCCATGGGCAACAGGTTCATCCTAGTCTTGGTGGACCATGCCACCCGGTACCCAGAAGCCATCCCTCTCTGGACTGTGACAGCCCCCGTGGTGGGTTGTGCATTGTTGGGTATTTTCTCCCGTGTGGGGTTCCCCAGAGAGGTGGTGTCCAACCGGGGTACCAACTTCATATCGAAGTATATGAAGTCCCTGTGGCAGGAGTGCTGTGTTACATACGAGTTCACCACTCCTTACCACCCCAGGGTAATGGGTTGGTTGAGAGATTCAACCAGACACTGAAGGGCATGATTATGGGTCTTGCAGAACCCATGAGAGGTAAGTGGGCCGTCCTCTTACCATGCATGCTGTTCGCTTACAGAGATGCACCACAGAAGTCCTTAGGGTTCAGTCCCTTTGAGCTCCTGTATGGGCATCATGTAAGAGGACCTCTAAGTCTGGTGAAAGAAGGCTGGGAGAAAGCTCCCAGTAAACCTCCCCAGGATGTATATAGCTACATGTTGGCCTTCAAAAACCAGACTAAGCGCTTCAGACAACTCGCTCAGGCGGAACTGGAAGCCGGCCAGGAGGAGATGAAACGGTGGTATGATCAGAATGCCACTCTGATCGAGTTTCAGACTGGACAGAAAGTATGGGTCATGGCCCCAGTGAAGCCTTGTGCGCTCCAGGATAAGTGGACCAGACCATTTGAGGTGGTGGAGCGCAAGAGTAACGTCACCTACTTGGTGGACTTGCAGTCTCCTAGGAGAACCCTCCGCGGGTCCTGCATGTGAACCGCCTGAAACCCCACTTGGAGAGGTCCGAAGTGGGCATGCTCCTAGCAACAGATGCTGGAATGGAAGAGGAGACTGAGCCTCTTCCCGACCTCCTGACTGCAAAGGAGCACGATGGGTCAGTGGACAGTGTATCACTCTCCCCCGCCCTGACCCCTGAACAGCAGAGTGACTGTTGCCAACTGTTGGGACAGTTTGCTGCTTGGTTCTCCCTGACCCCTGGTGTCACTCAGTGGTGTGTCCATGATGTTGATACTGGGGACAGTCCTCCTGTAAAACACAAAATTTACAGATTGACTGACAGGGTCAAGGCTTACATCAAGGAGGAGGTCTCCAAGATGTTAGCGCTAGGGGTGATTGAGCCCTCAAACAGCCCTTGGGCCAGTCCTGTGGTCTTGGTCCCAAAGGCTGCCGCACCCGGTGCCTACGCCAGAACTCCGTTTCTGTGTGGACTACCGAGGGCTCAATCATTTAATTTCATTCATTTCATTTCATTTCATGCGTACCCCATCCCCAGAGCTGATGAGCTCATAGATCGGTTGGGAGCTGCCCGGTACCTCAGTACGTTTGACTTAACGTCTGGGTACTGGCAGATTGCCTTAACTGATGGGGCAAAGGAAAGGTCAGCATTCTCAATGCCAGAGGGGCACTACCAATTCCGGGTGATGCCCTTTGGGTTGAAGAATGCCCCTGCCACCTTTCAGAGGTTGGTCAACCAGGTGTTGGCTCGGCTGGAAGATTTCAGTGCCGCCTACCTGGATGACATCGCAGTGTTCAGTGCCACTTGGGAGGAACATGTGCACCACCTCTGGGAAGTGTTGAAGGCTCTGCAGAGAGCAGGCCTCACGATCAAGGCGAGTAAGTGCCAGATCGGGCAGGGTTCTGTGGTGTACTTGGGACACCAGGTAGGGAGCGGCCAGGTGGCGCCCCTACAGCCCAAGATTGAGACCATTCTGGCTTGGGAACCCTCAAAGATCTAGACAGAGGTGAGAGCCTTTTTAGGACTCACAGGGTATTACAGGAGATTTGTCAAGGGGTATGGCACCATTGTTGCCCCCTTGACAGAGCTGACTTCCAGAAAGCCGCCCAAGAAGGTGAATTGGACTGACGCCTGTCAGAAAGCTTTTGATGCCCTGAAATCTGCCATGTGTATGGCGCCCGTGCTTCAGGTGCCCAACTTCTCAAGGGAATTCATTGTGCAGACAGATGCTTCAGAGCATGGTGTGGGAGCAGTGCTCTCACAGCTAAATGAGGAGGGCCTAGACCTACCTGTAGCCTTCATTAGTAGGAGGTTACTTCCACGGGAACAGAGGTGGAGTGCGATTGAGTGTGAGGCATTTGTTGTGGCACTGAAGAAGCTGAGGCCCTACTTGTTTGGGACTCACTTCCGGGTTCAGACCGACCACAGGCCCCTCAGATGATTGATGCAAATGAGGGGTGAGAATCCAAAGCTGTTGAGGTGGTCCATTTCCCTACAGGGGATGGACTTCGCAGCGGAACACCGCCCTGGTACAGAACACGCCAATGCTGATGGTCTGTCCAGGTTTTTCCGCCTTAGTGAAGAGAACTCCCAAGAAGGTGGGTAGTTCTCCCCACATTTCAGCTGGAGGGGACACGTGTTAGACCTGGCATCATGGGCATGGGTCTCCCCTGCATTTTTTGCTGTTGCCTCCTGTGTTTTTGCTGTGTGTTGGACTCCGTTTTGCTGGTCTAGATGCTTTGGGCACTTTGCCACTGCTTTTCAGTGCCAAAGTGCAAGTGCTCCTTTTTTAAATTGTTGTTATGGATTAGTGATTCCATGATTGGCATATTTGATTTACTAGTCAGACCCTAGTACAGTGCCCTGTGTGTGCCGAGGGCCTGTAAATCAAATGCTGCTAGTGGGCTGCAGCACTGATTATGCCACCCACAGAAGCAGCCTGTAAAATGTAACTCTGGCCTGCCATTGCAGAGCCTGTGTGCAGTCTAGTACTGCCATGTCAACTTGGCAAGTGCACCCATTTGCCAGGCCCTAACCTTTCCTTTTCTAACATGTCAGTCACCCCTAAGGTATGTCCAAGGTACCCCTGTGGGCAGGGTGCAGTGTATGTGAATAGTAGGACATGTCCTGGTGTGTGTGGCATGTCCTGATAGTGAATTACTGCCAATTTCGTTTTTCACTATTGCAAGGCTACCTGTTCCCATAGCACAGAATGGGGAGTTTGTTTATACCATCTTATAAACATAACTGGCCCTGGGAACAAGGTAGGAAAATAAAGTTTAGTATGCCTGAACTCAGAATGTTAAGATGCATCTTTTAGTGAGGATGATTTTTACATTCTGTGTTTGAAAATACCACTTTTAGAAAGTAGGTATTTTCTTGCCTAACCATCCAGTGTGCCTCTGCTAGGTTTGTGTATTGCATGTCTGGCTTTTGGAGGCCAGAGGCTGGAGAGGGGCAGTGGCTCCAGAAGTCTGATGAGTCAGGGCTGGGCCGAATAGACCTGGGCTGCATTTAGAGTAGGGGGAGGAGATTTCCTTTCACCTGCATGGGCCTGGTCTGACTTCAACAATGCTCTCTCCACCTCCTGCCAGGAAGCTGCACCAGTGAGGACAGAACTGGTTTTGGCTGGAGTACAGACACTCTCTGCCTTCATAGAACAAAGGATTTTGGTGTATAAAAAGAGGGGCCCAGACCCCAGACTTTTAGATCACTTCTGGGAATAAAGAGGAACCTTTGCCAAAGAGAAGAGCCGGAGAAGCTGAGGAGGAATACTGCCCCTGTGCTGTTTGCTGTCTGGGGTTGGCCCGCAGTGGCTACTTGCTGCCAAGGAAAGGAGAAAAGGACTTTGCTGCTTGCTTTGTCCCCCTGCTTGAAGAAAAGATCTCCAAGGGCTTGAAATTGATCTTGCCTCCTATTCTGAAGTTTCAGGGACACAAAGACTTCATTTTTTCTGTCTCTCTGCATCTGGAACTGCTGTTTCAGCTGCCACAGAAGGAAATTGCAACACCAATGCCGGCGAGCGATGCCCTAACCTGCACTGAAGCCATGGGTACCACTAGTGAAGGGCACGACGCGCCGCCCCAACTTGCACTGTAGGCCCGACGCCTGCAGACACCGTGCCGCATCGACTCCGAAGCCGTCGCCGAGGTCGCTGCCTGCACTGGAGCCGAGGACACCGCTCATGACGTCCATGGTGCAACGTCCCAACTCGCACCACAGCCCCAACTTCACCGACGCCAGTGCTTCATCAACGCAGAGCCAATACTCGACGTGGGTGACTCCTGAATCCATCGACACCGCACCATCGTAGGGAACCGCCACCTCACCGCCACCGTGACGTCACCTCCCCGACACAGTAAGTTACGGACGTCTCACCTCCCCTGCACCGCAGTAAGGAACCGAGGCTTCACCTCCCCAGGGGTCGTAAGGAACCGACGCCGCTCGGCGCCAATGAAGCATCACCTCCCAGATGCCGTGCAACGTCTTTGCTTTCATCGTTTCCAAGGTACTGTTCTTTGTGGGTCTGCTTGACTCCGCGCCCGAAGCTGCACACCTCACAGTCGGTGCCGTACTTTGGGATTTTTATCTGTCACGACGTCGTAACAACTCCAGGTGGAGTTATTTGTTGCTACAAACTTTCATTGAGTGAATAATCTATTTTTGAGGTTATCTTGATAACTGTATTGTGGATTTTTATCATTTGGTCTTGTTTTGGTCTAGATAAAGATTACTTATTTTTCTAAATTAATGTGGTGTCCATTTGTAGTGTTTTCACTGTATTACTGTATGTGTTTGCTTTACACACTGCCTCTGAGAAAAGCTTGTCTGCTCGTGCCAAGCTACCAAGGGGGTGAGCAGGGGGGTATTTTAGAAGTGGGACTTCTTGGTCGGTGGATTGTGTAGGGTATTGGCGCTCCTGGGAAATACGCAGTGAGTATATACTAGCGTACAATTATGATTGCGGTGCATAAGGGTGGGGAGAGCCACCCTCCTCCCCAATGTGTGGATAACCACTGATAAACCAAAACAACAGTCCCTTGCACACGCCGACAGTATATATTATGTATCATTGACAATAATAAAAAACACTCTTGTTCCTCTGTTAAAACAGTCACTTCAGTTTGACAATTCGCTCTTCTTCAATCTTCCCAGTCTAATGAATTTACTTCTCAGACCCTCATTTGTAGGTGGGTTTCCACTTTTGGTTGCTAATTCTACAGTCAATCCCTTCCCGAGGTTACTGAGAGTTCCTCTGCTTCCTTGTCCCTGTTCATCGTGGCAGACAATTATTTTCAGTGTTTTCTACGCCCTGGGCAGCCCCCTATTGACTTCAGTGGGACTTCTTGGAAATACGCAGTGAGTATATTCTAGTGTACAATTATGATTGCGGTGCATAAGGGTGGGGAGAGCCACCCTCCTCCCCAATATGTGGATAACCAACAGTCCCTTGCACAAGCCAACAGTATATATTAAGTATCATTGACAATAATATAAGATTAGAGGTACTTCTTAGAGTATAAATATACTTTTTCTTGATCTGAGGCAACATTGAGGGGGTGCCGTATTTCTTAAATCACTTTAGAAGAGTCACTGCTAAATGTTCGGAGATTGGATGTCACTAAATAAGTCACCAGAAACTGGCTTATTTCATTTGCTTGGAATAGCGATCATCTTTTAACTGCACAAGTCTGTCTAGAGACAGCAATGGTGATATGTTTTAGTAAAACAGCATGGGTTTCCACAGGCTCGAGGACTATACTTGAGCCGCTCTTTGCAATAAACATACTGTCACAAAGGGTAACGGATATCTGATGTTAGTGATGGATATCTTTTACTCCCAACTTCTATACACTTGTTTGTTTCTTAGCCCTGAAGAAGTCGCTGCGCACAACAATTAAGCGGGACCAAAGACGTGTTGGCTAAGGATCTCAGGATTAAACTGAAGTGACTGTTTCAACGGAGGAACAAGAGTGTTTTTTATTATTGTCAATGATACATAATATATACTGTTGGCGTGTGCAAGGGACTGTTGTTTTGGTTATTTTAGAAGTGTATTCCCCTTACCCTGACTAGAAGCAAGGGCCCCTATTTGGACAAAGGTACCTACCTCTGCCAACTAGAGACCCCCATTTCTAACAGTTCACCAAAAACCCAAGGTACCCAGAGCCAATAACTGAGCTGCACCTTGCAATGGTTTTTCATTGTGTCTCGGGTATACAGCAATTCATTTGGTAAAATATAAAGAGTGAAAAATAGTTAACAAAGAAACATATGTATTTCCAAAATGGGAACAAGATATGGAGTTTGGAAGCAGTGGCTATTTCACCACCTCTGAATTTGTGGGCAGCCATACTAGCATGTGAATTAGGTAGCATTTTTCAAAATATCTTCTTTTTTACAAACGTCTTACATTTGGAAGGCAGAAATGCATAGAAAGACAACTGCTAATAACACTTGTTCTACTATTCTGTGTTCCCCTAAGTCTCCCAATAAAAATGGGACCTCACTTATTTGGGTAAGCCTAGTGCCCGTGACAGGAAATTGGTCAAAACGCAACATGGACACATCACATTTTTCCATTGAAAACTGACCCTTTTTTGGAATGTGCCTAGCTGTGGATTTTGAACCCTAGCTCAGCCAGCACCTAGAGAAACCTAGCAAACCTGTAAATTTTTTAAAACTAGACACCAAGGTGACTTGTCTGACTCTCACCAGATTCTGTTACCGAACATTCCTTGTAAACTTCAAAATTTGTAAAAAAACAAACACATTTTCCTCACATTTCTGTGATGGAAAGTTCTGGAATCTGTGGGATGCCACAAAATTGCATGCACCCAGCATTCAACCAAGTCTTCTGATAAAAATGGCACCTCACTTGTGTGGGTAGGCCTTGTTCCCGCGGCAGGAAATGGCCCAAAACGCAATGTGGATGCATCACATTTTTCCGCAGAAAACTGACCCTTTTTTTGTAAAGTGCCTACCTGTGTATTTTGGACCCTATCTCAGCCAGCACCAAAGGAAGCCTAGCAAACCTGTACATTTTTTAAAACAAGACACCAAGGGGAATCCAGGATGGGGTGATTTGTGTGGCTCTCACCGGGTTCTGTTACCCAGACTCCCTTGCAAACCTCAAGCTTTGTCAATAAAAACACATTTTCCTCATATTTCTGTAATGGAAAGTTATGGAATCTGTGCGGAGCCACAAAATTCCAACCACCCAGCATTCCATTAAGTCTCCCAATAAAAATGGTACCTCACTTGTGTGGGCAGACCTAGAGTCCGAGACAGGAAACGACCCAAAACGTACGGTGGAGACTTCAAAATTACCGATCACAAAAAGACATGGATTGCAAGGGAGTCACCTGCGCTTTTGGTACCGGGCTTGGTGGCCATCTAGGGAAACCTACCAAACCCAGACTGAAAACTAGACACCGGGGAGAGACAAGGGAGGTGTGGCTTGCGTGGATCCCCCAATGTTTTCTGATCCCTAAATACCCTGCAAACCTAAAATTTAGCTGAAAGAAAATCACGTTTTCCTCACTTTTCTGTGTGGGGTCACCGGGCTGACACAAATTTCCTACCACCCAGTGTTTCCCGAGGTCTCCCGATAAAAATGGTACTTCACTTGTATGGGTGGGCCAAGTGCCCGCAACAGTGAGGGGTCCAAAACATACTGTGGAGACATCAAAATTATCTATCACAAAACGGCCTGGTTTTGAAAGGACGGCACCTGCGTTTTTGTTGCTGTGCTTGGCGGCCATCTAGGAAAACCTACCAAACCCACACATTTCTGAAAACTAGACCTGCAGGGAAGTCCAGGAAGGTGCGGCTTTCTTCGATCCCCCAACATTTTCTGACCCAGAATCCCCTGCAAACCTCATATTCTGCTAAACAAATCTAATGTTTATCACATTTCTGTTTGGGATCCCCATGCCGACACAAATTTCCTAACACCCAGCGTTCCCCTTAGTCTACTAATAAAAATGATACCTCACTTGTGTCGGTGTCAAATGCAGAATCAGCCTAAAAACGTATATTAAAAAAAGATAGCGCTTAGAGCTCGCTGTGCTATCCCCTCAATCTCTACGTTTTTGGCCGTTCCCAGTCGCCGGTCCTTGGCCCACCCATACAAGTGAGGTATCATTTTACTCGGGAGACTGAGGGGAACTGAGGGGGTGGTAGGAAATTTGTGCCAACATGGTGATCCCACACAAAATGGGATTTTTTAACTAATTTGAGGTTTGCAGGGGATTCTGGGTAGGAAAACATTGGGGTATCCACTCATGCCACACATCTCTGGTCTTTCCCAGGTATCTAGTTTTCAGAAATATCTGGGTTTGGTTGGTTTTCCTAGATGGCCACCGAGCCAGGGACCAAAAACCCAGGTGCCCCTCTTGCAAATCCACGTCATTTTGTGATAGATAATTTTGATGTCTCCACAATGCGTTTTGGGCACTTCTCTGTAGCAGGCACTTGGCCCACCCATACAAGTGAAGTACCTTTTTTATCAGGAGACCTTGGGGGTTGCTGGGTGGTAGGAAATTTGTGTTGACCTGGTGATCCCACAACTTTCCCACACAAATGTGATTTTTTTAAAGCAAATTTTGAGATTTGCAGGGGATTCTGGGTAAGAAAACCTTGGGGGATCCACGCAAGCCACACCTCCCTGGACTCTCCCAGGTATCTAGTTTTCAGAACTTTCTGGGTTTGGTTGGTTTTTCTAGATGGCTGTCGTGTCCGGGACCAAAAACTCAGACGACCCCCTTGCAAAACCAGGTCGTTTTGTGATAGATCAATTTTTATGCCTCTACAATATGTTTTGCACCCTTCCTTGTTGCAGGACCTTGCCCACCCACACAAATGAGGTAGTATTTTTAACTGGAGACCTGGGGGGAATGCTGGGTGGTAGGAAATTTGTGTGGGCTTGGTGATGTCAAAACTTTCCTACACAGAAATGTGAGGAAAATGTGATTGTTTTTCAGCATAAATTGAGGTTTGCAGGGGGTTTGGGGTAAGATAACCTTGGGGTAGCTACACAAGCCACACCTCCCTGGGCCACCCCAGGTGTCTAGTTTTCAGAACTGTCTGGGTTTGGTAGGTTTTCCTAGATGGCAGCTGAGTCCGGGACCAACAATGCAGATGACCCCCTTAAAAAACAAGGTTGTTTTGTGATCGATCATTTTTGATGGCTCTACAATATGTTTTGGGCCTTTCCCTGTCGCGAGCCCCTGGCCCACCCACACATGTGAGGTAGAATTTTTATTGGGGGCCTAGAGGAACACTGGGTAGTAGGGAATTTGTGTCGACTTTCCCATACAGAATGTGAGGAAAATGTGATTTTTTAGCTAAATTTGAGGTTTTCACGGAATTCAGTGTGAAAAACCATTGGGGGATCCACACAAGTCGCACCACCTTGGACTCTCCCGGATGTCTAGTTTTCAGAAATGCCTGGGTTTGGTAGGTTTCCCTCGATGGCCCACGACTCCCCTTGCAAAAATAGGCTGTTTTGTGATAGATGGGGGCACCTGTGTTTTTGGTCCCGGGCTTGGCGGCCATCCGGGGAAACCTACCAAACCCATTCATTTCTGAAAAATAGACTCCTGGGGGAGTCTAGAAATGTATGGCTTGCTTGGATCCCACAACATTTTTTTACCCAAAATCCCTGGCAAAAGAAAAATTTTCCTCACATTTCTCTGTGGCAAGGTTGTGAGATCACAACCCGGCACAACTTTCCCACCACCTAGCGTTCCCCTCAGTCTCCCAATAAAAATGATACCTCACTTGTGTGGGTACACAAAGCAGAGTCAGCCTAAAAACTTATTTTAAAATAACTGCCCTTTTGGACCCACTTTGGTACCCCCTCAGTTTTTAATTTTATACGTTTTTAGGTTCTCCGCTTTGGGCACCCACACCGGTGAGGTATCATTTTATCAGAAGACCGAGGGGAACGCTTGGTGGTGGCAAATTTGTGCCAGCATGGTGATCCCACAACTTTACCAGACAGAAATGTGAGGAAAGTGTGACTATTTAGCTAAATTTGAGGTTTGCAGGGGATTCTGGGTAATAAAATACTGGCAGATCCACGCAAGCCACACCGACAACCAGGTGCCATCTATACACACTGCCAGCCAAGTGCCATCCACACACACCATCAGCACACTGCCAGCCAAGCACCATCAACGCACACCACCAGACAAGTGCCATCCATGCACAACAATAGCCAAGCGCCATCCACGCACACCGCCAGCCAAGTGCCATCCACGCACACCGCCAGCCAAGCACCATCTACGCACACCGCCAGCCAGGTGCCATCCATGCACACCATCAGCACACCACCAGTCAAGTGACAGTCCACGCACACCAACAGCCAAGCACCATCCACGCACACTACCAGCCAAGCGCCATCCTCGCACACAGCCAGTCAAGTGCCATCCATGCACACCACCAGCCAAGCACCATCCACGCACACTGCCAGCCAAGCACCATCTACGCACATCACCAGCCAAGCGACAGTCCACCACACTGCAAGCCAAGCAACAGTCTATGCACACTGCCAGCCAAGTGCCATCCATGCAGACAGCTAGCAAAGCCACAGTCCACACACACTGCAAGCCAAACGGTAGTCCATACACACTGCCAGCAAAGCGCAAGTCAACACATACTGCCAGTAAAATGCAGTTCACACAAAGCCATCCAAATGCCAGTACACACAAACTATGAGCCAAACTCCAGTTCACACACACACAGAAACTTTCGCCAGTATCTAGTGGATTTCTACCCCCCCCCCCCTTGGGGGCAGATGAGCATAGAAAAATCACTGATCCGCCTCGAAGGGGCGGCAGAAATGGCCAAAATATGTGCACAAAAAACAGGGGAGAAACCCTTGCCTAAGGGGCTACTCCCTGATATGCCCATTAGCATATCTCTGGTGCATAGTGGGCATTCTGTCACCCCGGGGGCAGATTGGAGGCTTTTGCCCCATATGCCCCCCAGGGGGGCAGAAATACTATGGCTATTTTTGGGGGGGCATTAGCATGCCCATTCTGGGCAGCCCCACCCTTAACATACAAACAAAAAAGCCCCTTGTGCCTAGTGGGCTTTCTGCCCTCCCAAGGTGCAAATCGGGAGCTATTGCACCCCAATGCCCCCTTGGGGGGGAGAAAGACTGTGCCTAATTTTTTTGGGGTGCGGGGGCATGGTCTTGCCCATTATGGGCTGCCGCTACCCCTCATAAAAAAAAAAACAACCCTGTTGTCTAGTGGGCTTTATGCCCCTCCAGTGGCAGATCGGGGGTAATAACCCCCATTTGCCCCCCCAGGGTGGGAAGAAAATCTGTCTCTTTTTTGTTTGGGGGGGCATTGACATTCCCTTTTTGGTCATCCCCCACCCCTACATATTCAGAAAAAAAATCCCTGGTGCCTAGTGAGCTTTCTGCTACCCTGGGGGCAGATCGGGGGCTAGTGCCACAATATGCCCCATAGGGGGGCAGAAAGAGGTTTTTGTCTGTTATTGTGGGTGGGGGCATGGTCTTGCCCATTGTGGGCAGCCCCCATTCCTCTTTTATAAAAAAAAATAGAAAAATCCTTTGTGTCTAGTGGGCTTTCTGCCCCCCTGGGGTAGATTGGGGGTGGGGGCATTGGCATGCCCATTTTGAGCAGCCCCCACCCCAAGGTTTTGAAAATAAAATGATCTCTGGTGTCTAGTGTGCTTTCCGCCCCCCAAGGGGAAGAACAGAGGCTATTGCCCCCATCTGCCCACCGGGGGGGCAGAAAGAGTGACTATTCCCAAAAAATAATATGGGGGCAGCAAAAGCCATTGCCAAAGGGGGCGCTCCCCATCCCTGGTGTCTACTGGCAGATCCCTGCTTGAGGATCACCCTCCTGCAGCGATCACCAAGCAGTGATCCCCAAGGGAAGGGTACCATTGGAAAGAGGAGATTCTCTCCCTTCCAATGATACTTCTCCCATTTGTTTCGGTGCTCGGGGAGCTGAGATAGCCCGAGGAGCACCTAAGCAGTGAAACTGAAATGAGCCAATCAGCTCATTTCTGTTTCACTTTCAATGTAATGACATCATCGTGACATGTGCAATCGTCATTACAATGGAAAAAAAATGACTCAGGAGGTTGGAGAAGCTCTTACCCACCTCCCGAGGCAACACAAATAAAAAGGAAATCCCTCTGCTGTTTACATTAGAGGGATTATGCGGTGATGTGCTGGGGACATAACAGTTACGTCATTGGCACACCAGCGCCACAGCTGAGGACGTAACCATTATGTCCTCGGCACCGAACCGGTTAAACGTGAATCAGAGAGTGCAACTCGTTTAAACATTGTGGGCCAAATTCACAAGGAGCTTTCGCACTTGTAGTGGTGGCTCTGCAGTCGTGGCAGAATTTCTGCACTTGTGGCGGAATCTCCACACCGCATTTTCTCATTGCAGGGACTCCGCCACAAGTGCTGAGACTCAGCCCCGACTGTGGAGTCTCTGCCACAATTGTGGAGGCTCTTTGTGAATTGGGCCCTGAGAGACTTAGCCTGATGTTACCAAAACTAGGACAGTGATTTTAAACATAGTCTGGAGTATCCCAATCTTGGTACGCTGCACAAGGGGAGTTGGTACTGAAAAGGTTTCTTTTAAAGATCTTCTCTCGCTATTTTGTAATTAAAGGTTTTTCACTCAGTCACAAAATATTTGTAATTTTGCACTGGCTGGGAGCGTCTCGCCAATGTACAGTCAGGTTCATACCCTGTTTTCTCACCTAATCCCATCCAAGTGCATGTTGTGCGTGGTTGTGTATGTGGCCCTGTAGTAAATGCATTGTACGCATAAGCAAAGCAGAGTGATGCAGTCTGTGGGCTACATTTTGAAAGATCCTGGCCTGTTCCTGTGCACAAGATGGAGTTGATGTTGTTTTCCATGACAGTGGATGTGTATCAGGAGAGGTGCAGGAGGAAGGAGACCTAGACGGTGAAGTGAGAAAAAGAAGACAAGACTCCTATCGTAATTTAATTAGGTCCTTTTGCTCAGAAAGGCTCCTGACTATGCTTGCTGTGTAGCTCTATCATTTGGTGAATGAAGGAGTTGCAGTCATTGTTCTTCAGAGTGAGAAGGGTCTTTTAGGCAAAACCACCCTTTCACACCCTTCCTGGTCACCGTCTTTGTGGCTGTTCATAGCTAGGTACAGATAGTTCACACCTCTTTGTGCCTCTGTTGTGGGTACCTTCTTTTTCTGGTATGCCATTCTCTACTTCTGATGCTGTTGAACTATTTTCACATGAAACAATTTTGTAGATTCATAATAAGGCAAGTAGGCAAGATGCATGGGGGGATATTCTCAAGAACGTGCGATAAACATCGCCAAAATAGGTTAACGCAAGTTTCCATATCGCCGTCTATCGCGGGAAAATAACTCCGTGTCAACTTGGCATTCTCAACACGGCGGTAACATGCGATAGTACCCCGATAACGCGGCAAATTTCCGTGATAACAGTCCCGGGACGGCGAACAAAATCCAAACCCGAACGCGAAAAAAGTTGCGATGGGCCCAACCGCAATAAGACAAACAGCGAAAAGCAGCACCAGGCCTGCAATTCACACACGTCAGGCGTGAAAAACCACTGCAAAAGCAGAAAAAAAAACACAAACAAAAACCAAACTACAGCGAAGCACAATGGAGGCAGCCGGAGCAGGCACAGAGGACGACCAGAACCCCACAAGCCCCCCGGAGGACCAGCCTGGGACCTCGGGGTCAGGGAAGGGCAAGGACAAGAAGAAGAGGAAGACGCAGTTCAGTCCACAGGAAAACAGGATCCTGATCACGGAGGTGATAGAACACCCTCAACAACTGTTCGGCACCTCCACTGTGTCATTGGCAACAAAAAAAGGAACATGGCAGTCCATCGTGGACAAGGCGAATGCAATCGGAGTGCTGAGGAGGACAATGGATGAGGTCAAGAGGCACTGGAATGATGTGAAGTGCAAGACCAAGCAGAAACTCGCAGACAACCAGAAGGCAGCAATGCAGACTGGAGGTGGGAGTCCAGCGCCACAGGAGGAGCTGGATGAGATGGAGGAAATGGTGACCACAGTCATCAGTGGGGAGACGGTGGCAGAAGTTGGGGGACCGGACACTGCTCAACATGACCCGACACAACAGCAACAGGGGGAGTAACCACCAGGGACTGGGGGGACGGGGGGAGATGGGCACAATGGCACACATGCACAATTAAGTAGAGCACATCTGCGGACAAACCTTGGCCAAGAGTCACAACTCCAACCAAAAGCCCAATTTACCCAAGTCTGCAACATCACAGCACTGCATAAGCACAGAAGTGAAAGGCACACCGCCTGAAAGGGATAAGGGCCAGCCAAATCAGAGCTGAAGGGGCAACTCACCTACAATGCAGCACACACACATAAGATCCAGAGCACCGCAACATTTACAACAATGTTGAACAAACAGCAACACCAGCACAACAGAACAGAGGACACAACTGCTGCCGCTTGTGTGTGTAAAATGGCCATTCGCATGTGGCATAGCTGGAAACTGTGAGATGATGATGTTCTAGTACAACCCCACATCCCTGATGGTGTAGTAATGCATGTATGGCCGTGACCCAGATAGGCAGTGAGACACACATTGTCATACAAATCAACACTCATCACAGTTGAATACAAGTGAAGGTGCGTAGACTTTATTAGCATATGCGTGTCAATACGGCCAAGATAAGTGCCACAACATGCAGACCAATGCAGTAGTATGTCAGAACGTGGAACGTTGCCAAGCGCCGCTGTCCACTCCGGGGGAGTGCCGCACCATTCACAGGTGTGTGTTTACCCGTGTTGTTGTCCGCTCATGTATTCGGAGTCCAGGCGAATGCAGCCATGTCCACTGTCGTCGTGGGAGATGTGACCAGAACCCCAAGTCCCAACAAGGTGTCGGGACATGTGCAATGTGTTCCAAACTGTTGTGTCTGCAGGTACGTAGTTACACGTCCATGAAAGCGAGTGCAGCTTCGTAGGCAATTATTTCCAACATGAGGTCGTTGTCGACTCCATCGAACAGGACGGCAAGGCTAACCATTAGCAGGTCCAGACAGATGTGCTTCGTCCACCCCCTTTCACCAATTAGCACTACAGCCCAATAGGGGAGCGGCTCAATGTGGTCACTGCACACGAGGAGTTCTGCAATCTCCCAGGTCCAGCTGCCAGCATGTATGCCAAGTATTCAGGCATCCCATAGACGGGTGTCACGGTGACACTCATGGTCGTGGGCCAACAGGGGGCGCACACACATGTCGAAATCCAGTTCGGATACCGTCCTGTTGGATAGGTAGACATCCATGGACCACTCGAATATACACGAGCGACAATGCAACACAGGCTGCACGCAGGTGACGTTGGCAAGGCTTAAGCTCAGCCGGTAATTGATCCGCAGCACTACCAATGGCAGTGCCCCCAGTAAATGCAGCATACGTGCACGGTACAGTTCCACGTGACAGGGGTTGTGCATGTGTCCGGGATGGTCTGCCATTGCGTTAGTTGCTCTGGTTGAAGCGGTACTGTTCTGACCTGCGCCAGTTCTGTGGATGAAATGCCACAGCTCGGATTAATGAGTTATTTAAGTGTGCAACGGTTGTATGCATGGGATGGTGTGGGAGTAAGTGTGAAGGCCATCCCATGCAAGATAACTCTGAGCAAGGACTTCTGTGTGTGGGGTGTGTAGACGTTGGTCTGTCGTCGGGCTGTGCGTAGTGTGGGAGTCGTCCTCAACTGCTATCGTATCTGTCAGGGGGTGCCGGGCACATGCAATTCCGAGGTCGAATGTGCAGATGTGCTTCCGCCTGATAATTCAGACAAAGGAGCTATCATCCCTAATGTCAGTTTGTCATCTGCTTGCATTCATGATGTGTGATGTGGCTTGTTGGGTGTGGGGTGGGATGTGTGCGACTTTGGGATCCATGTTTGACATGACTTGCATGTGGCAAATGAGCGGCATCACTATGTGTTACGTTGCCTCACAGCTGCTCCTCCCTCCCCCGAGCCCATTTACTTGTGTGCGCTGCGCGGTTGCATCACTTGCACTCCAACGGCACACCATTGTCATGCCTGTCTGCGCATGTCCACAAGCCTGGCAACGACACTGTGATGTTGGCCGTTGAAGGTGGGCGGCCAAGTGGGTGTAGGCCTATGGTAAGGATAGTGCGGACACAGATGTAGAGTTCATGCCTGGCTGAACTCGCGCTGCGTTCAAGGCTAGGCAATTGGCTCATGCTGCGGCAATGCAGATACACACAACACTTGGCATGTATGAGCCAAGACCCCTAGCGGTCATGCGCTCCTTCATTTCACAGTTCGTGCGAGACCGCCCTCCGGGTGCATGCTACATTGCAACATTGTCAATTGCGGGCCGGGTGGTGCCGACACTGCAACAGAGACACACGCATTGGTGACTTCCTTGTCCAGGCCAGAACTGAACCACGCCCTGAGCCCCGGGCTAATTCTACACACCCCTGCGCTGGACTGACATACGGCGGCCCAGCTCACTCTGCTTACGCTTACAGGGGGGGACGACAAAGCTACATGTCCAAGGTCTTACCCGCTGCCTGAGGTGACATGCTTGCGTCCGCTGTCCACAGCACAATGTGATGTGGTAGGGCCAGGGGCCATCACGCATACATAATGACCACACGGACACACTTAGATAGATAGTGGAACTGACTACGGGCACGTGCGCCCAGCCCCTTTTTATTACCAGGGTCACATGTCCAGTGACACCTGTGCTGGATGGGTGTGAGGTGAGTGTAAGCCAGCCCTCAGGGAGTGGTTGGTGCTGGCAACAACTAGAACAGTGAGCATCGGATCACACACACAGAGTCACTCATGAAGTGTCCATGACTTGTAGTGCACTGAGGTAGGGGCACCAGAACTGGACTCACACACATATGATTACATCATAAAGGGTCCATGATTTGAGCTACACTGAGTTCGTGGCACCGGAAGTGCTCGGCAAGTGCGCGGCCTGCGATGATGCGTCGTCCGGGCGGGCCGCCCTGGAAGCAATGTCTGTTGCCTACTGGACTCTGCCATAAATGAATCAAGACTGAAATTGACTTGGGGGACCTGCTGACCGCAGTGTAGGCCGGAGGCAGCGGTCAGTGAGGGCCCACAGCCACGTGGCGATGACTTGTGGTGCACTGAGTTAGTGGCACCTGGAGTGCTCAGCAGGTGCACAGCCAACGATGATGCGTCGTCTGGGTGGGCCGCACTGGGAGCAATGTTCTTTTTGCCTACCCAATTCTGCCTCAAAATTGCCATGTGGCGTCGACTCGTGTTGCACTGGGTCAGTGGCCCCTGGAGCGCTCAGCAGGTGCACAGCTAACGATGATGCATCGTCTGGGTGGGCTGCACTGGGGGCAATGTTATTTTTGCCTACCGAATTCTGCCTCAATATTGCCACGTGGCGTCGACTCGTGTTGCACTGGGTCAGTGGCACCTGGAGAGCTCAGCAGGTGCACAGCCAACGATGATGCGTTGTCCGGGTGGGCCCCACTGGGGGCAATGTCTGTTGACTAGTGGTTTCCTCCATTGACAGAAATGTGGCACGATTTGAACTGTGGGACCTGCTGACCACAGTGTAGGACTAAGGCAGTGTCCAGCACACACATGACTCCGTGTTGCTGTGCCGCTGGATGCGCTGGGGGCCTGTGTCGCGGAGTCTGGAGGTCACGGTGGCGGACTCGTGGCAGGGTGAGGTCACGGAAGAGAACCACGCCCAGAGCCCCGGCCTTTTTATCCGCACTCCTACACTGGAGTGCGTACGCCGGCCCAGCCCACTGCGCTTATGCTTACAGGGGGGGACGGCACAGCTACATGTGCTGGGTCTTCCCCACTGCCTGAGGTAACATGTTTGCGTCCACTGTCCACAACACTACAAATCCCAGCAGTATATGTCCACATGGACATGTCTGTGCTCTGCATTCTGAGGTCTATCCAGCACATCACCGCCACACTTGGCATTGTTTACATTCTTCTTCATGGGTGAGTTGCCTCCTTCACACATACTTGGTTCCCACCTCTCCCCACATTCTGCACTTGTGTGGCTGAGGGGCAATGCCATTTTCGGAAGGTCCGCTGTCTTGTTCTACGCTGCCTCGGTGGTAGTCTGGGGGGGTCTGGAGGGGGGGTCCTGGGGGTTGTGGCGGTGGGTGTTGTGGCCCTCTTGGGTCTCCGATCTGCATGTTCATTGGCTCCATGGCATCTGTGGGTCTTCAGTTGTGGCTCTGGGCTGGGCTCCCTTTCATACTGCAGGTAGTCGTCCTGCTTAGCACCAGCTACAGGCAGGTGTTAAATCCCTGCAGCTAACGCGCCTTATCGCCTGTTCTTGGTTCACATCGCAGATCTGACTGGTCGTTGAGAATCGCGCGCAGTGGTGTTTTTGTGTGTTTTTGCACGGGAACGCCTACTCTGCATATCATTAGCGTTAGTTGTCGCACTCATCCGTGGCGATGTTTTTTGCTGTTGCTATCGCAGGGAAACTGGCGACGTCGGCAGTTTGCACCAGCTTGTGAATAGGGCGATAAATCTATCGCCACTTTTGCGGCGCTAAAGTGCCGATAAATCGGCGATGAGTCCTTGAGAATATGCCCCATAGTATTTTAAACGAAATTCACCGCTAATATGTAAGCGATCATTGGTACATGGGTGACGCCACATTGAGAAGCAGAGGATCTGGGGCTTACAAAGTCCAACATAATTGTGTATTAAGACAACAGTGTGCCAATAGCAGCAAGCTGTCATCCACCCTAGGAAGAGAGAATTCTGAGAAGGTAGGAAAAAAGCTGAACACACTAAATGGGAATAAGCTGAAGATATGTTGCAATAACAAACAATTACAATACAATCTGTAGATACTTATGTAGACAGAGACAGAGTGCTGTCAATAAATTATTTTCCTATTATGATGGGTAGTGGATATGTTAGCCCAGTGGGTACAGATGTATTACGAAAAATGGGACTATAGGTGGAGGAACCAAATACCCTACAGGGAAGAGAACCTAATTTTCCAACTGATGAAAAGTGCAGGGAAACTATGGTGTGATG
The DNA here is from genome assembly GCA_963921515.1 of Calotriton arnoldi. Lineage (NCBI taxonomy): Eukaryota > Metazoa > Chordata > Amphibia > Caudata > Salamandridae > Calotriton > Calotriton arnoldi. The sequence continues at coordinate 2,198,811 of CAWUFW010000089.1, read as the reverse complement.
AACTTATGGCTGCCACACGGTGGTGACAAAGTATACTTGTTATGGTGGTGGCATTTAGTGATAAAAGATCAGCTGGTTCATGAAGGCCACTAAAGGGGGCTGGTGAGCTGCCTACAATTGTTCTTTGACAGACTGACAAGTGATTAGCATGGGTGGAGGAGTAGGGGATTGCCGGGGTTGTATATACGGGGGGGGGTTTGGGGTGGTACACTCCCTAGTAAATGTATTTTCTAGTAAATAGTTGGGTCCAGGTGCTTTTACCAGAATGGTAAGGTGTCTGTCGGATTTCACCAGGAATTGTTCTATACAAACAGACAAAAGCACACATACACTCTCTCCTTCTCTGTTTTAAAAGTCTTCAAAAATGTTAGTTATTTTACAAAATGTAGTGTTTTCTCTCACTTCGTACCCCTACCAATACACATTTGACTCCCTTGTCGTATAATGTATGTTAATATTATATCCCAGTGTGATTGATGTAAAATCTGAACCTCATACCCCCCCAATCTTACTGACAAAGCTATGCCCCTGGTTATTGCGGTGAAAACATCTGAATCTGAAAGCATTGGTTAGAGGTAGTGCTGCAGGAATGCAGCAGTAACCTTGATGGGTTTAAGCATTCAAATACTTCCCAGAGAAGGGAGACACAACAAACTAAAGTCCGGGGTCGAGCTCAGGCAGTCAGTTGACCAGAGCGGAATGAATGCAGAGGGAAAAGGAAGGAAAAAACATTGGAAGAGAGAGACTAACATGTGTTTGAAGGCACGAAAGGCAAATCTGAGGAAATTGGGTTAGAGGAGCGACACATCTTTTGTCATGTGGTCACATATAGGCTCAAGTAGATACACCACCATTTTACATTGTTCACGTTTTAAAGTTGCCATCTTTTGTTAAACGCTAACATTTGACATACATTTGCTTGCATGTCTGTGCAGGATTATGTTCACTGAAATGTCTTTTCTTACATTTACACTTCTTCGTAGGCATATTATCGAGTGCCTTAAACATTCTGTACAAGGGCTAAGTTCACTACGCAACATGCTGTTATTTGTTATTGTCCGCTCGGTGACTGAGCTATCACGAAAGAATCAACAATAGCTGCCTGACTGGGGCTCCTGCATGATTGCAGTTTATTATATAACAATATGACTCCTTTGTTATGCCAGAGGAGCATTTAGCTGGAAACTGCTGAGGTTGCCCCATTCTGGAATTCCAGCCCAGCTGATTCCTGTTTACCTCCTGCAAGGGATGATGCCCAGCTCTCCACCAAGAGGGGCTCCGTGATGACACTTACCCACAGGTAACGGGGGAGTTAGATCACCCTACAGGGATTCTGGCAGATTGGCCCACCCTAGGCACCCTAGGATAGGTAGATCTAGGTAGGAGCACAAAATATAACAGCACTCATTTGCGAGCATATATCCTATGTAACAGCACAATGGCTGAATTGTTTATTTTCTTTACAATTCTTGTAATGCTGATTACACTGTTCTGTTTCCTTCTATTAATAATTGCAGCACACATATTTTATAACACTGTGTGATATATTTCTTGTGTATCTCTTTGTGTATGCACGAAAGGTTTCTAGATCTGTTTCCATAATTTCCTTGGGGAGTCAGGGTTATCATGTTCTGAGTTTGCACATTTCGCCTGCTACCTTGTCTGGTTAGGGGTACAGATGGTGTACTGTGAGCTAGCAGGACTTAGGCCAACATATTCCAATGATGTGTGTAGAATCAGTCTTGGACAGTTTTGACCCTTATGTTGTCCAACTAACACACAGCTTTACTGAGAAAGTATGAACTGTACAACATGGCAGCTCCAAAGTTCTAGCTTGGGTTCTTATTTAATGGGTCGGCAGAATAGTTTTATTTTGTGTACCTAAAGACTCCTACTCACCTACTTATTGGAGACGTTTGTGCAGCTGCAGCTCCTTTGCTGTTGTGGAGGAACGTCTCCCCTTCTGCTGAAAAAAATTAGAAAAATAAAATGATAATAAAAACAATTTATTTTCATTTTATTTTTCTTTCCCCGCTAGAGCCAGCCAAGTCTGGGTGGGGCGGGCTATGATGACAGCAAGGGAGGAGTAGTGCAGCACTGTAAGTGTGCATGACAGTTTGGCCGGCCATCTTACGCCAGCCAAACCATCATGCGCGGTTAGGTTTCTACAACCCAGCTGTGTTGCACAGCCTTGTTGGAGAAACTGCACAGACTCCCAGGCACTGTCTGAGCGGCAAACCAAGCTACTCAGACCAATACTGGCACTGCTCTCATGCTATTTTCAGCAGTGCCAGGATTGGGTGTGGAGCCTGTGCTGGTGCCCCAGGGACTGCTGGGGCACCATCAGAAGAGAAGAGAAGAGGAGCACCAAGGCTGACTGCAGTGTAGGTAGCAGAACAGGAATGTTTTTTTCAATTCCTATTTTTTCTCTAATCCCCTGTCCCGTCCTCCCCTCCTCTGCCCCCCCACTTGAGTTTTGCAGTGCCCGCCACTGCGTTTGTGGTTTTGGGTTTAAATCCTCCTCAGCTGAGTAGGGAACCCCTATGTATTGGCTGAAGGTTGTTAAATCGTGAACCTTTAAAATAGATCACCCCACAGAGGTACCTTCTATGAATTCTTCATATTCAAATGGCTAATACAGCACCAGTTAACATACCGGTGAACTACAGACATATAGTGACACAGATGTTGCAAGGACATGGGCTCCTCCTGATGGGAGGAGACGTGACCTTCGTGGTTGAGGCCCACGAAGCATATAGGACAGAGGTAGTCTTTTCATGGAGTACATTCCAAGCAGTAAATTTCACAATCAAGACATTTTCAGGCTTACAGTGTAGCTGCAGTTCCTAACAACTACACAGCTTATGAAGCAATAGAAATAACATTAACATTTCAAGAACACCAAAATTGGTTTAAAGGCACCTTATCAAATATAAAAAACAATGTTAGACTAGGTCACCTCAGCAATGAAAGAGCAACATGCCCAGTCTTAGCCAAATACACACCCTATCCAGATATAGAAAATCTGACAGCACCAGAGCTATGTATACTCTTTACAGATCTAGTCAGTATATATGGTTGTTTGACACAATATGTGGTGTGAACATTGGCAACAACTCCAGTAAGAGCTGTTCAAACTGCACACCCACAATTGGCAATGCTTTGAATTAATCCAGTGACCATCAATGCAGTCATGGTTAAGGCTCCCAGTAGACAGGAAGAGATTCCTTTCTGGGTTGCACAAAAAACCAATCAGCTTGAAGCAGTGTTTCCCCATACGGGACCCCAAGGAAAACATAGAATTCTAACAATATGCTTGACAATGGGGATGGCTCCCCCAGAGGACGACTGTGCCACTTGGGGCACAGTCTTTGCTGCAGGATATAACAGAACACCCGGTACACCCTCATTAGCTGTTTTGCCTGAGGTGCTTAAATAGATTCAGAATGAGTACGGGGAAGCCCCTGCCCTGGATTTGGGGATAAAACTGATGGGCAAATTTGCCACAATGTCTCTATTAATGCTAAAAAATATAAAAGGAGAAGCATTGAATAAATGCCAGCGATGCACGCAAGTGTGTTCCGGGAGACCAGCAGCCCAATTGACCTAAAATATTGAAGAAACCTATGCATCAATAGGTAGAGATAATTTGGGAGTCAGACCTAGTAAACCACAGATTAAGGGTAATTCTGAAAAGGATAACTCAAAGCAGGCACTCGAGTCGTCTAAGTTGAAGTGCAATAATAAGAAAAATAAAGAATAGACTAAAACATGGAGTGGACCTCCACGACAAGAGTCCATGGACAAGAGCTACAATCAGCGTAACCGTTATACAAATAAAACACCTTTGAGATATCAGGATACTGATACACGTCCTTCTCGTTACTTTCATTTCATTCCTTTGAAACTGAAGAATGACTCACAACACTCTTCTGACTTCATAATAAAAAAGGAAAACAAACCTACACAGTCCAAGCCTCAATTCAAAAAGAAGGTAGCTGGCATTAAAGTTAAGCATTCCCCGGATATTAAAGGCACTGCTTCTGAATGGGGAGTGGACTCTGACCATGCTGGACAGCATGGCAGAAGCCACAATAGTTCACCGGAATCTTAAGGCATATCTGGCAGCAGTAGCAACGATTGACTATGACCAGGTGGAATCACGGGACCAGAGACTGAGTATCCCTAATCAATCATATGAATTGCAACTCCAGATGGAGGGGGATATACCATGTACCATAAATGCTCTCCTTTGGGAAAACTTGTCAGTCAGCGATAACATTCTCCAGGCTAAAAAGGATTGGCCACCAGAGTTTATTGATAGCCCCAAAGGGGAAAAGGTAATTTTACCTACCAATTCCGACCTCGTTCCATATTCAGTAAAACATACATATGCCATGGAGTGGGCCCTAGAGCAAGCTCTGACATTATAGTGCAACCATGTGGGTTGGGATGAAGGACCCTCTTATCACAACATGCCTGTGAGATTAACCCCACAACCACAACAACAATACCCCATTAAACATGAGGCTAAAGACAAGTTAGAGAAATACTCATACAACTTGGAATACCAATGTATAATAGAACGTTGCACCTCAGCAATGAATAATTATTTGTTTCCAGTAATGAAACCAGACCATTCATACCATTTAGTCTTAGATTATAGACACTTGAACACTGCTACATGCACATTTGTGGTACAAAACAGGCTTAGAACAGCACTAATGAAAAATATAGTGCTGTCAGAGATCACAACAATGAGTGCTTACCTGGAAGCCCGCACTGCTCGGTTCGCAGGGACGGTATGGATCAACTTCCTCGTACCCTACCTTACTGCCTGTGAAGTGAGACTAGGAAATGGGGCCTGATGATTGGACATCGTTGATGCCTTCACGCAAATGTCAACCTGCGAGTTAAAGGGAAGGTAGCATAAGTTCTCTGGGTTCTCTCTATGTTAGGCCCCACCCGTGGTATAGTCCGATGGTCAAACCTCCCCTGTACTCCTACCTGTGATCAACTGCCTTAATGCCAGACATCCGGTGGTTTGTCCTGGTGTTATGCAGTGTAGTCACCTGTAATTCTCCCTATAGACGCAGGAGGCATGGTCAGCCATTATCAAGAACTATTCTGTAAGGTTAGTACAATCACATTACACTTTCTGCCACTGGGTAGGGACCCCTACCTCCCCACTACATTATACAGATGCTTACAACATAAAATACCCTCTCTCACACAGTCAAAGAAGTAAGTGGAGTCTGTCAATACAGGCTATTAACACCAGGTTGTTTGTAGGAAAGTAACCCCCGATTAGGTTAAGTGTTAGTTTGTAGCATCTGGAAAGCGTTCTCACCCTGTTCGCTTCGCAAGGTTTAGCACACAAGACTTTGCAATCGTTATTGCTCCAAGAATTGTTCATGAATCGCTCAGTCCATTTCAACGAATCACTTTAGAAAACAAATGTTCCAAGTAAATCTTACTTGCGTTGGGTACCTGTGGCTGTAAGTTCGCTGTACTCTCTGTACTGTGTTTTTCTTGTTTTGCAGGAATCGGAGCACCAGTGGACCATAGGAATGAAGACTCCGGGGATCGGAGGCTCTCCAGCATGCAGGTGAAACCACCCAGAAGGAGTGCACGAGGATGCTGCCAAGCGCGAGGAATCCTGAAGGCAAAGCACCTTCTAGAAGTCGGTGTGGTCTTAAATACAAAGCCCACACCCAACATGGTCACCAGACGTCGTCGAGATCCTGCAAGATCTCAGCGGCATTTACATTCGGTTGATGATAATGAATATGCAGAAAGGCCACAACACGGGTGCCTGGCAGAGCGGAATACCCAGCAGTGGCCTGTGCAGGTAGGAGCGGTGGGGCCAGGTGGGGGGGGGATTTTGACAGATGACGACCTGGGAAAATTAATTATTTATTTAATTTTCCTTCATGGTCGTCTGTCGAATCCCTCCCCAACCTGGCCCCACCGCTCTTACATGCACAGGTCGCTGCTGCGAATAGCACTGTTCATTTGCACTATTTGGTGGGCCCAAACCTAGCTGACATATCCTGGAATAAACATGTGTTGATGTGGTAACAAGGCCCTAATGTCTAAATTCGTGAAACAAGCATATTTCAACACTTTGGCATTTCACATAACATACAGCAGTGTAGTAATGACTAACATGTGTATCCAAGCAGATTCACAACACTATACCTATCATCCAGCAAATGGTAATGCTGGCCTCACTCCTCTCACTACCGTACAGGAAGTTCAGATGGAAGCTTTAATAACAACAGAAGACTCCACTTTCCAAAGAGAGGCTGTCAACGAAAATGAGATGATGCTTCTCCCTATTGAAACAACTACAACTGTACAGTCAACAAGTACAGAAATTTTAATTCGAAGCATTTACAACGTCTATGTCAACATGCCACAGATTGAGTCTTCTCCCAGTTCTACAAAACCTGCTGAGCTGCCAAGAATAGACCAGACGGCGTCTGGCTACTGTGTGCATTATGACAATTTTTCATCAGATTCAAGTGAACCTGAACAGTTGACACCACCTCTTCATTTCAAGATTTGAGTTTATGCATTCTATCTTATTCTATTTATTTATTGGGCAACATTGTGTTTTCTGCAGGTGACATAATTCAGCAGGACATGTCTATTTTACAACATGGACATTCGCAATTACGATCAACCGTAATACTGAGCTGGAACGTTACAAACACTACGTTCTGCCCACGTGCCGTGGCATTACATCAACACTACCAGCCTGTTTTCTGAATATGCTCTGTCAGAAAGGCAAATAACTATGGCACGCACATATGCAAAATACACATTGCTGCACATTGAAAAATTAGACCAATTACCTTTTATTGTGACTGAGACAGCATCCACAGACTGGATTATCCATGGTTGTATCACCCTACCGGTCATGACCTTCCAATTCCAATAGTGTCTCCAATATCAACAGGTAGGCAGATATGAAGCACTAGGAGAAGGTTATGTGTGTGAGTATTGGGAATTACCGTTCAGGTTTAGATGCAGGAAAGCGGACACAGAGGTTTTCCTTAATGGTTCCGACTGTGAGAATGCTTTGAGTGGATCCTTAGTTTGCAAGGATATTTCTCTTCATGGGGCATGTCATGCTTCTATTGTGAACTGTCTTGTTATCTGAAGGGTTCCCCAGCTGGCGTGATATGTCCAGTTTTCAAACTGCTCTTAAATGGGAGCTATTTGATGCTGAATAATCAAGGTTGCTGTGGAATGGAAACATGCATCGCTTATCGGGTGACGGTTAATTCCTTAGGCACTTGCTATACACAAGTACTGTTTCCACCTGCGCAGAAAATTAGGGAGGCAACATTGTGGCATTTTGGTAAATGTTTCCAAAATACGCTTTGATTCCCCTAGCAGACTGAAAGCCATGCTTTTTCAACAGGATGTGGCCTTAACTTCGCCCAGAGAGACGTTTGATCTACAGGTAGCAAGGTCCTTGTCTCAAATACGGACAATACTCCACACTAACTTCCCGCTGCATTTTGGAAAGCTAGTCCATCGTATTTTTAATGTTTCTAATACAAAGGGAATAGTGCACTTTCTAAAATGTTGACTGGTTAGCACCTTTCAGACAATCTTCGGAGTTATTCCATCATTTATACACTCCATGCTGGGAAGCGTTTCTGGTGGGCTCCCGCTTGTCCTGCTACTTTTGGAGGGAATCCTGATTTTAATTTTTTTTCTCCCCAATGGTTGTCTCAGTTCGATTCGAAATGGAGACAGCACTGCTTGTGCTACGATGCCGTGAGCACATGGTTCACACGTTTGGCACACTTTGACTTCGAGAACTGGACGAGCACTGGTTCTTATCCTTCAGGCCTGTTTGGCTTAAATGCATACAATCGGTATTCTACTGCCTGCTTGGCGGCCGCAAATGCATATTGGACATGTGCCTAGGATCATAATTTGTTGCGCCATTGGACATTGGTGTACTGCTGGCCTCGGTAACGGCCCATGGGTATTGTTGTTCCCGGCATCCTCTATTGCTGATTGAATGCCACCCTGGGATGCTTCAGCTCCTAGTGACTTGGACAACGGCTCTACAATACGCATTCAGGATGCAGTCCCTCCCTCAGGGGCTGCTGTGGGAACTGGATGGATTCACCTTTGCTCCATAAATCTGCTTTGAGGTGCGCCTCTGGGATCGTCATTTGCAGTTATGGGCAACAGAAATGTTGTGTCTGCCACTCGGAACACATGAAATAATTGGCCTTTTCCGTGCGGGAACAATTCAGCTTGTTTTTTAAAAACAAATTTATCCAAAACAGTTTTGTTTTTATTTTTTCCAGGCACCATGGCTTTCGGAGGGCTTAGGATTTCAAACATGTATAATCACTTTAGGCTTCTTTACAGTCTAATGACTTAAAGGCTTTTTAGGATATTTTAAAAGGAAGCTTGCTTATAGAAGATTTTAGAAGTAATGTTTTAACCTTTTATTCCGGTTTTGGCTTTCATATAGCTCTTATATATCGACCCTTTGTATGAGGAGTGGGAGTTATATTCCCGAGTTAGGTTCCTGTTGCGAAGCTGCTTATTTCTTACATTGCCCTAGAAAATAAAATTGCTGCTGTGAAGGTTTGCACACATTTACATACACGACAATGTTGTATTAGTTTCTCTGAAACTACTTTGTTTACACATCCAGCTTCACACAACATTATCATGAAGCCTTTAACATCATGTACTAGGCCTCTCTAAGCACTGGCTACAAAAGTCGTCCTATCTACATATCCATAACCTCACTAATCTAACGCGCACATCGCAAGGCTGCCTTTTATTATAAATAATAGGCATTCTAATAGATTAGTAGAGGAGGAACTTCCACTGACACTGAGGGTTCGTGCATGCTGAGAATCCACCATGCACCGGTCTGACATTCCGTGAGTGATGTCCAACTTGAGACCAAGATGGGGTCCTTCACTCTATCCCATCAGGTAATAGGGTTGGATCGTCCCTTGGGGGGATTCTTGGCTCTACACCTACGCACACTCTAGGTACACTTAAAGTAGGGTTCGCATAGAAGGAGTACGCCAGATTACTACCTTGTTTATATGCCGGCATATATACAATTGTTCAGCACTATGGTAGAACTATATCTACTCTTTAGGCTTTTGGTGCTTATAAGCACGTTTATCTGCTTCTGTCTACTAATCATTGCAGCGCACATATTTTAAGTAAGAATAACGTTGGTTCAATAAACATTATTGAAAATGTCCCACTGTGTATTCTCTGTATATTTCTCTGAGAATAAGTAAGCACGAGTGACTGAGCAAAAGGTTCTGTACTGTTTCCATGATTCCTGAGGAATCAGGGTTGTCATGTTCAGTAGTTGCCAGAAATCATTCGCTCCCTGGTAGGTTAGGGGGGTTTACGCTGGCACTGTTAGCTAGCTGGTCATATAGGCCAACATATCCTGTGGCGGGGGTCTAGAATCAGTCGTGACACCAAGCCCTTAGTTTATGTTGTCCAAACAATGCACAGGTCCTGCAGATTAGTAGGAACTGCACGACACAGGGTACAACAATGTCACATTCAATGAAGGAGACACCGGGCCTATTGCATATAAATCACATTTATATACATATTTTCACCAACAGAAAAAATCCTGACGGTATTATGGACTGCTGCAGTGAAAGAATGATCATTGTCTGAAGGGAAACAAATAATTGTCATGAATCCCGTTCTGGCCTTAGAGGCTGTAACAAAGGCCAGGGTTCCAAACACAAAAGCCTTACATCCGAGAGGTATACAATGGGCAAACTCACTCACAACAACAGATATAGATTTTTTTGACTCTACATTACAAACACAAGCCTATCTCCAATATGAACATGAATATCATCTGCCCATGCAGTCATGCCCTTAGATCAGTATGATCACATAATCTACACTGATGGTTGTGCTCAGCCTGCAGTAGGGAGAAAGCACCAATACTCTGCAGTGTGTGCAGCTGTAAAGGGTAGAATGCAGTATGGATTATTCCGACCTCATAAAACATATACGCATTCAGTTGGTGATTGCACTGCACAGCTGACTGAACTGAAAGCTCTTGTTCTGGCACTTGAAAATACAGATCCTGCATTCCCCACACAGATTGTGTGTGATTTGTATTATTGTGTCCAGTCTTACAATGAGTACTTACACTATTGGAGCAGGAATGGATTCATATATTCCAAAGGGTACACAATAAAGCACAAGATGCTTTAGGGACAAGTGGCCAAACTAAAAGCATGCTTGCCACAAACTCATGTGATTCACACACTCCGTCATCAGCATGTAGAGTACACATTACAGGGAATTCAATGGCTGTAAAAGCCCGAAAGCAACAGTGCAAACTGCTGCAGTTGCTGCAATTACTCGTTCTAGTATGAGGATAGATGGAGACATCATGACGGCTGTCAGCACTGCAAGTGATGGCACCCTCTTGCCGAAAGGCTTTCCAACTAAATACTCCTACAATTTAAGTTAACAGAAGATTCCATTTGCTCCTAATCCCAGAGTGTGGGATAGAATAATACCTAATTCAGATCACAGGTTAGGACTGATCCTAGAAGCACGAGGGTCTAGCATTTGCTTACGCATGGGTGGCAGCTACAATTTCACTGTTGCTGCAATGCTATTGGTAGCCAGGTTTATACAAACAGTGCTAGGACTTTGTCCTTAAATGTGACATTTGCCAGCAGATGAAAGTTTCCACCATAGCATGTCCACCAGAGACACCTCTATGAATCTCTGATAAGCCTCTGGTTTGTGTTTATTTGGTCCACTGCAGACTTTTACACTCAGATGGATCTCACAATATTATCATGGTAGCAGTGAATTTCGGCTCTTGATTCTTAGGGGTAAAGCTACAGCAATCGACTGACGCTCAAACTGTTCTAAAAGACTTGCAAGTCTTCATCAGGACATATGCAGTAGCCACATTCCATTCAGACAAGGGTCCAAGGTTCACCTCCAGGGCTTCAAAAGACACCATGGGAAAATTGGGTGTGACTCCTTCCGCTATCATCCAGGGAAAAATGCGGTAGTGGAGAGAAAGAACCTGAGACTTAAAGCAGTCTTTAACAGTTAGAGTATTAGGTTCAGGTCGCAGTTGGGTTCACCACCTTTATGGGATCCAGAGAGCCCTGAATAATCTGGCTGGAAAATCCCTGGGTGGTCAAAGTCTCTATGAGATCCTGTTCGGGGTTAAGATGTGGGTCCCAGACCTTGACAGTCCCAGTATAGTGGACGCGGAAACACCTTTGGATATAAGTGAATGTGTGGATGTTTTATAGGAACTGAATGACATCCGAGATGCTCAGAGCAATATCCAACAGAAACATTCTGCCACTGGTGAAGTGAAGGAACCATCAGCAACTCCTGGTTGGATAACAAAGATCAGTGATCTGGTCCGGGAGAAAATTGTGGACAAGAAGGAATTTGGGCCATCCAACAGAGCACCTGTACCTGTCCCGGCTGTTGAAGGTACCAGAACTATACTTCTACCACCCCTTGCTGGCAGCAAACACAAGAGATTTGTGTCTATTGATCTCATCAAACCACATCATGTGGCCGATTCTACATACTAGGCCTTGGGGGCTCCTGGGTCGTTACCTGTCTCCTTTCACTACCGTACAGCAGGTTCCTTGGAAGCTTTGAATTTAAATGAAGCTTTTTCTCCCCGGCTGGGGACAGATAACACTGAAGTATCACTTCTTCCTGTTACATCAACAAATGCCATACAATCAACATGTACGGAAACACAGATTTCAATTCTACAATTAGACAAGGATGGTGTCTACCATAAGATACTGCCATTAGAGTAATTTGCCAGTTCTACACAGCTCCATGAGCCTCCTAACTTTGTACAAACAGCCTTTGGCTGCTTTGTTGACTTTGACGACTTCTCTTTGGATACATCAGACCCAGATCTACCTCCACAAAGGGGACCACATGACTTTTGCATTTCACTCAAAAATACATAGTTTATCCCTTCATGGATATAGATTTGGATTACAATTTTGCTACTTTTCCTCTTCCTTTATATTGGTTTTGTGACAGTCTTTTTCTTGCTTCTGAATGGACACTATCTCTCAGAACGCTCTGTTGTTGAACTGGTAGACAAGGTTTTGAAACATTATTCTTCATCACACAAAGTACATTTCAGTGGTGAACATTTCAGCTGTTCCCGATGGGATTGTTTGGGATAAGGTATCATATAATAAATTGGGACCAACTGAAACTTCACAAATATCTTATGTATTTTGTATTTCTTTAAATGATGTTATTACACCTAGAAGTATCTCTGTTGATTGGGACATTCACACAGTACATTAAATGTTTGCTGATTTAGAGCATTATACTGTTCTCAATAGTGAAGAAATGTATGATGGTACATCTAATTATGATGAAATGTTCTGTTTTCACCATTATGGCCACCATTATCTAGATAAAGCAAGTACTCCCTGTGCAGTATTTAATTACACACAATAGGAACACTGTCCTACACCACCACAGGGTAGCTTGAAAACATTTTCACAGAAATTTGCCTCTTTTCTGGTCACAATACAGCAGACCCAGAGTTGTAAAATTATAAATGAACACTTTTTCCTCACAAAGAATGTCGTGTAGTACCTATATATAACCTATACAGAATCTGCGTGTTCAGATAACATGAACTGTGGGCTTGGTGGCAGACTGACTCTGAACACCCTCACCGAAAATGTTAGCCTGTTTGCATTAGCTAGCTCACAGTGCCACTAGTGTCTCCTCTTATCGGGGAGAGAAAAGTTTCTGGCAACCTCAGAATATGACAACCCTAATCCCTCAGGATCGCGGAAACAATGTACTACCTTTCGCTCAGTCACTCATGCTAACTTATTCGGTCTCAGAGAATTACACAGAAGAAGCAGTCGGGCGTTTTACAATAAGTATTTATTGCACAGTTGTTCTTCTAGTGTAAAATAGATGTGCTGCAATAATTGTAAGACAGTAGCAGATATATATATATAATCAGCAGTATAGTGAATACAAATGCATAGTACTGTTCTACCATTTTGCAATGATCATAAATGCATACATGGATATAAAATGCATGATAAAAGAGAGTGTGTACTCCTACAATGCCTATCTAGATGTACCTAAGTGTACCTAGCATGTGAGTAGGTGTAGAGCCAAGAATCCCTCTAGGATTTAGTCTAACCCCATTACCTGAAGAGAGAGAGAGTGTGGGACCCCGTCCTGGTCTCGAGTTGGACACCCCGCAAGGGATGTGTTAGACCGCTGTCAGCTGGAGCATCTGCATGCAGAAGCCTCAGCGTCTCTGGTCAGTGTGTCGGCCTGGAAGTCTCGGTTCCCTCTAACTAACACTGGCAAGATGTGTGGTATTTATGCAGAAAGTATCTAGGGTTCCTTTGTCCCTTGTTTCTTGTGTTAGCCATTGTTGGGTTTAAGGATGACGTATGGGATGAACCTTGTACGTAGATATTTAGGCAGGTGGTGTAGCCCCAGCCTGGTTTCCAAGAACCCTTATGAATATTCATTCATATTGTGTGAGTCTATTGATGAAGTTATAGGACACTATTGTTCAGGGAGAAACCCTCCTTCTGTGCCCAGCACTAGAACTAGGTAAAGGTTCAATCCTAAAAGGTCCGTTACTGTATAGTATAGGGGAGGAAATATAGGTGAAGGAGTAAGATATTACCGGGGCCAACATTAGGGTACCTATATGAAACATAACACCCACTCCTCTTCCGAATAGTCAACAATGATAAAATGCCATCGAACCATTCTTATTACAAGGTAAAAGCCCATAAAAATTATAAAAACATTTGTCGTAAAACTATTTAAAACAGTTTTAAGAGGTGAAAAAGATGAAGATAGAAAAATCTTTTACTTCGAAGATCAGTTTCATGGGATTGGTACTTAAGCCGAAGTCCTAATTGAGTTCGTTTATATAAGTCGAACCACTACAAGCGTCAGAAGGCCATGATTTTTCAGCGAAAGTGTCAATATAAAGGAAATGTTCCAAATTTAGTTGAGTTTTGGAGAAAAAGAAAAACTGAATTCTTTCCCAGCACACGATGAGCCAATTATAGATTAAGTGTCCTGGCTGGGAGATGCAACATCGTCGTTGCTTGCCGCTGCGGGGGACGGTCCTTGTAACACCTCGCAGAGTACGTCAATGGAGCATAAATGATATTTAGAGCTGCCAATAGCTGGTTTAGAGGCAGCCGATGCTGTTGTCGAAACCTGAGTGCTAGTGGAGGAGCTGATGCTCAACCCAGTTGTAAAACGCACCTGCGGATTCTCGAGGAATGCAGCCATTAATATGGGAATACGCTGGGGACATTGCCGAGCATGGGCCCTCAGAGGTTCCAGCCTGGCATTCAAGTCCGCAGGCGTGTCCGTTGCAAGTGTCAGACAGAGATCCAACATGCATTCTTCACCGCAAAACAGGCATCGAAGAACAGGTAAGATGCAGTCCATCCAGACTGGTCTAAACAATAGGAACCAAGAGGCACTCAGCTCCCGTAGGCGAGGTGTGCCCAGATGCAGTACCAGGCACTCACGGTATTTGCGCTCCAGGAGCGCTTTTGCCATCTCATTGGTAATTGGGCCGTCCATTGCGGAGCAGAAAAATGACAATCAGGATTCCTGCGATAGAAAGCAGGATCAGCGGAAGACCCCCATAAACGCTTCCCAATACAAGTGTATAAAATTTGGAATAACTCAGAGGATTGTCTGAAAGGTGCTTAGAAATCCTGGCCCTATGGTCTTAAATAGGTCTACAATACCACTTGTATCAGACATGTAAAAGATACGACCCACCATTTCTGCGAAATGAAAGGGGCAGTTTGTACGTATAAAAGCCTGTAGTGTAGCTCCTATTTCCCTAATAGGCTCTGCGCATTGGAATAATATCCCCTATAGGTTTGACATAGGACTAAGGTCAGTATGTCCCTATCGAGTATATTAAACTTAATTACTTGTGCCAGCTAGCTCAGAGGCCACTAGAAACTCCTTGGATAACAAGAAGGGAGTAGTTTCTGGCAGCCGCAAAACATGACAACTTTGTTTCCCTTTAGAATCAGAACGTGTCCCAGAGTCGTGGAAACAATAGATAACTATTTTACTCAGCTCACTCGTGCATACTTAGTTTTCCTCAAAGTTACACAGAAAGAATAGACGGGCATTTCAATAAAAGATTTATTGAACAGTCTTGTTTCTCGTGTAAGTTAAATGTGCTGTTATGATCACAAGACAGTATGCAAGATAAATAATGTACAGTGTAAGCAGTAGAAATAAATAATACTGCGCTAGCATGATCTTTAGCAGATATTCATTTACATAAATAACACAAACTAAAAATGTGAGTACTCATACGATGCGTTTCTAAGCTAGTTCTACCCCAATGTACCTAACCTAGGTGTAGGGAGAGGTATGAAGTAGGTGAAGTATTCCTTACTATGGTATACTAAGAGTATGTTAAGTCTAGTATGCCTAGTATGCCAAGAGTCCCTCTAGATTCTAGTCAGCTCCATACCTTAAGAATGAGAGAGGTAGGAATCTCTTGCCAGACTCGAACTCCAACACCCCGCAAGGGAAGTCAGATCACTGGAAGCTGGACTCTCTGCGTGCAGGGATGACAGCGTCTTCTCAGTGCGTCAGGCCGGAAACGGGCTCCTCTGAAGTCGAGGTCTCCTCTGATTTACAGGGGCTAGGGAAGGTATATTTATACCTGAGAGGTACCTCAGAATGTTAGCATTGACGTGGATCGGACAGCGGAAGATGTCATGAATGAACCCCTAAGGTATAACGGTTCATGCATAATAGATGAGTCCTTGAAGAAATCAATAGTCCTATGCTAGGGAAACTCCCAAAGCCTAAGGGTCTGTTCTTCAAGAACTCGCTGTGACGTTAGGGTGGACGGATGTCGGAGACCATGCCTGTATTTGGAGTGCATGGTTTAATGCCTAAATAAGGACTGGGATTTTATGCCTATATAAGGGCAGGGCGAATTGTGCCTATATAAGGACATGATACAGGAAAGCCTATATACGGACACCCTAAGAGGAATACAACACCCACTCCACTTTCGTGTGTACGATGATAATAAAATGCTAAACATTTAAATGGAGTACCGCATATTGCTAAAAATATTTCTTAAAAGCATTAAAAAGCATTTTTTTTTTTAAAACCTATTAGAATGCAAAAGGTACTGTACATTTTAAGCATTGCTTTTCATTTCAGGCATATATTTTGAAATTAAATGCAGTTTGAATGAAATAAGCAGTAATATTTACATGTGACAGAAAATGATCGATAAGTTGTTCAAAAATCAAAGTCATTTCATGTCATGAAAATTAATGAACTTTTTAGACAAATAAGATGATAAAGTGTCTGAGGAAGTACCGCGAAGTCCGTACTATAAGAATAGTTCTACTTCAAGCAGATTGAATTGCCATTTAGTTCGAAAAATGGGAAAAAGTTCAATTTGGGATGAGCTCCAAGTTTTGAAATATGAAGGCCAAATTTTTACTGCATCTCTGGAACACTGTGGGCTGAATCAGAGTCAGTGTACGGGTCTGGTGTAAACATGAGATCATATATTTCTGTAGACAAAATATCGTCCACCGTAGTTGGTGACATTCGGAACACCTCGTGTAGTAGATTAATTGCACAGAGATGTGAAGCATCGCTTTCAGCATAGGGTGCCGCAGCAATGTTCGCGTCCGTTGTTACCTGTGTGCCTGTAGATCCATCTCGTACCTCAGCAGCAGCCAAAAGCGTCTGTGAGATCTCAATGAATGATGTCATCAGAATGGGTAGCCTCTGGGGACAACACAGAGCATGGGCCGTTATCGGGTCCAGCAGAGTATCGACATCCGTTGGCGTTGCTGATGGAAATGTCAGACAGGTGTCTAACACGCATTCTTCACCGCATAGCAGGCATCGTAGAACAGGTAAGATGCAATCTTGCCAGATTGGTCTGAATGACAGGAACCACGTGGTATTCAGGTCCCGTAGACGAGTCATGCCCAAAAGCTGTACTATTCGCTCACGGCACTTTCGTTCAAGGAGAGCTTTCTCCATTTCACTCGGAGTGATGTCTGCGAATAGGCTGGCCATAGCGTAATAGCAGGAAGAGAAATAGAATTCCGGCAACAAGTGCTAGAATTAATGGTATGCCACCAAACACCGAATGTGCAAAGTTCGGGATGATTCCAAGTATTGCCTGGAAAGGTGCTAACAGACCGGAGCAGATGCTCTTAAATACATGTACAATTCCGCTTGTATCTGACATGTTAAAGATACATCCTATCATTTCCACGAAATGTATAGGGCAGTTTGTACGTATTAAAGTCTGTATCTCAGCCGAAGTCCTTGCTACTTGTAGATCATAGGTTTCTTTGGCCGAGGTCAAAGGTACTGTTTGCTGTAAAAGCATGGCTTTCATTCTGCTCAAAGTATCAAATCTTATAAAAGAGACGTTCAGCGAAGGCCACAAAGGCGACTCCCTGACTGTGTCTATTGGGGCAAACAATACTTGCATACAGCAAGTGACCCTGGAGTTGACCGTT
The DNA here is from genome assembly GCA_963921515.1 of Calotriton arnoldi. Classification (NCBI taxonomy): domain Eukaryota; kingdom Metazoa; phylum Chordata; class Amphibia; order Caudata; family Salamandridae; genus Calotriton; species Calotriton arnoldi. Next base: position 2,181,196 of record CAWUFW010000089.1, on the reverse strand, counting down.
ACTAGATATGGGATGCCTGGCAACATGCCGCAGCAACTTTGATCATTCAACATGAGGTAACTCCCATTAGAAAGTTGTCCAAACGTTGGATTAATCACAGCAGCTGGTGTACCCTGCTGGTGACAAGACAAATTTGCCACAGAACCATTACAAGCCCCGTGTAAAGAAATGTCCTGACATATTAGTGAACCGCTCAGTGCATTTTTACAGTGTGTACCGCTCAGAAACCCTTCACGATCCCCACTCCAACATCTATATGTATATGGTAAATCCCAAGATGTCTTAATGTATTCCTTACCCAACCTTTCATATTTGCCTGCTTGCATTTGTCTGAGGCAATACTGAAACTGAAAAGTAGTCACAGGTAATGTGAGTTTGCCATGAATGAGCCATTCTGTAGCTGGTTATTCTGCCACTGTGAATGGTAACTTTTCCAGTTTTTCAATGCTCAACACTGTATACCTTGCTCCTCTTTGTGCCAGTTCGATCTGTTTATCAGTTAAATTGTATTCTGCAAACAGAGCCGACGTGTTGATGAAACGCCAAGGCACATAGCCCGCACGCAAAGATTGCAGCGTCCAGCTTAATAACACAATCGAACGTAATTGAGATTGGCCTTGCTGTAACATCGCCAAATCTTGTTCTAGTATGTCGATAGCAGAGGATACAATGCCGTCCAATGAAGATATTCTGGAGGACAAAGTTGTTAACCCATTGTCGACCACAGCGAGTGTTTTCTCTAAATTAATACGATCAAGTTCACGTATTCGTTCTGCGGCCTCCATTTGTGACACTTTCCATGCTTCATTATAAGCAGCGTAAATGCCGACATATATGAAACATTTTTGACGCGGTTTTCTTGGTCCAAGCAAGAATTCCCTAAGGTCTGCGTCTTCTGTAAGTAAGGATAAGTGTTGTTTCACATCCTGTAGTGTAGATTTCTGCAGCCAATCGAGGCATAATTTACCTACACTGTATGTTGTTACTACCCCCGGATGCTGTCTTTGGACGTATCTTGGGTCTGGCCTATGAATAGTAAAGCCCTGAGTTTTATTCAGGAATCTTTCCTGACAGTTGTTCGTGTCTGTGGGCAATATCAACCATTTTCTCCAATCAGGATTAGATCTGTTGAGTTGTAGTATATTGTCAACTGTCACCGCTGCCTGTGTATTATTATCACTGGCAGGTGTTGGTACAGAAAGGTGTCTTCATCTCTTTGATCTTGGCTAGTCCAAGACAAGATGTTTGTTGGACAGTTTCATTCAAAAACATCATTTGTTCAGGGATGATACAGGCTCTAAATAACGCTTCTATCCCCTGCACTTGCCAATCTTTAGAACCCCAGACAGTTTTTGTGTCTATTGTGTCTTTCCATAAGTCGAAACCCTGTCTAGACAGTTGGGCAATAAATGTTGCAGAGTAAATCTGTTTTGTATTTGTTAACATAATTTTCAGTCCTGTTTTGTTTACATTTTTATAGTAAAACGTTTCTGGATCAGATGTATTGTAACCTGAAAAATACAGAAACTTGTTGGCAAATGTTTTTGAACTACCTTGTGGTGGTGTAGGACAATGCTCCCATTGGTTAAACATAAACACATTTCTAGGGTATGCAGATTTATGCAAATAATGATGACCAAAGTGGTTATAGCAATATAGCTGTTCATAGTCTGATGAACCCTCTAAATATTCATTTTTAGAAAATGCAGCAGATTTTTCTAGGTCAAACATTATGTCATTAACAGTCTCAAAGTCCCAATCATCTGAATAGGTACTGGACGAAATTAGATCACTTAGTGAAATTTTAAACAAATGTGGAATGTTCAAATGTTCCGTCGGGCCAAAGATATCAAAATCTGTTTTGTCCCACACTATACCATCCTGTATAGGAACGGCTGTGATGTTCACTGTTGACAAGTCTCTTGCTTCACGATGGGAAGATTTATGAGGTTTCAAAAGTACGTTCACGTCTTTTCCTTCAGTATTCACATGGATGTATCTGCCACTTATAAGCACGCTCACAGTTGTAACCAAAGCTAGCCAGAGCAGGAAAACAAATAGTCCAGATGTAATCCAGAGTTCAATCCATGGAGAAACCAAATAGGTCTTTTTCAGAAAGTGAAGAAAGTCTTGTACTTGCTGCTTGAGTTTGAATGATGCTGGCGTCGTTTCAGGTTCACTCGGATCTTCTGAGAACGTATCAAAGTTAATGAAATAGCCAGAAGCAGTTCTATCAATTGTTGGAATTGCATCAGGATTTGTAGAAATCGCTGGAACCAGTTGATCACGTGCTACATTGGGGTAGACAGGTGTATTTGGACGAACTGTTACTTGATTTTCAAGAGGGATGAGTTCCATTGCATTGTTGCTTAGTCCTTCATCTGTTACTGCTGAATTCCCAATTGTTATCAGTCTTTCAGTCTGAACCTCTTGGATAGTAGCGAGAGGAGTGTGTCTGCTACTAGGTCGGAGTCCACGAGGCCTACTATTTAGTATTGGCCACATACTGTGGTTTGATGAGGTCGATGGACACAAATCGTTTCTCCTTTCTTCCAGCAAAGGGCGGCAGAAGTACTGTTCTTGTTCCTTGAACTGCTAGGACAGGTACTGGTTGTCTGTAAGAAGGTCCAAATTCCTTCTTGTCTGCAATCTTTTCTCTGACTAGATCCCCAACTTTTGGAATCCAGACAGGCCTTGCTGGGACCACCGGTTTTTCCCCAGTGGTGGTTGGCTGCAGGAATACGTTGCTTTATTTCGATCTTAGTTTATTGAGTTCCTGTAAAACAGGCAAACGATCTTTGATATCAAATGTTTTATTTTCCACCACTGTGCCTACGTGATCGAGGTCTGGTACCCACATTCTTGTCCCAAATAGGACCTCATATGGAGTGACCCCCCCTAGAGAACTTCTTGGCAGATTGTTTAATGAGCGTTGGACCCCATAAAGATGTTTGACCCACCCATCACCCGAACCTAATACCCTAGCTGTTATAGACTGCTTTATGTCCCGGTTTTTCCTTTCCACAACCGAATTTCCCTCAGGATGGAATGGAGAGGAGTACCGCAATGCAACGCCCAGACTGGCCATGGCTTCTTTGTAAGCCTGAGAGCTAAACGCAGGGCCCTGGTCAGAATGTAGCGTGCCTATTGCGTATGTGCCTATAAAGACTCGCAAATCTTTTATAACAGTTCGAGCGTCAGCCGAGCGCTAAGGCCATATCCATAGGAACCTAGAGCATGAATCCACTGCAACCATGATATATTTATAGTTACTGTCCCTTTGCAAGGGACCGCAGTGGTCCAGGTAAACACAAGCTAATGGTTTGTCTGAAATTAACAGGGGTGTCTGCGCAGGGCGTTTCACTGTGGAGACTTTCATCTGTTGGCATATATCACATTCTAAAACATAGTTCTTTGTTTGTTTTCTAATGCCAGGCCACCAATATCTTTGCTTGAGTAAAGATACTGTTGCAGAAACACCTGCATGGGCAGAAGCTATCCCTTCGTGTGCTGCTAGGATTAGTCCTAATCTACGTTCCTTGTTTGGAATTACCCTATCCCCCACTCCAGGGATTCGAGCAAAAGGAACGTTGTTCGCATCAATTACATAAGAGTACTTGAGTGGAAACTTTTTTGGTAACGCTGCACTGCTGCCCTTGCTCGAAGCATTGACAGCCAACATTATCTCACCGTCTATTTTCGTTTTTGAACGAGTGATCGCAGCTACGGAAGCCGTCTGAACAGCCCCCTTTGCGGCTTCATCAGCCAATGAATTCCCTGCAACGTGAACGCCATCACGTTGATGACTCAGTGTGTGGATCACGTGAGGATTTGGTAGTTCGTTTTTCAACTGAACTACTTGTTCCCAAAGCATTTTGTGCTTTATTGTGCCACCTTTCGCATCCTTGAAACCATTTTCAAGCTAGTTTTGTATATATTCATTATACGACTGAACACAGTAAAAGGAATCGCACACTATCAGTGTGGGGAATTCTCGATCTGTACTTTCAAGTGCCAGTTTGAATGCTTGTAGTTCAGCTCGCTGAGCTGTACAATCCCCTAGAGATTGAGTTTTTGTGACCATAGGTCTGAAGATGCCATCTCGCATGCGACCTTTAACGATTGCACACGCTGCACTGTAAGCTTGCTTACTCCCTGTTGAGGATTGTGCGGATCCGTCAGTGTAAATTATGAATTCGTACTGATTGAGAGGCAGAATTTCAGTGGGCAGAGGACATTCTTGTTCATATTGCAGGAACGCTTGTGTTTTTAAATCGGGATCAAAAACATATTCAACATCTGTCGCAGCAAGAGAATTAACCCATTGTATCCATCTTGGATGTAGTGTTTAGCATTTGGAATGCTTGCTTTTGTGACCGCTTCTAAAGCTGGTACTGGGGTTACGACAATAATGCGTTTCCCTTGTGCTAGGGCTCTTTCTTTTGCTACAGCGGTTTGAATTGATGTCAGAATTTTTTCAGTTGAAGTGAAGCGCATTTCTGCTTGTGTATACAAATGAGATTTGTATGCGATTGGTATTTTTTCACCCTCATTAAATGTTAAGTAGGTGAATCCGCATTGACCCGAAATTATTCGGATCACCAAATTGCGTTGACTTACGCGTGTTTGTAAGTGATTTGTTGCTAACATGTTAGCCTGGAGTGAACGCAAGATTTCTGTGTGTTCTTGTGTCCAATTCTTGATTGAAAAATCAGGTTTGATTAATGCGTAGAGAGGTTTAACCCTTTCTGCGTAATTTAGAATGTATGTTCTTCCAAAATTTAGGAAACCCAGGATGGATTGTAAGTTTTTTAGCATTTTTGGAGGTTGGAGCAGCGCACATTTCTCTAGAAAGTTAGCTGCCAAGCTCTTGCCTTCACTTGAAAGCTCATATCCTAGAAACAGGACATTGAGATGGGCAATTCTGGACTTTTTAAAGTTGAATTTGTAGCCCTCAGAGGCGAAGCCCAGTATAATGGTGCTTACCCTGTTCAAGTGTTTGTCCAGGTCATCGTCCGTCAGATAGATGTCATCGACATAGGACAATGCCTCATTGTCATAAATTTGCAGTAACTCCGTTACCCTCGCTGAGAATAAACCTGGGCTGTTCTTGAACCCTTGTGGGAGTCGACAAAATTGACGCTGGGTCCCCATTATGGAGAATGCTGTTAAGTACCTGCTTTCAGGTGCTATGTTTTGACAAAAGAAACCATTTGAGATGTCTAATGTGGTTTTATATTTTTTACGCACAATGTTATTCATTAATGCTGTGCTATGTGCATTTTGCACTGCAAATGTTTTAGAACAAGTGTTTAAGTGTCTGTAATCCAAAACTAGACGATATGTATTGTCTGGTTTGGAGACAGGAAACAAAGGATTGTTCATTGAAGAGGTGCATGTTTCAATTACCCCTTGGTATTCAAGTTGATCTAAGATCTCCCTGACCTGTTTTTTTGCTTCTTGCTTTATTGGGTACTGCCTTTGTGCAGTTGGTTCATGTTTCAGATGAATTTTATGGTGAGGTGAGTCCTCATCCCATCCTACATGATTTTTATATAATGCTGGGGCCTGGGCTACTGCCCATTTCCTGGCATAAGTATATTTTAGATGAATTGGAATATGGTTGGAGAAGGCAGGCATAATAATGTCCTCGCCGTGTGGGCACTCCCTGACAAATTGTGGTGGCCAGTCTTTTTCTGCTAGAAGTATGTCATAGCCCCTTGATAGTCTTTCCCAAAAAAGTGCTTTCACCTGTCTAGGTATGTCTCCCTCCATCCGGAGTGTTATTTCATATAACGTTTGTGGAGTACTAACCCTGGTGTCCACAGTTTCAACTGTAATGTACTCATTCAAGTCCACTATCTCCAGAAGTTCCTTCAGGTTCTGGCGAGCTATTGTGACTTCTGCTGCACTGTCCAGCATTGTCTGAGCCCATTCTCCGTTCTTGAGTTGTGTTCTCAGTATTCTCGGCATGTCTGATCTTCAGACCTGCTACTTTCTTTTTGGAGAATTGAGGTTTTGTTTTATTTTTTGGAGCGTGTTTCTCTTCCTTGGATTTCACACGTTCTTCTCTATGTTCTGACCGTCCTCTTATTTCCGAAGTCTGTGATGAGATCTGAAAGGTACGAGAGGAACGTGTATCAGTAACTTGATACCTGTCAGGTTTCTTCAAATTATCCCTATTCCTGAGGTTATACCTCCTTTCAGAGGGCTCCTTTTGAGGAGACCTACCTCGGGATTGAGACCGTTTCTCGTTTGAATTTTGTTTATTAGTCTCCCACCTCTTTTTAGAAGATGTAGGAGTTTGTTTAATTGAGTCCTTCTCAGGACTTTCAGATAGTTTTGGCTTCACTGGTCTTCCACCCAAACTATCTCTGCCTAATTCTGCATAAGATTGTTCTATAATTCTGGGTAGCTCTGTTTTATGTTCTGTAACATCGAATTCCCTTAATTTTTGGCGGATCGCCACTGCTGCTGCCTCCCCTTTAATATTAGATAATATTATTGTTGAGACCTGGTCGAAATTCTTCAGTAATTTCATACCTAAATTCAGAGCAGGTTCTGCCCCGTATTCATTTTGAATTTGTTTCAGGACATCAGGTATTACCGCAATTGACGGAATACCATGTGTTTTAGTATAGATGGCAGCAAAGACTGAGCCCCAAGTGGTGCAGTCTTCCAGTTGTGGTGTGATCCCCATTGGTAAACTTATTGTTAGGATTCTGTGTTTCTCATATGGGCTAGTATTTGGAAATACTGCTTCGATTTGAGTAATTTTTTGAGCTATCCAGAATGGAATTTGCTAACGTTTTGTGGGCATTTTACCCATGACTGCGTATAGAGTCTGTGGTGTAATTTTTAGTGTATTCCCCTGCTGAGGAGTTTGATTTGGAAGTGTCAATGGTGGTTGGACTGTGAAAGTCTGCATGACATATTGGACCAATTGTCTGTAGATTTTTATTAACTCTGTGAGTTGAGTAAGTAATTCCTCGTCTGACATCTCTTCAATGTCAGGATGAGGTGTGTAGCCGGCTAGAATCGGCCATGTTGCTCCTGGTCTACCTAGTGGACCGAGCCTGGTAATGTTTTTGTGATGTTTTAGGGCGCCTTTAAACCAGCGCTGATGCTCCTGGTATGTTAGTGGAATTTCAATATCCTCAAAAGGAATGTATTCCTCTGGTGGATCATCTTCTTTGTAGAAGTGAAACATGTGTGGTACTGGATTGGATTCAGGAAATATTACCCATGAATAGAATACCTCTGTCTGAAAGGATTCGTGTGCCTCTATCACGAAAACTGCTCTACCGCCTCTTGGTGGTAGGCCGTGTTTTATGAGTTTTAGAGTGATGGCTCTTCTTAAGTTCGGATGGATGTCTATAACACCCTCCTCGGTTTCATTTAAACCTGTAATGTTAAAAACTGCTGCTAGGGCTGGATCAGCCGCAGCTCCACCGTTTCCGGTGGCTTCGTCCCCGTTTATGGACATTTTGTTTTTTGAAAAATGTAGAACAAGTTTCAAGGAAACAAAGATAAGGTGCACAATATTTTGGAACACTGTATCCTTCAACGTTGAGCAAACCAAACAGCTAATATATAGGGTACTTCCCTATGTAGCCGTGGCGGATACTTAACCCTGCCCACTCCAGACGTCTTTTGGAGTTTATGGGTAGGGGTCTTTGAGAGAAAAAGCACGGCTGAGTTACTCAGTATCTAACGTTAAATTACCGCCTTACCAAACGTTGGGCGCCATGTAGTGTAGCTCCTATTTCCCTAATAGGCTCTGCGCATTGGAATAATATCCCCTATAGGTTTGACATAGGACTAAGGTCAGTATGTCCCTATCGAGTATATTAAACTTAATTACTTGTGCCAGCTAGCTCAGAGGCCACTAGAAACTCCTTGGATAACAAGAAGGGAGTAGTTTCTGGCAGCCGCAAAACATGACAACTTTGTTTCCCTTTAGAATCAGAACGTGTCCCAGAGTCATGGAAACAATAGATAACTATTTTACTCAGCTCACTCGTGCATACTTAGTTTTCCTCAAAGTTACACAGAAAGAATAGACGGGCGTTTCAATAAAAGATTTATTGAACAGTCTTGTTTCTCGTGTAAGTTAAATGTGCTGTTATGATCACAAGACAGTATGCAAGATAAATAATGTACAGTGTAAGCAGTAGAAATAAATAATACTGCGCTAGCATGATCTTTAGCAGATATTCATTTACATAAATAACACAAACTAAAAATGTTTGGGAAGGTATATTTATACCTGAGAGGTACCTCAGAATGTTAGCATTGACGTGGATCGGACAGCGGAAGACGTCATGAATGAACCCCTAAGGTATAACGATTCATGCATAATAGATGAGTCCTTGAAGAAATCAATAGTCCTATGCTAGGTAAACTCCCAAAGCCTAAGGGTCTGTTCTTCAAGAACTTGTTGTGACGTTAGGGTGGACGGATGTCGGAGACCATGCCTGTATTTGGAGTGCATGCTTTAATGCCAAAATAAGGACTGGGATTTTATGCCTATATAAGGGGAGGGCGAATTGTGCCTATATAAGGACATGATACAGGAAAGCCTATATACGGACACCCTAAGAGGAATACAACAAGCCTGTATCTCAGTCGAGGTCCTTGCGATTTGAAGATCAAAGGTCTCTCGAGCGGAGGTTAAGGGTACGGTTTGTTGTAAAAGCATGGCTTTCAGTCTGCTCAAAGTATCAAACTGTATAAAGGAAACATTCAACGAAGGCCATAACGACGCCTCCCTGACTGTACTTGTTGGGGGAAACAATGCTTGCATACAGCAAGTGACCCTGGAGTTAACAGTGACCAGATAGGCAATGCCTGGAAGCATCCCACAGCAACCTTGATCATTCAGCATCAAGTAACTCCCATTCGAGAGCAGCTCGAATACCGGTGTAATCACGGCTGCTGGAGTCCCTTTCATGTGGCAGGACAAGTTTGCTATTGAACCATTGCAAGCTCCGTGCAGTGAAATGTCCTGGCACATGAGAGAACCGCTTATAGCGTTCTTGCAATTTGTACCGCTTAGAAACACTTCTCGATCCCCACTCCGGCATCGAAATCTGTACGGTAATTCCCAAGATTCCTTAATGTATTCCTTATCCAATTTTTCATATTTGCCTGCCTTTGCTCAAGGCAATACTGAAACTGAAAAGTAGTGACCGGTAGAGTTATGTGGCCATGGATTAGCCATTCCATTGATGGTGATTCCGCTACCGTAAATGGTAATTTATCCAGCTTTTCAATGCGCAACATTGTATATTTAGCTCCCCTTTGTGCCATTTCTATCTGTTTATCTGTTAGATTGTATTCAGAAAACAGAGACGTACTGTTGATAAAACGTCAAGGCACATAGCCTTCACGCAGAGATTGCAGTGTCCAGCTTAACGACATAATAGAACGTAACTGAGATTGCCCGTGTTGTAACATGGCCAAATCTTGTTCCAGTATGTCTATTGCAGAAGATACAATGTTGTCCAAGGAATATATCCTGGAGGTTAAAGTTGTTAACCCATTATCCACTACTGCTAATGCCTTTTCTAAGTTAATACGGTCTATTTCCCGTATCCTCTCTGCGGCCTCTTGTTGGGATATTTTCCAGTTTTCATTGTAGGCAGCATAAATGCCAGCATATATGAAACGTTTCTGACGGGGTTTCCTGGGACCTAATAAAAAATACCTAAGATCCATGTCTTGTGTGAGTAAGGATAAGTGTTGTTTCACTTCTGTGAGTGTTGAGGTCTCTAGCCAATCAAGGCACAACTTCCCAACACTGTAGGATGTCACTACCCCTGGATGTTCTCTTTGTACATAGCGTGGGTCTGGCCTGTGGATATGAAACCCTTCGGTTATACCCCTGAATCTTTTCTGACATGTGTTCGTGTTTATGGGCCAAACCACCCATTTTTTCCAATCAGGGTCTGTTCTATTGTACTGTAAAATGTCATCTAGTGTTGCCCCATCTTGTGTGGTTAAATTTTGCCACCCCTCCATCTGTGATGGTGTTGGAAACCGGGGTGTGTTCAGGTCCTTGTTTTTGGCTAGTCCAAGACAGGACGTCTGTTGCACTGATACAATGCTGATTTATTCTGCATCTTTTATTTCCCAGTTGTCGTAACAAGTGTATGACTTTTGGAGAGACATTATGGCTTTAAAATCTATATGGGGGACAAAAGGCAGGTTAAGGGGAATGAGGCTTTATTTAGCTCATTCCTTATACAACACTAACTTATTTTCCTGAATACAACTGTGCAGCAGACGTCTTATCTTGGCCTACTAAGATCAAGGATTTAAATACACCAAATAATTCCACATTTGTACAATTTTGAGAATTGGCAACAGTTTACAAATTACACGGAGGAAATGTTTGATAACATGCTTAGAAATGGGACATACAAATCTTCACATTCCAATCTAGAGGGATGGTTAGTGTGGCTGTTAGATACTAACAGATGTCAGGCACGTTTTCAAGACAACATGAAGGAGTTTAGGATTAATAGGCCAGACCCATGTTACATGCAGATAGAACACATAGGGGTGGTAACAACATATAGCACTGGAAAGTTGTCCTAGAGTGGCTAAAACATTCAACGTTGTCTGAGGTGAAACAGCAATTGTCCCTTCTTTCTGATGACATGGGTCTACAGGATTTTTATTGGGTCCTCCAAAACCACGCCAAATGTGCTTTCTGCATGCAATATACAATGAAGTGTGGAAAGTTTCCCAGCAGAAAACTGCTGAGGGACTACATGAGATTGACAGAGCAAATTTAGAAAAAGCTGTAGCAGTAGTAGACTATGGTATGATCACCTTATCCACTAGGACATATTCTCTGGGTAACATTGTGCTTTCTGCTATCAACATCATACAGAGTGACATGTCCTTTTTGCAACATGAAAAATCACAATTTAGCATTATTATGTTACTAAGTTGGACTCTACAGACGCTACAAACTGGTTGCATCCCATGAAAACACCTAAATGCCAGTAGCTTGTTTTATCATACAATCTGTCTAAACAACAGACCATTATGGCTAGGAAGGATGCAAAATACAATATTTAATCATAGAAAAGCTGAAGAAATTACCATTCACTGTTGCAGAAATTCCATCAGCTGATTGGATAATACATGGGTTTATTTCTCTGCCGAACTCAACATTTTACTTTAAGTACTGCTTCCAACACCATCAAATGGGCAGATATGAAGAGCTAGGAGAGGGATTTGTACATGAGTCATGGATCTTACATTTCACATACGAATGTAGGAATGGTAACACTGAGATTTTTCTTAGCAGGACAGACTGCGAGAATACTAAGCCTGGGCGTAGTTCGCGAAGTAGCGCTACGCGAAGCTACGCAAAGTGCAGTTCGCACTACGCGAGCTACACGTAGCACTACGCGAACTGCGTAGTGCACTGTTCGCAATGATTGCACAGTGCCGGATGCTTGTCCGCACTGTGCAATCATTGAAAACGGCATCTTGCACAGTGCGAGCTGTCTTTTACTGCCGCTCGAGTAGATTTTTACTCGAGCGGCAGCTTTCTCAACGCGGACTGGTAGTTTCTCATCGCGAGCGGTCGCGAGCATACGCGACCACTCGCAATGAGAAACCTGACCTCCCCGCGTTGAGAATCTCGCCGGGATGTCATTTTGCTTGCTCGCAGTCGCCAACTTGACGTTGAGGACCGCGAGCAAGCAAAAAATGACCGCTGCACTACGCTACGCTACTCGTGTTTGCACTGTGCTACGTGCAATTCGCGTTGTGCGAAGTAGCGCAAACTTCGCAAACTATGCGAGCGTAGCGTAGTGCTTTGCCCAGGGTTAGAGAATACTCTAGGCCATTCGCTAGTTTGCAGGGAGGTTATACTCCACATCGCATGTCATGCATCCACGGCAAACTTATCATGTTATCTGAAGGGTTCTCCTGCTGCAGCGAATCATCCAGCATTCAGATTGCTTTCCAATGGTAGCTATTTGATGTTGAACGATCAAGGCTGCTGTGGGATGAAACAGGAATTGCCTATCTGGTAGCAGTTTCTGCAGTCGCGACCTGTTGTACACAAGTACTGTTTCCACCTGCCCGTACAGTTAGGGATGTGACAGTTTGGCCTTCAATTAAGGTTTCTAATGTTAATTGTGATGCTTTAAGCAGACTGGAAGCCTCTTTGTGTCAGAAGGATGTGGCCTTAACATCTGCAAGGGAGATGTTCGATCTTCAAGTTGCAAGGTTTTCCTCTGAGATACAGTTGTTACTCCACACCAATTTCCCACACTATTTTGGGGAGCTAGTGCACCACATTTTTAACATTTCTAATACTGTAGTGGTAGCGCACTTGTTGTAAGACAATTGGCTCCAGGTTGGTTAGGAACTTCCAGACGGTCTTCAGAGTTATTTCATCTTTCATACGTTCCATGCTTGGAGGCATTTTTGGAGATTTTACACTGGTCCCGTTCATGCTTGTCAGAAATCTGCTATTATTTTATCTGCTTCACAATGGATGTTCCATCACATGGCCAAATGGGGATGGCACTGCCACATGTGTTCTTGTGTCATGAAAGAATGATACAGCTCTTTGGCGCACTCTTTCTCCAAGAACAAAACAACGACTGGTTCTTATTCTTTGGGCCTGTCTGGCTACACTGCGTGCAGCCCGTATTCCGATGTCTATTTCCCATCTTCAAGTGTGCCTTGAACATATGCTTGGGAAGACAACTGGTTCAGTCTATGGACATAGAAATGCTGGTGGATCCCCTAAAGGCCCACTTGTAATGATGCTCTTCACCATTACCATTGCTACAAAATGCATATTATGAGCCTTCCTGGTGATTTGGATCCTGGCTTATTCTCTGCGGATTTATTGTTTGCCATTCCTCCTTCGGCGGCTGCTGAGTGGGTTGGATTTGAACATGTTTGCTCTATGCAGCTGGTGCGAAGAGTGCCACCTGGTACATCGTCTGCTGTTGCCGGCAACAGCAATGTTTTGTCTACCTCTCGGAACATTTAAACAATCTGGCAGTTCAAGCAGTGCAAATGTTTGGATTCCGCCTTGTATTTTACCGTTCTAACTTGTTTTTAAATTGTATCTTTTTATTCACTTTTTAAATTGATTTTACTGCAATTTGGATTTCTGTATGCTTTTATCATTAAAGAGCACAATGTTTTTTAAGGATTTTAGATTTTCATGAATGTATCTTTTTAAGCATGTACTTTAGGGACCTCTTAGTCACCTTATGTCCAAGGAGTGGGTGCCATTTGGTCACATTAAGGCCCAAGTAGGTACCCCACCTTTTTACATGCTCACGTTTTAAAGTTGCCATCTTTTGTTAAACACTGACATTAGACACACATTTGCTTGCATGCTTGTGCAGGAGAATATTCTCTGAAAAGACTTTGCTTACATTTGCACTTCTTCGTAGGCATATTATCGAGTGCCTTGAACATTCTGTATGAGGGCTAAGTTCACTACGCAAAATGCTGTTGTTTGATATTTTCCGCTCTGCGGCTGAGCTATCATGAAAGAATCAACAATAGCAGCCTGACTAGGGGTCCTGCATAATTGCATGAGTATAGTTTATTATATAAACAACATCACTCCTTTTTTAAGACAGAGGAGCATTTCATTGAAAACTGCTGTGGCCGCCCCATGCTGGAATTCCAGCCCAGCTGATTCCAGTTTACCTCTTGCGAGGGAAGATGCCCAGCTCTCCACCAAGACGGGCTCCCTGATAACACTTACCCACAGGTAACGGGGAAGTAGATCACCCTACAGGGATTCTGGCAGATTGACCCACCCTAGGCATACTAGGATAGGTAGCGCTGGGTAGGAGCACAAAATATAACAGTACTATATGCAAGCATATATCCTATGTAACAGCACGACGGTTGAATTGTTTATGTTCTTTACCATTCTCGTAATTCTGATTACACTGTTCTGTTTCCTTCGATTAATAATTGCATTGCACGTATTTTACACAAGTATCATAATGCTTCACTAAATATTGAAATGCCGTAGGGTGTATTTCTTGTGTGTCTCTTTGGGAATGCATGAGTTACCAAACAAAAGTGTTCTAAATCTGTTTCCACAATTGCCTTGGGGAATCAGGGCTGTCGTGTTCTGAGGATGAATATACACTCAAAAGCTGCGGGGCTCTGTTCCTAGCGGGAGTGTAAAATGTCACTCATTCCCTTGAAAAGAAAAGAAGAGAAGAAAGGAATGCGTCTCCTAGGACGCAGTAGAGACGGGGAAGAACAAGTCTTGTTCCTTGTTGCCCTCACACACCCCGAAGGATGTCATGCTTCATCATTGGGCAGTTGCTCCTCGTCGGGCCGGTGCTGCAATGCCCTACGGGTCCCACGAAGGGTCACTTTGTCGGAGATCTTCTGCGGACTGCCGTTTGGTGCATGCGGGTGTGTGGGGAGGAGAGATTCCTAGTGAATAGTGAATGAGTGCGTGCAGTGATCTAAAATTGACTAAGGGTTACCAGGAAAAGAATGTTTTAATGTGGCGGTACCCTTGCCAAGCTAAAAAACCCTTAGGTTGTGTGTTACCTCGTAAAGCGTAATGTGCCTGGGTAACTTAAACGGTCAACATGTTTCGCGCCTCCATGGTCCCGTGGGATCCGTGGCGCTTCTTCAGGACCAATGAACATTGTGTGATGTGAAGTGCACGTGAAAAAATAAATCAAGAGGATCAATCACCCTCTGAACGATCAGTGCAGGGCCAAACCTGTGAATCCTACAGGAGGGCTACAACTTAATAGTTGAACCTGCTGTCTGATCGTCAACCTAGGAGAAGGAGAATGAGCAAAAAGAGAGGACATATATCAGGCAAAGAACGCAATATAGTAGCATGCCGAGAATATACGTCGGAACACAGAATGTAGGATGCATTCTGTAGAGACATGATAGACAAGGCTGTTAGATAAAGTCAAACAAACACATGTACAGCGGCGGTCATCCCACAGGGGCGTTTGGCGCATATCGCGCACAACTTAAACACGAAAATGTCAGCTGTGGTGCAATAGTATCGCCGCCCACCCCCGAGCATGCTGCAACCGCGACACAGGAAGAGCTGGTCATGGCAGGCGCCTGTCACACACAAATATAAACACCCGTAAAGGAGTTTTCTCCTGATGTGATATTCACGAGTGCGCAGTGCAAGCATGTCCAATTTCAATCTATTGCACTGAGCACGAGTCCTGTCCCCCTATGCTTAAATATATAGTGATGCATGTATAGCGGTACACTTACCTAAATGTAGACGGAGAAGTACTCCATGGGCTAGGACCGTGGAATGCCCGCACCTTACCGGGCTGAGGGGAGAAAGAACACATAAAGAGCAAGAGCAAAGCATGTTAGATTATTGCCCGGACATATAGACCGGCCTCCAGCGGACTTACTGTTTCATGTAGCAGAGGTTCTACTCACACACTGACTCGGGTGCCGGCTCATAACACACCTACCCTGACCTCACATCTGCCCGCAAACTAGCAAGGCCAGGCGGGGGCCAATCATATATAGGTATCTAGATTGGGAAGGCGGGCGGTCCCTGTATCCGGTATGCATAGTCATGCCGAATTGTGGTGTGACTACCTGCGGTGTAGTGCGCATGCGCTCTAATGGTCCAAAGGAGTGCGAGTGAATGTGCATGTGTGCCACAGTAGTGTTTTAGTGTTTAGAACGGAAAGCGGGGATGTTCTCTATTTGAAGTCTGTTTACAGCAGAGACGTACTCAGCACCAACCGGGCGCTATATGAAACAGGTATTGGTTTAAAAATCTCCTTAGCAACGCACTCACACATTTGCTGAGCACTATAAAAACAGTATTGAAATCACCACCATGACAGCGTGTGGTTACGTTGTTATCACAAAGCCAGAGGGGCTGAAGGTAACCCAGTGAGGCAATGTTGATGTAGTGTTGTGCTGCTACACTAGCGTCACCCTGCTGCTTGGAGGTAACCATGAGAATGTGCGAACCCCAGCGCTGTAAGGAGTGTCAAAGCCAAGAATGTCGCAAAAAGACAGGGGCCCTCGGGCAAAAGAGAAGAGAGATGTCTGGGCAGGTGGGGGGTCACAGTTCACTCCATGGTATTTCATCATTCAGGCCATGGGAGTCAGTTCCGAGCCGGTGAACCCAGCGTTGCTCACGCCACAGCAGGGAGGCACTGCTCCAGCCTGGATTGGCTTCCAAGATGGTCCATCGTAATTCTTCACAAGAGTGTTTCTTTTCAATGAAGTGATTCGTCATCCTAGTGGCTGATCGGCCGTGCCTGATGGTACTCTTGTGCTCACTGATTCTTGTTTTAACAGGTCGAGTTGTCATGCCCACATATCTAAGCGGGCATGGGCAAGTCAGCAGGTACACACAGTTGGTTGTATTACAGTTCGTGTGTTTCCCACTCAACATTGCCCAGGGTTAGTGTTTTAGTGTGACTGGTTTGTGGGCATGCTGCACAGTTACCGCAGGGGTAATGGCCGACAACAGGTGGCAGATTCCATAGAGTAGCATCCTGCATCTGCTTCTTTTTCCGTGGTTGTGTGTTGACTAATTGGTCTCGGAGATTCGTTGTGCGTTTGAACGCAAAACGCAGTGGTTCAATTTTTAAGGAATTAGTGTTCAGAATCCTCCAGCTATGCTTGATGATATTCTTAAGTTGGTTCGACAGGGGAGTGAAAGTTGTGACACATGTGATCACATTGCTAGTCTGTGGTACTCTTGACTCAAGCAGTCCCTGGCGATTATTGTTCCTAGCGCGCTTCCTGGCCTTCCGTATGACCTCGCCAGGGTAGTCTCTATCCATCAAATTGTCGGTAAGGTGGGTGGTTTGAACATCAAAATCAGTGAGACTGCTGCAATTCCGTCGAAGTCTCAAGAATTGGCCATAAGGGATATTTTCTCGCAAGGCTTTGGGATGATGGCTTTTAAAGCTGAGGAGACTGTTACAGTCAGTCGTCTTCCTGTATGTCCTAGTATGTAAGTGTCCGTTGTTCACTAAATATTGAAATGCCATAGGGTGTATTTCTTGTGTGTCTCTTTGGGAATGCATGAGTTACCAAACAAAAGTGTTCTAAATCTGTTTCCACAATTGCCTTGGGGAATCAGGGCTGTCATGTTTAGAGGTTGCATATTCCCCCTATTACCTTGCCAGGTTAGGGGTACAGATGGTGCACTGTGAGCTGGCAAGACTCAGACCAACATATCCTGATGATATGCATAGAGTCAGTCTTGCACAGTTTTGACGTTTGACAGATCTTGGAATTACTGAATAGGTGTGTTGTAACTGGTATTGGTATGTCCATTGTTTTGAAAATGTTAGTTTGTATTTTTGAGTGTGTGTATCAAAGGTTATATTAGGGTGAGAGGAGGTCTGCCACTCTATCACAAGGATGATGTCATCAGTGATGTCATCAGTGATGTCATTTGAGATGTCATCAGTGATGTCATGAGTGATGTCACTGACCATGTCATGAGTGATGTAATATGTGACGTCATCAGCAGTGCATTGCGGGCGCGCGAGTTATAGTTAGCTGAACTAACTATAACGGGGGAATTTCTATGGTTTTGTACGAGTGAAATGTCCAACTAACTATAACGCCCCTGAAACCTATGGTTTTTTCAGTGAATTTCTAAGGTTTTTTAAATGCTAATTTCTAACTATAACATGCCTGAAACCTATGGTTTTTTCAGTGAATTTCTAAGGTTTTTTAAATGCATTGAATATATATATATTTATTATACTATGTATACATGTGAAAATGTCTCGGTCCCCTGTTTGCCTCGGTGGCACGGAAAAAATGGGTGGAACTGACGTCAGCACGCCGACGAGGTCCTCTTATGGCTCCGATGACGTCATACGGTGTGGCGAGCGGAGCCGTGCTCGTTGACGTGGGAGAGCTAGGAAAGAATTTCCGTGGAATGCTGGTGCAGGGGATATTCACCTAAGTGTTCAGGCTAGTACTTTGGGAGCAACTGTTTATGTTGCCACTCCAGAAACCGAAACCAGTGATCCGAGGGCAGAGGCCCTGCAGATGGCACACGAGGTGGGGTGCCCAGTCGTGTGCACCGGCGGGGCAGCGAAGTGACAAGCACCACAACCCACAAAAAAGGTAACGAGGGCACTGAATAACACAGGATCTTCTCTTTGTATCTAGCAGGAACAACGAAGTTAAAATGCCCTAGTACCAAAATGTAGAATTAGTGCTACAACGGTCTTCAAGAGGACCTGCGATGCCGCTTCTGCCTCCCGTACCCTGGAGGCGGCACATGGGTCACGCGGTACGGTCATACTGCGGTGGGACGCACACTCGTTGACCTCTCATGGCACTGCTCCACACTTCAGGGAGGACGCTTTCCATTAGCTATGTTTTCTGATGACATGTCACGCCGGCCCCGTCCAACAACAGAACTCCTTTTGATCCAAACAGACTCTTCCACTCTCTCACCGGAAGTGAAACCAGGCCACGCGGACACTTTCACAATACAACAGCCGGGAATGCACTTTTCGGTAAAAAAATCACATTCCTTCCTCCTAATTAATCAAATAAACGTCTCACTGAAGAACAGGGGCCAGCTTCGATCGGTAAACAGCCGTTACAACGACTTTTTTACTTTGCGATACCATTACAACGCATGCATTACCACGCATGCATTGTACATCACGAAGTCATTACTACGCATTTTTTTAGAACGCATGGTCATTTACCACGCATACCTTTACAACAAATTTTGTTGTAAAGGTATGTATGGTAAATGACCATGAGTTCTAAAAAACATGTAGACGATCCATGTCGTTGTAAGGAAACAGAGGCTGTTCCGTTTCCTCACAACGACGTGCACCACCCCTCAGAGATGACGTGAAGCCGGAACCACGAGGAAAGAGGAACCATGAGGAGTGAGAGGTAAGGGGGATTGGGCATGGGGTGGGGGTTTCTTTTCTAGGGTTTAGGGTAGTGCAGTGGTGTTTGGGTGGTGTAGGGGGTCGTGCTGGGGGTAGTGTTTTAGGGTTTAGGGTAGTGCAGTGGTGTTTGGGTAGTGTAGGGGGTCGTGCTGGGGTTGTGTTTTAGGGTTTAGGGTAGTGCAGTAGTGTAGGGGGTCATGCTGGGGGTATTGTTTTAGGATTTAGGGTAGTGCAGTGGTGTTTGGGTAGTGTAGGGGTTCGTGCTGGGGGTAGTATTTTAGGGTTTAGGGTAGTGCAGTAGTGTAGGGGGTCGTGCTGGGGGTAGTGTTTTAGGATTTAGGGTCGTGCAGTGGTGTTTGGGTGGTGTAGGGGGTCGTGCTGGGGGTAGTGTTTTAGGGTTTAGGGTAGTGCAGTGGTGTTTGGGTAGTGTAGGGGGTCATGCTGGGGGTAGTGTTTTAGGGTTTAAGGTAGTGCAGTAGTGTAGGGGGTCATGCTGGGGGTAGTGTTTTAGGGTTTAGGGTAGTGCAGTGGTGTTTGGGTAGTGTAGGGGGTCATGCTGGGGTTAGTGTTTTAGGGTTTAGGGTAGTGCAGTGATGTTTGGGTAGTGTAGGGAGTCGTGCTGGGGGTAGTGTTTTAGGGTTTAGGGTAGTGCAGTGGCGTTTGTGTAGTGTAGGGGGTTGTGCTGGGGGTAGTGTTTTAGGGTTTATGTTAGTGCAGTGGTGTTTGGGTAGTATATGGGGTAGTGTTTTAGGGTTTAGGGCAGTGCAGTGGTGTTTGTGTCATAAAGGGGGTCATGCTGTGGATAGTGTTTTAGGGTTTAGGGTAGTGCAGCCGTGTTTGTGTAGTGTAGGGGGTCGTGTTTTAGGGTATAGGGTAGTGCAGTGGTGTTTGGGTAGTGTAGGGGGTCATGCTGGGGTTAGTGTTTTAGGGTTTAGGGTAGTGCAGTGGTGTTTGGGTAGTGTAGGGGGTCGTGCTGGGGGTAGTGTTTTAGGGTTTAGGGTAGTGCAGTGGTGTTTGTGTAGTGTGGGAGGTCATGCTGGGGGTATATTTAGGGTTTAGTGTAGTGCAGTGGTGTTTGGGTAGTGTAGGGAGTCGTGCTGGGGGTAGTGTTTTAGGGTTTAGGGTAGTGCAGTGGTGGGTAGTGCAGTTATGTTTGGGTAGTGTAGGGTGTCATGCTGGGGGTAGTGTTTTAGGGTTTAGGGTAGTGCAGTGGTGTTTGGGTAGTGGAGGGGGTAGTGTTTTAGGGTTTAGGGTAGTGCGCCCAACCAGCCACAATATCCGTGGACAAAGGGGATCCTGACTCTTTGGAACGCTCCGTCAATTCGTATAATTTGGGTCAAGGGCCCTACCACTTCCAAGACCTATCAATTCCTTTCTTGGGATCCCTCATATACTTGGAGAAAAAGGTACATAGTTTCTCATCAATTTCAGGCGTGTGTGCCACCTTCCCCTTCAGTGAGGGCCTGGGGCATTCTCCCCTCATCCTATTCCTGCCCTCCCTTTCAAGGGGTTGATGGATTTTCCCCACCACATACTCTGCCACTTTGGCATCAGGTGTCCACTCTGCCGACCTAGGATGGTAAATTTGGGTAGGCTCGAACATGTCCGAGTGGACCACGTCCCCAACCGGGGACTGAGAGGAGTGGGACTCTGGACGCCAGGGACGCCGTGAGTCCTTATCCTCATCGGAGGAGAAATCGTCCTCCGATACACCCTCTCCCTCTAAGGGAAACCCGCCGTCGGGGTCTACAATAGTGGTGACAGTGTCGCAATTTTCTCCGGGCCCCTCCTCCTCCCGGCAGGGTGCATGTTTTAGCGTTCGCGCGCTCTTGAGGAAGGTCTCCGTAAGTTTATCAAATCCTTCCAAGTGCCCCGCGTTATGCTTAACGGCCCTTTTATTCCCCATCTGGGAGCTACTTGGACCCGCCACCACCAGATCTGGGTCACTGAACACCCCAGGGATGCTTTTCGCCAGCTTATCAACCTGATCCCTAAGAGGAGCCAGCACCCTAGAAATAGCCAGAGAGAGGGCTTGGTCCACCGCTGGAGGGAGAAGTTGGGGGCCATTCCTCCTCCACTTCCTGGTAGGAGGAGTAAAAATGGTCTTCTGGAGAAGACATGATAGCAGAGGGTGTGAGCACAGAACAAATGCCCTTAAAATCCTTAAGACAGCCCCCTCGCCGGTGCTCCAACAGCTGGGCTTTCCCGAAGCTGTTATAAGAATAGACTGAGGCGCAATACCAATTACCACCACCAGGTGGCGCTGGTCACTAACGTGGCCGTGTGGGGAAATCACCGCGTAGCGGTGTCAAAATTAGGCGAGGGTTGGTCGGGAATCAAGCGGACTCTAAAAGAGTGACCGGATTCCCAAACGCGCGTAAAGACCAGCGGGAGCGCTCGACGGAGCTGCCTCGCTCGGACCAGACGCGCCTGACAGGATCTCACCGCGCGCAGAGCTCACAGAGGGAGAAACTGCG
The DNA here is from genome assembly GCA_963921515.1 of Calotriton arnoldi. NCBI lineage: Eukaryota > Metazoa > Chordata > Amphibia > Caudata > Salamandridae > Calotriton > Calotriton arnoldi. The sequence continues at coordinate 2,159,793 of CAWUFW010000089.1, read as the reverse complement.
AGGGGGAGAACGCGCTCGGGCAAGAGCCTGCTGTGCAGGGAATATGAAACAATACCAAGGCAATAATGCTAATAACGTGCACAAGTAACCGCTATACAAACAGCAACAACGTCAGATTAAGCCAAGAATGTAAGGAATGCACTTAACTGACGAGCAGTGAAGAAAGAGGAAGCGGAAGGGACGTCACGATATTATATACGATGGACTGTGATATGATTGGTCTATAGTTGCCTTGGAGACTACCCCCTAATGGTTCATGGGTTGTGTAGTCTTTTGTTTAATGATTGTTGTGTTACGTTTTCTTTGAACTGCTATGCAAATAAAGTGAGGAAAGATATGCATAATCCTCGCCTCCGTCCTGCCATAGAATTCATTAAACTTTATTTGATCTGATTTAGAAACATAGATCATAAAAGTGTACATAAAAACAGTAAATCCTCTTTCCTAATACAATACAGTGAGAATTAATTAAAACCAGTAGGTAAAAACGGGTGTTACAAAGCCCGGTTCAGAGCAACTTCAGGTTAACAGAATCGTAAAGTTCAATGTTTAGCAAGATCAATCTCATGTACTTCGTGCAAAATACGCAATAAGGGGTCCAAGTAAGATGTAACGCTCCAATACCTGACCAGTTTGCACTATATAAAACTGCAGAAAAACTAAAAATAAAAAGTGTTTTGCACACTTCTGTCATTAGGCTATATGTGGGCTACATCTGGGTGATATTTGTGCTACATTTGGGCTCTTTTTTCTCTGGTGGCCATCTTGGGAGACTTATTTGTTATGAAGTTTCCTAATTTCGTCATTTACTGCAGTCTCCTCAGTAGGAAATGCTTTCAGTTTTTACTTTGATTCCATCAAGAAGGCATTCAGATGTGTCACACATTTGCCATAAATTCAGAATGTTAGCACTCTAGTTGTTCATTAGATCACTGTAGTAAAGCTACTGCTCACCAGGGAGTTAACTGGAAGTCTACTGCTGGTATTGAAAGTGATTGTTTCAGTCTGCATGTCAGAATTTTTTAATGAAATAGAACAGGATTTGAGATCTCACTTAAAACATGCCCTAAATTTTCTTTCTGCAGCACTAACCATAATTTGTATGGCAAAATGAACCCCCTCATTTTGTTCCTTTTTAAATTAAATGTTTTAAGTGTTACCAGTTTATTCCAATCAAGATGGCTTCAGGTGTGCCATACTTTTGTCATAAGTAAGACTGTTAGCGCTCTAGTTGTTCTTTAGAACACTCTGGGAAGCTGCAGTAGAACACAAAGGCATCAACTGACAGGCTGCTCCTGTTGACATATAACAGGAAGATATTTGAGATCTCACTTAAAACATGTCCTAATTTTTCTTTCTACAGCACTAACCATAATTTCTATGGCAAAATGAACCCCCTCATTTTGTTCCTTTTTAAATTAAATGTTTTAAGTGTTACCAGTTTATTCCAATCAAGATGGCTTCAGGTGTGCCATACTTTTGTCATAAGTAAGACTGTTAGCGCTCTAGTTGTTCTTTAGAACACTCTGGGAAGCTGCAGTAGAACACAAAGGCAACAACTGACAGGCTGCTCCTGTTGAAATATAACAGGAAGATATTTGAGATCTCACTTAAAACATGTCCTAATTTTTCTTTCTACAGCACTAACCATAATTTCTATGACAAAATGAACCCCCTCATTTTGTTCCTTTTTAAATTAAATGTTTTAAGAGTTACCAGTTTATTCCAATCAAGATGGCTTCAGGTGTGCCATACTTTTGTCATAAGTAAGGCTGTTAGCACTCTAGTTGTTCTTTAGAACACTCTGGGAAGCTGCAGTAGAACACAAAGGATTCAACTGACAGTCTCTGCCCTTGTTGGATGTACATGTTTTACTGATAATGTCAGACTTCATTCTCACATGACTGAGAAAGATAATGTGAATTTACAGAAAATATGCTCTCATTTTAGCTTCTGGAGCACCTTCCAAAACTGTATGGGACAAGCATGTGAAAATAGTTTTCTCCCAAACATGATTCATGATATCCCAGCAGAAGGTTTTTCACAGGGGAAAATCACCTTAGAACACACCACAATTCCTGAAATTAGTATGGTACCATCAACAAATGAATTCTAATGTAACTAAAGTCTGTTATCACACTTTATTGTTCTCCTTTTGGTAACCCTCAAAAGCCCTGGGGACCGCCACCTCCCTGGGGCTGTTAAAAAAAATGCGTGGGGGGTCCCAATCCCCCCCCATGCTGCCCCGGGGACCACCACCTCCCCGGGGCTTTTACAAATAACCATGGGGCACGTGGCCCCCCTGCAGCCCCGGGGACCGCCACCTCCACAGGGCTGTTAAAAAAAAGTGTGGGGGGGTCCCAATCCCCCCCACGCTGCCCCGGGGACCACCACCTCCCCGGGGATCTATTTTTTATAAAATAACCTGTGTGGGGGCCTCGAGCCCCCCCACACGCCCCGGAGACCACCACCTCCCCGGGGCACTAAAAATGTAAATGCGGAGGTCCGTTACGGACCACCGAGCCCCGGGGACCACCACCTCCCCGGGGCTTTGCAATGATTGGGAGGGGGCCGTGCGGCCCCCCCTCCTGGAGCCCTCCATGGCCCTAGGGACCACCACCCCCCAGGGCTGGCTCCTGCAGTGTCCCGGGGTGCCCACCCCTGGGACACTGCTGTTTGCTATGGCAGGGCGGCAGCAGTGCGGCTCCCGCCCTGTCATAGCAAACTCTGCTTTGGATTTTGGAAGCGAGAGCAGGTTTCCTGCTCTTGCTTCCAAAATCCAAAGCAGATTGCTTTTCCACAAGGGGAGCTGCATGTCAGCAGCTCCCCTTGTGGAAAAGCAATGCCGGCTCCTGCAGGAGGCAGGGAGCTGGCGGGACCGTGGGGGAATTGGGGCTCCCCATGGTCCCCAACAGAGAGGCCAGGCCCCGGGGATGGGGTCCCTGGGGCCAGGAGTTGACTGGGAGGGGGGCCACGCTGCCCACCTCCGAAAAATTAAAATAAAATAAAACAGATGGCCAGGCCCCGGGGCATGGGGTCCCCGGGGCCATAATTGGCCTTTGGAGGGGGGCCACGCGGTCACCCTCCACATAATTTTTTAAAAAAAGGGTGCAAGGCCCCGGGGGATGGGGTCCCCGGGGCCAAAAGTGGCCAAGGGAAGGGGGGCCACGCAGCACCCCTCCCAAAAAAATGTTTAAAAAAGGAACCGGCAAATCGCCGGAGGCCCTGCCCCCTCCCTGCACCACTGTGCAAACGCGCACCGTGGTGCATTTTAAGGTGGGGAATTAGTTCCCCTTGAATCCTGACAGTCCCTGGGGGCTATCTAGCCCACCAGGTACCTCCAGTACGTGCCACAGGGCTGCGTTGCAGAGAGGTGGTCCGAGGCCACGCCCCTTTTTACACCTCTCTGCAACGCAGCTGTGTGGCGCTTACTGGAGGTACCTGGTGGGCTAGTTGGACCCCAGGGACCCTCAGGATTCAAGGGGACTTAATCCCCCAACTTAAAACGCGCCACGGGGCGCATTTGCACAGTGGTGAAGGGAGGGGGCGGGGCCTAAAGCGACATGTGTGCAAACACGTCCTGTGGCATGTTTTAAGTTGGTGGATTAAGTCTCCTTGAATCCTGAGGGTCCCTGGGGGCCAACTAGCCCACCAGGTACCTCCAGTAAGCGCCACAGAGTTGCGTTGCAGAGAGGTGTAAAAAGGGACATGGCCTTGGACCACCTCTCTGCAACGCAGCCCTGTGGCGCTTACTGGAGGTTCCTGGTGGGCTAGTTGGCCCCCAGGGACCCTCAGGATTCAAGGGGACTTAATCCCCCAACTTTAAACGCGCCACAGGGCATGTTTGCACACTTGTCACATCAGGCCCTGCCCCCTGCCTGCACCACTGTGCAAACAGGCCCTCTGGCACGTTGTAAGTTGGGGGATTAAGTCCCCTTGAATCCTGAGGGTCCCTGGGGTCCAACTAGCCCACCAGGTACCTCCAGTAAGCGCCCATGAGCTGCGTTGCAGAGAGGTGTAAAAAGGGGCATGGCCTCGGAACACCTCTCTGCAACGCAGCTCTGTGCCACTTCCTGGAGGTACCTGGTGGGCTAGTTGGCCCCCAGGGACCCTCAGGATTCAAGGGGACTTAATCCCCCAACTTACAACGTGCTAGGGGGCACATTTGCACAGTGGTGCAGGGAGGGGGCGGGGCATGATTTAAGAAGTTAGCAATCCTGCTGGGTGGGACTTACTGGGGTAATAAAAGGGATAGTTGGCCCCAAAGGTTGATGTTGGGGGCTAACTACTCCTTCTGTTACCTCCAGTAAATACCACACAGTGGGATTGCTAAGAGGTGTTTCGGAGGCCACGCTCACCTTTCTCCACCACTCTGGAAACGCGACTGGTATGTTATAGTTAGAAATTAGCATTTAAAAAACCTTTGAAATTCACTGAAAAAACCATAGGTTTCAGGGACATTATAGTTAGAAATTAGCATTTAAAAAACCATTGAAATTCACTGAAAAAACCATAGGTTTCAGGCACGTTATTATAGTTAGAAATTAGCATTTAAAAAACCTTAGAAATTCACTGAAAAAACCATAGGTTTCAGGGACGTTACAATTAGTTGGACATTTCTCTCGTAAAAAACCATAGAAATCGCCCCGTTATAGTTAGTTCAGCTAACTATAACTCGCGTACCCGCAATGCACTTCTGATGACGTCACATATTGCATCATTCATGACATGGTCAGTGACATCACTCATGACATCACTGATGACATCTCAAGTGACATCACTGATGACATCACTGATGACATCATCCACATGAATATCCGATGCACCTCCTCACACTCTAATATAACCTTTGATACACCCACTGTAAAATACAGACTACCATTTTCGAAACCATCGACACACCAATACCAGTTATTACATACGCACTCACTGATTCCTAGGTCTACACACACACACATCCATTCATTCACCCATAAACTCACTCATACATGCAGTCACTCATCAATTGACCTATACAGTTATACACACACCACATCACTTATTAAAATAGAAACAAATGCATACTTACTCTCTTATACAATCACTGATACAAGTACACACTCATCCATACAGCCACTCTGACAATCACTGACTCTCACGTATAGTCATTTATATACTCCAACTCTCACATACACTGCCTTTTACATATGTAGTTACTTGGACATGTACCACTGAGACATCCATTCTCTCACCAACACACCCATACACACACTCACCCACCCATACAGCTGTTTGCACATGCACTCTTGAACCCATACACCCAGTGAATCAACCACTCACACATCTATGCACAGAGTCACACACCTCCCACCCATACAAATACTCAGGCAACCAATCAATAGCCCATATAGACACTCATGTAGCTACTGACCAACCCATGCAGCAGCTTACACAACAACAGACAGACTGATACAGACATTCACACAGTTTAGTCACTAACTCATGCATTCAGTAAGACATGTTTAATCACTCACTTATGCAATCAGTCACGCACCTACAAAATCCTCCATCCACACACTTATACACCCAATCATTCTTCAATACACCTTGGCATATATATATAAAACATATTTAAACTTTACAGAAACACACAGTCACTGGATGATGTCATCAGTGATGTCATCAGTGATGTCATTTGAGATGTTATCAGTGATGTCATCAGTGATGTCACTGACCATGTCATGAATGATGTAATATGTGATGTCATCAGAAGTGCATTGCGGGTGCGCAAGTTATAGTTAGCTGAACTAACTATAACGGGGCAGTTTCTATGGTTTTGTATGAGAGAAATGTCCAACTAACTATAACGTAGTGGTAGAGGTAGAGCTGGACCAGCGACCATGATGGCCGCTCGGAGCTGAAGATCCCTGGTGAACCCGCACCCCAGCTTCCTGAGTGGCGCATCGCCGCGCTCTAATCCCGCCGAAAACTACTATCCCTCAATCGGAATGCTGGGGGATTATTTGGATCTCAAAATCGCATTGCTCCGATCCTGAATCGCCATGAAATGAACCGCGACATCACCGTAAGAAATTAAGCTAAGATGGCGCATGGGGAGCCTTGGGACCGCGCCTGGGGGCCGGGAGAAGTGAGCCGCAATGTTGCCGACCTCCACTTTACCATCTGATGGCAGTCCCCCCCCTGCACTGATTTGCCGGCTGACTCCCCTGGGGAGGAAACTCCACGTCGAAGAACCCGCCTGTCTGCGCCATTAGAGAGGTACGGGTGCTGCCGGAGGGGGAGGGGCCCGCGAATCTGACCTGCGGCTTCCCCCGCAGCCGGGCCCATCCTCGGGACCGAGTCCTGTCCGGGAAACATAGGGACACTGGCGCGAGCTGCGCGCCGCTCCACTGCACGGCAAGCACCCCTTTGTGTGAGGCGGCTCCGCATCATATACCGCCTGGTGAACCTTCTCCAGCGCCGTCACCAGCGGCCTCTCCCTGCAGCCTTTGGGAGCTTTGAGACACCGGCGCCTCGTGGATGGAGGGAAGTTTTAAGGGCAGCCCACCGCTCTCTGTATAGCTGCATCACTGTCGGGCCCTGGAATGCCCAGGGTCCCCCCACCATTAAGATCCTGCACAAGTAGTTAACACGCACTGTTTTTCAACAAGACTAGGGAGGGCCTGCAGGCTTTGGAGCTGTTCCCTGCACCTCTCCCCTCACTGCTCTTGGTACGTACAGGAGGTGACTGCCCCCAACGATCCAGGCCATAATTGCTGGGAGAGCAGAATCCACAACCAGAAGGCACAGGCGGTGACGCGCTTTATTGGTCAAGAGGTGGAGCATTTTTCACCGCACAGGAGATCCAGGATCATCGCCCTAAGGCTTTCACGCCCGAGTCTGAGTTGGTCCATTAAACTCCAAGGACCTTCAGCACTTAGTCGGTCATTACCAAGATGGCCGCTGATCTGTAGCTGGTTAAGATGCTCCCACGGCCGGGATCATCAGCATTTAAAATATCCCGCGGATACCCTGCCATCCACCTACCATTTTACCACAGTGCCCCAAGACCTGTCATTATTATTGTGGCTAATCTATTGTTCACTTGTAGCTGAAGGCAGAGGTGAGCGGACCCCCCCCAGCGCGAGGCAAAATGGCGGCTCCTACCACGCTTGTCCTGCCGACAGGGGAGATGCGTCCAGGTGGGCTTTTAATGGACTGCGTTACCCCCAATCACATATTGACGCTTGGGAGATCTTGTGACCTTTTAAGAGCTAAGGGAGACTGGCCCATCCTTCCCTGTAAAGTACTGTAGCACCTGCCATCTTGATCAGCCCTCACCTGACCCTGTTCCTGCTCACCCACCAGGACATTTACTCTGAGAACTTTCCCTAGTCAGCTGAGACCTAGCCATTTTGACTGATGCCCGGTGGAGCTACCTCGCGAGCTAAAGGGGAGATGGGCTTTGGACTCCCTCCTTGGCCATCACCTACCCAGCCGGTCTTTGGGCAAACTCTCCTGCGTCTCTCCTGTCCTTATCTCCCTCCTCCCCCTTCACCTTACCCCCTACCCCTTTCCGCTCTACCCTTCTTCTCTTTCCAGCTATTGACCTTTGCCCTCTCCCGTCCTTGCTCATAGTTCCCACCCTGATTACCAACTGGACTTTCTTCTGTGAGCTTTCCCTCATCAGTTGAGACCTAGCTTTTTGACTGATGCCCGATGGAGCTACCCTGTTTAGCTGAAGGGGAGACGGACTGTGGATTCCCTCCTAGGACGTCACCTACCCAGTCGGTCATTGGGCAGACTTCCTTTCATCTCTCCTGCCGTCTTTTCCCTCATCCTCATCCTCCCCCTTCACATGTCCCCCTTCCCCCCCTCCGCTCTATTTGTCTCACCTTCCTTTCCTCTCTCAATGTGTTGATTATTCTTGATGTTATGTGTAATTGTTATCATTTTTCTGTAACATTGTGTAACCTAATGTAAAGCGCTCTGATACCTACGGGTCTAGCCAGCGCTATATAAAACTCTAAAAAATAACGTCCCTGAAACCTATGGTTTTTTCAGTGAATTTCTAAGGTTTTTTAAATGCTAATTTCTAACTATAACGTGCCTGAAACCTATGGTTTTTTCAGTGAATATATATATATATATATATATATATATATATATATATAATCTACTGGCGGTCGCCAGTAGATAGTTATAGTTAGGACCTATTTTCCATAGGAAATCCGCAACATTCTATTTGCAATAACGTTGGCGCCGGTTGACGAATCTTCGCGAAAGCTTCCAACTTGTTGGGGTGCTCCGGTCCGCTCCTATCCTGAAAGTCTCGGGGTGATTCGTCAAGCAGGGGCCGAGAAAAAAGGGGGGTCCCAAAACGCGTTTTCCCCATTCATTTTTCCATAGGAACCTTTAGTCGCAGCTAAAGCCCGAACTGCTGAACGGAATTACACCAAATTTGGCAAAGAGGTAGCCCTTGGTTCAGTGTCGTGCCTTTTGCTTAAATGGTGTAAATCCGTTCAGTAGTTCCTGAGAAAATCAAAAGTAAAGTCACATATATATCTATGGCCGAGTAGGGTCCGCATACCCTCCCGATCACGAGCTGCATGCTAATTGGCTGTCAAGTGGCTGTCAACACTCCAAATCAGGAAGCGTTGGCAGCCATTTTGTCCCTCGGTAGAACCGAGGGACAGAAACAAGTGAGCAAAGCGCAAAAAGGAGGCTGGGTAGAAACACCCTGACCCCCTAGGCCTGCTCAGGGGGTCCCAAAAGGACCCCCAAGGCCCAAATTTTTTTTTTTTAAATCGGCAAAAACGCGCTGGGTGCGCGGATCCAGCCGGAAAAAAAAAATCGAAGCGCGGTCTCCCGCGCTTCGATGCTATTTGGCCCCCGGGTGGCCCAAGTCCTGGGGGCATGCCTGCTTTTTTATTTTTATGTGTGGGGGGGCTCTAAGGCCCCCCAAGCCCCGGGGACCGCCACCCCCTGGGGCTTTAAAAAGATAATGGTGCGGGAGGGCTCTCGGCCCTCTTGCAGCCCCGGGGACCGCCACCCCCCGGGGCTTCTTTTTTTAAAAAATAAAATGACCTGTGTGGGGGGGCTCCAGCCCCCCCACATGCCCCGGGGACCGCCACCTCCCCGGGGCACTAAATATTTCAATATGGGGGTCCGTTACGGACCCCCGAGCCCCGGGGACCACCACCTCCCCGGGGCTTTGCCAATGGAGGGAGGGGGGCCGCGCGGCCCCCCTCCTGGAGCCCTTGATGGCCCTGGGGACCACCACCCCCCAGGGCCGGCTCCTGCAGTGTCCCAGGGTGCCTACCCCTGGGACACTGTTGTTTGCTATGACAGGATGGGAGCCTCGCGGCTCCTGTCCTGTCATAGCAAACTGCTTTGGTTTTTGGAAGAGAGAGCAGGAAACCTGCTCTCTCTTCCAAAAACCAAAGCACATTGCTTTTCCACACGGGGAGCTGCATCTTAGCAGCTCCCCATGTGGAAAAGCAATGCCGGCTCCCGAAGGACACGGGGAGCCGGCGGGACCGTGGGGGGATTGGGGACCCCCCCACGGACCCCAACGGAGAGGGCCAGCCCAGGGGGATGGGGTCCCCGGGGCTAGTAGTGGCCCCCTCCCCAAGAAACAAACATTTAAAAAAAAAAAAATTTAAAAACAAAGGCCGGCCCCGGGAGATGGGGTCCCCGGGGCCGATCAAAGCCTGGGGAGGGGGCCACGTGGCCCAATTCCAATTTTTTTTTATTTAACAAAATATTAGGGGGCAGGCCCTGGGGGATGGGGTCCCCAGGGCCAAGAAATTAGAAAAACAAGGGGGCCACACAGCCCCCTTCTAAAAATTAAAAAAATTAAAAAAGACCGGCATCGCGCCGGAGGCCACGCCCCCCAGCTTGCAGCACTCTGCAAACGCGCCCCCTGGCGCGTTTGCAGATGGGGAACGAATTCCCCTTAAATACTGGGGGTCCCTGGGGGCCAACTAGCCCACCAGGAACCTCCAGTATGCGCCAGGGGCTGCGTTGCAGAGAGGTGTACAGAGGCCACGCCCCTTTTACACCTCTCTGCAACGCAGCTCTGTGGCGCTTTTGGACGTACATGGTGGGCTAGTTGGACTCCAGGGACCCTCAGGATTCAAGGGGACTTAATCCCCCAAATTAAAACGCACCACGGGGCGCGTTTGCACAGTGGTGAACGGAGGGGGCGGGGCTTCAGGTGACATGTGTGCAAACAGGCCCCGTGGCGTGTTTTAAGATGGGGAATAAAATCCCCTTCAATCCTGAGGGTCCCTGGGGGACAACTAGCCCACCAGGTACGTCCAGAAAGCGCCACAGAGCTGCGTTGCAGAGAGGTGCAAAAAGGGGCATGGCCTCTGAACACCTCTCTGCAACGCAGCTCCCTGGCGCACACTGGAGGTACAGGGTGGGCTAGTTGGCCCCTAGGGACTCTCGGGATTGAGGAGGAATTAATTCTCCAACTTAAAACGTGCCACAGGGCGTGTTTGCAGACATGTCACCTCAGGCCCCACCCCCTTCCTTCACCATTGTGCAAATATTCCTCTAAAATCAGCCGAACTACGAATTCCGATTTACTCACCTGTTATCAGGAGAGACCTCAGTGCTGCATCTTTGAGCCCAGTACTGATCCTGAAAAGTAATTTTAACCGTACTTACCAGTAACTTGAATTTCCTTCCATAGGCTAACATTGACTGGTTTCACTTGGAAATTCTTCTAAGTGTGGAGTTTTGGAACTTTATAATATTCCTCTAAAATCAGCCGAACTACGAATTCCGATTTTCTCACCTGTTATCAGGAGAGACCTCAGTGCTGCATCTTTGAGCCCAGTACTGATCCTGAAAAGTAATTTTAACCGTACTTACCAGTAACTTGAATTTCCTTCCATAGGATATCATTGCCTGCTTTTTGCTGAAAAAGTTTCTAAGTGTCGATTTTTGAAACATACAAATATTCCTCTAAAATCAGCAGAACTACGAATTCTGATTTACTCACCTGTTATCAGGAGAGACCTCAGTGCTGCATGTTTGAGCCCAGTACTGATCCTGAAAAGTAATTCTAACCGTACTTACCAGTAACTTGAATTTCTTTCCATAGGCTACAATTGACTGGTTTCACTTGGAAATTCTTCTAAGTGTGGAGTTTTGGAACTTTATAAAATTCCTCTAAAATCAGCTGAACTACGAATTCCAATTTACTCACCTGTTATCAGGAGAGACCTCAGTGCTGCATCTTTGAGCCCAGTACTGATCCTGAAAAGTAATTCTAACCCTACTTACCAGTAACTTGAATTTCCTTCCATAGGCTAACATTGACTGGTTTCACTTATAAATTCTTCTAAGTGTGGAGTTTTGGAACTTTATAATATTCCTCTAAAATCAGCCGTACTACGAATTCCGATTTACTCACCTGTTATCAGGAGAGAACCCAGTGCTGCATCTTTTAGCCCAGCACTGATCCTGAAAAGTAATTCTAACCGTACTTACCAGTAACTTGTATTTCCTTCCATAGGAATCCATTGTCTGGTTTTCAGCAGAAAAGTTTCAAAGTGTCAATTTTCACAAACTACAAATATTCCTTAAAAATCGCCTGTATGACTTAAACGCATTCTTTCAACTGTTTACAGGAGATGCACCAGTGCTGGATCCAGGATCCACCACTGAGTAAGAAAAAGTAACGATAACACTACTTACCTGCTAAGTGAATTTCCTCCCATAGGTTAACATTGGTGATTCTATGTGAAAAAGTTTCTAAGTGTCAACTTTTAAAATACAATAATATTCCTTAAAAATCACTACTGTAACCAAAACGCTTTTACTCAACTGTTTACAGGAGATGTCCCAGGACTGAATCTAGGATCCAGTCCTGTGGTTAGAAAAGTAATCCATAAAGTAACTAATTGCATTTAAGTAGAAATTCACATTGAGCTCAATGTTGCATTGTTTTTGAAATTGTGTTGCCCATTGCAACAACTGTAACTACTGTACTTAAAAGTCTATTGCCTATTTCCAAAGTATTTAAACTAAAGTAATTCATTCTGAGAAAGTATATTTTGTAATGTAATGTATAATGTAATTACAATGTAATTTAAAAAATAAAATATCTAAAAATAAATAGTTTAAAAAAATGTAGTAAATCAGTATAAAAAAAAAAAAAATAACAATTAATACATTTAAAAATTGTCATTTACAAAACCTTTGAAATTCACTGAAAAAAACCATAGGTTTCAGACATGTTATAGTTAGGAATTAGCATTTAAAAAACCTTTGAAATTCACTGAAAAAACCATAGGTTTCAGGCACGTTATAGTTAGAAATTAGCATTTAAAAACCTTACAAATTCACTGAAAAAAACAGAGGTTTTAGGGACAGTTATAGTTAGTTGGACATTGCACTCGTACAAAACCCATGAAATTCCCCCGTTATAGTTAGTTCAGCTAACTATAACTCGCGCCCCCGCAATGCACTGCTGATGACGTCACATATTACATCACTCTTGACATGGTCAGTGACATCACTGATGACATCTCAAATGACATCACTGATGACATCACTGATGACATCATCCACGTGATAATCTGATGCACCTCCTCACACCCTAATATAACCTTTGATACACCCACTCTAAATTACAGACTGCCATTCGCAAAACCATAGACACTCCAACACCAATAACTACATACCCACTCACTGATTCTTAGGTCTACACACACATCCACTCACTCACCCGTACAGTCACTCATACTTACGGTCACTCAGTACAGGACTATCATATGCACTCATACTCCTATATAGACACTCAAGCACCTCCACTCATCCATAGAGGTACTCACACACCTAGTCAGTCATGCAAATAATTAAACACACTGCCATTTACTCACCTATACAGTTATCCACACACCAGCTCACTTACTCATACAAATACTAGCACATTCTTACGCTCTTATACAATCACTGATACAAGCACACACTCATCCATACAGTCACTCTCACAATCACACACTCTCACTTATAGCTATTTATATACTCCAACACACATATATACTGCCTTTCACATATGTAGTTACTCACACATGTACCACTGCGACATACATTCACTCACTAACACATTCTTACACACACTTACCCACCCATACAGTCTATCACAGATGCACTCTTGAAACCATCCACCCAGTGAATCACCCACTCACACATCTATGCACAGAGTCGCACACACCCCACCCACACAAACACTCAGGCACCCATACAGATACTCAGACAACCAATCAATAACTCATATAGACACTCATGTAGCTATTCACAAACCCATGCAGCCACTTACACAGCAACAGACCGACGGATACAGACATTCACCCAGTTTAGTCACTAACCCATGCATTCAGTAAGATACGTTTAATCACTCACTTATAGAGTTAGTCACGCACCTACTAAATCATCCATACAGACACTTATACACCCACTCATTCTTCAATACGCCTTTCCCTATATATATTAAACATATTTAAACTTTACAGAAACACACAGTCACTGGATGATGTCATCAGTGGTGTCATTTGAGATGTCATCAGTGATGTCATCAGTGATGTCACTGACCATGTCATGAGTGATGTAATATGTGACGTCATCAGCAGTGCATTGCGGGGCGCGAGTTATAGTTACCTGAACTAACTATAACGGGGGAATTTCATGGGTTTTGTACGAGTGCAATGTCCAACTAACTATAACTGTCCCTAAAACCTATGGTTTTTTCAGTGAATTTGTAAGGTTTTTTAAATGCTAATTTCTAACTATAACGTGCCTGAAACCTATGGTTTTTTCAGTGAATTTCAAAGGTTTTTTAAATGCTAATTCCTAACTATAACATGTCTGAAACCTATGGTTTTTTTCATATATATATATATATATGTGTACAAATCCTTCAGTCAGACAACAGAAGGCAAAGTCGCACTCAGGATACTTTTCAAAAGCAAAAGTTTATTGACTGACGCGTTTCAACCTCACGGTCTTTGTCAAAGTATATATTTATATAGTCACTGGAAAAAACAGGTTTCAGGGACGTTATAGTTAGGCTGACATTTCACTCATACAAAAGCAGAAAAATTCAGCCATTTTAGGTAGCTGAGCTAACTATAACTCGCTCCCCAGCATTGCACTGCTGATGATGTCACTTATTACATCACTCATGACATGGTCAGTGACATCACTGATGACATCACTGTTGACATCATCCTGTGAGTGTGAGTGTTTCTAAAAAGTTCAAGAATGTTATATATACGCCAAGGTGTATTCAAAGAATGAGTGGGTGTGTGAGTATCTGTATGGATGATTTAGTAGGTGCGTGAGTGACTGTATAAGTGAGTGATTAAACGTGTCTTAGTGAATGCATGGGCGAATGACTAATCTGTGTGAATGTCTGTATCAGTCTGTCAGCTGGTGTGTAAGTGGCTGCATGGTTTGGTGAGTAGCTACATGAGTGTCTATTTGGGTTAATGATTAGTTGTCTGAGTACCAGTATGGATGCCTGAGTGTCTGTGTGGATGGGTGGGGGGGTGTGACTACCTGCATGGATGTGTGAGTGGGTGATTCACTGGGTGTATGGGTTCATGAGTGCATCTGCGAGGGGCTGTATGGGTGAGTGAGTGTGCATATGGCTGTGTTGATGAGTGAATGGATGTCTCAGTGGTATATGTGTGAGTAACTACATATGTGAAAGGCAGCATATGTGAGTGTTGGAGTATATAAGTGACTATTTCTGAGAGTGAGTGATTGTGAGAGTGGCTGTATGGATGAGTGTGTGCTTGTGTCAGTGATTGTATAAGAGAGTAAGTATGTGTTAGTATCTGCTTGAATAAGTAAGGTGGTGTGTGTATAACTGTATAGGTGAGTAAATGGCAGTGTGATTGATTCTTTGGGTGACTGACTAGGTGCATGAGTAAGTCTAAGGGTGAGTGGCGGTATGTGAGTGTCTGTATGGGTATATGAGTACATATATCCGTGGCTCTATTGATAAGTGACTGTGTGAATGAGTGACTGTATGGGTGAGTGAGTAGATGAGTGTAGAACTATGAATCAGTGAGTGTGTATGTACTAACTGGTATTGGTGTGTCTATGGTTTCGAGAATGGTAGTCTACATTTTAGAGTAGGTGTATGAAAGGTTATATTAGGGTGTGAGGAGGTGCATCAGATATTAAGTGGATGATGTCATCAGTGATGTCATTAGTGATGTCATTTGAGATGTCATCAGTGATGTCATGAGTGATGTCACTGACCATGTGATGAGTGATGTAATAAGTGACGTCATCAGCAGTGCATTGCGGGGGCGCGAGTTATAGTTAGCTCAGTAAACTATAACGGCTAAATTTCTCTGCTTTTATACGAGTGAAATGTCAGCCTAACTATAACGTCCCTGAAACCTGTGGTTTTTTTCAATGAATATCTAAGGTTTTTTAAATGCTAATGCTAACTATAACGTCCCTGAAACCTATGGTTTTTCAGTGAATTTCTAAGTTTTTTTAAAATGATAATTTCTAACTATGCCTACATAGGCAGGACATGTACAGAAAGAGGAAGAAAGGTGCAGAAAGATGCAAGAGAAGGGCATAAAGAAGCAAGAGAGGTGCAGAAAGAGGAAGAAAGGTGCAAAAAGAAGCAAGAGAAGTGCAGAAAGAAGCAACAGAGGTGCAGAAAGAGGCCTACTTCGACTCTACCATTCCACAGACTCATACAAAGTATCCTAATCACTAATCCTTCTCCAAAGATATCATAAACCTCACTTTTCTCTTGAAGGATCACTATTCATCGACTGCTCAGAATGTTAGGCCTACCAAATGTAAAACAGCAATCCTAACCATATCACTGTTGCAAGTCTGACCAAGTTTGTGACGGTATCTATGCGTGTGCCTCTGCTTTTACCTAGTGACATGTTACATAAAAATAAACATACAAATACTTGAATATCTGTGTTTCAAACAGCATACTCTGTAAATTTGTGTACAAAAAGGAAAGGTAGAAGCAAGAGAACGGCGGAAAGAAGCAACAGAGGTGCAGAAAGAGCAAATGGGGGTGCAGAAAGAGGCAAGAGAAGTGCAGAAAGAGGCAACAGAGGTGCATAAACAGGCAGGAGAGGTGCAGAAAGAAGCAAGAGAGGTGCAGAAAGAAGCAAGAGAAATGCAGAAAGAAGCAACAGAGGTGCAGAAAGAGGGAAGAGGGGTGCAGAAAGAGGCAACAGTGGTGCAGAAAGAGGCAAGACAGGTACAGAAACAGGCAAGAGAAGTACAGAAAGAGGCTAGGGAAGTGCTGAAAGAAGCAACAGAGGTGTAGAAAGAAGCAAGGCAAGTGATGAAAGAGACTGGAAAATTGCAGAAAGAAACAATAGAGGTGCATAAAAAAAGCAAAGGAAGTGCAGAAAGAGTCAAGTGAGGTACAGAACGAGGCAAGTGAGGTATACAAGGCAAGAGAGGTGCAGAAAGAGGCAAGTGAGGTACAGAAACAGGCAAGAGAGGTGCAGAAAGATGCAAGAGAAGTGCAGAAAGAAGCAACAGAGGTGCAGAAGGAGGCAAGAGAACTGCAGAAAGAGGCAAGAGAGTTGCAGAAACAGGCAAGAGAGGTGCAAAAAGAAGAAAATGTGGTGCAGAAAGAGGTAGGAGGGGTACAGAAAGAAGCAAGAGAGATGCAGAAAAACACAAGAGAAGTCCTGAAAGAACCAACAGAGGTGCAGAAAGCGGCAAGAGGGGTGCAGAAAGAGGCAAGAGAAGTGAAGAAGGAAGCAACAGAGGTGCAGAAAGGGGCAAGAGAACTGCAGAAAGAGGCAACAGAGTTGCAGAAACAGGCAAAAGAGGTGCAGAAAGAGAGAACAGGGGTGCACAGAGAGACAAGAGAGGTGCAGAAAGAGGGAAGAGGGGTGCAGAAAGAGGGAAGAGGGGTGCAGAAAGAGGCAAGAGGGGTGCAGAAATTTGCAAGAGAGGTGCAGAAAGAAGCAAGAGCAGTGCAGAAAGAACCAACAGAGGTGCAGAAAGAGGCAAGAGGGATACAGAAAGAGGCAACAGAAGTGCAGAAAGAAGCAAAAGAGGTACAGAAAGAGGCAAGAGAACTGCAGAAAGAGGAAAGAGGTACAGAAAGAGGCAAGAGAGGTGTACAAAGAGGGAAGAAGGGTGCAGGAAGAGGGAAGAGGGGTGCAGAATGAAGCAAGAGAAGCGCAGGAAGAGGCAAGAGAAGTGAAGAAAGAGGCAAAAGAGGTGCAGAAACAGGCAGGAGAGGTGCAGAAAGAGGGAACGGGGTACAGAAAGAGGCAAGAGAGGTAAAGAAAGAGGGACGAGGGGTGCAGAAAGGGGCAACAGGGATGCAGAAAGAAGCAAGTGATGTGCAGAAAAAGGCAACAGTGCAGAAACAGGCAAGAGAAGTGCGAAAAGAGGCAAGAGAAGTGCTGAAAGAAGCAACAGAGGGGTAGAAAAAAGCAAGGGAAGTGAAGAAAGAGACAAGAGAGTTGCAGAAAGAAACAAGAGAGGTGCAGAAAAAAACAAGTGAAGTGCAGAAAAAGGCAAGTGAGGTGCAGTCAGAGGCAAGAGAAGTGCAGAAAGAGGCAACAGAGGTGCAAAAAGAGGCAAGTGAGGTGCCGAAACAGGCAAAAGGGGTGCAGAGAGAGGCAATAGACATGCAGAAAGAAGCAACAGATGTGCAGAAGGAGGCAAGAGAACTGCAGAAAGAGGCAGCAGAGTTGTAGAAACGGGCAAGAGAGGTGCAGAAAGAAGAAATAGGGGTGCAGAAAGAGGCAAGAGGGCTGCAGAAACAGGCAGGACAGGTGGAAGAAAGAGAGGTGCAGAAAGAGACAAGAGAGGGGCACAAAGAGGGAAGAAGGGTGCAGAAAGAGGCAAGAGGGGTGCGTAAAGATGCAAGAGAAGTGCGGAAAGAAGCAACAGAGGTGCAGAAAGAGGGAAGAGGGGTGCAGAAAGAGGCAACAGTGGTGCAGAAAGAGGCAAGACAGGTACAGAAACAGGCAAGAAATTTACAGAAAGAGGAAAGAGAAGTGCTGAAAGAAGCAACAGACGTGTAGTAAGAAGCAAGACAAGTGATGAAAGAGACAAGAAAATTGCAGAAAGAAACAAGAGAGGTGCGTAAAAAAGCAAGAGAAGTGCAGAAAGAGGCAAGTGAGGTACAGAAAGAGGCAATAGAAGTGCACAAAGAGCAAGAGAGGTGCAGAAAGAGGGAAGTGAGGTACAGAAACAGGAAAGAGGGGTGCAGAAAGATGCAAGAGAAGTGCAGAACAAAGCAACTGAGGTGCAGAACGTGGCAAGAGAACTGCAGAAAGAGGCAAGAGAGTTGCAGAAACAGGCAAGAGGGGTGCAGAAAGAAGAAAGAGGGGTGCAGAAAGAGACAAGAGGGGTACAGAAAGAAGCAAGAGAGATGCAGAAAAATGCAAGAGAATTGCAGAAAGAAGCAACTGAACTGCAGAAAGAGGCAAGAGAAGTGCAGAAATAGGCAACAGAGGTGCATAAACAGGCAGGAGAGGTGCAGAAAGAAGCAAGAGAGGTGCAGAAAGAAGCAAGAGAAGTGCAGAAAGAAGCAACAGAGGTGCAGAAAGAGGAAAGAGGGGAGCAGAAAGAGGCAACAGTGGTGCAGAAAGAGGCAAGACAGGTACAGAAACAGGCAAGAGAAGTACAGAAAGAGGCAAGGGAAGTGCTGAAAGAAGCAACAGAGGTGTAGAAAGAAGCAAGGCAAGTGATGAAAGAGACTGGAAAAGTTCAGAAAGAAACAATAGAGGTGCATAAAAAAGCAAAGGAAGTGCAGAAAGAGTCAAGTGAGGTACAGAAAGAGGCAAGTGAGGTGTACAAAGAGGCAAGAGAGGTGCAGAAAGAGGCAAGTGAGGTACAGAAACAGGCAAGAGAGGTGCAGAAAGATGCAAGAGAAGTGCAGAAGGAAGCAACAGTGGTGCAGAAGGAGGCAAGAGAACTGTAGAAAGAGGCAAGAGAGTTGCAGAAACAGGCAAGAGAGGTGCAAAAAGAAGAAAGAGGGGTTGCAGAAAGAGGTAGGAGGGGTACAGAAATAAGTAAGAGAGATGCAGAAAAACACAAGAGAAGTGCTGAAAGAACCAACAGAGGTGCAGAAAGCGGCAAGAGGGGTGCAGAAAGAGGCAAGAGAAGTGAAGAAGGAAGCAACAGAGGTGCAGAAAGGGGCAAGAGAACTGCAGAAAGAGGCAAGAGAGTTGCAGAAACAGGCAAAACAGGTGCAGAAAGAGAGAACAGGGGTGCACACAGAGGCAAGAGAGGTGCAGAAAGAGGGAAGAGGGGTGCAGAAAGAGGGAAGAGAGGTACATAAAGAGGCAAGAGGGGTGCAGAAATTTGCAAGAGAGGTGCAGAAAGAAGCAAGAGCAGTGCAAAAAGAACCAACAGAGGTGCAGAAAGAGGCAAGAGGGATACAGAAAGAGGCAACAGAAGTGCAGAAAGAAGCAAAATAGGCACAGAAAGAGGCAAGAGAACTGCAGAAAGAGGAAAGAGAGTACAGAAAGAGGCAAGATAGGTGTACAAAGAGGGAAGAAGGGTGCAGGAAGAGGGGTGCAGAAAGAAACAAGAGAGGTACAGAATGAAGCAAGAGAAGCGCAGAAAGAGGCAAGAGAAGTGAATAAAGAGGCAAAAGAGGTGCAGAAACAGGCATGAGAGGTGCAGAAAGAGGGAACGGGGTGCAGAAAGAGGCAAGAGAGGTAAAGAAAGAGGGACGAGGGGAGCAGAAAGAGGCAACAGGGATGCAGAAAGAAGCAAGTGATGTTCAGAAAAAGGCAACAGTGCAGAAACAGGCAAAAGAGGTGCAGAAAGAGAGAACAGGGGTGCACACAGAGGCAAGAGAGGTGCAGAAAGAGGGAAGAGGGGTGCAGAAAGAGGGAAGAGGGTACAGAAAGAGGCAAGAGGGGTGCAGAAATTTGCAAGAGAGGTACAGGAAGAAGCAAGAGCAGTGCAAAAAGAACCAACAGAGGTGCAGAAAGAGGCAAGAGGGATACAGAAAGAGGCAACAGAAGTGCAGAAAGAAGAAAAAGAGGTACAGAAAGAGGCAAGAGAACTGCAGAAAGAGGAAAGAGGTACAGAAAGAGGCAAGAGAGGTGTACAAAGAGGGAAGAAGGGTGCAGGAAGAGGGAAGAGGGGTGCAGAAAGAAGCAAGAGAGGTACAAAATGAAGCAAGAGAAGCGCAGAAAGAGGCAAGAGAAGTGAAGAAAGAGGCAAAAGAGGTGCAGAAACAGGCAGGAGAGGTGCAGAAAGAGGGAACAAGGTACAGAAAGAGGCAAGAGAGATAAAGGAAGAGGGACGAGGGGTGCAGAAAGGGGCAACAAGGATGCAGAAAGAAGCAAGTGATGTGCAGAAAAAGGCAACAGTGCAGAAACAGGCAAGAGAAGTGCGAAAAGAGGCAAGAGAAGTGCTGAAAGAAGCAACAGAGGGGTAGAAAAAAGCAAGGGAAGTGAAGAAAGAGACAAGAGAGTTGCAGAAAGAAACAAGAGAGGTGCAGAAAAAAACAAGAGAAGTGCAGAAAGAGGCAAGTGAGGTGCAGTCAGAGGCAAGAGAAGTGCAGAAAGAGGCAACAGAGGTGCAAAAAGAGGCAAGTGAGGTGCCGAAACAGGCAAGAGGGGTGAAGAAGGAAGCAACAGAGGTGCAGAAAGGGGCAAGAGAACTGCAGAAAGAGGCAAGAGAGTTGCAGAAACAGGCAAAACAGGTGCAGAAAGAGAGAACAGGGGTGCACACAGAGGCAAGAGAGGTGCAGAAAGAGGGAAGAGGGGTGCAGAAAGAGGGAAGAGAGGTACATAAAGAGGCAAGAGGGTGCAGAAATTTGCAAGAGAGGTGCAGAAAGAAGCAAGAGCAGTGCAAAAAGAACCAACAGAGGTGCAGAAAGAGGCAAGAGGGATACAGAAAGAGGCAACAGAAGTGCAGAAAGAAGCAAAATAGGCACAGAAAGAGGCAAGAGAACTGCAGAAAGAGGAAAGAGGTACAGAAAGAGGCAAGATAGGTGTACAAAGAGGGAAGAAGGGTGCAGGAAGAGGGGTGCAGAAAGAAACAAGAGAGGTACAGAATGAAGCAAGAGAAGCGCAGAAAGAGGCAAGAGAAGTGAATAAAGAGGCAAAAGAGGTGCAGAAACAGGCATGAGAGGTGCAGAAAGAGGGAACGGGGTGCAGAAAGAGGCAAGAGAGGTAAAGAAAGAGGTACGAGGGGAGCAGAAAGAGGCAACAGGGATGCAGAAAGAAGCAAGTGATGTTCAGAAAAAGGCAACAGTGCAGAAACAGGCAAAAGAGGTGCAGAAAGAGAGAACAGGGGTGCACACAGAGGCAAGAGAGGTGCAGAAAGAGGGAAGAGGGGTGCAGAAAGAGGGAAGAGGGGTACAGAAAGAGGCAAGAGGGGTGCAGAAATTTGCAAGAGAGGTGCAGAAAGAAGCAAGAGCAGTGCAAAAAGAACCAACAGAGGTGCAGAAAGAGGCAAGAGGGATACAGAAAGAGGCAACAGAAGTGCAGAAAGAAGAAAAAGAGGTACAGAAAGAGGCAAGAGAACTGCAGAAAGAGGAAAGAGGTACAGAAAGAGGCAAGAGAGGTGTACAAAGAGGGAAGAAGGGTGCAGGAAGAGGGAAGAGGGGTGCAGAAAGAAGCAAGAGAGGTACAAAATGAAGCAAGAGAAGCGCAGAAAGAGGCAAGAGAAGTGAAGAAAGAGGCAAAAGAGGTGCAGAAACAGGCAGGAGAGGTGCAGAAAGAGGGAACGGGGTACAGAAAGAGGCAAGAGAGGTAAAGGAAGAGGGACGAGGGGTGCAGAAAGGGGCAACAGGGATGCAGAAAGAAGCAAGTGATGTGCAGAAAAAGGCAACAGTGCAGAAACAGGCAAGAGAAGTGCGAAAAGAGGCAAGAGAAGTGCTGAAAGAAGCAACAGAGGGGTAGAAAAAAGCAAGGGAAGTGAAGAAAGAGACAAGAGAGTTGCAGAAAGAAACAAGAGAGGTGCAGAAAAAAACAAGAGAAGTGCAGAAAGAGGCAAGTGAGGTGCAGTCAGAGGCAAGAGAAGTGCAGAAAGAGGCAACAGAGGTGCAAAAAGAGGCAAGTGAGGTGCCGAAACAGGCAAGAGGGGTGCAGAAAGAGGCAATAGACATGCAGAAAGAAGCAACAGATGTGCAGAAGGAGGCAAGAGAACTGCAGAAAGAGGCAGCAGAGTTGTAGAAACGGGCAAGAGAGGTGCAGAAAGAAGAAATAGGGGTGCAGAAAGAGGCAAGAAGGCTGCAGAAACAGGCAGGACAGGGGGAAGAAAGAGAGGTGCAGAAAGAGACAAGAGAGGGGCACAAAGAGGGAAGAAGGGTGCAGAAAGAGGCAAGAGGGGTGCGTAAAGATGCAAGAGAAGTGCGGAAAGAAGCAACAGAGGTGCAGAAAGAGGGAAGAGGGGTGCAGAAAGAGGCAACAGTGGTGCAGAAAGAGGCAAGACAGGTACAGAAACAGGCAAGAAATTTACAGAAAGAGGAAAGAGAAGTGCTGAAAGAAGCAACAGACGTGTAGGAAGAAGCAAGACAAGTGATGAAAGAGACAAGAAAATTGCAGAAAGAAACAAGAGAGGTGCAGAAAAAGCAAGAGAAGTGCAGAAAGAGGCAAGTGAGGTACAGAAAGAGGCAATAGAAGTGCACAAAGAGCAAGAGAGGTGCAGAAAGAGGGAAGTGAGGTACAGAAACAGGAAAGAGGGGTGCAGAAAGATGCAAGAGAAGTGCAGAAACAAAGCAACTGAGGTGCAGAAGGTGGCAAGAGAACTGCAGAAAGAGGCAAGAGAGTTGCAGAAACAGGCAAAAGAGGTGCAGAAAGAGAGAACAGGGGTGCACACAGAGGCAAGAGAGGTGGAGAAAGAGGGAAGAGGGGTGCAGAAAGAGGGAAGAGGGGTACAGAAAGAGGCAAGAGGGGTGCAGAAATTTGCAAGAGAGGTGCAGAAAGAAGCAAGAGCAGTCCAAAAAGAAACAACAGAGGTGCAGAAAGAGGCAAGAGGGATACAGAAAGAGGCAACAGAAGTGCAGAAAGAAGCAAAATAGGCACAGAAAGAGGCAAGAGAACTGCAGAAAGAGGAAAGAGGTACAGAAAGAGGCAAGAGAGGTGTACAAAGAGGGAAGAAGGGTGGAGGAAGAGGGGTGCAGAAAGAAGCAAGAGAGGTACAGAATGAAGCAAGACAAGCGCAGAAAGAGGCAAGAGAAGTGAATAAAGAGGCAAAAGAGGTGCAGAAACAGGCAGGAGAGGTGCAGAAAGAGGGAACGGGGTGCAGAAAGAGGCAAGAGAGGTAAAGAAAGAGGGACGAGGGGTGCAGAAAGAGGCAACAGGGATGCAGAAAGAAGCAAGTGATGTGCAGAAAAAGGCAACAGTGCAGAAACAGGCAAAAGAGGTGCAGAAAGAGAGAACAGGGGTGCACACAGAGGCAAGAGAGGTGCAGAAAGAGGGAGGAGGGGTGCAGAAAGAGGGGTACAGAAAGAGGCAAGAGGGTGCAGAAATTTGCAAGAGAGGTGCAGAAAGAAGCAAGAGCAGTGCAAAAAGAACCAACAGAGGTGCAGAAAGAGGCAAGAGGGATACAGAAAGAGGCAACAGAAGTGCAGAAAGAAGCAAAATAGGCACAGAAAGAGGCAAGAGAACTGCAGAAAGAGGAAAGAGGTACAGAAAGAGGCAAGAGAGGTGTACAAAGAGGGAAGAAGGGTGCTGGAAGAGGGAAGAGGGGTGCAGAAAGAAGCAAGAGAGGTACAGAATGAAGCAAGAGAAGCGCAGAAAGAGGCAAGAGAAGTGAAGAAAGAGGCAAAAGAGGTGCAGAAACAGGCATGAGAGGTGCAGAAAGAGGGAACGGGGTGCAGAAAGAGGCAAGAGAGGTAAAGAAAGAGGGACGAGGGGTACAGAAAGAGGCAAAAGGAATGCAGAAAGAAGCAAGTGATGTGCAGAAAAAGGCAACAGTGCAGAAACAGGCAAGAGAAGTGCAGAAAGAGGCAAGAGAAGTGCTGAAAGAAGCAACAGAGGGGTAGAAAAAAGCAAGGGAAGTGAAGAAAGAGACAAGAGAGTTGCAGTCAGAGGCAAGAGAAGTGCAGAAAGAGGCAACAGAGGTGCAAAAAGATGCAAGTGAGGTGCCGAAACAGGCAAGAGGGGTGCAGAAAGAGGCAATAGACGTGCAGAAAGAAGCAACAGATGTGCAGAAGGAGGCAAGAGAACTGCAGAAAGAGGCAACAGAGTTGAAGAAACGGGCAAGAGAGGTGCAGAAAGAAGAAATAGGGGTGCAGAAAGAGGCAAGAGGGCTGCAGAAACAGTCAGGACAGGGGGAAGAAAGAGAGGTGCAGAAAGAGACAAGAGAGGTGCACAAAGAGGGAAGAAGAGTGCAGAAAGAGGCAAGAGGGGTGCAGAAAGAAGTAAGTGAGGTACAGAAAGAAGCAAGAGAAGTGCGGAAAGAAGCAACAGAGGTGCAGAAAGAGGGAAGAGGGGTGCAGAAAGAGGCAACAGTGGTGCATAAACAGGCAGGAGAGGTGCAGAAAGAAGCAAGAGAAGTGCAGAAAGAAGCAACAGAGGTGCAGATAGAGGGAAGAGGGGAGCAGAAAGAGGCAACAGTGGTGCAGAAAGAGGCAAGACAGGTACAGAAACAGGCATGAGAAGTACAGAAAGAGGCAAGGGAAGTGCTGAAAGAAGCAACAGAGGTGTAGAAAGAAGCAAGGCAAGTGATGAAAGAGACTGGAAAATTGCAGAAAGAAACAATAGAGGTGCATAAAAAAGCAAAGGAAGTGCAGAAAGAGTCAAGTGAGGTACAGAAAGAGGCAAGTGAGGTGTACAAAGAGGCAAGAGAGGTGCAGAAAGAGGCAAGTGAGGTACAGAAACAGGCAAGAGAGGTGCAGAAAGATGCAAGAGAAGTGCAGAAAGAAGCAACAGAGGTGCAGAAGGAGGCAAGAGAAATGCAGAAAGAGGCAAGAGAGTTGCAGAAACAGGCAAGAGAGGTGCAAAAAGAAGAAAGAGGGGTGCAGAAAGAGGTAGGAGGGGTACAGAAAGAAGCAAGAGAGGTGCAGAAAGGGGCAAGAGAACTGCAGAAAGAGGCAAGAGTTGCAGAAACAGGCAAAAGAGGTACAGAAAGAGAGAACAGGGGTGCACACAGAGGCAAGAGAAGTGCAGAAAGAGGGAAGAGGGGTGCAGAAAGAGGGAAGAGGGGTGCAGAAAGAGGGAAGAGGGGTGCAGAAATTTGCAAGAGAGGTGCAGAAAGAAGCAAGAGCAGTGCAGAAAGAACCAACAGAGGTGCAGAAAGAGGCAAGAGTGATACAGAAAGAGGCAACAGAAGTGCAGAAAGAAGAAAAAGAGGTACAGAAAGACGCAAGAGAACTGCAGAAAGAGGAAAGAGGTACAGAAAGAGGCAAGAGAGGTGTACAAAGAGGGAAGAAGGGTGCAGGAAGAGAGGTACAAAAAGAAGCAAGAGAGGTACAGAATTAAGCAAGAGAAGCGCAGAAAGAGGCAAGAGAAGTGAAGAAAGAGGCAAAAGAGGTGCAGAAACAGGCAGGAGAGGTGCAGAAAGAGGGAACGGGGTGCAGAAAGAGGCAAGAGAGGTAAAGAAAGAGGGACGAGGGGTGCAGAAAGAGGCAACAGGGATGCAGAAAGAAGCAAGTGATGTGCAGAAAAAGGCAACTGTGCAGAAACAGGCAAGAGGAGTGCAGAAAGAGGCAAGAGAAGTGCTGAAAGAAGCAGCAGAGGGGTAGAAAAAAGCAAGGGAAGTGAAGAAAGAGACAAGAGAGTTGCAGAAAGAAACAAGAGAGGTGCAGAAAAAAACAAGAGAAGTGCAGAAAGAGGCAAGGGAGGTGCAGTCAGAGGCAAGAGAAGTGCAGAAAGAGGCAACAGAGGTGCAAAAAGAGGCAAGTGAGGTGCCGAAACAGGCAAGAGGGGTGCAGAAAGAGGCAATAGACGTGCAGAAAGAAGCAACAGATGTGCAGAAGGAGGCAAGAGAACTGTAGAAAGAGGCAACAGAGTTGTAGAAACGGGCAAGAGAGGAGCAGAAAGAAGAAATAGGGGTGCAGAAAGAGGCAAGAGGGCTGCAGAAACAGGCAGGACAGGGGGAAGAAAGAGAGGTGCAGAAAGAGACAAAAGAGGTGCACAAAGAGGGAAGAAGGGTGCAGAAAGAGGCAAGAGGGGTGCAGAAAGAAGCAAGTGAGGTGCAGAAAGAAGCAAGAGAAGTGCAGAAAGAAGCAACAGAGGTGCAGAAAGAGTGAAGAGGGGTGCAGAAAGAGGCAACAGTGGTGCAGAAAGAGGCAAGACAGGTACAGAAACAGGCAAGAAATTTACAGAAAGAGGAAAGAGAAGTGCTGAAAGAAGCAACAGACGTGTGGAAAAAAGCAAGACAAGTGATGAAAGAGACAAGAAAATTGCAGAAAGAAACAAGAGAGGTGCGTAAAAAAGCAAGAGAAGTGCAGAAAGAGGCAAGTGAGGTACAGAAAGAGGCAAGAGAAGTGCACAAAGAGCAAGAGAGGTACAGAAAGAGGGAAGTGAGGTACAGAAACAGGAAAGAGGGATGCAGAAAGATACAAGAGAAGTGAAGAACAAAGCAACTGAGGTGCAGAAGGAGGCAAGAGAACTGTAGAAAAAGGCAAGAGAGTTGCAGAAACAGGCGAGAGGGGTGCAGAAAGAAGAAAGAGGGGTGCAGAAAGAGACAAGAGGGGTGCAGAAAGAAGCAAGAGAGATGCAGAAAAATGCAAGAGAAGTGCAGAAAGAACCAACAGGGGTGCAGAAAGAGGCAAGAGCGGTGCAGAAAGAGGCAAGAGAAGTGCAGAAAGAAGCAACAGAGGTGCAGAAAGAAGCAAGAGAACTGCAGAAAGAGGCAAGAAAATTGCAGAAACAGACAAAAGAGGTGCAGAAAGAGAGAACAGGGGTGCAGACAGAGTCAAGAGGTGTGCAGAAAGAGGCAAGAAGGGTGCAGACATTTGCAAGAGAGGTGCAGAAAGAGGGACGAGGGTTGCAGAAAGAGGCAAGAAGGGTGCAGAAATTTGCAAGAGAGGTGCAGAAAAAAGCAAGAGCAGTTCAGAAAGAACCAACATAGGTGCAGAAAGAGGCAAGAGGGGTGCAGAAAGAGGCAAAAGAAATGCAGAAAGAAGCAAACGAGGTCAGAAAGAGGCAAGAGAACTGCAGAAAGAGGAAAGAGGGGTGCAGAAAGAGGCAAGAGAGGTGCACAAAGAGGGAAGAAGGGTGCAGAAAGAGGCAAGAGGGGTGCAGAAAGAAGCAAGAGAGGGGCAGAAAGAAGCAAGAGAAGTGCAGAAAGAAGCAACAGAGGTGCAGAAAGAGGGAAAAGGGGTGCAGAAAGAAGCAAGAGAAGTGCAGAAAGAAGCAACATAGGTGCAGAAAGAGGCAAGAGAAGTACAGAAAGAGGCAACAGAGGTGCAGAAACAGGCAGGAGAGATGCGGAAAGAGGGAACAGGGGTGCATAAAGAGGCAAGAGAGGTACAGAAAGAGGGAAGAGGTGTGCAGAAAGAGGCAACAGGGGTGTAGGAAGGTGGAATCTGACTATATGGTTGCCCCCACTTTTTTCCTGGTGTTTTGCTGGTTTATGACTTAGTTGGACTGGGATCCTGCTATTCAGGGCCCCAGTCTATCTGCTTCCTCTATAAAATGGTTTCCATGTGCCTTGGGCACATCTCTGATTGGAATCTGGAGTGCCCTTATAAGTCCCTAGTATATGGTATACTATGTACCCAGGGCATAGGTACCTCAGAGGCCTACCAGGGGCTGCAGCATGTATTGTGCCACCCCTGGAAGGCCATCCAAACTGACACCACAGGTCTGCTACTGCAGCCTGGGTAAGGTGGTGCATGCACTCCCTTACTGTGATATAGGCTACCTATATCACTACATACATACACACATATAAACCTATAAGTCACTCCTATGGCAGGCCTTATCAATCCTGAAGGCAGAGTGCGTGGTTCCTATGTGAGAGGGTGCCCCTGCATGAGCTGGGCCCCTCTGCAGCGTTCGGAGACCCTTCTCTGATGCTGTTTGTAGTGCAGCCCGACCATATACTCCTAAGCGCATTATAACCTCGCGTTAAATGCTAACTTTGGGATGGCTGCACGGAAACATGTCGTGTTTGGTGTCAAACATCTTGGAATACTACCCCCCGCCAGTTCTGGCGGCAGGGGTAGCATTCCACCCTTCTAGAGGGAAAGACATGTATACACCGGTATGCCCGGTACTGACTTTCCAGAGCCCTGGCATCACAAAATGGATGCCGCTGCCACAGACACGAGTCTGGCCTCCTGCTGCTGACCGAAACTCCGGCAGGGGAGGCCTGGACAATAGGTTTCCTGTCCCAGGGAGGTGTGACCACCTCCCCAGACAGGATAGTGTGTATTGGGGCTGGGCGGGAGCACTCTCTGGTGCTTTGAAGTCCTGCACTGGGGGCACATTTGGTGTCCCTGTGCATACCCCAGTTCAAACCGGCTCAGGGGCTTCTAGCCCTTGCTCTGGCGTGAAACAGGACAAAGGTAAAGGGGTGTAACCACCCCTCTGCCCTGGCCCTCCCATAGGTGGGGCCACAGAGTATGTCCAACCTCCTACCTTAGTATAAGTAGGGGAACCCAGTCCTTAGGACTTTAGATTTACCTGGACGAAACTCTGATACAGAATCCTGGACCTTCGACGCTCTACTTTAAGATTAGAGGACTGAAGAATCTCCCTTGGGGTCAAGGAGTGACTCCCCTGCTTGGCAGGCACCAAAGAAGCAATTGTCCGGTCTGCATCGCTGAAGCTCCCGTCGGACGCCGAAGTCTTTGCATCACCAGAGGTAGATTTCCAGACTTCTTCAAGGCTGCCCTGAGTCCCCAGCAAAGCTGAGACCCGTAGCTGTCGTGGGTAACGTGGAACCGTGACCCCTGTACACCGATCGTATTTGCAAGTGCATCCTCTTCTGGGTGTCCCACAAAGTCGTGCTTTGGGCTTCCAGTAGCCCCAGTCTCCAGCACCAACTGCACCAAAGATCACTGGCCTCCACTCCACGAGTGTCCTGTGAGCCAGCTCCACCTGCATCGTCTCGAGGCTCCTTCGTGGTCGCTAGTCCGTTGGCTAGTAGGCCCCCACGAAGGACAATCTTTTTCTACTTGGGCTCCCTGGTTGCTCCAGGTGTGCCCTGACTTATCCTCGCTGGGTGAGTCTCCCAGACCTTGCTGGTCTGCAACATCGTCCTTCTTCTATTTCCACGAGACTTGCCGTTGCCAAGGCTTGTTGGGTCCAATCCGGTTGCCGACACCCCTGCAATCGACAGACATCATGGGACAGCTCGAATCCACCTCCTGGTTGTCGTCGACACCTCCTGGACCTCGTGGCTGAAGAGTCAAGATGACCATCAACCTACCTGAAGCACTCGACATCGGTGGGCACCTGCTCATCGCCTTCCTGGTCACTGGCTAGTGACCCAGACTCTGTCCCCTCTGCTTTCAGGTTCTTCAGATCTTCGATCCACCTTTGGATCCACCCGAACACTTTCGACTTGGTCGCCAGCAGCACTTTGCAGCAGATCGCCATAGAAAGCGACGACGAAACCCGACCCCGAAAGACACCTATGCACCCGGCTTCCCTGGGTGAGGTAACTCGAGTACTCCGGTGCTCCCGTGGGTATTGACACTAGAACAGCCTAGTTCTCAAAGGGTTTGCTCCAAGTCCTCCTCTAAGTGTCCCTTTTCTTTTAAATTCTAATCGCGACTTTCCCCATAGAAGATAACGGTGGTTCGCGGTTGTGTTCATACACTGCACGCGTCCCCGAGGGTCCCCTGTGTCACTGCCTTGGGTGGTTCCTTGTGGTCCAAGCACTTCTACAGGCTCTAGGCCTTGTGTCTAGCTCAGTCGTGGTTCTTATACCACTTTATTGGTATATGGTTTGGTACGCCCCTGGGGCTCAAACGTGTATTTGTGCTATTACTGTAGATAACTAACTCGTAACGTATGTACTTCGAACTCTAGCCTCATAAAGAGACTAGAGGGGTGTGTTTAGTAATAAATACATATATTTTGAATATATACCTGGTGTGGTCCCCTTTCATTTGGTCACTCAAGAGATTATAGACTGGTAAAACAAGCTGCTTTACATTCCTTCAAGACTTAGCCTGAAGGCTGCTCTCCATAGCTACCACTAGGATAGCTTTCAATAAAGGTTGTCTTTAACCTATCTCCAATAAGGGGTTGTTTGGACTGGTGCAAGGTGCCCACTATAATTAGTGGACAGCATATGACAGGCCAACTTCTCACAAGGGGTGCAGAAAGAAGCAAGTGAGGTGCAGAAAAAGGCAACAGTGGTGAAGAAAAAGGCAAGACAGGTGCAGAAAGAGGCACGAGGAGTGCAGAAAGAGGCAACAGAAGTGCAGAAAGAGGCAAGAGAAGTGCAGAAAGAGACAAGTGAGGTGCAGAAACAGGCATGAGTGGTGCAGAAAGAGGCAAGAGAAGTGCAGAAAGAAGCAACAGAGGTGCAGAAAGAGGCAAGAGAACTGCAGAAAGAGGCAAGAGAGTTGCAGAAAGAGAGAACAGGGATGCAGACAGAGGCAAGAGAGGTAAAAGAAAGAGGGGTGCAGAAAAGGCAAGAGGGGTGCAGCAATTTGCAAGAGAGGTGCAGAAAGAAGCAAGAGCAGTGCAGAAAGAACCAACAGAGGTGCAGAAAGAGGCAAGAGGGATACAGAAAGAGGCAACAGAAGTGCAGAAAGAGGAAAGAGGTACAGAAAGAGGCAAGAGAGGTGTACAAAGAGGGAAGAAGGGTGCAGGAAGAGGGAAGAGGGGTACAGAAAGAAGCAAGAGAGGTACAGAATGAAGCAAGAGAAGCGCAGAAAGAGGCAAGAGAAGTGAAGAAAGAGGCAAAAGAGGTGCAGAAACAGACAGGAGAGGTGCAGAAAGAGGGAACGGGTGCAGAAAGAGGCAAGAGAGGTAAAGAAAGAGGGACGAGGGGTGCAGAAAGAGGCAACAGGGATGCAGAAAGAAGCAAGTGATGTGCAGAAAAAGGCAACAGTGCAGAAACAGGCAAGAGGAGTGCAGAAAGAGGCAAGAGGAGTGCTGAAAGAAGCAGCAGAGGGGTAGAAAAAAGCAAGGGAAGTGAAGAAAGAGACAAGAGAGTTGCAGAAAGAAACAAGAGAGGTGCATAAAAAAACAAGAGAAGTGCAGAAAGAGGCAAGGGAGGTGCAGTCAGAGGCAAGAGAAGTGCAGAAAGAGGCAACAGAGGTGCAAAAAGAGGCAAGTAAGGTGCCGAAACAGGCAAGAGGGATGCAGAAAGAGGTACTAGACGTGCAGAAAGAAGCAACAGATGTGTAGAAGGAGGCAAGAGAACTGCCGAAAGAGGCAACAGAGTTGTAGAAACTGGAAAGAGAGGAGCAGAAAGAAGAAATAGAGGTGCAGAAAGAGGCAAGAGGGCTGCAGAAACAGGCAGGACAGGGGGAAGAAAGAGAGGTGCAGAAAGAGACACAAGAGGTGCACAAAGAGGGAAGAAGGGTGCAGAAAGAGGCAAGAGGGGTGCAGAAAGAAGCAAGTGAGGTGCAGAAAGAAGCAAGAGAAGTGCAGAAAGAAGCAACAGAGGTGCAGAAAGAGTGAAGAGGGGTGCAGAAAGAGGCAACAGTGGTGGCGAAAGAGGCAACACAGTTACAGAAACAGGCAAGAGAAGTGCTGAAAGAAGCAACAGACGCGTGGAAAAAATCAAGACAAGTGATGAAAGAGACAAGAAAATTGCAGAAAGAAACAAGAGAGGTGCGTAAAAAAGCAAGAGAAGTGCAGAAAGAGGCAAGTGAGGTACAGAAAGAGGCAAGAGAATTGCACAAAGAGCAAGAGAGGTGCAGAAAGAGGGAAGTGAGGTACAGAAACAGGAAAGAGGGATGCAGAAAGATACAAGAGAAGTGCAGAACAAAGCAACTGAGGTGCAGAAGGAGGCAAGAGAACTGCAGAAAGAGGCAAGAGAGTTGCAGAAACAGGCGAGAGGGGTGCAGAAAGAAGAAAGAGGGGTGCAGAAAGAGACAAGAGGGGTGCAGAAAGAAGCAAGAGAGATGCAGAAAAATGCAAGAGAAGTGCAGAAAGAACCATCAGAGGTGCAGAAAGAGGCAAGAGCGGTGCAGAAAGAGGCAAGAGAAGTGCAGAAAGAGGCAAGAAAATTGCAGAAACAGACAAAAGAGGTGCAGAAAGAGAGAACAGGGGTGCAGACAGAGTCAAGAGGGGTGCAGAAAGAGGCAAGAAGGGTGCAGACATTTGCAAGAGAGGTGCAGAAAGAGGGACGAGGGTTGCAGAAAGAGGCAAGAAGGGTGCAGAAATTTGCAAGAGAGGTGCAGAAAAAAGCAAGAGCAGTTCAGAAAGAACCAACATAGGTGCAGAAAGAGGCAAGAGGGGTGCAGAAAGAGGCAACAGAAATGCTGAAAGAAGCAAACGAGGTCAGAAAGAGGCAAGAGAACTGCAGAAAGAGGAAAGAGGGGTGCAGAAAGAGGCAAGAGAGGTGCACAAAGAGGGAAGAAGGGTGCAGAAAGAGGCAAGAGGGGTGCAGAAAGAAGCAAGAGAGGGGCAGAAAGAAGCAAGAGAAGTGCAGAAAGAAGCAACAGAGGTGCAGAAAGAGGGAAGAAGCAACATAGGTGCAGAAAGAGGCAAGAGAAGTACAGAAAGAGGCAACAGAGGTGCAGAAACAAGCAGGAGAGATGCAGAAAGAGGGAACAGGGGTGCATAAAGAGGCAAGAGAGGTACAGAAAGAGGGAAGAGGTGTGCAGAAAGAGGCAACAGGGGTGCAGAAAGAAGCAAGTGAGGTGCAGAAAAAGGCAACAGTGGTGAAGAAAAAGGCAAGACAGGTGCAGAAAGAGGCAAGAGGAGTACAGAAAGAGGCAACAGAAGTGCAGAAAGAGGCAAGAGAAGTGCAGAAAGAGACAAGTGAGGTGCAGAAACAGGCATGAGTGGTGCAGAAAGAGGCAAAAGAAGTGGAGAAAGAAGCAACAGAGGTGCAGAAAGAGGCAAGAGAACTGCAGAAAGAGGCAAGAGAGTTGCAGAACGAGAGAACAGGGATGCAGACAGAGGCAAGAGAGGTAAAAGAAAGAGGGAAGAGGGGTGCAGAAAAGGCAAGAGGGGTGCAGAAATTTGCAAGAGAGGTGCAGAAAGAAGCAAGAGCAGTGCAGAAAGAACCTACAGAGGTGCTGAAAGAGGCAAGAGGGGTGCAGAAAGAGGCAACAGAAGTGTATAAAGAAGCAAAAGAGGTGCAGAAAGAGGCAAGATAACAGCAGAAAGAGGAAATAGAGGTGCAGAAAGAGGCAAGAGAGGTGCACAAAGAGGGAAGAAGGGTGCAGAAAGAGTCAAGAGGGATGCAGAAAGAAGCAAGAGAGGTGCAGAAAGAAGCAAGAGAAGTGCTGAAAGAAACAACAGGGGTGCAGAAAGAAGGAAGAGGGGTGCAGAAAGAGGCAAGAGAAGTGCAGACAGAAGCAACAGAGGTGCAGGACGAGGCAAGAGAAGTACATAAAGAGGCAATAGAGGTGCAGAAACAGGCAGGAGAGGTGCAGAAACAGGCAAGACAGGTGCAGACAGAGAGAGCAGGGGTGCAGTAAGAGGCAAGAGAGGTACAGAAAGAGGGAAGAGGGATGCAGAAAGAGGCAAGGGGGGTGCAGAAAGAAGCAAGTGAGGTGCAGAAAAAGGCAACAGTGGTGCAGAATGAGGCAAGACAGGTGCAGAAAGAGGCAAGAGAAGTGCTGAAAGAAGCAACAGAGGTGTAGAAAGAAGCAAGAGAAGTGATGAAAGAGACAAGAGTTGCAGAAAGAAACATGAGAGGTGCATAAAAAAGCAAGAGAAGTGCAGAAAGAGGCAAGTGAGGTACATAAAGAGGCAAGATAAGTGCACAAAGAGGCAATGGAGGTGCAGAAAGAGGCAAGAGAAGTCCAGAAAGAAGCAATAGATGTGCAGAAAGAAGCAACAGAGGTGCAAAAAGAGGCAAGAGAATTGCAGAAAGTGGAAAGAGAGGTGCAGAAACAGGCAAGAGAGGTGCAGAAAGAGGGAACCGGGGTGCAGAAACAGGCAAGAGAGATGCAGAAAGAGGGAAGAGAAGTACAGTAAGAAATAACAGAGGTGAAGAAGGAGGCAAGAGAACTGCAGACAGAGGCAAGAGATTTGCAGAAACAGGCAAGAGAGGTGAGGAAAGAAACAAGAGAAGTGCAGAAAGAAGCAACAGAGGTGCAGAAAGAGGCAAGAGGGGTGCAGTGAGAGGCAAGAGAAGTGTAGAAAGAAGTAACAGAGGTGTGGAAAGAGGAAGAAGTGCAGAAAGAGGGAAAAGGGGTGCAGGAAGAGGGAAGTGAGGTGCAGAAAGAGGCAAGGGAGGTGCAGAAAGAGGGAAGAGGGGTGCAGAAAGAAGCAAGAGAGGTGCAGAAAGAGGCAAGAGGGGTGCAGAAAGAGGCAAGAGAAGTGCAGAAAGAAGCAAGAGAGGTGCAGAAACAGGCAACATAGGTGCAGAAAGACAGAAGAGGGGTGAAGAAAGAAGCAAGAGAACTCCAGAAAGAAGCAACAGAGGTGCAGAAAGAGGTCAAAAGGGTGCAGAAAGAAGCAAGAGAGGAGCAGAAAGAAGCAAGGGAAGTGCAGAAAGAAGCAAGCGAGGTGCAGAAAGAGGCAAGAGAAGTGTAGAAAGAGGCAAGAGAGATGCAGAAAGAGGCAAGAGAGGTGCAGACAGAGGGAAGGGGTAGAGAAAGAGGCAAGAGAAGTGCAGAAAGAAGCAACAGATGTGCATAAAGAAGCAAGAGAGGTGCAGAAGAAAGAAGCAAGAGAGGTGAAGAATGAAGCGCGAGGTACAGAAAGAAGGGAGGTGCAGAAAGTGGAAAAGATGTGCAGAAAGAAGCAAGAGAAATGCAGAAATAGGCAAGAGAGGCGCAGAAAGAAGCAAGAGTGGTTTGCGCACCATTAGTACCAATTTAACACCCACATTTAGCAATAAGTAACAGGTGACCATTCCATTCTTGTAAAGGGCCTTCCACCACGCTGTAACACTTGTTGCTGCATT
Organism: Calotriton arnoldi; assembly: GCA_963921515.1. Taxonomy (NCBI): domain Eukaryota; kingdom Metazoa; phylum Chordata; class Amphibia; order Caudata; family Salamandridae; genus Calotriton; species Calotriton arnoldi. The sequence goes on along the minus strand of CAWUFW010000089.1, from coordinate 2,124,852 downwards.
TTTGGTAACGTTTGAACCGTTTGAGCTAGAATCAAGGTTTTTTTTGTTCAAATCTGCAGATTATGCAGCAGATGATGGATTATGTGGCAAATGCGGAAAATGTATAATTGTGCGAAAATCGGTGCAGACGAACAGTCGCATAATTCCAGTGGCCCTGCTCATACCTCTGACTAGGTCCAGAAGTGCTCCTCAGTGGTTCCTTCTTTTTTTTGTCTCATTGAATTTATAGTTTAACTTCTATGGAAACAAGGAAGACTAAACCTGAGGTTACCACTCCACAACACAGACTACCATACCACATAATTACTCTCCATAACACATAATCCCACTCTACATAATTCCAATACACTAAATACCACATACTTTCTATCCATATGATTTCACTGCACAACATACCACATAATTTCACTACACACAACGTACATCCATCCCACTCCACAAAACATTAGTAAAAAACGTTTACATTTACAACGCCAATAGCTCTAACTCTCGGAAATGCGAGACCTATTGCATTGCAAATGCTTCTTTAACTATTAGTCATGTTTGCAGAGTGCTGGAGAAAGGGGGCTGGGCCTCTGACCAGCGCTTAGGATTTCTGCTGCATAGGACTTACAGGAGGTACCAGGAGGGCTTCTTGGCCCCCAAAGTCCCTCAGGAGTAAAGTGGACTTCCTCCCCCAACCAGTAGTGTGCGGTTGCAGAGTGGTGGTGAAAGGGGGGTGAGGCCTCCAAAGACCTCTTAGCAATCCCACTGTGAGGGACTTACTGGAGGTAACAGGAGCGATAGTTGGCCCCAAAGGACATCCTTTGGGGCCAACTACCCCTCCTATTACCTCCAGTAAGTCCCACACAGCAGGATTGCTAAGTTTTCATAGCAGGGCACGCCCGCTTTGCCCACCACTCCTCAAACGCGTTCCCTGGCACGCTCTTGGATGGGGATTGAAGTCCCCTTTGCTGCTGGGGGTCTATAGGGGCCAACTAGCCTACCTGTTACCTCCAGTAAGCCCCACACAGTGGGATTGATGAGAGGTGTCGCAGGCCACGCCCCCTTTCTCCACCACTCTGCAAACGCACCTCCTGGTGCACTCTGGGTTGTGGGATGAAGTCCCCTTACCTCTTGATGGTCCCTTGGGGCCAACTAGCCCTCCTGTTACCTCCAGTAAGCCCCACACAGCTGGATTGCTGAGTGGTAGTCAGAGGCCATGCCCCCTTTTTACACCACTCTGCAAACACGGCTCCTGGCGCACTGCTGCTTGGGGGATGAAGTCCAGTTTAGTCCTGATGTCCTCAGGACACAAGAGGACCTCCTCGCCCCACCACCAGTGTCCAAGAGGCACGTTTGCAGAGTGGTGTAAAAAGAGGCATGGCCTCCTCCTACCACCTTTCAGTAAACCAGCTGTGTAGGGCTTGCCGGAGGTACCAGGTAAGTGGGTTAGTTGGCCCATAAGGACCCTCAGTAATGATGGGGACTTCATTCCCCAACCAAGATCGTGCCAAGAGGCGTGTTTGCAGAGCTGTGCAGGGAGGGTGCAGGGCCTCCGGCGAGTTGCAGTTTTTTTTTTTTTTTTAGGAAGGTGGCTGTGTGGCCCCCCTTCCCTTGAACCTTTTGGGCCCCGGGCACCCCATCCCCCGAGGCCTGAGCCCTTTTAAAGAAAAAACAGATATATTGTAAAGGGAGGGGGTGCGCAGCCCCCCTCCTGAGGCCGATTTAGGCCCCGGGGACCCCACCCCCAGGGACCCCATCCCCCGGGCCCAGTGAAAACATTTTTGATGGAAGGGGGGCCGAGTAGTCCCCCTCCTGAGGCCACTTTTGGCCCCAGGGTCTCCATCCCCTGGGGCCCGGCCTTATTTATTTATTTATTTTTTTAATTAAAAAGGGAGGGGGCCACCATTTTTGACCCCGGGGACCCCATCCCTGGGGCTTGGCCTCTTTGGTGGTCCCCGGGGATGTGGGTCCACAACAGACCCCCATATGTCAATTATTCAACACCCCGGGGAGGTGGTGATCCCTGGGGCAGAGTGGGGGGGTAGGGGCCCCCCTCTACACATTCTATATTTAAAAAAGCCCTGGGGAGGTGGCGGTCCCCGGGGCAGTGGGGGTTGCGAGGTCCCACCCACGTTGAAATATTAAAGCCCCGGGGAGGTGGCGGTCCCCAGGGAAGCGTGGGGGCTGGCAGAAGCCCCCACACATTGTTTTTATGAAAAAAGCCCTGGGGAGTTGGGGTCCCCAGGGATGCGGGGGCATGTGCCCCCGCATATTATTACTATCGCCCCGGGGAGGTGGTGTCCGCAGGGCTGCGGGGGTCCCACAGGCCCCCGGAACTTAAATAAGGATTGCCCCCGGGACCTGGCCCACCCGGAGTCTTAAAAGAAACGAAGTGCGGGAGACCACGCTTCGTTTAAAAAAAAAAAATGTCAGCGGGATTCGCGCACCCTACGCGAATCCAGCCGAATAAAAAAAAAAATACTTTATTTGGGCCCTCGGGGTCCCCGTGTGACCCCCTGAGCAGGGCTAGGGGGTCAGGGTGTTTCTACCCTGCCCCCTTTTCTTTTTTTCACCTTTTTTCTTGTGACTCAGTTCAACCGAGTCACAAGATGGCTGCCAACACTTCCTTCTTTGAAGTGTTGGCAACCTATCAGAAATCAGTTCGTGATCAGGAGGGTTCGCGGAACCACTGCGGTCACCAGATACTAATATTTTTTTAAATATTAATTTCTCAGGAACTACTGAATGGATTTCCACCATTTAAAAAAAAGGTCGCTTTCTGAACCAAAAGCTACCTTTTTGCCAAATTTAGTGTAATTACGTTCAGCAGTTTGGGCTGTAGCCTTGTCTAAAGTTTCCTATGGAAATAAACATGGAGAAAACGGGTTTTGGGACCCTCCTTTTTTCTCGGCCCCCGCTTGACGAATTACCCCGAAACTTTCAAGACAGGAGCTGACCTGAGCGGGCCATGAGTTTTGAAAATGTTGCGAGATTTGTCAAATGGTGCCAAAGATATTGGCATAAGAAAAAATGCTTTTTGAATAGAAACAAGGTCCTAACTATAACTACCTACTGGCAACCGCCAGTAGGTAATCAATCAATCTATCTATCTATCTATCTATCTATATATACATATATATATATATATATATATATATATATATATATATATATATATCCACACCAAGATTCCTCACCCCGAGGAGAAAGAAACCAGAGGGACACAACGGGGAGCGAAGGAGAACATCTTTATTGCAGCGTGGAAGGCATGACGCGTTTCGTCTTCAATGACTTTATCAAATGCCAAACACCAGAAACTGACACCTGCCGCCATTCAAACGATCCATTTCGCTCCCATTGGTGGGAGCCCAGCAGAGTCAACCAATGGCGTAAACACCTCTTTGCAGTCCCCCTTGGCAGACTCCAACTCCCAGCAAGCACCGTCTCAGCTTGCAGGTAAGTGTTTTAGCTGTCAACTCCATATATATATATATATATATATATATATATATATATATATATCCAGCTCCTAATGCACCCCACTTGCGGGTCACTCGAAGGGCGGGTGCTTCCCAAACCACGGCGGTGCCTCGTGGTTATAAATCCCTGCTCCAAAAAATTCCTTGTTTAAAGAAATTGCAGCACTCACGGGGTCGGCAATCAGTCGATCTTTATTTTCTCAACATTGTATCAACAAACGCGTTTCGGAACCAGTCCTTCATCAGTGTTTACACATCATGTTGTAAAGCGCCATTTTTAAAGAGGCAAATGAACAAAATCATAGAGACAAAAAGAGGTTATGGTCGCATATTTACTAGGCGCCATTTCTAAGTGGTGAGTTTTAAAGATTCAAAAAATCTGATCTATTAAACCAATTAATGTGAGAACCAATGTTCATACATACAATTATTTACACGAAAATTGACCATTATTTACAACATATCGCGTACACCACCATTGAACCACAATCTCGCCGTGGATCGGCATCAGGCAACCTCCAAATGGAGATTGCCCCAATTCCTCTGTTACATTTCGCCGTAAATCGGCAAGTCTCATATTGATATTTATGCAGTAGCAGTGTGATCTTAAATTCCATTTACATCATTGCTATTCTCCTTTCTATTTGCTAGAGACAAATTAATTAACTAAATGTACAGCCAATTCTTCCCCACTGTTAAGTCCGTTCGGAGTCCTAGTCTGTAAATCGATTATATATCGTGACTCCAGTCTTCGTAGTTTTAAAACTCTGTCTCCCCCTCTGATATTCATAGGGACATGGTCAAGACTGAAAAATTGTAATAGATCCCTATAAATTTCGAAATCTTCCTACGAATATTAGTTCCTGTCACCTCATAGCTAAGTACTCTTTTGCTAAAGGCACAGGCCCGTTCTCTAAAAGACAGTTTGGTCCATAGTCATTTGGATGCGATCTCCCCTAGGCAAAGTACACTGAGTGAATTGAGAGGTTTTTATCCGTGTGGCAAATGTAAGGCCTGTGCCTTTAGCAAAAGAGTACTTAGCTATGAGGTGACAGGAACTAATATTCGTAGGAAGATTTCGAAATTTATGACCTGTCAAACCACACATTGTGTCTATTGCCTGAGCTGCCCTTGCGGCCTCAGGTATATAGGCAGCACGATACATAGTGTTAAAATAAGAATACTAGAGCACATGCGTGCCCAAAAAAAAAAAAGGGATTTAAATTATCCAGTCGCCAGGCACTTTGCCATTAAACATGGGAGTAATAGGGATCTATTACAATTTTTCAGTCTTGACCATGTCCCTATGAATATCAGAGGTAACTGAACAAGAGTGTAGAGAATGTGAGACATTCATAGAAGTAGGTGTTGAAGAAGACATGCAAGATAGTAGTACTGAGAAGTTTCAAGAAGAAATTACAAAGTTTAAGGTAATTTGTTGTGAAAGACCAAATTATGTTTGTATTTGTTGTCGACGAACTCACTATAAAAATTAAACTAGGAATGTTGATCTGTATTTAAAAAGTGAAAAAGAAAACAATGATAAGTGGAAGGAATTTGCAACTTATTTGTTGGTAGAAGATTGCTTTGATTTGGGTAGTGATCAACGTATTTGTAAATATTGTTATACCAAATTAGAGGATAACAAAATGCCAGCTAGAGCTGTACATAATAACCTAGAGTTGGTAGGTATTCCTCCAGAGCTGGTAGATTTAAACACTTATGAGTCCATTCTGATTCAATCTGTGCACCCGTTTCAGGCTATTGTGCGTATGGAGCCTAAAACAGGTAAGTTGCCTCCCACAGATTTACAGAGAGGATTAAAAGGAAGAGTTGTGTATTTACCTTTAGATTTAAAGAAAAATATTGAAACTATTGGTGTAGAAAAAGAGGAAACTGAACCTGTAGTTATTCTAGTTAATGGTGTTCCTACGAAGAGTCGGAAAATATGGCAAGAATTAGTAGATGTGAGCAAAGTGAAAAAGGCTACGTTATATCTCATAAAAAACAATGATTACTACAAAAATGTGTATGTGGAAGAAGAAGAAATAGTTTTAGGAGATGATAGCGAAATTTCAAGTGGCCAACTTGAAAAAGTGGACATGTCCAAAAGTGAAGAAAGTTATGAACATTATAGTGTACATCCTTTACATTCCAAAGAAGTGATGGGAAATACTATTGAATTATTCCAAATGAAGAAAGCGAAGGGGACTCCCATGAGTGTTTGGGAAAAAAGTTTGGAAGCTTGCTGTTTTCCACAACTCTTCCCCACTGGAAAAGGTGGGCGATATGACGAACAACCAGTACAGATTCCCGCATCAGAATATCGGACAACAAGCTTGTACTCAGAAGATCCAAGATTTCGACAATGTATCCCATATATATTTCATCTTATGTTTGAAAGTGACTTCTCTGGACTTTCACATGCAGCGAACCACATATTAAAGATAGGAGTTCATCTTCAAAATGTTTCAGCAAAGGAACTCATGGACAAAGTACATCAGAGAGGTGATCATTTAGAATCTCAATTGATTAATTTAATGGCGTGTCACGTGGTACTAATGAGTATTGGTATCGTCGTCATGGAGAACTTAAATGTATGTTAAGGAACTTAGGAACTCCTACGTGGTTTGTTACGCTAAGCTGTGCTGAATACGCATGGGACGATTTACTTGAATTTCTTCGAGAAGCAAACTCAAATATTAAAAACATTGAATTCAAGACACCTGGAGAACTGTGTTCCTTGGATCCTGTAAATGTGTGCAGATATTTTAATCAAGCTATGATGTCTTTTATCTGTAATAAAAACAATCCTCGTCTTGGAGAAGTTATTGATTTCTTTTGGAGAAAGGAGTATCAAGCTAGAGGTGCTCCTCTATACATATGCTTTTATGGATCAAGGATGCACCCAAATTTGGAACTGATTCGGATGAGACTGTTTTATCTTTTATTGAACACTATGTTACATGTGCTATACCAAAAACAAGAGAAGAAAACAGCTTAAGACAACAAGTTTTACGGTTTCAAACTCATCGTTGTGGCAAATACTGTCGACGGAAATACAAGTCAAAGGAAAGGTTTTATACCAAATGTCGTTTTGGATTTCCACGTCCAGTAATATCCAAAGGAAGAGTCAACAGTTTCATGTCAGCAGTGAGGCATACTATCACTCAAAAATCTCCAAAAAACACTTACAATTTAAAAAGAACTGAACAATCAAAGTATATTAATGATTATAATCCAGTTATTTTGTTGATGTGGAATGCTAATATGGATATCCAGTATGTTGTGGATAATTCCATTGCTGTTGCTCGGTATGTAACGTCATACATAACAAAATCAGAGAAGACGGAGTTGAAAGAAATGTGGGAAGAAATTTCCCAAGAGAAGACTCTTAGTAAGAAATTGTACAGCTTTAGTTTGAAGATGCTGTCCCATCGAGAGATTGGATCCTACGAATGTTCGGATCGGTTGTCCTCTGCAAGTTTATATTCAAAGTCAAGAGGAATCATTTGGGTTAATCTAGGTCTTGCTGCAACACGAAATCGAGTACTTAAATCTATACAAGAAATCGAATATCTAGCATTAAATGAACCGTAAAGCACAGATATTGTTAAAACAAACATGTTGGATACGTACTATCCAAAAAGAAGTCCCCATCTTGAAAACATATGTCTCTATGAAGTGCTGCAATATTACAGTTTTAAGAGAAATATTACAGAGAACAAAATTAAGAAAAATATGCAGTGATTGGTTTAGAAGGATGTTTGGTGAAACATAATAAAGTAAATCTGATTAATCACAGGAAACTGAGTTGCGATACACCTGATAAAAGGGAATTTTACTATTTAGCACTTCTGCAACTCTTCAAGCCTTGGCGTAATAAAATTGAATTACTTGGAGATTTTCAGTGCTATGAAGATTCTTTTAATGCATGTAAAGATGGCATTGAATGCACAGTTTTTCCTAATTATCTCCAAATGTTGAATGAAGAAATTGAACAGGAAGCTAGTATTGCAGTTGAGATTGCTAGAGACAGTTCTCAAGATAGTCAAAGTTCTGCTCCACTCAGTCAAGATCCACTAGGACAACCAAATCTTGAAAATGAAGCCGCAATCGCCATGAGTGAAGTGGAAACAGCAATGCATCAAGCTGAACACGATATTATGGACTTAGGAAACTTGGAAGAACATCTAAATACTGAACAGAAAGAAATATATCAGCAAGTGACACAACAGATCGACCATGGTTTTCTTCATGAAAAAAAAGAATGCACATCTTTTAACCCCTTCGGTGCTCAGGACGGCCCCCGGCCGTCCGACATCACGGTGGGCGTGTGCGGAGGACGGCCAGGGCCCATCCGAAACTCGCCTACTCATTAATTCTCCCGCACAGCGGGAGAATTCGCAGCAGCACCGAAGGGGTTAAACCTATTCAAATGTATATCAGTGGTCAAGCTGGTACAGGAAAAAGTTTCTTAATTAAAGTTTTGACCAGTTATTTACAGAAAACCACTGAATCACATTTATCTTGTGTTGTAACTGCTCCAACTGGGTTAGCAGCACATAACATTAAAGGATTTACATTACATCGCTTACTAATGCTTCCTGTTGAACATGAAAACAAGTTGGAATATCACAAGCTTTCTGGAGAAGCTTGTTTGGAAGTTTCTAGAGTACTAAAGAAAATGAAACTTCTGATTATTGATGAGGTGAGCATGGTCTCAAACATAATGCTTGCCTTTGTGCATTTAAGAATGCAGCAAATTTTAAAAACAGAATACAATGTCTTATTTGGAGGAAAACATGTGATAGTTTTCGGCGATCTACTGCAACTTACTCCTGTAAAAGGGCAACCAGTATTTAAAACACTTGTGCATGAAGACACCAGAAAGTCTTTGGGAAGTATTGGAAATGTCAACATTTGGTCATATTTTGAATATAAAGAACTTATTAAAAATATGCGACAGGCAAGTGATGAAGATTATGGAAGCATTCTTCAAGATATACGAATTGGTGTATTGACAGAACATGGTAAAGAAGCTTTACAAAGTCGGCTACTTACAAACTTGTTTCCAAATGAAAATGTTGCTCCAGAAATATTATACAAAAAAATTGGAGAAAATAAATCTATAATCTGCCTAATGCCAACATTGCGAGAGTGTTCTACATTCAATGAAGAACTTTTGAAGCTAGAAAAACAACAAATAATAAAAATGGAAGCCACTGATAAAATAGAACACGAAGGCATTACTATTATTTTGACAGAAAAATTAAAAACAAAATTGGATTCATTGGAAAAATCTATATCTAAGACTGCTGGTTTAAAAAAGAATTTATATGTATGTGAATACTGTCGCGTAATTTTACGGCGTAATTTGGATGTGGAAAAAGGTTTAGTAAATGGAGCAATGGGAAAAGTTGTTGATTTTGTTAATTATCAAAAAAGAGATGGAATTGAATTTTTAAAGATTAAATTTGATCAGATTGAAGAAGTAAAACAGATTGGACGTTGTTCTGTTCGTTTTTTGCTTGTTAAAGATTTGTATGTTCGTAGAAAACTGTTTCCTCTTTCTTTAGCATATGTGATGACCATTCATAAATCTCAAGGTTTAAGTGTAGACAGCGCTTTGGTAAACATTGGAAGTCCCGTGTTTAAAGAGGGAATGGCATATGTTGCATTGTCCCGAGTTAGAACTTTATCTGGATTGTATTTGATTGATTTTGATGAGAGAAAAATTTGTGCAGATGCAAATTGTGTAAGAGAGTATAATCGGTTAAGAAGACTGTATGCTCCCAATTTAGGTGAATATCCTGTATATGAAAAGCGTGTAGTAGGTCGAAAACGAAGATATGAGAATCTCTGTAGTAAAGTTGGAAAGAAGAAAAAAAATCAAGACAATGTTGAGATTCCAAACAAAAAGAAGAAGGACACTGTTGAAGAGATTGTAGGATATCAGTTAGAAAATAGTTCTGGTATCAACTGCTATGCTAATGTAGTGGTGAACGTCGTATTTTTTCTAGAAATTCTCCAACAGCAAATTATGGAGAATCGAGAAAAAAGGTTTTGTTCCTTGTTGCATTCTATTTTTGAAAACTTGAGAACTGATAAAACTAAAATCCAAAGTGTTTCTGGCATTCGGAATCTTCTGGATATATGTTCTGGTTCTTCACAATTTACACAGAATGTTCAGAAAGATGCTCAGGAATTTCTTATGTTTATGCTTGCAGTATTGGAAGATGAAGGAATACAAATTGAAAATCTATTTGGACTTCGTTACAGATGGAAACATGAATGTGAAGACTGTACATTTACTTCTACCACTGAAATAGACACTGAAAGATTCATATATTTGACAATACCAGATTGTAAAACAGTGTCTTTTAAAAAATTAGTAAAATTAGCAAATCAAAATATGGAATGTAGTCAGTGCAAATCTGAAATGTTATCAACATTATTTATAGAAAAATTTGCACAATATGTGATTGTAATGATACAACGTTGCAGACCACATGGAAGAAAATTGGAAACTAATATTAAAGATTTTGTGGCAAGTCAACTGTCAATTTCAGGAAGAACTTTCAAAGCAGTAGCAATTATTTTCCACGATGGACCTTCTACAACATCTGGACACTACACTGTGTATTTAAAGTGCAATAAACGATGGACACATTGGGGTCGATTCCGATTCGGGCCGGAAATTTCCCCGACCGAGCCGGACCCGGAGAGATTTCCGACCGAATCGGACCCGTGCAGTCCGACCGAACGAGTCCGATGCATTCGTATGCCACCGGACACGAGTCGGTCGGACTCCCAGTGAAGTCAATGGGAGCCGGTCGCACAACGCGTACGCGGGCTCCCATTGCCTCAATGGGTGCGAGGCGGACAAGGGCGCCCCTACAGCGAGTACGCCGCGAAGCGCTTCGCGGCGTACACGCACAGGTAGGGGGACCCTTGGGTCCCCCTGTGTGCGCCTCGCACGGGTACGCGTACAGGGGGTCCGACACGGACCCCCAAAGTACGGCTCCGACAGCGAAGTTCGAGTCGGACGGCGCGAGTCGGTCGGAGCGGTCGAGGTGCGCATCGTACTTACCCGGCCGGAAAACGTCTCCATTGCGCGGTGCGACCGGGTCCGACCGAGTCGGTCGGAGCGGTACGGTCCGGGTACGAGTCGGTCGGAGCGGTCGGGTCGCCCGGACGAGTCGGTCGGCGAACTCGCATCGTACTCGCTCGGCCGGACCCGCGTACGGTTCGGTCGGGTAACAGGCTTTCGCATGGCTTTTTTCCCGACCGAATGGTATTGGGTGCGCCTCCGACCGAGATCGGAATCGGCCCCATTGTAATGATGCCGATTTGCAATTCAAATATCGGTTGCCCTATGAATTACCAAATTCATACCTAAAACATCATTCGGCCTATTGGGAAGATGTCAACAGGAATTAATGAGGTTATTTTGGAAATTTTCAATACAAACGAATTCAGAAACATCATTCGGCCTATTGGGAAGATGTGAATATGAATTAAGACGTTTATTTTGGATATTCTCAATACAAATGATTTCGGAAATATCATACGGCCTATAGAGAAGATATCTAGAATTGCTGATTCAATTATTGTTTCTGTTCTTTCATATTGTATTTACAAAATTGTTTTACAAAGAAATATTTCATATATTCGATCTTTGTATTATATGCAATGTTATTGAGGATGTTTATTTTAGGAATTGTGAAGAGATAGTTAAGTTTGTTGTAAATATTTTGAACACAGATTTGTTTTTTTTTAACAATCTTATTGATTGTATTTTTTTGCCCGCTGTTACATGATGAGCAACATTGAAATCACTGTCTATGGTGAAATTCAATACATTCTGAGAACAGCAAAAAGGCAAAATATGTTATGTAATGTTAAAATTCTGTTGTGTACTTTAAACTATAACATTATATATTATAACTGTATTTTTCTTCTCTTTTACAGACCAAAATTCTAAAGTTTAAACCTTTTTAAAATTTAGATTATAAAAAACAAGTGAAAAAATAGTTTCAAAGACTTTCAGATCTACTATCGAAAAGGTAAGATTAAGTAACTCAAACACTACCCATGCACTACTACATTCACTTCTGCACTATCCATACAGTCCTCTAACCACCTAGACACTGCTCATTCACACCTTTAATTACCCAGGTAGTACCCATGCACTCCAGCAATACCCCTGTCACTCCCCATGCACTCCTCCAATCACCCAGTCAGCACCATGTACTTATCCAATCACTCTGCCAAAACCCAAGCATTTATAAATTCACTATACAGTCTCCTTGCAGCACTCTAAGTATACAGTCACTACCCATGTACTCATGTAATGACCCAGGCACAAACTCATGCAGTGCTACAATCTCCAGAGCACTACCCATGCAGTCCAGCCATCGCCCTGTCACTCCCCGTGCACTTTTCCAATCACTCTCCCAGCACCATATAGTTATCTAATCAGTTCGCCAAAACCCAAGCACTTGTAAACTCACCATGCACTCTCCTTGCAACACTCTAATCATCCAGTTACTACCCATGTACTCATGGAATGACCCAGGCACTAACTCATGCACTTCTACAATCCCTTGAGCACTACCTATACAGTTGAGTAATCTCCCTGTTACTACCTATGCACTCCTCCAATCACCCAGCTAGTCCCATCTTCTTATCCAATCACTGCGCAAAAACCCAAGCACTTATAAATTCACCATGCACTCTCCTTGCAGTACTCTAATCATCCAGTCACTACCCATGTACTCATGCAATGACCCAGGCACTAACTCATGCACTTCTACAATCCCTTGAGCACTACCTATACAGTTCAGCAATCTCCCTGTTACTACCTATGCACTCCTCCAATTACCCAGCCAGCAAGATATACTTATCTAATTACTATGCCAAAACCAAAGCACTTATAAATTCACCATGCACTCTCCTTGCAGCACTGGAATCATCCAGTCACTACCTATGTACTCATGCAATGACCCAGGCACTAACTCGTGCACTGCTACAATCACCTGTGCACTTCCCATGCAGACCTCTAACCACCTACACACTACTAATTCACTCCTCCAACTACCCAGGAAGTACTCATGCAGTCCAGCAATACCCCTGTCATTTCACATGCATTCCTCCAATCACCCATCCACCACCATGTACTTATCCAATCACTCTGCCAATACCCAAGTACTTATAAATTCACCATGTACTCTCCTTGCAGCAGTGTAATAATCCAGTCACTACCCATGTACTCATGCAATGACCCAGGCACTAACTCATGCACTGCTACAATCAACTGTGTACTACCCATGCAGTCCTCTAACCACCTAGACACTGCTCATGCACTCCTCCAATTACCCAGGATTACTCCAGCAATCCTCCTGTCACTTCCCATGCACTCCTCCAAACACCCAGCCAGCAGCATGTACTTATCCAATCACTGCCCCAAAACCCAAGCACTTATAAATTCAGCATGCACTCTCCTTGCAGTACTCTAATCATCCAGTCACTACCCATGTACTCATGCAATGACCCAGGCTCTAACTCATGCACTTTTACAAACTCTTGAGCACTACCTATACAGTTCAGTAATCTCCCTGTTACTACCTATGCACTCCTCCAATCACCCAGGCAGCACCATGTACTTATCCAATCACTCCGCCAAAACCCAAGCACTTAAAAATTCACCATGTGCTCTCCTTGCAGCACTGTAATCATCCAGTCACTACCCATGTACTCATGCAATGACCCAGGCACTAACACGTGCACTGCTACAATCACCTGTGCACTTCCCATACAATCCTCTAACTGTCTAGACACTGCTCATTCACACCTTCAATTACCCAGGTAGTACTGAGGCAGTGCAGCAATCACCCTGTCACTTCCCATGTACTCCTCCAATCACCCATCCAGCACCATCTACTTATCCAATCACTCCGCCAATACCCAAGCACTTATAAATTCACCATGCACTCTTCTTGCAGCACTCTAATCATGCAGTCTTTACCCGTGTACTCATGCAATGATCCAGGCCTGTCACTACCCATGCACTCTTCCAGTCACCCAGTCAGCACCATCTACTTATCCAATCACTCTACCAAAACCCAAGCACTTATAAATTCACCATGCACTCTCCTTTCAGTACTCTAACTATCCAGTCACTACCCATGTACTCATGCAATCATCCACATATTAGCATGCAGTTATTTCTCTTTTTTAACCAAATAAGGTAGTTCTGAAAAGAACTCTTTTTTTTCTTCTTTTTTGTTTTGTAATTTTTTTGTTTTTTTAAAACTATTTTGTCAATTTTTTTGGTGTTTTTTGAAAAAGGAAAAAAACAACAGACAAAACTTTTAACTTTGGGAATTATGTAGTCATTCCAACAGAATTTTTTTTTTTTTTTAGCAGCGTTGGTTTCTTACTGCAGAACAAACAGCGTCAACTGACTGCTCCCCACAACATAAAATTGCCTTGCATTTTATGCAAACTTGTTGTAGGGTTGCAAACTCGACCCGAATGTCTGGACCACGAGATGCGGAGCTTGAGGCTCCAGAAGTGCTAGGACCAGCTCCCTGGTCACTTTGCTGTGCGGCTTCTTGAGCCCGTCGCATTTGTTCCCGTGCAAGATGTTTCGGATGTATTGTTTGCAAATGTTTAAACATGCTGGAAGTCCCACACGAATATTTCTTGTCACTTCCTCTTGAAAGGATCCTGGGACATAGTTTGCAGCTCACCTTTCGAGCAGTCACCTTTTTTTCACCTTCAGGAATGCTTAAAAACTTCCATACAATAGACTCCGGTCTTTTCTTGGCAGGTGGATCCAAGTCTTCATCTTCAGAAGAATGGTCTATTTGTGGATTTGAGGAAGCCATTGTAAACTTTTCCAGCAAACACCAAAAAAATTGTCAAAATAGCTCCCAAAAACACAACAGGTCTCTGTCCTCTGATGCTGCACAGAGAATGAATAAAATGGGTTGGGTCCTTCAAGTGTTACAATGGGAAACCTTAAGAACCAATCAAATGCTTTCTTTTAAAGTCACATGGGAGTCGCGCACCCGGCGCGCAACCACCGCATACCCGACGCAACTTTGCGAAAATATATTTAACAATAATATAAGATTATTACAAGTACAAATATATTATTTTTATAAATAGTTTAGAAAATCTCTTGCCCTCATATATACATTAAAGTTATATACATATAGTTTCCAAACATAATTTTTTTTTACGGGAGTCGCGCACCCGACGCGACACAGCACGTATATGACGTCATGCGGGTCCCGGCACCACGCACACGTTGCATACCAAACGCGCACATGACTCGATCCCATACGTATATCACATAATGCGGGGCCAGGCACCGCGCACCCGTCGCATACCAAACACGCACATGATGCGATCCCATACGTATATCACGTTACGCGGGGCCAGGCACCGCATACCTGTCGCATGCCAAACGTGCATCCTTCTCGACTTTAGCAATATGGAGGCTTGAATTGGCTCACCCACCATGATAGGTACACGATTGGTACGCGACTCCACTATTTATGCAAAAAAAATATATAAATATATATTTTAAAAGACATAAGAAATTACATATTTAAAAATAAGCAACAAATAAGAGAATTATAGGATATTACAGTTACAAAATATAATTTTAAAAAAACTTCCAATTTTCAGAGAAAAAGATAGGTATTATAAATGTTAAACTTACAAATTACCATTTAAAAAACCTTAGAAATTCACTGAAAAAAACATAGGTTTCAAGGGCGTTATAGTTAGAAATTAGCATTTAAAAAACCATTGAAATTCACTGAAAAAGAGGTGCATCAGATTTTCGTGTGGATGATGTCATCAGTGATGTCATTTGAGATGTCATCAGTGATGTCATCAGTGATGTCACTGACCATGTCATGAATGATGTAATATGTGACGTCATCAGCAGTGCATTGCGGGGGCGCGAGTTATAGTGAGCTGTACTAACTATAACGGCGGAATTTCTCTGGTTTTGCACGAGTGAAATGTCCAACTAACTATAACGTCAAGGAAACCTATGGTTTTTTCAGTGAATTTCTAAGGTTTTTTAAATGCTAATTTCTAACTATAACATCTCTGAAACCTGTGGTTTTTTCAGTGAATATATATATATATATATTTACTTACCTTACCTTAAGCACTTTTACCAAGTGTATGCCTTTACCACGCATGCCCTTGCATTGTAATGGCATGCGTGGTAAAGGCATATGCGTGGTAAAAGTTTGAGATGTAATAGCAACGCGTTGTAACAACACTTGTGCTGTAACAACTGCGTTGTAATTGCATGCGATGTAATGGCATGCGATGTATCGTCATATATTCAGTTGTGCCTTTGAAGTGGGAAGAAGCTTCAAGAGGTTTCCCTTTGAAGTCCCTAGGCATTTGCCTTCCCTGTCTTGGTTCCAGACTAACCTAGCTCCTCCCTCCCATCCTACCAGTGATGGCCCCTCCAGGTACACCCAAGCTCCTTATTGCATATGGTTGTCTAGGAGGCAGCCACAAAGGTCAACTGTCAGCTACACCCAGTCATGTGACCCAGTTACAGGTTACAGACACAAAATGGCCAAGGCAGGAAAATGCCAACTATAAGTGGCATTTCAAAATTGTGATTTAAAATTCAACTTCACCATAAGTTAGGATTATTCATTGCAATTCACCAAACATGAACTGGGTACCTGCTCCCACTTCCCACTTAGCTTACTGAATGTAATAAGGCAACTCCAATGCCAGTCTATTGGAGAGGTAGGCCTTGCAGTAGTGAAAAACGAATTTAAAAAGAGTTTTTCACTGCCAGGACATGTAAAACTTAGAGGTCCATGTCCTACCTTTAACTTAAACTGCACCCTGACCTGTGGGCTTTTCAGGACCCACCCTAGGGGGGACTTATAGGTTTAAAAACGTTTATTTTGACAGGTAGAAATGGCAGTTAAAGGCTGCATGCACAGGCTACAATGGCAGGCCTGAGACATGTTTAAAGGGCTACTTAAGTGGGTGGCACAATCAGTGCTGCAGACCCACTAGTAGCATTTAATTTACAGGCCCTGGGCACATTTGGTGTCACTTTACTAGGGACTTACAAGTAAATTATATATGCCAATTGGGAATAAGCCAATGTTACCATGTTTTAAGAAGTGAGCACATGCACGTTAGCACTAGTTAGCAGTGGTAAAGTGTGCAGAGTTCTAAAACCAGCAAAAACAAAATCAGCAAAAAGGGAGGAGGAAGGCAAAAGGTTTCCCGGAAGACCACCCTAACGCTGACATGTCTAACAATAACCCTCTGCTTCCCCAGTACTTCAATGCTTCCCAGGAACATTTGCATTATACAAGCAACAGTACATACGGAAATGCGAGTGCTCACCCAAAATGTAAAAGGGACCAGCTCGTTTCATGAAGTCTAATCAACAGCAATTAGTTTAGCTAACAGTGATTTTTCTGTGGATGCAACTGATAACAAAACACTTTTCAGAGAACTATGTTCTTGCTACTCATGTTATGATGTTAGGAGCAACATGTGCTCATAAGACAGAAAACCATTCGATTATATGTCTCCTATCACTATTCTGCAGACAGACTACAGATAGCTTACGCTCCTGACCACTGGACAGTAGTTACAATCATAAACTCATTTTTATAGGCGTAAGAATGAATGATTCAGCATCTTTGGACAGGAGGCAGTTTTCATTTAGTGTACGTACCTACTTTTTTGTTTATGTTGTTTTTTGGCAGGCTTCCGAGAGGCACCCCCATTTCTGATATGCAGGGATCAACCTTGATGTCTTTGTGTTTTTTCACAAATCATTGGTGTCATGGACTCTCTGGTGTTCAGCTGACCACAGCTGCTTACTAGCTGTCTCACAGACCACCCCCATGCCTTCAGCTCCACGGGACGCAGCCAACTTGGAAAATCTCCGCCTTATGCCCAATGTTGTAGTGTAGTTCCTATAGTACCCCTGCAGGACCTGCGCTTTTGGATAACATACACTGTGGGCCTGGTGGTAGACTGATTCTGTGCACCCCCACCGCGTATGTTAGCCTATTTGCATTAGCTAGCTCACAGTGCCACTAGAATCTCCTATTTATCAGAGAGATTAGTGTTTGGCAACCTCAGAACACGGCAACCCAGATTCCTCAGACTCGTGGCAACAATGTACTACTTTTCGCTCAGTCACTCGTGCTTGCTCATTTGGTCTCAGAGAGTTACACAGAAGAAACAGTCGAGCGTGTTTACAATAAGAATTTATTGCACAGTTGTTCTTCTAGTATAAAATATATGTGCTGCGACAACTGTTAAACAGTAGCAGAGATATATGATCAGCAGTACAGTGAATAAGAAAGGATAGTACAGTTCTACCATTTTGCAATAGTCATGAACATATACATGAATATAAAATGCATCTATAAAATAAAGCGCATACTCCTACGATGCCTGTCTAGATGTACCTAAGTGTACCTAGCATGTGAGTAGGTGTGAAAGAAGCCAAGAATCCCGCTAGGATTTAGTCAAACCCCATTACCTGAATAATGAGAGTGTAGGACCTCGTCCTGGTCTCGAGTTGGACACCCCGCAAGGGATGATTAGACCACTGTCAGCTGGAGCGACTGCATGCAGGAGCCTCAGCGTCTCTGGTCAGTGTGTCGGCCTGGAAGTCTTGGTTCCCTCTAACTACTGATAGCAAGAGGTGCTGTATTTATACAGAAAAGTATCGAGTCCCTTTGTCCCTTGTGTCTTGTGTTAGCCATTGTTGGGTATGAAGATGACGTATGGGATGAACCGGTTACGTAGATGTTTATGCAGGTGGATCCTAGCCCCTGCCTGGTTTCCTAGAACTCTTATGAATAATTAATCATACTGGATGAGCACATCGAAGATGGTATAGGAGGCCATTGTTCGGGAAAACCCTCCTTCTGTACACAAACCACAGTCTAGATAAGGTTCAGCCCTCAGCGCCCGTTATTGTGGAGAATAGAGAAATAATGTGGGTGAAAGATTTAGGGCATCTCAAACTATGCCTATAATAGGGCATCGATATGAAACATAACACCCACTCCTCTTAATAGTCAACAATAATAAACAATGACAGCAAATTACTAAGTCATACTAGGTGGTAGCGCATATAATTGTCAGTGAGCCACATAAAAACATTTTTAAAATTCTAAAAGCATATTTAAAAACATTTCTAAAAGGGGAAAAATGTGTAGAGTCCGTTTTGAATTTGTATTCAAGCTAAAGGTCTAGCTGAGTTCATTTATAGAATTTAAAACTCGTACAAGCTTTTTAGAAGGCCATGCTTTCTCTAGCAATAGTTTCAATTTAGTAGGAAATGTTCCAAATTGAATCAGAGTTGAAATGAAAAAGGAAACTCCGAATTTTTTCCCAGTACATTATGAGCCAATTGAATATTAAGGGGCCGATTCCGATCTCGGCCGGTAGGGCACCGAATCGGATTCGGCTTAACCGGATCCGATCAGAGCCCTCTTTCCCGACCGATTCGTACGTGCGTCCGGCCGAGCGAGTACGATGCGAGCGCACGCGAAATCGCCGACCGACTTGTTCGCGGGTCCAAAGCGCTCCGACCGACTCGCACGGACACGATGCGCACCGCGCGATGGAGACGTTCCCCGGCCGGGCAAGTATGATGCGCGCCGCGAGCAGTACGACCGACTCGCGCCGTCCGGCTCGAAAGAGCAGTCGGAGCCGCACTTTGGGGGTCCGTGTCGGACCCCCCTGTACGCGTAGCCACGCGAGTCACTCACAGGGGGGACCCATTGGTCCCCCCTACCTGTGCATGTACACAGCGAGTCGCTTCGAGGTGTACCCGCTGTAGGGGGCACCCGTGTTCGCCTCGCACCCATTGGGTCAATGGGAGCCCGCGTACGCGTTGTACATCCGGCTCCCATTGACTCAATGGGAGTCCGACCGACTCGAGTCCGATTGCATGCGTGCGCATCGTACTCGTTCGGTCGGACTGCCAGTGTCCGATTCGGTCGGAAATCTCTCCGGGTCCGGCTCGGTCGGAGAGATTTCCGGCCTGAATCGGCCTCTAAGTGTCCTGGCTGGGAGATGCAACATCACAGTCACTTGCTGTAGGGGACGGGAATTGTAATATTTCACACAGTACGTCGATGGAGCACAGATGAAATTCAGTACTGCCCATAGTTGGCATATCGGCAGCCGGTGCTGTAGTCGATACCTCAGTGTCTGTAGTGCTAGTTGTAGCGCTTGTGCTGGTGTCTGTGCTAGTGGTGGCTGAGCTGATGCTCACCCCAGTTGTTAAAGGCACCTGCGGGTTTTCAAGGAATGCAGTCGTTAGGATAGGAATACGCTGGGAACACAGCCGAGCGTGGGACCTCAGCGGTTCCAGCCACGTGTTCAAGTCCGCAGGCGTCTCTGACTCGAGTGTCAGACAGATGTCCAACACTCATTCTTCACCGCAAAACAGGCATCGAAGAACAGGTAAGATGCAGTCCATCCAGACTGGTCTAAACGATAAGAACCAAGAAGCACTCAGTTCTCATAGGCGAGGCGTGCCCAGATGTTGTACCATGCGCTCACAGTATCTATGTTCCAGAAGAGCTTTCGCCATTTCATTCGTGATTGGGCCGTCCATTGCGTATCAGGAAAATGACGATCAGGATTCCAGCTATTAAAAGCAGTATCAGAGGTAAACCTCCAAAGATGCTTCCAAATACGGAGTGTATAAAATTTGGGATAACTCCGAGAACTGTTTGGAAGGTGCTTAGAAAACCTGACCCTATGGTCTTAAATAAGTGTACAATACCACTCGTATCAGACATGTTAAAGATACAACCCACCATTTCTACGAAATGAAAGGGGCAGTTTGTACGAATATGCTTGTATCTCGGTCGAGGTCCTTGCAACTTGAAGATCAAAGGTCTCTCGAGCGGAGGTTAAGGGTACAGTTTGCTGTAAAAGCATGGCTTTCATTCTGCTCAAAGCGTCAAATTTTATAAAAGATATCTCTAGCGAAGGCCACAGAGGTGCCTCCCTGACTGTACTTGTTGGGGGAAACAATACTTGCATACAGCAAGTAACCCTGACATTCACGGTGACCAGATAGGCGATGCCCGGAAGCATGCCACAGCAACCTTGATCATTCAGCATCAAGTAGCTCCCATTTGAGAGTAACTCGAAAACTGGCGTGATCACGGCAGCTGGAGTTCCTTTCATGTGGCAAGACAGATTCGCCACCGAACCATTACAAGCTCCGTGTAAAATAATGTCTTGACACATGAGAGAGCCACTTAAAGCATTCCTGCAGTTTGTACCACTCAGGAATACTTCTCGATCCCCACTACGGCACCAAAATTTATATGGTAATTCCCAGGATTCCTTAATGTATTCTTTACCCAATTTTTCATATCTGCCTGCCTTTGCTCAAGGCAATACTGAAACTGAAAGGTCGTAACCGGGAGAGTGATAAGGCCGTGGATTAGCCATACTGTTGATGGTGATTCTGCCACTGTGAATGGTAGCCTATCCAGTTTTTCAATACGCAGCATTGTATATTTAGCTCCCCTTTGTGCCATTTCTATCTGTGTATCTGTTAGATTGTATTCAGAAAACAGAGACGTACTGTTTATAAAACGCCAAGGCACAAAGCCTGCAAGCAAAGATTGCAGCGTCCAGCTTAATAACATAATAGAACGTAACTGAGATTGGCTGTGTTGTAATATGGCTAAATCCTGTTCCAGTATGTCGATAGCAGAAGATACAATATTGCCCAATGAATATATCCTGGAGGTCAAAGTTGTTAACCCATTATCTACCACAGCTAAAGCTTTTTCTAAGTTTATACGGTCTATTTCCCGTATTCCCTCTGCGGCCTCTTGTTGGGAAATCTTCCAGTTTTCATTATAGGCAGCATATATGCCTGCATATATGAAACGTTTTTGACGTGTTTTCCTGGGTCCTAGTAAAAAGTCCCTAAGATCCATGTCAAGTGAGAGTAAAGATAAGTGTTGTTTCACTTCTGCAAGTGTTGAGGTTTCTAGCCAACCGAGGCACAACTTCCCAACACTATAGGATGTCACTACCCCTGGATGTTCTCTCTGTACATAAAGCGGGTCTGGCCTATGGATACTGAGTCCCTCAGTGATGTTCAGGAATCGCTTATGACAGCTATTCGTGTCTAAGGGCCAAACCACCCACTGTTTCCAATTTGAGTCTGTTCTATTGTACTCTAAGATGTCATCTACTTTTGCCCCTTCTTTTGTAGTTGAATTCTGCCACCCCCATATGTTGGTGTTGGAAACCTAGGGGTGTTCAGGTCCTTCCTCTTGGCTAGTCCAAGACAGGATGTCTGTTGCACAGTATCATTTAAAAAGATCATCTGCTGTGGAATGAGGCATGCTCTAAATAGTACCTCTGCACCCTGGACTTGCCAGTCCCTTGAACCCCAAACTGATCTCAAATCAATTTCGTCTTTCCATCGGTCGAAACCCTGTTCAGACAATTGGGCCAAAAAGGAAGCAGAGTAAATCTGTTTAGTATTTGTCAACATAATTTTCAGTGCTGATGTTGGTGCAACCTTGTAGTAATATGAGGCTGGATCTGTGGTGTTAAACCCTGAAAAGTTTGAAAATTTCTGTGCAAACGTTTGTGAACTACTTTTTGGTGGTGTTGGGCAATGTTCCCACTGATGGTACTTAAAAACATTCCTAGGTGAAATGGATTTGTGCAGGAAATGATAACCATAATGTTGGTAACAGTACAGTGTGCTATAATCTGAAGAACCCTCTAACATTTCATTATTAGAAAATGCAGCAGTTTTCTCTAAATCTGACAACATATTATTAATAAGCCTGGGCGTAGTTTGCGTAGTAGCACTTCACGTAGCTACGTGAAGTACATTTTGAACTACACGTAGCTATGCAAATTGCATAGTGCGTAGCTGTGTGCTTGACTGCACTGTACAATAATTGCCAAAGGAATCTTGCACAGTGCAAGTTAAGATAAAACAAATATCTCTGTCTTTCTATGCTAAAAATGCATATAGTTATTTCACAAAAGTGAAAATGATAAAATAAGAAGCAGTGAGAGAGGTGATGATTTTGGGATCCTCCCTAACCTAGGGAGAGAACTAAGCAGATGCCTTGAAAACAAAAAGCACATCTTTTGAACGATTCGGTGGTGGTCCCATCCTCTTAGGACCAACCCAAGCACAGTTATTGGCAAAATACAATCCCAACCAAAGGCCCTGCAAAGCATTATGGGACGAGATTAGCAGTGGGCAGTGAATATTATAGTATCCAATATCAAAATAATTCTACAAAGAGCTGCAGTTCCACTAGTCGTTACTAGATGTCCTCACGAGTCAAATGCAAAAGCTTCATGAAAGGGTTTCAATGCTTTTGCATTTGACTCGTGAGGGACATCTAGTAACGACTAGTGGAACTGCAGCTTGATGTATTAATAATTTCAATGCTTTTGCATTTGACTCGTGAGGGACATCTAGTAACGACTAGTTGAACTGCAGCTCTTTGTAGAATTATTTTGATATTGGACACTATAATATTCACTGCCCACTGCTAATCTCGTCCCATAATGCTTTGCAGGGCCTTTGGTTGGGATTGTATTTTTGCCCATAACTGTGCTTGGGGTGGTCCTAGGAGGAAGGGACCACCACTGAATCGTTCACATGATATGCTTTTTGTGTTCAAGGCATCTGCTTGGTCCTCCCCTAGGTTAGGGGGGACCCCAAAATCATCACCTCTCTCATTGGTTGATATTTTCATTGTCAAAGTTTACTTTTGTGAATTGGTTATATGCTGTTTAGCATAGAAAATTGCTTTATCAAAGCATTTTAAGGTGTTTATTTTACTGCTGCTACGCTATGTCAATTAGCACAGTTTTTCACTCTGCTACGTGCAATTTGCATAATGCGTAGTAGCACAAACTTTGCATGCTCTGTGAGCGTAGCGAAGTATTATGCCCAGGGTTAATTATTAACTGTTTCAGAGTCCCAATCATCAGAAAATGTACTTGAGGTAATGATATCACTTAATGAAATTTTAAATATATGATTAATTTTTAAAAGTTCAGTCGGACCGAATATGTTAAAATTAACCTTGTCCCATACTATACCATCCGGTATAGGAACTGCTGTAATGTTCACTGATGACAAGTCTCTTTGCTCACGATGTGATGATGGATGTGGCTTCAGTAGTATGTTGACTTTTTGTGCTGTGGAGTTTTGTTGAAGATAGCGTCCGTTAATAAGCATACTAAAAGTTAGTACTAAGCCAAGCCAGAAAAGAAAAAACAATATCCCAGAAATTACCCAGAGTTCAATCCAAGGCGATACCAGGCATGTCTTTTTTGGAAAGTGAAGAAAGTTCTTTATTCGTTGCTTGAATGGTGTTTTGGCTGGCATCGTTTCCGGCTCGCTTGGATCCAGAGAAAACGTATCAAAGTTCATGAAATAGCCAGAAGCAGTTCGATCAATTGTAGGAATTGCATCGGGATTAGTTGAAATGTTATTTTGCCCTTGACGAGGTATGTTGACGTAGACTTCTGTATTTGGTCTATTTGCAACTTGTGAATTAATCTGATGTTCATTTTGAATTTGAATGTTTGGTTCAAGTGGAACAAGTTCCATAGCATTGTTGCTCAGTCCTTCATTCCTTAAACGTGGCTCTTCAAATGTGATGAGTCTTTCTGTTTGAACTTCTTGGATTGTAGCTAGAGGAGGGCGTCTGCTACTGTGGAGACCACGAGGCCTACTGCTTATTATCGGCCACATAGTGTGGTTTGATTAAGTCGATTGAGACAAATCTTTTCTCCTTTTTCCCGGCAAGAGGCGGCAAAAGTACAGTTCTTGTTCCTTGTACTTGAAGGACTGGTACAGGTGTTCTGTATAAAGGTCCAAATTCCTTTTTGTCCGCAATTTTCTCTCTGACCAGATCCCCGACTTTTAGGATCCAGACAGGTCTTGCTGTGTCTGCCTTGACTTCCGCAGTGGCGGTCTGCTTTAGTCGGACATTGCTTTGTTTTGTCCTGGATTCATTTAAATCCTGTAAAACAGCCAAACGATCATGGATATCGAATCGTTTTTCATCCGCCACTGCACCTTCACAATCAAGATCAGGTACCCACATTCATGTCCCAAAGAGGACTTCATATGGAGTGACACCCCTAGAGAGTTTCTTGGCTGGTTGTGTAACGCCCGCTGTACTCCATAAAGGTGTTTGACCCAACTACCGCCCTTGCCTAATACCCTAGCTGTAAAAGATTGCTTTAAGTCCCGGTTTTTCCTCTCCACAACCGAATTTCCCTCAGGATGGTACGGAGAGGAGTACTGCAATGCTACGCCCATTCCTTCCATGGCCTCTTTGTAAGCCCGAGAGCTAAACGCAGGGCCGCGGTCAGAATGTAACGTGCTAACTGTGTATGTGCCGATAAAGACTCGCAAATCTTTTATAACAGTTCGAGCGTCAGCCGAGCGCTGAGGCCAAACCTTGAGGAAACTTGAGCTGGACGCACACGAATGGACAACCTAATGCTGTCTAATAATAGTATCTGTACTGGACGTGTTGTGGTGGACCCTTTCATCTGCTTGCAGATGTCGCAGTTCCATACATAGTCTCTAATCTACCTTCTCATCGCAGGCCACCAGTAGCATTGTTTCAACAAAGAAACAGTCTCCCTAAGTCCCGTATGTACAGAACCTATCCCTTCGTGTGCTGCCACAATTAAACCTAACCTACGATCCATATTTGGTATTACCCTATCCCCCACTCCAGGAATCTGAGCATATGGAATGTTACTTGCATCTAACTTGTAGGAGTATTTGAGTGGAAATTTTTTAGGTACTGCTGTGCTGCCTTTGCGTGAAGCAATGACAGCTACCATAATCTCACAGTCTATTCTCGTTTTGGAATGAGTGAGTGCAGCTATGGAAGCCATGCGAACAGCCCCCTGTGCGGCTTCATCAGCCAATGAATTCCCTTCAACGTAAACGCCATTACTTTGATGACTCAGTGTATGGATCACGTGAGTCCTTGGTAGCTCGTTTTTCAACTCTGCTACCTGTTCCCACAGCATTTTATGCTTAATTGTGCCACCTTTCGCATCTTTAAACCCGTTGTGCTCCCAATGGTCGAGGTATTCATTATATGACTGAACACAGTAAAACAAATCACACACGATTAGTGTGGGGAATTCGTGATCCGTATTTACAAGTGCCAGTATCAGTGCTTTTAACTCTGCCAACTGTGCCGTGCAGTCTCCTAGCGATTGCGTTTTTGTGCAACTCGGATAGAACTTTCCATCCTGCATGTGACCTTTAACGATAGCACACTCTGCGCTGTATTGCTGCTTACTTCCTATGGCCGGTTGCGCAGATCCGTCAGTATAAATAATATATTCATACTGATCAAGAGGCAAGATTTCATTTGGTGGAGGATATTCGTGTTCATATTGCAGGAATGCCTGTATTTTTAAACTTGGATCAAATCTGTATTCAACGTCCGTTGCAGTAAGAGACTTAGCCCATTGTATCCATCTTGGATGTAAGGCTTTCGCATTTGGAATGCTAGCCTTTATAACAGCTTCTAAAGCCTGTACTGGGGTTACGACAATAATGCGTTTCCCCTGTGCCAGTGCTCTTTCTCTTGATACAGCGGTCTGAACAGCTGTCAGTTTTTTCTCTGTTGAAGTGAAACGCATTTCTGCATTTGTGTACAGGTGTGATTTGTATGCGATTGGTACTGTTTCTCCTTCATTGAAGGTTAAGTATGTGTACCCGCATTGCCCCGCAATTATACAGATCACCAAGTGGCGTAAGTTTACGCGTGTTTGAAAGTGTTTGGAAGCTATCATGTCTTCCTGGAGTGAACGAAGAATATTAGTATGTTCTTGTGTCTAATTTCTGGCTGAAAAGTCAGGTTTTATTAGGTCGTAGAAAGGTTTTACCCTTTGTGCGTAATCTATAATGTATGTTCTGCCGAAATTTAGGAATCCCAGTATTGATTGTAAATTTTTTAATGATTTTGGAGGTTGGAGCAGCGCACATTTTTCTAAAAAGTTTGCTGCTAGACTTTTCTCTTCACTTGACAGCTCATATCCCAAAAATAGGACATTGAGGTGGGCTATTTTTGATTTTTTAAAGTTAAATTTGTAGCCCTCAGTGGCAAATCCCATAATAATGGTGCTTACCCTGGTCAAGTGCCTCTCTAAGTCATCGTCCGTTAGATAAATATCATCAACATAGGACAATGCTTCTTCATCACATTTTTGAAGTAACTCTGTTACCCTTCCTGAAAATACCCCGGGGCTATTCTTATACCCTTGGGGGAGTCGACAAAATTGTCGCTGGGACCCTAACGCTGAGAATGCGGTCAAATACCTGCTTTCAGGCGCTATATTTTGGCAGAAAAATCCATTTGAGATATCCAGTGATGTTTTGTATTTTTTCTGCACAATGTTATTCATTAATGCGGCACTATGTGCATTTTGGACAGCAAATGTCTTTGTGCATGAGTTTAAATGTCTGTAATCTAAAACTAGACGATATGTATTGTCGGGTTTAGAGACGGGAAACAAAGGATTGTTCATTGGAGAGGTACATTTTTCAATGACCCCTGGTATTCAAGTTGATCTAAGATCTCCCTGACCTGTTTTTTAGCTTCTTGCTTTATTGGGTATTGCCTCTGAGCATTAGGAGAAACTTTTAACGGGATCACGTGGTAGGTTGAATCCTCATCCCACCCAGCGTGGTTTTTGTACAATGCTGGAGCTTGGGCTACTGCCCACTCCCGTGCATATGTATGTTTAATGTGAGCAGGAACATGGTTGGAAAATGTAGGAAAAATTATACTTTCTCCCCTGGGGCACTCCATTACGAATGCTGGCGGCCAATCTTGTTCGGCTAACAGGATGTCATACCCAGATGATAAGTTCTTCCAAAAGAGACCTTTTATTTTCCTGGGCTTGTCCCCCTCCATCCGGAGTGTTATTTCATGTAACTTATGTGGGACGCTCACCCTTTTGTCTGGTGTTTCCACCGTGATGTAATCATTCAAGTCAGCTGTCACCAGAAATTCCTTCAGGTTCTGGCAAGCTATTGTTACTTCTGCCGCACTGTCTAGCATCGTCAGAGCCCATTCCCCGTTCAGAAGTTGTGTCCTCAGAATTCTGGGCATGTCTGATTTTCAGACCGGCAACTTTCTTTTTCTTAAATTGAGGTTTTGATTTTGGCTTATCTTCTTTTTTGGAAGTAAAGTCTGGAGCGCGCTGCTTGTCTCTGGACTGTGTGCGCTCCTCTCTGTGTTCTGACCGTCGTTCTCTCTCGGAGTTTTTCTTCGAGCCCTGAAAGGAACGAGGGGAATGTGTATCAGTATCCTGATACCTGTCAGGTTTCCTAATATTATCCCTATTCCTAAGGTTGTACCTCTTTTCAGAGGGCTCCTGTGGAGGAGACCTACCTCGGGACTGAGATCTGTTGTCTTTAAACTTTTGACGTTTTTCTTTATCCCACTTCTTTTTAGAAGAGGTCGGTGTCTGCTTAGAAGTGTCCTTTTCGGGACTGCCCATTAGTTGAGGTTTTACAGCTTTTCCCCCCAAACTATCCCTGCCTAACTCTGCATACGCAGTTTCAATTATTTTGGGTAGTTCATTCTCCCCTGTTCTAATGGAGAGAACTCCCGTAGGCATTGGCGGATTGCCACTGATGCTGCTTCCCCTTTAATGTTAGCTAGTATTATGGCTGATACCTGGTCGTAGTTATTTAATAACTTCATCCCTAAGTTCAGAGCAGGCTCTGCTCCGTATTCATTGTGTATTTGTCTTAATACATCTGGTATCACTGCTAATGAAGGAATACCATGAGTTCTGGTATATATGGCAGCAAAGACTGTACCCCAAGTGGTACAATCCTCTAACTGTGGTGTAATCCCCATGGGCAAGCAGATTGTTAACATTCTGTGTTTTTCAAATGGTGTGGTATTTGGGAATACTGCTTCTAACTGGGTTATTTTCTGAGCTACCCAGAAAGGAATTTGTTCATGTTTTGTAGGCAATTTACCGTGTGTAATGTTTGCGGAGTAATTTTAGTAGCTCTGCTCTGTGTAGGAGCTGTATTTGGTGTAATTACTGTTGGTTGGACCGCAAGTGTCCTCATGACGAATTGTGTCATGTTTCTGTAGAGTTTTATCAACTCCTTGTGTTGAAAAAGCAATTCATCATTCGGTATGGTGTCAATGTCAGGATGTGGTGCATAGGTCGCTAATATCGGCCATGTTGCTCCTGGTCTTCCTAATGGACCAAGTCTTGCTCTTCTTCTTGAGTGGGGTAGGGCGCCATTAAACCAGAAATTATGTTCCTGGTAGGTAAGCGGAATCTCAATCTCCTCAAACGAAGTGTAGACCGCTGGGACTTCTTCATGTATATAATAGTGAAAAGTTTTTGCTATAGCATTTGCTGCTGGGAATGTAACCCATGAATAGAATACCTCTGTTTGGAAATCTTCGTGTGCCTCTATCATGAATATTACTACACCTCCTCTGGCTGGTACACCATTTTTGAGGAGTTTAACTGTGAGTGTGTGACTTACATTGGGTGCAATATGTATTGCATTGGCATCTTCCTCATCTGACTGATCTATTTGTGCCAGCGGATCTAATTCTCCATTTTCGGTAGTCATTGTGTTAAGAACACGTAATAACTGTCCAAGGAAATTAAGATGAGGTGTTTTGCACAATTTTGGGAACTAAGGGGCTTATTATGATGGCGGGAGGATCGCTACAGCCGGGTCGCGGTGGCGACCCTCCCGCCATCACAATGTGATTCACCCACCGCCAAATTAGGATGGCGGTGGGAATCACATTGGTACCGCAGTAGACGGAAAGTCCCTCCGCCATGGTCCTGCAAGGCGGTCCTTTTCCGCCCACCTTGCGGAACCCGGAACCAGGGCATCATTGCGGCGGTGCAGTGCAGGCACCGCCGTTGTGATTAGGATGAGCCCTTCCGCCTGTCTTTTTGCAGCGGATATCCCGCCGCAAAAAGACAGGCGGAGACTGGCTTTGGGGGCCCGTTGCGGGCCCCCACTGTGGGGGGGGCAGTTGTG
Organism: Calotriton arnoldi; assembly: GCA_963921515.1. NCBI lineage: Eukaryota > Metazoa > Chordata > Amphibia > Caudata > Salamandridae > Calotriton > Calotriton arnoldi. The sequence goes on along the minus strand of CAWUFW010000089.1, from coordinate 2,095,242 downwards.
CACTGGGGGGTACCCATGGTACCCCCCTCCATTTCACTGCACATGGTGGCAGGCACCGCGTGGTGCCTGCCACGTTGTGCATGGAAATGCGCAACATGGCCATTTGACATTGCGGCGGGTGCTGCAGCCAACACCCGGTGGCGGTCGCATCATAATTAGGGGTGCGGGACTGCCGCATGAAAGGCGGATGGTCCCGTTACCGCTGGGATGGCGGGCGGACTCAAGTCCGCCCGCCATCCTAATGACCCCCTAAATGTCCCTCAAGCTTGATTAACCAACAGCCAATATATAGGATATCTCACCTACTCAGCTGTGGCAGAGTTTTGTGCCCACCCCCTCCAGACTTCTCTGGTTTTTGTGAGAATAAGCACGACTGAACTACTCAGATTCTACTGTTAAATAAGTACCAAACCAACATTGGTGGCGCCATGTAGTGTAGTTCCTATAGTACCCCTGCAGGACCTGCGCTTTTGGATAACATACATTGTGGGCCTGGTGGTAGACTGATTCTGTGCACCCCCACCGCGTATGTTAGCCTGTTTGCATTAGCTAGCTCACAGGGCCACTAGAATCTCCTTTTTATCAGAGAGATTAGCTTTTGGCAACCTCAGAACACGACAACCCTGATTTCTCAGACTTGTGGAAGCAATGCACTACTTTTCGCTCAGTCACTCGTGCTTGCTCATTTGGTCTCAGAGAGTTACACAGAAGAAACAGTCGAGCGTGTTTACAATAAGAATTTATTGCACAGTTGTTCTTCTAGTATAAAATATATGTGCTGCGACAACTGTTAAACAGTAGCAGAGATATATGATCAGCAGTACAGTGAATAAGAAAGGATAGTACAGTTCTACCATTTTGCAATAGTCATGAACATATACATGAATATAAAATGCATTTATAAAATAAAGCGCATACTCCTACGATGCCTGTCTAGATGTACCTAAGTGTACCTAGCATATGAGTAGGTACGAGAGAAGCCAAGAATCCGCTAGGATTTAGTCAAACCCCATTACCTGAATAATGAGAGTGTGGGACCTCGTCCTGGTCTCGAGTTGGACACCCCGCAAGGGATGATTAGACCACTGTCAGCTGAAGCGACTGCATGCAGGAGCCTCAGCATCTCTGGTCAGTGTGTTGGCCTGGAAGTCTCGGTTCCCTCTAACTACTGATAGCAAGAGGTGCTGTATTTATACAGAAAAGTATAGAGTCCCTTTGTCCCTTGTGTCTTGCGTTAGCCATTGTTGGGTATGAAGATGACGTATGGGATGAACCGGTTTCGTAGATGTTTATGCAGGTGGATCCTAGCCCCTGCCTGGTTTCCTAGAACTCTTATAAATAATTAATCATACTGGATGAGCACATCGAAGATGGTATAGGAGGCCATTGTTCGGGAAAAACCCTCCTTCTGTACCCAAACCACAGTCTAGATAAGGTTCAGCCCTCAGCGCCCGTTATTGTAGAGAATAGAGAACTAATGTAGGTGAAAGATTATGCCTATATTAGGGCATCTCAAACTATGCTTATATGAAACATAACAATGTAACTTCTGTATTTTGCTATGTTCCGATGCTCAGATAAGTCCCAGTCCCTGAAACTACCCTAGCACAGGACTCGAGCACTTAGCACCTTGGGCTTGAGGGGCTAGTGGAGAGAGTTGCCCAGTCACTGGCTCCTGCTAGTAGGAGGCTGGTGGCTGGTGCACAAGGGCTTACTTGAGCATCCTGCTGCAGATCCTCTAGATTGCAGGTAGCTGGGTGCTCCTGTGTGGCGGGTGTTTCACACTAGGTGTGGGGTGCAGGATGCTAGGGTGAATGGCTGCTTCGTGGATGCTGGCTTTATTTGATTTCTGCCCTTTGGAATATTAAATCGTTAACTCTACTATTTGTTTCTGATGTCAACCACTGTGTTCTTCATGTCTCCGCTTCACTTGCTGATTCTTAACTTTATTTTATTTAAGCAACTGGTCGGCCTGGTCATTAACATCATTATTAGTGGGCTCTTAATAAGCACATTCTTTAGTCCTACTGACCAGCAGTAAACTACATGAGAACAACAACCCACAAATCCTTAAGTCCGGCTAAGATTACAAAAATGCAAAGAAAATAGGGATAAGGTGCCTGGCCAGCAAACCTCAAAGCTTCTTGCATCTGAGCCTCACCCACATCCATGAGTTTAGAGAGAGGGCCAGGATAATTTGATTACTCTTATCTCCAATTCTACGAAGGCAAACTCAATAAAAATCAAGTCATTTTATTCAAAGCACTCTCAGGCCTCAAGTATCAGTCAATCAAGATTAATACCTGGATCTGATACACCCTTGGAAGCAGGTACCTCAGCATTAACAAGCTTTATCCAACAAACTATAGCAGAATGTTTTACCCACTCTCTCTCAAATGTGGCAGCCACCACTTCAACTGTTTTGGCAGCTAAAATGACCATAAATCACCCTGATTTTAATCCATCCTCATCTATCAACTTATTAAACATGAGATTAACAAATGAAATCCCCAATTCACCAAAAGTCAGTCATAGGGCTACAATAGCTGAAATTAACTCAATGTTACAAATCACCAGTAATCAGGACAATATTTTAGCTGATCTCAGTATATCGGATTCCATACATAAAATAGATGAGAATCTGGAACTCAATACTCCAAAGGAGACTTCTCAAGAACTGGCCAGCTTGGTGGATAAGTTATCATTGCTCTCGGAAATTGACGGACTCACAGCTTTACCCCAAACGTGGCCAGTTGTTACCCTGGATCTTGCTCGAACAGAAATCATCATCTAATTCGGACTTGGAACTTACTCCCTCCACCTACCCAGTACTTCCTGCAATGGGCACTTCCAAGTTATCTCAAATGTCTGATATTGTTTCAACCCAATCCCAACTTATTGCGGAGTAAGTAGCTATTTTAAAATATATTAATCAGGAGGAGCAGTTCTTACACAATGAATCTAAATCCTTATTGAAAGTCGAGAACTCTTTTTCTAAACTGGAAGCAGTCTTTTCTTCTGTACTTTGCATCAATGATATTATTGTTTCTTTACAACTGCTACTTAAAAATCACTTAGGGGCATATTATCAAGAACGACGTTAAAATTATCGCCGGTTTAGCGGCAGAAAACTGCCGCTAAAGCGGCGATATTGGGCTTGATAATATGCCTGGAGAATTCCAATAGAAGCCCATGTTCACACCAGAACATGGACTTCTATTGGAATTCTCAAGGGCATATTATCAAGCCCATTATCGCCGCTTTAGCTGCAGTTTTCTGCCGCTAAACCGGCGATCATTTTTAACGCCGTTCTTGATAATATGCCCCTAGTAACTTTACAAGATTCAAGTATGGAAAATACTACGCAAACTACTAATTCCGGGTGCACCAATAAAGCCTCTCAAAGTGTCAAATGGATGAATTTGCCGGACAAGGCTACACTAACCCTGAATGACAATCTTATTACCAATAGCTCAACTTCCACAAACAACGGAAATGATGTCAAACTTAGTTTATCAGGATCTGCACAAGTTCACTAAAGGTACTGAGAACGGGAATAATGGGTTTCAACAGTATATATGTAAAAGGCGGATGAAAAAACTAAAAAAGCTCAATTTTCCTCGCTTGTGACCTCCCCTTTACTCCACTCTCAAATTAAGTCCAATCTTCATTTAATCTGCCCTGCCTTACTACCCTGTCTCATTTTCCTTAGCCCTACTTTAATCCCCCATCCCTGCATTGGCTGATTCGAGCTGCTGCTCCACTGTGAAAGTTCATCTGGCCACCTATGAGATTACAGAAAGAATGAATATTGGTTATGAATTGACCGAGGATAAAATATCCTGGTATACAAGTCATATAAGAAATGTACTTGATTGCATTCAAATTAATGTAAATCAGGATAGTTTATGAATTGAAAAGGAAGCTAGGGTCTCGGTCATTCCAACCATGGTTTTACAATTCTTGTAAAAAGTTAAAATCTGATCTATGTAGGATACTGCAGAAATACAAACATGGTTTCCCAAATATTCCAAAAGAAGTATGTTGTTTGAGCAATAAGTATAAATCGTATATAAAGCAAAAGAAGATGCTAAGGGGCACATGCATCAAACTCCCCATTTGCGATTACCAAATAGCGATTTTTAAGGAGCCGCTAGTTGGTAATTGCAAATGCCTATGCATGTAGAAATCGCAATAAAATTTGTGATACCTTAACATTAGCTAATAGCGATTCTGAAATTGCAAATTGCTATTAGCTAATGTGACCCCATTCATTCCTATGGGCCTACAGGCCCATAGGAATGAATGGTAATGCATTCACAAATTGCGATGACCAAATTGGTAATCGCAAATTGCGAATGCAAATCGAAGGGTGCCCGGGGGCCTAAGGCCCCAAGGCCCCCCTGAAGCACCCCCCAAAAAAAGGTAAGTGTGCACTTGTGAAGGACACACATGCCCTGAGGGCATGTGTGCGCTACATGGCACTTTGAAAAATAATTTTTGTGCATTTTTCAAAGCATGCACAAATTACCATCAACTCGAAGTTGATGTTAATTAGCGTTTCCTAAATGCACAGTTCGCATTTACGAAAGGCTACACGCGTCAGCAAATAGGGAGTCGCAAATTGCGATTCCCTAAATGCATTCGCAATTTAGGTAATCACAAAAAATTGCGATTACCTAAATTATGTATGACAAAAGGTACATGCATCTGAAAAGGCCTTTTTCCATTCGCAATCAGGCTGATTCTGTGAATCGGCTCGTTTGCGAACGGAAAAAGGCTTGATGCATGTGCCCCTAAGACATTACAGTTGAAGATAGAAAGCAAGTGAATGATTTCCAAAGGAGATGCAGGAAGAGATGATCACACAGAGAGATCAAGAAATAAGTGGGAGAGGTAAAAAAGAGGGAAAGTACACTATATGACAGTGAATGTGATAGTGGAATCCTCCGTTGCACATTCAGTGGGACAAGTTCCATCATTTGCAAAGAATCCATTCTCCTGCTTACAGTTACTGTGACAAATGTTTAGTTCATAATGTAAACTACTAGTAGTAAGGTGTGAAATTTGCACCCACACCTATGGATCGACAGAGGGGACCCAAATTGTCATGTCGACTACTGGCTACCCCTCACAGGATGTGAACTCACAATCTCAAAAACCCCATATATACTTTGGATCACTGCCAAATTCACTCACGTTGCTCATTGGTGTACTCCCAACCAGGATAGTCAGGACTGTGCATCTGGCACTAGATTATTACACCACTCCCAATGGCCTTTGTGGGCTTGGGGACAAAACATTAAATTGAGGATTGTTCAGCCCAATTACAAAGGCTAGGGATTCTTCCCCAAACCAACAGAACATGAGGACAAGGGCCAGATGTGCTTAGAACTGGTCACAAAATACTGGTAGCAATTTGTGACCAGTAGTTTTGTGACCAGTGTGGTACCGACCTATGTACTAATAGGTGAGTTTGCAAACTACCAATTCCTTGTGGGTTGCAATTCGACCCACCTCATAAATAATAATGAGATAAAAATGAGATAAGTTGCACATGCGCTCCGCTAGGGATCACAGCCATCACTGAGGTCGGCAGACTACAATGCCTGCGATTAATTTTAAATAAAGCAATTTAATTATTTTTTGAAATGCAACCTGTTTTCCTTAAAGGAAAATGCGATGCATTTAAAAAAAAAAAAGTGTAAGTATCATTGTTAAGAGTAGGCAGAGGATGCTTTAACTTCCTCATGGGTCTGCCAATTGGGTACGTTACCCAAAATGGTACTGCTATTCCTCCCTGACTCATGCAAATCAGTGGTTCAACCCGCTGCCTCATATCTTACTGATTATTGTCACTCCATTTATTTAGGTCTTCCTACATGTGCCTTTAAGTTTATTGTGCTTATTCAGAACCTTGCTGCCAGGCTCGTCACCCTCCTTACAGCTCTATCTCTGCTCATCTCAGGGATCTCAGTTAGCCCCTAGTGGAAAACGTGTGGTTTTCAAGGCTGTGTGTATTCGTCAGCCCTGCGGCCTAGCTTTTATTCTCTCCAGAATCAGATGATCTACTCTCAGACACAAGTCGCGTTTGGCTGAGGCTTCTTTGGCAAACATCCCTCACATCATGCGGGACAGTTTGGAAGGTCAAACTTTTTTTCTACCGATTTCTCAAACACTGGAAAGCCTTACTAAATCACATGTGGCAAAAACTCACGATCTCCATTTACAAAAAGGCTTGAAAACCTGGGGGCATATTAGCAAGGGCACTATCGCCGCTTTAGCGGCACTTTTGCCGCTAAAGCGGCGATATTTATATCGCCCTATCAGCAAACTGTCTCTAACAGCAGTTAGCGACAGTTTGCGGGCATTAGCGCCCGTTTTTACCGCTTTGCATGTCAGCGATATTTATCGCTAATGACATGCAAAGTGGGCGTTCCGACGAACAAACCTGGGAAACACTCGCTAACAGGCCTATCGCCTATTAGCAAGGTGGCCATGGCCCCAGTTAGCGATGTGAAAAGTCGCACTAACCGGGGTCATCGCCATTTATTTAACACCTGCAATTAGCAGGTGTTAGCCATACCTAACATGGGGGTGGATTATGCTGATACGACCACAGGGTCGTATCAGCAAGGTGTTCTCCCTTCTCCATGCAACATCGCTGGTTTTTCAGCGATGTTGGCTCATTTCCCGCTATCGCTGGAATATTCATCGCCATAGCGCTAATCGTTGCTAATACAGCGTTAGCGTGGCGATATATTCCAGCGATAGCCGGCGTATAAAAAAATCACGCTAAGCAGGGTTAGCGATGATTATCGCCTCTTCTTGCTAATATGCCCCCTGGCTTTTCTGTTGATCTCTTTTCTCTTTAGTCTCTGCTACAGACTCTAAACACCAGAATTCCCATTATTGGATCAGCATCATCCTAATTAAACATTATTTTAATAAGCATTGTAGGTTGTGATGGGAGGGGGGAGTTCCATTTAGTAAACATGAAGGAGAATAATTGTAGAGGCGAAATTGTAGAGCTTTCAAACACATCCAGAAATACAATACTGTCATTTTGAAATGGGAAATTGAGCACTGTGTTTTAATTCACTTTGAAACACTGAGCTATAGTGACATAGAAACGCTTTGACACAGTCTTGCTAGCCTAGCAGTGTGACGTGTTGGCGAGAAGGGTTCACAAACAGAGTTAAACAAAGAGTGTATGTACAAAAGTTATGGGGGCATATTAGCAAGACCCACGTTAAAATTATCGCCGTTTTAGCGGCAGGAAACTGCCGCTAAAACGGCGATAATGGGCTTGCTAATATGCGTTATGGAATTCCAATAGAAGCCCAGGTTAGATGTGCAGGACATCTAACCTGGGCTTCTATTGGAATTCTATAACGCATATTAGCAAGCCCATTATCGCCGTTTTAGCGGCAGTTTCCTGCCGCTAAAACGGCGATAATTTTAACGTGGGTCTTGCTAATATGCCCCATGATTTTTCTTTGTTCTGCGCAAAAGCAATACATCAGGGGATTTTTGCCTTTCTGATGGTTTAAAGGCAATACCGCACTCCGGTATATTGGATTGGATGAAAACACATCAATGATTTAATGGAAGTTCTTGCTTCTAAACTCACTCTGTTTTTGTCCCTCATGGCTCGAGATACACTTGGGTGTGTGTGTCAAAACATGTTAGCACACACACCTTGCTGTGCAGTACTGCTCATATCGTTGTCATTTGCAATTATTTTCATGCCTCTTACACAGAAATGTTCCAGTATCTATCAATGTTGGAATATCCCCAAGTGAGAGATCTCACACCATCTCCATTGATTGTTCACTTTATTCTGCTCTCTTTGTGGAATGTGATTCTGACAAACACATAATATAAACTCTAATAATATCGCTGACTAGATGTAGTCACGACTACTATATATGAAGTATAAATGTGAAACTAGAGTGAAGAAATAGATTAACTTTTTAATAATAAAAGTAGGATTCATTCTCTCAAAGCAAAATTAAGCGTGGTAATACGATGGAGGAAAAAAAGAGAAGCAAGCATTGGAAAAGCCGAAATGTCTGGCTTACAGCTGAAGGTACGTCGTCCTCGATTTATGAGTTTGTGTGTGATATTGTGTGAATGCAAGAATGAGTCAATGGGTGGATGAATGGATACATTTGAGAAAGGATGAGTGGGTGAACGCATGGAGGGTGAGTGTATGAGCACAAGAACAGACAGATGAATAACTGCATGGAAGGAACCATCCAGTCAATTTCATTTGCAAGCAACTCTTATTCTCCTTGTCAATAATTATTTTACTTAGACCTGAGATAAACTCTACCAGATAGCTAACACTGTTTTGAAAAAGACTAATGATCAGCAACGGCCCATCCGTATGGGCTGAGGGGCCACGCCCCCCCACCTTTCTCCAGACAAGAAGAGTGTCTGTCAGGCTGAGAAAAGAGCAGCTAAACAGACTTTCTTCTTGTTCAGGTCAGACAGCCAGCAGCTGTAATTGCGCTAAATATGCATGTTCCTGGCAGCCTGAGCTGAACTTTGCCATGCTGAGGATTTCACAGCCCTGTGGGCATGACCTCCTCAGCCTGCCAAAAGTACCTCCAGGCTCTCCCCTCTGTGATGAGGGAAAGCGTCACTGATTGCCTCAGACCTGGGTGCTTCAGTTTTAAGCCCTGAAGTGCCCAGGGCCAAATATCAATCAGTGACACCTCGTCACAAGGTATGGTGGGGTCAGCAGTCTCACTGACCCTATCCCACTCTGTCACAAATGAGGGATGGCAGCAGTCCCAACCCTCCTGGGACCTCCAAGGCTTCCCCCTCGGAGAGCTGCAGTTAAAGTAAGCTTTAGGTGATTTTATGTTTGGTGTATGTATGCATGTATGTGTCTTTGTGAGTAAGTGTTGTAAATGAGTGTGTGAGCATGTGTGAATGCATGGGTGTGAGTGAGTGTGCATGTTTGTGTCTGTGTCCCTCCACCTCCCTTTCTGGAAAAATTACCGGCCACCACTGCGAATGACTGAATAATTAGAGGACAAAGATCAGAAAAAAAGGAAAATGCTGTTGCAGTACTCGTGAAGAGTTGCTACTGACATCCTGGTATGTTCTATCCTCTCATCCTTTCCTTCTCCTATGTTGCGGAATACCTTTGAGGTTTCCTCTTTGTGCGAAGCTCCCTCTGAAAATCTCTTCAGTTGCTGCTGATATTACAGTTTCTGTTGTGCTCTTACAACCTCTGTTAAATGTAAGCAACCTGAGTGGTGCTCATGCAGTCTGCATCATGCACTTGCAATCTGTGCTGTGTCTCACCCATCTGTGCTGTAGTGGTGTACTGCTACATCATCTAATGTACCCATTCAGTATGTCATGTGCTCCAACAGTCTCCATTGTGCATTTATTGGCTGTGCTGTGATCCTGTAGTGTTTACTGTTCTCCTGCAGTCTCTATTGGGCTTCTGTATCTTTTGCCATGCTCCTGCAGTCTATTTTCTGCTCTCGTCATCTGCTCTGTGCTCCTGCAGTTCCTGTAGCCTGTGCTTTTGTAGTCTCGTAGAGCCACTGTAGTTGTTCCTGCTGCAAAGAATCTGAACAGATCTGTGCACTTACTGCACAGCGTACAGGCAATGGGAGGACCATATTTATGCCCACAGTAAGAAACTGGGGTATTGATTGAGGGGGGTAGGTAGTACCTACCTCAGGTAGCAAGCACAGTTTTTGTTTGGGTGAATAGCTAAAGTTACTTAGAAGGGGGATGGGAGCACACTGCTTCACCTCCCAGCACAGTTCGCCCCTTTGCATCCTGGTAAATGCAGTTCAATTTAAATGCTTACTTGAAATTTTGCAGAGTGTTTCACCAAAGTTGGTGCAGGTTAGTGCTGTTAATCTCTAGACACATGTGTTTCTGGATTTTATCCTTCATCAGTAGAGATAAAACGAAATTCATCTGGGGTTTGCTGAGAAAGCTGCCACAATCCTCTCAGGTCTCTGTACCTCTCCCTGGCGCACAGGTGCATCTCCAAGAGCTCAGTCAGCTCAGTGGCTCAAGGGAGCCTTTTTAAACAGAAGGGGGATGGGAGCACACTGCTTCACCTCCCAGCACAGTTCGCCCCTTTGCATCCTGGTAAATGCAGTTCAATTTAAATGCTTACTTGAAATTTTGCAGAGTGTTTCACCAAAGTTGGTGCAGGTTAGTGCTGTTAATCTCTAGACACATGTGTTTCTGGATTTTATCCTTCATCAGTAGAGATAAAACGAAATTCATCTGGGGGTTTGCTGAGAAAGCTGCCACAATCCTCTCAGGTCTCTGTACCTCTCCCTGGCGCACAGGTGCATCTCCAAGAGCTCGTCAGCTCAGTGGCTCAAGGGAGCCTTTTTAAACAGAAGGGGGATGGGAGCACATTGCTTCACCTCCTAGCACAGTTCGCCCCTTTGCATCCTGGTAAATGCAGTTCAATTTAAATGCTTACTTGAAATTTTGCAGAGTGTTTCACCAAAGTTGGTGCAGGTTAGTGCTGTTAATCTCTAGACACATGTGTTTCTGGATTTTATCCTTCATCAGTAGAGATAAAACGAAATTCATCTGGGGTTTGCTGAGAAAGCTGCCACAATCCTCTCAGGTCTCTGTACCTCTCCCTGGCGCACAGGTGGATCTCCAAGAGCTCGTCAGCTCAGCACTATCTGCGCCAACTCTGGCGAAACACTCTGAATACTAGAGCAAAGCAAGCAACAAGAGACTGCATTTACCAGAATGCCAGGGGCGAACCTTGCTGGGGGGCGAAGCGGTGTGCTCCCACCCCTGTTCCAGCTAAGGTTACTTACCCTGAGCTCACCCCCTCCCCCCCCCGGTAGCTATGGCACAGAGCAGATAGACTTAACTTCGCGACAATGTGTAAAGTATTTATGCAGTATTAAAATATTAATGAAGCCAAAATGCAAAATGATAAAAATCACAAAACCAATTAGAAAAATTGAGGAAATCTCTTAAGTTTTAAGAAGGAATAGAGCCCAGAGACACAAAGCAGCAATGAAGGTTAATTATCAAAGTAGACTGGGGCTTGCTGCTGACCTCACTGGAGCATGGCTCAGATTCACCAACCAGGTCTGTCCTGGTCAAAGATTCTACCATCTTACTTTAGCCCTTTAAGTCCCTATCCAACACAGAAGTAGACTTTTAAACTCCCCATTGACATCAGGGAAGGCACTTGTAAACTTATAGGGTGGCAAATAGAGGCCAACAGGATAATCCAGTCCAGGTCCAGTTGCCTCTGGTCATCTGGGCAGTTACAGGGAAAAGGCCTTGTGTAGCTTGTTGTATCTTTGCAGCTTTACTATGAGATCAGCTTTATGATCCTTGGAGTTCACATCTTTGTTCTCGACGCAAGAGGAAGAGGAGGTCCAGTATTCTCAGGTCTCAGACAGCAGATTAATTCCTCTTCTGATCTTCCAAAGGTCTAGGAGTGTTCTGAAATGGGTGCCTGGACATGCCACATGTATGCCTGGCATGAGCTAGTGGGTGGGAATGCCTCCTGGGTTCAACCCAACCCCTGGGGTAAAGGTTTCCAGGGCCAACTGCACCCACTTTGGGCATTTTCAAGATGATGAAAGTCTTTGGCCAAACTCAGCTTGTGCTCTGAGGGCTGGGTGTATGTGGATGGGAGTACACTATGGTAATCCTAGTGCCCTCCCACATCTAACACTAAAATCTAGTTTGATCAGCCAAAGTATGCACAATAAGCCCAGAGATAGAGGTCTTGTAGAACAGAGCATGGTTTATCAGCATAATCATAGGATGACACATCATCACTCCACCCCGTCCCAAACCTCGTGCGCAGCATTCTGGGACAGTCTAGCATGTCGACTTGACGTGGTCTGTAAAAAGACCTTCTCTGACAGCCTAAAGCCCTGCCCTAAGACCAACAGATGCCTGGTCTCTTGCCTCCAAACCACTAAAGTGGGAAAGTAATTATCACTTGAAGTTTTCATCCCCACCACTTCCTTACACAGGAACAGGTCCAAGGACTGGCAAGTGACCCTACTGTATGGGGAAGCCTTTGATCCTCATTCTGACCCAACCATCTAACTTGGCCCCCTAGAGGGGACAAAAGCCAGAAATCCAATTCGGAACAGAGTCAGAAAATTATGAGAAACCTCCAATTGCCATAATTAGTACAGATATCACAAAAGTGGCATGGGACCTGCACTCAGTACATTTTTACACTAGGATTTGTACCTCACCTGTATCGCTAGTCCTAAGTAGGGCAAAACTGTACTTTGGCACATATTTCACCCATAATGTTTAATTCAATGAATCACCTAGACTTTTCAGTAATCACTACACATGTTCACTATGAATTCACACTCACATTACTTTGCATGACTCATGCCTTCACTAACTATTTCTCTCCTCTACACGGTCCTACTGTCCCCACTTCATCCTACAACCCACAGCCTCCATTTCCAAACTCATGCTACCCCTGCACTCCTTAACCCTAGCCATCACGTCCATTGCAGCATGGGAAATACAACTATAACCAGTACAAAGGGCAAAATATCACTGGTGGTAGAATAACTTATTTTAGAGCAGGTCAGAAAACCATGAGCTATACAAGGCGGGCTGATTCACAGAACTAATCTGAGATAAAATCCTAAACTTCCTCCTTTTGGTATTCACCAAAGGCATTCAGTAGTAGTAAAGTTAGGACTCCTAACTATACTACTACTAAACTGAGACAAAATCCTAACTTTACGACTTTCGGTATTCACAAAAGGCATTTAGTTGTAGTAAAGTTAGGAGTCCTAACTTTACTACTATGCCTTCTGTGAATACCAAAAGTAGTAAGTTTAGGATTTTATCTCAGATTAGTTCTGTGAGTCGGCCCTGAGCGTGTTTATGTCCATACATCATTCTCACTTGTATGGGTTTGGGTAACTTAACATGATTTTGTACTCACATATTTCACAATATATGCTTCAAGACTTTTCTGACTTGCATTCTTGGTGTTGGTACGCTGCTCTGCACTCCAGCTGGTTGTTTGGGTGCAGGTGTGGTGGTGGTGGAATGCTGTGGTAATGTCTTTTGCAAGTCGTAGTGGTAGCCAATACTGCATCTGGTTTTGTGTTCATGGAATCATCTATGTTCCTGGTTGATAAGGTGGGTGTTGTAGGAAGTATGGTGTTTCCTGGTTACCTCTGTGCTCAGGGACTATTGTTAAAGTCATACTGTATATCCACCAGTATGCATATCAATGTATGTGAAGTGTCATACAAGTGAGCATGTCTGTTCTAAGTAGCTGTTCCTGGAAGGCAATATGGCATTCCTGCATGGCTTAGAATTAAGATGAATTTCATGTATTTCTTTGGAACTGAATGTTAACACTTTACCAGATTGGGTAGACAAAATATCAATGTAAACCAGGAACTTGACTGACACATGTATTGTGGGGAACAAAGTTCACTGATTAGGAATCCACCCACATATGGAGTAAGGCTGCTCCTCATATGGGGGTGCATCAGTGAAGACTATTGATCATATTTCTAGGCGAGAGTATGCTGTTGAAATGGGAAGCGGCGACCCCTCCATTAGGGTGGAGGAGCGTCACCCCTCTGCTGCCAGTGCAGCAAAGGTGAAAAATAAAATGGTAATAAAATTAAGTTATCACCATTTTATTTTTCACTGCTCCCAGCCAGAGCAGTATTTGAGGGCGGGCCATTGTTGCTGACTGGCAGCAGCGGATGAGGAGTGGCGCTCACTCCAATTTAAAGTGTGCATGCCACTTTGGTGGGCTGTCTTGCAACAGCTAGCTTGACATGCACACTTTAAACCTCTCCAACCTGAGCTGTCTTAGACAGCTGGGTGGAGAGCAGGCACAGGTCCTGGTGCTTCTCTCATTCAAATTAACATTACCAGCTGCATGAGAGCAGTGTCTGGATTGGTAGAGGGGAGTTTGCTGAGGCTTCAGGAGGACCCGCATTCAGACTGCAGTCCAGAAGAGAACACCGAGGACGAAGAGAATGCATGGGTAAGTAAACATTTTATGTCTTTTATTCTTTCCTTTTTGACCCACTGACAGGCACTGTGAGAAACTTGCATTGCCTTCAGCCTCACTCCGGCGCTCTCAATTATTTCCTGTTATAAACAAAACACTGTTAACAAACCACGATTGAGAGTTTTGGCATTGAGCCTAAAAGCATTGTTGTTTATCACAGTGCTGTCACTGGGTTAAAATTAACCCTGGGCATAATACTTTGCTACACTCACGGAGCATGCAAAGTTTGTGTTACTACGCACTACGTAAATTGCACATAGCAGAGTAAAAAACTCTGCTAATCAACGTAGCGTAGCAGCAGTATATTAAACACATACAAATGCTTTGTTAAAGCAATTTTGTATGCTAAAGAGCATATAACAAATTCACAAAAGTGAACTTTGACAATGAAAATATCAAGCAATGAGAGAGGTGATGATTTTGGGTTCCCCCCTAACCTAGGAGGAGGACCAAGCAGATGCCTTGAACACAAAAAGCATATCATGTGAACGATTCAGTGGTGGTCCCTTCCTCCTAGGACCACCCCAAGCACAGTTATGGGCAAAAATACAATCCCAACCAAAGGCCCTGCAAAGCATTATGGGACGAGATTAGCAGTGGGCAGTGAATATTATAGTGTCCAATATCAAAATAATTCTACAAAGAGCTGCAGTTCAACTAGTCGTTACTAGATGTCCCTCACGAGTCAAATGCAAAAGCATTGAAATTATTAATACATCAAGCTGCAGTTCCACTAGTCGTTACTAGATGTCCCTCACGAGTCAAATGCAAAAGCATTGAAACCCTTTCATGAAGCTTTTGCATTTGACTCGTGAGGGACATCTAGTAACGACTAGTGGAACTGCAGCTCTTTGTAGAATTATTTTGATATTGGATACTATAATATTCACTGCCCACTGCTAATCTCGTCCCATAATGCTTTGCAGGGCCTTTGGTTGGGATTGTATTTTGCCAATAACTGTGCTTGGGGTGGTCCTAAGAGGATGGGACCACCACTGAATTGTTCAAAGATGTGCTTTTGTTTTCAAGGCATCTGCTTGGTTCTCTCCCTAGGTTAGGAGGATACCAAAATCATCACCTCTCTCACTGCTTGTTAATTTATTGATTTCACTTTTGTGAAATGCTATATGCATTTTAGCATATAAAGACAGAGATACTTATTTTATCTTAACTTGCACTGTGCAAGATGCCTTTGGCAATTATTGTACAGTGCAGTCAAGCACACAGCTATGCACTATGCACTTTACATAGCTACGTGTAGTTCAAAATGTACTTCACGTAGCTACGTGAAGTGCTACTACGCAAACTACGCCCAGGGTTAGTTAAAATTCACTATGCGCTCCGGCACACCTTCACTATTAAGTGTCACCGCCCACCACTGGAAATGTGCCTTAGATATTCAGCACAACACATACAGTGAGGGGTGTCGGTGCAGCTAAATCTGTTGCCAGATTTCCCTAGTTCAACTAAATGGTGCACAGAACATTTTCTTCAAATTATGCATTTTACCATGCCTCTCTGTGTATAGTTCTTTGACCTGCATGGTGTGTTTTTGTAAGTTTACCAGGCTTCCCAATACACTTTCGTTCTTTGTCTTCTACCTTCAGCCAATGTAATCACTCACACTGTCAGCAATGTGTTACCCTTGTCCATCTGCATAAATTTCCTAACATCACTTTGCCATATTTTCCCTCCTTTTATGTATAATAAGTCCTAGTATCTGGTAGCTCCTCAGACAGAAGCTTCAACCCACCTTCAAACCATGCATATAAAATGTTTCCTTCCTCCTCCTTTCGTTGTGTGTGCTCTACTACCTTGTTGGTATCAATTACGTACTGTCCTAATTTACTGTGTGTTGGTGGCTGCCACTGCTGTGCCCAGGGAAATGCTTTGTGCTACTGCTGCTGTCACACGAAGCCATGAGGCAATGGGTTTTGTGACACACAGGATGTGGTGCTTGTGTCAGTCCTTGTTTTTTGGGGACTTTATGAGTTCTGTCTCCTAATATTGTTGTCAGTTTTGTGAGCCATTTTTATCAGGTACATTCCTCACTTCAAATTCGAATCCATCTCTTCTCAATGATTTTTACTTCCAGATGGAACTTAATGGCAGGTAGGTGACACAGTGGGCAGCAACTGGGTCATGAATATCAAGATAGGTGAGGATGGGATTTATTTCCAGTGGTGATCCCTCCACACATACTTTATCATCCAATGTTTTTACAGCTGTGGCTATTTTAACACTGATTGGTATACCCTTCCAAAGGTGTTAATTTTATATCCTGTAATATTTGCCATCATATTCTAGAGTATACTTTGTCTTAGAATACATATAAAATACCGCCACCATCTCTGCAGGCAGTATTTTCGACATTTAGAGTCTTATTACAAGTTTGGTGGTCCTCCTACAGCACCACCACCGCTGCGCATGCAGAGGGACCGCCAAGCCCGTGGTGCGCTCGCCCGCTGGATTATGAATTTAATCCAGGTCGGGCAGGCGGTGTTGTGACGGTCTCATGGTGGCAGCTGGGTTAGGCTCATAGAAGAGCCTTAACAGCAGACCGCTGCTGTGACAGCTCCTGCAGCACGTTCCTGCATGGTGTGGCATGCATCATGCCGTGCATGCCACACCGTGCAGGAACAGGGGTGCAATTCCAGGGGGCACAACATGTGCCCCTACGCATGCACCCCCAGGCCCAGAAGCGGCAGGGGGCCCTGATAGGGCTCCCATAGTTTCATCTCCACCACCCTTTTCATGGCGGGTTCACTGCTATGAGAAGGGCGGTGGAAAGCAACACAGAATATCCTCGGTGGTGCCGCAGCGGCCCCACCAGAATATTTCTGCCCTTTACTGCTGTGCCACCACAGCAGGATCCTGGATCCTGGTGGATGCAGCAGTCCTATGGCGAACCGACCACCACACTCGAAATACTGTGGGCGGACCCGCAGTGGTCGAACCACCACTGCTAGTACGGCGGTCCTAGGACTCATAATATTTTAAATAAGGAGGGCCATAGTTTAAAAAAACAGTTGCTTACCCCACTAAAGACACACCCTGTGCCCCAGTTTTTACACGGTCTACTTTTCCGTCATCATCTACTTTGCCTGCTCTTTCACTGCTACCCCAGCCACACTACTGTTCTTGAATCTACTTTCAGCCACTGTTAATCACTGATTCAGACTGTGGAATTGGAGGTTTGTTTGAAAAAAGAACATCTTGGTTACTGTTGACTATGATTGTAAAAGCAGTAAGTCATCACTAAGTGACCATAGGCGGCTAGATGCTAGCTGCCATTGATACTGCATACTCTCATCCCCGTGTAATCTACAGGATATAATCTGTGTCTATCTGTGGGCTTTCACTTTATGTAATGTTGATGATGACAGCTGATGAAGGCCAGTAAAGCTGCTGAAAGTCAACTGGGATATCTTTTGATTGTAAGTAGACCTGCAACCTTTGATTTCTATGTAAAGTCATATTTAATGCTCCGTTAAGAATGTCATTGACAATTAATAATGGTGCCAGTTATCGAGGATGCCATTTGTTATGAAGTCTATGCTGTCATGTTTCAGTTAATGTGCAGAGAGCTGGCAGGGCGTGAAGGTTGAATTTGTTGTGTTTTAGCATCTGGCTAAAGACAGTCTTCATTGTTTGTTTCTGGACAAGAATGTGAGCAATGCAACTCAAGGCCTATCAATGATGGTCCATTATTTTTACTGTGCCATGGTCCAGTAACTTTCTGCTTCACAATTTCAAATACATGGCATTCTGGTGCCAACATGTTTCTATTTCTTTTGTTGCAGGCATGCAAGGTAGATGCATTGCCATGCCAATGTTTAATTAAGTTATGGATTGTAACCATAATGCAACACTGCAACAGAAGATTTTAGGGGGCAGTTATGGTTCTGCTCACCATCAACAGACGCAATGGAAAAACGAATACAGAAAGCCAAACACATCTGGGAGCATTATGCTGAGGGAGGTGACAATAAATGTAACTGCTCACTTTCATATGTTTTAGTTTTTACGTCTGAACGAAAACGTTCCTTAATGTAACATGCGCGTAGCCAAATTAAATAAATGGCCGGTGATTGTGAGTGGACCAAACATGGCAATCTTTTACAACCTATCACTCCTCAAACAGAGAAAAGTCCCCACCACGCTTTGCATAGCGACAAATACTCTGTACTTTTACAAGTCTTGCTCCTCAGGCTGAGTAATTAATTAGTGAAAACCCAAATTAACAGCCAAAGTAACTGCTGTCTGCAGCAAAAAATATAAATAAAACTGAAAAAAAGAGTAGAAACTTCGGAGGAAAGAACAGTAATAGGAAGTTGAGAGTGGAGGGGAAGGAAAGCAGTTCATACGGGAGTGATTGGGAAAAGGTGACATGCACTTGAGAAATAAATAGATTAAATGTAGGCAGTGGAGTGCCTACATAATGTAACCTGGAGGAAAAAAACTGAGAAATAAATAACTGATTTCAGAGTGGGATAAAATAGGCTGAAAGCAGAATGTGCACCTGAAGAATGAGGGAAAGAAGGAAAGCAGTGTAAAAAAAATCGTTGTATCTAACAGTGGTAGAGAATCCCCCAGCCCAAATTGTTTAGACGATGGAAATATAATATAAAATATGTTTTTATTTGCATTTCTTTGTACAGTCAGTACATAGTCGGAGTGCTTAAATATGATTAGGCTAGATTTAAAGTGTTCAAAGTTTGCAGCTTCGACATGGCTTGGGAAGTCATCATGGTGGACGCTCTTTAACGGAGCTCTACACGGACCCCTCAAGTCCTGTTATCTGCCATTGACTTGCTCATCAGCGGCCCCCTCTGCAGTCCCTGTGCCTGACACTGGGGGACTTGGCTACAGAGGTGAAGGCAGCCGCTAAGGGTGCCCAGAAATGCTAATTGATGCCTGTGATGCTGCTCGGCTGTGTGGGCTGAGGAAGAGGCTGCATCTCGGCTGTGGCCTACCGGAGCGGAGGTACCCACGATCCATAGAGACAAGAATTCCAAGGTGTTGTTTGCCCCCCGCCTGCTTGCCTTGCAATGAGAAGAGGCCGTGGGAGCAGCTGCCCACCCCGCTGACATTGGCTGCCTGGGAAATGAGGAGGTGAGGATACGGTGACTGGTGTCATATGCCATGAGCAGGCCTATCCTGACCCCCTCCCCCCTGCTGCCTGAACGCCTGCGCTTGGAATTTGTGGACCAAGAGACCCCCCCAAGGCTCCGGGATTGGTAGAGTGCCATCAGGGCATCCCAGTTGAAGGCCCAACGGGGAGGGGCTGCTGAGATAGCTGAAGCATCAGAGCCCTGGGGGCGATGGCTGGGCACCACACATTGACTGGGTGAGTCTGGCGCTGTGTCTCTGCTGGCTGTTGCCTGCAGCGCGAGGGATGCAAAAAGAACAGTTGATGGACAGAATGCAGAACAATGTCATACATTCACCCCAGTACAGAGATCTGGGCTTAAATCCATCGTTTTTTTGCTTGCCATTCCAGTTTGAACCCAGCCATATACAAATCAGTCTTGACCCTGTGCCTCATGGGAACAGTCCAGCCCGAACTGCCAAGCCAGGTCCTCCCTGGACTGGAAACAAGCATTCTCTGACCGGTTTCGGGGTTTCACCCCATATCAGCCAGGATAGCTTGACTCCAGTGGCATGGAGAGCACAGGGCCCACGTCTGGGCATACCCGTCCCACTCGGGGTGACAAATGCCAAAAGGACAGTTGATGGACAGAATGCAGAACAATGTCATGCATTCACCCCAGTACAGAGATCTGGGCCTAAATCCACCCTTTTTTATGCTCACCCTGCCATTCCAGTTTGAACCCAGCCATATGCAAATAAGTCTTGACCCTGTGCCTCATGGGAACAGTCCAGCCCGAACTGCCAAGCCAGGTCCTTTCTGGACTGGAAACAAGCATCCTAGGACCGGTTTCGGGGTTTCACCCCTCATCAGCCAGGATAGTTTGACTCCAGTGGCATGGAGAGCATAGGACCAACGTCTGGGCATACCCGTCCCACTCGGGGTGACAAATGCAAAAAGAACAGTTGATGGACAGAATGCAGAACAATGTCATACATTCACCCCAGTACAGAGATCTGGGCCTAAATCCACCCTTTTTTATGCTCACCCTGCCATTCCAGTTTGACCCCATCCATATGTAAATCAGTCTTGACCCTGTGCCTCATGGGAACAGTCCAGCCCGAACTGCCAAGCCAGGTCCTCCCTGGACTGGAAACAAGCCTCCTAGGACCGGTTTCGGGGTTTCATCCCTCTTCAGCCAGGATAGCTTGACTCCAGTGGCATGGAGAGCACTGGACCCACGTCTGGGCATACCCGTCCCACTCGGGGTGACAAATGCAAAAAGAACAGTTGATGGACAGAATGCAGAACAATGTCATACATTCACCCCAGTACAGAGATCTGGGCCTAAATCCATCTTTTTTTTGCTGACCATGCCATTCCAGTGTGAACCCAGCCATATGCAAATCAGTCTTGACCCTGTGTCTCATGGGAACAGTCCAGCCCGAACTGCCAAGCCAGGTCCTCCCTGGACTGGAAACAAGCATCCTAGGACTGTTTTCAGAGTTTCACCCCTCATCAGCCAGGATAGCTTGACTCCAGTGGCAGGGAGAGCACGGGACCCACGTCTGGGCATACCCGTTCCACTCGTGGTGACAAATGCAAAAAGAACAGTTGATGGACAGAATGCAGAACAATTTCATACATTCACCCCAGTACAGAGTTCTGGGCCTAAACCTATCGTTTTTTTGCTCACCATGCCATTCCAGTTTGATCCCAGCCATATGCAAATCAGTCTTGACCCTGTGCCTCATGGGAACAGTCCAGTCCGAACTGCAAAGCCAGGTCCTCCCTGGACTGGAAACAAGCATCCTTGGACCGGTTTCAGGGTTTCACCCCTCATCAGCCAGGATAGCTTGACTCCAGTGACATGGAGAGCAAGGGACCCACGTCTGGGCATACCCGTCCCACTCAGGGTGACAAATGCAAAAAGAACAGTTTATGGACAGAATGCAGAACAATGTCATACATTCACCCCAGTACAGAGGTCAGGACCTAAATCCATCGTTTTTTTGCTCACCATGCCATTCCAGTTTGAACCCAGCCATATGCAAATCAGTCTTGACCCTGTGTCTCATGCCTCATGCGCGAGGGACTGGAAGCTTCAGGCTTCCCTGCTGGGTGAGGTGGATTGTGGGGGCAGCCCTGAGCCTTGAGTCTGGTAATATGGAGCTGGCTCCTTCCGGGATCGACAATGACTCCTCTGGCTACGTGACTCCAAGATTCATTGAGTGTGTGCGCCAGCTTATAACTGAACTCTAAAGAGGTGTGTGAGGCTCTGGCGCCTTCCTCATATGGTGTGCTGTCCTCGGAACAGCCTGGGTGAGTGCTGAGCAGTGGGGGGCCTAATACTGGGGTTAGGGGGGCACCTCTGTTCAACCTCCGGTGCCTGAGCTTGCTGTGTTGCCCCACCCATGCACAGCAAACTCCTCCTATACAGACCACCCCCTGCCTCCTTCAGTTATCTGCACCTCTACATTTGAGGGTGCTTGGCGAGGCTCATGCTCACATTGGCATTCGGCGGTGGCAGGTAGTGGCGCTCCCTATCGGACTGTCATTGGAAGACCCCATGTTTCCCCGAATCTCCCAGCAAATCCTGAGAAGACTACACTTGGGTCCAAACCTCTTGTCATGCCTGCCAAGGCCTTTCTGCCCTGCTGAAGGGGAAACTCCTGTCGTGGTGCTCCACACTGCTGTTGCACTGGCCAGTGGGCTCTCACTTAAATTTGCCACCCAAAGTTGCAAAATCCTGGGGCTCTGGCAAAACCTTACATAATGAATGCTAAAAATGATGGCTGGATGGAAATGGGAAAGAACAGTAGGTTAAAAGAATTGATGGGTGAAATGGTATATAAGTGAAAGGAAGCGTGGGTGGGTATTGGTTAAATGGATGGATGGGTGAATGGATGGTTGAAAGAAAGGTTTTATACTGTATTGATTATTATGGATTTGAAATTTTGGTGAAAGTCTGGATGGGAGAAAGTAAAGCTTAAATGGGTGAATGTAGAAGAATGAAAGGATGAATGATATAGTTGCTTGGATGAATAAACAAGGGATCTCTTCTGGAGAGTGGCATGCTGCTCACCTACTTTGCTTACTTGGTTTTATGATTATCAAAGCTATGGTTCAAAGTGAGGGGTATTTTACTACTCCCTTGACTCACTGTATTTGTTAAGTAAGGCAGATGTGTATCCCACCCATCATCATTCGTCACCCCCACCCTGCCCATGGCATTTTGCCACCCATGACCTAAGTGCAGTATGGTTCAATTCATGATGACTGCAGTGTTGGCTGTGCAATGTGAGTCTGCTTCAGTTAATGCATTGCAAACCGAACATACAAGGTGTGTTTCCCTTTGCCCACTCAGTCACCTCTTAATGCTTCACTCCTTTATTTCTTTCCTAAGTTCTTCTGTCCCAGCCTACCAAAAAATTGATAAATCCATTCTTGGCATGTGCCACATTTTTATGGCCATGTGAAGTGATTCATAAATATATTCATGGTTTTGCATAACAGATTTACGCCTGTTTGAAATTTTCCCTTTTGACTTCCGTCAACTAGAGTGACTGAATAAGCCAAAGCTTAGTCACATGATGATGATCAGTGATACCCCACTATTCTATAGCAAAAGCTCTACCTACCCAGCCTAATCCCTCTAACTTACCCTGCAGTAGAGTAAGTCAAGTTTCTTTTCCTTACTGCCCAGGGAATACATTTGTTGGAAATCATTTTTCATGGCGGGCGAGGCCAGTGAGTAAAGTGGCACTAAGTTCCTAATTTCAAGTTTAATGCATGGGATACTGTGTGACAAACGTGTCAAATACAGTCTATACATACAGTTCCTTTCCCTGTAGAACAGTCTATCATTTTCCCCACCGTCTACTTACAGCATACAGGATATTCGCATTTTTACTGTGACGTGTGTGGCATAGTACCTTATTTATTATTCATCTGCATCTTTGGAGTCAGGGTAGAATGTGAAAGGCATTTGGAGAAGAGCAGGGCCATTGGAATTAAAGTAGGATAATTGCTCACTACAGCTGCCCCAGCTGCAGACTGCAGAGAGCAGCAAAGTACCCGACACACTGGCTAGCATGCCTCAGTTAATTTAGCACAGCAACTTGTACTCCATAGTGCAAAATGGTTACTGATTAATGAGAGGGAATTTATTTTTCCACACAAAGTATATACTGCTACTGTGCCACCCACCATTAAATTTTAAACAAGTGTTTAGTCAGAGCATTGTTTGCAATTTGTCTTTTTTCTTTTCTCTTGATATAGCTACTCCTGCTGATCCACCTCCACCACTGATTAGGCAGGAGATAGCAGCCGGCTGTAGTGCCATAGACAGGAGACCATCCAGCCAGAATACTGGCAGCTGGTGGCCCTGTAGGACGAAGAGGTGGAAGTAGCTGCCTCTGACCTGGGCCCCAGTTTAGCAAGCCAGCCACAGCCTCCAGCCTCCCAGCCATTACATCGCCGGAGCCATTGCCAACTACGGTCCTCAACTGCCACTGCTGCCAGTGCCGCCCCTCCTGCTCATTTGAGGTAGTCCAGCGCCTCCTCCTGCAGTGGATTGACCATTTAGAGAGCCGTGTGGAGAGCGTTTGGGTGGATTGAGCAGAGTCTGGACCAGCTCTGGACCCGAATTGATGAAGCACTCTTCTAAGCCCTTTTTTAAATTCTTTGTTTTGGTGGGAGGGACTATTGTTGTGGGTGGAGAGGGTGGGAAGGGATTTGTGGTTGGGAAGGAAGTTGGGACCGGGTGTTTTGGACTTTTTCTTCTTTGTACGATTGTTTGGGGATGGGTTGATTTGTTTTGGGGGAGGGGTGGGCCTGTTGTGGGTGGGCTTTTTCTTGGCTGTAAAAATAAAGAGAAAAAATATATTTTTTTATGATATTTTATGCCTGAAGTTGTTTATTTGTGTTTTACTTTTACTTTGCACTACTGCCTTCTTGCACAGCGTTTTAAAATATCTATTTCCCAAAGTGCATGCCAGCTAAGAGGGTATGCTGCCATTCCCTAAATTGCCTACAGAAACATAGATAAACAATTACTTATCTCATCTGCAATATAATTTAGTTACGTACCAAGTAAAGTAGTTCACTTCACCCCACATTTCTCTTACCTGAATAGATGAAGTGATGACTTTCAGCTGCTCCCTTTGTCAATCTTTCAACACCTTATTAAAGTTTCTCAAGGTGCTTTCTTTATGGTAGTGCGCTAACAGGAAAGGCATCACAGCGAGGTCCCACTCCTATCTAGGTGATGTTCAACTGTAGGATTAATCAAAAGGATCGCAGGCAACTAATTTGAAAGACAAACCGAGAGTTAGTAGGTTATACATAAACATTTATATTATAGCTTTAGAAAGACTGAGGACAGACTACTACCACCATGACACATCAAAGAATACCACATATTATAACAAAAACTAGCAAGAGTAAATTATTCTCAGCAACAGTGAGGATGACATTTGAAAACCAAATTTATGAAACCCTCAAGTCAGGAAAAATCATGCACTCAAAATCCGTACTCTGTAGTCAACAATGTTAAGTGTTTCATTTACGCATAAGAAAGGCCTGAAAGATTATGTTGACGTTGAGGAATGGCGTTCTCACTTAAGCATGGTTGGGTAAGTGGGGCTGGTCTGGGCTGTTGCTCAGGTAATAGAAGATTTCGCAATGAGTTGGTGTCATATTTTACCAGATCTTCCTCACCAAGTGAGTGGTCTATTTGGTGTAAATTAAGACACACCTCGAAAAAAAATCACACAGCCCAGGGGAAGAGGGTTAGAGGTGTGATAAATGGATGAGAAAGGGGATTTGGGGAAAGATGTGACAAAGACAAACACAACAGAAGAACAATATTTATCAGGGCTATGAGCAGCAAAACATCATCATCAATCTGTTGTGAAAGGAAACGAAGGAATGAGTATGACACAGTTCAGTTACATGCATTGCAAACTGTCTTTCTGCCCCAGAGACCCAAGTTATTAAATATCTAAAAGTTAGTAGTGAATTGAATTCACCCAGTTCTTAAAATATGATTGTTAAATGAAAAATGATACTGTATTGTCAAATTGGATGGTCCATCTGCATTCTTCTCGGGAATGTCCGTCACCCTTGGGTGCCTGTCTGAACCAGTGCAGCAGGTAAGCAGGAGTGTTGAGCTCAGCTTTTGCCTTTCATTCGTTCAGGAGAGGAGAAAGCCAGCAGATTGTACAACAAAAACTGTATTGTATAATCAATGAGAAGGACAGAAGGAAGGTAAGCTTTACGAGGAGCGCACCAAGAAGACTGAGAGGCTTAGCAAAATACAAGAGGACTTGGAGTTTCAATTTTTCCACCAGTGCAACACACACTCAGCAGCATTTCCCAAATCAATGCACCTCTCTCCATTCCACATAGCTGAGAACTAGGCCTCAGAGTCATGTTTTCCCTTTGAAGTCCATAACTTCCTTCTTCTAGCTGTTGATGAGGCAGTCCTACCCTGAGTCCTTTCATCCTCTTCCTGACTCTGAGTAACTCTGTCCCAGTCCCGACCCAAGCAAGATAGATGTGTAGTGCACTGCTGTTAAAGAACAAGGAGAGAAACAAAACTGCAGTATTTGTAAAGATCTGTGCTTGTTAGCTCAAATGACTGGTTTGGTCTCTGAAGAACCGAAAAAAAGGAGTGGACGGTACAGGTAAATCTTCTCTAAGGAAGTTTGTAAAGGCCAATCACCTTCAGGTAAAATGATCACCCATCAGGCAACAAACATTGCAATTAATCAAAATCAAGTTTACTATTGATTGAACACCCTCCCTCACTGTCTGCCACACAATCACTCACTCATTGTTGCAATAGTTGTATTTAACTCTTCCAATCAAGCACGGGTAGGTTAGGTAGTAGGTACACAGGCAGCATGTTGGAACATGGTATTGGCACTCTTGGAAATCAATGATCTTCTGGGTAGCCCTGCTAAGTGAAGCAAAAAAAGGATAGGCATGTGAGGGAGGGAGGTATTGCCTCCAATGTCATGAAGGAATTGTGGAGGCTTCTTCACTGCACACAGGCCCAAGTTCACTCTGGCCATATATGTGACTAAAGATTAGGTGGGGCAGCATAAATCTGGCACAAACATAATGATCCACTAGCTACTTTTCTTTGCAAATAAAGAACTTCAACAAGAGGAGAGAGGAGTTGGCCTAACGGCTAGGGCGGTCAACCTCAAATCTGGGGAACTGGGTTCGAGTCTCAGCAATGACGCTAAACATCCTGTGATTCTGGGCAAATCACGTAATCTCCCCGTGCCTAACAAAAATGATGAATGTGTCCTCATGTAATGCAACTGGTGCTATGTAAAGCGCTCTGATGCCCGATTCGGGTCAAGTTCGCGCTATATAAAACTCTGTAAAAAAATAAATAAAATAAAAATAATTAAATAGTTCTACGGTGGCGCTGGTATACCTAGTCCAGGAAGTAGAGTTCATCCTCAAACTCAGGTGGTTCACCCAGACGTTGGTCAGTTAACACACTTGATTCTAACAAATAATCCTCCTCCTTCTCCTGTGCTGTGTCAGGAACGATGTAATGGTGTGGTATAAAATGTTGGTTCATTCTGATCACGGTCAATCTCTCCATGTTCTGAGGCAAGAGAGTGCTCCTTCTCACTGTAACAACTGTGCCAGTGCACTGAACACACGCTCAGCATACACACTGGGGCAGGACAAACCAGATACTTTATTGCCAGCCAGCTGACGTCTGACCATTGGTGGATATTCCCATACAAATACATCTATGGGTTTTGATCCACATAGACCTATTTTGGGTCATTCAGAAACTCCTGGAACATACTGTGAATGGTCATTGGTGCTGCCACTTGCTCAACATCCTTTGCCTTCGCCTCTGAACTGGACTTAAGACTTGCTATTTGATACCAAGTCAGTACAAATGTTGTGGATGATTCTTGTGTTCCTGTTGTTGTTCCCACCAGTGTTCTTGTTGCTTGTGTTGGCTGCTCTGAGACAACAGAACTGCCCTCTCTGGAAGTTGAAGGGGGCACCCCAGAATAGCGGAGTGGGACTCTAAGTTCCCGCCGTTCTTCTTCCAGGTCTCCGACTTGCTCAACAATTCACCTCTTGTATTTTGAAACATCCCCTTCAAAAAAGGATTGAAAGTGGGCAGAATTTGTTTGTACCGTAGATCAAGTAGTGTGGTACAGATGTACTCTTTGGAAGAGATGATGTCATATTCACAGCACAGGAAGTAGGAGCAGGTATTATTGGGCTGTCTAAAAACAAGGCCCCTGGCCCCGATGGGATCCCCCCAGACCTCTATATTTCGAATTTGGACATCTGGGTACCTGTACTTACCTCAATTATTAATGCTGCGGTCAAGATTGGCCACCCGAACACTTGGGCCCTATCCACCATTGTCCCTGTTTTCAAGAAGGGAGATTGGGATAGCACACATTGCTACAGGCCCATCTCCCTTTTGAATTCTGTGGTAAAGGTGGTGGGTCATATGGTATGAGATAGGCTTGTGAGCTGGGCAGATGATAATAACATCCTGGCAGACATCCAATATGGTTTTCGCCCTTGTTGCTTAACGGTGGACCAGAGTTTGAATCTATATATGGTCATGAATAAGTATACCGTTGCCAGCACTGGCACCATCTACTTAGCTTTTATGGATCTGTCTTCCTCGTTTGACTGCGTCAACAGATCCAAGCTCTGGCAGATGATGGTTTCTATTGGCATTGACAAAGACATGGTCCTGTGACTTGCTCACTTTGCCACTGGATTCAAGCTAGCCTGGCTGATGAGGGCTGTTAGCCTGAAACCGGTCCCAGGATGCTTGTTTCCTGTCCAGGGAAGACATGGCTTGGCAGTTTGGGCTGAACTGTTCTCATTAGGCACAGGGTCAAGACTGATTTGCATATAGCTGTGTCTGAACTTGGGTGGCAAAGTGAGCTAAAGAACGATGATGGATTCAACCCAGATCTATGACTGGGGGTGAGTGTCTGAAAAGTTTCAGCGCTTCGTCCATCATCTCCTTGTGTTTGGCCTGTTTCTAAGGGACCTTCACAAAGACAGTAAAGCCGTAGTCAACTATTCTAAAAATCTCAAAGTGACCCGCGAGTTTACCATCCAGAGAGGGGTGCATCAAGGGTGCATCTTGGCCCCTTTTCTTTCTCATTTGTACATTAATAATCTGGAGCAGGTCCTTTTGAATTTAAAAACCCACTGTCCCCAGTTGAGCAAGCAAAGTCTGCCGGTCCTCTTGCATGCTGATGATGCTGTCTTCATGGCAAGGACAGCGAGGGGCTTACAATCCCTGTTGAACTCCTTTGTACAATTTATGGAGGACCTGGACTTGATGGTCAATCACAAATTGTCTGTAATGCAGGTGGGTCTTCGACCAGCTAAGTCCTATACATTTACAGTAGGGGCTATGCCGGTCCCCACTAGGGCGATTGCTGCTGTTTTTAACTTTGCTTCCAGACTGGGAAGTAGACCGATCGGGGCTCTTTTGCAGATCTATAAAGCCAAATGTATCACGAGGTTACCTATGGGATCGAGATCTGGAGCTATATCGAGCAGGATGCATTGCAAATTGTTGAAAACACTTTTCTGTGACGGAGTGCATTCCATCTTTTGTATCACGAAGAATTAGGGATGGCCTTCCTCTCTAATGTGTGGGCTTTTCGTCCTTTATTATTGTGGATGAAAATCTGGAATAAAAAGGAAAATGCCCTTAGCAAGGAAATTTTAAGGGATTGTCTCTCCCTTGATCACGCTAATCATATTTGCTGGCTTAAGTGTGTTAGATAATGCTTTACCAAACTGGGAAGGGCAGACCTATTTGAGAACCCGAAGTAAATCTGTAGTAGGGATATGACTTGGGTGAAGGAGAACTTTTTAAAACAGCATTCGTAGGACAGAGAAGAAGTGGAGCTGAGAAAGCCTAGTGTGCGTAGGTATTTCTTACTGAAAACAGTGTCATCAACCGAGCCCTATCTTTTATAGTTCAAAAGTAACCATGACATTTTTTTTACTGATTAGATTTCGACTGGATCTCTTTCATTATCTTTTGGCCCATCCCTGTGGTGCATACAGAGGGCAGTGCCTCCCTGTGGCTGCAACATAAAGTCTGCCAGGATATGATGCACTTTTTAATGTTCTGTAGTTTTTATGAGGTACTCAGAAAGTCTTTTATCAACCCTATTCTTAAAAAGCTATTTTTAGGCAGGTTAGACCTGCTTTTATCTTTTTACAACTGCTCTCAAGCCATTCAGTATTGTATGTTCTTAGTTTTTTAAGGGCTGCAATTAGGCTTAGGTCCAGCTGCGATTAACCTTTATGGACAATTTCCTGTCACTGTGACAATATGAATTTGGTTTTAATGTGGCCCATGTTTATAATTTTGCATCTTATGGGGTCATGATGGATGGTTTTATTGCCCTTGATATAGTCCTTACCATTAATTTTGCATTCTATGGTAGTTTGAAGACGTCTTTTCATATTTTGGACCCCTTTGTCTTTGACATAGTGCTTGTATTTAACCTTGTATGTATGGGCCCACAATGGTCACACTGTACTGTTTTTCCATAGTATCAGATGGAGATTTTTAATTGTGTTTGTTTGACTTTTATGGTTTTCTTTGTAAAAAACAAATAAAGTGTTAATGATGATGATGTCATTTCGCAGCCTTGCCAAGCGAAGGATTAAGCTCTCAACCAAGGCATACACTTCTGTGTTTTGTTTCCGTTCACACCTCCTTGTGCAACCTTTTAGACACCTTCTTTAGCTGGTCCTGTTGCAGATGCAACAACGGGATAGATTGTCCCAGCCTCCTTGCTAACTTCTCGTGTGAAAACCTCAAAAGGGAGTAGCATCTGTGTTAGGCATTTGACTAGGCCCCATTTGTCTGCATCCATGGTGACAGCTTTCCCAATTGCATCCCCTCCTCTTTTAATGACAGTCATTGATTGGTCTGTACTGTTCAAACAGTTATAGGTCAAGTTCCAACGTGTTGGCACCTCCTGTAATAGGCCTTTAACTGGCACTCTATTAGCACGCTGATTAATCCACAACTGCTTCAGGGCTTTCAAAGAATGGCTGAAATGAGTGCAGATTCCTCTGCGGGTGGGCAGTATGTTGCTGACTATGTCTTCTTTTTTGAGAAAGTCTTGCTTAACCAGGTTGATACAATGCACCAAACACAGAACCATGAAATAGCCCCAGTCTGCCATGGCCTTGACTATGTTACTGCCATTGTACTTGGCAACAAATCCAATTCTGAGACCTCTGGGTTGCAACCATTTAGACACCTTACTGTTAAATTTGTCCAAGATGTTTGCAGCTGTATGTGATTTCTCCATTGCGAACATGGCACTGGTGCATGCCGCCGAACACTCTTAAAACTTTCTTCAGGGCCAAGAGTAGATAGCTTTTGCTTTACCCCCACAAAAGAGATACAGTGTACAGTGATGCATATGTAATCAGTCACCTGACAACTGGTCCACATGTCTGTCGTCAGGTGGATAGTGTGAACAACACTTTGCAGCAAAGCTTGTCCAACCAATTGCAGAACATCCTGATGCAGCGCTGGAAGCACAACTCTGGCAAAATAGGTCTGACTTGGTACCTTCCATTTCGGGCAAATGGCTGCCACAATTTCTAAGAATCCCACTCCTTCTACAAAAGAAAAAGGGAGGAGGTCCAGCACTAACATTTTTGCCACCTTCCCATTGTACAGACGTGCTGGTGGGTGGTTGCAGTCGTAGGGTCCCTCCTGCCTAAACCTACCCATAATAACATTAGCCTGGATTTTCTTCTTTTCTGGTTTTCTGTCACTGATGCAGGTGACTTTTGCGAAGTAGGTCGTAGTGGACTCAGAGTGCGTCTTGATGGCACAGTCACTGTATGCTGTGGTGTCTCCATCTGACTCTGAGTCTTCAAGTGCCATTGTGAAGTCGCTGAGGCAGGTGATTCTACTATCACACTGCAGGTGACAGGGCTGCTTTGCGTGAGAAATGTCACCCTCTTCTTCCTTCCTCATCACCCCCCACTGTGTTTGGAGTTGTAGCTGATGTTTCCTGGCTCTCCTCACCTTTACCACCACGACCACGTTCAGATATTTTTATGGTGCTCCTCCCACCAGATTGCATGATGTTTTTTCATATGGGTCATTTGGCCTCCAGTACCATAATGTGAACCAGCTTACCTCGACGAAGACTTGTGTGGAAAATGGTGCATATTGCAATGTTCTCCTCCTGTTTGCTAATTGTAAAAAAGTCCCAAACTGAGGAGAAGTACTTTCTTTTTGTGCCACTGCCAATGCCTGAAGAAGAATTGAAGGTAGGTGGGTGTGTTGTCGATTGCCTCTCTGCAGTGCATACTTCTACTGAGATAGGGGTTGGTGCAGGTGTCAGCTGTGGCTTTGCAAATATTGAAGGTGGCGGTGCGACCTGTGCCACATCTCTCGGAGCAGGTTGAATAGTGATGTCGAACTCATCTGTGCCGGCTTCCACAATGACTAGCTCATCATCGTCATCCTCCTCATCATCCTCGTCCATAATTCTAGGTTTTCATGAACTTTTGTTTTCCTTTGCCTTTCCTGGTGTCTCCCGGACTCCACTCCATGTCCCTATCATCATCATCAGAAATGGTGCTTGGAGAAGATGGTGGAGTAGTACCCTTCCTTTTCCTTTCTTGAGATCTGGGAACCAATGTTTCTAAAAGCAGAGTTTCTTGCTCAGAAGTAAGCTCAAACTCCTCTTCTACTCCAACTTCAGGAATAGCTACTATTGCTGGTTGCGGCTACTATCTACTTTGCTCTTTTTCCTGAAACGATTGGGCACTACTTTGTGAAAGGGATACATCAAATTCAGCGTCACTGCTCGTCGGCATCACCATGATTGCAATGGCTGCCTCACTGACAGACATGGTCTTGAGCTTAGGTTGGGGTGGTACTGTTGATGCAAGACTGCTGCTCCCAGGTTCCTCCACGTAGGCCAGTCTGGCAGGCACACGGCTCCCGAAAAAGGTTCTGGTTGGCAAGCCACTGGTGGAAATCTGCTGCTTCCCACGTTCTTGAGAGCAGGTTTCTTTGGGGCCATCTTAAAGCTCTCAGTTGGCATTGGCACTAAGCTGCACAAGCGGAAGAGATTGGAGGACAGACGTCACTGTACAGGCCTTCTGTATGGTAGTACTGCGGGTGATGTCTCTTCTTCTCTTGTGCACCTAAAAGCAAACAAGCAAGAAAAATATTTAGGGAAACATGGCATTGTTGTAGTTTGAATTAGTACAGGCAAAGGCAATATTGGTGGTTACTTAGGTAATAATAAATCAACCACTTTTAAGCCAAACCACACCAGCATTCCATAAAATGTAATTTCCAATCAGGATAACACATCATGCAGATATAGCTCTTTGCTTTATGTCCATCTATTCTATGAAATCCAAGCTTGGACAGACAAAACACCATCCACATGATGTACCCAAACAATTAAAAAAAAAAGTGAAGGTTAGTGTGCGTCTATAACAGGCAATGTGGTCCAGGGGGAAATTAAATAATCCTTAAAAAAATGAATGATACTGATGTGTGTGCAGTTCACTGCATCCAGGGTGACCGAAGATATAAAACATGCTGCAGCTATTCCTTTCTGATCAGGAATTCAAGCTTAAAAGT
This sequence comes from Calotriton arnoldi, assembly GCA_963921515.1. Lineage (NCBI taxonomy): Eukaryota > Metazoa > Chordata > Amphibia > Caudata > Salamandridae > Calotriton > Calotriton arnoldi. The sequence goes on along the minus strand of CAWUFW010000089.1, from coordinate 2,062,413 downwards.
GTATTATGGAATTTTCAAAGCTAGCCTGTTAGTGGAGTAGGCCTCACAGTTGTGAAAAACAAATTTAGCTGTTTGTCACTACCAGGACATGGAAAACCTCAAAGGACATGTCCTACCTTTTACTTACACAGCACACTGCCTTAGGGCAACCTAGGGCCTATCTTAGGTGTGACCTTTGTGAAACAAAAGGGGAGTTTAGGCTTGACAAGAAGTTTTAAATGCCAAGTCGAAGTGTCAGTAAACTCTACCCACAGGCCGTGCAATGGCAGGCCTTAGCCAGGTTTCGAAGGCTACTTGGGTGAGTTGCACAATCAGTGCTGCAAGCCCACTAGTAGCATTTAGGTTGCACGGTCTGGGTATATGGTGTACTACTTTAAAAGGGACTTATAAGTAAACTAAATGTGCCAATTGGGTATACACCAATGTCACCATGTTTAGGGCAGAAGCACATGCACTCTAGCACTGGTCAGCAGTGGTGAAGAGCTCAGAGTCCCATGTCCAACAACAAGTATTCAGCAAAAAGAGATGGAGAAAGGCAAAACGTTTGGGATGACCCTTCAGAGAGGGTCATTTTCCAACACTCTCAAATACTTCAGACTTTGAGACACTAGTCAGGCCACCAGTAGCAGCCAGATTGACTCGCGGGTGAGGGGGCAGGCTCGGGGTCGCGTGGGGTGGGAGGGTAGTGCAGGGGGAGGGTCAATAATTTAAAAAAAACAAATTTAACTTACCTTTCCGTCGCGCTGGGTCTTGCATCTTCACTGCTCTTGCTCCCCTGTCTCCGACAGGAACAGGAAGCAGGCAGCCTCCCTCACCTCCCCGAAGCTAATCACAACGCTCCAGTGGAGCGTTGGCATTGGTCGGGACGCCGCCCAGCCAGGGGCTGTAGGGGATGGCATGTTCTCCATGTAGGCTGCAATGCAGCCTGCATGGAGAAGTGCAGAGTGCGCATGACTGGTTTGGATGGCCCAAGAGGGCCAACCAAACAGTCTTTACGCACACAGGAGTGGGCAAACCTCTCCTGCCGGGGCAGCTCCGCCCACCCACCCGCAATGCGCAAAGAAACATAAAATGGTAATAACCAAAAGTTAATACCATTTTATGTTTTGTCTTTTTTGCACTGCAAGAAAGCAGTGGGGCGACACTCCTCCGCCCTAGTGGAGGAGCCTCCTCTGCAGGCCACCCTGATCATAGTGGCATCAATCAATGCTTGGACACAAGTTCACAAAACCTAGGACAAAATGATCAATATCATCTATAAATCCCTCTTGGTCACTAAACAGACCTAACGATCGATGGCTACTCAACTTGCCCAATCAATCAGGGATTTGTAGAGCACACTACTCACACGGGAGGGTCTCAAGGAGCTGGGGGGTGATATTTGGGCAGCTCCAGTCTTCCAAAAACCAGGTCTTCCTGAAACCAGTCATCCGAAAAGCCAGGTCTTGAGGCTCTTCCTAAATGCTTGCAGTGTGGGGCTTTGTCAGATTCTGAGGGGGCATTTGTTCCAGGTCTTGGCTACGATGTAGGAGAAGGATCTGCCTCCTGTTCTGGCTCTGTGGATTTGGGGATTCCAGCCAAGGCCAGGTCAGCAGATCGGAGGCTTCTCTTGGGGGCATAGAAGGAGATTCTTTCATTGAGGTAGTGGGGTCCGGTGTTGTGGAGGGCTTTGTAGGCGTGTGTGAGCAGCTTGAAGGTCACTCTTTTTTTGACAGGGAGCCAGTATAGATCTCGTAGGTGCTGGGTGATGTGTTCCTGTCATGGGATGCTGAGGAAGGCTGCAGCGTTCTGGACGGTCCGAAGTTTGTGGAGTAGGGATTTGTTCATTCCGGCGTAGAGGGCGTTCCCATAGTCCAGCCTGCTGGTGATGAGTGCATGGGTGATGGTTTTCCTGGATTCGGGGGGGATCCATTTGAAGGTCTTGCGGAGTATGCAGAGGATGTTGAAGCATGCGGAGGATACAGAATTGATCTGTAGGTTCATGGTGAGGGAGCAGTTGAGTATGATGCCAAGGTTGCTGGCTGGGGGCCACCAAGTGTCGTCCCATGCAGAGGGGGTGGATGCGAGGATGAGGACTTCTGTTTTCTCTGAGTTGAGCTTCGGGTAGCTGCTTCTCATCCAGGTTGCAACGTCCTTCATTCCTTCCTGGAAGTTGTGCCTGGTGGTGTCGGGTTCCTTGGTGAGGGAGAGGATGAGCTGGGTGTCACTGGGGTAGCATTCTAAGCTGAGTCCGTGTTTTCTTCCGATGGTTGCGAGGGGGCCATGTAGATGTTGAAGAGCGTGGGGCTGAGGGAGAATCCTTGGGGTACATCGCATCTGATCTCTGTGGGTTCGGAGAGGAAGGGCGGGAGTCTAATTCTTTGAGTTCAGCCGGCGAGGAAGGAGCAGATCCAGTCTAGGGCAGTTCCCTGTATGTCGGGGCCGTGGAGTCTGGCGGCTAGTGTGTGGTGGGAGACGGTGTTGAAAGCTGCTGAGAGGTCTAGTAGAATGAAAGCCGCAGTGTGGCCTTGGTCGAGGAGTGAGCGGATGTCGTCCATGGCGGCTAGGAGGGCGGTCTCGGTGCTGTGGTTGCTTTGGAAGCTGGATCGAGAAGTGTTGAGGATGGTGTTGGATTCTATGAAATTCGTAAGCTGGATGTTGATGATCTTCTTGGTGACTTTGGCAGCGAAGGGGAGGAGGGAGATGGGGCTGTAGTTCTTGAGGTCCATCGGGTCTGTGTAGGGCTTCTTGTGGAGGGGTTTGACTTCTGCACAATTCCAAACTTCGGGGAACATGCTTGTTTCGAGGGTGCAGTTGATTTGTCCGTCGTAGTTCTGGTGCGATGGCGGAGGTGGCCCTGTGGAAGATGTGTGGCGGGCATGGGTCAGTGGGTGCTCGGGAGCGTATGCTCCTCATGGTCTTTGCGGTATCTTCTGTGGTGGCAGGGGTCCAGGCGAGGATGGTCGGCTGGGTGGGGTTGCTGGTGGAAGGTGTTGGGTCGGTGCTTCGGTCCTGTTCGTTGAAGGTGTCATAGATTGTCCTGATCTTGTGGTGGAAGAAGGAGCCGAGTTTGTTGTAGAGGTCCTGGGAGGGAGGGATGTCAGAGGTTTTGCTGGGGGGTCTGGTGAATTCTTGTATGGTGTTGAAGAGTTCCTTGAAGTTGCGGGAGTTGGAGAGGATGCTGTCTTGGAGGAAGTTCCTCTTCGTAGATCTGATGAGTTGGTGGTGTGCTATAGTGGAGGTCATGTAGGCGGTGCGTGCTTCCGGGGTTTTGCTGTTCCTCCAAGCTTTCTCGAATCGTCGGCACAAGTGCATGGATTCTCGGAGGTCCATGGTGAACCAGGTAACTTTCGCGGTGTGTTGTCTGTCGGACTTCTGGAGGGGGGCGAGAGTGTTGGCGCAGTCAGTGATCCATTTGTGGAGTTTGCTGGCTGCAGAGTTGGCGTCGGTCGTGGTGGGGGGAGGAGTGCGGTTGAGGGCGGAGGCGAGGTGCTCTTCGGTGATCTTGCTACAGTTTCTACACGGGGCATGGCGTTGGCTTGTGTGAGATGGGTTTCGAGAAGGAGAAGTGAATGCAGTGATGGTCCGTCCAGAGGGGTTGCATGGTGTGACTGAAGCGAATGTTGATTCCTCCGCCGAAGATGGGGTCGAGGGTGTGTCCCACCTAGTGGATGGGGTGGTGACGAGTTGCTTCAGTCCGATGTTTGCGAGGTTGTCTAGGAGGGCAGTGGAGTTGGGGTCGCTGAGGTTGTTGAGGTGGTAATTTAGGTCTCTGAGCAGTATGTAGTCCATGGAGGCGAGGGTGTGGGGCGCGATGTGGTCTGAGATGGTTTTGGTGAATGGGGAGTGGGGTCCGGGAGGTCTCTAGGCGAGAATTCCGCGTAGAGTTGTTCTGGGGTTGACCTGGATCTGGAAGTGGATGTGTACCATAGGGGCGAGGAGTAGTTAGAGATGGAGGTTGTCAGTCAGAGGGAGCTTTTGTGGACAATGGCGAGGCCTCCTCCAGGGTGGTCTTTCCTCTGGAACTTGTATCTGTCAGGGATGGCAGTTGCGATGTCGGCTGCGGAGCTGGCATTGGTCCAGGTCTCTGTAAGGAAGGCGATGTCGGGCGAGAGGGTGTTGAGGAGGTCTCAGATTTCTATTGAGTGTATGTGCAGGGAGCGTACTTTGAGGAGGATGCAGGTCAGGGGTTTGGGTGCGCTGGCGTCCCTAAGGTTGGCGGTGGCTGTCCAGTTCCAGAGGTGGGTGAAGGTGCGGCAGCAGTGTCGGCAGGAGAATGGGCCTTGGGTGATGCTTGGCATCGAGAGCTGGCAGTTGTTGTAAGGGGTTGAGTGCATGGAGGGCTGCTGAGTCGTTGCGGCTGGAGGTCGGAGGACCAGGGTCCCTGGCGCTGGTTGAGGTCGGGTCGCGGACGGGCACAGCACCCGCCATTAAGTAGGGGTCAGAGGGAGGGAGAGCAGCTGGGAGGCGGGGCAAGAACACTCGGGGGGAGGGGCCATGGGGGCAGCAGCAGCGGGAATAGGGAGCGAAAGGCAAATGGAAAAAATAAAAAACAACAGTGAAAGCAGCAACAGAAACAGAAAAACTGCACAGACGGACCAAAAAGGCACAAACAGACAAAAGGCACAAATAGAGAAACCAGAAGGTGCTGGGGGCAGTGCCTTAAGGACGGCGCTGCGCAAGAGGAGAGCAGTTTCCCTGACCAGGAGGTCAGAGGTCTTGCTCACCCTGTCGCACAGTGGCCGCCCTTGAGTAGGGGTCGGGGGGAGGGAGACCAGCTGGGAGGCGGGAGCAGGAACACGCAGGAGGGGAGAGGCCGTGGGGGAACAGCGGTGGGAAAAGGGAGCGAAAGGAAAACAGGAAAAATTAAAAACAACAGTGAAAGCAGCAACAGAAACAGAAAAACAGCACAGACAGACCAAAAAGGCACAAACAGACCAGAGAGGCAACAGACGGATAAAAGGCACAAATAGACAAAAAAAAAATGAAAACAAACAGAAAGGCTGGCAGAGCGGACCTGCAGAAGAGCAAGGCTCTCCCACTGGACCACCAGAGGTGAGGCACAGGCAGGAGCCTGCAGGTGGAGGAGGGCCTCGAACACCTTACCTGGAGACCAGAAGGCGCTGGGGGCAGTGCCTTAAGGACGGAGCTGCGCGAGGGGAGGGCAGTTTCACTGACCAGGAGGTCAGAGGTCTTGCTCCAAGTGCCCAAGTGGCAAAAAATGTGGTATAAAGATGCTGAAACAGCTTTTAACTGATGGCTCTTTGGAATCATTCAGAACCCTCCATACTGAATATCATCTAAGGTCTGAATCAATAGAGTAAATATCTCCAACTATGGTACAGTCTATCTAAAGCACTGGGAACACATATCCCCAGCCTGCAAGTATATGCTCTGCATTCTTACCTTATTAAATGGGGTGGCTACAGGAACTTTGTCTTAAGCTTGCACAAGACTCTAATAGATAGCCTTTACTCTAAGTCCACTGTCAAATTCCTACAATAGAAATAGCGGGAAACTCTCCAAAGAATACTCAGAGGAAGAATGGGCAGATTCACTGCATACCCATGGCAATAGCTTAAGGGAATCCAGATTGAAGTTCTACTATTTAAGGATTATCACAATTGGTACCAGTCCCCTGAGAAGCTTCATAGAGCCAAACTTGCATGTTCTTCCACATGCTGGTAGCACCAAAAGGCGATGAGAGATATGGTTCACATACTTTGGTAGTACCCAGAATGACAATCCTAATTGGACTTGCTATGGTCACAGTTTAGAAAAACAAGTGATCTAAGGATTGTCCTTTCCCCTGAACTGGCCCTTCTGCAAAATACAGGCAATATTACAGGACTTGCAAACTATAAAAAAAGGATGGCTGCACTCAGTTTTGGCTGTAGCCATGAAAGGCCGATAAATTTGATAACCTTTTCTTTATGGCTGTCTAAGCGAAAAGTTTTCTGTTACTGCTTTGAAATGCTTGGTAACCTACGTTTCACCCATGACAATCAAATGGTTCTCACCTTATCTTAAAGTAAATACTAGTTGTAGGAAAGTGGGTTTCTGTTGCAGTACCCCCACACTTTTCGCCTGATTCTGATGAATCTTTGACTGAGTGTGCAATAGGTTCTTGATAACCAGGTTCCCAGTTCCTGTGTTCTTTCCCAAAACTGTAACATTGTTTCCACGATTGGTACACCTTTGGTTCACATATAAGTCCCTTGTAAAAGGTGCCAGTCGTGCCAAGGGCCTTCTAACCAGAGAGGGTCTCTAAGGGTTGCAGCATGTGTTGTGCCACCCTAAGAGATCCCTCCCCAAACACAGGCGTACTGCCACTACAGCCTGTGTGTCTAGGTGCAGATAAAAGTGAGAAGTCAACCTGGCACACATCCCTGTGTGCCTGGCCTACCAGCACTGCAAGAGGCATTGGTAAGTCACCCCTACAGCAGGCCTTACAGCCCTAAGGCAAGGTGCACTATACCTCTTGTGAGGGCATAACTGTATGAGCAGATATGCCCCTATGGTGTTTAAGTCCATTCTTAGACATTATAAGTGCACAGTGTAGCCATACTGAGTACATGGACTGGGAGCTTGCCACTACGAGTTCCACAACTCCATGATAGCTTCTCCAAATTCGAAGATGTTTGCTACCAAACATCTCAGATTAAGGAGCCCACACTGATGCCAGTGTTGGATTCATTAATAAATCCAATCAGAGGGAACCTCAGAGGTGCCCCCTGAAGACCTACCAACCCACTAGTGTGGGTCTGACTGGTTTGCGGTCTGCACCAGCCTGAGGTGGGAGCCTTTTTCTCTCCTGTGTCAGAAACAAAGTCTGCTCTGGGTGGAGGTGCTTCACACCTATGCCCAAGCAGAAAAAGCATATCACAGTGGTGAGCCTCAAAGGCTTTCTGCCTATTGTTATGCTGACCAGGGCCTCTCCAGCTTGTGGAGATGCCTGCCCCCCTGACCCAGCCCCAGTTTTGGTTGTAAGGTTAGCACGAAAATTAGTGAGCAAGAGAGGTGTGTCCCCTCTCAGCCAGGACCATCCCTAAGCTGTCCTGAGCTGAAGTGACCTCCTCCTTTGAATATCCTCCATATTATTTTGAAGGATTTTAGCCAATAGGGTTAGGTGTATGCCCCCTCCCCAGAGGGAGTGGACATACAAAGTGTGTAGTCACTCCAAAGGTAAGTAGCCCATTGGCTACTTCCTTCTGATCCCTGTAACGCCCCTAAAACTACTATTTAGGGACACCCCTGAACCTTAATCCTCGGATTACTGACGACCTACGATGAAGAGAACAAAGAGCCATGCAGGAGTGAAGATTGAAGACACCAACTGACTTGGCGCCAGCCCTACTGGCCTGTCTACAGGCCTCAAAGTCTCTGGTACAGAATAGCGACTCGTCCCGCAGCCCAGCAACCTCTAGAACCCTGGGGGGACTGCCCGCCTTCTAAAAAGACTCCTGATCTCACGTGGACAGCAGACCTGTCCATAAGAAAACCAAGTTTAAAGACCAAAGCTCTGCCTGTGGAACCGCAAAGTCGACTACTTCTGCACCCGACGCCCACGGCCCAAGTCCAAGAGGCCCAGCAGTCAAGAAAAGATTCCACAGTGATCCTGAGCAAGAGTCCCTTGTGGGTTGACCCCTGCCGGACTCCATGCCGAATCCTGCTGCATATGCACGATGACCCACCCAACCGCGACCTCACTGGTTTGTTGACTTCGGACGCTGAAGGACACCCATGCACCCGGAGCCCCTGGGCCTTGGGGGGGGTCTACTGATGGTGTCCCGACACTCCAGCACATCCCAGCTTACCTGTGCAGCTGTAGATTTCCATCAATTTGCCTCCTGGCCTAAGCCTGCAGCTTTTTTCCAGTTTCAAGATTCCACATTGGTTTGCAGTGGGCACCCAACGCTGTGTTGGCACTCTGCACCCAGCCACCCCTGTGGCGCTGGAGGTGTAGGTTTGGTGCTGCCTTGTGGCCCCCCATGCTTACCTTAACACCTAGAGACTGGGTTCCAAAACTGTGTGACTTACCTGCAAATAGTACCACTTTTGATGACCTTTTTCTCCGTTAGATAACATTGGCACCAGTTCCCGAGTTTGACATCTTCAGCAGATGCCCCAGTGCAACTGGTGGCACACTAAGGACACTGACCTGAACCTTGCCTGGTACTGATTCTTCATCTAAAAGCTTAATTTTGTAAATTATTTACTTACTTGCAAATTGCTGATTATGTTTCCTCCCATAGGATAACATTGTATTGATTGAAAAATGCAGTGTCCACTTTTGATATTGAAAAACAGTGATATTGCAAATCTAATTTTACTGCAACAAAGTATCTCGGTTCTAAGACATAAATATACAAAAAGTAATATTTTTTCAAGCAATTGGTCTCGGATTTAGTCAATGAGTGTGTGTAATCATTACTTGCCTGTGTGTGTACAACAAAAGCTTAACACAGCCCTCTGATAAGCCTAACTGCTCGCCCACACTACCACAAAAAAGAGCATTAGTATTGTCTACTTTAGCCTCTGTAAAGCCTTTAGGGATCCACTGGATTATACCTTACATTGGTATAGTATATACAACGTCAGCTTCCTACACTAGCGCTCACTTTTGTTTGCATTTTTTCTTCATATGCATTAGTGACCATGAATGGGAGTCTTGCCTTCTCACAACTTTGTACATCTTACTATCTGGCTAATCCTTAAGGTAAACAGTAAAATGGTATATATTCTGATTATTGGATGTATCCTCTGATGCATATGCTCTGTTATATGTTTAAATTTAATAAGAAAGATCTCAATTAAAAAAAAAACACTCACATTTCAAATTGCAGAGCAACTGTCTCCCATGGAACCTTGTTTGATGCAATAACATCATTAGTGATTAACTGGCTATTATGGCGGTTGCATAGAAAAGAATTTAATATTTTTATTTCAAAATACAAAAATATCTCATTCAGGGGACAGACTAATACTATATCATCAAGGTAAGGGTATATAAGTATAGATTAACTATTCTAAATTCCACATTTACTTACCTTGACAATATAGGCTCTCATTATGTGTTGTGGTATTTCAACTGGAGTGGTAACTCTGGGTGAAATTCTGCAACTTGAAATAACATGCCTCGCCGGGTCTGGAATTATTGAGTCTGCAAACTCCAGACCTAATATTTCTGGGCCCAGACACATTGAACCTGACTTTGCAGCTGCAGGGGGTGCGGCAGCAGACCAGCCCAGCCCTCCCTACCCTCGCCCCCTCCGAACCCTGCAGCAGCAAAGGGGGAGCAAAAAATGCTTTTCTGAGGAAAACAGAAGCCTGTCTAGATACCCCAGCCCTCCACCCCACTACCACTCAATAATCCTCCGGCTGATAGTTTACATAAGCCTGGTCGGAGTTCGCAGAGTTCTGCTACTCGGAACTCTGCGAAGTGCAAAAAAAACTCTGTTGCGCTGTGTGGAGCTCCGCAAGCGATGGAGTGTGTTAGATAAATGACGTTCATGGTGATTTTCAGCACCGGGTGTTTGTCCACACTGTGCAATCATCGCGAACGGCACCATGCACAGCGCAAGCGGGCGCTGCTTCCTTTTTGACACTCGAGTAGATTTTTTATTCCAGTGGCAGCTTTCTCAACGCGAACAGACGGTTTCTCAACGCGAGCGGTTGCAAGCATACGCGCCCATTCGCAATGAAAAATCCGACCGCCCGCATTGAAAAATCTCACCAGGAGTTTGATTTTCCACGCTCGCGCTTGCCAACTTGATGTTGATGAGTGCGAGCGAGGAAAAAACTGGCAGAGCAGAGTTTTTGTGGAACTCCGCGAGCTCCACGTAACACCCGTCCAGGCTTAATTTTACAGCTGCTCTACGCAGGTAGAAAATGTCAGTGATTTTTACCCCCACAAACGGGGAAAACTGCGCAGAAAATGGCCCGGTATTACTGAGTCTGACCAGTAATTCCCATTAAAAAACTGATAATCACCAGACCATTGTGCGGGGATATATCCGGAAATGGGCCACTGGTATCCTAAAAACAAATCCCGACAGCTCACACTGAGAGCCATAGTTGTAGTCCACCGGTTCGATATTGTGGTAGAACACCCTCACAAATATCATTAACGAATGTTGTCTATAAAAACATAATTACCTTCAGGAATTTTCGAACAGTCAACTTCGAGATGTAGTCTGGGCAGTTATAATGCATCTCGAAGATGCGATAACACAGACAAATATCTAGGTGTTCATTTAAAATGACTTTTAATTCAAATACAGGATTGTCCTTCGTTTTAATTCTACAAACCATTACCTATACACATACATAATTGTTCCAGTAGTAACGAGGAACATAAAACTATGGAATCCCTGATGTAAAGTAGCTCTAAGCCATGGGAGGTAGTTCACACCTACGAACAGTGATTTGTTTTAGTTTTCCGTCAACCTTTTATCTTTTTTAAGCTCGCTTGGCCCAGTAAGTGTATAATGTAGTATTTGGGTTTATTTAAAATGTCCAAACTGTATTCCATACTCCCAAACTCCCTATACATATTGCGTGAAAATATTAGAAACAACAGTGAAAGCAGCAACAGAAACAGAAAAACAGCACAGACAGACCAAAAAGGCACAAACAGACCAGAGAGGCAACAGACAGATAAAAGGCACAAATAGACAAAACAAAAATGAAAACAAACAGAAAGGCTGGCAGAGCGGACCTGCAGAAGAGCAAGGCTCTCCAAATGGACCACCAGAGATGAGGCACAGGCAGGAGCCTGCGGGTGGAGGAGGGCCTCGAACACCTTACCTGGAGACCAGAAGGTGCTGGGGGCAGTGCCTTAAGGACGGAGCTGCGCGAGGGGAGGGCAGTTTCACTGACCAGGAGGTCAGAGGTCTTGCTCCTAGTGCCCAAGTGGCAAAAAATGTGGTATAAAGATGCTGAAATAGCTTTTAACTGATGGCTCTTTGGAATCATTCAGAACCCTCCACACTGAATATCATCTAAGGTCTGAATCAATAGAGTAAATATCTCCAACTATGGTACAGTCTATCTAAAGCACTGGGAACACATATCCCCAGCCTGCAAGTATATGCTCTGCATTCTTACCTTATTAAATGGGGTGGCTACAGGAACTTTGTCTTAAGCTTGCACGAGACTCTAATAGATAGCCTTTACTCTAAGTCCACTGTCAAATTCCTACAATAGAAATAGCGGGGAAACTCTCCAAAGAATACTCAGAGGAAGAATGGGCAGATTCACTGCATACCCATGGCAATAGCTTAAGGGAATCCAGATTGAAGTTCTACTATTTAAGGATTATCACAATTGGTACCGGTCCCCTGAGAAGCTTCATAGAGCCAAACTTGCATGTTCTTCCACATGCTGGTAGCACCAAAAGGCGATGAGAGATATGGTTCACATACTTTGGTAGTACCCAGAATGACAATCCTAATTGGACTTGCTATGGTCACAGCTTAGAAAAACAAGTGATCTAAGGATTGTCCCTTCCCTGAACTGGCCCTTCTGCAAAATACAGGCAATATTACAGGACTTGCAAACTATAAAAAAGGATGGCTGCACTCAGTTTTGGCTGTAGCCATGAAAGGCCGATAAATTTGATAACCTTTTCTTTATGGCTGTCTAAGCGAAAAGTTTTCTGTTACTGCTTTGAAATGCTTGGTAACCTACGTTTCATCCATGACATTCAAATGGTTCTCACCTTATCTTAAAGTAAATACTAGTTGTAGGAAAGTGGGTTTCTGTTGCAGTACCCCCACACTTTTCGCCTGATTCTGATGTGTCTTTGACTGAGTGTGCAATGGGTTCTTGATAACCAGGTTCCCAGTTCCTGTGTTCTTTCCCAAAACTGTAACATTGTTTCCACGATTGGTACACCTTTGGTTCACATATAAGTCCCTTGTAAAAAGTGCCAGTCGTGCCAAGGGCCTTCTGACCAGAGAGGGTCTCTAAGGGTTGCAGCATGTGTTGTGCCACCCTAAGAGATCCCTCCCCAAACACAGGCGTACTGCCACTACAGCCTGCGTGTCTAGGTGCAGATAAAAATGAGAAGTCAACCTGGCACACATCCCTGTGTGCCAGGCCTACCAGCACTGCAAGAGGCATTGGTAAGTCACCCCTACAGCAGGCCTTACAGCCGTAAGGCAAGGTGCACTATACCTCTTGTGAGGGCATAACTGTATGAGCAGATATGCCCCTATGGTGTTTAAGTCCATTCTTAGACATTATAAGTGCACAGTGTCGCCATACTGAGTACATGGACTGGGTGCTTGCCACTACGAGTTCCACAACTCCATGATAGCTTCTCCAAATTCGAAGATGTTTGCTACCAAACATCTCAGATTAAGGAGCCCACACTGATGCCAGTGTTGGATTCAATAATAAATCCACTCAGAGGGCACCTCAGAGGTGCCCCCTGAAGACCTACCAACCCACTAGTGTGGGTCTGACTGGTTTGCGGTCTGCACCAGCCTGAGGTGGGAGCCTTTTTCTCTCCTGTGTCAGAAACAAAGCCTGCTCTGGGTGGAGGTTCTTCACACCTATGCCCAAGCAGAAAAAGCATATCACAGTGGTGAGCCTCAAAGGCTTTCTGCCTATTGTTATGCTGACCAGGGCCTCTCCAGCTTGTGGAGATGCCTGCCCCCCTGACCCAGCCCCAGTTTTGGTTGTAAGGTTAGCACGAAAATTAGTGAGCAAGAGAGGTGTGTCCCCTCTCAGCCAGGACCATCCCTAAGCTGTCCTGAGCTGAAGTGACCTCCTCCTTTGAATATCCTCCATATTATTTTGAAGGATTTTAGCCAATAGGGTTAGGTGTATGCCCCCTCCCCAGAGGGAGTGGACATACAAAGTGTGTAGTCACTCCAAAGGTAAGTAGCCCATTGGCTACTTCCTTCTGATCCCTGTAACGCCCCTAAAACTAGTATTTAGGGACACCCCTGAACCTTAATCCTTGGATTACTGACGACCTACGAAGAAGAGAACAAAGAGCCATGCAGGAGTGAAGATTGAAGACACCAACTGACTTGGCCCCAGCCCTACTTGCCTGTCAAAAGGCCTCAAAGTCTCTGGTACAGAATAGCGACTCGTCCCGCAGCCCAGCAACCTCTAGAACCCTGGGAGGACTGCCCGCCTTCTAAAAAGACTCCTGATCTCCCGTGGACAGCAGACCTGTCCATAAGAAAACCAAGTTTAAAGACCAAAGCTCTGCCTGTGGAACCGCAAAGTCGACTACCTCTGCACCCGACGCCCACGGCCCAAGTTCAAGAGGCCGAGCAGTCAAGAAAAGTTTCCACAGCGATCCTGAGCAAGAGTCCTTTGTGGGTTGATCCCTGCCGGACTCCACGCCGAAGCCTGCGGCATATGCACGATGACCCACCCAACCGCGATCTCACTGGTTTGCTGACTTCTGACGCTGAAGGACACCCATGCACCCGGAGCCCCTGGGCCTTGGGGGGGTCTACTGATGGTGTCCCGACACTCCAGCACATCCCAGCTTACCTGTGCAGCTGTAGATTTCCATCAATTCGCCTCCTGGCCTAAGCCTGCAGCTTTTTTCCAGTTTCAAGATTCCCCATTGGTTTGCAGTGGGCACCCAACGCTGTGTTGGCACTCTGCACCCAGCCGCCCCTGTGGCGCTGGAGGTGTAAGTTTGGTGCTGCCTTGTGGCCCCCCATGCTTACCTTAACACCTAGAAACTGGATTCCAAAACTGTGTGACTTACCTGCGAATAGTACCACTTTTGATGACCTTTTTCTCCATTAGATAACATTGGTACCAGATCCCGAGTTTGACATCTTCCGCAGACGCCCCAGTGCAACTGGTGGCGCACTAAGGACACTGACCTGAACCTTGCCTGGTACTGATTCTTCATCTAAAAGCTTAATTTTGTAAAACATTTACTTACTTGCAAATTGCTGATTATGTTTCCTCCCATAGGATAACATTGTATTGATTGAAAAATGCAGTGTCCACTTTTGATATTGAAAAACAGTGATATTGCAAATCTAATTTTACTGCAACAAAGTATCTCGGTTCTAAGACATAAATATACAAAAAGTAATATTTTTTCAAGCAATTGGTCTCGGATTTAGTCAATGAGTGCGTGTAATCATTACTTGCCTGTGTGTGTACAACAATAGCTTAACACAGCCCTCTGATAAGCCTAACTGCTCGCCCACACTACCACAAAAAAGAGCATTAGTATTGTCTACTTTAGCCTCTGTAAAGCCTGTAGGGATCCACTGGATTATACCTTACATTGGTATAGTATATACAACGTCAGCTTCCTACACCAGCGCTCACTTTTGTTTGCAATTTTTCTTCATATGCATTAGTGACCATGAATGGGAGTCTTGCCTTCTCACAACTTTGTACATCTTACTATCTGGCTAATCCTTAAGGTACCAAAGGGGATGATGGACGGAGCGCTAGAGCAAATCAAACTCTCACCCCCAGTCAACTGATCTGGGTTTAATCCATCATCATTCTTTAGCTCACTCCACCACCCCAGTTCAGACATGGCCATATGCAAATCAGTCTGACCCTGTGCCTCATGGGAATAGTCCAGCCCGAACTGCCAAGCCATGTCTTCCCTGGACTGGAAACAAGCATCCTGGGACCGGTTTCGGGTTCAAAACCCTCATCAGCCAGGCTATCTTGAATCCAGTGGCAAAGTGAGCAAGGGACCCACGTCTGGGCATACCCTGCCTACTTAGGGCGAACAAAGCGATACCAAAGGGGATGATGGACGGAGTGCTAGAGCAAATCAAACACTCACCCCCAGTCAACTGATCTGGGATTAATCCATCATCATTCTTTAGCTCACTCCACCACCCCAGTTCAGACATGGCCATATGCAAATCAGTCTGACCCTGTGCCTCATGGGAACAGTCCAGCCCGAACTGCCAAGCCATGTCTTCCCTGGACCGGAAACAAACATCCTGGGACCGGTTTCGGGTTCAAAACCCTCATCAGCCAGGCTATCTTGAATCCAGTGGCAAAGTGAGCAAGGGACCCACGTCTGGGCATACCCTGCCTACTTAGGGCGAACAAAGCGATACCAAAGGGGATGATGGACGGAGCGCTAGAGCAAATCAAACACTCACCCCCAGTCAACTGATCTGGGTTTAATCCATCATCATTCTTTAGCTCACTCCACCACCCCAGTTCAGACATGGCCATATGCAAATCAGTCTGACCCTGTGCCTCATGGGAACAGTCCAGCCCGAACTGCCAAGCCATGTCTTCCCTGGACCGGAAACAAGCATCCTGGGACCGGTTTCGGGTTCAAAACCCTCATCAGCCAGGCTATCTTGAATCCAGTGGCAAAGTGAGCAAGGGACCCACGTCTGGGCATACCCTGCCTACTTAGGGCGAACAAAGCGATACCAAAGGGGATGATGGATGGAGCGCTAGAGCAAATCAAACACTCACCCCCAGTCAACTGATCTGGGTTTAATCCATCATCATTCTTTAGCTCACTCCACCACCCCAGTTCAGACATGGCCATATGCAAATCAGTCTGACCCTGTGCCTCATGGGAACAGTCCAGCCCGAACTGCCAAGCCATGTCTTCCCTGGACCGGAAACAAGCATCCTGGGACTGGTTTCGGGTTCAAAACCCTCATCAGCCAGGCTATCTTGAATCCAGTGGCAAAGTGAGCAAGGGACCCACGTCTGGGCATACCCTGCCTACTTAGGGCGAACAAAGCGATACCAAAGGGGATGATGGACGGAGCGCTAGAGCAAATCAAACACTCACCCCCAGTCAACTGATCTGGGTTTAATCCATCATCATTCTTTAGCTCACTCCACTACCCCAGTTCAGACATGGCCATATGCAAATCAGTCTGACCCTGTGCCTCATGGGAACAGTCCAGCCCGAAGTGCCAAGCCATGTCTTCCCTGGACCGGAAACAAGCATCCTGGGACCGGTTTTGGGTTCAAAACCCTCATCAGCCAGGCTATCTTGAATCCAGTGGCAAAGTGAGCAAGGGACCCACGTCTGGGCATACCCTGCCTACTTAGGGCGAACAAAGCGATACCAAAGGGGATGATGGACGGAGCGCTAGAGCAAATCAAACACTCACCCCCAGTCAACTGATCTGGGTTTAATCCATCATCATTCTTTAGCTCACTCCACCACCCCAGTTCAGACATGGCCATATGCAAATCAGTCTGACCCTGTGCCTCATGGGAACAGTCCAGCCCGAACTGCCAAGCCATGTCTTCCCTGGACCGGAAACAAGCATCCTGGGACCGGTTTCGTTTTCAAAACCCTCATCAGCCAGGCTATCTTGAATCCAGTGGCAAAGTGAGCAAGGGACCCACGTCTGGGCATACCCTGCCTACTTAGGGCGAACAAAGCGATACCAAAGGGGATGATGGACGGAGCGCTAGAGCAAATCAAACACTCACCCCCAGTCAACTGATCTGGGTTTAATCCATCATCATTCTTTAGCTCACTCCACCACCCCAGTTCAGACATGGCCATATGCAAATCAGTCTGACCCTGTGCCTCATGGGAACAGTCCAGCCCGAACTGCCAAGCCATGTCTTCCCTGGACCGGAAACAAGCATCCTGGGACCGGTTTCGGGTTCAAAACCCTCATCAGCCTGGCTATCTTGAATCCAGTGGCAAAGTGAGCAAGGGACCCACGTCTGGGCATACCCTGCCTACTTAGGGTGAACAAAGCGATACCAAAGGGGATGATGGACGGAGCGCTAGAGCAAATCAAACACTCACCCCCAGTCAACTGATCTGGGTTTAATCCATCATCATTCTTTAGCTCACTCCACCACCCCAGTTCAGACATGGCCATATGCAAATCAGTCTGACCCTGTGCCTCATGGGAACAGTCCAGCCCGAACTGCCAAGCCATGTCTTCCCTGGACCGGAAACAAGCATCCTGGGACTGGTTTCGGGTTCAAAATCCTCATCAGCCAGGCTATCTTGAATCCAGTGGCAAAGTGAGCAAGGGACCCACGTCTGGGCATACCCTGCCTACTTAGGGCGAACAAAGCGATACCAAAGGGGATGATGGACGGAGCGCTAGAGCAAATCAAACACTCACCCCCAGTCAACTGATCTGGGTTTAATCCATCATCATTCTTTAGCTCACTCCACTACCCCAGTTCAGACATGGCCATATGCAAATCAGTCTGACCCTGTGCCTCATGGGAACAGTCCAGCCCGAAGTGCCAAGCCATGTCTTCCCTGGACCGGAAACAAGCATCCTGGGACCGGTTTCGGGTTCAAAACCCTCATCAGCCAGGCTATCTTGAATCCAGTGGCAAAGTGAGCAAGGGACCCACGTCTGGGCATACCCTGCCTACTTAGGGCGAACAAAGCGATACCAAAGGGGATGATGGACGGAGCGCTAGAGCAAATCAAACACTCACCCCCAGTCAACTGATCTGGGTTTAATCCATCATCATTCTTTAGCTCACTCCACCACCCCAGTTCAGACATGGCCATATGCAAATCAGTCTGACCCTGTGCCTCATGGGAACAGTCCAGCCCGAACTGCCAAGCCATG
Organism: Calotriton arnoldi; assembly: GCA_963921515.1. Lineage (NCBI taxonomy): Eukaryota > Metazoa > Chordata > Amphibia > Caudata > Salamandridae > Calotriton > Calotriton arnoldi. The sequence continues at coordinate 2,044,876 of CAWUFW010000089.1, read as the reverse complement.
TCTTCCCTGGACCGGAAACAAGCATCCTGGGACCGGTTTCGTTTTCAAAACCCTCATCAGCCAGGCTATCTTGAATCCAGTGGCAAAGTGAGCAAGGGACCCACGTCTGGGCATACCCTGCCTACTTAGGGCGAACAAAGCGATACCAAAGGGGATGATGGACGGAGCGCTAGAGCAAATCAAACACTCACCCCCAGTCAACTGATCTGGGTTTAATCCATCATCATTCTTTAGCTCACTCCACCACCCCAGTTCAGACATGGCCATATGCAAATCAGTCTGACCCTGTGCCTCATGGGAACAGTCCTGCCCGAACTGCCAAGCCATGTCTTCCCTGGACCGGAAACAAGCATCCTGGGACCGGTTTCGGGTTCAAAACCCTCATCAGCCAGGCTATCTTGAATCCAGTGGCAAAGTGAGCAAGGGACCCACGTCTGGGCATACCCTGCCTACTTAGGGTGAACAAAGCGATACCAAAGGGGATGATGGACGGAGCGCTAGAGCAAATCAAACACTCACCCCCAGTCAACTGATCTGGGTTTAATCCATCATCTTTCTTTAGCTCACTCCACCACCCCAGTTCAGACATGGCCATATGCAAATCAGTCTGACCCTGTGCCTCATGGGAACAGTCCAGCCCGAACTGCCAAGCCATGTCTTCCCTGGACCGGAAACAAGCATCCTGGGACCGGTTTCGGGTTCAAAACCCTCATCAGCCTGGCTATCTTGAATCCAGTGGCAAAGTGAGCAAGGGACCCACGTCTGGGCATACCCTGCCTACTTAGGGCGAACAAAGCGATACCAAAGGGGATGATGGACGGAGCGCTAGAGCAAATCAAACACTCACCCCTAGTCAACTGATCTGGGTTTAATCCATCATCATTCTTTAGCTCACTCCACCACCCCAGTTCAGACATGGCCATATGCAAATCAGTCTGACCCTGTGCCTCATGGGAACAGTCCAGCCTGAACTGCCAAGCCATGTCTTCCCTGGACCGGAAACAAGCATCCTGGGACCGGTTTCGGGTTCAAAACCCTCATCAGCCAGGCTATCTTGAATCCAGTGGCAAAGTGAGCAAGGGACCCACGTCTGGGCATACCCTGCCTACTTAGGGCGAACAAAGCGATACCAAAGGGGATGATGGACGGAGCGCTAGAGCAAATCAAACACTCACCCCCAGTCAACTGATCTGGGTTTAATCCATCATCATTCTTTAGCTCACTCCACCACCCCAGTTCAGACATGGCCATATGCAAATCAGTCTGACCCTGTGCCTCATGGGAACAGTCCAGCCCGAACTGCCAAGCCATGTCTTCCCTGGACCGGAAACAAGCATCCTGGGACCGGTTTCGGGTTCAAAACCCTCATCAGCCAGGCTATCTTGAATCCAGTGGCAAAGTCCGTCCATCATCCCCTTTGGTAATCCTTAAGGTAAACAGGAAAATGGTATATATTCTGATTATTGGATGTATCCTCTGATTCATATGCTCTGTTATATGTTTAAATTTAATAAGAAAGATCTCAATTAAAAAAAAAACACTCACATTCCAAATTGCAGAGCAACTGTCTCCCATGGGACCTTGTTTGATGCAATAACTTCATTAGAGATTAACTGGCTATTATGGCGGTTGCATAGAAAAGAATTTAATATTTTTATTTCAAAATACAAAAATATCTCATTCAGGGGACAGACTAATACTATATCATCAAGGTAAGGGTATATACGTATAGATTAACTATTCTAAATTCCACATTTACTTACCTTGACAATATAGGCTCTCATTATGTGTTGTGGTATTTCAACTGGAGTGGTAACTCTGGGTGAAATTCTGCAACTTGAAATAACATGCCTCGCCGGGTCTGGAATTATTGAGTCTGCAAACTCCAGACCTAATATTTCTTGGCCCAGACACACTGAACCTGACTTTGCTGCTGCAGGGGGTGCGGCAGCAGACCTGCCCAGCCCTCCCTACCCTCGCCCCCTCCGAACCCTGCAGCAGCAAAGGGGGAGCAGAAAATGCTTTTCTGAGGAAAACAGAAGCCTGTCTAGACGCCCCAGCCCTCCACCCCACTACCACTCAATAATCCTCCCGCTGATAGTTTACATAAGCCTGGTCGGAATTCGCAGAGTTCCGCTACTCGGAACTCTGCGAAGTGCAAAAAAAACTCTGCTGCGCTATGTGGTGCTCCGCAAGCGATGGAGTGCGTTAGATAAATGACGTTCATGGTGATTTTCAGCACCAGGTGTTTGTCCACACTGTGCAATCATCACGAACGGCACCATGCACAGCGCAAGCGAGCGCTGCTTCCTTTTTGACACTCGAGTAGATTTTTTACTCGAGTGGCAGCTTTCTCAACGCGAACAGACGGTTTCTCAACGCGAGCAGTTGCAAGCATACGCGCCCATTCGCAATGAAAACTCCGACCGCCCGCATTGAGAAATCTCACCAGGAGGTTGATTTTCCACGCTCGCACTTGCCAACTTGATGTTGATGAGTGCGAGCGAGGACAAAAACTAGCAGAGCAGAGTTTTTGTGGAACTCCGCGAGCTCCGCGTAACGCCTGTCCAGGCTTAATTTTACAGCTGCTCTACGCAGGTAGAAAATATCCGTGATTTTTACCCCCACAAACGGGGAAAACTGCTCAGAAAATGGCCCGGTATTACTGAGTCTGACCAGTAATTCCCATTAAAAAACTGATAATCACCAGACCATTGTGCGGGGATATATCCAGAAATGGGCCACTGGTATCCTAAAAACAAATCCCGACAGCTCACACTGAGAGCCATAGTTGTAGTCCACCGGTTCGATATTGTGGTAGAACACCCTCACAAATATCATTAACGAATGTTGTCTATAAAAACATAATTACCTTCAGGAATTTTCGAACAGTCAACTTCGAGATGTAGTCTGGGCAGCTATAATGCATCTCGAAGATGCGATAACACAGACAAATATCTAGGTGTTCATTTAAAACGACTTTTAATTCAAATACAGCATTGTCCTTCGTTTTAATTCTACAAACCATTACCTATACACATACATAATTGTTCCAGTAGTAACGAGGAACTGAACAGGCGCCCCCGCACCTAGGGGAGGGGCGCCCTTAGTAGCGCCACGGGGCTACGACTCCTCCGGGGCCCCTGGACAAGGATGGGGTTGGCTGGCAGGGAGGTGAGGTCATCGGGGTGTGAAATGAAACTTAGCAGTAAACGAAACTTAGCGGGTATTTAAGGCGGTGCCCTGGGGGGTTTCGTTCTCTTTGTCCCCTCGGACCACAGCCTGGCCACAGGAGCGTCGTTGATGTGGAGAACGGTTTCAGGTTGGCGGCGGACGGAGGTGGCAGGCTGAGATGGAGGGGGCCGTGGCGTAGTGTTAAGTGTTTGTTATTATTTTATTGGCATTGAGTTGTGTTCTGGGTTCGCTGTGCCGGGGTCGCGGCGGGAGGTTGATTGGATTGTGTGGCTGCCGCGTTTCTTGGCTGAGGGCGCCTTTTTGATTGTATTCGCGCCTTCATCGGGTTTTGTAGTCAGGGGTCTTGCGGCTTGGTGGTCGGGCGGCCCCTGCGATCCCAACACTTTTCGGAATATTCATTCTCCCGAAAGTGGGGCATTTTGACGAAAAGGGCTCCCCTCCCCTAGGCGCGGGGGGCTCCCATTCATTCTGCCTATTACTTTGCATTTTGACGCGGGAAGTGTGACACCGTTCGTGCCGGGTGGGAGGTGCGTTGTTGGTGCCTGGTGGAATCGGTTACACGAAAAGGGTCCCCCTCCCCTAGGCGCGGGGGGCGCCCGTTCATTCTGCTTATTACTTTACTCAAAGAAACGCGGTTAAAACATCCTCCGAATTCGAAAACGTCCAGGAGTGATGGCCCACATGCAGAAGTGCAGAAATTATTTATCCATCACTTAAAGCTAATTTCTGGTTATTCTTTTCAATGAATTTTCGGGGGTGAGGCCCCCCGCAGTGCTTTTGCCAAGGCAATCATCGTAAGCTTCGTGAAAAGGGAAGGTCACTGGAAAGTGCAGGCTCATAGCACCTTATTAGCCTCCTCAACTCACAGCGCTGCAATGGGTGAGGTGCGGACCCCTATTGTGATCGGTGTCTGGTAAGATGGTAGGCTTTTGAAGGGAGGTAATATGTTGTGTGGCGCCCGTTGCTGTTGGGGCTCATCACGTGTCGCTTTAATTAACAGAGGTCCATTTCCTAGGGCGGTTGAGTGTCGTGACCGTTTTTTCAACATTTTCGTTGAAGTGCATTTCCGTGCGGCAACTGGAGTGCATTGTGGGCGGAGAGTGCGGTCGCGTTTCGCGTTGGTAGAGTCGGATTTTGTGCATTGGAAAGGTGCAGTTGCAGGGCAGAGGCCTTCAGCCTTGTCACCGTTGCGTACAAGTTGCATAAGTTAATGCAGGTTTCATCGTGAGTGGGGGGGCTTGCACATTTCCTCAGATGATCACGAGGGTGGAAACTGCAATGATTTAGCGCTTGATGAGCGGTTGTCATAATCTGAACCATACATATGGAGGAATGCATCTCATGGCCCTGCGGGCCTGGTACACGACCAGTGGCTCATAGTGCCAGCCAGGCAGTGTTGCCAAGGGGCTGCGGGGGCAGGGCTGGGGTGGCAGAGCAATCGCCTTCCGGGCTGGGCGACCCGAATTTTGGTTTCGGCATGGCTCTCCGTGCTGGCCCGGTTCCGGTGTGGGGAGGACTCGCGGGTTGCCTGGTGGAGGCGGTGGCGCGCGGACGTTGCACTTCTGCTGTGTGTGGGGAATGCGCGTGGTGATTGAAAATTGGAGGCAAGGTTTGCCTTCTTGCTTTTGAAGTGAGAGTTTAAAAAAAAAAAACAGGGTCTTTCGAACGAACTTCAAATTGAATGCAGAAATGTATGCAGGCCTGCAGTTGCAGTTGTTCCGAGGGCTCCACGAAGCTCCTGGGAGGGGCCGCCCTGTAACCAAGCATAGCTCTTGAACCTCACACGTTAATTAAGACAGCTCTGCATGTCAAGCATTATAATAATTGTATTTTAATTGCCATTCCCTAAAAAACAACATTCGTCAATTAAAGGGTATGCTGTCTGCGTGCATCTTCAAATTTAAATAACACCAAAGATCTGACATTCACTTCAATTAATTTCATTTGAATAAAAAAAAAAAAAAGTGTTTTTGGCAAATTAGGAGGTTCTGCTTGTATTTTCTCGAACAAAAATGTATTTTCTTGGCACATTCTCACACGAGGCTTACCGTTTGCATAGTTTGCCTTTGTTGTTGCAAACATGACATAGCGTGTATTTGTAAAACGCACGTTCACCTGTGGGCGTTGTGGCACTCAAGGGCAAATGTTTGTTTGTGTCATTGAGGTCGAGTGCAGATTATCGTTTTCATAGTTTGCCTTTGCTGTTGCAAACATGACATAGCGTGTATTTGTAAAACGCACGTTCACCCGTGGGCGTTGTGGCGCTCAAGGGCAGATGTTTGTTTGTGTCATTGAGGTCGAGTGCAGATGCCTACAGTAGAAGCATTGTCAGCTGAGCCACCAGACCAGGAAAACTACTTACCAATATAAGATACATAGAAACATACACAGTAATATATCACAAGTGTGAGGCGGAGTAGCCCGTTAATAGCGGTCCGGGTTCTTAACGACAAATACGCGGCGTTGCAATAAGAGGGCGCCTTCCCATAAGGGGGGGGGCCGCGGGGATGGCAACTAGCTGCTTTCTGCGATAAGAGAGCACTGTCAGGGTTTTTGAGGCCGCGCTGGCAGGAGGCCCGGCCCGCCTGTGTGCACGAGAGAGGCGGCTTGCGGCGCGAGTATGGTGGAAAAGCTTTGTTGATCTAGACAACGAGGCTGCTCCGCGTACGGGGGCGGGAGTATATATATAAAAAACATCAATGGTGTAATTTTTCTCTTTTGGTTGCTTTTATGTTGGTGATATCTGGCGACGCGCTTCTCTGGGAAGGCGGAAGCATGGTGTACAGGTGTCGTTCGGCGGGTGAAAAACTTTCCAGGGCCTTGAAGCGGGCATATCGCGCTAAATGCCGACAACATTTCCCAGCAGCGATTATAGCAGCCCCTCAGTCGTGTGAAAGAGGACGACATATTGGGAAAGGTGGGGCCAGCATCAGTGTGGTGCTCGTTGGCAGCTGTCACGGAGGCTGTCCCGGTATGTATATGCGCTAGAAGTCTGCTTGGTGCTGCTGGGAACCTGTTATCATGCATGGCCTGTGCGGAGCCAGGCAGTACCTCTCTTTGCCCACAAAGTGGCGGAAACACAACAGCCATTCGTTATAAGTTACTTAAGTTCCTTCATTTGGGCGGGGACAGGACTGGAATGTATAGTCTGCCACTTTATATGACACAAGAGCGGACAATACTAGGGAGGTAGAGCCAGCGGAGGCCTGCTTCCACGTGTTTCATGCCTGGACTGTACGGAACCCGGCGGTACCTTTCTTTGCACGCAAAGTGGTGGAAACACAACAGCCATTCTTTATAATTTACTTAAGTTCCTTCATAGGGGCGGGTACAGGACTGGAATGTATGGTCTGCCACTTTGTAGGCCACGTGAGCGGACAAGGCTGGGGAGGTAGAGCCAGCGGAGGTCTGCTTCCAGATTTAATTTGTCGTACAGGGTTGAGCGGCCTGGCAGTATTGAGAGTGGCCGTTGGTTTCTAACTTTTAAGTATGGTAGGTTCCAATCCTCCCGCCAGCGGCGGTGGTGGCTAATTCACTCATCAGATAAACAATATTAAACATGATTCAGAACAATAACACGGGCATGCTTCCAAGTCACTTAAGTTCCTGTGCATATGGACAGGTGCAGGACTAGGGTGTTTGGGCTGCCACTGTAAGTAACTTCCGATTGGACCATACTGGGTGAGGTAGATCTTTGGGAGACTTGCTTACTGATTTGATATTTCTTGCAGGAGGAGGTTGGGGTATGGGGGCCTAGAAGTGTTTTGGGATACTTACCAGGGAAACAGTGAATAATGGTGGTGGGGCCAAGGGATCTACACCGGGAGCCTCCACAGGGAACTGGGGTGTAAGGGCACAGAAGTCTTTTGGGATAAGTAACAGGGAAGCATCAGGTAAATCGTGATGTTGGGTACCTGGGGCCTGGTGCATGTGTATTATGTGTGGTTAGCAGTGCTTATCTGAGTTGTAGTTAAGTACGTCAAGCAGTACAGGTTCCAGAGGTGAGGTTGACAAGTTGGCTCTAAGTGAACAGCCGCCCTTAATGGGGAATTAAGGAGCGAACAGTTCTTCTCCGAGTTCCCGCCTTTCTCCATTTCCTGTGGCATGCGCTGATTAAACTGGTGGCATGCGCTGGTTAGACACGCCAGTTTTAATAAAGGCTACAACAACTTTTAGCCAGGCAAGAGGTACATGTTATCTTGTTTTGGTGCTTGTGGACAGGTAGGACAGTCGGCTCATGCTCAACCCTAAAGGGGCCTCTTGCTTTTTAACGTATCTCCTCTATTTTCTTACTCACAGGCCTGTGTAGGTGGGGTTAATCAAACGTCTACTACAGATTGCACTGCTATCTCAAAAGTATTATGGACCACGGAATGTGTCGCAGCGCACTGTCACTCAGCAGACATCAGCGCTGGGGCAGTTGAAGTCTTGTCTAACAGCTACAAATACAAGCGGAGTACACCCCCAGGACCGCTGCACAGTGTCTCCACAATGGATGATGGTACCTTCAGATATTCCATATGCTCAGCGCCAAAAATATGGTGGGGGGGGTTATTATACGGTGTCACCCTTCAACCTTTACAAGAAAACATGGCAGCCCTCATCAGCAGGGATACTATGGGGCTTGCAGCTAGGATGGGAGTTAATTTTCTCTATAATATTGGGTATTTTCGGGTATATGCGGCCCTCAAAACTCGGAACGTAGCTGTAACAAAACATCAAAAAAGGAGCACCTGGGAGGTGATAGTTACTAAGCATGTATGGTTATCAAAGTGCATCGCTTGGTAGCAAGATAGCACTCTGCATAAAGGGGCCAACAAAACGGTATGGTGAGGGGATCCTCATAGTTTATTACTTGGAGTCAGTGGGGGCAGGTGCCCACTTTTCTGCTGCTCCGATGCCCACTAGTCGAGCATAAGTGCCGGTCCATGTAAATATCTTAGTGCACAGTACGGGCTTTCACTGATGCCGCATAAGAACTGTCCAGTAGGCTGGGTAAATTCAGCGTGTGCAGTGGATCGGCGGGGAGGAGGGACTATCCTGCCGGTACTGCGGGACTCTACCGCCCTAACTCACAACGTATGGACCGAGTAGAATATTGGGGAGGCTGCCTGTGTCAGGTACCCCGGTGGGCCGGTGCGGTATGCAGGGCCCTGGGTGGCATGTAGTGCAAATATTGGCTGGAGCGCGTTGGTGCCTCCCGGCACAATGTGCACAGCTCAGTGGAACATTTGGTGGCCGAGACGGCCAAGTTCAAAGATGCGGCCAAGTTCTAGTGTACAGCCGAGTTAAAAAGTTAAAGTGTAAAGTTCGTTCAAATGTACGGCCAAGTTGTTCTAGTGTATGGCCGAGTTAAACTTACGATGCGGCCAAGTTGTTCTAGTGTATGGCCGAGTTAAACTTACGATGCGGCCAAGTTGTTCTAGTGTTGGCCGAGTTAAACTTACGATGCGGTACACAGTGCCCGTAGTTGGTGCAGTTGTTAGATTGTGCAGCAAACTTCCTGCAGAAACGGGCAGGTATGCCTCGGGTGGAACCTGGGAAAAGGCGGTTGCAAGGCGAGGCCGGCTGGCACGCTGCACACAGCGGAGGTCTCAAGAAGTATGTTCTCCACTGATGGTGGTCGATATGGACATGTGGGGAAGTATATTTTCAAGTGTTGCCATTTATCAATGGGTAGCGAGGTCCTGATGGGAACATGGGAAGAGTTGTGCAAATGGGGCCTGCTGGCACGCTGGGCTCAGCGGATATCACATTAATAGGTGCGGGATGGTTTGACAAGGGGAATAGTGTTAATTCTCTTGGGTATGCAGCTTCTAGCTCGGGGCTAATATTACCAGCGGTATGGGCTGGGGGGGGGCTCCAGTCCAAGCAAAGAATTACCAACTTGGTCAAAAAGATTTTAGCAAGTCCAACAACAGGCACAATTGGCGCAACTCGTCTAGTCAGGAGTTTGGCGCGGTTCGGTAAATATAAAACAGGCAGGTGTTGTGGCGCACGGTCAGCGTCCACGGGGGGAGGGTGAGTACGCCGGGTAGCTTCTCACCCTGTGGCGGAGCGCTGACAGTTAACAACAAACAGGGATGCACAACAATAGAGGTGCAGCCATTCGATGGACCCCAGGATGGGGTAAATTCCACAGGTGCAGTGGGTCGGCGGGGAGGAGGGACTGACCGGACGGTAGTCCTGGACTCTACTGCCCTAACCCACAACGTATGGACTGAGTACAATCTTGTGGAGGCTGCCTGTGTTCAGGTACCCCAGTGGGCCGGTGCGGTATGCGGTGCCCTGGTTGTCAAGTAGTGCAACTGTTGGCTGTAGCGCGTTGGGGCCTGTCGGCACAATGTGCGCAGCCGAGTGGAACATTGGTGGCCGAGACGGCCAAGTTCAAATGTACGGCCAAGTTCTAGTGTACGGCCGAGTTAAAAAGTTAAAGTGTAAAGCCGTTCAAATGTACGGCCAAGTTGTTCTAGTGGATGGCCGAGTTAAAATTAAAGTGTAAATGTCGTGCCTAATTCCCTCACTGCCATTGACATGTTGATGCAGCTAAAGTGTGATGCTGTGAATAATTCTTATATATCCAAGAAGGATACTTTTCCTTGGTAATGGTCTGTGGTAAATTACTTGGTTGATGTAAATAAAAGGCTACGCCATGGACAACATACCATGATTCTGAGAGTTCTTGGGCGTAGCGGGCAGTGAGGTGACGGAATTTGGGGAGGAGGGAATGTCACGTTGTGCGCATACTATGAACAGGCGCCCCCCGCGCCTAGGGGAGGGGCGCCCTTAGTAGCGCCACGGGGCTACGACTCCTCCGGGGCCCCTGGACAAGGATGGGGTTGGCTGGCGGGGAGGTGAGGTCATCGGGCTGTGAAATGAAACTTAGCAGTAAACGAAACTTAGCGGGTATTTAAGGCAGTGCCCTGGGGGGTTTCATTCTCTTTGTGCCCTCGGACCACAGCCTGGCCACAGGAGCGTCGTCGACCACCCACCCACCCGGCAGAAGAGCAAGGCTTCACGGAGGCGGAGCGCTGACAGTTAACAACAAACAGGGATGCACAACAATGGAGGTGCAGCCATTCGATGGACCCCAGGATGGGGTAAATTCCACAGGTGCAGTGGGTCGACGGGGAGGAGGGACTGACCGGACGGTAGTCCTGGACTCTACTGCCCTAACCCACAACGTATGGACTGAGTACAATCTTGGGGAGGCTGCCTGTGTTCAGGTACCCTGGTGGGCCGGTGCGGTATGCGGTGCCCTGGTTGTCAAGTAGTGCAACTGTTGGCTGTAGCGCGTTGGGGCCTGTTGGCACAATGTGCGCAGCCGAGTGGAACATTGGTGGCCGAGACGGCCAAGTTCAAATGTACGGCCAAGTTCTAGTGTACGGCCGAGTTTAAAAGTTAAAGTGTAAAGCCGTTCAAATGTACGGCCAAGTTGTTCTAGTGGATGGCCGAGTTAAAAATAAAGTGTAAATGTTGTGCCTAATTCCCTTACTGCCATTGACATGTTGATGCAGCTAAAGTGTGATGCTGTGAATAATTCTTATATATCCAAGAAGGATACTTTTCCTTGGTAATGGTCTGTGGTAAATTACTTGGTTGATGTAAATAAAAGGCTACGCCGTGGACAACATACCCTGATTCTGAGAGTTCTTGGGCGTAGCGGGCGGTGAGGTGACGGAATTTGGGGAGGAGGAAATGTCACGTTGTGCGCATACTAATAAAACTATAGAATCCCTGAGGTAAAGTATCTCTAAGCCATGGGAGGTAGTTCACACCTACGAACAGTGGTTTGTTTTAGTTTTCCGTCAACCTTTTTATCTTTTTTTAAGCTCGCTTGGCCCAGTAAGTGGTATAATGTAGTACTTGGGTTTATTTAAAATGTCCGAACTGTATTCCATACTCCCAAACTCCCTATACATTTTGCGTGAAAATATTGTGTTTTTCTATACTTCAAAAGGAAGAGTCCCTCTGTGGTATTTATTTTAAGTCTTTCGTTCATTGCTATTGCTACAGTTTCTCTGTATTATGTAAAATAAAGCATTTTTAAACTAAAAATGAATGAGAGTCAAGCCATGCACAGGTTTCACCGTTTAAAGCAAGAATGCCTATACTAAAACATGTACATTGCATGCTGTAATGAAGTCTGCAGTGCTCTGTGATAACCACGAGGATGCCTTGTAAAATGCAGACCTGATTGTGAAACATTTTTGCAAGTCTAAATGAGGAAAATCCAAATCATGATGGAGTCGTAGATTGATTTCTGTAAGCCAAAGCTGTTTAGTGGACTGCATCTTTCAACCTATCATCTTGCATTAAGAACTCATTTATGCCTTACAGGGCTAGTGGAAAAAGTTTTACAACCAGCTGTTCCACAGAGAGCCTTCCACTGTCGAAACCAACTTAACTGCAACTCTGAATACTTTATCAAAGGAGCAGGGTCGCAAAGGAATTACTACTGCGTGGTGGGCAAGGTTTTTGGAATCAATAGGACACAGACAAAAAATATATGTTCAGCAAGATAATAGTAGGAAAAACACAATGTGTAGTTTCTTTGTGCCCCTCCCGGTCATATTCTCGAGAAATTGGTTGTCAGGACTATGGGAACATTGTAGTTTGTGTTCCAGACTAGCACATTTCAAGATGTTAAAGTCTACCCTAGTTAGAAGCGGAGTCAAGCCTGCTCACTATGCGTGACACAACAGCTGCAGACCCATACCAACCCAAGATTTTAAAACGAACGTGCAACTTAAATTTCCCTATTTTTGAGTAGATCTTTTAAAACGTTTACATTTTTGCCCATTGCACCCCGGAGCATTTCGTACATACATATAGTATGCGATTCATGTTGCATATTTTATTTATGTAGTGCAGATTATTATAGTATTTTGAGCTGAATGGTTCAAAATCTGTTTAATTTGCATTGTATTTTTTCCCTTTGTTCAGTCATTGCAAATAATGTTTTCACGCATATATAGCAAATATTCATTTTTATACACAAGCACACAACACAAAAATACCTATTATTATGAGGACCGGCCATTGACCGTAATGAAGTGTGTAATTACTTTTCTAGCTCCTATCACACTTTGATAGTAGGAAAGGTTATAAAGCGGACCGAGACAAATCTAACAGCGCTTTTAGTTTTCTGATGCACTCGCTTGAAAGTACCTAAACACACTACTGCGACCGGTCCTCCCAACACACCGGTCCTCAAAAAGATAGTGTTTATCAGGTTCTGACAAGGTTAACCCACGCTGTGAGTTATACATGCCCACACATACACACATCTAATCTTTGAAACACATCCCATTTCCTTGCCTATTACTTTCACAACATATAGAATTATAGATGTGTGACTGTGAATTACAGGGATGTTTTTGATTGAAAGATTATGAGTGACATCAGTTAGACAGCAAGATATCATTCAGAGCACTCAGATAAAAAACATCCCACTAAGTCACAGCTATACATCTACCATTTTATGTTATGTGTGGCCTCACAACTCCTTTTCCCATATTCTCATGTTTGAAAAGCTTTATTGAATGTGAAATAGGCAAAAATACCAGCAATAAATACGAGTAATGATAAGTAATTATAACAAAATATATGGCTAGTACAATAAAAGAAATAAAAGCTATTTTAAGATTTTATATGGAAAGGGGGATAGGAAAAGCGAAGGGAAGAAGGGAGGAGGGGAGAAGGAAATAAAAACAAATTAATAGAAAAGAAGAGTGCATATTACACTACATAATATGGCGAAATGTGAACAAGCCATTGGTCAATAAACAACATATATCAACTTATCTTGGATGATACAGAAAGAGAACAGAGATAAGGTATTCAAGGAGGTTTAAAATTTTCAGAATTGAGGGAGGAATTACGTTTAAAAACAATCTGATCCAAATAAGTTGTGAGAGGTAACCAAAAAAGCTCTCTATTACATGCTGGTTTACAGGAGGAGGCGAAGGCAACATCAAGTCTATGAAAGTGGCAAAGGCTATTCCACCAGTGTTTTGTAGAAAGATTAGAGAAAGTTTTCCAGTTTAAGGTAATGTGCTGAAAGGCTAGAGCGAGCATGAGATCAAAAAGACCATGAGAATGAGAAGGTATAGATAAAGAATCAAAGAGGCTTCCGGTAAACGAGAGGGGTATTGAATAAGAGATAGAAAGGTGAAAAATACGAGAGGTATAGGACCAAACAAATCTCCAAAAATTGGAAACCGACGAACAGAGAAAAAGAAGATGCATAAGGTTAGCATCAGAAGAACCACAGGACCAACAGTTAGAATCTGAATCAGGAGAAAAATGGGCAATAGAGACAGGAGTAAGATAAAGCCTATGATAGAGAAAAAACATGGATTGAGTAAGAGAGGCAGAGCGAGAAATTTTTAGAGATCTAGACCACATTTTGTCCCAAAAGCAGATAGTCCATTCCCATATTCTGATCAGCAATGCAGTTGTAGAGGAAACATGGAGAGCCGTTCAGAACATGGCCTCAGCCACTTCACCCCAGCTATGTGTAAAGTAAATATTATATCCACTCCAGTTGCACAGCTTAGAATCTTTTCAGCAGAATATGCCTGCAGAGAGAGCTCTGGAAATATTTAGAGTTTATCCACATTTGTCCTAAATTCACAGCTTATAGTTGATCCTCTAGCCGATTGCTTGCCCCAAGTACCTATTCAAATTTCGTGGTGGATAAAGTAAATATATGAAGTTGACACAACAACATTATTTAAGCAACAAAAACCAAACATGCAGGCGCGGTCGGTGGAGGAGTGCCGGTCAGGCGGTGACGTGGGGCGGGGGAGGGGCAGGGTGGGGGGTAGTAAACTACGGATTAAGGCCTAATACAGGTAAGTAAACATTGAAATAAATAAAACGAATTTCGTTGCGCGCACTGCATTGCATTTGGCGATGCAGCGCTCTCCAGGAAGGCTGGAGAGGCACTTTTGGGGTTTTCCAGCGGATCAGGGGGCCCCTTCATTTTTTGTGAGGAACCAGCAGAATCTGGCTTCCTCAAGGTAGGGCGCCACATCCTTTATTTGGATGTGTGAAGAGGCGTGCTTATCTTGTTTTAGAGTTAGAGTCTTAGAGTTAATAGGCGTGTGTTTCTCTATAGCAGTCTTTTCAGCATCTCCTGCATTCTAATGTGTGTGTGTTGAAGAGAGCAGTGCATAGGGGAGGCACCAGCCTGTATTTACTTTGGTGAAGGGACGGTCCTCGGGCCCATCTCCTACTGCTGCTGTATGATGTGCACTGGCCCGCTCTACCAGACGACGTCTCCGACATGCACAGAGCCGTCGGCTTCGGAGCACACCTACCAGTGGAGTCTAATTTGCTGTAGAAGCGTTTCCTATTGCTGCCGCATATGCGGTGCACCGGGCGCTTTACAGAATGCTGTCTCCCAGGGTGCGCAGAGGCAGCTTTTGGGCGCTGCAACGGCCTGCAGTAACTTAAGATTTTGTCGTGCATGGGCTTGATTTTGTTTCGTTTTTTTTTGCCTCAATGTATGTGTAGAGCCCGACTGCTAACAGACAGCACAGCATGCCTGCTTCTCCTCCCAGCTTCAAATTACGGAAACTGGGCGGTGTTTAGATTTAATAGTCGTGGTGGGCTCCTCAAAATATGTATCAATCTCTGAATGTGTGACTGCGAATTACTTTGATTTATGGGTATATATATAGAATCAATATTAGTGGTTTGCTTTGTTTACTACTGTTTGGAAATTAAAAGTGAGAAGGAGAAAGTCAGTTCGTTCACTGGTTTGCATTTTGTGCTTGCATGATCTCATCATGGGGAAGTACTCTCAGAAGAGACATCATTGTTAGCCTTCTTCTAATGGGGACAGATATCTTCATTGAGTTGAGTCAAGGGGATTATGATGGTGAGAAGGTGAATTTACAGCAGATTCAGCTAGGGGGCAGTATATACCGAAGGAAGATCTCGAACCAATAATTTCTTATCTTTCCTCTAATCTTCAGCTGTCCTTAGGAAGACCTACCAGGAATTAGTAGCTACTTGCTTTGCCATTTTTATGAACTTCTTCTTCCCAAAGTTCTGATCAGTCCAGCTGTCACGAATATTTCATAGAGGGCTTGTTGCAATCAGGCAGTGAGATGTGGTGAGAGGAGATCTATGGGAGGTACCTCTACTCTCTCTATCTAAGAGCTTTGGAATCGGTTACAAATGTGAACAATGCAGGCACGTTTCTCATGTAAGTACTGAAATGAGTAAGAGTGATAAGTATTACCGGTAATTGATCTGGGCATTATGCCACAATACAAAACATTTAGTAGCTACAGATTTTTGCTAAGACTATTGATTTTGAAAAATTGCATCTTCCCTCCCACCCCCTCCGCCCCCTGTTGTGGGTGCCATCCTTCCTGCACCTCTCGCTAGCTTTTTTTCTTCTCTTTAGCCAATTTTGGATGTCAACCGTCAATTGGGCTTCTTTTGGTAAGATATTCGTTTGGTTTTGAGCTTCCTTTTAAGGGGGATTGTGCTTGTTTTTAGCCTTTTTTCACTTTTGGATGTCGACCGTCAATCTTGTGTTGGGGAGCTTTTGGTAAGATATTCATTGTGGGCTTCCTTTTAATGGGGGATTGGGTTTGTTTTTAGTCTTTTGGCAATTTTGGATGTGGACTGTCACCACACTGTGAGGCTGAGAACTCCCTTAAGCTCCTTAGTGCATCTGCCTAGCACTCAAAAAGGTGCCTCACCACACTTCTCCATGTAGCAAGTGATCAAGAACTCATTGCAGACACTCCCCAGCCCTCATGCATCAGCCTTAGTGTCACTGCTTTGGAGGAGCAAGGTTCTTGATGATGACAATGGGTCGCCATGTTGTCCAGTCACTCATCATGTGTTATCCTCAAAGTCAGTATTTGCAGTCTTTGATGACACTCGCTTTCTGAACCTGTGTGCCATTCCTCACAGCCTGCAGGGAGAGACCACACGTTCCATTCATACGCAGATGTGGGAGGGGAAACCCCAGCCCGCCCCTCATTACTTGACACATCACTGTCTACACTTCCAGCCTTTGATGCTCCTGTCTTGCACCATTTACTACTCTTCTGTCGCCCACTTTCCAACTCGGTCCCCTACCATCTGCTGGCGAACACGCTCTTCCAAAGTTCCTGCTTTGCCTGCTGAACAATTAATTCAGTGATTTCCCCTCCCCACTTTCATGTTACATTAATGCCAGAGAGAAAGGACTTACCCGAACATATCAATAATGTTGCAAGGTGGAAGTATTATATGATATGGCTGGAGACCTTATTGTGTAATACTAAGACAATACGCAGAGATGGACGTCTGATTCACCCTTAGTAGCATTAGCTAGATCTTGTTAGAGTGGCACAGAGCAGTCAGGAGTACTCAGAGGAACATGTGTTAAGCAATTCACAGTGCCAGCATTGACAAAAAGTGACATGACTCAAAAGAAACCTTGCAAACACAAGGAGATGAAGAACGGAGCGATGAAACTTTTCAGACACTCACCCCCAGTCACAGATCTGGGTTGAATCCATCATCATTCTTTAGTTCGCTTCGCCACCTCAGTTCAGACCCAGCTTTGTTCGCCCTAAGTTGGCAGGGTATGCCCAGACGTGGGTCCCTTGCTCACTTTGCCACTGGATTCAAGCTAGCCTGGCTGATGAGGGGTGTTACCCCGAAACCGGCCCCGGGATGCTTGTTTCCGGTCCAGGGAAGACATGGCTTGGCAGTTTGGGCTGGACTGTTCCCATGAGGCACAGGGTCAGGACTGATTTGCATATAGCTATGTCTGAACTGGGGTGGCGAAGTGAGCTAAAGAATGATGATGGATTCAACCCAGATCTGTGACTGGGGGTGAGTGTTTGAAAAGTTTCAGCACTCCGTCCATCATCTCCTTGTGTTTGCTTTGTTCGCCCTAAGTTGGCTGGGTATGCCCAGACGTGGGTCCCTTGCTCTCTTTGCCACTGGATTCAAGCTAGCCTGGCTGATGAGGGGTGTTACCCCGAAACCGGTCCCAGGATGCTTGTTTCCGGACCAGGGAAGACATGGCGTGGCAGTTCGGGCTGGACTGTTCCCATGAGGCACAGGGTCAGGACTGATTTGCATACAGCTATGTCTGAACTGGGGTGGCGAAGTGAGCTAAAGAATGATGATGGATTCAACCCAGATCTGTGACTGGGGGTGAGTGTTTGAAAAGTTTCAGCACTCCGTCCATCATCTCCTTGTGTTTGCTTTAAAAAGAAACCTTGACACCAATTTATAAAAATAGGCTACATTTTTATATAAATATAGGCTCCCAAACAAACTGGATACATTGCGTATAATCGGAATTAAAGTAAATCAAATCAAAGTGCTAACGAGAAATGCAATGAAAACTGTATAATTTTCACCATTAAATACAATGGGGGAGAACGCACTTAGTAAAACGATAGTTGCAAGATGAGTTCCATGGAACTCTCCTTGTGGTTAAGGTTCTGTGGGTCCCTAAACTAAGAATCTACAATTGTTACTTCATTACCTTGCCCAGGGAGTCCGGGTGCAGAGGTTACTTGGCTGTCCTTGGTGCTGACGGGATTCGTGGGAGGGAGCTGTCAAAAGTGCAGCACTTGGCAAAACCACACTTGGCGATGGAGTTGCACTCTACCCTTGGAGATTAGAGGCCTTTGGGAATCTCAATTTCTCATACCCCTGGCATCTACTACAAATAAAAAATGTAAATCCCTGGTATATCTATTTTACACTAGCTTTTGGTGAACTGGGAGTCAGGAAAATGTGAGGAGATGCTGAGTCATGTGAAATTTGCAATTAAGTTCTTTCTCTGTCTGACCATCACCCAGGGACTCATATTCTATTTCTTTTAATCCCGCATGTGGTCACTCTCATTCTGACACACACTATCTGTTCCTCCTCTCTCAGTTTCACTCATTCTATCTCTTGCTTCCTCTGTCTCTCTCACAAGCACATACACACACACAGTTTCTTTCTCATCTCTCTCTCTTGTTTCTCTTTCTCTGTCTCATTTTGTCCTTCTTGTGGGTATCATTCTTTCTATTCTAGTGCTCTCCTCTCATACTAACTCAGTCTGTCTTTCTCACATGTTTTTTTCCTCCCCTACACAACCCTCTGAACTCATGTGTTTCATTCTCTATCTCTGGCCTCAATGCCTCTATACATATTATATTATACTGATTTCAGACTCTATCCACACAGTTTCTTTTTATTCTTTTTTTTTTATTAGACAATAAAATCAACATACATATATATTTCATTCATTCAAACAACGAGACAAAATAAACTGAGAGGGAACATTACGCGTTTTTCATCACCTTGTACTTTTCAATATTTTTCACAGAGCTATGATCATGCCGGGACCAGACAGGACAGAAAAAGAAAAGTAAGAAAAAGAAAAAAAGGAAGGAAAAAAGATAAAGATAAAGCAGAGGCAAGAGAGAACAGAACACCAATAGGAGTATCACCATAAATCGGGATATATTAACATATAAATTGAAGAGGGAGAAGGAGATTATTGTAGATACTCTACTAGCGCCCCCCAAATCTTAGTACCTAACCGGCGTTTCTGAGAGCCCTTGAGAGCATAAAGACTATATTCCAGATTGCATATAGAATAAAGTCTACCCCTCCACATTTCAAAGGATGGTGGCTCTTTCTCCCTCCATAATGATGCTATACATAATCTTGCTATCGCCACAGCTATAAATAGAAAATACCTAAATTCATACATTCCCTGTGAGTCTACTACTTCATCCACCACTCCTAGCATCATCCCAATGGGTGTAATCTCTATCCGCACCCCTGTCACCTCTGTCAGAAAAATCTCCATCTTCCTTATAAATTGTCTCAGAGCTGGACATTCAAAAAACATATGAAGTCTATCAGCTTGATCTGATACACAGCGTGTGCATTTACCTTCATTTTGACCCCCCCATCGTGCAATTTTAGCGGGCGTATAATATAAATCATATATAGTCTTATAATGTTGTGCCTTAAGACTAGAGGAGACCAAAAGCCTTTCTGATAATGCTATTGACTGTTGTAAGAGATTCCCGGGCTGATTTAATCTATTATTCCATTTGGAATTTTGTTTTTCAAGATCGTCCCCTTGCAATTCCATGAGATTCTGATATAAAACACCAATCCTCCCATATTTCCTAATTATTTCCAACAACTTACTTTTTATAGCCAAATTTGATACATCAACTCTCTTTTTGTAGATAGTCGCGGATTTGCAAATATTTAAAGAAATCGGTTTTGGGGAGATCATATTCAGATATTAACGAAGCATATGTCTTAATGCCACTGCAGTCAATTAAGTCTCCCAAAGTCATCAGTCCTTTCCGTCTCCATCTAGCCACAACATTATCGGAAAAAATAAGGGGGGCTAATGCTACAGATGAGGTGGGTGTATAATAATTGAGTTTACCAAGCTTCAGGTACTTCTGAACCTGTTTCCACATTTTATATACGGCTTGCAGCACCTTAAAACGAGTTTTTTTTATAATAGCTAGGTTCCAAATTCAAAAATAAATTTCTCTCTGTTCTTGAGCCCAATAACAACTGAAAAATATTCGGGAATTCTTCCACCTTTCCATCTCTTTCCCCAACCAATAGAATACCCATTTGTTGCAACATACATACCCAATAATAGAACAAAAATTCGGAACAGCCCAGCCCCCTCGAGATCGAGGCAGAGTCATATACCTCATTGCTCGCCGGGTTTGCCTTGTGCCCATAGGAAGCTGCCACAGATGGATTGTAGCTTTTGAAGTTGTTTCAGCGTGAGTTCCAAAGGAACACACCTAAAATAATACATCACTTTAGGCAGTATATCCATTTTTAAAACATTACACCTCCCGACTATCGATAAATGTAAGCTTTCCATTCTATCCAGATCCTTCTTAATTTTCCGCATTAGCGGATCCCAATTTGATAGTACCATTTTATCCAGATTAGCATTAATACGGATCCCCAAATACGTAGCCTCCTCTGTAACCCTGGAGTCATTACTACAAACTTGCTCAGTACAAATTATTTGTGTTTTGGTAGTGTTTAATTTAAATCCTGATCCTTCACCAAATTGGGCCGCTAATCGTTCAATCTCTTTAACCGTTTGAATTGGATCCGGCGAGATAACCGCGATGTCATCTGCGTATGCTAGTGTAATAACCTCCAACCCAGGTCTCATTATCATATTATTTAGCCTATATTCCAATAGATTCAAAAACGGATTAATATATAGGGCAAATAATAAGGGAGAACAGGGACACCCTTGTCGGGTACCTCTAGATATTGTAACAAGACTAGACTCCAGTCCCAGCGCACATATTTTTGCCTTGGGTGAATGATACATAGTCTGTAAAGCTTGTATGAAACCTAGTCCAAAGCCTTGCCAACGCATCGTTGCCCATAGAAACTCCCAAGAGACACCGTCAAATGCTTTCTCCGCATCGAGTAGCACCACACCGCACGGAGTTTTCAATACACTAGCAACATCCAGTGTGGTAACCACTCGACTAACGTGATTGACCGTGCCTCTTCCTGGAATAAAACCATGCTGTCGAGCGGAAACTAAGGGGTTAATACACGAGAAAGTCGTGTTGCCAGTATTTTGGCATATATCTTCCCATCGCAGTTTAAAAGTGAAATGGGTCGATATGATCCCGGCAATAAAGGTGGCTTATCTTTTTTTAAAAAGATAACTATACTCGCTTCATCCCATGACGCTGGGGCATATCCTTTCTGAGCCTCGCGAAAAACCGTCAGCATATCTACTTGTAACTCAGTTAGAAATTTCTTATAAAATTCGAGTGGAATCTTGTCAGGCCCAGCAGCTTTCCCTGTTGCTAGTGATCTGACTGCCTCTTCTAATTCTTCCACAGTTATGGGCTTTTCTAAATATTCATTATCATCTGCGCTTAATATCTTCCTATGAGGGTCATTGAAAAATTCTGTAGATGTATCTTGACATGTACGCTCTTCTGTATATAATTCCTCATAGAAAGCTCGAAAAACTTCGAGAATCTCTACAGATGTTTCTACCGTCTTTCCATCGGCATCTTTAATTGCGGTAATAACATCCTTTATCTCTCTTCTCCTGATTTTCTTAGCCAGGCATTTGCCTGTCATCTCCCCGTACTCATAGCACTCTCTTCTAAATGTTTGGTATTTACTAGCATTATCTTTGGCCCATTTCTCGTTTATCTTTGCCTTGCATCGTGCTATCTCGGTTTGTGCCTGGGAGCTATCTAATTTCTCTCTTAAAGTATGCACTAATGTATATTCTGCTTGCTTAAGATTGTCATACAATCCCTGGATAAGCTGCCTCTGCTTTTTTGAGCATGCAATCCGAAGCTCAAGATTTCACCTCTAAGTGTGGCCTTTAGTGCATCCCACATAATACTGCTATTGGTTGAGTTTTGATTTATCGCAAGGAATTCTCTTAGCCATTGTCGTATATGACTAACAAACTGATCGTCTAACAATAATTTACGATCAAAAGAGAAGTTCCCGTGGGTTCGAACCACTCCTGGCATTTTTATCGTTAATAATAGTGGATTGTGATCCGAAGTGATTCTACGGAAAACCTGTAGTTGTGCTTCCGGTAAAAGTGTTTTAGTAACTAAGAAATAATCCAATCTTGCTAGCTTCTGATATGGGCAAGAAAAATAAGTATATCCGGGATCTGGATAATTTAATCTGGGCAAACATCCTCCAACCCATGCTCATATATGATTTGTTTTAGTGCCTTATAAACCTTTGGTTTTCGACCAATATATTTTTGTCCAGAATGGGCCCTTAGTAGTTTCTTCCAGCTGAATATTAAGATCCCCACAGAATATCAGAGGAGATGCCCAAGAAGCTAATTCCGTATTTAGATATGCTAATATTTGAGCTTCGTCCTGATTGGATCCATATACCGAACATATTGTAAACTTTTTACTATCTACAACACATTCAACAATTGCCCAGATCCCATATTTGTCCGCCAAATGTTTACCAACCTTTAAATTATTATTTTTTTTAGCCAAAATAGCCACCCCTCTAGACGTAGTCCCTTGCAGCGTATAAACCAATAGCTCATACCCTAGTTCTGTAAGTACTTTATAGTTAGCCCAGGGGATATGAGTCTCCTGGAGACATATCACATCGGGAGACATATTTTTAATTTCCTGCGCTACCCTTTGTCGTTTAGACCTTTCGTTAAGGCCCCTGACATTAAAAGAACATATCGAAAACGAGCTCAACATTGACTTTCTTCAAATTTTAAAAAAAAGCACTGCCCTCTCTCCCAACATACCAAGTCAGTGCTTCTTATTTGCATAACCTCATTTATTGTCTTTTTTATCCCAATTTTTAACCCCGATGCCCTTCTAGCAGCCACCCACCCCCTACTGCCCCACCCTTCCCCACCCCTTGGTCTCTTCTGCCAGCAGAGACTCCCCTACCCAACAAACCGAGGAGGCTGCAAGACCCAAGTCTTGAGTGATGGAGAACCCTGACCCAGCACTGACCGTCCCCTCTCCCCCTTATACTAATAAATCAATACTCATCAAACATTTACAAAGAGAAACAAGAAAAAAGACAAAGAGTGAGAGATGGCAAAATAAAATATGATCCAAAAACCCAAACTCATGCTGATAATTATATTATATAAATTAGTTACTAAACTAACTACTAAAATAGCTTCAAATTTCAGCTTTCGAATTTAAGGTACAATATTCTGAAGATACTCTTTAGCTTTCATTGCAGATGTGAAAAACCTTGTGCTATCCTTGTAAATAACCTTGAGCTTGGCAGGATTCAGTAAGAATACTTGGGCACCCTTAACTTGAAAGGGGAAATTAACTGCCGAAGCTGCCACCTCTTTTCCACTGTTTGGTGACAATAATCAGGGCGCACAAAAACTCAAACCCATCCCCCTTCTCTTCCTGTCTGGCCTAGCCATATCATATAGAGCCTGTCTAGATAAAAAGTTAGATAAAGCAATGAGAATAGCCCTAGGTTGAGTAGGTTTACTGGTCTCATGGTTAGTCTTTTGCTGGAAGGGGAACCGATGGGCTCGTTGCACCTCGCTATCCCATGACCATTGTGTCAACTCCGGAAAGGCTCCTGTGAAGAGCCCTACCACAAATTTCCGTGGATCGGACCCCTCTCTTCCTTCAGGGATTCCTAAAATTCTTAGATTATTTCGCCGGAGTCTGTTTTCCATGTCCTCGAGTTTCCAGGTCATGTCGCTGCGCTGCGCTGTTAAGTCCTCTGTTACTACCTTCTGAGCGACCATCTGATCCTCAAGAGTGGAAATCCGATTCTCAGCTTCTGTTATTTGTTCAGCAAACTCAGAGCAAGACTTTGCCACCCGTCGAAGTGAATTTTGCAGTTTGCGGTATGCCCCCTGTGTTTTCTGACTCTCAGCCCGGGTTTCCTCCCTGTGTAACATTATTGACTCGTAGATGGCAGCCAGAGAGATTTCTTCCGAGCCTTCTAGTAATTTAGGCTGATCTCGTCGCAACCCCTTTGATGACTCGGATTGAGTCTCATTAGTTAAGGACACAGACTCCACCTCCTCTCTGAGTTTTGCTGTTGTTTTTTTCCGTATTGTGTCTAACCCAGATGTCCTAGACCGGTTCCCTAGGGTCTCATCTTGATATAGACTACTAGTCTCACTCCATCGCCCACCAGGGGAGCTAGAAAGACCATCAGAGGGCTGTATAGACTCATCCCCCGATGAATTGGAGTGATCAGAAAGTGAGAAAAAAGGTTCCCCCGAGTCTATTTCGGGTAAATCATCGGACTTACTCTGTTCTGCCGGTTTAATCATATGCTGCTCAACGCGGGCTTTTTCAATCATCTCTAGATTGCCACCGTCCATTTCTGCCACATTTGTCCCATGCTCTGCCCCCTCCAAAATAGAATTAACAGTACTGGCCCCCCCTGGCCCATCATGAACCGCTGGGGTCTGAGTAATAAGGACAACATCAGCATCCACCTGCCCTCCTTGCCTCACTGTCTGCGCATTGCATTTATGGAGCTCTGCGCCCCACCTGCTCACCTCATCCTGATGTACATCTACCGCCAGCTCTTTCACCACAGCCATAGTCCCAATCTCATCTGGGGTGTTATTCTTGGCTTTCATGCCAATAAGGAAAATGGCAGGTGTAACTTTCTTTAATGATCGAGTACTCCCAGGCTGCTGGTTACTTCCTGGATCTTGTGTAGCCGCGCCCTGTCTTTGTTTCTCTTGGGCGTTTTCTAGCTGCTTAGACGCTGTTGCAGCGACGTCTCCACCGCGCTGCTTAGCTCCTCGGGCACCTTTCGGGGGCATCTCCGTCTCCACAGCCCTACGCCAGCTGTCTGATACCGCACACTGAGCTCCTTGTGTCAGAGACCAGAGCAGGTGCACGAGCGGAATCCGGGAGCCGGGAAGGACCAAACGCCGGTATGTGAATAAGCTCCACAGCATCGAAAATCGTTATCCTGTTACAGATCTTCATGTGCAAATTTTTTCTCTCCTCTTGAACGTCCGTAGCCTTACAACCGTATCACCATCTGCTTCTAGTCAAAAGGAGGTTCAGGGGGATAAAGGGGACGGTCAGCTACAGGAGTTCACTCGGCCATAGTAGCGGCCGCCATCTTGCCTCGCTCTCCTATCCACACAGTTTCTAGTGTGTCCCATTGCCATAAATGCAGTCCACCCTCAGAATCTGGCATCTGTTGATTCTCCCCTAGTGTCCATCCTCTGCTCGTGTTGTAATTTAGGTACTATTTCCCAACCTCCATCCTCCCATTATGCCCCCCCCATAACAAAGAAAAAGCTATAACAAACAAGCATTAGAACAGGCAGGAATAAGTTGCCAGCATTGCAAGGACAAAAAACTAGAAGACATTTTCCATGTTAATTATTTTTTTTATAGGGTCATTCAGTTGTACACAATGTGATTCTGGTTATACATAAGGTAACAAAAATGCTTATAACACTTTTTATTATAACTTTTCAGCATGCTGCACAGCATCCACACTGCTCTACAACTATTAGAAAGTTATCTTTTTGTCCTGTTCACCCCCATTTTTTGCTGAATGATACTGGTGGTAACTGACTCTGACTGTACCTTGGGCTCTGCTAACCAGGCCCAGGGCCAGTGTTATGTTTAAAAAGGTATATGTAATAGGGTACACTTACAATTGGCAATAGCAGAGTGTATACTTCCCTAGTATATAATAGGGCTAGGGGGTTCAAAGTACCTATAAGTCCCTAGTATATAATAGGGCATGGAAGTTTAGAGGCCCAGCAGATTTCCTGCAGTTGCATGTGTGCACTGCTGAGTGCCTGCTGTCATTTTTAAGACAGCCTTGCTTTGCAGGCTGTCTTTAAAAGTAAATTGTATGCACGTTTGTCTTTGATGGTATGGACACTTTAAAAGTGATAATCTACCTCAGTCTTACATATTGGCGCCCCCAAGTCCTCCCCTAGGTGTCCCAGGGGTGGGAGCCAGGGAACTATAGGCAGGGACCTTATAAAATATGTTTTATATGCCTGGTGCGGGAAAAACTGCCCATTTCATTTTTCCCCATTGTAGGTACTTAGCTCCATAGGCTAACATTGCAATAATTTATTTAAATATAACTATTGCTAGGAAAGGAATAACATTTAATTCAAAAACTATCAAGATTGGTATTGATAAATCCAACAAATTGCCACTGTTGAATTTACTGAATAACTGGTACAGAAAAGAAGTTATAGAACTTTCTTTTCTGTGAGCCAAAATCCAGTCTTCAAGCAGTCTCTCCTGATTGGCCAGCCTTAACAGGCTTAGCCAGGCTGCTTTGAAGAAGTAATAAGTGGCTGCCCAGAGCTGAGGTTACCTGATGGGGGGAGCTCTGCAGCTGCAAGGAACAGGTCAGAGAGAGGGGGCTGGGTAAATCAAGCTGAGCTCAAAGAGAGAGCAGATAAGTAAGGAATGATAGGCCTACCTGCCCCCACACCCTGTACCCCCAGCCAGATGGCACGCTTAGGACAGTAATTGGCAGAGGTCAGAAGGAGAGCTACTGGAAATGAGCCACAATGTGGGTTGGTTTAGCCAGCGCTTACTCTTCTGGCGAGAAATCATCCATGTTGGATTTTGGAAGTGAAGTGCTTTGTGGGACAAGAAGATTCCACACTTTTGAGGAATTTGTCATGCATTTGGGTGGCACACAGCATCAAATTGGAGAGAGATGCCCCCTGCTTTTTATCCCAGAACACTGAATAAATATGAGAGATCTGCATAGTGTCTCAGATCAGCTGCCTAAAGCTACAAGGAGAAAAAGACTGCCTTAATGGAATCTGGATTTGCACCCATAGGCCTGCACTGAGCATGCTAAACAATCTGAAACTACAACCCAGGGGACTGTACCTTGCTTCAAGATGGATTAAGGAGTGGATGCCCTGCAAGTTACAGGTTAACAGAGCCCAACTGCATCATCTCCACCAAGAGTCCCTATCCTGGAGTGTGTCCAGTGGACTTTTAAGGATTTTCCCAGGTGCATTGTGGGAATTATAGTCCAGACATCCCAGAGATCATCTAAGAGATCCCAGACCTGGGATTGGTGTTTTTTGACCCGTGTAGCCTACAAGGATACCTTCAGGAAGCACCTCTTGAAGTTTGGAGAACTTTGAAGAAATTTTGTGAAAAAGTTCCAGGAGGTTACCAACCCGACTTCGGTAGTCAAGCCGACTACCTTAAACCGTGATCTGGTTTAAGGTAGTCCCACTGAAAGCTCCGGAGCGCCAGAGTTCCAGGATTTCACCGGGTCCTCGTAGAAAGTCAAGCCGAAGAACACTCCCCGAATGATGCCTGCTGTGGTGGATTGATCGACGTCGGGAGGAAAAGCTCAAGAAAAGTTTCGAAGTGTGAAGGTAAAATTAGTGTATCCGACCAGGGCTCCATTGCGGTCAGCGTCAAACTCTGACTCTGTCCCAGTGAAGCAAGACCAGATGTCCCAAATTGGCAATATAGGCTTTTAAGCACTAGAAAGTGTTAATTCTTTAAAAACGAATATCTCTAGTTCCCTACAAAGGATGTTTGGTGTCTATTTGTTCATAGAAATATAACATATTTTTATAAATTGGTGTGGGATTTTTATTGTGTTTGGTATCTTAATTATTTGGTGTATTGGTATTTTTTAAATGCTTTACGCTCCTGTCTCCATCAGTTAGGGCTTAGCAAGGGTCTAATTTATTGAGATCTTTACTGGACCTTACTCTGCGTTAGTGGCTTTATTGCTGAAGCTAGATGCATACTTACCCCTACCAATAACCCACTTTCCAACAGCAACATAGCTTAAAGACATTGGCAAAGCCAATAACTCTGGCTAAACACTTATAAGGTCCCAAAGGCGAGACCTATGGGCTCTGCCAATGATTGTTTAGATGATGCATTAAGCGAACCAAGTCAATCTCTACATGCTGCAGATTTGCTAGGATATATGATGACAGCTCCCTATAGAGGCTGCTTCACCAGTCTAGCCTGAAAAAACTGAAGGGGGTAGCAACGGTAGAATTAAGCTCTTTTGGGTTCAATGGTTATGGTTTTCTAAGAAAGTGTACAATACTAAAAATTCTGCACACGCCATTGACCTAGTCATTAGAGTAATGGCTATTTATCCATGAAAATATCTAAGACTTTATCATTAGGAAATGGCATGGGAACATATCCCACAGTATTAGGCTAAAGAGACCCATGTCATTGTTGCTTGTACTTCCTGTAATTGAAACCGCTATGCGGTTGGCATTAAGGTAAAGACAAGTATGGTCTACCTATTGTTGCAGTGTCATGAGGCAATTGCAGAGATTAATCACAGACCTAGGGGAATATTTACTTGATATGTGGCGCAAGGCAGTGCAGTCACTTGTACCAATTCGGCAGCCTAGTGCCAATGCAGGCTCCCTTGCACCATGCGTTACATGCAGGAATGTTTTTGTGCAGGAAAGGGCACCTTCCTGCACAAAAACAATCCATAGAGGAGTTTTCCTCTTTCTATGTGTGCTGCAAAATGCGAGAAATGAGGAGAAATAAAAATATTTTTCCTCGTTACGCCTCACCTGGGGATGCGAAAGATTTTCACACATACCCAGGTTCACTTGGTCATATAAATCTGGAATGCGTCAAAAACCAAGGGAGATGCGTGGGAAAACCCACTGCAATGCCCATGGAACGTCTCCCTTGGTCAGAGTAAGGCAATGCAGAGAATTGCATTACTCCATATTTATGAAGCCATTCAAAGCCATGCAAAGTGACTTTTTACGGCTTCATAAATAAGACTGAGAGGTTTGCGTCGTGCATGTATCACATTTATTGGTGCAACCATGATGCAAAGCCCTCATAAATATGCCCCCTAGTCTAATGATATTGGACAGAGAACCACAAATAAATTAAGAATTATTGGCAAGAGGGAAGACGCCTGTGGTGACCCCATAGAAATATGGGTACTCTTTGATGTCAAATAGGGTATCTTTACACTTTACTGATTGTGTGCAGCCCTTCAAAAAAGATGCAAACTATATAATGGACAAAGCTACCAACACCACATTTTTTGCACATTGCAGTAGGACTAAGTGGTTAGTGTCAAATGTGACAAGAAATTAAAAAGAATTACTCCAATCATATTGACCTTGACCACTGTATCCTTTAGCTCTTCTGTACCCAAAGCCAGTACAAGCGCCCAATCAGGATGCGACTGCTGGGCTGGTGGTTGGCAACACGGCGAGGGCATGCTGCAGCCTTGGGAAAGGGCTGCAGCACATGCCGACGCCATGAAGGCACATCCTGCATGTCTGTGCACCATGT
This sequence comes from Calotriton arnoldi, assembly GCA_963921515.1. Classification (NCBI taxonomy): domain Eukaryota; kingdom Metazoa; phylum Chordata; class Amphibia; order Caudata; family Salamandridae; genus Calotriton; species Calotriton arnoldi. The sequence continues at coordinate 2,015,840 of CAWUFW010000089.1, read as the reverse complement.
GCCATGCATGGAGGTGAGTGGGGGCACTACATGTGCCCCCAGGGCTACTTTACTTTTACTTTACAGTGGCCCATGACAGATGGGGGCCCTGTTTGCGGTATATCTAAATCCTGACGGTGGTGCCTGCCTCGGCATGGCCACCATTTTCGGACACTGATCTGTCCGCCACCGCGTCAGGATCTCTGATCCTGGTGGAGGCAGCGGTCTGTCGTCCGACAGATGTGGGACCGACCACCGGCATTGTAATGCAGCAGTTTGACTGCAGGGCTGACGGTGTTCAGACCGCCTCCGATGGCCTTTCAGTTGGGGGAAGACAACTATCATAATGAGGCCCTTAGTTTTCTTTCTAATAGCAGAGGAATGGACCAAGCAGCATGCACATGTATGTTTCCTTTCTTGAGGAGCGGCATAAAAGGACAACAACATGGTCTGATAGGCAGAGGTAACATATTTGTATACTTCCTGAATTTTGGTATGCAATTTGGCATAGTTTTCATAGAATATATGGAATGGCTGGACCAATTTAGACTGACAAGTGGGATAAAGGTAATATTTTAATATCATGCCTTTTAAGATTTTGGGAAATCAAGTGCTCAGTTAACTTGATTTCACCATCACAGTTATTACCTTAAAAATCTTCAGCAGATTATTATAGCTGTCTCATATGAATTGTGCAATTGGCATTATAGTTGTTTTGTTCAGAGCTTCTTAATGCTGAAGGTGTCATCAAACCAGGAAATAAAGGGCGCAGTCATATTAATCGCTTTAGCTTTAACAGGGATTTTCTTATCAAGCACCTTTTTCACCTTACTGTCCATGTGGTTAAAGGCTTTGTTTTGATCAGCTCACGTGGATTCAAGCAAAAAACGTTGTGTCATCTCTGCACATGAAATAGTTAAATGTCGAGTAATTCCCAATAATTTGGCTTTGTGCATTTCTTACCGTTTGTATGTTCTTACTTGTCTGCTTTTTACATAATTTTCTCTTGTGAGAGACAGAGGCAAAAAATGTATCATGGGAATTGAGTAACTGGATGGTTGCCACTGCTGCATACACTGCGCCTGTAATGTTCAGGCAGTGATTGGTTACCTTGACCTATGTAGGCAATGCCAGTTCGTCGTGGGGTCGAGTACTGTAAAATCACTCAAAGCATAGGGAAGTATTAATTTTCTCTACCCAATGATAGCCTTCTTCATGCCACACCATGCCGTCATAGAGGAGCAATGTGAAGGCACTGGAAAATGGAGCCATGAAACATTACTACAGGTAACCGTAGCCATTTATGAATTTCAACTTGCGACAAGCCATCTAAACGCAATACCTAAAAGTCACTTTGAATCTCAACACACACGTATTAATCATAGTGGGAGGCCACAGCAATAGAGTGGCATTGTTGGTCATTAGATCCCAGATGTGAGAGGACAGTGTTAATGTCTTCTACAACAGGCCTATTCTTCATTCTGAGATGGGGGACTGTTTATGACTTTGTAGATATATTCTCCGGATATCTGGGATCTACTTGTGTTCTAAATAACTCTTTGTCCTGATGATGACCCTGCAACTAACCAATATGGGTCGGAAAGCCGTATATGACAAAAAAGACTTCACAGAAATGATGATGGGTATTTAGGAGCTCATCTAACTGTTGTCAACTTATCTAATTTCATTTGCCCTGCCATTCTTTGTCTATTGCCTCGTTTCTATGACCTTTTTGATCTGTTGTTCTCATTTGCACAACCTGATCACCCCACTCGCAGAGCACTATTGGTTTTTATGTAGACCTTATGTAACTATTTTTTAGTTGTAATGGTTCTTTATTTTCATAAATAATATGTCGAACATACGTGGTCTCCTTAAAAATGTTGTCCGCAATTTTAGTATTTGATAGTCCTTCACACCTTCTCCTAAATTTACCAATCTGTTGTTCTTTTTAGTGATACGTGGTAGGACATTTGTTGAGCTTCCAAAATGTGTCTCAAGAAACATAAGCAGTCATTTTGGGGAGAAGTATGAATGTGTGGATGCATAATTGAAGGTATACTTAACTGAACCACTGCCGATTCATGGAGTAATGTCATGTTAGCAACTCACTTTATTCCTTGCAGGATTGCCTCACATTGTTCATCCCCAAAGCTGTTAACAAACGTAATCATTATAATAAGAGCCATTTTCACCATGGTGTCAAGTACCTTAGATATTTATGAATTTTTATTTCCAACTGTTCAGCTAAACCTTCCATTAATATAATACATGAATTTTAGCAGCAAAATTAATGACCAATATTAAATCATAGTTGCCCTCAGTGTAGCAGTCAAGTACTCCATTAAATTAATAGATGCAACATGTGGGAAATCTGAGTCACACGGTGCCTGAGCAATCAGAAATTTACTACACCTCAATTGTAACAACTGTGATTTTATACTTAGGTCCTGCATACTACCGATCCTAAAACTGTTAACCCATTTTAGCACTTGACTTTCATAGAAGCAAGACTGAGAAGTCCAAGGCTTAATCAGAGAGGTGCTGTGGGCTAGAAATTCAGGACGGACCAATACAACAACTAAAACTCAATAAATCAATGTCCTAGTGCTCTTCTTCGAAATGGAAAAGTACATTAGTGCACACACAACTAAACCCTAAACACGTGATTACAAATATATACAAACTGGTAGGTGAAAAATCAATGGAGCAACCCTCTAGAGGGCATCACAAAGTATAGGGGCTCATATCAAACAAAAGTTAGTGACCAAATAACCCTCTATTTGAAAACTTGATCTCCTATGTTGGTCTCACTTTTACCGGTTTGTGCTCCAATAGGCCCAACCCACTAAAACTATAATACCACCATATATATATTCTGAAAGCAAAGATGATATGAAATTAATAAAAAAGAAGGCTCTCTGACTTTGTCAAAAAGTGTCAGCATGCATTCAATTATACATTCAATTATAAGAAATAGACATTTGAATATAAACCAATATTAAGGTTACCATAAATGTGAACACACTTGGAATTTCACCATTAGTAAATCATACATATGGGCGCTGACATTTTTTATAGCGAAAGAGCTTCAAACAATGAACATATTATTGTCCTGTTATTAAAACGGAAACTAGAGTTGCCTATAAACCAGACAAAAATCGAGATGCTCAACGGGTCCATGTAGTCCTAAGGTACACCACACAATAAGTCCCAGCATTGCTCACAAACATAAAAAAACTTTTCCTAAGGCCACTTATGAAGGCGCCTAGCTTTCCAAACTGCAGTTATGGGCTTGTGGGGGACTTCAATTCTCCTGGCAAGCTCAGCACTATCAAGACCATTTCAGGGGTCCCCCTGCCATTCTAGGGCACAACCAAGAACAATATGCACATTTTATAGGCAGCCATACTGTCATATGTGGCACAAATTCAGTTCTTGATTGTTGTTTTGGAATTGGCCGGTAAATGGTTATTTTCTGGTTTCCATTTTAAAGCTCAAAAGGAAATGGGCTGTTCCTAAACAAAAAGACTCAGGTTAACACCATTTGTGTACCCTAGTGGTTGCCTTTGTTTATGGTCCCCGGTGTCATGGCTTATCACAGGTTCTCATTAGTCCTGGATGAAAGTCCAATTACACTTGAGTAATTGAAGTAATTTCAGTAACTTTGCATTAGTCTTTTACATTACACAATTATGCCCATTCTCATAATAAGGAATAATTTGACCCAAAAATATGAATGCAGGAGCATAGGAACAACAAACTTAGCGACCGCCAGCGGCTGCTGCTGTTCAGTGTTCTGTTGCATTTAGCATTATTTTATTAGTGCAAAATGCACCCTCTACTCCATTTAGGATGCAAAGGTGAATTTTGCATTTAGAAAATAGCGCTAAAGGCTGGATTATGCTTCTCGCGTCACTACACATATTCTTGGGTAATGTTACTGTAATTTTGCGTAATTATGCTACAGCAAATTACACGAGTTACACCCACTCCTAATTCCCATTCCCACTCCCATCCACCTCAGGTCCTGGGCATTTTTGACAGCCTCTTCCACCAATTGCTCATGGCATTGCCACTCAGGATGTTGCCTGCACTGCATTACAGGAGTCGTACCACTCAGGATTGTGATTGTGATATATGTGCTGCCCACTCGTTACCTCCCACCACCAGGGGTGCCACCATCACAATAGGGGCACCCCTAAGCCATGAATGTAAGCAATAGGTGAGTTGATATACTGCATATTTTCCATATCCTGGAATTTGAGAATCTACTGCAGGATTCAAGGATCCTATGATCAAGAATATTATACCAGAAATGTTCTGTTTGAGGTACTTCTTGAAATTTCTTCTACAGTGTGATCTCAAAGACTTTCATTGAATCCTTAGAATGTTTGTGATCTCTCCCAGCACTGTCTTCAGAGCCATCATGTTGGTGATAGCTAGGGGGAGTGAGATATAACTTGTTTGGCCTGTGGGACTCCAGTTGAGCCCCTCTACAGTCCCCTGCAAGTATCTACTGGGATTCTGCTATGTCTTCAGGTTTTGCTTTAACAATTGTCTCTTGGGCCTCCGAAATGTTATATGCATATCCTTTGTGAATCTTTGTTTATGATCGGTATCTCAATTGTTTAGCATTAACAACTGCTATAGGATATTGGAACAAGACCAATTCCATGATGATTCTATTGGCTCTAATAAGAAACTGGTGATGTGCCATTCTGTTCAGTCTTGTCTGAGAGAAACAGCTAATTACCTCTTGGATATCATTGATGAATATAACTGTATTAAATATTAAATATTGGTTATAATAATGTAATATGTGTATATATTTGTTATTATAATAGTTTTAGGCATTATTGTTATTATTATTATTACTATTATTGTTATTTTATTTTTTGATACCGTTTTTAAGTTTTAATGTGTAGCAATTCTTTTTACATTTAATTAATAATTTATAATTTAGTAGTAGGTTGTTGGGTTTATAGGAGAATTATTGTTTTTTATTTTAAATTACTTTATTTAAACTTTAAATTGGCAAATAATTATGTAAATTATTTATTTGCTTGATTATTTTAATCATTTAAGTATATTCTGTGACTTTTATTGTGCAATTTAATTTTTTTATAGTTTAATTAGTAATTTATGATTTAGTTACAGGTTGTTGGAATTGTAGCGGAATGTGGTGGGAGCTTATATAAATAATATAATTCTGTTATTTACATATTTAATTGGTAAATAATTATATAAATTATGTAATTGATTATTTGCTATGTCAATTATTTGCTGTATTTTAATCAAACAATTCATTGGAATGTAATAATAAATTTTAAAAAACGAATTTTATACTTAGGGGCCGATTCCGATCTCGGCCGGTAGGGCTCCGAATAGGATTCGGCTTTACCGGATCCGATTCGGAGCCCTTTTTCCCGACCGAATCGTACGCGGGTCCGGCCGAGCGAGTACGATGCGAGCTCGCCGACCGACTCGTCCGGGCGACCCGACCGCTCCGACCGACTCGTACCCGGATCGTACCGCTCCGACCGACTCGCTCGGACCCGATTCGCACCGCGCAATGGAGACGTTTTCCGGCCGGGTAAGTACGATGCGCACCTCGACCGCTCCGACCGACTCGCGCCGTCCGACTCGAACTCGCTGTCGGAGCCGTACTTTGGGGTCCGTGTCGGACCCCCTGTCACGCGTACCCGTGCGAGGCGCACACAGAGGGGACCCATGGGTCCCCCTACCTGTGCGTGTACGCCGCGGCGCTCGCGGCGTACTCGCTGTAGGGGGCGCCCTTGTCCGCCTCGCACCCATTGAGGCAATGGGAGCCCGCGTACGCGTTGTACGACCGGCTCCCATTGAGTTCAATGGGAGTCCGACCGACTCGTGTCCGGTGGCATACAAATGCATCGGACTCGTTCGGTCGGACTGCACGGGTCCGATTCGGTCGGAAATCTCTCCGGGTCCGGTTCGGTCGGAGAGATTTCCGGCCCGAATCGGAATCGACCCCTTAGTTGTTTTAACTGTGTTTATTTTATTTAAATACTATGTTAATGATATTATTTTATTTCTATTTTACGATAAAGGTTTTTTGTTGGAGGTTTTGTGAGTAGTAGGAAGGGATGAGTATTTATTTTAAATTTCATAAATTTGTATTGTATTGGTTATATTTTTTATGTATTATGAAATTGTATTTTTTCAATTATACTTAATTTAATTTATTTATAATACATACATTTTTATTTTAGCTATGTTTTAATATTTTTATGTTGTTAGATCTTTAGGAGTTTTTTTTTTAAACGATTAGGAATCAAAATAGTATATCTAACACTCCCAAAGTTCAACATTTCCTCTGCATTAGCTTAATTTGGAGTGGGAATAGTAAATCTAACTCCTTCAATGTCTAACAGTTTCCATGATTTTGTTTATGTTGGAGTGGGAATGGTAAACATAACATCTCTAAACTCCGACACTTTCCCTACTGGTCCTAAGAATGGAGGAGAAATAGTAAACCTAACACCATCAAAGTCTAACCCTTTCCCTACTGTTGTTTAGATTGGGGTGGGAACATTTAATCTAACCTCCTCCAAAGTTCAGCACTTTCCTTACTGTTGCTTGGATTGGAGTGAAAACGGTAAATCTAAACCTTCCAAAGTCCATAACTTTCCCTGCTTTTGTTTAAGTTGGAGTGGGAATAATAAATCTAAGCACTCCGAAGTCCAACACTTTCCCTTCTTTTGCTGAAAATAGGGATAAAATATTAAATCCGAGTCCTTTGAAGTCCAACACATTTGTTAGTGTAGTTCATTTTTAATTTTCTTTGGCATGACATGGAGGCTAACATTATGCAAATCTCCTTTATTGCCAGCTCACAGCAGCAACAATTGAAGAATATAGAACTTCAACAACATTCTAATATGGTATAAAGTCCTCCCACACACACAGCCTTCTCCCTTCTTTGTTGCTGCTGCTCACAATATATTTCGTCCTTTTTTCTGTAATATCCTTTCTGCTATATTCCTTGTACTTTAACCCCTCCCTCTCTCTCCTGTAGGGAAGAGTACCTCCTAGTTTGGTTCCATTGCTGCACTTATTGGATTCATACTTTTAAAAAAATTAATTTCCCTGGGGAGGAGGGTGGTTTTTTATATGTAGTATGGGTACCCGGAGGGGTATTGCTGTCTTTCTGTAATGCCGGAACAGTGGTTTTTCCCCTCTGCACTCAGCATATCCTCGTATTATTTTTAGGCTCTTTAAGACTGTGAAAAATACTTATACAGCAGGCCGGCTTTCTTTGAAAGTATGTCCCGCTCTTCTGTTGCCATAGCAGCAGAATCTCTATGAGATTAGCACTCCTCACGACCGGCTTTTCTTTTGAAAGCCGGCTCACAGCGGGCCCCTCTCCTTATTACTGACCGCACACGTGAGGTGGCTCACCTGATGGCAGTTGCCTCGCAGTTGCTGTTCGGAGTCGCCTCGTGGTTGATGGGATACTAGTGCTGCCCCTTTGCGGTGTACCTCGGCCCATACAAACTGCTGGCAGCCCTCCCTTTCTCAGCGGCTGCCGGCTTAGAATTTGTGATTAAGTTCATTGGTACGACACCTCGGGATCGCACCACCCAAATCAATTAAAAAAAAAGAGAGAAATTGAAATAGAAAGAGGGCAGAGGGCCAATACTACTGTAAAGAAAATACCCTTGGCAGATGGTCACACACACTATGTGCGTGCTAGTGGCCATTTTAACAGTTTGGGATAAGTATGGAAAACATAACTAGAGTGGCCATTTTTTTCAGGGTCTTAGTAATTTGATAATTACTTACTCATTTGATCATGTCCCTTGAACCTCTAGAAAACACTATGGAGGATAGATTGGAGGGGCTTATAAACAAGGCCCTTTATAAGATAATGGTGTCCCTGAATGAGACAATTAATACAAAATTGGAAGTTCTCTCAAAGAAAGGATGGCCAGTTGCTGGTGCAGGGCACCCTGAAGGTGCGGATGGAGCAGTTGAGACCCAGAGGAAGAGGGCTGCAGGGGAAAGCCTGACTAAAGAAGTAAAAAAAGCCCAAAGCCACTAATGAAATGGTATCACGCAGAGGCAGTGACAAAAAGCGGTCCTTGGGCACTACAGATGGGCAAGAGAAAAGCCCTGAAATTCCCATCCCCATCGACAGTGTTGAAGGTTTGGAGGACATAATCAACCTCTCCTATTCCTCCAATTACGAAACGGATATTGAAGAGATGAAGGTTAGAAAGATGGGACTGACAGATGAGGCATCCAAAGACTCTGGCTCTAAAATGGGCACCGTAGATCTGTTTGGGGAAAACATGTTTAATCCCCTTCTCATCAAACACCCTTTGTCTCCAGAGTGAGCTCCCTCTCAACACGTTGCTATTGGCTTTGGAAGGAAATTCCAAAACAGGTCAGGTCTCACCTGAGATCTGACTGCCCATGCTTCTCCCTCCCAGACAAGGTCATATTGACCCCAGAACTAGATGAGAAAGTGGTGAAATTCATCGCCAAGAGTGGAAAAGACCATAGAAAAGGTCTTGACAAGGCCTGAAGTCCTACCAAGACCGTCTTCTTGACATTACTGGCCCATTGATAAAAATGTTTGAGATGGTTGAAGTAGCTTATCTTGAAGACATCCTCATTGATCCCAAGGAGCTGTACCTGTGGGCACAGAGAGCCATCTGCCTCCTAAGGAACGTAAATACTGCGCTCTCATATGAGAGGAGAAAGAGCATTCTGCTAAAAATCAACCCTAAACTGGTTGAACTGGCCAGTAAGGAAGGAGGGCCTGCCTCCCAGGGATTTCCCTTCAGTTATGACTTCATAAGGGACATAGCCAAATATGTGGGAGTATTTAGTTTAATACAAAAATCCCAGAGGGACATTAAGAATGTCTTCCAAGATACGTTTTTTGACAAAACACGGGGTCAGTATCTCGGCCGTGGCCAAGCTTCAACAAGACCCATCCTGGTCCGTGGTGCAAGGTTCCCGCATGCAAACCTAGCCACCCATTCAAACCTCTAGCCCCAGATACAGAGATTCCGCGGGAGAGCCTTCAGAGGTGCTCAAAAACAGGGATGATTTTCCACAGGTAAGGGCTTTGAAAGACCTTTGAGATATCCCTATAAAGGTGGGAGGCAGACTGGACGGATTCCCATCACTCACCGAAGTGACATGCTTCATCATCTGGGATCTCCTCCTAGTTACACACTAGTGCAACCAAGGGCTACAACCAACTCACTGTGAGAGGGGAGCTCGCAAATGTTTTCAAAACAGTGTGATGTAAATGGAGAGCTCTGTACGATCCAACAGATGTGAGAATTTTTTTTTAAGTATGAGAGTGATGGGCGCAGTGCATGAAAGTGAAAAGTGAAGATAAAATTAGATAACAAGAGAAAAAAGTTTAATATGTATCCCTTGTTGTCCAAATTAAAAACAGTGCAAGAGCAGTTTTGACAAAATAACTGCAAGAATGAAATAACTGGGTCTACATGTTTCAGCCACACGGATTATATGTAATCCTAGGCCTTCCTCAGGACCGCAATAAAGTATTGCTACTGCAACGTGAAAAGAATAATGAAAAAACAAGAAAACGAGAAAACAGGGTTGGAACAAATACAACCATGTAACCTGATATTAAGGTATTCAAATCCTCCATAGTTTACAGGATGCTCGTGGCACCTGCAAAAAAAGGATAATTTTAAGAAAACAGGAAAAAAGGGAAAATAGGTCTGGTGCAAATGTTATGTATAAGTGCAGAACCTGGTGCAAAAGTATCCATCTGTTCGCATGTATCTAACTAATATACAATTTAATGTCATGCATAAGATAGTGCTTACCCGTATCTTACGAGGAATGGACCTCACCTCACCTGGCGACGGCTCAGGAATTGAGGCCCCGCTCTATGGACAAGAAGGAAAAGACTGGAAATAAAAACAGACACAGAGCTACTCCCCTAGTCTGTCATATCACTTCCCTCTGAGTTCCAAAACCTGGGTTGTACGACTCTGAACAGAACAGCAAAGTAACCAAATAGAGCAATAACTTGTCTTAGACTGCAGAAACAACAAGCCTGTGAGCAACTAGAAACCACAGACATATAGCAAGTGTGGTTTAGCATGTGATAATTGTAAAAAGGAATCCTGTAACCTGAGCATAGTACATGGCTAAATCCAGTATCATTCAGATCAAGGTAGTATTCAAACGAAGGTAATAGTACAAAACATATGGTCACGGAGAGACATGGAGGTCGGCGAGTAGTGGGTCACGGAGGCTCCCGCGAGTCAGGAGCTCGAGCGCATTGAAAGTGCCCCCGGGAAAACAACGATGGAACAATTTCAGCCTAGAAACAGAGATTAACAACGGTAAAAGCTGTGAGCAGGATCTGATGATCCTTTAACAAATTGTAAACTGTTTTTCATTCTTACCCGTTCTGGGTCATGTGCCCGATGTTGCGGTGTTGCCTGGCCCGTGTCTGCACGTTGGAAACTGCTAGAGGCTGCTGGAGGCCTCGACGCGGAGTGGCGGAGCTGGAGTCGGCGGGGAAGCCGCGGGTGCCGGGTTCTCGAGTGGGCTGGGAGCTGCCTTGGTCTCTAGCAGCCCGCGAGCTGGGTCACGGGCGAAAGGCCGTGGCTGGGCTCCCCTTCCAGGGCGGGAGAGGCAGGGGCAGCACAGTTGCTGCGTTGGAAGGACTGCGGAGCCTGAGTCTGAAGCAGCAGCAGGAGCGTACGGCAGAGGAGCCAGCAATTGGGAGACCACGCATAGGTTCTCGGCTGAGAGCGGGAGGCAAGGTACAGCTGGGAAGGGATACAGGGGAAAAACCTGTTTGTATGTCAGCAGATTCTGAGCAGGTTTTGAAACTAGGAAAAAGCATTTTAGGGGAGAAGTCAAAGGTGCAATCTAGAAATTCTTTAAGAAGCACAAAATTGAATTTACATATGGTGGACTCTCAGGGCAGCGGAGACACACAAAACCAAGAGGTACAGCAAACAAAAAAACAAAAGAAGGTACCCCCTCAAAATAAATCAACGAACGGAGATCTGGTGGTGTGCAAACATAGGAATATCTGCAAAAAAAGAGTGCTTCCTCGGCTCGTCAAAACCCCAAATTAACGCCGTCTTTAAGGAGTTACTTTAAAGTAGCCCCCAGTACGCTAATATTAAAACAAACAGATGAGAACCCTGTGTCTGACCCAAGTGAGTCACTAAATCCCTTGAATAACATTCCTACCTCTAAGAGGTTTCTTTTATTGATGGATGAGGAAGGAGTACAGGAAGAGAACGTCTTATAGGGCCCAGCAATGGCTGATAAGGCAGAAAGAAGCCCAGTTGTAGAGGTGGTGGAGCAGAGAGTTTTGGGTACTCCCAGAGAAGTAGTTGCATCTCAAGTATCCTCAGACAAAAATCAAGCAGTACTTTCTGGGGACAGTTTGCCAGAGGCTGAGGCAGCGCAAATACATAGTGGTGACACTACTGACCACTCCTCGCCACAATCAGTGTGTGTTCTATTACAAGCCCTAGCTGAGGAAGTGAGAGGTAGATTCTTGGTCTCAGAAAGCAATCAAGCAGGTATCAAAGTCTCATGTGAGAAACTAGAAGCTAAACTGGACTCACTTGCTGTTAGGACTACGGCATTAGAACTCACGATGGCTGAACTAGTATCTCAGACGGGGGAAAATACAAGAAATATAACGGCATTGAAAGAGAAAGAGGTGAAAATGCAAGACAGACTAGAGTCTCTGGAGAATTCCCAAAGGAGGAATAACATTCGCTTACTTAAAGTACCAGAAGGGGCGGAGGGAAGCAACCTAAAAGAGTATGTAGTAAAGTTAATAAAACAAGCTACTCGTGTTGAATGCTCGGAAGAAGTTCTTATGGCTGATATAAAAGAGTACACAGAGACCCCTTCAGGCTCAATCCCAATAAAACGAGACCTAGAAAAATCCTAGTGCACTATTTAACATACAGTCTAAAAGAAGAAATCCTTAATAAGGCTCTCAAACTAAATTCCTTATCTGCAGAAGATGTAACATTCCAAATACGATCAGATGTCTCGGCAATCACAGCCTCCAGGCAGTGGGAGCTGGGGAAGTTACTTGACCTCCCGAAAAAACTGGGGGCAACAGCACAACTAAAATTTCCAGCAACCCTGAAAGTAATGCATAATAATAAAATGCAATTATTTAGACGAGTGGAAGATGCTGAGAACTTTCTGCAGTCTATATCAGGGGGTGCAGAGGGAACAGGAACAAAAAAATGAGTTAACTCCCGGGACATGAAATTTTTGCTATCTAGTATTGAGCTCCGGACTTAAGGGGGGGAGCCCCATAGGCCAAGGTAGAGGCCATGGAAGAGGAAAGGGGGGGTTCTCCAGGAAAGGGATCACTAGGAGGGGAAAGGGGGGGAGCACAGGGTGGGGAGCAGTGGGAAAAAATTAAAAAAAATGTCCAAATCGCCGGAGTAGAATGTATCAATCAGAGAAGATATCAGAAAGATGGCCAGTCCACTAGAAATTCAGAATTTTAGGTTAAAGGTTCTTTCTTGGAACCTGAATGGCCTAAGAACTAAATATAGGATGGAGAAAATTTTACAATATTTGAGAGATACTTCGGAACAGATCCTTATACTACAAGAGACCCATCTATCAGAAAGTGAGTTAAAATCCTTATGTAAACCCAGAAAGTGGATCCAAGAAGTGATATGTACAATGCAACAATTTTCAACTAAGGGAGTTGCAATAATTATTTTTAAAAATCCAGCTATCTCTCTAGAAGCCAGTACGGTGGATAAGATGGGAAGATGGGTTATAGCTAAAATTAAATGCTATGCATATAAGTTCCAAGTAGCAGGATACTATGGCCCAAATACAGATGACCCTGCTCCTTTCAAGATTCTACTTTCTGAATTGTTAAATTATACAGATCCGTTAATACTGGCTGGAGATTTTAATGTGGTCCTGGACCAGACACTGGATAAGTCACAGAAAAGTAGAGCAATTCATAATCTTAAAATGAGTGCATTGATTAAAAATGTAATGAAACAGTTAGCCTGGTATGACGTGTGGAGGCGTAAAATGGGTAATAGAAGAGGTTACACCTTCCACAATAAAAAATATGGTCATAAGTTTAGATTAGACTATTTCCTGTTGAGCACTGGCTTAAAGGAATGGGTCCAGGATATTAAGCTTGTGGGGGAACATCTCTCTGACCATTCAGCACTCAAGGTGCCAGTAAAATCGACCCTCAAGAGATGGACACTGGAGCGTGCCATTCTTTTGGAGGAGGGCATAATTGAAATGTTAACGCTTGAATCAAAAGCCTTTTTTCAAACAAATGTAGGTACTGCTCCGATACAAGTGGTCTGGGTTGCGTACAAAGCCATTTTAAGGGGTTTAATAACTTCTCTACAAATTGTCAGGCACAAAAAGTATAGAGCTGAAGTTGAGGGGATAGAGAAAGAAATACATGAAACAGAGTATTACCTCACTACTCATGAGAGCAGTTCTCCGGGTTGTGGATATGTCAGCAAAGCTACAGTCTCTTAAATCAGACTTGGCGGGTGTGCTTGATGCAAGGTTGTAAAAAAGGTGGCAAGCCAGTAAATTAGCTCATTTTGAGTATGGTGAGAGTTGCGGAAAACTTCTGGCATGGAAGACCAAACAAGATCTGGCCAGAGGCACCATTAATGAGTTGAACTCTGTTGTCACGGGGAATTCACTTAAGACCCCAGCCAAAATTGAAAAGGCTTTTCAGTTGCATTTTGAGGAAGTCTATCGCGAAGACTTAATTGTCCAGGAAAGGGAAATTAGAAGCTGGCTTGGTCAGGCCCTCCCGAATAGGATTGCTGAGGACAAATCTCGCAATATGGACATGCCGATCTCAAGTGCTGAGATCAGGAAAGCCTCAGCATCGGGCAAAACTGGGAAAGCCGCGGGCCCAGTTGGGCTACCTGCGGAACTATATAAAGCTTTAAGTGAAGTACTTATCCCTCTTATGACGACATTATTCTCTCACATTTTTGAAGAGTGGGGGGATATACCACCTTCGTGGAATGAAGCAACAGTGGCGTTGATCCTTAAACCCTCAAAATCGCCATGCTCATGTGACTCTTACCGTCCTATCTCTCTGCTCAATATTGACTATAAGATCTTTGCGAAAATATTGTCAGAGAGGTTGAATGGAGTAATAGAGGGCCTACTCCATAGGGATCAAAAGGGATTTGTTCGGGACAGAGGAATTAGGGATCTCACTTACAATCTGATTGGGGCAATTGATATAGCAACTCTATATAAAACTACTCTGGCCATAATAACTATAGATGCCACGAAGGCTTTTGATAGAGTAAACTGGGCCTACTTAAAATATATATTAAAAGAGAGTAATTTGGGAAAAAAAATTTGTAGGTCAGTTTCTTTGATATATCAAGCCCCTATAGCTAGAAATCTAGTGAATGGGAACCTATCTGCTCCAGTTAAAATCGAGAGAGGTACAAGGCAGGGTTGCCCGTTATCTCCATTGTTTTTTAACTTATACATTGAGCCTTTGGCTGAAAAGATTAGACAACACCCAAGTATACCTCCTTTTAAATTTAAGAACTGGGAAAGGAAGATGGCATTATACGCCGATGATTTAATGGTCTTTACATCAGACTTAAACGTTACAATCCCGTTAATTTACAAAGAAGCACAGAACTTCGGGTGTGTCTCGGGATATGAAATAAACGCAGCTAAAACTGAATGTATGGCATGGAATCTAGGCCCTTGTGCATATCCAACAAAAAAAGTGATGAGGTATCTAGGAATACTGATTACCCAAAATATCGATAAGATTGCAGAAACTAATCTTCAGAAAATCAGAAAAGAAATACATAACTCTTTAACGGGCTGGGCCTTTTTACCTCTGACTCTAATTGGTAGAGTCAATTTAATAAAAATGATGCTGTTGCCCAAATTAATATTTTTATTACAAAATATCCCGCTGGCATTTAATGAAAAAACTCTGAAAAATCTTCAGTCAAAAATAAACACCTTTATCTGGGCCTCGAAAGGTATCAGAATATCATGGAAGAAGCTGCGCAGAAAGAAAAACAAAGGAGGCTTATGCCCCCAGATCTAGTTCTGTATGCAAGAGTTTTTTCATTGAGGGCAGGGAAAATGCTCATGGATTTACCAGACGGATCGGACATCGGTATAATGTTTAAAGAAATGCTGCTAGATTTTTCAAGAAAGTTTGTTTAAAGATACTAAATAGTATAGTTGGTAATTGGGTTAAAATCAAGAAGGCCTTAAAGATTAGCTACTTCAGCGCTCTTGCTCCCATTTGGAATGCCCCAGGCTCACCAGGGTGGACCAGAGACTCTTTGGCAACTCCCTTAATAAAGGCAGGGATCCTGCGTTGGGGACAGCTGATATCGGAAGGCTTTCTGCTATCTTGGGAGGTGTTAAATTCACTCACAGATAACGGGCTGTCCAAATTCAAGTACTGGCAAATAAAAAGTTGACATCCAAAGAACTGGAAAAGACACTGGGGAGGAAAAGCGCTAAAAAGAATGAGGTGGCGACTCTCTACTGGCTGCTGCTCGACCTGGCAGAGGAAGAATTTAAACTACCTACGGAGCTGTGGGGAGAGAACTTGCCTGGCAGTCATATTGAAGATTTATGGCAAGTATCTCATGACATTTTGTATACTACAGTGCAACCTGCAAATTTAAGAAGAAATCATATCTTTTGTATTCACAGGGTGTACTGGTCTCCCTTTAAGCTCTCAAAATTTTCGAAAGGTCCAACACCAAAGTGTCCAAAGTGCCTCCAGATCAATGCGGATGATGTCCATATGTTTTTAACTTGTCCAAAGTTGCAGCATTTTTGGGAGGAGGTAAACAGAGGTATGGAAGGCATTTTTGGTGTAAGCACCCAGGTAAGCATAACCTTGGTCTTCTTTGGGTTGTTTCCAGGTTATGACTCTATGTCCAGGTGGGAAAACAAGTTATGTTTATATTTGATTTTACTTGCACGAAGAGAAATCTGTAAAAGGTGGATCAAGGACACTCCTCTAACTTTTTTAGATTGGGTGATCTCCATTAAATATACGATGAAGCTGGATAGAGTTAAATTACTTAGAGATAAAAATAATAAAAAAGATTTTTGGGTTCCATGTGAGGAATGGTTGGGCACTCTGATTAATAGAATGAATCAGTCCGATGATTAAGCCTTTACACTAACTTACTTCATCTCTCTGGTTTCTGTGAGGCGCCCCGTGTGATACAGAACATGCTAGTAGAGAGGCTCTGTGTAAAGCATATCCATCTAGATACAGAGCTCTCCAGTCGGTGCCAATGGAGAGGGGGGCCACAGGAGTTAATTGAATAGCTCTGAATTTATCTGATGGCGAATGAGGACAACGAAAAAAAAAAAAAAACATATGGTCACAAGGGCGTCAGGGCAGCGTGGCTCTTGATGACATATTTAAGGCTCCAATGTAAAATTAAAGATTCTCTACATTCAAACCAATATATTAGTGCAGAATATATAGTCACAACCCAAACAAAATGCGCGGCACCTGCGTAGACATAACAAACATAAATATCGAGCCGTCCTGACGTCGGTACCTCCGTATACGGCTCAGAAGTAGCCTGGGGTACCGACGGATAGGTTAGTACTGCGCGTCATTTTGGGGTTTGTTTGACAGCTATGGTTATTAACGACCCATGTATTTTAGTCACGCTGATGTACTTTAGAGCGTTGTGGGCTTATCTGAAACCATAACGTTTGTTCACGCCGGTCCGGTGGGATCAGGGATTCTCATTTTCCGAGTCTCCTATGGCAGCTAGATTTTTGTTGCTACAGACAGAGTGCTCCTGCGCATTTGTTTTCGCATTTTGTTTGGGTTGTATAATGGATTCAGAGTAACGCTCCCTATGCGCTCAACAGGCTGGAAGGAGCGGTATTAGAGAACCTTTAGTTTTACATTGTAGCCTTAAATATGCCATCAATAGGCACGCTGCCCTGCCGTCCTTGTGACTATATGTTCTGCACTAATATCTTGGTTTGAATGTAGAGAATCTTTAATTTTACATTGGAGCCTTAAATATGTCATCAAGAGGCACGCTGCCCTGACGCCCTTGTGACCATATGTTTTGTACTATTACCTTGGTTTGAATACTACCTTGGTCTGAATGATACTGGATTGAGTCATGTACTATGCTCAGTTTACAGGATTCCTTTTTACAATTATCACATGCTAAACCACACTTGCTATATGTCTGTGGTTTCTAGTTGCTCAGAGGCTTGTTGTTTCTGCAGTCTAAGACAAGTTATTGCTCTATTTGGTTACTTTGCTGTTCTGTTCAGAGTCGCACAACACAGATTTTGGAACTCAGAGGGAAGTGATATGACAGACTAGGGGAGTAGCTCTGTGTCTGTTTTTATTTCCAGTCTTTTCCTTTTTGTCAATAGAGTGGGGCCTCAATTCCTAAGCCGTCGCCAGGGGAGGTGAGGTCCATTCCTCGTAAGATACGGGTAAGCACTATCTTATACATGACATTAAATTGTATATTAGTTAGATACATGCAAACAGATGGTTACTTTTGCACCACGTTCTGCACTTATACATAACATATGCACCAGACCTATTTTCCCTTTTTTCCTGTTTTCTTAAAATTATCCTTTTTTGCAGGTGCCACGAGCATCTTGTAAACTACGGAGGATTTGAATACCTTAATATCAGCTTACATGGTTGTATTTGTTCCAACCCTGTTTTCTCGTTTTCTTGTTTTTTCATTATTCTTTTCACGTCGCAGTAGCAATACTTTATTGTGGTCCTGAGGAAGGCCTAGGATTACATATAATCTGTGTGGCTGAAACATGTAGACCCAGTTATTACATTTTGCAGTTATTTTGTCAAAACTGCTCTTGCACTGTTTTTATTTTGGACAACAAGGGATACCTATTAAACTCACTCTCATACTTTGTTAGAAATGGGATTTCTGGTTGCCTAAGGCTTGCGCCAAAGCCAGGCAGAAACCACCACTCTAGTCAGGGCAAGGGAGTTACACACCCAAGATAACCCCTGCTCCCCCTTGGTAGCTTGGCACGAGCAGTCAGGCTTATCCCGGAGGCAATGTGTAAATCGTTTGCGCAACACACACATAAAGCAGCAACACACTAGGCACACTACAAAAGGAACTCCACACAAGGTTATATAAAAAATAGCCTTTGTATTATCATAAACACATTAGAAACGTAATCACACATTTACACTGTGCCAACTGGCACGGGCAATATTCACAGGGGAATTATATACAGGACCAGGCCAATCGGGCCATGGTCAGAACCATCAGATCAGGTAAGTAAATGCAAATATAAACACAACCAGTAACTACTGGTACCATAAAGGCCCAATCATTATCCTATTAGTATTAGACATAAACCCACATTAGGCCCAAACCTCATTAGCATAAACACATTACGCAATGGGCCTCACCTGCATAAACACATTATGCAATAACCTCATAAGCATAAACACATTACGCAAATAGGCACTACCCCAAGACATCATAACATGACATTAGGCAATAAATCACATTAGGCCCAAACCTCATTAGCATAAACACATTACGCAATGGGTCTAAATCATTCTTGGCAACATTCAGAGCAGGCATAAGTACATTACGCAATCCTGTAGAACCTGGCGCTCTACCAATGTCACCAACCTGCCCCCCAGGCCAACTGGCCTTCTCAGAGGGCTCGAATGCCCTATGTCCCAATGTCAGGGCGCTAAGCTGCCACTTGCAGCTAAAGCAAAAAGTGCGCCATTGCACAGCCTAAACGTAGCAGCTGCCCACTAATTGCTGGGCAGCTGGGAACATCACTGGCACTCACTGTGCCGCCTGAGCCCCTCTCTGGGACTCTCTAAAAACAAATGCCCCCAAAACGTTGCAGCTGTGATGTAGAACATGGGCTCGGGCACTCACTGTGCCCACTGTCCCTCTCAAGGACTCTGAAAACACATGGGGCCCAAAAACGTTGCAGCTGCCCACTGTCCGGTGTGGCAGCTGTGTATGGATTAGCCCTGGCACCAACGTGCCCTCTGAGTCCCTTTTCTGGGGCCCTATAAACCAATCGCCTCCATCGGTGCAGCTGCCCGCTACGGCGGTGCAGCTGTGCAGAAACAAGGGACCCGGGCACCCCTGGGCCCTCTAGACCCCCACGGGGGTCCTAAAACAATGTGCCCATCATTAGAGCGGCCCGCTGCCAGGTGCGGGACCGCTCAGACAGCAAGAAGAGGAGACCCTACTCACCGGGCTCCTTCGGTGCTGACTGCTCCTCCGGTCACCTTGGCACATCGCGGGGGCTCTCCTCACCATACGGGAGCCCCGCCGTGCCTCCAGGTCTGCCTTGCTTCACCCGGGCCCCCTCCTGGGACCCGGGACTCCGATGAAGAGCCAGCAAGGCTCCAGACTCCCTCTGTCTCTCTCTTCCTGGCCGCGCCTACTACCAGGCTTTCACTGCCTGTCTTCCGGTGGCGCCGGCCAGGGATTGGTTTCACCGACGGTCCTGCCCCGGGTCAGGCAACAGATGCCTGACTTCCGGTTTCGTGCTCCACGGCCCCCGGGTTGCGTCGGTGATTCTTTTTTGGCGTGCAGTGCGGGGTGGGCTCCCAGCACCGATTCTCGCAAAACGCGGGGTGGGAACCCGCTAGTTTAAGCATTCGCGAAGCGGGGTAGGCTCCCGCTACCACCGGCACCAGTGCGGGGTGGGCTCCCGCCTGAGGCAAAAACCAGCGGCACAGGCAGGGCGGGGTGGGCTCCCGCTCTGTCACTAAAAACACCCACTATGCGGGACAGGTCCCCGCTCTAATTAAATACAAGTGCGGGGTAGGCTCCCGCCACAAGCACAAATGCGGGGTGGGCTCCCGCTCGGTTTTTAAGCATCCATCAGCAACGCAGGGGAATCCCTACCCCGGGGATTCCCTCCTCCACGGCTGTGCAGCACAGCGCTGCAGGCTCCAGCGCTCCTCTCTCCTGGATAAAAATAAACTGCTCACAGGGCACTAAGTCCAGCAAAAGTTCCCCCAGGTCAAGGGACACAGCAGGGCCCAGGGAGGCCAGCACACAGGGCCCTCCAGCAGGGAGGTAAGCCCCCATGGCGGTTCCTCCTGGGCCCCAGCAGCAGCAAGCCCCTCAGCAAGTCAGGAACAAGAAGTGAACCCTTTCATGGGGTCACAGCCCCTATTTTTATACACCTTTTTCTTTTGTCTGCAGTGCAGGGCTTAGGGAACCAGATGCAACTGGTTCAGGGGGGATTTGGAGTGCTTTGTTTTCGAAGCTCCTCTTCCCCTTTGTCAGGTGGGGGCTCAGTGATCAGACACACCACAGGGGGTGGAGCCAGCATTCACTAGGGCAGGCACCATTCTATTCAGAGTCAGGGGATTACCCCTCCCACTACTCCTAGCCCAGGTGTCCCATTCAGCCTAGCGCTGACTCACCCTGCCCCTCCTGGAGCCACACACACCTCCCAGCCCCTGTCACTCACAAGCCAGACATGCAATTCACATCAGGCAGGCAGACACATAGCACACAGAAATGCCAACTTCTAAAAGTGGCATTTCTACACCAGTCCCAATAAATCTGCGCACACCATTGCGCAGCATTTATTCTCACAAATTCATACATACCAGACTTGACCACACTGCTCCTCTCATACCAGGAATTAACATGGACACACTTATCCCCCATGCATTCCTATGGGAGGGCAGGCCAATCTCACCACAAGCACACAGAGAGCGCACGCACTTTCCACTGGACCACAGTGCGAAAGTGCTCAGGGGCCTAAAATCACCAACACCAGGTTACAGACAAGGCAAAAAGTTTAGGGGTGAACCTGCCAAAAAGGGCCAAGTCCAACACAACCCCCTTCCAGCCAAAACGCAGGGCAGACCAATCACTACCTTGATGGGCTTCCCTGCTTTGGGCGATAGAACATGGACGCGGGCCCTCACTGCAGGGACAACCTCCGGTTCTACGCCACTCTGAACCCATGTGGTTCCCTCTGAGAAAGAACTCTCAGGCCCAACTAGGCTACCCCACTGGTACTTCCTAGTTGTCCACGGCCAGGACCAGGCCCTAGGCCACCCAGACGTCACTGGTCCTTGCCAATCCACAGAGTGGCGGGCAGTAACCCCTGGCATCCAATAGCCATTCTCCACTCTCCCTCTCAGTGTAGTTCCAAACTACCACTGATCCTTCAACCTAGGGTCCGCACCCTCAGGCTGACCAGAGGTCACGGGCAAGAGTTGCCTCACCCTACCTCTACTTCTGGCGTTCCGCACCCTCCCAGGGGAAGCACCCACCAGAACACAACTCTCTCACCAGTTCAGGACCTATCTCCATCAACTGGTCTACCACCTGGGATCTATATTCACCGGCTGCACCGGGGTCAGAGGCGAGGACTCCCTCCCTCTGCACCCCCTTCCAGAGTCCGGTACCCTTCAGTTCCATGATCACAGGGGGAGTCTCAGTATGTCCCAGGCTAGACAGAGCACACGCCAGCGGCGTATCAGCGACACACTCTCCTCCCAACTGAAACTTCCAACCGGAGGACAGCTCACTCAGGCCCATAGAAACTATTTCACTTCGGAGGTACACAGCACACAGCAAAGTCCCTCTTCAACAGGTGGGGGACACAGCACACAGCAAAGTCCCCTTTCCTCTTCCTCAGTGGAAACAACAAACTGCAGGTGAGCCCCAGAACACACAGCAAGGGCAGTCTCCTCAGTATCTTCAGCTGATCCACTTTGGCAGAGATTCCTTCTTGACCTGGAAGTTTCCTAATCTCCCAACCTAGGGTCTAAACCCTCAGGATGCACCAGGGTCAGAGGCGAGGACTCCCTCCCTCTGCACCCCTCTCCTGAGTTCGCACCCTCCCAACTGGAGTGGTACCTCTGGAAACCGGTCAGGATACTGTTTACAGTCATCCTCCCCTCCAGGTCAGGCCGAACCTGAACCTGGCCTCTCCAACCTTGGAGCTAAACCCCGCGGCTGAGCACTTTGCCTGGCACGCCAGGACTTCTGGGGGCGCACACAGCACCCCCACGAGGGTAACACGACTTACGTGTTGCGTGATAGTCTGCCTGGTGCAGATCTCCCGACCCCTGTCCATCTGACAGTGCGCAAAGATCCCCCAGGACAGAAGTGGTGTCACCATGGTCACTTCCAGGAGACTCAGCCCTTATGGCTGGTCCCTGACCCACTGGTTCTCCCACTGGGGAACACATCCCCCTCTCACCCCTCACTCTGGACCTCTGCACCCTCCCAACTGGAGCGGTACCGCCAGACACCAGGACCGCTGGAGCTCTAGTTACAGACACTCCACGTCCTCTAGACACTGGAAGATCCTCCTCAAATGACCTACAAGTACAGCCTAGGCCCCCGACCTGGCGCTCCCCTAGGGAACCCTCCAGGCCCTGAGATGGGGTTTCGGGCCACCGTGGGACACAACGTCCTACACTCACTCCGTCTCCACTGAGACCGGACGTGAGCCCCTACACCCCTCCCATTCCACTGGGACCTAGCTGGGCTACACTGAACCTCTTCCACCACACAGGACCGGAAGATACCCAAGCCACTACTTTTGGAATCACTCCCCAATGCCTCTGCAGGACCTCTAGCACACAGCCAGAGGTCCACCTCCCGTGCAAGCTCCTTATCACCAAAAGAACTCACACCCACTCGTGCAGTGCAACACACCACTCATCCAGACACGCCCCCCCAGACTGGTGAGACAGTTCCTCACTGCCCCTGAATCTCAACCTGTACCCCTCTTACTGAGCACCAGGTACCATACTCTGGGGACTGGGACTTCATGCACTGGACTCACTTCTGCTGCCACCACTGGATCCCACCCTTACCGGTGAATCCAGACAACTCAACTGAGCTCAGGGGATAAACTACCCTCCAGAGCTAACTTTTTCTCCTCCACACTCCCTTTCTTCCCTCCTATCCACCCACACCTCTGGGGACAGGAAAAGGGATTGGGCACTGGCCCCAGCAAGGGACTCCCTATCTATGGGAACCTCCCCACCTACTGGCGTCCCGCCCTGTCATTTTCTCTCTTCTGCCACCAAACAAAAAATGCAGAAAACATCATTTAAAAATGACACTCTTGAGAAAAAAACAAAATCAGTCAAAATAATCCCCAAACATGTGATTATCTAAATGCAGAGTTTGTAGTGCAACCAGTTGTCGCTGTGGTACTGCGCAAAAGCAAGTCCTATCCTCACCGCTGCCAACCAATGTTAGAAATGGGATTTCTGGTTGGCTAAGGCTTGCGCCAAAGCCAGGCAGAAACCACCACTCTAGTCAGGGCAAGGGAGTTACACACCCAAGATAACCCCTGCTCACCCCCTTGGTAGCTTGGCACGAGCAGTCAGGCTTATCCCGGAGGCAATGTGTAAAGCGTTTGCAACACACACACACAGCAGCAACACACTAGGCACACTACAAAAGGAACTCCATACAAGGTTATATAAAAAATAGCCTTTGTATTATCATAAACACATTAGAAACGTAATCACACATTTACACTGTGCCAACTGGCACGGGCAATATTCACAGGGGAATTATATACAGGACCAGGCCAATCGGGCCATGGTCAGAACCATCAGATCAGGTAAGTAAATGCAAATATAAACACATCCAGTAACTACTGGTACCATAATGACCTAAGCATTATCCTATTAGTATTAGACATAAACCCACATTAGGCCCAAACCTCATTAGCATAAACACATTACGCAATGGGCCTCACCTGCATAAACACATTATGCAATAACCTCATAAGCATAAACACATTACGCAAATAGGCACTACCCCAAGACATCATAACATGACATTAGGCAATAAATCACATTAGGCCCAAACCTCATTAGCATAAACACATTACGCAATGGGCCTAAATCATTCTTGGCAACATTCAGAGCAGGCATAAGTACATTACGCAATACTGTAGAACCTGGCGCTCTACCAATGTCACCAACCTGCCCCCCAGGCCAACTGGCCTTCTCAGAGGGCTTGAATGCCCTATGTCCCAATGTCAGGGCGCTAAGCTGCCACTTGCAGCTAAAGCAAAAAGTGTGCCATTGCACAGCCTAAACGTAGCAGCTGCCCACTAATTGCTGGGCAGCTGGGAACATCACTGGCACTCACTGTGCCGCCTGAGCCCCTCTCTGGGACGCTCTAAAAACAAATGCCCCCAAAACGTTGCAGCTGTGATGTAGAACATGGGCTCGGGCACTCACTGTGCCCTCTGTCCCTCTCAAGGACTCTGAAAACACATGGGGCCCAAAAATGTTGCAGCTGCCCACTGTCCGGTGGGGCAGCTGTGTATGGATTAGTCCTGGCACCAACGTGCCCTCTGAGTCCCTTTTCTGGGGCCCTATAAACCAATCGCCTCCATCGGTGCAGCTGCCCGCTATGGCGGTGCAGCTGTGCAGAAACAAGGGACCCGGGCACCTCTGGGCCCTCTAGACCCCCACGGGGATGCTAAAACAATGTGCCCATCGTTGGAGCGGCCCGCTGCCAGGTGCGGGACCGCTCAGACAGCAAGAAGAGGAGACCCTACTCACCGGGCTCCTTCGGCGCTGACTGCTCCTCCGGTCACCTTGGCACATCGCGGGGGCTCTCCTCACCATACGGGAGCCCCGCCGTGTCTCCAGGTCTGCCTTGCTTCACCCGGGCCCCCTCCTGGGACCCGGGACTCCGATGAAGAGCCAGCAAGGCTCCAGACTCCCTCCGTCTCTCTCTTCCTGGCCGCGCCTACTACCAGGCTTTCACTGCCTGTCTTCCGGTGGCGACGGCCAGGGATTGGCTTCACCGACGGTCCTGCCCCGGGTCAGGCAACAGACGCCTAACTTCCGGTTTCGTGCTCCACGGCCCCCGGGTTGCGGCGGTGATTCTTTTTTGGCGTGCGGTGCGGGGTGGGCTCCCGGCACCGATTCTCGCAAAACGCGGGGTGGGCACCCGCTAGTTTAAGCATTTGCGAAGCGGGGTAGGCTCCCGCTACCACCGGCACCAGTGCGGGGTGGGCTCCCGCCTGAGGCAAAAACCAGCGGCACGGGCGGGGTGGGCTCCCGCTCTGTCGCTAAAAACACCCACTATGCGGGACAGGTCCCCGCTCTAATTAAATACAAGTGCGGGGTAGGCTCCCGCCACAAGCACACATGCGGGTGGGCTCCTGCTCGTTTTTTAAGCATCCATCAGCAATGCAGGGGAATCCCTACCCCGGGGATTCCCTCCTCCACGGCTGTGCAGCACAGCGCTGCAGGCTCCAGCGCTCCTCTCTCCTGGATAAAAATAAAATGCTCCCAGGGCACTAAGTCCAGCAAAAGTTCCCCCAGGTCAAGGGACACAGCGGGGCCCAGGGAGGCCAGCACACAGGGCCCTCCAGCAGGGAGGTAAGCCCCCATGGCGGTTCCTCCTGGGCCCCAGCAGCAGCAAGCCCCTCAGCAAGTCAGGAACAAGAAGTGAACCCTTTCATGGGGTCACAGCCCCTATTTTTATACACCTTTTTCTTTTGTCTGCAGTGCAGATGCAGCTGGTTCAGGGGGGATTTGGAGCGCTTTGTTTTCGAAGCTCCTCTTCCCTTTGTCAGGTGGGGGCTCAGTGATCAGACACACCACAGGGGGCGGAGCCAGCATTCACTAGGGCAGGCACCATTCTATTCAGAGTCAGGGGATTACCCCTCCCACTACTCCTAGCCCAGGTGTCCCATTCAGCCTAGCGCTGACTCACCCTGCCCCTCCTGGAGCCACACACACCTCCCAGCCCCTGTCACGCACAAGCCAGACATGCAATTCACATCAGGCAGGCAGACACATAGCACACAGAAATGCCAACTTCTAAAAGTGGCATTTCTACACCAGTCCCAATAAATCTGCGCACACCATTGCGCAGCATTTATTCTCACAAATTCATACATACCAAACTTGACCACACTGCTCCTCTCATACCAGGAATTAACATGGACACACTTATCCCCCATGCATTCCTATGGGAGGGCAGGCCAATCTCACCACAAGCACACAGAGAGCGCACGCACTTTCCACTGGACCACAGTGCGAAAGTGCTCAGGGGCCTAAAATCACCAACACCAGGTTACAGACAAGGCAAAAAGTTTAGGGGTGAACCTGCCAAAAAGGGCCAAGTCCAACATACTTAAAAAAAAATTCTCACATCTGTTGGATCCTACAGAGCTCTCCATTTACATCACACTGTTTTGAAAACATCCGCGAGCTCCCCTCTCACAGTGAGTGTGTTGTAGCCCTTGGTTGCACTAGTGTGTAACTAGGAGGAGATCCCAGATGATGAAGCATGTCACTTCAGTGAGTGATGGGAATCCGTCCTTTTTTAAGGATTTTCCTGTTCTAAGGATTTTTCTGTTAATAGGATCACAGGTATTTAGGTCTGTAGGTGCTTAAGGGTCTGTTCAGGCTCAGTAGACCCGTGGATATTTTGGTTGTTTGATGAGTTATTATTGGGGAATATATCCACGCCTGGTCTTTAAATTTTCCCTTAGACCCTCTACTCCTTGTCGGTTGTTTTTGGGAGGCAGACTGGCCCAATTTTGTGGGAATTGGAATTTAGTGACTCAGGATTCTTGAGTTATGGATACAGTCTGAGGGTACAAGATCAAGTTTATGAGCACACCAATAAAAATGAAGATTCCTCTGGAAATGATATTTTTACAGGAGAACGCAATCCAAGTATCACAGAAGGTAGAGCATTTACTGACCAAAGGTGCAACAGAGTCAGGTTTTGTCAGCAGTATCATCCTAGTTGAGAAGATGGACACGGGGCTGAGGCCGGTGACACATTTAAAAGAGCTGAATGAATGGGTGGTGCACCATCATTTCAAAATGGAAGGAGTTCACTTTTTAATGGATGTACTAAGAAAAGAGGATTAGCTGACACAGTTAGACCTAAAAAATGCATATCTAACTATCCCAATTAGGTCCCCGCATCAGAAATTCCTCCAATTTACTTGGATGATCAATTCTTGCAGTTTTGCTGTCTCCCTTTCAGGCTTTCCTCGGCCTATTGGTGTTTCACCAAGGTTCTTTGTCCTGCAGCTGGATGGCTCAGGGCAAGGGGAGTGAGATTAATTATATACCCGGATGATATTCTACTAATGGCTCAGCCAGAGAGGTGGTTTACCGTCATATAGATCTCACCAAAAATGTATTAGAGCACCTGGGTTTTGTCAGAAACAATAAACAATCCTGCCTAACGCCAAGCCAGGAGACTCAGTTTCTGGGTTTTGACGTAAACACAATACAGGTAAAATTAAAGTTACCAGTAGAGAAGCTGAAGAAGCTTCACAATGAATTGAGGAAAATATTAGGGAAGAAAGAGTTTCCCTTAAGGTCTTTAGCAAGGATCCTGGGTCTTCTGTCTTTGACAATCCAGGCAAATTACCTGGTTCCCCTGTATTACCGGGCACTCCAAAGGCTCAAAGCGAGAACGTTGAGAACAGCCCAGTCTTATTCTCAAATGCTGTCTTTGGACCCGGATTCAAAGAAGGAACTATTATGGTGGCTCAGGAATGCCGAAGCATGGAATGGCAGAGACATTTTTGGGCAGGAGCCGGAGATAATAGTAGAATTGGGCACGAGTTTGGATGTATGGGTTGCAAGATGTGGCAACTCATCAGCAGCTGGATGCTGGACACTTCAGAAGGAGTTGCACATGAACTGTTTGGAATTACTGGCAGGTTCATTTACAATTAGTTGCTTCACCAAGGACTTAATGAAGTGTTTTGTGATGTTACATATGGACAATGTTTCTGCGGTCAGGTATGTCAACAAGATGGAAGGTCTTCACTCCAAGGGGCTTGCATATCTAGAGAAGGTTTTTTGGGGTTACTGCTTAAGCAAGGGAATTTTGGTTGTGGTGGAACACATTCCTGGGTTAAGCAATGGTGTGGCTGATTGTTTTTCCTAGAATTTCAGAGACTTCAGCAATTGGAAGTTAAACTGAGAAGTTTTCTTCAGTATTCAGACAAGATGGGGCCCTTTGGGGTGGATCTCTTTGCAGACAGACTGAATACACAGCTGCTGAAGTGTTTCAGCTGGAGGCCGGACCCTCAGACTTGTGAAGTGAGGGCCTTCCTTCAAAATTGAAGGGGTCTAGCACCTCATGCTTTCCCTCCATTTGCCATGCTACCAAGACTACTATTACACCCACGCAGGAATGGAGAGAGTGATACCACCTCCTTAGATGTCACAGGCCTGGTTCCCAATCTCACTAGAAATTAGCATATACTTACCAATCTTAATCTGACTTTCAGAGAAATAATTATAGGTTCAGAAGGAGAGCCACACTCTCTTGTAGAGCAAGGACTACTGACGCTGATGGCCTGGTGGATTTCAGGAGTCATTGGCAGATACCAGGCCTTTCAGGAGATGCTTTCCAACTCATATCTGAGTCATGGGCACCTGGAACAAGAAAAGCATATTGACTGGCTTAGGAGAAATGGGTTTGTTGGTGTCTATAACAGAATTACAATTAACCCTGGGCGTAAAACTCCGCTTTGCTCGCGGAGTTTGCAGATTTTTGGCAACTCTACGTACCGCGTAGAATGCGGAGTTGCCGAAAACTCCGCGCTCCGCACCAGAGCGGAGTTTTTTGTGTGTTCGCGCGCCCAAAATGAGTTTTCGCGCATGCGGGAGCCACTTACCGGGTGCCTGCGATCGCCAACGAGATTTCTCATCCATTCGGGAGTGCCACGACATTTGGTAGCCGACCGCACAGTCCAGCGAGAGTGTGTGATCGCGAATACATCATTCGGGCGCGACATCGGACTTCCGGCGGAAGTTTTGTAAAGATCGCAATCCCGAATACGCAAAATTTGCAATCTGGAGATGAATCTCTCTCGAGCAGCATCAAAACCTTCTTGATATGATAATTTGGATTAAAAAACTCCCCAGATTGTCATTAGGCTGTACTTTTTTGTGCCAGGAGTCCTTTTTCTTTTTTTTGAAGAGTAAGGAAGTGCCCCAGAGTCTCCAACTTCCTGTTCCTGTCAATCAATCAATCAATCAGGGAATTGTAAGCGTGCTACTCACCCGTGAGGGTCTCAAGGCGCTGAGGGGGGGTCCGCAGATCTGTTTAGCTGAAGAGCCAGGTCTTGAGGGTCTTCCTGAAGGTGTTCAGGGAGGGGGCGTGTCTGATGTCTGCCGGTAGCTCGTTCCAGGTCTTGGCTGCAATGTGAGAGAAGGATCTTCCGCCTGCTCTGGCTTTGTGGATGCGCGGGGTTTCGGCCAGTGCGAGGTTGGAAGACTGGAGGTTTCTTTTGGGTACGTGGAAGTTGATTCTGTCGTTGAGGTATTTGGGTCCGTTGTTGTGTAGGCATTTGTAGGCGTGAGTGAGGATTTTGAAAGTGACTCTTTTCTCCACGGGGAGCCAGTGGAGACTTCGTAGGTGTTGGCTGATGTGTTCGTGTCGGGGGATGTCCAGCACGCCCCTCCCAGTACTTTGTCCATCTCCTGTTCACTTTTCATTTGGATTTGGAGCTTGAAGGATCACTCTTTGTGGCTGCTGCATCATATATCTTTGGATTTGAGGACTTTTGAATTTGAGATTTCACAAAAAAGTTGGAAAATTGGTGTTGTTTGTTTGATTGGGGCATTGCACCTACATTTTTTTGTACTTTTCATCGTTTTTTTAAATTTATTGT
Organism: Calotriton arnoldi; assembly: GCA_963921515.1. NCBI lineage: Eukaryota > Metazoa > Chordata > Amphibia > Caudata > Salamandridae > Calotriton > Calotriton arnoldi. Next base: position 1,986,116 of record CAWUFW010000089.1, on the reverse strand, counting down.
GGTGGGTGGTCTGTAGTTTCAGTAGGGGCCTAGTTGTTTCTTCATAAGTAATTTTTCATCTTTTATAAAGGAAACATGTTGCACAGTTCACTACATTTTCTCCAACTTTTGAAATTAATTTGCAATATTTATTTAATTCACTAGCCCAGTAGTCTGCCAATAGGCCTTTCAGCCAGTAGGCCCAGAGCTACTCATGGGTGCATCATTTAGGGCATGGTTGGCTTTGCAATTAAATTGCAAAATGTGTTTTATTTGGTATTTCACTTTTTATCGTGTGTGTTAAATAAATGCCTTTGTTGGATGTGTGTGGTTGTTGTGTAACTTGCAAACGTTTTTTAGCCCTGTGAATTTTCGTTTTTGGCATTGTTGCATTAAAGATGTGTTGCTTGGCATGCCTCCTTTGGCTGGCCAGTGTGTGAGTGTGTTTGTAATAGTGGGCCAGCATTTGCCTTGGCGGAGCCTCCCCGTTTGGCCAGGGGCCATTTTGTAAAGTCTGTGTCCATATAGGCCTGCTTGAATTCATTGTTTTCCAGGCCTCCTTCTTGTTGTGAGTGACCATGTGGCTGGTGGCCATTTTGTGGTGGTAGTTAGTGTACTTTTGCCATAGGGCTGCATGTCTTTCCTTTGTTCCTCTTGGCTTACTGCTTCTTGTTGTTGTGGCCTGGCCATGTGGCTGGCAATCATTTTGTGAAGGCAGCCAGTGTGCTTTTGCCATAGGCCTGCATTGTCTGTCTTCCCTTTCTTGTTGTTGTGGCCTGGCCATGTGGCTGGTGGCTCTTTGTGAAGGCAGCCTGTGTGCTTTTGCCATAGGCCTGCATTGTCTGTCTTCCCTTTCTTGTTGTTGTGGCCTGGCCATGTGGCTGGTGGCCATTTTGTGAAGGCAGCCTGTGTGCTTTTGCCATAGGCCTGCATTGTCTGTCTTCCCTTTCTTGTTGTTGTGGCCTGGCCATGTGGCTGGAGGCCATTTTGTGAAGGCTGCCAGTGTGCTTTTGCCACAGGTCTGCATTGTCTGTCTTCCCTTTCTTGTTGTTGTGGCCTGGCCATGTGGCTGGTGGCCATTTTGTGAAGGCAGCCAGTGTACTTTTGCATTAGGCCTGCAAGCCTTTTTTGTCGTGGCAATGCCTTGTTGTTGTTTTGCATACACTTTTTTTTCTTTTACGCAGCAAAAAATGCAGCACAGTTCATTACATTTTCTAATACATTTGCAATATTATTCACTTGAATTGATTCACTATGTGGCCTAGTCTGCCAATGGGTTTTCCAACCAATAGGCCCAGAGCTACTCATGGGTGCATGAAGCAACTGTTTCTGTGGTGTCTGTTGAATTTAAACATCATTTAGGGCATGGATGGCATTGGATTGAATTGCAAAATGTTTTTTTTGGTATTTTACTTTTTTTCATGTGTGTTAAATAAATGCCTTTGTTGGATGTGTGTGGTTGTTGTGTATCTTGCAAACCTTTTTTAGCCCTGTGGATTTTCATTTTTGGCATTGTTGCATTAAAGCTGTGTTTAGCATGCCTCCTTTGTCTGGCCAGTGTGTGAGTGTGTTTGTAATAATGGACCAGCATTTGCCTTGGCTGAGCCTCCTAGTGTGGCCAGGGGCCATTTTGTAAAGCCTGTGTCCAAAGAGGCTTGCTTGAGTTAATTGTTTTCCAGGCCTCCTGCTTGTTGTGAGTGATCCTGTGGCTGCTGGCCATTTTGTGGTGGTAGTTAGTGTGCTTTATGCTTTTGCCATAGGCCTGCATGTCTTGCATTTGTTCCTCTTGGCTTATTGCTTCCATCCATTGTCAGCTGCAGCTCCCTGAATGCTTCATCCCTCGTGATGCACAATGCCAAACCGGTTCCATTACATTTGTATTTTTGTTGTTGTTCTTCTTCTTTCCTATCCTTCCTGAGTGTACACAGTACACCATGAAAGCCCTTGTTGTCTAAGTCGCACAAATGGCTACACTGTTGTTATGTTTCTTTAATAAATGAGGTAATAAAATTGAATAATAACACTAACAAGTGTGACCACAAACACTATATTATATATTATATTTGTTTGTTTGTGTTAATAGTAATTGAACCACACAATGAATGCCATGTTTCACTGATGTTCTTCTTGATTCTTTGCTTTTAGGTGCACAAAAGAGGAGGAGACAACATCACCCATTGTACTGCCAGACAGAAGTCCTGCTGGGCACGATTTCACATGATGTGTGACCACAGACATATCTTCAACTTGTGCCACGGCGTGCTGGTGAGATCTTGAAGATGGCCCCAAACAAAGGTACCAGGTCCAGTACCAAGAACGTTGCCAGTGACAGTGAGAAGAAGGCACTGCCACTTATTACCAAGAAGACTGGTTTGTAGCCCAAGACCTTTTATGGGAAAACAAAAATTGCGCCTGCAGCAGTGGCGTCCGGGGAGCAAGCTGGGACCAGCACCCCCGCATCAACAGACCCACCCCACCAACCTAGGTCCAAGCCTATGTCACAGAGTCAGCCAGTCAAATCACGAGTCCAACGCCGACAAGCAGTGATATTGAAATTGACTTATCGCAAAGTAGTACCCAGTCAACGCAGGAGGCTCAGATAAGTGGGCAACAACAGCAGCAACAACAGCCGCAACCACCGCCCCCAATAGTAGTTGTTGCTCCCAAAGTAGGGGCAGTTCAGGAAATCGAGCTTCCTGCAGAGGAAGAAGAGCAAGCCACTCTTTCAGAAGATTTGTTGTCTTCCAGATCCCCAGCAAGAAAAAGGAGGATTAGTCCATTGACTTCTTCTGCAAGCCCCCCTTCTGATGATCTAGACGCCACTTGGAAGCCACCAGCTCGGTCTGAGCGTGAGGCACGCCATGAGACAAGGCTAGGTAAAAGGAAGGTTCCATAAAGCCTTAGAGTTATGGAGGTAGATGTAGAAGAGGAGGATGATGACGAGCCAGTCATCATGGACATTAGTCCCGCCCCAGTGGAGACCGACAATACCCCTTCCTTATTTACTCTGAGGGATGTGGCACGGATACCACCAACACAGATGATACCACCAACACCACCTCCAGCTTCCATATTTCGCTGGCAGCCACCTACATCCATCAGAACCACCTCAGTAGAAGTAGGTACTGCAGAGAGTCAAACTTCAAGCCCACCTACGAGTTCATCCAGCATTGATAGTGGCACCAGCAGCACCAGAAAGTTGACCTCCCCAGTTTGGGACTTCTTTTCGGTTAGCAGGAAGGAGGTGAACATTGCTATTTGCTCCATTTGTGGAGAAGGTGTTAGTCGGGGTAAGCTTGGTACAAACTATGGTGCCGGAGGCCAAACAACCCATCTGAAAAACACCACTTGATCCAGTGGGAGGCACACCTTAGCGGCCCAAAAACTTCACCCATTGTTGTTGGTGGGGTTGAAGAAGTAGAAGATCTGATCACGGTGGAAGGTGAACAAGAGGGAGACATTTTCTCTGGTACACAAAGTAGCCCTGATCCCAGCAGTGCAGTGGTACCGCCCACATCCTCATCAGCAACATCGCAGTGGCACTAGAGTCAGGCTGGGACACCAAGGGGTCCCAGTCAAGAGTGTACCGCAACAAAAAAACGTGCGTTGAGCCTAACAACATCTGGCGTCAAGAAGTCACCTGCATCAGTGGCACCAGAAAAGAAAAAAATCCAGGCTACCAATTTTCAGCATGTTTAGGTCGGAGGGGCAGTACAAACGCAACCACCCAATGGCACATTTGTACAACGCGAAGCTGGCTAAAATGTTAGCGATGGACATCCTCCTTTTTTCTTTTGTGGAAGGGGTGGGTTTTCTTGAATTTGTGACAGCCATATGCCCAAAATGGAAGGTCCCCAGTCGGTCCTATTTCACCAGATTTGCTGTTCCAGCACTACATCACGACATGCTGGAATTGCTTGGACAAGCTTTGCAGCAGAGTGCTGTTCACACTACAACAGACGTGTGAACCACTTTCCAAGCCACTGATTACATGTGCATCACTGCACACTGGATCTCTTTTGTGGGGGTTAGAGAAAAGATATCTGCAGCAGGTGTTGCTGACACTGCTGAGATTTTTAATGCCACTCGGAAACATGCAACTGTAGCCATGTTCGCCATGGATAAATATCATACTGCTGCAAACATTTTGGATGACTTTGACAGTAAGGTCTTTGAATGACTGTGACCAAGAGGGCTTAACATTGGTTTTTTACCACAGACAATGGCAGTAATATAGCTAAGGCCATGGCCGATGGTGGCTATTTCAGGGTCCTGTGTTTGGCTCACTGCATTAATATCATTGTTCAAGACTTTCTGAAAAAAGAAGACCGAGTCAGCAACTTACTGAGCACCTGCAGAAGAATCTGCACACATTTCAACCATTCTTTTAAAGCCCGGAAGCAGCTGAGGATCATTCAACGTGAGCATAGAATGCCAGTTAAAGCACTCATCCAGGAGGTGCCAACACGTTGGAACTCAACTTATTACATGCTTGAACATCTGTTTGAGCAGTACAGACCAATCAATGAATATGTCATGCAAAGAGGGGATGCTACTGTGAAAGGCATGATCATTGAGATGGACCAATGGGGCCTAGTTAAATGCCTGACAGAGATGCTACTTCCTTTTGAGCTCTTCACACAAGAAGTCAGCAAGGAGGACTGTACTATGGGCCAAGCTATCCCATTGTTGCACATGGAACAGCTGAAGGGGGTGTCTGCAATGTACGCAGGTGTGGAAGAAAAAAAGAAACATATGGGTTGGTGGAGAGCTTAACCCTTCGCTTATCTGAGTATACAAGGGTGCAAAGCGGCATTGTGTCATGCAACCATTACATTTGTGCCACAATTCTGGATCCACGGTACAAAGCAGTACTGAACATGTTGATTCCTTTTCAGAAGGGGATGTTGCCAACTACAAAACTTGGATAGCTGTGGAAGCCAGTTGCTTAGAAAAAGAACGGCCAGGAATTAGAGGTCTGCTATTCCAGGCCACAACAAGTACTGCAGGGCAGCCAGCGTCAAGTTCAACTTCAGAGCCTGAGGGCAGTGCGGTTGGCTCACAGCAGCCAAAACCACCAACAACACCAAGAACAACATCAACACCACCAAGAACAGGAGCATTAGCCCCACCAAAATTGGCACAGGAATTGTTTCTACAGCAAGGGCTTGTTAGGTCCAGTGCTGAGGCTAAGGCAAAAGAGGCCGAGCAAAGCGGAGCACCCCTGAGCAGATGGTCTGGGCCTATCTGGATGACGCAACAGAGGTCTACATTGATCAAATCCCATTGCTGTATTGGTATGGGACAAGGCGCCAATGGCCAGTGCTCAGCAGGCTGGCGATAAACTATCTGGCTGGCCTGTCGCAAGTGTTTCTTCTGAGTGTGTTTTCAGTGCTGCTTGTGCAGTTCTGACAGTTAGAAGGACCAGTCTCTCGCCCCAAAACGTGGAGAGGTTAACCATGATCAAAATGAATCAGCACTTTATACCACTGGATTACACCATACCTGAAGTAGCACAGCAGGAAGATGATGATGACAGCAACTTAGGTCATGGAAGTAGTGTGTTTGATGACCTACTTCTGGGTGAACCACCAGAGTTTGAGGACGAGCTCTACTTCCCTGACAACAACTAGGCTTTCGGCTTTCTTGCTTTGATGCCCCAAAAAAGCCCCCCAAAAAGATACAGCTAAGGAATATTATTGACTTTTATTATTTGTGTGTGTCACTGTCTTTCTGGTTCGAATCACAACAAATCCATCACCACCGTCTTACTCTTTTATTGTCGGATTGGAGTTGCAACTGTGTAAAGTCAGTGAAGAAGTAAGTCCACTCCTCCGAGTCCTGCTCCAGTCCTGACTCACCCTAAATCCATTTCCCTCAAGCTAGACATTGGATGGAGAATAGAACAAGAAATGTGAAATGTGTGCCTGCCTTGTCGAGTCCCTCCAAAGAACCTGACTATAGCTATCCTCCTTTTCGGCCTAGAGGGACTGCCCCGTAAGAACAGGTAACTGATGGCATGCATTGGACGCTGATTCTGAGTGATTGGTGTTTGTGTTGTTGTTGTGCATGATGTCTACTAGTATTTAATCTACACACAAAAAAGTGACTCAAGTCAATGTTTCCCTTCTTGGTACACTACAGAGTTGGACACCATGATGACCATGCCATACTCGCAGTCAAGAGAAGATTGATGGAACGAATAAATCGGGGCGTTTCATGAAGTGGCCTAAAAGGTAAACAACAATACCAGACCTACATGTCTGTGTAGTGGTGGAGGCGAGTGTAGTGGTATGACTGACAGCGATGCATTGATTTAGTTACTTAATTTGGAAAATGCTATGTTGCTGTGTAGGTGTGCTCAGTGCTGTCTGGCTAAAAAAAAATCTAAGCTAAGTGGAGGTTGGATGGGCGCCGCGGGCCTGCTCCTGTTGTGTTGTTGTAGGTTAATGCTGGAAACAGAGTAGACATGATTTAGCCACGCCATCTCTGAAAGTTTTCTTGTTACACTCCTCCTTAATTTATGCAGTTTAACTTTACTTTTCTCCTTGTTTTTTCAATATCCCTTTTGTTTTTCCATCTACACTTACAGGCTGGCCTTTACTCTGTGCTATACTGGGAAAAACAACTCACACTTACCTTACCAATCTGCATCCACCAGGCAGGCACCCAAGATTGATAGATGGAGCATCCATGGAAGGAAGGACCAAGAGGAATGCCGAGATGCAACACCGAATTTGACCACAACATAGTTATAGCATCATCAATTCATTTGTTTCATTTTTTCTCTTCAATTATTACGACTGTGTGTGTTGGTATTTATTATTATGTTTGCTTAAATTTGACTCCTACAGATATTTTTTAATTTTCTTTGCTAGCTTTAAAAGGAAGCCCAGTACAACAGCAGAACATAAAATGTATGTAACATGGGTCTCTCTGGGGACAGACAGGCAAGGCAATTGCTTAATAATATTAATTTATAATATACTGCTGCCCTGTACTACTAGTCTAGTACTACTCATCAAGTCATCATCATGCATGCATTTCCTTTTTCTCCCTTAACAGATTTATAATGGTCATCTGCCAAGATGAATGTGTTGTCCATGTGTAGTGTTTGTCTTTGTCAAACCTTTCCCTCAAACCCCCCTTCCCAACCATTCATCAAACCTTAACCCTCTTCCCCCAGGCTGTGTGATTTGTATTGAGGTGTGACTAAATTAAATTTACACCAATAACTGATCACACACTTGCTGGGGCGGATGTGGTGAAAGCAACACTAACTCAAGGCAGGGCGAGGATCTTCTTCGACTTGCCCACCCATGCTCAGTACTCGCAAGTAAAAAAAGATCCAGAGGAACATAATCCATCATAATTAATTGCCGGCATCGATTCATCATCCTTCCAGCATTAAAGGTTACGCTTGTGCTCTTCATAGGTCGAGTTAACTTCAGTTTGTAACTTGTACTAGGCTATCACCGCCACCATTATGTTTTATTTTACTTTAGCATTGCTTATCATCATCATGGTTTCTTGTTTGCCAGTCTTCTTGTGTACTGTACTCCTACTACTCGTTCCCAAGTCTCCCTCAGGGGACTGACTGTCTCATTTTCTTTTTTTGCAAATGCTACTGTCAGTGTCTACTACTACTACCACCACCACCATGGCATCTTGCGAAACCACACCATCATCACCAAGCAGCCATCGCTTTGCCTAAGTATAAATAAACATCAATCATAGGTAAGAGAAGAAGTTTGGGGGAGGCATAATGAATAATATGGACATTAATTCATTAATTCACACACCCACACCCTTCCGAGTCCAGTTGCAGATTGCATAGACTAGGAGCAGAGACTGACAGTACTAGTAGGACACGTCACAAGTAAGGGTACCGCATCTATCTGTTGGTGTGTTACACTATCGGCAGATTATTATTTCAATCAAAAACTGGCTGCGGCCCTGCAGCAGCAATGGAAACCATGTGAAGTAAAAGAGAAACCCCCCCACAAAACATTTACATCATATGTAAAGTAAGTATAAATAATTTATTCCCCTAACAAAATAAAACATTGGAAAAACCCACAACATCTGACCCACCCCTCTCCCTAACCCCAATCCATGTCCAAAGATAATAGTCCAATCCAATGTCCACTCCAAAAGTCCATTGTCCATAAATATAAAACCCAACTTTTCCCCAATGCCCAATTACCACCCACCAAAATAACATTTAAAAGGGGAAATGCAATGAAGTTCTAGCAGCGGGTTCGCAGTCACCGGGAAATCTCCAGGACCTCCTTTATCCGCTCCTCTAGGCATGCCATCCGGAGGAGCATGCGGCGCTTGAATGCTCTACAGTTGCATCCACAGGGGGGCAGCAGTGTTCAATGAAGTACGGAGGGTGGCTGCCAGACTATTGTGCCGTACCACCTGGGGGGCCTGGCTGGGGCCCGGGGCATTGGAGGAGGCTGCACCTGCTGTCGCCTCCTCCTCCTCTGCCAGAGCCACCAGCTGCCGATATTCTGTGTAGATGGCCTCCAGCTTCCGGCGCCGGGCAATGGCTGCTAACTCCTTCCTGTTTGGTTGGGAAGGAGTAGCTATATCAAGAAAGAAAAAAGACAATTGTAACCAATACTCTTAGCAAAACAGTAACACAAAATTAATTATCCACATGGTGGCTCAGTAGCACTAGCAAGCACAGTACATAACATTTGTGGTATGTATCCTCCCACTTCCTCGGCCTCCAACATTTGTGGGAGTTTCAGGCATTACTACTACTAGGCACTATGGATTAGACAAGTCTTTCTCTTCTCCCTCTCTTGTTTAGCTAAATTAACCTTGTAGGCATGCCAGCTCAGTCAGCTTGTGCCCTAGACTGACATACTTGTGTCGCAGACTCACATTATTTTTATTTACAACTGTCTGCAGGTGGGGCAGCTGTAGTCTACAACTACACAATTATCTTATTTTTCAATGATGGCCATACTCTGTTACATCAATGGCAACTGCTCAATTTCACTTTCACCCTGACTACTACAACATATGATATCTGATCCAAATGATCATTGATTATATATGGGACGACGTGAACTGTGTAACCATGCAGCCGATAGGCCACCCATGGCAGGCTGACACAGTCGAAAATGACATAAGTAGGGAGTGGGCCTCGGAGTTGGAGGGAGGCGCTTGATAATGGGTGGGTATGGGTACATACATACACAATATATATGCTGTGCTTGCAAACCACTGTGAGTCAAGGGAGTATTCTGAAATGCAACCTTGAATCAAAAACCTTTAAAAAAAACAGCCCTTGTTTCTCTTCCCAGCGATTTTTCCATTCATCATTGTTTTGCTCTTCTAGCATTATATTTTTTAACTTCTAATCTTATTCTATTCTCCTTGGCTTTGCTACTCTGGCATGGTTTATTTTTCTTTTACATTGTCTTCATCCAGTGACAGTCTCTACCTATGCTATGATGATTGTACCATCCAGGCATCAATCCATTTAAAGTAAACATGGCTATCATTCTTCTTAAATAATCTCTCAACAAACCTTTCACCAACAACATACATTTGTAATTTTTTTTTAACCACCACCCGTGCGTCCTTCCTTGCTTGCCTTTGAGTTTGACCCATGAAACCCCACAGAGGATTCTTCCTATCACCCATATAGTTTCAGCCACCCAGGCAGGCATCCTTTCTTTCACCTTCCACCCATCCTTCAACCACCCATGCATCCGATTCCTGTCAGCCACCTATGTATCCCATGCATCCTTCTCTGCCAGTCATATATTGCATGTTGCCCGTCCTTCCTCCTTCCATCCTTCTTTCCCTTTTCGTTCAACCCATCTATCAAGGTCGTCTGACTCTTGGTCTTCTTCATAAAATTTTCCCAGCTGAGTTGAAGTCAGATAGAAGAGGCCATTAGTTACTCAACTCCCGCCGCTAATGCTATTGCTAATACTAAGAAAAGGGTGTCTTCTTCAACTGTTATTCACAACAACTTAGTCTCTCTCAACAGTACAGTGTACACCCTTGCAGCGACTGTGTAACTATTGACAATAAGTAAGGAATAGATACAACTTACCACCGCCCGCCACTGCTGCTGGGTCACCCACCCCTGCAGCAGGTGCAACATCTGCTCCCTCCTGGCTGGCGCCGCCTGCCCCACCGCTGGCCCCGGCACTGGTGGTCGGTACGCCTAGAAAAAACATTACACATTTTTTAGATGCCATATACGCCTCCCCCTAATTATTTTTGTTCACTAGCAATATTGAAAATACAATACATACATACACCACATACATCACTAGTACAAATTGGGTACTAGAGTAGAGTAGACAGTTGTATGTCCTATCCTATCCAAAAGAGTAAAATAGTAATATATCATTTTGTTGGTGGCAATTGTCGAAAAGCCTCTCAAGATTAAGAAGAGGACAACCCAAAGGACTGGACTCAGTGGCTAGAGCTATTGGTGAATCTGAGTTTTAAAACATTTTCAAAATAAAGAGTGGCCAACTGGGCAAGCTACAGACAGACTAATAGTAGTACAGAGTCAGAGGCAGTTAGATTGGAAAAAAACAGACACTAGAAAAAAATATAAGTAGATAAGTAATTCAGGGATAACAAGAATTTAGAAATAGATAGATCGAAGAAGATTTGGTAAACAAAAGAATTAGGAAACTGAAATAATAGTTCGGAAAAAATAAGGTGCAGTAAAAGTTAGGGAAATATAATTATTAATATTAACAACAGGAGGACTTACTGGAGCCAGCAGCAGAGCCCTCGGTAGAGGAGCAATGCTGGCCCTGGGAGGCATCTCCAGCTTCCGCCTCAGACGACCCCATTGTCTTCTTGTCCCTGGATGCTGATCATGTAAGATATAATAAAGAGACAAAAATTGATTGGTGTGAAACAAATAAAAAAAATTAAAAAACGCTCTAAAACATTTTTGGACAGGAAACAATTGCAATAAAATTGACCTATCTAATCTGAGCGACTAGTACTAGTATCGCGGACTGTCTTGTTATTATTTATTAATCCAGTGTTCCATTCCGATTCCAGAATCCTAAACGTGTCAGTACCACCTAGCCTAGCCCGCCTATTCTAGAGACATTGGAAATGAATTGCCAAAAAATATATTTGCTTCTACTGAATTTTAATCTCATTCGAAATCATCAATGAATCAACCCTCTTTGATTGGCCAATTGTTCACTAAGTCTGCATTTCCATTTATTTTAGTCTTCAAAAATGCATAGATGGACACATGCATATTGCATACACCAAATTGTTGGTTGGTTGCTGCTGATGTGCTGATGAGTTGCTATATTACTCACTCACTAACAAACTACAAAAGGTTCTACTAAGGATTGGAGTCAGCAGCACATGACGGAGGACGCGTCATGTCACAGACCGCTAAAATATTACCAACTAATACTAAGTAACTAAACTACCTACCTACCACCACTATCTTAGTGACAGGACAAAGGAAAGGAGACTCTCTAGCATTACCTAACTTAAGTTTCCTAAACTCTCTTACATAATCAGCCCAAGCGAGTGCAAAGTTACAAACAAGTAAGATTAGTAGCCCCGAGCACCTGTCTAGTGTCTAGAAAAATAACAATCACATAATATAAGATTTTAAAACGTAACTTACCTGCATGTAAGCAGCAGCATTCTTGCTCTTTGGGAAAAAAATGATATTCGCAATAACACAGAACAGAACACACAATACTACTATAATTAGCTACTCACCAAGCCCCACAACCTCAACACCTAGCAGGTCCAGCAGTTCCTGATCCCGGTCCAAGATGTCGGACCACTGGTGAGTTAGCTGGTTGTAAAATGATATTCGCAATAACACAGAACAGAACACACAATACTACTATAATTAGCTACTCACCAAGCCCCACGACCTCAACACCTAGCAGGTCCAGCAGTTCCTGATCCCGGTCCAAGATGTCGGACCACCGGTGAGTTAGCTGGTTGTGGGTGCGCCGGACCTCAGAGCAGCAAAACAGTGCTCGGTTCACCCTTGCCCACAAAAAACAAGGGCGGCCACCTCCACCTCTGAGAACAGGGCCCGGGGCTGCACCCCTTCCGGGCGCCATCTTCTGCAAGGAAGGCGGCTATTGGTCGCACTAGCCTTGGCCTTTCTCCTTCTTAGCCATGGTTCTCGGGGGCGGAAAAGAAAATGTAGAAGTGAACCGGTCCTAGGATGCTTGATTCCGGTCCAGGGAAGACATGGCTTGGCAGTTCGGTCTGGACTGTTCCCATGAGGCACAGGGTCAAGACTGATTTGCATATGGCTATGTCTGAACTGGGGTGGCGTGGTGAAGCAAAATAACGATGGATTAAACCCAGATCTGTGACTGGGGGTGAATGTTTGCCAATGTGCAGCATTCCGTCCATCATCTTGTGTGTTTTGCATTTCGCCCTAAGTGGGAAGGGTATGCCCAGACGTGGGTCCCGTGCTCACTACGCCACTGGAGTCAAGCTATCCTGGCTGATGAAGGCTGATAGCCTGAAACCGGTCCTAGGATGCTTGATTCCGGTCCAGGGAAGACATGGCTTGGCAGTTTGGTCTGGACTGTTCCCATGAGGCACAGGGTCAAGACTGATTTGCATATGGCTATGTCTGAACTGGGGTGGCGTGGTGAAGCTAAATAACGATGGATTAAACCCAGATCTGTGACTGGGGGTGAATGTTTGCCAATGTGCAGCATTCCGTCCATCATCTTGTGTGTTTTGCATTTCGCCCTAAGTGGGAAGGGTATGCCCAGACGTGGGTCCCGTGCTCACTACGCCACTGGAGTCAAGCTATCCTGGCTTATGAAGGCTGATAGCCTGAAACCGGTCCTAGGATGCTTGATTCCGGTCCAGGGAAGACATGACTTGGCAGTTCGGTCTGGACTGTTCCCATGAGGCACAGGGTCAAGACTGATTTGCATATGGCTATGTCTGAACTGGGGTGGCGTGGTGAAGCAAAATAACGATGGATTAAACCCAGATCTGTGTCTGGGGGTGAATGTTTGCCAATGTGCAGCATTCCGTCCATCATCTTGCGTGGTTTGAAGTAAAAAATAAAGTCAGGAGAAGAAGTAGGAAAGTAAAAAAAAATAAAAAGCAAGTAATAGAAAACCAGTACAAAAACGCAGTAAAAGTAGAAATAAAATGCAAAATATACACTTGGGGAGAGAGAGGGATAGATAATAAATAAAAAAGATCAGAAAACAGTGTAAGAAGCAAAGGATTGAAAAGATTGGAGAGGGATGAAAAACAGGCTCCAGAACCATGCAAAGAGTAGAAAAACAAGATGGCCGTGCCCATTGGCGACCGCGTGGGGAAGTTCGCGCGATATTTCCCCCCGAACACGCAATCCGCATTGCCGAACATCAGAACATCAGAAACGTCTTGCGAGCATGCGCGAGCATGCGGAACAAGCAACTCCACATGCTCGCGGAACTCGGCGTAGCGTTGTGGAGTTTTTTACCACTTCGCGTAGGTTGGCATAGCGCAGCTACGCAAACTCCGCCCGGGCTTAATTACAATCCTGTTTCAACTGATTTAGTACATGTAGTTAATTGCTTATCAGAATTGTTCGTGTCAGGGCTCTCCTATATAACAGTTAATGCTTTCAGAACAGCTATAGCAGCGGGCCATCGTATAGTGTTTAGAGTTTCTGCAGGTCAGAGCTTACTGACTAAGAAAATCATGTGAAGTATGTAGGTACTAAACCCACCTACTGTGAAATATACTACTTTATGGGATGTTAGAGATGTTCTACAGTTCCTAATGAATTGGGGTGAGATTTCTGGTCTATCCCTGAAACGTATCTCTCATAAGCTTACTGTTTTACTCTGCCTGGAATCTTTTAGACGGACTTCAAATGTGAAGGCATTAGATGTCACCAGCAGGGCTTATCAACCTGAGGGGATTTGCTTTTATTTTAAAAGGAGAATAAAGACTAGGTCAACTTCTGCTTTCTATCTTTTCTTTACACAGAATGAAGACTTTGCGCAGTGAAATGCTTGTTGGAGTATGAGAGGAGGACGGAGAGTCTGAGATTAAATACAGAACAAATGTTAATATCCCATAGATGGCCTCATAGACCTGTTACCTCCCCCACCTTAGCAGGATGTGTGAAGGAGGTAATGAAAGAGGCTGGTGTGGATGTCACTATGTCTGGAGCACACTCCCTTAGGGGTGCTTCATCTTCCAAAGCTCTCATCATGGGGGAAGGTCTGCAAGACATCCTTAGGGCTGCTGATTGGTCCAATGATAATATGTTTAAAAGTTGCTATTTTAGACCGGTTACAAACACAATTGATAATGTAATAAATGCACTTGCATTATGTTAGCCTCCGTCTCATGCCATAAAATTCCGATTTTTCACAGCTTGCTGAGCAGTAAATTTGGATTTTATTACAGACACAGAGGCTAGGATTTTAGCTCCACATTGATACTCTCCCTAGTGCAGTTAAAGTTTTTTTATCTCAAAAGCTGTTGTTTTTTTTCCTTTAATAGTAAGAAGTTCCCACTGATGAAGTTTTACATTTGGAAGTTAAAGTTCTAAGAAGTTATCTTGTTCGCAACGCCAAAGAAGGGAGAAGGCTGTGTGTGGGGGGACTTTAGACATTATTAGAATGTTGTTGAAGTTCCATATTCTTCTATTGCTGCTGCTGTGAGCTGTTAATAAAGGAGATTTGCATGATCTTAGCCACTGTGTCTTTAACAAAATCCAAATTTTCTGCTCAGCAGACTGTGAAATGTCAAAAATGTTCTTTATTATTTTTTTGAATGTTTGCAATTTTTATAAAAATAATTTTTTATTTATTTAAATTATTTCAATTTTTTTATAATAGTTTTCTTTTTAATTTATTGTGATAGTTATTGTTCTTAATATATATTTTATCATTTCAACTTTTTAAGTTATTGCTATTATTTTGAATTCTGTATTTATTTTTAATAATTTTATATTTTGTAACATTTATAAACACGTTCTAATTATTTAGTTGATAGTATTAATTACATTTTTTATTGTATTATTTTCACATTTTAAATTAAGTTTCTATATGTTTTTATTATACATAATTTTTCAATTTTTATTTTAAATGTATTGTTATTATTTCTAGGTAATTATGCTTTTAAAACATTTTTAATCATTGCGCAGTACATGGTGCATCTTGATTTTGGCAGAAGTTTTAAAGCCCTAACTATCTATTGTATTTCACATTATTACGATCACTCTTCGCATTCTCTAGGGTGAATATAATTTGCTGCATATAATTTGGATTTTTATACATCCTCAGAGGGAGAGATTGACTCCTATTCACTAGTAATGCTTTTCTAAATCCAGTATTAGCAGTCATGAAATATTTCATTGAACCTGACCTGCCTAAAAATAACTAGCTGCACCAATATGACATGTTAGTTGCAGGAAGATGGGTGGATCCTATCCGAAAGACGGCCACATCCAAGGGCAGGACCAAATTAGTGTTTGGCACTTTATCCTCAAGGGGCTACACCCATGAGCTCCTAGTTCAAAATGCTTGCCGGGGTGTTAGAGGAAGAAAATTGCACTCATATTTGTAATGTTCAAAAATGATACCGTCCAATATGCATCTTTTGGTTTGTAGTTCTTTTATTTAGCGTGGGTGAATAGGTTCACAAACAAAGGAAGAAAAAACAGCCAACACGTGTTTCCCCCGTGGGGCCTATTTGGCCAAGGTCTTTCTCAAGGCTGTACGTTACAGAGAAACCCACATAGGTAAACAATAATGTGGAGAAACCAAAGTGTTAAGTGCATGATTATTCCAATAATCATATGTGCCATGATTATGCATTCAAAGAGGTGCAGAGTGCAGGGGGGGAAGAGGGTTAAGGGTTTAGAGAGACCAAGTGTGATGAAGTTGGATGTGTGTGAGAGAGACACAGAAAGGAAGAGAAAGAAAAAGAAGAGAAAGAAAGAAAGAAAAGCAGGGCACAGAGTGTTAAGGGAGAGCAAAGGGTTAAAGGTGGAAACATGCAAAGTATGGTGATGTTGGATATGTGTAAGAGTAAGAGAAAAAGGTAGGAAAAAGAAAAGGAATAACATAGTTAATGTTATATTTATCAAAGCAACATTTCTCAAGTAATTTGTTGATCATTAATATAATTTGCATTTCTCCAAAGAACCATTTTTCAGTCAATTCCCTAATTAATCAACTTGTACACAACATTATAGGGGGAAGTTACATGGTTGCGACTGGGTGATCAATACAAAGAAATCAAAACAATGTTCTGATTTACAACGTACTGGAATACTTGAGGCAAATGCATTGTTCCCCACATTCATAATATTAACTCGTTTGTCTTTTGCCTTTCATGTTTGTTATGTACAGTACATGTTATTCAATATATAATCTGTTGTACGAAGGAGATAGCGAACGAGTAATTCTCAAAGGACAAACAGTAAATTTGTAGAAAATTTACAAATAAATTATGCCGTGAAAAATAACAGATTATTATACTGCAAGTCTACCCCGGGTACGGGCAAAACATAACCTCTCAGGTTCTCTTCTAAGTTCACAAGAAAGTATAGTCTCAAAATATCAAATGACCGTATAGTTAGGTAGGACACTCACCAGTAATTCTTTTCATATATTACGTATCCTAGATGGATAAAGCAGAGTAGAAAAGGAATCAAACAAGAATGCAAAACAAAGGCCGCGTTAAGTGGTCTAAAAATGCACAGACATTCACTCATCGTATGTAAAGGAATGTGAATAGAATCAAATGTGCAAGAGCGGCGCTCTAAGTATCGACGGTCAAGGCAGACGTTAGCTTGCTGTACAAATGGATATGTAAACAAGCTGATAATGCTAAATTAATGGCCAGCGTGCGCTCTGAGCGTCGTCAGCAGTCTTTTAATAGATGATAATGACACACTCCTTCAGTTACAAATGAAAATTTTGTGTATGCAGTAAGGTCAGGATTCAGGTAAAATTAAACACTGCTAGCATACTCTTTAATTAGGTGTGTCATGGTCTTTGACATGCTCGGGATTCAGTAGGGGTGAAACTGACTCATATGTCAGATCACCCGATAACTTAAAGTGGGGGGAGAGGTAGGCAGTGTAATCAGGGAACAAATAATACTCACACGTTGAGTTGCATCCGAAGCTGTCCCTGCGGTCCCGGTGAATGAAGCTGGGTTGCACGTCTCCTCAGGCGTAAGAGGGCCTGAGGGATGTCAGGGCGTAATCACCGTGCCCGTGGTGTCATCAGGAGCAGAACGCGAATAGAAGAGATACTATCTTCTCGGGGGCGGCGGAGGACGGGGGATAATTAGGCATGGTGAGAGTCATGCGACGGAAGCAAGTAAACTTGCTAAGGATGTTAAAAAATACAACAAAGCATGAAAAATATATTAACTCAAAGGGTCAGGTTGCACACTCCCATGCACCTTATTTTATCTCAGAAAAGTCCTGATCCGGGAGTAAAAGTATAGAGAAAAGCAAAAAGCAACCTCGCTGTTGTTGAAAGAGAATTCAAGGCAACCGAATTCTAGTTTGGTATGACTTCGGTTCCAAAAGATGGGAATTTCACGAGACAGCGGGATAATGTAAATGAATATGATGGGGTATATAAGGTGACAAAGACAGTCTGGTGGGGGAGGAAGACACAAGGTTATCGAAAAGGTTCCAATGTAAAGTATTCTAGTTGCCTTGGAGAATATGAGAAAGTAACAATGTACAGTTATAAAAAGGATGATAGGTCGGTTAAGGGCATTATAATTAAAGGCGATTGGGTGGGGGGAAAGAAAAGGTTCAGTGGCTGATATAAGAAGAGTTTATGGGGATCAAGTTAGGGGGTCATGGGGTGGGTGTGGGTACAGAAGGAGCGTTCTCACGGAAGAAAGTCTGTTTGGTCAAGAAAGATACTAGAACACTCTTACTTGCTGTGTCTTAGGTTGGTAATAAACTTCATTGGAAGGAAATTCTTCCTGAAAAGGAAATAACTGAAACAAAAGGTGGGGGGGGAGAAAGGTTGCCCATTATATCCCACAAACTCAAAACCCATTTGTGACATGCCAGATGGGATAGAAAGTTGTTAATTCATGGGTCATAGGTATGAGTGCACTTTTTCAAAACAACTCTCCGGTTCTTTGGGTGGGTACAATCATGAAAGCCAATAGTGCATTTCAGCATCTTTGTTCAGGTCATTCATGACTGTATTCATGCGTATGATATATACACTCTCCCTCTATCTCATATGCAGTCCCCGATCTCCTCCTCTTGGTTTTGGTTTGATCTGTTTCAACCCCAAAAATTTGAAGGTCTTCTGGTGTGGGTGGTACTCTTTGAAGTGTTCCGTCAGTGGTGGTCCAATTTCCAGTTTATGTATGTTACGATAATGTTCCAGAATTCTGAGCCTAAGCGGTCTTATTGTGCTTCCCACATATAATTTGTTACATGGGCAAATTATTACATTGATCACATACGTGGAGTTGCAATTGATCCAGTCCCTGATTTTTACGGTCCTTTCTGAATCTGGGGAGAATTCTAGTTTATTTACTCCCAATTTGAATGCGTTGCAATTGTGCCAAGTGTAGAAGCCAGTCGGTTTAGACTATTGTTATTATCATTTTATTTTTCCTATATACGTCAGTGGCTCTCGGGCGGGGCGGTGCTGGCGGAGTAGGGAGAGGAGTGTTTTTTATTTCTGAAGTGTGCAGGAGGGCTTGGCCGGCCCTCTTGGTCCGCCCCAAGAAGTACTGCGCACTTTGCATGTCCCCCACCAGGCTGCATTACACAGCATGGTGAGGAACATGCAAACCCTCCCAGTCCCCGTCTGAGCGCCGATCCACAGCGCTCAGACCAATCACAATGCTGAATTGCAGCATTGTGATTGGCTATGGGGAGGCTGGGAGGACGGGTGCTTCCTGCTTCTGGGCGGGAGTGCAGGAAGATGTCAGAGGGATGGAGGACAAAGCTCAGCTCCGTTTCAGGTAAGTGTTTTTTTGTTGTTTAGGCTTTCTTTTTTTTACCCCCTTCCCTACCCCCCTGCCCCACCATCCGGGTCCGGTAGCAGCTGCTACTGAAAACACCTTCTAGAGGACAACCTCATCAAATTAATCATCTGCACATGTTCCTTGCTATAAGCAATTAGAACACGACCTTTGTGAACATTCTAAAACACCTTCTAGAAGGCAGCCTCATCAAGTTAATTATCTGCACCTGTTCCTTGTTACAAACAATTAGAATGTGACCTTTTTGAACATTCTAAAGCAGTCTTATTTAAAGACCGTCAACACTCCTCCCCTTCACTTAGTCTCTTCGCATGCCACTTACCTGTTTCCCGGCTTCCAGAACTCTGTCTCGTCAGCTCCCTTGATCCTCCCGCTGTATCTCACCGCGAAGAAAGTCCTGCATTAGACTTGCACCTGGATGGAAAAAAGGACAAGAAGAGAGGAAAGATGCATTAAGAGACTTGATTTTGCTACACACTGAGCTCAGTCACAACATCGTGCTGCAAACAAAGGTAACCAGTGTTTTTGTTCAACTTGTACATACTGTTGTCAGGCTCTGCCAGAGAGGACTTGGGTGAAGCTAATCCCATCCTAATTTGCTTGTGGGTTTCATGCTGAAATCATACTCACTACAGTTTTGAGAACTTTGATGAAGGGGCCTCTAAATCAAAACAAAACAACAACAAAACTAAAGGTTGGTTGAGCTTTGAAAAGCTTTCGTAAGTTGATACCTTAAGAGATAGAGTTAATACTAGACTAAAGCCTTATTATTTATTTTGTTTATAGGTACCATATCTACCAGTACCATTCATCAAAAGACACACAATTGATGGACGGAATGCAGAACAAATCAAAACATTCACCCCCAGTCAAGAGATCTGGGTTAAATCCATCATTTTTTTGCTCACCATGCCACCCCAGTTTAGACCTGGCCATATGCAAATCAGTCTTGACCCTGTGCCTCATGGGAACAGTCCAGCCTGAACTGCCAAGCCAGGTCCTCCCTGGATCGAAACAAGCATCCTAGGACCGGTTTCGGGGTTTCACCCTCTTCAGCCAGGATAGCTTGATTCCAGTGGCACAGTGAGCCCAGGACCCACGTCTGGGCATACCTGGCGCACTTAGGCGAGAAAGCAAAAGACACACAATTGATGGACGGAATGCAGAACAAATCAAGACATTCACCCCCATTCAAGAGATCTGGGTTAAATCCATCATTCTTTTGCTCACCATGCCACCCCAGTTTAGACCTGGCCATATGCAAATCAGTCTTGACCCTGTGCCTCATGGGAACAGTCCAGCCCGAACTGCCAAGCCAGGTCCTCCCTGGACCAGAAACAAGCATCCTAGGACCGGTTTCGGGTTTCACCCTCTTCAGCCAGGATAGCTTGATTCCAGTGGCACAGTGAGCCCAGGACCCACGTCTGGGCATACCTGGCGCACTTAGGGCGAGAAAGCAAAAGACACACAATGGATGGACGGAATACAGAACAAATCAAAACATTCACCCCCAGTCAAGAGATCTGGGTTAAATCCATCATTCTCTTGCTCACCATGCCACCCCAGTTTAGACCTGGCCATATGCAAATCAGTCTTGACCCTGTGCCTCATGGGAACAGTCCAGCCTGAACTGCCAAGCCATGTCCTCCCTGGACCGGAAACAAGCATCCTAGGACCGGTTTCGGTGTTTCACCCCTCTTCAGCCAGGATAGCTTGATTCCAGTGGCACAGTGAGCCCAGGACCCACGTCTGGGCATACCTGGCTCACTTAGGGCGAGAAAGCAAAAGACACACAATTGATGGACGGAATGCAGAACAAATCAAAACATTCACCCCCAGTCAAGAGATCTGGGTTAAATCCATCATTCTTTTGCTCACCATGCCACCCCAGTTTAGACCTGGCCATATGCAAATCAGTCTTGACCCTGTGCCTCATGGGAACAGTCCAGCCCGAACTGCCAAGCCAGGTCCTCCCTGGACCGGAAACAAGCATCCTAGGACCGGTTTCGGGTTTCACCCTCTTCAGCCAGGATAGCTTGATTCCAATGGCACAGTGAGCCCAGGACCCACGTCTGGGTATACCTGGCGCACTTAGGGCGAGAAAGCAAAAGACACACAATTGATGGACAGAATGCAGAACAAATCAAAACATTCACCCCCAGTCAAGAGATCTGGGTTAAATCCATCATTCTTTTGCTCACCATGCCACCCCAGTTTTGACCTGGCCATATGCAAATCAGTCTTGACCCTGTGCCTCATGGGAACAGTCCAGCCCGAACTGCCAAGCCAGGTCCTCCTGGACAGGAAACAAGCATCCTAGGACCGGTTTCGGGGTTTCACTCCTCTTCAGCCAGGATAGCTTAATTCCAGTGGCACAGTGAGCCCAGGACCCATGTCTGGGCATGCCTGGTGCACTTAGGGCGAGAAAGCAAAAGACACACAATTGATGGACAGAATGCAGAACAAATCAAAACATTCACCCCCAGTCAAGAGATCTGGGTTAAATCCATCATTCTTTTGCTCACCATGCCACCCCAGTTTAGACCTGGCCATATGCAAATCAGTCTTGACCCTGTGCCTCATGGGAACAGTCCAGCCCGAACTGCCAAGCCAGGTCCTCCCTGGACTGGAAACAAGCATCCTAGGACCGGTTTCGGGGTTTCATCCCTCTTCAGCCAGGATAGCTTGATTCCAGTGGCACAGTGAGCCCAGGACCCACATCTGGGCATACCTGGCGCACTTAGGGCTTTGAAAGCAAAAGAAACACAATTGATGGACGGAATGCAGAACAAATCAAACCATTCACCCCCAGTCAAGAGATCTGGGTTAAATCCATCATTCTTTTGCTCACCATGCCACCCCAGTTTAGACCTGGCCATATGCAAATCAGTCTTGACCCTGTGCCGCTGGACTGTTCCCATGAGGCACAGGGTCAGACTGATTTGCATATGGCCATGTCTGAACTGGGGTGGTGGAGTGAGCTAAAGAATGATGATGGATTAAACCCAGATCAGTTGACTGGGGGTGAGTGTTTGATTAGCTCAAACGCTCCGTCCATCATCCCCTTTAGTACCATTCATCAGACTGGTGCGAATGCCTGCTGCAGTGTTTCTGTTGAGTAGACAAGCCACATCATCTTTGACTGTACAAGCTCTTTCCATCCCAACCCACTGCCCCTGGGGTTTGCCACCAGAGCAGTGTCACCTCCTATAAACCGAGGGCAAGTATCAGGAGGATTCAGGAACTAGCGTTGCCGCCCCATTGAAATCATCTGGTATCCAGGTAAGTGGCTTTTGACAATATAAGGCATAAGGTATCCCCTGCTGTTCATGATAAGGATGGTGCAAGTCACCAAGGAGTTCCATAACCATATAGAGGCTGAGTTCCTTTATAAGGTCATGTAACTCCAGCAAAAGGGTACTTTATTCTAAATAATGCATGGCCATGCCATCACCTTTCCCACAAACCACTTAAAACCTTGGTGCGCAGCTCTTTCATGTGAAAGAGAGAGCATGTTTGCAAACATGAAGAATAAAAATAGAACCTCTAGTGCAAAATTAAACACATCAAAAACCTGCTATATATTTGTTACAAAAAGATATTAGAAACAGTTCAATACAAGTCAGTTAAAAAAAGTGCAGTAGCTCGAAATGTTTAGAAGATGCAGAAAGATTCGAACTTTTCCATAGATATCTAAAGAATGCAAAAATAAACATATTCTTTCAGCTTGTCACTGTTAGCTAGAAAAATAGAGTAGAAGAAAGAAAAGCAACATTTTTTTTTGTTGCTTTAACAACAGTTCTGTGACCTGTTCTGCCTTTCACCTTGGCTGCTTACTCTGGCAGCAAGCATTGTGATGTCAAAACTCAACTGCAATAACTTATTACAGTTGAGTCCTGCCATCTCTTCTTTATAATCGGTGACTGGGTGCATCACAAGTTGTTGATTATAAAGAAATTAGAAATGTGCATTTATACAGGGATTGTAGAATCCCATGTATTATAAGATCATAGTAGAATGTTGGTTTAATGTTTAATGGTTCTTAGGACGAGGTACAAGATTCCACCAAAAGCTCTCAACTCCTGCACCTTTGACCTATGACACATACCCTGGCGTTCTCACACCAGCCTCTCTTCTTCATGCACCATGCTGCTTTGTGCTGAATTGCCGAGGCTCTGAAACTGAACTCAGCACTCACAGCAGAATGTCTATATGAGATTAGTGCAGCACAATAGAGGCTGTGTATCAAAACAGTGTTACTTTGGAAACACTTGACCTCAAACTAGAATTACTATGTATTTACTTGTTCCAACGAGCACAATATAAATAGCCCAGTTGTATAATCTTAAGCAAAGTCCAGTGTGCATGAAATATGGGGCTCCAAAGTTTATCAAAAAGGTTAAATAATACCATTTTGTGGCTAAAAAGATTAGGGGGGATATTCTCAAGAACCTGTGATAATTATCGCAAAATTAGCTTAACGCAACTTTGCACATCGCAGTCTATTGCAGGAAAATAACACTGTGTTAACGTTGTATTTTCAACCCGGCGGCACCATGCGATAGTCACACGACAACGCGCCAAATGACCGCGTTAAAATTAACGCGACACCGAAAAAACGCGAAACACGAAAGCGAAAAAAGTTGCGATGTGGCCAACCACGATAAAAAATTCAGCGATAACCAGCGACAGCCCTGCAATTCCCACGCGTCATTTTTTTTTCTTTTTTTAGAGCGCATGGCTACCCCCAACGGGAGTGTCCCGGCGCTAATAGTGGAGATAAGGAGGAGCAGGAGGTCGGCACAGTGGGGCCCATGTGAATCTACGGGAGACTTAAGAGCCATGTCTTTAGTAGCTTACGGAAGCTAGGCTCCGAGGAGGCCTTTCTGATATGTATGGGTAGGGCATTCCAGAGAACCGTTGTTTTGACAGAAAATGAGCGTCCGCCCATTCTGGCTTTGGCAAAGCGAGGGGTAAGGAGAAGTTCTAGGTGATTAGACCTTAGATTTCTTGTAAGGTGTGATTTATAGATTCTTTTTCTTAGATAATGGGGGCCAGTACAAATTTTGCTCTGTAAGCAAGGGTAAGTGCCTTGAATTCTGTTCGTTTTCTTACCGGTAGCCAGTGTAGGCTACGTAGATGTGGTGAGATGTGATGTCTTAAAGGGACATTTCTTATGAGTCTTGCAGCTGCTTTCTGTATTGTCTGCAGCTTTCTGAGCAGATAGGCTGGTAGGCCCAGATATAGACTGTTGGCATAGTCTAATTGCGATGTTACCAATGCGTGGACAATCGTTTTTCTGCAGTCCATTGGTAGGAGGTGGAGGAATTTCCGAAGTGCCTTTAGTTTCCAAAAGCATGTAGAGGAAACATGTCTTATCTGGGTTTTGCATGACAGTGTATTGTCGAATTTAAATCCCAAATTCCTTGCCGATGAGACAGGGCATGGGGGATTGAGCTTTGGAGGCCACCAAAGTTCAGGTCGGGGGGCGATGGTTGATTAAAAACAATACTTCTGTTTTATCGGCGTTAAGCCGCAAGCAGTTTGTAGTCATCCAGGTGGAGATATCTGTCAGACAGTGCTTGAATTTAGTAAAAGCTGCATCTGAATGGTCTTTAAAGGAAAACATTAGCTGTGTGTCATCAGCATATGAGATGACACTAACGTCGTGTTGCTCAATGAGTGGGGCCAGGGGTGCAAGGTAAATATTAAAAAGGGTGGGGCTAAGGGCCGAGCCCTGTGCGACTCCACAAATCAGAGGGTGGGGCGACGAGACGTGTGGTTGCAGTCTTATTCTTTGGACTCGTCCCTCAAGAAAGGAGTTAAACCAGGCTAATACAGTCCCAGTAATTCCTAGTTGCCTGAGCCTATCGAGGAGAATCTTGTGGGACACCGTATCGAACGCTGCTGACAGGTCGAGCAGCACCAGCATTGCGCAGCAACCTTTGTCCAAGGTTTCTCGGATAGTTTCAGCTACTTATAGCAGCGCTGTCTCGGTGCTGGAACCAGCTCTGAATCCAGACTGCGTATCGTGCAACAGCTTGTTGGATTCTAAAAAGTTAGATAGCTGTTTCTGTACCTCTTTCTCCAGAACCTTGGCTGGTGCTGGCAGTAAGGAGATGGGTCTAAAAAATGTTAGTATAGCAGGGTCTGCATTCTCTTTTTTGAGGATAGGTTGGATGAGTGCCGTTTTCCAAACGGACGGGTAGGTGGCAGTTTTTAAAGATGCGTTCCATAGCACATTTAACGGGGGGTTAATCAAATGGGCCAGTAGTTTGAAAAACCTTGCAGGAAAGGGATCCAAGGGGGAGCCGGATTTAGTTTTTTGCAGTAGATTGAGAGAGGTTTCAGGGCTGATAGGGCTAAAGTCTGTCCAGGTTTCTGTGGGTGAGGGTAAAGGTGTTTTCGGGTCTCAGTCTCAGTGAACGAGGTATAGATATCTTCGATTTTTTCTGGAAAAGATCGAAAGATTCTCACAGAGAGTATCAGACGGGGTGATGTTACTTTTCATTGTCTCTGGTTTCATGAAGTTTTGGACAATTTTAAAAACTTCTTTAGTAGAGTTGTCTGATCGTTTAATTTGGTTAGCTATATGATTTTTTTATGGCGGTATGTTTTAGTTTATGAAATTGGTTCACTGCTTTCCTGTAGATGTTTTTCATTTCGGTGCTATATGTTTTGCGCCATGTCCGCTCGAGCTTTTTGCAGCGGCTTTTTTCTATTTGAAATTCCTGCGTGAACCAGGGTGCGGAGGGTTTGTGCCTGGCTGATTTCATGACTTTCATGGGGGCGATGGTGTCCAAAGCGGAGGCAACACAGTGATTGAAGGTCAAGGCATCACTATTCGGTTCACCGGTAAGTACTAATGGTGTGTTATGTAGTGCAGGACCAATGGTTTCAGGAGTGACTTTCCGCCAATTTCTTCGGACTTCGCGCTTGTTTTCCCTGTAGCCTAGGTTTGTGGTGAAGGTTAGGTTGAATGGAATCAGGTGGTGATCCGACTATGCAAGAGGGATGAAATTCTCTGCTGATAAGGTGGGGATATTAGTAAAAATGAGATCTAATATGTGTCCTGCTGTGTGTGTGGGTGTAGTGACCAATTGATTAAGATTTAGACCTTTGAGGGTGTCGACTAGTTGGGAGGCTAGAGGACATTGGATGTTGTCTATATGGACGTTAAGATCTCCTAAGACTAAATAGTTTGTATATTTCAAAGAATGGTCAGCGATGAATTCGCAGATATTCCATAACTCGTTGGGTTTGGAGTCAGGCGGTCTGTAGATCAGCATTCTTGCAATGGTTAGCGTAGGGGAGATGGTAACATTAAAAGACATTGCTTCCATCAAATCTGTGATATCAACCCTTTTATGTGATATCTCCCAGTCCTTTTTGATGATAATGGCTAGTCCACCACCAAGCCTATTGCCCGCTCTGTTTTCTGTAATTATTTTATAGTCTTCCGGGATGGCCAGATGGACATCCGGTGTGGTGCTTTCTCTTAACCATGTTTCTGTTAGAAACACAATATCCCAGATTTTGGTTCCTAGAAGTAGCCAGATGTCGTCGGCGTGCCTGGGGAGAGACCTGCAATTTATCAGGCAGGCTCTAATACGAATATCAGCCTTACTTTTGATTGTCATTGGGTTTAAGGTTATGGTCTTTTCCAAGGATTTACACCTTTTGCCTAGGTCATCATTAAAATTGAATGTACAGACTTTACAATGGGGGATATGGCCAACGGAATTTTGAATTAATGTACAGGGGTTTATGCGTGAGGGGTTGGGACAGCCTTTATACCTGTGTACCAGAATTTGGTCCCTTGTTAGTGTTAGTCTTGAGGCTGGCTGCAAACGGGCAGCATGGCTGGCGCTGGACGTGGGCCGGACGCGGACGGGCGCAGATGGGCTTGCCTTAGGCGCACCTTCGGCGCGCCAGCGGTGCACCCGCTGCACGCGTCCGCTGCACGTCCGCTGGCCCATGGGTTTATGAGGAGGAGCAAGGTAGTGATTCCGCCCCTTCCCCGCCCTGATAGGATTCAGCTGAGTTTAGGGATAGTTTGGCCCCTCCCTCCACTCAAACGGCTCCTGCCGCGGTGGACCGGGGCTGAGGGCAAAGTCCCAAGCGCAAGATGTGCAAATACGCAGGTAGGGGGGATTTGGGGGCAATTTAAAAACAATTAAAAACGGTGAACAAGAGCTTTCCTAAAAAACACACTTTTTAAACAAGGTACACGCAGCGTTCAGCGCGGGCGGCAAACAGAGAACTAACCGCCTCTCCTCGCTCCGCTGCGCGTCCGCTGGCCCATGGGTTTATGAGGAGGAGCAAGGTAGTGATTCCGCCCCTTCCCCGCCCTGATAGGATTCAGCTGAGTTTAGGGATAGTTTGGCCCCGCCCTCCACTCAAACGGCTCCTGCCGCGGTGGACCGGGGCTGAGGGCAAAGTCCCAAGCGCAAGATGTGCAAATACGCAGGTAGGGGGGATTTGGGGGCAATTTAAAAACAATTAAAAATGGTGAACAAGAGCTTTCCTAAAAAACACACTTTTTAAACAAGGTACACGCAGCGTTCAGCGCGGGCGGCAAACAGAGAACTAACCACCTCTCCTCGCTCCGCGAACAGAGAACTAACCGCCTCTCCGGCATTTTGTCATGCGGAAAAATGCACCATAAAAGCACCAAAAAACACAAACAAAATAATTCAAACTGCGTAGCACCATGGAGGATGCCGGAGCAAGTATAGAGGTCACCCAATATTCAATCAGAAGGGTCCGTAAGTTGCAGTGCACTGAGGTAGGGGCACCAGAGCTGAGCGTGCTCATGTGAAGAAATTGTCTAGGATTGTGTCCCTTCGGGATATTCCTGCTGCAGCTGCAGTGGGGTGTGTTACACCTGCCTCATCTTCCTCATCATCGTCCGAGGTCTTCCCCACTGCCTGAGGTGACATTGTTGCGTGAGCTGTCCACAGCACAAGACTCCATCAGAAAGGGTCCATGAGTTGTGGTGCACTGAGTTAGTGGCACCTGAAGAGCTGAGTAGGGTATCAAGCTGATGATGGCATCCAAGACAGGTGTGAGGAACTTGGATAGGGCTGGCTGTGAGACTCCTCCGACTCTGGCAGTTGTTGGTTGGAAGGTACCAGAGGCCAACAGGTGCAGCACAGCCAGCAGCTTTGTCTGCGGAGGGATGTTGGTTGTCTGCTGTGTTGGTACCGTCAGCCTGTGGGCAATGATGGTCAGGATGCGGAGGATGGTTGTCCTTTTGAGACGGTAGTGGGCAATGATATCCTCTGGTGTTAAGTCTGTGAGGCTGGTGCGTTTTCTGAAGGTCCGCTGTCTTTGTCTGCGCTGCCTCTGTGGTAGTCCGGGGGGGGGGCAGGGGGGATCCGGGGGGGGTGGCGGGCCTGGGTGTGGTGGCGGTGGGTGTTGTAGCCCTCTTGGGGCTCCGAGCTGCATGATCAGTAGCTCCATGGCATCTGTTGTTCTTCAGGTGTGGCTCTGGTCTGGGCTCCCTTTTGTGGTGCAGGTTGTCGTCCGACTTAACACCAGGTAGGAGCAGGTGTTAAATACCTGCTGCTAGCGCGCCTTATCGCCTGTTTTGGGATCTTATCGCCGATCAGGCTGGCCGTTGGGAATATTGCGAAGTGGTGTTATCGCTGCTTTTTGCACAGGAACGCCTACTCTGCATCTCATTAGCGTTAGTTGCCGGTTTGATCCGTGGCGATGATTTTTGCGGCTGCTATCGCAAGAAAACTGGCGATATCGGCTGTTAGCACCAGCTTGTGAATAGGGCGATAAATCTATCGCCACTTTGGCTGCGATAAAGTGCCGCTAACTCGGCGATAAGTCCTTGAGAATATGCCCCTAGGAGTCTTCTTTTTATAGTGAGTGTTGGCATGCATAAGACAACATCCTGAATTCTCAACAGCCAAGCTGTTGACATTTTTTGAGAAAGAATGCATTCACCACATTGGGCCAAACAATTTAGTTTATATACCAGTTCATAGCAGGGTGCATTTGTATTTTTTTTCTATTTTTGTCATGATTTTTAATCGACTTTCAAGGTATGATTTGTGTAATAAGTCTTTCTTGAATGTCCCAAAGTATATATACATACACAAAAGGGTGAGATGCAGGTGCATAAGTTGTTACAAATTGCATCTTGGTACTTAATGTGTGTCATTAAAGATTACACCAATGGAAAGCATGGATTTATATTACAATCATGGGGGCAGATTTACAAGCCCCCTTCGCCACCAGTACGTCACTTTTTGTGACGTACTGGTGGCGCAGGGGGCTGCTCCATATTTACAAGGAGAGGAAAAGCCACCCTGCGTGACTTTTCCTCTCCTTGTAAATACGGCCCCTTCACACGCAGCACTTTGCGGTGAAGGGGCGTTCCATGGGTGTTGCTGTGGGTGTTCCCACGCAACACCCATGGAACAAGACACATCTCCAGAATTACGAGAAATCGTAACTCTGGAGATGCGTTTGAAGCTACGCCACCCTAGAGGTGGCGTAGAGAGGCGCACCGAGGAGAAATGTTTTCATTTCTCCTCGTTTTTCTCTTTCAATGCGTGCTGCATTCTGCAGCACGCATTGAAAGAGGAAAATGGTTGTAGTGATTGTTTTTGTGCAGGAAGGTTCCCCTTCCTGCACAAAAACAATCTCCTCACGACGCAGGCATCCTTGCACCATGGTGCAAGGGTGCCTGCGCCGTCGCATGGTTGCAGTTTGTGCGCCAGCGCAAGGGGAAGCACAAGGATGCGACATATTCTTGTAAATATGTCGCATCCCTGTGCTTTCCAAACTAACGCAGCATGGCGCAGCAAAATGACTTGCTGCGCCGTGCTGCGTTAGTTAATTGTAAATCTGCCCCATGGTTTTTTGCAAGGCGCATGTTGTCATATACAAAGATTCCAGAAAGCCAATTGTAATTGCACTCCATATTTTCCAAACGTGAGAAGAATATTTAAACTCAAAAGAGTATTTATTCTTTGACGAGCACAAGCAGGATTCTTTAACTAGAAAAAGTATCAATTCTCCACTGTGAATATGTTCATTTTAAAACGTATCTGATTTCAAGGACAAATGCACAGCAAAACAGCTAGTTAGATCAATTTGTTTTCAACTTTGGGTCGACTTGTATATTGAAGTGTGCGCGTGTTCGTGGGTAGGGAGGGGAGAATAGTCTTCAAAATACAGGAGCACTTAAAACTGCATTAATACGTGTTTTCTCGTGACTGCGCTCCATTATAGTCTCCCAATACTTTAGGTGGAATTTTTAAAAGCACAGGTTCAAAGAGCATGACTTTCATGCTCCTCTTTTCTATGCACAACACTTTCAAGTACTGATTTCAAAGTGCCACTTCGTAGCTGTTCAAAGGCAGGTGGACTTGCAGGGGGTAAGATCGCATTAAAAGGTTGCACTACAAAGCCTATGCAGTCACAAAGTAATTTCAAACTTCAAAATACAAATGGTAATATAAACCTTGCCACATATCAATAGGTGAAAGAAGTGCAGAAACATAAATATTACTAATCACTTTTTTAACTTTAAGTCTGTGAATAGTTTTTGCCTGAATGTAAGTTTAATTTTTCTAGTGCCACTTTTTCCAGCTATATTTTGGCTGCTGAAAAATTGCCAAACCCCAAAGTAGATTGATAAGAATACCTAAAGAATTTCCTAGCAACATCTAAAAAAGCTGCCTCGCTGTAGTTCAGTATTCATCTTTCTCTTCTTCTCTCTCTATATCCTTTTTATCTCTCTGCCCACAAGACTTGGAGCACCATTAATTGGTCCTTGGGGAGGCTGACAGGCCTCTGCTTTTATGACTACTTTCTTTGTATTGCACGCGTTCGGGAATCTCTCAAGAGATAAACAAGAGACCAGAGTGGGTATTGGTCTAAATACAAAGCGAACCGCCTTCTCAATTTACGCTAATCCTGTAAATGATGTCTCTAATGCTTCTATTCATTATTATTCTGGGCGGAAGTTGTTTTACAAAGAGGGCTTATGTAGCATGAAGTCTGCTTTTTTCAAATCATATATTTACAAAGTCCTTCTGCCCCCTGCAATGGCAACAAAAAGGTGAAGGTGGTTTGTGCCCTGATGAAAGGAATTCTTGATCAAAATGTAACCTGAAGCTAACACCTTGGTCTTGCGCCCCTGCAGCACTCTCTAAACCCTATGCACCTGTAGATTTGCTCTTGCTCTGAGATATGCTGTGAGTCACCTAGCACCGTGGGCTTCCTGCTTCTGAAATGCAAGTTTGCTTATTCGGGAGGACGATAATTGGCTGAAGATTAAATACTGGCAAAAACTAGATGGACCCCGAATATCTATCACAAATTATGGTATTTTATTGTATATAATATTGTCATGCCACGTTACCTTTCGTTATGTTGTAGTAAGTGTTTTTGTATGAGGCTAATTTTGCAATGGATGGTCTTGCTGCACTTCTGGTGTATGTGTCGGTGTCTTTTCTGGTTAGGCAGAAGCCTGATTAATTCTTTTTTTTTAGCTTGTGATGCCCTTGCTTATGACAGATTACAACTTTGTTTCACTGATAACAGTTGCAAACAAGTTCTTGACGATCTGATTTTGTCATCCTATGTCAAAATTGATCTAAGGTTAGAGGCTTTCATCATACAGCCTGTTCTGATTCATCAGTGGAGGGGACACATCTCTCTGAGAGGGGCCCTTTTCCTACATGAATGGGCGAAACTGTCAGAAATCCACTGCAGACAATAAATACTCTTTAGTATTTTGTACATACTTCTTAAACGACCGAGCCCATTTTAGCTCACTACATTGTGCTTCAATCCAACAGATCTGCAATATTCTATCTGGGCTGTCTACCCAAGCAAGACTGTATACAAAGTTAAAAAACGTACTCCAGGCATGCGTGATCATGAGCTCAGTTTCAATTTCAATTCACACCCTATATTCTGGATCATTAAACCTTTTGGAAGGTTTACAATTCTTTTTATGCACACACTCTCCACAGATACTAAAATATCACTTCTATCTCTACAAAATATTTCAAAACCATAAAGTGCTAACGGAGAGATTTTAAGCAAGAATGCTTTCAGAAGTGGAGTATAAGACAATACCTGGCACATAACATTAAACTACACAAGGGAACCAGCCTGTAAAAGGGCTCACAATTTGATTCCATGCATTTGTTCATTCCACTTTAAATGAGCATTGTAGTGTGGCCCTAGATATTTGTATGTTTGAACTTCCTCAACTTTCGATTTATCTATGAACAAGCTAAAGTTAGACACTCTTTTACCAAAACTAAGCACTTTGGCTTTTCTAAATTGGCCAGGTCATTAGCATGCAGTAGACAAGGAATAGGGGTCGCTCCCATTTTTTGGGAAAAAGCATTTGAATTGTGTAAAAGTATGGGAAGATCAGCCACATATAAGCTAAGATGATTTGGGCCTAGCACAAATCCCTGACGCATACCATTGCTTATTTCTATCTTTTTAGTTAAATGGCCTGGCAAGTCCATCTCCACTTGCATCCAATTTGAAGTATGCAATGCTTGAATCAAGGACAATGGACCCCCCGGACATTCCATATGTGTAATTTGCCTCATAGACCCCCCTCTTGCCACCGTATCAAAGGCAGTGTAGTTGTCCACAAAGAAAATGCACAATCTCTGACTTATTTGTAGAGACTTTATCATAGCCCAAATGGCAAAACAATGATTAATAAAAGGGTGTCGTGCTCGAAAGCCACCCTGTTCTAGGGGAAAAACATTTTTTTGTAACCCAAGCCTCAAGACTGTTAAGCACAGCTAGGTGAACATTTTCTCTGACAAATCCAAAAGACAGATTAGCCTATAATTTGCCAGGATTCATCAGTCACCTTTCTTCAGTAATGGTTTAATCACCGAACCCCTCCTTATGACTGTAGGCTAGATCTGAATTGACCTATGACTCCAAGGATTTTTGCGGATTCAGGAATAGAAAGCCCCACTTCACACAGTCTCAAATGTCTTTCAGGCAGGCAGGGATGTTTTCACTGAGATCAGTATTGCTACCCGCACTATTATGTTGCTGGATTTCAAATGTTACATTTGGAACTGTAGGAGATATTATTATAATAGCCGTGCCAGTGGCCTCATGTATATGTGAATTCACTGACAAAAAACAAAGATTTTAGTGGCGTTACAGGTAGGTACTGAAATGGGTTAAAAACTAAAGTTTATAATTAAAAAGAACACTGTCATTTGCAAGTTATAGCTCAGTGAACTATATCTTGTGCCCCACCTATTTACTGCTTATGACCTCACATATTTCATCACTCATCAGCGGTTTTGTCTGTATCCCTTCCTGAATTTTCTATAGCAATTAATATGGGAAATCTTGGTCCTTGCTTGATGGATCACCACAAAACGTTTCAGGAGTTGAAATGGATGAACATTTTGTTTGTAAAGTTTTGTGAAGATTTGTCAAATGGCACCAATGTTATTAGCAAAGCAAAAAAAAGTTCTGACCTAACTATGACTACACTGTGTTGACCGCCATGGTTAATAACATAGGAGGTAGAGGGAAAAGGCCAGTGGTGATGTTGTGGAGCAAATTCTGATGTTTTGGGCTGTGGCGTGAAAAGAATGATTGACACAATTGGAAGGTTTTCCTGTGATTATTCCCCATTTCGCTAAGCACTCCAATAAACGTTTGTAATCTACCATTTCATAGGCTGCAGACTAGTCAGGAAGGAATATTGTGGTGCACTGATGGGCAACTGCCAAGATGCATGGGCAGTCTTGAATTCAAACACCCCAGTCTATGATCCATACATAATAGCACATAATAGCTTCCATTAGGAGCCCACCTGTAATTATTATGGAGATCGTCTGGAAAAACTTGTGGAGCAGGCCTGTTTGAGCAGGATTCTGTTTCTAAGAGAAAGGTGTGCACCATTCAGAAGGGATGGGTAATAGCCCATGCTGTCCATAGCCAATTAACAGAGAGTCAGGTCAGTTCTCCATGCCCAGAATGGTGTGAGTGACAGCATCACTGCCTCTAGTGCAGTAAAGAAAATTATCCTGGAGAAGGAGATGGGAGCCACGAGGAGAGTTATATTTTAACTGTGAAAAGCATGGTAGTCTTGGAAAGCATCAAAGTTCTGGTAGCAAACAGAGAGCTCTCACTCTCAAAGGTCAATAAAGTATAACTGCAAATGGCTCATTAATTCAGATATGGTTCCTTCGACAACATCATCTGTTATTTGGAGGATGGTGGCAACTCTAGAGCTAAGATATGGCAAGGCCAGGATGCAATTTTATTTCTGCTTGCAAAATCTTCAAAAATAAGGAAATTTAGCACTATGTAATCTTAGTTTTTGGCCATTCTGTGACTTTCTACTGGTACCAGATTCCTGCTGGTATCTCAATGTCTTTTTTATAAAGAGGGTGTCTCATGCGATGTACTATCAAGTCACATTTTTGGTATAGTTGTGCAACATTTGTATAATTTGGTTTTGTGTAAGTGCATAAAATTTTGCAAAAATTATGCAAACATATGCAAAATGTGATTTTGGTGTTTAGTGCTAAATTTTAATACCAAATGCTTCCAATTTGAATGCATTGATGCATTTTGTGCTATAAAAATAACACAAAAAAAAGTTCTGTGAACAGCAGCCACTCGAGTTCTGATCATTTACATTGTTCATTTGCTTCTGTGACAACATTTTGCAACAAACACAGTATGATTATGAGTCATGGCATAACAGTGTAATGTTGAAAAGTTTGTGTAACAAGCATAATGTGAAATTCCCAGAATTAATTAAGAACATGCCAGCTAATGGAAATTTAACCTGAGCCTAATTGTGGGCCACTCATAATTGTGTGTCATTTTCATAATTTTCTCCAACGTTTGTAAATAAAAATATGAAATTTCTCATATCCCTTACACTAATGTATTGGAATGCATATATTTATCAGACTGAAATCAATCCTGTTTATCTGGATTGCTTAGGGGACACTAGATAGCCTTGCATAGATCCAACATCCCTGTGATGGCGATGATGCACTTGAATATCTGCCTTATATACTTTACATGTTTACTGTGGGTAACAGGAGCCTAAGAAATGTGTACCATATCCAAATAAAGCAGTAGACAACCAAAATACCCATTTCCATTTCAGGAAAGTAGTGAGAAAAGTGATGGTACAGGAATTTATGAAACCCTGTAATCGGACTGAGTGCATTCTACACCCTATAGCCAGTATCATTTGAAGTGAAGCCTTGTGCTAGCAACGGCAGTCTTTCCACCACCAGTAACATATTAACGCTGCTGAAGCTGAAAAGATTTCTGTTGAAATTATGGATTGAGTTGATGGTCAGCTGTGTGGTGAGCTACCACCTTTCTCTGCCCATTCCTTTCAGCTCCCCCTTGGCGCTCTTCACTGAGTGTAATTGCATTCGAAATATTATAAAACTAAAGTGTTTATAGTGACAACTGTTTTTATTCAGCGGCTTAAACGCATCTTCATCTACAGCATCTGGCCAATGAGGATCTCAAGAGTTTTCAAGGTATAAATTTTTAGGATAAACATTCATCAAACCCTTACCCCTCACCCTTATTCGTCCCATCGTTCAGCTTGAAGTGCTGATAAGCTCCGTACGCCAGGTTAACGAGGCAGATAGATCCGCCTCCCCTCAGTTATGTATTTTCTGTGGCGGGAGCTCGAGTCATGGTTACAATCATTGAGTCGGCAAGAGTTTAGAGAGCTCTTCCGGAATCTGGCAGATGGCTCGCAGGTGTCTGAGGCCCGATAATTCTCTGTATTTGTGGGTTAGCAGTCATATAAAAGGCTGCCAGATGGTTTCATAAGCCCTAAGTGCGTTAGTGATTGCTGCCATATCGTTTTCCATGGCAAATATATCCCACAGTTTTTTATGTCATATTTTGATGTCTGGAACTTTGGCTCCCTCCCATTGGGTCAGCAAAACCTGGGCTGCGGCAACCACAGCCATGGTGAGTTGTCTGGATCTTGTAGGCTTCAGTGGATTCTGAGACAAATACAGCGTCCTCAGGATAACCACTGCAGGGTCCTTTTAATTTTTAGTAGCAAAGGCTCTATTTAGGTCATTCCAACAACTCCCCAGCTTGGGGCAGAGCCATGAAAGGTGCACCAATGTACCAGAGGCCCCACATCCCCTCCAGCAGTGTTCGCTCTTAGTTGGGTTCCATTTGCTAATTATCTCTGGGGTCTTATACCAATAATTGTATTGCATTGCTTGGAGATGGACATCAGTCGCAATTGTCTGCACTCTGTTAAATAGGCATTCCACATCTTCAGTCCGTCCCAACTCTCCTTCTTATCTGCGCTGGCCCAGGGTGTTATTGTGCGGGATGGACTTGACTAGAAATCTATAAAGTGTGGAGATGAGTGCCAGTTTTTTAAAGACCAGTAAGTGCTGTAGAGGTACCAGCCTTTATCGCGCGATGAAGGACACAGTGCTGAAATTTTGCATGTGCAAACGGCTCTGATTCTAGTAACCCAAGTGTGCAAGTCCTCAAAGGAAATAATCTGCTGGTGTTTGAAGAGGGAGCCCATCGTGAGCCACCTGCTCTCTTGCCATGGATTAAAAGAATTGGGAGCCAACACGAATGTAAAGTCTGAGTTGTGGAAGATGAGTGTGAATGAGGAAGGAAAGCATGTGAACTCTGATCTGGAGATGACTTTGGCCCATGTATCTAGTCGACCCTTGTGATCATGAAAGAATACAGCCCCCATCTTCTCTGTGACTTGCGTAACCATGGAACCTGTCAGAGGGGAGTCGCAGCAATAAAGCGTCCCACAAGCACCACTGTTTCGCTGTTTCCTTCTTCCTCCACTCAATTAAATAGCGGAGCTGAGCAGCCTGCAGGTAGGACCATAAATGTGGAAGTATCAGCTCCCTTTGTTTAACAGGGTGGTATAAAGTCTTGCTGGCAATAGGGGCTGGATTGTTCTGCCATACATAGGTATTTATTAGGGTCTGCAGCTGTTTGAGCAGAGCAGATAGGCGAGGGAGAGCGATGGTCTGGAACAGGTAGAGGATTTGAGGGAAAATTTTCATCTTGATAACCGACTACCAGGCATCCTAGCCAAGAGAAATATTTGCTGTGCCATTACTGGAAGTCTATTCTTAGAGCATTGATCAGTTTAGCATAATTCAGGGTTACTTTTTGTTAGATTGTTCACGCTAAGGTGATTCCCAGATAAGTTAAAGAGTCACAGAATGGAAATAAACTTGCTCAAGGCCTGCACCTTGTGAGGTCTGAGATGTAGTAAGAGCACCTCTGATTTGTTAAGGTTAATTTTAAAATTGGAAGCTCGCCAACCACATGTGGTACAAGGGTGGTGGGCACCATCAGGGATAGCATGATATTGTCAGGGAACATTATGAGTTTAAACAACTCAGCTCATTCAAAGTCAATTGGGGTAGATGCCTAAATAATGTCTACTTTGCCTTATCGCAATGAGTAATCAGTCTCACCTGCAGCACCTAGGTCTGCTATGGAATTGGAGTGCAGGAAATCGATGTTTTCTTTTTTTAATAACACCTTTTATTTATTATACAAGATTGATACAGCACACAACACAACTGCGTCTACATGGGCCGCACTTTCAAGCACCAGGCAGTATGCAGAATGCTATCTAAAAGAACGTTTCAAATTGAATACATTCCCCATTCAGCAACCAACATGAAAATTGTAGACAGGTCAGACAGAGTCTCTTGTACACATCTTGCTACTTAAGCAGCCCAATGGGCCTCTTTATTGAGTCCAAGGAGCCCATATATGCACAAATTTCTGTAGGACCCCATCATGTGTTTTATACACCAATTTCTCCATGGCCGCACATTGGTCCATACCTCTGACCCACTCTTACATTGGTGCTTCCCTTTAGTTCCTTAAATGCCTTGCTAGATCTCTCTTGGCTACCATGTATGCCGTGTCAATAAGTTACAGAACAATGGGGAAACCCAAAAGCCACTGGACCTCGTCATATACAAAACGAGGTGGTCACAGTGGAAATATACTAATCATTAGAAAAGACATCACCTGTAGTAGTTCAATTATACATTTAATTATATTCAAACATATTCATATCCATGTTTTGTTTGGCAAATGTATTTACATATTCATGCTCAGGTGACCTAGAGGGAAAGAAAAAGAAGGAAGTGCTTGGGGATGTGCTCTGGTGAAGGTTTGTCAGAAAGGGAAAGGCAGTGTGCAATATTTACATCATAGAATAATAGTGGCCTGTCCAGCCATATTAAGGGCTACATCTGTATAGGACCACATAGTAATACAGTGACACAGTAAATTCATTGCTGTTGTCTATACGTGGCAACAAATGAGACCGTCCACTTGCGACCCCAATCGTGTATGAAGGGAAGTTAGATCCTTAAAGTGGGGTCTTCATCAGGATATGTGGAGACACCTAGGGATGGTTTAAAACATTATGGCCATATTAATTCAGGTGATGAAGACAAGGTGACAATTAATTAATCAGAGAAAAGAAGTGTATGTTACCCTTTGCAACACCTAGAAGAAATCTGGTGGGTCCAATAGAAAAAGTTGGGCGTGTAGACTCCAATGTCGAGGAGGCGAGCGCGTTGTGAGTTGCGGTATCCAATACGCACTGTAAATTAATCAAAAAAGTGAAAATATATCAACAAAAGGCAGCCATTAGGCATGATATGATCAAAGGTCCCATAGGCCCTGAAACGCGTACAACCTTCCATCCGAACTCTATGGCACTTTCCTGAGATCTTGGGCCATTACAAATGTGGCCACTGCAAAGCATGCAGCCTGACTATTGAGACAAGGCAGCTGAGCTACTAACAACACACTGTTGAATTCAAAACACACACAATTTGCAACACCACTGATGTGATTTATGCCATCATTTGCCCTTGTAATCAGATGTATATAGGACAAACATGCCAGAAAGTGAAGATTCACATCTTACAACACTGTAGCAGGGTTAGATGTGGGACCTTTGGGGCACCTTTAGTTGAGCATTTCCAGCAACAGAGTCCTCTACCAGAGAGTCTTAAATGGGTGGTCCTTGTGAAGGTCACAATGGGCGTCAGGGGTGGGGACATTAACTCAGTCCTCAACGTTCGGGAGTGAAATGGATGCATTCCATGGATACGGTCTGTGATGGGTTAAATTAACTTGATGCCACCGCTGCCCAACTGTCATGCATTAACAATGAATGAATTTAATGTGACATGCACACGTTTAACTCATTGGAAACACCGGGATAGATTTATAATTGTTCAGATGTGGCCTCTCTGTCTAACCATTATCCCTTAACAATGTATGAACTAATTGTGATACACACATGTCCACTTCTTTTACGTTGTTTAATTGCGCCACTCTGCATAACGATTATGCCTCAACATTGTACGAACCGAATGTGATACACACGTCTACTTCATCGTTGACACTAGGATACATTCACAGCTGCTCAGATGTGTCCACTTTGTACATTTATGATACACTAGCCGACCCTCCCGGGCACATTAGCATACATTACCAACTATCTAAATGGGGTCTTTGGTTTTAAGGCTCGCTCATAGTGTGCACACGCACCCTCACTTAGGGTGGAATAGCGAGAATGTATTGTATCCCATGAAACTGTACCTTTCAACCAGGTGGGATTATGACTGTATTGTATCATCGAATGTATACCACTGCCGATCGTTTTTTGCAAAATCGTCTTTGAAAATTTGCATAAACACTGATGAATCCTGGGTTTGGGTCTATCCGAGGTATCCTGTCGCACATTATATGATTATTATGGAGGATAATCATCCTAGGATATAACGCTATATTCCTTACTAACACTACCCATTGACTTAATACCAATTGTACAGGTATGGGGTTCCGCCCACCACTCGGCCATCTACACGGACATTCTTTGCCTGTTTTCTCACAGCTTCACTTTGGAGACGTCATGCTTCACGCTGACACCTGCTATGTCAGGCGGGCTAGGTCAGCATCCAGCAGCGGATCACCTTACGTGCTCTCTCACCGCGTGCACGTTGACTGCCCGACGCTGTGCATTTAACTATCCATGAAAGCAGCCCCGCACGCCAGAGATCCGGTGACCTCAGACGAGCGCGGAGGTATGTTTTCTTCCAGCCCTGCATGACCCTGAATATTTCTGTCTGTTATATGTTCAGGAGCCGTTTGAGGACCACTACCTCCTCGTTTTGTTTTCTTTCCATAGATCGCATTGGGATTAATTCCGTTCTGAATTTTCAAGCACCTTTGATTCTTTCCATTGTCCATCTACAAGACTATAAATACCGAGTAAGTGTGCTGTCACATTTAAGGCCCTATGGGACCTTTGATCATCTCATGCCTAACGGCGGCCTTTTGTTGATATATTTTCACTTTTTTTATTAATTTACAGCGCGTATTTGATACTGCAACTCACAACGTGCTCGCCTCCTAGACATTGGAGCCTACAGGCCCCTCCTTTTCTATTGGACCCATCAGATTTCTTCTAGGTGTTGCAAAGGGTAACATACACTGCTTTTCTCTGATTAATTAATTGTCACCTTGTCTTCATCACCTGAAATACTATGACCATAATGTTTTAAACCATCCCTAGGTGTATCCACACGTCCTGATGAAGACCCCCCTTTAAGGATCTAACTTCCCTTCATACACGATTGGGGTTGAAATGTCAACGGTCTCATTTGTTACCACGTATAGACAACAGCAATTAATTTAATGTGTCACTGTATTACTATGTGGTCCTATACAGATGTAGCCCTTAATATGACTGGACAGGCCACTATTATTCTATGATGTAAATATTGCACATTGCCTTTCCCTTCCTGACAAACCTTCACCAGAGCACATCCCCGAGCACTTCCTTCTTTTTCTTTCCCTCTGGAGCACCTGAGAATGAATATGTAAATACATTTGCCAAACAAAACATGGTTATGATTATGTTTTTTTTTTTGCAGAGTTTTATATAGCGCGAACTAGACCCGAATCGGGTATCAGAGCGATTTACATAGCACCAGTTACGTTACATTAGGACACACATTCTTTTTTGTTAGGCACGCGGAGATTAAGTGATTTGCCCAAAATCACAGGATGTTCAGCGTCATTGCCGAGACTCGAACCCAGTTCCCCAGATTCGAGGTCGGACGGCCTAGCAGTTAGGCCAACTCCTCTCCCCAGTTTGAATATAATTAAATGTATAATTGAACTAATACAGGTGATGTTTTTTCTAATGATTAGTATATTTCCACTGTGACCACCTCGTTTTGTACAGTGTCAATAAATGCTTGCCTGGCACTTGGCTCCCTTAAGGGGTCCATAATCCCCAACAGCACAACCTTTGGGTCTTGTGTCAGCGATTAGCCAACCACCCTCCCAATTCAGTTGGCAATTTCATGCAAGTACCCCTGGGCTACCGGAAAAGTCCACAGAACATGGCAAAGGGATCCCGGGGACTGGCTGCATCTAAGACATTCCGGCCCCAGGAGCACAGGCCATTCACCAGAGCCTTTCCGGGGAGTAATAAAACCAGTGGAAGTACTTGAACTGGATCAAACAGATGTGCATAGAAGTAGCTAACATTCTGGGAGCCATTAATGCCTCCACCCAGTCGTCATAATCAAAGGGCCCCACATCCTCCTCCCACCTGGTCTTGAGGGCTAACAAGGAGTCCTGTGTATTGATAACCAATGACTTACAAAGGCGAGAAACACCTCCGCTGCCCAGATCCTCTATCACCAACTTACATTCCAAAGGATTAAACTCTGGGATGGTGCCCAGCCGGTCTCTATAGCCCTCCAGTGTGTGGTGCTGCTGGAGAGACCTAAAGAACTGCAAAGAGTGCAGCTGGAAGTCTGCCGCTAACTCTTGGAATGATCACATTTGTCCCTCCCTCCAGACATCTCCCAGCGTGGATATTTCCAATTAGGTCCCAAGACTGAAACCCTGCAAGGACAGCTGTTTCCGACAACCACCTTCACTGCCAGAGGGAAGTTGCCCCCGTGAGAGTACCATATCATTTCAAGTGCCTCAGTGTAGCTTACCTGCACCGAATGGAGACCTGGGGGACAGGGGACAGTGCTGGGGGGGGTCTTCTGTACTGATGGGAGAGTACACCACAGGGATGTATTAGCTCTAATTCTGACCTATGACCCGGGTCGTCCCTGACTGCCGTCAGCCAGTCATGTTTGTTTACTAGTTATATGGCCCAGTAGTACAATTTAATGTCCGCCCAAACTTGCCCAGCATTGAACGTAGACAACCAACACTTTACAAAGGACACTCTGGGTGTTTTGTCCACCCACAGGAAACTGGTGATGTGGGTCTGCAAGTTGGTGAAGAATGTGAGTAGCAACTGGTACGGGTAAAGCTGAAAAATGTACAAAGAAAAGAGGTAGGGAAACCATTTTGAAGAGCGCCCCCCTGCCCTGTCATTGAAAATGGCAGTCTGAACCACTCCCCCATGTCCCGGCTTGCCCTGACAGGTAATGGAAGTATATTCAGTTCCCAGTATCTCTGCTGGGTGGTGGCCACAATAT
Source organism: Calotriton arnoldi (assembly GCA_963921515.1). NCBI lineage: Eukaryota > Metazoa > Chordata > Amphibia > Caudata > Salamandridae > Calotriton > Calotriton arnoldi. The sequence continues at coordinate 1,943,556 of CAWUFW010000089.1, read as the reverse complement.
TGCCAAAATAGCAGAAAATGTCCCCGCCACCTGCAATCTAGAGTCCGAGGCATCCCCATAGAGCTTCAGAATTTCCAAGAGTTTTGGGAGAGTGTTTTGTGGCCTTTGGAGAAAGAGGAGCATGTTGTCGGCGCACAGTGGTGCATGGTCTTCCATCACTCTCCTCCACTCAAACTTGTTCAATCTGGGATCTATTCAGATAAGCTCTGCCAATGGCTCCATCATTACAGCAAAAAATAAGGGGGAGTGAGAGCACCCCTGCCAGGGCCCTCTCTCCACAGGTAACCTCTGAGACAGTGCACCATTCACTCGGACCTAAGGCAATAGGTCCGTATTCAAGATGGTCACCCACTTTCTGAACCTGGGGCCAAATCGCATCTTGCTGAGGACCACAAAGAGCAAATGCCAGTGGACTGTGTCAAAGGCCCTGTCTATCTGCACTAACAGGAGGGACGCATCGCCTGGCAGCTCCCCAGAGTGGGTGAGCCCCATATATAGCTGGCGCAGGCAGTGCCTAGTGCTCCTACCTAGGGGTGGGTGAAGAATTCAGCTCTGCCGCTGGAGTTCAGAGAGGTTTGCCCACTTCACGCTCCTTGCAGAACGCGGAGTTCCGCAAAACTCTGCAAAGCGGTTCACTGATAGAACATCAATGGCCAAAATATCCCCATACACAAATATCGATGCAAAAATATCAATGTCAAAAATATCGACATCTTATATTTAAAATTGTAAGTACAAAAATATCGAAACAAAAATATCGATGTAAAAAATATAGATGTACATAATATTGATTTTTTTTTTTAAAGAAAAATTAATGTTAAATATATTAAATAAGTAAAATTAACTTTAAAAAAATTATTTAGATGTAATATACATTTTAACAAATATAATAAAATAAATTTAATTAAACATACATATATAAAATGTAATATATATATATATATATATATATATATATATACAGCAAACTCCTCTCGCAGCCTCTTCGCATAAATGGAGTACGGACCACAATTTGGTGCAGCTTCAGATTTTATTCAGCTCGTATATCCAACAACTCCATCGGCATGACACGTTTCGATCCCAACAGGGATCTTGATCACATGACGCGCTACACGGTGGGTGGTTCATTTAAATACAGGTTTTTTTCTTTTTAAAGTGACATGTGCTACAATTTTCATTTATCAGTCATGTAAACATAGAAAAAATACTTTTGTAGTCTATTGGATTCTAGTTTGTGGTTGCATCAAACTTTTGCTTGAATATGCAATTAAAACCATAGAACCATCCCTTTTAAATATCTAAAAGGCATATTAGACAAACATTGTTAAAACAGACATATTTAAATAAATCACCAAATAACATGTTAAGAAGTTGTTGTAAAATCTCATAATATTGAATAAGATTAAAACCTCATTTTTACATGTTGTTTTCTGACATCCAGGTTTAAATACCAATTTGTCAACTGTTAAAACAGTTTATTAAAGTGCAAATGCTCTTACAGTACTACAAAGATGTAAACATTTTTTATGTAAACAGATCCACTCAAATTATCCTATCAGTGCAAATATAGTTTGTGTAAAGTGCAAGGTGCATAGCTAAAAACCAACGTGTATCCCTTAAAATGCAACCTAAAAAACCGTGTGTAAATGTAAAAAGTTAAAAAAGCAGTGAGAAATTCTAAAACTTAGGGGCCGATTCCAATCTCGGCCGGTAGTGCTCCGAATCGGATTCGGATTTACCGGATCCGATTCGGAGCCCTGTTTCCCGACCGAATCGTACGCGGGTCCTGCCGAGCGAGTACGATGCAGGCACCCGCGAAATCTCCGACAGACTCGAACGCGGCTTCAACACGCTCCGACCGACTCGCATGGACACGACTCGCACCGCGCTATGGAGACGTATCCCTGCCGGGTAAGTACGATGCGCGCCGCGAGCAGTCCGACCGACTCGCGCCGTCCGGCTCGAAAAAGCTGTCAGAGCCGGACTTTGGGGGTCCGCGTCGGACCCCCCTGTACGCGTAGGCGCACGAGTCGCACACAGGGGGGACCCATGGGTCCCCCCTACCTGTGCATGTATGCCGCGATGCGCATGGACGCGTACACGCTGTAGGGGGCGCCCTTGTCCGCCTCGCACCCATTGAGTCAATGGGAGCCCGCGTACGCTTTGTACGACAGGCTCCCATTGACTTCAATGGAAGTCCGACCGACTCGAGTCCGATGGCATGCGTGCGCATCGTACTTGTTCGGTCGGACTGCCAGAGTCCGATTCGGTCGGAAATCTCTCCGGGTCCGGCTCGGTTGGAGAGATTTCCGGCCGCAATCGGAATCGGCCCCTTAGTGTTTGATCTAAGCAGTTCTGAAAACGACTAGCAGCTCAGTGATATCTTGACTATGGCCTTCTGAATCAGGCACCCTAATATTACCAATGATTATATTTTAGAGGCAAGTGTATAAATCTTCCGTTTGATTCAGGCCCCCCGGATGTTTGGTATCGAGATTTAAAATGTATCTCGTTTCTAACTGGCGCAGGGCTTTGACTCGATCTCCTCCCCTCTTTTTACTAGGGACACTGTCTATTAGGAAGTATTTCAAGAATACTGGATCAGAATTATGTTTCTCCTCAAAATGTCGGGCCACGTGGTACGACTGATCATGATTCTTAATGGCCCTTATGTGCTGAAGTACCCTCTTGTGTCCCTCCAGTATAGTGCTGCCAACATATTTGAGACCACACATATATATATATATATTACATTTTATATATGTATATATTTACTTCAAAACAATTAATAAACTATTAATTTTAATTTATTTTATAATTTTATAAATATATAAAAATGTACAAACAAATATATATATATTTACATACATTTATAACATAAAATCTAATAAAAAACATTAGATTATAAATTAAAACATTAAAATATTTAATAGTCTTTAAAATTAAATTTTGCGCTCCATTGAGTGCAACAGTAGGGAAAGTGTTAGATAGCAGAGGGGTAAAATTACTAATCCCACTCCAGTGAGTGCAACAGTAGGGAAAGTGTTGGTTAGCGGTGGGGTAAAAAGTACTATTCCCACTCCAGTGGGTGCAACAGTAGGGAAAGTGTTGGATAGCGGAGGGGTAAAACCTAATATTCCCACTCCAATGGGTGCAACAGTAGGGAAAGTGTTGGATAGCGGAGGGGGAAAACTTTATATTCCCACTCCAGTGAGCAACAGTAGGGAAAATGTTGGATAGCGGAGGGTTAATAATTACTATTCCCAGTCCAGTGAGTGCAACAGTAGGGAAAATGTTGGATAGCGGAGGGGTAACAATTACTATTCCCACTCCAGTGGGTGCAACAGTAGGGAAAGTGTTGGATAGCGGAGAGGTAAAAATTACTATTCCCACTCCAGTTGGTGCAACAGTAGGGAAAGTGTTGGATGGCGGATGGGTAAAAATTACTATTCCCACTCCAGTGGGTGCAACAGTAGGGAAAGTGTTGGATAGCGGAGGGGTAAAAATTACTATTCCCACTCCAGTTTGTGCAACAGTAGGGAAAGTGTTGGATAGCGGAGGGGTAAAAATTAATATTTCCACTGGAGTCAGTTCAAAATTAAAAACAAATAATATAACAACAACAACACAAAAGTTTTTAAAAAACAAAAAATAAAACATATATAAAAGTTTTAAACATTACAAAAGACATAAACAGATTAGAATGTGAAAAAGATCTAACAAATAGCTAGAAAGATTATTTAAAAAAATACAAAAATAATTTAAAAACAAAACATTATTTTTTAATAGTCACTTTTAATAAACAAAAACATTAATTATTACATAAATGTAATATAATTTATTTCCAACCCTATAACACCACACAATTCACAACTCACATTTAAATTTTTTTTAAATGTAACTCCATAATTAACATAATTAATTATCAATTAAACAAACATTATTAAATTAAAAAAATGTCAAACAAATAAAAATTAATTTACTCCCCAAACGTTACCCCTATAAAACCAAAAAACACACACAAAATAACAATAAACACTTACCATAAATATTTATCAATTGATAAATTAATATTAATAATCAATTAATTAATTAAACATAAATAACTTTCCACCCTCTACCCCAATAAACACCACAACCCACACCTAAAAATAATTACACAATTTCCCTAACTAATTTTACATTAATAAATTAATATCAATTGACAACTTATTAATTAATTTAAAATAATTTACTTCCCACACTTTACCACTTTAAACCCCACAACTTACATAAAACATTAATTACACAATTGGCATATTTTAATTTTAATTAATTAATTAGCATTTATTAACAAACAATTATTAATTAATTATAAATAAATTACTTCCCACCCTATTCTCCTATAAACTTCACTACCCACTCCTAAACAAATGACATATTTAACATAATTATTTACAAACTAATTAATTAATAATAATAATTAACAGCCAATGAATACATATTTAATAATAAAATAACGCCCACAATTAACACTATAAAATATAAATTAAATAAAGATTAATAAATAAAAAATATTAATACATTTTTTATAATTAAATTACTTCCCACCCTATTCCCCTATAAACCCACAACCCGCTCCTAAAAAATGACACAATTAACATAATTGCTGATTAATTAATTAATAATAATTAACAGCCAATTCATTAACTAATAATAGATTAATTCCTACAATTAACACTATAAAATCTAAATTAAATAAATACTAATACATAAAAAACGATAATTAATTTATTATAATTAAATTACTTCCCACCCTATTCCCCTATAAACCCACAACCCGCTCCTAAAAAAAATGACACAATTAACATAGTTGCCAATAAATTCATTAAAATAATTAACAACCAATTCATAAATAATTAATAATAAATGAATTCCCACAATTAACATTATAAAATCTAAATTAATTAAATACTAATACATAAAAAATAATCATTAATTTATTATAATTAAATTACTTCCCACCCTATTCCCCTATAAACCCAAAACCCGCTACAGAACTTAAAAACGCAAAATTTAATTAAGATAAGATTAATAACTATTAAAAATGAAACACATATATTAAAAAACAAAACAAAATCTTATACAAAAAAATAGATCACATACTTTTAAAATACATACTAAAATACATAACACTAATTAAAACATCGATATTTTAAACAACTATATTTTTGCAAACGATATTAACAACTTCGACATTTCCAAAAACGATATTTCTTACCTGCAAGTCGATATTCTTGACCACAATATTCTTCCTGTCGATATCTCTGTATCACGATATTTAAAACTCGATATTTGTGTATGTCGACATTTTAAACTCGATGGGCCCGATTCACAAAAGTAATCTGAGACAAAATCCTAACTTTACGACTTTCGGTATTCACAAAGGGCATTTAGGAGTAATAAAGTTAGGATTTTGTCTCAGTTAAACTTAAGTTTTGGTCTAAAGTTAAACCTAGGACCAAAACTTAAGTTTATCTGAGACAAAATCCTAACTTTACGACTTTCGGTATTCACAAAGGGCATTTAGGAGTAGTAAAGCTAAGATTTGGGGCCCGATTCTGATGCGGGTTGGAAAAGCTTCCCGACCGAGGGCCTGATTCTGATGCGGTTAGGAAGGCCTCCTAACGGCATTTGCTCCTTCCAAATCGGATCGGGAACGTGTCTTCCCGACCGAGGGCCCAATTCTGATGCGGTTAGGAACAAATGTTCCCATTGAAGTCAATGGGAGTTCAACCAAATCGTATCTGGAAGCATCCGGATGCATCGTACTCCGCCGGTCGGACTTTCCCGATCCGAGTGGGTCGGACACCATTTCCCAACCGATTCGGTCGAGAAGCTTTTCCAACCCGCATCAGAATCGGCCCCTAGGTCTTAAACTTAAGACCAGAACTTTGTCTAAGTTAAACTTAAGACCAAAACTTAAACTTAAGACCAAAACTTTGTCTCAGTTAAACCTAAGTTTTGGTCTTAAGTTAAACTTAAGACCAAAACTTAAGTTTAACTGAGACAAAATCCTAATTTTACTACTCCTAAGTGTGCTTTGTGAATAATGAAAGCTGTAAAGTTAGAATTTTGTCTCAGATTACTTTTGTGAATAGGGCCCGATATTCTGTCTGTGCACCCTGCAAAGCAACGTGGAGTGAAGCTTTTTCTGTCACGTGGCTCGCCAATTGTGAGTTGGCAAGCGCTCGCGAGAGAAAAATCGCGCTGGACCTCCTCTCGGTGAGATTTCTCAATGCAGGCAGTCGCAGCAGGTCGCGACCACTCAGCTTTCAGAAATCTCTCGCTCGCGTTGAGGAAGCTGCCGCCTGAGTAGAATGTCTACTTGAGCAGCAGAAAGGAGCAGCACCCTCCGGTGTGACACGGAGTGCCATTTGCACTGATTTTACAGTGCGGGACAAACTCCCAACGCTTAAAATGAGTGCAAGCAGAGCGCAGCATAGTTTTTCTGTCACTTCGGGGCGTAAAACTCAGCAAACTCTGTCCTAATCCTACCCCGCATAAAACTATTCTGATCAGCGTACTTATCACTGTGGCCAGGAGTGTAGTTAGCACCCTGGCCAGGATTTTGATCTCTAGATTGATAAGCGATATAGGACGATATGACCAGCAATCAGTCTGGGGTTTATCAGGTTTCAGTATTACCATGAGCATAGCGCTTCTAAGGTCCAGTGGAATCCTCTCTCAAGGAGACACGTCTTCGTACATACCCAGCAATGGCGGGACCAACAAAGCTGAGTATCGCTTGTACAACTCCAGAGGAAACCCATTAGGACATGGGCCTTTCCTGGAAGGCATTGCAGAAATGACCTGCTGCACCTTGTTTGCCTCGAGAGGGAGATTCAAGTCACAACTATCCAAGGCCGTAAGCATTTGCACTGGCAAGTCATGGATAATAGGGTGGACTCACTGCAAAGTGGGGGGGTCTCGGGTGTCATATAGAACCTGAAAGTGTGAAGCAAATTCCCCCACCACAAAATCTAACCTTGCAGCATTGTGCCCACGGAAGGGCGCAGCTCAGACACCAGGCTGCATGGGTGATCATATGTCGCCAGACAGTAGATCAGCTTGCCTGCCTTGTCCCCCTTTTTGTACACCCACCCCTAGGAGTGGAGCCTACTGAGCATCACAGAGTCCACCAACTTCTGGAGAAGCTCCAGGTGAACCTGGTCAAGTTAGCTCTGCACTGACAGGAGGGAGAGGCTTGAGTCCGCCGCTCAAGGTTGGTAATCTCATCCTACAGCCTCTGAAACTCCCTCTCCCTGCTCCAATTGCTCCCACGTATGGACGAGAAAGTCTGGCCCCTAAGTACCAGCTTAAATGCCTCCCAGAGGTCTGTGAGAGAGGAGACTGTGTCCTTGTTGGGCTCGAAGTAATCTGTGATAGCTCCCTAATCTCTTCTGCCAAGTTGCCATTTTGGAACCACCATGCATTCATCGTCCCCAATCTGCGTTTGCCTGGCCGCCCCCCCCCCTAAACCCCAATAAGACTGGAGAGTGATCCGAGAGCCCCCGTGGGAAGATTCAGGACTGTGTCACATTAACTGGGTCCAAGGAGGGCAGGAGAAAGTACCATGACAGGGGAGTAGTATGTGTATTGCCGCTCAGAATCAGAGTGATGGTGCAACCTCCAAGCAACCACCATGCCCAGTTCCTCCGCTTAAGATCGGAGGCATGTAGTAAGCGCGACCCCCAGGACGGAGGTCGTATCTGCTACCAGATCCATGACTGCATTGAAGTCCCCCCTCAGTAGTGTAAACCCTGACAGATGCTGGGACTCCGCCTCAAGTGTTGCTCCCAAAAAATGCAGAGGAGCATACACACTCCCTAGCATCCATGCCATGCCATTGAGTGTCCTGCACAGGAACGCAAATCTCCCTAAGGGGTCTGTGAGCACATTTCGTACCACCAGCAGGAAGGTCTTTCTGAGCCGAATGGCCACACCACTAGATCCCCTTGTGTAACCCGACTGGTAGACTCTGGAGTAACCATGACGCCCCAAGAACGAACAGTTAGTACCCATGAGGTGTGTTCTTGAAGCAGAAGAGCCACTGGGTGGTACCGCCTCGCATAGGCCAGGACCACCCCACATTTTCTCTTGTCGTTGAGGCCATTAACATTCCAGGAGAGTATAATGTGCTCCCCTGTGGGGCCTATGACTGTGTCTGTACCCAATGTAGCCTATAATACCAACAATACTTGTCTGAAAGACCGAAATGGGGCCCAGTGCCTCGAACATGCTGAAACACACAACACTGCAATGAACCCAAACAACAACCCACTTGGGGCTCTGTAACCAAAGGAAGCCATGAACCCCCCACCCTACACTTCCCCCATGAAGCATCTGTTGTCCAACTGTAAAAGCAACCAAACCCCCACTGAAAAAACACAAGTAAACAAAGGCAGGGGGTAGGCCTCCAAAGCCCCCTGACTGTCACTGTAGATCAACACATTGTGCCCACCAATGGAACCACCCTGAGCACCTCGTGTTAGACTAAAAATTGTGCTTTTGTATTGCTTTTACGTAAGTTAGCATTTGCGGCGCCATTTTGTGTATGGACCCCATTTTGTATCATGATTGAAGCTGATTCTCCACCATTTCCAAGAAATGGTCTTCTTTAGGTTATGTTTCTCTGGAACTGAGTTTTGCCACACTAAAGAATGCCCTGTTCTCATTAGCGCATACCTTTCCTCTAGATGTAAGCCCTCTCCCACTTGTCTAGTGGCTGGCACAGACATGAATGACCTTGGCTGATAGATAATGTGTGCAGGGCCTCAGAATCGAAACTTACTCCTTTGTAATTTACTGTCCAGCTGCGTCCCTCTGGAAAATTCCAAGTGGGCGGGTTGTCATTGATTCTGGAATGTACATAATTTATCGTTATGCTTGCTGATGTCAGACTCTCTCTGCAGCACTCATAGCGACTGGGCAGACAGGGCTCCGCTCTGAGCGAATTTTGAATAAACTATTATTGGTTTGTATTGTCTACTGTCTGACCGACTCTTCATTTCATAGAAGGCATAGAGGTGGTCATTGGTGACCCAAGTGACCCGAATCGGACAATTTCCTTCAGTTGGCGCCCGAACAGGGACTCCTTCGGATGAGTGGCCCTTCCCCTTCGTGGATGGGGGGGGTCGAGGATATCGTCGGGTGGGACGGATGAATCAGGGATCCCTGCCTGAAGAGTTTCTAGTACTCGCAGCTGCTCCTTCTGTCTGACCGGTCAGTGCCTCGCCCAGTGGTCATCCCGATTGGAGTCCTGAACGGCGAAACCCTTGGATCTGACCGTTTGGTCTGAAGAGTCAGCACTGGAGAATAGATTCGTTTGACCTTCATATATCAGGTGAGTTTGTTTTGGTTCTTTGTGGATATGGTACCATTTTGGTTTGTATTTGGTATGGTCTAAGGACCATTTGTGGGACAGAAACAATTGCAATTGTTTTGCTAGGATTAGAATAGTGAATCTGTTCTCTTTTAAAAATGCCTAGTTTTAGTAGAATGTTTGTTTTGTGTTATCTTTGTTGCTCTACTGATGCTCGATTGGAAGAAAGTCAGCCGGCGCCTCCAGAATGCACCCCGAATTTCGATATGTACGTGAAGCATGGTCTTGGCCGTATTCTGTTTAGTAGATTATGGCACAAATATACGAGGTACAATGCCAAATTGCAGTGGCCATTGACGGGCACTTTTGATGAACAAAAGATTGAGTATTTACAAGAACAACTGTTTAAGAAAAGAAGTAGGCAGTCTATGTTTGATTCTCTCAGAACATGGCAAAAAGCAGCTAAACAGAGGCGAATGAAAGCAGAGAAAGAGGCCCGGAAAAGGAGAATGCAAACGTTGACTCAGAAGGCATATGACAGGGAAAAGCAGGAGAAGGGTATTGAATATGAAGATAGAGGTTTCGATTACATATTGACAAATCATATGTGGCTCAGGAGGAAGATGATACTTTTGTGGAAGAATTGTTGGATGCCCGACCCCCACCTCCATATGCCCCGCAGAGAATATATCCAACTGTTCCGGTGCCCTCGCAGCCACCCGTTACAGTTGCGTCTACTGTCTCCGTCCCTGTGTCCACTGTTGTTACGTCAGTGGCTGTGGCTTCGGCTCCTCCTCCTCCTTCTTCTGTTTCTTTGCCGTATGTGGTAACTGTGGCTGTTAGCACTCCTGCTGTACCTCTTGTTTCAGCACCCCTTTCCCCAACGCTTTCCCCTGCGACACAACCATCAGCAACGATAGTACCTGTTAGTACTGTTGCCTCTCCCACTGTGGTTTTTCATCCTCCGGCCTTAGTGAGCAGCGGAACGCCGGTGCGTGGATTTGAAGATAGAGATTGGATGACGTTTTGGGAACACATGGGACCGTTAGTGAGGTCTGATGTGAGGTCTGATGTGGGAGATGAAGAGAAACAGGTAATAGCTAATAAGGCTGCGCAGTAGGCCCGTAATCCTATTTATAGTGTAGAGGATGTTTGGGCGACCATGGGCGACCATGAGAGATTTTGAGCCTTTTATACAACAACATGCCCTTAAACATATGTCTGCTACTTTGATTGGTCTTTGGCAACAGCACTTTGAAGCGGAAGCACCCCAAATTTTATATGACATTAGAGATAGAGTATACATTATTAAATTGGGGCCAGAGCAGGTTTTTGCTAATGTTACAACAATAGTTGCATACAGGGGAAGATTGCATGAGAAAAGTCCCAGGTCAGTGTCCCAGTTTCCGATGAGAGAGGTTCATCCTATATATCATCCGGAGATACCAGAGTTAACGGATGGGCGAGGTATTGTGACTCGAGCAGCAGTTGCAGCTCGGTTTCAAGAACAATGGGTTTATACTCCGTGGAAAAAGAGTGAGGTTTTGTCCCTTAAAACTCATTTGCCTGACCCCAGAAAGAATCCTACTGCTTATTACAAAGAGTTGACTGAAGCTGCTCCTTCTACGGTAATGGCTCTTGCAGATATTGAAATGTTTTCTGGTCTTCTCGTTCCGGTTGATATTTGGAGACAGGTCCATACTCAAGATCATGTTCCGGAGTTGGGAGGTACTTGGGATCAAATTAAGGCATGGGATCAGGAAAGAAAGACAGAGATACTTGCTTTGCCAGGTCGCATAATTACGTACATGCATTCTCTTATTCCGCCAAGGAAGGTGGATTGGGATAAATTGTCAGCCTGCCGACAGAAGAAAGATGAGAGTGTGTCTGATTTCTTTACTCGATTTGAAGGTACATTTTTGGATTATAGTGGACAAGATTTAACTGTCGAGGGGGGTGTTCGGTTGTTTGTCAATAGATTTGTTTCTAATTTGCTTCCTGAAATTGCGACTCAATTGCAAGCATCTGAGAGTACCCGGTCCACCTCCTCTCCCTCTGTTATTTTGAATATGGCACAATATTATGACCATAGGGATAATGAAGAAAAGTAGAGGACAGAGAGGAGGCATAAGGATTTAAAAACGAAAGTGTTGTTACAGCAGGCTTTTAGAGGAAATGAAAGAGGACGTGGTGGTCTTGCTCGACAGCTTCCACGCACTAGTATGCAGCCACCAACTACGTCTTTGGGCCTGAATCAGTGCGCGTATTGTAAAGAGGAGGGACACTGGCGTACCGAGTGTCCTGTGGTTTTGCAGAAGGTGGCAGCCACTAGAGGACGAGGTTCTCGGTGTAGGGGTCGTGGAGCTAGTGGGACCGATAGGGCACAGACTTTTGCAGGCTCACAGGGCCGTTCTGATAATAATTATTTTGATGACCCTCGTGAAGGACAGTACTATCATGATGATTATGACATGGTTGAAGTGACAGGAATGTCCTATAGCTAGGACAGCCAGGGACTGAGTAGGGGACCAGTTCTGATACCTGTAGACCAGCGTTGACCTTAAGTAACAGCAGAACTACAAGGTTCAACTAAGGAATTTTTGGTGGACACAGGTGCGACGAAAAGTTCTGTTTCTTGAAATATGGCCCCTGGGGCGGCTCTGTCTGGCCATAATAATGTGTCGGTTGGTTTCTCTGGTGTACCTGTTGTAAGCCCCATTTCAAAACCTCTTGCATTGACTATTGGCCCTTTAACTGTGGATTCCCCATTCTTGTTGACATCTAATTGTGGTGAAAATATGATGGGTTTGGATTTGTTGAAGAAATTGCATGCCACAATCTATTGTTCTCCGGCGGGTGTCTATATGACAATGGGTCCAGATGTAGCACGTGCTAAGCAGTGTTTGTCCAAAGATGCACCTCTTCCTGTTGAGTTCAAAGATGTGCCACCCACTCTGTGGGCAACGGGCGACACAGATGTGGGATTGTTGCAGATATCGCCGGTTTCGATACAGGTTAAGGATGGTGTAATTTTGCCGTGTATCCCTCAGTATAAAATACCAAAGGCAGGTGAGCGAGCCTTATTGCAAATTATACAGGATTTGATTAAGAAGGGAGTGGTTGAGGAGACAACTGCTAATATATGTAATAGCCCTATTCTTCCAATTCTTAAAAGGACGCCCTCAGGTTCTCCTGATGGCCATGAAGATGTTTATCATTTTGTGATTGATTTGCGCGAGGTTAATAAGATAGTGGTTCCACAGTTTCCAGTGGTTCCTGACATTACTATTCTTTTGACCATGATCCCCTCTAATGCAACATTTTTCTCTGTCATTGATTTGAAAAATGCTTTCTTTAGTATTCCTCTTCATTCAGACAGCAGGTACTTGTTCGGTTTTACCCTAGCTGGTAGGAGCTTTAGGTTCTGTCGAGCTCCTCAGGGCTACACTGAAAGTCCTAGTATTTATAGTCAAGCTTTAAAAAGTTAGTTGGATTCCCAGACGCTTCCCTTAGGTAATGTATTGGTGCAGTATGTTGATGATTGTGATTGTTTGTCCAACAGAGGGTCAATAACCTGTGGAGTCCCGCAAGGGTCAGCATTGTACCCACGTCTGTTTAATCTATCTCAGAACGCTAGTGAGCGACTTGGCCCGGATGGACTGCCAGGTGTTTAACCACGCCGACGACACGCAAATTATTTTACAAATTGACAACACCCCACAAGCCCACACACGTGTGCAAGACACACTCAGATATGTGGTGAACTGGATGACAGCCAATTCACTTAAGGTTAACCCAGATAAAACAGAGGTACTGGCCATCACTACGGGCTGCAACCCATGGTCTGACCAATTCTGGCCACAGGAGCTGGGAGACACACCGTCTCCAGCCCCAGTGGTAAAAAGCCTGGGTATTAAAATAGATGCCAAACTCTCATTGACCAACCAAGTGTCCACCCTGATTGGGACCTGTGTGGGCCTGCTGAGGCAGTTAAGGAAACTATCACCCCTCCTTTTTATTTTCTACCATGCGGACGGTGGTGAACTCATTGATCATGTCGCAACTAGATTACAGTAATGTGCTTTACATTTGGCTACCGGACAAGTTGCTAGGCAAGCTACAGGTTGTGATGAATGATGCAGCCAGGTTGATCTTCAAGCTCCCCCGACACACACGAGCCACTCCCCTGCTGCAAAAACTTCAATGGCTCCCCGTCAAACAGAGGGCTAGATTCAAGGGCCTTTGTATCGCCCACAAGGCCCTCTATGGACAGTCCCCAAGATACATCAAAGAGTGCCTGGGGAAATACGAACCAGGCCGCACCCTACGGTCATCTGTGGGAGGCCAGCTAGCCTGTCCACGGTTTAACCACACGACTAAAGGAGGGCGAGCCTTCTGTGTCCTCATCCCGCAACTTTGAAATAAGTTACTGGTCCACCTCTGGTTCGAAAGAGCCCTTCTCCCTTTCAGGAAGAAACTGAAGAACCTCCTCTTCACTGAGGCCTGGGCATAACGCAGACTGATCAGGGGTTAACATTCACTCGTGGGGGCTGTGGCTACTCTCTCTTAGCACTTAGAGACCTGCCGGTATTAAGCGCTCTACAAATCGCAACTAACAATAACAATAACTTGCTCATCGCTTCTGACATGGAACAAGGTTGCAAAGACAGTACAGTTAAATTGTTGTTGCATTTGGCCCAACATGGACATAAGGTGTCCCTTTCTAAATTTCAGTATTGTCGACATGAGGTCACCTATTTAGGTCACCTACTGTCAAAGGAGGGTAGGAGATTGACCCCGGAGGGCATCAGTACCATTGTTAAAATGCCCGATCCACAAACTCAGAAAGATGTGCGTGCTTTTATAGGTATCACTTCCTACTGTTGGCAGTGGATACCTGGCTACTCGTTACTAATAAAACCCCTGCTTGCCCTAACACTAAAAGATGTGCATGAGCCTTTGCCTTGGACGCCTGACTGTCAGCAGTCTTTTGAGTAATTGAAAACTGCGCTTTGTTCGGCTCCAGTACTTGGCACTCCAGACTATACTAAACCATTTGTGTTGTACGTTCATGAGATGGCTGGCGGCGCGCTTTCTGTTCCAACACAAAAATTTGGAGATAAGCAACGGCCGTGTGCTTACTTCTCTGCTGTCCTTGACCCTGTCGCAAGAGCCCTCCTGAGTTGTCTAAGAGCGGTCGTGGCTGTCTCCATAAGACAATCGGCTGGACTCGTACTTGATACTGACCTCACAGTCATGGTACCCCATGCTGTGGATAGACTTTTGAATAAGAAAAGACACAGCACCTCACCAGTGCACGTCTAACAGGTTATGAATTAACATTGTTTGCAAAACACATTACAATTAAAAGATGTGCCACTCTGAACCCAGCCACTTTACTGCCCCTACCTTCTGAGCATGGTGAAATTGATAAACATGACTGTATCTTCCGGACGGAAGAAGAGACAAAAGGACGGGTAGACTTGACTGATGTTCCCTTATCTGATCCCCAAGGGGAACTATATGTCGATGGCTCTTGCTTCACATTACTAGATGGCACTACAACTGCTGCGTATGCTGTCACTACATTGCGTACAGTAGTCAAGACATCACGAGTTCCCTATCAATCGGCCCAGGCCGCTGAGCTTGTTGCTTTGATTCGAGCTTGTGAATTAAATGAGGGACTGGTTGTCAATATTTATACTGACAGTCAGTACGCCTTTGGAGTTGCTGATAATTTTGGGCGACTCTGGGCTGAGAGAGGGTTTTTTACTTCTCATGGCACCAAAATCCAACATGGGCACCTCATACTGAGGCTTTTGTCTGCTTTGGCGCTCCCTAAGAAATTGGCCACAGTAAAGTGTAGTGCACATCAGAAGGTAACTGATGATGTAGGAAGGGGAAATGCTTTTGCAGATCAGACAGCTAAGGAAACAGCCCGGACCAAAATAAAAAGAATGTTTGTGGCAGGACCTGCTAGGTGGGTACCTGAGGTTACTATGCTCGAAGACACACTTGAGAATGCAAAGGAGATTCAAAGTGAGGCCATGGCTGAAGAGTTAGCAGTGTGGCAAGAAAGTACAGCACAATTGAATGATGAGGGATGTTGGATTGACAAGTCAGGGAAGCAGAGATGGATGTTGCCAGATGCATATGTTCTTCCTGTAGTCACCATGGCCCATGGCCCAGCCCATATTAGTGCTAAGGGTATTTGCTAGTTGTTAGACCCTGTATGGCAAAATGAGAACATTTCTAAGACAGCTGCACATTTAGTGAAGTACTGTATGGTGTGCATGATGCATAATCCTGGGAAGGGTACTCCACACCCTCTGGTAATTTTGCACCACCCACCTTTCCTTTTGAAGTCCTACAGATGGACTATATTGAGTTGGAACGATGCAACAATTTGAAGTTTGCCCTGGTGGTTATCTGTGCATTTAGCAAATGGGTTGAAGCTTATCCCACTAAAGATAATACAGCCATTACGACTGTAAAGGTACTCCTGAAGGATTTCTTTCCTCGTTTCAGCTTGCCCCGTTTGATCTGGAGTGATAACGGAAGTCATTTCAATGCCAAGGTTATTCAGTTAATTTGTGATGGTCTGCACATAAGACAGAAGTTTCATGCTGCAAACCATCCGCAGTCAGCAGGCTTGGTTGAGAAGTACAATGGTACTCTCAAACTGAAATTGGCTAAGATTCAGCAGACTACAGGGTTGCAATGGCTAGATGCATTACCATTAGCTCTTTTGTCAACAAGAGCATCAGCACATTCCAGAACAGGATTGTCCCCGTACGAGGTCGTGTTTGGATGCCTTGCAAATGTCTGGAGCGTCCCACGTCCTCATCGGTTTACCGATATTGAGTACCCCATATTGACTGTACCAGTTAACTGAAAATTTGCGTTCTATTTACCAGCAGGTCCATGAGTCCCTGCCAGCTACACCCGAGGGACATAACATCCAGCCTGGGGACTATGGGGTCGATTCCGATTCGGGCCGGAAAAAGCACCGACCGACTCGGATCCGGAAAAAATACCGACCGACACGTACCAGTGGCGCCCGACACGCCAAGTACGATGCAAGCCGCGATAAATCCGACCGACACGTCAGGAAACCAAGCCGACCGACCGACCCGCTCGGAAAATAGCAATCCGGCCGGAAAAACACGCGAATCCAACCGACCGACACGCACCCGGAACAAATCCGACCGAATCGTACCCGCCAACTCCAACCTGCAAAGTACGATGCAAGGCGCGAAAAACACGACCGAGTCGGACGGAGGACAAGCCGTACGACCGACACGCATACAAAACCGAGCCGAAGCAACACAATACACCGCGACCGACGCGTACGCAGCATACAAAACTGCACAAACACAGCGTGAACGAAACGGAAAACACCGTACGAGACCAATGCAGGGTCCGACTCGGTCACAAGAACGTTTCCAACATACACAAACAGCACAAAGGAAAAATCAACCAAAAAAAGGCCAAACAAGCAATTACCAAGCCAATAAATACTGGGGGGGTGGGGACAGAGAACAAAGACACACCAACAACTCCACCTATATAAAGGACACAAATCACTACCATGAGCCTTTGCAAATGCCATTCCACTGCCAGCACCCAAGAGAAAGCAACCACACACCCACAGCTCATCCCTCACACAAGCCACACACCAGCAGCACACCAACAAATACCTACCTCACATACACCCAGCACAACACACACCCACACACCCTCACCTGCACACCAACACACACAGCACCCACTATCACCACCCATCACCATGCCCCCCAAGAAGAATCCCAAGTTCCTAGATAGTGAATTGGAAGTCATGGTAGACGAGATCCTCAGGGTGGAGCCACAGCTGTTTGGCACTCTGGTCCAACAGACCCCCATGTCGCAGAAAACCAAGATGTGGGAGAGGATCATCAACAGGGTGAACGCCCAATCACCATGTCGGCGCACAAAGACCGACATCCAGAACAGGTGGTATGACGTGCGCAGGAGGGTCCGGGAGCTGCTCAAGAAAGACTACCACCTGAGCCAATACACCGGCAGTGGCCCTCCTGCCAAGCCAGTATACCTCAGGCCCTGGGAGGAGAAGGTGCGGGCCATCCTTCCGCCAGTGAGCGTATATGGACTAGAGGACATCCCAGAGCCTGGTGAGTACACAACAAATGTACACAATAAACTGCCACAAAACACACACATCACTGTCAAGGGGAGAGTCAAACCATGCACTCATAGCAATTACACAGCAACTAGAACAGAATCATCCCAAAATGTGTATGTCAGTCAGATAAACACAACACATGCCATCAAAAAAGTCACATCCAACTGTGCCAACACATGTACAAACACAACCACAACTACAGCTAGGCAGTGGCACAAATAGAACTAACACACACATCCACACATGTAGCCACCACAACAACACCAACACACAGTGAAGACCACTCAAAGGAAGGAATTCTGTGTATGCTGGCCAAGTCAGTGTAGCCAATAGCATCATGGGAGTCGCACTCACACATATTGCCCCCCCCACAACTGTCCCATCAACACCACCCTGAACCATGCTCACATCACAGGGAGTGGAGAAGGACTCACAAGATGGCTGACACTGGCTACTGCTGTGGGGAGCACAAGGCTCTGCTGCCAACTGTGCACCAACAAACAGCAGGACACCACTGACTGACATCCTGAGAGACAACTTACACTCCCTGCAATGCAAGCACGTTCCATGGTGGGATATCTGGCTGGCTGGGTGGGAAGGGGGACTTGCAGCACTGACCATAGTCACCAGCACCTCCCCTCACACCCCCCCCCAACACAAACTCCACAGTACCCACCTGGTAGAATGCAATGCCCTCCATCCTAACACAAGATCCCACAAAGCACCACCACCCTGGGTTATGTTGTGTGAAGCACAGGGACACTCTTGGGACTCTTAGCCAAACAACTGCCAGGACAACACTCCCAGCCATCCTGTCAGCACAGCCAGCCCACCCCACAGGGAAGCAGAGTCAAAAGGAAGGAAGCATGGGCATGCTGGGAAGGGGGTGGAGGCAATAGCATGATGGGAGTCGTAGTCACAGACATTGCTCAGCCTCACAACTGTCCCATCAACACCACCCTGAACCATGCTCACATCACAGGGAGTGGAGAAGGACTCACAAGATGGCTGACACTGGCTACTGCTGTGGGGAGCACAAGGCCCTGCTGCCAACTGTGCACCAACAAACAGCAGGACACCACTGACTGACATCCTGAGAGACAACTTACACTCCCTGCAATGCAAGCACGTTCCATGGTGGGATATCCGGCTGGCTGGGTGGGAAGGGGGACTTGCAGCACTGACCATAGTCACCAGCACCTCCCCTCACACCCCCCCCCAACACAAACTCCACAGTACCCACCTGGTAGAATGCAATGCCCTCCATCCTAACACAAGATCCCACAAAGCACCACCACCCTGGGTTATGTTGTGTGAAGCACAGGGACACTCTTGGGACTCTTAGCCAAACAACTGCCAGGACAACACTCCCAGCCATCCTGTCAGCACAGCCAGCCCACCCCACAGGGAAGCAGAGTCAAAAGGAAGGAAGCATGGGCATGCTGGGAAGGGGGGTGGAGGCAATAGCATGATGGGAGTCGTAGTCACAGACATTGCTCAGCCTCACAACTGGCCCATCAACACCACCCTGAACCATGCTCACATCACAGGGAGTGGAGAAGGACTCACAAGATGGCTGACACTGGCTACTGCTGCGGGGAGCACAAGGCCCTGCTGCCAACTGTGCACCAACAAACAGCAGGACACCTCTGACTGACATCCTGAGAGACAACTTACACTCCCTGCAATGCAAGCACGTTCCATGGTGGGATAACTGACTGGGTGGGTGGGTGGGTGGGAAGGAGGTCTGGCTGTCAACCAAACACAATCAATGCAGACCATGTTCACACCCCAGAGAATACATAGAAATGCCCAAATAATGCAGGACAATGTGCCACACCAATATCAACCCCTGACTGTGACGACTTAGGACAATACAATGTACAGGCCCGCACCCCGAGGCACAGTCACAACTGTCAGGTGTGTCAACCACTGATGCCTGCAGAAACATGACATACATTGTTTGTGTCTCCCAAAAACAGGTGATGATAGGGACACAGCAGCAGACGCTGAGGAGTCCCAGTCCCAGGCTCAAGAGGATGCCGAGCTCACTGGCGTCGTACAGCCTCTGTCCTCCTCGGACGATGAAGAACAACCTGGCACATCCGGTGCAAGTCAACATGCTGCACCAGCAGGACCACCAGCTGCAGCACCAGCAGGTCCACCAGCTGCACCCCCTGCACCCACCCCTCCAACGACTGTCACCACGAATACCATCCCTGCCGACATGGACAGAATAAGGAACAACACCAGCGCAGTGACCCTGGACCAACCTGGGGCCATGGACACCACCACCACCACCAACCCCCAAGGTGGACCAGGGTTATCTGTGCGTGCAACTGCACACACTGCACATGTCAGCAGGGGTGGTGGGAGGGGTGGGAGACAGAGGTCGCTGCTTGCAGACGTTGCTGGTGTGCATGAAGACCCACAACTGGTACGCATAGCTGATGCGTACCAGTCCAGCACCGGAGAGCTCAGCCAGGTAGTGGGGCTCCTCAGAGACATCAAACAGCAGCAGGCTGCCCATCATGCCCGCTTGGACTCCCACATGTCCCATGTGGAGTCACACATGTCACGTGTGGACTCCCACATGTCACGTGTGGACTCCCACATGACCCGCGTGGAGTCCAAGTGGGATGTACTACATGAGATGACGGCGGTGCACAGGGACATTTTACAATGCCTCCGCCAGATGAACAGCAACCAGTCCACACCTCCCTGTGTGCCAACAACATCTGGTACCGAACAAACTGCAACTGCCACAGGGAGGGAGGAGGACTCTGGCGGAGAGTCCCCTGCACCGCAGCAGCCTGCACTTGAGGGCCCCCCCCAAGAAGAGGGGTCGTCCGAGGAGGGGAAAGTGAGAGGCTGATGGCCAAGCGCAACTCCCAGGAAGCCTGAACCTGTTCTGGATTTTCGCCTTTGTGCACAGACTGTTCACCCTGTTGATGGCAACACTACTCCCACACATTGCATGGGGAGTACAAGTTGGAACAATGTGTCAGACAACTGTGGCCCCGATACTGGGGATCCTGTCTACCTGGACTTTCTATTCATCTAGGAACTTGGGATTGCAAGATTCATGTACAGCACAATCCATCCTATGCACTATTATCACAGATGTATCACAATAAACACAATAATACACCATACTTGCCTCTGTCGTGATTCCAACGTGGGTACTGTTATGGGGATGATGAACAACAAAATTACACTGTGTATGCGAACTGCAACAGCAAGGACAACACAGGCATGTGAGTACAGGCAACGTGACACATATGAGGGAGACACACCACCAGGGCTACACAACACATACACACCTAGGCCATCTGACTCATTGCCTACACTGATGTTGCCAGGGAAGACGGTGCAATGCACAGACACCACACCCATTCCCAGTTGTAGTCAAGTAGCCCACAGGTGCAGTAAGCAAATGGCAGTCAAATGTGTGACCACAGACAACGCACATCACTAAGTGAAGCACAGGTTTATTACACAGTAGCAACATGCCGTAACCACTACAGATGCAAGGTAACCCCACCTGGTAGCGGGCACACAGTCAACAACTGTAGACAGAAGGAAGTCCATGGGTGTGGCGCACATCACCTGTAGGGACACAACAGCTACCAGCCTGGATGTGCAATCACGTTGTCGGTGGACACAGTTGACCAAACGAATCTGAAAGTACCCTGTGAAGGACAGAAATGACACACAGTCAAAAGCAATGGAGTACAGGACAGAACAGCAAAACTCATGCACAATACATGTTACAAGATACCCACCCAGAACCAAGTTAGCATGTCAACACTGTTGGGGAGTACAGCCCACCTGTCACCACACATCGCAACACACATCCAGTCAAGTAGCCCATGGACACACTCCAACAGCACCAGAGCACCACCCACACATCATGCCAACTCACATCATTGACATGACACCTCAGGATACTCACATTCAGCTAAAGAAGTTGGTGATGAGCTGTGTGCGGACATCACCATCACCATCATCATCATCATCGTCACTGGCATCGTGGTCCAGGCCAGGATCCTCCACAGGTGGCGGATGTTGGTCATCGTCATCCTGGATGAGAGGCAACTCCTTCCGCACTGCCAGGTTGTGGAGCATGCAGCAGACGATGATAATCTTGCACACTTTCGCAGGGGCATATGGGAGGGACCCTCCGGTCTTGTCCAGGCAGCGGAAGCGGCTCTTCAGGAGACCAAAGGTCCGCTCAATCACTCTCCTGGTCCGACCATGTGCCTCATTGTAGCGCATCTGGGCAGGTGTCACAGGGTTCCTGAGGGGTGTCAGCAACCACGGCATGTTGGGGTATCCCGAGTCACCTACGGACAGACAAGTGCACATCAGCTGACTTGGAAAAGTGGGCGGAATACTACAGATCAGATCACACACAATGGCACAAAGTCAGTACACACCGACAAGCCAGGCACGCTGGTTCTGCATCTGTGCCATCAACCTGGGGATGCGACTACTCCTCATCACAAAGGCATCGTGTGCTGAACCAGGGAAACGGGCACACACGTGTGTGATGGTCATGTCTGCAAGACACACCACCAGTGCATTGACCGAGTGGTAGTGCTTGCGGTTCCTGTAGGCCTGCTCCTGGGCCTGTGGTGGTACCAAAGCCACATGTGTCCCATCAATGGAGCCAATGACATGCGGCATCCTCCCCAGGGCATAAAAGTCACTCTTCACGTCAGTGAGTCGTCGCAGTCTAGGGAAATAGATGTACCGGTTCAGGAAGAGCAACATTGCCGCCAAGAAATCGCGGAGCACACGGCTGAACATGGTCTGTGACATCCCACCAGCAGACGCCACAGTATGTTGGAAGGTACCGGTGGCAAAGAAGTGTAGGGCTGCCATCACCTTCACCTTGGGGGTCAGCGCTGTAGGATACGGCCGGCCAGGCTGCAAATGTGGGGACAACTGCACTGCAAAATCCTCAATCAGCTGCCTGGTGAAGCGGTACCGTCGGATGCTGTCCCGTTCCACCATCGTTGCCAGGTCTGGGAATGGCCGATGGACAGCAGGAGCCCTGCAGTGCAGAGGAGAAGTAAGCAAGATCGTCAGTCACCCCACATATGCGGCATTGAACACACTCAAGATCCCAACATACATCATCATGAGGCACAACTACATGAAGTGTGCAGTACCGGAACGACATGTATGGTACATACATGGCCAACATCTGTCAACACGGTCCTACAGGTGGCATCAATTTGTCCCAGGTTGGCCCATTGGATATCATGATGCTGTGTCACAGTCACCCCCCAGTGACATGTGAGGACAGATGTGCCCCAGGCACCACAGCTCAACGACAGGCACATTCCCAGGGACCCTGTAATGCCACATGGACACTGGCATCACCTGGAGTATCATGTGTACACCACAACAAAACAAACATGACCCCCACAGGTAGTGGCCACACTTGCCATGGCAGGAGAGCCATGGACGTCTGTGACACACACGCACAACATCAGAGTCCATGCACACACAACGTGGATGTGGAGACTGTCTCCCATTGTGCACATGAAATCAGAGACATTGTAAACACTACATGCACAAAGACTGTGGAGGGCCATCACTATTGTGCCACTGGGACACCCTGGCTCAAACATACCGTCCCACATGGGACTCACGGGGTATGTGACATGACATACACAAACACCACTGTGAAATGTGACCATGGCACATGCACAGATATGAACAGTTGCACATCACAGTGGTCACGTACACGTAACACCCAGGATCCTGTCCCCATTAACACGTGCACAGCCTGGGGGTGGCTGCCCACAGGTGACACCCACAGGACAACATGTACACCAACATACACACAATAGGAAATGCAGCCTTACATGCCTTATGATAAGGTTTGGACAGGCTGTCGTGATGTAGGTGTGCCCCTCACTCCCTGGGAGCTATCTGTGGCTGGCATATGTCCATCTGAGACAGGCATGCTGACATATGCCAGTCACATGTACAGTGATGCGTTGAACAGCAATGGACCGATCGGTGCCTCCGGCCGGCCCATTGCTTTCAATGTGTGCGGGTACGCGTTGTACCCCTGTGCGCGTTGTACTGCAATGGACCGATCGGTGCCTCCGGCCGGCCCATTGCTTTCAATGTGTGCGGGTACGCGTTGTACCCCTGTGCGCGTTGTACTGCAATGGACCGATCGGTGCCTCCGGCCGGCCCATTGCATTCAATGTGTGCGGGTACGCGTTGTACCCCTGTGCGCGTTGTACTGCAATGGACCGATCGGTGCCTCCGGCCGGCCCATTGCATTCAATGTGTGCGGGTACGCGTTGTACCCCTGTGCGCGTTGTACTGCAATGGACCGATCGGTGCCTCCGGCCGGCCCATTGCATTCAATGTGTGCGGGTACGCGTTGTACCCCTGTGCGCGTTGTACTGCAATGGACCGATCGGTGCCTCCGGCCGGCCCATTGCATTCAATGTGTGCGGGTACGCGTTGTACCCCTGTGCGCGTTGTACCTCAATGGACCGATCGGTGCGCACCCATTGACAATGGGCTTGCCTGGCAACGGACGCGTTTTCGAATATTCGAACGAGTCGGTTGCTGGAAAATCAGTTGGTCACCCACAACAATGTTGCAAAATCATGTATGTCATGAAGTTGAAATTTTGAAGGATGCTGTGGGCGTGTTTTGGTGCTGCTATTCCATGGATTGGCCAGATTCAGAAGATGCAAACGACTTGGACCTATCACTTTGGACACAAGGGACAGTATCTGCCTCTCCAGCACATATATATTG
The DNA here is from genome assembly GCA_963921515.1 of Calotriton arnoldi. NCBI lineage: Eukaryota > Metazoa > Chordata > Amphibia > Caudata > Salamandridae > Calotriton > Calotriton arnoldi. The sequence continues at coordinate 1,919,215 of CAWUFW010000089.1, read as the reverse complement.
CTGCATGTTCCCCTGAGAGCCCACTTGCCTGCACTACATGCTCCAGGACGACATCTGCCACTGCACTGCTGCTGTCTCTGCCCCTCTGGACCCTGCAATGGCACGTACTGTGGAGAGAGCCCCAGCCTTCAGCCTTGAAGAGAACCAGGCCCTGCTGGACAGCCTACTTCCACAGTACAGCAAGCTGTATGGGACACCAGGGGAGCAGGTGAGTGTTCTGTGCACTGCCTTTCTGAATGTGCATTTTGTCTGACTAGCAAGGCTGAGAGTCAGCACACCACTGGCTAGCAGGCTCACTGAGTAGTTGTCACCCCCCATAGTGTGTAGTGACTTGCACTGGACAGGTATGGTGCAGTGACAGTGCTTCTGAACAGGGTTTTACTCCCCATGCTATGATACCATGTAGTGACTTCTGGAAAACTGTCCATGGGCAGCCGTGCACTGCCTGGGTACACCATGTGCCCCTGTGATTGCGACATGTATATGCAACTGTGTCATGCACGGATATGTTGCATGTGTAGTAATGGCCTTATCACTTTGTCATCCTGACAGGCTTCTGCCCATCGGAAGCATGAGATATGGAAGGACATCGTCCGGGCTGTCCGGTCCGTGGGGGTCTACAAGCGCCGGATCCGCAACTGCCAAAAGAGGTGGCAGGACCTTCGGGGCTGGACCCGGAGGATTGCACGGGTCCAGCTGAAGCTGTCGCCTCCTCGCAGGAGGGGCGGAACACGGACCCTGACCCCCCACATGCTCAGGATCCTGGCGGTGGTCTTTCCAGACCTGGATGGGCAGCTGAAGGCCAGAGAGCAGCAAGGAGGGGGTGAGTCAAAGACTGCACTGTGTACTCTGTCTAACATGTTATGTGCCCTCCTCGGGCCAGGTTGAACTGCCACAGTACAGCAGTCATGTTGTCCAGGAGCCATGTCCCTCTATTGTGCACTGCCCACTCCTCATCTGATACCCAGGTGTGGCCCTTACATGCAGGGAATTCTGTCACTTAGGACTGTGTCCTTGCAGTTTGCTTGACTCAAGGTGGGAGACAGCATCTGTTTCCCTGACTCTGTGGTGGGCATCATGGGTGGGTCCATTGCTTACACAATGCCTGTATTCTGACATGTATTCAGCGTGTTACTTTGATCTGTGGTCCAATTGCTGAGCTGATCCACCACATGTGGCTGGGGTACCTGGCACACACCCATGCTGCGGGTGGGAACAATGTTTGGGCCCCAGGAGTATGTATATGACGTGTGTCACACATACTTAGCCAGCTGCCTACAGTCCAGGGCTCATCCCTCATTCATGTGGGGCTGGACAGTCATGCCTACTCCAGGCCATACAATACACTCTGTACTCCCACTCCCGTGTATCAGAGGACACATTGTGCACAGTGATTTGACCCCTCAGGTGTCTGCCTCTGTGTCAGTGTGCTGTGGATTAGTCGCCAGGACTGCTGTGGAGTTTCTTGGTAGGGGCTCAGCATGCCACTGGAGATGTGACCATAGGAGACGATGCTTGTGTGACACATAGGTGTCTGATCAGCTGCCCATGCAGACTGGGGCATGTAAATGTGAAGTTCAGGCAGCTGTTCCCCATGCACAGCAGAGTGTGAGGGGCTCAGGTTCAGAGGGTAGTGTCACAGGTCTCCCATATGTCCAATAGGTATGACCTGGACAGATGAGGGTTAAGAGGATGTGTTGTGGGGGGGATGTACATGTGCACTTGTGCAGCTCCAGGACTTGCATTCCCCATGACCTACTATTGTGACACAGTGCAGAGTGTTGTTGTCTGGCTGCAAAGTCATACATCACTGAGACAGTGATGTATGACTTTGCAGTCATGCCTCCGCCATGGCATGTGTCTACTGATTGGTGATCCTGCAGGGGAGTGACATGTGCTACATGCACACCATAGTGGCGCTGGCTATCAGGACATGGGTGCATCATGGTGTCTGTCGCTGGAATGCATCACATGCATTTCCTATTTGACTCTGGGCATCCCTTACATCCGTGAACCTGTACTGACTCAGTGGCAAGAGCTGTGATGTGTCCACACCGTGTCCTCTGCACTGTCCAACTACTGTGTACTTGGTGCATGTGTCAACACTGGGGTGTTGCAATCCAACAGACACCAGACAGATGGGTGCAAGGCCATGTGGGATGTGAGTGCCATGCTTGGCATCAGACTGACAATTGACTTCTCCTGTTCAATTAGGGCACTTTTAGCAATGTACAACTAATGATGCCAGGGCTTGCTCTGTAATGTGCTGTGCTCACAGTGGTGTGTGCGTTTGGTGCAGGTGACTGATGTCTGTCTGTTTCCCCATTGTTTGCAGATACATCCACGGCCACGGAAGGGGACAGCTCCACGGACCAGGAGGAGCCAGAGAGCCAGACTGGGTCAGCAGCCGAGGAGTGGTCGGAGGGACCCAGTGGCACGGAGGGCGAGGGGAGCCACACCGAGGAGTCCTCAGCAGCATCCACCTCAGCTGAGGACCAGAGCAACTCGGAGGATGACTCCCTTGTGGAGGCGGGTGTCAGCAGCCACCACACCCCAGCTAGTGTTGCTGTCCCCGCCACCACCAGCACCACCACCGCCCTCCCATCGGCTCCCATTCCCCAGGTCCGTGGAGGCTCCCATGTCCGGGAGCGTGTCTCCTTTGGGCCAGGCACCGCACCCCCTGCCCCTGTGTCCCCTGCTGCCCTGAGTGAGGAGTCTGTGTACCTCCTTCGCCAGCTCCATGTAGGGCAGACAGCCATGCTGAGTGTCCTCCATGCGCACACCGCGCTGTTGACTCAGCTGGTGTCGTTCATGGAGGGCATCTCATCGGGCATGTCTGACCTACAGAGGGGCAATAGGTCCATGGACTCCTCCCTGACGGCAGCAGTGTCCCTCCTCAAACGGTCCCTCACCCCTCCTGCCTCTGCTCCATCCACACTCCCCAGCACCTTACCCATCCCAGGCACACACACACTGGCACAGGCACACACCAGCACACACACATCCAGCACACTGACACACACGCCAATGACAAAACGCACACGCACGCACATTCAGGGGACTGAAGCCAGACTCACAGGGGATGGGGCCCTGGAACACACACACGCATCCACATGCACTGCGCAGTCCTCAGTTCCCTCTCCCTCCAAAGCACCCTCCCTTGCCTCACCTGCAACCCCAAAGTCACAGCAGCTCTTCCTCTGTGACCTCGGCCTCTTCCCCACCGATGAAGCTGCTCCAGCATCCCGGGGGAAGAGGAAGCCCACCCACACGGAGCAGAGTGCCCCTCGCCCCCGGACACCCTCCCCCAGGCGCAGACGGACTGAGGCCCCCACCCGCAAGTCCCCCCGGAGTGCTAAGAGCAAGACCCCGCCACCACCCTGCAGCTCAGGCACAAGGTCTCCGTCCTCCATCCCTCAGGCCCCCACTGCACAGGTGCCCCCACCACACCCTGCCCCAGGTTCCCCCACCCACAGATATACCATCCCCAAGATGCTCCGGCCTTCTCCCCCTGCCACTTGCTCTCCCAGCACCACACCCCCGCTGCGCTTGTCTGTGCCACTGATGTGGTGAGGGTGTCCCCCCTCTGTCCAACCCACCTTGCCTGTTCCCCATTCTCCTCCCCTGGAGGTAGGCACTGCAGTGGAGTCCACTACCGCCCTGTCTGACTTGGGCACTGCAGTGGCGGACCTGTCCACCCCATCTGCAGGGTCCACTGCAGTTGTGCCGGCACCCACGACATCTGTGTCATGCCCCCCAGTTGTGCCGGCACACACCATGTCAGACACCTCCACTGCAGTTGTCAGTGGCTCTCCTGCACCCACCACCCCTTCCCTGACTCCCCCTGGTGAGCCCTGATCCTGTCCCTGCGGTGCCTGGCCTGCCCCCCGGTTGCCCCTCCTAGTGGATTGTCCCTGGTATTGTGCAGGCATGCGTAGGGTGACATCTGCCAGTGTCACCCTGTTTGAACTTTGACAATGGACTGGCCATTGGCCTTTGCTCTTTTTTCAGGACTTCGTTTGGCCTCAACACATATGCTGAATAAAGCAACTTTCTTTTCTCTAGTGCTCATGCTTCAGATGTACATGTTGTTGGTGCAGCTAACCATGCCCTTGCTGCAGTGATGGTGATATCTGGTCTCATGATTATGAAGTGTTACTGTGCAGGAACCCATGTGGTCCAGGGGGAATGTGTCCTATCATGTGGTGTATCCATGTCATCAATAGCAGCATCTGAGGGTGTCATGTGTTCAGTATTTGGCAATGGGTTTCCTACTTACATTGGCAATTTCATATCTGTGGCTTCCACCCCTGCACATCTGTTGTGCCTGCCATCGTTGCATTTGTCTACTTCCCTGACCGTGTTGCCATCTCCAGTGGACATGCAGGTTTGGGCATCAATGGGGAGGGACTCATCCGTGTAGTCAGTGCAACATTGCTATACAAGTGTGTTGGATCTGTGCTGATGATTCCGTTGGCACATCCATGACCAGGCTGATGTGATGGGAGCCCTCATTTGGTGCTAATTGTTGATTGTGTGACCAAGTGCTCAGCTGACATGATGGGGCCCTACTGAGGCAACATATGGCACAGCTTTCCTCACACAGGAGTGGAGTCCCCTCATGGCAGTGTGTACACGTGTGACATTGCCTGCACCCAAGGTGTGTGTTGTATGTGCATGTCTGTGTGTTCACTTCCATTCATCTGCGCATGCTGTGATCCCTAGTGTTGTACCTGTTTGTGATGCTTGCTGACTTGAGCTATGTTCCCCCAAAGTCTTCTCCCTGTGTTCTCTGTGATGTGGGTGCATGGCACATTACTGGTCATCAGGGTGTCACCCATAGGTGTGTTTGCTGTCAGGGCTGAGTTTGTGTGCAGACGCAGATGGGTCACAGTCAGGTTTCCCCTTGGCACTTGTTGTTTGCCCCTGTCATGTGATTTCCAGTTTGTGTTATCTTTCAGTGATTGTGACATGTTGTGTGTGTGACTGCTGCCACTCCTCAGGGTCAGAGCTGCAATGTTGGAAGTTGTCTATGTGTGTTCTTTGTGGGTGACCTTGGCTTCTTCATTGGTGTGTGACTGTGGCTGGGATCCCATTGGTCGGTGTGGTATTGCCGTCATGTCCATGTACAGCGTAGTGTGCAGTGTGTCAGACATTCAGGAGTCTTGTTGAGTGTCCATGTGTGATGTGTTTCTACACCTTGGTTCCCACCCACCACCCTGGAATAGTCATGGGTGCATGTGCAATGTCACCAGTGCATGTGTACTTCACTGCTGCACATTGTTGGAGGTCGAGGGGTGTGGTGTTGAGTGTGTGCAGATGAGAGTTGTTGCCCGGCTAGGCCCCTGCCTCCATGTTGGCCTTGGCTTACTGGCCATGCTGATTGATTTGTGCTTGTGTAGGTGTGATGGTAGTTTGTTGCTCAGGACACCTGACTGTGGTTCATAGTGTGAACGACATTTAGCTTTGTCATCACAGTGGTATTTTTATTCAGCCCAGGGTCACCACATTGTGGGGGCCCTGGGGGTGGTGCTGTGGTGTGTCTGTGACTTGCTGTGTCAGTTGTTGTTCCTACGTGCCTGTGTGACATGTGTGTTTTGTGCTCCCTCTCACCTGACAATGCCTGCTTGCCCACATAGGGGATTTGGATCCATGAGTTACCTTAGTGTGGCAGTGTATGCACATCTGTATGATTGGTATTCAGCTCTCCTCATGTGTTGTGTGGTTGCCTGGGGACACTGGCACCCCCACCCCTCACCTGCTGTGTATGATGACAGTGTTGGTCTGCCTGTTTGTGTTTGTGCATCTGCACCACTGCATTGGCATATCTTGGGTGTGCCATTGGCTGTATGTTGTTTGGTGTGTTTCCCCTGCTGTCCCTGGGACTCCTAGGTCATCGGTCAGCACAGTGATCATGGTTTGTGTGTCCCATTGCTGCCATGGTATGGTATCTGTTCACCTCACATCTGCTGTCTCCACAGGGTATCTGCATTTGTGTGCCCATTGGTGCAAATATGTGGTTCTGCATTCTGATGGTCACTTCTGTCATTGTGTCATTGATGACTGTTGACGGTCTCAGCCCCCATGGGTGTTGTTTGTCTGCACATGGCCAAAGGAATGTTACATTTGCACTGCAGTATTTGGCTCCCCCAATTTATGTTGCAATGGGACACATACACTACTTTGCCACAGATGAGTTTTTGGTTCTGTGAGCAGGAATGATCCATGCAGTTTGGCAGTTGCAGCTCTTTCTTTGTCAACAATTACCTTTTGGTCACTGTGATGATGAGGGTGTAGACCCCATTGCCACAATGGTCAAAATGTGCTTCAGCTATGGACCCCACACTTGCCTTTTGGTCACTGTGATGATGGGGGTTTAGACCCCATTGCCACAATGGTCAAAATGTGCTTCAGCTATGGACCCCACACTTACCTTTTGGTCACTGTGATGATGGGGGTTTAGGCCCCATTGCCACAATGGTCATGGGCTGCTTGCATTGTGGGTGCCACACACATATATGTGTGGCACATGTGCTAGGGGGTCACATTGTATGTTGAAAGTCATGTTCGGTGTTGTAGGCATTTGACACAGCCTACACACGCTTGTCATGGTGGTGGGGGGATGTCTTAATCTTGCATTCCCTAGGTTGTGGTGTGCTTGTTGTGTCATGCATTGTCCATCCTATGAGTGGGGGTGGTAGTAGTGGTAGGCATCCAGCCCCCCTGGGTGAGGGTGGTAGTAGTGGTAGGCATCCTGCCCCCCTGGGTGAGGGTGGTAGTAGTGGTGGGCATCCTGCCCCCCGTGGGTGAGGGTGGTAGTAGTGGTGGGCATCCTGCCCCCCTGGCTAAGGGTGGTAGTAGTGGTGGGCATCCTGCCCCCTGGCTAAGGGTGGTAGTAGTGGTAGGCATCCTGCCCCCCGTGGGTGAGGGTGGTAGTAGTGGTGGGCATCCTGCCCCCTGGCTAAGGGTGGTAGTAGTGGTAGGCATCCAGCCCCCCTGGGTTGGGGTGGTAGTAGTGGTAGGCATCCAGCCCCCCTGGCTAAGGGTGGTAGTAGTGGTAGGCATCCTGCCCCCCTGGGTGAGGGTGGTAGTAGTGGTAGGCATCCTGCCCCCCTGGGTGAGGGTGGTAGTAGTGGTAGGCATCCAGCCCCCCTGGGTGAGGGTGGTAGTAGTGGTGGGCATCCTGCCCCCTGGGTGAGGGTGGTAGTAGTGGTGGGCATCCTGCCCCCCTGGCTAAGGGTGGTAGTAGTGGTAGGCATCCAGCCCCCCTGGCTAAGGGTGGTAGTAGTGGTAGGCATCCAGCCCCCCTGGCTAAGGGTGGTAGTAGTGGTAGGCATCCTGCCCCCGTGGGTGAGGGTGGTAGTAGTGGTGGGCATCCTGCCCCCTGGCTAAGGGTGGTAGTAGTGGTAGGCATCCAGCCCCCCTGGGTGAGGGTGGTAGTAGTGGTAGGCATCCTGCCCCCCTGGCTAAGGGTGGTAGTAGTGGTAGGCATCCTGCCCCCTGGCTAAGGGTGGTAGTAGTGGTAGGCATCCTGCCACCCTGGCTAAGGGTGGTAGTAGTGGTAGGCATCCTGCCCCCTGGCTAAGGGTGGTAGTAGTGGTAGGCATCCTGCCACCCTGGCTAAGGGTGGTAGTAGTGGTAGGCATCCTGCCACCCCTGGGTGAGGGTGGTAGTAGTGGTAGGCATCCAGCCCCCCTGGGTGAGGGTGGTAGTAGTGGTGGGCATCCTGCCCCCCTGGCTAAGGGTGGTAGTAGTGGTAGGCATCCAGCCCCCCTGGCTAAGGGTGGTAGTAGTGGTGGGCATCCTGCCCCCCTGGCTAAGGGTGGTAGTAGTGGTAGGCATCCTGCCCCCTGGCTAAGGGTGGTAGTAGTGGTAGGCATCCTGCCACCCTGGCTAAGGGTGGTAGTAGTGGTAGGCATCCTGCCACCCCTGGGTGAGGGTGGTAGTAGTGGTAGGCATCCAGCCCCCCTGGGTGAGGGTGGTAGTAGTGGTGGGCATCCTGCCCCCTGGCTAAGGGTGGTAGTAGTGGTAGGCATCCAGCCCCCCTGGCTAAGGGTGGTAGTAGTGGTAGGCATCCTGCCCCCCTGGCTAAGGGTGGTAGTAGTGGTAGGCATCCTGCCCCCTGGCTAAGGGTGGTAGTAGTGGTAGGCATCCTGCCACCCTGGCTAAGGGTGGTAGTAGTGGTAGGCATCCTGCCCCCCTGGGTGAGGGTGGTAGTAGTGGTAGGCATCCTGCCCCCCTGGTTGAGGGTGGTTGGCATCCAGCCCCCTGGGTTGGGGTGGTGGCGCGCATTCAGGCCCCTGTGTGCATATGTGGCATTGGTGATGGGCATCCCGCCCCTATGGTGCTGCTGTTGCAAGTATATTCAGATTCCCAGTGTATGTGTGTGATGTGTCGTGTACGTGTTGTATGTGTTTTGTGGTTGGTGTCTGACTTACCTTCTGCGCCGTACGCGTCCGTGCCTGTTCCGGTAGTAGATGTAGAATATTGGTATGATCGGGACGAAGGGATTCATGGTTGGTTCGTGTCGTTCGTCCTTCTCGTTGCTTCGCGTCGTCCTCGTCGCTTGGCTTCGTCCTCGTCGCTTCGCTTCGTCCTCGTCGCTTCGCGTCGTCCTCGTCTGTGCTGTGTTCGTCTCGTAGCCGTGGATCGTGTTGTGGCGCGATTCGGAGCTTATGTGCGCCTCTCCCGGATGCTTTGACGTGCCGTGCGTAGCGACGGGTTCGGCGCGTACGGAAAGCGCATCGTACTTGTCCGGCCGGACGGGGCTGCATTTTCCCTTCCGTGCGACTCGATTCGGCGTTTCCGGATTCGCCTCGGTCGGAGAACAGGACCTGGTTTGGGTGAGTACGGCTCGGCCGGAATTTTTGCTGTTGTGCGCATCGTACTTGCTCGTTCGGTGTGCTGTACGGATCGGTCGGGAAACTGGCTTTCGCATGGCTTTTTTCCCGACCGAATGGTATTGGGTGCGCCTCCGACCGAGATCGGAATCGGCCCCTATGTGTTAGTCCGAAATTTTCAGCGGAAGAAGAGTTTGGAGCTGCATTTGAATGGGCCCAAACAGGTCCTTTTGGCTACCCAAATGGCTGTCAAGGGCGCTAGCCGGAAGAATTGGGTGCATGGCGTGCATTGGAAAAAAGTGCCCTACCGTTGCCCTATGACCAATGGGTGAAGGAGGGGATACCTGTCCAGGAGTGCAAGCAGATTCCTCTTTTTGTTCCATTTAGCGACGCTGTCCTCACATGGACGCAAAGTGATAAGGAGAATGATGACATCTTGAATGAAGCTGTCCCGCCAGAAATAAGAGCTATTCAGGAGCCACTTTTCACTGATCCCTCTGTGCCTGGAGTCACCAGGTACAATTTGCGTCCTCGGATGAAGAATAGTGCACCAAAGGAGAAGTCAGATTAGACAGGGATGGACTGTGCAAGTTAGGTTGTACTTTGATGTAGTACCAACGGAGTTAGTTTAGGGTGATGTGAGATTGGTGCATTGCTTTGACATTGGACAGGATAGATTGAACGTACTTCCTTGGGGGTTACATTATCCTGATTGACGTGGGATACATCCAGAGCTTAGGACAGAGCAAGCTCCACTGCTGGTGCTCAAGAGCGCCAACGTTGATGAACAATAGGAGCCTGTACCATTGAGGCTCTGATGGACACTTGGAACTTGTATATTTCTCTTGCCAGAGATTTGCCCCCTTTGCTTTATCATTTGCTATGCATCCTTTTGGCAGAATGGTTACTGACGAGGAGCAGCCAGTAATTCCCCTTGTTCATACATGTGAATCTTGGTCTACCAAACAAAAAGTGATATGTGTTGTTCTTGTGTTATTGCTGCTGTTGGTTCTGGGCGGGGTGTCTTGGGTTTTGGAGTGTGATCACGATGAGCGATTCTGTATTGCATATAAGATTGTTTCTCAAGTACGTACAAAAAGGACACTTCCGAGCAATGTATTTCTAGATACACACAAGAAATTCTTTGGTGAAGGTACAGCGTGTTACCCCACTGATTCTGTCAAAAGTTTATGGACTGCTTACCCATTGTCATTGGTTAATTATTCATATGTTCGTCCACTCCATTTTGTAGAGGTAAAGGGTGAGTTCGGGATGGAATATCCCGGTCCTTGATTGTATTATAGGAAGCCACGAGGAAAGTGATATTCAGGTTGCATTACTAATATGTATTGTGATAATTTGTATATGGATGAACAGAACATTACCTTAGTAGGCTGGCATTATCAAGATTTAACAGTTACTCGAAAGGCAGGTTATTATCCTGCATGTTGTCCGATAGTAAATAATACAGATGCTTTCTCATATGTAAATTGTTCTGGACTAATACTGTTTAAAAATACAATGTCTTTGGTGAAAAAGAAGGATCCAAGTACAGTGGGAATGAACACCAGGTATGCTCCTGTAGATTATCAAGGTCCACTTTATGCACATCAAGGATTTTAATTTCTGTCCAATGGTACTTACTCGAATGTTTATAATGGTACAGAGGATGTAGCTTTGGGAATGGTGCTTCCTCTAGGTGTGCCCTGTGAGTATAGTAAACCGAATATAAGATGGGTCAAAAGGGCTTTGACGAAGGAATTCTGTGACGGGCTGACAGACCTTGAGGTCAATAACTATAGAAATGGTATCACCTTTAGGTATATTCTCTCCTCTATTATCACCTTTGGTGGTACCGCCATGGCCAGGAGTGAAAGGGCTAGGGAATATTTTGGATGCAAGCTACAGATACTGTCTAAATCCACAGTAGCAGCTTTGCGTGATATCACCACCCAATTGGAAAGTATGTGAATATATTCTGAGCAAACCAGATATGGAGTTGATTTTATCCTAGCTAAGAGTGGTGGTGTGTGCACAGTAGTAGGAGACCAGTGTGTAGTCGGAATCACTAATATGAAATAGAACATTACCCAACATATTTTAGATATTTTAGAAAATGTCAAAGGAATGGAAAGTGGAAATTGGAGTTGGTCCCTTTTTGGGGGATGGGGTTGGATCCTTGAGAAGGTGATTTATTTTATTGTGATTTTGATTGCTTGTTGTATTCTGATGCAGTGTCTTCCCTTATGCTGCTCTTACTGCACCACTCTTCTCGCTCCCAAGAAAAAATCAATCCATGATACTAATGCGACCATTATGATCCAGAAGGAGGTAAACGATCTGATGCAGATTGATGAGGGTATTTTTGAGACCTCTTCCCTCTTTATTGTTTCCATCCCTGATGCTGAGGATATGGAATGCTCATAAATTACTTTACCATGTTTTATTGAATGATATGTCCTTTGTTATCAATATATATGGCTGAGCTCATGCAAAAAGGAGGGTCTGTTAGACAAAAAATTGTGCTTTTGTATTGCTTTTACTTAAGTTAGCATTTGCGGCGCCATTTTGTGTAAGGGCGCCATTTTGTATCATGATTGAAACTGATTCTCCACCATTTCCGAGAAATGGTCTTCTTTAGGTTATGTTTCTCTGGAGCTGAGTTTTGCTACACTAATGAATGCCCTGTTCTTATTAGCGCATACCTTTCCTCTAGATGTAAGTCCTCTTCCACTTGTCTAGTGGCGGGTACAGACAGGAATTACCTTGGCTGATAGATAATGTGTGCCCGGCCTCAGAACCGAAACTTACTCCTTTGTAATTCATTGTCCGGCTGCGTCCCTCTGGGAAATTCCATGGTGGGCGGGTTTTCATTGACTCTGGAACGTACATAATGTATTGTTATGCTTGCTGAAGTCAGACTCTCTCTGCAGCACTCTTAATGACTGGGCAGACAGGGCTCCGCTCTGAGCGAATTTTGAATAAACTATCATTGGTTTGTATTCTCTACTGTCTGACCGACTCTTCATTTCGTAGAAGGCATAGAGGTGGTCATTGGTGACCCGAGTGACCCGAATCGGGGCATTTCCTTGACTGGTAGTTCCCAAGGAGGCTGGCACTCCCTCCCTGTGCCCATGGGAGCTCTCCAATGACTTCAATCTTGGCTGTTTAGGGAAGAAAGGCTTCACCTCTTCCAATTTGTGCCTCTGTTTGTTCCTCCTAATGTGGTGGGGCAACTGCCGCCATGTGGAAGCAGTTGATTCAGTACATGAAGTAGAGGTAAGCCTGAACCTCAAGGACAGAGGACTAGGCACTCCTCTACCTAGGCCCAAGCACTCTCAGGAGTGTCAAAGAAAAGGGTATGGTCGTTATAGATGACTTTCAGGCACGCGGGGAACTGCAGCATGTATTTTATTTGCATAGACTTAAGTTTTTCCTTGTCGGCCAGGAAGGTTGCTGCTGAACCTTCAAAGTATGGTCCAGGAAAAGCATAACCTGCCCGCCCACACTTTAGCTTACTAGTAGTCTGGTCCTCCCAAAGAATCACATCTCTATCCAAACGTTGAGGAGCCTGGCTATTATCGGCCACCGGAGGGGGGGGTCTGGGGAGGGCCTGGCTGTGAGGGACCGGTGAGCCCCCTCTACAGCAAAGCAATTGGACAGAACCCTCTTGGGGAACCAAGAATGGATTCAGTCAGAGATAAAGTCGGTGGGCCTGGGACCCTCAGTACCCTCCGAAATTCCCACCACCCAGATGTTGATGCGTTGTAACCTACCCTCTGCATCCTCCACTCTGGTCTCCAGGAAGCCCATTCTATGTCGGAGGGTGGCCACTGTGGTGTGGACAGTCTAAGTCTCATCTTTGGCCACCGACAGCCTCCCCTCCATCTCCGAGACCATCTCCACTATGTTGCACAGATCCTGGTGGAGAAGGGACAGGTCAACACGTAGCTCCCTGATCTTCCCCTCTAGTGAGAGTTGAGAATGGCCTGCAAGATAGATGCTGTTGATATGTGGCTGGGCGCCCACCAGTTGTGCACCACCACCTCAACCCCTCAATTAAATGCACAATGCGCCAGATAATGCAGGATCATATCTGGGCCGGCTGCAGAGCTTATGACTTCATGGCCACCATCTTTGAGGTCAGCCACACCGTCCAGGAAATTGATGATAAATGACAATGCACATCCATGTAAATGATGTGAACTGTGTCATCCATGTACTCATGTATGGCATGTTGTGTGTCTTAGTTCATCTGTGGTAGGTCATGTTGAAATTGTTCTAATGATAAGGGCTCTTTGCTCATTATGGCATGAAACATTGCTTTGTTTTAAGCACATCTGGCATGGTTTGCATATTGTTTCAATGAATAGTCGGGCATGTTGCAAGTGTTAGAGTGGTGAGTCTTGTTCATTAATGAAACTGACATATCTGTCTCAAAATGGAGCTCCATTTGAGGTTTGGCATGCAAAGGTGTCTACTATAGAAATAACAATGAAGGTTCTGGACCTTGGATGCCAGGGGTTTACAGGAGCCATCAGCAAGTCAGTGGTCATGGTCTATGCCATTCTCAGTGTATCAATTGTGCCTTCAAAATGAGCAGGCAGGCAGTGGAGTTGTGGGGCAATCCCTGCACATAGTAAGTGGACTGCCTCTATCAGCACTGAGACATGTGGCCCTGTTGAAAAAGGAGTAAAATAAGGACCAGCTGCTGTGTAGGTTAGGGCTGCAATGTTGGAGGGAAAGCTAAATTGCCTTGGCTTGGGGGCAGTCCCTCCACTGGTACTATGGTGCCTATATTTTCACACTGGCTTTTCTTCTGGCAATACATGGGCATGCTGGGCTTCATCATTGAGGACACACGTGCCCCTCCCCCATCTACCAGAAGCCACCATGTGGGAGGCAGAAGTGAAGTTACTGACAGTCAGAAGCCTTTACACATTAACGGCAGCTCCTGAACAATGTTTGCCATAGAGTTGCTACAAGTATGGCCACTGAAAGATCAATCTAATTTAGAGGTCAGAAATTGCATGCAGCTGTGATAATATTGGAACACCTTGCAAAATGTACAATGGGTTGGTTTATAGTTGCTGTAGAAGTTATGACTGCTTCAGTCAACACTCATTGAAACGCCATTTTGAAACAGGCCCAGGCTAAGTATTGTTGTTATCCCCTTCTGCCCCATCTGAGGGGCTGATTGGTTTCTTTGCATTACCTATGTCCTATACGTTATTTCTCTTGAATATCGATTCCACAATATTATCCTGGTCAAGTTATGGTCAGTGATAAATATCGTGGGGCATTCTATTGAGGGTTGATAAATATTTTTATGTAAATAATATTGATTTTTCATATATATTAGAATAAAAATTGTTACATACAATATCTTTTATGGAATATGCTATTTAGGTATTTTGTTTGTAAAATGTGTATAAAAATATATGGTAAAATATCATTTAATTTTATAATTTGTTTTATAATTGTAATTTTTTCAGGTTGTTGAGTTTATGTAGTATTAAGTGGCTGTTGTTTAAATGTAAATATTTTGTAAGGTGCTCCATATAAAGGAGCTGCTCTTCACCTAATCCAGATTTCCCTGCTTCCTCTTTTGCATAATTTATGCGCACACTAAGCCCAAAAGGATATATACCCAGGAGTTGGTGTTTATTACAGGATTGGATGGGGGGTCTTTTATTTGAAAGATATTTAAATTAATATGAAAATTATATATTTACCTTCTTTAATTAATGTCAACTGTTATTATGTTATTATTTAACTTGCAATATATTATAAATTAAGTGAAAAATGGGGCTTAATTTAATTCTATTTTACCTAATAAAAAATAAGAACGCAGTTTTCTTATTTTTTAGGTAATTGTGTCAATAATTTATTATTGTGAGCGACATTAACTTACTTATGTTAGGGAACTTAAGTGATATTAATTCAATATTAAATTAGTATTGTAACTGTAACAACTTTTGCTAGGAAAATAATTTGGGGTTAGGTGTGCAAATTAATAGGTTATGTTAAAATAAATCCTTTTAATGTAAAAAATAGGGTTGGCTTATTCTGGTTTGTATTTTGTATATAGTTGGAAAATAAAACACCTGTATTAGATAAAAAACAACAATGATAATAATAATAATAATAATAATAATAATGATAATAATAATAATAATAATAATAATAATAATAATAATAATAATAATAATAATAATAAGAAGAAGAAGAATGTCATGATTTTATAATAGGATATTTGACTAAATTTTTATTTTTTACATTTTCATATTTTGAGTTGGGACATTGAATTAGAACTCCCCTCCTAATAACAGAATTAAAATAGTAATCCAGGAATACTAGAAATCAAAGATGCAGCTCTCATATGGATCACGTCATTCCTTGCGAACAGGTCGTAGTCTATTCAACAAGGTTCATGCTCCTCATCACCCACCTTTTGGTGAAGTGCAGAATTCCCCAGAGATTATCACTGTCCCCTCTTGGTGCGATTTCTTCAGGCACTCTAAATCTATGTGCTATCTTTATCCTGACAATATTCAACTCATCGTTGATCTTCAGGACAAAGCCCATAGCCCGTGGATGGGGCTATAAGACGTCTTGAGCTCATTTGCTACAAGGATAGAACATAACCAACTAAAATTCATCCCTACTAAATTGGAAATCTTTCCAGTCTTTCATAAAGTAAATTTCTGAACCAACTCCATATGGTCAATCAATCTGGGGTAATGTCCCCCAACAACTAAAGTCAGAATTCTTGGCATTGTGCTTGACTTTAAACTTGACATAAATACTCTAATCTTCCAGCTCACTAAATCCTGTTTCCATCAATAGGAGCTCCTGAGGAAAATCCTACCATTCCTCTCCTTCCCACATAAAATCATGGCTGCCAGTGCCATGGTACATGACAGACTTAACCACAACAATGCTGTGTACTTGGTAATTCCCAAGACCTTCTTCGCTATCCTCCAGAAGATTAAATTGCCTTTGGCAGCTAAACACATGTGACTCCAGTGCCTCCCACTGAAATTCTTTACCCAGGCTCCCTGTCAGCAAAAGAATCCTATTTAAATTGACTGGCATTATGCATAAAATTTCCACTGACAGGGCCCCTATGTTCCTATCTTAGAAATGTAAACAAAATGTCAGCCATCAAGTGCCTTGAGGTCCGGCGGCTCTAACTGCTGCTTGATGTTCCTGTATTTCAAACTCACCCACTGGAAAGGACATTCTTTTAGAATAAAAGGAACCAGGTTATGGAATTTCATCCCTCCAGAAATCCATGATATCCCACACTTCCTACAGTTCCTCCATATGACACAAAGACTAAGAGACTCCACTGGAGTGATAGTGAACTAATTACATCTCCATATATATATATATACATATATTCCCCGCTGTGTCCTCTGACTTCTTGCAAATGAAGTGGTCGTTGGTTGATGTTTAATGCACAGGCCAGTGGCGCATGAGAGGACCTGTCCTAACAAGTTGTCCGAGGCTCTGCTGGCAATTGCTCCTTTTCATCTTCCAAGTGATTGGATTGCCTCGTGACCGCCTCGGAATCAAGACAAGCATAGGGCTGCTTCCAGGTGCAGTCCGTGACTTCACGGGGACAGCGTGATCATTGTATCAGCGCCGCACAGCCCAGCGTAATCTTGATATTGTGGCTAGGGCGTCTGGGGACTTAAGGAAGTTCTTGACTAACATTGGAATCGGGACTTACTATCTATACACAACCCCCTTTGGCCAGGAATACCAGCGCCCACTATGGGATCAACGTGGGCCTCGACGGAGCACTTACCCGGCTGTTGCCTGCTCGGAGTTGTAGTTCGTCATTAAGAATTACAGCGAATCTCGGAACATCTGATTGGGGCCAGCTGGACTCCCACCAATGGGAGTACCGCAGTATGTTTTTAAAGAGGGTTGAGGCACATTTCCCGTTGTTAGCGGCATCAGAGGAAGGCATAAATCGCCGAAACGCGTCATGCCAGAAGCTATTTAATAAAAGGACTTCCCTAAATTCCCCGCTGTGTCCCCTGACTTCTTCCAAGTGAAGTGGTCATTGGATGATATATATATATATATATATATATATATCGCAACAAACACTCCCCGCACCTCCACGCTGGCAAGCAGGCGAGCAGAGAGAGAGACGGACCCAGATTCAGTAGCAGGTAAGATCTTTATTCCTCTCACCCTTGCGACGCGTTTCAAGCACGAAGTGCCCTTGTTCACACACAAAGGGAAATTCGCCCGCCAAACTGTTTTTAACTGCTAAGTGCACACCTTCTTCCGTGACATGTGACCAAGGAAAATGGAAGAAATACTACAATGACCAATGCACATCGCAAATAACACTTGTAGATGTATTCTTTGTCAACAAACAAACATGTTATTCTGTATGTTAAATTCTGTCCACTCATTATTCAATTAAAATTAGAATTAAAATTAAATAATTTAAAAATTGAATAAATCCTGAATAAATCCTGTGATATTTCATATACTGCATAAATGCTGGTAAATGCTGGTTAGTAAAAAACTTTCTATATTTATCAAAAGGTCATTTTTTTTAAAAACCAGTTCAGAAACGTGGTACTGAATGACAATAAAAATGAAATTGCGATAAAATTTAAAGTGCTTTTGTTCAAAACCATCCCTTGTTTTATGTACATATATTAAAGTGACTAGTGCTTGTGAATAGTGCAAATATAACTTGGCTCAAAATTGAGCCATAAAAAACAGCTACCTAATTAAAAAATGTACAATTTAAACATTTGATTTTTAAGACACATACATGATTAACAAAAGCGTTGCGAGCCATATCAAAACCAATTTTTTTCTGTAGTTTTTGTAACATCATGCCTACTAAAAAATTCTACAAATATCATTTTCATATTTTGGCCCATGTTAATAAAGATGTAAGAATGTAAAGAAGTAAAAAGGAAGGAAGAGGGGATGTAAAAAGAGAGATATGAAGAATAGATGTTGATGGCCCCTAGTGATGTCATATCTAATTGCAGTGTACCATCATTAAGTCATATGTGCACCTTATCCTTTGATTTGGTAATGATGTTGACATATGAGCCCAATATTCAATTTTTACCTAAAAAAGTGTGCATGTCTTCAGTGGTGTTTAAGCCATAAGGCACCTTGCTGTCTAGCTCAAGAATAGTGCAGGTTTCGAGTTGTCTCAGAAGACTCTCCCTATTACCTCCTCTCCTGAGCGGCGAGATGGCATTAATCACAAAATATCTCAGACAGTTCAAATCATTATCGTGTAAAAGCCTTGAAATGTCTTGCTACGGGGTAGGAGACATCATTGTTGACAATAGCCCTGAGATGCTGCAAGATCCTGACATGCACCTGCAGCTTGGTACTGCCAACGTAACTCAAGCCGCAGGTGCAAGCCAGGACATACACAGCATACTCAGTCCTACAATTGAAACTGCCTTTGATAGCCCTCCTCTGTCCCGTCAGTGGAATAGTGTAGTGGGAGGTATTGACACCAAATTTACAGGCACGGCATGACGAACATTTTGAAAAGCCCTGTCTAGGTTTCAGCCATGTGCCCTCTGGTGTCAATTCCGGACTATTTCTGACCAATTGGCTCCTCATAGATTGCGCTTTTCTATAGGTTATTATTGGCCATTCTGGGAGTCTAGGCCCTAGTACCCCGTCGGTTAAAACGATTGGCCAGTTCTTTCTAATGATTGATTTCAATTTACGTTCTTGAGAGCTGTACGTGGTAATTAGGCGTGGGACCTCTCCTACTGGGGTATTGATTCTCCCTGATGCACTGTTCTGTAGTAGAGAGTCCCTAGATCTTTCCTCTGTTTTTGTCATAGCCTTGGATAAGATCTTGTCACTATACCCTCTCACTTTCAATCTTTTTATCATGTCTTGAGCACATCTTTCAAACTCCTGTTGTGTGCTACAGATGCGTTTGAGTCTCAGTATTTCACCAAAGGGTATGCTTTCTATAAGGTGTTGAGGATGTTTGCTGCTAGCATGCAAGGTGCTATTCCCTGCCGTGGCTTTTCTGAATAAAGTTGTCTCCAACTTGTTTCCTTTCACTGATATTCGTACATCTAAAAATTCAGTCATGATGTCACTAATATGTGAGGTGAACTTCAGGTTAACCGAATTACTGTTAACCGTAGTGATAAAATCTCTTGCACTTTCCTCATTCCCTCTCCATATAATGAATACATCATCGATGTACCGTAACCAGTGCACCACCTGATGTTGAAAAATTGCCTGGTGCACTTTCTTCAGGACCTGTTCCTCCCACCAGCCAACATGCAAACAGGCGTAGCTGGGGGAGAAACAGGACCCCATAGCCACGCCTCTGATCTGTTTCAGAGTCTCTTTACCAAAAAGGAAAAATTATTATATAAGCACCATGATATGAGATCTAAAATCATTTTGTTGTGCTCATAATATTCACATGGCCGAGTATCCAGGAAGTATTTAACTGCTTTGAGGCCCGCCAAGTGATCAATGCTCGTATAAAGGGACTCTATGTCGAGGGTAATCAAAATCAGGTCATCATCCCATTCAATGTCTTTGATTTTGTTCAAGAAATCCCCTGTGTCCTTGACATAGCTGGGTAATTTCTTAACAAAGTCCTGAAGGTAGAAATCTACATATTGTGATACATGCTCACTAAGACTATTGATGGCGGAAATAATGGGTCTACCTGGGACTAGTGAGACATTTTTATGTACTTTAGGGATGAGATATAAAATAGGAATGACAGGAAATTCCACATGCATAAAATTAAACTCATCCAGAGAAATTAAACCTTCCCTTTTGTAACCTTGCAACTGTTTTTTTAATACTTCCTTTGATTTGCTGTATTCTTTCAAGTTAGACCTGATATAACATTGCTCATCATCCAATTGTCTCTTGGCTTCTGCAATATATTCCTTTCTGGGCCACAAAACGATATTCCCTCCTTTGTCGGCCATGTTTATGATAATTTCTTGGTTTTTTCCCAATTTGTTCATCAATTGTGCATATTGCAAGTCCATAAAGCATTTCTTTTTGCGTGTTTTTGACACTTGGCAATAAAGTTTTTTGATGTCCTCTGTTACCCGTTCATGAAAAATGTCTATTGCATCTTTCGGCATTATAGGGATAAAGGTGCTCGATGGTTTGAAAGGGCTTTCCCCTGCACCCTTTTGTGCGATGTTCATACTCCACAACTTTGATTGAGTGCTGATTTTGGCAGAGTCCGTTCCTTGTTGTCTTTCATTTGGCTCATTGATTAGGTCCGTTAGTGCCATTAGAGTCGGTACATCTGACGCCTGAAGTACAGATGTCTTTTGGTGTTCAGACCCCTGAGCGATGGTACTGTCGTTGCTCCCTTTGATCGTGAAGAACTTCTTCAATTTTAATTTTCTGATAAAACAGAAGATGTCTATCCTTGTTCTTGAGTAATTAAATTAGCTTCCCGGACAATAGTTGAGACCTAATGACAAAAGTTGTTTTTCTGCTTCGGAAAGGGTGACATCGGACAGATTGACGATGGTTTGGTCATTTAGCGCTGTTTCTTGTGCCATTGTTGTTTTGGCTTTTGCGTTTGCTGCGCATTTTTGTTTCTTGCGCCTCGCCCTTCTCCTGGCATTTCTCTTTGCTCTGCTGCATGTTTGCTCCGATTTCTCGGTCTTAGAGTGTGCCGGCGATCCTCTGCTAAAAAACACCAACTCCAATCTCCCTCCAGAGCCCGGTTACCGACACAGGGACTCACAATTCGATTAAATATTCTCATTTTTATTTTCAGGTAACGCGTTTCGCCTGTCTCCGCAGGCTTGCTCACACGATAAACGCCATTGCCAGAACTTCATTTTAAAATCACAAACTCCCGATCACGTGGTCCGCTATTTCCATAGCCATGGAAGACAGACTCTAAAACACTTCGTGATTAAAATGGACATAACAGTATCACTATGTTGGATATTATACAATTCTCTTAAATTCGTTATTTTGCACAAATGATGTTGTTTAAAATCCTTTCAATAATTTACAAAATTTTGGAGTCTGACATTTCCTGTATGTTCATTGCACAGTCAATGTTCAAAATTTTCCCACTCCTCAATTCCCATATATATATATTCACTGAAAAAACCATAGGTTTCAGGCACGTTATAGTTAGAAATTAGCATTTAAAAAACCTTTGAAATTCACTGAAAAAACCATAGGTTTTAGGGATAGTTATAGTTAGTTGGACATTGCACTCGTACAAAACCCGTGAAATTCCCCCGTTATAGTTAGTTCAGCTAACTATAACTCGCGCCTCCGCAATTCACTGCTGATGACGTCACATATTACATCACTCATGACATGGTCAGTGACATCACTGATGACATCACTGATGACATCTCAAATGACATCACTGATGACATCATCTAGTGACTGTGTTTCTGTAAAGTTTAAATATTTTTAATGTATATAGGGAAAGGCGTATTGAAGAATGAGTGGGTGTATAAGTGTCTGTATGGATGATTTAGTAGGTGCGTGACTAACTGTATAAGTGAGTGATTAAACGTATCTTACTGAATGCATGGGTTAGTGACTAAACTGGGTGAATGTCTGTATCCGTCTGTCTGTTGATGTGTAAGTGGCTGCATGGGTTTGTGAATAGCTACATGTGTGTGTATATGAGTTATTGATTCGTTGTCTGAGTATCTGTATGGGTGCCTGAGTGTTTGTGTGGGTGGGGTGTGTGCGACTCTGTACATAGATGTGTGAGTGGGTGATTCACTGGGTGCATGATTTGAAGAGTGCGTCTGTGATGGACTGCTTGGGTGGGTGAGTGTGTGTATGGGTGTGTTAGTGAGTGAATGTATATCTCAGTGGTACATGTGCGAGTAACTACATATGTAAAAGGCAGTATATATGTGTGTTAGAGTATCTAAAAGGCTATAAGTGAGAGTGTGTGATTGTGAGAGTGGCTGTATGGATACGTGTGTGCTTGTATCAGTTATTGTATAAGAGCGTAAGAATGTGCTAGTATTTGTATGACTAAGTGAGCTGGTGTGTGTATAACTCTATAGGTGAGTAAATGGGTGTGTGATTAATTTTTTGCATGACTGACTAGGTGTGTGAGTACCTCTATGGATGAGTGGCGGTGTGTAAGTGTTTATATAGGTGTATGAGTGCATATGATAGTCCTGTACTGAGTGACTGTAAGTATGAGTGACTGGACGGGTGAGTGAGTAGATGTGTGTGTGTAGACCTAAGAATCAGTGAGTGGGTATATAGTTATTGGTATTGGAGTGTGTATGGTTTTGCGAATGGCAGTCTGTAAATAAGAGTGGGTGTATCAAAAGTTATATTAGGGTGTGAGAAGATGCATGAAATTATCACATGGATGATGTCATCAGTGATGTCATTTGAGATGTCATCAGTGATGTCATCAGTGATGTCACTGACCATGTCATGAGTGATGTAATATGTGACGTCATCAGCAGTGAATTGCGGGCGCGAGTTATAGTTAGCTGAACTAACTATAACGGGGGAATTTCACGGGTTTTGTACGAGTGCAATGTCCAACTAACTATAACTGTCCCTAAAACCTATGGTTTTTCAGTGAATTTCAAAGGTTTTTTAAATGCTAATTTCTAACTATAACGTGCCTGAAACCTATGGTTTTTTCAGTGAATTTGTAAGGTTTTTTAAATGCTAATTTCTAACTATAACGTGCCTGAAACCTATGGTTTTTTTTCAGTGAATTTCAAAGGTTTTGTAAATGACAATTTTTTAATTGTATTAATTGTTATATTTATTTTTTTGATACTGATTTACAAATTTCTTTTCAACTATTTATTTTTAGATATTTTATTTTTTAAATTACATTGTAATTACATTATACATTACATTACAAAATATACTTTCTCAGAATGAATTACTTTAGTTTAAATACTTTGCAAATAGGCAATAGACTTTTAAGTACAGTAGTTACAGTTGTTGCAATGGGTAACACAATTTCAAACACAATGCAACATTGAGCTCAATGTGAATTTCTAGTTAAATGCATTTAGTTACTTTATGGATTACTTTTCTCACCACAGGACTGGATCCTAGATTCAGTCCTGGGACATCTCCTGTAAACAGTTGAGTAAAAGCGTTTTGGTTACAGTAGTGATTTTTAAGGAATATTATTGTATTTTAAAAGTTGACACTTGGAAACTTTTTCACATAGAATCACCAATGTTATCCTATGGGAGGAAATTCACTTAGCAGGTAAGTAGTGTTATTGTTACTTTTTCTTACTCAGTGGTGGATCCTGGATCCAGCACTGGTGCATCTCCTGTAAACAGTTAAAAGAATGCGTTTAAGTCATACAGGCGATTTTTAAGGAATATTTATAGTTTGTGAAAATCGACACTTTGAAACTTTTCTGCTGAAAACCAGACAATGGATTCCTATGGAAGGAAATACAAGTTACTGGTAAGTACGGTTAGAATTACTTTTCAAGGTCAGTGCTGGGCTAAAAGATGCAGCACTGGGTTCTCTCCTGATAACAGGTGAGTAAATCGGAATTGGTAGTTCGGCTGATTTTAGAGGAATATTATAAAGTTCAAAAACTCCACACTTAGAATTTCCAAGTGAAACCAGTCAATGTTAGCCTATGCAAGGAAATTCAAGTTACTGGTAAGTACGGTTAGAATTACTTTTCAGGGTCAGTGCTGGGCTAAAAGATGCAGCACTGGGTTCTCTCCTGATAACAGGTGAGTAAATCGGAATTCGTAGTTCGGCTGATTTTAGAGGAATTTTATAAAGTTCCAAAACTCCACACTTAGAAGAATTTCCAAGTGAAACCAGTCAATGTTAGCCTATGGAAGGAAATTCAAGTTACTGGTAAGTATGGTTAAAATTACTTTTCAGGATCAGTACTGGGCTAAAAGATTCAGCACTGAGGTCTCTCCTGATAACCGGTGAGTAACTCGGAATTCGTAGTTCGGCTGATTTTAGAGGAATATTTGTATGTTTCAAAAATCGACACTTAGAAACTTTTTCAGCAAAAAGCAGGCAATGATATCCTATGGAAGGAAATTCAAGTTACTGGTAAGTACGGTTAAAATTACTTTTCAGGATCAGTACTGGGCTCAAAGATGCAGCACTGAGGTCTCTCCTGATAACAGGTGAGTAAATCGGAATTCGTAGTTCGGTTGATTTTAGAGGAATATTTGCACAATGGTGAAGGAAGGGGGTGGGGCCTGAGGTGACATGTCTGCAAACACGCCCTGTGGCGCGTTTTAAGTTGGAGAATTAATTCCTCCTCAATCCTGAGGGTCCCTAGGGGCCAACTAGCCCACCAGGAACCTCCAGTATGCGCCAGGGGGCTGCGTTGCAGAGAGGTGTACAGAGGCCATGCCCCTTTTACCACACTCTGCAACGCAGCTCCGTGGCGCTTACTGGAGGTACCTGGTGGGCTAGTTGGCCCCAGGGACCCTCAGGATTGTAGAGGATTTAATTCCCCATCTTAAAATGCGCCACGGGGCCTGTTTGCACACATGTCACCTGAAGCCCCGCCCCTCCCTTCACCACTGTGCAAACGCGCCCCGTGGCGCATTTTAAGTTGGGGGATTAAGTCCCCTTGAATCCTGAGGGTCCCTGGAGTCCAACTAGCCCACCATGTACCTCCAAAAAGCGCCACAGAGCTGCGTTGCAGAGAGGTGTAAAAGGGGCGTGGCCTCTGTACACCTCTCTGCAATGCAGCCTCTGGCGCATACTGGAGGTTCCTGGTGGGCTAGTTGGCCCCAGGGACCCCCAGTATTCAAGGGAAATCGTTCCCCATCTGCAAACGCGCCAGGGGACGCGTTTGCAGACTGCTGCAGGGTGGGGCGGGGCCTCCGGCACGATGCCGGTCTTTTTTTGTGTAATTTTTTTGTATGGGAGGGGGGCTGCGTGGCCCCCTTCCCTTGGCCTCTTTGGCCCCGGGGACCCCATCCCCCGGGGCATGAGGATTTTCATTTTTTTTTTAAATTAAAATAAAACGGGAAGGGGGCCGCGTGGCCCCCCTTCCCTGGGCCTATATTGGCCCCGGGGACCCCATCCCCCGGGGCATGCCCTCTTTTAAAAATATTTGGAGGGGGGCTGCGTGGCCCCCTCCTCAGGCCATTTAAGGCCCCGGGACCCCATCCCCGGGGCCGGCCTTTCATTTTTTATTTTTTTTCACAAGTTTTATTTTTAAATTTGGGGAGGGGGCCGCGTGGCCCCCCTCCCGGGCCACTACTTGCCCCGGGGACCCCATCCCCCGGGGCTGGCCCTCTCCGTTGGGGACTGTGGGGGGGTCCCCAATCCCCCCACAGTCCCGCCGGCTCCCCGCGTCCCTTGGGAGCCGGCATTGCTTTCCACATGGGGAGCTGCTAACATGCAGCTCCCCATGTGGAAAGCAATGTGCTTGGATATTGGAAGAGAGAGCAGGTTTCCTGCTCTGTCTTCCAATATCCAAAGCAGTTTGCAATGACAGGACGGGAGCCGCGAGGCTCCCGTCCTGTCATTGCAAACTACAGTGTCCCGGGGTAGGCACCCGGGACACTGCAGGAGCCGGCCCTGGGGGTGGCGGTCCCCAGGGCCATCAAGGGCTCCAGGAGGGGCCGTGCGGCCCCCCTCCCATGTCTTTAAAGCCCCGGGGAGGTGGTGGTCCCCGGGGCTCGGGGGTCCGTTACGGACGCCCGCATTTACATTATTAGTGCCCCGGGGAGGTGGTGGTCCCCGGGCGTGTGGGGGGCTCGAGCACCCCCACCCAGGAATTTTTTAAAAAGAAGCCCCGGGGAGGTGGTGGTCCCCGGGGCTGCGGGAGGGCCGAGTGCCCTCCCGCACCGTTTTAAAATGAAAGCCCCGGGGGTGGTGGTCCCCGGGCTTGGGGGCCCTTAGAGGCCCCCAGCATTATTTAAATAAACCCCGCATGCCCCCGGGACTTGGGCCAACCGGGGCAAAATACAATCGAAGCGCGGGAGACCGCGCTTCGATTTGTTTTTTATCGGCAGGATCCGCGCACCCTGAGCGCATCCTGCCGATTAAAAAAAAAAAAAAATGCTTTTTTCTGCCCAGGGGTCCTTGTGGTACCCCTGAGCAGACCTAGGGGTCAGGGTGTTTCTACCCTGCCCCCTTTGTGCGTTTGCACACTTGCAAATTTTTTTTTCTCGGCGGGATTCGCGCACCCCTAAGCGCATCCCGCCGATTTAAAAAAAAAAAATTGCTTTTTTCTGCCCAGGGGGTCCTTGTGGGACCCCCTGAGCAGACCTAGGGGGTCAGGGTGTTTCTACACTGCCCCCTTTTTGCGCTTTGCGCACTTGTTTCTGTCCCTCGGTTCTACCGAGGATAAAATGGCTGCCAACACTTCCTGATTTGGAGTGTTGACAGCCAATTAGCATGCAGCTCGTGATCGGGAGGGTGCGCGAATCCGACGCGGCCATAGATATATATGTGATTTTCCTTTTGATTTTCACAGGAACTACTGAATGGATTTACACCATTTAACAAAAAGTGTTCTTTCTGAACCAAGAACTACCTCTTTGCCAAATTTGGTGTAATTCCGTTCAGCAGTTCAGGCTGTAGCCGTGTCTAAAGTTTCCTATGGGAAAATGAATGGGGAAAACGCGTTTTGGGACCCCCTTTTTCTCGGCCCCCGCTTGACGAATCACCCCGAAACTTTCAGGGTAGGAGCGGACCGGAGCGGGCCATAAAGTTTGAAAATTTCGCGAAGATTCGTCAACTGACGCAAGAGTTATTTCAAATAGAATGTCGCGGATTTTTTTATGGAAAATAGGTCCTAACTATTAATGAATGAATGAAAGTAGTTTTATATAGCGCGTTACTACCCTAAGGCCTCGTAGCGCTTTGGATATGGCAAACAGTGTCATGACAGGTTAGTGAATGGTACTGAAAAGATGGGTCTTAAGGAGTTTACGGAAGGACTGCATATTGGATTCCCTTCTAAGAGCAAAGGGAAGAGAATTCCAAAGATTAGCAGCATTGAACGAAAAAGAACGGCCGCCCCAGCTGGATCTACGTACTTTCCTTATAGTAGCACGGAAAGCGAAGCTGGAACGAAGACTCCCAGGAGGGTGGTACGGAATAATGAGGGACTGGATGATCGCAGGGCCAGTCTTCCAAAAGGCTCTGTGCGCTAAACACATAGCCTTAAATTGAATTCGGGACTTAACTGGGAGCCAATGAAGTTTCCTTAGTGCAGGTCTCGCTGACTGTCTCCGAGGAATCTGGAGAAGTAGGCGGGCCGCACAGTTCTGGATTACCTGTAATCTTTGGATGGTAGCCTGAGGGGCGCCCAGATACAGGGCGTTACCGTAGTCCAGGCGGGACAAAACAAGGGCTTGCACCATAATCCTTTGCGCCTGAAAAGGGAGCAAAGGGAGAATTTTCTCAACATCCTCATCAGGCCGAAACATATAGCTGACAATGTAGTAGCTTGATGATTAAAATTTAAAGAACTGTCAAGCCATATGCCTAAGCTCTTGATCTGGTGCTTTGGGGCAGGCATAGAGCCGAGACAGGTAGGCCATGAGAGTGCCAGGGAAGGTGATGGAGTTTTGCCCGTGAACATTACTTCTGTTTTATCCCCGTTTAACTTAAGATGAGATAGGTCCATCCATTCGGCTACCGCCTCTAGGCAATTGCCCAGGGCGCAAGATGAACCCTCTGGGTGGTTTAATGCCACAACCAGTTGGGTATCATCTGCGTAGGTAATAACTTTTATGCCGAATGGGTGCACTATCTCTGCCAAAGTCACCATATAAATATTGAAGAGTGTGGGGCTCAGGGAAGAACCCTGAGGAACCCCACAGCTAAGAGGCCATTGAGCTGATGCAGCAGTACCCTCAAAGACCCGAAAAAACGGTCCTTTAAAAAGGACTGAATCCATGTGAGGGCCCGATGTGTTATTCCAAGATTTTTTAGTCGCTCCAGCAAGATGTTATGGTCAACAGTGTCGAAGGCGGCACTGAGGTCCAGCAGAATAACTGCTGCTGAGCCTCCCTGGTCCAGAAGTCTCCTAACTTCCTCTGTTACTGCCAGAAGGGCCGTCTCTGTCCCAAGCCTGGGACGGAATCCTGTCTGGGAGTCGTGGAGCAGGCTGTTAGACTCCAGATAGTTGACCAGAGTAGCGTTTATATGCCTCTCAGTCAATTTGCTCAACAAGGGAAGGAGAGAGATAGGACGATAGTTGGCCAAACTAGAAACATCTAAATTAGGTTTCTTCAAAAGGGCTCTAACTTGAGCACATTTCCAATCAGGGGGTACCGTGCTCGAAGAGATGGAGGCGTTTATGATGTTCAAGATTACTGGCTGAATAACATCAGCAACTCGAGTGAGATGTTGCGGAGGAGCGGGGTCCCTGGGAGAACCTGAGGTTACCCTAGACATATATGTATTCAGGGTGACCTCGCTCTATCAAGGGAACTCCACTAAGGAACATTGTAATTCTGGAAGGGGGCTATTAGTACTACACGCTATAGAGTCACTTTGATCAATGGGGAAGGATTGACAGATCAGATGAATTTTCTGATGGAAATATTCTGCTAAATTATTGCAGCGCGCTGGAGCATCCTCTGAGTTAGGTGAATTGTGCGGAGTGGTAATAAGAGATTTAACAATACGGAAAATCTCTTTAGGAGAATCAGCGGCTGCACTAATCCTCTCCTCATAGAATGATGATTGGGCAATTTTTATTTCTGCCTTATAGTTCCTAATAGCCTCTCTATAAACATTTTTCCTCTCATCTATTGAATTCTGTCTCCACCTCCTTTCCAGTTTCCTACATATTTGTTTGAGCTCCTTAGTTTAGGGGTGAACCAAGGTACCGGTTTGTGTGTGGATCTCTTATAGGAAGGTTTCATGGGAAGGAGAGTGTCCAAAGAATTTTGGATCCATGAGTTGAAATTATTGTTGGCTCTCTCCGGATCTAAAACAGGAGAGGGTGTAGTAGCATCCAGCGCTAAAGACCACTGGCTAATAGAGAGATTTGACCATTTCCTTTCTAGTATCCAAGTTGCATGTTGAAGAGGAGAAACCACTGTGGTCTCCCAGACCAGAGGGATCAAAAAATGATCAGTCCAGGGGAGGGGAATTGGAGACCCTACCGAAATATTCTGGTCATTACTAAACACTGGATCAAGGAGATGGCCTTTAACATGCGTAGGGGAAAAGCCTTTCTGCTTAAATTGAAGTGCGGAAAGGCTTGTTAGCAGCTCCTTGGCCAAATGGTCAGAAGGATCATCCAAATGGATATTAAGATCCCCCAGTACTATGAAGTTAGCTGGGGTTAATGCTTGGTTAGCCACAAAAGTCGGGAGTATACTGAGAAATTGTCCTATGGGTCCCGGGGGCGGTAAAGGAGCAGACCCGAGAGAGTGTTAATAGGTGACAGTTCCAAAGAAAAATTCATGCTTTCGCAGTCCGGTACCCTCAGCTGAGGACCGGCAACGGAAATTATCTTTAAAAATTATAGCCAGACCTCCACCTCTTCCGGTCTTACGGTCCGTTCTATGAATTAAGTACCCTGGAGGTAGGGTTTGAGTGATAATTGGATCAACTTCATCCTGTAGCCATGTCTCTGTCAGAAATAAGGCATCGGGTTTAAGGTCATCAATAAGAAGTGCTAGTTCAACTGAATGCTTGGAAAGAGAACGGCAGTTTAAGAGAAACATTTTTTGGGGGAGGCCAGCATCTGATAAATCTGTGCTGTAAGGTTGGAACTTGAAATCACATTGGGGGCATTTGGAGGGATTGTCGGCAAGGATTAACGTGTGTAGACAATTAATGTCCATGACTTCTCTCATATTGAGCAGTGACTGAGCGCTGTAAGTAACATTGTTATTTTTAAAACTACCAGGGGTCATGGCCCCTGGTCCCGTTTGGGCTCGGACGGGCGCAGACGGGCTTGCCTTTGGCGCGCCCGCTGCGCGCGTCCGCTGCGCGTGCGCATTAGCTAAGAGCTAAATACTGGTGGGGGCGCGAGAAACTGGTGCGCTGACCCGACCGGAAGTGCTACTGCTCCAGGAGGCCCTCCGCACAACGGCACTAGCCGCGTCGGACCGGGGCCGGGAGTAAAATAGAGGTAGGTGCCGCCAAGTGCAGGGACTCGCACTCAGTTCAAAGAAAATGCAGTTTAAAACAGTTTAAAACTATAAAATAGCCACTCACACACGCACAGCTAGCAGCGTCCCTGCCACTGAACTCTGCCACGTCCGCTGCGCGTGCGCATTAGCTAAGAGCTAAATACTGGTGGGGGCGCGAGAAACTGGTGCGCTGACCCGACCGGAAGTGCTACTGCTCCAGGAGGCCCTCCGCACAACGGCACTTGCCGCGTCGGACCGGGGCCGGGAGTAAAATAGAGGTAGGTATATATATCTATATGTATAACTATCTACTGGCGACCGCCAGTAGATAATATATATATATGTGTTAGACTTGGCATCTTTTGGCGTGTTTCCCCTGACTTTTTGCTTTCTGACCTCCCTGTTTTGACTCTGTTTTTGCTGGTGTAATGATTCTGCGCACTTTCCTCACTGCTGTCCAGTGGGAAAGTGCAGGTGCTCCTGTATAAAATGCGTTATGGATTGGTGTTTCCATGATTGGCCTATTTGGTTTATGTGTCAGTCCCTTGTAAAGTGCACTGCGAGTGCCAGGGCCTATAGACCAAATGCTGTTGGTGGGCTGCAGCACTGGATTGTGCCACCCACGCAAACAGCCCGTAAAGTGTAACTCGGGCCTGCCATTGCAGAGCCTGTGCGCAGCCTGGGGCTGCCATGTCGACTTGGCAAGTGCACACACTTGCAAGTCCCTAAACCTTCCCTTTGCTACCTGTTAGTCACCCCTAAGGTAGGCCCAAGGTACCCCTGTGGGCAGGGTGCGTTGTATGCGAAAGGTAGGACGTGCCCGGGTGTGTGTGGCATGTCCTAATAGTGAATCACAGCCTAGTTCGTTTTCACTATTGCAAGGCTACCTGTTCCCCCAGGCCAGAACGGGCAGTTTTGATTATTACAGCTTATAATCCTAACTGACCCCGGGAACATGGTAGAAATTCGAGTTTAGTATGCCTGGACTCAGAATGATAAAATGCAGCTTTTAGTGAAGTTGGTTTTAACATTCTGTGTTTGAAAATACCACTTTTAGAAAGTGGGTATTTTCTTGTCTAACCATCCAAGCCTGCCTCTGCGAGGTTGTGTATTCCTTGTCTGGAATGTGAGTGACAGGGGCTGGGGGATGCCAGGGGACAGGGTGAGTCAGCACAGGGCTGAATAGCAAGATCTACATGTAGATGGGTGGGAGGGGTCGCACCTGGGCCCTGAATAGGACAGTGCCTTCCCTCCACAAGGCTGGCTCCACCTCCTGTGGTGCGTCTGATGTCCCTGGCCCACTCACTGAAAGAAGGGACGGAGACTTGTCAACAAAGTGCTCCAGAACTGGTTTGGACTAGGCAAAGGCCTCTCTGCCTTCAGAGAACAAAGGAATTTGGGATATAAATATTGGGGCCCTGACCCCATGAATTTAGATCTCGCTGGAATCAAGGAACCTGCCAAGACGAAGAGCTGGAAGAGCTGCCAGGAGGAGTACTGCCCCTTTGCTGTGTTGTTGCTTTGTTCGGTTGGCCTGCAGCTGCTGCTTCTGCCTTGGGCAGTGAAAGGACTGGACTGAACTTTCTACAAACTTGTGCTGAGTATCTCCAAGGGCCTGAAACCGAGCTGGCCTCCTGTTAAGAAGTCTCAGGGACTACAAAGACTTCACAAGCCTCTGGGTACCGCTTCTGGAATGCTGTTTCAGTTGCCACAGAGGAAGGGAACCGCAACCGACTCCGTCAACCGAATCCATCCCTGGCCGGTGACCTGTTTGCACCGCAGACCGCATCGCCCCGCTTCACATCGCAACCCTGGTCTCACCGTGGGCGACGTCCGACGCCGCCAACACCGAGCCGCTGCTTGCACCGTGACCTGTGGGCACCGCAGTTCGCATCGCATCGCTTCACTGAACCAACCGGACCCGACCGACGCGGTCGCTGCAACTGGCTCAAGAGTCGAGACCGCACCGCATTTGGGGCACCGCTCGCACGTCTGCGACGCACCGCTCCGACTCGCACCGCTGTCCGACGCCAGCTCCCGCATTCCGGCTAGGTCGCCTGCATCGCAACCTGTCAGCCCCGCATCGAGCATCGTCTCACCCTGCATCGCACGCCTTGGACTCACCGACTCCGTCTGCACGACGCTCATCGAGCCGCTGCCTGCACCGCCTCGAGGGACACCGCACCTTGCATCGCTCCGTCTTGCACCGCAACTGCGACGAACGCCGACCGGCTCGTACACTCCGTAACAGCCACAACGAGAAAGGTACTGTAACCGAGTCTGTTCATGACTCTGCTGGCCCGTATCAACACGGTCGGCTGGAACTGTTAGACTCTGGGGTTTTCAGCATCACGGTAGGCTCGGACGGAGCTACCGACTCGTACGAACTTTGCTTTTGTGCTATTCCTGCAAAGAAGAAGTTACCGTATCAAGTATTCATTCGTAGAGTATAGTATTGTGGATTTTTGTCGTAATTGGTCTTGTCTTGAGTATATAAAATATTGGTTATTTTTCTAAACTGGTGTGGTGTCCGTTTGTAGTGCTTACACTGTATTACTGTTGGTTATGTGCAAATGCTTTACACACTGCCTCTGAATTAAGCCTGACTGCTCGTGCCAAGCTACCACGAGGGTGAGCAGGGGTTACTTCACGAGTGTAACACCCTTACCCTGACTAGGAAGAAGGGTCCCTACTTGGACAAAGGTGCAAGCCCTTGCCCACTAGAGATCCCATTTCTAACATTGGTTGTCAGCGGTGAGGATAGGACTTGTGTTTGCACTTGACTTACAGTGATTGGTGTGCACTACTACCATATCGCAGACCATTACGTACCACATACTGGTTCTTTTTCTTTTGGCCTATTTTTGATCTTGCCAGTTTTCAACTCACTACTTTTGTCATGCCTGAATCAATTGCATCATCCGTTGCATCTCTGGAAGTTATCTTTGAGGAGGATAGGTTGGAATCCTACGCCGTAAAGGAGTTACGAGCGATTTGTAAAAACCTGAAAGTCCAAATTAAAGGCCTCACAAGGAAGGAGGAGCTACAGAAGGCGCTGAGGGCCTGGGTAGCAGCCAGACATGCCAATGGGCAGCCTGGTAATCTCAGTGAGGAGGTGGAGGAGCCTATTTCCAGGGTGGATGTGCTTTTGGGTAGGGGGAACCCGCCAGGTCAGGCAGCAGCAGTCTGTCCCCAGAGGAGCTGGAGGACAGGCGGGAGGCACGGCAGTTTGAGCTGCAGAAGCTCAGGCTGGAGAGTGAGCGGGAGGAGAAGAGATTGGCCATAGAGGAGAGGAAGATGCTCTTGGAGCATGAGAGAGAACTGAAGGAGCTAGAACTTAGGAGTAAGTCAGGCTCAGATGGTGGCAGCAATTCGTCCAGAAAGGCAGACAGGATTGTGCACATTCCCAAGAACGTAGGCAAGGAGTTCAAGAAGGGGGATGACATACAAAGGTGGTTTCAGGGTTATGAGGCAGCCATACACATGAATGGGGTCCCTGAGGAGAATTGGGGAGCAGGATTGTGGCCACTTTTCCCTGAAGAAGCAAGGGATGCTCTGATAGCTTTGGGTAAGGGGTATCACCTCACCTATGCTGACATGAAGGATGCCCTTCTCACGAAGTATGGTCTTACTCCTGAAAAGTACAGGGATCAGTTCAGGTCCAGTAAGAAGTCTGATGCCAACACTTGGTTGGAATGTGTGGATGTGTTCTGCAGGTCGCTGGATGGTTGGGTGAAGGGCAGTAGTGTAACAGATTTTCAGGGGCTCTACAACTTGATTGCATGGGAGCACTTGTCTAGTCTATGTTTTGCAGATCTGCGCCAGCACCTAGTGGATAATAAGCTAACTGACCCCAGGAAGCTTGCTATGGAAGCGGACCGCTGGGTGAGTACCAGGGTCCACAAGAAAGCGTTTGGGGAGACTCAGCCAAAGATGGGCAGGGTCCCCAGCAGAAAGGTGGGGGGGACAAGGGTAAAGCACAGGAGTTCTCTAAAGGGCCCCAAACTAGTACCCAGGGTAAAGGTTCCCAGCCCCCGGTGATAAGAAGAAAGGGGTCTCCACAGGGAAGCCTGTTGAGACCGGCCCCCGCAAGTGTTATGCATGTGACCAGGTAGGTCACTTTAAGGGGGACCCCAAGTGCCCAAAGGGGACACAGCCACCCACCGGTGGACAGTCCAAAGTGTTGGCTAGTGTAGCGCTTGGGGAGGAGGGGTGCCCACAGGAGGGTGGGGATCCCGCAGAAATGACCCTTGTCTCACTAGGGGACAGGGAGATGGTCCCAGGAAACCAGGTGCCCCCTAACACAAAGAAATATAGCACCTGGGTGACCATTAATGGGAACAGGGTAGAGGCTCTCAGAGATACTGGAGCCAGTGTGACCTCAGTCCGGTGTCACCTGGTGTCTGAGAAGCAAGTAGTCCCCGGGGCATTCCACCAAGTAGTTGCTGTAGACAACTCAGAGCGCCAATGTATGGTGGCGCAGGTTCCCTTTGAATGGGGGGGTCTCAGGTCCCTTGAGGGTGGTTGTGAGCCCTACCATGCCTGTAGATTGTCTGCTAGGAAACGACCTGGAGCAGTCCTCATGGAAGGAGGTTGAGCTCAGGTCTCACTTGGAGATGCTTGGGTTGCCAGAGTGGGCATGCGTGTCTACTCGGTCAATGGCAGCCAGAAAGGGTGATCAAGAGGACTTGGAGCCTGAAACAGTGGCCCAAGTCCCTGCCAAGAGAAAGGGCAGGGGGCGCGGGAAACCGGCCCCCGAAGTTCCCACGGACCGGGAGGAGGCGGACCTCGAGGGGGACGCCCGGTGCCTACAGGGGAGCAGGTAGCCGAACTGGGAGACATCTCTGAGCTGACCCATTGGCAGCAAGAAGGGGGTCCCACCAGGGAGGAGTTCTGCAGGGAGCAGAACAAGTGCCCTACTCTGGAGGGTCTGCGGCGGCAGGCTGCAGACCAGGCAGCTGGTAATCAGTCCGGGTCACATCTGATCTACTGGGAGAGCGGTCTCCTATACAGTGAGCCTAAGGTTGCTGAGCCTGGGTCAGCCCGTGTGCTGGTGGTACCCCAGCGCTTCAGGACCTTCCTACTGGGTCTGGATCATGACGTGCCTTTGGCAGGACATTTGGGGCAGGACAAGACCTTTGACAGGCTTGTCACCCACTTCTTTGGCCCCAAATGCGAAGGCAGTCAGATGCACACTGTAGGTCTTGCCAAACTTGCCAGGCAAGTGGTAAGAGTGGGAGGAAGGTCAAAGCTCCTCTCCAACCTTTTCCTGTTGTTGGAACACCCTTTGAAAGGGTAGGGATGGATATTGTGGGGCCACTGGATCCCAAGACAGCCATGGGCAACAGGTACATCCTGGTCTTGGTGGACCATGCCACCCGGTACCCGGAGGCAATCCCTCTCAGGACAACGACGGCGCCAGTGGTGGGCCGGGCGTTAATGGGGATCTTTTCCCGTGTGGGATTCCCCAGAGAGGTGGTTTCTGATAGGGGGACCAATTTCATATCGAAGTATATGACATCCCTGTGGAAGGAGTGTGGTGTAACCTACAAGTTCACCACTCCTTACCACCCACAAGGAAACGGTCTGGTGGAGAGATTCAACCAGACCTTGAAAGGCATGATCAAGGGTCTAACAGAACCCATGAGGCGTAAGTGGGACGTCCTCTTGCCATGCCTACTCTTTGCGTACAGGAGGTGCCTCAGAAGTCTCTTGGGTACAGCCCCTTTGAGCTCCTGTATGGCCACCCTGTCAGAGGACCTCTGAGTTTGGTAAAGGAAGGCTGGGAGGCGGCTCCCAGGAAAACTCCCCAGGATGTATTTAGCTACATGCTGGCCTTTAGAAACCAAACTGCCCGCTTCAGGAAACTCGCTCAGGCGAACCTAGAAGCAAGCCAGGAAGAAATGAAGAGATGGTATGACCAGAATGCCACTCTGGTCGAATTTCAACCTGGGCAAAAAGTGTGGGTCATGGCCCCAGTGGCACCTTGTGCCTTGCAGGACAAGTGGACTGGGCCATATGAGGTAAAGGAGCGCAAAAGTGACGTCACCTACCTGGTGGATTTGCAGGCTCCAAGGAACCCTTTGAGGGTCCTTCACGTGAACCGCCTCAAGCCCCACTTAGAGAGGTCCGAAGTGAGTATGCTCTTGGCGACAGATGATGGGGTGGAAGAGGAGAGTGAGCCTCTCCCTGACCTCCTGTCTACCAAGGAGCATGATGGGTCAGTAGAGGGTGTGATCCTCTCCCCTACTCTGACTCAGGAGCAGCAGGGGGACTGTCGCCAGTTGTTGGGACAGTTCGCCCCACTGTTCTCTCTGACCCCCGGTGTTACTCACTGGTGTACCCATGACGTGGACACCGGTGACAGCCCTCCTGTGAAGCACAAGATTTACAGGTTGACTGACCGGGTCAGAGCCAGCATCAAGGAGGAGGTCTCTAAGATGTTGGCGTTAGGGGTGATTGAGCCCTCCCACAGTCCTTGGGCCAGCCCAGTGGTCTTGGTCCCAAAGGCTGCGGCGCCCGGTGCCACTCCAGAACTCCGGTTTTGTGTGGACTACCGTGGGCTCAATGCCGTCACCAGGACTGACGCGCACCCCATCCCCACAGCTGATGAGCTCATTGATCGGTTGGGAGCTGCCCGGTTCCTCAGCACGTTTGATTTGACGTCTGGGTACTGGCAGATTGCCTTAACCGATGGGGCCAAGGAGAGATCAGCGTTCTCAACCCCAGAAGGTCATTACCAATTCCGGGTGATGCCCTTTGGGTTGAAGAATGCCCCTGCCACCTTTCAGAGGTTGGTCAATCAGGTGTTGGCTGGGCTGGAGGATTTCAGTGCCGCCTACCTGGATGACATTGCTGTGTTCAGTTCCAGCTGGGAAGAACATTTACAGCACCTTGAGAAAGTGTTGAGGGCTCTGCAAGGTGCAGGCCTCACGATCAAGGCCAGTAAGTGCCAGATCGGGCAGGGTTCTGTGGTGTACTTGGGACACCAGGTAGGAAGCGGCCAGGTGGCGCCCCTACAACCCAAGATTGACACTCATTCTGGCTTGGGAGCCCCCAAGACCCAGACAGAGGTGAGAGCCTTCTTAGGTCTCACCGGCTACTATAGGAGATTTGTTAAGGGCTATGGCACCATCGTTGCTCCCTTAACAGAGCTGACCTCTAAGAGGCAGCCCAGGAAAGTGATCTGGACTGAGTCCTGCCAGAAAGCTTTTGATGCCCTGAAGGCAGCCATGTGCACGGCGCCCGTGCTCAAGGCACCTGACTTCTCCAAAGAATTTGTCGTGCAGACTGACGCTTCAGAGCATGGTGTGGGAGCGGTGGTCTCACAACTGAACGAAGAGGGCCTGGATCAGCCTGTAGTCTTCCTTAGCAGGAGACTACTTCCCAGGGAACAGAGGTGGAGTGCCATAGAAAGGGAAGCTTTTGCTGTGGTCTGGGCACTGAAGAAGTTGAGACCATACCTGTTTGGGACTCACTTCCGGGTTCAGACAGACCACAGGCCCCTCAGATGGTTGATGCAAATGAGGGGTGAGAATCCAAAACTGCTGAGGTGGTCCATCTCCCTACAGGGAATGGACTTTACGGTGGAACACCGTCCTGGTACAGAACACGCCAACGCAGATGGTCTGTCCAGGTTCTTCCGCCTTAGTGAAGAGAACTCCAATGGGGTTGGGTAGTTCTCCCTACTTTCAGCTGGAGGGGACATGTGTTAGACTTGGCATCTTTTGGCGTGTTTCCCCTGACTTTTTGCTTTCTGACCTCCCGGTTTTGACTCTGTTTTTGCTGGTGTAATGATTCTGCGCACTTTCCTCACTGCTGTCCAGTGGGAAAGTGCAGGTGCTCCTGTATAAAATGCGTTATGGATTGGTGTTTCCATGATTGGCCTATTTGGTTTATGTGTCAGTCCCTTGTAAAGTGCACTGCGAGTGCCAGGGCCTATAGACCAAATGCTGTTGGTGGGCTGCAGCACTGGATTGTGCCACCCACGCAAACAGCCCGTAAAGTGTAACTCGGGCCTGCCATTGCAGAGCCTGTGCGCAGCCTGGGGCTGCCATGTCGACTTGGCAAGTGCACACACTTGCAAGTCCCTAAACCTTCCCTTTGCTACCTGTTAGTCACCCCTAAGGTAGGCCCAAGGTACCCCTGTGGGCAGGGTGCGTTGTATGCGAAAGGTAGGACGTGCCCGGGTGTGTGTGGCATGTCCTAATAGTGAATCACAGCCTAGTTCGTTTTTCACTATTGCAAGGCTACCTGTTCCCCCAGGCCAGAACGGGCAGTTTTGATTATTACAGCTTATAATCCTAACTGACCCCGGGAACATGGTAGAAATTCGAGTTTAGTATGCCTGGACTCAGAATGATAAAATGCAGCTTTTAGTGAAGTTGGTTTTAACATTCTGTGTTTGAAAATACCACTTTTAGAAAGTGGGTATTTTCTTGTCTAACCATCCAAGCCTGCCTCTGCGAGGTTGTGTATTCCTTGTCTGGAATGTGAGTGACAGGGGCTGGGGGATGCCAGGGGACAGGGTGAGTCAGCACAGGGCTGAATAGCAAGATCTACATGTAGATGGGTGGGAGGGGTCGCACCTGGGCCCTGAATAGGACAGTGCCTTCCCTCCACAAGGCTGGCTCCACCTCCTGTGGTGCGTCTGATGTCCCTGGCCCACTCACTGAAAGAAGGGACGGAGACTTGTCAACAAAGTGCTCCAGAACTGGTTTGGACTAGGCAAAGGCCTCTCTGCCTTCAGAGAACAAAGGAATTTGGGATATAAATATTGGGGCCCTGACCCCATGAATTTAGATCTCGCTGGAATCAAGGAACCTGCCAAGACGAAGAGCTGGAAGAGCTGCCAGGAGGAGTACTGCCCCTTTGCTGTGTTGTTGCTTTGTTCGGTTGGCCTGCAGCTGCTGCTTCTGCCTTGGGCAGTGAAAGGACTGGACTGACCTTTCTACAAACTTGTGCTGAGTATCTCCAAGGGCCTGAAACCGAGCTGGCCTCCTGTTAAGAAGTCTCAGGGACTACAAAGACTTCACAAGCCTCTGGGTACCGCTTCTGGAACGCTGTTTCAGTTGCCACAGAGGAAGGGAACCGCAACCGACTCCGTCAACCGAATCCATCCCTGGCCGGTGACCTGTTTGCACCGCAGACCGCATCGCCCCGCTTCACATCGCAACCCTGGTCTCACCGTGGGCGACGTCCGACACCGCCAACACCGAGCCGCTGCTTGCACCGTGACCTGTGGGCACCGCAGTTCGCATCGCTTCACTGAACCAACCGGACCCGACCGAAGCGGTCGCTGCAACTGGCTCAAGAGTCGAGACCGCACCGCATTTGGGGCACCGCTCGCACGTCTGCGACGCACCTCTCCGACTCGCACCGCTGTCCGACGCCAGCTCCCGCATTCCGGCTAGGTCGCCTGCATCGCAACCTGTCAGCCCCGCATCGAGCATCATCTCACCCTGCATCGCACGCCTTGGACTCACCGACTCCGTCTGCACGACGCTCATCGAGCCGCTGCCTGCACAGCATCGAGGGACACCGCACCTTGCATCGCTCCGTCTTGCACCGCAACCGCGACGAACGCCGACCGGCTTGTACACTCCGTACCAGCCACAACGAGAAAGGTACTGTAACCGAGTCTGTTCATGACTCTGCTGGCCCGTATCAACGCGGTCGGCTGGAACTGTTAGACTCTGGGGTTTTCAGCATCACGGTAGGCTCGGACGGAGCTACCGACTCGTACAAACTTTGCTTTTGTGCTATTCCTGCAAAGAAGAAGTTACCGTATCAAGTATTCATTCGTAAAGTATAGTATTGTGGATTTTTGTCGTAATTGGTCTTGTCTTGAGTATATAAAATATTGGTTATTTATCTAAACTGGTGTGGTGTCCGTTTGTAGTGCTTACACTGTATTACTGTTGGTTATGTGCAAATGCTTTACACACTGCCTCTGAATTAAGCCTGACTGCTCGTGCCAAGCTACCACGAGGGTGAGCAGGGGTTACTTCACGAGTGTAACACCCTTACCCTGACTAGGAAGAAGGGTCCCTACTTGGACAAAGGTGCAAGCCCTTGCCCACTAGAGATCCCATTTCTAACAATATATATATATATATATTACCTACTGGTGGTCGCCAGTAGGTAATTATAGTTAGGACCTATTATCCATAGGAAAAGCGTTTTTTGATTTGCCAATATCTTTGGCGCCGTTTGACGAATCTTCGCGAAATTTTTAAAACTGGTGGGGCGCGCCGGTCAGCTCCTGTTCTGAAAGTTTCAGGGTGATTTGCCAAGGGGGGTCCCAAAGCACGTTTTTCCCATGTTAATTTCCATAGGAATTTTTGGAACAGGCTACAGCTCGAACTGCTAAACGGAATTACACCAAACTTGGCAAAAAGGTAGCTCTTGGTTCAGAAAGCGCCCTTTTTTTTAAATGGTGTAAATCCGTTCAGTAGTTCCTTAGAAATTAAAAAAAGAAAAAAATATAGATATCTGAGCACCGAGGAGGAGTCGCGGTAACCGAGTCACAAGAAAGCAGTGCAAAAAAGGGTGAAAAACAAGAAAAGGTGGCAGGGTAGAAGCACCCTGACCCCCTAGGCCTGCTGAGGGGGTCCCACAAGGACCCCCAGGCCCAAAAAAAGCGTTATTTTTAAAACGGCCAAATTCGCCCTGGATTCGCAAATACGGCAGAGAAAAATTTAAAAAAATGAAGCGCGGGCTCCCACGCTTCATTTTCTATAAGCCCCCGGGTGGGCCAGGTCCCGGGGACTGCCACCTCCCCGGGGCTTAGTTAATTGAATGCGGGAAGCACGCGGCCCCCCCGCAGCCCCAGGGACCGCCACCTCCCCGGGGCTTGATGTATAAATGCGTGGGGGGTCCCAACCCCCCCATGCTGCCCCAGGGACCGCCACCTCCCCGGGGCATTTGTAATTATGAGGTGGGGGGCCTCACTGGCTCCCCCAAGCCCCGGGGACCGCCACCTCCCCGGGGCTTTTAATAATTATAAGCGGGGGCTTCACAGGCCCCCCCCAAGCCCCAGGGACCACTACCTCCCCGGGGCTATGCAAATTTAGGGAGGGGGGCCGCGTGGCCCCCCTCCAGGAGCCCTTGATGGCCCTGGGGATCGCCACCCCCTAGGGCCGGCTCCTGCAATGTCCCGGGGTGCCCACCCCCGGGACATTGCTCTTTGCTATGACAGGGCGGGAAACCTGCTCTCGCGTCCAAAAACGAAAGCAGAATTGCTTTTGCACAAGGGGAGCTGCATATCAGCAGCTCCCCTTGTGCAAAAGCAATGCCGGCTCCCGCAGGAGGCGGGGAGCCGGAGGGACCGTGGGGGCATTGGGGCTCCCCCCACTGTCCCCAATGGTGAGGCCAGGCCCCGGGGGATGGGGTCCCCAGGGCCAGAGGTGGCCCGGGAGGGAGGCCACGTGGCCCCCCTCCCCTCTAATTTAAAAAATAATTTAAAAAAAAAAACGGAAATGCTGGCCCCGGGGGATGGGGTCCCCGGGGCCATAATTGGCCTGAGGAGCGGGGCCACGCAGCCCCCCTCCAAATAATTAAATAATTTAATTTGAAAAAAGTCTGGCCATGCCCCGGGGGATGGGGTCCCCTTCCCGATTTTGGGAAGTCATCAGTGATGTCATCAGTGATTTCACTGACCATGTCATGAGTGATGTAATATGCGACGTCATCAGCAGTGCATTGCGGGGGCGCGAGTTATAGTTAGCTCTACTAACTATAATGGCCGAATTTCTCTGGTTTTGTACGAGTAAAATGTCCAACTAACTATAACGTCCCTGAAACCTATGGTTTTTTCAGTGAATATATATATATATATATACATATATATGGTCCAGTTGAAGGCATTCGCCGAAACGCGTTGACCGTCCTTTGCACGTT
Source organism: Calotriton arnoldi (assembly GCA_963921515.1). Taxonomy (NCBI): domain Eukaryota; kingdom Metazoa; phylum Chordata; class Amphibia; order Caudata; family Salamandridae; genus Calotriton; species Calotriton arnoldi. The sequence goes on along the minus strand of CAWUFW010000089.1, from coordinate 1,877,370 downwards.
TGCACAAATGGTGTGATCAAGAAAAAATAAAATAAAATACCTTTAAGTACCTAGTTGTGGATTTCCTCTGTGCCGTGGAGACTCTGGTTCGTGTACCTTGGACCGTGTTGGGTTTTTGCTGTCGATATATATATATATGTATATATATATATATATATATTGCTGACACATCACAAAATAACTTGCCACATTCTATAAAATCTTATGGATGTTCAATGAGCTAGACATTTATATAGAGGAATTCATGTGAGACATAGGAATACCCCATCTTCAGGACAAGCTTTAATAACTACTAGATCACGATTTGACTGAAGAAGAAATTAGAAGGAGCATAGAGTGCATTTCAACAAACAATGTTTCTAGGGAATATGGAATCTCCACTGATTTGTATAAAATCAATAAGCCAGTAGTAATTTTATTACTGAGTAAGGTTTTATGGTAACTTTAGATATGGGACATATGCTGGGGAAATTTAATAGGGCTAAGGGATCCCTAGTACTGACACCAGATAGAGACACATTGAAATGTGCTAATTACTGGACTATATCTCTTTTTAGTAGGCCTGGGCGGTAAATTCCGTTCCGCTCGCGGAATTTGCGGAATTTGGGTAATTTCGCGTTCCGCGGAGAACGCGAAATTGCCAAAAATTCCGCGATCCGCGACTTCGCGGAGTTTTTGCTTGTTCGCGCTTTCAAAATGCGTGTTCGCGAGATATTTCTACTCGAGCACGCAAACAGCGTTCGCGAACAGGAAAAAAGCATCGCGAACGGGCGGAACAAGCAATTCCGCGTGCTCGCGGAACTTTTGCGTGCTCGCGGAGATTTTTTACCGTTTCGCGGAGCTTTGCGTAGCGCGACTACGCAAATTCCGCCCACCCCTACTTTTTAGCTGGGACATGAAAATTCTTTTGAAGTTCATGCTAATAGGCTTAAACAAGTCCTATTATAATTAATACACACATCCCAAGTGGGATTTGTATCCGGTCGATCATCTACTATCCATTTAGGAATAATTTTGCACTTAATGAAGAAGGTGAAAGGTGACTGATGAGAAAGTGATAACATCACTAGAAAAAAGGCATTCGACTGAGATGAATGGCTGATCTCTTTAGAAACATGGAATGGGTGGGGCTGGGTAAATCATTTATTGATAAGCTTGGATGGCTCTATAAATGTCTGACAGTATCAGTACATTGTAATGGCTTTACTTCTCCATATTTTGAGATTCAAATAGTTACTAGACAAGGCTGCCCTTTGTCGCCCTTGCTGTTTTTGATAGCAACTAAATCAGCAGTCATTGACGTTCACAAGGACAAGACAATATGAGGAATACATACAGTAGTGGGAGAACAAAAAACTCTGTATTATGCAGGTGAAATATTGGGTATTCTATCAGAACCCATTAAATCTATACAAGTCCTTATGATGGTAACTGTATCCCTCTACAAATTCTTGGGATAGAACATTATTTGGCAAAAGTGTGAAGCCTTAACAGTGACCATAAACAAAACAAGATACTCCTTAGGGAAATTTAGGTGGACTCAAACACGTTAAGGACATGTGTCTATTCCTTAATAGAGGCCCAGAAACAATATTACACCTTTATTGGACGGGATTGCATTTGCCATATGGTCTAAATTGCAATTACCCTTATGTGAGAGGATACAAGTAATTAAGATGAATATAAAATCCAGGCTCAATTATGCACTTGGCATGATCTCATTTGAAATGCCAGTAGATCTCCTACAGGGGATTGAAAACGACAGTAAGATGCTTTTCTGGGGAGGGAGACAACCAAGATTAAAAGCCACAAAATTACATGCAAAAACGTACTGGCTGGCTCAACAATTGGTCCCGGCAATATATAGGCTTAAGACATATAGGGAAACCCTGACAAGGGTTCACATAGAACATATTTTGAAATCAGGAGACTTTTCCATTTTTTATACAAATACATGCATATACAACTAGAACAAAGTTAAGTATTACAATCCTTCCTTTGCTGCTGGCATAGGACACATAAATTGTTTTAAATTTCAGAGACTAGCCATCCTAAAGTCTCGATATGGGGAAAGGATCAGTACTGATTGTCACAGGCGAAACTGATTGGTCCTTATCAAAAGAAACATTTATTGTATAGGTGATCCCTTGGTGGACAATGAGGCTACACAACACTCGCGCTCTAAAGCCATGACTGCGAAGCCTTTCATCGATAGAAAAACATTGCCATATCGATTTCATGCACTAAATCCGATTCTGATAATACCGTCCTCTCCTACTACAAACATTTTGGATGCCGCTCTCTTTTGTACACTACTGCAGTCCATAAAGTCAGGCTCTCCTTGAGACCCTCTCCCTCCGGCCAGGATCAGTAAACTTGGTCTGAAACTTTTACAAATCTTAATCACTCTCCTTAATTCCCCCCTACAAGAGGAGCATATTCCCCAGGCATGGAAGCATGCTATGGTTCTGCCACTTTTGAAGAAACCCAGTCTGGATGCCTCCAGCTGGTCTAATTATAGGCCAATTTCGCTGTACCAGCAGTTCTCTAAGATTCTGGCGAAACATGTTAACCACAAACTGCCTCCCTTTGTGGAATCACAGAATTTTCTCCATCAGTCTGGCTGCAGTACTGAATCTGCACTACTGGGAGTTACTGAGCACCCCATAAGGCTGTTAGAAAGTGACGGTACAGCAGCACTGATCATGCTCAACCTGAGCTCAGCTTTCGATACCATGCCTCGCACAACTCTTCTAGAAAGTCTTGAGAACATCGGTCTCCAAGCCCCTATTTTGTCTTCGGTGACCTCGTTCTTGCAGATTTGGACCTATCAGGTCTTTTCATCTAATTCTGTGTCAATGTCTCACTGTCTTTCTTCCTGTGAACTGCAGGGCCAGGTTTTAAGTCTGATGTTATTTAACTTCTATATTCGTCCCCTTGCTGATATTGTTGAAGGCAGTGGCCTCACTTTGTTTTCCTACACTGATGACACTCAGATCATTTTTTCTTTTTCATCTGTGGAGGGGCACTGCACGGACACCCTGAACTCTTGTCTCGCCAAGGTTTCCACCTGGATGAACATTAACTCCTTAAAGTTGAACGGTGATGAGACTGAGGTGATGGTGATGGGCAAGAACCCCCATCTGTGGGGTCCTCAGCACTGGCAGGACACTCTAAGAGCTCTTACAATGCCAGTCCTTAAGGTTAAGAACCTCGGTATCTAGCTAGTTGATAAACTATCTATGAAAATTCACATCTCCAAGTAAGCCTCCACTTGTTTTGCAGTTTTAAAATGGCTAAAGAAAATCATTTAGATGCTCCTTTTCTCTGCTAAGAGGACAATTATCCAGGCCTTGGTTTTATCTAGGCTGGCCTATGGGAACATTCTTAATCTGGGGGCTGGTAAGTCCTCTATCAAATGCCCACAAGTGATTCAGAATTCTGCTGCCAGTCTTCTATTTCATCTTCCCAAGCACTCCTCAGTATCTAGTCTTCTTTGCGGTCTCGACTTGCTTCAGTTGGAAAAACATATACAGTTTAAAGCTCCGTGCTATATGCATAAAGCTAGATTAAATGTTGGTCCACTTTATCTGCAAACAGCTAGTAGAACATTACCACCCAAATAGCTCGCTTCATTCGAGCAACTGCCACCTCTGTAATATTCCTAGAGTGAAAAAGCCCGTATGGGTGGTCGGTCATTTTCCTACTTGGGTCCCAAGCTTTGGAACATGCTGTCTGATTCACTGAGAAGTTGCCAATCTCTGACCAACTTTTGCAAAAACCTCAAAACCTGGATGCTCTTCTTTCTCTGTCATGTTGCCTACCTCTGTCTAGCGCTGGGAAACACTTTTGGGTAGTTATGCGCTACATATGCTTTATTATTATAATAAAAACAATAAATCATTCCAGACACTCCTGCAGAATTTCACTTTGCCACAATGACAATATTGGAGATACGTCCAAATATCTCACTACAATCGACAGGTGTTGAAGACTCCTACTAATGCACTAATGGTAACTCCCCATTCTCTAATATATACGCATCAAAGAAGCATAAAGTGACAGTATCAGGGTTATATTCCACTATAACAGACAATACATTTTTCCTGAAAAAATACTACTGCTCTACGTCATTGGTGGAATGTACAGTTGGCAATGGAAATAAAGGAAGTCTGTTAATTAATAATGGAGGAACAAAATAAATATCTTGGGGCAGAAAGATTACAATTTAGCTTCTTTAACATTCCAATCGCTGGAGATGTAACACTCTGAATTGTGACTTTGTACAGGTATATGGGGATGGCAAACTCTAGCTAATTATTGGATTTCTGTTTGGAAACCAGTGAAAAGTGGCATTAATGTGACTAAACCTTTCGATGCAAGAAGGGTACTGTTAAATGATATATCAAAGCTCCCTACAATAACCCACCACATGTAGCAACGGTTTTCCACTGTACTAGTTGGGGCGAAGATTGACATACTGCAACATTTGAAGACCCTCTTCATCACCCTCAGAAAATGTATGGGAGATGTATTTGGTAGCGGCTGGGGAAAAATTAGTTATAAAGTAAATGAACACCTACCACAGTTTGAAGAAGTATGTGAGGGATTTACGGGCTCTAACTGATCCCATGTTGGTCTAGAGTTAAATATGATGATGAGGAAGCGACAAATATCAAATTGACAAATCAATGCTATGGTAATAATATCAAGGTTTACAAGATAAAGGAACTGAAAATCTATTACTTTCTAGATGCGTTGTATTGTAACAGTGATAATATTGTTTACAAAAGTTACATTACTTTAGGTTATAAAATATTGATACAATGTGGAAGGATGATACAATGCATGACGACTCTAAGACGGGCAAAGTTAGGGATAATAATTATATGATAGTTTGGAGGGAGAAATCTGAAAGGGTTAAAATTACAAAATGGTCAGATATTGTTCATTGTCGATTGTGAGGAGCCATGGGAGCGCCGTTTATTGTTTGCATCAAATAAAGGGATTCATTGATTTTTTCTTTTTCTTTTCTGTATATTTTCTTGTATGCTGTTGGGTATGAAACGGATTGGTATACAGTTTGACATGTTCCTAGATTATTGTATATGATTGCACAGTGGTTATGAAAGAATGGCTCTATAAAAATCAAAAAATAATTGAAATATAAAGCACGTTAGGCATATTTCAAGGCTCTGTGGACCATCCCTTGTTGAAGTTAGGGGGTTTATGATGTTTGTTATTCCAGAGGAAACGTGGTGATATTTTCTTTTATTGTGTTTGAGTTTTAGAGCTGCTTTCCACACTTGATTGGGGCTTAGGGCTTCGACCAACGAGGCTGCTAGTGGGCTTTTGGGTGGATCGATAATCAGCATGGTGGTAAGTCCAAATTCTCTGTTATCCCTACCGGGATGTTACTGATCTTGTTTTTAAAGAAGGCCAAGAGGTTTTAATGTTTATGTGTAATAGCAGAGCACACGTCCTTTGGGTTTCGATTATACACGATACAGTCGCCCATTGGCAGGGCTTACCTGTAACCTAGACCATTTGTTAGTGATGAGCAGCTTGGAAATCGGTTGCCATCTGTATGGTTTTTTTTGCACTGTAGTTGTAGAGATAAAGGGAGGTGTGGTTGCATTTGAAATTTGCTTTTGTCTGTGCTTCCTTGTAAAATCATGTATTGCCCTCAGTGTCACAGCTTTCGCTGCGGTTTGGTGGCAAGTGTCCGGGTTTCTAACTTGTAAGAGGCATTATAATATGAACATCTAGTCATACAGGTGACTGAGTGCTGAGTACACCAAGTATTGATTCAACGAGCATAGAAACACACATAGTGATTGAAAGAAAACTCTGAATGTTTTACCTGAGATGTACATGTGAATATTTAGCATAGTAAGAGATAATCTGTGTATAATACCTAGTGCACATGGAGGTGGAGATGAGAAAGGAGTGACATAGTAAGTACATGACGTTCGCATTATTGTGCCTGCTCGTTGGTCATTTTAAAGCAGAATCAAAGTATGAAACACTAACTTTGCTAAACATCAGTAAAGGCTTAGGAATGTTTTGAGACACAACAGGCCTGTCTCAAATGAAGCGAGAGGTGAAGCTGCTGACAAAAATTTATTCTATAGGACTGACATTTTGTTGGGTATGCCAGGCAGTGTGTGAGGTGATTTAGGTTAACATTTACGGGGCTATTAGCAAAGGTAACTTACAATTGTGAGTTAACAATAAACACGTGATTAACTCTTAGGGGGATATTCTCAAGAACGTACGATAAACATCGCCAAGATAGGTTAACGCAAGTTTTCATATCGCCGTCCATCGCGGGAAAATAACTCTGTGTTAACGTCGTATTTTCAACACGGCGGTAACATGCAATAGTCTCCCGATAACGCGTCAAATGTCCGCGATAGCATTACCGGGACGGCAATGAAAATCCAAACCCGAACGCGAAAAAAGTTACGACGGGCCCAACCGCGATAAGACAAACAGGGAAAAGCAGCGCCAGGCCTGCAATTCACACACGTCAGGCGTGAAAAACCGCTACAAAAGCAGAAAAAAAACCACAAACAAAAAAAAACTACATCGAAGCACAATGGAGGCAGCCGGAGCAGGTACAGAGGATGACCAGAACCCCACAAGCCCCCCGGAGGACTAGCCTGGGACCTCAGGGTCAGGGAAGGGCAAGGACAAGAAGAAGAGGAAGACGCAGTTCAGTCCGCAGGAAAACAGGATCCTGATCACGAAGGTGATAGAACACCATCAACAACTGTTTGTCACCTCCACTGTGTCATTGGCAACAAAAAATGCAATATGGCAGTCCATCGTGGACAAGGCGAATGCAGTCGGAGTGCTGAGGAGGACAATGGACGAGGTCAAGAGGCGCTGGAATGATGTGAAGCGCAAGACCAAGCAGAAACTCGCCAACAACCAGAAGGCAGCAATGCAGACTGGAGGTGGGAGTCCAGCACCACAGGAGGAGCTAGATGAGATGGAGGAAATGGTGTCCACAGTTATCAGTGGGGAGACGGTGGCAGGAGTTGGGGGACCGGACACTGCTCAACATGACCCGACACAACAGCAACAGGGTGAGTAACCACCAGGGACTGGGGGGACGGGGGAGATGGGCACAATGGCACACATGCACAATTAAGTAGAGCACATCTTCGGACAAACCATGGCCAACAGTCACAACTCCAACCAAGAGCCCAATTTACCCAAGTCTGCAACAGCACTGCACTGCATAAGCACAGAAGTGAAAGCAACACCGCCTGAAAGTGATAAGGGCCAGCCAAATCAGAGCTGAAGGGGCAACTCACCTATAATGCAGCACACACACATAAGATCCAGAGCACCGCAACATGTACAACAATGTTGAACAAACAGCAACACCAGCACAACAGAACAGAGGACACAACTGCTGCCGCTTGTGTGTGGAAAATGGCCATTCGCATGTGGCATAGCTGGAAACTGTGAGATGATGATGTACTAGTACAACCCCACATCCCTGATGGTGTAGTAATGCATGTATGGCCATGTCCCAGATAGGCAGTGAGACACACATTGTCATACAAATCAACACTCATCACAGTTGAATACAAGTGAAGGTGCGTAGACTTTATTAGCATATGCGTGTCAGTACAGCCAAGATAAGTGCCACAACATGCAGACCAATGCAGCAGTATGTCAGAACGTGGAACGTTGCCAAGCGCAGCTGTCCACTCCGGGGGAGTGCCGCACCATTCACAGGTGTGTGTCTACCCGCGTTGTTGTCCGCTCATGTATTCGGAGTCCAGGCGAATGCAGTCTTGTCCACTGTCGTCGTGGGAGATGTGACCAGAACCCCAAGTCCCAACAAGGTGTCGGGACATGTGCAATGTGTTCCTAACTGTTGTGTCTGCAGGTACGTAGTTACACATCCATGAAAGCGAGTGCAGCTTTGTAGGCATTCATTTCCAACATGAGGTTGTTGTCGAATTCATCGAACAGGACGGCGAGGCTAACCATTAGCAGGTCCGGACAGATGTGCTGCATCCACCCCCTTTCACCAATTAGCACTGCAGCCCAATAGGGGAGCGGCTCAATGTGGTCACTACACACGAGGAGTTCTGCAAACTCCCAGGTCCAGCTGCCAGCATGTATGCCAAGTATCCAGGCATCCCATAGACGGGTGTCACGGTGACACTCATGGTCGTGGGCCAACAGGGGGCACACACACATATCGAAATCCAGTTTGGCTACCGTCCTGTTGGATAGGCAGACATCCATGGACCACTCGAATATGCACGAGCGACAATGCAACACAGGCTGCACGCAGGTGACGTTGGCAAGGCGGAAGCTCAGCCAATAACTGATCCGCAGCACTACCAATGGCAGTGCCCCCAGTAAATGCAGCATATGTGCATGGTACAGTTCCACGTAACAGGGGTTGTGCATGTGTCTGGGATGGTCTGCCATTGCGTTAGTGGCTCTGGTTGAAGCGGCACTGTTCTGACCTGCGCCAGTTCTGTGGATGAAATGCCACAGCTCGGATCAATGAGTTGTATAAGTGTGCAAAGGTTGTACGCCTGGGATGGTGTGGGAGTAAGTGTGAAGGCCATTCCATGCAAGATAACTCCGAGCAAGGACTTCTGTGTGTGGGGTGTGTAAACGTTGGTCTGTTGTTGGGCTGTGCGTAGTGTGGGAGTCGTCCTCAACTGCTATCGTATCTGTCAGGGGGTGCCGGGCACATGCAATTCCGAGGTCGGATGTGCAGATGTGCTTCCGCCTGATTGTTCAGACAAAGGAGCTTTCATCCCTAATATCAGTTTGTCATCTGCTTGCATTCATGAAGTGTGATGTGGCTTGTTGTGTGTGGGGTGGGATGTGTGCGACTTTGGGATCCATGTTTGACATGACTTGCATGTGGCAAATGAGCAGCATCACTGTGTGTTACGTTGCCTCACAGCTGCTCCTCCATCCCCCGGGCCTATTTACTTGTGTGAGCTGCGCGGTTGCATCACTTGCACTCCAACGGAACAGCATTGTCATGCCTGTCTGCGCATGTCCACAAGCCTGACAACAACACTGTGATGTTGTCCGTTGAAGGTGGGCGGCCACGTGAGTGTAGGCCTATGGTAAGGTTAGTGTGGACACAGATGTAGAGTTCATGCCTGGCTGAACTCGCACTGCGACTAAGGCTAGGCATTTGGCTCATGCTGCTGCAATGCAGATACACACAACACTTGGCATGTATGAGCCAAGACCCCGAGCGGTCATGCGCTCCTTCATTTCTCCGTTCGTGTGAGACCACCCTCCGGGTGCATGCTACATTGCAACATTGTCAATTGCGGGCCGGGTGGCGCCGACACTACAACAGAGACACACGCATTGGTGAATTCCTTGTCCAGGCCAGAACTGAACCACACCCTGAGCCCCGGGCTAATTCTACACACCCCTGCGATGGAGTGGCGTACGCCGGCCCAGCCCACTGCGCTTACGCTTACAGGGGGGGACGGCACAGCTACATGTGCAGGGTCTTCCCCACTGCCTGAGGTAACATGTTTGCGTCCACTGTCCACAACACTACAAACCCCAGCAGTATATGTCCACATGGACATGTCTGTGCTCTGCATTCTGTAGTCTGTCCAGCACATCACCGCCACACTTGGCATTGTGTACATTCTTCTTCATGGGTGAGTTGCCTCCTTCACACATACTTGGTTCCCAACTCTCCCCCCATTCTGCACTTGTGTGGCTGAGGGGCCATGCCATTTTTGGAAGGTCTGCTGTCTTGTCCTATGCTGCCTCGGTGGTAGTCCGGAGGGGGGGTCCGGAGGGGGGGGTCCTGGGGGTGGTAGCGGTGGGTGTTGTGGGCTTCTTGGGTCTCCGAGCTGCATGTTCCTTGGCTCCATGGCATCTGTGGGTCTTCAGTTCTTGCTCTGGGCTGGGCTCCCTTTCATACTACAGGTAGTCGTCCTGCTTAGCACCAGCTAAAGGCAGGTGTTAAATCCCTGCAGCTAACGCACCTTATCACCTGTTCTTGGTTCGCGTCGCAGATCTGACTGGTCATTGAGAATCGCGCGAAGTGGTGTTTACGTGTGTTTTTGCACGGGAACGCCTACTCTGCATATCATTAGCGTTAGTTGTCGCACTTATCCGTGGCGATGTGTTTTGCGGTAGCTATCGCTGGTAAACTGGCGATGTCGGCAGTTTGCACCAGCTTGAGAATAGGGCGATAAATCTATCACCACTTTGCGGCGCTAAAGTGCCGATAAATCGGCGATAAGTCCTTGAGAATATGCCCCTTAAACTTTTGAGAAACGTTAATACTTTTGGTTATTGTGTAGACTAGCATGTTTCTATTCATCTAAAAAGGGGGTAGAGCCAAATTTACTAGTGTAAGTTGGTACTGCCCAAAACAAGAAACAGTAAAAAGTTCAGCACCACACATGACCAACCACTGATACTGCCACATCTTGCCATAGGAAATAATGGCAAGAACGACTTAAATGAAACCCATATGGAAATAATGTTAAATTAAATTGCTGTTTTCAAAATAGTTAAAAATGTTAATAAATATAATGTAATGCTAAAAATATATAACAATAAAACAGATTTATTATATAATTATAACATGTTTAACAACCATGTTTAGACGTATAAAGTAATATAACATTAATTTTTGTGAAAATATAGCAAAAATACTTTTAATTAATTCTATACATAATTTTAAATAATTATTATCACAAAGTAAAACAAATATGTTTTTACTTTAGGTAGGAATTTATTTGTACTTCATTTAACATATTGAAATAAATTAAACATTTAATTCACAATTACCATAATAGTGCTGTAGCATTGCTCTATCTTTGTTCTACATTTAAAGTAAATATATTAAATAATTTATGTAAATATGTTTCATAAAAATATTTGCATTAATTTTCTAATTTTCCCTATACTTGACCATTGGGAGATCTCCACCATGACTGTGGAGTCTGCTGTAGCAAAGTATAGGGACAAGTAAAAAAAAAAGGTTTATTTACCTTGAAAAAGTAGCCAAAGATTTTATAATAAATAATAATGTAAACTAATGTTAAATATTTCTATTAAATGTAGAGCAAAATGCTAAAATGCTGCACCACATCACAGTTAACTACATTTTAAAGTAATTCTTTAAAGTTGGTAAACATATTAAAATATGTTTTATTACATTTAAATTGCAAAAATGTACACATTCCAAAATAAAGAAAAGAACATGTTATTATGCAGTAATAATTATCAAACATGTTGTATAGAATTGAATAAAATTAGATTAATATTATTTTAATAAAAGTTGTTGCATTAATTTATAAATTCGAAAAATGTTGTTAAAATATTTTTGATTTAAAAAAAAAATGTTTTATTTTAAGCTTTGGTTTTTCATTCAATTTCTTTTATTTACATTTTAACTATTTGGTCTTTTATTTTAAGTCCTGACCACCATTATTTTCTATGAGAGGGTTTTGCAGTATTAGTGGTTAACCATGTGTGGTACTGGAATTACTCCAGCTCTTAGCTGAAGTCACTTGCTGATGTTTATGATCCCTTTTTGGCTGTGGTAACTTTAAAAGTGCAATTTGTGAATAGACGTTGGTCTATTATTTTATGGTTGGGAGTATATCGACCCTTAAAGCCCTCCCTAAGCATCCCTAAACACCTATTTACTCATCTTCAACCCCCTCTCATTTAGCAGTAATTATTCCTCTTTTTCCAAACACTCCTCCGGTCTCTCCCACATTCACCACTAAGTAATCAACGAACATATGCAAGGATTTTCCAATAGAAAAGACAGGAGAGATGGAGATTTACACTTGTAGGTTTATGAATAGCATTCTGCAGTACTTTAGTAGTACTACTAAACATTGTACAGCATGTAGTCTGTGAATAGGCCCTAAAAGTTAGTTTGGATATCTTTTCAGGAAAAACAGTAATGAAGATTAAGGGCCTTATTAAGATGAGACCCTGAAAGCCGGAGTTTTTTCGAGCCTCATCACCCTAATTACAATTTAGGCAGTCGGAAATTAAACCGGCCGGTCATTCCAGCTGTATTCCAACGGGCTCAAGGAGTCGGAGACCAGCACGTAATCCCTTTGGACCGTGCTTCTGCCGTAGGGATTACGATGCTCGGTTTCCGACAGGCTTTCCATGCCGGGCTTTCCGACATGGAAAGCCTGTCGGAAAGCAAGTTTGGGGGCCCATAGCAAGGCCCCCTTTTCCTTGCAGCCTCCAGCTGGGGGCCGAGGGGGCACCTACGGTGCCCCCCTGTTAATCCCTGCACTGCATGGCAGGCACCTCGATTCACCGGGACCTAGCAGTGAATGCATTCAGATTCTTGGATCTCTCTTTGCCTTTACCCTGCAGCCTTGCCCCACTCAAGGATTCTGAGCTCTGAAAAAGTGACTAAGTGTGAACATAGAAATCTTGATCATGGAAGGTACTAAAAATATCAGGCCAGTGAGAGATTTTCCCTTGGCGCAAAATTCAAATATCTCCCGGACTGAGCTTGTCTGGCTAAATCCACCTTATGGATCCCTCTTCTGCTACAGCCTGCCGCCTTGGCCCACTGAAAATGTTTGACTTCCACTTTTGAGACTTAGGGCCTGAATACGATGTCGGACGGACCACCACTGAAAGGCCATCGGTGGCGGTCCGACCCGACATCTTGAACAGGAGGTCGCTGTATGGCCCTGGTAGCCACTTCTTTGTCCTGGGTTCAAGAAGGAGCAGATCGAGTCCTTCAGGGCTCCTCTCAGGTCACAGACAGCAGGTTCAGTCATCTTCCGATGCTCCTCAGGTGTTGTAGTATTCTGAAGAAGGTGCCAGGGGATGCCACATTTATGCCTTTCACTACCTTGTCAGTAGGGGTGACTCCTGGCCCCTCCCTAATCCAATTGGATAAAGATTCCCAGGGCTCACCCTACCCACTTTTGCAGCAGCTCCTGTGTGCCCTACTGTAAACTTCCTACAGTTTCCTTCAGTCCTAAAATTCAAATTAATGAAACCCTTCTCTCCTTGTGCAGTGTCTGTGCGCCCATCCAGATGTGTAGCCAGGATAAAGAGCAACCTCTCCTCTGTGGACACTCTAAACCAGTATTGGGGACAGCTCTCTTCCCACTTGTCATAGCTCATCAGAAAATGCCCCTAGAGTTCCTTTTAAATTATACAACTTAAGAAGGTTGTTTGGCACAGCCAATGACATGAGTGTTAAGGTAATGGAATGAAGGAAACATTATGTTGTGAAGAAACAAAGCAAAAACCAAAGCTCTCAAAGAAGGTTTAATTGCATCTTAAAATAAGTTCAGATTGTGTTAAAGAATGTTATATTGTGACTGAGATGCTTGGTTTCCAGGAACTCCCATTGCTGCAATGCGCACTTGAGAACCGGGGCTTGGAGTCCAGAACATTCTTTTAAGTTCGCACAAGATTTCTAAATCTTGGCTGCCATCATAAATTTATGATTCTATACAAGGCACACCAAGACTGCCAAGCACTGTTTCCTGAAGCTGCAACTTACCATCTGCCAACCATTCAAGCTTACCTGAGAGGCCCCCCACCTTCGGTGAATGTTCCAGACTCATTTCCTGAACCCTGCAGATCCGAGGTAGGGTTTCCTGAAAAGAAAAGAGAAGAAGTTAAAGACTATGCCTTAAACTCCACAGCTGATTAAATTCTGTTAAGTGGCAAGATTAATGACAACAAAGGCATCACGAGTTGTGACTAAAAGAGTGCCATAGACTAAAAGGATTGTTGCAATGTGTAGCGCACACTCAATAGTTTTTTAAAGATTGAGTAAAGTAAAGACTTTCCTGAATCAAACATTGAAAGTGAAAGCCCAAAAAACTTGAAGCAGGATTTCAAGAATACTAGAGACTTCTTGGGTATCTGATTCATTTCTGATTAAGTGCATAAAAAGACATAACTAATGAAAAGATATGTGTGAAATGTCCTAAGGTTAATTGCAGACAGTGGTTTGTACTGTGAGTAAACATATGAGATAGCTTATTTATTGTAGAGTCTCTATCTTACAGTAAAAAGATGCGCTGTATAAGATTAGAACAGCGTCCGCACTAGGCACACTGTAAAATGTCAAAAACTTCAGTAATCTGTACACACTTGTATAACGTGTTTTATTCTCTCATTATGTTGATATCACCATTTTTCATGTTCAATAATCACACATTATTTTTAAAGCATAAATTGTGTTTTTCATAAATCAACTCAATCCCAATGCATTTCGGGACACAGCCCTTCGTCAGGGGAAATTTTCCTATGAGTAAATCAAAAAGCATGTATTCAAATATCCAAGCTGGAAGTTTGGCAAAATGAAGTAAGGAAATAGAAAACAGACAGAAAAAAGGCCGTCCACCATAGTATTGTCCATGCGCAAACAAAATATCTTGTGGTAGAAAATATCGCTGATGTTAAAAAGCAAGTGAAAGAGGAAAAAAAAGATGTTTCCAATTAAAACGGAAACCAAGATAAAAAGGGTCCTGTGTGAACATCAACACGACGAGGTGCACATCCAAAGTGCAAAAGTGAAGCGTTTAACATGCGTGATAAAAGCGGTTTTCAAGCTAAAAGGAAATCTAAGGTGAAGGTTCCCGTGAGGAAATCAATGCAACGAGGTCCAAACACAGAGTGCAAAACCATTTAGCGTGCGTGATAGGAAGTGAAAGTCATCGAGCCCAGAGTTTGAAAACTCAAATTGTGTGCATAATAAAAAAGAGTGATTCGGAACAACCATGTGGTCTCTTACCATTCCTGCTCGATCGGTGAGTCCCCGCAGTGGCGTGTGAGTGAGTCATTTTCCCGACCGTATTTAAGGCATGTTGAAAGGGTGAAACAGGAAGTGAAAAGAGTGAAAAAGAAAATGGGACTAAAACAGAAGTCCGAGGCTAATGTGGAGACTTGTACCCGCCATCTTGAAATGTCAACAACAAAAGGAAACAATGCAAGAAAATCGCTACTGATTTGCTCTGCGACATGTTTTGACTATCTATACCGAGTTAAGTACAATACCTTATGTTGTCATGGTTTGAACCAGGTGGAAAAAATACAATAAAGTAAATCATAATCATATGTATGACCATATCGGCCATCTAGAGAAGGTGAATGATGTCTTAACTAATCAAACAAAATTGGTGAAAAAGTCATAATTTCTGAAAGGAAACAGTGTAGTAAGTGGTGAAGCAATACACAGAAGATACATGTTATAAGTAACAGCTTAAGTCCAGACTTTCATTTAACCCTTTAGGGTGACATTAGTCGAGTTTACTGATCCAAAATGCTTTGCGTGTAAGCAACCATTTTCTGTTGTTTCTTCCTTCATGAATCGGCACTGTTTCAAGAATCATAAATCGTAGTTGACTGACATTATGTTTATGCTTTGAAAAATAAACTGCAACCGGTGATTTTTCATAGTGGTTACGAATGTTGCTTTTGTGTTCTGTCATTCGTACTTTTAACTTTTGTATCTACCAGAGAGTGCCACAATCCACAGATTCAAGTTATATCTTACAGTAACCAGAGTTCAATCCCTACAAGAATTAAGAGAGATGCAGAAAGAAAAAAGGTGTCAGCATGAAAAAATGCTAGAGGGAGATAAGTGTGAAGGTACACTTCAGCCCTAGAAGGTCTCTTATCTCTCCTCTCCAATCCTTATTCTTCCCTTCCCTCAGTGCTATCTTTGACAGAGTGTTGGTTTCACACGCTATAGAAAACATGGTTGGGCATTGGAGGTCAAGCTGCATGCATCGCTCCTGCTGGGTCAGGGAAACACAGGTTAATCATTCTGCCTACGAGTTCAGCTATCTAATCTCTTTCTGACACCACTGGGTTTGGTGCCTGCCTGACTGGGGGAACAAAGGAAGGGGGCTGCCCAGATGTCAACTTACATTTGCATGTGATAAGGGAGGTCTCTTTGAAATAAATTACATTTCCTGTGCCCACCCCACTTGGCCATTGTGTCAAGGGAGCAAAAACACCTCACTACATTCCAGGCCTTTTTATTTGCTCTAGGAGCAATATTTGTTCCTCATTCAGGGATTCAGGGCCATTCGCCAGCTGGGAGACAGTCTATGTAAATTACTCTTTAGACATTACAGGCACAGAAAAAGTAACTTACTAAAAGTTTTATTTCATTAATATGTATTAAGAATCCGACTTCACCATTGAGTTAGGTTTATAATAAATTTTAAAAAGAGTTGTTGAATCATTTTTCTAGCTTATCTCTTCTCTGAAATTGCTGAATTAATATTTAATACTGCTTCCCAGTGTTTCTCTATGGGCCAGCCTGACTTTCTACAGTGAAAATACCTTTTGGGGCCTAGTCACAGTTAAGACATGGTCACATTGAATTTCTACATGTCCTACTTTTAAGTACCATGTACTGTGCCTATTTGGGGGTGACTTATTAATATTTAAAATAAAGGTTTTGACCTGTCAAAAATGTTTCAATTTGATAGGTTAAACTGCAGCTTTTACTCAGATAGAGTCAAGTTACAATGGTAGACCTGAAGCCATGTTTGCACCGCCATTATAGTGTAGCACAATAAGTGCTTCAGTCCACTAGTCACATTCAACTTCCAGGCCCTTGGTACACTTTGTACTACATGCTAGGGTCTCATGGGCAAGTTAAATATAACAATTAGGAATATGACAATTTGAGCAGGCTTAAAGAGGGAATACAAACACTTTACTGTTAATTAGAAGAGGTAAAATGCACATAGATTTAAAGCCAGCAAAACATATGGGGCAAAAAGCTTGGGTACATCACACAAAAGATGGTCATTTCCTACACCTCCACAATTTAATAACCGTTTGTAGAGGGAATTGTCCCAAAAGATCTCCTCCAGTCTTTAGCATTTTTCTCAAGAAATGTAAGGGTTTTCAATTACCACCAAATTGAAAACTTTACAAATATATTCAACAGTTTATTTTCAATCTTCAATTCAACCCTGATCCTTGTCTGTGTCTTTAAATCTAATTGTGGAACTTTACAGGGAGAATGATTTCTAGGAAAGACTTGTAATCTCAAAAAACATGCCTTGGCTCTCTATGGTTTGCGTGTTCCTGATGTTCGTACTTGGCAGGCACAATTGCAAGATTTTCATCTTTTCAGATGATTAATACACTTTTCTATAATTTACTGGAATGTTGCAATGTTTGGCAGCAAAACATTTAATTACAAAGCCCTCCAGTCCGTGATCTAATCATGGCTTATGGGTTTGCCAGTTAATAGCCAGGCTAAATATTCATCCTAGAAATATTTGAAAAATATATACCGTACAGAAAAACAGTTGCTTCTTTTGGCACCATGTAGTTTTGCAGACTAATGCCTCCATGAGAAAATATTATATTTGGAAGTTAATGTAAGGTGTAAAAAGAAATAAAACCAACATAGCTGCCAAGTTTCCCAGGTCCATGTGTGATATGCTGCTCCATTACAGAGGTTTTCCTTTGAATTTCAGGGCTTGAAGTCCTGTTTTATAATGGAATAAACAAGACTACAAGTCCCAGAATTCAAAGAAAAAAAACCTGGACTGGAGCAACATATCATGCATTGACCTGGAAAACTTGGCTAGGCTGGACTTAAATAATCTTTGATTTTTCAGATGCGCTGTAGCTTGCTTGCAAATCATCTAGTAACTAATTTTGAGCTGCATGTCACTGGAGGCACTGTAAAATTACATGTATTTTACCATTACCATGTGGTAACTCAATCCCAATGTGGGATTACAGCACTGCAAACTGGTGCCTATTTGTCCTACACCCAGATAAAGTAGGTGTGAAAAAGCTGACCCACTTTGAATTAGGTGGATAGACATTTTGTGAGGTAATTCCTCCTCACCTGGCAATTAATGTGGGCCCTGGTGTATTCCAGTCTATTCTTCTCAATTATTTTCTTTAAATTTATTTAATTTTCTTATCTTTCTGATTCTATTCTCACAATAGCATATTGGTGCAAACTGTTATTCAATGAGTAATTCAATTGGAAAAAAACAGAGCCATAAGACTGGTGTTTTCTAGGTCCAAATGAAAATGTTTGGCAAACTGTTGAGGTCATCAAATGAAGTTCAATGATGCTCTGTTCATGCTAGTGGCAGAAGAGCCTAAATGTAATATGAAACTGTGAGAAAGTAACTCTTTTCGTGTGATCATTCTCCATCTTTTTCTGATGCTTCTTTTTTCTGGGTCTGTGAACTGGGACTTCTAACCAGGCTCCAGTGAATGATCTCTAAAACATGTCGCTCATTGGCATAATCCTAATTGGCACATTTAACTTTCCTTTAAGCCCAAAGTAAAATACACCCATAGCGTGGAAAGTCAAATATTTTCTATGGACCCCATAATTACTGTGCCATCCACTAGCCTGACTAGGCAAACATGACTGCAGGCCTGCCATTTCCACATTGCTGCTTCAGTTTAAACCTGCAGCCCGACCTATCAAAATAATGGTAGAGAAAGGAGAAAATGTTTCTTTTAAATATTAATGAGACCCTTCTCTATGCCTGGCAGCCCACAAGGCAGGGTGCATAGTATTTAAAAGTAGGACACATAGAAATCGTAGGAATGTAAAGTTAATATATCTAACTGTAGCAAGACAGGCTGGCACATAGAGAAACACATGGAAGCAATATTAAATATTAATTCTGCTACCTCTGTGTGTGTGTGTGTTCAATGAAAAAAACAAAACCTTAGTTATAGTTAGGATAAAGTTATATATTCTTTCTATAGAAACCAAACTTAAACTACACAAACATTACAAATTCTTCCTAGTTTTTCTGACTACAACTGAAGTTTAACCTTTGTTTTTTTCATTGAATTTAATTTTTTTTTTAAATAAAAATTTGTTTCAAAATGTTGAGTCCAGTATTGTTGAATGGAGCGTTGGTAAGTGAAATGTCATTCAGTAGAGTGAAGGAGAGTTTCATACAGTGTAGTGTCATAGAGTGGAGAATATTGGAGTGGAGTAGAGTGGAGAGGCATAGCGTACAGTGGAGTAAAGTGTTATAGAGTGGCCCGGCGTGTTACACAGGAGACTGGTGTGGAATGCAGTAGAGTGGAGAGGCATAGCTAAAAGTCGACTAAACTGTCATAAATTGAAGTGGCATCTTGTACAGTACAGTGATGTGATGTGTCATAGAGCGTTGGAAAGTGTCATATGGTGGAGTTGAGTGTTGGACAGTAATGTGGAGGGGCATAGAGTGGAGGAGAGGGTTTTACAGCGTAGTGGCACAGAGTGTAGCACTGTCTTGTAGTGTGGTGTTTCATAGAGTGGAGTAGAGTGTGTTAGAGTGGAGAAGTGTAGAGTGGAGTGTCGGGCAGTAGTATAGAGTGGGGTAAAGTGTCATGCAGTGGAGTAGCATGTTGTAGAGTTAAGGTGTATGGAGTGGAGTAGAGTTGACTGACGGTGCATATAGTGGAGTAAACGGTGCATATAGTGGAGTAAACGGTTGTAGAGTGTAGTGGTGTGTTACACTGTGTAGTGAACTGGCATGTTGTTGGATGTCAGAAAGTCTTGTAGAGTCGAGTGCCACAGAGAGGATTACAGTGTTGGACAGTGGAGTGACGTGGAGTAGAGAAGAGTGTGGTACAGTTTGGTAGACTGGAGTGACATAGACTGTCATAGAGTTGAGTATCACGGAGAATGATACACTAGAGTGGCGTAGAGTGCAGTACTGGAGCACAGTGAGTAGAGTGGAGTAGTGTCACATAGAGTAGTGTATAGTAAAGTGGAGTGGAGCGGCATAGAGGGAGTTGCTTAGAGTGTGGTAGTCTGGAGTGGTGTCATACAGTGACATAGAGTGAAGTAGAGTGACACAGACCTGCATTGAAAGGAGTACATTGTTGTACAGTGGAGTGTTATAGAGTAGAGTGGAGTGTAGTACAGTGGAGGGGTGTAGACTGCGGTTGAATGGCTTACAGTGGAGCAGAGTTGGGTAGAGTGGAGTGGCATACACTGAAATAGCATAGAGTACAGTAGCATAGAGTGGAGTGGCATAGAGTAGGGTGCCGTACAGTGTAATAGCATACAGTGGAGGGCTGTACAGTGGAGTGGCGTACAAAGGAGTAGCATAAAGTGCAATAGCATACAGTAGAGTGTTATAGAGTGAAGTTACATACAGTGGAATAGTGTTTAGTAGGGTAGATTAGAGTGGAGTGCCATACAGAGCAGTGGCATTGACTGGAGTGGGGTAGAGTGGAAGGGCGTAGAGTGGAGAAGTGTACAGTGGAGTGGTGTAGAAGGGAGTGGTGTAGAGTACAGTGGAATATCGTACCGTACAGTGGAATACAGTGAAATAGTGTAGAATAGAGTGGAGTGTCATACATTGGAGGGGCGTAGGGTGGAATACTGTAAAGTCAAGTGACATAGAGTGTCCGTTGAGCGGAGTAGTGTACATTGGAGTGGCAGACAGTGGAGTAGCGTAGAGTGGATTGGCATACAGTGGAGTGGGATAAATTGGAGTGGCATAGGGTGGAATACCATACAGTGGAGGGAATAGAGTGGAGTGGCCATTGAGTCGATTGGTGTACAGTGGAGTGGGGTATAGTGGAATAGTGGAGAGTGGAGTGACATACAGTGGAGTGGGTAGAGTGGAGTTGTATAGAGTGGAATAGCTAATTCTGGAGTGGTGTAGAGTGTAGTTGTGTACAGTGGAATAGCATAAAGTGGAGTGGTGTAGACTGGAGTGACATAGAGTGACATAGAGTGGAATAGCATAGACTAGATTGGCATAGTGTGGAGCGGGGTAGAGTGGAGAGGCATAGACTGGAGTAGCGTCCAGTGGAGTGGCATAGAGTGGAATAGCGTAGAGTGAAGTTGCGTGCAGTGGACTTGCATAGAGTGTAGTGGTTTATAGTGGAGTGGTGTAGAGTGGAGTGGCATAGAGTGGAGAGTGTTAGAGTGCAGTAGTATACAGTGTCATAGCGTACAGTGGAGGGCTGTACAGTGGAGTGGCGTACAAAGGAGTGGCATAAAGTGCAATAGCATACAGTAGAGTGGTAAAGAGTGATGTTACGTACAGTGGAATAGTGTTTAGTAGGGTGGATTAGAGTGGAGTGCCATACAGAGCAGTGACATTGACTGGAGTGGGGTAGAGTGGAAGGGCATAGAGTGGAGAAGTGTACAGTGGAGTGGTGTAGAAGGGAGTGGTGTAGAGTGAAGTGGAATACAGTGGAATATCGTACCGTACAGCGGCATACAGTGAAATAGTGTAGAATATAGTGGAGTGTCATACATTGGAGGGGCGTAGGGTGGAATACTGTACAGTGGAGTGACATAGAGTGTCCGTTGAGCGGAGTAGTGTACAGTGGAGTGGCAGACAGTGGAATAGCGGAGAGTGGAGTGTAGTGCTGTACAGAGCAGTGGCATTGACTGGAGAGGCGTAGAGTGGAGGGGAGTAGAGAGGAATTGTGTACAGTGGAGTGATATAGAGTGGAATGTCATAGAGTGGATTGAGGTAGAGAGGAGAAGTGTACAGTGTAGTGGCATGGCGGGTAATGGTGTATAGTGGAGTGGCATACAGTGGAATATAGTAAAGTGGAGTGACTTACAGTGAAACAGCAAAGACTGGAGTAGCGTAGAGTGGAGTGGCATACAGTGGAGTGGCATAAATTGGAGTGGCGTAGGGTGGAATACCATACAGTGGAGGGAATCGAGTGGAGTGGCCGTTGAGTCGATTGGTGTACAGTGGAGTGGCGTATAGTGGATTAGTGGAGAGTGGAGTGGCATACAGTGGAGTGGGTAGAGTGGAGTTGTATAGAGTGGAATAGCTAATTCTGGAGTGGTGTAGAGTGTAGTTGTGTACAGTGGAATAGCGTAAAGTGGAGTGGTGTAGACTGGAGTGACATAGAGTGGAATAGCATAGACTAGATTGGCATAGTGTGGAGCGGGATAGAGTGGAGAGGCATAGACTGGAGTAGTGTCCAGTGGAGTGGCATAGAGTGGAATAGCATAGAGTGGAGTTGCGTGCAGTGGACTTACATATAGTGTAGTGGTTTATAGTGGAGTGGTGTAGAGTGGAGTGGCATAGAGTGGAGAGTGTTAGAGTGCAGTGGTGTACAGTGTAATAGCATACAGTGGAGGACTGTACAGTGGAGTGGCATACTAAGGAGTAGCATAAAGTGCAATAGCATACAGTAGAGTGGTATAGAGTGATGTTACATAGAGTGGAATAGTGTTTAGTAGGGTGGATTAGAGTGGAGTGCCATACAGAGCAGTGGCATTGACTGGAGTGGGGTAGAGTGGAAGGGCGTAGAGTGGAGAAGTGTACAGTGGAGTGGTGTAGAAGGGAGTGGTATAGAGTGGAGTGGAATACAGTGGAATATCATACCGTACAGTGGCATACAGTGAAATAGTGTAGAATAGAATGGAGTGTCATACATTGGAGGGGCGTAGGGTGGAATACTGTACAGTGGAGTGGCATACAGTGTCCGTTGAGCAGAGTAGTGTACAGTGGAGTGGCAGACAGTGGAATAGCGGAGAGTGGAGTGCCGTACAGAGCAGTGGCATTGACTGGAGTGGCGTAGAGTGGAGGGGCGTAGAGAGGAATCATATTCAGTGGAGTGATATAGAGTGGATTGAGGTAGAGAGGAGAAGTGTACAGTGGAGTGGCATGGGAGGTAATGGTGTATAGTGGAGTGGCATACAGTGGAATATTGTAAAGTGGAGTGACTTACAGCGAAACAGCATAGACTGGAGAAGCGTAGAGTAGAGTGGCATACAGTGGAGTGGCATAGATTGGAGTGGAGTAGGGTGGAATACCATACAGTGGAGGGAATAGAGTGGAGTGGCCGTTGAGTCGATTGGTGTACAGTGGAGTGACGTATAGTGGAATAGTGGAGAGTGGAGTGGCATACAGTGGAGTGGGTAGAGTGGAGTTGTATAAAGTAGACTAGCTAATTCTGGAGTGGTGTAGAGTGTAGTTGTGTACAGTGGAATAGCGTAAAGTGGAGTGGTGTAGACTGGAGTGACGTAGAGTGGAATAGCATAGACTAGATTGGCATAGTGTGGAGCAGGGTAGAGTGGACTGGCATAGACTGGAGTAGCGTCCAGTGGAGTGGCATAGAGTGGAATAGCGTAGAGTGGAGTTGCGTGCAGTGGAATTGCATAGAGTGGAGTGGTTTATAGTGGAGTGGTGTAGAGTGGAGTGGCATAGAGTGGAGAGTGTTAGAGTGCAGTGGTTTACAGTGTAATAGCGTACAGTGAAGTGGTGCAGAGTAGAGTTGCATAGAGTGGAGTGGCATAGAGTGGACTGATCTACAGTACAGTGGGATACAGTTGAGTGACATAGATTGGAGTGGCGTGGAGTGGAGTAGAGTGAAATAGCATACAGTGGAGTGGTGTACAGTGGAGTGGCGTAGTATGAAGTGTAGTAGAGTCGAGTAGCATGCAGTGGAGTGACATAGAGTAGAGTGAGATAGAATGGAATAGAGGGCAGTAGAGTGACAGAGAGTGGAGTAGGGTACAGTGGAGTGATGTAGAGTAGAGTGAGGTACAGTGTAGAGGCATACAGTTGAATAGCGTACAGTGGATTGGCGCAGAGTGGAGTGGTATACAGTGGAGTGGTGTAGAGTGGAATATCAATAGGATAGTGATCTGTTCAGAAGATGGCTGCCCGACCAGTGAGACTTAACAATGAGCTGAAACATACAAACACCACGTTAGGGAAAAATAAACAAATACATGGTAAGCCCAATATGCTAAACTGGAAACAGAGGCAATAGTAATATTAAGAGGCAGCTGTTTACTGCACAGTGTATTAGGTATTCTATTACTTTGGTTGGTTTTTGAGTATATTCTTTTGATAAGCGATGGTAAAAAATAAAACAAATGACCCCACACCACTTTGGGGAATAAGAAAATGACCCCACACCACTTTGGGGGATTGTTTTAAAAAAATAAAAATCTTTGAAAAAGTTTGACGGCCAACAGTCATGTTTGACTGAGCCATCCGTTAAACTTTTCCCACATTGACAGGAACCACCATGATGGGGATTCCTGCCAATTTATAGAGATGTGCGCCGGGTTGTTGAATATCTCTAAATTTAGTAAGCGGAGTAAAGGCCATAATGTCCTCCTGCATCCTGTCTGCCTTTACTCCATCTGCTAAATTCTAAAT
The DNA here is from genome assembly GCA_963921515.1 of Calotriton arnoldi. Lineage (NCBI taxonomy): Eukaryota > Metazoa > Chordata > Amphibia > Caudata > Salamandridae > Calotriton > Calotriton arnoldi. The sequence continues at coordinate 1,853,221 of CAWUFW010000089.1, read as the reverse complement.
CAGCCCCTCTATCTAGAGTGGCACAGTGGGAAAAAATAGTACTTTGGAATAGTACCCTGAGTGATTGCCAGTGGTTAGACTGTTTGGAAGCATTTGTCCCATCAACGTTTGGGTGTGTGAGTGCCAGTAGTATGCATGGAAACCTGAGAATGGAGTAGCTTTCCAAGCCTATTACTGTCATTGTTTGTGAATCCTAAAAAACTGTAAATTTGCATCCTTAGGGGTGGACAGAACTTGCGGAGTTTCACTCTGCGGAATTCCATGGAGTTACATAAAAACTCTGTGAGATCCAGCAGATTCTCCCAATGAGTGGAAGACGTTGTGCTTCACTTTAGCACCAGTAGTGAGAGCAGCGTTGAAAAATCAGCGCAAACTGCATCATGTGGTGCATAAGAGTGCCCGCCAATTTGAGTTGGTTTTTCCACCACTGGAGTAAAAAATCTACTCAAGGGTCTACAAATCTACTCGAGAAGCAGCCTGCTCACTGCAACTGCTCGCAACCGCCTGTATTAGAAAATCCAGCTAGAGGATGCCATATCGTGATCACGCTCTCATTTCTGGAGCCTTGTGTAAAAACAATCTGCCACATGGCAATTGGTGGAAGTTTTTGGAATGCAGTGTTACAAGAGTGATGCAGAGCCGTTAAATTCTGGCAATTCTGCAGGTGGAATGAAATATTCCGCCCGCAGCATTCATTCAAGGTACTTCTGTGGGTGCAGATTTGCTACTTTTTGGTCAAGATAGTTTTTGTTCAGGAAGGGATACCTTATTGCACAAAAACTATCCTTGAAGGCTTTTTCCTCTCTGTATGTATGCTACAGAATATAGCACATATGCAAAGAGGAATAAGAGAAATTCAAGTCAAGTCAAATTTTATTATTTTAGTTAATTAAAACCATAAGTGTTTACGAAAGAGAACACATTATATTTAGTAACATCTTCGAAAGTAGATCTAAAATGCAACATTCTTCGCGTTGTGCAATCATTTCTTTGATAATTTCACTATACATTCAATGGTGCAGATAAAGTACATAAAAAAACACTTCCGCTCCAGCAGATTGAAACGAGGGGGAGGGTGCAAGTTAAGAAGCATTTATGAATAAAAATAAATACCGACAATAAAACAACAATTTTTAATTTAAGGTAGCCAACCATCAATGGTGTTCGTTTTTCAGTACTTTTACAATTTCCAACTGAGGACCATGGGGGTCAAACCTCATCAACGACCTATTTGCATAGTCTGTTGCATGTTTCCATCAGTGTGTGAGGAGGACCTTGTGCTGATCACAACAGGCTATATCTCAAAACTTTATGAGTTTACATTTTAGATGGGGATCTTTGGGATTGCGCTGAAACTTTTCAGACACTCCCCCCCAGTCACAGATCTGGGTTGAATCCATCATCGTTCTTTAGCTCACTTTGCCAACTCAGTTCAGACCCAGTTATATGCAAATCAGTCATGACCCTGTGCCTCATGGGAACAGTTTAGCCCAAACTGCCAAGGCAGGGATTAAAACATGCCATTATGGCCTCCCTACATGTTCGTGTGTCTCTGTCATTAAAACAATGCTTTAGGTAGTGTCGTCTAAGCCTTTGTAGTCCTGGGCAGATACAGATCAGATGTATAAGGTCTTCTTTCTTATCATTGCAATGCCTGCATGCTGTTGGACCAATGTATTTCCATGTTGACATGGTCGCTAACGCTGGTATGATTCCCATACGTAAGAAGAGAAATCTGCATTTTATGTGTGCTGGGAAAGGAATAGACATGAATGGGGCAGCAGACAGGCTGGAGTAAACTGTCATAAATTGGAGTGGCATCTTGTACAGTACAGTGATGAGATGTGTCATAGAGTGTTGGAAAGTGTCATATGGTGGCGTGTTGGACAGTGATGTGTAAGGGCATAGAGTGGAGTAGAGGGTTTTATAGTGATACCATCCATGCATGAAAATGGGTGCTAAACTTGTTTTTGTCAGCTAGCATGGAGGTCACTTTTGTGGTTCTGTTTGTTGCCTATCTGAAGGCATCATACGTCGCACCTGATGCTCATAGTTCTGTGAGACTTAATTGTTGGATGGAAGTATGCAGGTACAGGGAATAAGAAAAATTAATTAAGACATTTCACCTCATTACACCAGCCTTAGACAAGCACATCATTTTGGTGCAAACCCATGTCTGCACCTCTTGTAAATATAAGCTTGTGCCAAAATCCATGAGTGGATGCTCAGTAACATCAATGTTCCACGCATACAATGCCTACCTGATGCAAAGTAACATAAAGCAGCACAATGCACTGCTTTACTTTACTTTTTCTCACAAAGCCATGCAGATCAACATTTGCTTTGCTTTGTAAATCCCCAAAAAGTATTTTGCGTCTGGACTGCGTCGAAAAAGTGACACAACTCAGATGCAAAACTTTGTAAATCTGGGGCTAAATATGTTTAATATATATATATTTTTTTGTAAATGATTTTTATTGCTTTTGACAAAATAACATAATTTGCATCTGCATGCCGATATAATCCAACCTTGACAACAGTTTGTATGGCATAGGCGGGATGCCGGAGGAATCATATTCAGTAGGCAGGAAAGTTCACTTTGTTAGTCGTGCCGCCGCCTTTCACTGTAACATAGTACATTTACAAACAGTCGCACAGGTCATAAGAGCCAAAGGAAAATCCGCCATTGTTACACAGAGAAATTCCTTCACCAAATCGTATATGAATAACAAAGTAAAATAACCTGAACAAGAAAAACTAAAAAACAGGCTCTGTGTGTGGATACAGATCAAAATATGCCTGCTGGTGTAGTATATCGGTGGGTAGCACCTGTGCAGCTGATTGGGGGCAGTGGTCCGCTGGTGGTAAATGTGCCAAGAGTGGGGGGGGTTTGGGAGATGGGGGAAGCGAGGGGGAAAGGCAAAGAAAAAAGAGAGAAGGACGCAGAGGGCCAGCTCATCCGGTAGCCAAGGACGTGTATGTATATGGGTCAACGTGGGTCCCGTGAACCTAAAGAAGCCAAGGGTCCCATTCTGGTAATTGGGTCTAAGAGGGAGGGCGTGTTACAGACAATTTGGCCTCAATCGATGTCAGGTAGTCTTGCCATTGAGTGGGATTCAGTCGTGGGGGCGCTGACGCTCGCGCTGCAGACGCCAGCTGGTTTGTGTGTTCCGATACCAGCGCCCTGCGGAGATCAAGCATCCTCGAATATATGTTGGGACCCAGTGGCGTTTTCCATGCCATGGCTATTCTACATTTGGCAAGGCCCAAGGCTAGGTCTAAAAATGTATTCAGGCCTTTACGACAAGCGCTGCGTTTCGTAATGCCCAGTATGAAATGAATAGGCTCCTCCTCCACTTGGATGTCCGCTGCCTCCGTGAGTGTACCAGCAACATCAGTCCAGAATGCCTGGATGCCGGTACAGGTCCATACCATGTGTGTGAATGTGGCTCCCTGGTCCCGGCACCTGGGGCATATATCGACAGTAGTGGGATACATACGTGGCAACCTATGGGGTGTGAGATACGTATGATGTAAGTAGTTGAATTGGGTATACTTCAGTCTGGCGTTGGTCGAGATAGTTTTTGGGTGGTAGAGACATTGCGTCCATTGCTTATCAGAAAGGGTGGTGGACAGCTCGGCATCCCAGTACTCACGGAGTGTTGTCAGGGCGGGTGGATCGTCCAGTCCAAAAGAGGTGTAAATGGCTGTTACAGCATGTCTTCCCCATCCGTGCGTGAGAAGCGTTTGCAATAGGTGTGATGTGGAAGGTTCGGCGTGGTCATTATCCCACGCTTGTAGAGAGTGGCGTGTAAGCAGGGCATGTAGCAGGAAGGAGCCCTGCGGTACCTAGTAGGCGTCAACTAGCTCCTCGAATGTTTGTAGCTGTGAGTCTACATACATGTCTCCCCATGTGTCTAACCCCCTCTCCTTCCAGGGCCCCAGTTCCAGGCATCCATGACAGGTGAACGTACCCAGGAGTACCTCCAGGGGCATATGGCGCTGTCTAGTCCTTGGGCAGCACGTTTCTGGACCAACTCCGCCTAGCCGCTGCCATTAGGATGTTGCATTGGTGTTTCTGAGACAAAGTAGTTGTGCCTGACATCCATTCCAGTAGCACCAGAGGGTCCCAGGACAAGGCCACCGTGGCCAACTCGGTGAGGTTACTCTTAGCCAGCCATCTCATTGGCCATTGCAGTTGTGCTGCGGCATAATACCTCTCATAGTTTGGGGCACCTAAGCCACCATCCGATAGTGGTAGGTAATCGTTTGTGGAAAGCCACCCTGGCCCTAGAGTTCCCCCATATCAGGGAAACTAAAAAGGATTTCAGCTCCTTGAAAAATTTCTGGGGCAGGCGGTGGGGAAGTGTGTAAAAGAAGTACAAAAGGCGCGGGAGAACCAGCATCTTGGAAATAGCCACCCTTCCCATGGGAGACAAGGGGAGGCCTAACCAGAACGGGAGAGTCGAGCGGGCCCTGGTAATGGCCTGACCTAGGTTACTGTCAATAATGTCCGCCCATGAATGTTAGACCTGGACCCCCAAGTATTTAAAAGTGTCAAACGCCCATGCCAACGGTGTGCACGGTGCCGCCCATCTCTGAGTTGGCGACATAGGCGTCATCGGAAACACCACAAGTTTAGACCAGTTGACTCGGAGTCCGGAGACCCGTGCATGTTCATTTAAGAGGTCCATTATCAACTGTAGTACCTCAATCCGGCCGTGCAGATAGATTAACGCGTCGTCTGCATACAGCGACACTATGTGCCACCGGCGATCGACATGTAGGCCCCAGTCCATGACCCGTTGCTGCAGTCTACATGCCAATGGCTCCATGGCCAAGGCAAAGAGAATCGGTGACAGGGGGCAACCTTGATGTGTACCCTGTGCTATCAAGAAAGACGGGGAGAAGGTGCGACCCGTCTTTACCCTAGTTTGTGGGTTGTAGTACAGCAATCGTATCCATCGTATGAAGTTGGGGCCGATACCGAACCCTGTTAACACCGCTATCAGATAATCCCAGCTCAAAGTGTTGAACGCCTTCTCGATGTCTAAGGATGCTATCCAGGGCACCTCCACCTCACCCATTGCCTTTTCCAACAGCGCAAACAGACGACGTAGATTCAGGCCAGTATTTTACCCCGGTATAAAGCCATTCTGGTCCTCATCATGGACCAATAGGGGGACTGCCGCGATTAACCTGTTCGCCAGTAATTTCCCGAGGATCTTGTAGTCGACGTTTAACAACGACAAAGGGCGATATGAGGCCATTTGGAGTGGGTCACGACCTGGTTTCGGCAAGATCACTAGCATCGCCTCCCTCAGAGTGGGCGGCAATGCACCCTTCTCAAAGTCTTCAGCGTACATACTGGCTAACCGAGGTGTTAGTTGTGGGGAATAGGTAGAGTAAAACTCCGACGGCTAGCCGTCTGTCCCCGGTGTCTTACCAGTCGCTAGCTGTCCAATTGCTTCCGTGATTTCATCTACCGCGATGGGGTCTTCTAGGGACTCGTAGTGTAGTGGTGTAACCTGAGGGAGTGGAAGCTCTGTAAGGAAGTCCTGGATAGAAGTAGGGTCGTGCATGATATGTTTAATATATTTAAGATACTGATTTTAAAAATGAACGCCTCCTAGTGAAATTGGAATGACAAGAAAAACAACATACATAGGAGATCCGACTCAGGGCCCTCAGGCTCAATTACCAAGCCATGAATATACTTTGCAGGAGGGGGTCTACCCTAAACACTGAAAGTGGGTGATGGTGATTGTCATTTTAGATAGAATTCCGTTTGGCAAAGTGTAGGACGCTGGCTCTCTATATAGTGCACTTAAATGAAGTACACTGTACAGAGAGTCCAGGGGATCCCCAATAGGTGTCCAGAAATAAAAGCAGATAATTCTAATGCTCTTTTTGTGGTAGTGTGTGCAAGCAGTTAGGCTTATCAGGCTGGTGGATGCATTGAAGGGGTCGGTTACTGGACTGGTGACCAACAAGCCTTGGCTGCTGCAGCCTTTTGTTGACAAGGTGAATTGCGTTGACATGGTCTGTGTAGGTCTTCACCTCGTGACGGTCTTTACTGGCAGCATACCGGGGATATGTACCACTAGTCCAAAGGGAGGTCTCAGGAAATTGGCAAAGGCTGGCAGGGCTCCAGGGTTCTTGGAGGCTGCACAGATTTCAGGTCAGGACAGCAGACCACAGTTGTCGAGTCCTTACGCAGTTGGCACGGTTTGGTGCAGGTTTCTTCTGTGCCAGGGCTCAGTTCCTGGTTCAGCAGCACGTCTTCTTCCTTTGTCTTCTTTTGGTCCATTGAATCTGAAGTGAAGGTGTCAGGGAGCCACTTAAATGCTTAATTTAGGGGCCGTTGAGGGCCGTTGAGGGGGAGCCAGGCAGTAACCATTGGGCTGCTTACCTGTGGGTGACTACACCCTCTCTATGCTTACCCCACATGGTGGTAGGGCATATCCCTATTTTCCTACCTTCAAGATGGTGGAAAGTGAAAGTGGGGTCTACCTCGCCTGTCTCACCTTAGGGGTGGTGCAGGCTGAAGGTGGGCACACCTCCTAGCCTCACTAGTATTCCTGCCTTTCCTCCCTCAAAAAGTGGAGCAGGAAAGGGGGGGGTTTGGCCTCCTCCGCTATCTGGAAGTTCCAGGGTGGATTTGAAAGGCAGCATGGCCTTTAAAGCTTAACGCCCAGGAAGGCCATCCTGTACTGGAGGAGGAGAGCAATACCTCCACCCAGAGCAGGCTTTGTCCTCTCGAGAGCACGTCTCTCACCCCTGAGGTCAGAAATATGTCTGGTGGTGGCAGACTGACGAAAACCAGTCAGGAACCACACCAGGGCTTGGTAGGTTTTCAGGGGATCCTCTAAAAGGGTCTCCTGTGTGAATGTATTAATAAACCTATCACTGGCATCAGTGAGGATTTATTAAGACAAGATGTTTGGCACCAAACACCTTAAAAATCAGTGAAGACATCACGAAGCTAGGAAACTCGTGTTGATGAGTATCCAGCCCATGTATTCATTATGGCTTCCCTCTTCACTTACAACCTCACAGAATAGACTGGATATTGTAGGGGCCTACCTGCTTGTGCAGATAGGCCCATAAAAAGGATATAGTTGACCCTGCCTTAGGGCTTAAAGCTTGCAGTAGGGGCAGCTTACCAAAGCCTTATGGAGTGCATGGGAGGCATGGCACACAGGGCTGTGTCCCATGTCAACTCTTCGAATTTTCCTACACCAAGACACGCAATCTGCAATGGCAGAATGCATGACCTTGGTGAGGGGGCCTGAGGTGGCACAATCAGTGCTGAAGCCCCAGAGGACCCTCTTCAGCACCTATGCACTACGTACCAGGGGTACCATTTACTAGGGACTTTAAGGGGTAACTGAAGTCATGGTACAGTGTTAGGGAAAGAGATCTGGCACTGGGAACATGGTTAGCAAGGACCCAGTGCATCAGGTGAAAATAGGGGGCTAACCATGCAAAAGAAGCGCTTTCTCACATGAAGCAAGGAAAATTATCCAGAGATGTTAACAAGCCCATCAGCCAGATGCTAAAAACCAATAGTAAATTTCTAAATACAAGGCTTTAGTCAAACGTTTCAGGGCACCAACTCTTAACAACTGTATATGATAATCTACTATTGGTGATGTATAAGATGAATCTTGAACATAACACAGTTAATGCCTTTACATTTCTCATGTACTAATGACTTACTTGAGCAGCATGGGTCGATCAACTAATGATGTTTGTGCATGACCTGGAAAAATTCAGGCATGCCGCAGCCACCTTTACAAAGCAGAGAGCTCTCACACCAAAAATGCACCCCAAGTACATCACATTGCCAGGAGAGGAAAACGACCCAAAACAATTTTTATCTCTCTGGGATGATACTGGTGCTTATATCTTTCATTTTGGAAGCATTTTGTTATTTGGCAGGCGAAGCAAAAAAATAAAAAATGAAACCCTATGTACTAAGACATAAGATGATACAATGGAGCATTGACAGCTTAGAGCAGAGATCTTCAAACTGTGGGGCAGGCCCAAATTGGGATCCATGGCTGTGCTCCCAGGGGGCGCAAATGTCTTTGTAACTACTTCTAAAATATAGATGACCTGGAAGCACAACTTTATTTAGCGTTTCCAGATTGTCTTCCTTTCTGTCGAGCAGTCAAAGTACATAAAAATGTATGGCAACTGTGATTCTTGGTGCCTTGGTGGCAGGGTCAAAGACATGACTAAGTGACTAAAAAGAACAACATTTTCTGTAACTATTTTTGTTTATTCATCTTTAGCCAACTGAATATAAAATAACGCACATACCGTAAATGAAAAATAAATGCAAATCAACCTTTTGGGTACACTTTCTTTTATGTTGTGAAACCTCAGTTAGTTAATGTGATTACTGCAGATGTACCTAGCACAAATAATTTTAAACCCATTAACAGGATGCTTTCCAAAACTTAACACCCCTAGATAACTTCTCAAAAAGAATACATCTTTGTCACAATTAAGCTTGAAGTGACTCCATAAATTAAAGCCTGTATTCGGTTCCAAGCAGCCTTTACATTTAATGATTAACCAATTGCACACATTTATCTTTCTTTTAGATAGCAGGTACCCTGGTGAGAAGACCTGTTTTTCTTTAGTTCTCTGTTCATGGATAGCGTGAAAGAGATGGCCCCAGGAAGAGGATGCTATGTGGGGGGTAAATGTTTGTTTACAAATGGAAAGACACAGCTTCCTCAGGGAGATCGCACGAGGAACGCAGAGATTCTTTTTAAAATGGCCATCATTGCCGTCAGTGTAGCAGGTACAGTGGCGCTGGGGCAATGCTATGCCGGACCACTACACCCAAATTATGGCTGTGTTACTAGCAAAATGATGGAAGGGAACCCTTTTTCTGTGTTAGCATTATGGCCCAGTGAGCCTTGCTGTGCAGGGAAGAAGTCCGAAGCAACAGGGGACGAGATGTGGTTTTTCCCCCCTTTTTGCTTTTTAGGCAACGAGACAGACAGCTTGCTATGGGACTCAGGCCTAGGAGAGATGGCCAGTGGTGTGGGTAGAGGAGTAGGTATCATTTGTACAGCAGATGCAGTGTCACAGGGGCCCAGGGGTGTGAGGTGCCATCTAAATTCTAATTAGTATGGTTTTAATATCCTTCCTTGCTTCCTTTAGGACCCAGAGCACCACTGATGTGCCAATGTTGCTTTGGGCCTCGGAACTACGGCCCAAGAGAGGAGAATATTGAAGCAGGGGAGACACCTTAGCTTAGGACTCAGAGAGATGGCAGAGCAGAGAATGGGGCAAGATGGAGGACAATGTCTTCAACAAGGACCAGAGAAAACTGCCCTCTTTGACAGGCAGTTGCTCTCATTACCAAAATACATGCAATGGCACCAGGGCCAAGAGTGTGAGAGGCCCACTACATAACAATTATTTAAGACAAAACAGGATTAGCGGCTCATTTTACTTGCTAGCATTAGGGTTGAGGGCACCCTTGCTGCAAAGTGGTGGCAAATACATGGAAGCTCATTTTATTCTGAAAGAGACAGAGAAACTGTTTCAAAATTGAAGTGATGGCCATGCATGGTAGGAAGAAGTGAAAGAGGCAGAGGACACAGTCTGCTACTCAGAGTTTCAGCTATCATTAGTGCAAGAGGTGCAGTTACTTTGGGTCACAGAAGTGTGAGGGGCTCACATTACCCCAATTAAAGGGAGTAGTTTTTTTGCTTGATATATTTACTCTTTTGTAAATCTCACATTTAGTGTGGATTAGGAGCTACAGAAATGATAAGCCCGCTCCCTGCATTTAGCAGTTACTCTTCTACTACCCCAAGTACAGCCATAAAGTTTTAGAGGGGGGCCCGACTTGAAAACAATTTGTTTGGGGGGGGGGGAGGGGTGGGTCTCACAGCCAAAAAGATTGAAGACATCTGGAGAGAGGCAAGATTAGTTTAAAATTACGCCACTGTGTCTGGCTTGACCTAAATATTGCCTGTTGTAAAGAGTGACTATACACTATCACTTTTCCGTATGACAGTATGTGAAATGATTAGCCTTTCTATATTAATTTGTTGTAACTGCCTTATCCTTGTAATGTTTTTTTCATTCCTGTATTGTTCACTGCCTGCCGTTCACTATGCATTATCAGTTCATAGCACATGCTGACAGGTAACATTGTTTGGAATCCTGTTTTACATAAAAATTGTCGTACTTTGCCCTGTTAATATACCCAGTCTTGTTCACCTCTTCCATGCAGGCTGATCCATTGTACTTGCCCGTTTTAGTTTTTTTGTATATAGTCTTGCTCCAGCCATTTGATTAATTCTTTAGCTTTTTTTGTGTGCTCTTTATACCTAGATTAGAATAACAAAACCTTAGGTACATTGCCCCAATCAAGACCTGCCTGGCAATCAAAGTCTTCATACAGAATTATTGCCTCATATTGACTTCGGCTAGGAGAGAGAGATCATGCTTTAATTTCAATTTCAATTAATCTTTATTCGGATATGAATATATCCATAAAAGCACAGGTCAAATAACGTCAGTAAATTGCATAAAACTTTGAAAGGTACACACTTCATGGAAATATTTCCCAATTCGGAACCTGTAGACATAGATCAAATAGCAACATGGTAATACAATAGTTTATAAAATACAATCAAATAAAAATGATAGGCATCCTAAAATAATCCCGAAGATGGATTTATAAAATATGCATAAAACTGTCAAAAGTGAGTATAGAATTTAGTAGATAAACCAATGAGTCCAAGTGTTTAGCAATAAGCATGAAATAGCAGGTTAATACACGTGATAGGATGACAGGCAGCCATCAATGAGTGAACATTGAGGCACGTGAATGAACTGCCGCTTTCAAGTAGGAACCCACACAAAAAACTAAATCATCCTCATCTAACCTAAGAATTTTTGTATAAGCAGCTTTATAATGAATGGTGGCAGTTTTCTTAAAAGAAGGAATCAGAAACCTTTTTGCATATTTTTGATAGAAATTACAAAAGAATAAAAAGTGTAGCATTGATTGGTTGCTATGGTTATCACATGGGCATGGCGTCTCATCCAGATTGGCATTGAACCCCAAAGGGAAACAGAGCAGAAATTTTAGGGTGCCTGCTCTTAGGCGGAAGAGCAAACTTCTCTCCCAACGGCCAGTAGGTTTTAATAAATAGCTCGATGGCAAATGTGATGACAAACAAGATGCAAAACCAAAGGGGATGATGGACGGAGTGTTGAACATTGCAAGCACTCACCCCCAGTCAACTGATCTGGGTTTAATCCATCATCATTCTTTAGCTCACTCCGCCACCCCAGTTCAGACATGGCCATATGCAAATCAGTCTGACCCTGTGCCTCATGGGAACAGTCCAGCCCGAACTGCCAAGCCATGTCTTCCCTGATGCAACCTCTAAGGACATATATCTTGCAACTAATGTATTCTGAATCTCCTTTCCGTGTCTTGCATTGCTATACTCTACGTATAGGGCCTCCCGAAGGGATTTTTTGTTTATACCCAACACATCAGTTGGATTTAAAAAGATATGTTCGACATTCACACTGCTTAAGCTCTCCCTTACAGCGGCGAGCCAAGGTATGTTCCTACCCTTTTACACAGTTGAGGCAGTCGGTTATTATATCTCTAGTAAGGGTCGCTGCCGAGTTTTGCCAGATTTCAAGCCAGAATATAGCTGGGCGAGCCCTGATAAAATCTTCAACGTGTGACATTTTCAGTTCCTTGTGACAAACATACTGTGGAGAAGAAATCGGGGCTCCCAGAAGTTTCCGTCAGAACCTATTTTCCTAAATCTGGATGCTTCTACACTTTGTAAAATACCAAACTTCAGCGCCATATGTAGCGGTAGGGATACATTGTAACTTAAAAATCTTGGTTATAGATAAGACCACCTCAGCCTTCTTTGGTTGCTGGGAAGCAAAGAATTACGTTGGTGGCTTTTAAAAACTTACTTCTGCTATGTGCCACATGATTGGCCCAAGAGCCGTTAGCTGCAAATACCAGCCCCAGATAGGGAAAAGTGCAAGTGCGGTGCAAACGGTCGGGGGCCTATGGGAATTGTGTTAATAAGATGCCTTTTTGGACCACAGGCCATTAAAAACGATTTCTTAAAATTAGTGCAAAGATCTAGGCCAGCCATAAAATTAACAAAGCCCCGGACTAAAGTGCGTAGTGCATTGGGTGTGCTGCCCATTAGGACCGCATCGTCCGCATACAGTAGGGCAGGGAGTGCGTTACCATTAATTCTGGGAACATCAGAGGTAAGTGTAATCAAAGAGTTGGGCAAATCATTAATATATAAAATAAACAGAAGAGGGGCCAGTACACACCCCTGCCTGACCCCTCTGCCAATGTTAATGTCCTTTGAAACCTCCCCGCCCTTACTGATCCTCACCCGGGCTTTCAAGTCCCTATGTAGGTAAGCTAAAAAATGAACTAAAACCTCGTCCAACCCGTATTTTAAAAGAATCGACCATAAGCGTGACCTGTTAACAAAATCAAAGGTTGAGGTAAGATCCATAAAAGCCAGGGACATAGGAGATTTCTGTGCTATGGTATATTTGCCAATGATCAAATTAAGGTTCAGACACTGTTCAACTGTGCCTATTTTACTTCTAAAACCTAACTGGCAAGAGTTTAAAATGTGTTCTTCCTCTGTCCAAGCCCTGATCTTGTTAAACAGGATCCTCCCGAGAATTTTCAGTGTATTGTCAATCAGGGAGATTGGTCTATAGCAGCTTGGGTTGGAGTGGTTGCCTTTTTTAAAAATTGGAACAATTATACTGGTGGACCATGTGCTCGGAATTGTAGCATTAGTAAAATTGTTAAAAACATTTAATAAAAGGGGCGCCCAAAACTCAGGTTTGTGTTTCATAAGATCGATGGGAAGCCCATCAGGGCCAGGTGCTTTATTACCCAGGCTCTGATGGATGGCATCCTCTACTTCTGACAGGGATATCTGGATCCTAGTAGCAGTTTGATAGGTATATAGAACCTCATTTTGTATCGGGGTGTATAGATCTTAGAAAAATGGGTTTCCCATGCTTCTCTAGTTATAGTACAACTTATGGGAGTTAATGTATGGCCCATAGACCTCATATCTTTAACTGCTGCCCAAAAACCATTTCCGTTATTAAGACTGGCAGCACATGGAAGGGTATCCCAACGTTCTTTTATGAGCTCATCTTTCCGTTGCCTGATTTTAGCCTTGTATTGTTGCCTCAGAGGTTTAACAAGGACCAGGTCTCCCGGGTTCATTGTAAGTGCCTTGCGAAACTCCATATTAGCTAGAGAGCACTCGTTGTTAAACCATCTCATTCCTTAGTGTGAATCCCTTATGGGCCTAGATAGCATTTGCTTAATACCCCCACAGAGTTGATTAAAAGCATCTATCACCTCAGGGTTAAGATCAATTGGGGATAGGCAAGTGTCAATAAGTAGAGGGTGTGCTTTTACCATTCTAAAAAATAAGTCGTCGTTGTCAACACCTCGCCAAATCAATCTTAGATTGTCAGTAGATGGTACTAGATTGCTTGCCCCGCACTCCTTAACAAATTTTGGCCTGGGGGCAAATCTCAGAGTTATTGTTATGGGATTATTATCACCCTGAACAGTCGGTATGACTTCAGCTTTTAGCAGGCAATCCTCCAATGTAACAGATATAAAAACATAGTCAATAGTGGAAGCGCTGCCCCGACCTCTATATGTTGGCACAGCATGCTTATCCTTATGGGGTACAGCCGCAATTTCCATGACGTTGATTATGTTATTATTGGACAGATGGTCCAATAATTCTATCCCCTTGTTACATGGGGACACGTTAGTGAGGGAGTCCATAACTAATTCATTTCTACTTAAGATCCTAGCATTAAAATCACCACCTAGGCAAATACCAACTAGTTTGTCATATACCTTTTGGCTTTGTAGGGTAGAGATGAAATTAAACAATTTGATAAAATTCACATTTGGTGTGGTAAGAAAATCATTATTATAGAAGTTAATGAAGCATATTGAAACCCCCGTGTGTAAATCAGGGCCTGGAATTTATCATTGTTTGTAACTAAAGCCTTTACACTGCCTCCTGCTGAGATATTAACCCAGGTTGAAAGTCCGCCTGACGGGCGGCCAGCCTTGGGAATGGGGACGGTGACATTGAAGCATTCGAACCCTTCTAAATATAGGTCCTGGGTGGCCCAAGTTTCTTGTAGCATCAGGATATCATATTTTTGGACTATTGTTATCCAATCTGATAAATTTAGTTTAGATGCCAAACCGGCAACATTCCAACTTAATATATTTAAATTAAGGTCGGTAATGGGGGTGACTACAGTTTGGTGGCTTGAAGGTGCGGGCATATTTGGTGAACGAGTAGTCGTGTTTGGTGTCGAGGAGGGAGCCAGTCAATCCTGGTTATCTATATCAGACAAGGCAGAAAACCTGTTGTGCATCTTTAAAGGAAAGGCGTCATGTGTAACTATCCCGAAGTTGGCTTATAAAAGTAGCCCAGAGGCAATGACCAGATGTGGGTTGGATTGGAGATGTTGGACTCCTGAGCCACCAGTAATGATCTTACCAAGGGCGGATGACGAAAATTAATGACTATACAGTCTCCCTCAATGTTTTTTAAGGAGGTACCGACCCACCCTACCCTTCGCACCATTACATTTGTTGCTAGTGTTTGCCACCCGAAACCCTTTGTGTTTTACAAGCCAATCGACACTTTTATTTCGCAGTTGGTCCCTAGTCTCTGACTGTTTTTTCTAAGAGAAGGTACCCCTGCTAAGACTAAAATGTAGGGACATGCTGCCGGAGGTAAACTTAGGACTTCCCTGCTAGCCTCAATAGTTGTCATGCTCATGGGAGCTGAAGCGCCCTCACGTACGCCGCTACCCCTGGGTTAGCTCTTTCCAAGACGCTCCCAGGTGCAGCCCGTAAAACCGATGGCATATGTGGAGTTATAATGGGGAGACTGCTAACAATTCCAACGTTAGACGAATTGTCCCGAACAGCAATAGGCTCAGTTGGAAAACAATCCTTAATCCTACTGCAGGTGTCACAAGCACCGATAAATTGAGTGGGTGTTGGTGCCTGTGGCTGTATGGTGGAATCAAAAGCACCAATAGTTTGTGAGTTAAAAGGCGCCCGTGTTGAGCAGCTGGCTTGGGAATTTTAGTTTGTGAGCTTAGTCTACTAGTCAAAGTATCCAAGCGATCTAATCATTTCCAAAGTGTGGTGAAGTTCTTATCCTCTAGTTCTTTGATACGCTCACATACAGTATCCACAATGATATCAATTGAGGTGTCACCAGGACTACGCCAGGTAGAAGAGGTTGTTACGACATCAGTCTGGGTGCAAATAGAACGACTTAGTGCCTTAGTTGGAGTGGGCTCTGTGATGGGCTCCGCTGTCTCCGTATTCAGGGAAGATGGAGGACCCTGTATCCATGAGCTCAGAACTGTGCGAGGACTCTTAGCACGTGATGGTTGTTTCCTCTTTGAGCAGGTGGGTTTGGCCAACTTCCTTTTCCGTTTGGCCCCCGGGGCTGCAGGGCTTGTAGATGCATCCAGGTTTAATATGGGAGCCACAGTGCTTATCCCATTGCAAGGCGTAATTAATGTATCCTCGTTATGGCGACTAAGTCCTAAGGGTGGTGGAATGCTCGAGGCCATTACCTCCAAACTGTGAGTTAAAAAGGGAGCGACTGAGTCAATTGGAGTGGCCCCTGCTGTGGAACCGACCTGTGGTTCCACAATTCCTAGGGACATACGCCTCTCCGTTCGCTCGATCTCGTTAGCAACTATGTTGACCGCCTTTTCCAACATGCTATCTATGCAGGTTACGGATCGGGAACATGGTGTCTCTATACGCTTCCCCATGCTGGATTATATATCAACAGTTCGTAGTGTTAATTAGGTGACACTCACCTTGGTGAGTTTGGTGGATAGAGCTTGAAAGGGGGGTGGCCCAGTCCAGCCTCCTCCGGTCTCTGACAGGCGTGGCCCGGGCACGCCCGCCCGCGTCCCACGCTGCGGGAGCCGCGCTGGGATTTTATAGCGCTTCTGGGTGTGGGAACAGCGTCAGCACCTCCTGGCGCGAGGCAGCCTGGTAGCGGGAGTCCCTGGAAGCAAGAAATGCGGCGTGAATGCGGAGTCTCGGGCTGCGGGAGCCGCGCTGGGATTTTATAGCGCCTCCGGCCGCGGGAACAGCATCAGCATCAGCGCCTCCTGGCGCAAGGCAGCCTGGTAGCGGGAGTCCCTCGAAGCAAAAAATGCGGCGTGAATGCGGCGTCTCGGGCTGCGGGAGCCGCACTGGGATTTTATAGCGCCTCCGGGCGCGGTAACAGCGTCAGCGCCTCCTAGCGCGAGGCAGCCTGGTAGCGGGAGTCCCTGGAAGCAAGAAATGTGGCGTGAATGCTTTAAATGACCAACAATATATTTGGTAATACAAATTATGGCCAAAGGCTTTGGAATCTGCCCAACTCATCTTGTCACTGTAGCAAGACCTAGTTTCACCAATTTTACCAATTGCCATAATCTCCCAGAAAGGAGAGTTTAGGGTCAAAAGATGACTCCCAGATAACAAGCCTTGGCAGTGGGGATACAAACCATTCCTAATGACTCTGGCCACCAATTGGAGTTATAGAGAGAAAGATTGCCAAAAACCAAGACCTTGGTCTTGTCAGTGTTGAGCCTCAAGGAACTAGTGTTCATCCATGCAGCCACAGATTGCAGGCAACCATTCAATTGTTCATGAAGATAGTCTTGCCATCCTTCCAGATGCAAGATTTTAGTAGTATTGCTATATGAGTAGAATTGGAAGCCAAAAGAGCTAATGAGGTCAGATGGAGGGGCCACACACAAATTGAAAAGCGTAGGACTCAGTGAAGAGCCCTGTAAGACCGCACCCCAAAAACTATGGTTTGAAACATGGAATGAAAGTGAGCAAGAGAAACTGCTTTCTCACATTCTTGTAAGAAGGACACAAACCAGCTCAAAACATTTCCCAGGAGACTGACCACAGCAAGTCTGTCCACGAGAATAGCATGGGAAACTGCATCAAAAGCTGCAGATAAATGAACATAAATCAAGAAGGATAAGGGTGGCTGAGCTGAGCCGCCGGCATCTAGAATCATGCGAATGTCATTGCTGGTGGCAGTTAACATGGTGGTTAATAGGGAATTTTCTTTAATGTATTTTGAGAGCTCTATGTTACTGCAGCTCTCAATAGTTTTAGCGATAACTGGAAGGCAGGAAATAAGGCAGCAGTTGCATAGAATTGCTGCATTTAGAGTTGTTTTTTTCAGTAGGGGAATATCGAGAGCTGCTTTGCAGAAGGTTGGAATATTGCCATACATTAACAAACTGCTGTAGATAGAAGTTATAGCCAAGATAGTGGAAAATGCAATGGAATTCATAATCTTTGTGGGCCAAGGGTCTCGTGGTGAGCAGGAGAGATCATATCGAGTTTAGATATCATTGCCTCCTGGCTGGCTAAATTAAAATTTGATCAATGCAGTAAAGAAGAATGGAAGGGAGAATGGCATAAAGTGAAGTGGATAGATGAGCCCACGTCTTTGTCTCCTATAAATAAACTTAGCAGTTGTGCAATCTTATTTTGAAAGAAATCCGCTAAATTCTAACACAAATTCGTTGAACAGGTGATAGCAGAAGCAACTGCTTCTGGATAAGCGAATGAATTATAAATGGAGAACATGGCCTTCATTACGATGTCAGTCGGACCTACCATCCGACCACTGTGGCTGCAGTCTGATTCCGACTGCCAAGGACGAGAAAGCTCCCCCTCTGTATTATGATGCAACTACTGCTACTGAGGCGGTCTTATCTATGGAGGTGCACATACCCCCAAATGTTGCTGCAAATGTGTACAAACTCACAGGAAACGTGACATGTACACATATGGATGACATATGTGGGGATATGCCTTGTGCTGCCTGTACCCCATTGCTGGAGTGTGATGATCTGTGCACAGTTCGGTCAATGGGGGTACATGCCACGTACGGAATTACCTGCATTCTGGTGCCCACAGGGTCCTAAGTCTTCGGTGTTCAGCTGCTGCGGTGTAGAGGCGACCTGGACAAAGGGATCCACGGCAGAGACTGTCGAAGATGCACCCCAGATCTTTAGTTTCCAAAAAGTCGAGGCAGCCGGTCGGTTGCCATGGTAAGCTCATCACAAATACACATCGTAATCCAGACAGTGGTCGAACTCCCTGTACAGCTCCATGGCTGCTGCTTTTCTCTGACCACCACCTCAGTGGTAGGAGAAAGACTGTCAGAGTAAGTGGTCTGTCAGCGGTCGGTCGGAGTACATGATGCATTCAATGCAATCCAGCGGTCGGACCGACCAATTCCTAAAAGACCTCAGCGGTCCGACTGCCTCCGACAGGATCACGGAAGCCGGTCCGACTGGCATTGTAATGAAGCCGCATATCTTTAGTAGGCTTTTTGACCATAAGGATATGAATAAATTGATATTTTATCATCAATGTTATAATACCTCCTCCCAATCCTTTCAAATAATTTGTACTTTTTTGCCACAGTACTTGCTGGCATTAGGACTCTGAGCACTTTACCGCTGATGACCGGTGCTAAAGTGCATGTGCTCTGTACCTAAAATGTGATGACAATTGGTTTTTCAATGATTGGCATATTTGCTTTACTTAAATTTCCCTAGTAAAGTGCACTACCTGTGCCCAGGGCCTATAAATCAAATGCTACTAGTGGGCCTGCAGCACTGATTGTGCCAACTATATATGTAGCCCTTTAACCATGTCTCAGGCCCGCCACTGCACAGCACAGTTTTAAACTGCCATTTCGACCTGGCAAGGTCACCTACTTTCCAGGCCCAAACCTTCCCTTTTATTACATATATGTCACCCTAGAGTATGCAATGGAAAGCTCATGGGCAGGGTGCAGTGTACTTAAAGATAGGGCATGTACTTTTAAGTTTTACGAGCCCTGGTAGTGAAATACTCTAAATTTATATTTCACGACTGCAAGGCCTGTCTCTCCCATAGGGTAACATAGGAGCTGCCTTGTAAACTTTTACGATTGTAACTTTGGGCCTGATTACAATGCTGGTCGGACTCTCGTCTGAGAGGCACTGTAGCGGAAGCAGGACCGCCTGACTATAAGTCGCCGGTCCCGCTGCCCTGATTACAATGCGACTGCCTTCACGGCAGTCGCAATGTGTATATTTTCTATTGCGGCGTGTGCTGCGGGCTGTAGCACATACCAAATAGAAAATAAACACATTAAAAACATTCCTGCACCTTGTGGCAGGCACCATGCGGTGCCGGCCACATGGTGCAGGTATGTTTAGGGGGGAACCATAGGTGCCCCCCAGGCCCCACAGCAGAGGGCTGGGAGGGAAGGGGGCCCTGCTATGAGCCCCCAAATTCCCGGGTTAACTGCCATAAAAAGGCAGGTGGAAAGGGACATTGTAATCCCTACAGCGGTGCCTGAGCAGGCACCGCCCTCATTGGGTGGACCGCAGGGGCAGATGTCGGTGGGTCCCACACAGACGAGGCGTTGTGTCGGATCCACCGACATTGTAATGAGGCCCTTGGAGTTGGGAAGAAATAGGAAATAAGGAATAAGGAAGTTGGATTTGAAACTGCTGGTCTGAAAATGCCACTTTTAGAAAAATGATATTTTCTTACTTAAATCCGGTAGTGCCTTCTGCCTGTCTCTAGAATACACATGTGGGCTGGATGACAGCTGGCTTCCTGCATTCTCTCTAAACAGACACACACAAAGGAAGGATAGGTGTGCATGAGTGGTCATCTGCAAGTTGATGGGTCTGCCTGAGTGGGATGTGAGGGCAGGGCTAACACTTCTACCTGAAAGAGCTAAGACCTGTCCCCACACAAAGGGCTGAATACCCCTTGTAGTGAGTGAGTCTGGAGCCAGGGCAGGTAAGGGCAGGCTATTGTGCACTAAAAAGACCTTTCTTTAAAATCTCTCTACTTCAAAGGCTACAATTAGGATAAGTACTGGACCTCTGACACCGTGTACTCAGTTCACTATTGGGACCTGAGGAGATTCTGCAAAGAAGAAGAGCTGCTGCGATGCAGGAGGGATTACCACTTTGTTAATGCTTTGCTGTGTTGGCCTGCCACCTGCTGATTGCTGTGCTATAGGAGGGACGGCCACTTTGCTATTTGCTTTGCTGTATTGGCCTACTGACTGCTGCCTCTTGCCTGGCAGTGAGAAAGACTGGATCTGCTCTCTACAAGCTCTGAAACTAAAGTAACTCAAAGGGCTTGCTGGTTTGCCCCCTGTTCAAGAAATCTCAGAGTCATCAAAGATTTTTTCCCTACAACGGCTGCTGGACTCTGCAACCTATGAGTCCTTCAGCTGAACTCAACATGAATCCATGTGTGTCTGATCTCCAGCTTTGTTTTTACCAAAGATCAGCACTTTGTTCTGCCAAGATCAGCGCTCATGCCTGACCAGCCTTGTGATCGACAGAGGCTGGGTGCTGATCGAAATCGACGAACTCCCTTTCGGACTCCTCTGCAGCACTGCGGGAACTACACCCAGTGCAGCTCACCGGATACCATTGCCTGGGTTACCCGGGGCTTGCCAGTGACATGAGTCCCGACCGTGAGGCTCGTCAGCCCACCTGCATCAACACAACCAACGTGGTGTGATTTGACATCGGTGGCCCCTCCAGTCAGCGGGGTCTGTGGGGTGCGTGTAGCTGGCCTGCACTCCCTCGCGGGCAGCTCTAAACTGTGCAGTTACTCCGGTCTGAGTGACCCCCGATCGTCATTCTACTCACTAGCAATTTGGAGGCATTGTGTTCTTAAGCTAACCTCTTTGGAAGAGCAAGGATTGGACTTTGTCACTTTCCACCGATCTAGCGTGACTGAAAATAACATTCGCAATACGAAGAATGTTTTAAGCACTGCTTTCCATCCAAGCTTTAAAAAGTAATTACTTGAATTGTGTGTATTAAATTTTTATAATTTTGGTCTTATTTTACTCAGACACCTATTGGCTATTTTTCTAAACTGGTGTGGAGTACTTTTGTGATGTCTGGGAGGAGGCTGACCCTGAGGGGGATGCTCTGAAACATACAGGGGAAGAAGTGGCCAAACTGGGGAACCTACCTGCGCAATGCAGGAGGAGTGCCCTATTCTTCTGGGTCTTTGGCAGCAGGCCCAGGCAGCTGGTGACACCTCTGGCAAATACCTGATCTATTGGGAGAATAACCTCCTGTCTAGTGAGCCTAAGTTTCCTGAGCCTGGTGCAGCCCATGAGCTGGTGGTACCCCAGAACTTCAGAACCTTCCTACTGAGTCTGGCTTATGATGTGCCACTCGCAGGTCATTTTGGGCAAGGCAAGACCTTTGACAGGCTTGTCACTCACTTTTATTGGCCTCAAATAAAAAAGGTCTCAGATGCGTTCTGCAGGTCCTGTCCTACCTGCAAGGGGAGTGGAAAGATGGGCAAAATGCAAAGCCCCCCTGCAACCGTTTCCTGTCGTGAGCACTACTTTCAAGCTGGTGGGCATTGACCATGTGGGGTCTCTGAATCCCAAGACAACAATGGGCAACGGGTTCATCCTTGTCTTGGTGGACCATGCCACCTGGTACCTGGAAGCTACCCCTCTGAGGACAGTGTCACTGTGCCCGCTGTGACCAAGACACTGATTGGGATCTTTACCCAAGTGGGTTTCTCCAAGGAGGTGGAATCCGACTTTGGTACCAACTTCTAATGGGTTTACTGGAACCCAAAAGGCGTAAATGGGACGTCCTCCTGCAATGTATTTTGTTTGCCTACAGGTAGGTACCGCAGGAGGGGGTTGGCTTTGGCCCACTAGAACTTGTGTAAAGCCCCCCTGTGAGAGGACCTCTCAGTTTGGTGAAGGAGGACTGGAAGCAAGCTCCCAGGAAGCTGCTCCAAGGTATAGTTAGCTACATGCTGGCCTTCCACAACCAGAGAGCCCGCTTTCCGAAACTCACCCATGAGAATCTGGAAGCTAGCCAGGATGACATGAAATGCGGGAATGACCAGAATACCACTCTGGTTGAGTTTCACCCTGATCAAATGGTGTGGGTGATGGTGCCTGTGGAGCCCCGTGCTCAGCAGGAATGCTTATCTGGCCCATATGGGGTAAAGTAGTTCAAGAGCTATGTCACCTTCCTGGTGCACTTCCAAACTCCTAGGAATCCTTTTAGGGACCTGCACATGAACTGCCTCAAGCCCCACTTTGAGAGATATGAGTTGACCTTGCTCTTGGTCACTGATGATGGGGTGGAAGAGGAATGTGAACCTCTCCCCAGCATCCTATTTTCCAAAGAGTAGGATGGGTAAGTAAATGGTGTAAGCCTCTCCCCTACTTTGACTCTAGATCAACTCAGAGATGGTCACCAGTTGCTGGGACAGATTGCATCTCTGTTCTCACTCATAACTGGAGTCACCCACTGGTGCACTCATGATGTGGATACTGGGTCAGCCTACCTGTTAAGCACAAAACTTACATGATATCTGACAGAGTGAGGGCCAGCATTGAAGAGGAAGTCTACAAGATGCTGGTGTTAGGGGTTTTCGAGCCATCCAACAGTCCTTGGTCCAGTGGTTTTGGTCTCAAAGGCTGCTCTGCCCGGTGCGGCACCCAAACTACACTTCTTTGTGGACTACCGTGGGCTCAGTGCAGTCACCAAGACTGATGCACACCCAATCCCCAGAGCTGATGAACTGATTGATTAACTTGGAGCTGCCAAGTTCATTAGCACGTTTGATTTAATGTCAGGACACTGGCAGATTGCCTTGACTAAGGGGGCCCAGGAGAGGTAAGCGTTCTAAATGTCAGAAGGGCACTACCAGGTCAGTGTCATGCCTTTTGGGTTGAAGGACGCCTCTACTGCCTTCCAGTGGCTGGTCAACCAGGTCCTGACTGGGTTGGAGAACTTCAGTGCTGCATACCTGGATGAGATTGCAGTCTTCAGCTCCTGTTGAAAGCACCATTTGCACCACCTCAAATAAATACTGCTGGCCCTGCAGAGTGCAGGCCTAACTATCAAGGACAGTAAGTGCCAGATAGGACAGGGTTTTGTGGTTTGCTTGTGACACCAAATAGAGGGCAGCAAAATGCAGACCCAGCAACCAACGTTTGACACCATTTTGGCTTGGACACCCCCCAAAACCCAGACAGAAATAAGAGCCTCACTGGCTACTACTGGGGATTTTGCAAGGGGTATGGCACCATTGTTGCCCCCTTGACAGAGCTGACTTCCAAGAAGCAGCCATGTCAAGTGATCTGGACAGAGGCATGCCAGATAGCTATGAGACTTTGAAGGAGTCCATGTGCATGGTGCCCATGCTCGCAGGCCCTGACTTCTCCCAAGAATTTGTGGTACAGACTGATGCCTCAGAGCATGGCGTGCATGAGTGGTCATCTGCATGTTGATGGGTCTGCCTGAGCAGGATGTGTGGGAGGGGCTGAAAATTCTATGTGAAAGCGCAAGGTCTTGTCCCTACACAAAAAGCTGCATACCCCCCCTGTGGTGAGTCTGGATCCAGGGAACGGTAGGGTCTTGTGCACTACAAACACCTTTCTTTAAAGTCTCTCTACATCAAAGACTAAAATGGGATCATGTACTGGGCCTCTGATACCATGTACTCAGTTTCCTTTCGGGACCTGAGGAGATTCTGTAAGAAGAGCTGCTAAGCTGCAGGAGGGACTGCCACTTTGCTAACTGCTTTGCTGTGTTGGCATGCTGATTGCTGTGCTGTAGGAGGGACTTCCACTTTGCTATTTACTTTGCTGTGTTGGCCTGCTGTCTGTTGCCTGGAAATGAGAAAGACTGGATCTGCTCCGTACAACCTCTGAAAATAAAGTAACTGCAAGGGCTTGCTGGCTTGCCCCCTGTTCAAGAAGCCTCAGGGCCATCAAAGACTTTGTCTCCATACAACGGCTGCTGGACTCTGCAACCCGTGAGTCCTGTAGCTGAACTCAGCAAGGATCAGCATGTGTCTGATCTCTAGCTTCAATTCACCAAAGATCAGCGCTTTTTTCTACCAAGATCAGCGCTCGTGCCCGACCAGCGCTGCATTCTACAGAAACTGGGTGATGATTGAAATCGCTGCACTCCCTTTTCGATGCCACTGCATAGCAGAGGTACTCTGCCCAGCGTGGCTCACCAGGGAGGCGTTGCCTGTGTTACCTGGGGCTTGCCAGTGATGAGGTTGGCTAGCCCTCTTACGTCAACAAAACCCATGTGATGTGTTCTGACATTGGCGGCCCCTCCCATCAGGGACTGTGTCTCAGCAGGGCCTGTGGGGTGTGTGTAGCCTGGCTGCACTCCCTCGCGGTTAGCTCTAAACTGTGCAGTTATTTCAGTATGAGTGACCCCACCACCAGGCCCCCTTCTATTTGCTAGCGATTTGGGGGCATTGTGTTCTCAAGATACAGGGCAACAACCTCTTTGGAAGACACTGGATTGGACTTTGTCACTTTCCAACAGTGTAGTGTGCCCACAAATAACACCTGTGATACGGGGAATGTTTTAAGCACTGTTTTCCATGCAAGTTTTTAAAAGTCATAACTTGATTTGTGTCTATTTGTTTTCATAATTTTGTTCTTGTTTTACTCAGATAACTATTGGATATTTTTCTAAATTGGTGTGCAGTACTTTTGTGGTGTTTTCACTGTGTTATTGTGTGTGTGTGTGTGTGCACAAATATTTTCACATTGCCTCTTTAGTTTAGCCTGAGTGGTCTGTGCCAAGCTACCAGAGGGTGAACACAGGTAAACTTTAAGTGTGTACTCCACTTACCCTGACTAGGATTAGTCTAACAACCATCAATAGAGATATTTAAGTCTTCATGGATGGAGAGTTGGTCATGCATTGTCTTAAATAGTACTTATTTTAGATAAGTCAAGTTTAGCCCATGGGTGACACAATGACGTAAAAGGTAGTATACTAGGGGTTTTAGAATGACTAGTCAGAATAATGGTATGCAAGATAGCCTTTTGATCAGTCCAGGCAAGTTCTAATAGTCCAGGTCGGTCAATCTTGCTCTACGCCTTTAAATATGATCGACTATATGTCCTGCCAACTGGATAGGCTCATGTACTTGTTGAAGTAGATCAAAGATTGACCAGATGGTAAGTAGTTTAACTGCAGCTTTGTCCCACTCCTCATCAGCATGCAGGTTGAAATCACCAAGGAGATTTATTGGTATCAAGAAGAGCAGAGCAAGTTAAATACTGTAGTGAGGATATAAAGTTCTTCACATGACCAGGTGGTCTATAGCAAAGCAGCACTTTATTTGAAAAAGTTGGATTCCTTGTAATGATAAGTAATAAGGCTCCTTAACAGAAGGCAGCTTACTTGTCTATGCTGAAAATTACAAGTCGCCTTTCTGAATAACAATAGTGCAGGGAAGTTGAGAGTGCAACATGAGGGGCAGTGTTCTCTTTAAGCCACAGCTTAGTAAAGAAGGCAGTGCCTATATGAAAGCCACTGAGGAGGTACCGAACCTCTGAGACATGCTTCACCATCAAGCAGGTATTGTGCAGGATGCATTACAGTTTACTTGTGGCTGACAAAGGATGGTGCGCAGTTGGGCTAGATTCCTTGGAGCTGAACTGCCCATAGAATTGGGAAGCTTAGTAAGATTAGATTTGTGCTTCACGAAATAAAGGGAGTCAGGCATGAAGGTTAGTATATGTAGCCTAATTTTGTTATTAGTAGGTTGCACAGGGATAAAATCAGTTCTCTTCTTACCTTCAAATGGGACTCAATAGTAAAGAGGGCAGCATCCCTGGCCCTGGGTTTGATCTGGTTGCAGAACGACACAGACAGGGTTTCCTTCGACACACCTTAGTTAGCCCAGTGACGCAGTCACTGCATATATCCTCTGTGAATCCATGCTTCAGCAGTCCTTATGTCCGTAATGGGTGGTCTGCACATTTCCAGAATGAAACACTCAAATGTACGCTGACCAAGATGACGGCTCTACTGTGATTCAATTCACAAATGAGAAATGGCGGCAGTATTACAAAACAAGTGCTGATCGAATATGCAGTCCGGAGAGCGAAAAAGCGCAATGCAGTAAAAACAGATAAACAAGAGCTTTCCAATGATAGAAAAGCAATAAAACAATTAATAAAGTTGTCCCAGTGCATTCTCTTCTAAAAATATGATTGTACTATCATACTATCATATGAGTGACAGCCTTTGCAATCTTCTACAGAAAGTTTTAGCTGTCTGCCAAAAGACAGCTTTGTAACCAATACTTTTCAATATGTACCATCCTGGTTAGAAGAAGCAGCAGGGATTAGAAAGACAGAAAGCACAGAGGTGGCAGAAAAGCAAGACACAGAGAGTGAAAAACAGTTAGATGTAGTACAATTGAAGATGGAATTAAAGGAGAGACTAAGGGGATGCTTAGAATTTGAACATATTGACCAATATCAAAGAAAGGAATTTACCTGTGAAAGAGGACACACGAAAAGCAGCCATAGTGTATGACTGTATGACAGACTGACAGAATTTGCTCAGAAATATGAGAATGATCTTGAGAAGAATTTTCACTTGAAAAGAAGCTTTAGAGTTCAATTGGAAGATCCAGCATTAGCAAACATGAGAATATTTAGGAATGCGTTTACACGTTACAGAACTGGTCAAATGCATTCACAAATGGAGTGATACTGAGAAATTAAAGATGACGTGGGAAAAGAAGCATGAGAAGAAAAAGAGAGAGGAAGCTATAGCAAAGAAGTAAGAAGAGAGAAGTGAGGGAGAGATAGCACCATTCCCACTCAGAGAAATAACAGGAGGATTGTATGTATATGTTCCTTGGAGTAGAGGTGATTTGGCTGCATTAATGAGCATTTTCCCTAAATTAAGAGACAAACCAGTGCAATGGTACGCACAAGTTGAGCGGTTCATTTAGATTTTGAAGGTGATGTGGAAAGATTTGAATACTTTCTTTGATATAATATTACTTGCTGATTTGTGTGTGGAATGAACAACTGCTGTACAGATGCCAAAACAAGAACCTGTGAGGGAGACTAGAACTAAAGCACCATCTCCTGTAGTGATGGAGAAATATGAGGGGGTGATTACTTTCCTGAAGGGCAGAGTGCCACCAAGAGATGTAGATTGACTTACAATTAAAAGAACTACCTAAGAGCTGAAAAAAACAGTGCATGAACATTATGAACGATTGTTATAGGAGTTTCAGCAGCACATTGGACAAGAGTATCCTGAGGAAAAGGACATGGGGATTTTTGTGTCACAATTTGTTTTAGGATTAAAGCCAGAGATCTGTACGCACATAACCCAAAGAGTGATCTGTTGGCAGAACAAGTCACTCAATGAGATTTTGAGATAGGCCAAGTATTATAGCGATGAGTTAGACATGAAGCAGAAAAATATTAAAGAGAAGTTTATGTTGACACAAACAAAGTTGGCTCAGAAAGGTTTTCAGAATTCTTCTTTTGCAGGACATCAAGGAAACATGCAAGGTGTTGGTGTTCCACAGGTTGGTTTTCAGGGAAATCAAGGAGGGTTTAACATGTCTCAAGGTAGAGGAAAAGGTGTTCCTGTGGGTACAGGTTCTGGAACAGATATTGCTGCAATGAAAAAGATTACACCATGCCACATCTGTCATAAAATTGGACATTGGAAGAGAGAATGCAGGTATAATCCTAATAAAAATGGTGGAAATGCACAAATGCCAAAAGGAATGCAAATGCAAAATGTGCCGACACAACAGATTCCAATGCCTGTGTAAGATCAGACTTTAATGATGACCACCCCCTTCCCCCCCCCCGGTCCAAATGAACTCCCAAAGTATGGGAAACCGTCAATTAGATTTAACCCAGTTGACAAAAATGAAGACAAACTCCTTTCAAAATTCCATGCCACAATTCCAAAATCCAAACCTGAATGCTTTACAATAGTATCCCTTTTTCGAAGTTGATGGTTCAGGTTCTGATAACTCCTAACAAAGGTGCCTGAGAGCGGAGGAAGATTGTGTACTTGGTACAGTCTTAGAGGTAGACCAAAGAGGCCCATATGTGGATGCTGAAGTATATGGTCACATTTTTGATAGATACCGGTGCTACCACATCCACAGTGCGAACAGTAGATGTTCCAGATATACCTCTCTCTGGGAAAATATTCCAAGTTGTAGGAGTTACAATTAAACAATTCAGAAATCCCATTTCAGAAAAAGTCCCAGTAAAAATAGGTTCAAACATCACTTTGTTGTTTATCATTCTTGCCCTGTAAACCTCTTATGAAGAGATTTTCATTGTACGTTAAATTGCACCATTTACTGCATGCCTCATGGTGTTGCTTTCCAGATCCATGATGAGGACCTTGACTTCAAATTGATTAGACAGAAAAACGAGATAGGAGTATTTCCCTTGTTTACCATTGAGGAATTACCAGATGATTTGAAAGAGACAGTGAATGCTCAAGTTTGGGATCTCACAGGGAAGATATTGGAATCATAAATATTGTAGAACCAGTCCAAATTATGGTAAAGACAAATGCAGTGTTTCCAAGAACACCCCCTTACCATTTAACATTAGAAGCCATTGCAGAAATAACGGCAGTCATAGAAGACATGTTGGAGAAAGGAATACTGAGGGAATTAATTGGGAGTCCATGTAACTCTCCAATTATGGGTTTACAGAAACCCAATGGGAAATATACAATAGTGCAGGATTTTAGGAAAATAAATGAAATCCTTGTTGCATGTTGTCCTGTGATATCAAATAGGCCTGGGCGGTAAATTCCGTTCCGCTCGCGGAATTTGCAGAATTTGGGTAATTTTGCGTTCCGCGGAGAACGCAGAATTACCCAAAATTCCGCGATCTGCGGCTTCGCGGAATTTGTTGCTTGATCGCGCTTTCAAAATGCATGTTCGCGAGATATTTCTCCCCGAGCATGCAAACAGCGTTCACGAACAGGAAAAAAGCATGGCGAACGGGCGGAACAAGCAATTCCGCATGTTTGCGGAACTTTTGCGTGCTCGCTGAGATTTTTTACTGTTTCGCGGAGCTTTGCGTAGCGCGACTACGCAAATTCCGCCCACTCCTAGTATCAAATCCAACTCCCATATTTTTTCAGATCCCATGTACTGCGGAATGTTTTACAGTCATTGGCTTGTGTCAAGCTTTCTTCTCAGTGCTGTTGCAGGAAGAAAACCAACACCTATTTTCCTTCGTGTTTCAGTAAAAGGTATTAGCATGTTGTTGTGTCCCAGAAGGGTATACAGAGTCAATCTATCTTCAACCAGATCCTGAAAAGAAATCTAGAGACCCTATATATGCCCAGCAAGTCAACACATTGATGATTTGCTTGTGTCATCAGGAACGCGAAAAGCTTGTAAACAAGACACCACTGCATTATTGAATCACCTGGCTGAAAATTGACACAAAGTGTCTCCAGGAAAACTGCAGTACTGTCAAAAAGAAGTACAATATCTGGGACACATTATTGTGAAAGGAGTTACAAAGATACCACTGGAGAGAGTGGAAGCCCTCTTACAGATGAATCCACCGCAAACTCAAAAGGAAGTCAGGATGTTTTTAGGAATGGTTGGCTACTGGAGGCAGTGGATACCAAACTTTTCATTAAAGGCAAAACCTTTACTGAGGTTGACACATAGGGACGCGCCAGATCTGATTCCATAGGACAACGCCTGCTCAAAAACGTTCCTAGAGTTGAAAGACAAATTATGTTGCACCCTTGCACTAGGAATTCATGACTATTCAAAAGAATTTACACTATTTTTCAGTGAGAGTGATGGGTGCGCTTTCTTAGTGTTGACACAAATGCATGGAAATGCCCGAAAACCAGTGGCATATTTTCCTATAGCACTTGACCCATTAGCCGCAGGCCTTCTCGGTTGCCTAAAAGCGGAAGCCGCAGTGAGCCCTTGTTCAGAAAAGAGTGAGAACATAGTGATGGAATTCCCTTTGACTGTTATGGTCCCGTACTCTGTGGAGCTATTGTTGATGAGAACAAAAACTCACTACTTTACACATAATCACTTGACCAAATATGAACACACAATTTTGTCCTGTTTAATGTAGTTCTCAAAAGGTGCAGTGTGCTTAACCCTTCAATTTTGCTACCTTTAAATGATGTTGATTGTGATGAAAGTGAGCACGATTGTCTAGATGTATAGGATGTATGCACCAAAGCAAGGCTCGATATTAAGGGTAAACCCCAAATTGAGCCCCACCATGTACTTTTTGTAGATGGCTCATGTCTAAGAGGTAAGAATGTTACTCTATGAATGGCATATTCAGTGTGCACAATAAATTATATTATCAAAGCTCCCTGGCTTCAAAGAGTTACCTCAGCACAAGTTGTTGAATTGATGGCTCTTACCAGAGAAATGAGAGTCACCATTTTTACAGACAGCCTGTACGGGTTTGGTGTGTTCCAAGAATTTGGACAATTGTGTTCGCAAAGGGGCTTTTTGGCCTCTTCAGGAACCCCAATTCAGTTGTTGAATGTGCAGCTCATCAAAATGGTAACATGTACTTTGCTGTGGGTAATAGATACGCAGATTCAGTAGCATAGTATTGTGCTTTATTGGCCTGCACATTTAATGGAAATTTCACATGTGAGTCTGAAGATGAGAGTTCATTCACCATGTTGATGAAAGTCACGAACACCTGGGACAAACTAAAATGAGTCCAGGAAAATGTTCATGGAGCAGAACAGAACAGGTGGATACAGGCAAGTTGTGAGCAAGACGCAAACGACATTTGGATGTCTGTTGATAGGAGACCAGTGTTGTCCGATAGTTTGTTGTTTGCAATGACATGCTATTATCATGGATATACACACAGGAATGGATTGCATGGATAGGCTTTGCAAAGTTGGTGTAATCCCAGATTCCGGATGTTGGCTGAAGAAATTTGGCATGGGTGTGTCATATGTCAGAAATTAATGAGGTAAAGAGAACACACGTTTCACTGACACATATGGAGATCAGGTGGTCCTTTCAACAGGATGCAGATAGACTTTATCGAAATGCCAGTTTATAACAATAAGTATAATACCAAACAGACAAAACTTTTTGTTGGTCAGTGGGTTAGGATTAAGAAACCTGGTTTTGTTCCCAAGAATGAAGGCAAGTTTTTTGAGCCACAACGTATTGCAGAATTGAGGAAGAATTCTGTTATCTTTGATAATGGCAAGTGTTGGAATCTCAAAAGAGTTGCTTTATGTGAACAGGTTAATAAGGAAAACATTAATGGAGCAACTAAACTCAGATCATGCTA
Source organism: Calotriton arnoldi (assembly GCA_963921515.1). NCBI lineage: Eukaryota > Metazoa > Chordata > Amphibia > Caudata > Salamandridae > Calotriton > Calotriton arnoldi. The sequence continues at coordinate 1,821,893 of CAWUFW010000089.1, read as the reverse complement.
TGACTGTCCTGTTGCGCCTGGATCTGTGGGTAGCAAATTTGGTAGTCCAGTTGTTTTTGACTCTGATGACAGCTCTGTTCTCCAGCAAGATTCTATTGCCAAGCAAAGCAAAGTTGTTAATGCGCAGGATGTTACTCTGAAGGAGGATGCCAGCACCCGAGTTAAAAGGAACATCAAAAGTCCGATTGCGTTAAAGGATTATGTTTGTGGTTAATTATTCTTATTTGTATATTTATTCATTCATTTATTTTTGTATTCTCTCATGTTTATGTTTCAATTCTGGTCTGTATTTATCTTAACTTTTGGTCTTTTTCTTAGTTTTTTTTTGTCTGCAAAGGAGGAGATGTGTAGTGTTTCTTCTATTCCTTCTTCTCTCGTGGAGGCTTCCACAAGAGGAGTTTGGAATCCTTGCTATGTAACAATGGTTTGAATTTATTCTTCGTGCGTTGTTCAGGACCGACAGTTTAAGGTTGATGCTGCGGCTGACGGTCCTGCTGCTGTAGTCTGGTCGAGAATAAAGGAATTTCAATTTACCCTGTGTGAGAAGCTTACTACATGAACCCTGAACTGTTAGAGCCCCCTTGAGAACAATCTGGAAAAACCTGCAGGGAAAAGAATTGAAAAAAGCCAAAAGAAGAAACCTTAAAGAACTCATTGATTAAACAAATTGTTCTGTTAGACCTTTATTATTTTAGTCTTCTATTTTAGAGAGCATCAACCTAGGCTTGAATGAGCAGTAGAAGAGCAAGAAGTTGGGTTAAGGATTGTCTACTTAGTAATAGAACTTTAAAAGGACTAATACTGAAAAAGTAACAAGAAAAGAAAAAAAGAACTGTTGAACTCAAGAAGCGCAAAACTGACTCAAAGAGAAATGTGTTGCATTATAGATAAATGTAACTATATTATGTGTTCAATTTTCATATTAACAGTAATAATGATTTCCCTAGTACAAATAGGATTTTATTTAGCCCCTGAAGCAGAGAACAAAAACAAGAATTCTACTAAACCGCATGCATATCTTAGCTTAGAAGATCAAGTTAAATATTCCATTGTGAGCTATAAGAAAGATGATTTCTCTACTAACGTATACTCTTGGTCGGTTCAATAATACACTAATGCTATGGATGCCTGTGAGAAAGTGCCCTCTTTCTGCATGGTATGCCCCCACTTTTTGATGAATTGCTGATGTTCTTTGACTGAGTGTGCCCTGGGCTCCTGCTAATCAGGTGCCCAGGGCCTATGTTCCTTCCCTAAAACTGCATTGAAGCCTAAACCCAATTGGCATCTCTGGCCACATGTCAGCCCCTGGTAAATGGTACCACAGGTACCCAGGGCACTGTGACCAGAGAAGGCCTCTAAGGGCTGCAGCACTTATTGTGCCACCCTTAGAGGTCCTGTACCTGACACTCACACACTGCCTTTGCAGGCTGCGTGTCTTGGTGCAGAACAAAGTGAAGAGTCGACATGGCACACATCCCTGTGTGCCATGCCCACAAACCACTGCCCTGGCATACATCAGTCACCCCTCTAGCTGGGTGCCCTATGCCAGTGGTGAGGGTACAGGTGCATGAGCCCTGTACCCCTACAGTGCCCAAGTCCATTCCTGGGCACTGTAAGTGCAGTGCTGCCATTAAGAGTATACAGTGCTAGGAGTTTGTCATTACGAACTCCACAGCACCATGATGGCTACACTGAAGACTGGGAAGTTTGGTATCAAACTTCTCAGCACATTAAACCCACACTGATGCCAGTGAGGGATTTAATGTGAAATGCACCACAGAGGGCATCTTAGAGATGCTCCCTGAAACTCGACCAACTTCTAGTGACCTGACTGAGTGGCTGCTTAGGCTGCCACCAACAGACATGTTTCTGGACCCCTGGGTCGAGAGCCTGCTGCTCTCGGGGGCCTGAAACAATGCACATCCTGGGATGAGGTGCCAAGCCTCCTCCCCCAGGATGGGTAGGGTTCACGAAGGAGAAGCTTCAAAGGCATGCCGCCTTTGTGAGCCTCTCCAGACCATTTGCTGCTTTCAGCAACTGGTCCCCACTGGTTCTACCCCCCACTTTGGGTGGGAGAACCGGCGGGAAAATCAAGTGAGGAAGGGAGGTGTGCCCACCTCTGCCAACTCCACCCCTCAGGTGGGGGAGGCGAGGTGAAGCACAACCTCGAGTCACTGCCATCTTGAGGATGGGGGTACCCAGCCACCCAGGGACAGACTCCTGCCCCCCTCCCACTGGAGAGTGGCAGAACAGGGGGTGTACCCACCCCAGGGAAGGGACCCATTGGTCCCTGCCCTTTACCTACCTGTAACGCCCCTAAATTTAGTATTTAGGGGGCACCCTGAACCTTACTTCCTCAGATCCAGCCACAACAAGAAAAGAAGATAAGAAGAAGGACCGAAGTGCTGTGCAGAGCTAACAAGAGGACGACGCCCACTGACTTGGCCCCAGCCCTACAGGCCTGTCTCCCCTCGAACCTGCTCCTGTGAAATCCCGGTGTGTCCTGCAGCCAGTAACCTCAAAAACCCTGGAGGACCCGCCTGCATTTCACTTCAAAGACTGAATCTCCCGTGAACACCGGACTTGTTCAAACTGCAGCTTCTGGCTCCGGCCGGACACCGCGAATCCAGCCCACTCTGCACCCGCCGAACCCGGCCCGAGCTCGAGTGGAAAAACACCACAAGGAGATCACCCCGGCGATCCTGACCCGAGATCCGGTGACTCCTGACCTGCTTCAAGCCTCCAATCGACGCCTGCAGCCTCAATCCAGAGGATCCCCTCTACCGCGACCAGAGCGGTTAAGACTTTCCGACGTCCCAAGGCACCCCTGCACCGGACGCCCCACGGCTTTGTGTGCCCAAATCAACGGTGCCCAACCAACCCAAGACATCCCAACTTACCCCTCGAAGTGGTGGTCGCACCCAGAAGATCCTCGTCCCCGAGCCTGCAGTGTTTCTTCTAACCGGATTCGCTCCATTGAAAACAACAGGGCACCCGACCTCAAAACAGCACCCTGCACCTGGCCGCCCTAGTGCCGCTGAGGGTGCACCTTTGGTGCTAATTTGGTTCCCTATTTGCCCTGACCTAAACCCTAGGAACTTTGCTCCCACAACCCAGTGGCCTGCTTGCCAGCAGCCACCAACCGGAGACCCCCTATCCTCCGTAGGATAACATTGGGCCTCAACACTCTGCACCCGGCCACCCTAGTGCCGCTGAGGGTGAAACAAAAGTGCATCACTGACCCTGGGGGACCCCTGAGTCTAACCCCAGAACCTTAACTCCCACAGTCATTTACTTACCTGCAAACCGATAACCTGTTTTTCCTCCATAGGATAACATTGACAATTTTTCTTCCAAAAAATGACTAAGTGTGGAGTTTTGATAGCTAAAGATATTCTTTAGAAATCGTACAAATAACCAAAACTTGTTTTCTCACCTGTTTGCAGGAAATGTCCCCGTGCTGAATCCAGGCATCCAGCACTGAGTTAGAAAAAGGAACGTAAAAGTAACTTACCTGCAATTTACTGAAAAAGCCTATTCATTCCAATGTACTGTATTTGCTAAGTGTTGCATACTACTGCTCCCCTGTAAATCAAACAAAGTACAATTTCCATTGCATTTTCAAACTGTTCGACATTCAGTAGCTTATTACTGTAAAGTATTTTATGCTTACCTGTGCCAGGCTTGCTTGGTTCTAAAATAAAACAACACTATATTTTTATACAAAGCAATTGGCCTAGAGTTCAGTTCTTGAGTGTGTGAATTCATTTGCTGACTGAGTGTGTACATCAAATGCTTAACACTGTCCTCTGATACTACCTTACTGCTCGACCAAGCTACCACAAGTAGAGAGTAAGGTTCTATCTAACTTTAACCTCTGCCTACCTTTGGAGTCACCTGGACCCTATACACACTATACCTCATTTTGGTGTAGTATATATAGAGCCAGTTTCTTACAATGCCAAAGACTGTTATCTTTATGCACACTTACTAACATCAGTTTCAGAAGAAGTAATATACTACCACATGCCTTTGTGTTATGCTGTTCCGTGTAGTGTATATTTTTATTCTAACTATGATCTGATATGCGCTAGCATTCCTTTGGTGGAAAGCATGAATTTACACCCACAGGCAAAAGAAAAGGATACTTCTTGCTATTATTTCTTCCTGCAGGGGTCCATAGATAGTGTACAAGCTTACGAAAATAACTTAAGCTGCTTAATGCGGCCAGTGGAGAAAATACATATAATGGCTTTAGAGGAAAGGTGCACTGGCATATTCCGAACTATTGAACTAGTGATAAAGTAGTGATGTTTTAAAAAACGTTTGGAAGAAGGAAGAGAATGAATTTAGAAAGAAGTGGATCTACCCTAAATTGAGATCAGAAAGCCAACACAAAGGCAACATTTGCGTTTACAGAAGAAGGACACCTAAGTGAAATAGACATGTAGGAATCAGTAGTTGTGAACACAGATTTGATCTAATGGGGGATCTTGGCAAATTTTGCAGGTGCAAGAAAATGCTATTCCTGGGGTTTACTATATTTGTGGACCAAATGCTTATTTCTTGTTGCCAACTGACTAGGAAGGTATTTGTTACTTAGGCATACCAATTCCTAAGATGTATCACGTGTAAAGCTTAGATGCATTAACAATGACACCATCCTACAGACAAAAACTAAATGCTGAAACTACAACAGGTCTAGTAGGAGACATATTTTGAGCAATCATTCTACCTGTAGGTGTCATTTTATAATGTCAAAAAGATTAGACAGTTAGCTACTGTTGGCAAAATGGCAACAAACACATCTGGAGCTTTGCTCCTAAATTACACTGGATTAATTGCAATAAGGTACATGGTTCTCCAAGACCGACTTGCACTAGACATCTTACTCGCCAAGAAGGCCGGAGTCTGCAAAATGCTCAAATTAACTCACTGCTGCACATACATACCTGACGGAATAAGGAAATAGAAGAATATGCAAAGATCATTTCAGGTTTGAAACCTACATTTCATGAATTGGAAACAGCAAGGGCCCGATTCCGAACTCGGTTGGAAGGGCTCCGAATGGGATTTGGCTTTACCTTAACCGATCCGGAGCCCTTGTTTCCGACCAACTCGTTCCCAATTCCGAACGACCAAGTACGATGCCTGGAAACCCTTAGCGCTGACTGAATCATTTACGGAAGGCATACGGAGAGATAGAGCCTTACAGAGCCGAATCGTACAGCTCTATGGAGCAGGTTTTCCATGCGAGCAAGTACGATGAATGATTCGGACAACCTTTACGAGTCGTTGTGCCCGGATCGAAAAGGCTGCCAGAATCGGTCTTTGGGGGCCCATAGCAATCCCCCCTGCACCCGGGGCCCTCCGAATCGTGCCCGTGGGGGTACCCATGGGTCCCCCTTTTCACACCATGGACAGTGTGGCAGGCACCAAGGAGTGCCCGCCACAGGGTGCATTTTTCCCCAGTCACCCCTTTCTTCCATGCGAGCCTGTGTACGCGTTCGGTACACAGGCTCCCATTGAAGTCAATGGGAGTCTGACCAAATCGTATCTGGATGAATTCAAATGCATCGTACTTGTTCGGTCGGACTCCCCTGACACGAGTCGTACGGAAAGCATTCCGGACACGAGTTGTTCGGTTTGCTTTCCCACCGAGATCGGAATTGAGCCCCAAGTGTTTTTGAAAATTTTGGGAAGGGAGTGCAAATGATTAGAAGCTGGTTAACAACCACAGGAAAAGGGATTTTGAAGGCTATACTTATGCAGATAATAATAATAGGGCTCAGCTTAATATTTCTTTATGCTTTGTTTGTATGCTGTAGATATATCTCACACAAAAGGCAGGAAAGGATTAAAAAAAAGTTATATGAAAATGATTTAGGGTTGATGGGAATTATGAATGATGATTACATGAAATCACTAAAATGTAAAGGTTTGAAAACAAAGAGACAGGATTCAACGGATGATGAGAGCCGCCTATGAAATGGACTCACATGGGAAAGAAACTAGTGAGATGGTTAAGATAACCATCAGATGGGGGGATCAATAGAGCAGGAAAATGTAGCTTAAAATAAGTGCCTTAAATTGTGCAATAAATTAACATGAGACTACTTACAGTATGAAATAAAGGAAAAGCATGCCTTTTGTAAAACATGCAAATTAATGCGTTGCATGATTATATTTTTCTTTTGGAGTGAGCATTCATTGCTATCGTAAATACACTGTCAATTCAGACTAGGCCTTGTGTACTTTCTCTAACCCTTTCTTTCTCTGCCTTTTATCTTTCTCCTTAAATAAATAAATGCTTTGGCAGATGCTGACCAGTGCTATATTAAATAAATAATTCACGTTGACTTCATTAGACGTGTCATCTTTTGTAGAATATGCTGACTTGAAAGAATGTATTCCATTTCTTCCTAAACTACATGTTCTCAAAGTATTTAGTTAGATTTTAGCTCTCACATATATTTAATAATGAATGCTAATCAATATATTATATCAAATCAATTGTGCATACGCAAAAAATGTGAATTTCATGAATTAATTCAATATGATTACAACTAAATGTTTCTGCTTTAGAATAGTTTATTGTCACGCAGTGGAGTTATGAATAGCTAATACTTTAGACTGCAGGGTTCTCATGGGAACTTAGACTGAATCAACTGCACATAAATGTCAGCAACTAAGTAGACATTCTGTAGTTAATACCTTGTTGACTTCATATGTTTATCGTGGGAATGGAGAAAGAAGCAGCAGACTATCGGACGATCCTTTTCCATTTGTTCAAGATGACGTAACACCAGTGTGGATGGATACATATGTTTTTGAGTTTAATATACGTGTTCCTGGTTAGATTTTCATGGACTCTACACATCACTTCTTCCTTAGAGCACGCTATTAGAGCATTATACTGCCCAGACTGGTCCAAGCTATTTGTTCTGCGACCATCCTTTTCCTTAGTCTTTTGCCCTATTTGCCGTGTGCTACTGCAGATGATGATTTCTGTCACCTTCTCCTTTGTGGGTGTCCAATTTCGTTAATGGTTATAGCTACTGCTGTGACTAGTTTCCTAGCATAACTTTGAACAGTTGTTACTGCGACTGTTTGCTGGTGCTGTTTGAAAGAGGAGACTAGTGATGGAGCAAGAACTCATAAGGAGACTTGCTCGTAAACAATCCTCTCACGGTATTAATTAATTAATTAAACTTTGTAATGTCTTTACTAATAAATGCATACACAAACATAGTATACAAGTGAAGCTTGCCTATGTGTTTAAACTAATAAGTAATGCTTGTCTAATCCAAAATGCCCGCTAAAGCACGGGAACTCCATTGCGCATGTGTCAACCATATCACGTGGTATGACGTCTTTCTTTGCTTGGAGGGAAAACTTTGCTTCTGCGCAGTGTGTGTTAAAATGGCTGCTTAATGTTTTCACGTGCTAAAAGCTTGCGCATATGCTGCAATTAACACTGTGGTATTCTAACGCTACTAATGCGGGATAGATTTATAATTAAAAGGGAATAGAGTAGAAATAGGGGTATACAGTGAAAACATTTATTTGTGATTTTACTGTTTTCTTCTTTGACTTTCTATTAGTTCGTAAATTGGGGCCTGGGTTAACGGAATGGCAGCTCGAGAACTATGAGATGTGCGCATGCGCTCTGAAAACCAAGCCACAGCGATGAAGTCAACTTGGACGACATCCAAGGCCGTGACCTGGTGGCCAACTCCACTACATCCGCAATGTTCTCTCAAATTGCAACATTTAATGTACATTTTGTATTAAACTTTGTCGTGAGACGGGTGGGAAATAAAGCAAGTGTATTAATTGTGAGGGCGGTATTTTAAAACAATGGGCTTAAAGAAATTGAACTAAATTGACATGGTGTGAGGATCAACCCCTGTCCCCGTCCAATGAGACGTAGTGGGCCCATAAATTTGAAACATTAATGGGAGGTACCTGGGTGTAGAAGGGTATAATAGATATAGAATTAGCTAATTAGCTAGCATTTAGCTTTTTGAGGCTGTCAACTTTGAGAACCATCGACGAGCTGATCGATTGCAGACTGAACCGCTGTCCAGAGAGGTCCTGAGGTGGGGGCGGCGGATTCCATTAGAAGGAAGACACGGAAGAAATCGAGGAGGAGCGAAGTGTCAGAGAGGGGAACGACGCAGGCGTCGTTGATAGAGAGGTCACCTATCCTGTCCTGAACCTGGTCCGGAGGTCTTTTGGTCTTCATCTTTCCTGGACCTATCTTTTCAACTCCTTGGCTAAGGGGTTTGATTCTCGCATCTTTAGGTAAATATAAATGCAACCTTTAGCTGTACTGCTGTCTCTATCTTCTTCTTTTTGAGGGACCGTCATTGATCAATAATTGATTATTAGTATGCTTCATCCTTGATATACGATTAAGTATTATGTGGTTTGTAATTTACTCTGCTAAAACTTTAGATAAACATTTTAAAACTTCCTGACTCAGTGATTATTTCAGATTTATGTATTGTAATGAATGTCACTCATTTTAAACTTCCCAATTATCAAAGGGTCCATTGGTAAGTCATTACTCTTCAATCAGAAAAGTAATTGGTAGCAGGGATATTGATAAAGAATACAACTGACCCACCAGCGGAAATTGCTAGCATAGTATGAATGAATGGGCCCGGGTGAGTATTCGGTGTATGAATGCTTGTTGCTAGTAACCCGCTGGATCAGTTTTCAGGTTATCAGAGGATGGTTGCACTTTATTAATTGGGTAGTGAGAATTTTATTTTTATAAACTAACATCCGTTGTTTAAAAGTTTTGTTTTATGTTGTCTAGAATCCCTGGGGAAAAATTTGAATAGCGGATGGTAAGTGGAAGCCATACTGCAGTGAGGTTATCTGTCAGGCAGAATTATTACTGAAAAGTTAAGCAGGGCTATCAGTACTTGTTAGGGACTCTATGCGTGTGAGTGATAGCAAAGGAATACGCTGGTAAAAATTTGATGTTATATCACATAGAAAGGGTAACATTGAATAAGTAGCAGGTATTTCCGAAGCTTATGTGAAGAGTAAACGGAAGAGTTTTTACTCGTAGTGTATGTTTAGTAAACGGAAAGGTTTTACTAAGTGTGAGAGAAATTCTCTTTTCAAATTTAGAGAAACTGGCACGATAGCGAATGTTTTATGTTGTTACTGAATTTTAATAAGAGGCGTAGAGAAAATAAAGTTTTGCATACGATTTTGTAAAGGGAGGGTCAGCTGCCGGAGAGGAAGCTGACATCACAAAACGCCGCGCTGGGATTGGTTGAAACAGCGGGCGTGGAACGACTCTTGTAAAGGAGGGGTCAGTAGTCAGGAGTAATACTGACGTCACAGGTGTCGCGCTGGGATTGGTTGAAACAGCGAGGGACAGAGAAGCGCAGATTGTAAAGGAGGGGTCGTCAGACAGACGTCACTGAAAAGCTGCGCTAGGATTGGTTCAGAGAAAATTGTTAGCTGGAATTTAATTGGTTGTCAGCATAGAAGTCGAAATCTTAGTGGCTAGTGGAGATTATATGTGGAAACGTGATCCGACTTTAACAGGAACCCGTCCAGACAGGAGATTCCTAGGTTTTGCAGAATATAATTCGATACATAGATATTTACCCAAAATGTATGGAGAAAAGAGAAAAATGTCATTTCTACAAAAGATTAAGAATTATTTTAAGAATGATAAACCCATCAAAACTAGAAAAGGAATTATCATTCCACCAGCAAAAACGCCCGCCTCATTCATGATGATGGAGAGAGGTTATTATACTTGCGTATGGTTAGAAAATTGGATAGAATATACCAAAAATGACGGAATATTAGCATTCCCAGAGAATGGTACTTTCAATGGGAGAATTCTTCAAAATTTAAGAATGAGGATGAATGACTTAGAACCCAGACCAAGATTAACGCAATACGAAGCCCTAGAAGAATGGGAAACAGAGGCATTTGAACGTGACCGACCAAGAAGCAATAGGGGTTATAGGGGATTTTTCCCTGGACACCAAAATGAGTCAAGAGACAGTCAGATGAAACAGTGGAGAAGAGCGATTCTTACCGAGGGTTTGTATCCAGTATTCATGACTGAAGAATCGTTAGGGAGCAAATGCACAGAAAAGACAAAACACTTGACAGGGTTTGGAGATTCTGAAGATGAATTTATGGAAGAAATATTAAAGAACCCGCCACCATATCAGGAAGGGACAAGTGGATGTACCCCAAGCGCACCAATTTTAAGAACACCATTGGTACCGCAAGTATTGCATAATCCACCAGTTAATAGGGTACTTCAGGATAAGGAAAAGAGGCTATAGACAGAAACAGAGCAGAATTGATACAGAAAATAACACAGCTGAATGTACATCCTGATTCCCTGACCATACCTGTAACAATTGGTCCAGTGGTTCCCTTATATGGTGACAAAGTAAATTACCCAAAACCTCTAGTCATACCTACACCTGTAGATATTCCCAAACCTGAAGCTGTGATAATTGATGATCATATCAGTGATTGTGAATCTATGATTTCTCTAATGGATTTGCCTATTCGAGGATCTGTAAATAGCACTCCTAGGAGAAACATACCTGGTTACTCCAAAGATGTAAATATAGTCACATCATCCGGAACTAAAAGTGCCACTGTAGTAACGCCCGAAGAATTAGAAAGTTGGGCACAAGGATCAGACAGACAGAGTTCACCCCCAAAGATCATGGACATCTACAAATTAAAAGTCGAGTTAGAAGAAATGATAGCAGGAAATGTAGGAGTAGATCGTCTAAATACCTAAAATGAAGAAGAACCATTGTTCGTATGCAGAAGCATAACTAGAAATGTAAAGATATTTCATGAGAAATTATCAGATTTGGCCTTACAAATGGGGATTGAAATAGGGAAGTCAAAGGTCTTGCAGAGACCATATAGAGCCGAATTCAGTGATAAAGACTTGGAAAATATGAATGCCTCTGGTAGAAAACTACAAGTGAAAGAATTAATGTCAGTATTACAGAAATGGGGAGATCTAGATAAATGGAAAACCAGATGGACAAAGAAAAAGGAAGAGGCAAGGTACAGTAGATCGACTTCTGAATATCTATTGAAGGAAACAGGGAAAGTCGATCAGATGTACCCGATGCGGGAAGTACCTGGAGGAGGTTACGTTCATGTCCCATGGAGTAGACAAGATATTTTGTCATTTACAAACGATTTTCCAAAGTTGAGAGAAAAGCCAATTGAATGGTACAAGCAGGTTGAGAGGTTTGTGAAAGTGTCAAAAGTATTGTTAAAAGATTTGGATGGTCTGTTTGACATAGTGGTACCTGCCGATTTGTGGACAGATTGTAAAATTACAGTTGAATGGCCGAGTGAAGAGTATCCTAGAGATGCAAAGACAGGTGCCCCATCGAGTGATGTAATGAAAAAGTATCACCAGGTAATAACTTACCTGAAAGGGAAAATACCACCAAAAGAAACAGATTGGGTGAAAATAGACAGGACTACCCAAGAAGCAAGTGAATCGGTACATGACTATTATGAACGTCTATTACAGGTGTTCAAACAGTATAGTGGATTTGAGGACATTGGAGATAAAAATATGAGTCAGTTTGTTTACCGAATTGTTTATGATTTAAAGCCAAAGATTTGTCAGATGATTAAGCAGCACATGTTGTGCTGGCAAGGGAAGCCCATAGATGAGATTTTGAAATACGCAAAATATTGTGGAGATGACATTGAGGATAGGCACAAAAAGTTGCAAGAAAATGTGATGTGGGCTCAGGTGAAAATGGCTGAGCGACAGGGAATTAATTTGGATAATCCAACTGATAATCAGGGAAAAGATTCTGGAATGAATGGTGGTACAGGAAATGGTGGTAAAGTGAGAGGACGAATGAGTAGAGAAGAGGCTAAAAAGACATTTCCTTGTCATGGATGCGGAAAGTTGGGACATTGGAAGAACGAATGTAAAAAGATTCAAAGTAATAATGGCCCAAATCATAATTTAAATCCACAGACGCAGAATGACTCACAGCAGGGTGTAAACCCACAGAGTCAGTTGCCACCTGCCCCGATACAGGGTAATGTAAGCAGAGCAAAGCACGGTACAGACGTCGGATATCAAGGAGGAAGTGGTAAGAATGAATATGTAACTTCACAGTTTCTTTTACAGGACGAATTTGACCCATATAATTATCAATGACGGCGCCTAAGAGAGGGGGAGAAGGAGTGCGTACTTGGTGCATCCTTACAGGTAGATCAGTCAGGTCCATATGTTGAAGGGAAAGTAAGAGGTAATGATATCACTTTTCTTTTGGACACTGGTGCTACCCGTTCTACTGTGAGAACAGCAGACATCCCAGACCTCCCTCTCTCTGGAGAAGCTATCCAAGTTGTAGGTGTAGCTAATCAAAAGATCAGAACACCCCTTACTGAGCCAATGGAAGTAAAAATAGGAAACTTCCGAGAAATGCATCAATTTGTAGTGTGTGATTCCAGACCAGTAAACTTATTGGGTAGAGACTTACTGTGCAAAATGAATTGCACTATTTTCTGCACACCGGATGGTGTTGCAATACAGACCCCGGACGAAGATCATGTTTATAAGTTTATGATAGCCAAGCAAGGTACAGAAATAGATGAGATGTTCTCTTTGATGACAAAAAACGAATTACCAGAAGAACTAAGAACTACAGTGAATTCCAAGGTATGGGATTTCACAGGGAAAGAAGTAGGACTTATGGCCAAAATAGACCCAGTAAAAATCACTGTAAAGGAAGGTGCAATTTTCCCAAATACTAGACAGTACAAAATGAGTGCAGAAGTGAAGGCAGGAGTTGTCGAGGAAATTAATAGAATGGTAAAACAAGGCATATTAAAAGAAGTTATGAGTAGCCCTTGTAATTCACCAATCATGGGTTTGAAAAAGCCTAGTGGAAAGTATAGGATTGTTCAGGATTTGCGAAAAATTAATAAAATTGTGGTACCTTGTTGTCCTATAGTACCAAATCCTGCATTAATCCTATACCAGATACCCTGGATTGCAGAATGGTTTACCGTGATTGACCTATGTCAAGCATTCTTTTCAATACCATTGCACCCAGATAGCCAATATCTCTTTTCATTTAAATTTGAAAATCATGTCTATGTATGGAATCGTGTTCCTCAAGGATACACAGAAAGTCCCTCCATTTTTAATCAAATACTGAAAGGGTGTCTGGAGAAATTAGTGCTGCCCAGGAGTTCAGTATTGATGATTTACTAGTAGCATCCAACACTCATGATGATTGTGTTGAAGATTCAATTGCGTTACTCAACCATTTGGCTGAGGAAGGACACAAAGGGCCCGATTCTGATGCGGGTTGGAAAAGCTTCCCGACCGAGGGCCTGATTCTGATGCGGTTAGGAAGGCCTCCTAACGGCATTTGCTCCTTCCAAATCGGATCGGGAACATGTCTTCCCGACCGAGGGCCCAATTCTGATGCGGTTAGGAACAAATGTTCCCATTGAAGTCAATGGGAGTTCAACCAAATCGTATCTGGAAGCATCCGGATGCATCCTACTCCGCCGGTCGGACTTTCCCGATCCGAGTGGGTCGGACACCATTTCCCAACCGATTCGGTCGGGAAGCTTTTCCAACCCGCATCAGAATCGGCCCCAAAGTGTCACCTGAAAAGCTGCAGTTTTGTACAACGGCAGTTAAATACTTGGGACACCAAATTGAAAGAGGAACAAGAAGAATAACATCTGACAGAATAAAAATAATCAAGAAAAGGAAAATACCAGAAACACAAAGAGAATTGAGAATGTTTCTTGGAATAGTAAGATACTGTCGACAATGGATTATAGGGTTTTCACTACTAGCAAAGCCTTTAATTCAGCTAACCAAAAAGAAGGCAAAAGATCCAATTGAATGGGATGATGAAAGTGCTGGTGCATTTGTAAAATTAAGAAATGCATTGTGTGAGGCACCTGCCTTGGGCCTGCCTGACTATACAAGAGAATTCACACTATTTTGCTATGAAAGAGAAAATTGTGCACTTTCAGTGTTAACTCAAAGACATGAAATAGACAGGCGTCCTATAGCATATTTTTCTGCTACATTGGACCCAGTGGCGGCAGCATTGCCAGGTTGTTTGAAAGCAGTCGCTGCAACCTGTATGAGCATTGAACAAAGTGAGTCAATAGTAATGGGATATCCTGTAACAGTGTTTGTCCCACATGCAGTTGTGATCTTGTTGACAAGAACTAGAACTCAGCATCTCACACCTAGTCGGATGACAAGGTATGAACAAATTATTCTTGGAGCTGTAAATGTGACCATAGTTAGGTGCACTGTTGTGAATCCTGCTACGTTATTGCCAGATCCAATTTTTGAAGAAGTTAAGGACGATCCAGAACATGATTGTCTAAAGGTCACAGAATTGTGTACAAAACCAAGACCTGACATACAGGAGACACCCCTAAAAGATCCAGATAGGGAGCTGTTTGTGGACGGCTCATGCCTAAGGCATGAGGATGTGTGTGAACTAACTGGAATAGTCGAAGCATCCTATTTACCAGGAGTCAAGTCTGCACAAGTAGCTGAATTAATTGCTCTGATCAAAGCTTCCAAAATTGGGAAAAATTTAAGAGTAACCATATTTACGGACAGTCAATATGGGTACAGGGTTGTGCATGACTTTGGCCAACTGTGGATGCAGAGGGATTTCATGACTTCTTCAGGATCCCCAATAAAAAATGGACAATTTGTAAAGGAATTATTAGAAGCAATACAATCACCAAAAGAATTGGCGGTGGTGAAATGTGCCGCACACCAGTCAGGAGATGACTGGGTGGTAGTCGGTAACAGATACGCATATCTAGTGGCTCAACACTGTGCCAAAAACAGATTGGCAGTAAACAAAAAGGTTGAAAGGATGGGAATCAGCTGCCAACTTATGCTATGTGCACCACCTGAAACATGGAATGATGTGAAAAGACTGCAAGACGATGCTGAAGAGAGTGAAAGAGATGTTTGGATAAAAATAGGATGTACCCGAAGAACAGATGATGATGTATGGGTATACACAGATGGAAGACCAGTCATGCCCGACTGTCTGATTTCACAAATGGCCAGACTGTATCATGGAGACACACATGTAGGGAGAGATGCCATGATTAGACTTTTCAGACAAAGTTGGTATAATCCAAAGTTTAGGGCTGCAGCAGAGATTGTTTGCCAAAGGTGTTTAACTTGCCAAATGAATAATCCGGGAAGGAGAACAGTAATTGGTTTGGGAAAAATTGGAAAAGCTGAAAGTCCCTTTGTGAGATTGCAGCTAGATTTCATACAATTACCACCATGTAAAGGACTGAAATATGTACTTGTCATAGTGTGTCTGTTTTCAAGGTGGGTGGAGGCTTACCCTACTAGAAGGAATGACAGCATTACAGTCGCAAAACTGTTGTTACGAGAACTCATTCTTAGGTTCGGTTTCCCAGTAACTTTGGAATCAGATAGAGGAAGTCACTTTAATAACGATGTGATCCGAATAATCTGTGAAGCATTCCAAATTGAACAGAAATTGCACTGTGCGTATCACCCAGAGACTTCTGGAGTGGTTGAACAAATGAATGGCACAATAAAATTAAGACTGTCAAAGATGTGTGCATCAACATCGTTAGATTGGCCAGATGCATTGCCTCTTGTTTTAATGGGACTCAGAAGCATTCCTGATAGAAATACAGGATTGAGTCCGCATGAAATAATCATGGGAAGAGCAATGAGACAAGCACATGTACCTACAAATAAACTGCTGAACATAACTGATGATATGGTTCTAGATTATTGCAAGGCATTGGCTGACCTAGTGCGTTCTGTCTCTCACCAGGTTGGAGAAGACGCAGTTTCCAGGCAGCCTGAACAAGAGCATGATCTGAACCCCGGAGACTGGGTGGTTGTGAAGCATCACACCAGAGAAACGTGTTTATCACCCAGGTGGGGCGAACCTTGTCAGGTTATATTAGTTACAAACACAGCAGTGAAATGTGCAGGATTGCCTAATTGGATTCATGTAAGCCACACCAAAAGGGTGCCAGCTCCTGAAGGAAACAATCCTCAGTCAGCATCAATAACTGAGGAAGCTGAAGGTTGGCCAGCTGAAGAATCCCAGGTGAGAGATTTAAGAGAAGCTGAAGAAGAACAACCGAGCACAAGTCAGGACTGGATACCAGTGGTTGAGATACCAGAAGTTTCCAACAGAACAAGAAGCCGAGCAAAATTAGAAGAAATTAGGGAGGACCAGATAGGTGAAGAAGAAGCAGCTCAGGAAGAGGAAAATGAAACGATAAAAGAACCTGAGCAGGACCAGATAGGAAGAGGAAATTGGGCTCAAATCGACAACAAAACAACAAAATTTGAGCAGGGACAGATAGGTTAGGAAGAACGCGGTCAGGCTGCAGAAGTACAAAGTGCAATAAGCCCTGATCAGAACCAGTTAGAACTAGGAAAATACGTTCAGGGAGAAGAAAACCACGAAAACCTCAAGCATGAAGAAGTAAATCCTGAACAGGGTCAGTTAGTAGAAACTCACATTGAAGCAACTGAAGAAAATTCAATAAGACCTGAACAAGAACAAATAGAAGAAGAAACTGAAAAAGAAGAAAAACAAATTGTACAACAGCTTGAAATGAAAAGAACTTTTGGAGAAGACTTAAGAGGTGAAGAGACAGTGCAAACAAAGAAAGCCAGAAAAGGTGATCATTGGCCTAGTGTCCTTAAAAGAGTAAAATACCATATAGAAACAAGAAGTGACGATCCTGAACAAGTAAATTAAGTAACAAGTCTAACTGGACAAACAAGTGGAACTGAAAAACGAAAAAGCAAAAGACTGAAACTTGTGAACAATAGGTTTAAAGGTCCTGATTGGACTTATATAATCCTTGAAGACTACGAGAGTTCAGAGTCAAGTGAAAGTGGTGACGAAAGAACAAGTGCAGAACTGACTTATGAAAAAGAAATAAAGCCACCTTGATAACGTTAAAATCTTGAAAGAAAAAGATAAGAAGAGAAATCTTCCTTATCAAAATGCCTGATGACAGAGTTTCTGGGAGACCGAAACGGAAATGTTGTAAAAGATGCTGTGCTATTGTAGTGTGGTTTGTGGCCTCCTTGTCTACATTGCTAAGTTAGCTTAGGCCCGGCTGCCATGATGCCTTTTTGCACACGTTACTCTGTGACTTTGTTTTTCCAGCCTCTGCTTGTGCCCGGCTATATTAGAACTGTCTGCCTTTTTGCATTTCACCTTTTCTCCTGTTCCCTGTGGGTTTCATCTGCACATCATGTACAAGGTTGAAAAACAACGTCCCTTGTTCTTGCTGATCTGGACAGCCCCTCGCACTTAGACATAACACAAAATGCAGCTGCACTGGATAAATTTGTGTGCCTTTAATATTGTGATTTCGCTGTTTGGGGCACTCAGAGAAAAACCTTTCCAGAGAGAAGAGCTGTGCTTGTCTGATGATGTAAACCTTGCATCTAGAGATTGAGGTATGAGGGTCCACCTGACAAAGCCCAGAGGTCTTCTATTTTTATAATAAACTAGTTATTAGCACGGGGAGGGTGGTAAGGCCATGTAGCCCTATATCCACTGCTTTATGAAATGCTTTCCCCGTTTGTATTCGATGGAATTGTAACTATGCTTCTTATTTTATCATTATGCATTATGCTGATAGTACTGGCACGTGTACTGTATCTTAGAGCACGATAGTTAAAATAAACATTTTAAACTATACTGTGTCTCTTATTACGCACGTTGTGGACAAGTATGAGTGAGTTATGAAAGGGTGTTCTTGCTCCCGCGAGTCCTGAGAGAGAGAAAGAGACCGTGTTCTGGGTTGTCTAATCATTGGTAGCTTTGCTGAGAATGAGACGCTAAAGCTAGTCGGATTGGGATTGTGGGTACTAAGGTGCATGGTTGGTTCACCACTATACTCCGAGGTCCTATTATCCTGTGCATAGCTCTGTGTATGTGCAGAATCCCTACAACATGGCGCCACCAACGTAGTGGGCTTCTTATCTGCGAGACGCTTGAGTAGTGCTTGTGCTTGTCCACAACACCCTTCGCATACGCTTCTGGAAATGTGTGTGAGGGTGATACCTCCTATATTGATGTTTTTATAGGTTCTTTCAAGCTTGAAGTTATTAAAAGGTGTTTAAGTAAACCCTATATTGTGCTGCCTCATATTAGGTTGTCGAACATCCCCAGTCTTAATGGTGGATATAAATATACTGGCACATAGCTGCGCTGCGCTCCGGGCTCATTTACTGGCTTATGGAGTGCCTGACGCGGGTGTCGCACTCATCTTTGTGGTGCAGGCTGACCCGGCTCACCACTTTGAGGTGTTTTACTCTTGGGTCACTTTTCCGGCGGTGGACGGAGCGGACAATTTGTTTCATGAGTACGCTTTCACTGCCCTACCCAATGCTTATCGGTCTTATCAGGCTCTTGAAGTACCACTTACGGCATGGCAACACCGTATTTGGTTTAATGGCGCCCACCCACATCCGGTCACCCCGGTTCGTTTAGGCCCCCTATCAATAGATGGGGCCACTTGGCCAGTCTTGGCCGGGTATACTCCACGTCCGCGTTATTTGACGCTTGCGGTTGATGAACTGCGTGCATTGCATACATCGTTAATCCACGTCCACAGAGCTTTGGTACAATATGTTACTGGCAACGTCCAGGGAGCCCCTCCTGGAGTTGCGGTGCATCCAGCTGGACCGGGCGGTGTAACCATAAGTCCCGTCACGGCTAATACGCCCACAAAATAAGGATGATTTACCTTATTGGCTTGCAGAAAAATTTGACCAGCTGGAGGCAGTTTTTCCAAATACTTCTCCTGTGGAAAAACACAGGATTTTGATGATTAGTTTGCCGAAAGACTTAATTCCCGAGTTGGCAGAATGCAACAACTGGGGTAAGGTATTCGCAGCAGTATATGCGAAGTGTTTCGGCACTCCTTCCATGACGGTTCTCCCCTCTGTAATTAAACGAGTGCAGGATGAGCATGGCCCTGAAGCGGCTGTGGAATTAGGGATGAGACTGGTGGGAGTGTTCGATGTAGTGGCTGATCTAATCCTTGCGAACGTCAAGGGCGATGTAGTTAACTTTCAAGTAGCTAATGCTTTGGCTTTAGTCCCAGAACCGGACAAGCCACGCGAATTACCGAAAATTATTGCACAGGCTTATAAAACCATTGGCCGCAATAGTTTGGGGGTTAAGCCTTTTGCTAAAACGCAAACTCAAACACAACAAAAAACTCAGCCTGAGAAAGATGAGAAACCGTTCTTTACTAAAAAAAGCTGGAAGTTGAAGAAACAGGGTAAGCAACAGAAAAAACCAGGGTCGCGTGGCGCATCCCCAGTTTCCGTATCTTCTGAACGCACTTATGATTTGCGCGACAGAGCCAGAATTAAATCTCCTGAGAGATTTCAAGTCCCTGAACCGCGTTCTCCTCGTTCTTTACAGGCACCATCGACCTCCCAGACTGGTGGAGGAGATCGCCAGGATAGAGGCAGGGACGAGACCAACCACGACAACAAGTTCGAGGGAAACCAGAAGAATTTCAACGTTCTCGCCCGCAGTTTCAGAAGAAAAAAGTTGTAGCACTAACAGCGAGGTATGCCACAGACGGTGAGAACGAGGCTCCTGAATTGGACGTGGGCAGTGACGCTCCTAGACAGCGCCGCGGAAGTTACCATAGTGCGGGAGGCACTACGTCCTCATGTGGAGGCGACAGCAACTGACACATTCATTACTGTCGAGACAGCTGACACCCGAGTGGCACCCCCTGACAGACTATTTAACATTGTCATTCAAATTGAAGGTGATATTGAGCGTGTAATTAAAGGGGTTTTTTGGGAAAATCTGACCTCTTCATACGACATTTTGTTGGCAGAGGCGGATTGGCCGCCCCCATTCATACTTGCTGCTGTAGAGTGGAGGAGGTAATCCTTCCGAGCTTTTCTCGTCATGTCCCCAAGGACAAAGCGGAGGCTCTGGCAGCTGAATGGGCTGGGGCCCTGGCTCCGGTGTTATACCGTAATCACGTGGGCTGGGATGAAGACTCTCCCCCCCATGATATTCCCTTGCGGTCGCTGCCACAGCCACAACCCAAATATCCCATCCGGCGGGAAGCTAAAGGTCCCGTTTCCGACATTCTGACACAGTTAGAATATCAAGGAGTAATTGAAACATGCGTATCACCGATGAATAATCCCCTTTTTGCGGTTTCTATACCCGATGGATCGTACCGCCTAGTTTTGGATTACCGACATTTGAACTCTCATTGTCGGACCTTTGCGGTACAAAATACCCACAGTTCTGTGCTTGTAGACAGTCTTGTTCGTAAAAAATATTAGACGACACTTGACCTATCCAATGGATTTTACACGCACAACTTGTCCCCGGAGTGCAGCCAATGGAGTGCTTTCACTTCCGGTGGAAAACAATTCAAATTTCGGCGTTTGCCCATGGGCTACAAGAACAGCCCGGGTGTCTTCGCCGCCCGTGTTGTCTCTTTGTTGGACAGCATAGACCCAGATGCGTGTTCGTACGTCGACGATATCTATCTGACGGACGATGAATTATGGCCGCATCTTTCACGTGTGGACCGCATTATTCTTGAATTTGCGGTCTTAGGATACAAATTTAATTTTGCCAAATCTCACATTGCTGAATTTACCGTTTTGTTTTTGGGCTATGAGCTCAACAATGAAGGTAAGGGCTTAGCTCCCCATTTCTTGGAGAAGTGTGCACTTCTGCGCCCTCCAACCACACTGAAGAAGCTTCAGTCGCTACTGGGCTTTCTGAACTTCGGGTGTACTTACATTCCTGAATATGCCCAGCGTATCAAGCCTCTATATGCCTTGATACAGCCCAACTTTTCGAAGTCATGCTGGCTTCCTGAGCATTCCTCTATACTGCACTCTTTGCAGTCTGATTTACTTGAATCTAAATTCTTGTTGACTCGTGATAACCACACAAAGCTGGTCATTAGAATTGTGCCAGGGGCAGTGGGTTTAACGAAGGTGACACAGTACCGATTGCATACAAGTCACGTCTTTACACTTCAGCGGAGTTGCGTTTTTCTTCTGTGGAAAAAGTTTTGACTGCAGTGCAAATGGCGATTCTAAAGGAACGCGCACTGGCACAGGGAAAACGCATTCTGGTGGTAACACCATATCCTGCCCTTGAGGCAGTGATGAAGGCAAGTGTACCGAACTCTAAGGCTTTGCACCCCGTTGGATACAATGGGCTACATCTCTGACGTTCCCGGATGTCACTTTTATCTTTGATTCCTCTCTTCAGACACAGGAGTTTTTACAGTATGAATTCGTTCATCCTCCTCCTCTGTCTTTGCTGCCGCTTGAGGAGTACGAATGTATTATATATACCGATGGTTCGGCACAACCAGCCACGGGTTCAAAGCATGCTTATTCAGCAGCGTGTGCTATTGTTGCAGGTACCATAGTGAACAGTGAGTTCAAATCGACTGTAGTGCACACACAGGCACTAGGAGACAGTACTGCACAATTGGCCGAGCTGCGTGCATTGGTGCTTGCACTTGAGTTCGCAAATCCAGACGTGACGACTCTTATTGTATGCGATTCTTACTACTGTGTTCAATCTTACAATGACAACTTATTCTTTTGGTCGCAAAATGACTATAGAGATGCTAAAGGCAGTACAATTAAGCATAAGATGCTTTGGGTTCGAGTGGCAGATCTTAAACAACGTTTGCCTCTCACACAGGTGATTCACACTCTTGGCCACCAGCGTGTGGGCGCACACGCTGTTGGTAACAGTTTGGCAGATGAAGCTGCCAAATCAGCAGTAGCCACATGCTCAGTAGCAGCAGTTACAAGATCCATGACTAAAATAGATAATGATATTCTGGCAGCTATTGCTGCAACAAAGGAAGGTGCTAATTACCCACGGGGTTTCCCTTCCAAGTACTCTTATCAGTTAAGTCCCGAACAAGTTCCTTACGTAAGAATTCCAGACGTTGGTGATCGGCTGATTCCCAACGCGGACCGCAGACCTTCTTTGATAACGGCCGCACACGAAGGCTTGGCTTCGGCCCATTCTGGTGTATCTGCGACTGTTTCCATATTGCAGCAGCGTTATTGGTTGCGTGGTTTATATAAACAAACCCATACTTATGTGCTTTCTTGTGACGTTTGTCAGAAAATTAAGCCTTTGACGGTTACACGACCACCACAAACACAGCTCTGCATTTCTAACAAACCTTTTGGGTGTGTTTACCTAGATCACTGCGGTCCATTTTCTTCTGACACTGCATACAAATACATTTTAGTTGCAGTAGACTCGTGCACACGTTTCATCTGGGTTTGGCCACAACGGAGTGCTGACGCTCGAAATGTCATAAGGGATTTGCGTGTCTTTGTGGGAATTTTTGCCTGTGGCACCTTCCATTCCGACCAAGGTCCAGCGTTCGCCTCTAAGGCGTACAAGGACGCAATGGGGTCACTGGGGGTGCGGGTGCAATTTTCGTCTCCATATAGACCTGAGGGTAATTCAATTGTGGAGCGAATGAACCATGACTTAAATCAATCCTTGACAGCTAGAGTCTTAGGTACTGGCAGGAACTGGCTGGCCCACTTGTATAGCGTACAACGGGCACTTAATAATCTCCCTAGAAGATCTCTGGGTGGGCGGACCCCATACGAAATGCTCTTTGGCATCCAAATGTTTGTGCCAGACCTTGATGGTCTAGACATGGCGGCGAGTGCTGCTATCTTTGATGTAGATACCCATTCTACTATGTTGCAGGACTTACAAGAAGCCCATGACAAACTTGCAAACGAACATTTACCTTCAGCCACAGACGCTGAGTTGCAGATTCCGGTTGCCGGCTGGCTTCCGAAGGTTGGAGATCTGGTCCGAGAGAAGGTGGAGAACAAAAAAGAATTTGGCCCCTCTTATCGTGCACCGGTTCCAGTCCTTGCTTGAAGGGTACTCGTACAGTAATCTTACCACCGCTTCCTGGTCGCAAAGACAACAGATTCATCTCAGTGGACAATGTCAAGCTACAGCATCTGGCCGATCCTGAATAGCGTGACACCTGCGGTATCATGTCCAGTCATTTCAAGGACTGCTGTTTGTGTCCCTACACCTAACACAGACACGGATGTTGCCATTGAGATGGTCGATTTGCCTGATCGCCTGCTCGACTGCCCTGATTCTTCCTGCAACGAGGAGACCGAGTATACATACCCAGCCAACGAGTCAGTGGCTCATTTACCAACCACACCGCTGAGCCCAACCCGTTATTCTTTTGATTCGGCTTCCACCTCATCACTTATCCCGTCCAACTTCAGTGTTTTTATCTCCTGGTTCAGAGACAATTTTTTGGTCCCCCCATGGACATACATCTGGTTGGTACTGTTCCTAATTTTCCTCGTCATGTCCATAGGTTTTGTGACAGTTTTTTTCTTGCTCATAAATGGTCACTATTTACCAGAACGCTCTGCAGTGAACTGTGTCGCTGGAACTTTGGCTCCGCATTCTTCATCTCACATCATGAAGCGTAACCACATATTTGTGAACATTTCAGCTTTCCCAGTCGCTGATGGCATCGTATGGGATGCGGTAAACTTCCAAATTCATGGACCAACCGAGATTATTAATGTACCAACTGTCCTCCGTGTTTCAATGGGTGATGTCGTTAAAAGTAATATTCATTCTGACGATTGGGATGTGCATGCCGTTGAATCGTTGTTTACTGATTTGAAATATTACGCTGATTTTAATGCTGAAGATCTGTATTTAAATTCTGCAAGTTATGCTGATTTATATTGTTACCAGCATTGGGGCAACCACTTTCTCCATAAACCAAGTACACTTAGGGGTACTTTTTATTACACACAATGGGAACATTGTCCAACCCCTTTGCCAGGTAGCTCCCACACGCTTAAAAGTAAGTTTACTTATTTTACGGACTTTGATAGATCAAATCCTGGGTCCTAATATTTTAAATTAAACACTTCGTCCACTCAGAAGATCATGTTGACCCACACCAAATTGCTATATTCGGATTCCTTTTTGAACGCATTGGCGGTGGGTGGTCATGACCACTGGCAGGACACCATTGACTTAAAATCTATTTGGGGCACCAAATCGTGGCAGGTACAAGGCAGGGAAGCCTTGCACCGTGCTTGCCTAATTCCGGCCCAAATTTTATTTTTAAATCATACAATCTATCAAACAACGTGTTGGGGTTTGGCTACTTCCAAACAATTAAATGCACCTTCCATTCCCGTATTGTCTTCCGCTCCCAACGAGAGCTTGCGTTTTAATATTTCCCTAGCCGATTTGCAAGCTTTGTTTCACAACAATTCATTTAATGTCTCTACGATTGTTCAGTCACCCTGGTTGGCTTGGCCCATAGCATCGAATGCATGCCAACTGTGTTTTCATGACTCAGCTCCTGGTTACAAACAGGATAGGCCAGATCCGAGGTTTTCTGACTCTCGTACTGTTACAACATATTCTGTTGGTAAATTGTGTAAACAGTGGTTGCAGCACTCTTCATTAGATTCTGTAAAACAACATTTGTCCCTATTATCAGGAAACATTGATCTGTCCGATTGTGTTCTGGGGCCTCGTGGCCCTCGACCTAAGCGATTCATTTATGAAACTTACAAAGAACTCTGGAAGCTTTCGCAAATTGAAGCTGCTTCCCGTCTTTGGGAAATCGATCAAGCAAATTTAGAAAAGGTGCTTGCTGTTGTTGACAATAGTATTAATACCCTGTCTTCTCGCATTTACACATTAGAGTATATTGTTTCCTCTGTTGTTGATATTGTACAAGATGATGTTTCTGTGTTATATCATGGTCAGAATCAATTGCGTTCAGTAATGCAGTTTGTATGGACTTTGCAAACACTTAAAATGGGTAAAGTTCCTTGGCATTTTTTGAACACCTCTGCCTTGTTCTTGCCGTTTAATTTGACTGAGAAACAGCAATTCATGTCCATGAAAGATGCAACATACACTCTCTTACATATCGAAAAAATAGAGCCCTTACCATTCTCTGTGGCGGAATTGGATTCTGCAGTATGGCTAGTTCACGGGGTTATCGCTTTGCCTTTTTCTTAATTTGAGTTCAGTTCCTGCATGAAACATTATCCTGTTGGCCATTTTCAGCCTTTAGGCAGTGCCTTCTTGCATGAACTTTGGTCCCTGCCTTTCCTGTACAGATGCCTTAGGGACGGAAAAGAAGTTTTTCTCACAGGAGAGTCATGCGATTCTACTGTGAGTCATTCCCTGATTTGTAAAAACATTAAATTGCATGGAGCTTGTAATTTTTCGGCTCCGAATCTTGCTTGTGTTTTAAAGGGCATTCCTGCTTCTGCTATATCACCTACCTTTACTGTGCTTGCAAATGGTAGCTATCTCCTTCTGAATAATCAGGACTGCTGTGGGATGCTGGCCGGCATCCCCTATATTGTAACAGTTTCTCACCGGGTTGTCTGTTGCAAAAATGTGCTTTTTCCTCCCCCGCGCGACATAATAGATAGTTCCATTTGGCCTTCCATTCTGACCTTGAAGGCGGATTTCAATAAATTGAGCAGAATAAAGGCGCTATTATTGAACCAGGATGTTATGCTCACGTCTGCACTGGAAACATTCATCCTCCAGGTGGCTAGTACCCACAGTGAGATACAGGCCCTTTTGAACACAAACCTCCCACAACATTTCGGTGAGCTGATTCACCGGGTTTTCAATGCATCTAGAACTGAAGGTCTTGTGCACTTTTTTAAAGTTGTGGGATCTGGCCTTGTAACCTCTTTTCAAACTATATTTGGTGTAATACCGGCTTTTATCCATTCTATTTTTTCCAGCGTCTTTGGCGGCTTTCCGTTGCTCCTCGCCTTGGCTGCTGGAGTGTTGCTTTTAATTTGTTTGCTGCGCAATGGCTGCACTTCCTGGGGGTCTCCTCGACCACGGTCGACTTCGGATGCTCCGTGAGCGCATGCTCATCAGCTTCGGCGTTTTACCACTGGCGACACTTGGCGTGTCCTATAGACTTTCTTTTCACTTTGCGTATTTCACTTGCGTGCAACCTGTGATGTCGTGCTTACGATGTCCTTTCTCATGGTCCTTGGATGTTTGCCTCTCCAATACTTCTCTGTTGGATCCAGATTTTAGCCAGTTGATGGGCCCCTTAGTGGCCCATGAATGGGACTGTTCCGGCACAGAATTGATGGCGGTTGCGGCCGCACTTGGAGTTTTGGCGCAATGGGATGTCTGGGCGGCTGCTCAGGATCTCCTACGACAAAGTTACATAGAGTATCACGCAAGTTGTCCCGCAATGCTGATCAATGCTCCCTCTGGTGAGTAACATGAATGCAGTTTTGACTTATTGAACTGGATGGCTTCTCTTTTTTCAGATGATTCCAACGATGTCCTCTTGGAAGGGGTGGCGGTTTTTTGCGCTTACACTCTCTTGGATTAAGAGGCCTCCCCTTTCAGCGTCCTGACTCACTGGATTTTTTATTTTTTTATCTCTATCTGGCATTTTTTATCCTCCATTTTTGTTCCGTTCACTGTCCTTCATTGGGGACTATTCATGCATAGACGTTTGCATTCTGCTCATCTATTTGAACTCTGTTTTCGTCCTATGTCTTCGCCAATGGACTGACCAGGGGAGGGTGTAGTGTGGTTTGTGGCCTCCTTGTCTACATTGCTAACTTAGCTTAGGCCCAGCTGCCATGATGCCTTTTTGCACACGTTACTCTGTGACTTTGTTTTTCCAGCCTCTGCTTGTGCCCGGCTATATTAGAACTGTCTGCCTTTTTGCATTTCACCTTTTCTCCTGTTCCCTGTGGGTTTCGTCTGCACATCATGTACAAGGTCGAAAAACAACCCCTTGTTCTTGCTGATCTGGTCAGCCCCTCGCACTTAGACATAACACAAAATGCAGCTGCACTGGAGAAATTTGTGTGCCTTTAATATTGTGATTTCGCTGTTTGGGGCACTCGGAGAAAAACCTTTCCATAGAGAAGAACTGTGCTTGTCTGATGATGTAAACCTTGCATCTAGAGATTGAGGTATGAGGGTCCGCCTGACAAAGCCCAGAGGTCTTCTATTTTTATAATAAACTAGTTAATAGCACGGGGAGGGTGGTAAGGCCATGTAGCCCTATATCCACTGCTTTATGAAATGCTTTCCCCGTTTGTATTCTATGGAATTGTAACTATGCTTCTTATTTTATCATTATGCATTATGCAGATAGTACTGGCACTTGTACTGTATCTTAGAGCACGATAGTTAAAATAAACATTTTAAACTATATTGTGTCTCTTATTACGCACGTTGTGGACAAGTATGAGTGAGTTATGAAAGGGTGTTCTTGCTCCCGCGAGTCCTGAGAGAGAGAGAGACAGTGTTCTGGGTTGTCTAATCATTGGTAGCTTTGCTGCGAATGAGACGCTAAAGCTAGTCGGATTGGGATTGTGGCTACTGAGGTGCATGGTTGGTTCACCACTATACTCCGAGGTCCTATTATCCTGTGCATAGCTCTGTGTATGTGCAGAATCCCTACAACACTATATGCATATGTAGTCTGGTAGTGGTGCTTGTAGTGTGGTTAGTTGTGATTGTAGCAATTCCTTACCTTATGATAATGGATAAAAAGATTAACAACGAAACGAAGGGAAGGATAGATAACTTGAAAAGTGATAGAGTAAAATTAGAAGCAGAAGATGAACCAGAGTTTCATCATGTGGTAACAGATAACGATACTAGTTTAAATGTTTTCACAAAATTATTGTTTCAATATGTAGATACTATGGAAGTTAGTGATTGTTATGTTTGTATGAAGTTACCCGAATTAGTAGCAGAAGGGTTAACATATCATCATTTGCCATTAACTTATGGCATATCATGTAGTGTATTAACTAGTTTATTTTATAAAACAGGGAGACTTCAGTATTATTATTCAGATATGAATGTGATATTTTCTGAGGTCCCAATTTGAAAGAATATGAACCCAGTGCTTAGTAGTCAAGATGCACAATTTAAGGGATAATTTTTCCTAACAATGAAGTCGATAGATATAACACATGCACATAGAAGCAATTTAACATGTTCGTTACACGAAGAGGAAAAGATATTTTTGAATTTAGTAGAAGATAGAAGGCAAAATTTCCAAAAGAAAGCATCTGAGCATAAGGCTCATCTTCCACCTTGGGCTGAGAAAGAGGGTATTTACACACCTGGCAAGGCTAAAGCTGCTATGGCTCTGGATTTTGTAAAGACAGAAAATTTGTCTGCATAGGTTAAAGACTGATTATAACAATATTTTCATCGGTACCAGTGAATGTGAACATAATTTCTTAATTCTTGGAGGTTGGGGATTAAAAGGAGGAACAGATTCAGTTTTTCCTGGAATCTATTATGTGTGTGGGAATAAGGCTTACTTTAGGCTTCCTGCACGGTGGTATGGAAGTTGTTATTTTGGAATAGTTTTTCCAAAAGTATACCATGTAAAAAGAAACACTGGGAGCAATGAAAATAATAGTGAATTAACACGTAGTAAAAGAGCTAGTTTTTCTGAAATTGTAGGTGACATATTTGGTGCATTGATACCTTCAGTGGGAATAATTCTGAACTCAAGGAAAATATGTAAATTATCTACAGTGGTTGATCGTTTATCAACGGATACTGCTGGAGGGTTTCTAATGATTAATGCGGAGATGGTTGCGATTAGATCAATGGTTATGCAAAATCGACTTGCTCTTGATATAATATTGGCAAAAGAGGGCGGAGACTGTAAATTGTTGAAAACGAAACATTGTTGCACGTATATATACCTGACAAAAGTGCAGAAATTGGAACGTATATAAAGAATATAACAAAACTTGAGAATGAACTAAAACCACTGGAATTTGATAGTGTATGGGAAAGATTGACAAATAGTATTGCGTCAATTGGTACCTGGTTTGCTAATGTAGGGAAAGGACTTGTAGGTCAAATATTAGTACCCTTAGTAGGGATAGCAATAATAGTATTTTCAAAAATGATATGGTGCAAATGTTGTAGAAGAATGAGACATATAGAGTGACAGGAAAAGGAAAGAAACGAAAGTTTGCTGAAATTGAATTAGAAGATCTGAAAAGTGAATTATACAAGAAACTGAAAGGAGACGATAAAAATAGAAAGCGTAAAATGAAATTGAGACAAAATTATGCTAGAAGTTGGCATCTGGTTGTGGGAAATTTTGATGGCTCAGAAACGCCATCAGAGAGGGGATTGATGGAGCAAGAACTCAAAATGAGACTTGCTCGTAAACAATCCTCTCACAGTATTAATTAATTAAACTTTGTAATGTCTTTACTAATAAATGCATACACGAACATAGTATACAAGTGAAGCTTGCCTATGTGTTTAAGCTAATAAGTAATGCTTGTCTAATCCAAAATGGCCAATAAAGCGCGGGAACTCCATTGCGCATGTGTCAACCATATCACGTGGTATGACGTCTTTCTTTGCTTGGAGGGAAAACTTTGCTTCTGTGCAGTGTGTGTTAAAATGGCTGCTTAATGTTTTCACGTGCTAAAAGCTTGCGCATATGCTGCAATTAACACTTTGGTATTCTAACGCTACTAATGCGGGATAGATTTATAATTAAAAGGGAATAGAGTAGAAATAGGGGGTATACAGTGAAAACATTTATTTGTGATTTTAATGTTTTCTTCTTTGACTTTCTATTAGTTCGTAAATTGGGGCCAGGGTTAACGGAATGGCAGCTCGAGAACTATGAGATGTGCGCATGCGCTCTGAAAACCATGCCACAGCGATGAAGTCAACTTGGACGACAACCAAGGCTGTGACCTGGTGGCCAACTCCACTACATCTGCGATGTTCTCTCAAATTGCAACATTTAATGTACATTTTGTATTAAACTTTGTCGTGAGACGGGTGGGAAATAAAGCAAATGTATTAATTGCGAGGGGCGGTATTTTAAAACAATGGGCTTAAAGAAATTGAACTAAATTGACATGGTGTGAGGATCAACCCCCTGTCCCCGTCCAATCAGAAGTAGTGGACCCATAAATTTGAAACATTAATGGGAGGTACCTGGGTGTAGAAGGGTATAATAGATATAGAATTAGCTAATTAGCTAGCATTTAGCTTTTTGAGGCTGTCAGCTTTGAGAACCATTGACGAGCTGATCGATTGCAGACAGAACCGCTGTCCAGAGAGGTCCTGAGGTGGGGGCGGCAGATTCCATTAGAAGGAAGACACAGAAGAAATCGAGGAGGAGCGAAGTGTCAGAGAGGGGAACGACGCAGGCGTCGTTGATAGAGAGGTCACCTATCCTGTCCTGAACCTGGTCCGGAGGTCTTTTGGTCTTCATCTTTCCTGGATCTATCTTTTCAACTCCTTGGCTAAGGGGTTTGATTCTCGCATCTTTAGGTAAATATAAATGCAACCTTTTGCTGTACTGCTGTCTCTATCTTCTTCTTTCTGAGGGACCGTCATTGATCAATAATTGATTATTGGTATGCTTCATCCTTGATATACGATTAAGAATTATGTGGTTTGTAATTTACTCTGCTAAAACTTTAGATAAACATTTTAAAACTTCCTGACTCAGTGATTATTTCAGATTCATGAATTGTAATGAATGTCACTCATTTTAAACTTCCTAATTATCAAAGGGTCCATTGGTAAGTCATCGCGTAGTATGAATGAATGGGCCCAGGTGAGTATTCGGTGTATGAATGCTTGTTGCTAGTAACCCGCTGGATCACTAGGACAAGTTTCCATAACTACTCTTCATGAGTAGTTCAACTACAATCTGATTTTATTTCAGTGCTCCTTTAAATGTTGCTTTTTCTGAAAAGACACTTAATGGCATCTGGTAGGTTAGGATCTGCAAAAGTACAATAGGGAAATAGCTTATATTTACATTATAGAACATGCTGTAATTTTCTTGATTGTGTCTAACCTTAATTTTCTTGATATTTCTGTAAACAGATTTATCTAATAACTAACTTGAATAAAGAAAGTAAAATACTAAAACTCTTCACAAGGAATAAAGGTTTCAAACTAAATTTAAGCTTGTATTTCTGAGTGAACATAATAAACAGTGTTCATTGAGCTATTGTTGATTAATGCCACTTTCTAAAATAGTGGCAAAGATCCAGTCGACCTGTAGAAAAACAAAGCGCGAAATTGGAGACCACCTTTGTAATTCACAGGTAGAACAAATTTCAATAAAAAGTATTTCCACGCCAGCAACAGTGTTTGCTAATGCTTGTTCTCATTGCTATGTTTCACAGCCCTGGGCAGCTTTGTTTTTGTAGAGCAGGCATACGTAACTGCTCTTTATTAAGTGACATCAGAAAGCAGTGCTAGGGTGGGAGTTCAACCTCGGTTTTGCATCTCAACTTCAGAAAACACCCCTCCTAAAATGGGTAGAATAACCATTTCAGGATACTCTGGTCTCTGACCTCTCACCTACATGGATTTATAACGATGTGACTAGACACACACTGAACTAGATGTTGCTTCTCTAACTCCCAGACTATAATACTTTGTAGAATGTGCCCTGTATTTTAAATCCCTAGCCCAGATGTGATAATGGATCAGTTACTGAATGAATTTTGGCATCACCCTCTTTGAATTTCCTAATGAACTGGGGCGTCTCCTCCTAAAGAGCGGAGGAGCGTCGCCCCACCTGCTGCAATGCAGCAGGCACACACAAATAAACAAAATGGCTTGGCAATGCCATTTTATTGCCATGCCATTTTATTTTCTACAGGCTCGTGTGAATGTGAGGGCAGGGAGCGGGCTGGATCCTGCATTATAGAATTACAGCTGCCACTGCAGTGCGCATGTCGTGTTGGCAGGCTCTCTTGCTATGGTCAGCCCGACATGCGCACTGGAGACCCAGCAATTCCTTGGCTGTGGAACAGCCAGGGGATTGCTGGCACAGGCCTCCAGCCTCAAAATGAGAGCTGGATTAGCCTGCTCCTACCAATCCTGGAGCTGCTCTCAGCATGAGAGCAGCTCCAGGATTGGTTGGATTTGTGTTCCACGGGCAGGCAGGAAGTCCTTCCCTTTCCTGCTTGTGTACACATGTGCTGCACCGGCGGGAGTAGTACTGGTGAGTTTGGGGCCATCGCGCCTCACCATATTTTTATATTGGTATCCGCCACTGCTAATTAATCTAATTTGGCATCTGCAGTAGGAAAATGGTTCCTTCTGACTGGTGCAACAGCACGCTGAGAAGAAAAAAATAACAGTTGCATACCGTAATGTGAGTGCTGAAAATCACTGAGCGCCTTTAATTTGTTAAACAATTGCATGAAAGATATTCCCAAACAAATAGAAATGTTTAAATGGGGAATGTTAAAACCCTTAAGAATTCACTGTGATTATTATTCAGACGCATCAATTGCTATTTAGCAAGATAGCATTCTACAAGAATACTTCAGAGAATATAATTTATTTTTAAAGCCACACTTATTGTAGCTACCAGATTGCATGCTCTGTAATGTGCAAATAAAGCTGATTGTTTTGGGAAGATGAAGGTCATGCAGTGCCAAGCTTGACTGTCAGTAGAAATGAAGAAAATGTAAAACATCTATCCAATTATTTCAGTTAATACACAAGCATTAGGCATTTAAATTCCTAATTAAGAGACAACATGCACTGTCAGGCATCTGCATGGACTATTGAACATTACATAGATTGTTCTGTAATTATCCCAGTTTAATAGCTCCAAGAATGTAAGCAATGTTCAGTCACTGAGGAAATGCACCCTTTATCTCACTAGAGGCTTCAGTATACAGGACATGCTCTGTTCAATGGATGCCTACTGCACGTCTAATTGTAAAATGCTTTAATTAATTCTGGGGGCTCGGGCAAGGCCAGCACATGAACAAAAGTTCCACAGGTATCTTTCTGTTGAAATAAACTGATAATCTTATTGTGGGATTTTGCCTGGTCATGACCAATTGAACCCACACATGCACATCCAATTGCAATTTAATATTTTGCCTTGATGGCTCATAACACTAGTGTTTTAATACAATAACCTGCCACATTGCACCTCCTTTCCTTGATGTGATAAGAAAGTTCTAAACATTTGTGCAAATGTATTAAATGCGAGAACACTTAGTAAATATTTTTTCTTCCTATGTACCCCAAAGTTAGTTGTGCATGGAACGTACCCTGGGATGCTGTGTTTGAATGGATGTTGTGCTGGGTGCTGCAATCTGCTCAACTGTCTTAAGAAGCGTTTCCATGGAGCGTGTCAGTGGCGTATTGCAAAATCATGACGCCCCCTCGCCCGAATGTGATGAGGGACCGCTGAGTGCCCCATGTCTCACATTTATTCATTGGCCTTTGGCTGTATGACGACCCCCTGACGGTTCTGAGGCCCCCTGAAGGGTTGGTCGCCGCACCCTGGGGGCTGTCCTAGCTGAAATCTAAAGAACATCACTACATTCGTCGTTGTGAGGGTGTTTAATGGGAGAATGAATTTTAAAAAAACAGGCGCTGTTGTTTAAAAGTCCTAATGTGTAAATTGAGAATGATTCATTTAAAGGGCTTCTAATACAAATTATTTTGACACATATTCATATTAAGAAAATACGCGTTAGAAATATTTGTATAATTGTATTGCTGAAGTATTTTGCGATTATCGGCCCCACCATACTATGGTGAGATTTTTGATTTTGTCACGTCGACGATCTCCGTAGCTAATCTTCGCGAACTGCCAATATTTCTGCAGGAGGGCGAGCTGGCGCTTTTTTCGTATTCCAACTTTAAACTCTTTTCATTATGACTTTAAAAATGGATGGTTGCGGGCAATATTGTTTACCTCGAAACAGGTCAAAGGAACTCAAGAATCTAATTTCCAACATGAAAATCTAGGTGCAGAAACTTTGTGAACTATCGGGATGGTCATTGTAATATTATAGTCGGTTTGTGGGACAAAAACTTCAAAACACCATGGTAAAAAAAAGTTCAATTGGATTCATTTGATTTTGAATTTGGATATTGTCATTAAGTGTTTTGAATTGGTTGCAAATGATCATTGGTGATTCTTTTAACATTAGAAGGGCTTAGGTTAGCTTTAAGTCGGTCGTATACAGTCCCTATTTATAGTCAAAAACATTTAAGTATAATGCTTCATGTATTGTGTCATACATGAGTAATTCATAACAGATAGGGTGGGAGGCTTCTTTTGTAAGTTTAGAGCGTCATTGATTTATAGTAAAATATATACTAAACTTTGTAGTTATATGTAAAGCACTTCTATTTAAATTTATAAAGCAGGAATTTATATTTAATTGGTGTATTTACATTTTTAATATGAAGGAATAGTGAGCCTTGCTGAATTATACCTACTCTCATTCAGTCAGCTGGATAGACCAGATTTGTTGCAAATCGTTTTTATGATTTGAATTATATTATTTAAAATACAACAATAGCACAAAAAAATAAATGAGAAAAGAGAGTAAGCAATAAAGTGCTATTTTATTGTCACTATTCAGATCCATAAAACCGAGATCAAGCATCACACAAGGACATTTTTAGAATTTACAGAAATGTGCAAATAGATTTAATTCACAAAAGTGAAATTAAATGACACATGTCTCAAGAACATCCAAAGATGCTCTTGTATGTACTTGCCCATTACCATTTGCAGATTTTTGAGCAAAGAAAGGATTATGGAGTTTCTTTTCCAAAAGGAGAGTCTCCCTTATTCATGAAGAGATACACCGCCAAGAACATGACTTGTTTGCCAGTTCCTACTCAATACAAATTGTAGCCTACACATATGTGAATTTTTAGGCATATGTGCTTGTCAGCTCAGTGGACAGATGTAAACAATGGGGACAATGGTACATGCAGCCCTCTTCAGAAGTAAGTCTGCCCAGGGCTGCTGATTGTACTAATTTCAATAAGGGCAGTTTTATCTCTCCTCAGTGTAACAGCCGCCGGATTTTGATTGTTCCACACGAGGACTGGAGAGACTGTTGCAGTCTACACATTCACAAAATTTGGATAGACTTTGATGTCTTTTGGTGAGATGGAATGTAAACCCCAGCTCTTGTAGTACTGTGAAGGGTTTAGGTGTATGTTGATCCTATACATTGGTGTCATGTACGTAGGCCTTGATGGAATTGCTGACTGACTTTATCACATATAGGGAACAGTGATAATACTAATTTGTAGTTCTGCATCAGTCCACAACCTTTGTCTAGCTTTCACTTAGTATACTGTTCCAAATAGTGTTGATGAAATTGAGAAGTAGCAGTAACTTTTAAGAGTACCGGCACTGCAACATTCAGGATAGGATCAGCAAGGCCAGAGGCCCTCAGACGATGATATCATGCTTGCTGGTGTTGGAGAGTCACTGGTAAGTGAGGCAATAGGGACTACAGTTTGTAACAGGATTATTGGATGATTGGTGACTAGTAGGCAGGGCTATTAGTTTATAAGCACCACTGTCTGATTGTTGTCTGAGAGATTAGGGCTGATTTAAAAGACAGCTAGCTAATAAAGTCCACTAGACATCGGTGGCAACTGGTGTGAAGGCTCCTGGCTGACAGGGATTCATCTCTAACTGAAGACATCTGACTAATGACAAATGACTTACTACAAAGAGGACTATTGACCAATTGAAGTATTGCAGGGGAACTAGAAGACTGCTGGCATATGATGTGAAAGGAAACACTACAGGAATAAGTGGAAACTGTTGCTGAATGGTAGAATACTGGAGGATAATTTTGCCAATTGATGCTGTTAGTATATTAACAAGAACATCTTAGCAACGATGGCATCAGCTGATTGGTTGGAAGATCTGGTTGCTTAACAACTTAGGTTGAAGGGACAGATATGTGGCTGGAACTGGCCGATAGGGAACTCATAACAAAGGGTTGATTAGAGTTCTTATAAAGCACAAGCTTTACCAGGGAGCAGAAGATCATTGCATAATCAGCAGGAATCACTATTTGTGCACCTATTCCTGCATGTTTTTCATTCATTTAATGCATTTTCCCATGCGTGTTTCAGAAAAAGTTATAGTTAAAATGTGTGTGGGTAAAATGGAATGAGCGGGTGGATTAAACACACAAACCCTATTCCTCAGATCAACCAGTGACTCCTGTTACTGGCCAAGTCTGGACTTACAGGCTACTTGTAATCAAAGTCTTAGACTTGTTCGCTGTAATTAAAAATGACATGACAACCACGTGTAGAGTTTAAAAAATGGAACTTGTTTCTGAGTCTTGTGAACTTCTCTCTCCTCTTTGAATCTCATTATGTCAATTATTCAAATTTGCTGCCTCCTAATCCATATGAATAGTGGGGTGATTCTGTCAATTAGGCCAGATGCGGTGTCTGCCAACCTTTGTTTGCGGTGTAATGCTCCAGCACTGCTCTTGCCACCGTTCATGAAGACGATAATAGCAACAAGAACTAAACATGGATGTAAGAGCCCTGTTAACTTTCTGCAGTTAGCACTCCTTTTTTGTTTCCTTTCAGTTGACCCTGATCAAGAAGTTTGAGGCTGTGAATGAGCCAAAAGTGATTCATCCAGGAATGTCTGTGATGACATAAGATGTCCGTATTTGCCCTGCCATAACGCCTGCATTTTCATGAATCGAAGTCCCTTTTCCCCCTTTATGCTTCTTACAATTTCACCTTAGTGAAGAGAGTTAAGAGGTCAGTTAGAACTTGCCAAGTTAGCCTCTATGTCGGTGTGGTAGTAGGGGGCCAGCTTTGACAGGCCTGACATATTTAAAGAAACAAACTCAGCTAGCATTTGTTTTAACCATAACTGTTGCCCCTTAAATGGCAGGAGACGTTTCCTCGACTGGTCTGTATTTTGTTTTGCTTCCCAAAGTAGTTTTAAAAAAAACAAAAAACAATGTCCCTGATGCACTAAATGGTATCCTCCATGGAATGGGGGACATTTGTTTTTCATGTCTGTTGGAAAGTGAGTTACTGGTAGGGGTAAGTATGCACCTACCACTAGTTATAAGGCCACTAAGACTGTAAAGGGTCCAGTAAAGATCTCAGTAAATTAGCCCCTTGCTCATCCCTTGGTAGTTGACAATGAGTATTCTGGCCTAACTAATATGAAATATAGTTTCTAGTGCTTGAAAACATATAGCGCCTCTGTGGGACATCTGGTCGAGCTTGACCGGGACAAAGTCAAAGCTTGAGTCCGACCGCGATGGAGACCTGGTCGGATACACTAAGCGGGAGGCCCTGGTCAAAATTTTACCTTCACACTTAGAAACGTTTCTGAAGCTTTTTCTTTCGACGTCGCTCAACCCTTCACAGCAGGCTGAATTCGGAGACGGATTTCCGACTTGACATTTTCCGTGAGGCCCCGGTCAAATCCTGGAAGTCCGCTGATCCGAAGGTTTCAACTGGACGAACCTGAAATCCTGGCCGGGTCGCGGTTGAAGGTAGTTGGCTTGACTCTCGCAGTTTGGTCGGTCACCTTATGGAACTTTTTCCCAAAAGTTCTCCAAAGTTCTCCAATCTTCAGGAGGTGCTTCCTGTAGGTATACGTGAAGGTTCCAAGTGTCAAAATCACCACTCTAAAGGTCTGGAATCTCCTATATGGTCTCTGGGATGTCTGGACCATAATTCCCACAATGCACCTGGCCAAATCCTAAAACGTCCACTGGACGCACTCCAGGATGGGAACTGTTGGTGGAGATGATGCAGGTGGGCTCTGTTAACCTGTAGCTTGCAGAGAGTCCACTCCTTAATCCTGCTTGAAACGAGG
Organism: Calotriton arnoldi; assembly: GCA_963921515.1. Taxonomy (NCBI): domain Eukaryota; kingdom Metazoa; phylum Chordata; class Amphibia; order Caudata; family Salamandridae; genus Calotriton; species Calotriton arnoldi. The sequence goes on along the minus strand of CAWUFW010000089.1, from coordinate 1,784,042 downwards.
CACAGTCCCCAGGGCTATAGTACCAGATTGTGCAGCAGGCTCAGTCATTCAGAGAGCAAGCCTTTGGGTGCAGATCCAGATTCCAGCAGGGCAGTCCTTCTTTTCCTTGTAGTTTCAGACAGCAGATCTGAAAGAATATGCACTTCTCAATATTTGTTCTGTGGTGACAAGCAGGGGGCATTGTTGTCTAATGAGATGCTGGATGCCATCCAAATAGTAAGGAAGGACAAGGGTACCCCGATATGTGAACCTGGGGTGGATAAATGTTTAGAGAAACATTGGTTCTGGTGTGGCCCAAAAGGTCCAAAGGAAACCAGTGTCCCATGTAGGGACACTAACAACAATTTGAATTAGGCAACAAATATCTTAGGGAGCAGTAAGTAATATGTACAGGGACATGTAGGCCAAAATAACACCCGTTATTTTATTTTATGAAAAAATATATTGAAGTGCTCACATTGGTAAGTGAAAGCAAGCGTGACGTGAAAAGTGAGAGTGACTTTTAAAACATAGACATCGCATTGACAACATATAGTGGAACTCCTCATAGAAGATTTTTTACAGAATGCAAGGAGTTCCTGTTGTAGGGGGTCGACGGCGTTTCGATCTCAGTTAGTCGAGATCATCTTCAGGACATAACAATTGTGAGCACGTTGATTTCAGACCAGGTGAGCCGGTGGAGTTGCTATGAAGGAGCTGATAGAAGAATCGCAGAGCAGAGCCGCCGCGGGGGCAGGAGTCTCTGACAGTATGCGCGTCAATCGCGGGCCTAGTGCATGTCAACGTCCTAAAAATTGGGGGTGCAAAATCGAACCAGTGTGAGGATGGACTGCTTGAATGAAAACCAATTAAGGAACGTGTTGCCGCTGGTCAGGGCTGCCACGAGGGCGAAGGCGTTCACTGTGGGTTTATCGAGTGACATGGCCAGTGACTTGGCCAGGAGGCAAGGAGCTGAATTAGTGGTTTGCTCTCTTGAATGAGCGGTGTGCCAAAGCCTAAATTAATTAAAGCCGGGCTGCATCCGTCAGCTCCTTCATAGCAACTCCACCGGCTTGCCCGGTCTGAAATCAACGTGCTCACAATTGTTATGTCCTGAAGATGATCTCGACTAACTGAGATCGAAACGCCGTTGACCCCTACAACAGGAACTCCTTGCATTCTGTAAAAAATCTTCTATGAGGAGTTCCACTATATGTTGTCAATGCGATGTCTATGTTTTAAAAGTCACACTCACTTTTCACATCACGCTTGCTTTCACTTACCTATGTGAGCACTTGAATACATTTTTTCATAAAATAAAATAACGGATGTTATTTTGACCTACATGTCCCTGTACATATTACTTACTGCTCCCTAAGATATTTGTTGCCTAATTCAAATTGTTGTTAGTGTCCCTACATGGGACACTGGTTTCCTTTGGAAGTTTTGGGCCACACCAGATGCCATCCAAAAGCATGACAACTTCCTCCAAAGTGTGGCATCTCCTTGTCCCACAAAGCACTGCACTTCCAAACTCCAACATAAATGATTTTTCTCCTGAGGAGTAAGACCTACTTAAACCAACCCACTGTTTGGGTAATTTCCATTAGCTCTCCTCCCTTTGCCCTCTGCAAATTCCTGTTCTAAACCTGCCATCTGGCTGGGGTAGAGGATGTGTGGGTAGGTACATCTGGCATTCCTTATTGATCTTCTCTCTAAGCTCAGTTTGATTTACCCAGCCCCTCTGCAGGCCTCATCCTTCCCAGCTACAGAGCTCTCTCCATCAGATAACCTCTGCTCCTTCCAGGCCACTTATCACCTAATCAAAGCAGCCTGGCTAAGCCTGTTAAGGCTGACCAATCAGCAGAGACCACTAGAAAGCTGGATTTTGGCTTACAGAAGAGAAAGTTCCATAACTTCTCTTCTGTACTAGTTATGATTAATTCAACAGTGGCAAGTTGTTGCATTTATGAACACCAATCTTTTATGTCGTTCAATGATATTTTACTACTTTCCCAGCAATATTTATAACTAAATAAAATATTGCAATGTTTGCCTATGGAGCTAAGTATCTACAATGGGGGGAAATAAAGTGGTCAGTTTTTCTCTCAGCAGGGCATATAAAACATCTTTTATAAGGCCCCTGAATATACTTACAAGACCCCCCTCCCCACCCCTGGGACACTTAGGGGAGAAGCTGGGAGTAACTAATATGTAAACATATGGTAAATTATCATTTTTAAAGTGCCCATACCAACGAAAGTCGAGTTTGCACACAATTATGCCTTTAAAGACAGTCTGAAAGGCCAGGCTGCCTTTAAAAGGACAGCAGGCACTCAGCAGCCCAAACAAGCAAGTGCAGGAAATCTGTTGGATCCCTAATCTTCCATGTCCCATTATAAACTAGCGACTTTTAGATATATTGCAACCCCTGACCCTATTATCTACTGGGGACTTATAGGGCCTGTCATTGCCAATTGTAAGTGTACCCTTTTACTTGTACCTTTTTACACATAGTACTGGCCCTGGGCCTGGTTAGCAAAGCCCAGGGTACAGTCAGAGTCAGTTACCACCAGTATCATTCAGCAAAACAGTGGGGGTGAACAGGGCAAATGGATGCCTTTCTAACAGTCTGTTACCATCATGCTGTGCATTGGGGGTATGACAGGGAAACAAATGGCTGACATGGGCTGAGAAGGCCTACTTTAATTAAGCACCACATACTACACAAACAGGTTTCCTTGAAGAAAAAGCCAGTGGCAGCTTCTCAATAGGAAAACCCAGCATCCCCGACCACTAGAAGAGGTAATATAGCAATGGATTGGAGATGGACAGTCAGCAATTATTGGCAGCAGCCCATTAACTCCAACCTGTAAATGACCATATCAGTAGCACCTGAGAGGGTATTTTCTAAGCTCGTAGTATCTTGTGTGCAGAGAAATATTCTTTTTACCAGAGGCTTTGGAAAGTTTTTGATCCGGCCTATATGCGATGGTGCTTCTGGCTTCAAAACGTTAGAATGACATTTTTATTTACAGAATACCATTTCCTTTTCATACTATTTTCAATATTTGCAAATCTTTGTCATATTGTTAATATGCTTATGCTTTGATTAACAACAATTACATCAACACCTGATTTCACAAAGACAAACATTTTCAAAACAATCATATGACTCTGGCTACAAATTACTATTTTTCAGGGCCTTTCGGATATATAAACCATAAGTTAAGTAATACAATCAGCGCTAGTTATATTTCTTAACCATACCCAAAGGGTAACTTCAAGACAGCAATGCTGAAATATATTACTGGAAAAACAGGAGGCCATGAAAAAATATGCTTTGTCAAAATACAAAGAACAAACTACGAGAAAAGCATAGCTTTTCGTGCTGTAAAATGAATAACTCCCACTGGGCATTTTACTAGACGTTCCTTCAAATGTCTGGAGTTCATTTCAAGATAAATTAACCTGAGGTTAATACGTTTTTTATGTTAAATGTTGCTATAAACAAATTGGCAACTGTGTCCAATGTGTAAATCTAATGTCTGTCAGCGACACATAACATTGTGTGTCATCAGAACAATCTCGCACATATTACAGGGTGTAATAAACGGAGACCTAAAATGATCTGTAATGTGGCCAGTGAAAAGTAGCTACTGCACGTGCTTTCTTTATAGATGGTGAAAAAGTCTGCCTTTGCTACATTGAGTAAAAACACTGATATATACTAACAACAAGAAAATTTTTATCGTATGTGCAATTATATGATAAGTGCACATGCACACACTTTGCAGTGTTTCAGTCTGCAGGACAAAAATACTGATGTATTTATTTTTTAACATCATTTGCATTATGCAGGCGCCAACTTTAAACGTACATAGCATTATGTTATAGAGATAATCTTACTGCGTTTCCCTAGGTAAGAAGCACCACCACCGAACTATCACAGCAGTATGTGCTTCACCAGGAACCTTTCACTCACATCCGAAGTACGTGAGTAAAGTTAGCGCCAGTATTTTTATCGCCGCCTAACCCTGAAAATTATCGCCATGTTAACGGCTTATTACCAAGCCGTCGCTACATGGCGATATTTCCAGGGAACAGCGGTGAAAACTGCTGCTAACATTAGCGCGATGGCGATAGGGAAACCAGCGTTAGCGTGCGAAAACCAGCGATAGGCACATTAGCGATAAAAAAAATCACGTTAGTCAGCCCAACGTGAGCTTTCTTGCCTCTAATGCAATAAATAGCCCATCAGTGACCCCCTAAAAGGAAATAGGCATTAAAAACAACAACATGCAGAATGGAGCAGCCAGGGCCAAGTGCAGCACACATCAACAACCCCTGCAAGCCAGCCAACAACCAGGATGACCAGGATGAGAGCCTGGATGCCTCGCTGAACCTGCGTCTGGAGCCTGGATGCCTCGCTGGACCTGCATCTGGAGCCTGCATGCCTCACTGGACCTGTGTCTGGAGCCTGGATGCCTTGCTGGACCTGCGTCTGGAGCCTGGATGCCTCGCTGGACCTGCGTCTGGAGCCTGGATGCCTCGCTGGACCTGCGTCTGGAGCCTGGATGCCTAGCTGGACCTGCGTCTGGAGCCTGGATGCCTCGCTGGACCTGCGTCTGGAGCCTGGATGCCTCGCTGGACCTGCGTCTGGAGTCTGGATGCCTAGCTAGACCAGAGTCTGGAGCCTGGATGCCTCGCTGGACCTGCGTCTGGAGCCTGGATGCCTTGCTGGACCTTCGTCTGGAGCCTGGAGTGTGATGCGGAGGAGCTGTGGAGTAGCTGAGCCGTGGCGATAGACATTGATGGGCGGCAATCGCCCGTACCTGGTGGTGAAGTCTGGCAGGTCGCATGGAGACGTGTTGCTGACCTGTGTGAGAAGACCGCCATGAGTCCCTTGGAGCTGTGAATGGCAGAGGCGCTCCTGCGCACCAACGTAGGGTGGTCTGCATCGCATACTTTGATCCACTACTACACCGCGTTGCACGGAGGGGATTACCAAAACTCTGCGGTGCCTCTCTGCATCACAGTCTGGATGATCTTGGCCTGGCCGTACGCTGTGGAGGGTAAGGCCCCTGTGCTACGTCGAACTTGTGTGGCGTGAGCACTGCAACTTCACGCCTAAGGGGCCCTGCTGCATCAACTGCATCGGGAGGTCCACCAGCGGACTAGGCAGTGACTGCTGTACCCAGCCTAGTGAAATCACACCTGGCTGAGGCTCCTGCTGGCTGAGTCACAGATTTGGAAAGAGTGCAGTGGATTGCTCCACGCTGTCAATGTCCAGGTAAGGAGAAGGTGGAACCCGTAGCGCAGGAGGGCCGGGGGGCGAGTCGCTCAGGACTATCACACGTAGATGACGCACCCCCAGTGGCGGCTCCACCGCTATGGCGGAAGAGCCTTGCCCCACTGCCTCAAGCAGTGCAGAAGAGGAACAATCATCACATGATGATGACTCAATCAATCAATCAGGGGAATTGTACGCGCGCTACTCACCCGTGAGGGTCTCAAGGCGCTGACGGGGGGGTCCGAGGAGCCAGGTCTTGAGGGTCTTCCTGAAGGCGTACAGTGCGTCTTATGTCTGCCGGTAGCTCGTTCAAGTCTTGACTGCAATGTGGGAGAAGGATCTTCTGCCTGCTCTGGCTCTGTGGATGCGCGGGGTTTTGGCCAGTGCGAGGTTGGAATATCGGAGGTATCTTTTGGGGATGTGGAAGTTGATACTGTCATTGAGGCATTTGGGGCAGTTGATGTGTAGGCATATGTAGGCGTGAGTGAGGATTTTGAAGGTGACTCTTGCCTCCACGGGGAGCCAGTGGAGTCTTCGTAGGTGTTGGTTGATGTGTTTGTGCTGGGGGATGCCGAAGACGAGTCTGGCGGTGGTGTACTGTAATGTCTGGAGTGTGCGGAGTATGGACTTGTAAATGCCGGCATAGAGTGTGTTTCCATATTCCAGTCTGCTGGTGATGAGTGCATGGGTGACTGTCTCCCTTGACTCCGGGGGGATCCATTTGAAGGACTTGCGGAGGATGCAGAGGGTGTTGAAGCAGCTGGAGGTGACGGCCTAGACCTGTCTGTTCATGGGGAGGGATGAGTCGAGTATGATGCAGAGGTGTGTGGCGTGGTCCGAGGGGGTAGGTGGGCTTCCGAGGGCGGTTGGCCACCAGGTGTTGTCCCATGCTGAAGGGGTAGTTCCAAGGACGAGGACTTCTGTCTTCTCGGCGTTGAGCTTCAGGCAGCTGTTGGTCATCCAGACTGCGACGTCTTGCATTCCTTTCTGGAAGTTGAGTCTGGCGGTGGTGGGGTCTTTGGTGAGTGAGAGGATGAGCTGGGTGTCATTAGCGTAGGGTACGATGTTGAGGCCGTGTTGTTGGACGATGGTGGCGAGGGGGGCCATGTAGGTGTTGAAGAGGGTCGGGCTCAGAGATGACCCCTGTGGGACTCCGCAGGTGTTTCACGTGGGATAGGAGAGGAAGGGTGGCAGTATGATCCTTCGGCTTCTTCTGGTGAGGAATGATCAGAACAAGTCTAGGTCTGTTCCTTGTATACCGGCGTTGTGTAGTCTGGTGACTAGTGTGCTGTGGGAGACGGTGTCGATGGCCGCTGAAAGGTCGAGTAGGATGAGGGATGCGGAGTGGCCTTGTTCCAGGAGTGTGCGGATGTCGTCTGTGCCGGCAAGTAGGGCGGTCTCGATGCTGTGGTTGCTTCAGAATCCAGATTGGGACGGGTCGAGGATGGCGTTGTCTTCAATGAATCGTGTCAGTTCCCTGTTGACTGTTCACTCTGCAACTTTGGCAGCGAAGGGGAGGAGCGAGATAGGCCGGTAGTCCTTGAGGTTGGTGGGGTCAGCTGTGGGCTTTTTGAGCATGTGCCTGACTTCTGTGTGCTTCCAGTCGTCTGGGTAGGTGCCTGTTTTCAAGGTGGTGTTGATGGTGCGTTGTAGTTCGGGTGCGATGGCGGCCGTGGCTCTGTGGTAGATGTGAGGAGGGCAGGGGTCGGTGGTGGCCCCCGAGTGGATGCCTTTCATGGTCGAGGCGGTGTCTTCGGCTGTGACTGGCATCCAGGTGGAGATGGTGGGCTGGCTGGTGTGTCCGGGGGCCGGGGGGTCTGCAGACGAGGGTTCCTCGGAGTGTGGAGTTGTGGCTGGTCTGGATCTGGAAGTGCAGGTGTTCGGTGGAGGGGAATTTTTCACAGGAGGTGGTGAGGCAGAGGGTGCTCTTGTGGGTGATGTCGAGGCCCACTCCCGGGTGGTTGGGGCGGTCCTTCCTCTGGATCTTGTATCTGTCTGGGATGGCGGTGTTGATGTCGGGGGAGGAGGAGGCGTAGGTCCAGGTCTCCGTGAAGAAGGCTATGTCGGGCGAGAGAGAATCAAGTAGGTTCAAGTTTCCAGGCCGTGTTTGTGCACGGAGTGCACGTTGAGGAGGATGTATCTTAGGGTTTCGTCAGGGCAGGCGTCGGCTGGGTTGGAGTCCGGGGTGGTGGTTAAGGTCTGGCGGCAGTGGAGGCAGGAGAACTGGCCATGGGTCGTGTTTGGCGAGGCCTGTTGGCAGTCTCTGATTTTTCTGGGGTTGAGTGCATGGAGGGTGGCTGTGCTGTAGCAGTGGGTGGCTCGAGATCCAGGGTTCATGGTGCTGGTCACGGTCGGGTCACGGACGGGCGCAGACGGCCTTGCCTTAGGCGCGCCTTTGGGGCGCCAGCCGCACACGTCCTCTGCGCAACCGCGCAGCTGCCACCATTGAGTGGGGGAGGGACGCTCATCTGGGAGGCGGGAACAGACGAGGACAGGGGTGTGGGGCCAAAGGGGCAGCAGCGGGGGGAAGCGGGAAGCACGGGCTCAGAGAAGCCAAAAAATAATATTCAATGGTGAAAAAAAAGGGATAACTAACTGATGTAATCATGCTATGTATCCTCAGGGGGTGGGAGGGTGGGTAGGACTGCTCCAAACACGGAGCAGGGCATGGGCAGATTGGCATGTCCACTCAAGTGTGCAATGACAGTTTGCTCGGCCCACTCAGGCCGCCCAAAGCAGTCATGCGCACCACCCTGTTCGCAATGCAGGCTGCATTACAGCCTGCATGGAGAACATGCCCACCCCTTCGGCCCCGGGCTGCATGACTTGTCCCGTTGCCATTTACCATTCCCACTCCCATTGCTGCATCGCAGCGTTGGGATTGACTCAGGGGAGGGAGCCTGGCTGCCTACTTCCTTTTCCTGGAAGCAAACGCAGGAGAGCAGGAGCTACGAAGACACGGGACCCGGCTTCGAGGTAAGACTTCCCTCATTTGAATTGTTACCACACCTGCTCACACACACATCCCCGCGTCCACGCCCCATCCAGTGTTCTTACAGGCGTTTACCAGCTCACAGCTGTCCAGCCCCCCCCAGCAATTCTCAATGGCGGACGCTGTGCGCCCATGCACAGTGGGCGTACCACTCATGTGCCAAAGGCACATACGTAGTTGCGACGCCTGCCATAACATCACATTCCATTCCAATGCATATTGATACTAGGCACATTGCACAAGTAGAGTAGGTGTTGCATAGCGGAGACATGAAGATCATTATTCACACTTCAGTGTGTGCAACCCAAAACTAACCTTTGCACCCCAAACCCAAAGGTGAACCCTGGAATTCCTCTTTGAGCACCCAAAACACACCCAAAAATCAGATTTTGAGCCAAATGCACACCCCAATTTTCATATTTTACCCCACAACACACCCCATTTTTCATATTTCACCCCACAACACACCCCAATTTTCATATTTTAACCCACAACACACCCCAATTTTCATATATTACATCCGAAACCCATACCCACCCGTAAACTTAAAATTACCCCATTACTGACCTCTCAATGCGTTGTCATCAAATGCGATGTAAATGCACCTGCGTTGTGGGAGTTGCGTTGTTCACGGTGCACTGCCTGTGTTGTTATGGTCATCTCCTGTGCCAAAGGCAACCCATAGGCTACGCCGTTTGCGTCCGTCTGCCCCTGGACCACGCTCAGCACCAAGGAGCATTCCTCTTGGACACTCCACCGCTACGGCGCCAGCACCCTCCTCGCCATCAACCCTGGACGCCACCTCACCTGCCAGGACCAACCTCTGCTCCGGACCGGACATCGCCATCGCCATCACTGACGGCTGCAGTATCACCCGCAAGGAGCACCCTGATCGTCAAGGAGGAGGCATTGCCATCACCTACAGAAGCACACTCCAACTGACCACGCACTCTAATGACCCAAGGGTGACCATGGACCACCTCAACTCCCAGATCCTGAACAAGCCCAAGAACATCCTCTGCGGCACCTTCATGTGCAGGCCCCACGGGCCATGGCCCCCCATTCTCCAATACCATTGTGGGCCTCATTGCACCCCTGGGTCTCCCATCTACTGACGACATCCTACTCAGCGAACTCAAGTTCCACCTGGACTACCCAAGTGACCAGGATACCAACCCCTCCTGGGGAAGGTCCCCTACATCAGACGAAAGCAGCATGTCACCGCAACAGGCCACATAGCAAGATATACCGTCGAGCACGTCACCTCCGCCAGCGGGAACTTCTACTGCAGCCACGACACCGGACTCTCCTGGACCGACCATCATTCGTCACGTCTTCACCTTGCCCACCCAACGCCACCACCATCATCGCACCCCCTTGCAGCTGGATCAAGGCCACCGAAGGATGTTTCGTCAACTCCCTCTTCACCAACACTCCGCCAATGCTTCCAGACGATGACACCGCAGCGCGCAACCACCACCTATGGATCTCCAACAGCGCCCACATTCGGGCACCCCTCTTGAACGGCATTGCTTCAGTACCTTCCGCCTGCCTGATGGCAGGCGTGAAGGGTGAAGCAGTTCCACAGGGATAGGTTGGCCCCTTGGATTGATGGAGTTGCGCCATGGTTGTGACACGACTGCAGCAATGCGTGACTTTAGCGCAGACAGATAAGTCAGGATTCCTGACATACCTGTCATTACTTGCGTCATGGAGCGCTGTACAGTGAGTACAGCTCATCTATGCTGTCACAAGGAGGGAGTAGTGAGAAGTGTTGCAATGCTGTCTTGTCGCAGCGCAGCAACACTTTTCATGACTGGGGCCCAGGAATGCGCACTATCTTATTGATGGTGCACATTCCTGCACTGTAGTTTTGTCACAGGGCAGCGCTGCAACGTTACTTGCAGCGCAGTCCAGCTCCAGAACCTGCTGTGATGTGGCCACAAGTGTTATCCCCATTTTTAAAACCAGCTTTTTGCTGGTCTTAAGTTCCATCAGCTAACGGGCCTTAGCGTGTGTTTTTTAATCGCATCGCCGGTCCGGGCGATCGTTGAGAATATCGCGAAGTGGGGTTAGCGTGCGTTTTAGCACGGGAACACCTTCACTGCATATGAATAGCATTAGTTGTCGCTAACATCGTTGGCGATGTTAATAGCGGCTGCTATCGCAGGAAAGCTGTCGCTAACGGCTGTTAGCGACAGCTTGAGAATAGGGCGATAAGAATATCGCAGCAATAGCGGCAGAAAAGTGCCGCTAACGCGGCGATAACTGCTTGAGAATATGCCCCACAGTGGGGAAGGAAATTCATGTTGCCAGACCTCTGTTTTCTGGCAGAATACCAATTTTGATCTCCAAAGTTAAGACTAAGGCCCTCAAGTACCAATCAATTTTACGGTAGGTAAGGCTCTGATTCATAAAATCAAAGCTTTTCCGACCGCAAAATTGAATTTTTTAATTCACCAAACCCAATTAGCGATTTGGAAACATGTTACCAAATCTTAACAAATCCTTAATTTGGTTTGGGAAAGAAATGTAGATTTGGTATTTGGAAGGGGCGTTTTAAGGGCGACCATTCCAGATATCGAATCTTTAACTATGTATTAATGTTTTGCAACCAAAATCCAGTTGCAAAAGACTCATACTTTACCACCAGTGGGGGCCGGCACAGTTAAGAGTTGTGGGGCGGGGCGGGGCAGGGTGGTGGTCGGGGAAGTTGACATACAACGGGATAAGTTAAATTAAATGAAAAAAAAATAAAACCACTTAACTTGCGCTCGCCGCATTGCCGACTCAGCAATGCAACAAATGCAAGGTAAGTGTTTTTTGTTTTTTTTTAATTTAATTTAACTTATCCCATCGTATGTCAACTTCCCTCACCCCCACCCTGTCCAGCCCCATCCCCCACCGCTCTTACCTGTGCTGGCCACCACTGGTAGTAAGTCATTCTCAAATGAGATGGGGTCCAAATGGACCCCTTCTCTTTGTGAATGTTCACAAAAGCGTTTTTATGAGCATGCAGTGGTCCATGACACCACTGCCTGCTCCTAAAAAAGGTTTGTTTAATTTGTCTTTTTTTTTTGTTTTATGCCTTCTTTAAGGAAAACATGCTGCATTAAGAAACATAAGATTGCTTTATTGAAACGCAATCACAGACATGGGTGTCTGTCTGCTGAACGCAGCAAGCCACCCATGCCTGTCATTGTAGCCAATCGCAGTGGAAGGCAGTTTGCAACCTACCTCATACATGTTAATAAGGTAGGTCGATTTGGGATCCATTACTAATTAGTATTTTGAGAGCCAACCTTTTAATACATCGGTTAGTTCGTAAAATACCAATGGATTCGTTAGAAGTGGGACCGCAAACTGTGACCACTTCTAATAAATTGATTTTTGAATACATTCCATTTAAGGAATCATAAATTGTGAATTGTTATTTGTCGCAATATACGATTTCTTAAATGGTTTCTTTCTGCACAGGGGCTTAATTCTCTTAGATTTGCACTAATCTTTATTTGATATGTTTAGGTGAACACCATTTTAAACATATGATGTTTAGCTAAAATCAGAAGTGCCAGGAGATTATTAAAAAAATCAAATCATATGAAGCGCAGGTTTACTGTAATCATGAAGAAAAAACAATGGTTCTGTCGGGTATGCGTAGCTCATTTCTTGTCCAAGTAAATCAATTATCTTATTTCTTATATGTAATCCTCATATGTATGATCAAAACCAATTTAATCATAAGGAACACACGAAAAGGACAGTTTGATGGGTAAACAGTTGTTTTATATAAATTACATCATTTATCTTCTACCCATACTTGAATAAAGAGCTGTCAACAAAAGTGAAGTTTCAAGGTGAACAGTGATCAAGTGACATATCGTGCTCAGTGATACAATTGAGTGCGTAATATGTACAATGTGATTAAAATATGTACAGGGGAAGGGGAGGCCAGACTAGGAGCAATGACTCTGCTGCTAATCCAAGTTTAATTTCTCGCGCAGAGCCTTGAACTGGACCAGAAGATAGCGTCGACGTTTCAACCCAATACATGCACTATTGAGTGGTCATTACGGGTCTTCATCAGGACAAGAAGGGAAGGGGAGGGATGACAGCCTGTAGATTTAGACAGAACGTGAGTTAGGCATCTTACAGAGAGTGTGTTCCAATTACAAACCAAACATTATTTGGCTATGGCTCACCTAGTAAAACCAGAGTAAATCCTGGGTGGTAGAACAAAGGGTTCGGCACAGAAAAGGACCTCACAGATTTCCGTGATTGGCTGAACACTAGAACAAGAGACATCCAATTCACCATGACCAGCAACAATGAATCCATTGATTTTCTGGACCTCACATTCCGTGTAGAGGAAGGTTCTTTGTTCTGTGACTTATATTGAAAACCTACCGAAAGAAACACACTCCTCAAAAGCGAATCATATCACCCACGCAGCTTGCGGGACAATTTGCCATATGGCCAGTACCTCAGACTCAGGAGGAACTGTACACGACGGACGGACTTTTTCAAAGAAACAGAAACCCTAAACAATCGTCTTAAGGAGAGAGGTTATCCAAAAGTTCTGCTGAAACGAGCATGTAAACATGCCTGGTACTGTCCACGTGACCAACTTTTGCAGGTGAAAGAGAAACCAGAAAAGACGGAAAACATTGTGTGTGTGACAACATTTAACACCAAAAGTAACAGCATAAAAAGGATCGTGAAGAAATATTGGAACCTCGTGGCAAGCGAACTGAATACCACTGCAGATCCCCTCTTTGCCTTTAAGAGGGGCAGAAACATCAAAGACAATGTCGTTAAAGCATATCTTGAGCCTCCGAAACCAATGAATCTTAGGAGCCATCAGGGCCTACCACCTATAATTGGTCACCACAAATGTGGCCAATGTAAAGCCTGTCCATTGACCATTGAAGGACCCACATTCACACATAACAACAGAACACATAAGTTGCCGCAGTTTACCAATTGCAATAGCAATAATGTGATATACACCATTCGTTGTCCATGTGGTTTACTCTATGTGGGCCAGACAACTCAGAAAGTCAAGGCTAGGATACTACAGCATATGAGCAGAGTGAGGTGCAAAGTGCAGAGAGCTCCATTAGTTGATCACTTCGTAACACACAATCATCCCCCAGAGAGTATAAAATGGTGGGTTATCAAGAAAATCTGTCCCCACCCTAGAGGGGGTTCGCTAACAGCGGCCCTCAACCGCAAGGAATGTAGGTGGATCCATTTTCTTAATACTGTACTGGTGGGTCTGAACGAGTTTGAAGAGACCTCAAGACAAATGGGCCAGCTCTAGTCAGGAGATATGCCCATCACACACTTGTCCATATAGATCTGTATTATATAGGTCTGCTACTGCATGGCCACTTTCAGCAACTAATAAGATCACGGTTGTCAGGGCATACGGTTGACCTTCAAACCACACTGGAGACTGACCTATGATTTTTATCGCATATCTTGACATGTGACAATATCCTTAACCTCAAAGCTTATGTTGTTGCCTTTATGATTTGTTCCTTACAATGAATATCGACATGTGTGCATTTTATCGCATATCTTGACATGTGAAAAGCTTATGTTGTTTCCTTGATGATTTGTTCCCTACAATTAATATCGACATGTGTACGTTGTAGAGATTGTATGAATATGCATTATGTAGATGTAACCACACAATTTACAGAAACACACCATGTAACAGTTGGTAAAAAGTTGATGCATTTGTATTATGTAACATCAATAATGCACGTCACATGAATGGGATGCCTCGCAATTGACAAACATGTGGTATCTCTGGCCAGATTGATACAGTTATCCTTTAAATTGTGGTGTTTTACAACTGTGCGGTATCTGTTGCAACACCTTTGAGTTGTCAAAGTAGATCACTTGGAAAGTGTTCACATCAGTGACCGATGCCAAGCGCCGGCGCTGCATTATACAAGTTATACAGTAGAGAGCGGTATCTGTTGCATATATATTTATGAGTTGTCAAAATAGATCACTTGGAAAGTGTACACGTCAGTGACCGATGCCACGCGCCTGCACCTCACTGTGCAAGTTATACAGTAGAGAATGGTAGATGGAGTGTAATGCTTTCTCCCTCCATTCCTACGAGCATACAACACGGCACCGCATCAGGGGCCGCATCACTCCATTGCTAGGCAACGACTCCCGAGCATGTGACGTAGACTCGGGTCAGCCACCGCCAGTCTCGGTTGCTAGGCAACTGTTGGGGCAGCATTCCGCTGCTGCACGCTCGAGCGCGGAGTGCACGCGCACGCCGGCTCGTACTTCCTTCAAAATGTCAGTCTTTCATCCAGATGCCTCGCTGACACATCGCAGCGGCATGACAGGACGTTAGCCTGCCGCCGCCCCTAATAAGCAACCTCCTGATTTCGCTGCAGATCCAAATCGATTAGGTAAGCACAGCCCGTAATATACGGAGGTTTTAGTTTTATTTTTAGCACACACGGGACGGTAATTAATCCCTTCCTGTTTTTCGCCCTTTCCTTAGAAGTGAGTCCTGAATTCATTTCCAGCCTGACAATTTGCTCGGGATAGCGGAATTAACTCCTGGCTTCCCGCATCCTTACTCATTTAGGTGAGTGCTTTACCCCTTTACTTCATCAACCTCCACCATTGGTTATTACAAATTCTTTTAGCACACCGCTTGAACAGTGGTTTTAAACATGTACCTATTTCATTCTCCTTAGACCAATGTGATGGGGCCATGAGTACGCGGACCTGAGCCCCCTTTGTTCCACCACCCAGGATTTACTCTGGTTTTACTAGGTGAGCCATAGCCAAATAATGTTTGGTTTGTAATTGGAACACACTCTCTGTAAGATGCCTAACTCACGTTCTGTCTAAATCTACAGGCTGTCATCCCTCCCCTTCCCTTCTTGTCCTGATGAAGACCCGTAATGACTACTCAATAGTGCATGTATTGGGTTGAAACGTCGACGCTACCTTCTGGTCCAGTTCAAGGCTCTGCGCGAGAAATTAAACTTGGATTAGCAGCAGAGTCATTGCTCCTAGTCTGGCCTCCCCTTCCCCTGTACATATTTTAATCACATTGTACATATTACGCACTCAATTGTATCACTGAGCAAGATATGTCACTTGATCACTGTTCACCTTGAAACTTCATTTTTGTTGACAGCTCTTTATTCAAGTATGGGTAGAAGATAAATGATGTAATTTATATAAAACAACTGTTTACCCATCAAACTGTCCTTTTCGTGTGTTCCTTATGATTAAATTGGTTTTGATCTTATATATGAGGATTACATATAAGAAATAAGATAATTGATTTACTTGGACAAGAAATGAGCTACGCATACCCGACAGAACCATTGTTTTTTCTTTAATATATACCCAGGTTCTGAGGGACACAGGGTCACCCCATTGTTTTCTTGATTTACTGTAATCATGAGCAGCAGAGGTTTACTGCAAGTGAATAACAGTGTAGTATTGCTTTGTCTGGGCGGTGCAGTATCACTTTGACCTGTGAGAAACCTAGCACAGAATCATTATGCACTGAAAATGCCAATGAATTGATGGGGTTGCAAGTGAGCGTTTCTGGCTGTAAGTCCATCTTTGTTCTACCTGCGTCGAATTCCAGGCCTGGAAATTTCAACTTTTGGTGATACCGCATACTATGTGAACCTGTGGTGAAGCCAGCTTCCCGAAGACAGGGTATTGGCAGAGTTCCATAATAGTGCAGTCATTATTGGACCTCAAGGCCTAAGTGGAACGTTTTGAGACTGGTTCTCTATCTGCAAATCTTTGTATTTTGGGCTTTCCTGCTCCGTGAGGAAGAGAGTGACAACTCTTGTCCTGATGCATGACTTTTTGAGTAATGAGTGAGAAAGGCCTGAATCCTGTGAGGATGAGAAGGGTGATGAGCTCCTCACATGGGGCTCGGGTGGAATCACCACAAAGTAGTGTACATTAAATGTGGAAACTGGCTCCAGTGATCAGAGGGACACAGCCATTAGCTTCATGATGAGGAAGAAGGATATCGTAATTGAGCCATAGTATATTTCTTTTTCCTCCCTGTAGCAGAGAGACACATGCTAAGATACATAATTTCCAAGGTAAAAGGCAAGCATTTATCTGGATGGCGCAGAGGCGGCACTGTAGTAACTGGTGAAACTCAGAGAGTGGGTTGATAGACTGTATGGATTTGTGGACAGGGATGCTGCTTGGGTCTTTCGGGATGAACTAAAGAGGAGGCAAGCTGAAAGACATAATTGTGTGGGTGTTATTTGTGGCATTGTTCTTGACTTCTTCCCTTGGCAGGCTGTTGCCCGAGCTAAAGAGTCGGACAGACTGTTGCACAAGGAGGGTGCTTTATTGCGAACTGATGGGGCTCTTCTGACTGGTACTGCTTGATTCAGTGTGGATGATTTTCATGCGTTTCTTCATGGAGCGAGTTAACAATGCTTACACTCTCCTGGTGGTGAAGCTGGAGGTTTATTGATGGGAGTTTTGGGAAGCATGAAGATAACTATTGTCTTAAGATGCACTTTCAATTAAAAGAAATGTTTACAAAAAGAGATGGGATCTCTTTTCCCCCTGCCCTTTAGCTACCAAATGCCAAACTGAGACAAAAGAAATACATCCTGTTGTTTTGGGATCTGGGCAAAAAAGTTGTAGTGCGGGTTACTGCATGAGATTTAATATTCCAGTATGATGCAATGTTTTCATGAGTTGATGCAGGATGCATTTGACCTGGAATGGAGTGTAAGAATTTGGGTTGTTGGTTGACTGGGGTGTCAACAGCAGCCCAAAATCCTTGTCAGTGTAAGGCACAAGCAAACCTCAAAAATAACCTGTGCTCAATTCCCTGGTAGCTTGGCACAGAACAGTCAGACCTAACTTGGAGGTAATATGTAAAGTATATGTGCAACATTTCAAACAGTAGCACAGAGAAATCATACAACAAAAGGAGGACACAACAGAGTTAGACTAATAGAGTAGGATTTAATAAAATAAACAAGACCAAAACAACAAAAATCCAATTAGTAGAACCGGAGATATTGAATATAATTTGTTTTAAAGAAAATAACACCAAAAGGCATAAAGCACCAACTGTGGAAATCTGGTCACCAGACTGGGACAAAGTCACAAGTTCAGACGGACTGCAGTGGAGAGGTGACCACCTCCAGGGACCTGGTTAGGCCCCCGGAACAAAAGTACTTCAAGCCTGGTTTGCTGAGTGTTGTGTGAATCCACGTCGAAGATGCATTGTGCAGCCAAGGCGATTTGTCAATTTCGAAATGCAGTAACGTTGCAGTGCAAGATCCTATTGCATAGACATCAAGGATCCCATCAACGGGGCTTCCAATGCGAAGTCCGGTGTCAGGGATGGGACAGTTCAGAAGAGCTGTGAGGCTATGATGCGGAGTCAAATGTTGTCAATGAGGCTGATGTCGGTAAGAGAGGCAAGGGCCTCCACTGAGAATGCATCGTCAGTGGCAATTCCAAAGGCGATACAGACTGCAGCGGAGATGCAAGTTCAATCTATGCAGCAGCAGTGCTGCGTCAGTTCTACTCAGGTTTGAGCCATGCAGCAGAGGGGAGGCATTGTTCTGCTGGATCCACAGGCCTGCAGAGCACCTTAGGCCCACTTTCAAGGGTCCAGGACTGGGGTGGCACCACTTGGCAGGGTAGACACACAGATGGCATTGTCCAGGTGCAGATGCAAGGTTATTGGAAGCCTGTTATGTTCCTGAGGCTTCAGTTCAGTAGGCCAGCCAGCTATCCCTTGGAGCCACTCTGGGTTCTAGGTTCAAGAGATGCAAGTCCAGTCCTTATCACCCAGGCAAGGCAGGAGTATAACAGAGTGCAGGCCTGCAGAGTGACAGCCCTCTCAGCAGCACAGCAGTCCTTATTCCTGACAGAGTATCCACAGGTCCAGAAGTGCACTGAAGAGGCGGTGTCTGAGGTTCATCTTTTATATGCTAGAACCCTGATTCTGGAAGGTGGGGGAAGCTTCTATACAGTGGCTTTGAAGTGCAAGGAAATCCCTGCCTCTCCTGCCCTGGCTCCAAGCTGGCTGGAGTGATAATGCAGGGTCATCAGTTCCTTTGTGTTTGGACTGGACACAGCCTATTCAAGTGTAAGTGAGGCTGTTTTGCGCTCCTCCATCCCACCCATCCTGCCAGTGATGGCCTATCCAGTCACACCTAAGCTCCCATTGTGTGTGACTGTCTAGGAGGAATACACAAAGCCAAGTGCCAACTGCACCCAGTCATGTGACAAGAGACAGCCAGCAGGCACCAAGTGGATAAGGCAAGAAAATGTAAACTTTATAAAAACTGCATTTTCAGAATTGCAATTTAAAATCCAACTTCACCATGTCCAGAGACATCAGTTTTGAACCTGTTATGTCTTTCCATTTGGAAATTACTATTATAAAATGTAATGAGGTAATTCCAATGTTATCCTATTGGAGCCATAGGCCTTGAGTAGTTAAAAATGAATTTAAGCGTTTTCCACTACCAGGACATGAACAACCTGAAAGTACATGTCCTGGGGCATGGTCTGGACACTGTGGAAGATGGATGCCTGAACCTCAAGCTCCTTGGAGCAGGGAGGCTGCGAGAGTCACAGCACTGGCATCAGGTGGCTTCTGAGAGCCCTGATGATGGAGGGGGCCCATGCGGTGATGGCGCATTGAGTGGGTAACCCAGCTGCCCAGAAGCCTTTGCGGTGTTTTGGTGCCGGTGGCAGATCAAGGCGGCTGAGGCTGGTTCTGACAGCCCTGTGCATTGTGGAGGCCCTGAGAGCTGCTGCGATGAAGGAGTGGCTGATGAGTATCCTGCCTCTCACTTCTGGGATGGAAGGCACTTGAACTCCTACGCACCTCAGCCCTTTCCCCACACTGCAATAGGCCACAGCTGTAAAGAGCCAGGGTGCTGCCTGTTCTTGCCCAACTGGTGCACTGCAGCCAATCCAGGAGGATGGCTGAACTTCGAGCATGAAGTCAGCACCAGCAGCACACTGTTCAGTATTAGGTGGGTGCTGCCTCACCCATACAGCACCTCCCCTGAACTGACTTGCTCTCTCACTCCCTGGATGGGGGACCTGTACACCCTGCCTCCAGGCCTTCATTTCTACAGGCCTAGCTGACTGCCTTGTGGGGCCATGCGCACGGGCCTGCAGCGGGAGACTGGCTTTCCATGCCCTACATGGAGGTCCTGCACACAGGCAGTGCATGAGATGAGGAGTGCCTTGGAGGGACCAGTATTAGCGGATGGAGCAGCAACTTGTGGGGTGTGCCTGTGGAGGCCTGACACAATGATCTTCATCCCAGAGAAGCAGACAGCCATTGGGTGCATTGCCTCCCTTCCCGCCCAGACATTTGCAGAGCTCCGGGCCCTGATCCACCACAGCAGAGCTTCCGGGGGTTGGATCCACCCACAGTGGCAATTGGACTGGCTTCCTCGGGGAGGCGGTGGGCCGAGGAGATAACGAGTGGATGGGATCCGCCATGCTAACTGCTCCCATCGGTACTTGGGTCCATGACTGGTGTCGACCCTGGCAACTGGACCCTGCCATGCATCCTCTGGGGTGTTTGCTGGGGCCGTTCCCAGGTGACTACCACAGAGTGCCCCGAAGACAGAGAAGACTGGTCTGAGAGTAGATTGGTGGTGGCCTAGGCTTCTGGAGGTGGCCTCCTTTTTTCTCATCGCCGGAGTGGCTGTACATCAAGGTAGAGCGTTTGCCTTTGGGGGTGCCTTCTCCCCTTCTCCTCCTCTCTTAATCCCATTGTCCTCATCATATGGGCGGCAGCACATGAGGACCTGGCAGGTTTGACTCAATTTTGGCTCCATTCCTTAGCTTGATGTCTCTACCCTTATGTCCACTACCTGGCCTGGAGAGACTTGCTCTGATTGGTTGCCTGCTGCTGCCACACATTTCCCCCTCTCCCTGGGCCTTGCACTGTCTCACCATAGCATCTGGGAAGCTGACGTAAGAATTGCTCTTCGCAGAGGTTGTCTCCCAAACCTAGTCACCACCCTCTCAGGTGGGCCGCTCAGAGGCCACAATGGACCTGATCCTCCAGGAAGTCACGGCTGTGGGGCTCAGGCTGCAGGCAATAGACAGAAAGATGACAGACCTCACAACAGAGACAAAATCCATCCGAGCAGGCATTATCGGCTTCCATGATAAGGTGGAGGGACTGGATCGTCGCTTGTCCGCCTTGGAAACTAGAATTGATCTCATCCCAGACGGCGACCAGGAGCTTATGGCCTTGCGTGACAAGATCATTGACCTCGAGGACCAGAGCCGCAGAGACAACATCCGATTCTTATGTATTCCGGAGAAGGCGGAAGGCACTGATGTCCAGGGACTATCTGCAAGACTTTCTACCCACCCTCCTAGGGCTCAACTTCTCAACCCCACTGATGACAGAGGGTCCACAGAATCCAGCCGCGTTGGCCCCAGGCATTGTTGGGAGCGAGGCCCATCATAGCTTGTTTCCTTCACCACGAGCAGGCCCGGCAAATCCTGGCAGTGGAGCAGTCGCCTGGGCCCTATGATTTCGAGGGCCACAAGATGCAAATTGCAGCTGACATGAATGAGAAGAGGATGGCCTCTCTGTGCCATAGACCGCAAGTACACAAGTGGGACAGCAAACTTGGTCTCTGAACCGGCACTCATATGAATCAAAATGGACGACAAGTCCAAGGATTTCTATAACCCGGGGGAGATACAGTCCCTTTTGGCTACGGATACGGTTGGATCCCTCCCATTCCTTCGACCATGGCCCTGGCCCCGCTGCTGTCTGGGGCTGAGAACATGCAGCCCTGGGGACACAGGCACCAGGACAGGTTGCACTGCATGCAGAGTGGCAGGGTGAATGTGATTAAGGCTGTGGTGGAGCTATCGCAGGACAAGGGTATGAGACAATTCCCCACAGAAGTTGGGGCCACCCAATGACTGATTAACCTGTTGCTACATGCTTGACCCGTTGTACCCTCTGAGCATGTAGGCTAAGTATGGCCTGCGTGCTCACTGTTAATGGTTTGCTGTTGGTTTAATGTTGGCTGTTTGGGCTTCCCTGTCTTCTATTTCCAGCATGCCCGGGTACTGCCTCATGCACACTTGTGTGTTCGCTTGTTGCTTGCTCATTGCTTGCAGATGTAGGCATAGTCCCTGCCCCCCGGGGGGGCTCCTTGCCTTCCTATGCTTTTTATTGGCCTTCTCTCCCCAGTTATCTCTGCCACTGGGTGCTTCTGGAGGGGTGGACGGGGTTGATTTTTGCTCTGTGGGGGTTTTGGGGGCATGGGCTTCCCCTCTTTCCCCCACCTCTCTGGACCTGTCTTACCACTTAGGGGCCCTTACCTTCCTCCCTGGGGATGAGGCCACCTCCTCTTCAGAGGGCAAAGTTGCCCACTGCTGGTTCTTCCCCACAGAACCCCCCCTCTTCCTCTCCTTCCCTCCTTCTCCTTTCCCTTCCTACCCCCTAAGCCGCCCCACCGGCCCCTTCCTCCCTCGGAGATGTCCTGTCCATGTCATGAGTGATGTAATATGTGAGGTCTTAAGCAGTGTATTGCGGGGCATGAGGTATAGTTAGCTCAGGTAACTATAACTGCTGAATTTCTCTGCTTTTGTACAAGTGAAATGTCAGCCTAAGTATAATATCCCTATAACCTTTGGTTTTTTCAGTGAATTTGTAATTTAAAAAAAATCTATTTCACAACTATAATGTACCTGGAACATTTGGTTTTTTCAGTGAATTTCTAAAGTTGTTTTAATTCCATTTCCTAACTATAACGTCACTATAACCTTTGTTTTTTTCTGTGAATTTCAAAGGTTTTTAAAATTCTATTTCCTAGCTATAACGTCCCTGTAACCTTTGGTGATTTAAGTGAATTTTTAATGTTTTATTAGTAATATTTCCTAACTATAACATGCTTGTAACCTTTGTTTTTTGATGAATTTCAATTTTTTTAATGCTAAGCCGTAAGTATATGTCCTTGTATCATTTGTTATTTATAGCAATTTTTTAAGGTTTTCCAAGCACCCTGAAATTCTGCATCTGGTTTTATTTATAGCTGTCATATACACACAATCAACACAAAGGCTCTTGTCAGAGCCACCCTAGTGCCCAAAAGTTTGTTCATTTTCTTTATAAAGAACATTCTTTTCAATTTATAATTATCCGCGATGACGTCACGACGATTGCAAATATGTTGCAAAAACATAAAACAAAAGCAGACATTCAATAGCCAACTGCACAATCGAAATTTATAACAAAAAAATTAATTCTAATATCACACTAGATACATTACTATCTTAATGACTCTATAAAAATATGTTTAAACTCATGTTTTTCTAGTGAGCGTCTATAAAAACCGTCTTTAAAGCCTATTTTCTGTTTTCGCAGTGACTCCGGGAATCGCAATGATGTCGGTAACCATGACGATCGCGAATATGTCTCAAAAATACAAAACAAAAGCAGACTTTCAATAGCCATGAGCGCATTCAAAATTTAGAACTTTAAAATGGATTCTAACCAGCATACCAGATGTATTACTATCTAAATGACTCTATAAAAAACATGTATGACTTCCTCAATGTGTCTACCACAGCATGTAAGACTCTTTCACTGGGACCTGTGACTCACTACCTCACTGTATCAGTAAGTCTTTCCTTCGGTGTATAAGTATCTGAGTGTGTCTGTGAATGGGTGTGTCAGTCTCTCATTAGGTCTCTGAGTAGGTGCATCACTATCTGAGTGGGTCTATAACTGTATATCTGAGTCTCTGAGTGCATCTGTTACTGGGTGACTCAGTCTCTGAGTGGGTCTGTAAGTGGCTCTCTGAGTCTCTCAGTGGGTATGTGACTGGGTGCATAAGTGTTTGAGTGAGTCTGCGACTGGGTGTCTGAGTACCTGAGTGGGTCTCTGAATAGATACATCAGTGTCTCAGTGGGTCTCTCAGTGGGTGTCTCAGTATCTGAATGAGTCTCTAATTCGGTACATAAGTGTCTCAGTGGGTCTCTGAGTGGGTTTGTCGGTGTCAGAGTGGGTCTCTCAATGGGTGCATCAGTGCTTGAGTGGGTCTATCAGGGGGTATATTAGTGTCTGAGTGGGCTTGAGAGTGGGTGTCTGAGTATCATAGAGGGTCTCTCAGTGGGTCCATAAGTGATTGCATGAGTGTCTGAGTGGGCCTCTGAGTGGGTTCATCAGAGTCTAAATGGGTGTCTGAGTGGATCCATCAGTGTCTGAGAGTGTCTCTTGGTGGGTTTGTCTAAGAGACTCTCTGAGTCAGTGTGTAAGTGTCTGAGTCTGTTTCTGACTCTCTGAGTGGGTGAATCAGTTTCTCAATGGGTCTTCAAGTGGGTGCATCAGTGTCTGAGTGAGTGTGTCAGTGAGTGCATGAGTGTCTCAGTGGGTCTCTGAGTGGGTGCATCAGTTGCTAAGTGGGTCTCTGAGTGGTTGCATGAGTCTTTGTCTATCTCTGTAAGTGGGTGTGTCAGTGTAGGAGTATGTCTGTGAGTGGGTGTATGAGTTTCTGAATAGGTGTATCACTGGGTGCATAAGTGTCTGTGAGTGAGTGCCCAAGTAAATGTCAGAGCGGGTGTGTGAATATATAAATATATATTTTATTATATTTTACCAATAATCATGAAGTTCTAGCGATTATCGTGAACTCCCCGCAACGTTACACAGGGGGGCTGCACTGACAGTTGCATCGTTGTCGCAAATATTTCGACTAGTCCAAAAAATCAATTTTGGACACATAACGTGTGTCATTAACACCCCCATTTGTCAAACATGGGGTCAGAGTATCACCACTCTGAACCCTTACATCAGCTTTCACACAACGTTTCAGCCCAGCCAGTTAATCACAGTATTCCTTTCAGCTTGTGTTGTCACGATTAATCGTGCTGTCTCTGTGAAATATTCTCGGACACAGACATCACCAACTTTTCCTTCTTGATTTTCTTAAAAACGAATGAATGGATTTACACCAAATAATAAAAAACCCAATCTGCGTTACCAAATCTACCTTTCTACAAAAATTGGTGTCATTCTGTCCACCAGTTCGGGCTAAAGTCGTGTTGACAGGTCCTATGGGAATTAACATTGTAAACGCACCATTTTTTGAACCCCATTTTTCTCAACCCCCACTTCACGAATCGCCTGAAACATTATCTGTGCAAGACATATCACAGGAGCACTTTTTTGGGGAAAATTTTGTGAAGATTCATCAAACAACGCCAAAGGTATAGGCAAATCAAAAAATGCTTTTCCTATGGAAACATAGTCCTAACTGTTACTACCTACTGGTGACTGCCAGTAGGTAATATCTATACATAGAGATATAAATATATAAATATATGGATATACATAGTAGATATGTGTATATCCAAATTACCAAATTGAGGGGAAGGCCTTAATAGGCCCCGATACCCCCATCCCCCGGGGCCAAATGTAATTTAAAAGGGGATGTGTCCATATGGCCCCTCTTCCCGAGCCTTACTAGGCCCCAGGGACCCATTCCGTAGGCCTTCATGTTATTATTAGGGGAAGGGAGGCCACACGTCCTTCCTCCCAGAGACTATTTTGGCCCCAGGGACCTCATCCCCAGGGCCTGCATTAATTATAGCCCACCCAGGGCACCCACCAACCACCACGTTAGGGCTGCGGGGGAGCCGAGGGACACTGTGACCGCAGACAGTTACCCACATGGTACAGGAGCCAACATTGCTCCCTCCCAGAGGGAACAATATGTGCTCTGTTTCCTGCGGACACGGAAGCAGAACAGAAGTCTGCTCTGAGCCGACAGGAGCATGTATAAATCTCCCACCCGCTGAGAGCAGACTTCCATGTTTGCTCCCGTCTGAAGGAAGGTTAAAAAATGCTCCCACCAGACAGGAGCAAGCACATGTTTCCCTGTCCGTGCTGGTGTGGGCAGGGAAACTACTGTGTCCCTGGATGGACTTCCTGAGACACAGTAAGTGATCTGGCTCTGGGACATTGAGTCCCTGGGGCCTATAAAGGCTCAGGGAGGGGGGCCCTCTTCCTTTAAACATTATTTCAGCCCTGGGGGATGGGGTCCCAGGCCCCTCCCCTTTTTTAAGCTCTCAGCTCTAGTTGATGAGGTCCTTGGGGCCTAAAGATTCTCAGCCGGGGTACCACGCGCCCCCTCCCCTTAATTAATATAACCACCCCCCTCGATATATTTAGTTTAAAAAAATAGTGGCTGCCTTTTTGTTTTTTTTGTTTTTGCCATGATCGTGCAGGAGTCCTGGGTCTCCCCCACATATCCTAGGGGGGGACAGGTTATCCCTGCCCTGCCCCTATATATTATATATATTTTAAACTTAAGGACAGGGGGCTAAGTCCTCGAGTCTAGTAATGGCTGCTAGCAACAGATCAGAGCGATCTCTCCCTAGGGTGTCTGTCTCCCATTAGAGCCAATCAGCCAAAAGGAAAAAAGCTCCCTATTCCTATCAGAATGCTCCGTTTTTTTAAATTGGGTTAGAGGGACTAGAGGGACTCTAGCAAGAGTCTCTCGAATCCGGATATACAAATATTTTTAAACCTTAATATGTCAAAACTACTGAACAGATGTAAACCAAATTACAAAAAGCACAATCTGTGGGCAAAGGTCTAACTTCCAGCCAAATTTGGTGTAGTTCCATTCAGCAGTTTTTGAGGTGCTTTCTTCACCAACAAGTGGTCAGTTTTTGAAATCACATCCACAGGCTTTAAATGTCTGAAAAATAATACCTATTGTGAGTTAGTTTAGATTGTTTTTTTAAATTTAATTTGGTGTATATATATTGGACTGCACAGGATATGCATTAGCGGGGTGAAGATGCTGCAATGTCAGCTAAATATATTTTATTTGATTTCATTCTGTGTACATTTTTAACTATATCTATATATCTTGGATGTAGCATGACTTCGTCTCTGGGTGGGAGTACTACCCTTGCTGTCGTTGTCGTGTTTCTCTTCCTCCTGAGTCATCGTGTCCAGTAATTGAGTCCACCTGCGAGTTGAAGATGTTCTTTCCTGCTTGGTCAGATGTCTCTTGGCCAATCCAGTCTGCTGAAACTTGTAAATAAAGATGTATATATCTGGCCACAGACATAGCTTCTTGAAGGAGGATTGGATTCTCTTCTCAGATTGCCCACTGCCCTCTGCTTGTAGATGGTCTGTCTTGATCATATGACTCATTGTCCCCAGTATCTGATAGAAGAAGATTTCACCAGATGAAGTGCATTACATACAAGATGTAAACAGTTAAACTCAACAGATTCATGATATACATTTTCAGCTGCCTTTGAAGCAAGATGGTAGAAAGATAACTAAACCCACCCTCCCCCACTTAGAACCATATCCCAATGGCACTGAGTGAGCACGAGAGGTGAGTGAGTCCAGCATTGGTTTGGGTACTTCCCCGAGTGCATTGTGACAACAATCTGGCCAAATCATGGTGCCTTTTGCATATAGGTTCTCAATTAATCTAAACAAACACAAGGAGATAATGGACGGAGCGCTGAAACTTTTCAGACACTCACCCCCAGTCACAGATTTGGGTTGAATCCATCATCATTCTTTAGCTCACTTCGCCACCCAAGTTCAGACACAGCTATATACAAATCAGTCTTGACCCTGTGCCTCATGGGAACAGTCCAGACCGAACTGCCAAACCATGTCTTCCCTGGACCGGAAAAAAGCCCTCATCAGCCAGGCTAGCTTGAATCCAGTGGCAAAGTGAGCAAGGGACCCACGTCTGGGCATACCCTGCCAACTTAGGGTGAACAAAGCAAACACAAGGAGATGCTGGACGGAGCGCTGAAACTTTTCAGACACTCACACTCACTCCCAGTCACAGATCTGGGTTGAATCCATCATCATTCTTTAGCTCACTTCGCCACCCCAGTTCAGACACAGCTATATGCAAATCAGTCTTGACCCTGTGCCTCATGGGAACTGTCCAGACCGAACTGCCAAGCCATGTCTTCCCTGGACCGGAAACAAGCATCCTGGGACCGGTTTCGGGGTATGCCCAGACGTGGGTCCCTTGCTCACTTTGCCACTGGATTCAATCTAGCCTGGCTAATGAGGGCTTTTTTCCAGTCCAGGGAAGACATGGCTTGGCAGTTCGGTCTGGACAGTTCCCATGAAAGTCTGTGCTTTCTTGTTGGATGCATTCCCCCAATATTCATGTACCATGTTATTGTCTTAGTATGGAGTGTATGAGCTTATGTTTGGAAACCAGTACAATCAAATTCAAAGGAGCAATAACCAGTTAGAAAATGTTTTCTGCTGCACACACAACCCAGTGGCACTTACCCCATGCTTAGCTGCTAAAGTGGAGTGTTACTGGTGCCTCTGCTGTGAAGTTACATATAATATGCCGTTCGTGAAACACAACATGTAAGATGTCTGAGTTTAGAAGGGATGACATAATTTCACATGTCAATTAAGAAGTAAAACTTACCAAGATCAGTCAAAGATCTGTGTGTTTTGGATGTCACCGGTGAAGTTAGCTGCTAAACCTAGGTCCTTGAGGTTGGACTGAAGAAAGAGTTCCTTGATCCAGCAGCTTCATAAACAAGTTTAACAATAATTAATTTTATTATCTATTCATAAGTGAACATGAAAACAGAAGCAGACACATGACACAAGGTGATACCAAAATTAAACACCACCATAACATGATTAGAAACCTTTGCTTACACTCTGTCATGATTGCTAAAAGAGTAACTTATTGTGTAATGTATGGAATATTGCAGTAGAATACACATATTAGCACACTTACCTGACGGGCAGATGGTAGTGGGCCTGATTACTGCTGCCAGTATGTCTCCTGGTGGCCTATGTGTTGTTTTGGAGGTTCTCTCCGGAGACTTTTTAAAGACAGAAGATGGAATTAGGGAGACACATACGTAAATGAACTACTTAGGGGCCGATTCCGATTCGGGCCGGAAATCACTCCGACCGAGCCGGACCCGGAGAGATTTCCGACCGAATCGGACCCGTGCAGCCCGACCGAACGAGTACGATGCGTCCGTATGCTATCGGACTCGATTCGGTCGGACTCCCATTGAAGTCAATGGGAGCCTGTTGTACGACGCGTACACTGGCTCCCATTGACTCAATGGGTGCGAGGCAGACAAGGGCGCCCCCCACAGCGTGTACGCGGCGAAGCGATTCGCCCCGTACACGCACAGGTAGGGGGGACCCATGGGTCCCCCCTGTGTGCGACTCGCGCGGCTACGCATTCAGGGGGGTCCGACACGGACCCCCGAAGTACGGCTCCGACAGCTCTTCTGAGCCGGAGTGTGCGGCTCAGTCGGACTGCTCGCGGCGCGCATCGTACTCACCCGGCCGGGAAACGTCTCCATTGCGCGGTACGAGTCGAGTCCGAGCGAGTCAGTCGGTGCGGTTCGAGCCGGGAACGAGTCGGTCGGAGCGGTCGGGATGCCCGGACGAGTCGGTCGGCGATTTTGCATCGTACTCGCTCGTCCGGACGCGCGTACGAATCGGTCGGGCAATAGGGCTCCGAACAGGATCCGGTTAAGCCGAATCCGATTCGGAGCCCTACCGGCCGAGATCGGAATCGGCCCC
Source organism: Calotriton arnoldi (assembly GCA_963921515.1). Lineage (NCBI taxonomy): Eukaryota > Metazoa > Chordata > Amphibia > Caudata > Salamandridae > Calotriton > Calotriton arnoldi. Next base: position 1,755,146 of record CAWUFW010000089.1, on the reverse strand, counting down.
TAAGTGTAAGTGTTAACAGAAGAGGCAATTTAACAGTTTCTGCAAATGCTCTTGGCATAACACAATGCTAATAACTTACAAAGCACAAGAAACGTGAAAACTTAGATGACACACTCACATTGCTGCACAATTGTTAAAAGGTACAAAGTAATTGAAAAATGAAAACTGTAGTGTCTTGCCAGTTAGCATTGATGGAACCCTTTTGGCTCCTAATGGACTCCGTAGAACTGTGAAATAGGTGTAAAAGCAGAATGCAATGAAGGCTGATTTAGAATGTTGAGTTCACAGTTACACGCAGAAGAATAAAAACCTCATTCTAGGCTCCTTGTATGGCATAGTCATTTGTGAGTCCCAGGCTGAGGAAGACACTACAAATGGTGACAAGATAAGGAATAAGTAACCTGAAGATCGACAGAGTTTTCCCAGAGAGTTTGTCATGGTCCAAGCAAACTGCTCGTGTGGGCCACATGTGCCATTGTCAAATCGACGCTTAATGCATGTGGAATCAAAGTGCAGCTCCAGCCACTGTGAAATTGTTGAAGGCAATAAAACATTGCAGAATCTACACATCATTGGCCCGAGAACCTGCTGATCAGGCCATACATAAAATACTGCACTGCCACGCAAGATAAAGTCATATGTTAAATGGAGTGCTGCTGTCAAAAGCAGATATGTACAGATGAAAAAAAGAAGCTCTGAAGACTGCAGTAGTCAAATACCTAAAGCACTGGCAGACAAAACAATTGACAAGAAAGCATGTTGTCATTGTACTTACCAGAGTCTCAATAGGTGGAGCTCTATGACCTCAGCACTGGGTGAGGAGACCCAAGAAGAAGCACAAGGGTTGTGCTTACTGAGCTGTCCAATACCTGAAGTGGCACACCACCAAAGCTGCCAGGTGGTAGCTCAGAACAACTCCAGAGGTCTCCATAAAGTGAAGGGCTCTGATGGAGACCAAGGAGAGGTCACCGTACCATGGACTGTCCAGGACTATCCAGAGGTCAATCCATTCCAGGGCCTTAGAGATGGTGCAGATGATGTGCCCTTGTGGCCTCCAGTATGTGGGAAGCACAATCTTCCCAGTGAAACAGAGGATTTTGGTGCATTTGTGGGCTATCAGAAATGCTGATTTTTACTTATTCCACTGCAAGACACTGGTGTAAGTTCCATGAGAGAATTGCTGACACTTTAATTTTCTCTGGAATTGACAGGGTAGCCTTGACCGCAAGAGGGGGTGACAGGGAGAAGAAGCTGAGGATCCTTGAATCCAAGTACATTATTCTCCTGAAGAGCAAAACTCCACATGGTTTGAACGAGGATGAGGAGATGTTTGTGTGCATTGGATGAGTACCTGTTCACCCTTGTGTTTCCTAATGCTCTGGTCTGACCTCTTCCAAATGATCCAGCTGTTCTTACTGTTATATGGTTAGGAATGCTTCCTCGCCTTTCTCAGTACCTCCTGTTAAAATATTCTTTGGAAGTTACATTCTGCATATGTCCACCCCCATGGGGACCTGTGTACCCCCCTGTACTATTCTCTTTTTAATCCCCTTTCCGACACAAGCACGGTGCCCCAGTTCATAGGATATATCAGATTTAGATATATTCCACATTTTTAGACAGTAGCGTAGCAATTGCACCTCAATTAACAATACATTGAAGTACCTAAACAGTATGGGTCATGTTTGGACATTTTTTGATTGACACTTTGTTATTTTTCTTTCTTTTTCAACTCCAGTTAAAAGCTAAAAAGGGAACTTATGTGGTTTGGCGGTTGGTCACTTGACCTTTATTTTTACTGTAATTTGTGCTTCCTGATGCAGTTGATTAGGCTATGCGCCAACACAATCTGATTTCTAATCTGATTTTTGGAATTCATTAGCTTATAATGAAGTTTGGGTACTGTTCCTTGGGTCACTGGGCCGACACGCTTGTACAATGTCACTATGAGAAATGCTACAATGAGAATCATTCTGGCGTCACTTGACCAACAAGTTTGCTGCAATGTGAGACAACAAATGTATGCTTAGAAAGATTTTATTTGTCTCTTTACAATATTTTCTCATTTTTTAAATGTTTCTTATTGATCTATAATGCAGATATGTAGCAGCAAATGTAATTATGTATATGTCTTGCATGCATGTCATGAATAAATGATAGACAGTGTGAATAATAATGAGTCTCCGTTTGTTTATATGTATTTGGCTGGGAGTCTATTTCCAGCCACTTTCATAGGATCTGTTGTTTATGTTCACTGATGCAGCAAAACGCAATGTCTGTTTTTCATGTTTATTAATGTTTACGGCACATGTATGGTGGAGTTGCACTTGGTGAATTCAGGCTTTGAAAAAGACGATAAGGCCGAAATGTGTTGCCAGTAAAATAAACCTTACTTTTTGAACGTGATCCTGGAGGGTGAGTATTCTTGTGTCCAGGCCTGGGGGACAGAACGTCTATCTATGTATGATATTATGATAATATTACATTATATTAAGTATTCATGTGTCCCGGCCAGTGTCCTCGCGCCACTTAGCGCAAAGAAAAGCCGCACTCCAGGATTATTATGAGAAAATCTTTTAATGACTGACGCGTTTCAACCTGAACGGTCGTTGTCAAATTCACTTTCAACCTGGAAGTGCTCCATTTTCTACCAACAATCCATTCCATTAGTAGTAAACATAGGAGACAGACTTGTCAAGACATGGCATAATACCAATCCATGGGAAAACAAACTAGTCACAGTGTCAAAGTTAAAAAAATCATAATGATAGTGTTTTTTTTTATATATACGAGTGCCATACGAATGCATATTCGATTGGTTTATAAATTTCAACAACATTTTAAATGTGCATCGGAAAATATCGAAAACAGATGTATACTTTTACATGAACATGCCCAGTGGCAGATTAAAGATGATAAGCCTTAAAAAACAAGTTAATGTTTAAAATCATATACAGTTTGTATACAGTATGTACCTCGGTATTAGCTGAGTGGCTATGTTGACCAATGCAAATTGACATGTGTCCCATGATATAACTTCAACTAGTTACTCTGTTCTATCCCCATTATATGTCACCATGTCATTGTCATGCTGCCCAATTCCATAAATAATTCTTACAAGATAAAGGGGGGGTTGATTAAACCAATAAGAGGGTAGAAAATAAAAAAACAAAAAGTAATACATAAAAGGGCCTATTGTATCGACTATCATACCCTGTCAATAATGTACAGCGTGAGGCTGCAAAGTATATTTTTTCCTACATAGAAAGCCACCTTGGGTATTCCATATTAAAAGCTACCCTAAGTGAACGTGGAGCTCCTCATCATGGTTGAGGCCACCAGGTTGTCTGCTGTGAAGTCGGATGATATATTCGGACTCCATGCACCTCAATTTGCGCTCTCTGTCTCCCCCTCTTGCATGCACAGGGATCCTGTCAATGCCAAAAAATGAGATTTTAGAACAAATATCAATTACAGTTCCATGTGCTTGTTCACAGTGTTTGGCTATGGTGTAGGTGAGATCTTTATTTCTGATTGCTCGCAGATGTTCCAAAACACTCTTTTATACTGGGAATGTTGTACTTTCCACATAACGTAGGCCACAATCACATACCAATACATATACAACAGGATCACTGTTACAATTGATGAATTTGTGAATTTTAGCTGTTTTTCCCGTGGGGAGACTATACCTCTTCATGTTTGGGCTGTTGGCACAAGCCTTGCACTTCCTGCACCTGTGAAATCTCAGCAGTTCCCTCAACCAGGAGCCTGAACTCGCCCCCCTTGGGGCCAGATGACTGTGAACCAGGATATCTTGTAAGGAGTTACATTTACGGTAGGTAATGTGTGGGCTAGGACTAACTAGCCTACCAATGGTCACATCGGCTCTGACAAGATGCCAATGTTTCCGTATGGTTTGATGTATGGCCTTCGATGCGCTACTGTAGGTGGTAATCAATCTAACTTCCTGCTTGTTCCCATCCCTACACCTGGGTGTCAAAAGGCTGCTCCTGTCTTTTTGAGATGCTTTGTCTATGGCCGCTCTAATGGTCCTCCCTGTACACCCTTGAGATTTAAACCTGCCTACCATATCCCTCTCCTCTTCATTGTAAGCATCTGTAGTACTGCAGTTTCTCTTCGCCCTCAAAAGCTCTCCATACTGGATACTTCTTTTAAGGTTCTCTGGATGGTGGCTTCGGGCATGTAGAATACTGTTGCCAGCAGTTGGCTTCCTAAAAAGCCTGGTATGTATTGTGTCCTCCAGGACTGTTACCTGCACATCAAGGAACTCAATGGTGTTGTGGTGTACCTTGTTTGTGAACCTCAAGTTCAGATTATTGTTAGCTAAACCTGTAAGGAATGCCTCCAATAAATCCTGTGGACCATCCCATATCAGAAAAATATCATCAATGTAACGTGTCCACAGGATCAGATGATTCACCAAGGCTTCATTTTCCTTATTCCAAATGTGCTCTGACTCCCACCACCCCATAAACATACAGGCGTAGCTGGGAGCGAAGCAACTTCCCATGGCGGTCCCTGTCAGCTGTTTGTACAATACTCTTCAAACAAAAAGTAGTTATTTTCTAGGCAAAATTGTAACATTTCTAGCAGAAGCATGGTATGATCGTACATGGCTAGGGGCCTGTCCCTAAAAAAGTATTTACATGCCTCCAGTCCAATGTTCAATGCAGGTATATAGCGAGACAACATCAACAGTGGCTAATAGATATGTGTCTTTCCAAGGAATTTCCTGGATTTTGGATATAAAATCCATGCTATCCCTGCAGTAAGATGGGAGATTAACCACAAATGGGCACAAAAAATGGTCAAGGTATATGGAACTGTTTTCAAGTAGGCTGTTGTTGGCCGAGATAATGGGTCTGCCAGGTGGGTCCGTGGGATGTTTATGGACTTTTGGCAGCATGTAAAATACTGGGGTGACTTTTTTTCACAAGCAGGAATTGTAGTTCGTTCGTACTAAGAGAACCCTGTTGATGCCAATTGTTAAGGAGGTTATGGTAGCATAGAATGGTTTTGCTGTGTTGGGTCATGTTCAATCTCAGATAATTCCCTGAGAACTCTAGCTGTCGTTTTGCCTCTATCCTGTATTTGTTGATGTCCCTAAGAACCACGTTGCCTCCTTTATCGGAGGGCTTTATTACAAAGGAATCTGCCTTATTCAGTGACTCAAGCCCTGTTTTTTGCCCCTCCGTTAAGTTCTCTGCAAATGGTTCCTACCTTTCTTCCATACCTTCATTAAGTCAAGTAGTATCATCTCGTAATAGGTATCAATACTGTCATGCAACGTAACAGGGTTAAATCTTGATTTAGGTTTAAAATCATTCCTGCCTTTTTGTCAGTGATAATGCCCGTGTTACTAAGTTATTCCCGGTCAGAGACCCAGTCCTTCATCCCAAGCCCTATTTCTCTGAGTGAAGCCAATGTCTCAATGTCGCCCATTGAGAGAGTATCTGCCACTGGGTCCGGTGCTGCACCCCCATCCTCGCCCCTTTGAGTGTTTCTATTATTTTTTAGGGGATAGATTTTAAGTAACTTCAGTTTCCTGATGAACAAATAAATGTCAATGCGGGTGCGTGAAAATTCGAAATTGGAAATGGGCAAAAAGATTATATATATATATATATATATATATATATATATATATCAGTCCTCGGCTCAGAAATTCACCGGGGTCCATGAGGGGTAGAGCGTTATGCCAGACGAGCCCGCCGGCAATTATATGAAGCAAAAGGATCCCAAACACCGAAGGAACAACGCTCACTCAGATAAGTGTTGATGCAAAAAAGTTTACTTCAGAACAAGACGCGTTTCAGCCACAGCCGTGGCATTGATCACATGTACATAATTGACAAATCACAGTGCTTGAAAACAAAATAATGGAAAACAGACTATACGTGAAACTCAATACATGTTCCATGTTCGTGCCCACTCTACTGGTTGAAATAACATGATAATTCGAGGAGGTAAATAAAACGCAAGATTGTAAAATATATCTAAATGCATCACTATCTGAAAGAAAAAGGATGAGGAAATCAATCAATCAATCACAGAATTTGTAAAGCGCACTACTTACCGCGAGGGTCTCAAGGCGCTGGGGGAGAAAAAAAAGGGGGGTGGTGCTGCTACTGGTCGAACAACCAGGTCTTGAGTAGCCTCCTGAAGGTCAGCAGGTCTTGGGTCTGTCGTAGGCTTAGTGGAAGGGTGTTCCAGGTCTTGGCGGCGAGGTGGGAGAAGGATCTGCCGCCGGTGGTGGTTCTTCGAATGCGAGGGACGGTGGCGAGGAGAGGTCGGCGGAGCGGAGTTGGCGGTTGGGGACGTAGAAGAGGAGTCGTCTGTTGAGGTAGGCTGGGCCAGTCTTGTGGAGTGCCTTGTGTGCGTGGATGAGGAGTTTGAAGGAGATTCTCCTGTTGACGGGGAGCCAGTGCAGGTTCCTCAGGTGGGGGGTGATGTGGCTGTGGCGTGGTACATCGAGGATCAGGCGTGCGGAGGTGTTTTGTATGCGTTGCAGTCGCTTGATGAGCTTGGCCGGGGCTCCCGCGTAGAGGGCGTTCCCATAGTCGAGTCTGCTGCTGACGAGGGCCTGGGTGACTGTTCTTCTCGTGTCTGTCGGGATCCACCTGTAGATCTTGCGGAGCATGCGGAGGGTGTTGAAGCAGGAGGATGAGACTGCGTTGACTTGCTTGGCCATGGAGAGCGTTGAGTCGAGGATGACTCCCAGGTTGCGTGCGTGGTCGGTGGGTGTCGGGGCTGCTCCCAGCGTCGTTGGCCACCAGGAGTCGTCCCAGGCTGAGGGGTTGGAGCCGAGGATGAGGACCTCTGTCTTCTCCGTGTTCAGTTTTAGTCGGCTGATCTTCATCCAATCGGCGACGGCCTTCATCCCTTCATGGAGGTTGGATTTGGCGGCGAGGGGGTCCTTGGTGAGGGAGAGGATCAGTTGGGTGTCGTCGGCGTAGGAGATTATGTTGAGGTCGTGCTGTCTGGCGATGCGTGCGAGCGGGGCCATGTAGATGTTGAACAGTGTTGGGCTGAGGGACGATCCCTGGGGTACGCCGCAGATGATCTCGGAGGCTTCGGATCGGAATGGTGGGAGGCGGACTCTCTGGGTTCTGCCGGCGAGGAAGGAGGTGGCCCATTCCAGGGCCTTGTCTCGGATCCCTGCGTCGTGGAGGTGTGCGCGTAGAGTGCGGTGGCAGACAGTGTCGAAGGCGGCGGAGAGGTCCAGCAGGATGAGGGCTGCGGTCTCACCGTTGTCCAGCAGGAACCTGATGTCATCGGTGGCGGCGATGAGGGCAGTCTCAGTGCTGTGGTTGCTGCGGAACCCCGATTGGGATGGGTCCAGGATGCTGTTTTCTTCGAGGTATCGGGTTAGCTGCTTGTTGACGATCTTCTCGATGACCTTGGCTGGGAACGGAAGCAGGGAGATGGGCCGGAAGTTCTTGAGGTCTCTCGGGTCCGCCTTGGGTTTTTTGAGTAGAGCGTTGATCTCTGCGTGTTTCCAGCTCTCTGGGAAGGTCGCGGTCTCGAAGGAGAGATTGATGATGTTGCACAGGTGGGGTGCGATGGAACTACTCATCATTACATTGTACATGCAAAAAGTGGTCTAGTGTTTCGATCTACTAGAGTCCGATGCACGATCCAATGCATCATAAATATAATCCTAAAGACATGGGCATTTTGGCGCATTAGCAAAATATAAAGATTATTACAGATGTATAAAAGTCGCCCGGACTGGCTGAAACAACTAGCAAACCGTAATGTTGCATGTTGGGTAACGTAGTCCTACATCCCATCAAAATTGATCAGTATGTATTCTAAATACCATCTAAATTACATGTACAACATGATTTTACATGAATATCAGAGGGGTCAAGCATATTGGAACAAGGAGAAACATACCACCCTGAAACAAATACAGATACCACAAAAGTGAGACTGGCTTCAGCGTAAATGTAATGGGATCATACAAGTGACAAAGGAAAGTTTGTGGCAAAAAGAAATGCATATATAGGAGATTGCGCCTCAGTGGGCATAGGTCAATGCACCCTATTGCTGACAGTTCATATGGCTGGCTACCTTTGGAGGCTAAGATTGACCTCAAGATTGCGTGCATGACGCACAAGGCCCTTCACTTTAACACCCCGATGTACCTAGCCCAAAAGCTGGAACTCTCTGGCAGGAGCCGATCTTCTAGGAGTTCCAGCACTCTGCTGCTGAAACCCCAAAAATTCCAGAAAAAGAAAACTTATAACCGGGCGTTCTCGGGTTTTGCCCCAAGAATCTGGAACTCCTTGCCTCCACACATCATACTGATTCCGTCTACGGTGTCTTTCAAAAAAGAAGTGAAAGCCCTGTGGATGAATGCCCTTGTTTGACGGCACCTACCTCCATTGACCCTGCCCACTCCGCTGGTTTATGTTCAACCCCGCTATTTGTTTGTTGCACTTATATGCTACACTATTTCCTCTTGCATATTTTACTGCTCATCTATCGTCTACATTCCCTTGCTTATCATTGTTGCTGTTGTTTTACCTGCAACTCTGTTTGTACCTCTGTACATCTGTAAAGCACTCTGATACCCGCTTGGGTTCGCGCTATATAAAACTTTATAAATAAATATATACTGTACAGTATATTGAAAGCACTCCAATGGAACAAAAAAAGGCAATTAACATGTCCGCCTATCCAAAGCCAACATTGAAAACTCTACATAATTGCTCATATCGCCGGGCCAGAGTGAAAAAATAAACAGAGAAGAAAGAAATAATGTAGGTAGGGAAAATCAACAATCACCATACTAACAATTTATATCTGAAATATCCACCTGCACCATGCAGATAGTTGAAGAAAAGGGTAGGGGTCTCATGCTCAAAGGTGAAGTTGCTGTCTCTTGAAGTACCCCTTCTTTTCCTCCTGTAAAAACACACACATAATGTCACACAGTTAGTACAGAAATTCACAATATGTGGCAGTAAAAAACAATATCTACATCTTAAAAATGAGATACAGATTGCAACTAAAAAACATGGGAGAAAGAGAATAATAGTCTAATTTTACTCGGGATGGAGGTGAATATTCATCTCTTCATCCTGTTTTAACCCATTTGGATGTAAGGTATTTAATTCAATAATCATTTGTGATTCTCTCTTTCTCATTTTAAGCACCCGGTCTCCACCTCTATGGGATACATGAACCTGTTCAATAATGTAGTATGCTAGAAGGCTTTTGTCACCATAGTATATATTGAAGAAATGTCTTGCCACAGGGTATTTTGGATCTCTCTGATCAATGGCTCTCAGATGTTCTAGTACTCTTTTCTTTGCCGCAAAGATGGTACTACCAATATATCTCAGGCCACAAGGGCATACTAGAGAATATATCACATGATTAGCGCTGGATGTTAGGAACTGATGTATGGCTCATGTATTGCCGTTGTGGGTTCAACAGCTTTACTTCCCTTGCAGGCTTTACAGCAACTACAAGGGAAGAAATCCTTGATGTTATGTTCATGTACACTGTTGGTGGAAGTAATGTCACTTTTCACCAAGATGTCTCTGAATCATTTGGCCCTACGGTAGGTGACACAAGGGAAATTGCCCACCTTATTCCCTATAGTGCAGTCATTGGTAAGAATCGGCCAGTGCTTGGGTAAAATGCGTGTAACTTTCCTAGAGCTGTTGTTAAAAGTGAGCATGAGTCTAGTGGTGGATTCGTCACTGGCTTTAGCGGTGTTGTCAAACAAGAGCTGATTTCTCTGTACCTTATTCACTCTTTGAGTGGCATTCCTCAAAACCCGCCTCTGGATAACCTCTTTCATGGAAACGTTCCAACAACGGAGCAACAAGTGAGGCGTCACAGAGGTGAGCGGGACGGTTGCTTAGCCATTGCGGGGGATTCTGGGTAGGAAAACGTTAAGGGATCCACGCAAGCCATACCTCGCTGGACTCCCCCACGTGTCTAGTTTTCAGAAATTTGTGGGTTTGGTAGGTTTCCCAAGATGGCCGCTGAGCCCGGGGCCAAAAACCCAGGTGACCCCCCTTGCAAAACCAGGTTGTTTTGTGCTAGGTAATTGTGATGTCTCCTCAATACGTTTTGGGCCCTTGCCTGTCGTGGGTACTTGACCCACCCACGCAATTGAGGTGCCATTTTTATCAGACCTGGAGAACGTTGCGTGGTAGGAAATTTGTGGATCTACGCAGATTCCAGAACTTTCCATCACAGAAATGTGAGGAAAATGTGTTTTTTTTACAAAGTTTGAGGTTTGCAAGGGATTCTGGGTAACAGAACCTGGTGAGAGCCAGACAAGTCACCCCATCCTGGATTCCCCTGTATGTCTAGTTTTTAAAAATGTATAGGTTTGCTCGGTTTCCCTAGGTTCCGGCAGAGCTAGGGTTCAAAATCCACAGCTAGGCACTTTGCAAAAAAGGGGTCAGTTTTCACTGTGAAAATGTGATGTGTCCATGTTGCGATTTGGGCCGTTTCCTGTCACGGGCACTAGGCCTACCCACACAAGTGAGGTGCCATTTTTATCGGAAGACATTGGGGAATGCGGGCTGGGTGGAATTTTGTGGATCCACGCAGATTCCAGAACTTTCCATCACAGAAATGTGAGGAAAATGTGTTTTTTATTTGACAAAGTTTGAGGTTTGCAAGGGATTCTGGGTAACAGAACCTGGTGAGAGACAGACAAGTCACCCCATCCTGGATTCCCCTGTGTGTCTAGTTTTCAAAAATGTATAGGTTTGCTAGGTTTCTTTAGGTGCCGGCAGAGCTAGGGTTCAAAATCCACAGCTAGGCACTTTGCAAAAAAGGGGTCAGTTTTCACTGTCAAAATGTGGTGTGTCCATGTTGCGTTTTAGGCCATTTCCTGTCGCGGGCACTAGGCCTACCCACACAAGTGAGGTGCCATTTTTATCGGAAGACATTGGGAAATGCGGAGTGGGTGGAAGTTTGTGGATCCTCGCAGATTCCAGAACTTTCCATCACAGATTGTGAGGAAAATGTGTTTTTTATTTGACAAAGTTTGAGGTTTGCAAGGGATTCTGGGTAACAGAACCTGGTGAGAGACAGACAAGTCACCCCATCCTGGATTTCCCTGGGTGTCCAGTTTTTAAAAATGTATAGGTTTGCTAGGTTTCTCTAGGTGCCGGCAGAGATAGGGTTCAAAATCTACAGCTAGGCACTTAGCAAAAAAAGGGTCCGTTTTCACTGTAAAAATGTGGTGTGTCCACGTTGCGTTTTGGGCCGTTTCCTGTCACGGGCACTAGGCCTACCAACACAAGTGAGGTACCATTTTTATCGGAAGACTTTGGCAAATGCGCGGTGGGTGGAATTTTGTGGATCCGCGCAGATCCCAATAACTTTCCATCAAAGAAATGTGAGGAAAATGTGTTTTTTTTAAACTAAGTTTGAGGTTTGCAAGGGATTCTGGGTAACAGAACCTGGTGAGAGGCACACAAGTCACCCCATCCTAGATTCCCCTTGGTGTCTACTTTTAAAAAATGTACAGGTTTGCTAGGTTTCCCTATGTGCCGGCTGCCCAAAATCCACAGGTAGGCACATTGCTAAAAACAAGTCTGTGCCTAGTGGGCTTTCTGCCGCCCTGGGGAGGAATCGGGGGGAGAGGGGTTGATATGCCCCCAAGGACTGTGGCTATTTGTTTGGGGGGTGGGGGAATTGGTATGCCCATTCGGGGCAGCCCCCATGCATAAAAAAGCCAGCGTAATCGCTGGCATCTAGTGGGTTCTCTGATGCCCCCTGGGGGGGGCAGATCAGGGGCTACTGCCCCCATCTGTCTCCTGGGGAGCATAAAGACTGTGGCATTTTTTGGGGGGTGGTGGGGGCATTGGCATGCCCATTCTGGGTAGCTCACACCCCTGAATTAAAATAAAATATTCCCTGATGCCTATTGGGCTTTCTGCCTCCCCCCAGGAGGCAGATACGGGGCTTTTGCCCCTATCTGCCTACCGGGGGGGCAGAGAGACCATGGCAATTTTTTTTTGGGGTGGGGGCAATGGCATGCCCATTCTGGGCAGCCCCCACCCCTATGTATATAATACAAAAATCACTGGTGCCTTGTGGGCTTTCTGCCCCTGGGGGGCAGAAAGACTGTGGCATTTTTTTGGGGGGGTGGGGGCATTGGCATGCCCATTCTGGGCAGCCCCCACCCCGAACTTTGGAAAAAGAAATCCCTGGTGCCTAGTGGGCTTTCCGCCCCTCCGAGGGGGGGGGGGAAGATAAGAAGCTATTGCCACATCTGCCTCCCAGGGGGGCAGAAAGACTGTACCATTTTTTTGGGGTGGGGCCTTGGCATGCCTATTCTGGGCATCCCCCAACCCTACGTATAAAAAAACAAAACCCTGGTGCCAAGTGGGCTTTCTTCCCCCCCAGGGGGCAGATCAGGGGCTATTGTCCCCATCTGCCTCCTGGGGGGTCAGAAAGTATTTTGCCTTCTTTGGGGGGCAGGGTAGGGGTATTGGGATGTCCATTCTGGCCAGCCCCCACCCCTGGCCTATAAAAAAATAATCGCTAGCATCTAGGGTGCTTTCTGCCCCCCTGGGGGGCAGATTGGGGGCTACTGACCCATCTGCCTCCCAGGGGGGCAGCAAGACTCTAGCATTTTTTTAGGGGTGAGGGCATTGATATGCCCATTCTGGGCAGCCCCCACCCCTAAGTATATAAAAAAAAATCCCTGGTGGTTAGTGGGCTTTCTGCCCTCCCCGGGGCAGATCAGGGGCTATTGAGCCCATCTGCCTCCTGGGGGAGCAGAAAGTCTTTTATTTTCTTTGGGGGGGTAGGGTGGGGGCATTTGCATGCCCATTCTGGGCAGCCCCCACCCCTTGCCTAGAAAAAAAAATCCCTGGCTTCTAGGGTGCTTTCTGCCGCCCGGGGGGGGGGTAGATTGGGGCTAATGCCCCTTTCTGCCACCCAGGGGGGAGCAGAAAGATTGTCTGTACCCACATTATATGGGGGAGCAAAGGCCCTTGCCCAAGGGGCCCCTCCCTGGTGGCTAGTGGGTGGATCCCCAAGCAGGGATCTACTAGGGAAGGGTACCATTGGAAAGGGGAGATTCTCCCCTTTCCAATGATACCTCTCCCAAGTGTTTCGGTGCTCGGGGGGCTGAGATAGCCCCAAGAGCATCAAAACAATGAAACTGAAACTAAGTTTCAGTTTCATTTTCATTGCAATGACATCAGCGCGCCATGCGTCAGGAGGTTGGGGAAGCTCTTCCCCAACCTCCTGAGGCCAATTAAAAAAAGGAAATCCCTCTGTTGTCTGCAGCAGAGGGATTTAGTGCCCCTGTTCTCATGACGTCATGAGCACAGGAGCACTGGTGCTCATGACGGAACCATTGCATCATGAACACCGAATGGTTTAAAGGACAACCTGTTTTTAAAACTCTTCTCCATGATGACACAAGGAAATCTTTGGAAAGTATTGGGAATGTAAATATTTGTTTACGATTTTTTTTATTTTTTATAAAAGATTTTATTGTTATTTTATGACCCAAGAGGTACAGTACAAAAAATAGAGCTAAACATACAATTATTACTTGAGAAACAGATCAAGAAAAAGATCAATACAAAATTCAAATTATTTAGTACATATTGAAAAAAAAAAATAATAATTGGAGCGTTAAATTCATTCTTAATATTATTATCAAACGGAAATATTTTAGCAAACCATTGGAACCTTAAATTCATCCTTAATATTATTGTCATACAAATCAAATTGAAATTTATACAGTTAAGTGCGGACAAAACAGGTCAGCCTCGGCTATCATTCAAAGCTTCCTTCCACCTATATATAGGCCCCCATATACGTCTGCCTAATTTTTTCCCTTTCTTGCCCTTTCTCTCATATATCCCTTTCTCCATATTATATATAGCTAACAATTTAGCCAACCATTGTTGAAATAGGGGAGCTGATTGGTCCAACCAGGCAGAGGCGATAATAATACGCAATGCTGCCATAGCAAGAAATAAGAAAAAATGAAGCGAATTTTGTCTTCCAATTGATTGAATCCCCAAGAGTATTAAAGCTGGATCCAACACCACCTGTATGTTCAGTGTTTGATCCATAAATTTTTCTATTGATTTTATTAAGTTGTCCAGTTGGGGGCAGGTTGCGAACATATGTATTAGATCCGCTTCGGTGCTTTTACACCGGGAGCACCTATTCCCCTCCTGACCACCCCATTGCGCTATCCTAGTCGGCGTGTAATACAGCCAATAAATTGTTTTAAAATGTTGAGCCTGCAATCCTGCCAAACATAAGATGCTTTGCCCCATTTCTAGCGATTCAGAGAAGTAATTCTGATCTATACCCAATTTTCCCACCCACTTTTTCTCATATTTAACCAGGTCATCCGGTTTTGCAGCTTGAAGTTCAGCGTAAATATTCCTGATAGTACAGTTCTCTCCTGCTCTTATGACATCTATTATTACCGATTTCTGAAAACCGCAGGGCCCCCCCCTTTTTCCCATTCAAAAAGCTCCGTAACTGTAAGTATTTAAAAAAATTCCTTCTGTTAATCCCATACTCTTGCTGGATATCGCTAAACATCTGCACTCCATTAGGGCTAATCAAATCGCCCAACACCCTTAATCCCTTCTGCTCCCATTCTAACATAATTGTATCTGAAAAGATATCCGGGAGGGTTGGGTTCCTATACAGCTGGGTATAATAATTAAACCTGCCGAGGCCTATCTTTTTTGTAAAGGCAGCCCAGATCTTGTAAGCGGCCGACAAGGTCTTAAATTTAGTTTTTTTGTAGTAACTAGGTTCTGTAAACTTCATGAAGCAATTATTTGCCTCCTCACCTAATAACAGTTCATATACATCTGGGGGAGCCAGTGTATCCCTGTGATCTCCCCCAGCTCTCCCAAACAAAACAAACATATATTGAAACGCCGAAGCCCAATAATACAACTTGAAATCTGAAATTGCCCATCCTCCTCTCTCCCTAGGCAGTGACATATATTTTATAGCCCTTCTAGTTTTCCCGTGGGCCCATATAAACCTGTTCACAATGTGCTCAATTGTACTAATCCAATGCTTCTCAAACTCTAGTGGTATCGCCCTAAAAGATAGAGTACTTTAGGGAGGAATACCATCTTTACCACATTGCTACGGCCAACAAGAGTCATATGCAGATTATTCAAGCGGTCAAAATCTTTTTGGCTTTCCCTATAATTGGTTCAATATTCTTTTTCACCAAATTTCCCAATTCTGGAGTAATTACAATACCTAGGTACGTAGCTGAATCGACCACTCTAGAATCTTCTAATTTAGCCCATTTATTTTGGACTATTAACATCTTCTGGCTATTCAGCGCGTACCCGGAGATTGCACCAAAATTTTGGGCTTCTTCTTCTATTACACCCATTGTATCTCGGGGGTTAGAAGTAACCACCGTGACATCATCTGCGTATGCCAAAATGTTTGTCTCCCACCCATGATATCGCATTGGGCTAATACCCATAGAGGCGTCCAGTTTTTTTTAGCAGGGGATCGATGTAAAGTGCGAAAAGCAGGGGTGAGCAAGGGCAACCCTGCCTGGTCCCTCGGTTAATTATCACCGGTGCCGTATATCCCCCATTTAATCTAATCCGCGCCCTTGGAGCTTTATATAGAACCTGTATGGCCTTGATATATTTACTCCCAATTCAAAACCATTTCATCACATCCCAAAGGTAGTCCCAGGAGACCCTATCAAATGCTTTTTCAGCATCCATAAGGATTAAAGCCATAGGGTCCCCTGAGACTTCCGCTGCATCAAAAAGGCTTATAACTCTGCAAGTGTGTTCTGTAGTCCCCCTCCCAGGAATAAAGCCGTGTTGGGAAGGATGAACCATTTTCCCTATAATTCGGTTCAAGCGCGTTGCCAAAGCCTTTGAATAGATTTTGACATCACTGTTCATCAGTGTAATAGGCCTATAAGAGCCTGGTTCTCTGGGTGGTTTGTCTTTTTTTAAAAACACAATCATATCTGCCCCACCCCATGAGTCGGGAACAGCATCTCCCTGTTGAGATTTTCCAATTAAAGCTACCAGATCCGATCCTATTACATCGAAAAATGTTTTATAGAATTCTAAGGGGATTAAATCTGGTCCAACAGCTTTCCCTGCCGAGAGGCTCCTTAGTGCGCCATAAATCTCGTCCTGCGTCAGCGCTAAATCCAATGCTTCGCTATCTGCAGGGTGAATAGTTTGGTTCACAATTCCCTGTAGATATTCCTGGTTTAAACTCTGCTCCCCTTGCTGCTCTTCCCTGTATAGATCTTCGTAATATTGTCGAAATACTTCGCGAATACCTAATGAACCTTCTATTAGCTTTCCACCTCTATCCGTAATTTCTCTGATTTCCCCCGCTGCTACTTTTTGCCTGAGTCGGGCTGCCAGGGTGTGCCCCACCCTTTCGCTAAACTCGTAGCACTGTTCCCGTTTTGCCAGAAATTTTTCTGCAGCTTTACTTGCAGCAAGATCACTAATTTCCGCCTTTGCTATTGCCAATCTCAATATTATTTCATCGAGTGGTTTACTCATCTGTATCGCCCTTGCGAGCTCCTCCTCCACATCAAACAAAACCTTGCACGAAATTCTCATCTGTTGAGCCTCCCTCTTCTGCCGTCCCAAGCTATAGCTTAGCGTCTCCCCCCTCACCCCAGCCTTAAACGTATCCCAGACAATCCCCAGGCTGGCGCTCTCCCTGTTAATCTCCCAGAACCCCTTAATCCACTGATTCATATGGGTCACATATTTTTCATCCTTTAAAAATCCTCTCTCAAAAGTCCATCCCCTCTCTTGTCTTTCCACTCCACCCCCAGTGAGTGTTAAAACTAAGGGGTTGTGATCTGAGATTAACCTGGGGTACTTTTCTATCTTGCATCTTGATTTTAAATAGTAAGACATGAAAAAGTAATCCAGTCTGGTAACAATCTTGTGGGGTGCTGAAAAAAATGTAGATCCGGGATCTGTGGGGTTTAGATGAGCCCAAATATCAATTAGCCCATTGTTTTGAACAATATTAGAGAGTGCCCCATAGACTCTTTTCTTTCTACCTAAATACCATCTTCCCCCTTCCCCCAAAGACCCCCAAGCCATTAATGTTAAAATCCCCGCACATAATAATTGGGGATGGCCAGGTTGCTACTTCTACATCCAAAAATTCTAGAACTTCGGGATCATCCCCGTAGAACCATAAACAGAGCATAGGGTAAATGTTTCTTCTTGCCACTTACATTCAACCAACACCCAGCGCCCCCATTTATCTGCTATTTTCCTTTTAAAAGCAACATCATTTCGGCACGATAAAATAGCCACCCCTCTGATCCTCGTGCTCTGTTTGGTATTTATGATTAATTTAAAACCCAGTTGTTCCATAAGTTTAGCCCGACTGTCCTCAATATGGGTTTCTTGAATACATAAAATATCTACTCGCATATTTTTTATAATCACTGCCGCCTTTTGTCGTTTAGTCAGATCGTTAAGGCCACATATATTAATAGATGCAATCCGAAGATTCATTCCTTAACATTAATCATCTTACCCTGCACGATCCCTCCGTTATCAATTCTTTGATTCTCTTGTACTAACCCTTTGATTTCAACTCTTTGCTCCTTTGTTCTTTGTTGCATCCTATGCTGATACTTTGCATTCACTGAATCATCCTCAAGCAATAAACCATACTATACAGTACTGTAACCTCCCAACCCGACAGCCCCAAAGGTCCCTACCCCCACCCCCCCATTCCCCAACCAGGCAAATAGGTCAAGCATGACCTATGTGTGACCTATGTGTGACCGCTGTGACTCCCATCGTACGCCGCCACCGACTCCCCCACAATTACCCAAATCTCCCATACATAAACCATTAGCCCCCTAAATGTCTAACAACCCCCCTCATTCCATGTGTCCTACTTGTGTTTAATGGTCCTAAAAAGTAAAACAGCTATACCCTAACCAAAAGTACCTAATACAAAGACATATCTTTATTTTAAGAAGGTAAGTATGTTCTGCCCATAGTTAAAGAAAAGAGAGAGCTACCTGAGCACCCCTTACAATAACGCTAAGCAAGCCAACATCGACCGTATAACAAAGAAGAAAAGAGGTCCCAAAACCTCGATTCCTTTGGGTGCCCTTTTTTTTAATTTCTGACGAAGTGGGAGAGATCTTAGACCCTCCCTGCTACCTCTTTTGTTCCCTTCAGCTCAGACAGGAATTCCTGTGCCTTGATCTCGGAGAAAAACATCTGCACCCTCCCTTTAACAATAATTTTGAGTCGAGCAGGGAATAACAGATAAGCCTCGCACCCTAACCCATGAAACGGGGTTATTAACTGTCGGAGCTTCCATCTCCTCTCAACGGTTGCATGGTAAAACTCTGGACGAGCAAAAAATGTGTAGGCCTCGTATGATCGTTTAGCCTCCGGACGAGCTCTGTCTAGAATTGCCTGCCGCAAAATAAAATTGCCAATATAAACAAGAATAGCTCTTGGATGCTCCCCCTGTCTCCCACCACTGTTTTTCTTTTGATAAAAAGGGAAACGATGTGCTCTCTGGACCTCGGTATCCCAATTCCACTGGGCCAGTTCCGGGAATGCACCTTTCAAAAGTCTAACTACAAAGAGCATAATGTTCTCGCCTTCCGCTTTCTCCGCAATACCAAGCAATCGAATGTTATTTCTGCATTGGCGGTTCTCAAAATCCTCGAGCTTCCACATTACGTCCTCGGTTTGTCTCTCTCGCGTCTCTTTAAAGTTCTGTAGTTTTGCCACTTCATCTTCCAGATTACCTGTTCTTTCCTCAACAAGTACTACCCTATCAGCCATATCTGAGTATAATTTATTGACTTTTCGAAGTGAGGCCTGCACCTTCTTAGTTGCCTGATGTGCCCTGCGACCCTCTAGTCTTGCCTCCCCCTGCATCTGTTTGAGGGTAGAATAAACTAATTCCAGTGATGGTGCGACTGCCTGTCCTGATTTCTCTGAAGTGGCCGTTTCCCCTTCCCCCATGTACGTTTGAGTCGTTGCGGAGTAGTCCCATTCGAGTTTTCTCGCCGTATCATTTTTAGTGGGGCTGACATTAGTCTTAGCCTTGGATCTCCGTTTCCGCGATAGGGTCTTTATTTGTTGAGTCTTTTGGATCTTTTGAGTCTTTTGCGTATTTGAGGAGTCTCCCAAAAAGTTATCAGTCTCTGACTCCCACACAAGCGACGTGTTTATATCGCTTGTTGATGACATATCTGTATCATCATTTAGCGAGAAGAATTTATCCCCTTCTGGCGAGCGTAGGGTCATTAAGCTTAAATCTTCTCTTTCCCCTTCCCCTCTGGGAGCGCCCAAAACACCATCACCACATTCCGGGGGGCCAGCCTTTGCTGCACAAGCCTGAGGTGCTAAATCTGTCCCACTCCCATCCAAATCCGCATTGTTCAAGTATATAGTCACCTCTTCTTCTATTTCTATTTCTGTGTTTTGAGTTTCCCCCACAACCCTCACAGTACTGTCCACAGTATTATTCGGCGTGCCACCCCAATTATCTTGATTTCCTTGACCGGCTTGTGTGGCATTCTGTAGAACCTGTGCTTTCGGGAGAGGCTGCAGTGCTTGTCCCGATTGTACCCCTGGCGGCTCCTCCTCCTTCTCCTTCGACGTTTCCTGAGGCAGTGCTAGATCTTGAGCAGCCTCATCCGGTGAGTCAGAGCCGAGGTGGGGGGGTCTCCCGCATGCTTCTTTTTTCCTCCACGTGTTTGTAATTGCTATTATTGCTGTTTCCAGCCGCCGCCGCTGCAAATACTTCTACAACTGTAGGCTGGCGCATTCCGACCTCATCACACACTACGCGGCACCCAGTCCGGCCATCCACTCCACCTTCCCGAGGCTTCGCAGTCTTTGCCATGTTTTCCTCGGCCTCTATTCTCTTCGGACCACGCCGATTGAGCCCAAGTCCCTTAGATGCGGCGCCACTCTCTTTCGGCGGGTCCTTCACATCCCTTGTTGACCTGGTGGTTTTAGGCGCCATCACACCTCCGCAGATTGGGCACTCCGAGTCCTGTCGAGTTTGACTGCCGCTCGTGTGTATCCCCAGCACTCGCCTTGATCCTCGTTTCCGCAGCCAGGTGAGCAGCCGTGTTATCAGATAGGTGCTCAGCGGCATGCCCTGGAGTTTTTACTGACTAGCATCTATCCTTCAGACTGACCAGGCTAATCGGGGAGAGAGCATGAGCAGCGGCTCCCACAGAGATCAGTCAGCGGCCATCTTGCCCGCTTTTGTTTACGATTTGAATATAAAGAACTTGTTAAGAATATGCAACAAGAAAGTGATGAAGACTATGGCAATATTCTTAAAGACATAAGAATTGGTATGTTAACAGGACATGGTAAATAAGCTTTAGAAAGCAGGCTACTAAGGAACTTGTATACATCTGAAGAAACAGCAGCAGAAGTAATGTACAATATGCTTGTAGAAAACAAGTCTACAGTTTGCCTAATGCCTACACTGCAAGAGTGTTCTACATTTAATGAAAAGCTTTTCAAACTGTAAAAAACAACAAATTCTTGAAATTAAAGCTATTGACAAAATCGAACACCAAGGAGTAACAATTCTTCTTACTGAGAAACTAAAGGCTAAATTGGATTCTTTGGAAATGTCTGTATCTAAAACTGCAGGATTAGAAAAGAGTTTACGTGTATGTAAAAACTGTTGAGTAATTTTGCGGTGTGATTTGAATGTAGAAGAAGGATTCGTAAATGGAGCAATGGGAAAAGTTGTTGATTTTGTTAATTTTCAAAATAGAGATGGAATAGAATTTTTGATTATAAAATTTGACCAGATTGATGAGGTAAACAGATTGGGCATTGTGTTGTACGTTTTTTGCTTGTAAAAGACTTGTATGTTTGTAGACAGCAGTTTCCTCTGTCTCTAGCATATGCAGTAACTATTCATAAATCTCAAGGTTTAAGTATAGACAAAGCTTTTGTAAATATTGGAAGTCCAGTGTTCAAAGAGGGAATGGCATACGCTGCATTGTCTCGAGTAAGAACATTGTCTGGTTTGTATTTGATAGATTTTGATGAGAAAAAGATTAATGCTGATGCAAATTGTGTAAGAGAGTACAATTGTTTAAGAAGACTTTATGCTCCTCATTTAGGTGATTATCCAATGTATGAGAAAAGTATAGTGTGTCCAAAATGGAAATATGTTAAATATTCAACTGAGGTTGAAAATAAGAAAACAATTGAAGAGAAAGTTGAAGGTGTAAAGAACAAAAAAAGTGGAAAGTGTTGATGACATTGTAGGACACCAGTTCGAAAACAGTTCAGGTAGGGGATTGGAATAAGAGACTCGAGCCTGGGAGGGAGCGGGGGTGTGAGCGGAGCTGCACACAGAAGCATTGAACCCCCCCATCCCCAGGCCGCCGGATGAGGAAGAGGAGAGCCGGGCCCCCCAAGTGACCCTCGGGTCTGAGGTCCGCGTGAGGCCGGACTCGGCACTGCCCCTGCTCCAGGTCTTGAGAACACAAGTCAGTCAGCCCCGGGGTGAGAAGGATTTTATGCACCGCCGAAGAACCAGTTTTCATTCGCGTCCTGACTCGTTGCATCTGTACAGTGACAGTTTTTTAAATCTGATGTGAGCAGTTTTTTGTAGATTGGATTTGATACTTCTATTTGAGAGCTATTATTCAACCCAGCTGACGATAGTGCTTTGGGGTATTTACCACCTTTGGAAGGAAAAATAACTTGTTTATAATTCACCAGCTTCTGGCATTGAAAGAAGTTCAGGTATCAACTGTTATGCTAATGTGATTCTGAATGTTGTGTTTCATTTACCACATCTTCATCATGAAATCATGGAAAATAGTGAAAAAAGATTTTGGTCTGCACTACATTATTTATTTCAACAGTTGCTTAGTGACAGAAGTAAAATTCATACTGCTTCTGGCATTCAACATCTTTTAGATATATGTACTGGTTCATTGACATTTACTCTAAACATACAACAAGATGCACAAGAGTTTGTAATGTTCATGCTTAGAGTATTGGAACACGAAAAGAAAAATATTGATAACTTCTTTGGACTAAGTTACAAATGGGACCATAACTGTGAAGAGTGTTCATTTAGTTCTGTCACTCAAATACAATCCGGACAATTCTTATACTTAACAATACCAGACTGCAAATCAGTACCTTTTAACAAATTGATGAAAAAAGAAAATCAGGATATGAGATGATCACATTGTAGATTGGAGATGTTGTCTACATTACATATAGAAAGATTTGGAAAATATGTTATTTTAATGTTACAACTTTGCATCGAAAATGGAAGAAAATTAGAAACAAAAATAACAGATTTTAAAGGAGGTCAACTATTTATTTCAGGACCAACTTAAATAACAGTGGCTATGTTTTTCCATGATGGACCTACTACAACATCTGGGCACTATACTGTTTATTTAAAGTTGTAACAAAGGATGGACACATTGCAATGATGCCTACCTGGAACTCAAAGCTAGATTGCCTTTTCAATTAGCAAATTCTTATATGTAATTGCTCCAGCTAAAGTTTTGAGTACATCATTCGGCCTATTGGGGAAGATGTCAACAGAAATTAGAAAACACTGCAACCTGTTAGTGTTTATAATCAGTGTTTTCATTATTATTTGGTCTAATTGATATTACATTTTGAAAAATTGTGTTTAAAAGTAAATAGTTTATATATTTGTTGTAAATATTCTATCAGAAGCAAATGAGATTTTACATTTTTTAAATATATTTCTGATTAAGAATAGAGTTAATGTAGCTGAAAGAAAGGATTAAGAAAGTGTAGATAGGAAAAGCACATAGTTACACATATTGATAATGATGTAGCATGCTGATTTGGTTTTTTTTTGAACCATCAATTTGATTGTTTTTTTCCCCACTGTTCAATGCTGATGCTACATTCGAATCACTCTGTATGGTTATGTACAATCTGCGAACAGCAAAAAAGGGAAACTTAAAAGGTTATGTAATTGTAAATTAATGTTGTGTTCTCAAAAATATAAAATTATAATTTCAGTAAAATATTATCATTAAATAACAGTTTTTCTTTTTCTTCTTTATAGTAGGTACTGTTGAAGATTGAAAACAATTTCAATGTTATTTAGGATAATAGAAGTCAAGAATAGGTTTACGTAATCATTTATCTAAATTACATAAAAGGTAAGAGTATATAATAGAATATTCATGATAAGCTAAAGAAATGTTTAAAATGTATTTATGTTATTTGTTTCTAATATAAATAATCTTTAAGTTTTAGACTATTGTAAGTCTCAGCATGTTTCTGAAGGTATCATGAAACTGAAAACCTGGCTCTTCCGCATATAGGGTTCTTCTGGGCGTTGCTTCCTGCCATTGCTCTTTTGTCGAGTGTAACCATGCGCTTTACAAGCTTGCTTATTATTATTTTTTTCTAGTGAAATAATACAGAAAAAGAAGCATGCACATACCACAATACATCTGTTTCACAACTCATGTTCTTAAAATGTGCGTACAAGA
This sequence comes from Calotriton arnoldi, assembly GCA_963921515.1. Taxonomy (NCBI): domain Eukaryota; kingdom Metazoa; phylum Chordata; class Amphibia; order Caudata; family Salamandridae; genus Calotriton; species Calotriton arnoldi. Next base: position 1,731,586 of record CAWUFW010000089.1, on the reverse strand, counting down.
AGGTGTATGTACTACTTTCTCCTCCTTATACAGGACAGGTGGGTATTCAAAGTGCTTTTTATTATATTTGAAAATGTTATAGTTTTGAAGTTTGATCAATATTATCATTTGAACAAGTATTTTAAGATATATTATAGAGCTAATAGGCCTGAGGTTTAAACAATAGAATCTACTGTATATGGCACAACCCATGCACGCATACATTGATCCACACACTACCTGTACACTTATGAATCACATAGCGACTAGCTTTCGCACTCATTCATTTACTCAGGCAGTACATATGCACTCATTCATTGACTCAAGCATTATCCATGCACTCATGCATTCACAGAAGGAGTACCTTTGCACTAATCTCAACAGTCATACACTAATCATTGCACTTTTCTATTTGTTCATGCATTATCCATACACTCATCGATTCACTCAGCCACTACTCATGCACTCATCCAATCACCGAGGCACTATCCATGCACTCATCCAATCACCCATACACAACTCATACACTCATCCAATCACCCAGGCACTACCCATGCACTGATTCACTCACTTGGGCACCATTCTTGCACTCAACCATTCACTCAGGCACTACCCATGCAGTCCTCTATTCACTCAAGCACTATCCTTGCACTCAACTGTTCACTGAAGTACTACGCATGCACTCATCCAATCACTGAGGTACTATCCTTCAAATCAACCATTCACTCATGTAGTACCAATGCACTCATACATTTACTCAGACACTACTCATGCACTCCTCTATTCACCCAGCCACAACCAATGCACTCAGGGAATCAGCCATGGACTACCCATGCAATCATGCAACCAACCAGGCACTGGGCATGCACTTATCCAATCACCCCACTCACTACCCATAAACTCATTCATTTACCCTGGTACTATCCATGCACTCATGGAATCACCCAGAGACTGCTCTTGCACTCACCAATTCATACAGGCACTATTCATGTGCTCATCCATTCACCCACACACTACCTATGCACTCATCCAATGAGCCAGGCACTACCCTTGCACTAATCCATTCACTCAGGCAGTACCCATGTACTCCTCTATTCACCCAGCCACTACCTATGCAGTCATGGAATCACCCAGGGACTACCCATGCACTCATGCAACCACTCAGGCATAATGCAGGCACTCATCCAAGCATCCAGGCTTTACCCATACACTCATTAATTCACCCAGGTACTATCCATGCCCTCATGGAATCTCCCAAGCACTGCTCTTGCACTCATCCATTCAATGAGGTGGTACCCATGCACAAATGCAATCACCCAGGTGCTACTCTTGCACTCATCCAGTCACACAGGCAGTACCCATGCACTCATCCAATCACTCAGGCCCTACTCACATACTCATCCAATCTCCCACACACTATCCATGCACTAACACAATCAGCTAGGCACTACCCTTGCACTCATCCATTCACTCAGGTATTACCCATGCACTGATCAATTCACTCAGATACTACCCATGCACTGATCCATTCACCCAGCCACTACCCATGCACACATCCAATCACTTAGTCACTACCTTTGCACTCATCCGTTCAGTGAGGCAGTTCCCATGCACTCATTCAATCAATCAGGCACTACCCATGCACTCATCCAATCACTTAGGCACTAACCTTGCACTCAACCATTCACTCAGGCACTACCCATGCACTCCTCTATTCACTAAGGCATTATCCTTGCACTCAACTATTCACTCAAGCACTACCCATGCTCTCATCCAATCACTCAGGCACTATATTTCAACTCAACCATTCATTCACACAGTACCCATGCACTCATGCATTTACTCAGGCAGCACTCATGCACTTATCCAATCACCAAGGCACTACCCATGCACTCATCCAATCACCCAAACACTACTTTTCCACTCATGCATTTATTGAGGCACAATTCATGCACTCATCCATTCATTCAGACAGTATCCTTGTACTTATCCATTCACTCAGGCACTATGCATATACTCATCCAATCACCCAGATACTACTCATGCACTCATTCAATCACCCAGACACTACCCATGCACTGTCCCAATCACCCAGGCAGTAGCCATGCACTCATCCAATCACCCAGGCACTATTCATACATTCTTCCAATCACCCAGGCACTATCCATGCACTCACACAATCACCCAGGCACTAAACTTGCACTCATCCATTCACTCAGGCACTATCCATGCACTGATACATTCACCCAGCCACAACCCATGCGCACATCCAATCACTAAGTCACTACCTTTGCACACATCCATTCTATCAGGAAGTTCCCATGCACTCATTCAATCACCCAGGCACTACCCATGCACTCCTCCAATCACGCAGGCACTACCCATGCACTCATCCAATCACTCAGGCACTATCCTTGCACTCAACCATTCACTCAAGCACTACCCATGTACTCATCCAATCACGCAGGCACTATCCTTACACTCAACCATTCACTCAGGCACTACCCATGCACTCCTCTATTCACTCAGGCATTATCCTTGCATTCAACTATTCACTCAAGCACTACCCATGCTCTCATCCAATTACTCAGGCACTATACTTCAACTCAACCATTCATTCATGCAGTACCCATGCACTCATGCATTCACTCAGGCAGTACTCATGCACTCATCCAATCACCAAGGCACTACCCATGCACTCATCCAATCACCCAGACACTACTTTTTGACTCATGCATTCACTGAGGCACAATTCATGCACTCATCCAATCATTCAGACAGTATCCTTGCACTTATCCAGTCACTCAGGCACTATGCATATACTTATCCAATCACCCAGATACTACTCATGCACTCATTCAATCACCCAAACACTACCCATGCACTGTTCCAATCACCCAGGCAGTAGCCATGCACTCATCCAATCATCCAGGCACTATTCATACATTCTGCCAATCACCCAGGCACTATCCTTGCACACACACAATCACCCAAGCACTACCCTTGCACTCATCCATTCACTCAGGCACTACCCTTGGACCCATCAATTCACTCAGACACTATACTTGCACTCAAACAATCACTCAGTCACTAACTTTGCAGTCATCCATTCAGTCAGGCAGTTCCCATGCATGCATCCAATCACTCAGGCTCTACCTATACACTCATCCAATCACTCAGGCACTATCCTTGCACTCAACCATTGACTCATGCACTACTGGTGCACTTCCATATTCACTTAGGAATTATCTTTGCACTCAACCATTCACTCAAGCACTACCCTTGCTCTCATCCAATCACTCAGGGACTATCCTTCAACTCAACCATTCATTCATGCAGTACCCATGCACTCATGTATTCACTCAGGCAGTACTCATCCAATCACCCAGGCACTATCCATGCACTCATCCAATCACCCAGACACTACTTTTCCACTCATGCATTCACTGAGGCACAATTCATGGACTCATTAAATCATTCAAACAGTATCCTTGCACTTATTCATTCACTCAGGCCCTATGATACACTCATCCAATCACCCAGATACTACTCATGTACATATTAAATCACCCAGACACTACCCATGCACTGTCCCAGTCACCCAGGCAGTAGCCATGCACTCATCCAATCACCCAGGCACTATCCAGGTACTCACAAAATCACCCAGGCACTACCTTTGCACTCATACATTCACTCAGGCACTACCCATGCACTCCTCTATTCACTCAGGCATTATCATTGCACTCAACTGTTCACTCAAGCACTACCTATGCACTCATCCAATCACTTATGCACTATCCTTCAACTCAACCATTCATTCACACAGTACCCATGCACTCATGCATTCACTTAGGCAGTTCTCATGCACTCATCCAATCACCCAGGCACTACCCATGCAATCATCCAATCACCCAGACACTACTTTTCCATTCATGCATTCACTGAAGCACAATTCATGCGCTCATCCAATCATTCAAATCCTTGCACTTATCCATTTAGTCTGGCACTATGCGTACACTCATCCAATCACCCAGATACTACTCATGCAATCATTCAATCACCCAGACACTACCCATGCACTGTTCCAATCACCCCGGCAGTAGCCATGCACTCATACAATCACCCAGGCACTATTCATACATTCTTCCAATCACCCAGGCACTATCCATGCACTCACACAATCACCCAGGCACTACCCTTGCACTCATCTATTCAATCAAGCACTACCTATTAACTCATCCAATCACTCAAACTCTACGTATGCACTCATCCAATTACACAGACACTACCCATTAACTCATCTATTCACAAAACATATACTTTTTCTTTTTTTAACCAGACTAGGTGCTTCCGTAAGAACCGTTTTGTTTTATTTTTTAAAAACTCTTTTAGATATATTTTTGTTTTTTCTAATTATTTTGTATTTTTTTGTGTTTTTTAGATTTTTAACTTGAAAATGTATACAAAAAAAAGCACAAAACAGCGTGCCTAATTTGGGGCAAAAAATTAACAACGCTGGCTGCTAATGATGTCCAACAATGTTTAGACAACCTGTTCCCCAATATTCAGAACAGTAATGCATTTGGGGCAAAAAAGTCCTGCCTTGCCAAAATCAGGGAGAATTGGTGGAATGCTTTGCAGTCTGGCGCCAGCACAGGATGTAGAGGGCTGCACATCCTGGTCTTTTGGTGTTGCCATTTTAAATTTCAATTCTCAAAGAAGAAATCTAAAAAACACCAAAACATCTAAAAAAATAGATTCTTCCTGAATGAGTTTGATTGTTGCCAACCACACACAAATAAATTAGAAGAAAGAGGTTGGGTTCTAGCTAAGTTAAGGATGACAGGATCTTTAACCAGTCAAATCTCTTTTTTTGTGTCACATGGGGTCCGTGACTCCATACATGGTGCCACCGCATACCAGACGCGATTTCGCAACTTCTTTTAAATTTAGGTTTCAACAATATTTATTTGTATCTGATAATATTTTAATTACAAATAACTGTACCTATTTATTTAAAATAAAGTAAAAGAACCTATATTTGTATATAATATTGTTTAAAGAAATGTTACATTCGCGTCCCATACTCAAATCCGGAAGTTGCCATGTACGCGGACGTACCACAATTCCGGAAATTATTATTAAAAATATGTTTTAATAACTTTCTTTTATCAATATACAAGTTTATTTACTATCTTAGCAAAACTGTAACCTTGAACTTAAGATTATTATTGTCTATATTTATGTATTAATATTACAAATAAAAAAGAAAGAGTTGCGTCCGGGTCGCGTTCCGCAATTATATTTTTAGAAAATAGAAGGATATTTAATTTAATTTAAACCGAAATATTTAAGTAATAATCAATTGTAAATTATACATTATGTTAAATATAACTGTTAAAAACCGTGCTGGAGCCGCGATTCGTACGCGGATCTGGAAGTAAGGCCCAGTAGTGTACCCGATTGATTCGCGAATCAGCGAAAGACATAAATTTAATGTTTAATTACAGTTTAGCATAGCTACATATTCATTCTATTACTCTACAACTAAACTACTACCCCTAAGATATACATAAGGTATTCATTTCACTATATTTTACACTTTTAAATAAATAAATGGGTTCACATACAAAAAATGAGAAGATCCGCGCCCAGTACTCGACTCCATTTTTATATTTAAAAAAAAAAAAGGTTGTGAAACATATATATATATATAGCAAAAGACTTCTCACCCAAGAAATCCGCAGGGAATAAACGGCACTCAGTAGGGCTTGCAATATACAGGATGTAGTTTATTCCATCATAAATCGTAAATCGGTATATATACATATATATATATTTTTATATAAATATATAAAATAAAATGATAATTTTTTTTTAACCATATATAAATTATATATGTATATGTATAACTATATATGTTTACTGGAAAAAAAGTTTCAGGGACGTTATAGTTAGAAATTAGCATTTACAAAACCTTAGAAATTCACTGAAAAAACCACAGGTTTCAGGGACGTTATAGTTAGGAATTAGCATTTAAAAAACACTTAGATATTCACTGAAAAACCACAGGTTACAGGGATGTTATAGTTAGGCTAGCATTTCACTCGTACAAAATCAGAGAAATTCAGCTGTTATAGCTAGCTGAGTTAACTGTAACTCGTGCCCACGCAATGCACTGCTGATGACATCACATATTACATCACTCATGACATGGTCAGCGACATTACTGATGACATCTCAAATGACATCACTGATGACATCATCCACAGAATCTCTGATGCACCTACTCACACCCCAAAATAACCATTCATACACCCACTCCAAATTTCAGACTACCATTCTTTGAAACCATTGACACACCAATACTAGTACTTACATACCCACTCACTGATTCATAGGACTACATACACACCCACTCACTCACCCATACAGGCACTGATACAGCCAGTCACTCACCAACACAGCCGCTGATATATCCAGTCATACACCCATACAGCCACTCATACACCATCAGTCACCCATAGAGCTACTCACACACCTCTTACTCACCCAAACACTTAATCACACAGCCACTTACTCACCCATACAGAAAAACACACACACTCACTACTCATACAGATACTAACAAATGCTTACTCTCCTATACAGTCACTGACGCAAGCACACACTCACCCATACAGTAAGCCTCACAGTCACTCACTCACACATAAAGTCACTTATATACTCCAACACTCACATATACAGTTACTCACCCATATACCACTGAGACATCGATTCACTCACTGACACAGCCATACACACATTCACTCACTCATACAGCCCCTCACAGACGCACTCATGAATATATACACCCAGGGATTCACCCACTCATACATCCATGCAAGGAGTCACACACCCCCTCACCCACCCACACAGACACTCAGGAACCCATACAGGTACTCAGACAACTAATCAATAACCCATATAGACACTCATGTACCTACTCACCAGCCCATGCAGTCACTTACACACCAACTGACAGACTAATACAGACATTCACACAGATCAGTCACTCACCCATACATTCACTGAGGCACGTATAATCACTCACTTACACAGTCACACACCCACTGAATCATCCATACAGACACTCATACACCCATTCATTCTTCAATACACCTTGGCATATATATATATATATATATATATATATATATATATATATATACACTCACCACAGTCACTGGATGATGTGATGAGTGATGTCACTGACCATGTCATGAGTGATGTAATATGTGAGGTCATCAGCAGGGCATTGTGGGGGCGCAAGTTAGCTAACTATAATGGCTGAATTTCTCTGGTTCTGTACGAGTGAATATCAGCATAACTATAACGTCCCTGTAACCTGTGGTTATTTCAGTGAATATCTAAGGTTTTTTAAATGCTAAATCCTAACTATAACATCCATGAAACCTGTGTTTTTTTCAGTGAATATATATATATTTTTTTTGTACAAGGATACGCTGCACTCCATAAATCCGATTTACTAAAGTTTTATTCACTGAGTCGATTCACACCAACGCGTTTCAGCCCTCCTAGGCCTTAATCGCGGTAAGTGAGTCTTTTTTCATATACACTTTTATACATATCACGTTAGCCTGTAATGCAGCTTTGTGGGTATTGTACTGTTTATACTCTTAGTAATCTGAATTCTCCTTATTTTAATTACAATATTTACAAATGTTACAAATGTTGTGGATGCATTGCTTGAATTCTGGTGTTCATATTTACATAATGTTCTAACATCAAGTGTTTATATTTCAAAAAGAGATTGTCTTTAGTATTTCTTTAGTGTCCATTAATATCTTGGTTCTTGGCTCTGAGTTGACCCAAATTAGTTCTTAATTCTAATTCTCTGGAATTAGTTCCCGGGACTGATTTTTTGTTATAATCTACTGTATCTGACACCTTTTGGCACAGTATGTTTTTTATGTATTTTTATGGTGAGTTCGTTAATAATGAGCAACTTGCTTTTTTTTCCTCTTTTTTCTGAATTTAGTATTGCTTGATTTTCTAACCTTTGCTTTTTGGCTCCGATCAGTCCCAATTGTTTTCTTTTTCTTCCTCTTATTGGGATTAGTGCCCAAATCAGGTCCTTTGCTCTGTTCTACTTTTCATCAATATTTGAATATATTTTCTCAGGCCGGGATGGGGGATGAAGTCCACTTTACTCCTGAGGGGCTTTGGGGGCCAAGAAGTCCTCCTGGTACCTACTGTAAGTCCTACGCAGCAGAATTCGTGAGTGCTGGTCGGAGGCCCAGCACCTTTTCTCCACCACTCTGCAAACACGACTACTAGTTAAAGAAGCATTTGCAATGTAATAGGTTTCGCATTTGCAAGAGTTAGAGCTATTGGCGTTGTAAATGTAAAAGTTTTTTACTAATATTTTTTGGAGTGGAGTGGATGTACATTGTGTGTAGTGGAATTATGTGGTATGTTGTGCAGTGAAATTATGTGAATAGAAAGTATGCAGTATTTAGTGTATAGGAATTATGTAGAGTGGGATTATGTGTTATGGAGAGTAATTATGTGGTATGGTAGTCTGTGTTGTGGAGTGGTAACCTCAGGTTTAGTCTTCCTCGTTTCCATAGAAGCTCAACTATGAACTCAGTGAGACAAAAAAAGAAGGAATCACTGAGGAGCACTTGTGGACCTAGTCAGAGGTATAAGCAGGGCCACTGGAATTATGCGACTGTTTGGCTGCACCGACTTTTGCACAATTATACATTTTCCGCATTAGCCACATAATCCATCTTCTGCTCCCTAATCTGCAGATTTGAACAAAAAAGGCATTGTTTCTAGCTCAAACAGCTCAAATGTTACCAAAAATGCAGCGACAAGTGTTACAGCATGGTGGAAGGCCCTTTGCAAACCTAGAATGGTCACCTGTTACTTATTGCTAAATGTGGGAGTTAAATTGGTACTAATGGTGTGCAAGCCACTCTTGCTTCTTTCTGCGCCTCTGTTGCCTCTTTCTGCATTTCTGTTGCTTCTTTCTGCACATTTCTTTATTTTTATGCACTTCTCTTGCCTCTTTCTGCACATCTCTTCTACTTTCTGCACCTCTCTTGCCACTTTCTGCCAACCTATACTGACTTTCGGTAGATCTGGCAGAGGGCAATTTCAAACTTCCATCGGAACTGTGGGGAGAGTGCTTGCCGGGTCTTCATCCAGAAGAATTATGGCAAGTATCTTATAACATCTTGTACTCCACAGTTCAAGCTGCAAACCTAAGGAGAAATCACATCTTTTGTCTCCACAGGGTATACTAGTCTCCTTTAAAGCTCTCCAAATTTGCAAAGGGAACCATTCCGAAATGTCCGAAATGTTCTCTGGAAAAATCAGATGATGTGCACATGTTTTTAAACTGCCCAATGCTACATCATTTCTGGGTCAGTGTAAGTAGAGGTACTAACGCCATGTTTGGGACGGATATACAGGTGAGCATAAGGCTGGTATTTTTTTGGGTTTTACCAAACTATGAGTCTATGCCCCCAGAGGAAAATAAGTTATTGTTTTACTTGCTCGGAGAGAAATTTGTAAATATTGGATTAAAAATATTTCTCTGACGCTTCTTGATTGGATTAATTCTATTAAATATACGATGAAACTTGATAGGGTTTCATGAAACAAGAAGAGTAAGAAAAAGGATTTTTGGTTACCATGTGTAGGTTGGCTAGACACTCTTGATAGTGGTTTGAATGCAGTCCAATGATTATGCCTCTACACTGTGATACTTTACCCCTCTGATTGTTCTGTGAGTTACCCAGAGAGAAGGTCAGAACAGACCAAACATGGGAAAGAGAGGTTTTGTGTAAAGAGCATCCATCTAGATACAGAGCCCTCTAGTTGGTGCCAATCAAGAGGGGGGCCGCAGAGAAATTCAAATTGCTCTGTGTATATCTGATGGCGAATGAGGACAAAAAAAAAAGCATTGTTTCTAGCTCAAACAGCTCAAACGTTACCAAAAATGCAGCGACAAGTGTTACAGCATGGTGGAAGGCCCTTTGCAAACCTAGAATGGTCACCTGTTACTTATTACTAAATGTGGGTGTTAAATTGGTACTAATGGTGTGCAAGCCACTCTTGCTTCTTTCTGCGCCTCTCTTGCCTCTTTCTGCATTTCTGTTACTTCTTTCTGCACATTTCTTTCTTTTTCTGCACTTCTCTTGCCTCTTTCTGCACATCTCTTCTACTTTCTGCACCTCTCTTGCCTCTTTCTGCACCTCTGTTACTTCTTTCTGCACCTCACTTGCTTCTTTCTGTATCCCTCTTGCCTCTTTCTGCACCCTTTTTCCCTCTTTCTGCACCCCTTTAGCCTCTTTCTGCACCTCTGCTCCTTTTTTCTGCACTTCTTTTGTTTCTTTCTGCACCTCTCTTGCTTCTTTCTGCACCCCTCTTGCCTCTTTCTCCACCCCTCTTCCCCCTTTCTGCATCTCTGTTGCTTCTTTCTGCACTTCTCTTGCCTCTTTCTCTACCCCTCTTCCCTCTTTCTGCACTTCTGTTGCTTCTTTCTGCACTTATCTTGCATCTTTCTGCACCTAACTTGCCTCTTTCTGTACCTCTCTTGCCTCTTTCTGCAGTTCTCTTGCCTCCTTCTGTACTTCACTTGCCTATTTCTGCAACTCTCTTACCTCTTTCTGCAGTTCTCTTGCATCCTTCTGCACCTCTGTTGCCTCTTTCAACACTTCTCTTGCCTGTTTCTGCACCTCTCTTGCCTGTTTCTGCACCCCTCTTCCCTCTTTGTGCAACTCTCTTGCTTCTTTCTACACCACTCTTCCCTCTTTCTTCACCACCCTTGTCTCTTTCTGTACCTCTGTTGCTTCTTTCTGCACTTCTCTTGCCTCTTTCTGCACCCTTCGTGCCCCTTTCAGCACCTCTGTTGCTCCTTTGTGCAGTTCTCTTCCTTCTTTCTGCACCCCTCCTGCCTCTTTCTGTACCCCTCTTCCTCTTTGTGCACCTCTCTTACCCCTTTCTGCAAACCTCTTGCCTCTTTTTGCACCTCTGTTGGTTATTTCTGCACCTTTTTTGCTTCATTCTGCACTTCACTTGCCTATTTCTGTACCCCTCTTGCCTCTTTCTGCACCTCTGTTGGTTCTTTCTTCACTGCTCTTGCTTCTTTCTGTACTTCTGTTCCAAATTTCTGCATCCCTCTTGCCTTTTTCTGCACCCCTCTTCCCTCTTTCTGCACCTCTCTTGCCTCAGTCTGCCTACCAGTTCCCTCTTTCTGCACCCCTTTTGCCTGTTTCTGCAACTCTCTTGCCTCTTTCTTCAGTTCTCTTGCCTCCTACTGCACCTCTGTTGCTTCTTTCTGCACTTCTCTTGCCTCTTTCTGTACCCCTGTTGCTTCATTCTGCACTTCCCATGCTTCTTTCTGCACATGTCTTGCTTCTTTCTGCACCCCTGTTGTCTCTTTCTGCACTCGTCTTCCCTGTTTCAGCACCTTTCTTGCCTCTTTCTGCATCTCACTTGCCTCTTTTTGCACTTCTCTTGCTTCTTTCTACACCTCTGTTGCTTCTTTCTGCAGTTCTCTTGCCTCCTTCTGCACCTCACTTGCCTCTTTTTGCACCTCTGTTGGTTCTTTTGCACTGCTCTTGCTTCTTTCTGCACCTCTCTTGCAAATTTCTGTACCCCTCTTGCCTCTTTCAGCACCCCTCTTACCTGTTTCTGCACCTCTCTTGCCTCTGTCTGCACCCCTCTTCCCTCTTTCTCCACCTCTTTTGCCTGTTTCTGCAACTCTCTTGCCTCTTTCTGCAGTTCTCTTGCCTCCTACTGCACCTCTGTTGCTTCTTTCTGCACTTCTCTTGCCTCTTTCTGCACCCCTGTTGCTTCATTCTGCACTTCCCATGCTTCTTTCTGCACATGTCTTGCTTCTTTCTGCACCCCTGTTGTCTCTTTCTGCACTCGTCTTCCCTGTTTCTGCACCTTTCTTGCCTCTTTCTGCATCTCACTTGCCTCCTTCTGCACTTCTCTTGCTTCTTTCTACACCTCTGTTGCTTCTTTCAGCAATATTCTTGCCTCTTTCTGCACTTCTCTTCCTTCTTTCTACACCCCTCGTGCCTCTTTCTGCACCCTTCTTCCCTTTTCCTGCACGTCTCTTGGTTCTTTCTGCACTGCTCTTGCCTCTTTCTGCACCCCTCTTGCCTCCTTCTGTATCTCTGTTGTTTGTTACTGCATGGCTCTTGCTTCTTTCTGCACCTCTCTTGCATTTCTGCACCCCTCGTGCCTCTTTGTGCACCTCTCTTGCCTCTTTCTGCTCCTCTCTTGCCTCTTTCTGCACCCCTCTTGCCTCTTTCTGCACCTCTTTTGCTTTTTTCTGCACCCCTCTTGCCTCTTTCTGCACCTCTGTTGGTTCTTTCTGTACCTCTCTTGCCTCTGTGTGCACCCCTGTTCCCTCTTGGTGCACCTCTTTTGCCAGTTTCTGCAACTCTCTTGCCTCTTTCTGCACTTTTCTTGCCTCTTTCTGCACCTCTTTTAATTCCTTCTGCACTTCTCTTGCCTCCTTCTGCACCCCACTTGCCTCTTTCTGCACCTCTGCTGCTTCTTTCTACACTTCTCTTGTTTCTTTCTAGACCTCTCTTGCTTCTTTCTGCACCCCTCATGCCTCTTTCTGTACCCTTCTTCCCCTTTCCTGCACGTCTCTTGGTTCTTTATGCGCTGCTCTTGCCTCTTTCTATACCCCTCTTGCCTCTTTCTGCACCTCTTTTTCTTCTTTCTGCACTTCTCTTGCCTCGTTCTGCACCCCTCTTTCCACTTTCTGCACCTCTGTTGCTTCTTTCTGCACTTCTCTTGCTTCTTTCTACACCTCTCTTGCTTCTTTCTGCACCTCTCGTGTCTCTTTCTGCACCCGTTTTCCCTTTTCCTGCACGTCTCTTGGTTCTTTCTGCACTGCACTTGCCTCTTTCTGCACCCCTCTTGCATCTTTCTGCACCTCTTTTGCTTCTTTCTGCACTTCTCTTGCCTCTTTCTGCACCCCTCTTGCCTCTTTCTGCACCTCTGTTGCTTCTTTCTGCACTTCACTTGTTTCTTTCTACACCTCTCTTGCTTCTTTCTGCACCTCTCGTGTCTCTTTCTGTACCCTTCTTCCCTTTTCCTGCACGTCTCTTGGTTCTTTATGCACTTCTCTTGCCTCGTTCTGCACCCCTCTTTACACTTTCTGCACCTCTGTTGCTTCTTTCTGCACTTCTCTTGCTTCTTTCTACACCTCTCTTGCTTTTTTCTGCACCCCTCGTGTCTCTTTCTGCACCCGTTTTCCCTTTTCCTGCACATCTCTTGGTTCTTTCTGCACTGCACTTGCCTCTTTCTGCACCCCTTTTGCCTCTTTCTGCACCTCTTTTGCTTCTTTCTGCACTTCTCTTGTTTCATTCTACACCTCTCTTGCTTTTTTCGGCACCCCTCTTCTCTCTTTCTGCACCCCTGTTTCCTCTTTCTGCACCTCTTCTGCCTGTTTCTGCACCTCTGCTGCCTCTTTCTGCACTTCTCTTGCCTCTCTCTGTACCCCTCTTCCCTCTTTCTGCACCTCTGTTGCTTCTTTCTGTACTTCTCTTGCTTCTTTCTGCACCTCTCTTGCCTCTTTCTACACCTCTCTTGCCTCTTTTGCACACACAGGCCTACTTTTAAACTGACCTCAGGCTCAGCAGTGCACACATGCAAGTGCAGAAAAGGGCTGCTGGCCTCTAAACTACCATGCCCTATTATATGCTAGGGACTTAGAGGTAGTTTTAATCCCCCTGCCCTATTATGTACTAGGGCCTTACAGGGGAGGTAATGCCAATCACAGGGCTACCCCAACCCATAGTGTACCCTAGTGTATGTAGGTGTTTTCACTGTATTCTAAGTGCCTTTCAGCATAGCACTGGCTCCGGGCCTGGTTAGGCAGAGCCCAGGGTCAGTCAGAGTCAGTTACCACCAGAACCAGTCAGCAAAAAGTTGGGGGTGCCCAGACACAGGTTGACTTTCTGCACCTCTGTTGGTTCTTTCTGCATATCTCTTGCTTCTTTCCGCACCTTTCTTCCTCTGTCTGGAATTCTGTTGCCTCTTTCTGCTTTTTCTTGCTTCTTTCTGTGCCTTTCTTCCTCTTTCTGCACATGTCCTACCTATGTAGGCATAGTTAGAAATTAGAATGTAAAAAACCTTTGAAATTCACTGAAAAAACCATAGGTTTCAGGGACGTTATAGTGAGAAATTATCATTTAAAAAACCTTTGAAATTTACTGAAAAATTTATAGATTTCAGGGACATTATAGTTAGAAATTAGCATTTAAAAAACCTTTGAAATTCACTGAAAAAACCATAGGTTTCAGGGACGTTATAGTTAGGAATTAGCATTTAAAAAACCATAGAAATTCACTGAAAAAACCAGAAGTTTCATGGACGTTCAACTAACTATAACGGCCAAATTTCTCTGGTTTTGTACGAGTAAAATGTCCAACTAACTATAACGTCCCTGAAACCTGTGTTTTTTTCAGTGAATTTCTATGGTTTTTAAATTCTAATTTCTAACTATAACGTCCCTGAAACCTATGGTTTTTTCAGTGAATATATATATATATATTTAGATAGATAGATAGATAGATAGAAAGATAGTTAGATAGATAGATAGATACATATAGATATAGCTAGATATAGATATATGTATATATATATCTGTGTGTGTTGTTATGTTTCATATCATGTTTTGTACCTAACTTCTACATTTTTGAAGTTTTGTTTAAGGATTTCATTGTATCTATATATGTTAGTTTCGTGCCAAATTTTTTAATAAAATTAACAGGAGCATAAGTGCCACAGTTGACTGAAACAACATTCTTGATGAGTATCTTAGGCAAGGTTGTCAGACAAATCAAAGTTCCGGTTTATGATTTTGTGTTTTAATTTTGTATGGAGGCATAGCTTATTTTAAGGTTGCTTCTGAATGTAGGTTACTTAAGGGTGCCTTCTAATGATTCTATAAACTCTAGATCTTACATATATTCTGCAAGGAGACCTTAGGGCAAAGAGTTTGGGCTGGGCAATTATTTTGCCTTAGGTTTTGGTAACTCTACCCTATCTAATGGGATTTTAATGAATTCAAAAGGGTGGCTGGTGTCTCCCTATTGTTCCCTGGAAAGAGTTCTGACACCCTTCTGTGGTATTACATGTTTTGGCTCCTTGGTTTTTGTACATTCATGCACATTCCACCTTGGGTGTGGTATCCTGATGGGTGCATGCAACCCGCAAGGTATTTTTCAAAATAGTCTAAACATGGGTCATTTTTCTTTGTTAGCTTTAGTATATTGTGAGTCTATTAGGAGGCTAATGTGAAAGCAAATTTGCTGCTAGTGCAGTATTCCACAATTAGTATTGATTTTTTGTAACTGACATAACATGTCTTCATTAAATGAAAATAGTCCATGATGATTTTTACTGGTTAAAGTTTGTTGTTTTTTTATTTATTACTGTAATTAATTTGTTGTAGGTGGCAGCTTTATTTTTAAAAACTCAAAAGTAATGTGAGACCTACTGTGAGGTTGATTGTTTGCTTTTTCTGCTGCAGTTCCTATATCATGTAGTGGAGTCATGACCAGGGCCTCAATAAATATCCAGTATCACCTGAAGCGGCAGGAACAGAAAATTAGCCAACAAGGAACTACATTTCCGTATTTTGATGTCGTTCGCATGTCATACGATATGACACAGGGCTACCAGTCTTTCAATTAGATATATATGTGACACATAAAATGTAAAAGTGCTTAAACAGTATTAATAATCCTATAATTTATTGCCATTGTTGATCTTGAGACACATGTCTGGCACGTACTATGATTATTTGTGTTTACTATGATATGCATCACGGTATAGATTGAAGTAGCGTGTACTTTGGGTGGGGAATCGGGGGTGGTGAGCGAGAACTGTAGTCATCCAATAGGTATGTCTTTCTTGGGTGATAGGTCTCCAAGGCACATAGTATCCTGCTGCTTCTCAGGACTGTGAGAAGTTGGCTTGGCATATGCTGTCCACTAATTATAGTGGGCACCTTGCACCAGTCCAAACAACCCCTTATTGGAGATAGGTTAAAGACAACCTTTATTGAAAGCTATCCTAGTGGTAGCTATGGAGAGCAGCCTTCAGGCTAAGTCTTGAAGGAATGTAAAGCCACTTGTTTTACCAGTCTATAATCTCTTGAGTGATCAAATGAAAGAGGACCACACCAGGTATATATTCAAAATATATGTATTTATTACTAAACACACCCCTCTAGTCTCTTTATGAGGCTAGAGTTCGAAATACATACGTTACGAGTTAGTTATCTACAGTAATAGCACAAATACACGTTTGAGCCCCAGGGGCGTACCAAACCATATACCAATAAAGTGGTATAAGAACCACGACTGAGCTAGACACAAGGCCTAGAGCCTGTAGAAGTGCTTGGACCACAAGGAACCACCCAAGGCAGTGACACAGGGGACCCACGGGGACGCGTGCAGTGTATGAACACAACCGTGAACCACCGTTAACTTCTATGGGGAAAGTCGCGATTAGAATTTAAAGAAAAGGGACACTTAGAGGAGGAGTTGAAGCAAACCCTTTGAGAACTAGGCTGTTCTAGTGTCAATACCCACGGGAGCACCGGAGTACTCGAGTTACCTCACCCAGGGGAGCCGGGTGCATAGGTGTCTTTCGGGGTCGGGTTTCGTCGTCGCTTTCTATGGCGATCTGCTGCAAAGTGCTGCTGGCGACCAAGTCGAAAGTGTTCGGGTGGATCCAAAGGTGGATCGAAGATCTGAAGAACCTGAAACCAGAGGGGACAGAGTCTGGGTCACTAGCCAGTGACCAGGAAGGCGATGAGCAGATGCCCACCGATGTCGAGTGCTTTAGGTAGGTTGACAGTCGTCTTGACTCTTCAACCACGAGGTCCAGGAGGCATCGACGACAACCAGGAGCTGGATTCGAGCTGTCCCACAACGTCTGTCGATTGCAGGGGTGTCGGCGACCGGATTGGACCCAACAAGCCTTGGCAACGGCAAGTCTCATGGAAATAGAAGAAGGACGATGTTGCAGACCAGCAAGGTCTGGGGGACTCACCCAGCGAGGATATGTCAGGGCACACCTAGAGCAACCAGGGAGCCCAAGCAGAAAAAGATTGGCCTTTGGGAGGGCCTACTAGCCAATGGACTAGTGACCGCGAAGGAGCCTCGAGATGGTGCACGTGGAGCTGGCTCACAGGACACTCGTGGAGTGGAGGCCAGTGATCTTCGGTGAAGTTGGTGCTAGAGGCTGGGGCTACTCGGAGCCAAAAGCACGACTTCGTGGGAGACCCAGAAGAGGATGCACTTGCAAATGCGATCGGTGTCCAGGGGTCACGGTTCCACGTTACCCACAACAGCTACGGGCCTCAGGTTTGCTGGGGACTCAGGACAGCCTCGGGGAAGTCTGGAAATCTACCTCTGGTGATGCACAGACTTCGGCGTCCGACGGGAGCTTCAGCGATGCAGACCGGACAATTGCTTCTTTGGTGCCTGCCAAGCAGGGGAGTCACTCCTTGACCCCACGGGAGATTCTTCAGTCCTCTAATCTTGTAGTAGAGCGTCGAAGGTCCAGGATTCTGTGTCAGAGTTTCGTCCAGGTAAATCTAAAGTCCTAAGGACTGGGGTCCCCTACTTATACTAAGGTAGGGGGTTGGACATACTCTGTGGCCCCACCTATGGGAGGGTCAGGGCAGAGGGGTGGTTACACCCTTTCCCTTTGTCCAGTTTCGTGCCAGAGCAGGGGCTGGAAGCCACTGAGCCGGTTTGAACTGGGGTATGCACAGGGACACCAAATGTGCCCCCAGTGCAGGAATTCAAAGCACCAGAGAGTGCTCCCGCCCAGCCCCAATACACACTATCCTGTCTGGGGAGGTGGTTACACCTCCCTGGGACAGGAAACCTATTGTCCAGGCCTCCCCTGCCGGAGTTTCGGTCAGCAGCAGGAGGCCAGACTCGTGTCTGTGGCAGCGGCATCCATTTTGTGATGCCAGGGCTCTGGAAAGTCAGTACCGGGTATACCGGTGTGTACATGTCTCTCCCTCTAGAAGGGTGGAATGCTACCCCCGCTGCCAGAACTGGCAGGGGGTAGTATTCCAAGATGTTTGACACCAAACACAACATGTTTCCGTGCAGCCATCCCAAAGTTAGCATTTAACGCGAGGTTATAATGCGCTTAAGAGTATATGGTCGGGCTGCACTACAAACAGCATCAGAGAAGGGTCTCCGAACGCTGCAGAGGGGCCCAGCTCATGCAGGGGCACCCTCTCACATAGGAACCACGCACTCTGCCTTCAGGATTGATAAGGCCTGCCATAGGAGTGACTTATAGGTTTATATGTGTGTATGTATGTAGTGATATAGGTAGCCTATATCACAGTAAGGGGTGTGTTGGACTTGGCCCTTTTGGCAGGTTCACCCCTAAACTTTTTGCTCGTCTCCTAGCCTTTTCCCTGTGTAGTGTTGGTGGTTTTAGGCCTCTGCGCACTTTAGCCCTGTGTCCCAGTGTAAAGTGCGTGCGCACTCTGAGTGCGTGTGGTGAGATTGGCCTGCCCTCCCATAGGAATGCATGGGGGATATGTGTGTCCATGGTAATTCCTGGTGTGAGAGGAGTGCAGGGGCGAGTTTAGTATGTGCGAACTCGTGAGAATAAATGCTGCGCAATGGTGTGCGCAGATTTATTATGACTGGTGTAGAAATGCCACTTTTAGAAGTTGGCATTTATGTGTGCTCTGTGTCTGCCTGCCTGATGTGAATTGCATGTCTGGCTTTGTGAGTGACAGGGGCTGGGAGGTGTGTGTGGCTCCAGGAGGGGCAGGGTGAGTCAGCGCAGTGGTGAATAGGGAGATCTGCATCTAGATGGGAGGGAGGAGTTGCACCTGGGACCTGAATAGGGCTGTGCCTTCCCTCCACAATGCTGGCTCCACCCCCTGTGGTGCGTCTGATGTCCCTAGCCTGTCCTGTGAAAAGAGAGAGGAGCTGAGCAAAACAAAGTGCTCCAAAGCTCCCCCAAACCAGTTCTAACTGGTATCCCCAGCCCTGTGCTGTGTCACAGAGGAAAAGGTCCTATAAATGAAGGGGCTGTGACCCCATGATTGTTCAGTTCTGCTGTTCTTGTGACTGGGGGCTTGTTGCTGTTGCTGGGCTCCAGGAGGAACCGCCACGAGGGACTGCCTCCCTGCTGGAGGGCCCTGTGTGCTGGCCTGCCTGGGCCCAGCCTTTGCCCCCTGGACTTTTGGGCATAGCGCCTCGTGAGCGCTGTATTTTTATTCCCTGAGAGCGCTTTGCTCTGTGCAGCAGAGAAGGAGCGTGTGTGCTCTGCAGCGCGGAGCTGCCCTTTGACTCGAGGGAATCCCGGCGTGGGGATTCCCCCACAGGACCGTGAAACCGAGCAGGAGCCCACCCCGCGTTTCGGCAGCCTTAGGTGCTCATTTTAACAAGCGGGAGCCCACCCCGTATTGCTGCCGCCGCCAAAGGGAGAGGGACTCGCTGGAAGTCTCCGCCGCGACGAGGAAGCCAGGCAAGTTGCCTGGAGGTAGGCGGGGCCAAGGACAGGAAGTTGCCAAGGCCGCCCAATCGTAGCGCGGCCCGAGAACGGAAGTCCGGAGCCTCGCAGGCTCCGCTGAGAAGTCCCGGGTCCCAGGAGGGGCCCGGGTGAAGTGCGGCGAGGTCCGGTGCGGCGAAGGAAACCAGGCGGGAGCCCACCCCGCACTGGCGAGAAGAAGCAGCGGCCTGGGACAGAGCGGGGCTCCCGTGAGGAGGAGAGAGCCCCGCGTGTGGCCAAAGAAGCAGGAAGCAGACGGGAGCCTACCCCGCGCTCCTGTGACCAGAAGGAGACCGCCTGAACAGGTGAGGAGGGGCCCGGGGGTGAGAGAGAGCCGAGGCACGTTGTCGGTGCCTGCCCCCACCCACAGGGACCCAGAGAAATCTGCTGGTGCGCCCCCGTGAGTGAGGGGGGCTGAAGGCACCACAGTGTTGGTGCCGCTCGAGGCACATTGTCGGTGCTTGTGGCATTTTCTCAGCTGCGCCGCAGAAGCGGGCAGCTGCCACGTTGAGGGCCATTTTTTTTATGTTAGAGTCCCAGTTAGGCACAGTCGGTGCCCGTTGCTGCCACAGCTGCCCCGCATGACAGTGGGCAGCTGCAACGTTTGGGGCGCAATTGTAGAACCCGATTGAGGGTTCCCAGGGCACCGTAGTGCCAAGGCATTTCCCCAGCTGCCCCACCTGACAGTGGGCAGCTGCAACGCTGTGCATAATTATTTAGAGAATCCCAGAGGGGCCCAGAGGGTACTGTGAGTGTCAGTGCCCACATTTTTGCCTGCACAGCTGCACCGCAATTAGCGGCAGCTGCTACGTTTAGGCCTGCGCAATTGCGCACTTTTGGGGTTCTGCTGCATTGGCAGCTACGCCCTGACTATTGGGACCTAGGGCATTGGAGCCCTCTGAGAAGGCCAGTTGGCCAGGGGGGCTGCGCTAGGTTGTTAGGGCGCCAGGCTCTACATGGGATTTATGTGGTGCGCAGGAACTGTGATTTATGCACCCTGGTTTATACCTCTACTGTGGTCTATGTGATGAGGTTACTTTCTACTGTGACTTATGCCCCTAGCGTGATTCAGGATTTGGAGGTTATTACATAATAGGTTTTATGCCTAATGTGATTTATGCCCCCGTGATTAGTGCCGGATGTGTTTGGGCTGCTGATGTCCTAGTGCGTAAGGTGTTTATGCTTAGGAGGGGGGTCTTATGCTAATGAGGTTTGGACCTAACATGGTTTATGCCCAAAGGGGTAATGCTTAGGTCAGTATTGCACCAGTAGTTACTGGTTGTGTTTTATATTTGCATTTACTTACCTGATCTGATGGTTCTGGCAGTGGCCCGATTGGCCCTGTCAGCTGTAAATAGTCCCCTGTGAATATTGCCTAGTGCCAGGTGGCACAGTGTAAATATGTGATTACTGTTTCTAATGTGTTTATGACAATACAAAGGCTATTTTTATATAACCTTGTGTGG
Source organism: Calotriton arnoldi (assembly GCA_963921515.1). NCBI lineage: Eukaryota > Metazoa > Chordata > Amphibia > Caudata > Salamandridae > Calotriton > Calotriton arnoldi. The sequence goes on along the minus strand of CAWUFW010000089.1, from coordinate 1,710,551 downwards.
AGTTTCTTTTGTGGTGTGCCTAGTTTGTTGCTGCTGAGTGTGTGTTGCGCAAACGCTTTACACATTGCCTCCGGGATAAGCCTGACTGCTCGTGCCAAGCTACCAAGGGGGTGAGCAGGGGTTATCGTCGGCGTGTAACTCCCTCGCCCTGACTAGAGTGGTGGTTTCTGCCTGGCTTTGGCGCAAGCCTTAGCCAACCAGAGATCCCATTTCTAACATTGGTTGTCAGCGGTGAGGATTTGGACTTGCGTTTGCGCAGTACCACAGCGACAACTGGTTGCACTACAAACTCTACATTTAGATAATCACGTGTGTGGGGATTATTGTTCTGAGTTTTGTTTTAATTCTTCTCCTAAAAGTGTCATTTGTAAATTGTATACTCTTGCTTCAGCTCAGAAACCTAGGTCTCCTGTGTTGCACGTGTCCCTGAGCGTCCTGCCAAAATGGAGTCTGCTTTTAATTTTTGTGGTCTGTTTAGATACAGCATGTGGGAGTTGGTGGATTTCTGTAAGGAGAGAGACATAGCAGTGAGCGGGTCAGACACCCAGTCAAAACTTAGGGACAACCTGATCCAATGGCAAAAGGATGAATGGGACTGTGAGCGCAATGAGGAGAAGAGGGCCCTGGCCGCACGCCAAGAGGGTGGTGGGTCTGAGGGGGGCCCTGAGGAGTCTGAAGAGGAGGAAGAAAGTGACAGGACAGGGACGCCAGTAGATAGTGAGGACCCCATAGATAGGGAGTCCCTTGCTGGGTCCAGTGTCGGGGGCAGTGCCCCATCCCTTTTCCTGTCCCCAGAGGAGTGGGTGGATAGGAGGGAAGAAAGGGAGAATCAGCTGGCTTTGGAGAAGCTCAGGTTAGAGCATACCAGGGAGATAGCGCAGCTGAGTATGGAGGAGAAAAAGCTAGAGACCGAGAGGGTCTTAGCGCAGGAGAGGATGGCGGAGGCTGAGAGGGCCTTCGCCAGGGAGAAATTAGCTCGGGAGGGTAGATTATCCCCTGAGTGCAGTTGTAGTTTTCTGGATTCCCCAGTGAGGGTGGGGTCCAGTGGTGGCAGCAATATACAGTCCAGTGCAGGAAGTCCCAGTTCCCAAAATATGGTACCTTGTTCCAGAGAAGAGGAGTACAGGTTGAAGTTCAGGGGCAGTAGGAAACTGTCTCACCAGTCTTGGGCGGATTTTTCGGATGAATGTAATGATGCACTGGCTGATTGGGTAACGGTTAACACGGAACAGGATTTTGAAGGACTGTTCGATCTGGTTCTCAGAGAGCACCTGCTCAGTTGTTGTTTGCCGGGGTTGCGCCAACACCTGTTGGAGGGTGGGTTTTCTGAACTATGGGAGTTTACACGAGAGGCAGACCTCTGGGTGGAGGCCCAAGGTTCTGATGAGGCATTGGGGAGTGATTCTGAAAGTAATGGTTCAGGTATCTTCCAGTCCTGTATTGGGGAAGAGGTTCAGAGTAGCCCAGCTGGGTCCCAGTGTAGTGGGAGGGGTGTAGGGGCTCACGTCCTGTCTCAGTGGAGTAGGAGTGAGTGTGGGACTGAGTGTCCCCAGGTGCCCGAAACCCAGTCTCAGAGCCTGGATGGTTTCTTCAGGGAACACCAGGTTGGGAGCCTAGGCTGTCCTGTTAGTCCATTTGAGGAGGATCTCCTAGTGTCTGGAGAACCTGGAGCGTCTGTAAATAGAGCTCCAGTGGTTCTGGTGTCTGGCAGTGCCGCTCCAGTTGGGAGGGTACAGAAGTCCGGATTGAGGGGTGAGAGGGGGATGTGTTCCCCAGTGGAAGAACCAGTGGGTCAGGGGCCAGCCAGAAGGGCTGAGTCTCCTAGAAGTGACCATGGTGACACCACTTCTGTCGTGGGGGATCTCTGCGCACTGTCAGATGGACAGGGGTCGGGAGGTCTGCGCCACGCAGACTGTCACGCAACACATGAGTCATGTGTTACCCTCGGGGGCTGCTGTGTGCGCCCCGGAAGTCCTGGTGTGCCAGGCAAATGCTCAGCCGTGGGGTTCAGCCCCAAGGTTGGGAGGCCAGGTTCAGGATCCGCCTGATCTGGAGGAAGGGACATCTGTAACCAGTGTCCTGACCGGTTCATCTTCCAGGGGTACCGCTCCAGTTGGGAGGGTGCAGAACTCTGGAAGGGGGTGCAGAGGGAGGGAGTCCTCGCCTCTGACCCCGGTGCAACCTGAGGGTTTAGACCCTAGGTTGGGAGACCAGTTTTTGGAGAGAGGTCCTGAACTGGTGGGAGAGTTGTGTTCTGAGGGTGCCTCTCCAAGGAGGAGAGTGCGGAGCCCTAGAAGAAGAGGTAGGGGAGGAGAGCCTCACCCGTGACTTCTGGTCCGCCTGAGGGTGCAGACCCTAGGTTGGAGGATCAGTGGCAGTCTAGACCTGCCCTGATGAGGGGAAGAGTGGAGAATGGCTACTATGTGCCAGGGGTTACTACCCCCACTCTGTGAATGGGCAAGGACCAGTGGCATCTGGATGGCCTAGGGCCTGGTCCTGGCCGCGGACAGCTAGGGAGTACCAGTGGGGTAGCCCAGTTGCTCCGGACAGCTTTTTCAGAAGGAACCACATGGGTTCACCGTGGCGTAGAACAGGAGGGTGTCCCTGCAGTTGCGGGCCCGCGTCCGTGTTCTATCGCCCCAAGCAGGGAAGCCCATCACGGTGGTGATTGGTCTGCCCTGCGTTTTGGCTGGAAGGGGGTTGTGTTGGACTTGGCCCTTTTGGCAGGTTCACCCCTAAACTTTTTGCTCGTCTCCTAGCCTTTTCCCTGTGTAGTGTTGGTGGTTTTAGGCCTCTGCGCACTTTAGCCCTGTGTCCCAGTGTAAAGTGCGTGCGCACTCTGAGTGCGTGTGGTGAGATTGGCCTGCCCTCCCATAGGAATGCATGGGGGATATGTGTGTCCATGGTAATTCCTGGTGTGAGAGGAGTGCAGGGGCGAGTTTAGTATGTGCGAACTCGTGAGAATAAATGCTGCGCAATGGTGTGCGCAGATTTATTATGACTGGTGTAGAAATGCCACTTTTAGAAGTTGGCATTTATGTGTGCTCTGTGTCTGCCTGCCTGATGTGAATTGCATGTCTGGCTTTGTGAGTGACAGGGGCTGGGAGGTGTGTGTGGCTCCAGGAGGGGCAGGGTGAGTCAGCGCAGTGGTGAATAGGGAGATCTGCATCTAGATGGGAGGGAGGAGTTGCACCTGGGACCTGAATAGGGCTGTGCCTTCCCTCCACAATGCTGGCTCCACCCCCTGTGGTGCGTCTGATGTCCCTAGCCTGTCCTGTGAAAAGAGAGAGGAGCTGAGCAAAACAAAGTGCTCCAAAGCTCCCCCAAACCAGTTCTAACTGGTATCCCCAGCCCTGTGCTGTGTCACAGAGGAAAAGGTCCTATAAATGAAGGGGCTGTGACCCCATGATTGTTCAGTTCTGCTGTTCTTGTGACTGGGGGCTTGTTGCTGTTGCTGGGCTCCAGGAGGAACCGCCACGAGGGACTGCCTCCCTGCTGGAGGGCCCTGTGTGCTGGCCTGCCTGGGCCCAGCCTTTGCCCCCCTGGACTTTTGGGCATAGCGCCTCGTGAGCGCTGTATTTTTATTCCCTGAGAGCGCTTTGCTCTGTGCAGCAGAGAAGGAGCGTGTGTGCTCTGCAGCGCGGAGCTGCCCTTTGACTCGAGGGAATCCCGGCGTGGGGATTCCCCCACAGGACCGTGAAACCGAGCAGGAGCCCACCCCGCGTTTCGGCAGCCTTAGGTGCTCATTTTAACAAGCGGGAGCCCACCCCGTATTGCTGCCGCCGCCAAAGGGAGAGGGACTCGCTGGAAGTCTCCGCCGCGACGAGGAAGCCAGGCAAGTTGCCTGGAGGTAGGCGGGGCCAAGGACAGGAAGTTGCCAAGGCCGCCCAATCGTAGCGCGGCCCGAGAACGGAAGTCCGGAGCCTCGCAGGCTCCGCTGAGAAGTCCCGGGTCCCAGGAGGGGCCCGGGTGAAGTGCGGCGAGGTCCGGTGCGGCGAAGGAAACCAGGCGGGAGCCCACCCCGCACTGGCGAGAAGAAGCAGCGGCCTGGGACAGAGCGGGGCTCCCGTGAGGAGGAGAGAGCCCCGCGTGTGGCCAAAGAAGCAGGAAGCAGACGGGAGCCTACCCCGCGCTCCTGTGACCAGAAGGAGACCGCCTGAACAGGTGAGGAGGGGCCCGGGGGTGAGAGAGAGCCGAGGCACGTTGTCGGTGCCTGCCCCCACCCACAGGGACCCAGAGAAATCTGCTGGTGCGCCCCCGTGAGTGAGGGGGGCTGAAGGCACCACAGTGTTGGTGCCGCTCGAGGCACATTGTCGGTGCTTGTGGCATTTTCTCAGCTGCGCCGCAGAAGCGGGCAGCTGCCACGTTGAGGGCCATTTTTTTATGTTAGAGTCCCAGTTAGGCACAGTCGGTGCCCGTTGCTGCCACAGCTGCCCCGCATGACAGTGGGCAGCTGCAACGTTTGGGGCGCAATTGTAGAACCCGATTGAGGGTTCCCAGGGCACCGTAGTGCCAAGGCATTTCCCCCAGCTGCCCCACCTGACAGTGGGCAGCTGCAACGCTGTGCATAATTATTTAGAGAATCTCAGAGGGGCCCAGAGGGTACTGTGAGTGTCAGTGCCCACATTTTTGCCTGCACAGCTGCACCGCAATTAGCGGCAGCTGCTACGTTTAGGCCTGCGCAATTGCGCACTTTTGGGGTTCTGCTGCATTGGCAGCTACGCCCTGACTATTGGGACCTAGGGCATTGGAGCCCTCTGAGAAGGCCAGTTGGCCAGGGGGGCTGCGCTAGGTTGTTAGGGCGCCAGGCTCTACATGGGATTTATGTGGTGCGCAGGAACTGTGATTTATGCACCCTGGTTTATACCTCTACTGTGGTCTATGTGATGAGGTTACTTTCTACTGTGACTTATGCCCCTAGCGTGATTCAGGATTTGGAGGTTATTACATAATAGGTTTTATGCCTAATGTGATTTATGCCCCCGTGATTAGTGCCGGATGTGTTTGGGCTGCTGATGTCCTAGTGCGTAAGGTGTTTATGCTTAGGAGGGGGTCTTATGCTAATGAGGTTTGGACCTAACATGGTTTATGCCCAAAGGGGTAATGCTTAGGTCAGTATTGCACCAGTAGTTACTGGTTGTGTTTTATATTTGCATTTACTTACCTGATCTGATGGTTCTGGCAGTGGCCCGATTGGCCCTGTCAGCTGTAAATAGTCCCCTGTGAATATTGCCTAGTGCCAGGTGGCACAGTGTAAATATGTGATTACTGTTTCTAATGTGTTTATGACAATACAAAGGCTATTTTTATATAACCTTGTGTGGAGTTTCTTTTGTGGTGTGCCTAGTTTGTTGCTGCTGAGTGTGTGTTGCGCAAACGCTTTACACATTGCCTCCGGGATAAGCCTGACTGCTCGTGCCAAGCTACCAAGGGGTGAGCAGGGGTTATCGTCGGCGTGTAACTCCCTCGCCCTGACTAGAGTGGTGGTTTCTGCCTGGCTTTGGCGCAAGCCTTAGCCAACCAGAGATCCCATTTCTAACAGGGTGCATGCACCACCTTACCCAGGCTGCAGTAGCAGACCTGTGGTGTCCTTTTGTATGGCCTTCCAGGGGTGGCACAATACATGCTGCAGCTCCTGGTAGGCCTCTGAGGTACCTATGCCCTGGGTACATAGTATACCATATACTAGGGACTTATAAGGGCACTCCAGATTCCAATCAGAGATGTGCCTAAGGCACATGGAAACCATTTTATAGAGGAAGCAGATAGACTGGGGCCCTGAATAGCAGGATCCCAGTTCAACTAAGTCATAAACCAGCAAAACACCAGGAAAAAAGTGGGGGCAACCATATAGTCAGATTCCACCTTCCTACAAGGACCATGGAATTATTGGTTGCTCCCAGGAAGCTGGTGCAGCACTGTTTGAATTGCATACTCATCCCTCACCCCAGACGTCATCTTCCTCACAGAGACCTTGCTGAACCCCGCCTCCGTGCTGGATATTGCCATCAAAACTTTTGAAGGCTTCAAGATAACACATCCGGACCAAAGCAATAAACTCGGAGGTGGAATTGCCATCATCCTCAAGGACACCATCCACTGCACAACCTCCTCAGATGACTCAACCTTGATAATGGAGCATCTTAACTTCCAACTCCACAGAGACAGAAAAGGCACCATTAGAGGCACCCTCACCTACAGACTACTAGGACCACACCCCAGCTTCTGCAACACCATCCCTGACCTCATCGCCACGATCGTCATCAACTCCAAGCACTACATCTTCCCAGGGGATCTTAACTTCCACCTCGATGACCCAACTGACACCAACATTTCCAACCTCCTGGAAAGCATGAGCAACATCGGCCTCAATCAACTTGTCACTAGTGGTAGGCGAAGAATTCTGGTCCACATATGGAATTCACAGAGTTTTGCCCACTCTACACTCCACGCAGAGTTCCGCAAAACTCCGCAAAGTGACAAGTTTTTTCTCTTGAGCAGCTCCCCAATGTTAAGTTGGCCACAGCTCATGCTAGGCCTGCTGCCAGCAAGATTTCTCTGCTGCCCATGTTGAGGAAGCTGCCACTTGAGTAGAATGTCTACTTGAGCGGCAGAAAGCAGCAGCACCTTCTGGCGTGACATGTAGTGCCGTTTGCACTTATTTTATAGCGTGGGACAAACTCCTGGTGCTAAAAATCAGTGCAAGCAGCACAACTTAACAGACTCTGGCAGAACTCAGCAGAGTGCGGCAAAGTTTTTCCAGCACTTCGTGGAGTTGCGCGGAGTAGAACTTCGCCAACTCCGGCCTGGCCTACTTGTCACTGACCCTACCCACATCGCAGGACACAATCTCAACCCCATTTTCACATCCAGAGACTGAGTCAAGTACAACCACATCTTACAGCTCACCTGGACCAACCACTACAGTGGCCACTTCACCATCTCAGGATATCAGAAGACCAGTGGAACAACGCTCTCAACTCTCACCTCCCGGACACAACATCCAACCCAGAACAGGCTACGAAGAATTTCTCCCAGTGGATCACAGAATGCGCTGACACAATTGCCCCCGCCAAACCAACCAAATTGAAAGGACCTGACGAGGAGCCAGCTGGTTCACTGCAGAGCTGTCATCCACCAAACGAAACTGCCAGCAACTAGAAAGGAAGTGGCACACCAACAAACAAACAGGAGACCCTACCACCTTCAAGACAGCACTCAACCAGTAGAACCACCTCCTGAAAGAATGCCCTATCAGACCGCATAGAAGCCAGCATAAATTGCAGCAAGGAGCTCTTTGACATTGTGAAGGAGTTATCCAAACCCCGTAGCCACTGGGAACGACATCACCCCCTTTCAAGATCTGTGTGGTACCCTGGCGGATGTCTTCCAAGACAAGACCCCGTCATCTAAGAAAACTTCAAACCCCAAACCCCCGATGCCACCAACATCAGCCTGCTCACAACCAAGAACACAAAACTCAAATACCTGCTCACCCATTGGGACTCTCCCACAACTCAAGCCACAATCTGCATCATGAACTTCGTGCACTCTGGAGCACCCATGGACCACGGTCCCTACTATGTATTCAACCTCAGGAGCAAGGCGATTGGTGACGAGCTCAAAAAAGTCCTGAACACCACCATCACCATGGCCTCTTTCCCAGAGGGCTAGAAACATGCTGAAGTGAGGCCCCTCCTGAAAAAAACATACGCCAACCTAGCAGTACCAAAGAACTAATGGCCCATCTCCTTGCTCTCCTTTCTAGCAAAGGTTCTCGAGAAGGCAATCAACCAGCAACACTTGGAACAAAACAACCTCTTGGACCCCTTTCAATCCGGATTCTGAGCCAACCACAGCACTGAGAGAGCGCCCTGATCACCGCCCCTGAAAACATCAGTGCCATCTAGGACCACGGCAAAATGGCAGCCCTCATCCTCCTGGATCTGTCAGCTGCCATCAACATCATCTCCCATCACATCTTGATCAACAGACTCCACCACATTGAATCCAGGGAGACGCCCTCAAATGGATCACCTCATACCTCACTGAAAGAACCCAGACAATCCATCACCCACTGTTCACCTTGGAACCCCAGAAGATCATCTGCAGCATCCCCCAAGGATCGTCCCTCAGCCCCACCCTCTTCAACACATGCATGACCCCCCAGCCAACACCGTAAGATCGCACGGATTCAACATCATCTCGTATGCCAATGACACCCAGCTCATCCTCTCGCTCTCAGAAGACCCTCACCACCAGAGTCAACTTCCACAGATGTATGATGAACGTCGCTGACTGGATGAAGGACAACTGTCTCAAGCTCAACACGGACAAGACAGAAGTCCTCATTTTTGGGAACAAAACCTCGCCATTGAACTACACATGGTGGACTGCTGAACCCGGCCCATCCCCTGCCCTGAAAGACCATGTGAGCAACCTCGGCATCATCTTGGACAGCAAGCTATATATGAAGAAACAGGTAAACACAGTCTCATCCGCCTGCTTCCACATCCTACACATGCTCCTCAAGATCTTCAGGAGGCTTCCAGTCAACACCAGAAAAACCATGACATAGGTCCTCATCACCAGCAGGCTATACTACGGGAATACACTCTATGTAGGAATGATCACACATCTCCTGAAGAGACTTCAGACAATGCAAAGCTCAGCAGTAAGACTCATCCTCGACCTCCCCAGATGGACTCACACCCCACCTCCAGTAGCTAGACTGGCTACCGATTTAGAAGAGATGCCAGTTCAAGATGTTTACCCACGCATACAAGCCCTGCACACCGAAGGATGAGCACACATCAACAAACACATGACCTTCTACCAACCCACCAAACACCTACGATCCGCTTCCCTCTTCCTCGCAGACAGCCTCCAGATCCACCGAGGCAACAGCTGAGGAGACTCCTTCTCACACCTGGCAGCCAAAGCTTGGAACTACCTTCCTCTGCTTCTCAGGACCACCCCATTGCTCTGGCAATTCAGGAAGGGACTCAGGACCTGGCTGTTCAAATGAACAGATCACCAGGCAGCAGTTAGCAACTCCAGCGCCTCAAGATCCTCATGGAGGATTTGCTGCGCTTTACAAATACTTGTGTTAGACCTGGCATCTTTTGGCATGTTTCCCCTGTCTTTTTGCTTTCTGACCTCCCGCTTTTGAATCTGTTTTTGCTGGTTTAGTGTGTCTGCGCACTTTCTCATTTCTGTTCAGTGTTAAAGTGCAAGTGCTCCTATAGTAAAGTGTATTATGTAAAGTGTATTATGGATTGGTGTTTCCATGATTGGCATATTTGATTTACTGGTAAGTCCCTAGTAAAGGGCACTGAGAGTGCCAGGGCCTGTACATAAAATGCTGCTAGTGGGCCTGCAGCACTGATTGTGCCACCCACACAAGCAGCCTTTCAAAGGGTTTTCAGGCCTGCCACTGGACAGTGAACACTTGCAGTTTTTACTGCCTTGCTGAATTGGCAAGTGCACCCACTAGCCAAGCCCTAACCTTTCCTTTTATTATATGTGAGTCACCCCTGAGGTAGGCCCAAGGTACCCCTATGGGCAGGGTGCAGTGTATTTGATTGGTAGGACATGTATTGGTGTGTGTGACGAGAGCCGGGGAGCACAGATACCGAATAGGTTAACCGCTGGGCAGGACCTTTGGAGTACGTTTGACTAGAAGGCTACCCCATCGTGACCCCGTTGATACTTGCATTCCCCTCTAATTGGGTGGAATTTTTCGTTAATGGAAGAAGGGAGATAAGTATTCTCCTCATTTTTATTGTTTTTACTGTCACTATTGTCACGAAGGTTGCAGCTTTCTGCACCTTCAAAAACCAATATATAGGCCAGAAAATATTGTTTTTTGGTTTACACCAGGGAGGGAATTGCATTGTGCCCTGATGAAAGCCCAGGACCATTTTTGGCCACAAAACCGTTGGGCTGAAACATGTTGGCAGTTTTTTAGGGTCTGCAAAGCATTATGGGACAAGATTAGCAGTGGGCAGTGAATATTATAGTTTCCAATATCAAAATAATTCTACAAAGAGCTGCAGTTCCACTAGTCGTTACTAGATGTCCCTCACGAGTCAAATGCAAAAGCCTCATGAAAGATTTTCAATACTTTTGCATTTGACTCGTGAGGACATCTTGTAACGACCAGTGGAACTGCAGCTTGATGTATTAATAATTTCAATGCTTTTACATTTGACTCGTGAGGGACACCTAGTAACGACTAGTTGAACTGCAGCTCTTTGTAGAATTATTTTGATATTGGAAACTATAATATTCACTGCCCACTGCTAATCTTGTCCCATAATGCTTTGCAGGGCCTTTGGTTGGGATTGTATTTTTGCCCATAACAGTGCTTGGGGTGGTCCTAGGAGGAAGGGACCACCATTGAATCGTTCACATGATATGCTTTTTGTGTTCAAGGCATCTGCTTGGTCCTCTCCCTAGGTTAGGGGGGACTCCAAAATCATCACCTCTCTCATTGCTTGATATTTTATTGTCAAAATTCATTTTTGTGAATTGGTTATATATGCTTTTTAGCATAGAAAATTGCTTTATCAAAGCATTTGAAGGTGTTTATTTTAATGCTGCTACGCTACGTCGATTAACACAGTTATTCACTCTGCTACGTGCAATTTGCGTAGTGCGTAGTAGCACAAACTTTGCATGCTCCGTGAGCGTAGCTAAGTATTATGCCCAGGGTTACTCCTGACAAGTACAGGGATCAGTTTAGGTCCAGTAGGAAAACTGATGCAAACACTTGGTTGGAATGTGTGGATTCTTTTTGTAGGTCACTGGATGGTTGGGTGAAGGGCAGTAATGGCACTGATTTTCAGGGGCTCTACAATTTGATTGCATGGAAGCATTTGTCTAGTCTATGTTTTGCAGAGCTGCGCCAGCACTTGACTGATAGTAAGCTGACTGAGCCCAGGAAGCTTGCTATGAAGGTGGACCGCTGGGTGAGTACCAGGGTCCACAATAAGGTGTATGGGAGAGACTCCACAAAAGGAGGGCAGGGTCCCCAGCAGAAGAGTGGGGGGGGGGCAAGGGTAAAGCCCAGGAGTTCTCTAATGTTTTAATCCAATAGTTAATGAGGAATGTGAAGCGTTGGAGTTTTGTATTAATTTGTCGCACCATTATTCTTTTAGAGGCTCTCTCATTTATAGGCCACCGGGCCCGAGGGGACGATTCTTAACACATGTAGGCAGCATACTTGAAAAAGGAATAAGTACCAATTCCTATACTATTTTAGGAGATTTTAATTATCATCTCGAGTCACCCTCTAATTCAGATACTAACAGTCTGCTGGATCTGATGAAGGGTGGAAACTTAGATCAACAGGTGACAGGTGCAACTCATCAGGCTGGCCATACGTTAGACGGCATTTTTTCTAATAATTTGCAGCTATCTGTCACGAGTATCCTTCCCTTAGTTTGGTCAGACCATGCTGCAGTTTTGTTTGAGCTCACCATACCAGACCGCACGATTCCGAAATTATCAACAAAATATTTAGAGACAAGAGCATGGAATAAAATTGAAGCAGAGGAGTTACATCAACTGCTGACCTCTACTTCTACCCCAACACCTAGTGATCTGGACGAGGCAACTGGATCTTACACGAGATGGCTAGTAGCAGCAGGGAATAAGTTAGCACCAAAAAAATGCCTGCGCAACACCAGACAGCACCCTTCCTCCCTCTGGTATTCTCAGGAGCTCAGGAACCAAAAATTGGCCTGTAAGCTCCTGGAAAGAAACTGGAGGAAGGAATACAAGGAAAGGGATAAAGAGGAATATAAAGTAAGCCTTGCATATTACAAACAGCTGCTTCAAAGGACAAAACAAGAGTATTTTTCTAAAAAATCAAATTTGCCGAAAACTTGCCAAAACAGCTTTTAAAATAGTAAATAACTTAGCCCACCCATGCTCTCCTACCATTCCAGCTAGTCAAGAGCTGTGTAATAAAATTGCCAAATTCTTTTTCGATAAAGTTAATGGTATTTTCTTAACTTTCTCGGATTTCTCATCTAAAATAATGAGTGACTTGGCAATCGATCAGATGAAAGTAGAAAAGGATGCCCTACGATTAGATAGTTTTGCCTTTTTGACGGAATTAGATACTCTCAATTTATTGGCAAAAGTGAAGGCAGGCTCCCCGTATGATCCTTGTCCGAGTTCGGTAGTAAAATTAGCGGCAGAGCCAGTGTCACGAAAACTGACTTCCATTTTTAACATAATGTATACAGATGGTTACTTTCCCAGGGACTGGAAACATGCATCAATTCTGCCCCTGTTGAAGAAACCCAACCTGGATGCCAATGACTCAAATAATTTTAGACCTATATCTAGACTTCCATTCCCGGCAAAAATGATAGAAAGAAATATGAATGCTCAACTTAATAAATTTCTGCATGACTCTCAGGCGCTGAATCCAACTCAGTACGGGTTCAGACAGGGCCACAGTACGGAAACCGTGCTCCTTAAATCCACAAAAGAGATTAGGACCATTCTGGACCAAGGAGGGAAGGCAGTACTGATTATGTTAGACTTGTCTGCGGCGTTCGACACAGTCCATCATGCTTTGCTGATGGGCCGATTGGATGAGATAGGAGTCAAGGGCCCTGCCTGGAAACTTCTCAAATCCTTTCTTTCGGACAGAAGGCAGACGGTGGCCCTGGATAAATTTGAAGCAGAGTCGTTCTCCCTGCCCTGTGGTGTGCCACAGGGGTCGTCGCTGAGCCCGACACTTTTTAATGTTTATGTGTCTTCATTGGCACCCTTAGTTGAATCTTTTGGTTTCATGTTGACCTCCTACGCTGATGACACCCAAATTGTGGTGACATTACAACCAGGACTGATCCAGGAAACCGCGTCGAGGTTGCAGGACTGTATGAATGCCGTGGAGGGATGGGTGGCCCAAAACTGCCTGAAACTCAACTCCGGCAAAACGGAGGTTGTACTGTTCGGTAACAACTCCAATTTTTGGACACCTGAATGCTGGCCGGAGGCTTTAGGTCTGCTCCCCACTCTTACGAGGAAGGTGAAGAATCTGGGAGTATGGATAGACGATAAATTAAGTTTCAGGGACCATGTGAACTCAGTGGCCTCTTCAACATCGTATATCCTTAAATCCTGCAAAAAAATAATGCCACTACTACCCAAAGATGCGCAACAAACAGTTGTTACTGCACTAATAATGTCCAGATTGGACTATTGTAATAGTCTATATCTTAAGATCCATGAAGGTTCGATGAATAGACTACAGATTCTGCAGAACGCAGCGGCCAGACTTCTTACATCTACTTCAAAGTTCGAATCAATTTCAGCCAAAATTAAAAAACTTAATTGGCTGCCGATTAGGAAAAGGACTCAATTCAAGTCTCTATGTCTGGTCTTTAAAGCCCTCCAGGGAACCGGACCCGAATTTTAAAACAGCGCTTGCGCTGGGATACACCAAATAGAGCACTGCGGTCATCTGATGCTAAACTTGTGACTGTTCCTCTGGTGAAAAAAGCCAACTGGGGTGGCAGAAGCTTTGTGGCTAATGCGGCCAAAGCATGGAATGCTCTGCCACTATCCTTGAGAAGCATGACTAATCTTCTGACCTTTAGGAAAGCACTGAAAACGTGGTTGTTTTTAAATTAATCTGGTTAATTTCGCTTTCCGTCTTTAGCTGCAGTAGGCCTTCACACAGCGCCAGGACACCTTCGGGTAACAGTTAGCACTCTACAAATACCTATAACATAACATAACATAATGGGCTCCAAATGAATATCCAGGGTAAAGGTTCATATCCAACAGGAGATAAGTAACAAGGGGTCTCTTCAGGGAAGCCTGCAGAGACCAGCCCCCGCAAGTGCTATGCCTGTGAGCAGGTGGGTCACTTGAAGGGGAACCCCAAGTGCCCCAGGAGGGCACAGCCTCCCACTCGTGGGCAGTCCAAGGTGTTGGCTAGTGTAGCGCTTGGGGAGGAGGGGTACCCACGGGAGGGTGGGGATCCCGGAGAAATGACCCTTGTCTCACTAGGGGACAGTGAGATGGTCCCAGGAAATCAGTTGCATGCTAACTCTAAGAAATACAGCGCCTGGGTGACCATCAATGGGAGAAGGCTAGAGGCTCTCTGGATATCAGTGTGACCTCAGTCCGGTGTCACCTGGTCTCTGAGTAGCAAGTAATCCATGAGGCATTCCACCAAGTAGTTGCTGTGGACAACTCAGAGCACCAGTGTATGGTGGCGCAGATTCCCTTTAAATGGGGGGGTCGCATGTCCCTTGAGGGTGGTTGTGAGCCCAACCATGCCTGTCGATTGTCTGCTACGTAACAACCTCGAGCAGTCTTTGTGGAAGGATGTTGAGCTCAGGTCTCACTTGGAGAGGCTTGGGCTGCCAGAGTGGGCATGTGTGACCACTCGGTCAATGGCGGCCAGTAAAGGTGATCAGAAGGACCTGGAGCCTGAAACAATGGCCCAGGTTCCTGCCAAGAGAAAGGGCAGGAGGCACGGGAAACCCACCCCTGGAGTTCCCACGGTCTGGGAGGAGGCTGACCTAGAGGGGGATGCCCCAGCACCTGCAGGGGAGCAGGTATCTGAACTGGGGGACTTATGTGAGCTGACCCTTTGGCAGCAAGAGGGTGTCCCACCAGGGAAGACTTCTGCAGGGACCAGAAGGAATGCCCTTCTCTGAAGGGTTTGTGGCAGCAGGCTGCAAAGTAGGCAGCTGGTGATCATCTGGATCACAAGGGATCTACTGGGAGAATGGTCTCCTATACAGCGAGCCTAAGGTTGCTGAGCCTGGGTCAGCCTGTGTGCTGGTGGTACCCCAGCACTTCAGGACCTTTCTACAGAGTCTGGCTCATGACATGCCTTTGGCAGGATATTTGGGGCAGGACAAGACCTTTGACAGGTTTGTTACCCACTTCTTTTGTCCCCAAATGCAAAGGCAGTCAGATGCACATTGCACGTCTTTCCAAACTTGCCATGCAAGTGGTAAGAGTGGGAGGAAGTCTAAGGCTCCTCTACAACCTTTTCCAGTTTTAGGAACCCCTTTTGAAAGGGTTGGAATGGACATTGTGCGGCCACTGGGTCCCAAGACAGCCATGGGCAACAGGTACATCCTGGTCTTGGTGGAGGATGCCATCCCTCTCAGGACAAAGTCAGCGCCAGTGGTGGGCCGGGCAATAATTGGACACTTGTGGGTTTCCCCAGAGAGGTGGTATCTGACTGTGGGACCAATTTCATATCCAATTATATGACATCTCTGTGGGAGGAGTGCAGTGTGACCTACAAGTTTACCACTCCTTACCACCTATAAAATAATAGTTTGGTGGAGAGATTCAACCAAACCATAAAGGGCATGATCAAGGGTCTAACTGAGCCCATGAGGCATAAGTGGGACGTCGTCTTACCATGACTTCTCTTTGCATACAGGGAGGAACCACAAAAGTCATCAGGGTTCAGTTCCTTTAAGCTTCTGTATGGGCACCCTGTGAGAGGACCTCTCAGTTTGGTCAAGGAAGGCTGGGAGACATCTCCCAGAAACATTCCCCAGGATGTATTTAGCTACATGTTGGTCTTCAGGAACCAAGCTTCATGCTTCAGGAAACTTGCTCAGGTGAACCTAGAAGCAAGCCAGGAGGAGATGAAATGCTGGTATGACCAGAATGCCACTCTGGTAGAGTTTCAGCCTGACCAGAAAGTGTGGGTCATGGCCCCAGTCGAACCTTGTGCCTTGCAGAACAAGTGGACGGGGCCTCTTGAGGTGGTGGAGTGCAAAAGTAATGTCACCTACCTGGTGAATTTGCAGACTACTAGGAACCCTTTGAGGGTCCTCCATGTGAACCGCCCCAAGCCACACTTTGAGAGGTCTGAAGTGAGCATGCTTTTGGTGGCAGATAATGGGGTGGAAGAGGAGAGTGAACGTCTCCCTGACCTCTTGTCTACCAAGGAGCACAATGGTTCAGCAGAAGGTGTGATCCTCTCCCCTACATTGACCCCAGAGCAGCAGAGTGACTGTCGCCAATTATTGGAGCAGTTCGCCACGCTGTTCTCCCTGACCCCAGGTGTTACTCAGTGGTGTACCCATGACACGGACACTAGTGACAGCCCTCCTGTGAAACACAAGATTTATATGTCGACTGACCAGGTCATAGCCAGCATCAAAGAGGAGGTCTCTCAGATGTTGGCATATGGGGTGATGGAGCACTCCACCAATCCTTGGGCCAGCCCAGTGGTCTTGGTCCCAAAGGCTGCTGCACCCGGTAACACTCCTGAACTGCGGTTCTGCATGTTATGTTAAAATTTCTTGTAAAGCGCACGTACACCGATTGGTTTCTTGATGCTGGATCTAGGATGTGCTGGAGCCCTGTTGATCTGTCATATGCTTAGGATTGGTCATAGGCTTGGGTGAATAACCAGGTCTTGAGAAGTCTTCTGAACTTCATGAGGTTCGTACATGCTCTGAGGTTTGGTGGAAGCGAATTCCAAAATCCAGGTGCCAGCACTGCAAATCTGCAGCCACCTTGTCGCTTCAGTTTGTAAGAGGGTGTGGCCAGGAGGTTCATATGGGATGAACGCAGGTTGAAAATAGGTATATGCCTTTGAATAAGGCTGGAGTGGAATTTTGGGCTTGGACCATACAAGGACTTACAAATCAGGCAGCCCACTTTAAAAGCAGATCGTTGTGGGATGTGGAGCCAATGTAACTTCCTCATGAGGGGGGAAACGTGTTGCCATCTGGGTTGCTGGAAGATCAGTCTAGCGGCCTGGTTCTGCACTAGTTGCAGTCTCCTGGTGAGATACGATGGAATGCTGAAGTATAGAGAGTTGGCATAATCTAAATGTGAAATCACCATGGCTAGAACAGCCTGAGTCAGAGCTTCCCTAGTAAAGAGTCTGCTTATCTTCCTTATCTTTCTTAGCTGACGAAAGCAGGTAGATGTAACCAATGCAATTTGGGTTTTCATGGAGAGGTCGCTATTGATTATCACCCCAAGGCTTTTAGCTGAGGAGGTTGGGGTGGGGGGGCACCCAACTCAGTTGGCCAAAAGTGGGGGCTCCAAGGGTTCTGAGTAGCTCCTATCAGGATAAGTTCGGTCTTGTCCGGATTGAGTTTCAACTGGTTGCTGTTCATCCAATCCCGGATGTGCAGCATGGTGGTTTGGAATTCCAGCACAGATTCTGGAGTGTTATTAATGGTGAACATTAGCTGTAGATCGTCCGCATAGTTGAACGTACACACCTTCCTTTCTTTTAAAGACTGGATGAGTGGCAGGAGATATAGGTTGAACAGATGAGGAGATAACAAGGAGCCCTGGGGTACTCCGCAAGTTACACTCCTTTTGGATGCTGTGAACTGGGATAGGCGGACTGACTGGGAACGGTCTTCCAAGAATGACTGTATCCATCTGAGAGCTGATCCCTGAAGACCAGCGTCTCGGACACGATCGATCAGAATACCGTGATCGACCGTGTCAAATACAGCAGACAGGTCCAACAGAACCAAGGCCTGGGGGGATCCTTTATCTGTTTCATTCCGAAGTGTGTCCAGAACAGTCAGTATAACTGCCTCTGTTGAATGAACAGGACGAAATCCTGCTTGGCGGGGGTCGAGAAATTCCGACTGTTCGATAAAGGCACACAGGCATTTTGCCACATAGGATTCTAGTACCTTGGCCAGGTAGGGGAGCAGCGAGATTGGGCGATAGTTAGTCAACGTCTGAGGGTCAGCCACTTGTTTCTTTAAAAGGGGAACAATAATAGCTTCTTTAAAGGCTCTTGGGACGATGCCCTGATCCAATGACTCATTTAGGAGGGAGAGGGCAGGCCTAGGGAGTAAAGAGAAAATCTCTTTTAAGATGTGGGGTGGACAGCTGTCAGTCGGGGACCCCGATTTTACTTTGGACAGTAGGTCCAGAAAGCCCAGGCTGTCTATCGCCGTAAACTGCTCCAGAGAATGTGACTTTTTCGGCATAGTTGGAGGTGCATTGAGGGTAATGCACTTTGGAATACTGTCTTTTATCGAAACGATTTTATCTATGAAGAAGGTGTTAAGAGAGTTACACAGTGCTTGAGATGGTATTGGTTTTACTGTGACTCTATCGGGATTTGATAATTCATTGATAATGGAGAATATTTCTTTCGACCTGTTAGAAGAACTCATGATTTTTGTGGAAAAATACTTAGTCTTGGCTGTGGAGATTGAATTTTTGTATAGCTTATGTTGGGCTAGGTAAACCTCTCTTTTGTCAGGAGAATAGCTACGTCTCCATCTCCTTTCAGATTGACGGAGGGCTAATTTTTGAATTTTTAGGTCGGCAGAGAACCATTTCTGGGCTTCGTGGCGCCTAGCAGATCTTACTATGCTAAGGGGGGGCGTGTTTGTTGCTGGCCGCTGCAAGCCATGCTGTGAGGCTTTCGTCACTGGCCGTGACGGAAGACTGGATGACAGGGACTGTGTTTGTCAGAGTGTTCAGGAAGGAAGTTCTGTCCATACTGTTCCAGTTTCTGGCCATGGTCCCTTTAGCTACTGGTGGTATGACCTGGTGAATGGACTACAGTGGACTCAACACCATCACCAGGACTGATGCGCACTCCATCCCCAGAGCTGATGAGCTCATTGATCAGTTGGGAGCTGCCAAGTTCCTCAGCACGTTTGATTTGACATCTGCATACTGACAGATTGCCTTAACCGAGGGGGCCAAGGAGAGGTCAGCATTTTCAACCCCAGAGGGGCACTGCCAGTTTTGGGTGATGCCCTTTGGGTTGAGGAATGCCCCTGCCACCTTTCAGAGTTTGGTCAACCAGGTGTTGGCTGGGCTGGAGGATTTCAGTGCCGCCTACCTGGACGACAGTGCAGTGTTCAGTTCCAGCTGGGAACAACACTTGCAACACCTCTGGGAATTGTTGAAGGCTCTGCAGAGGCAGGCCTCAAGGTCAAGGCCAGTAAGTGCCAAATCGGGCAGGGATCTGTGGTGTACTTAGGGCACCAGGTAGGAAGCAGACAGGAGGCACCCCTACAGCCTCAGATTGACACCATTCTGGCTTGGGAGCCCCCCAAGATCCACACAGAGGTGAGGGTCTTTTTAGGTCTCACCGGCTACTATAGGGGGTTTGTCAAGGGCGATGGCACCATTGTTGCCCCCTTGACAAAGCTTTTGATGTCCTGAAGGCAACCATGTGCACTGCGTCCGTGCCCAAGGGACTCGACTTCTCCAAGGAATTCATAGTGCAGACTGACGCATCAGAGAATGGTGTGGGAGCGGTGCTCTCACAACTGGGCGATGAGGACCTAGACAAGCCTGTAGTCTTCCTTAGCAGAAGACTACTCCCCAGGGAACAGAGGTGGAGTGCCATGGAGTGAGAAGCTTTTGCTGTGGTCTGGGCATTGAAAAAGTTAGGACCCTACCTGTTTGGGACTCACTTCCGGGTTCATAAAGACCACAGGTGCCTCAGATGGTTAATGTAAATGAGGGGTGAGAACCCAAAGCTGTTGAAGTGGTTCATCTCCCTACAGGGAATGGACTTTATGGTGGAACAGTGCCCTGGCACAGAACACGGAGCCCTGGGGTTCTGTGCTGATGTTCTTCTGCCTTAGTGAAGAAAACTCCAAGGAGGTTGGAGAAATCTCCCTACTTTTAGCTGGAGGGGACATTTGTTAGGCCTGGCATCTTTCGGCGTGTTTCTCCTTTCTTATTGTTTTCTGACCTCCCAATTTTTGGTGGTTTAGTGTCTCTGTACACTTTCTCACTGCTGTTCAGTGTTAAAGTGCAAGTGATCCTATTGTAAAGTGTATTATGGTTTGGTGTTTCCATGATTGGCATATTTGATTTACTGGTAAGCCCCTAGTAAAGGGCACTGAGAGTGCATCAAATGCTGCTAGTGGCCCTGCAGCACTCATTGTGCCACCCACACAAGCAGCCTTTCAACGGGGTCTCAGACCTGCCAATGCAGTGTCCTGCCATGCCGATTTGGCAAGTGCACCCACTTGCCAAGCCCAAACCTTCCCTTTTATTACATGTGAGTCACCCCTAAGGTAGGCCCAAGGTACCCCTTTGGGCAGGGTGTGATGTATTTGAAAAGCAGGACATGTACTGGTGTGTGTGACGTGTCCTGATAGTGAAATACTGTCAGAAGTGGCCTTTGTATTTCCTCAGGATCTGTGCAACGCTCTCAAGGGCCCACCTCCTGGCACCTCTGAATTAGCATGCTATTATATCACTGAAGGTCAGAGTGGCCAGATGGGGGGGAAGGAAATGGGAATGGGACTGCGGGGAAGGAGACCTGTAATGATAAAAAAATACACAAAACAATATGAAACAAAACCAAAATCTAATAGACTTCTATGCACTGTTACTGACCCTAGGAACAACTCGCATTGAGTAACATGTTACAAGTATTGCAATGCTTGTTTTCACTAGGGTCTTCCTTTGATAAGGCTCAATTACAAATGAAATCACAAAAAGACATTCATAAGGTCCTTTCACTCATGATACGCTTTCCACAATATTTTTTTCTAAAATGGCGATTAATAACATCTTAATGCCTTGTGTAATGAAAGTTTTTTCAATAAATCAGGCACTTTGCATCATAGCAGCCTTTATATCAACACTTGTAGACTACGACAAAAAAACACTCTCGAGCCCGAGATGCCACATGAAACAATCGTGCCTGTAATACTCGAATATGCCTACATATAGGTTCTACAATCGTGCATGTAATACTCGAAGAACTATGGCTCTATATCTAGGAACGCAAAAACATGCAGCTTACCAATCAGAGTCCGACCCACTATGAAGGCACGTAAATCGCCAGCCGATGAAAAAACGTGAATGCCCAAAAGAAGAGGTGAATGAGAGCTGCGTTCGGTGACAGCAACGACTACGAAATCAAGTCGGACTACCAGGAAGCCGACTGAAAGACCAAGACTCACCACCAGAGGCCCGAGGACCCAGGAATGAACACTCGGGGGAAACGGATCCGCATACAGGAACAACCTCGAGAGATTGCCAGCAACCAGATCGGGACCGGAGAAAAGAGCCGAGCATCCGTTCAGCTCAAGTGAAGGAGAATAGTGAGCAGTGATTGATGGGCAGGACCGCTGAAATTAGACCACACCCAAGATGGTGGCCGCCCCAGGGCATCTGGGAGTTGTAGTGCTCTTATTAAAATGCACTGCAATAAGGAAATTACAGGCATTTTAGCATATGAAAACAAAAGCACATGCATCAAAATATAGTTGACAGGCATTAAAACACAGGAGAACATATTGTGATTCCAGGACAACGCAACCACCAACGGGCAGACCCCGCATAGTGGAGTTTGCCACAACGGGGCCGCACAGTGCTGCGAGAACAAAGCACTGGCAACAGGAGACAGCAGTGTATGGTGGGGCAGGCCCTAGAATGTGCGTCGCAATAGCACTGACAGTACTCCCCCCTGCCAAGCATGTTCTAGGGCCAGGCTTGAAAGAATGGAGGAGATGAAAGCACTTCAGTAACTGAGGTGAATGCACTTGATCTGTGGGTACCCAGAAATCGTTTTTTGAACCATACCCTTTCCAGGATATTAAATACCAAAGGGAATTCCCACGTCGTTTACTATCCCTAATAGCCTGAACCTCATACTCCCATTCCCCATGGACCAACACCGGGTGAGGACAGGGACAGCAATGGGAAGTGGCTGCTTTCAGAAGGGATGTGTGAAAAACAGGGTCAATTCATAAAGAATGAGGTCATTTCAGTTTATACGTAACATGATTCACTTGTCGCACCACTGGATATTTCCAAATGAATTTAGGATGAAACATATGTTTGTGTTTAAAGATAATGTTACATGTGGACAACCAGACCTTGTCCCCAGGTTGGTATGTAGGTCCTGCTCTATGATGTTTATCATACTGCTGTTTATACTTTGTCTTTGCCTGGTCTAAATGTTTCTGAAGAGACAACTGTGTTTGATGGAGCTTTTGTAAAGTATCTTTGACTGTTGGTGTATCCTCTGCTGAGGTGGGTATAATGAGTGGTAATGTCTGAGGTGATATCCATATAAACCAAAGAATGGTGTAGTGCCAGTAGATGAGTGGTATGAATTAGTATAGGCTACTTCTGCCATCCACAAAAGAGACACCCAAGAGTCTAAGGCCTCATCTGCGTAACATCGTAAGTATTGTTTGAGTGTCTGGTTTAAGCATTCAGTTTGTCCATCATTTTGTGGGTTATGGCTGGTGGAGAGCATGGAAGACACACGCAACGCTTGACACCAAGTCTGCCAAAATTAAGATGAAAACTGTGGATCACGATCTGAGAGTATTACTGAGGGAAGCCCATGTAATCAAACAATATTTTGTAGTAGCAGATTCGCCAACTGACTAGCAGTAGGTAGTTTTGTGCAGGCAAGGAAATTAGCATATTTAGTCAAACTATCCACCACTACAAGGATTACTGAACAGTTCTGCACTTTCGGGAGGCCTGGAATGAAATCCAAAGATATGTGATCCCATGGACGCTTTGGTGTTGGAAGAGGTTGTAACAAGCCCTTAGGTTTAGAGTGATCAGTTTTATTACTGGCACAAATATCACATTCTTCCCCATTCGTTTGACATCTTTTCTCAATGTTGGCCACCAAAAATATCTCTGCATTAGTTCCAAGGTTTTTGGGAAACCTGGGTGACCTGCTGGTGGAATGGTGTGTAACCACTGGAAAGCTGTTTGTTGTAATTATGTGGTGGGATAAAGAGTCGAGATTCATGTAGAGGTAATCCCTGTTTTGTGGTGCGGCGTGGACACTCTTTTATCCATTGTTGCCAGTTGATAATTTTAAAGCGATCACGAAGACAATTAAAAAAATCTTCAGTATCCATTAAACAAATTACTTTTGATGGAGTTATGATAGATTGAGGAGGACCAACTATCTGTGTACAGGTAGAGTCTTGACGAGATAAGGCATTCGCCTTTCTATTGTCTGTTCCTGGTCGAAAGGTTACTACAAAATCATATTCTGAGAAGAACAACATCCATTGCAACTGTTGAGGTCTAAGAAGGCGGGCTGAACTCATAAACTGCAAGTTGTGATGATCTGTATACACTGTAATGGTATGCTTTGTGCCTTTTAGATAATGCCACAATTCTTTGAATGCATCCCTGATGGCCAGAAGCTCTTTCTCTGCAATTACGTAATTTTGTTCAGCTTCATTGAGTTTTCAAGACATATAGGCCACAGGGTGTAGCTGTCCAGTATCATGATTTCTCTGTGAAAGCACTGCTCCGATTGCTAAATTGGAGGCATCAGCCTCTACTATGAACGGTTGTTGGACATCAGGATGTGCTAAAATTAGTGCTGAGGTAAAGGCCTTTTTAAGAACATTATATGCAGTGTCAGCCTCTGGGGACCACACAAATGCGTCTTTCTTTTTGAGCAACCGAGTGATGGGTGCTACTGTACGGGAGAATTGATTAATAAATCTGCTGTAAAAGTTGACAAAACCGAGAAAACATTGTACATCCTGGAACGATGAAGGCTGGGGCCATTCAGCAACTGCTTTGATTTTTCTGTCCACCATTTGCATTTCGGATGGAGATAACACTACTCCTAAGAACTCCACAGTAGTGACATGAAATTCGCACTTGCTGAGTTTGCAATAAAGATGGTGTTTTGTTAGTGCCAACAAGATTAGTTTGACATGATGTTCATGCTCAGCTTCACATGTTGAATAGATTAGTATATCATTTATATATACTATTGCGATAGTGTATAAATATACTCTGAGCACGTCATTTAAGAAAAATTGAAATGCAGCAGATGCATTACAAAGCCCAAAGGGCATCACAGTGTACTCAAACAGGCCGTAACAAGTTTTAAAGGCTGTTTTCCACTCGTCACCAGATCGCATGCAAACCAAATGGTACGCCCCTCTTACATCTAATTTTGTGTAAATTACTGCCGATTTCACCTGATAAAGAACAACTGGGATTAGAGGTAATGATTATTTGTTTTTTATGGTGATGTTATTCAATGCGCTTTTGTCAATACAGGTTCTCAGATCTCTATTGGCCCTAGGGACGAAAAAGAGTGGCGCAGCTGTTGGAGACTTAGAGGGACGTATAAATCCGTTGGCTAGATACTGGTCAAGGTATTCCCTTAAGAACTGATTTTCTTGTTGTGATAAGGCATAAATACGGCAATTTGGTAATGTTGCTCCAGGGATTAAGTCGATTTGGCAGTGATACTGCCTATGAGGTGGTAGTTCTTCTGCTCTCTATTCATCAAAGACATCTGTGAATGTAATATATGAAGAAGGAAGTTCGATCTTCTTTACTTCAGCAGTTGCAATGCGTAGTATAACAGAGGACTCTGTTTTGGTATGGTTACATGTCGTTTGACAATATGATGAAGTGAACTGAATTGTTCTTTCTCTCCAATCTATAAGAGGATTATGTTGTTGTAACCATGGCATACCTAGTATGAGACCATATTGAGGGGCCTTAATGACATCCAATTGTAGCTTGTCTATATGTTCTTCATTTGTTTGTTGGTCATAACACACCAGTTGTAGTTGGATTGTCTGTAAATGAACAGAACCCCCGTTATAACACTGCCAAGTACTGTATGAACCACCTCTGGAGTTGTCTTTTTGACACAAGGTATACTGAATTGCTGAATGACCAAAGCATCAATGAAGTTGCCAGTGGCCCCAGAGTCAATAAGGACAAAAACTTCATGAACCTGATCTAAAAAGTGTAGAGTCATTGCAATACGTAAGTGTTCTGTATGATTTTGAGTCTCTGATTGCATCGAGTGGAGCGGAAAGGAAGGGATGGATACAACAACCAAGTGTAACCCTTCTTTACATCTTGGGTGTGTTAGTTTTCCGATACATCTTCTAAACTAGCCACAGCTTTCTTGAGCGGTGGTCCCTTACTCTTTGGTTTCATAGGACATTCCTTCACGAAATGTCCCTTACATGCACAATATAAACATTGTCCGTTTTTACAACGCAGTTCTTTTTCTTCTTTTGTTAAAGGCTGTCATATGACTCCGATTTCCATAGGTTCTGTCTTGTCATTAGCTACTGGCTGGAACCTGGACTGATCAAAACGCCAAGCAGGTTTTTCAGACCTTTTTTAATCCCCTTTTCTTTCTGAGATACGATGATCTAATCTTAACGTCAAATTAATTAAAAATGTACAAGTGGTGGGCTGAGGATCGATTTGTGCTAAGATGTCCTTAGGTTCTTCTCGTAACCCCTGATAGAATATGGCAGGTCATTTTTCTTCTGGCCATGAGGTTTCTGCCACTAACCTATTAAAATGTGCCAAGTATGTAACCAAGTCCGTGTTTCCTTGTCGTAACTCCAGCAGTTCTCGATCTGCTGACAGTCACTGCTCTACGATCAAATACTTTTTCAAATTCATGTACGAACTGTCCCCAAATATCTAACAGGGGGCTATCTTGACGTGCCAATGGAACTGCCCAAAGGGCCTCATCACCAGATAAGTAATAAATTAAAAAGGCAATGCGAGACTGCGGGTCCGGAAAGGCACAGGGCCGACATGTAAAGTGTAATTAGACTTGAGTGAGGAATTTTTGTACTTTTCCAACCTCTCCAGAAAATCTCTCAGGTGGGGCCAAAGGAACTGGAGAAGGAACCATTAGAGAGATATTGGTTGCTGGTGGCACATAAGTGGGACTTGTAAGAGAGGGTGTGGTCGTAAAGTCCCCTGTTCCTATCTTCGTTTGGAGTTGTGCAACCATATCTGATAAAGCAGCTGTGGCATTTTTATATTCTACCAGGTCTCAATGCATCTGTGTTATGACTTTTAACAGATCATCTAGGGTGGCCAGGGTAGGAGCCTCACACAGATCAAGAGAAAAAAAAATCTGTGGGCTCATTATTCTGTCAGAAGTGGCCTTTGTATTTCCTCAGGATCTGTGTGATGCTCTCAAGGGCCCATCTCCTCGCACCACTGAATTGTCATGCTATTATAGCACCAAAGGTCAGAGTGGCCAGATGGGGGTGAAGGGAATGGGAAGGAGACTGCGGGGAAGAAGAGCTGTAATGATAAAAAAATACACAAAACAATATGAAACAAAACCAAAATCTAATAGACTTCTACGCACTGTTACTTACCCCAGGAACAACTTGCATCGAGAAACATGTTACAAGTATTGCAATGCTTGTTTTCACTAGGGTTTTCCTTTGATAAGGCTCAATTACAAATGAAATCACAAAAAGTTGTTCATAAGGTCTATTGACTCAGTCATGATACACTTTCCACAATTTTGTTTGCTAAAATGGTGATTAATAACATCTTAATGCCCTGTGTAATGAAAGTTTTATCAGTAAATCACGCACTTTGCATCGTAGCAGTCTTTATATCAACACTTGTAATCTATGACCAAAAAACACTCTTGAGCCCGAGATGCCACATGAAACAATCGTGCCTGTAATACTCGAAGAAATATGCCTACATATAGGTTCTACAATTGTGCATGTAATACTAGAAGAAATATAGCTGTATATCTAGGAACGCAAAAACATGCA
The DNA here is from genome assembly GCA_963921515.1 of Calotriton arnoldi. NCBI lineage: Eukaryota > Metazoa > Chordata > Amphibia > Caudata > Salamandridae > Calotriton > Calotriton arnoldi. The sequence continues at coordinate 1,684,005 of CAWUFW010000089.1, read as the reverse complement.
GCTTACCTATCAGAGTCTGACTCACTCTGAAAGCACGTAAATCGCCAGCCGACAAAAAAACATGAATACCCAAAAGAAGAGCTTAATGAGAGCCGCGTTCGGTGACAGCAATGACTACTAAATCAAGTCGGACTGCCAGGAAGCCGACTAAAAGGTCAAGACTCACCACCAGAGTAACCAGAAATGAACACTCGGGGGAAACGGATTCGCATCCAGGAACAACCTTGAGAGATTGCCAGCAACCAGATCAGGACCAGAGAAAAGAGCCAAGCGTCCGGTCAACTCAAGTGAAGGAGAATAGTGAGCAGTGATTGATGGGTGGGACCGCTGAAGTTAGACCACACCCAAGATGGCGGTCGCCCCAGGGCATCTGGGAGTTGTAGTGCTTGTATTAAAATTAAGCCTGGGCGTAGTTCGCGAAGTAGCGCTACACGAAGCTACGCAAAGTGCAGTTTGCACTACACGAGCTACGCGTAGCACTACGCGAACTGCGTAGTGCACTGTTCGCAATGATTGCACAGTGCCGGATGCTTGTCCGCACTGTGCAATCATTGAAAACGGCATCTTGCACAGTGCGAGCTGTCTTTTACTGCTGCTCGAGTAGATTTTTACTCGAGCAGCAGCTTTCTCAACGCGGACTGGTAGTTTCTCATCGCGAGCGGTCGCGAGCATACGCGACCACTCGCAATGAGAAACCTGACCTCCCCGCGTTGAGAATCTCGCCGGGATGTTTATTTTCCACGCTCGCGATCGGCAACTTGATGTTGCTGATCGCGAACGAGGAAAAAGTCTCGCCGGGATGTCATTTTGCTTGCTCGCGGTCGCCAACTTGACGTTGAGGACCGCGAGCAAGCAAAAAATGACCGCTGCACTACGCTACGCTACGCGTGTTTGCACTGTGCTACGTGCAATTCGCGTTGTGCGAAGTAGCGCAAACTACGCGAGCGTAGCGTAGTGCTTTGCCCAGGGTTAATTAAAATGCACTGCAATAAGGAAAATACAGGCATTTTAGCATATGAAAACAAAAGCACATGCATTAAAACACAGGAGGACATACTGTGATTCCAGGACAACACAACCACCAACAGGCAGACCCCGCATAGTGGAGTTTGCCACAACGGGGCTGCACAGTGCTGCAGGAACAAAGCACCGGCGACGGCAGACAGCAGTGTACGGTGGGGGCGGGCCCTAGAACACTGGTTGCCATAGCGCTGACAAATACAGTATATTTTGTTTCTCACTATGGAAAGGCTATCCGTCCCTTAGGATAACATGGGAAGTACTGAGTAACATTTTACGAGTATATCTTCCCACTGGGACAAGATAGAGAAATGGAGTTTAGTATGCCTGGCCTCAGAATGCAGAAATGCATCTTTTAGTGAAGATGATTTTTATGTTTTGTGTTTGAAAATGCCCCTTTTAGAAAGTAGGTATTGTCTTGCTTAGCTGTCCTGTGTGCCTCTGCTGAGTTGTGGATTGACTGTCTGGCTTTGGAGTGACAGGGGCTGGGGATGTGCATTCTCTTCAGACAGCCACTGAGGGGGTTGAGGTTTGTCTTGCCTTTCCTGGATGAGTCAGACCTGGGCTGCATTTAGAGTAGTGCGAGGAGATTTTCATGCACCTGAATAGGCCTGGTCTGCCTTGGATAATGCTGTCTCCACCTCCTGCCAGGAAGCTGGGCCAGAGAAGGCCAAACTGGTTTGGACTGAGCACAGACATTCTCTGCCCAGGCGAACAAAGAGAAACTGAGTATAAATATTGGGGCCCAGACCCCAGAACTTTAGAACTCGCTTGGATCAAGGAACCTGCAAAGAAGAAAAGCTGGAAGAACTGCCAGGAGGAGTACTGCCCTTTTGCAGTGTTGTTGCTTTGGTGGGTTGGCCTGCAGTTGCTGCTTCTGGCTTGGGCAGTGAAAGGACTGGTCTGAACTTTCTTATTTTGTGCTGAGTATCTCCAAGGGCTTAAAATAGAGTCTGCCTCCTGTTCACGAAGTCCCAGGGACAGCAAAGGCTTCACTTATCTCTGGGTACTGCCTCTGGAACCGTGGGTTTTAGTTGCCACAGAGAGGGAAAGCAGCCGACACCATCACCGACACCACTGCTGGCTCTGTGTCCTGAAGCCACCGCAGAAGGCCCCACCGCATTTCGCACTGCAACCCTGCTCCCACCGATGATGACGACCACCGCCGCCACTGAGCCGTTGCTTGCACTGCGACATATGGGCACCGCACTCCACACCCCCTCACTTCACTTTGCCACCCTGGTCTCACCGAGGAAGTCGCTGCCCACTCACCTCAACACCTGTGTCTGCACCATGGATTGGGGGCACCGCTCGTAAGTCACACAACATACCGCCCCATCCCACACTGCTTTCTGGGCTGACAGACACCAGCTTCCATCAACTGGCACTGCCGCTTGTCCCGTGACCTGTCAGCACCGCAATGAGCACCGCCTTGCTTTGCGCCACAGCCCTGGTCTCACCGACGCCGCTGGATGACCGTCACAGAGCCACTGCCTGCACTGCGACTTGAGTGCCCCGCACGCCGCACCGCTATGCTTCACATCGCAACCGCAATGGTTGCCATGACCGGCCCACACCGACGTGGTCGGCGGGAACCAAAGGTACTGTTTAAGAGTCTACTGACACTGACGCCAGTCCGCACCGACGCAGTCAGATGGAACTGTTGGAGTCTATTGTTTTCAGCACTGCGGTAGCACCGGACAAAGTTACTGGCTTTAAGGAAGTGCATTTTAAGTCATTCTTGCAAAGTGCATATTTTTGATTACTGTACGGTGGTCTTTTATCGTATTGGTCTTGTTTGCACAGATAAATAATGGTTATTTTTCTAAAACTGGTGTGGTGGCCATTTGTAGTGGTTTCACTGTATTACTGTGTGCTATGTGTTAATGCTTTCCACATTGCCTCTGAGATAAACCTGACTGCTCGTGCCAAGCTACCAAGGGGATGAGCAGGGGTTATTTTAGAAGTGTATCCCCTTTATCCTGACTATAAGGAAGGGTCCCTATTTGGACAAAGGTGCAAACCATTGCCAACTGGAGACCCCATTTCTAACAACTTGATTGATTCATTCATTAGCCCTTGAGTGTACTAGGGCTATGTGGGTGCAATCAATCAATGACTCATATCACATTTGGGAACCCACACTGGCATATAACCTAGACTTGATGTCATTAACAGTATGGGGATCAGTGTAGATCACAATACATTGGTGGATTAAGATGAGAAATGCACCCATTAACTGCCTCAATACCTTACAGAATGATGGCTGAGACACTGTGTGTAGATGCCCTACTCAGTTCTTGTCTCCCAGTGACATCATAGGCCTACTGCCCTGATGTGATGCTGGGCTCTAGTGTAGCAATTCATAACCTGGGATCCAAAGACCCCTGGGGATCTGTGACCCCTATCAAGGGGTCTGCAACAGTTTACTACATTAAAAAATATTAGCAGATTAATAAAGTGTGCATGCAAAAATAAACTAAATATTCAATTGAACATGTTACACCGCTATAAAAATGTTAGGAAATTTTAAATTGGAGGCTAACAATTAACTTGGTATCCTTCAGTCATGGGGGCAGATAAAATACATCAAACAAAGTCTAATTTGAAAAATTGGTGGCATTAATTGAGTCACTGGAGTGTGCCAACAAAAAGAGAACATGCATTAGAGCAAAAGAGAATATGATATGCATGAGTCTACAATATTGTTGCTTTTTTAGAAATAAAACATGTTGAAAAGCTCCAAATTTTCCCTAAAAACTGTAATTTAGATTTTTGTACTTGCTGTTTAATAACTAAATAAAATATTTCGTATTTTGAGAATTTGTTTGATGGATACTCGTGTCTTTACTATTGAGCATTTTTTAGTATTGTTTTGAGATTTAAATCGTAGGAATTGCTTGGGCTGGGGTCTCGGACTTCCAATTGTGATTTAGTGAGATCTGCAGAAGTTAAAAGTTAAGAATTGCTAGAACGCGCGGCGGCAGTGATCCAAGATGGCCGCACCCTGATTCGGCTCCGCATCACGGAGGCTTGTTTTATAGCTCGAAACATGTGGGAAACAATGGATTTCTTTTGCAGAAGCTCTGCTGCACGCTGAGGCAAGCCTTTTTTTAAGACTTTTGGTCCTTTTCATCACTTTTTTGCTTCTGCCTCATCCGGTCTCTGTTGCGGCCGCCATTTTGTCTTCTCCTGTTGTAGGGATTCTGCACATACACAGAGCTATGCACAGGATAATAGGACCTCGGAATATAGTGGTGAGCCAACCATAAGCCTTAGACCTAAAACCCCAACCCGACTAGCTGTAGCGTCTCATTAGCAACAATACTACCAATGATTAGACAACCCAGAACACGGTATCTCTCTCTCAGGACTCGCAGGAGCAAGAACACTCTTTCATCACTCACTCATACCTGTCCACAACGCGCGTAATAAGAGACACAGTATAGTTTTAATATTTATTTCAACTATCGTGCTCTAAGATACAGTACACGAGCCAGTACTATCAGCATAATGCATAATGATAATATAATCAGCATAGTTACAATTCCATAGAATACAAACGGGGAAAGCATTTAATAAAGCAGTGGATAGAGAGCTAAATGACTATACCACCCTCCCCGTGCTATTAGCTAGTTTATTATATAAACAGAAAACCTCTGGGCTGTGTTAGGCGGACCCGCATACCTCAATCTCTAGATGCAGGTTTTACATCAGTAGACAAAAACAGCTCTTCTCTCTGGAAAGGTTTTTCTCCAAGTGCCTCTAACAGTGTAATCACCATATTAAAAGCACACAAATTTCTCCAGTGCAGCTGCACATAGTGTTATGTCTAGGTGCGAAGGACAGGCCAGATCAGCAAGAACAAAGGACGTTGTTTTTCGACCTTGCAGAAGCAACCCACAGGGGACAAGAGAAAAGGTGAAAGGCAGAAATGCAGACAGTCCTAATATAGCCGAGCACAAGCAGAGACTTGAAAAACAAAGTCACAAAGTAACGTGTGCAGAAAAGGCATCATGGCTGCCTGGCCACAGCCAACGTAGCAGGGCAGGCCATGAGGCCACAAACCACATGACACCCTCCCCTGGACAGTCCATAGACCTAGACGGAGTTCAAAGCGAATGAGCAGAACAGAAACGTCTGTTTGTGAAAAAGTCCCCATGAAGGACAACGAATGGGAGAGAAAGAAAAATAAAAATCCGCAGGAAAAATGCAGGGTGCAGCCGAAAGCGGAGGCCCGGTTCAATCCATCAAGGTGTAGGTGCAGAAAACGCCACACCCTCCAAGAGGACATCGTTGGAACCATCATAAAAAGAGACGCCATCCAGCCCAATAATTCAAAACTACAGTCATGCTCCTCATAAGAGGGAGCAGTGAAGAGCAATGCGGGACAACTTGCGTGATACTCAATATAACTTTGTTGTAGGAGAGTCTGCGCTGCCGCACAAACATCCCATTGCGCCAATATTCCAAGTGCAGCCGCACGCGCCATATAGCCATCCCCGGAACAGTCCCGCTCATGTGCCTCTAAGGGACCCATCAAGGGGACAAAATCCGGGCGAGACAGAGACGCATTGGAAAGGCAATAATCCAAGGACCAGGAAAAAGGACAGTGGATGCAAGTCATCACAGGTTGCACGCAAGTGAAATACGCAAAGCGAAATGAAAGACTGTAGGACACACTGAGGGTCGCCAATGGCAGGACGCCGAAGCCGGCGAGCATGCGTTCACGGAGCATCTGAAGTCGACCGTGGTCGAGAAGGGCCCAATGAAGTGCAGCCATTGCGCAGTAAACAGACCAAAAGCAAAATACCAGCCACCAAAGCGAGGATCAACGGAATGCCGCCGAAGACGCTGGAAAAAATGGAATGAATAAAAGCCGGTATTACACCAAAGATAGTTTGAAAGGAGGTCACAAGGCCAGAGCCCACAACTTTAAAAAAGTGCACCAGACCCTCGGTGCGCGAAGCATTACAAACGCGGTGAATCAGTTCACCGAAATGCTGTGGGAGGTTAGTGTTCAAAAGGGCCTGTATTTCACTGTGGGTACTTGCCACCTGGAGAATGAATGTCTCCCGGGCGGATGTGAGCATAACCTCCTGATTCAATAATAGCGCCTTTATTCTGCTCAATTTATTGAAATCCGCCTTCAAGGTAGGAATGGAAGGCCAAATGGAACTATCTATGATGTCGTGCGGGGGAGGAAAAAGCACATTTTTGCAGCAGACAACTCTGTGGGAAACTGCTACGATATAGGGTATACCGGCCAGCATGCCACAGCAGTCCTGATTATTCAGAAGCAGATAGCTACCATTTGCAAGCACAGTGAAAGTAGGAGAAATAGCAGGAGCAGGAATACCCTTCAAAACACAAGCAAGATTCGGAGCTGAAACGTTACAAGCGCCGTGCAATTTAATGTGTTTGCAAATAAGGGAATGACCCACAGTAGAGTCACAAGTCTCGCCTGTGAGAAACACCTCCTTTCCGTCCCGAAGACATTTAAACATAAAAGGTAGGGACCACAGTTCATGCAAGAAGGCACTGCCCAAAGGCTGAAAACGGCCAACGGGATAATGTTTCATGCAGGAACTGAATTCAAATAAAGAGAAAGGTAAAGCGATAACCCCGTGTACTAGCCACACCGCAGAATCTAATTCCGCAACAGAGAACGGTAATGGCTCTATTTTCTCGACATGTAACAGAGTGTATGTGGTATCCTTCATGGACATGAACTGCTGCTTGTCAGTCAAATTAAAAGGTAAAAACAAGGCAGTGGTGTTCAGAAAATGCCAAGGAACTTTACCCAACTTAAGTGTCTGCAAAGTCCATGCAAACTGCATAACTGAACGCAATTGATTCTGACCATGATATAACACAGAAACATCATCTTGTACAATATCAACAACAGAGGACACAATATTCTCTAACGTGTAAATGCGGGACGACAGGGTATTAATACTATTGTCAACAACAGCAAGCACCTTTTCTAAATTTGCCTGATCAATCTCCCGAAGGCGGGAGGCAGCTTCAATTTGCGAAAGCTTCCAGAGTTCATTGTAAGTTTCATAAATGAATCTCTTAGGTCGAGGGCCACGAGGCCCCAGAACAAAATTGGACAGATCAATGCTGCCTGAAAGGAGGAATAAATGCTGTTTCACAGAATCTAAGGAGGAGTGTTGCAACCACTGTTTACATAATTTTCCAACAGAATATGTTGTAACTGTACAAGGGTCAGAAAACCTCGGGTCTGGCCTATCCTGTTTATAACCAGGAGCTGAGTCATGAAAACGCAGTTGGCAGGCGTTCGCCGCTGTCGGCCAAGACAACCAGGGTGACTGAACAAACGTGGAAACATTAAAGGAATTGTTCTGAAACAAAGCTTGCAAATCAGTAAGTGTAATATTAAAACGCAAGCTTTCATTAGTGGTGGAAGACAACACAGGAATGTAAGGGGCATTTAATTGTTTGGAAGTAGCCAAACCCCAACACGTTGTTTGATAGATGGAATTAATTAAAAACAGAATTTGTGTAGGGATGAGGCAAGCACGGTGAAAGGCTTCTGTGCCTTGCACCTGCCATGATTTGGAACCCCAAATAGATTTCAGGTCAGTGGTGTCCCGCCAGTACCCATAACCACCCACAGCCAAAGCGGCCAGAAAGGAACCCGAGTACAATAATTTGGTGTGGGTCAACATGATCTTCTGCGTAGAAGAGGCGTTTAATTTAAAATAATAGGACCCAGGGTTCGATCTATCAAAGTTGGTAAAATAAGTAAACTTGTTTCTAAGAGTGTGGGAGCTGCCTGGCAAAGGGGTAGGACAATGTTCCCATTGTGTGTGATTAACAGGACCCCTAAGGGTACTTGGTTTATGGAGGAAATGGTTGCCCCAATGCTGATAACAATATAGATCGGCATAACTTGCGGAATTCATGTACAAATCTTCAGCATTAAATGCAGCATAATATTTCAAATCAGTAAATAACGATTCAACGGCATGCACATCCCAATCGTCAGAATGAATATTACTTTTAACAACATCACCCATTGAAACACGGAGGACATTTGGAACATTAATAATTTCAGTAGGTCCATGAATTTGGAAATTTACCGCATCCCATACGATGCCATCAGCGACTGGGAAAGCTGAAATGTTCACAAATGTGTGGTCACGCTTCATGATGTGAGATGAAGAATGCGGAGCCAATGTTCCAGCGACACTGTTCACTGCAGAGCGTTCTGGTAAATAGTGACCATTGATTAGTAGAAAAAAGACTGTGACAAAGCCAATGGATATGAACAAAAAAATCAGGAAAAAGACCAACCAAATATATGTCCAGGGAGGAACCAGAAAATTGTCTCTGAACCAGGATACAAACAAGCTGAATTTGGACGGGATTAGTGATGAGGTGGAATCCGAGTCAAAGGAATAACGTGTTGGGCTAAGTGGCGTAGTTGGTGCGTGAGCCACCGACTCGTTGGCTGGGTATGTATACTCAGTCTCCTCTTCGCAGGGGGAAGCCGGGAAGTCGAGTAAGTGATCAGGCAACTCTACTATCTCGATAGCAACATCTGTGACCGTTCGGGCAAGAGGGCCACGAACATATGTCCGGGATATGACTGGACAAGAGACCGCTGGTGTTACACTATTCAGGATCGGCCAGATGTTGTAGCTTGACATTGTCCACTGAGATGAATCTGTTGTCCTTTTGACCAGGAAGCAGTGGTAAGATTACGGTACAAGTACCCTTCAAGCCAAGGAGTGGAACTGGTGCATGATAAGACGGGCCAAATTCTTTTTTGTTCTCCACTTTCTCTCGAACCAGATCTCCAATTTTCGGAAGCCAGCCGGCAACCGGAATCTGCAACGCAGCGTCTGTGGCTGAAGGTAAATGTTCATTTGCAAGTTTGTCTCGATCTTCCTGTAAGCCCTGTAACATAGTAGAATGGTTATCTACATCAAAGATGGCGGACTGCGCCGCCATGTCTAGACCATCAAGGTCGGGCACAAACATTTGTATGCCAAAGAGCATTTCGTATGGTGTCCGCCCACCCAGAGGTTTTCTAGGGAGATTATTAAGTGCACGTTGTACGGTATACAAGGGGGCCAGCCAGTTCCTGCCAGTACCTAAGACTCTAGCTGTCAAGGATTGCTTTAAGTCACGGTTCATTCGTTCAACAATTGAATTGCCCTCAGGCCGATATGGAGACGAAAATTTCACCCGCACCCCCAGGGAACCCATTGCGTCCTTGTAAGCCTTAGAGGCAAACGCTGGACCTTGGTGCCACATGCGAAAACTCCCACAAAGACACGCAAATCCCTTATGACATTTCGAGCGTCAGCACTCCGTTGTGGCCAGACCCAGAGAAACCGTGTGCACGAGTCCACTGCAACCAAGATGTATTTATATGCAGTGTCTGAAGAGAATGGACCGCAGTGATCCAGGTAAACACACACAAAAGGTCTGTTTGAAATGCAGAGCGGTGTTTGTGGTGGACGTGTAACCGTGGAAGGCTTAATCTGCTGACAAATGTCACAAGAAAGCACATAAGTACGGGTTTGTTTGTATAAACCACGCCACCAGTAACGCTGCTGCAAGATGGAAACAGTCGCAGACATGCCTGCATGAGCTGAAGCCATGCCTTCGTGTGCGGCCGTTATCAAGGAAAGCCTGCGGTCCGCGTTGGGAATCAGCCGATCACCAACGTCGGGAATACTTACAAAAGGAGCCTGTTCGGGACCTAATTGATAAGTATATTTGGAAGGGAATCCCCAGGGATATTTGGTACCTTCCTTTGTTGCAGCAATAGCTGCCAAGATATCAGTATCTATTTTAGTCATGGATCTTGTAACTGCTGCGACTGAACACGTGGCTACTGCTGATTTGGCAGCTTCATCTGCCAAACCGTTACCAACAGCGTGTGCGCCCACACGCTGGTGGCCAAGGGTGTGAACCACCTGTGTGAGAGGCAGACGTTGTTTCAAATCTGCCACTCGAACCCAAAGCATTTTATGCTTAATCGTGCTACCTTTGGCGTCTATGTAGTCGTTTTGCGACCAAAAGAACAGATTGTCATTGAAAGACTGAACACAGTAATAAGAATCGCATACAATTAGAGTGGTCACATCCGGAGTAGCGAACTCAAGTGCGAGCACCAATGCACGCAGCTCGGCCAATTGTGCAGTACTGTCCCCGAGTGCCTGAGTATGCACTACAGCAGACTTGAACTTACCGTTCACAAAAATGCCTGCAACAATAGCACATGCAGCTGAATAGGCATGCTTGGAACCCGTGGCCGGTTGTGCCGAACCATCGGTATAGATAACACAGTCGTAATCCTCAAGCGGTAGCAAGGACAGAGGAGGAGGATGAACGAATTCATACTGCAAAAACTCCTGAGTCTGAAGAGAAGAATCAAAAATAAAAGTGACATCCGGAGACGTCAAAGAGGTCGCCCATTGAATCCAACGGGGGTGCAAAGCTTTAGAGTTCAGAACACTTGTCTTTGTCACTGCCTCTAGGGCAGGATATGGTGTTACCACCAGAATGCGTTTTCCCTGTGCCAGTGCGCGTTCCTTCAGAATCGCCATCTGCACTGCAGTCAGAACTTTCTCCACAGATGAAAAGCGCATTTCCGCGGAGGTGGAAAGATGTGACTTGTATGCGATGGGTACTGTGTCACCTTCGTTAAAGGTTAAATACGTGAAACCCACTGCCCCTGGAATTATTCTAATCACCAGGTTTGTGCGGTTATCACGAGTCAACAAGTATTTAGACTCAAGAAGGTCTGTCTGCAAAGACTGCAGAATGGAGGAATGCTCCGGAAGCCAGCATGACTTCGAAAAGTTAGGTTGTATCAAGGCATACAGTGGCTTGATACGCTGGGCATATTCGGGAATGTAAGTACGCCCAAAGTTGAGAAAACCCTGTAAAGACTGAAGTTTCTTCAGAGTAGTAGGAGGGCACAAAAGTGCACATTTCTCTAGGAAATGGGGGCCAAGCCCTTACCTTCATTGTTGAGCTCATAGCCCAAAAACAAAACGGTAAATTCAGCAATGTGAGATTTGGCAAAGTTAAACTTATAACCTAAAACCGCAAATTCTAAAATAATGCGGTCCACTCGGGAAAGATGCTGAAATAATTCGTCGTCTGTCAGATAGATATCATCGACGTACGAACATGCATCTGGGTCTATGCCGTCTAACAAAGAGACAACACGGGCAGCGAATACGCCTGGACTGTTCCTGTAGCCCATAGGTAAACGCCGGAATTTGAACAATTTACCACCAGAGGTAAAAGCACTCCATTGGCTACTCTCCGGGGCTAAGTTGTGCGTGTAGAATCCATTGGATAGGTCTAGTGTCGTTTTATATTTTTTACGAACAAGACTGTCTACAAGCGCAGAACTGTGTGTGTTTTGCACCGCAAAGGTCCGACAATGAGAGTTCAAATGTCGGTAATCCAAAACTAAGCGGTACGACCCATCGGGTTTAGAAACCGCGAAAAGGGGATTGTTCATAGGTGACACGCAGGTTTCAATCACTCCCTGATATTCTGAGTCAGAATTTCGGAAACGGGACCTTTAGCTTCCCGTTTGATGGGATATTGGGGTTGTGGCTGTGGCAGCGACCGCAAAGGTATTTCATGGGGGGGAGAATCCTCATCCCATTCCATGTGGTTGCGGTATAACGCTGGAGCCAGGGACACAGCCCACTCAGCTGCTAGAGCCTCCGCTTTGTCCTTTGGGACATGACGAGAAAAGCTCGGAAGGATTACCTCCTCACCTTTACGCGCAGCAAGTATGAATGGGGGCGGCCAATCCGCCTCTGCTAACAAAATGTCATACGAAGAGGTCAGATTTTCCCAAAAATCCCTTTTATAACACGCTGTATATCACCTTCGATCTGAATTACAATATTATATAATCTGTCAGGGGTGCCACTCGGGTGTCTGCTGTCTCAACAGTAATGAATGTATCAGTTGCTGTCGCCTCCACATGAGGACGTAGCGCCTCCCGCACTATGGTAACTTCCGCAGCGCTGTCTAGGAGTGTCACTGCCCACGTCCAATTCAGGAGTCTCGTTCTCACCGTCTGTGGCATATGTCGCTGTAACAGCGGCAACTTTCTTCTTCTGAAATTGTGGGCGAGAACGCGGAAATTCGTCTGCTTTCCCTCTGACCTGTTGTCGAGGTTGGTCTCGTCCCTGGGGAGACTCTCGACCCCTTCCTCTATCCTGGCGATCTCCTCCACTGGCCTGCGAAGTTGTCGGTGCCTGTGAAGAACGAGGAGAACGCGTATCAGGGACCTGAAACCTATCTGGAGATTTAATTCTCACCCTATCTCGCAAATCATAAGTGCGTTCAGAAGAGACAGAAACCGGGGATGCGCCTCGCGACCCCGGCTTCTTCTGTTGCTTACCCTGTTTTTTCAACCTCCAGCTCTTTTTAGTAAAGACTGGTTTCTCATCTTTCTCAGATTCAGTTTTTGGTTGTTGTTGTTGCGATTGTGTCTGCGATTTAGCAAAAGGCTTAACTCCCAGGCTATTTCGGCCAATTGTTTTGTAAGCCTGGGCAATAATTTTCGGTAATATGCGCGGCTTGTCTGGATCTGGGACCAAAGCCAAAGCATTAGCTACTTGAAAGTTCACTGCATCGCCCTTGACATTCGCAAGGATCAAATCAGCTACTATGTCGAACACTCCCACCAGTTTCATCCCTAATTCCACAGCCGCTTCAGGGCCATGTTCATCCTGTACACGTTTAATTACAGGGGAGAACCGTCATGGAAGGAGTGCCGAAACACTTCGCATATACTGCTGCGAATACCCTATCCCAGTTGTTGCATTCTGCCAACTCGGGGACTAAGTCTTTTGGCAAACTAATCGTTAAAATCCTGTGTTTATCCACGGGAGAGGTGTTAGGAAAAACTGCCTCCAGCTGGTCAAATTTTTCTGCAAGCCAGTAAGGAAAATCATCCTTATTTTGTGGACGCTTGCCCATCACCGAATTAACCATGACAGGACTTATGGTCACACCGCCTGCACCAGCTGGATGGGCCGGAACTCCAGGAGGGGCTCCATGGATGTTGCCTGTAACATACTGTACTAAAGCTCGATGCACTCGTATCAAAGACGAATGCATATCACGCAATTCAGTGACTCCTACCATCATATATCGCGGATGTGGGGTATACCCGGCCAAGTGGCCCCGTCAATGGATAAGGGGCCTAAACGAACCGTGGTAGTCGGTTGGGGGAGGGCGCCATCAAACCAAACACGGTGTTGCCAAGCCGTGAGCGGTACTTCAAGGTTCCTATACGGTCTATAGTGATTAGGAACTACGGTGGCTTCATATTCATGGAACAAATTATCGTTCGCATCCACCGCTGGAAAGGTGACCCAAGAGTAAAACACCTCAAAGTGGTAAGCCGGATCCGCTTGTACCACAAAGATCAAATCGACACCCGCGTCAGGCACTCCATACACTGTCAAGTGAGCGCGGAGCGCTGCACGGCTATGTGCCGCTATTTGAATAGCCATTCTAGGCTAAAAGTTTTCGACAACCTAATGGAAGGCAGCACAATATAGGGTATGATCTAAAAAACCTTTTAACAACTTCAAGCTTGAAAGAACCTATAAAAACGTCAATATAGGAGGTATCACCGTCACACACGCTTCCGGAAGCGTCTGCGAGGGGAGTTGTGGACAAGCATAATATACTACTCAAGCGTCTCGCAGATAAGCAGCCCACTCGTTGGTTGGGTCATGTTGTAGGGATTCTGCACATACACAGAGCTATGCACAGGATAATAGGACCTCGGAATATAGTGGCGAGCCAACCATAAGCCTTAGCACCTAAAACCCCAACCCGACTAGCTGTAGCGTCTCATTAGCAACAATACTACCAATGATTAGACAACCCAGAACACGGTATCTCTCTCTCAGGACTCGCAGGAGCAAGAACACCCTTTCATCACTCACTCATATCTGTCCACAACGCGCGTAATAAGAGACACAGTATAGTTTAAATATTTATTTCAACTATCGTGCTCTAAGATACAGTACACGAGCCAGTACTATCAGCATAATGCATAATGATAATATAATCAGCATAGTTACAATTCCATAGAATACAAACGGGGAAAGCATTTCATAAAGCAGTGGATAGAGAGCTAAATGACTATACCACCCTCCCCGTGCTATTAGCTAGTTTATTATATAAACAGAAAACCTCTGGGCTGTGTTAGGCGGACCCGCATACCTCAATCTCTAGATGCAGGTTTTACATCAGTAGACAAAAACAGCTCTTCTCTCTGGAAAGGTTTTTCTCCAAGTGCCTCTAACAGTGTAATCACCATATTAAAAGCACACAAATTTCTCCAGTGCAGCTGCACATAGTGTTATGTCTAGGTGCGAGGGACAGGCCAGATCAGCAAGAACAAGGGACGTTGTTTTTCGACCTTGCAGAAGCAACCCACAGGGGACAAGAGAACAGGTGAAAGGCAGAAATGCAGACAGTCCTAATATAGCCGAGCACAAGCAGAGACTTGAAAAACAAAGTCACAAAGTAACGTGTGCAGAAAAGGCATCATGGCTGCCTGGCCGCAGCCAACGTAGCGGGGCAGGCCATGAGGCCACAAACCACATGACACTCCTTGCATCTACTCCTTGTTTCATCGTTTTTTATGCCGCCTAAACTCTAAAATGTAAATTTTTCCTAATTTTTGGTCTTTTTAAGAGGATGGTATATCTAAATGGTACTTTGTTGATCATCTATGAGACATTTTCATTTTTCTTGTTTTTCCTCATTGCGTCATTCAGGCTACTCAGTGATTTTTAGTCCTTCTTTCCACAAGGTATGTTGGCACTCCTTTTTACTGGCTGTTATTGACTGTGACTTTGTACTTTTCGTGCCTTACAAGTACATTTTGCTTGCTGTGCTACACTTCGTGCCTTGCTATGGATGCTTCAAATTCTACCAAGCCTCATGGTACACCTGGGTCTTCTGCTGGAGGTCGCAAAGACTCAACTGTCAATACTAACAAGCGCGTTAAAAAAGACCCATCCTCCCCATCGAAGCCACCTCTTCCTCTGACGTTGGAGGACATTATGGAAGAACTGCGCCACATCAGACCCTTCATGACTGAGACCACTGCTTCACTTCAGCGAATTGAAGATAAATGGTCCGGCCTTGAGTCACGAATTTCAGATGTGGAACAAAAAATTAGCGATGCACAGGACGTTGTCGCCAGAGTTGATTTTCTCACTAAAGAAGTTACTCAACTTAAGAAAGTTACAGAGGATTTAGAAAATCGTAATAGGTGCAACAATCTACGTATTTATGGCATTCCAGAAGGTTCTGAAGGGTCGGACATGATCTCCTTCTTGAAGACTCAAGTTCTGCAAATTGTTGGTCTGCCGAAACCTAAGGATTTTAACATTCAAAGGGCGCACAGATTAGGTCCTTCGAACGCATCTTCTGCAACTAAACCAAGGGGCATCATCGCCTACTTCGTACTATACTCTGACCTCATGGCAATCCTTAATGCTGCTAAACAGCACAAACAGATGCTATGGTCAGGCCACAAAGTTTTTTTCAGTCAGGAAGTTTCAAAGCCAACCACCACAGTCGAAAGAAATTTCTAGACCTCAGGCCAACGCTGAGATCCATGAATGCTCGCTATGGTCTTATCCATCCATGCTTCTTTAAAGTGACTTACAAGGACAGAACTTTTACTTTTGAGGACCCAGCCAGAACTTCGGAAATTCATCCATGTACACAAAGGAGAAGCTATGGAACTGAGCAAGCCTTAACTGTTTTCTTGTTTGTTCTCTCCCATCTCTCTTAGGTGTTCCTTGTACAGTTCTGCTGTTGATGTTCATACCCGATTTTCGTTTTGTTTGTAGTGTTTCATTCACTTCGTTGCATTGTTCCCTAATGCCTGGTAAGTTCCCTTCCTTTTTGTTCCATTTATTTGCTACTTTTTCTTTGGATTGCTTCTCTCATTTCTTGTTTGTTTTACAGTAGTAAACCTGCTCCTCCTCCATGTCCCCCGTTTGGAGTGGCCTTCTTGTTTTTCGCCCCCCCCCTTATTATTGTTCTTCTTGTTGATGCACATTATGACTAAAGCTATCTGGCTTTTGGTCATCTTTTCTTTGATAGCTTTTAGTGGGCGACTATGCTCCCCTTTTCCTTTTCTATTCTGTCTCTCTTTTTTCTTCTCTGCCTCTTTCTCACTCCCTTGCTGTCTTGCTTTCCACTCTATTGTATGTACTCCTTTCCACTTTTACTCTATGGTATCTTATGATCCTTACCTTTGTTTATATTGGCGTTTACCTCAAGCTAATTACTCTACTTTCCTTCCTCTTGGTTACTCTGTTTCCACAGGTCTCTTTTTTTCTTATCTTTGGTTTTTATCCTCCTTTGTGTATCTTTTTTTTGAGTGGTCCCATACATCCTTTGTATTTTTTATTCTTTAAGTGCTATCTTTTCTCCTGTCTATTTTTGCATAAATCTTTTTGATGAAAGGTCTCCGTATAGTTTCATGGAATGTTAAAGGTATTCGTAATCCTGTTAAAAAACAACATTTATTGTCTCGCCTTGCTAAATTAAAATGTCATGTGCATTGTTACAAGAATCGCACCTTAAGGTACAAGATTTGCCTTCTTTGCGCAAACAATGGGTAGGTGACATTTTCTGTTCTCCGGCAGTGAATAACAAAAATGGGGGAGTTATTTTGTTTCATAAGTCATTGAATGTCCTCCTATAAAATGAATTTAAAGACACTAATGGTAGATGGCTTTTCTTGAACACTAAAGTTAATGACACTCAATTCTCTTTTTGTAATGTTTACGGCCCTAATGGTATTGATTTATCTTTCTGGAACGATTTCTCTACTCTTCTCTCCTCACATGCTGCTGAAAATTTGATTGTAGGTGGTGATTGTAACCAACTTATGGACCCCTTTCTCGACTGGAAATCTCAAACGAAATACATTCCCAACAAGATGCAAAAGATTTTTCATAAATGTATTACTTCTAGAGGACTGGTTGATACTTGGAGAACCTCTCACCCTGACGTCTTAGAATTCTCCTTTTTCTCTCCTGTACACAGATCTCACTCTCGTATTGACTATATTTTTCTCACACAACCAGCTCTACAATTAATGACTAATGCAGAGATTGGCTCCGTTCTCATTTCAGATCACGCCCCCGTTATTTTAGATATGGACTATCCTTCGTCTCCCCCCTCCTCCTGGATATGGTGTTTCAACAACTCCCTCCTTTTAGATCCTCAATTTATTGAACAGCTCAGGTTATTCGCCCAGGAATTTTTTCAAAATAACCTCTCTTCTACCTCTCATTATCATTTTATCTGGGATGCCTTTAAAGCTACTGCTAGGGGTTTTATAATTGATTTTGTGTCCCGGAGAAAAAGGAAGGCTTTCTTAGATTCCACATCCATCGTGAAGCAAATTAAAGCCTTAGAACATAAGTATTTCACCTCCAACTGTCCTGATACATTGTCATCTCTTATCAAAGCCAAATTGCAATACAATAAACAGTCCTGGGATTCTGCTTGTAATAATCTTCTCAAATTTAATGCCAAGATGTACGGTGGGCGGAATAAGGCAGGCAGATCTTTAGCCAACTATCTTAAAATTAAAAAACAAAAATCTAAAATTGTGGCCATTACAGACAATTCTGGTGTTCGGCATATTTCAGACGCTAAAATCCTTGATTGCTTTACCGAATATTATACCTCCCTTTACACTAAAGAATCCACCCCTTCTCCCAACCAAATTGATTCCTTCTTTCAAAATATCCCCAAAACCCTTGAGGGACACACTGACCTTTCATCTTTAAATGCACCCATCTTAGAACAGAAAATCGTCGATGCTATTACCCTTTTGCCCAAAGATAAAACACCGGGTCCTGATGGATTTACTGTTCGATTTTTTCTTAATTTTAAACAACTTTTGATCCCACAGTTACTCTTATTAATTAATCATTTTCTCACCGCTGGTGAGTCGCGTGGATCTTTCACCCAGGCAATGCTATGTTTAATACCTAAAAAAGGTAAGGACCCCTCTCTTTGTAAAACTTATAGGCCCATTTCCCTGATTAATACCGACTGTAAAATCTTCGCTTAATTACTAGCCCTCCACATCAATAAAGTAATCCCGGATCTTGTCAATATATATCAGTCAGGCTTCATCAAAGGACGTTCTATCACTGATAATTCGAGAACCTTTCTTAATATTATCGATCTGGCCTCCAAATTAGATTCCCCTATTGCTGCTATTACATTGGACGCTGAAAAAGCATTTGACAGGGTTAACTGGCGCACTTAAGTGGCATGGCTTTAGCCCTCCCATTATTAATTATATCCAGCTGCTATATTCCTCCCCAACTACTTCCATTTGGGTAAATGGTTGTCAATCCAAATATTTCCCACTCCTCAGGGGGACAAGGCAGGGTTGTCCCCTTTCCCCTCTCTTATTTATTCTTGCTCTAGAGCCCTTCTTAGAAAAACTTAGACGCTCACCACAATATACAGGTTTTAAATTTAATAATATCAACATCAAATTCACTGCATATGCTGATGATATTCTTTTATATATTTCCAATCCATCCACTTCCCTCCCGGCATTCTTCTCCCTTTTACAAGAATATTCTTCTGTTTCCGGTTACAAATTGAATATTGATAAATCCGAAGTCCTGCCCTTGAATAAGTATTGTCTTCCACATATGTTTCATGACACTGGTTTCGAATGGAATTCCAAAAGTGTCAAATGTTTAGGCATCCTTTATGCTAATAATATTAGGGAAACTATTAAAATCAACCTTGCTGACATGCTTAAAAAACTCTCAGATCTCACGGATAGCTGGTCTCCACTTTTCTTATCTTGGTGGGGTAGAGTAGCTACGATCAAAATGATGCTTCTCCCAATTATTAACTTTGTTCTTTCTATGCTTCTGCTTTCCCTTCCCAATTCCTTTTTCAGTACCATTAATCGTTCCTTGACCAAATTTCTTTGGAATAATCGCAAGGCCAGGATTTCACTTTCTCGTTTACAACTTTCTAAGGAGTTGGGAGGAGTAAATTTCCCCAACCTCAAACGTTATCACTCTGCATTTACCCTGAAACAAATATGGACCTTTTTATCTGATTCTACTCACTTACCTATAACAGCATGGAGCTTAATAGAACAAGCTCAGTACACATCTTTTTCCTTTCTTTCAGCCACCCGTCTCTCCCAACCCCCGAAGCGTTTTTCTTCACCTATTTTTGTTCATTCCAAGGCACTCGTAACTTCTCTACTTGTGGAGAAGTGTGGCTCAATGGTTAGAGCGGCAGACCCTGATGCAGAGATCTGGCCCGGGACCAGGGTTCAATTCCCGCCTCGGCTGGTCTTGGGCTCAATTTCCTCGGACCTGATAATTCTCGCCTCGGTGCCTATTCTAATCATGGGTCCCACTCTGCAACTCTGGGCAATAGCTTGCTTAATCTCCACAACGGCCCCAACAGCGCTGGGATGCCTGGCTTCACCCTGGGGGTGCCCAGGAGTGGACATTTCACAGGGAAAAGCCAGTAAGGGTTCCACAGCGGTATGCGTACAGCGCCTGG
Organism: Calotriton arnoldi; assembly: GCA_963921515.1. Classification (NCBI taxonomy): domain Eukaryota; kingdom Metazoa; phylum Chordata; class Amphibia; order Caudata; family Salamandridae; genus Calotriton; species Calotriton arnoldi. The sequence goes on along the minus strand of CAWUFW010000089.1, from coordinate 1,664,355 downwards.
ACACCCCTTTGGGGGTATAGGTGCGCTTTACAAGTACAAATTTCATTTCATTTCAATTTCATTTCACTTAAAACTCATCTTTCTTCTGCAGAATACATCTCAAGCACTCCAATCTGGTACAATAATCATCTAAAGATTAATAACAGAGCTTTATTTTAGAAAGAATGGATTGACAAAGGCATCCTCACACTTGATCATTTGTTGAAAGATGGGTCCTTTATGGACTTTTCGGAGATTCAAAGATCCTATGGTATTTCTTCCACACGAACCCCGCAATACCCCTTGCTTAAGGATTCTTTGACTCTTCATTTTTGCCAAAGAAACTCCACTATCTCATCTGACCAAACTCTCTCTCCTCCTTTGGACTTTTCCACTCAATTTAAAGCCGCTGCTATATACAAGTTACTATCCCGTCCTGTGAATGCCAGATTTAAATCCAACCTAGAACTTTTATGGGAAAAGGACCTTGCACAAGATTTTTCATTTCAAACATGGGACTCCATCTGGTTAAAAATCCACACTTCCTCACGCTCAGCTAGTACTTCGCAGACTTTATATTATTTTTATAATAGACTTTTTTTTACCCCCACTGACTTGCACAGATTTAAACTATTAGATTCCCCAAAATGCTGGTCTTGTTCCCACGAGAGCAGTGACTTTTTTCACTTGTTTTTTCATTGTCCTCTGGTTAAATCTTTTTTGTCCCGTATATGGTTGAAATTGAATGAAATTTTATCAACTGTGTCTTTTGATATTATACACATATTTTTGGGTAGTTCTTCTCCTATATGGAAAGTCCAGAGCAATGTGGGTAAATGTATTGATTTGTTTTTAGCTATTTCCTTTCAAATTTTCACTACTAATTGGAGGGACACTTCAAAAATTTTGTTTCAAGCTTGGTGTAATTTGCTTTGTCATCATCATAGACTTGACCGTGCTTATGCTACCTCTACTTCTTTGTTGATCAAAAAAGACTTGTTGTGGTTACCACTAACATCCTTTCTTTCCAGGCCTGCTAATTGATTTTGCTTGTACATATGATACCAACCTGTATCTCGTTATATTTTTTATTGCTATTTATTTTATTTTCATTCTTCTTCATTTTAATCCTCTGCTGTATTCCTCTCCCCCTCTTCCCCCTCTTTCTTCTTCCTTGTCTTCTCTCCTTGTCTTCTTAACTTAAAAATGTTAAAATGCATTTACTCTTTGTACAGGTTTTACCTTTCGAGGGTGTTTTTTGCCTTATTGTCACATATACTTTGTTTTTACCTTTCATCCTTCTTGTTTCTAGACCATGTACTGATGTTTTACTTTGCTTATTACTTCAATAAAGCATTCTAAACTAAAAAAAAAAAGTTAAGAATTGCTGATCTAGTGCATCAATAATGAGACTGAGGAGGTAAATAATGGTGTCCTTGACCACCTTACAGGCCATTAATGTGTAGGCTGGTTTCATGTTCAGGGGATCTAGGCAAGTGTTGGGAATCCTGATCTTTGTTCTGCATCTCCGTGCTGGCCTTGTCTTTTGGTGCTGTGCTCTTCTTGCACCTGGACGTGTGCTTGGTGAATCATGGAGCTCATGCAGGCAGTTGTAATGTGTGATGTGTGCTTGTGCTATGTTCACAGTGCAAGCGAAGAGAAAGGCTATGAGTATGGAGGGCTTTTATAAGTTCTAGAGGTAATTGTTGTTACTTGTTTCTTGTTGCTTCATGCTGTGTTGGTGAGCCTGATTTTGTATTATTCATTTTTTTAAGGATGTTGAATTTATTTTATCTGTGCATTGCTTTTTTTTCAATTACCTTTTTAAAAAAAAAATTGTTTCACGTTACTTTGAAAAATATTTGACTTATATTTATTTTTATATATCCTCCTGGGCAGGAGTTGTTCTGTGCTAATTCTTGATGTAGAAATAGTTACCATGCAACGAATAGTTGCTGTTTTTGACATTTACGTGTGGATCCGACTTACTGCACAGTAATACGGATGTATTCCTGCATGCAACTTTCTCACAGCCGGTTTACCACATGAAAATTCCAAATGCAGTAAAATGTAATGCAGAAAAAATCTAGCTGAACAGAGCTAAATCAATGCATTAAAACATGCGACTCGTAATCGGGACCTTAGTGATATAACACCTAACTACGGCACAGAAGGAAGCTAGAGGTAACTGCATAACAGCAAAATAGCAATGTGTACATTGGAAGGTAGAATATGAATACAGTTTTCAGACTCCATTGCATTGGACCCTTTTGTGGCCATAGTACAACTAACTACTCGCCTCTTCCCAACTAATGTGGGAAGAGGCGACCAAAATCTGAGGGTGTCAGAAATAGGTGACAAGCTGTTGTCCTCTACTAGCAGCCACTCAGATAAATGTAGTACTATAACAATAAATCGGTGCATTCATCTCCTCACTTATCAAACAAAGAAATGCACATAGCGGGAAAGATTTGGACAAAGGGTCACTCGAGGCTGTACAAATTATTACAGAATAAAAGCTTAAAGTGAAAGAGAATAAATAGTACATATAAAGTCAGGGCGGGCTTTAGGGCGATGCGACCAGTGCACCCGCACCTGGCGCTGACTTTGGTGAGTGCACTGTGTTTAAAAATAAATTATTGGTTTAAATGCACGTGAACTTCCTTCTGTGAGCTTAAACGCTTAAATAAATACATTTTGAATCAGAGAGGGGCAACGGAGAGGTGATCGGCACTATTGGAGAGTGGTAGTGAGGGAATTTGTGGAGAATGAGGTCATGAGGTGGGGAGTGGGGCGCCAAAAAAGACTGTCGCACCAGGCGCCACCAGCGCTACAGAAAGCCGGCCCTGCATAAAGTTTTCAACAACTCTCAGTATGTTATTTCTGACATCCGTTGTGGCCTAGAAATTCTAAGAGTGAAGGTTGACACAGTGAGTACTATTTGGCTGCATAAGAGTTACACTGCGAAGCAGCGATACATTGGAAGCAAGTACCGCACTCCGCACAGATAAATTATTATTATAAGTCTGGGCGGTGAACTCCGCTCCGCTCGCGGAGTTTGCGGAGTTTTCCGCACCCCGCGTTTCGCGGAGCTCGCGGAGTTCCAAAAAACTCTGCTTCGCGTTGCGCAGCAGAGTTTTTTTCCTTGCTCGCGTTCGTCAATGTCAGGTTGACGAGCGCGAGCGAGGAAAATATACCTCCCGGCGAGATTTTTCCTCGTTGGCGATCATCAACATCAAGTTGGCAAGCGCGAGCGTGGAAAATAAACCTCCTGGCGAGATTTCTCAACACGGGCGGTCAGATTTCTCATTGCGAGTGGTCGCATATGCTCACGACCGCTCACGTTGAGAAACCGCCCGCTCGCGTTGACAAAGCTTCCGCTTGAGTAAAAATCTACTCGAGTGGCAGATGCCGTTTGCAATGATTGCACAGTGCAGACAAGTACCTGGCATTGACAATCACTGCAAACTGCATTTATCTAAAGAAACTCCGCCGCTTGCGGAGCTCCGCGTAGTGCGGCAGAGTTTTTTGTGCACTTTGCAGAGTTCCGCATAGTGGAACTCCACGAACTCCACCCAGGGTTAATTATTATTACTAACCCTGGGCATCCAATTCCGCTCCGCTCGCGAAATTTGCGGAATTTAGGCAATTTCGCGTTTTGCGGAGAACGCGGAATTGCCAACAATTCCGCGATCCGCGGCGCAGTGGAATTATTTTCTTGTTGCGCTTTAAAAATGCGTTCTAGCGCGCGCGATAGCGACTTACCGGGATTCCTGCGTTTGCCGACGGGTTTTCCTATCCGTTCGCGTGCGCCACGAGATTTCGGTAGCCGGCCGCGTTATCCCGCGAGAGTTTGCGATCGCGAACACGTCATTCGCCGCGCCATCGGACAACGCGAGAGTGTGCGATCGCGAACACGTCATTCGCCGCGCCATCCTGCACCGCGAGAGAGATTGCGACCGCGAACACATCATTCGGGCGCGCCATCGGGCATCCGGCGATATTTTTGTACAGCTCGCGATCCCGAACACGCAACATTTTCAATCTGGAGAACAATAACATCGCAAGTAGCATCAAACCTTCTATAAATTGATGATTTGGATGAAAAAAAAACCTCAGATTGATATTTGGCTGTCCTTTTTGGTCAAATTTTTGGGGGGGAGAGGGAGGAAGTGCCACAGAGTCTCCTACTTCCTGTTCCTGTCCAGCAGGCTCCTCCCAGTGCTTTGTCCATCTCCTGTTCATTTTTCACTTGGATTTGAGCTGGAAGGATCACTCTTTGTGTCTGCTGCATCATTATCATTGGATTTGAGGATTTTGGGATTTGAGATTTTACAAGTAAGTTGGTGTTGTTTGATTGGGGCATTGCAGTTGCGGCAACTTCATTTTTGGTAATTTTCATCATTTTTAAAAATAAATCATTGTGGGTAGCCAGTAGGTCCAGAGCTAGTCATGGGTCATGGATTGCTGTGTGATGTATTTATTAATTTCAAACATCATTTAGGGGGCATGGATGGCATTGGATTGAATTGGAAAATGTGTTTTTTTGGGTGTATTTCAGTTTTTTGGGCTGTGTGTTAAATACATGACTTAGTTGTGTGTGGTGTGCTGCAGGCCTTGTTTAGCCCTGTGTATTTTCGTTTTTGCATTTTATTGCATTACAGGCAAAGCAAAAGCAGGGTGGTTTACCATGCAGCCTTTGCCTGGCTATTATAGGCCTGTTTTCAGTACATTGTTTTCCAGGCCTCCTGCTTGTTGCTTGTGATTTGTGAGTGTCCATGTGGCTGTTAGCCATTTCTGGTGGGAGTTACAAGTGTGCTGCTTTTGCCATATACTAAGGCCTGCATGTGTTTCCCTTTGTGGCCTAGGCTTCTTGTTGTGGGCCTGGCCATGAGGCTGGCGGCCATTTTGAAGCCAGGCAGTGTGCTTTTTGCCATAGGCCTGCATTGTCTGTCTTCAGTTTCTTGTTGTTGTGGGCCTGGCCATGAGGCTGGTGGCCATTTTGAAGCCAGGCAGTGTGCTTTTTGCCATAGGCCTGCATTGTCTGTCTTTAGTTTCTTGTTGTTGTGGGCCTGGCGAGGAGGCTGGCGGCCATTTTCAAGCCAGGCAGTGTGCTTTTTGCCATAGGCCTGCATTGTCTGTCTTCAGTTTCTTGTTGTTGTGGGCCTGGCCATGAGGCTGGCGGCCATTTTGAAGCCAGGCAGTGTGCTTTTTGCCATAGGCCTGCATTGTCTGTCTTCAGTTTCTTGTTGTTGTGGGCCTGGCCATGAGGCTGGCGGCCATTTTCAAGCCAGGCAGTGTGCTTTTTTCCATAGGCCTGCATTGTCTGTCTTCAGTTTCTTGTTGTTGTGGGCCTGGCCATGAGGCTGGCGGCCATTTTGAAGCCAGGCAGTGTGCTTTTTGCCATAGGCCTGCATTGTCTGTCTTTAGTTTCTTGTTGTTGTGGGCCTGGCCATGAGGCTGGTGGCCATTTTGAAGCCAGGCAGTGTGCTTTTTGCCATAGGCCTGCATTGTCTGTCTTCAGTTTCTTGTTGTTGTGGGCCTGGCCATGAGGCTGGCGGCCATTTTGAAGCCAGGCAGTGTGCTTTTTGCCATAGGCCTGCATTGTCTGTCTTTAGTTTCTTGTTGTTGTGGGCCTGGCCATGAGGCTGGTGGCCATTTTGAAGCCAGGCAGTGTGCTTTTTGCCATAGGCCTGCATTGTCTGTCTTCAGTTTCTTGTTGTTGTGGGCCTGGCTATGAGGCTGGCGGCCATTTTGAAGACAGGCAGTGTGCTTTTTGCCATAGGCCTGCATTGTCTGTCTTCAGTTTCTTGTTGTTGTGGGCCTGGCCATGAGGCTGGTGGCTATTTTAAAGCCAGGCAGTGTGCTTAGTTTTTGCCATAGGCCTGCATTGTCTGTCTTCAGTTTCTTGTTGTTGTGGGCCTGGCCATGAGGATGGCAGCCATTTTGAAGACAGGCAGTGTGCTTTTTGCCATAGGCCTGCATTGTCTGTCTTTAGTTTCTTGTTGTTGTGGGCCTGGCCATGAGGCTGGCGGCCATTTTGAAGCCCGGTAGTGTGCTTTTTGCCATAGGCCTGCAAGCTTGTAGCCTAGTCTGCCAACAGGCCTTTCATCCAGTGGGCCCAGAGGTAGTCAGGGGTGCATGAAACAACTGTTTCTGTGTGTTCTGTTGAATTTAAACATCATTTAGGGCACATGGATGGCATTGGATTGAATTGCAAAATGTGGATTTTTGGGTGTATTTCAGTTTTTTGGGGTGTGTTAAATACATGCCTTAGTTGTGTGTGGTGTGTTGCAGGCCTTGTTTAGCCCTGTGTATTTTCGTTTTTGCATTTTATTGCATTACAGGCAAAGCAGTGTGGTTTACCATGCAGCCTTTGCCTGGCTATCGTAGGCCTGTTTTCAGTACATTGTTTTCCAGGCCTCATGCTTGTTGCTTGTGATTTGTGAGTGTCCATGTGGCTGGTGGAAGTTATAAGTGTGCTGCTTTTGCCATTTAGGCTTGCATGGTTTTCCTCTTGGCTTACTTCTTGCATCCATCCCCTTTGCCAGCTGCAGCTCCCTGAATGATGTGATGAGCAAATAATTTAATGCCAAACAGGGTCCACTTCTATTACATTTGTATTTTGGTTGTTGTTCCTCTTCTTTCCTATCCTTCCTGACAGTGTACACAGTATACCATGAAAGCCCTTGTTGACAGTCTCACAAATGGCTACACTAATTTATATCTTTTATTTGTTTGTTTGTACTGCTAGTAATTGAACCACAACAACAAATGCAACATTTCACTGATGTTCTTCTCCTGGCTTCTTTGCTTTTAGGTGCACAAAAAGACAGAGGAGGAGGTGTCATCATCATCACCCGTTGTACTGCCAGGCAGAAGTCCTGCTGCGCGTCACGTCCACGTGTGACCACAGACATCTCTGCAACTTGTGCACCTGCGTCCTGCTGACATCTGAAGAAGATGGCACCAAAGAAAGGTACCAGGTCCTCCAGTACCAAGAAAGTTGCCAGTGAGAAGAAGGGACAGAAGAAGGAAGTGGCACCTGCCAAGACTGGTGTGCCGGCCAATGTGTTTTCTGGTAAAAAAAAACGTACGCCTGCAGCAGCGGTGCCCAGCGGGGACCAAGCTGGGAGCAGCACCTCTGCATCAGTGGGCCCACCCCAGCAACCTAGGCCCAAGCCCATGACTGTGGCAGAGGTAGCCAGTCTACTAACGACCAGTGATGTTGAAATGTCATTATCGCAAAGTAGTACCCAATCCACGCACTCGCAGGCGGAACCTCAGCAGATAAGTGGGGAACCCCAGCCGCAACCCCAGCCGCAACCCCAGCAGCAGCCGGAACCGCAACCACAGCCGGAACCACAGCCGCAACCACAGCCACAACCACAGCCGGAACCACAGCCCACAATAGTAGTTGTTCCACCTGAAGTAGGGGCAGTTCAGGAAATCGAGCTTTTTGCAGACGAAGAGGAGCAAGCCACTGTTCCAGAAGATCCATTGTCTTCCATACCCCCAGCAAGGAAAAGGAGGGTTAGTCCATCAACTTCTTCTTCAAGCCCAGCTTCTGATGATCTAGATGCCACTTGGAAGCCACCAGCTCAGCCTGAGAGTGATGCACGCCACAAGACAAGGCTAGTGAAAAGGAAGGTTCCAGAAAGCCTTACAGTTATGGGGGTAGATGTAGACGAGGGGGGTGATGATGATGATGATGAAGAGCCAGTCATCACGAACATCACTCCTGGGCCTGCGGAGATGGAGACCAACATTATTAGACTATCCCAAATCGCTGCGAGGGATGTAGCACGGATACCACCAACACAGGTAACGCCAACACGACCTCCAGCTTCCATATTTGCCTTTGCAAAGGCCCGGCAGGGACCTACATCCAGCTCAACCACCACCTCAGTAGGTGGTGGTAATGTAAGTGCACAGTGTCAAATTCCATGCACACCCTCCATTTCATCTGGTATTGAAAGTGGCACCTCCAGCAGCGCCAGAAAGTTCTCCTCCCCAGTTTGGGACTTCTTTTTGGTTAGCAGTAAGGAGGAGAACATTGCTATATGCTCAATTTGTCGGCAGGCTGTTAGGCGGGGTAAGCTTGGTACAAACTATGGTACCGGAGGACAAACAAGTCATCTCAAAAAACACCACACTATCAAGTGGGAGGCTCACCTACTTCACTTAGAAAAAGGAAAACTGGACCCATTGCTGTTGTTGGGGATGAAGAAGTAGGGGAAGATATGATCGCGGTGGAAGGTCAACAAGAGGGAGACATTTCTAGCCCTACCCCCAGCAGTGTACTGGTAACGCCCACATCCTCAGCAACATCTGAGTGGCACCGTAGTAAGAGTCAACATGAGACACCAAGGCAACCGGGCACTGCAATGAGCAAATGTGCAGCGTCGTTGAGCCTAGCTGGGTTCAAGAAGAAAGGTGCACCACAAAGGAAAATATTCCAGCTTACCATTGACATCATGCTTAGGTCGGAGGGGCAGTACCAACGCAACCACCCAACGGCACGGTTGTACAATGCGAAGCTGGCTAAAATGTTAGCGCTGGACCTTCTCCCTTTTTCATTTGTGGAAGGGGTGGGTTTCCTTGAATTTGTGTCGGCCATCTGCCCTAAATGGAAGGTTCCCAGCCGGTCCTATTTCGCCCGAGTTGCTGTTCCAGCACTACATCACGATGTGCTGGAATTGGTTGGACAAGCTTTGCAGCAGAGTGCTGTTCACAAAATCCACCTGACAACAGACATGTGGACCAGTTGCCAAGCCACTGATTACATGTGCATCACTGCACACTGGGTCTCTTTTGTGGGGGTTAGAGACAAGCTATCTGAAGTAGGTGCTGTTGACACAGCTGCAATTTTTAATGCTTCTCGGAAACATGCAACTGTAGCCATGTTCACCATGGAGAAATCTCATACTGCTGAAAACATTTTGGAAGAGTTTAACAGCAAGGTCTTTGAATGGCTGCGCCCCAGAGGGCTTCACATTGGTTTTGTTGCCACGGATAATGGCAGTAATATACTTAAGGCCATGACGCTTGGTGAGTATTTCAGGGTCCCGTGTTTGTCGCACTGCATTAACATTATAGTTCAAGACTTTCTGAAAAAAGAACCCATAGTCAGCAACTTACTGACCACCTGCCGCAGAATATGCACGCATTTCAGCCATTCTTTTAAAGCCCGGAAGCAGCTGAGGATCATTCAACGTGACTATAGAATGACAGTCAAAGCACTCATCCAGGAGGTGGCAACACGTTGGAACTCAACGTATTACATGCTTGACCGTCTGTTTGAGCAGTACAGACCAATCAATGAATATGTCATGCGAAGGGCGGATGCTACTGTGAAAGGCATGACCCTTCAGATGGACCAATGGTGCCTAGTTAAATCTCTTACAGAGATGCTTCTTCCTTTCGAGGTCTTCACACGTGAAGTCAGCAAGGAGGACTGTACTATGGGCCAAGCTATCCCATTGTTGCACATGCTAGAGCAACAGCTGAAGGGGGTGTGTGAAGCGTACATAGGTGTGGAGGAAAAAAAGAAGCATATGAGTTGGTGGAGAGCTTATCATGTCGCTTAAGTGAAAATGCAAGGGTGCAAAATAAGATTCTGTCACAACAACATTACATTTGTGCCACAATTCTGGATCCACGGTACAAATCGGCACTGCACAGTAAGACATTACTCCCTTTTTCAGAAGTGGATGTTGCCCGGTACAAAACTTGGATAGCTGAGGCTGCCAGTACATTGGAAAATGAACGGCTGGTAATTAAAGGACTAAAATCCACGTCAAGTACTGCAGCAGGGCATCCGGCGTCAAGTTCAACTTCAGAGCCTATGGGCAGTGCATTTGGTTCACAGCTGTCACCAACACTATCGACAACAGCAAGAACCGGATCATCAGCCCCAGTACAAACGGCACAGGATTGGTATTTACAGCAAGGACTTGCTAGGTCCAGTGCTGATGCAAAGACAAAAGAGGCCGCACTAAATTTAGCACCCCTGAACATTGACCGAATGGTCCAGGCCTACCTGGATGACCGAACAGAGGTCTACATTGATCAAAACCCATTGCAGTATTGGTATGGCAAAAGGGGCCAATGGCCAGTGCTCAGCAGGCTGGCGATAAACTATCTGGCTTGCCCTATCGCAAGTGTCTCTTCTGAACGTGTTTTCAGTGCTGCTGGTTCCATTGTAACAGTGAAAAGGACCAGTCTCTCACCCAAAAACGTTGAGAGGTTAACCATGATCAAAATGAATCAGCAATTTATACCACCGAATTACACAATACATGAATCAACGCAGGAAGATGAGGACAGCGGCTCAGGTGACGGAAGTAGCGTGTTGGATGCTGATTACCTACTTCTGGTTGAACCTCCAGAGTTTGAGGACGAGCTATACTTCCCTGACAACTAGGCTTCCACTTCTTACTGTGGTTCTCCCTTATTTACTTCTATTTGTGTGTCTGTCTTTCTGTTTGGAAACTTCAAATCACAACAAATCCATCACCACCGTCTTCGTATTTTATTGCCTTATATGAGTTTCAGCTCTCTGCATTTCAGTCCACTCCTCCGAGTCCTGCTCCTCCTGAATCGACCTAAATCTATTGCCCTCAAGCCAGATGATGATTGGATGTAGCATAATCGAAGAAAAACTAAAATCTTGCCTCGTTGAGTCTCTCCAAAAGAAGTGGAACGTGATGATGACTACTATAGCTATCCTCCTTTCCGAGCCGATACAGACTGCCCATTAACTGAAGATGAGAAGGAACAGATAATGAATGATGACATGCATTGGACGCTGACTGAGTGATTTGTGTTGTTGTTGTTTGTAGTGCATGAAGGTAATTCATTGTGTACTATTATCTAATCTACACACTAAAAGTAACTCAATGCAATGTTTGTTTCCATTCTTGTTTTTCAATAACAATTTTCTACTTCTACTGCAGGCCGATCCATTGCATTTTGAATATGGAAAGGGGACTCAATCTGTACACTACTGCACACTGAGTTGGACACCATACCATGATGATGACCACAGTGACATTATCTCTTCGCAGTCACTCAGTACGATCAAAGATGATTGATGGAATAACTCAGTGCATTTCATGAGTGCATTAAAAGGTAACCAAGTCAACAATAACCACTGCAGACCTACATGTCTGTGTAGTGGTGGAGTCGAGTGTGGTGGTATGACTGACAGCGGGGCATTGATTTAGTCACTTAATTTGTAAAATGCTATGTTGCTGTATATCTGCTTTGTCTGCCTCTGTCAAAAAAGGTACGCTAAATGGAGGATGTGTCACGGGTGCCGTGGGCCTGCTCTGTCCTGTTGTTGTTGGAGGTTAATGCTGGAAACAGACTAGAGTAGACATGATGTATCCAAATCCATGCCGCCTCTGAAAGTGTTCTTGTTGCACTCCACCGTAATTTAGGCATTTTTTTTCTACTTGATTGTTCAATATCCCTTTTGTTTTCCCATCTGCAATTACAGGCCGGCCCTTACCCTGTGCTACACTGGGAAAAACAACTCTCACTTACCTTACCAATGAATCTACATCTGCCAGGCAGGCAGTGGCGTCACCCAAGATTGATGGCCGGAGCGTCCATGGAAGGGAGGACCAAGACGAATGCCGAGATGCAACTCCACATTTTGACCAGGATAACATACAGTAACAGTATCAACTTTCATCATCTTTTAAATTTGATTCATTTTTTGTCTTCAATCATTACTACTGTGTGTTGTTGTTATGTTTGCTCTCTGCTTATAATTCAATTCATCCATACAGCAATTTTTGGCTTTTCTTTGCTATCTTTAAGCCCGGGCCGGTACAACAGAACAGAAACTGTATATAATTCGGGTCTCTCTGAGGGCAGACAGGCAAGGCAAATTGCATAATATACTGCTGCCCTGTACTGTCTAATTGTCTAGTAGTAGTAGTTAGTAAGTACTATCATTAACCATCAAGTTATCATCATCATGCATGCATTTCCTTTTTCTCCCTTAACTGATTTATGGATATGGTTGTCTGCCAAGATTGTGTTTTGTTGTTGTCCATGCGTACTGTTTAGTGTTTTTCTTTGTCAAACCTTTCCCAAAACCCCCCTTCCCAACCATTCACCAAACCCTAACCCTCTTCCCCCGGGCTGTGTGACTTATTGAGGTGTGACTAAATTAAATGTACACCAATAATTTATCACACGCTTGCTGGGGCGGATGTGGCTAAAGCAACAAAAATGCATTTTCAAGGCAGGGCGCGGATCTTCTTCTGCTTGCCCACCCTCCTATGAGCAGTATATTTGCGATTTTTTTACCAAAGGAACCTAATCCATCAGCATTAATTGCCGGCATAGATTGGATTTGTTGTCATCCTCCGAAACAGCACTAACGGTTACGCTTGTGTCGAGTCACTGTGTACTGTAGGCCTAGTCGAGTGACTTGACACAGCTAGAGTTTGTAACTCTATGTACTAGGCTATCCCCGCAACCATTATGTTTCCTTGTATTTTGGCATATTATTGTTTGGCAGTAAGTTCCGTACTGTACTTCGTTCTACTACTCCTCCCACAGTCTCTCTCAGGCGACTGACTGTCTCATTTTCTTTTATTTGCAAGTGCTACTGCCAGGGTCTACTACTACTACCACCACAACCATGGCATGTTGGGAAAGAAAACCATCATCACCATGCAGCCATCGCCGTGCCCAAGTTAAACATCAAGCACAGGTAAGAGAAGAAGTTTGGGGGAGGCATAATTAACAACAGAATTTTTTGCATTAATTCTATTTCACACACCCCTTTGAGTCCAGTTGCAGAATGCATAGATTAGGAGGAGAGACTGACAGTACTAGTAGGACAAGTCCCTCAGTGAGGGGTACCGCATCTGTCTGTTTGTGTCTTAGTAACTCAGCCAATTATTTAAATCAAACACTGGCTGTGGCACTGCACCAGCAAGGAAACCGTGTGACGTAAAACAGTAACCCCACCCACAAAACATTAACCACATCGTATATAAAGTCTAAATATGTAATTTAATACCCTAACAAAAATAAACTATGTAAAAAAATCCCACAACACCTGACCCACCCCTCTCCCTAACCCCAACCAATGTTCATGTCCCGGAACGAAAAAGTCCAACAAATGTCCAAAAGTCCAAAACCCAACGCCCGATTCCCACCCACCAAAAGAAGCTATAAAAAAGGGGCAATAAATAAACGGGGTCTCAGCGGGCTTGCCTCTCCAGGACACGGATGCGCTCCTCTAGGCGGGCCACGCAGTGCTTCAGCGCGCGGCAGTTGCATCCACAGGGGGGGGGCAGCAGTGCTTCTTGCTGTGTGGCGGCGGGTGGCTGACAGGCGGTGGCGCCGTAACACTGTAGGGGGGTGTCTGGGGCCCGGGGCATTGGAGGAGGCTGCAGCTGCTGCCGCCTCCTCCTCCTCCTCCTCTAGAAGAACCAGCCGCTGGTATTCGGCCTGTATGGCCTCCAGCTTCCGGCGCCGGGCCTTGGCTGCCAACTACTTCCTGTCGACTTTACCTTTGGAAGGAGTAGCTATATCAAGAAGAAAAAACAAGACTATTGTAAAATATACTCTTAGCAAAGCAGTCAGACAAATTCATTCTACACATAGTGGCACAGTAGCACTAGCAAGCACAGTACGTAACATTTGTGGTATGTATCTATCCTCCCACTACCTCGGCCTCGAACATTTGTGGGAGTTTCAGGCATTCCACCACCCATGCATCTGATTCATATCACACACCTATGCATGCATCTCACGTATCCTTCTCTGCCAGTCATAAATATAAAATCTCGCCCGTCCTTCCTCCTTCCACCCTTCTTTCCCTTTTCGTTCAACCCATCCATCAAGGTCATCTGATCAGACTTTTAGTCTTCTCCATAAAAATTTCACAGCTGAGTTGAAGTCCGATAGAAGAGGCCATTTGTTACTCTCAGTACACTCCCGTCGCTAATGCTATTGCTAATGCTAAGTAAAGGGTGTCTTCTTCAACCGTTCACAACAACTTCTTACTTAAGTCTCAACAGTACAGTATACATTACACCCTTGCAGCGAGTGTAATGTCAATAAGTAAGGATTAGGAATATAACTTACCACCGCCCGCCACTGCTGCTGGCTCACCCCCTGCAGCTCCTCCAACTGCCGCATCGCCTGCACCCTCAGCGGCCGCGTCACCTTCGCCGCTGGCCCCAGTACTGGTGGTCGGTAGTACGTCTAGAAAAAACATTACACATTTTTCAGATGCCATATACACCTCCCCCTATTTTTGATTAGAAAGAATGAAAAAAAAGTTAATACATACATAATACATATACAACATACATCACTAGTATAAATCAGGTAGTAGAGTAGACACTGGTAGTGTTATATGGTCCCTAGGGTCATTCTAGTCTTTGCTAAGTTACCCCGAGCATTGCAACCATTTTAGCTCTGTCTTTTATTTTTGCGCAAGTTACCTCGCAGCTTGTTGTGAAAGACGCCTTTGAGCTCACATGAGCTCATACTGCTACTGTATGAGCGCTGCTTACAAGGTCGAAAAACAAGCGACTTGGTTATGGAGTTCTGGTGTTAGTCCATATTGCTTATCCATTAAAAAAACAGCACTTTTTGGCACGACTGAGAAATGCTTGCACTATACTAACGCGCACCATTTTTCTCATTACAGACGGAAGATTCCCTTATACGAAGAACCAGAGCTTTGCAGACCTTATGATGTAACCAGTACTAGGTTCTTCTAAGGTGAGGGCTACCCAGAATTCTCACATCTCCATTTATAATTTTATATAAACTAGATTCCTACCAAGGGGAGGGTGGTTCTTCCACCACTGTTCAGTTATCATGATCTCGCCTTTTGGCTTCTATGGACTTGTAGTTGTAAGTAACTTGTAAGTCTAACTAAGTGTAACAATGTTTTTTGTTTTAATCTTATGCATTTTGCTGTTGCTGCTGCATTATACAACGTACAGAGCTTGTCAGTTGGAAATAAAAATAAACCTTTTGAACTTACATAGACTCGGTGGTATTTGGTGTGGACTTACACGAGAGAGTGAGCAAAAGGGTGTGCATTGCTTCCGCGACAGAGGTTGGGAGTGTTATGTTGTCTGGGTTGTCTACTCATTGGGTATTTTGGGGGGGGGCGTTTCGGAGTAATGAGACACTATAACTAGTCGGTCAGGGGATTGTGGTGGCTTCTGATTGAGGTGTGAGGAAGGTCCAACCTCCCATCACCAACGTCCTATTTTCTTGTGCAAAGTTCTGTATGTGCAGAATCCCTACAACAGTAGTAGTATGTCCTATCCTATCTAAAATTCTAAAATGTGGTTGGGCATTTTCTTGGTGGGAATTGTCGAAAAGCCTCAAGAATAAGAAGACTAGAAGTAGTAGAAGAGGACAACCCAAAGGACTGGACTCAATGGCTATAGCTATTGGTGAATATGAGTTTTATTTAAAATATTTTAAATAAAGAGTGGGCAACTGGGCAAGCTTAGCTACAGACAGACTAATAGTAGTAGTACAGAGAGTCATAGCAGACGCAGTTAGAGGCAGGGATAAAAGAATTTAGAAACAGATAGTATAGAGCAAAGAAGATTTTGTAAAAATTCGAATTAGGAGGATACCGAAATAATAGTTTGGAAAAAATAAGGTGCAGGAAAAGTTTGGGAAATATAATTATTAATATTAACCACTGGAGGACTTACTGGGGCCAGCAGCAGAGCCCTCGATAGAGGAGCGGTCCTGTCCCTGGGAGGCATCTTGGCCCACCGCCTGCGACCCCGTCTTCTTGCCCCTGGGTGCTGCTGATCATGTAAGATTTCTTAAAGAAAGAGACAAAAATTAAAGTTTGGTGTGAAATAAATAAAATATTTTAAAATACGCACCAAAAACTTTTTTGGTAACAACAATTGCAATAAAATTGACCTATCTGATCGACTGGTAGTATTGCGAGATTCACGGACCGTCTAGCAAGCCTAACTACCACCTGACCTAGCCCACCTATTCCAATCCAGACGGGCCAATTGTTCAGTAAGTCTGCATTTCCATTTATTTTAGTCCTCAAAAATGCATAGATGGAGGACACATGCATACATTTTTGCATACACCAAATTGTTGGCTGGTTGCTGCTGATGTTCTGCTAGTGATGATATAAGCCTATTAACACTCAGAAAACAAACTACAAAAGGTTCTGCGAAGGACTGGAGTAAGCAGCACTCAGCAGCACGTGACGTGACAGAGGATGCGTCACGCACACCACTTACAAATTACCAACTAATAAGTAACTAAACCTATTAATCCACCACTATCCCTTCTTAGTGGCAGGAGGACAAAGGAAGGACTACTCTCTCTAGAATTACATCACTTAAGTTCTCTAAAGTAAACTCTTACATAATCATCAGGCCAAGCGAGCGCAAAGTTGCAAACAAGTAAGATTAGTAGCGCCGAGCGCCTGTGTCATAACAATCACAGATTTTTAAACGTAATTTACCTGCAATGTAAGCAGCAGCATTCTTGCTGGTCGAAAAAAAAAAAATATTCGCAATATATAACACAGAGCAGAAGAACACAAAGTAGTAATATTAAATAGCTAGTCACCAAGCCCCGGGACCTCCACTCCTAGCAGGTCCAGCAGGTCCTGCTCCCGGTCCAGAATATCGGACCACCGGTGCGTCAGCTGATTATTGGTGCGCCGGACACCAGAGCAGCGAAACACTGCCCGACGCACCTTGCCCCACTGCTGCCGACGCTCCCGGAGCCCGTACCCGGACCCAGGCCTGCCGCCTGCTGCCAGGGTTAAGGGGAGGTGGCGCTGAACAAAAAAACAGAGCGGCCACCTCCGACTCATTGAATAAGGCCCGTGCCTGCACCCCTCTTTGGCGCCGCCTTCCGCAAGGAAGGCGGTCGCGGCTCTGGCTCCGACTTCGAGCCCTGTGGCTGTGGCCCTTTGCCATGGTTCTGGGTAGGCGGGGGACGGAAAAGAAAAGGTAGGAATTAAAAAAAGTAAATAAAAGAAATGAAAAAGCAGGTAATAGAAAAAGTGTGAAAAAGTAGTTAAAAACACACAAAAAGTAGAAAAAACTCAAAATATAGAATCAGGAAAATAGAGAGATAGATAATAAATAAAAAAGACCCAAAAAAAGTTTACAGAAACAAAGGATTGAAAAGATAGAGGGAGGATTGAAAAGCAGGCCCAGAACCATAGCAATAGAGTGAAAAACAAGATGGCCGCGCCCATTGCGACCGCATGGGCAAGTTTGCGCGATAATTCCCCCCCGAGCACGCAAAAAGCATCGCGAACACGTAATGCGCGTTCCCGAACAGGAAACCCTTATCGCGAACGGGCGGGAGCATGCAATACGCGACTTGGAACTGGAAATAAGCATCGCGAGCGGGCGGGAGCATGCAATACGTGACCCGGAACAGGAAATACCATCGCGAGCGGGCGGGACAAGTGAAAACAAGATGGCCGCGCCCGTTAGCGACCGCATGGGCAAGTTAGCGATATATTTCCCCGCGAGCACGCAAAAACACATCGCGAACGGACGGGTCCAGCAATTCTGCGATTTCGCGGAATTTTCGCGTGCTCGCGGAATTTTTTAGCAATTTTGCAGAGATTTGCGTAACGCGACTATGCAAATTCCGCCCACCCTTAATTATTACCAGGTGTGTGTGTATATGATTGTGCGCGCCATGTGAGTGTGTTAGCAAATGTTTTCGGCACAGATTAAAATTCGATATTCATAATGTGTCTCCAATAGTTGTGCAGTCAGGGCACCAACACTTCCGGAATACGTATATAGCTACAAAAACACAACACATAACAGACTGGTGATAACACATCTTGCTATTTATGTATTCTGACCTTGGTAGCTCGGCAGTCAGCCCCCAGAACCCTTACGAATGACAGCTCAGCGTACAGAGAGTTGTATTGGGAAAAAGAAGCTATTTACCAATACTTTTAACTGCCGGCAGAAGTACTTCAAAAACATTGAAGCAGATGTTTTTTGAGTGCTAGGAAACAGCAAAAAATGTGCAAATGAGTCACAAATAAAAAACAATCGTCTTTCTATTATCACTAAGTATTTGCAGTTGACAAGAGCAAAGGTGTTTTTTTACGCATCCTAATAGTTTGTGTGTGTATAAAGATTGTATATTAATCAAGGGGTCCATGTCACCAATGCTGCTGGAATACACATACATTCACACGAATTACCTAGTTTTCACTGATCGAACATCATGGATAAGTGGTGGTGATATTATGACGTAGGTCTGGATTGAAGTTTATGGCATGTAGCACACAAAGCCTCGTCCTTTCTGGTACAGGAAACACCTCCACCATATGTAATTTAAAGCTTCCCACCAGCATAGCCAGGTGAGGTGGCTCCAGCCTTCTTGCTTAAGGAAAAAATCCTATGACAGCAAACCCACCATGACATGGCAGCATGACAAAGGCTCCCCACACATCTGTGTTGTGGAAATGTGCACACAAAGTGGGAGTACCACCCCATTAGCCACACTTTAAACCTTCCTAATGTGTTAGGAGGTTTCGCCCTGTACTTCTAGGACATCTTTAGAGTTTTCTCTTCAAGTACCCAATAGTTTACCTGGCTGTCTTGCACATAGGTGGTGCTCAGAGACATTGTGGTTGTCCAGCCTCTCTAAATTGGCTGGCTGGCAACATACCATTTCCATCTGACCCCCACATGTGCCTAAACATTGCTAGTCAATGTAGATCCAGCTCAGAGTCTGCCATGCCAAACATGCCTTCCCTGGGAAGCATAAAGGAGGAAGCAAGAGCCGCTGAGGTCCCGCTACCACTCTCCCCTAAAACAGGTTTTCATTTATTTATTGTGAGCTTCACAGCTTGGCAATCAGGACAGTCGCATGAGGAGAGCTGGTCGTCATCTAGCTCGTTTCTTATTAGTGGTAAAGTGCTTTGTGTACCATGATCCTAGACGTACCTTGCAATAAAATTATACTTTATGGTGCTCCAGGTGTGATTGTTCATGATCGGTTCAGTTCTTTTGCAAGTCTGCAGGTTTATCCACTTTCGCAGATCCTATTTAAAATATGAATCATCTATAACATAATGATTCGGAATCAAAATAAATCAGATTTCCTTTTTTTTTGCTATTTAAATATAGTTTTCATCAAAGGCCATATTTTACACATTAGGATAAATGCTTAGCGTGTATTTCATCGTATTTAACTAAATAAAATTGCTGCGTCAAACCTTAATATAATTTTAAAATATGTCCTTGTAGAAGTTGCTATAAATGTCGACATTTTCAGCAGATAAAATTCATGGCAACACTGAATTTTAATGGAACTATAAAAGTTCCTATTCATAGTGGCATCTGCAACAGCGTGCTCAAGGAAAAAGAAGATCTTTTGAAAGTACTTGCAGTTCTTCACTTTTAACTATCTCAACATGAGGACAATGAAGTTCAAAAAAATGCCATAAAGCAAACAGTACAGCAGTGTTATTGAGTTTTCAACTGAATTTGCCACGTAGTAAAATTCTCATCCAATGTATCATTAAATTGCACATGACATGGCTTATTGCATATCCGCCATAATACATCACTCTCCTCCTTCTGATCGAATTCTATATTTGGATTACCAAAAAGCAAACAACTCTTAGGGGGAAGGCATATGATTTCTCAATTGTTTACTTCTTTTGCGTCATCATATACCAACTACGACATAATCACGCTGACATCATAAACCTGTGTAGATATTTTATGGAAATTATGAGATATTCGTGTCAGAGTGTCACAGGGTAATTAAAAGGTGCTGGTCCCCAATTTTATCAAATTGTATCTTTCCACCCTGGTGTCATGGACCCCCGTACTGTGGACCTTAGACTGGAAACCGAGGGGTGGATTAATCATGGTATTTCATTGCCCTTCTGCTACACATGGTGTTGCAAGGGCAACGCAATACCTAAGTTGGATTTACCAAGCAATGCAAGGCCACCTTGCATGGCCCTGCGTTGCTTGGTGAATCCTGAGTAACGCAAGGCAGGTAATCACTGCCTTGTGCTATTCTGACCTGAGGAGTTCCAAGAGTGGAGTGTGGGTGTTCCCACGCACCCACCCATGGATTTTGGCGCATTCCCAGATTTACCAATACTGGTAGACCTGGGAATGCGTCAAATTGTTACGCCTTCCCAGGGTAAGCACAACGAGGAGAAATATATTTATTTCTCCTCGCTATTTCTCTTTCTACGTGTGCTGCATTCTGCAAAAAGCTATGGATTTTCAAGGATCGATTTTTAGGTCAACTGGGTTCCCCGCAATGATTCTAAGAGAAAACGTCTTGAAAACTAATTTGTCTGTTTTTTCCTTATTTTCAGGTAAATAAGATTTGTTTTCGCGGAGTCACCTTACGATTGCTGACAAAACCTGAACTCCTTTGGGTTTCTGACATTTAGTGGACCCAGAAGACCCCTCCAACAAAGTACAATCTCATTTGATGGAAGAATGTTCTTGTCAGAGCCCTTAAGTTTTTCTCTTCAAAGTGTAATAGAAACATATTTAACTCTTTAGCCGCTGAGCTTCTCCTCGCTCCACCGGAGTACGAATTCCTTTATTTACAGTCTGGGGCACTTGGAGCTTAAGCCTTCATAACTTTTTTCCACAAAGGGTATCCAGGCCAAACATGCATCTTTCCTTTACCACATGTTGCACACTCTAAAGATAGGCAGGGTATTTGGATTCCCTTGGAGGGAACTGAGATAACTGCCAAAATAAAAGTATTTTTTTAATGGGAAAAGAGTGCTGTGCAAGATAGTGTATTTTTAGTTTGCTAAATATGGCACCAAGAAAAGGTTTACTGTGTTAAAAATGGATGTGAAATGAACCTATGCTTTTTTGACATGTACCCAAGATAATGAGTTTACGAATAGTGGTTCTTTTTACAGACTGTTGGGTCACACATAGCATAGTGATATTTAGATACATAGATGTGTTCTATCTTGAACACTGTCTCAAAATTAGCAGCGGAAAATGGAGTGAAATTCATTTAATAATAGCAAATGTCCTTTTTATGAATTTCCACACTTCACCCATTAAAAACAGTACCTATTTTTTTTACTGGACCTCTTGTCCATGATTCCAAAGGTCCTAAAATGCAACGTGGAGACATCAACATTTTTACATTGCAAATTGACCCATTTTGGTGATGCAGTAGTTGTAGTATGGTGGGCTCGGCTGCCACCCACAGAAACCTATTAAACCTAAACATTTCTAAAATTTAGATACACATGGGGCTCCAGGGTGCCTGAAATAAATTAATTCCAAAAATGATGCAGTTTTTCTTATTTTTCTAAGAGGGAAAGTTTGGGAATATGCGGTGATCCACAAAACTCCTACCACCCAGTGTTCCTACACGTCTCCAGACCCTAGGGGATGGGGGTATGGGCCAATGGGGGATGGCTCCCACCAATAGGTGTAGTGGCCTGTGTGCCCCTGCCCAGAGGGTCAAATTGAGGGTAAACCTCCAATCTGACTCACAGAGCGGAAGTAAGACTGTTGGGCCTATTTTCTGGTAGGAAAAGGGCCTGATTTCTGGGTGATCAGCATCCATTCATTCCTTTATTTTTGACAATTTTTTCCTGGTGTTTACTGGGACTTCCTGCTACCTGCAGAAGGGACAGAAAGACTGCTGGGGACATTATGAGGCTCGGCTGGGTGATTTTTTCTTGTTGCCTAGTCAGCTTTCTGCACCCCTAGGATGGACAAGTTCGAGGTAAACCGCCACCCCAATCTTGCCCAGGGGGTAGTAAGACTGTTGGGTCCTTTATGGGATCGGGGCTCAGCCTGATGCCTAAGTTGGCTGCCCCACCCTTTTTTGTTTTTTTAAATAAATTCGGGTTAAGTGGGTTTTTTGTCCTTTCATATGGCAGAATGGGGTAAACCCCACACTCAACCTTCCTAGGGGAGTAGAAAGACTGCTGGGGCCGTTATGGGGTGGGAGCCAGATTGCGCCCACACCTTCTTTTATGACCAATTCTGCCTGTTGTCTAGTGGGCTTTCTGCCATCATTCAGAGGTCAAATTAAGGGTAAACATTTCCAATCTGCCCACCCCAGGGGGCATAAAGTCTGTTGGGCTTATTATGTTTTGGGGGCGTTGCTTGATGCTTTGGTGGGTTGCCCCACCTCTTCTTTTTTTTAAATAATACCTGGTATCTCGTCGGCCTTCTTCACCCATGGGGGTGCGGATGAAAGTAAACCACTCCAATATGCCCCGGGGGCATAACAAATGTTGGGGGATGATAGGTTGGGAAATTGGTCTGACTATAGGGGCCGTCCCCACCACTTCTTGTTTTTTTATATTATCCGTGGTGTTTAGTGGGTTTTCTGTCTTCTGGTGCCACAGATTAGGAGTAAACCCTTTATTCTGCAGGGGATGGGCAGAAAGACTGTTGGAGTCATTTTGCTGCAGGACAATGGCCCAATGCCAAGGCAGACTGTCCCACACATTTTTTTTAATCCTTTTTCTTTAGTCCCTCATGTGTGAGGGGTTATTCCTAATTGGAGGCAATTGGGAATAACCCCTCTGCAGGGGCGAAAGTACTTTTTTATTTTTTGATGGCAGTCTTGCAGCGATCTGCATGCAGGGAACCAATAGGACGAGATACTGATGGAAGGGGACAATGCCACTTTTCCATCAGTGATTCTTTCACTTGCATGTGCACTCAAGGGACTGAGATTTGCCCCAGAGAACTTATCAAAATGAGACAAGTCAGCACGAATGTCTCTGACTGGTCAGGCTTTCAATCAGTATGAAATCAGCACACTACCTGCTACATGCTATCATGATTGAAAAAGGAACATTGGGATGCAAAGGAGCTTTTTCCTTGCTTCCTTTCATGAATTTAAAAAAACGAACATACTTCTAGTACTCACAGCAGATGCATTTTCCCACTGAATGAGAAGGACAAGACATTCAATTCCAGCAGTAATGCTGAGGATGTCAACGTTTTGTCATCTGTATTCCAGTGGTAAAATATAGATATTTGTCTTAGTCATTGCCTTCCTAGATATGCCCTCCTTGCTCGACCTTTTGATTGAATCAAATTCAATGAATATTTGTAAGGAAGACGGTAAATCTTATGTCATTTGCACACCATAATGGTTCACTCTGCCTTGGTCAACCCCTGTGTTCCGCTGTATTTCAACATTGTCAAATTTAAGAAATCTACCATTCTTATTGTTTGCTACAGAATGACAGATATCTCGGCTGCCATATTACAAATTAATTATTGCCTATGGTACATATAACACAGAGGATGGGATGTGAGCTATTGTGATTAAGTATCCCTTCCACCAAAGTCTAAGTAAAGCCCTAAGGGCCATATATACGTAGCTTTTTCTCGGTCAAAAGAGGCCAGATTTGCAGAATCAGGCCATTTGTGACCAGTAAAAAGGCTTTTTCTATGTACCGAACCCTATTTTGTGATTTGGTAACCTATTAACGAATCACAAAATAGGTTAGCGATTCCATGTTAGGGAGGGGCGGGTTAAGGGCCTCTCTTCCTAATAGCTACTCACAATGGTATGTATGAATGTTTTGCAACCGAATTGTGGTTGCAAAACATTCACTTTTTGCCACCAAATTCAATTTATTGGTAACCCATTTGCAAGGGAGCCCTTCCCCTTTGTGAATGTATGTGAGAACGTTTTTTAGGAGAAGGCAGTGGTCCTGTGGACCACTGCCTACACTTAAAAAATTTAAAGAAAGCTTTTCATTTTTCTTTTTGAAATGCATCCCATTTTCCCCAGCAGGCCACCATCCCTGTGTTTTTTGCGATTCCCAATAGATCGCAGATTGCGACCTACCTCATGAATATTAAGGAGGCAGGTCAATTGAAACACACTGGGAATCGCAAACAGTGTAAAACAAACTGTTGTTCATAACTGTTTGTGATTTCCTAATGGCGAATTGCAAAAATCCGCTGTTAGGAAATCGCAAACAGAAATGTTAGTACATGTGGCTTTAAGTTCTTTATATATTCTATTGTGGTTTGCTTGTGTTTTTTCATCAATAATACCTCATGCACATTTCTCAAGAGTTTGTCCTTGTTGCGTAAGCCAGACACAATTTGAAAAGAACTGGTAGTTCATTCTCATTACGCAGTATGTTTGCTCAGTCACAGTTCATGTGAAGACTGTGACCACCTCCTATCAAAGCTTGTAACTTAGGTTCCCTATGTATCAAATGCCCAATTGTAAGCATTAGCATCTCTAGCAAAATCTATGCAGCAGACATTTCTGTGCATACTGCAAACTGCATACTGGATAAGTTTAATGAACTGCTAGGTAAAACTGGGTAGTCATTGATTAGAAAGTAACCTTTTTCATAATTCACAATATTACGTGCAGGCAACACTGACAAATACTATGCAAGAAGAGTGAAAGACAATCTTAACATTCCAATAATAGACTACTAACTGAACATCATATATACAAATAATATACACAAGCACATATTACAGCTGCAAAGAATGTTCATATCTAAGAAGAGACTGATTTGTAAGATTTTGGTGATAACTAAATTGCCACTGTTACGATATTGCGACTCTTTCTCTATCCTTCACAAGCCCCTGGCAGACAAACTCTGATGACCATAAATGTGTTTTTAAGGAACAGTAAATTATAGTTGTAATGGTAAGTTGTATTTATATAAGGCTTACTACCCTTAACGAGGCACTGAAGTGCTTTGTGGCAAGCAGCATGCTAATCTGGAATGCAAGATAAGAGGTAAGAAGGTAGTAGATTAGTAAAATGTGCTTTTCCATTGTGTATTAGTTGTGCTAAGCATTTTAAGTTAGTGCTCAATTGAAATCTCATGCATTTACTGTCATTGTTTTGAAAGGGATGGAGGAAATTGAAGTTGATTCGTAAAGGGATGAAATGAGTGATGGGCGTGTGCACTTGTTAGTTGGATGAATTGGGGGGAGAGTTTTGGAATTGGTGTTTGGGAGTCCATAGTAGCAAGAAAGGTTTGGGATGAGTCAGAGAGGCAAGGTATGGCAGGTGTTGAACATGAAATTATTATTAATTATTTTTTGTCCAGTTATTAAAAATAAATAAATATGCAAATATATAGTGACATACTCACACATCTAAATATATATCAATATGCATACATACACACATAAATGCATTATAATTATGCAGTTGTATGTGCAAGGCACAAGTTCACTATATAAACACCCATGTGTATATACCTGCAATATTTACATACTCAAACATTGACGTGTCTTGTGCACAAACATATATTTTTATATATATGTAAATAAATTGTCAAACAGTTAGACGTACCTTCCCTATAATCATATTCTCATACTAAGATATATAGGTATTATCATTGAAAAACAACCCCCTAACAACACAACAATCTACATATTCCAATATATATATATTCACTGAAAAAACCATAGGTTTTAGGGACAGTTATAGTTAGTTGGACATTTCACTCGTACAAAACCATAGAAATTCCCCCGTTATAGTTAGTTCAGCTAACTATAACTCGCGCCCCCGCAATGCACTGCTGATGACGTCACATATTACATCACTCATGACAGGGTCAGTGACATCACTGATGACATCACTGATGACATCTCAAATGACATCACTTATGACATCATCCAGTGACTGTGTGTTTCTGTAAAGTTTAAATATGTTCAATATATATAGGGAAAGGCGTATTGAAGAATGAGTGGGTGTATAAGTGTCTGAATGGATGATTTAGTACGTGAGTGACTGACTCTACAAGTGAGTGATTAAATGTATCTTACTGAATGCATGGGTTAGTGACTAAACTGTGTGAATGTCTGTATCCGTCTGTCTGTTGGTTTGTAAGCGGCTGCATGGCTTTCTGAATAGCTACATGAGTGTTTACATGGGTTATTGATTGATTGTCTGAGTATCTGTATGGGTGCCTGAGTGTTTGTGTGGGTGGGGTGTGTGTGACTCTGTGCATAGATGTGTGAGTTGGTGATTCACTGGGTGCATGGTTTCAAGAGTGCATCTGTGATGGACTGTATGGGTGGGTGAGTGTGTGTATGGGTGTGTTAGTGATTGAATGTATATCTCAGTGGTACATGTGTGAGTAACTACATATGTGAAAGGCAGTATATATGTGTGTTGGAGTATATAAATGGCTATAAGTGAGAGTGTGTGATTGTGAGAGTGGCTGTATGGATGAGTGTGTACTTGTATCAGTGATTGTATAAGAGCGTAAGAATGTGCTAGTATTTGTATGAGTAAGTGAGCTGGTGTGTGTATAACTGTATAGGTGAGTAAATGGGTGTGTGATTAAGTTTTTTGCATGACTGACTAGGTGTGTGAGTACCTCTATGGATGAGTGGCGGTGTGTGAGTGTTTATATAGGTGTATGAGTGCATATGATAGTCCTGTACTGAGTGACTAAGTATGAGTGACTGTACGGGTGAGTGAGTGGATGTGTGTGTAGACCTAAGAATCAGTGAGTGGGTATGTAGTTTTTGGTGTTGGAGTGTCTATGGTTTTGAGAATGGCAGTCTGTAATTTAGAGTGGGTGTATCAAAAGTTATATTAGGGTGTGAGAAGATGCATGAAATTATCACATGGATGATGTCATCAGTGATGTCATTTGAGATGTCATCAGTGATGTCATCAGTGATGTCACTGACCATGTCATGAGTGATGTAATATGTGACGTCATCAGCAGTGCATTGCGGGCGCGAGTTATAGTTAGCTGAACTAACTATAACGGGGGAATTTCTATGGTTTTGTACGAGTGAAATGTCCAACTAACTATAACTGTCCCTAAAACCTATGGTTTTTTCATTGAATTTCAAAGGTTTTTTAAATGCTAATTTCTAACTATAACGTGTCTGAAACCTATGGTTTTTTCAGTGAATTTCAAAGGTTTTTTAAATGCTAATTTCTAACTATAACGTGCCTGAAACCTATGATTTTTTAAGTGAATTTCAAAGGTTTTTTTAAATGCTAGTTTCTAACTATGCCTACAGAGGTAGGACATGTGAAGAAAGAAGAAAAAACGCACAGAAAGAAGCAAAAGATGTGCAGAAAGAACCAACAGAGGAGCAGAAAGAGGCCTTGTTGCAAAATCATCCTGTGCCCACAACTTTTTCAGACGGGTACTGGTGGTAACTGACTCTGACTAACCAGAGCCAGTGCTATGCTAAAAGACACTTAGAATACAGTGAAAACACCTACATACACTAGGGAACACTATGCGTTGGGGTACCCCTGTGATTAGCATGACCTCCTCTGCAAGTCCCTAGTACATAATAGGGCAAGGGGATTAAAACTACCTCTTAAAACGCGCTACAGGGCGCGTTTGCACAGTGGTGAAGGGAGGGGGGGCCTGAGGTGACATGTGTGCAAACGCACCCCGTGGCGCGTTTTAAGTTGCGGGATTAAGTCCCCTTGAATTCTGAGGGTCCCTGGGGCCCAACTAGCCCCCCAGGTACCTACAGTTAGGACCACAGAGCTGAGTTGCAGAGAGGCGTTCCGAGGCCACGCACCTTTTTTCACCTCTCTGCAACGCAACTCTGTTGTGCTTACTGAAGGTACCTGGTGGGCTAGTTGGCCCCCAGGATCCCTCAGGATTCAAAGGGAATTAATTCCCCAACTTAAAACGCACCACAGGGCGTGTTTGCGCACATGTCACCTGAGGCCCCGCCCCTCCCTTCACCACTGTGCAAACGCGCCCGTGGTGCGTTTTAAGTTGGGGGATTAGGTCACCTTGAATCCTGAGGGTCCCTGGGGCCCAACTAGCCCACTAGGTACTTCCAGTAAGCACCACAGGCCTGCGTTGCAACGCCTGTAACAAATTGTGCAGTTGTGTTTAGGTAGTGAAGAGGGTCGTGCTGGGGGTAGTGTTTTAGGGTTTAGGGTAGTGCAGTGGTGTTTGTGTAGTGTAGGGGTCATGCTGGGGGTAGATTTAGGGTTTAGGGTAGTGCAGTGGTGTTTGGGTAGTGTAGGGAGTCGTGCTGGGGGAGTGTTTTAGGGTTTAGGGTAGTGCAGTGGTGTTTGGGTAGTGTAGGGGTCGTGCTGGGGGTAGTGTTTTAGGGTTTAGGGTAGTGCAGTGGTGTTTGGGTAGCGTAGGGGTCATGCTGGGGGTAGTGATTTAGGGTAGTGCAGTGGTGTTTGGGTAGTGTAGGGGGTACTGCTGGGGGTAGTGTTTTAGAGTTTAGGTTAGTGCAGTGGTGTTTGGGTAGTGTAGGGGTACTGCTGGGGGTAGTGTTTTAGGGTTTAAGGTAGTGCAGTGGTGTTTGTGTAGTGTAGGGGGTAGTGTTTTAGGGTTTAGGGTAGTGCAGTGGTGTTTGTGTAGTGTAGGAGGTCATGTTTTAGGGTTTAGGGTAGTGCAGTGGTCTTTGGGTAGTGTAGGGAGTCATGCGAGGGTAGTGTTTTAGGGTTTAGGGTAGTGTAGGGGGTCATGCGGGGGTAGTGTTTTAGGGATTAGGGTAGTGCATTGGTGTTTGGGTAGTGTAGGGGGTCATGCGGGGGTAGTGTTTTAGGGTTTAGGGCAGTGCAGTGGTGTTTGGGTAGTGTAGGGGGTCGTGCTGGGGGAGTGTTTTAGGGTTTAGGGCAGTGCAGTGGTGTTCGGGTAGTGTAGGGGGTCGTGCTGGGGGAGTGTTTTAGGGTTTAGGGCAGTGCAGTGGTGTTCGGGTAGTGTAGGGGGTCGTGCTGGGGGAGTGTTTGAGGGTTTAGGGCAGTGCAGTCGTGTTCGGGTAGTGTAGGGGTTGTGCTGGGGGTAGTATTTTAGGGTTTAGGGTAGTGCAGTGGTGTTCGGGTAGTGTAGGGGGTCGTGCTGGGGGTAGTGTTCTAGGGTTTAGGGCAGTGCAGTGGTGTTTGGGCAGTGTAGGGGGTAATGCTGGGGGTGGTGTTTTAGGGTTTAGGGCAGTGCAGTGGTGTTCGGGCAGTGTAGGGGGTCGTGCTGGCGGTGGTGTTTCAGGGTTTAGGGCAGTGCAGTGGTGTTCGGGCAGTGTAGGGGGTGGTGTTTCAGGGTTTAGGGCAGTGCAGTGGTGTTCGGGCAGTGTAGGGGGTTGTGCAGGGGGTGGTGTTTCAGGGTTTAGGGCAGTGGTGTTCGTGCAGTGTAGGGGTCGTGCTGGGGGTGGTGTTTCAGGGTTTGGGGCAGTGCAGTGGTGTTCGAGCAGTAAAGGGGGTCGTGCTGGGGGTGGTGTTTCAGGGTTTAGGGCAGTGCAGTGGTGTTCGGGCAGTGTAGGGGGCAGTGCAGGGGTGGTGTTTCAGGGTTTAGGGCAGTGCAGTGGTGTTCGGGCAGTGTAGGGGTGCTGCAGGGGGTGGTGTTTCAGGGTTTAGGGCAGTGCAGTGGTGTTCGGGCAGTGTAGGGGATCATGCAGGGGGTGGTGTTTCAGGGTTTAGGGCAGTGGTGTTCGGGCAGTGTAGGGGGTCGTGCTGGGGCTGGTGTTTCAGGGTTTAGGGCAGTACAGTGGTGTTCGGGCAGTGTAGGGGGTCTTGCTGGGGCTGGTGTTTCAGAGTCTAGGGCAGTGCAGTGGTGTTCGGGCAGTGTAGGGGGTCTTGCTGGGGCTGGTGTTTCAGGGTTTAGGGCAGTGCAGTGGTGTTCGGACAGTGTAGGGGGTCGTGCTGGGGGTGGTGTTTCAGAGTTTAGGGCAGTGCAGTGGTGTTTGGGCAGTGTAGGGGGTCATGCTGGGGCTAGTGTTTCAGGATTTAGGGCAGAGCAATGGTGTTCAGGCAGTGTAGGGGTTTTGCTGGAGGTGGTGTTTCAGGGTTTAGGGCAGTGCAGTGGTGTTCGTGCAGTGTAGGGGGTGGTGTTTCAGGGTTTAGGGCAGTGGTGTTCAGGCAGTGTAGGGGGTCTTGCTGGGGTTGATGTTTCAGGGTTTATGGCAGTGCAGTGGTGTTCGGGCAGTGTAGGGGGTCGTGCTGGGGGTGGTGTTTCAGGGTTTAGGGCAGTGCAGTGGTGTTCCGGCAGTGTAGGAGGTCGTGCAGGGGGTGGTGTTTCAGGGTTTAGGGCAGTGCAGTGGTGTTCGGGCAGTGTAGGGGGTCGTGCTGGGGGTGGTGTTTCAGGGTTTAGGGCAGTGCAGTGGTGTTCGGGCAGTGTAGGGTGTCGTGCTGAGGGGTGGTGTTTCAGGGTTTAGGGCAGTGCAGTGGTGTTCGGGCAGTGTAGGGGTCGTGCAGGGGGTGGTGTTTCAGGGTTTAGGGCAGTGCAGTGGTGTTTGGGCAGTGTAGGGGGTCGTGCCGGGGGTGGTGTTTCAGGGTTTAGGGCAGTGCAGTGGTGTTCAGCCAGTGTAGGTGGTCTTGCTGGGGGTGGTGTTTCAGGCTTTAGTGCAGTGGTGTTCGGGCAGTGTAGGGGGTCTTGCTGGGGGTGGTGTTTCAGGGTTTAGGGCAGTGCAGTGGTGTTTGGGCAGTGTAGGGGGTCTTGCTGGGGCTGGTGTTTCAGGGTTTAGGGCAGTGCAGTGGTGTTCGGGCAGTGTAGGGGGTCGTGCTGGGGCTGGTGTTTGAGGGTTTAGGGTAGTGCAGTTGTGTTCGGGCAGTGTAGGGGGTCGTGCTGGGGCTGGTGTTTCAGGGTTTAGGGCAGTGCAGTGGTTTTTGGGCAGTGTAGGTGGTTGTGCTGGGGCTGGTGTTTCAGGGTTTAGGGCAGTGCAGTGGTGTTCGGGCAGTGTAGGGGGTCGTGCTGGGGGTGGAGTTTCAGGGTTTAGGGCAGTGCAGTGGTGTTCGGTCAGTGTAGGGGTCGTGCTGGGGGTGGAGTTTCAGGGTTTAGGGCAGTGCAGTGGTGTTCGGTCAGTGTAGGGGGTCGTGCTGGGGGTGGTGTTTCAGGGTTTAGGGCAGTGCAGTGGTGTTCGGGCAGTGTAGGGGGTCGTGCTGGGGGTGGTGTTTCATAGTTTAGGGCAGTGCAGTGGTGTTCGGGCAGTGTAGGGGGTCGTGCTGGGGGTGGTGTTTCAGGGTTTAGGGCAGTGCAGTGGTGTTCGGGCAGTGTAGGGGGTCATGCTGGGGGTGGTGTTTCAGGGTTTAGGGCAGTGCAGTGGTGTACGGGCAGTGTAGGGGGTCTTGCTGGGGGTGGTGTTTCAGGGTTTAGGGCAGTGGTGTTCGGGCAGTGTAGGGGTCTTGCTGGGGGTAGTGTTTCGGGGTTTAGGGCAGTGCAGTGGTGTTCGTGCAGTGTAGGGGGTCATGCTGGGGGTGGTGTTTCAGGGTTTAGGGCAGTGCAGTAGTGTTCGGGCAGTGTAGGGGATCGTGAAGGGGTGGTGTTTCAGGGTTTAGAGCAGTGCAGTGGTATTCGGGCAGTGTAGGGGGTCGTGCTGGGGGTGGTGTTTCAGGGTTTAGGGCAGTGCAGTGGTGTTCGGGCAGTGTAGGGGGTGGTGTTTCAGGGTTTAGGGCAGTGGTGTTCAGGCAGTGTAGGGGGTCTTGCTGGGGTTGATGTTTCAGGGTTTATGGCAGTGCAGTGGTGTTCGGGCAGTGTAGGGGGTCTTGCTGGGGCTGGTGTTTCAGAGTCTAGGGCAGTGCAGTGGTGTTCGGGCAGTGTAGGGGGTCTTGCTGGGGCTGGTGTTTCAGGGTTTAGGGCAGTGCAGTGGTGTTCGGTCAGTGTAGGGGGTCGTGCTGGGGGTGGTGTTTCAGGGTTTAGGGCAAGTGCAGTGGTGTTTGGGCAGTGTAGGGGGTCATGCTGGGGCTAGTGTTTCAGGATTTAGGGCAGAGCAATGGTGTTCAGGCAGTGTAGGGGTTTTGCTGGAGGTGGTGTTTCAGGGTTTAGGGCAGTGCAGTGGTGTTCGGGCAGTGTAGGGGGTGGTGTTTCAGGGTTTAGGGCAGTGGTGTTCAGGCAGTGTAGGGGGTCTTGCTGGGGTTGATGTTTCAGGGTTTATGGCAGTGCAGTGGTGTTCGGGCAGTGTAGGGGGTCGTGCTGGGGGTGGTGTTTCAGGGTTTAGGGCAGTGCAGTGGTGTTCCGGCAGTGTAGGAGGTCGTGCAGGGGGTGGTGTTTCAGGGTTTAGGGCAGTGCAGTGGTGTTCGGGCAGTGTAGGGGGTCGTGCTGGGGGTGGTGTTTCAGGGTTTAGGGCAGTGCAGTGGTGTTCGGGCAGTGTAGGGTGTCGTGCTGAGGGGTGGTGTTTCAGGGTTTAGGGCAGTGCAGTGGTATTCGGGCAGTGTAGGGGGTCGTGCAGGGGGTGGTGTTTCAGGGTTTAGGCAGTGCAGTGGTGTTTGGGCAGTGTAGGGGGTCGTGCAGGGGGTGGTGTTTCAGGGTTTAGGGCAGTGCAGTGGTGTTCGGCCAGTGTAGGTGGTCTTGCTGGGGGTGGTGTTTCAGGCTTTAGTGCAGTGGTGTTTGGGCAGTGTAGGGGGTCTTGCTGGGGGTGGTGTTTCAGGGTTTAGGGCAGTGCAGTGGTGTTCGGGCAGTGTAGGGGGTCTTGCTGGGGCCGGTGTTTCAGGGTTTAGGGAAGTGCAGTGGTGTTCGGGCAGTGTAGGGGGTCGTGCTGGGGCTGGTGTTTGAGGGTTTAGGGTAGTGCAGTTGTGTTCGGGCAGTGTAGGGGGTCGTGCTGGGGCTGGTGTTTCAGGGTTTAGGGCAGTGCAGTGGTTTTTGGGTAGTGTAGGTGGTTGTGCTGGGGCTGGTGTTTCAGGGTTTAGGGCAGTGCAGTGGTGTTCGGGCAGTGTAGGGGGTCGTGCTGGGGGTGGTGTTTCAGGGTTTAGGGCAGTGCAGTGGTGTTCGGTCAGTGTAGGGGATCGTGCTGGGGGTGGTGTTTCAGAATTTAGGGCAGTGCAGTGGTGTTCGGGCAGTGTAGGGGGTCGTGCTGGGGCTGGTGTTTCATAGTTTAGGGCAGTGCAGTGTTGTTCGGGCAGTGTAGGGGGTCGTGCTGGGGGTGGTGTTTCAGGGTTTAGGGCAGTGCAGTGGTGTTCGGGCAGTGTAGGGGGTCATGCTGGGGGTGGTGTTTCAGGGTTTAGGGCAGTGCAGTGGTGTACGGGCAGTGTAGGGGGTCTTGCTGGGGGTGGTGTTTCAGGGTTTAGGGCAGTGGTGTTCGGGCAGTGTAGGGGGTCTTGCTGGGGGTAGTGTTTCGGGGTTTAGGGCAGTGCAGTGGTGTTCGTGCAGTGTAGGGGGTCATGCTGGGGGTGGTGTTTCAGGGTTTAGGGCAGTGCAGTAGTGTTCGGGCAGTGTAGGGGATCGTGAAGGGGGTGGTGTTTCAGGGTTTAGAGCAGTGCAGTGGTGTTCGGGCAGTGTAGGGGGTCGTGCTGGGGGTGGTGTTTCAGGGTTTAGGGCAGTGCAGTGGTGTTCGGGCAGTGTAGGGGGTCGTGCAGGGGGTGGTGTTTCAGGGTTTAGGGCAGTGCAGTGGTGTTCGGGCAGTGTAGGGGTCGTGCTGGGGCTGGTGTTTCAGGGTTTAGGGCAGTGCAGTGGTGTTTGGGCAGTGTAGGGGGTCTTGCTGGGGGTGGTGTTTCAGGGTTTAGGGCAGTGGTGTTCGGGCAGTGTAGGGGGTCTTGCTGGGGGTGGTGTTTCAGGGTTTAGGGCAGTGCAGTGGTGTTCGGGCAGTGTAGGGGGTCTTGCTGGGGGTAGTGTTTCAGGGTTTAGGGCAGTGCAGTGGTGTTCGTGCAGTGTAGGGGGTCGTGCTGGGGATGGTGTTTCAGGGTTTAGGGCAGTGCAGTAGTGTTCGGGCAGTGTAGGGGGTCGTGCAGGGGGTGGTGTTTCAGGGTTTAGGGCAGTGCAGTGGTGTTCGGGCAGTGTAGGGGTCGTGCTGGGGGTGGTGTTTCAGGGTTTAGGGCAGTGCAGTGGTGTTCGGGCAGTGTAGGGGATCGTGCTGGGGTGGTGTTTCAGGGTTTAGGGCAGTGGTGTTCGGGCAGTGTAGGGGGTCTTGCTGGGTGTGATGTTTCAGGGTTTAGGGCAGTGCAGTGGTGTTCGGGCAGTGTAGGAGGTCTTGCTGGGGGTAGTGTTTCAGGGTTTAGGGCAGTGCAGTGGTGTTCGGGCAGTGTAGGGGTCATGCTGGGGGTGGTGTTTCAGGGTTTAGGGCAGTGCAGTGGTGTTCGGGCAGTGTAGGGGTCATGCTGGGGGTGGTGTTTCAGGGTTTAGGGCAGTGCTGCGGTGTTCGGGCAGTGTAGGGGGTCGTGCTAGGGTATGTGTTTCAGGGTTTAGGGCAGTGCAGTGGTGTTCGGGCAGTATAGGGGGTCATGCAGGGGCTGGTGTTTCAGGGTTTAGGGCAGTGCAGTGGTGTTCGGGCAGTGTAGGGGGTCGTGCTGGGGGTAGTGTTTTAGGGTTTAGGGTAGTGCAGTGGTGCTTGTGTAGTGTAGGGGGTCGTGCTGGGGGTAGTGTTTTAGGGTTTAGGGTAGTGCAGTGGTGTTTGGGTAGTGTAGGGGGTCGTGCTGGGGGTAGTGTTTTAGGATTTAGGTTAGTGCAGTGGTGTTTGGGTAGTGTAGGGGGTCGTGCTGGGGGTAGTGTTTTAGGGTTTAAGGTAGTGCAGTGGTGTTTGTGTAGTGTAGGGGGTCGTGCTGGGGGTAGTGTTTTAGGGTTTAGGGTAGTGCAGTGGTGCTTGTGTAGTGTAGGGGTCGTGCTGGGGGTAGTGTTTTAGGGTTTAGGGTAGTGCAGTGGTGTTTGTGTAGTGTAGGGGTCATGTTTTAGGGTAGTGCAGTGGTGTTTGGGTAGTGTAGGGGGTCGTGCTGGGGGTAGTGTTTTAGGATTTAGGTTAGTGCAGTGGTGTTGGGGTAGTGTTTTAGGGTTTAGGGTAGTGCAGTGGTGTTTGTGTAGTGTAGGGGGTCATGCTGGGGGTAGTGTTTTAGGGTTTAGGATAGTGCAGTGGTGCTTGTGTAGTGTAGGGGGTCATGCTGGGGTAGGGGTTTAGGGTTTAGGGTAGTGCAGTGGTGTTTTTGTAGTGTAGGGGGTCATGTTTTAAGATGCAACGCTCCAATACCTGACCAGTCTGCACTACATAAAACTGCAAAAAAACTAAAAATAAAAAGTGTTTTGCACACTTTTGTCATTGGGCTATATGTGGGCTACATCTGGGTAATATTTGTGCTACATTTGGGCTCTTTTTTCACTGGTGGCCATCTTGGAAGACTTCTTTGTTATGAAGTTTCCTAATTTCCTCATTTACTGCAGTCTCCTCAGTAGGAAATGCTTTCAGTTTTTTACTTTGATTCCATCAAGAAGGCATTCAGATGTGTCACACATTTGCCATAAATTCAGAATGTTATTACTCTAGTTGTTCATTAGATCACTGTAGTAAAGCTACTGCTCACCAAGGAGTTAACTGGAAGTCTACTGCTGGTATTGAAAGTGATTGTTTCAGTCTGCATGTCAGAATTTTCTAATGAAATAGAAGAGGATTTGAGATCTCACTTAAAACATGCACTAAATTTTCTTTTTGCAGCACTAACCATAATTTCTATGGCAAAATGAACCCCCTCATTTTGTTCCTTTTTAAATTAAATGTTTTAAGTGTTACCAGTTTATTCCAATCAAGATGGCTTCAGGTGTGCCATACTTTTGTCATAAGTAAGGCTGTTAGCACTCTAGTTGTTCTTTAGAACACTCTGGGAAGCTGCAGTAGAACACAAAGGCATCAACTGACAGGCTGCTCCTGTTGAAATATAACAGGAAGATATTTCAGATCTCACTTAAAACATGTCCTAATTTTTCTTTCTACAGCACTAACCATAATTTCTATGGCAAAATGAACCCCCTCATTTTGTTCCTTTTTAAATTAAATGTTTTAAGTGTTACCAGTTTATTCCAATCAAGATGGCTTCAGGTGTGCCATACTTTTGTCATAAGTAAGACTGTTAGCGCTCTAGTTGTTCTTTAGAACACTCTGGGAAGCTGCAGTAGAACACAAAGGCATCAACTGACAGGCTGCTCCTGTTGAAATATAACAGGAAGATATTTGAGATCACACTTGAAACATGTCCTAATTTTTCTTTCTACAGCACTAACCATAATTTCTATGACAAAATGAACCCCATCATTTTGTTCCTTTTTAAATTAAATGTTTTAAGTGTTACCAGTTTATTCCAATCAAGATGGCTTCAGGTGTGCCATACTTTTGTCATAAGTAAGACTGTTAGCGCTCTAGTTGTTCTTTAGAACACTCTGGGAAGCTGCAGTAGAACACAAAGGCATCAACTGACAGGCTGCTCCTGTTGAAATATAACAGGAAGATATTTGAGATCACACTTGAAACATGTCCTAATTTTTCTTTCCAGAGCACTAACCATAATTTCTATGACAAGATGAACCCCATCATTTTGTTCCTTTTTAAATTAAATGTTTTAAGTGTTACCAGTTTATTCCAATCAAGATGGCTTCAGGTGTGCCATACTTTTGTCATAAGTAAGGCTGTTAGCACTCTAGTTGTTCTTTAGAACACTCTGGGAAGCTGCAGTAGAACACAAAGGAATCAACTGACAGTCTCTGCCCTTGTTGGATGTACATGTTTTACTGAGAATGTCAGACTTCATTCTCACATGACTGAGAAAGATAATGTGAATTTACAGAAAATATGCTCTCATTTTAGCTTCTGGGGCACCTTCCAAAACTGTATGGGACAAGCATGTGAAAATAGTTTTTCTCTCAAACATGATTCATGATATCCCAGCAGAAGGTTTTTCACAGGGTAAAATCACCTTAGAACACACCACAATTCCTGAAATTAGTATGGTACCATCAACAAATGAATTCTAATGTAACTAAAGTCTGTTATCACCCTTTATAGTTCTCCTTTTGGTAACCCTCAAAATCTTCGATTCACTACAATGCATTTCAAAGGGGTACTATCATTTATATTGGTCCCAAGATGGCTGCCAGCAATTCCAGGATGAAGTGCTGACAGCCAATCAGATCTCACGATGACATGTGTGGTTAGGCTCCGCCCAGATATATATGTGTTTTTACTTTTGATTTTCTCAGCAACTGCTGAATGGATTTACACCATTTAACAAAAAGGGTTCTTTTTGAACCAAGAACTACCTCTTTGCCAAATTTGGTGTAATTCCGTTCAGCAGTTCGGGCTGTAGCCTTGCATAAAGTTTCCTATGGGAAATTGATTTTTTGACTCTTATTTTTTTAATTTCTCCGCAACTACTGAACGGATTTACACCATTTAACAAAAAGGGTTCTTTCTGAACCAAGAACTACCTCTTTGCCAAATTTGGTGTAATTCCGTTCAGCAGTTCGAGCTGTAGCCGTGTCTAAAGTTTCCTATGGGAAAATGAATGGGGAAAACACGTTTTGGGACCCCCTTTTTCTCGGCCCCCGCTTGACGAATCACCCTGAGACTTTCAGGGTAGGAGCGGACCGGAGCGGGCCATAAAGTTTGAAAATTTTGCGAAGATTCGTCAACCGACGCAAGAGTTATTTCAAATAGAATGTCGCGGATTTCCTATGGAAAATAGGTCCTAACTATAACTATCTACTGGCGACCGCCAGTAGATAATATATATATATATATATATATATATATATATATATATATATATATATATATATATATATATATATATATATATACTTATATTACCTACTGGCAGTCGCCAGTAGGTAGTTATAGTTAGGACCTAATTTCCATAGGAAAAATGTTTGCCACCGTTTGACAAATCTTCACAAAACTTTCCAAACAAAGTGGCCCACTTTGTCCAGTTCTACATGGAAGGTTTCAGAGTGATCTGTCAAGAAGGGGCTGAGAAAAAGAGGGGGGTCAAAAAATGTGTGTTTCCCATGCAAGTGTTGCATAGGTATTTTGAACACGACTACAGCCCAAACTACTAGACCGAATAACACCGAATTTGGCAGAGAGGTAGCTGTTGATCCAAAAAGAGCACATTTTGTGATTTGGTGTAAATCTGTTCAGTAGTTGCAGAGTTATTAAAGGACCAACAATTGTGTATATCTAGGGATGCGGATCCTCCATGGATCAAACAGATCTCATGCTGAGATCTGATTGGCTGCCAACACTTCAACCAGGAAGTGATGGCAGCCATTTTGGAACCCGGACTCAGCCGAATCGCAAAAGAAAAGTAAAAAAAAGAGAACGAGGCAGGGTAGGAATAACCTGACCCCCCTTGGCGTGGTGGCGGGGTCCCCCAGGGACCACCGCCAGGGTCAAAAAGCATTTTTTTTCAATTTTGGCACAAAATCATGCATGGATCAGTGAATTGATGGCAACATAAAAAAAAAAAAACAAGCGCGGTCTCCCGCACTTGTTTCTAGTTGAGCCCTCAGGTCAGGCAGGTCCTGGGGGCATATTTAAATATGTAGTTTGGGGAGGGGGCAAATGCAGCCCCTCTCCCCATGGCCAATATTGGCCCCAGGGAATGCCACCTCTCGAGTGCAAGACCATAACAGAATAGAGGAGGGGGACTGCACTGACCCCACTCCTATGCTTTTTATGGCCCCTTAGACCACTACCTCCCTTAGACCACCCCAATTACAAAAAGGGGGAGAGGGGCCATGCACGCCTCCCCTGGCCAATATCGGGCCCATGGACAATCATCTCCCCAGGGCGTGACATATGGTTAATTAGAAGGGGGCTGTGCAGCCCCCTTCCCGGGCCATTTTTGGTCCCCGGGACCACCACCTCCCTGGGGCAGGCCCTACAGTAAGAAAGGAGGGCAGTCAAGCGGCCTCCCAAGTGGCCGCTGGAGCTGTCATAGCTCCAGCAGCCACCCAAGCAGCTGGAGCTATGACGGCTCCAGCCAAGTGATAGCAAAGAGTAAGTCCGCTCCCAGTGGGTGAGAGCAGGAAAACTGCCTCAGCCCGCTGGGAGCAGACTTTTCATCTGTTTTTTTGTCCGCTGTCAAGCAGGCAGTAAAAAGATGAAAAAATTGCTCCCACGCACAGGGAGCAGTATTTCTGGCTCCTCCCTGGGTGCAGGAGGATTGTCGGGTTCCGCTGGAGGTGGGTAGGTGGCAGGGACTACAGGGGCATTGAGGTTTCTTCCATGGTCCCCAAAAGCCCAAACTGGGTGCCCTGGGTGGGCTCCAGGGCACCCAGCATCAAGTGGCCAGGTCCCAAGGCCAAATTCGGCCCTGGGAGGGGGCCGCATGGTCCCCCTCCCCTTCCAGTAATTGGCTGCACCCCGGGGGTTGTGGTCCCTGGGGCCAAAATCAGCCATGAGAAGGGGGCCCCACAGCCCCCTCCCCTTTTGTAAAGGACAAATGATCCTAACTTCCTGGGCTTGGTAAAGGCAAAACAAGTGTGTTTCCTCTGCAATACCACAATGAAAAACGATCTGAAATCTTTGGTGGAGGTGAATTCATTGTTGATCTATAGGAGCGCAATCTGTAGTTACTGTGATGACTGGGTTAATTCTTGTCCTCTCCTGGAGAGAACAGAGTCCATGATTCTCCCTTTAAATTATAACAAGTATGCAAATTGGCAATATCACCTGAAAGCGCCACCCATTTGGCCCCACCCCATTCACCTTAGCAATATGCAGAGGTCTTCCTGCCTTTTGCCAGGAAGATGGACAGCTTACCAAAAGAACCCCAAAGACTTTCCCACCAATTTTGGTGACGCATTCTTGAAGTCGAAGAACATGAGGACATCTCCACCAAACAATGAAGTACTTATTTTAAATATTTAAGAAGAAGTGCCCTTGTTTGGTGGAGATTCACTTTGTTGTAGTCTCATCATCTTATCTATAGGAGAATTCATGTTATCACAGA
This sequence comes from Calotriton arnoldi, assembly GCA_963921515.1. Taxonomy (NCBI): domain Eukaryota; kingdom Metazoa; phylum Chordata; class Amphibia; order Caudata; family Salamandridae; genus Calotriton; species Calotriton arnoldi. Next base: position 1,624,734 of record CAWUFW010000089.1, on the reverse strand, counting down.
TTTCTGGAAGAAGACACACAAGGAACAATCTCAAAATTAAATGCAGAGAAGGTCATTGGAGACATTTCCTCCTGGTTCATTATGCAGCTCTAGTGTAGAATATGCACTAGACATTTACCCGAGTTAGCACTTAGTAATTGATTCTTGTTGATAAAGGGGCAGGTGAAGTTCTGTTCTGGCCCAGCCACTTACACAGCTACTGAAACACCCACACAGACACTCAAATACCAACTCACACAGCCATTCAGCCACTCTCACATCCACTCACAGACCCACACAGCCACTCATATACCCAGTCACTCACAAACCTACTCACACACCCACAAAACCACTCACACACCCATACAGTTACTCATACCTGCTCACACACCCACATACCCACTCACACACCCACTAAGAGACCCATACAGCCACTCACACAGCCACTTACAGATCCATACAGCCACTCACACATCCATTCACAGACCCATACAGCCACTCAAAAACATACACAGCTTCTCACATACCCACTCAGACCAATACAGCCACTCACACACCCACTCACACACTCACAAATCTACTCATACACCCTCAAAACTACTCACACACCCACTCATATACAGATACAGCCACTCACACACCCAATCATAGACCCATAAAGCCAGTCACATACCCAGTCACTCACCCATACAGCTACTCATGCACCCACTCACAGACCCATACAGCCACTCATGCACCCACTCAGACCCATACAGCCAATCACACACCTACTCACAGACCAATATAGCCACTCACACACCTACTCACATACCCACAAAACCACTCACATGCCCACTTACAGACCCGTATAGCCACTCACACACCCACAAAACTACTCACACACCTACTCACAGACCCATAGAGCCACTCACACACCCACTTACAGATCCATACAGCCACTCACACATACACTCATATACCAATACAGCCACTCACACACCCACTCACAGACTCATATAGCCATTCATAAACCCACTGATACACCCACATAGCTACTCATACACCCGCTCACAGACCAATACAGCCACTCACACACCCACTCACAAATCCACTCACACACCCGCTCACACACCCTCAAAACTACTCACACAGTCACCCATACACTGGTACAGTCAATCACACACCTAATCACAGAGCCACAAAGACACTCACATACCCAGTCACTGACCCATAAAGCTACTCATGCACCCAGTCACAGACCATACTCTCACACACACTCCTTCTCAGACCCATACAGCTAATCATACACCCACTCACTGACCCATGTAGCCACTCACACCCCCATAAAACCACTCACACACCCACTGACAGACCCATACAGCCACTCATACAGGCATTCACTGGCATATACAGTCACTCATACACCCACTCTCAAAGGTTACAGGTTACAATTAGGACATATAATTTAAAAACCTTCAAAATCCACTAAAAAGCAAAGGTTAAAAGGACAGTATAGCTAGGAAATAACATTAATAAAACATAGAAATACACTACAAAAACCAAAGGTTACAGTGGCATTATAGTTAGAAAATAGAATTAAAAAAAATTTGAAAGTCACTGAAAAAAACAATGGTTACAGGGATGTTATAGTTAGGCTCAGATATCACGTGCACAACACCATAGATATTCAGCAGTTATTGTTACCTGAGCTAACGATAACTTACACCCTCACACTGCACTGCTAATCACCTCACATATTACATCATTCATGACATGGTAAGTGAAATCACTGATGACATCACTGATAACATCTCAAATCACATGGCTGATGACATATCTAATTACATCATCCACAGAACAACTCACATACCCACTCACACCTCTAAACAGCCTCTCACATACCCACTCACACACCCACACAACCACTCACATACCCATTCACAGACCCATATAGCCACTCACACAACCACTCACTCTCCCATACAGCCACTCACACAACTACTCACTCACCAATACAGCTACTCACACAACCACTCACTCACCCACACAGCCACTCAACCAGTCATACACTCACTCATACAGCTACTCACACACCCACTTATTCATCTGTATAGCCACCCACTCACCCATACAGCAACTCAACACAGCTACTCACTCACCCATATAACCATTCACACACCCACTCACATACAGCACAACCACTTACATGCCTATTCACCCATACATACAACCACTCACACACTTATACAGCCACTCAAACAGCCACTCACTCACCCATACAGCTACTCACACACCCATTCGATCACTCATACAGCCACTCACATAGCCACACAGTCACCAATACAGCCACTCACATACCCACTCACACACCTACACAGCCAGTCAGACACCCACTCACACATAGATACACACAGTCACACAGCGATTCATATAATATATGTTAGAATTAGTATCACTCATTAGTAGTACACAAAGAATACTAATTTAACTTCTGGAGTAGCTTAGTATATATGTTCAACACTCATAAACATTTAGAAAACACAATCACGGTATGATGTCATCAGTTATATCATTTGAAATGTCATCATTGATGTCATCAGTGATATCAATGACCATGTCATGAGTGATGGTCATAAGCAGTGCATTACAGGGGCGTAAGTTATAGTTAGCTCAAGTAAGTATAGCTGCCGTATTTCTATAGTTTTGTGCATGTGAAATCTGAGCCTAACTGTAATGTCCCTGTAAGCTTGTTTTTTAAGTAAATGTCTATGGTTGTATTTAATTCTATTTCCCAACTATAACGTCTGTGAAACCTTTGTGTTTTTTAGTGAATATATATATATATATAACAGGGTACCAGGGGCAAGACTGATTTGCATATGGCTGGGTCTAAACTGGAATGGCATGGGGAGCAAACAAATGATGGATTTAGGCCCAGATCTCTGTACTGGGGTGAATGTATGACATTAATCAGCATTCTGTCCATCCATTGTTCTTTTAGCATTTGTCACCCGAGTGAGACGGGTATGCTCATATGTGGGTCCCGTGCTCTCCATGCCCCTGGAGTCAAGCTAGCCTGAGTGATGAGGGGTGAAACCGCAAAACTGGTACTAGGATGCTTGTTTAAAGTCCAGTGAGGACCTGGCTTGGCAGTTCGGGCTGGGCTGTTCCCATGGGGAACAGGGTCAAGACTGATATGCATATAGCTGGGTCTAAACTGAAATGGCATGGGGAGCAAAAAACAATGGATTTAGGCCGAGATCTCTGTACTGGGGTGAATGTATGACATCGTTCAGCATTCTGTCCATCAATTATTATATATATATATATATACATATATATATATATATATATATATATATATATATATATATATATTCCTTTGTTTGTTCTCGCCGCGGCCACCACTCTCCTAGCAGCAGATGTCTCAGCACACGTGGGTGCACTCGCGCTGGATACAAATCACAATGAAAGAGACGCCAAGCACTCCAGGTAAGTTGATTTCTTGATTATTTATTTCACAAGTAACCCATAGAGCAAGTAAGATGACTATATATCTATATCTATATCTATATCTATATATATATCTATATATATATATAAACACAGGGAAATTAGAAACAATGCCTAGCGCTAATTTCTCAGATCTCTGTTCCCCTTACCGAGAGGAGTCCATGTGGTACATTTTAGTTTATGCTCAGAGAAAAACACATGTATCCATTCAAAGATCCATTTAAGTTCTTTATTTTCAAACAGATTCTTCACAAATATGTTTCTCAATCCTTCACAATGTTCATAATTGATCAACAGCCAAGCAAACAGGTGTTTCACGAGTAGCTCGCTACTTCAGGGCTATTATTAAAACATGAAAAATATTTTCTTAGCAAACAGAAAGAAAAATATAATATAATTATGCAAAACGAAAAACTGATCAGTTATAACATAATCTTGCAACTTTGAAATTGCAATTGGCGTATTGCCAACACACCAAAAGATAATACCTGGTAAACAGAACATCACAAATTTAAAGCAGTAAGAAAGTAATAGGTTACGGAAAGAAAAAGGAAAATTTGAAAGATATTACCAAACTGTATATGCTTATATAAGTTGAGGGGCAACAGATATTGTATGCTACGGTGCACCTGTTTTAGATATGTATTCATGATATCATATTTCTACTGAAATATTACTATTTACGGACCTCATTCAAGTTAGGATGTATCTTATATGTTGCTGCATAATTAGCACCTTGTTAGTACACTAAAACTTATTTCACTGTGTTTAAAGTATTGCAAAGCTTTTGGCGTCTGTACCTTTAGTATTAATAAAGCCTAATTAGCTATTGAAAGAGTCTTAAATAAATAATACCTTGTGTAATCCTTAATTCACGTATAGGCTGTGGCACATTGTCATCCTCACTCCTGTTCTTCTGTTCAATTATTGATTGTAAATCTCACTCTAATTTGGCCATTACCTCTCCAGTATTACAATACCTATACTTAAGTATATAAACACAATTGTTATTATTTCCAAATCTTAGTCTCTTCACATATACTTGTTATAATTAACAAATTATTGTATCAAACTCTTTGCAACTAGTTAAAATTATATAGTTAGGAAAGTAATATGAGGAATCCACAATTAGTTACTGAATTTTGAATACAAATTTGGGGATCTAATTTAAATAGTGTGTGAATGCAGAAGTCCTATTCCAAATATTCTTTTAATATCATATGATTAATGGTCCAATGGATCTTGGTCAAAACCTGCTATCCACAATGATCAATAAGAGATCAGATGTCCTATTCCAGCTGTAGAGAGAAAGCAATACTCTGCTTCTGACTTCTCTAAAGAGACTGAAGTCCTCTGTACTCGTCACCTGCAATGTTTTAAAACCGCCCTCATGGTCATGGAATATCAGTGCTCAATATGCAACATAAATGCGGAAAAGATAACTACAATCCAATCCAATAGACCTGACTGATTCGAACAAAACTTCGTCCTGCTGGGGAAAAAAACCCCAAAAAACCTCAGCTTGTGCTCAGTGGCTACGCAATCATGATCGTCAAATAATAGAAAAACATAACCAGAATTTACTTAATATGCATCATTGCCATAAGAAAATAAATAGTCAAAAACCCTGTTTAGACCAACATGGTTAAAGTGAAATCTACAAGATTTTGGGACCTGAAGATGGCTGGTGAATGGGGGGAATTGAACTATTTTTTAGTGTTTATTCTTAAGGTCTTATTTTCATGGTTCAGAGGAATTAAATATCGGAATATCTAAAAAATGTAGATTACACATAGAGATATGCAGTGGGAATATTGAGCAGGTTGGTAGATAAAATAGCAAAGCACTGAGCCTAAGTCAGAGCTGACGACTTGTGTGGGTAAAATAGCTTGGGCTCTATAGGGTCCCCCCGAAAATTAATAAAAAATTAAACACAGACTCTCGTGTTCATTATTAATCAGCACCCTGGTAGGTCAGGTCCTGGGGGCATTTGCACATTATAGGAGAGGGGGCACATGGATCCCCTCTACTGGGGCTTACTAATGCCCCGGCGACCACCACCTCCCCAGGGTTCTTTCTAAATGAATGTGAGACAGGCCCGTATGGCCTCCCCCACTGCCCCGGGGACCCCCTTCTCTCTGGGGCATATTTATCTATAAATGGGGGGTCCTCTTGGGCCCCTCCTGCCCCAGGAACCACCACCTCCCTGGGGCTTTATCTTTAAACAATGCAGAGGGTCTGCCTGGACCCCCCCACAGTCCCTGGGACCGCCCCCAGGGGTTGTAATTTTAATTAATGCGGAGGGCCACCTTGACCCCTCCACAGCCCTAGGGACCACCACCTCCTGGGACAAAATTCAAGCAAGGAGGAGAGCCATAGATGTCCCTGGGGACTGCCACTCCCCCGGGCTGGCTCCTGTATATCCTGGAGTGCTGTTTGCAATGGCTTGGTGGGAGTTTTACTGCTCCCGCCAAGCCATAGGAAGCTGTGCTCTGCTTCTAGCAAGCAAGAGTACAAAAAATGCTTTTGCTTGCTAGAAGCAGAGCAGAATTGCTTTGGCAGAGAGGGAGCTGCATGTTCAGCAGCTCCCTCTCTGTCAAAGCAATGCTGGCTCCCGCAGGAGGCGGGGAGCTGGTAGGAACCGAGTGGGCCTTGTGGCTCCCTCCACAGTCCCCAGCACTTCTAAGTAGGTGTCCCGGGTGGGACCAGGGCACCGACGATAGAGTCCTGGTCCCGGGGGATGGGGCTGAAATTGGCCTGGGAGGGTGGCCGTTTGGCCCCCTCCCTTTAAGTTAAAAAAGGCCTGGGCCTGGGGGATGAGGTCCTCGCGACTGAATTGGCATGAGTAGCTGTATGGCTGAGTATGTGGCTGTATGAGTGGCTGTATGGCTAAGTGATTGGTTGTATGAGTAGCTGTTTGGGTGAGTGAATGATTTTGTGACTGGATGTACCAGTGAGTGAGTGGGTGTGTGAGTTACTCTATGGAGAAGCAAGTGGGTGTTTGAGTATTGGTATGGGTCTGTGAATGGGTGTATGAGTGGCTGTGTGGGTTTGTGCGTGGGGATATAAGAGGTTGTATTGGGTGTGAGTGGGTGTGTGAGTGGTTCTGGGGATGATGTTATCAGTGATGTCATCAGTGATGTCAATTGAGATGTCATCAGTGATGCCACTGATCATGTCATAAGTGATGCAATATGTGAGGTCCTAAGCAGTGCTTTGCAGGGGCGTAAGTTATAGTTAGCTCGTGTAACTATAACTTCTGAATTTCACTGGTTTTGTACGAGTGAAATCTGAACCTAACTACAATGTCCGCGAAATCTTTGGGAGTCACCATAGACAAACACTTGAACATGCAGGCGCAAATCAATATTGCCACCAAGGGAGCTAATCATCAGATTAGCATACTAAGGAAACTTAAGCCCTTCCTCCCAAAGAACGACTTAAAAATGGCGGTACAAACCCTAGTGCTACCAAGATTGGACTATGGAAGCACCACCCTATGCGGTCTTCCCAAATACAAGCTTGCCCCACTGAGGGCTTCGCTTAACACTGCGGCCAGACTGGTCTCAGGAACTAAAAGAAATAACCACATCTCTCCAACCTTGAAAGCTTTGAACTGGCTACCCTATGAGGCAAGAATACACCAAAAGATCGCCTGCATGACCCATAAAGCCCTGCATAGCAATACCCCCAGCTACTTAGCACGAAAGCTTGAGCGATCAGGAGGATGCAGACTATTCCGTAGTGCGAGTTCATTACTACTGAAACCACAATCCATCCACAAAAAGAGAACTGACTGCAGAGCATTCTCAGGGATCGCTCCGAAGATTTGGAACTCCCTACCTCCAGTGGTTCGCGGAATCACTTCCTTTACCTCCTTCAAAAAAGAAGTAAAACTGCTCCTAATGAACAAATTCACATCCTAAGACTTTAATTCTATGATGTCTACCAGTCTCCTATGCTACCCTTATACTACTGTCTACCTCTTTTTTACTGAATGACGAATATCGAATGTATGTATACTACCTCAATCTCCTAATATGTAATAACCTGTGTATTGTAAAGCGCTCTGATTCCCTCGTGGATCATTCCTTAATAACTACTAGTCTCCTATGCCACCCATATACTCCTATCTACCGCTTTTGTACTGAATGGCGAATACAGAATCTATGTATACTACCTCAACCATCTAAAGCTCAACAACTGTATATTGTAAAGCGCTCTGATACCCCCGTGGGTCATGTTCGCGCTATATCAAACTTTATAAATTAAAAAAAAAAAAATAATGTCCCTGTAACGAATGGTTTATTCAGTGAATTTCTAAGGGTCTTATAATTCTATTTCCTAACTATAAAGACCCTGTAACATTTGGTTTTTTTTAAGCGAATATATATATTCATTTTTATATATATATCCAAGGACAAGCACCAAAAGAAATAGAAAATACTCCAACAACAGTTATAAATGTGTCCAATTTAATGCTCACGGAGGATGAAAAAAACATACTCTCATTGGGACTATCATTTTGTACCAGGACAAATTTTAACTATGCTCAGACACGCATAGACTTCTATAAATTTGTGAGGAACTTAAAATTAAAAAAATTCTTTCACAAAAAATGGGAGTGAAATTACAAGAGAACCAGAAGTGACAGGAGGTATGTCGCTTGAAGCTGAAGATCTGAATTTCTTACATCAGTTGCACTCGTTAGAGAAGGAATGTGAAGGGATGGCACAACCAGGGTCTGTGAAAGAAACAGCTGAAATGATGGGCCTGAAAATTCATAATAGCAAAAAAACTCCATTTAAACCGATATCGAACTTTGTCCCCATAACACCAAAGGACCCAATTGATGCATTTACGGACTCAGTTGTTAAAGATTTGCAAGCATTATCTATTCAATCCAGTGAAGGTTTCTTGCAAGGAAATAGGCAAGAGGAAAGAAAATATGCAATGATTGTGAAAAAAATAAAAAATCAGAACGATATAGTGGTACGTCAGTCCAACAAGGGGGCAATGTGGTTTTGTGGCCACTGGACATGTATAATGAACAAGCTATGCTTCAATTAAGGGATAGAAAATGTTATCAAAAGGTACCAAATAGTAATCTGTCAGAAATAAAGATTAAATTACACAAAGACCTAGCCAGGTGGAGAGGGCCGGGCTTAATTTCCCAAGATGAATACAAGTTTCTAAAAGTTGATAAACCAGTGACACAGATATTATATCTTATCACGAAGGTGCATAAAAACACAGAGGCCCCCCCAGGCAGACTGATAATATCAGCCATAGGCAGTCTGCTTGAGCCAACATCTAGATTCTTGGATTTCTTTTTGCAAGAATTTGTGAGGGAATTGCCTGCCTATATTCAGGACACTAGGGACTTCTTTAGAAGAATAGAAAACATCAGATGGAAGGACACATTTCTCTTAATAACACTCGATGTGTCATCACTATACACGACTATACATCATGAAGATGGGTTAAGAGCGATGAGACATTACCTCACTAAGAGAACCATTACATTTCACCAACACACGGCCATGCTGGTGGAAATGGGCAGAATGTGTCTCGAAAATAATCTTTTCATGTATGGTACTGACACATACAGGCAGATGCGAGGGACAGCATTGGGCACCTGCTTCGCCCCCAGCTATGCAAATCTACATATGGGCTGGTGGGAGGAGCAGGTGCTCAGAGTGCAATATGCTGAAGAATTGGACACCAATATAATCCTATGGACTAGGTTCATAGATGATCTTTTTGTGGTGTGGGACAGTACGATGAATACCGCAGATGTGTTTGTTAAAAAACTAAACAACAACTCATTGAATCTAGCATTTACTAACAACATCAGTAAGACAAGAGTTTGCTTCCTGGACTTAGAGGTCTATGTTGAAAACAGCACTTTACACACACGTGCTTACAGGAAGCCAACTGCGGGCAACACTATCCTACATCACCCACAAAAATTAAAAAACAGCATTCCCTATGGTGAGCACCTGAGAATAAAGAGGAATTGCAGTGAAACATCGGCTCTGGAGATTGCACAAAAAGAATTAACAACACGATTTATGCAGAGAGGTTACAACCCGTCGGTACTTGATCAGGCACTGTCCTAAGTTAATACACTGAGTAGACCAAATTTATTACATCCGAATGATAAAAACAGAGAGAGTAGGACAAGTAAAAATAAAAATGAGACACGCATGATTACAACCTACAACGCCTACCACAGCAGGGTGAGAACCTGCTTAAATAGGCATTGGTATCTGGTAAGGAGGGACCCCATATTGAGACAATTGGCTTCTCAGAAACCGTTAGTTACGTTTAGAAGAGCACGGTCAATGCGATATGACTTGGTCAACAGTAGCCCTGAGTTGAAGGGAGCAGAAGTGTGGTTGCGGGCTGGTACAGGATTTCACAAATGTACAAAATGTAAAGCCTGTACAATAGGGCAGAATATGAAGCAGATCACATCTCCCCTTTTGAAAAGCCCATGGATCATCAGAACCCACCTTACTTGCAGAAGCGAGTACGTTGTGTATGTGTTGCAATGCTCATGCCCCAAGCTATATGTGGGCAGTACCATTCATATGGCGCATATACGAATACTGCAGTATATGAGCGCTGTTGTTAATAAGGACAAGAGCTACCCCGTGGCAAGACATGCGAATGAGGTACACGAGGGTAAAATTCACGATTTGGTGTATTATGTGGTTGACCAGGTAACTAAGAGTAGGAGAGGTGGTAATCGGGAATGAAGACTAGGTCAACTGGAATCAAAATACATCTTACTCTTTAACACCAAAATCCCTGTTGGGCTGAATTCGGATGAAGACTTTGCTGTGCACTTAGGAATATAGACACTCCAGAGAATAGCCCCCTAGTTTTTTTGATGCTTTTAACTTGCCTGTGGAACAGGAGGTCATGAAGCAAGATAGGATGGTGAGTTGTTACGATCAGCAAGGAACCAAATTATGAGAGAAGTTAATATTGCACTTAACCAATTGTGTGATGCGCTTGCTCATAATATACAAGTTCAGTTAAGTGTCACAGGGATGGCACTGTGTTGGCATAGGATCGGTGATAGCAGATAAATTCAAATATCAGCAGTAATATTGTAGAAGGGTGAAGCAATACTAAGGCTTAGATTCAGCGAAAATTAAATTGATAATGTAATTAGGCACTGGCTTGAATATGATGATCAATTGTATTTTTATTTATCGTGTCATTTGAGATGTCATCAGTGATGTCATCAGTGATGTCACTGACCATGTCATGAGTGATGTAATATGTGACGTCATCAGCAGTGCATTGCGGGCGCGAGTTATAGTTAGCTGAACTAACTATAACGGGGAATTTCATGGGTTTTGTACGAGTGCAATGTCCAACTAACTATAACTGTCCCTAAAACCTATGGTTTTTTCAGTGAATTTGTAAGGTTTTTTAAATGCTAATTTCTAACTATAACGTGCCTGAAACCTATGGTTTTTCAGTGAATTTCAAAGGTTTTTTAAATGCTAATTCCTAACTATAACATGTCTGAAACCTATGGTTTTTTTCAGTAAATTTCAAAGGTTTTGTAAATGACAATTTTTAAATGTATTAATTGTTATATTTATTTTTTTGATACTGATTTACAACATTTTTTTAAACTATTTATTTTTAGATATTTTATTTTTAAATTACATTGTAATTACATTATACATTACATTACAAAATATACTTTCTCAGAATGAATTACTTTAGTTTAAATACTTTGCAAATAGGCAATAGACTTTTAAGTACAGTAGTTACAGTTGTTGCAATGGGCAACACAATTTCAAACACAATGCAACATTGAGCTCAATGTGAATTTCTAGTTAAATGCAATTAGTTACTTTATGGATTACTTTTCTAACCACAGGACTGGATCCTAGATTCAGTCCTGCGACATCTCCTGTAAACAGTTGAGTAAAAGCGTTTTGGTTACAGTAGTGATTTTTAAGGAATATTATTGTATTTTAAAAGTTGACACTTAGAAACTTCTTCACATAGAATCACCAATGTTATCCTATGGGAGGAAATTCACTTAGCAGGTAAATAGTGTTATCGTTACTTTTTCTTACTCAGTGGTGGATCCTGGATCCAGCACTGGTGCATCTCCTGTAAACAGTTGAAAGAATGCGTTTAAGTCATACAGGCGATTTGTAAGGAATATTTGTAGTTTGTGAAAATCGACACAAACTTTTCTGCTGAAAACCAGACAATGGATTCCTATAGAAGGAAATACAAGTTACTGGTAAGTACGGTTAGAATTACTTTTCAGGGTCAGTGCTGGGCTAAAAGATGCAGCACTGGGTTCTCTCCTGATAACAGGTGAGTAAATCGGAATTCGTAGTTTGGCTGATTTTAGAGGAATATTATAAAGTTCCAAAACTCCACACTTAGAAGAATTTCCAAGTGAAACCAGTCAATGTTAGCCTATGGAAGGAAATTCAAGTTACTGGTAAGTACGGTTAGAATTACTTTTCAGGATCTGTACTGGGCTCAAATATGCAGCACTGAGGTCTCTCCTGATAAAAGGTGAGTAAATCGGAATTCGGAGTTCGGCTGATTTTAGAGGAATATTTGTATGTTTCAAAAATCGACACTTAGAAACTTTTTCAGCAAAAAGCAGGCAATGATATCCTACGGAAGGAAATTCAAGTTACTGGTAAGTACGGTTAAAATTACTTTTCAGGATCAGTACTGGGCTCAAAGATGCAGCACTGAGGTCTCTCCTGAAAACAGGTGAGTAAATTGGAATTCGTAGTTCGGCTGCTTTTAGAGGAATATTATAAAGTTCCAAAACTCCACACTTATAAGAATTTCCAAGTGAAACCAGTCAGTGTTAGCCTATGGAACGAAATTCAAGTTACTGGTAAGTACGGTTAAAATTACTTTTCAGGATCAGTACTGGGCTCAAAGATGCAGCACTGAGGTCTCTCCTGATAACAGGTGAGTAAATCGGAATTCGTAGTTCGGCTGATTTTAGAGGAATATTATAAAGTTCCAAAACTCCACACTTAGAAGAATTTCCAAGTGAAACCAGTCAATGTTAGCCTATGGAAGGAAATTCAAGTTACTGGTAAGTACGGTTAAAATTACTTTTCAGGATCAGTACTTGGCTCAAAGATGCAGCACTGAGGTCTCTCCTGATAACAGGTGAGTAAATCGGAATTCGTAGTTCGGCTGATTTTAGAGGAATATTTGCACAATGGTGAAGGAAGGGGTGGGGCCTGAGGTGACATGTCTGCAAACACGCCCTGTGGCGCGTTTTAAGTTGGAGAATTAATTCCTCCTCAATCCCGAGGGTCCCTAGGGGCCAACTAGCCCACCAGATACCTCCAGTATGCGCCAGAGAGCTGTGTTGTAGAGAGGTGTTCAGAGGCCACGCCCTTTTACAACACTCTGCAACGCAGCTCCGTGGCGCTTACTGGAGGTATCTGGTGGGCTAGTTGGCCCCCAGGGACCCTCAGGATTGAAGGGGATTTAATTCCCCATCTTAAAAACGCGCCATGGGGCCTGTTTGCACACATGTCACCTGAAGCCCCGCCCTCCCTTCACCACTGTGCAAACGTGCCCCGTGGCGCGTTTTAAGTTGGGGGATTAAGTCCCCTTGAATACTGAGGGTCCCTGGAGTCCAACTAGCCCACCATGTACCTCCAAAAAGCGCCACAGAGCTGCGTTGCAGAGAGGTGTAAAAAGGGGCGTGGCCTCTGTACACCTCTCTGCAATGCAGCCCCCTGGCACATACTGGAGGTTCCTGTTGGGCTAGTTGGCCCCCAGGGACCCCCAGTATTCAAGGGGAATTCGCTCCCCCTCTGGGCGCGTTTGCAGAGTGGTAAAGGAAGGGGGCGGGGCCTGCGGCACGATCGTTTAAAAAAAAAAAAAAAAAATTCCCCGAAGGGGGGCTGTGTGGCCCCCCTTCATTTTTCCTTCTTTTGGGCCCTGGGGACCCCATCCCCCAGGGCCATACCCCTTTTTTTTCTTTTTTTTAAAAAAACAAAACGGGAAGGGGGCCCCCCTCCCGTGGCCAATTCCGGCCCCGGGGACCCCATCCCCGGGGCATGGCCACACTTTTTATGATTTTTTAAGGAGGGGGCTGCGTGGCCCCCCTCCTCAGGCCTCCCTTTGCCCCGGGGACCCCATCCCCGGGGCAGGCCTTTATTTTATTTTTTTTATTATTATTTTTTGGGGGGGAGGGGGCCGCGTGGCCCCCTCCCAGGCCACTACTTGCCCCGGGGACCCCATTCCCCGGGCTGGCTCCTATCCTTTGGGGACCGTGGGGGACCCCAACTCCCCACGGTCCCGCCGGCTCCCGCGTCCTGCGGGAGCCGGCATTGCTTTCCACATGGGGAGCTGCTAACATGCAGCTCCCCATGTGGAAAGCAATCTGCTTTGAATTTTGGAAGAGAGAGCAGGTTTCCTGCTCTCTCTTCCAAAATTCAAAGCAGTTTGCTATGACAAGACGGGAGCCGCAAGGCTCCCGTCCTGTCATACCAAACAGCAGTGTCCCGGGGGTAGGCACCCCGAGACAATGCAGGAACCGGCCCTGTGGGGTGGCGGTCCCCAGGGCCATCAAGGGCTCCAGGAGGGGGGCCACGCGGCCCCTCTCCCAACATCGTGAAAGCCCCGGGGAGGTGGTGGTCCCCGGGGCTTCGGGGGTCCGAAACAGACCCCCACATTTGTTTAATTAGTGCCCCGGGGAGGTGGCGGTCCCCAGGGCATGTGGGGGGGCTCAAGCCCCCCACACAGGTAATTTAATTTTTAAAAAAAGAAGCCCCGGGGGGTGGCGGTCCCCGGGGCTGCGGGAGGGCTCGTGCCCTCCCGCACAATTTAAAATTCAAAGCCCCGGGGTGTGGCGGTCCCCGGAGCTTGGGGGGCCTTATAGGCCCCCAAACATTTTTTATTAACCCCCCGCATACTCCAGGGACTTGGCCCACCCGGGGGCCAAATAACAAAGAAGCGCGGGAGACCGCGCTTCATTTTTTTTTTTTTATCGGCAGGATCCGCGCACCCAGCTCGTTTTTTGCCTAGGGGGTCAGGGCGGGAGCATGGCTGCCGCCCTGTCATTGCAAACTCTGCTTTGCATCGTGTAACCTGCTCTCGCTTCCACAAAGCAAAGCAGTATTGCTTTTGGACAAGGGGAGCTGCATGTCAGCAGCTTCCCTTGTCCAAAAGCAATGTCGGCTCCCGCAGGAGGCGGGTAGCCTGCTGGGACCCTGGGGGCATTGGGGCTCCCCCCGCCATCCCCAACATGAGGGCATGCCCCGGGGATGGGGTTCCCGAGGCAAAAAAAAAAACCCTTGGGGGAGATAATTTTTTTTTATTGTACTTAATGGCTGGGCCTCGGGGGATGGGGTCCCAGAGGCAGATTTTGAGTAATGAGAATGGGGGCATTTTTTATTTTTCTCGTGTGCTTGGAGTCGCGACTCCATCGCGACCTCCCGTGTAACTGCGAGGGGTTCGCGACTCCAGGCATAATTAAAAAAGAGTATGTATGTTTTTTAAAAAGTAAGATTGACTGTTGGGTTATAGGGTGGCTCTAAAAAGAGCCCTTGTTTTCATTATGAGTTTGTTGTGGCTACATGTAAGTGAGGCTGCACAGCTTTAGGTTGTTGAGGAAGACTCTGTTTCCTTGATCTGTGAAGTGAACTCCATCACTTCTGTAGATGTCGTCCATATCAAAACGTAGATTGTTGTTATAGATGGACCCCATTCTATGATCTCTGAGGTACACAGAAACAGCTTTATTGACATTCTTCCTAGCTTTCTCAAACTGTGGACAGAATTGATTTGACCACTTCCATTTCTGTCTTTGACATATATTAGAGAATACAAAGACAGTTTGAGGCAAAAGCAACATCAATTCTGCAAAGGTATCCTTCATTAGCATTTCCAGACCTACCCCAGTCAATGTGCCAAGGTCATTGCCACCACAGTGCACAATCATGAGGTCAGGGGGTTGGAGATGCAAAAAGGTTTTAACCAAAGGCAGCAATTGGTGCCACTTTAATCCTCTCTGTGCAATCCATTTAATGTCCACATTTTGCAAATCTAGGTTTTTGTCAATACATCTCTGTTCAGCATACCTTTTGCACCAGAAAATATAGCTGTGCCCTACAATCCACACTGTGAGCATCTTGAAGGGATGTCTGGAAGGAATGAAAAGATGTCTGTAGCTGAGGTAGTCAGTTGGTAGAATGAGAGGTGTCTAAAATGGTGGAGAACATGTTGTATTTTAAAAAGCTGGTAAGTGATTGGCTGTTCGTCAAGATTGTGCACTCAAAAATAGGATGCATGTTAGTTTGCTGAGATATTATTTTGTGATTCGTTATTAGAAAATGTTTTAAAGGTACAGTAGATACCATAAGTTAATATTTTTCAAAATTCAACCACACCTGCTGTTTGCATTAGTAAGCTTGTGTGCTGAACTTGAAACTACGGTGAACTTGTGACCTGCCAGTACAGCTGAATGTTTCATGAACTGTTACTATGAAAACTGACATTAAGTAGAATGGGGGAAGGGTTGAAACGTAACTGTGGACTTAAAATGTGAAATGGATACTTAAATATAAGTGAAAAGTTAGTAAATTAAGGTTTTCTAAGACAGTAGTATGTGTAGAAGTAGTGTGTTGCTGAAAAACTATACTAGTATTATTAAATATAGGTTTTTGAACTCCCGTGTGGATTTGCGGCTCCACCCGGTGGAGTCGCGACTCCAGAAAATTACAGAAGCAGTTTGTGCACCATTTGAAGACAGTTAGAAAGGGTTAATATGTCTAACCAATAGAAATGTGTTTTACAATTTGAAATAATGATGAAAGCAATGCAATTTGATACTTACATTTATTTGAGTGCAAAAAGAGAGGGAAAGTTTGCCATTTCTGGTTTCACCTTTCTGAGAGAGGTGCATTACATTTCTTGTGTGGAAAAGAAAATCTTTTAAGAGTTTCTGATATTTGGTATTCTGCAATACTACCTCAAACATGAGTAACCAATTTATTAGGTGTATTATATATTATTCAGCACTGCTTAATTGATTCTAGTGAGATTTTTACTTAAAAAAAAATAATCCAAGTGTGAAAATTGTAAGACAAATGTGATGTATAAAATACATTATTAAATGTACACCACTCTATTGTACTTTGTATTATTGTAATGAAATGATTTTTAAAATAGTTTGTATATAGTAACATGGTAGAAGGATTAGTGTTAGCTTTCTGGAATTTCCCAGGCAGTGCTCTTGTACTGAACTTTTGACTGAGGCACTACTCATCCAGTCATGCATTCTCTCAGGCACTACCCACTACCCATCTATTTGTATGTTTCTTTGATATATGATGCCACTTTTAGAAGGTACAGACACATGCATGCATGCTTTCTGGAATATTGTGAGAATTTTAACTGAGAGATTGAAAAAGTTGCTGGTTTGTATTTGCTAAGGCCCAACACTCTGAGTAGTTGCTGAATAGTGAAGCTGCAGCCCAAAAGTGAGGTTTACATTTTTTGGCAGAGGGATTAGTGATTAGGTTAGCTCGTATTGGTCTGTGAAGATGTATACTTCAAGTATGCCACATAATTTTAGCTGTTTCTTTAAATTGGGAAGTGCACTCTGTCAAGTTTGAGGGACTTTTTAGTCTTATGACTGAGGTATGTGTCTGGGTGCACATGTATTCTCTCACGTGTTATGACTAAATAGATGGTGGAGGTGTAAAACTCTGGTACACATGTATTTGTATGTTTCTTTTACATAAAATGCCACTAGGAAAAGGCACAGACACATGCATGTTATGTAATCCTTCAGACATCAACCGTAGATTTGTGCAATCATCCAGGCACTACTATCCTACTGAAAGATTTAGTCAGGCACTACCCATCCTCTCATCTACTTACTCAGGTACTACTGATGCACTCATAGAATGTCCCAAGCATTACCCTTACACTCATATTTCTGTCATGTACTTCTCATACAGTCATACAATCATCCAGTTACTACCACTGCAGTCTTAGAATCACTCAGGCAGTACCCATGCACTTTTTTATTCTTTCAAGCACTACTCATACACTCTTGTCTTCAACCATGCTTTAGCCTTGCACTCATGGTTTGTCTAAGGTATTTCCTTTGCACTGATCTAATCACCCATTCAGTACTGCTGCTCTCATGCAATCACCCAGGCAGTATTCTTGCACTGAACTATTCGCTCAGGCGCTACCCATCCAGTCATCCATTCTCTCAGGCACCACCCACTACCCATCTATTTGCATGTTTCTTTGATATATGATGCCACTTTTAAAAGGTACAGACACAGGCATGCATGCTCTTTGGAATATTGTGAGTCTTTTAACAGACACATTGAAAAAGTTGCTGCTTTGTATTTGGCTAGGCTCAACACTCTGAGTAGTTACTGAATAGTGAAGCTGCAGCCCAAACGTAAGGTAGAAGGATTAGTGATTAGGTTAGTTCGTATTGGTCTATGGAAATGCCTATTTCAAATAAAAATCAAGGTTAAGGGACTTTGTAGTCTTATGACTCAAGTATGTGTCAGCTTGCACATATTTTCTCACATGTGTTATTTCTATAGAGATGGTAGAGCTAGAAAACACTGGTATATATGTATTTGTATGTTTCTTTTACATATGATGCCACTAGGCAGTGAATGTCTAAGGTTTTTCAACTCTAATTCCTAACTATAACGTCCCTGAATCCTATGGTTATTTCAGTGAATATATGTATATGTACATATGTATATTCACAGAAAAAACCAAAGGTTACAGGAACATTATAGTTAGGCTGACATTTCACTCACACAAAACCAGAGAAATTCAGCCGTTATAGTTAGCTGAGCTAACTATAACTCCCGCCCCCACAATGCACTGCTGATGACGTCACATATTACATCACTTATGACATGGTCAGTGACATCACTGACAACGTTCCTGTAACCCGTGGCTTTTTCTGTGAATTTCTAAGGTTTTTTAAAATGCTAATTCCTAACTATAACGTCCCTGAAACCTGTGGTTTTTTCAGTGAATTTCTAAGGTTTTTAAAACAGTTTTATTTATTAAAGATGTTTGCAACTATTTTTTGCGTTTTTTTGTACGATTTGCTATGTATTTTTGAAAACTTTAAAAAACATTATAATCACTTCTTTAAAATATATGTAACGTTACTGATTAAAGATTTATAGTGTTATTTATTTTAATGATTACAATTTTTAGTAAGTTGAAATATTGCTCTATTGTTCATAATTTTGTAGAGTATGACACTATATGACAGAATTATGAATAGAAAAAGAAAATTTGTATTCAATATTTTGGGGTAATTTTTACTGTTTTTTGCTAAATTAAGTTTTGTATGATTACTTTTAATAGTATAAAACATGTATTGTTGTGTCATTATGATAAATATCTTCTTTATATGTTTTTTTGTTGTTTTTTGTTTTCAAAAAAGGGTCGCGCACTGATCGTGAACCTACGCTCTCCGTGAGCGGATCCGTTATACGAATGTAAGTATAAAATACATATTTAGAACGAAATATTATATATTTTTCAGGAAGAGGTTTATTACTGAGTGTAAAAAATTTGTATTACAGAAGTTATACATTTGTGTTGAAATGTTTTAAACAGATTTTTATGGATGCAACGGTATCGCTCACTGGTCGCGGATCTACGCATTCGGGGCGGGAATCCGTTATACGAATGTAAGTTTAAAATACGTATTTACACTGAAATAATATATTTTTTTAACAAAGAGGTTTATTACTGGATATAAAAAATTAGTATTAGTGTAGTTGTAAAATATTTTCAAGAAATTTAAAACATATTTTTATGTACACATCACTATCGCGCACCGGTCGCGTAGGAGTCGAAAACCCTGCTGGCACGTATTTCCGGGATCGCATAGGGGTTGCGACTCCGGCATAATTTTAAAAGTATGAAATATCACTGTGCCAAGTTTAAATATCTGTTTTGCTTAAAGACTTTCCACTAAAATAGTTTCAAGCACAATTTACAAATACCAATTTATACTTTTTAATTAAGTTTAGCACATTTTACGGGTGCACTACGTATATGCGATGGGTGCTTGACTCCTACGCGACTCCATGTGACATGGAAAGAAAGCTTTTGATTGGTTAAAAAGGTTTTCATTCTCTTAAAAGGAGGATCCAACAACTGTTCTTTTCGATTTTATTTTGGGTGTGTTCACATGTGTAGACAGCTTTTTGGTAGGCTCTAGCCAATTTTTGATATTTTTGGTGTTTTGATCAACAAATATCTTAAAGTGGCATCTTCACATCCAGAAGAAGAGCAGCTGGAGGACATTGAAGATATTGATGAACCCCTCAAAAAGTGCAAGGAGAGCATTGTTTGGGCCTTTTTCACCATGCCTGAGGGTGAAAAAAAGGTGAATGCTCGCAAAGTCACCTGATCCATATGCCTGAAAGTTCTCTCGAGAGGATCGAAGAAAAAATATTCTTGTGGCACATCGTCTATGAAAAAACACCTTTAGATGATGCACCCAGCTCGTCTTGTGAGAGAAGTGATGGCTCTGGAGAAGAAGGAGCAAGCTGCACAAGGTGACCCAAATCGGCCATCAACATCTGCTGGAGCTGTCCTCACCACACCTCAACCCCAAATCTTCCCCGAATTGGCAGCCACAGGAATACACTGTAGGAAGTGCCTAACTGCTCTCTGTGTTGGAAAACTTTCTATTGATGCTGTTATCAACCTTCTCAAAACACACGTTTTCATTTTCTTGTTAGTTTTGGAACCTTGTGTTTCTTTGTTATTTAGAAACACTGAAGTTGGACTACACAAGTTTTTTTTCTCTTTAAAGTGTCAAAAACACCCCAAAAAATAAAAAATTGTTAGAAAATACAAAAAACCCTCAAAATAGTTAAAAAATAAAAGGTTCTTACGAAACCACCTATACTGGTTAAAAGTAGAAAAATTGTATGTAGTGAAACTAATTGCTTGCATAAATGTGCATGTGGATGAATGTAAGGATAGTGTCTGGATGATTGAATGAGTGCATAGGTAGTACCTTAGTGAATGCATGAGTGTAAGGATACTGCCTGAGTAAATGGTTGAGTTCAGGGGTACTGCCTGAGTGATTGCATGAGTGCAAGGGTAGTGCCTGTGTCATTGAATAAGTGCATGGGTAGTGAATAGGTAGTTGGATGAGTGCATGGGTAGTGCCTGACTAAATGCATGAGTGCATGAATAGTGCCTGGGTGATTGGATGAGTGCATGGGTAGTGCCTGGCTCATTGGGTCAGTGCATGTGTAGCGTCTGAGTGATTGGATGAGTGCATGAGTACTGCCTGAGTGAATGCTTGAGTGCATTTACACTGCCTGAGTGAATGGTAGAATTGAAGGATAGTGCCTCAGTGATTGGATGAGTGCATGGGTAGTACCTGAGTGAATGGATTACTTCAAGGGTAGTGCCTGGCTCATTGGATGAGTGGAAAGGTAGTGTCTGGGTGATTGGATGAGTGCATGGGTAGTGCCTGGGAGATTGGATGAGTGCATGAGTACTGCCTGAGTGAATGCATGAGTACATGGGCACTGCATGAGTGAATGGTTGAGTTGAAGGATACTGCCTGAGTGATTGGATAAGTGCATGGGTAGTGTTTGAGTGAACAGTTAAGTACAAGGATAGTGCTTGAGTGACTGAATAAGTGCATGGGTAGTGCGTGAGAGAATGGATGAGTGCATGAGTAGTGCCTGCGTGAATGTTTTAGTGGCTGAGTGAAGGGATGACAACAAAGGTAGTGCATGCGTCATTGCATGAATACAAGGGTAGTTCCTGAGAGAATGGATGAGTGTATGCATAATGCCTGAGTAAAGGGTTGAGTACAAGGGTAGTGCCTGAGTGATTGGATGAGTACATGGTTAGTGCCCGAGCGAATGGATGAGTGCAAGAGTAGTGTCTGGGTGATTGGATAAGTGTATGCATAGTGCCTGGTGATTGGATGAGTGCACAGGTAGTGCTTGAGAGAATACATGAGTTCATGGGTAGTGCCTGAGTGATTGGATGACTGCATGGGTAGTGGTTTCATGATAGGATGAGTGCTTGGGTAGTGCCTGGGTGACTGGATGAGTGCAAGGAGAGTACCTGGGTGATTGCATGAGTGCATGTGTAATGTTTGGGTGATTGGATGAATGAATACGTAGTGTCTGAGAGAATGCATGAGTTCATGGGTTTTGCCTGAGAGAATGGATGAGTGCAAGGGAAGTACCTTGGTCATTGAATGAGTGCAAGCATAGTGCCTGAGCGAATGCATAAGTTCATGGTTAGTGCCTGACTGAATTCTTGAGTGTACAAATACTGCCTGAATGATTGGATGAGTGCATGAGTAGTGTCTGTGTGACTGGATGAGTGCAATGGTAGTGCCTGCGTTATTGTATAAGTGTATGGTTAGTACTTGAGAGAATGCAGGACTGTATGGGTAGTGACTGAGTGAATGGTTGAGTGAAAGAGTAGTGCCTGAATGACTGGATAAGTGCATAGGTATTGCCTGAGTGATTGGATAAATGCATGGGTAGTGTCTGAGTGAATGGATGAGTGCAAGGGTAGTGCCTGGGTTATTGGATGAGTGCCTGGATAGTGCCTGAGAGAATAGATGAGTGCATAAGTAATGCCTGAGTGATTGGATAAGTGCAGGGTAGTGTCTCAGTGATTGAATGAGTGCATGCTAAGTACCTGAGAGAATGGATGAGCTCAAGCATAGTACCTGGCTCATTCGATGAGTGTAAGGGTACTGCCTGTTTGATTGCATGAGTGCATGGATAGATTCCAGATGATTGCATGACTGCATAGGTAGTGCCTGAGTGATTGGATGAGTGCAGGATAGTGTCTGGGGGATTGGATAATTGCATGTGTAGTGCAAGAGTGAATGGATAAGTTCATAGGTAGTGCCTGAGTAAATTGATGAGTGCAAGGGTAGGGCCTGAGTGATTGCATGAGTGCATGCATAGTGCTTAGGTGACTGGATGAGTGCAAGGGTACTGCCTGAGTGATTGGATGAGTGCATAAGTAGTGCCTGGGTGGTTGGATGAGTATATAGGTAGTACATGAGTGAATGGATTAGTGCAACAGTACTGGGTGGATCATTGGATGTATGAATGTGTGATGTGTGAGTAAATGCAGGAGTGTATGGATAGTACCTGAGTGAGAGGATTAGTGCAAGGCTAGTGCCTGGATGATTGTATAAGTACACTGGTAGTACCTGCATCAATGGTTGAGTGTAAACGTACTGTCTGAATGATTGGATAACTGCACAACTAGTGCGCATGTGATTACAGAAGTGTATGCATAGTGCCTGGTTGATTGCATGAATGCATGGGTAGTGCCCTAAAATGAGAACATACATTAAACTTCAAAACTGTTAAATTTTCAAATATAATAAAAAACTCTTTCAATACTCACTTCTGTACAATAAACAAAACATAATAAATACACTTTCTTGTACACAAATTTAGACAGCATGCAGTATAAAACAGAGGTATTCTGGAATTTGTAGTCTTCTTTTGATGTACCATGTCACCATAAAGAGGGACAGATACACACTTGACCTTTTGAAAAAGATTGTAAAACTTACAACAGAGACATTAGATGAGTTGCTGTTTTATATTTGGCTAGGTGTAACATTGTAAGCAGTCAGTGAATAATTAAGCTGCTTATTATGAATATTCTATTATATATCCTTACCTCTCAAATAATTTTCATATATCACTTACTAAATTTATTCTTGAGTATTATTATCCTGAACAGCATTAAAACTGTTTTCAATCGTCAACAGTACCTACAAAGAAAAAAAAATGTTGATTAATAATCATATATTAGAGGAATTATAATATAATTTTTTTGAGAACACAACATTAATTTAGAATTAGATAACAATGTCAGTTTTCCTTTTTTGCTGTTCTCAGATTGCACATAACTTCACCATACACAGTGCTTTCAATGTAGCATCATCATTGAACAGCGAGGAAAAAAAACAATCAAGTTGATTGTTGAAAAAAACAAAGAGCATAGTACATCATTATGAATATGTGTAGCTATGCGTTTTACTATCTAGACTTTGTTAATCACTTCTTTCATCTACATTAACTCCATTATTTATCACAAATACATATACGAATAATGTAGAATCTCAGTTATATCTGGTACAATATTGACAACAGATTTGCTTTTAAACACAATTTTTAAAAAGTAATATCAATTAGGCCAAATATTAATCAAAACACTAATTATAAATAGTAATAGGTTGCAGTGCTTTCTACTTTCTATTAAAAGTAGAAAGCAGGCCGAATGATTTACTCAAAACTTTGGCTGGAGAAATAACATATAAGAATTTGGTAGCTGAGAAGGCAATCTGGCTTTGAATTTCAGGTGGGCATCATTGCAATGTGTCTATCCTTTGTTACACTTTAAATAAACAGTTCTAGTGTCTAGATGTAGTAGTAGGTCCATTATGAAAAATAATACCCACTATTGTATAAGTTCCCTCTGAAATAGATATTTGACTTCCTTTAAAATCTGTAATTTGTGTTTCCAATTTTCTTCCATTTGCTCTACAACGTTGTAACATTAAAATGACATATTTTCTAAATCTTTCTATATGTAATGTAGACAACATCTCTGATCTACAATGTGAACATGTCATATCTTCATTTGCTGTTTTAATCAATTTGTTAAAAGGTACTGATTTGCAGTCTGGTAAAGTCAAGTATAGGAACCGTTCTGTTTGTATTTCAGTGGTAGAAGTAAATGAACACTCTTCACACTTATGGTCCCATCTGTAACTTAGTCCAAATAAGTTATCAATGTGTATTCCTTCATGTTCTAATACTCCAAGCATGAGCATTAGAAATTCTTGTGCATCTTGCTCTATGTTTAGAGTGAATGTCAATGAACCAGTACATATATCTAAAAGATGTCGAATGCCAGAAGCAGTATGTATTTTACTTCTATAAGTTACCAACTGTTGAAATAAATGATTTAGAGCAGAACACAATCTTGTTCCACGATTTCCCCTGATTTCATGATGATGTGGTGAATGAAACACAACATTCAGAATCACATAAGCATAACAGTTGATACCTAAACTATTTTCCAACTGGTATCCTACAATCTCATTATCACTTTCCATTTTGTTTTCTTTATGCCTTCAACTTTCTCTTCAATTGTTTTCTTATTTTTAGCCTCACTTGATTGTTTGATGTAGACAGTATACGTTTCTCATATATTGGACATTTGCCTAAATGAGGAGCATAAAGTCTTCTTAAACGATTGTACTCTCTTAGACAATTTGCATCAGCACTAATCTTTTTATCATCAAAATCTATCAAATACAAACCAGACAATGTTCTTACTCAAGACAATGCAACGTATGCCATTGCCTCTTTGAACACCGTACTTCCAATATTTACAAAAGCTGTGTCTTACTTAAACCTTGAGATTTATGAATAGTTACTGCATATGCTAGAAACAGAGGGAACTGTTGTCTACAAACATACAAGTCTTTTACAAGCAAAAAATATACTACACAAAGCCCAATCAGTCTTACCTCATCAATTCTTGTCAAATTTTATAATCATAAATTCTATTCCAGCTCTATTTTGAAAATTGGCAAAATCAACCACGTTTCCGTTGCTCCATTTACTCATCCTTCCTCTACATTCAAATTACACCTCAAAATTACTCTATAGTTTTTACATACATGTAAACCTTGATGTTCGATTTTGTCAATAGCTTGAATTTCATGAATTGGTTGTTTTTCCAATTTGAGAACTTGTTCATGAAATGTAGAACACTGTTGTAGTGTAGGCATTAGACAAACTATAGCCTTCTTTTCTACAAGCATATTGTACGGGAGGGGGTCACCAAGGGACCCCTTCCCCTTTGTTTATAGAAGCAAAAACCTTTTTTTCAGAGCAGCCACAGACTGCTGCCTACTCTTAAAAAAATGAAAAAAATACTTTTCTTTCTTCTTTTTTTACACAATTCCCGTTTTCCTTTAAGGAAATCGGGCTGCATTTTAAAAAAAAGACTGCTTTATTTTAAAACAATCACAGACATGGTGGTCTGCTGACCCAAGAAACCCACCCTCCCTGTGATTTTTCCATTTCCTAATGGGTTGCAAATTGCGGCCTAACTCATGAACATTAATGAGTTAGGAAATGCTAAATGCAACTCATGGAGTTTCATACATTCAAATAGTGATTACCTAATTGCCAGTCACAGAGAATTGCAATTAGGTAACCACTATGTCTAATAATGATACGTATGGCCCATGGTTACTTAGACATCCAGTCACACACCCACAGACAGACTGATGTGCTCAGTCACATATGTACTCAAGCACTGACTCAATCAAGTCACCCATCCAGAGAAGTGGCCCTTTAAACATGTCTTGGCCCTGCTAATGCAGAAGCTGTATGTGCAGCTTTACTGCTAAGTCGACTTGGAATTTAAAATCCCTTTGCCAAGCATTAAACTCTTTTTCTACCACAAATAATTCATCTGGAAAGTTGGCCCCAGGTAGGCAATAGGGCAGGGTGGTATCTGCGTAAATGTTTGATGTTTTAGTGAATTTATGCACATTTACAAACACATATGCTCAGTTATGCATGCACTCTCTAACCTATACTGCAACTCATAAACCTATTTACAAAAGCATAGAGGCACTCACACACACAGTTCAATAGCAACACAGGAAGTTAGACATTCCCTCACACACTGACACACCATTAATGTATCCAGCAGTATCAGAGTTAGTTGTACCCACACTTACATACCCGAACACTCCCTAACACAGCTAGTAAGCTATCCATTCAGCTACTTGCAAACAGATTAACAAACATATATAGTTACTAAGACAGCCAGTGAATTAGCGATATAGTTACTAGGACAACCAGCGACACACCCACAGACAGATGCACTCACTAACATAAGTACTCAAATACACACATAATGAAGGCACTCATTCAGAGAAGTAGCCCTTTAAACATGTCTTGGGCCTGCTACTGCAGAACCTGTGTGTGCAGGTTTACTGCCAAGTTAACTTGGCATTTAATACCCCTTTGGCAAGCATTAATCTCCCCTTCCAGTACATATAAGTCACATGTAAAATAGGCCATGGGTACGGTATAGGGCAGAGTGGTATGTGCTCAAAAGGTAAGACATGCACTTTGAAGTTTTAGAGAGTTCCATGCACACTTACAGACACGTGCTCAGTATACATGCAGTCTGCCATCCATACTGCAACTCATATACCTATTTTCAAAAGCATAGAGCCACTCACAAACCCAGTGAAACAGCGACAGAGACACTTCTACATTCACTCACACACCCACACAGAAGTTATGTATCCAGCAGTATTAGAGCCAGTTTCAGATATAATAGATACACTTATACACACTAACACATCAGTTACCACTTCATAGAGCCATTTACATACACATTTAGACACCAATGGAGTTATCAAAACAGTAAGTGATATACTAGTATACTAATTTCAACATCTGGTGGCACAATCATAGAGGGAGTGATACACTCATTCAGGTATATAATCAAGGAGTGACAGACCTAGACACCCATTGAGAAAGAAGTCCTTTAAACATGGCTTGGGCCTACTATTGCAGAGCTTGGGTGTGCATTTTACTGCCAGCTTGACTTGGGATTAAAAACTACTTTGCAACCTTTAAACACTCCTTTTGCTATACATAACACACTCCTCAGCTAGGCTGGAGGTAGGCCATAGGGCAGGCTGGATTCACTTTAGAAGGTTAGGCATGGTCTTTGAGTTTCACTGCGTTGCATGTTCACTTGCACACCGTTACGCCAAGTCAACTCACCTTCTACTACATATAACTCACCTGTAAAGTAGGCCGCAGGTAGGTCACAGAGCAGGGTGGTTTCTGCTGAAAAGGTAAAACATGCACTTTGAGGTTTTAGTGAGTTTTGTGTACATTTTCAGACACATATTCCTCAGTTATACATGCAGTCTCCCGCCCATACTGCAACTCATAAACCTATTTACAAAAGCATAGAGGCACTCACACACCTATTTAGATAGCGACAGAGCTACTTTGATATCACTCATACACTGACATACTATTTATGTATCCAGCAGTAACAGAGTCAGTTGTACACACCAATAAATACACCAGTACTCAGTAACACAGCCAGTAAGCTATCCATACAGCTACTTGCATACAGTTTTGCAGATCGATACTGTTACTAAGAAAGCCAGTACAATCGTGATATAGCTTCTTAGACATCCAGTGACACACCCACAAATGGACTGATGCACTCCCTCACATATGTACTCAAATACTCTTGTAATGAAGACTCCCATCCAGAGAAGTAGCCCTTTTAATATAAACCTGTTTTTGCCTAAGCATGATGAATTGAGGTCTGCTAGTCTTTTTTGTTTCCCAGCGCCAGGACAGTCTTAAGTTGAGCTGTGCACTCTGGAAATATTCTCATTCATTTTTATAAATGTTTAGTAAAAGTGACTTTTAAAAGTTTGGCTTTGTCTGCCTGTACCTCCAGTTGGCTAATAAGCATTAGCCACTGGTTGAATGCGCTGCCAGTGTTTCCCTGGATTGAAAACTGTGGTCAAAGCAGAAACAACAGCTTAGGCTTTTAGACAGAAGGCCTTGTTGTGAGGTATGTGATACATATCAGCACAGGAAGGTTCAGGAGCTTCATTAACTTGAGATACACCAGGATGAGGTCTAACCATGCATAATTAAGTGTAAAGGCAGATCGGGGGAAGAAAAGATTTTTGTCCTTGGGCTCCATGTAGCCTGTTTAGCAACTACCCAGTGGGGGCTGAGGGGTAGTCCTGGAACCAGTATAGTGAAGCTTAGGAGGAGGAGACTACTCATTTCCCTAAACACACCCCTGGCTGGCACACAAGCTCCCTTCAGAGGCAGAATAATGCTGCCATATTGGATTTGCCTCAGAATAGTGCACTGTGGGATAGTTTGCATTAACGGCAAACAAGAAGTTGTGCAAAAGTGGGACATTTTGTCCCTGGGAACTTTTTCCTCAATGGTTAGGGAGTGTCCTGGAGTCACCTCCAGTGGTTAGTAAATTCTAAACAAGCGGCACCTCATCCATGCACTTTCTGTACAAGCGGAAGAACAGAAGAGGACTAGACCTGCTGTTTGTGACCTGTGTTGAAACATGAAGGATTTGATCTGCTCCCATTTGTACCCAGGACTAAGACGTGAACTCCAAGGGTCAGTTGACTGGCCTCCTGTGTGACTACAGGGACACAACAAGCTCCAAAAGTATCTTTACCTGAAGTACCCAGCTGACTAGTAAGAACTGGACCTGAATTGGACATTGTTGGTGGCCTCTGCTGGAGTAGGTGCTGGCCTGTTATTGCCATCCCTGAAGTCCTGGAGTCTTTATAAGTGACCAAAAGGAGATGCTCTAGAAACTCGGACAAGTTGGGGCTTAGGAAATTATTGGACTTTCAGAGACATCTGAAAGGTCAGTGGGACCTCACAGCAAAGATGTCCTTTTATGAAGGCATTTTGTTGGAAACAGCTTTAAGTTTTCCCCACTAGAGGATTTTGAACTCCATGAAAAAGACTAAGGGCCTTATTTATATGTAGGCAGGCGACTCTTTTCCCTATGAGCAAGACGGAGTAACTTACGCTGTCACCCTGAAGGAAGTGCCGGGTGCCAGATTTCTAAAGTATTGGGAGGAACTGATGCTGATTACAGTTTGTTGCATGGCTCCGTCAACATGACGCAGCCCTTCACTAAATTATTTTCTTTTTTCTTTTCAAAAACACAATCCGAAAGAGAAAAAAATAAAATGCTCCCCTGGTCAGGGAGGTCCTTTCCCATGACGAGGGAATCATTTAACAGTTTTCACTGCCCCCTACTGCCAGGGTTTTCCTGGTGGTGACAGGCAGTGAAAACTGACCTCTAACTCCGCCCATCTAAATTAGATGGGAGCAATTAGAGGGCTCCCTCTAATGACGCTTACTCCACAGGTCTGTCGGAGGAATTTAATAATGGAAGAGATGGAGTAGTCTCTGCAGTAATTAAACCTAAGGTCCGTCTGCTTTTAACTTTTTAAGTTGGACCTTTACCTTGGCCTTTTGTATACTCCATCATGACATGTTATGTTTTGACTTCTCAACTGTTTTGTTACTTCTATCACCTTTACACATTTTCCTAAGTTAAACCGTTATGCTCCATGTCATAGTTTTGAGGTGGTTGAGCCCAGGTTTAAATGATTAAAACTGTGTTTACCTTAACACGTTGGTGGTCTTATTCCCTGTGACATCCCAATTAACGCCTCACTTTTCCTGTCATTTGAGGGTCATTCATCATGACAAATGAAGATCAGTTTTGACAGTGGGGAAACGTGATTGATGTGCAAGCAAAATTTAATTTTGCGTCACATTGCATGACTCTGCTATTAGACAGCCTGTTCTTCATTGACGTAAGAGGCTAACCAATCCATGCTAGAAACAGAGCAAATAAACAGTGGTGACGCTACCATTATGATGCCTATTGTATATCAAAAAACAACTTTGCCCTGGGTCACATACCTACTGTATCACTGTTTCACTAGTGATATATGTGGTTTACAAAACATACTAGCTACTAAGCAATGCATTTGGGATATGAAAATGCATTTTTGCATAGTAAAGCTGCAAAATCTAGTTGTTCAAGTATACACAGAGGGCCCGATTCTGATGCGGGTTGGAAAAGCTTCCCGACCGAGGGCCTGATTCTGATGCGGTTAGGAAGGCCTCCTAACGGCATTTGCTCCTTCCAAATCGGATCGGGAACGTGTCTTCCCGACCGAGGGCCCAATTCTGATGCGGTTAGGAACAAATGTTCCCATTGAAGTCAATGGGAGTTCAACCAAATCGTATCTGGAAGCATCCAGATGCATCCTACTCCGCCAGTCGGACTTTCCCGATCCGAGTGGGTCGGACACCAGTTCCCAACCGATTCGGTCGGGAAGCTTTTCCAACCCACATCAGAATCGGCCCCTAAGTGTCTCTGGACTTCTCATCATTAAATTACAAGCTATTTGGTTGTGTTAAGTATTTTCCAAAACTATTCCACCAAAA
Organism: Calotriton arnoldi; assembly: GCA_963921515.1. Taxonomy (NCBI): domain Eukaryota; kingdom Metazoa; phylum Chordata; class Amphibia; order Caudata; family Salamandridae; genus Calotriton; species Calotriton arnoldi. The sequence goes on along the minus strand of CAWUFW010000089.1, from coordinate 1,594,111 downwards.
TTCATATAAGAATCAATTTGTTCCCCGCCCAAGAATAACTTAAAATATCAAAAAACGTAATAAAGATGTCGGTATGTTTGAGTTTGTACCTCGAATCGTTTTGCTGTTAAATAAATCAAAAATACACTTTAGAATGATCCACGTTTCTAGGCATGCTTTGATATTTTACTGGAATCGGTTGTAGTGCCCCATTTACGGAGCATTCTAAGAAAATAGCCTCGGTTAGATTTAAAATAAATACTTGATCTCAAACCTCGATTAGATTTAAAATAAATCCTTGATCTCAAACCTGGCATCAGTCAGTATGAATCACTATGCCATATGGCCAATCTGATATTTCCTATTATTGATTTGTTTATTCTATAAACATTGCCAGACTTTCTCAAATAGATTTTCTATGGGGATAAATTTCTCTCCAAATGTATATCCTCAAAGGGACACTGATCGAAAAGCAATTTACTAAATGTAAATGAATGCTGGCAAAATATCTAAATGCAACGTCTGGTCTGTTGTACCTATACTGAGCACGCATCAACTGAAAATGTAGGTCTGTTGAATCATTCTGAAAAAGGTTTGTACATTTTTTATATTGCAGAACACAGAATGAATCGCTCTCAAAATAATATTTATGTTTTTTTCCCACACAGAGAGTAACTCATGAAATATATATCACAGAAAGTAGTATAAATCTATACCTTAGAGCAAAATAATATTTTTTTATAATTTAGTTGAAAAAAATACGCAAATAGTTATTGTTAGTGGTGCTTTGAGAAAGCTTTTACACTGGGTGAATTTTTGCCAGTGGTATGGGACATCCTCCACAAACTCTGTAATATAACAGCCAGTCTTATTATCCATTAGTACATGTTCCCACATCAACTCACATCCTATGTATGCATACACAACAAAGCATCCTCAAATTTACCAATAGGAACCACGACTCATAACCAAAAAGATCATTGAAATGAAATGAAATAAAAATGTATACTGCCCACTACTACCTGAAGATGTCTAAGCTCCAAAGCTCTGACTAAAGAAAAAAGAGAAATAGAGATAGAAGTGGGGAAATTAATTATTAAACAGCCAGGTTTTTAAAGATTTACGGAAAGAAGGAAGATCCAATTTTACCTTGAGAGCGATTGGCAAAGAAGCTGTACCAACTATAAATTCCCCCGAAGGCTGTTTTGACTTTAGGAATCACAAGATTGAGGGCGAATGAAGATTGAAGATGTCTTGTGGGAACATACCCGAGGAATTTGTGTTTGAAGTAGTCAGGACTGTGACCGTGCAGTGCCTTAAAGGCGATACGCAGGAACTTAAATTGAATATGTTTATTTATAGAAAGCCAATGCAGCTGTGGCAGAAGATGGAATACTGGCTGAAGTTTTGGTACCGCAAGCAGCAGTCGGGCAGCTGCATTTTGAAGAACTTGGAGTTTATTTAAAAAATAGCGCAATGCAGGCGTCAATTTTTGACAATATTAAAGTGGAGATGACAGCTTTCTGCAAGTCCAGGCGAATCAATGGTAGTACTTTCCCTAGAATTTTTAATGTTAGAAAACAAGAGGATGTTATAGAATTGATTTGTCCCTCAAAGGAAAGCTTATCATCAAAGAATACTCCCAAATATTTTACCTTCCTGACCGGGGAGGGAAGTTCGCCCATCTCCGAAGGCCACCAATTTGGTGACCAAAAGGAGGTTTCCTTCCCGAACAAGAGAACCTCTGTCTTACCGAAATTCAATGTAAGACAGTTGTCTGACATCCAGTTACCAATTTCTCACATACAATCCTGAAATCTGAGAGCTGTGCCCTCCAGGTCACTAGCCAGCGATACTACAATTTGTGTATAGTCGGTGTAAGATACCACTGTAAAGCCAAATGCCTTTTTAAGCTTGGCTAATGGTGTCATATAAAGATTGAAGAGCTTAGGGCTCAGAGAAGATCCCTGATGAACCCAACAAGGAAACGAGAAGGCCGTTGACCTAAAGCCTTTAGCTCCACAAATTGCTCCCTGTCTGAAAGGAAAGATGATAGAAGACTTAGGGGCCGATTCCGATCTCGGCCGGTAGTGCTCCGAATCGGATTCGGATTTACCGGATCCAATTCGGAGCCCTGTTTCCCGACCGAATTGTACGCGGGTCCGGCCGAGTGAGTACGATGCAAGCGCCCATGAAATCGCCGACCGACTCGTACGCGGCTTCAACACGCTCCGACCGACTCGCACGGACACGACTCGCACCGCGCTATGGAGACGTTCCCCGGCCGGGTAAGTACGATGCGCGCCGCGAGCAGTCCGACCGACTCGCGCCGTCCGGCTCGAAAGAGCTGTCGGAGCCGGACTTTGGGGGTCCGCGTCGGACCCCCTGTACGTGTAGGCGCGCGAGTCGCACACAGGGGGACCCATGGGTCTCCCCTACCTGTGCATGTATGCCGCGATGCGCATGGACGCGTACCCGCTGTAGGGGCGCCCTTGTTCGCCTCGCACCCATTGAGTCAATGGGAGCCCGCGTACGCGTTGTACGACCGGCTCCCATTGACTTCAATGGGAGTACGACCGAATCGAGTCCGATAGCATGCGAATGCATCGTACTCGTCCGGTCGGACTGCTAGGAGTCCGATTCGGTCGGAATTCTCTCCGGGTCCGGCTCGGTCGGAGAGATTTCCGGCCGGAATCGGAATCGGCCCTAAGTGCCTTACCCCTAATCCCCAGGGTTGAAAGAGTGTCAATAAGAAGGCTGTGGTTCACCATATTAAAGGCTGCGGATAGATCTAATAGAATCAACGCAGCCCTCCCACCCTTATCGATGGTTTGCCTGATTTCCTCAGACACCGTAATCAGAGCTGATTCGGTGCTTTGCTGATTTCTAAAGCCAAATTGAGTAACATCGAGAAGAGTATTGTTCGAAATGAACGAAGATAGTTCAGAGTTTATGGCCTTCTCCTCTAATTTTGCGAGGAGAGGAAGCCAAGAGATTGGCCTGTAGTTGTTTGGGTCACTGACATCAAGGTTTTTTTTTTTTAACAGGGATAGAATGGAAGTCCTTTTCCATTCCTTGGGAAAATGACCTTCCAAGAACATCTTATTAAAGATGTCCTTAAGATAATTTGCTGTAATTTCAGGTACTAGATGCAGGAACATAGGGGGGCAAGGGTCCAATGGTGAGTCAGATTTAGAGGGCTTAAGAAGGCCTGAATAGTACCTTCATCAAGAGGGCTAAACTTGTTCAGACTAGAGTAGCTTTCCGATGGATCGATGGCCTGCTTTGCAGCTTCAGAGGAAGCGTTAAGATCTTTCCTTATGTGGTTAGAAAAGGAAGTTTCCCCTGATGAGGGTGTAAAAGCCATTCCTTCAAGATGTATCCCTCTTTGTGGCTGATTACAAAAGAATTATAGACCAATTCAACTTTGCTCAGGAAAAAATCCGGCAGACAATTGCAGAAATCTTGATTAAATTCAGTATTAATTGGTTCAGCCAGTTTGCTTAGCTTGCGCAGTGTCGCAAAAAGCTCTTTAGTGACATTTAAAGAGGCCGGTACTTTGGCTTTAAAGTAGTTAGATTTAGCATTAGAAACCGCCACTTTATAAACCTGAAGGGCCCTTTTATAAGACGTTTTATCAATGGGGTCATGCTGTAACCGCCATTTTCTTTCCAGCCTGCTGCAAGTTTGTTTAAGGCTCCTAAGAGTATAGTCAAACCAGGGCTCAGTCCAAAAAAGCCTCTTATTCTTAATAGATTTATGTGGGGCCAACCGATTGTGATTGGAGGATATCAAATTACGATAATCTGAGGTAGCCTCCTCCAGATCTTGAGGAATTTCTGGTTTAGAATTGACTAACAGCTGATTAAAAGCTTCAGGGGTGTTTTTAGGCCAGGGTCGACTTAGAAAGTTAGATTTTTCTGTATTGAGTGAAAACATAACCGCACAATGGTCTGACCATGCCAGTGGGAGAATGGACATGACTGTCAGAAAAAATACCATCTAAAGTGTGGCCTGCAGCATGAGTGGGAGCATTTCTAAGTTGTACTAGCCCCACACTTTCCATAAAATCAGAACAAAAGACTGGATCACTACCTAGGGGGTTCTCAAGATTGAAAATAAAATCACCTAAAATGGGGAAATTTGAGAAATTAATTTTTATATCTAGCAGCTGACTGTTGTTACCCAGAAAAGCTGCTCTAGGATCAGGGGGTCTATAAATAAGAACCCTGTTAAAAGATTAGTGATTGGTAAAGGATATTTTAAAAGCCAATGCTTCACACTTAGAAATGTCCTACAATGGCCCAAAAGAACCTGTGAAATAGTCCCTATATATAATGGCTAATCCACCACCCTTTCTTCCTAGCCGGTCAAGCCTAGTGATGGTGAATCCATTGGGAATAGCCATGATGAGATCTGGACTTGAGTCAGCATCAGCCCATGTCTCAGTGACAAATGCCAGGTCCAGCGCATGGGCCGCCAGAAAGTCAGAAAAAGCCAAAGCATTTTTAACAAGGGATCGATCATTTATGAGAGTGGCATTCAAAATCTTAGGGATAGGCATAACCTTAGTGGTAGGAGATCCGTACTTTTCCAACCTCTGTACCCTAATATTGGATAGCGTCAGCTGGCAATGAGGGCATGTTCGTAAAGACATCAGGAAGGGTCCTGGGCATCAACGTCCTTTGCCTTCAAAGAAATCAGCTGGTCGCTTGAATAGCACAGAGGACTTATCTGTTGTGGGGTAAAACCGGCAGGGGGGCTGGCACTGAGCGCTGTCCAAGTGTGGATGGGCGCAGACAGGCTTGTCTTTGGTGCTCCTTCAGCCCGCCAGCAGTGCGGATGCGCTGTTCGGGTATTTAAAAAGCCCTCTATGCTGTCTTGAGGAAATGAGGGGGCATGGCCAAATTGGAACACTGTTAGCCTGTGTCCGATAGAAAGCTTGGTCAAATAATAAACAACCCAGGGTCCAGCAACCCCCCTTAGCCAAGCCAGGCTCCCCAGGCAAGGTAAGATACTGGTAAATCAAATACAATTAAAGACAAAATACGGAATGCAACACATAGAATCAGTAAAACAGGTCTGAAGACCCACTAAAAGATGGCTCCCACCTCTATAGGAGCCAGGTACCTCCTAGAAAGGGCACTGAGGTGCCTACAAGGAAGGAAAATAGGATGGAAATGCAGCTTGGGAAGTAAGTCAAGCAATGCCTCTAGTCAAAGCTGCGTGGATTTGCTGTTAGGGCACTTAACTAGCCCTCTATTCTGTTGTGAGGAAATGAGGAGGCGTGGCCAAATCGGAACACTGATATTGTGTGGCCGATAGAAAGCTTGGTCAAATAATAAACAACACGGGGTCCAGCAACCCCCCTTACCTTAGCCATGTTCCCCTGTCAAGGTAAGATACTAGTAAATGAAATCAAATTGAAGAAAAAATGAGGAATGCAACACATAAAATCAGTAAAACGGTTCTAAAGGCCCACTAAAAGATGACGCCCACCTCTATACGAGCCAGGCACCTCCTAGGAATGGCACCGAGGGTCCTACAAGTAAAACAAATAGGGTGAAATGCAGTGTGGGAGGTAAGTCAAGCAATACCTCTAGTCATGGAATTTCCATTTAAAGCTTCAAATTGTCTGTCCATCTCTCTTTCCCTACAACAAGCAAGATTATTCTGCAACAAAACAGCCTTTATTGCTAACACCCCCCTGCTACACTTTTTGGCCACTACAGAAATATGGGTTACCCCCAAACACTCATCTATGCCATTAGAACTCAACAATGATCTAACACTTTTTCAAATAAATCTAAAAGCAACAATAAAGCAAAGATGTGGGAGGAGGTATCAGCCTAAACATGTCACCGAGCCACATTCCCACACCCATACCAGCTACCCTCCCAAACGTTTTGTCTACCACTTTACATCAGTAGGTACCCTGGTCAAAGCAACCCACTTCACCGGGCATGAGTGATCATTTCTATGGTGTACACGATACATTAATTTACTGAATTGCCTTCCTTGAAGACGACTTCAATAAAACACCCACTGATCAACCTCAAAACAGCTTTTATCACAAATCCTTGCAACTCACTCAATAACTAAAACTCACATCTCACAAAAACATTGCCAAGGGAAACACATTAATCTCATGCGTGCATCAAACACGCTAGCCCACTCCAAATCTATTATATTGACATTCTATACGATCATGACTTACTACTAATGATATTCAATGCTCCTTTACTGTTCTACAAAGCAGCTCCAGCATTACTGAAAAGAAATACTTCAAAGACTCCATTCCAACATTCTTGCACCAGATGCACAATGATATCTGTCCATGCCACCACAACACATTGTTTGAATAGTTTAATAGTATTATTAAACAAGATGTCAATGCTCATTATTCACAGTGCAACTTCTTCTATATTGCATCACAGCTACAGACCTGGATATCATCTAATACTTGCACGCTTAAATGAAAAATGAGAGCATTACTACATAAATGGTGAAAAAAAGAGAACCATCTTTAACTTCTGAGACTTAGAAAAAAGTCTTGTTCAAAATCTAATTCCTCAACAATGAGAGATTTTCATACAATCAAACCTCAACACCTCACAATTTCCACACATACAACAAACAGCAGACACATTGAAGGACCTTCTTTCCCCATCTTACTTCTGCCTGGAAATGAAATCATGGCATTTCCCATCACGCATCTGCACAGGAAATGACAACATTTTCTGCTTTCTCTTTACTTCATTAAACTACTCTGGGCATCATATCACTCGGTCATTCCTAGTAAATGCTAGACACAGACAAGGGCATTGTATGTTTCAGCCTGTTAGAGGCAGGGAAACCAGCAAGGTAAGATTTAATCATGTGCCTCATCCAGCACCCCATACTGGCAATCTCCACAATTACATCCAGAATAAGAAGACACAAACACTTACATAGCATCCTCACAACAAACAGACCCAGTGTCATGCATATCCCACTATACACCTTCAAACACAGATTCCAACTCATGCTCGTTAATAACTGACTCTGCAGTACTCTGTAAGAGACGCCCTCATCAACACACTTAATGTGATACAGCATGTCACCCAGTCAACACATTCCAAAGGCAGCATCTTAACCTTCAGCATCATCAGCAATCAGAAGCAAAGCAACCCATTCTCCAGGACTGGCATGACCACCTCGCAATCCCATCCCACTGCTCAACATCGTACCAACAAATTGAAGTCAGCCAAAAAGAAAAGACCCAACATTCAGATCTTTCAAAGACTTCTCAATCAACAATGCAATGCATAAACTCATCGTTCACCTTGCCAACGCCACGCACAACACCCAACACCATTCTAAACATCTTCAACACTTTTCCCATTCACTGATAAAAATCTTCACTGGTTCTCCTCCTACATTTCCAATCAACACAAGTTCATTGACATGTGTGCCTACAAGACTCAGAAGATCCCTATCACCCAAATAGTCCCCAGGGGGTTTCTAAGTTCCCAAGGGTTTCATACTGTCTTATGTCATCTTCACCATATACAGGGAGCCTCTTGAGGGTCTACTCAAAGAGATTAACAGCATCAAGATGCACAGTATGCAGAGGATACATAACTTTACCTAAAAGTCTCCTCTGTTCCGGGTCTGGTGGCTCAGTGGACTAATGCATCCACTGCAGGGGCTTGTGTTCAACCTCAGGGTCACAGGTTCAAATCCCGGCGGGTCCACTCAGCCTTTCATCCATAAGAGGTCGATAAAATGCGTACCGTTGGGTAACAATAAACATATGTTATTCAGCGCCAAGATGCCTACAGGTGAACGTGCCCTTTACAAATACACATGTTAGGTTATGTTCCACAAGTGCCTCAAACACTCCCTGTACCTAATCATGGCCTGGATGTCCAATGCCTACCTGAAGCTCAGCCCAACCAAGACTTAATTCCAGTTATTTGCCAAGAACAACAAACAGGACATAATACAAACCTGAGTCAATGACATGAACCTTGATGGCTTCGAACCACAACTTTCATTGGATGTCAAGTCACTAGTAGTAAACTTACAAAAAAGTGTAAGTTTACCTATGTGAATCAGGTCTTCAGATGGTAAATTCTTGTGGTCATAGTGACAAGGCCATCTCTGCAGGCTTTAGCCCGATCACGGGCCACTGCTTCTCCTGCTGTGCCTCACCACATTGTTTCCCACTAAAGTTGGTTCAAAATAAAGGACAGCAGAGCAGTGGCAGCTGCTTGCACGAAGCAGTAGTGGGGTGGGGTGGGGTGGGGGGAGAAGAAAATAAATCACTTACCTGCCGGCCACCGCCTCTCTTCTGTCCTTCTGTCCTCTTCCTGGCTTCTGTTCGAACAGGAAGCAGGATAGGCTCCCCTAAGCCAATCACAACGCTGCAATGCAGCGTTGTGATTGGTCTGAGCGCTGTGGTTTTGCGCTCAGATGGGGAATGGGAGTCTGGGAATGTTCTTCACCCAGGTTGTAATGCAGCCTAGGTGGAGAACATTCATGCACACTTATGAGGGTGCCACCACTCCTCCTCCCTCCTGCACAGCCTAGCCCCGCCACACAAAACTGCCCTCGCACAGAAAAATACAATGATAATAACATTGCGCTCCTTTTTTGCCATGCTGAAAGGCAGTGGGGTGAAGCTCCTCTGTCTTAGTGGAGGAGCCTCCCCTGCAGCAGAGTTTTTGATGCTAATCTTAAAGTGGGGGGGTTGTGGGAGGGTTTAGAGCTTCTCTTTAATGCTTAGGCATAAAACATTTGCACAGTGAAATTCAGAATTCCTAAGTACAATATCTAGCTGGGGTTCAATAACTTTGCAGCAGTTCTGGATCATGATTAAGCTGAGAAGTTCGATCAGTGAGCGAAATGCTTGCCACTGATATCTGCAATAATCTGCATGTCTTGAGATTTCATCCCTGCAAAGCTAACTCAAGCTTCTTTCCTTCTGAGGGTGATACATTAGTAGTTCTAATTCAGGCAATAGTAACACCAGTTGTTTGCAGTGTATACAAATGGCTGAAGTTGGTATGAAATGCTATGTAAAAACAAGTTTTCGTTATGCTATATTGGGGGGCGGAAATGATGAAGAACACTCGGGGGGTGTGGACTTCCTCACCACAACTTTACTTTGGAATAATTGGGAAACTCTTTCTGCCGCTTCACCCCCTTAGATTCTATGGGAAACCAGATGTCATGATGCCTGTGTGGTTGAGTATCTGTAAAAACTCAAGAAAGATTTGCAGACTGCGTTAAATATTTATTTTTGCTTGAGAGGTTGTGCTCATTCATTTTTCTACATGGATGCACAGTGGAGATACTCGTATCTAAAAATCCTTACATGATTTGTGGGAATCCAAAGTCTCTTGCATACCTCTCTGCAAAAGGCTCCTAAAATCTCCATCTGAGGTTGTGGAGCTCTGTCCCTCATCCTTTTTTACTCCAGAAAATAGAAAAATTCCAAAGGTAGCTTTTTAATGGTAAAGTCCACGTACCATATTATCAAGAACGGGCGATAACATTATCGCCGCTTTAGGGGCAGGAAACTGCTGCTAAAGCGGCGATAAGAGGCTTGATAATATGCCCTATAGAATTCAATAGAAGCCCAGGTTCTGGTGTGAAGGACATCAAACCTGGGCTTCTATTGGAATTCTATAGGGCATGTTATCAAGCCCATTATCGCCGCTTTAGCGGCAGTTTCCTGCCGCTAAAGCAGCAATATGTTATCGCCCGTTCTTGATAATATGGCCCAATGTCTCATATGAGGCCTTGTACACTTGAAGGTCAGTTCCCACTTGAGTGAGTTTTGCATCGAAAGTTATATTTCTCATTGACTTGCATTGTGTTTTATAGAAGTAAATGTGAAAGTTTTCTCTCGTTCAGTTTCACTACAATGGTTAAACCCATTTTTTGTTGTTTGGTTAAATTATTATTACATTGTATGTGTTTAGTTTGGGCCTTTATTTATATATTGTTGTAACTCTGTAGCTCGTTTGAATTGTTAATACTTGCACACCCAGTAACAGCCTCAGGCCAATTATATTAAGGGGGGAAAAGAGTTACGGTTTGGGAGTCTTTGGTTTGTCTCTGGGGGCGCCCTCTGACAAATGCATATTTTGGACAATGATGATTAAACACATTTTTTTTAAAATCCTTTTTATTTTAATAAGTACACAAACAAGTCTGTTGCAGTCATTATAACATAGCAGCCATACATTTACACAAATAAAGTATCAATATGGTTTGCTTCGTACAACATTACAATAAGTCATCCGTTGTGTCTCAGTATTGGGGTTTCCCATAAAGGTCCTCCCGTAACTGCCCCTCTGGTGCACATGGAGGGGCCAGAGCAAATTCCACCTCTATGGGCATTTCACACACCACATACCTGTTCCCTTTTTCTTGGGAAACCCCCTCTTTCATATACAGCTCTCTCGGTGATCATGGCCTAGTTCATGTCTTTTTTCCATTCCCCGAGGGTTGGTGCGATGTGTGCCCCCCAGTGTTGAGCTACATTTCGTTTAACTATTATCATACCTAAAGTTACCCATATTTGACTTTTACGACTTAGATCCGTTGCCTCCCATGTGTTGAGGAGACACAGTTTTGGTTCGGACAGCAGGTTCGTCCCGCATTCCTGTGTCATTATCCACATGACAGCTTCCCAGTATGGTCTGATCCATGGACATTCCAATAGGATATGATAGAACGTACCTTCTTGCCCACACAATCGTTGACATGTCGAGGTAGATACTTTACCCATTTTGACCAACGTGTCTCTAGAGAGATAGGATATATGGAGTATTTTGAGTTGGATCAGTCGTAGTTTCGAGGATATGGCCATTTCTTTAGAGGAACCAAGGGCTTCCTGCCAGTCTTCATCCTCTAGCTCCACAACATATCCCTGCCACTGCCCTCGGAGCTGCTGCAGGGGATCTGAGGAGTTATACACTATTTTTCGGTATGTCAGGGTGATTGCCCGGCAATCCATGAGGTCCGTAAGAAGTCTGTCCTCCAGTGGGGAAGCTTCAGGGAGGATACTTCCTGGTAGTATGGCCGCCATTAGGGCATGTCTGACCTGGAGATATCTAAAAGTTTCTGTCATGGCGAGATTTTACTCCTGTTGTAGATCTGCGAATGAAACCACCCCTCCACTAGTCCATATTTCACCCACCTTCAAGATGCCTATGATATCCCACCTATTGAATCCAGGGCATTTAGACAACCGGGCAAGTCTCTCTACTTCTCAAAGTGGAGTGGCTTGTGTTATTTTACAATGCCATCCCAGACTTTTATGTACTAGATTCCAGAGTTTGACCGTTTGAGCCATGGGCCCTGCGAGTGTATTGCCTTTGGGTTTTGTGTATATTGCCCATAAGTAGCCCCCTCGTGCGCAGGAGTAGCCCGTCCATTTGATAGGCCAGCTCATCCTGTGTCCGATTCACCCATTGATTGAAAGCCCTAGCTGGGCAGCCCAGTAATATGCCTGTATGTTTGGCAATGCAATTCCCCCATTGTACCATCCCCTCACTAACTTCTGCATCGCTATTCGAGGGGGTTTTCCGTCCCAGAACAGAGTCCGCACCTCAGAGTCAATAATCTGGAAGTAGGATTACCGTATCACGTATGGTATGTTCTGTAGAGTGTAAAGGAAGTGGGGAAGCACAATCATTTTGAAAAGTGCAGCGAGTCATAGTAGGGACAACATCAGTGATCTCCAGTGTTGGACATCGCTTCGGAGGCGCTTGAGAGGGGCCTGTAGGTTGCGGTTATAAAATTGGTCTGGGTCCGCCATGATGAATATACTGAGATATCGGATGCCCTCCTCCACCACCGCTGCTTCACATTTTGCTGGCAAAACTGGGGCGGGTCATGTAGAATATAGATCATGTACTTAGACCAATTTACGGAATAGCCGGCATATTTCCCAAAATTTGTGAAGATATTCATTACCTAGCTATGGAGCGGCATGGAGTTGCAACATATAACAAAATGTCGTCTGCAAATAAGGATATTCGGTCTTCCAATCCCTCAGTCCAACAGAGTCCCCGTATCAGTGGGTCCCCTCTGATCAAGGCTGCCAGTGGCTCGAGAACCAGGGAAAAGAGTAACGGCGACAGGGGGGCAACCATTGTCGCGTTCCCCGCCCAAGGGAAAGGTGCGTGAGATCCGCCCGTTCATCATGACTTGTGCCATGGGTCTCGTGTATAGGAGGCAAATCCATGCCAGGAATTTGGGGCCAATCCCCATGTGTTCCAGGACTGCAAATACATATGGCCATTCAACCGTGTCGAAGGCCATAGGGGCATCTAAGGAGAGCAGCACTGTGTCGTTTCTTTCCTGCCTATCACCCCATGGAGTTGACGCAAATTAAAGCAGTGTTTCTCCCTGGTATGAAGCCGGATTGGTCAGGGTGCACTAATTTGGAGACATGGTGGAGCAGCATGGAGGCTAGTAGCTTAGCTGTTTTTTTTTTATCTCTGCATTAAGTAGAGGGATGAGATGGTATGAGGTGCACCTCTCAGCTGGTTTGCCGGGTTTATGGATAACCACGATAGAAGCCCTGCCTTTCTATTCTCCAAGTACATTTTAAGTAGATGGAGAGCCACACAAGAGGCTATGAGTTTGTAAAGTTCTATCGGGAGGCCGTTTTGCCCCATTGCCTTTCCCGACTGAATACTATGGATAGCCAAAACTATTTCCTCAGCAGTAGGATCGCTGTCCATGAATGCTGAGTCTTCGGGGGGAAAGTGTCAGGAATTACAGACGTAGTGCGCCTGCCTAGGAGAGTAAAACTACATTTCCCATGAGGCTGGGGGATGGGAGGAGTCAGCGTCCTTAAAACGTGGTCGAACGCACACGGAAGCGTGCGTAATTCTGGACTTCAGACTTCAATTCAGAGCGGGAGACTTGGAAGCAGGAAGCAGTGAATGGCGCTAGCTCGGCTGAGCTAGGATCCTGCATCTTTCCCGAGGACTAGGGATTTTGAGGGCGCCCTCGCCGGACTGGGTGAGTGTTTGGCGTCCTGTGTCAAAAAACTCGGAGGAGTTTTCAGTGGATCTGACGGCGTCACACCGGATGGTGAAACGCACATTGAGAACAAAGTGAGCTAGCAGCGGTTATAATACCGCGGATTAGGGTTAGAAGCGCTTTGACTTTAGACGGCCTTCACAACGGACGGTGAAGGCGCGTCACACTTGATTAGGAGCTATGGTGTAAGCCAAGAAAACACTTAACTGTTTACAGTGGCTTATGCCCCTACTGTGACCTTTCTTTTGGGTGCTGCCATTTGCGGTGAGGCAACCGCGGTTTATTCATTTGTGTTAGGGAACCGCGACATTGGGGATACTTGTGTCTGTTCTACCCACGATGAACTCTTATCTAATTCTCCACTGGAGTTTATAAGACTCCAAAGGGCTGAAGGGTTTCAGCTTCAAGTTTGTTTCTTAGTTTTGAAAAGCGGACTTACCTATTTTTCGGATACCCGTGTAATTCTGGTACTGGATGATTGTAAGGTGAGGTGACTTGATGTTCCATGCACTTGTGTCTAAGGTAGTGATGGTTTTAGTGAGACCTTACCAGAGTAGTCATGTATACATGTGTGTGTAATAATACCTGTTGTTTTTTCTTATAGGTTCACTTCCCTGCGGTTCCCTACCCTTCCCTATCCCTCACTTGATTGCCCTAACGCTCTGTACAAATCTATTCAGAGATTGGGGAAATCTTGGGGTGGACCCCTTATAGCGTCATCCGGATCCTGAGGAGTACAAGACCTGACAGAATTACGCACCCAAGATAGGTTACTCCTCCCGGTCCGGGCGAACCTATAAATGGCGTCTATGGACGATGTGGTTAGGGCATTGACTTTAGTACAACAGGAATTAGCGGCTTCTAGGCTGGAAACAGCGGCGCTACGGGATAGAGTGGACAAGTTAACCAGGAACCCTTTTGACGTTTCTGTCACTAGTACTCCCCAGATACAGGTGACAGTTCCCCCCGATTCCTCTAGCCAGCCCTGAAAGGTATGATGGAAATCCTTTGAAAATACAAGTGTTTTTGACGCAAATAATGCTCCATTTCTCTTGTAAGCCTTCATCGTTCCCCAACAATCATTCCAGAGTGGCATTCGCGATTTCTTATTTGATAGGCGATGCGGCTAACTGGGCTGTTCCACTGGTTAGGAACAACGACCCAGTATTGTCTGATTGGGAGGCTTTCAGGGCGGCGTTTGAAAAAGTGTTTGATAGAAGAACCACTACATTCAGCGCAGACCGAGAATTGTTGGAGTTGAGACAAGGGAGACATGATCTAGTAACATACCTTACATCTTTTAACAGGTTGGTGGCTGAAGCCGCATGGCCAGAAGAGAAGAGAATGTCTCTGTTCTATCAAGGCTTACGCGATGATCTGAAAGACGTGATAGCACAAATAGACCCGCAACCAGTGACCTGTGCTGATCTGATTAGTTTGTCTTTGAGGCTCGATGGGCGGATGTCAGAGAGAGGCGAAAGGCATAGAGGAGACAGGTCCTCCTATAGACCAGATAAAAACCCCAGGAAGGAAACACATAGCAACGAATCCCCTAGTGAGCCAATGGAGATAGGAGCTATCAGGGCCCCTCTCTCAAGAACTGAGAGGGAGAGCCGTCGCACACAGGGGTTATGCATGTACTGCGGTAGGAAAGGGCATTACGTACGTGAATGTCCCTCAAAGCCAAAGACTCAGAGCTATCCATACAAGCCTAAGAAAGCAACAGTGTCAGTAGTTGGCACGGAGTGTGGGGAGAGTTCGCCATTCAGGAGCCTGCAGTCAGGGGATAAGGAATGGAAGATTCCATCGTTATCGATAGAACCGGTGAAGGATACAGAGTCACACATAGTTTTGGCCGTGGGCCTGGAGTACCAGCAACAGATTCACCAGGTTTTAGCCATGTTGGATTCAGGAGCCACGGGGAATTTTATTGACAGCGGGTTGGTGAAGCATTTGGCTGTGGGTAGTGTTCCTCGTGAGATCCCAGAGGAGGTTTTGGCTGTGGATGGGAAGCCGTTAAAATCAGGGCTGTTGAAGGAAAAGACCGAAATCCTCATGCTTTCTATAGATGATGGGAGGAGACAACATTTGGAGGCGATATCCCTAAACATCATCGATGCTCCGCAATATGAAGTGATTCTGGGTATGCCGTGGTTTTGTCATCATAACCCAACCATAAACTGGAAGGACAAGACAGTACAGTTCTTGTCCAAGGAATGTGCGACTCACTGTGTACAGGGTCTAACGTCACAAGCTATCGCCCTGACGCACCCTTTTTGTGTGGCTACTGCGGTAGAGAAGGAAGTGGTCTTACCTCCCGAGTATGTACAGTTTGAGGATGTGTTTAGTAAGACGAAGGCAGAAAGGCTACCGCCCCATAGACCCTATGATTGTCGTATAGATCTGATTGAGGGGCGCACATCCCGGCTTGTAGGGTGTATGCATTATCTGAGCCCGAAACACGTCATCTTAGGGAATACCTGGATCATTTCTTGGAGATAGGATTCATCAGGCCTTCTCGGTCTCCAGCAGCCTCACCTCTGTTCTTCATAGCCAAAGCCAGTGGCGAGTTGAGGGCCTGCTGTGATTATAGAATGTTAAATAAAAACACCATCCGGAATAGGTACCCTTTGCCTCTTATCCCTGTTCTGCTGGATCAAGTGCGCGAAGCTACTATTTACACGCGGTTAGATTTAAGAGGGGCATATCATTTGGTCCGCGTTAGAGAGGGTGATGAGTGGAAAACAGCTTTCAAGACGCGTTTCGGTCTGTTTGAATACACTGTAATGCCGTTCGGGTTGTGCAACGCCCCGGCGGCATTTCAGTATTTTCTGAACGATGTTTTGAGGGAGTACGTGGACCGTTTTGTGGTTGTATATATTGATGATATCCTCATCTACTCTGGGTCCACTGAGATGCATAAAAGACATGTGGTATTGATACTGAAAAAACTACGCGAATTCCGCTTGTATTGCAAATTGAGCAAGTGTGAGTTTGGGGTGCGTGAAGTCGAGTTCCTGGGTGTTATCCTGTGTCCCGAAGGATTGAGCATGGCAGAGCGCAAGGTGCAGGCAGTACAGGAATGGCCCACCCCAAGGTGTCTGAGGGACATACAGTGCTTCCTGGGTTTTGCGAATTACTACCGCAGGTTCATCATTCATTTTTCACAAGTAGCGGCTCCTCTTACCAGATTGCTTCGTAAGGGGGTCCCTTTTGTATGGAATGAAGAAGCCTCAACAGCATTTGAGTACTTGAAACAGGCATTTACCAGCGCTCCTGTGTTGAGGCATCCTCAATTAGGGGTCCCTTTCATTGTGGAAGCAGACGCCTCGGACGAGGATGTAGGCGCCATTTTGTCACAAAGGGATAAAGACACTGGCCAGCTACATCCAGTAGCATATCTTTCCAAAAAGCTCACAGCGGCTGAAAAGAACTACACCATAGCTGAAAAGGAACTACTGTCCATAAAGAAGGCCTTTCAGGAATGGCGACATTATTTGTGGGGGGCACGTCATCCAGTCACAGTATATTCGGATCACCGTAACCTACAATACATGAAAACCGCCAGAACACTCACTCAGAGACAAATGAGATGGACTTTGTTCTTTGCGGAATACGATTTTATTATCACCTTCAGACCCGGGACAGACAACCGTAAGGCAGACTCTTTATCACGACAGGACTCCGTAGAGGGGTCTTTCAGCATCGAACCCAAGGCAATCATCAACCCCGCTAGGGTTATCTGTGTTCTGAAGGTGGATAAATTCCTGGATGAGGTAAAAGGGAACAAAACCAAAGAATGGTGGGAGAGATGGGAAAAAGAGAATGCGATGCATAGCCTTAAACAAGGTCTACCTTTTTGGAACGGTCGGTTGTACCTCCGGTCAAAGGTAGTACAGAAGAAGGCGTTTGAGTGGTGTCATGTATCCCCATTGGCAGGACACCCAGGAATCCTAAAAACTACTCAGTTGGTACAAAGGCATTTCTGGTGGATTACACTGGTCAAGGATGTTCGCGCATGGGTACAACAATGTGAGGAGTGTGCAAGAGGAAAAGGTGAGAACACCAAGAAAAAAGGAAAACTCATGCCGTTGCCCACTCCTATGCAGCCTTGGACGAATATCAGTCTTGATTTCATCACCGGTTTGCCTATGGATCAGGGATGTTCGGCCATTCTGGTGGTAGTGGATAGCCTAACAAAACTAGGACATTTCATCCCGTGCAAGAATTTACCAACGGCAAGTCAGACCGCACAACTAGTGATGGATCATGTCATCAGACAACATGGATTGCCCAAAGTGATCGTGTCTGATAGGGGCCCTCAGTTCATCGCAAGTTTCTGGAGAACGTGGTGTAAGGCTCTAAAGATAGACTCAGCTGTCTCGACTAGCTTCCATCCCCAAACAGATGGTCAGACGGAGAGACTAAATCAGACACTAAAGAAATACCTGAGGTGTTATGCCATGGAAGCGCAGGACTCCTGGGTGTCTTTGTTATGGATGGCGGAGTTGTCATACAATAATACGGTACATTGTTCTATAGGAATGACTCCCTTCGAGGCGAACTATGGATATTGTGCAAAGACCCTGCCCATTGACATACCGGATGACATTGCGAATCAGCCATCTGTGCAGGCACACATTAAATTGCTACACTCTGTCCAGAAGAAAGCAAGGCGCCATTTGGTGGTGGCAAAAAGGGTGTACAAGGAGTGGGCAGACCGACACAGAACGGAAGGCCCGAGTTATCAGATTGGAGATAGGGTTTGGCTCTCCACTAAAAACATTAAGTTCAAGCTTCGCAGCATATTCCACCCGAGATACATCGGCCCATATACCGTGGTGCGACAAGTGAACCCTGTGGCCTACCGACTAAGGCTGCCTGGCAGCCTTCGCATACATCCCGTGTTCCATTGTAGCCTCCTGAAACCTGCCACAGGGGCTCGGAGAATGGCAGTCCCTCCGGTGGTTTGTGAGGACGGTTCGGAGTATGAGGTGCGAAAGGTGCTGGACTCGAAGTATCGAAGGGGGGTACTATGGTATTTGATCTCTTGGAGGGGGTATTCCTCTGAGGACGATTCGTGGGAACCCTGTTCCAATGTACATGCCCCGGTAGCGGTGAGGTCCTTCTACCGCAGGTGGCCGAACAAGCCTGGATCAAGGAGGCGCTTGTGAGGAGGGCCTGCTGTCAGGAATTACGGACGTAGTGCGCCTGCCTAGGAGAGTAAAACTACATTTCCCATGAGGCTGGGGGATGGGAGGAGTCAGCGTCCTTAAAACGTGGTCGAACGCACACGGAAGCGTGCGTAATTCTGGACTTCAGACTTCAATTCAGAGCGGGAGACTTGGAAGCAGGAAGCAGTGAATGGCGCTAGCTCGGCTGAGCTAGGATCCTGCATCTTTCCCGAGGACTAGGGATTTTGAGGGCGCCCTCGCCGGACTGGGTGAGTGTTTGGCGTCCTGTGTCAAAAAACTCGGAGGAGTTTTCAGTGGATCTGACGGCGTCACACCGGATGGTGAAACGCACATTGAGAACAAAGTGAGCTAGCAGCGGTTATAATACCGCGGATTAGGGTTAGAAGCGCTTTGACTGTAGACGGCCTTCACAACGGACGGTGAAGGCGCGTCACACTTGATTAGGAGCTATGGTGTAAGCCAAGAAAACACTTAACTGTTTACAGTGGCTTATGCCCCTACTGTGACCTTTCTTTTGGGTGCTGCCATTTGCGGTGAGGCAACCGCTGTTTATTCATTTGTGTTAGGGAACCGCGACATTGGGGATACTTGTGTCTGTTCTACCCACGATGAACTCTTATCTAATTCTCCACTGGAGTTTATAAGACTCCAAAGGGCTGAAGGGTTTCAGCTTCAAGTTTGTTTCTTAGTTTTGAAAAGCGGACTTACCTATTTTCGGATACCCGTGTAATTCTGGTACTGGATGATTGTAAGGTGAGGTGACTTGATGTTCCATGCACTTGTGTCTAAGGTAGTGATGGTTTTAGTGAGACCTTACCAGAGTAGTCATGTATACATGTGTGTGTAATAATACCTGTTGTTTTTTCTTATAGGTTCACTTCCCTGCGGTTCCCTACCCTTCCCTATCCCTCACTTGATTGCCCTAACGCTCTGTACAAATCTATTCAGAGATTGGGGAAATCTTGGGGTGGACCCCTTATAGCGTCATCCGGATCCTGAGGAGTACAAGACCTGACAGAAAGCGTGTGGAGAAGGATATCTTTTAAGAGGTCTTTCAAGTCTGCCGCTGTGGCCGTGGTCATGGGATCGTATATGTGGGCGTAATGTTCCGTAAATGCTTCTGCGACGTCTTGCAGATTGCTTAGGGACTCGCCTGTCTCCGTGTGGAGTACCCAGACCCATCTGTTGGCACACTCTCGCCTGTCAAGCCAGGCTTGTAACTTCCCTGCTTTGTCTCCTATTTCAGATATTCTATGTCCTGTCGCTGACTGCTTGGCTCTAGCCGCTTCCAATGTCTGGTCTCTATAGTCCTGTTTTTTGATGTGTAGCGCGTGTTTAGTTGTGTCTGTGGGATCGCTTGGCAGCCTAGCTTCCAGGTCTAATATATCTTTCTCGAGTGTCTCCATTGCCTTCCTCTTGTCTGGTTTGTGGCCCACTGTAAGAGAAAGTCCTTGACCCCTTAATACTGTTTTATAGGCCTCCTATAAGACCACTGAGGATGTCACTGAATTTTCATTTTCTTTTAAATTGGATTCCGTGGTCTGCACTAATCCCGTCTGAATATGGGGAATCTTCAGGAACCATGGGTATAGAGATATGGTCCGACAGGCACATTGTGTCTCTGCTGCATTGCAGGCCCACAGAGGGGAATGGTCTGAGATTCCCCGTGCCAGATGGTGCACATCTCAGAAATGGAAAACCCGATCAGCTAAGGTAAAAATGAAGTCAATGCATGAGTGACTATTATAAACCCCTGAGTAGAATGTGAAGTGCTGTGCATGCGGGTTTCGGATGTGCCACACATCTACGACCTGAGGGCCCTTGGAAAATCTGCCAGTTGCAAGTGACTTTGCTGCGACTTTCTAGGGGGAGTGACGATCTTGAAGATGACAGTGTCATATTGAAATCTCCTCTTATTAGGAGCTCTCCCTCCGGCATGTTTAATAGGAATTTGCTCAGGTCAGGCATGGCTATGTTATGTAGTTCTGGTGGCATGTAGACGAAGACAATGTTGACAGGTTTCCCCTCCCAATGCCCCGTAATTGCTGCAAATCTGCCCTGTTCATCAGCCCAGGTCAGTTCTAATACAAAGGGAAATTGTTTCCGTAAAAGAATACCCGCTCCCCTTGATCCGGAGGTAAAGCCGGAGTGCACCACTAGTTTATTGCCCCATCTGTCAAGGACTCTGCAGGAGTTGCCCACTAGATGTGTTTCCTGTAAGAGGGCCACGTCAGGCAGAATGCCGGGTGTAATGTATTGCAGTACCATCCCTCACTTCAATTTGTCTCCTAGATCATTAACGTTTCACGAGAGCAGTCGCAGCCTGGGGTTATGTGTTGTGTCCTACATGCCTTAGTGCCAGAAAGAGCGATCCTTCTCCTATCCTCAGTATGTTTCGTGTGTGTGGGGTGCTCTTGGAGGTGATAACTGACTGGTTGTTTGTGACAGTGTATCTTATAATGTCGAACTGCAGCTGGTGTATTACATCACAGGAAGTATTGGTTAGAAAGTGTGGCTGCCATTCCATTCTATCACTAACCTTATCTACTATGCAAATTAAATAACTATTGCTTTCAGGAAAAAGGAACTCCACCCCCTCCCTGCCTCCCTGCATGGTGGATCTAAAACTACCCGCCTCCCCAACATTGCAGAGTGCCTGTCATCCCTGCCCCGCACCAATGCAAAAGACGGTGCCCCAGCTGCCCCCCGCCCTCCAACCCTCTACCGCATAATAAACTATGAATGGTACCAATAAAACGTAGATTGTCTTGGCTGCCTTCGGAACCTCAGTAGGCCCCTCATGGAGTACTTCCATGTCTCATTGAGCATTTTTGTCATTTTCGGGCACCACCGTGAAGCGATAGATGTCTCGACGTGCATGTGTGTCTCTTGAAAGTCCCCATGAAGTTCTGTGCCCACACCAAATGAGCAGGCAGAGTTCAAGGAGTTGTCAGAGTGTCAGGTGTTTTGTCGGTTAATTCTAATGTTGTTGCGCCTGGATCTCCCATTGTAATTGTTGAGATTAGCCTCAAGTGTCCTGCTGGTGTCTTGGAGCTCGCGGACTTGACGCTTGAGTGATTCGGTATCTGTATGGAGATTCTTCGTCATCTCTTCCACTGCTGTGACTCTTGTGTTCATGTTTGTGAGATCTGCTCTGACGAGTGATTTCTCCATAGTCACTGAGTCTATACGTGTTTCAAGCAAGGTGTGCACTATGTTGAGGGCTATCATAATATCTTGGAGGGTTAATTCGCCTTTAGCAGGAATTGCGTGGGTGTCAACTGCGTGGAGTCCCGAGGGCCTACCGGCATTTCTTGGTTTTTGTTCCAGGCAAATTTATCGAGTTTGGTTTAATGGATATTTCACACTCCTTTCCCACCTGTCATTGTTGTTTGAAGGGAGTGAGGCTACAAAATTGTACAACAGTCACTAGTGCTCCACTGGTGTACTCACCGCCGCCTGCCCATGGGGTAGATGGTAGTCCAAGCGGGATCTCAGGTTTCTCCCTGTGTGGCTCATTGGTCGCTTGCCTTCACTCCAGTATGTCTAGTTTTAACTGATCACTCTGGGCCAAACCCCTCCTAACGAAGGGGCGGGGGGCTGCACACCAACCACCTCTGTCCCCTGATGTGAGATGGTAAGTTAGTCTGGGCAGTGTTCTGACGTGCTTAATTCCAGAGCACACCCACTAAGTCACCCACCCCAGACAGACGTTTGCCCAGTACCAGTTATTGACTGGGATTCCGTAATGAGGTCAGAGGCAGTTTGTGGTGTTGTCGACTCCCTGCACGGTTCTTTTCCTTTTCCCCAGGGCCTCTTATGCTCTTGCCCATCACCTGTGTGTAGGGCGGGTGTTAGTGCGGCCAATCTGTTTTCCTCTGAGAGTGGCTGTGGCGTCGATACTCAATGCGTGAGCGGAGGTGCTGCCCTGTTGCACCAGAAGCTCTCCGGGACTCCACTGGGACTGGCTGCTTCCCCCACTGTCTCGTGATTTATACTATATCAGCCCAGGGCAGGCCACTCCAGCTGCTCATGGGGTGATGCCCGCAGATGTGCCGCTATCTCCTCTTGTCCGCTTGTGCCGCTGCTGCTCCTCGCTGTCTCCGCCCTCCGGTGCGGTTGCCACTGCCGCCGCAAGGCCTGACCCGCTCTCACCGAGCCGCTGGGTTTGCAATCGGCTACTGGGATCTTGACTCCATCGTCCGCCTCCTGATTCCTCTTGTAGTACCCTCACCTCTCGAGTGGGAACGTGGGTTTGTCTGCGCCTTTGATTATGATGCAGTCAGAGTTGGATCTCCTGGTACTCCAGCTCCTGGATTCCCCGTGTACACAGGCCTCGATATGCTCCTCGGGCTGCCAGTTTCTCCGGACCTCCCGGTGTCTCCTGAGGGTGTCCGGCAAAGGTGGCACTGTCTTCTATGGTAACACACACAGATTGATAGGCATATTTACTGGGATGTGGGTCTGGGATTACAGGAGCTTTCATAGATGTCGGCCATCTTGCTCTGCCGCCGGCCACACCCCCGAGTAAACTATTTTTTGAGTGCTTTCAACTATAGACATTGGCAGTTGTAGCAGGATGAGAACAAAAATGGGTGGCATTCTCATTTGGACATTAGCAATTGTAGCAGGATAAGATCAAAAACAGGTAGCAATCTTCAGGTACATTTCAATTTCAGTACACTGCACAAACAATAGGCTAGGAGTGAATTGCACTGGCTCATAATGATGTAAAATGTCAGAATCCTTCAGCTACTTGCTGCCGTATATTGTCTCCCTTAGTGTCCTAAAAGGATGAGGTAGACCCAATGAATAATGGGGATGGGATATTTTGAATAATGATAAGGGGAGGTTAATTCTTAATAAAATCCAGGAATGGGTAGATGAGCATAGTATTTTATCCCCCCTGCAGGCTGGCTTCCGGGCATACACTAGCACCATCAACCAGGTGTTTCATTTTATCCTGTTGCACTGGAAGACGGTGGTCTTGGGCAAAGGCAACTTGTATGCTGCCTTTGTCGATTTAAAGTCAGCATTTGATCTTGTTCCCCGTTCTAAATTATGGGTGATTTTGCAGGAATTGGGGATGCCTCCTGAACTGCTAACACTTATTATCAGATTGCATGAGGATAATTACGCTAAAATACGATGGGGCGCCCAGAGTATGGTTACTAGTCCTTTTCCAGTAGAGAGAGGTGTGCGCCAGGGCTGCGTCATGGCACCTACTCTATTCTCTTTATTTATTAACGGAATAGTGAATTGCATGGAATCTACCACTACTGATGCCCCGTCACTAGCAGGTGAACAAAATCCCTATTTTAATGTTCGCGGACGATACATTGATCATTTCGAAGACCCCTTGTGGTCTTCAGCGGGCCCTGCTAATTTTCGAGGAGTTTTGCTCCACGCGGGGTCTGGAAGTCAATGTGTCGAAAACAAAATGTATGTCTTTT
Organism: Calotriton arnoldi; assembly: GCA_963921515.1. Taxonomy (NCBI): domain Eukaryota; kingdom Metazoa; phylum Chordata; class Amphibia; order Caudata; family Salamandridae; genus Calotriton; species Calotriton arnoldi. The sequence goes on along the minus strand of CAWUFW010000089.1, from coordinate 1,570,434 downwards.
AACCCATATAGAGCTTTTAAAGGTAGTATCTTAATGAATAATCAGCCATTGGAACAAGTCAAAGCGTTCACTTATTTGGGGGTTAACATACAGAGTGATTTAAAATGGAACCAACAAATTGACCTGGCAGCACTAAAGCATCGACAACTGTCGGGAGTGCTCCAAATGGAGTATAACACCTCACTCACAAAACCAATTAGTCCGGTGCTCCAGGTATATGAAATGAAAGTGGTTAGCTCAGCCCTGTACGGGGCGGAATTATGGGGGTGTGAGAACTTGATAAGACTTACCACAGCAGAAAATAGGTTCCTACGTAAGATCACCAACCTCCCTCAAAGTACCCAGTGTGTCCCCTACTTTACGATCTTGGAAGAAAGCCCTTGGCTGATATTGCAAAATTACGTCCTTTACTATACTGGCGTAGATTATGGACCACACCTGAATTGATACCATACGCCGAAGGCTTTATGGATATAATAAAGGCTGACAACTTCCACCAAATCAAATGGTTATGAGAGGTTAGAGACACCCTAATAAGCATAGGCCTGTTAACATTATGGGAAGACCCAACTACTGCTCGCTTTCCCCCGAAAAAGATCTTAAAAGAAAAATACTGGGAGATGGTTATGCACAAAACCCTGAGTACTAGCAGGTCATCATCGCTTACAGAAATCTTTTTGGAAATAAAATTGATCCAGAGATTAGAACCATACTGGGACACAATAACTAAACCACATGATAGAAAGTTATATTTCCAGTTTAGGGTGGGCTCATTGCCTCCAGGGGCTTTCACTGCTAGGTGGGCTAAATCAGGTGATAACAAGTGCCCTGTATGCCGGGCCCATGTGGAGTCGTTGGCACATTTACTGTTTGTATGTCCAGCATATGCCGCCCCCCGCGTGCATGGCTGGTGCCCATCAGTAAATTGCTAGGCACTAGAAGGAGTGAAGAAGCTGAAAGAATTCTACGAACCGATACGTCAACTCATATTACCATAGCAGTAGCAAAATTCCTAGGGTGGTCATGGGCCATAAGGTCGCATTTTTTATCTATATGATATGTGTGTATTTGCTGTTGTTTGTTTTGCACAAGAATTAGGGGATCTAAAGCTACACAGTGTCTTAATTGTTACTAGCTTTATCAAAGCCTTTGGATTAATTATCTAGGACCAAAGTTTTTGTATTCCTTTGTACGAGAATTTCATCTCATAAATGTTCCCGTTCTTAGCACATATTGCTGTTTTTAAAGTTTTTATCGAAAATCCAGTATTTTACGATGACTTGATCTAATTTCCCCAAACAGGTTCTATAATCAGGCTTGGCATTTTATATAATGAAATATTTTTGTATCTCGCTTTTATGACTAAATTGTTGTGTAAAGCTTGTTTGAATTGGATTGGAATAATGATAACATATACAGTGTTGACAGGAAAACAAAGGAAATAGAAAAATATCTCTAAGGAAATAGTTCAGAAAAATTATAAATGTGAAGCAGAATTTTCAGATCAGCTTTGAAAAGGGCGTAAAATTACTTGTGTTTATTGTATTGCACAATACATATCAAACATTGTATTACAGTTTATGGATCAACATGGCCAATACTTCTGGTCAGTTTGTTCAGGAGTCCAGGTGGTGCTTGGCACACTCGCCATCTTATAGGGGTAGAGTTTGCACTTTGAATTTAGTTCAGAAGTTTTGGATAGGACAGATTGTATTTAAAAAGTCATTCTGACGCCTTCCTGCACCTAAACAATCATTGAAGGTGTATAGAAAAAGCAAAAACGTGGAGAAATAAAAGTATTTCTCCTTGTTGCGCCAATCTAATGCCTGCTTTTACATGGCGTTATATTTTGCCACTGCCTTAGATTTACATATCCTTGTAAATCTGGGTCAGCATCAAAAAGCAATTGGTGTTGCACTAAAACGCCCACAGCAACACCCATTGCATGCCCCTTTCACGCATAAAACTGCGTGAAAAGGTACCATATTTACAAAGCGGCTTTAAGCAACGCAAAGTGGCTTAATGCCACTGTAGGAAGGTGGAATCTGACTATATGGTTGCCCCCACTTTTTTCCTGGTGTTTTGCTGGTTTATGACTTAGTTGGACTGGGACCCTGCTATTCAGGGCCCCAGTCTATCTGCTCTCTCTAAACGACATGGAGTGCACTCTAGGTGCACTAGTGATTGGATACTGTGGTGCCTTATGAGTCCCTAGTATATGGTACCTTAGGTACCAAGGGCATAGGTACTTCACAGGCCTACCAGGGGCTGCAGCATGTATTATGCCACCCCTGGGAAGCAGTCTAAATCTGACACCACAGGCCTGCTACTGCAGCCTGGGTGAGGTGGTGCTAGCACCCCTCACTGAGATATAGGTTTCCTATATCTCTCCTGCACACACATATAAACCTATCAGTCACCCCTAAGGCAGGCCCTATCAATCCTGAGGGCAGGGTGCTTGGCTTCTATGTGAGGGGGTGCCTCTGCTTGAGCAGGGCCCCCTGCAGCTCTCAGAGTCTATTCTCTGGGGCTGTTTGTGGATGCGGTTAAACCATATACTCTTAAGTGCATTATATCCTCGCGGTAAAATGCTAACTTTGGAATGGCTGCATCAAAACATGTCGTGTTTGGGTGTCAAACATCTTGGAATACTACCCCCCCGCCAATCCTGGCGGCGGGGTAGCATTCCACCCTTCTAGAGGATAAGACATGTACCTGCTGTGGAAACGCGGTAGAATCCTGAAGAGCCCTGGCATCACAAAATGGATGCCACCAGTCACAGACACTGGGCTGCCCTCCTGCTGATGACCGAAACTCACAGTGGAGGAAGCCCAACAATAGGCATCCTGTCACAGGGAGGTGTGACCACCTCCCAGACAGGGTTTAGTGTATTGGGGCTGGGTGGGTGCACTCTTAGAGTGCTTTGAAGTCCTGCACTGGGGGAGCAAAAGGCTCCTCTGTGCATATGCCAGTTCAAACCAGCTCAGGGGCTACCTGCCCCTGCTCTGGCGCAAAACTGGACAAAGGGAAGTGGGTGTAGCCACCCCCTCCCTTGACCCTCCCATAGGTGGGGTCATAGAGCTAGTCCATCCCCTCTTTTTAGTATAAGAGGGGGAACCTTGCCATTGCAAAGTAGATAACCCCTGGACGACACTCTACAGAAGAATCCTGGCCCTTCGACGTTCCACTACCTTTGGAAGACAGAAGAATCTCCCTTGGAGTCAAGGAGTGACTCCCCTGCTTGGCAGGCACCAAAAACGACAACGACGGTCACAAACTACGCCGCTCCCGCCGGAGTCCGAAGTCCCTGCAGCCCAGGAAGTAGATTTCCTGACCTCTCCCAGGCCATCGTGAGTCCCCAGCGAAGCTGAGGCAAGTGGACCCCACGAGTAACGAGGAACCGCGACCCCTGGATCCCGTGCATTATTGTCGAGTGCAACCCCTTCCCAACGTTCTACGAACCTGTGCTTTGGACCACGTGTGGTCCCGACCTCCAGCAGGAATCCCTCCGAAGATCAGAGGCCTACACCGTCTCGAGTGACCGTGGGCCCCTGTTGAGTGATTCCGCCCGAGGTGTCTTCGCGATCCCTTGCCCGCTGGCTTGTGGGTCCCCAGAAGACTTCTTAAAGAAACCAAAGGGCTCCCCTGGTTGCTCCAGGCCTGCCCTGACTTACCCTCGCTGGGTGAGTTCTACAGACCTTGCTGGTCTGCGCCATCGACTTTTCTTCATCTCCCCGAGACTTGCGGCTGCCAAGGCTTGTTGGCTCCGATCAAGTTGCCGACACCGCAGTCAGCTGCAGACGTCGAGGGACACACCGAATCCAGCTCCTGGTCATCGTCGACGCCTCCTGGACCACGTGGCTGAAGAGTCAAGGCACCCGCAACTGACCTGAATCACTCGGCGACGGTGGGCATCCATCTTCCTTGCCCGAGTCACTGCCAAGTGACTTTGAACACTGTCCCCTCTGCTTTCAGGTCATCCTTCTTCAGAATCCAGGCTTGGATTCCACTGGACACTTCTTCAGCTCCCGCAAGCAGCAAGTCTTCTTTGTTCGCCATTGAAAACGACGCCGCGACCCGACACCAAAGGACACCTGTGCACCCGGCTTCCCTGGGTGAGGTAACTCCAGCACTATGGTGCTCCTGTGGGTGTGGGCCCTAGAACGACTTACCCTGTAAGTGACTTGCTTGTAGGTTCTATAGAAGTATCCTAAAACTCTTTATTTCCAACCGCGACTTGCCCCATTGAAGTCAACGGCGATCCGCGCCTGTGTATCTACACTGCACGCGTCCCCGTGGGTCCTTTACTTACCTGCCTTGGGTAGTTTCGTGAGGCCCCAGCACTTCTGAAGGCCCTAGGCCTTGTCTCCCTGCAAGTCGTTGTCCCTAAGTCTCTTACTTAGTATATGGTCTGAGTACGCCCCTAGGGCCCCAGCCATATTTTGTGCTTAACTTATTGTGAAACGTTGATTTGTGCATATGTTTGTCTTCTAATCTCATAAAGAGATTAGTAGAGAGTTATTTAGAAATAAATACATATATATTTGATATATATACCTGTGTGGTGTCTTTTCATTTGGTGATTCAAGAGATTATATGGTAAAACAAGCTGCTTTACATTCCTCCGAGACTTAGCCTGAAGGCTGCTCTCCACAGCTACCACTAGGATAGCTTTCTTTAAAGGTTGTCTTAAACCTATCTACCATAAGAGTCGATTTGCCCTGGTGCAAGGTGTCCACTTTAATTAGTGAACAGCATATACCAGGCCAACTTCTCACATTGGTGGGCAGCGTGTGGGATTCCAGCTTGCCATTGTTTTACCAGAAAATCTCTATTTGAATTACTAACTGAAAACCATTATAGGTACTCAAGGTACATATAAAGTCAAGCTTAGTATCAATAAGTTCTACTGAACTTAGAGCTGGGTGCCAAGGGATAGCACACCCTTTCCACAGCTCAAGCTAGGATCAGTAGGCCACAAACTAGTGTAGGTAGTACAACACTGCACAACACTAGAATGTCTTTAAGGGAGGATCCAAAGAATCCTTGCAGGAAGCCATTGAGCTTCCACCCTCCAAGTATGATACACTCCCATTCTTGGAATTGAGAGCTTTATGCAACTTGAGAAAAATAAGGACAGGCCAAAGCCCCACCACCCAACACCTCAAGGAGTTGTTGGTGGCTTATGACCTTAGTAAGCCTGTAGGGACTGAAGGGGTAGGAGCTGAGGGTGGGGCAGAAGAAGAGGAGGAGGCCAGGGGTACCAATACCCCCAGCCCCCCTCTGAAACTGGCCAGGAGGGTGACAATGACCCTGACCTGGAAAACCCAATCCCTCCTGTGGAAGATGATGAGGATGATCAAAATGATGCCCTCTTTGTCCCCCAGGGAGGATTAAGAGTGTGCCCAGGAAGTCTAGATCTCCTTCTCAGGAGTCTAACCACTCTGGCACCTCTATAGGGAGCTCTGTCTCCTCTCACAGGAGGAATCCTCTCATGAGAGGAGAGCCAGGCTGGTCCGGTATGAGGAAACTCAGCTGGAAATCAGAAAAAAGCAATTGGCTTTAGATAGGGAATCCCTAGATCTCCTTAGAGAGAGAAGAAAGTTGGGACTAGAGTCCCATGGTGGCAACAATATCCCTAGAGATAGGGACAGGTCTTATGACCATAGAAACCTAAACAAGATTGTCCCTCCCTACCAGAGTGGGGATGACATCCACAAATGGATAACTGCACTGGAGAGGGCCTGTAAAGTTCAGAAGGTCCCCCAGAGGCAGTGGGCAGCAATCTTGTGGCTCTCCTTTGCAGACAAAGGTAGAGACAAGCTCCTCACTGTAAGAGAAGAGGATGCTGACAATTACACAGTCTTGAAGAGTGCTCTGATAGATGGGTTTGGCCTAACCACTGAACAGTATAGGTTGAAGTTCAGAGACACCCAAAAGCTCAGACTCAAGACTGGGTTGATTTTGTAGATTGTGCTACAAAGGCTCTGGAAGGTTGGATACATGGCAACAAAGTGCAGGACTTTTTAGGATTGTACAATTTGATTATGAGGAGCAGATCCTTAATAATTGTCAAAACCAGCTTTTGCACCAGTATCTGGTGGACTCTGATCTGACCTCCCCCAAGAATTGGGAAAGAAGGCAGACAAATGGGTCAGAACCAGAGTAAAAACTAGAAATCAGGGTGGTGACCAGAAGAAAGATTCTACTAAGTCCCAAGAGAAAGGTGGGGATAAATCTAAGGATAAGTCCCCTACAGGGCCCCAAAATTCCTCTTCTGGGGGTGGGTCCCAAACTCCTTCCTCTCCTGAAAAGAAACCATATTGCCATGTCTGTAAAAGCCTGGGCACTGGAAAACTGATCCCAGTTGTCCCAGGATTGGCAATAAAGAAAATGTTCCTCCCACAACTACTACCACCCCTCCTGGTACTACCAGTAGTAATCCTCCAGTTGGGAGTAGTGCACCCAAAAGTTAGGTGCTTTTGCAAGAGGAACAGAGGTGGGCCCTAGTTTAGACAGGGACCCCTCAGCAGACTCCTCTGACTCTGATGGTGGTATAGGATTTGCCACCTTTACCATGGGTCCCATAGCATTGGGCAGGTACAGATTGGAGCCAATAATTAATGGTCAGAAAGCTGTGGCATTTAGGGACACAAGGGCTAGTGTCACCATGGTGGCAGGAAACTAGTCCCCCTCACCAGCTTTTACCTGAGTTTAAATACCAGGTGACCAACATTGATGGTGTCAGAACAGATCACCCCATGGCCATAGTCAATCTTAGCTGGGAGGGGGTCACAGGCCCAAAAGAGTGGCAGTGTCCCCAACCCTACCTGTAGATTGCCTGATGGGCAATGATCTGGAAATTTCAGCCTGGGCTGAAGTTGAACACCAAACCCATCTTAGGATGTTGGGCGTCCCTGTAAAGGTTAGTGGGGCTGTGATGGCCACAGCCCCAGCCCAGAATTTGGAGAGATGGAGCCTGAAAGAATGGCCCACTCTCCCCCAAAGAGAGCACAAGGGTTGAAGAAAAGTCTTCTTCCCCCAGACAGTAGGTAAGGGTCAGCCTCCTCAGGGAACTGACCCTACCCCTAGTGAAGGAACTGCCACAGAGGTAGTCAGGCCTGGCCTGGCCATGCCCCTGATGGCAGAGGACCCTTCCAAGGTGGTACCCCGTCTGGAGCAGGTAACCTGCCCCTCTCTACCCTGCCTCAGTCAGCCCAGGGCTGCAGAGGTCAGGGAGGTCAGTGGACCCCCAGGGCCCCCTGTCCATAGGAAGCCCCCATCAGCATATTAGGGGCACCCAGTCTAGTAGCCCTAGCCAGGTGAAAATTCCTCTACACACTGAGGGATCCCCCATACCTTTATGTAGGGACCTCCCCCAGAAGGACTCTGGTAGGCAAGGGCAAACCTGGGACCAGAAGGTTCCAAACCTGCCATGTCCCTCCAGTAGTCCATCCAAAGGGACCCAACCCCCAGCTGTAGGCAGCCAAAGGTTGACCCTTAGAGCAAAGTGCAACTCAGTCATGGAAAGACAGGCATACATGGTGACCAGTGATCTGAGGAAGCTGAGGCCAACATTCCTAGGGCCTCACTTCCCTACTCAGACACCTCACCAGCCTTGTACTTTACCTAAGCACACCACAGGTAGTGATTCCCCATGGTGGAGACCCTCTCATACCCTTAGGGTGAGGGATTGCTTAGTGGACCATAAGACAGGGGGCAACCATGCTAGTGCAGGTGCTTCCTTATATGACCACTTAGTCAATGAAGGCTCAACTGGCCAAGGTTAGCCTTATCTCCTTTCGTTTGGGGGGGGGGGTTATGTAGGAAGGTGGAATCTGACTATATGGTTGCCCCACTTTTTTCCTGGTGTTTTGCTGATTTATGACTTAGTTGGACTGGGACCCTGCTATTCAGGGCCCCAGTCTATCTGCTCTCTCTAAACGACATGGAGTGCACTCTAGGTGCACTAGTGATTGGATACTGTGGTGCCTTATGAGTCCCTAGTATATGGTACCTTAGGTACCAAGGGCATAGGTACTTCACAGGCCTACCAGGGGCTGCAGCATGTATTATGCCACCCCTGGGAAGCAGTCTAAATCTGACACCACAGGCCTGCTACTGCAGCCTGGGTGAGGTGGTGCTAGCACCCCTCACTGAGATATAGGTTTCCTATATCTCTCCTGCACACACATATAAACCTATCAGTCACCCCTAAGGCAGGTCCTATCAATCCTGAGGGCAGGGTGCTTGGCTTCTATGTGAGGGGGTGCCTCTGCTTGAGCAGGGCCCCCCTGCAGATCTCAGAGTCTATTCTCTGGGGCTGTTTGTGGATGCGGTTAAACCATATACTCTTAAGTGCATGATATCCTCGCGGTAAAATGCTAACTTTGGAATGGCTGCATCAAAACATGTCGTGTTTGGTGTCAAACATCTTGGAATACTACCCCCCGCCAATCCTGGCGGCGGGGGTAGCATTCCACCCTTCTAGAGGATAAGACATGTACCTGCTGTGGAAACGCGGTAGAATCCTGAAGAGCCCTGGCATCACAAAATGGATGCCACCAGTCACAGACACTGGGCTGCCCTCCTGCTGATGACCGAAACTCACAGTGGAGGAAGCCCAACAATAGGCATCCTGTCACAGGGAGGTGTGACCACCTCCCAGACAGGGTTTAGTGTATTGGGGCTGGGTGGGTGCACTCTTAGAGTGCTTTGAAGTCCTGCACTGGGGGAGCAAAGGCTCCTCTGTGCATATGCCAGTTCAAACCAGCTCAGGGGCTACCTGCCCCTGCTCTGGCGCAAAACTGGACAAAGGGAAGTGGGTGTAGCCACCCCCTCCCTTGACCCTCCCATAGGTGGGGTCATAGAGCTAGTCCATCCCCTCTTTTTAGTATAAGAGGGGGAACCTTGCCATTGCAAAGCAGATAACCCCTGGACGACACTCTACAGAAGAATCCTGGCCCTTCGACGTTCCACTACCTTTGGAAGACAGAAGAATCTCCCTTGGAGTCAAGGAGTGACTCCCCTGCTTGGCAGGCACCAAAAACGACAACGACGGTCGCAAACTACGCCGCTCCCGCCGGAGTCCGAAGTCCCTGCAGCCCAGGAAGTAGATTTCCTGACCTCTCCCAGGCCATCGTGAGTCCCCAGCGAAGCTGAGGCAAGTGGACTCCACGAGTAACGAGGAACCGTGACCCCTGGGTACCGTGCACTATTGTCGAGTGCAACCCCTTCACAACGTTCTACGAACCTGTGCTTTGGACCACGTGTGGTCCCGACCTCCAGCAGGAATCCCTCCGAAGATCAGAGGCCTACACCGTCCCGAGTGACCGTGGGCCCCTGTTGAGTGATTCTGCCCGAGGTGTCTTCGCGATCCCTTGCCCGCTGGCTTGTGGGTCCCCAGAAGACTTCTTAAAGAAACCAAAGGGCTCCCCTGGTTGCTCCAGGCCTGCCCTGACTTACCCTCGCTGGGTGAGTTCCACAGACCTTGCTGGTCTGCGCCATCGACTTTTCTTCATCTCCCCAAGACTTGCGGCTGCCAAGGCTTGTTGGCTCCGATCAAGTTGCCGACACCGCAGTCAGCTGCAGACATCGAGGGACACACCGAATCCAGCTCCTGGTCATCGTCGACGCCTCCTGGACCACGTGGCTGAAGAGTCAAGGCACCCGCAACTGACCTGAATCACTCGACGACGGTGGGCATCCATCTTCCTTGCCCCGAGTCACTGCCAAGTGACTTTGAACACTGTCCCCTCTGCTTTCAGGTCATCCTTCTTCAGAATCCAGGCTTGGATTCCACCGGACACTTCTTCAGCTCCCGCAAGCAGCAAGTCTTCTTTGTTCGCCATTGAAAACGACGCCGCGACCCGACACCAAAGGACACCTGTGCACCCGGCTTCCCTGGGTGAGGTAACTCCAGCACTACGGTGCTCCTGTGGGTGTGGGCCCTAGAACGACTTACCCTGTAAGTGACTTGCTTGTAGGTTCTATAGAAGTATCCTAAAACTCTTTATTTCCAACCGCGACTTGCCCCATTGAAGTCAACGGCGATCCGCGCCTGTGTATCTACACTGCACGCGTCCCCCGTGGGTCCTTTACTTACCTGCCTTGGGTAGTTTCGTGAGGCCCCAGCACTTCTGAAGGCCCTAGGCCTTGTCTCCCTGCAAGTCGTTGTCCCTAAGTCTCTTACTTAGTATATGGTCTGGTACGCCCCTAGGGCCCCAGCCATATTTTGTGCTTAACTTATTGTGAAACGTTGATTTGTGCATATGTTTGTCTTCTAATCTCATAAAGAGATTAGTAGAGAGTTATTTAGAAATAAATACATATATATTTGATATATATACCTGTGTGGTGTCTTTTCATTTGGTGATTCAAGAGATTATATGGTAAAACAAGCTGCTTTACATTCCTCCGAGACTTAGCCTGAAGGCTGCTCTCCACAGCTACCACTAGGATAGCTTTCTTTAAAAGGTTGTCTTAAACCTATCTACCATAAGAGTCGATTTGCCCTGGTGCAAGGTGTCCACTTTAATTAGTGAACAGCATATACCAGGCCAACTTCTCACAGCCACTTTGTAAATATGGTGCATGCAATTGCACCAGCAGAACGTCATAAAAAGTTATGTTCCAGTGGCGCAATCCCCTTGTAAATATGCCCCTAAGTTTGGAGGGGAATACTAAGTCTTACCCTTACAGAGTCCAACACTTATATTTTTTTTCAAAATATACATTAATATTTTCTCTCTATTCATTGTGTACACATTTGCAACATGTCACACTTGAATTGATTTGTACATTAACACAAATATATTTTTCAATTATTTGACACTGTAAAATGTATTATAACATTTTGATATATATATATATATATATATATATATATATATATATATATATATATATATATATATTCCAGCTCCAAAGTCCACCTCGGCAATGTATGCACTCTTGCAGACGGGTGCGGTTAGTATGGAGGTGGGTCCATACAAATATCAAAGCTCCGGTTCCAAAAGAAACACACGCACTCACGGGGCCCAAGTTAAAGATGCTTTATTCACAAGGACGCGTTTCGGCATTCTGCCTTCATCTGCTTGTGTTTGAAAAGCGGCACAACCTATCATGATGGTTTATAACAGGTGAGTCCCATTGGATATGGCACACAAACACTGAAAGAGGACTCGGACCCAGCATTTTTCTTCCCTGATGTATTCTGGGATTCGAAGTCCGTGAATAAAATATTTCTCCTTTTGGTGGCACAATTGCGTCCTCTTTTAGTGCCCTGTCAATCATACCAGCCATACCATCTTTGCGCCGTGGAGTGCATCTTCTCCGAGGACCCCTCGCCTTGCCACAGGGTCTCACTGCACTCAGCGCGGGAGCAGGTCAGATGGCCCTAGCTTCCACAGGCATGATTCCTGTCGACAAGGTCGGCGTCGGTGCCCTGATTCCCTGATGGCGGTGCAATTGCCAATTATATTCCAGCTCCAAAGTCCACCTCGGCAATGTATGCACTCTTGCAGACGGGTGCGGTTAGTATGGAGGTGGGTCCATACAAATATCAAAGCTCCGGTTCCAAAATATAAATATAATTGGCAATTGCACCGCCATCAGGGAATCAGGGCACCGACGCCGACCTTTGTCGACAGGAATCATGCCTGTGGAAGCTAGGGCGATCTGACCTGCTCCCGCGCTGAATGCAGTGAGACCCTGTGGCAAGGCGAGGGGTCCTCGGAGAAGATGCACTCCACGGCGCAAAGATGGTATGGCTGGTATGATTGACAGGGCAATAAAAGAGGACGCAATTGTGCCACCAAAAGGAGAAATATTTTTTTCACGGACTTCGAATCCCAGAATACATCAGGGAAGAAAAATGCTGGGTCCGAGTCCTCTTTCAGTGTTTGTGTGCCATATCCAATGGGACTCACCTGTTATAAACCATCATGATAAGTTGTGCCGCTTTTCAAACACAAGCAGATGAAGGCAGAATGCCGAAACGCGTCCTTGTGAATAAAGCATCTTTAACTTGGGCCCCGTGAGTGCGGTGTGTTTCTTTGGAACCGGAGCTTTGATATTTGTATGGACCCACCTCCATACTAACCGCACCCGTCTGCAAGAGTGCATACATTGCCGAGGTGGACTTTGGAGCTGGAATATAATTGGCAATTGCACCGCCATCAGGGAATCAGGGCACCGACGCCGACCTTTGTCGACAGGAATCATGCCTGTGGAAGCTAGGGCCATCTGACCTGCTCCAGCGCTGAGTGCAGTGAGACCCTGCGGCAAGGCGAGGGGTCCTCGGAGAAGATGCACTCCACGGCGCAAAGATGGTATGGCTGGTATGATTGACAGGGCACTAAAGAGGACGCAATTGTGCCACCAAAAGGAGAAATATTTTTTCACGGACTTCGAATCCCAGAATACATCAGGGAAGAAAAATGCTGGGTCCGAGTCCTCTTTCAGTGTTTGTGTGCCATATCCAATGGGACTCACCTGTTATAAACCATCATGATAGGTTGTGCCGCTTTTCAAACACAAGCAGATAAAGGCAGAATGCCGAAACGCGTCCTTGTGAATAAAGCATCTTTAACTTGGGCCCCGTGAGTGCGGTGTGTTTCTTTTGGAACCGGAGCTTTGATATTTGTATGGACCCACCTCCATACTAACCGCACCCGTCTGCAAGAGTGCATACATTGCCGAGGTGGACTTTGGAGCTGGAATATAATTGGCAATTGCACCGCCATCAGGGAATCAGGGCACCGACGCCGACCTTTGTCGACAGGAATCATGCCTGTGGAAGCTAGGGCCATCTGACCTGCTCCCGCGCTGAGTGCAGTGAGACCCTGTGGCAAGGCGAGGGGTCCTCGGAGAAGATGCACTCCACGGCGCAAAGATGGTATGGCTGGTATGATTGACAGGGCACTAAAAGAGGACGCAATTGTGCCACCAAAAGGAGAAATATTTTTTTCACGGACTTCGAATCCCAGAATACATCAGGGAAGAAAAATGCTGGGTCCGAGTCCTCTTTCAGTGTTTGTGTGCCATATCCAATGGGACTCACCTGTTATAAACCATCATGATAGGTTGTGCCGCTTTTCAAACACAAGCAGATGAAGGCAGAATGCCGAAACGCGTCCTTGTGAATAAAGCATCTTTAACTTGGGCCCCGTGAGTGCGGTGTGTTTCTTTTGGAACCGGAGCTTTGATATTTGTATGGACCCACCTCCATACTAACCGCACCCGTCTGCAAGAGTGCATACATTGCCGAGGTGGACTTTGGAGCTGGAATATAATTGGCAATTGCACCGCCATCAGGGAATCAGGGCACCGACGCCGACCTTTGTCGACAGGAATCATGCCTGTGGAAGCTAGGGCCATCTGACCTGCTCCCGCGCTGAGTGCAGTGAGACCCTGTGGCAAGGCGAGGGGTCCTCGGAGAAGATGCACTCCACGGCGCAAAGATGGTATGGCTGGTATGATTGACAGGGCACTAAAAGAGGACGCAATTGTGCCACCAAAAGGAGAAATATTTTTTTCACGGACTTCGAATCCCAGAATACATCAGGGAAGAAAAATGCTGGGTCCGAGTCCTCTTTCAGTGTTTGTGTGCCATATCCAATGGGACTCACCTGTTATAAACCATCATGATAGGTTGTGCCGCTTTTCAAACACAAGCAGATGAAGGCAGAATGCCGAAACGCGTCCTTGTGAATAAAGCATCTTTAACTTGGGCCCCGTGAGTGCGGTGTGTTTCTTTTGGAACCGGAGATTTGATATATATATATATATATAGATTACAATCTCATCAGGAAGGCCATCCCAGAGCTGTCCAGAGTCGGACCTTCCAACCGACTCGTACTGGGATCCGGTTTTACCAAACAACGCATTATGATGCCCAAAACCCATTACTTACTGAACAACTCGGTCACTCCAAATCCATCTTCATTTTCCTAACGAGAACTATCCGGTAACACAGAATGGATGCATCCGGAAGGGGAGTATTTCAGCCTTTCAGCTCCGAATCGCGCCACAACATGATTCCTGCGACCGAGACTGTGCAGCCATGTATCTCATCGCGCACGATATTCCTATCCTCTACATCTACGATGAATAATACAACCGCAACCAACACGTTCGTTGCAGACGGTAAGTTAGACACCTACCCCTACACAATAACGCTATTACCCCACGAAAGACAATACAAGAGAAAGCAGGGGTGCAACTACAGCCAATTTGGGGGGGAATACTTTCAGCAATGTAAAGGCCATTTTTTTGTGAGTGTAATACTTCCAGCAATTCTGACCCAAAGGGGGGCCTTGGGGGTTAATACTCCCAGCAATGTCCAGCCAAAATTTGGAGGTGGAGGTAGAGGCAAATCTGGGGTTGGGGGGCTAATACCCCAAGCAATGTAGAGGCAAATCTGGGGTTGGGGTGCTAATATCCCCAGCAATGTAGAGGCAAATTTAGGGTTGGGGGGTTAAGACTCCCAGCAATGTAGAGGGAAATCTGGGGTTGGGGGCTAATACCCCCAGCAATGTAGAGGCAAATCTGGGGTTGGGGGGCTAATAACCCCAGCAATGTGTACTTGAACAATGTAACTGGTGCTCATGCAAAGTGCCTCAATACCTACAGGTGGAGTACATCCTGGAGGAATTTTTTTTAAAAACAAACCCAAAGACCATTTTGCAGGAAATGCATTCCCACACTGTGGCAGCAAAAGTAACTGGCAACTTTGAGGAATGGGCAGAGTGGAGATGTTGGTGCTCTAGGGACTGTTGCAAAACAAATAAAGCCTTATCATCTAGTAAATGGTCCTTAAAAAACCTGTGAAATACTCAGGTGTTGATGCACAAACATGACAGACCAGCCACACACAGCAGCTCAAGTACTGTATGTGAGTGTGTGGAAGCTGCCTCAGACTGGGCTGACACACACAACGGGGGGGGGGCTGAAGCCCATAGAGGCCTATGGGAGTTGACTTTGATCAGAAAGTGTTCTTCACAGGCTTGGATTGGCTATGTGTGAAATTGGACATTGGTCGATGGGCCGGTGCACCAGGGTCACCTGTGGGCCATGGTTTTGGGACCTCTGTAAAACACACCAAGAGACTGACTTTCTTCACCAGTCCCCACCAGGCCACTGCAATGTGGCTCAAGTTTGTTGTCCGCTCACCAGCTATGCTGTAAATTGAGGCTGGGGGACAGCCTTTGGAGCATACTCACCATGGCACACTGCCTTGCGTGCCTTGACAGAAGCAGTGTCATCTCCGCCACCTGCCCATCACTTTCAAGTCATGGCAGGTGCAGGGAGGTTGCGTTGTATGTAGGGGCCTTGCAGGGAGGCAAGTCTCATTTGGATAGCCTAACCTGCACACCACCCTCTTGATCAGCAGCAGTGTGCCTTTGTTAAACTTCCCTTGACAGGTAAAAGCACAGAGGCTACAATGAAAGAGATGAACACAGAATATTTGCCAATTACTTTCAGAGTGCCCGAGCATCATTCTGATCCCAATCCGACCATGGGTCCCTAGCATGTTGTGCATGTCCAATGAGGGAATGTCGTCATCAGGTAGGTACACTTAGCCCGCCAAATACTATTAGAAACACACTTTTGACAGTGGAACAGGAATTGCCATCACCACACATATGTATGTATCACAAAGTTAATACATGAGTCCACCACAACACACACAGAAACATTGCAGGGCAACAGAACTCCAAAGTACTCACAAAAGTATGACATTGTGATGCCTCTGTGTACATTAACGCCCAGAGGATATTTGCTCAGACAACACACTACTCCACAGACCCAGCCACTCTGTACTGATTTCAGTGCCTTCCAATACAACAACCAAGAAGTGTTTGTGTCACATTTGTCATCAAATTATTTGTTGACGAAATCCATCTTAGTTTTGAAAGAAGCATGGGCCAACAACAGGGTGGGATACAGTCACCAGTTGTGGACTGTGGGCGATGCACACAATTCCCAATCTGTATGTGTACACGGTCATCTTTGGAGAATGTCACTCACAGCAATTCTGCATCAAGCTCCTCAGGCTGTAGTGTGTGCTGCAAAAAAAATCCCATGTTGAATGTGTAGATTGTGTCCTGCAGAGTAGTAGGAGTATGCATGAGTCTCAGGAAGTAGGATCCACCAAGAGTGTTGGAGGGTCTAGTGCATAGCCTATTGTGTAAGATAAGCTGCCAGTACTGGTGAGGATGCCAGGTGGGTTGGCTCAATCTGTGGCTCCCAAACACAATTGACACAGCCATCCTCAAGCCAGGGGATTTGGGTACATCTTGTGAGGATGAGGGATATGTGCAGAATGAAGTCTGCTTTGTACACAATTGGCACCGAAACACTGTCTCAAAATCTATGAAATTGTCAAGGAGACCTTCCACAAAGACATATTTCCCTCACGCTCTAGGGCAGTGCTTAATGGGCAAAATTGGAGCCCCCATGCACACACACAAGGGTCACCCTTGCCAAACCAGATTAGAGGTTGCAAAATATTGTCAATGCAAACAGTCATTGGAACTGGGTGTAATGTTCCAGTGTCACATGTGTGTTTGCCTACAGTGCAATGTGTTTTCCTCAGCACAAACAGATATAACATCACAATGAGTCCATCTCCCTTGGTGTCCCCATACCTTGAACATTCAAAGTCAGAATGCCAATAATAACCATGCGTGTGTAGTCTACTGTGAATTGTGGGCATGTGTTCCTGGGGTAGTCTGACACCAGGTGGCACAACAACAAACATCATTGACTTCTCACTTGAGGGGGATATAGACCTCTAAGCAATGTACTGTCATCCAATGTTCCAGCATCATGACATTACAATATAAGCAATCACCACCTCCATCAAAAGGCAGTAAGCAAGGGCAAGAATGAACAATCAGTGACTACAACTACCTACAAAGGGTAACTCCACACTCCAGACATCTGCGTAGTGTCTGTGGATGCATGTGTGTCATCTGCTGGTATGACCCTGGTGATGAGTGTGCTGTCTGTTTCCTGAGTGTGCATGTGTGTGGGTTTCTCTTTGTGTCTGTGTGTTTATGTGCTGTGTGTGGCTGTTGAGGTGTGCGCATGTGTGTGTTTGCATGTGCTTGGGTCAGGTAGGGTAGTTGGGACAGTGGATGGGGAAGAGGTAGGAGGGGGGAGGGACTGCTGGAGCTGGGACACTGCTACCGTCAAAGTAGAGGCCAGAGCCTGATTGGACCTGTATAGGGCAGACATGTCTGGGAGAATACCCTCCAAAAATGATACCATTTGTGTCAAATGATTGGAATGCACCTGGAGGACATTCAGCACTGCTGTCTGCCCCACAGAGATCTGCCTCAGGATGTCAATGGCCTCTACACTCAGGGCAGCAGGGGAGACCGGGGCAGGGGGTGAGGTGCCTGGAGCGACGGAGACGGGTCCCCTTCTAGGGGAGCAGCCACAGACAGTGGGATGGGGAGCAGCTGGGAGGCTGGAGATGGTAGTGGTAGACTCTGATGTAGAGGATCCAGTACCTGACTCCTCCACCACCACAAGGGATTCCTCACTGGAGCTGTACTCTGCTTCAGAGCCTGCTGATTTTGTTTCGGAGCTGCCCTCAGTGAGGCTCCCCTCACCCTCTGCGCCACTGGGTCCCTCCTCCTCTGATTCATAACTGGACCCAGACTGATGAACTGCTCCCCCTACATCTGCGGCACTGTCTCCTCCACTGGCCGCTGATGATGCTGTGAACAAGAATGAAAAAGAATCACATAAGTCATCAATATGTACTTGACACATAGGTAACACCACAAATATTTACATATCAAAAAATTACATCATATTGACTACTGCTATTACCTCTTGCTACATTAACATACATGGCACTTACTAGTCTTCCGGTTAACCATTGCTCCCTCACACATGATGTTATTTGCAACATTAGGGTTATCAACATCAAATGACACAACCACAATGTCAACTACTTCACTATGTAGCGGGGATGTATCGTCTTTTGCTCCTGATGGCTTGTGTCCTGATATAGACGTCTCATCTCATGCAAGGGAGTTTAGACCTCACAATTGGAATAAGATTCACACAATTGAATTGAGACATGGTATCCATTCTGCAATCCTTAGTCATCAAAGTATGAACCATTGTCTCAAATGTCAGCTCAAATGTCTTCCTTGACAAACATTAACATTGCATAGTCATTGCATGAGACAGGTCACACAGATAACAGTGATTGTGCACATTTGTCCTGTAACTTAGGTTCTCTACTGTCAGGTCACACATCTGACTCTTATTGTGGAGACACCAAGGTAGTAGGCATAGCTAGGGTAAGAGACACATGGCACACTGTCTTGTGTCATATATGCACAGTGTCATGAAGATGAATCAGAATGTTGTGCACATTGTAAACAGGTCACCATTTTCAGATGTGAAAAATGGTCAACACACTTCCAAGTCTGACTGCATCTTCGCAATGCTTCAGGTGGAACACCATGCCACTGGCACGTCTGGGTGCATTGTCTGTACAGACTATTAGTACTGAACCTATCCTCTTCATCAGTCCAGTCAGCACTGTGTACCAATCCTGTCTAGAATGCTGAAGCCACCATTTGTATGGCCCAAGTCTGATTGTCCCTCCCTTCGATTAGACATATTGCACCTTTTTACAGCTTACATTGCTCTTATTTTCCATCTCAATGTGTTAACTTTTTCCAGAATGATGTACATTTGACATATCTCAATCTGACAGTGATGCTTCATACACATGGTTTACAAAACCCTCAAGTACGAATAGTCAAGAGAATTTACACATATGCAAACTGTTGTGAATTTGTAGCTAACTTCATACCTTACAATTTCAGCCATGTTTCCACCAGTGACCACCTGTGTTTGACACTGAATGGCATGTGTTGTGACTGTTACAGAGTTAGACACATGGACTCACTCTTTTGAATGGAGAGAATGGAATATTCCACATAATGATGTGTAAGGCCAGTGTGGAAGTGGTCCTTTTTCCAACCTCTCACAGATATGTTCACAACAAGGAAGACCAGCAGTCGGAGGTAACTGTAACATAAAAGGATTTATTGCGCTCAAGCGGGTACACAACCTCACAGCTCCATGTGGCTATGAGAGAAGTGGACAACTTACACAGTCATAGGTGGCCTTATATATGGTTGTGCTGGAAAAAGCGTAGGTGGGAATAGGTATGACAAATTAGCAACTGCCAAAGATGATTAATGATCCCAGGACGTTTATCATGTACTGGTCAGGACCAGTTCCTCTGGAAATGTGCATAAATGGCGTGCAGAACACAAATATAAAGATTACTCACTAAATTCCATCAGTCATCAATAATCTTGTGGTCAACAGAAATAAAGCAGAACTGTGCATAACTTGTGCCAGAAATATAAACATAGACATGCCTGTGGTTACAGAGTCAGGCGCTTACTCATTAATCATCTGGATATGGAACAAAAGGTCACATATCTTGTATCAACAATAATTTGTTACCATCAGCAGTCTTTTGTTAGCTGCAATACATTTGATATCAGTTAACAGGAAAGTTAAACAAATGAGTCTTTGACCTTTTGTCAATGTACCCTGGACAACTTGGTGCTAGCAAGTCAAGAACAAACATATGCTTTGGGGTCATTTGATGTATCAGTATTTCTCTGTGCAGATGGAGTGGACACATAATTTGTGCTGAGGAGACAGGCTAAGGAAAGGCTAGAACAAAATGCTGACTGAATAATACAAAATGGAGGAGCTTACGTCCAAAATAAACTGCATTTTCACAATCGGCCCTTTGGACGCAAGGTCCAACATTGTTGTCGATGCTTTAATGTACGTGTTCATATATTGGCCGACTGTTACTATAGTGGGCCTCGTGGCGCTCATTAACATAATCAACTGTATTCGCGTTTGAGGTGGCGTTATCAGAAATATCAATATCCATCAATTGCTGAGTTACGATATCCCTCATTATAAGAGCGTTAGTCAGTGTTACTGGGGGTATTGGGGGTGGTTTCAGCATTCGTCCTAGACACTGAGAGCATATAGGTAGGCAATTGATGAGAACACAGCACCCAATCACTACGAGGAATATGGTCACTAGAAACATCCCTATTTTCCACCCCCATGCTGATAGAGTGTTCCAAAAGGAACCCGCGGGATCCCAAGAGCCAACATCACTATGGGCCTGGGCCCCAATATCATATAGTCTTGTGACAGCTTCCCTAACTGATGTGGAGGAGTCAGGTATGTACGTGCAGCAGGAGGCCCCGATCACCCTACAGACTCCACCCTGTTCTGCCAACATCATGTCTAGAACCATCCGGTTCTGAAGGGAAACTAATCTGACAGCTTTTAGCTCCACTGTGATGTTCTCAATGATCCCTGCTGTTTCATCTATAGTTGCTTCCAATAGTCGGGATAACCGACGTATGTTTCTGGAATTTATGGCTGGGCCATACCACGGGACGAAGGCCTTCAGCACATCACCAGCTATATCAGATACTGTGTCTCCTTGCTCAACACTTCTCCTGCCTTTTACCTTTGTTATGCTTTGTTTACTTCCTTTGTACTCTTTACAGATATCGCTGGTGTTACGAGTCCTAGATGACAACAACTTCCCCAATTCACTAGTAGCCAAGTATAGGCTCTTTCACCACAAATAAAATAAACTGAGTCTCCTATATAAAGTGGAACAGTTATTTCTTGAGAAGTCACCTCGAAAGTTATATTGCAATTGGTACTATTCCCCATGTTGGCAGTACCATTACTTTTAATACATATACTCCGAATTATCTTACGCTGCCTCATTTTCAAAAAGGGTATTTTCCTGGCGTCTCCATCAAGCGGTGGTGAACTTTCATTTTTCACCAAAAATAGTGGGGTAAATATATTAGAAAAGGGGAACGTTGCATTAGGCATGATAACTTCAGTGCAATTCCCGGCCTGGAGGATGTCATCCTGATAACGGTTGTACAGTGATGCAGTTGATGTTCTAGTGGTAGAACGGGAGATGACCAAGTTTTTGAGGACCCCTATTAGCTCAACCATCAACATCACGATGTGTAATGCATAACAGGACGCTTCGAATGGCAGGGGTACTTGGAGGAGGGGTATTCCTTCGTCTACATAGGCCGGAAATTGCAAGCATATCCAGCAATCATTTTTATCTATTACTTGATGGGTCTAATGAAGTAGGGTAAGAAAAGAATTATGACGCATTTCCTCCCTGTGATCCATGAAATCGGGTGCTACCGTAACTGAGGGGACAATGTCAGAGGGAAGCGGGGCTGTTATAGGATGATAGAGCTCTAGAAGATATAGTATGCCGATTACCAAAGACATTACACAAAATAACACACATAATATGTATAGCTTGGAGTGGCAACTCCTCTTTTTGTTCATTTTAAGGGTGGAATATGTATCCTCCATGTCTAACAAAAAAATGTGTTCTGTTGATTTCCAAATAGCAATACTGTTAGTAATAATGTTTAAGGATATCGACAATCTCACATATGTGGCAGTTCAACAGTGTTCGTTATAGGCCTCACTGTTACAGGCTCTGTATTCGTATGACTTGACAAAATTCGACCTCACGCCCTCTCCTCCTATGGGTCTTTGGGCTTGGGAGGTATTCCTCTATTCTCCTTTCAGATCTTTTGGAGGAGCACTCATCCAAGGCAAAGTCAGCAGTGTCCTTATTTTACTAACCTCACTGCACAAAATAGTCCTTTAAAGTTGGCACTTTTGAGTGCTTGGCAGTTGGTGCTTCCTCGATCCTAAGCACTCTTCAGTTTCCTTGGGCGTAGATTGTATCTTGATACAGATTGTTGATCGTCGATTTTTGTAGGAGTGCAATCACCAGTCCTTTGGTCAGAATGGTCCTCCTCCGGGGGCAATTTTGGCCAGAATGGTGGTGCTCTCTTCACATTTGATAAATGAATCCAGTTTTTGTGTCCTTCACATCGCACTGCTGTCTGTGTTACTAACAAAACTTGAGATGGCTTTTTCCATCTGGGCTGCAAGCTGTTCTTCCTTACAAAGTTCTTGGTCAGGACCCAGTCCCCGGGCCTGATGTCATGCACTTCTCCTTCCAGAGGCGGGGACCAAGTGTCTCTGACCTGTTGGCGAATGGTAGATAGAGCAGTAGTTAGTTCTTTACAGTAATCTAATAAAGCAGAATGCGTCAATTCTTGCAACTTTGATGGAGAGGCAAACCCATATACGTTTGCTGGTCTCCCCATGACAAGCTCATATGGGGAGAGTCTGTTTTTGGACGTAACAGTTGTTCTCATGGAAAACAAGGCTATTGGTAAAGCATCTACCCAATTGAGAGTACTTGATGCACATATTTTTTGCAGTTTATTTTTTAAGGTAGCGTTGCAGCGCTCTACAATCCCTGCTGACTTTTCATGATAAACTGAATGGAATTTTTGCTTTAGCCCCAATCCTTGACATACTAGATCCATTATTTTATTTGAAAAATGTACCCCATTGTCACTCCACAGACTTCTGGGCAGGCCGTAGCGCGGGAAGTACTCTTTCAGCAGCATTTTTGCTGTGCTTAATGCGGTGTTATCTTTCAAAGGGAATGCTTCCACCCAATTGCTAAAACTGCATATAACAACTAAAACGTATTTTTTCCCATTGGCAGGGGGCATTTCTATGTAATCCATCTGAAGACATTCAAAGGGGTTTTCTGGCATTCTGAAATGACCAGGTGGTACTTGTATCCCTTTTCCTACATTATGAAGAGCACAGATCATACAATTTTTAGAGAGTTTTTCAGCTGTCTTTCTTACATTTTTCTTTTCCCATATTTTCTCAATAGTATTCGTCATCCCATCAGCTCCGAGGTGTGCAGGACCGTGGACCATCTGAAGCATGGGCAAGAGAAAACTATCAGGCAGGACCCACTTTTTCCCAAGTGTATTCATCCAAGCCCCAAAATGTGTGTCAAAATAATATCCTTCCTTTATCCACTGCTTTCTTTCTTCTTCACTTGCAAATGCTTGAATTTCCTTTATTTCTTTGTAGGGATCAATTTCTTTCTTCTCCTCATCTGCACTTGACACTACATATGTTAATGTGTACTCATTCAATGCAGTATGCCTTGCCGTTTCATCGGCAAAGGCATTTCCCTTGCCTACATGGTCTGTGATTTTCTTGTGTGCACTACACTTCATGATAGCCATGATAGTTGGTAATGCAAGAGCATTTAATAATCTTGTAATCAAAGTGCCATGCTGTATTTCGGCAGCTCCAGATGTAATGAACCCTCTCTCGGCCCATAATCGTCCGAAGTTATGGGTCACCCACTAGGCATACTGGCTGTCGGTGTAGATGTTTACTACTAACTTCTCTGAAAGCTCACATGCTCTAGTTAGAGCAATTAACTCGGCTGCCTGAGCAGACATCTGTTGTATTTTACATGTTTCAACAACTGTTTTATTGGTTGTTATTGCATAGGCTGCAGAGGTAGTTCCATCTAGTCTCTTTAGACAAGAGCCATCAACAAATAGTGTTCCATCGACCTTTGGCATAGGTACATCAACCAAATCTACTCGACCCTTCGTTTCAGTTTCAGTGACAATCACGCAATCATGTTGTACTTCATCCTGCTCCGAAGGGAGAGGCATCAGAGTAGCTGGGTTTATAGTGTTACACCGCTGCAAGGTCACATTAGTAGCCATTAACATTAATATCAACATTAATATCAGTTCATAATGAGTCAATCTAGCATTGGTTAAATGCTGCGTTTTGGTTTTGTTCAATAGTATGTCCACTGAATGAAGAACATAAACCATAACTTGATGTCCAAGGACAATGGATTCTGCCTGTTTCACTGCAGCAGCTGCCGCAGCAATCTTTTTGAGGCAGTTCGGTAGGCCTCTTGCTACCGGATCCAATGTTGAGGAAACACAGGCACATGGTCTATTCTTCTCTCATTTCTTTGTGTTAGTACAGCCATTGCGCACCCTTCTTTCTCATGTACGAACAATGCGAAGCTTTTAGTGTAGTCTGGTGTGCCCAAAGCAGGTGCGTTACATAAAGCAGTCTTTAAAGCCATAAAGCTATCTTGATGTTCTTTATCCCAAGGAACGGGATCTTCCACGTCCTTGTGAGTTAAAGACAGTAATGGTTTGGCCAGATAAGAAAAATTTGGTACCCATTGCCTACAAAAGGAGACCATTCCCAGAAATGCACGAACATCCTTTTGAGTTTTAGGTCTGGGAATGCTTTGAACTGATTGTATTCTGTCAGGTGATAACCTCCTCCCCCCTTTCGACAGGAGGTGCCCTAAATAGGTTACCTCCTGTTGATAATACTGTAGTTTAGCTGGCGAAACCTTATGTCCATGCAAGGCGAAAAATTTCAATACATCATGGGTAGCCTGCTTACTGGGCCTGGGCGGTAAATTCCGTTCCGCTCGCGGAATTTGCGGAATTTGGGTAATTTTGCGTTCCGAGGAGAACGCGAAATTGGCAAAAATTCCGTGATCCGCGGCTTCGTGGAATTTTTTACTTGTTCGCGCTTTCAAAATGCGTGTTCACGAGATATTTCTCCCCGAGCACGCAAACAGCATTCGCGAACAGGAAAAAAGCATCGCGAACGGGCGGTACAAGCAATTCCGCGTGTTCGCTGAACTTTTGCGTGCTCGCAGAGATTTTATACCGTTTCGCGGAGCTTTGCGTACCGCGACTACGCAAATTCCACCCACCCCTACTGGTTACACATATCTTCTGTTTCAGCTGTGATCAATAGATCATCCACATATTGTGGCAATACCGTACCTGATGGCATAATACAGTTATCCAGTTGTCTTTTTAATGCCTGGCTATAAATGCTAGGGCTTTCTGTGTACCCCTGGGGAGCTCGACAGAATTGATAGGATCTCCCTTGAAAACTAAAACTGAACAAATATTGGCTATTTGGGTGTATAGGAATACTAAAGAAGGCATTCTTTAGATCAATAACAGTGACCCACTGGGCTAAAGGTGGTACGGACGAAAACATTGCAGTAATGTCGGGTACAACAGGATATTGTGGCTCCACTATTTTATGAATGGCTCTTAAATCAACTACCATCCTATATTTTGCCTGTCCTGTTCCATCATCTCGTTTAACCACAGGTAGAATGGGACTATTACATAGGCTACTTGTGACTTCTTGTATTATCTGTCGTTGCAGCAAGTCAGATATTACTCATTTTAGTCCTTCCTCTCCTTCTTTTGATGTTTTGTATTGGGGAATGCGAGGCAATTTAACATTTTGTTTTATTTTAATATGTACTGGCTCAATATCCATTTTTCCTACATCGTTTGGTCCATGTGCCCATAATTTTGGATCAATATCCCGAAGTTCAGGTGGTATGTTATTCTTGTCTAAAACAAGGTATTGCTTAGATAGTGCTGATTTCTTGCAAGTCAGGTAGACGCCATCTGGCGTACAGTATATAGTAGCATGCATCATTTTCAATGCTTTCAAACCTAGTAAGTTTAGCGAACATTTCTCTGTTAATACAAATGGCATACTCCCTGTTATGGGACCTATTGTGAAGTCCAATGGTTGTGAAATGGGGCTTGTCACAACGGCATTAGAAAATCCCACCGACTTATCTAATTTTCCCGAGAGAGGAGCATGGGGGAGCAAGCGGTGGGAAATGGATGTATTAGTGGCACCATATCTAGAAGGAATTCTCTCTCTTCACCTTCAACCACCATTTTTACATATGGCCCTGAAGAATCCACTGGTATCTGCACTCGCTCCCTGTCCTCTCCTGGGCATCCCTATTGTGTCCAATCCTAATTGTCATCATCCTGCGCATAATCCTGTGTGAAATACGCATTATTACTCTGGTCAAAATGATTCGTCTGTTCAGTGTTGTTATAATTTCTCTTTTGTCCCCTCCCTCTCCCTCTGTCTGCATGTGCAGTTGTGTTCCCTCTTAATGTATTTGCATTATTCCTCATAGTCGGACCCTGGCCCTGTAACAAAGGGCATTCATTCTTCCAATGACCCTCTTGATAGCAATAGGCACATGTATTGTATCCTAACCCTGCTCTCTGCTGCGCCGGAGCTGAAGCAGCTCGACCAGCCCCTCGACTATGTCCTCCTCCCCTCTGAAAATTTGTACGTCCTCTTGACCTTCCTCTGTCGGGAAAAGCTTGCTGCATTAATGCTTTCGTTTTTAACTCCTTCATTTGCTTATCCTTTTTCCCTTTTTCTGCATTCCTCTTATTCTCATAATAGCAGGCCATTGTCAATAATTCAGCTGGATCTTTAGCAGTCCAGGTACTTTTGTATGTTTTTATCCTGTCTGATAAGTCAGGTAAGAGGTTATGAACAAACTGATTAGCAAAAATGCGCTTTCCTTGTACAGTCTGTATATCTTGTTCACTATATGCCTTAAAAACCTCTTTTATTCTACTGAAAAAATCGGTATCTTCCTCTTCCTCCTTCTGTCGGCATGCCGTCATTTCATCCCAATCCACCTTTTCTCTGGGCAATATTTCCTGCATTCGTGTTATAATATGCCCTGGTAAATCTTTTAAGGTTTGTGGCACGGCCCCTCCTGCTAATCTATTGGTATCATTGCGTACTATATTCGGCCAGTTAATAGTTGCACAATTATTATCCCTAACCTGGCGCCATATATCTTGAGGTACCAAAAAATCGAACAAAAAATCAATGTCTTTTAATGTCATGGGTGTTATATTAATGGCAGATTCAAGCTGCTCATAAAAGATCCTTGGATTTTTCCTAGGATCAGGTAACTCCTTTTTCATGGCCAACAAATCAGCCCTAGTCCAAGGAGTATGAACATATTGTGGGATAGGGGGGTGATTTCCTGGCCTAGGATCAGCAATTGGATGTACCTCTCTCATAGGGAAAGCTGAAGTATCATTACTGAGTTCTGGGCCATAATGTTGGTTGATATGTTTTTCTGTGGCACCACATATGATGATATCTAGCTCCTTTTGGAACTGATAACAGTCATTAAACGCACCTTTACATTGTACGATCGTTAATGTGGAGTGTTCGCTATCCCTCCATAATCTGTTTAACCATTCTGGTGATGTGAAAGGAATGTTACTGTCCTCTAGTAAGAGGTGACAGTGATCAAACAGTCGCGTCACCATACTATTAATGACAACATTTTTAACTCTTAATTCCTGCATTCCTTCAAACGTTTCCCAGGCTTCTCTTTTAGTTATTTCCCCTAGGTCCATCCACTTTTGTGTCATTTTATTTATAGTATTTTTTTCGAAAGGGCCTAATCGGGTGTGTCTAACATATGTGTCTGGTGCCAGTCTGTCCCGAATTGGTGACCTAGAGTAAGGGGAATCCATCCAGTTGTCAGTTCTCTGTGTATTTAATGTAGGGGAATCACTTTGCGTAGTAAATGGTGTCATTAACATTGGAGGCGTTGTGCTGGAGGATGCTGGTGCTGGAGCGGATGGTATTGTCGTGGTGTTACCTACTGATCCATGTGCACCCTGAAAAGTATTAACAGGAGTGGCTATCTGTTGAGCTTGTGTAACAGGAGTGGCTACCTGTTGAACTTGCTGAGCACCAACATTAGCTGCTGCATTTAGTGGGGCAGGGATTTGGACAATATTATACGGGGGGCTTGTCCAATAGATCTTCCAATACTTCATCGACAGGGGGCACTTTCTTTTTTCTATCGCAACAAAACATTTTTCTGTTTTCATCCTAAATTCTCTGTCATGCTGTTCAGTGTTTTCGTTTATTTTTATATTATTATATTCTGCTACTTTGGCCATAGTTGTTTTTCTTTTCTCTCTTTCTCTATCTTGTTTTTGTTTCATACTCCGAGTCCTGGCAAATTTCTCCCATATTTGAAATGCCTCAAACATAGCAGGTCGGACCTTCCGTTCCATCATACATTGTTGTAAATACTGTAATTTAGCTAAATCAAAGGTACCATCAATAGGAAACTGTAATTCCTTATCCTTTTTTGTGTACTCATGCCATATTTTATTGTATAAGTTCACAGTCACTCCTTTTTTTATCATTAATATCCAACCAGGACTGTCTTCAACAGGAGTGGGGACACTTTCGTCCATCCTGAACTTATACAACAAAACGTTTTAGAAATGCATTTCTTCATTGTTCCTATTACTTTGTAGTTATAACTATTCTTTTACCAAACTATTCAACAAACTTAATCAACCAAACCTAATTAGCAAAATATGCAACAGAATAATCTCACCAATCTGTGGTGTCCTTGAATCATCCGGCTGGTGGTCTTCGGACAACACGTCAGTTTCAGAAAGGATCAGCTCGGGGACCTCTGCTGGGGAATCCTGTGTCAAGAGGCCAGTCGGGACTTCAGATGGCAGCTGTGGAGAAACTCTGTCTCGTCAGTGCTGGGGCCCCTACGATCAGTCGGTCCTCGTCGCACCTCTCAACCACGGACTCAGCTAGCCGTTGGATGTCCCACGGAGAAGTCCCACCAGAGTCGCCAATTGTGGAAGTGGTCCTTTTTCCAACCTCTCACAGGTATATTCACAACAAGGAAGACCAGCAGTCGGAGGTAACTGTAACATAAAAGGATTTATTGCGCTCAAGCGGGTACACAACCACACATCTCCATGTGGCTATGAGAGAAGTGGACAACTTACACAGTCATAGGTGGCATTATATATGGTTGTGCTGGAAAAAGCGTAGGTGGGAATAAGTATGACAAATTAGCAACTGCCAAAGATGATTAATGATCCCAGGATGTTTATCATGTACTGGTCAGGACCAGTTCCTCTGGAAATGTGCATAAATGGCGTGCAGAACACAAATATAAAGATTACTCACTAAATTCCATCAGTCATCAGTAATCTTGTGGTCAACAGAAATAAAGCAGAACTGTGCATAACTTGTGCCAGAAATATAAACATAGACATGCCTGTGGTTACAGAGTCAGGCGCTTACTCATTAATCATCTGGATATGGAACAAAAGGTCACATATCTTGTATCAACAATAATTTGTTCCCATCAGCAGTCTTTTGTTAGCTGCAAGATATTTGATATCAGTTAACAGGAAAGTTAAACAAATGAGTCTTTGACCTTTTGTCAATGTACCCTGGACAACTTGCGTGCTAGCAAGTCAAGAACAAACATATGCTCTGGGGTCATTTGATGTATCAGCATTTCTCTGTGCAGATGGAGTGGACACATAATTTGTGCTGAGGAGACAGGCTAAGGAAAGGCTAGAACAAAATGGTGACTGAATAATACAAAATGGAGGAGCTTACGTCCAAAATAAACTGCATTTCCACACCAGTATGAAATGTGACCAGATTTAGCATAGCTGTGATTGCCTATAGGATAAATTTGATTACACTGAGCAGCACGGCTAGGACCAAACATTGGCACACAGACCAAACAAAATTCACCTAGTCCTCAACGTAGATGACACACGCTGCAGGGAAGTATAGAATGGGCTTTCCGTACTTGAGTGCTACAATAACAACATACTTCACAGATTTGTTAAAACCACACTGAGAACAGGCTCACCCATTAGTCAATGTGCAGACATGTTGAGGTATCACATTACTGCTGAAGGGCATCCCCATGCACATGTTTTTGTAATTTGTGCTGATCACATGAGCATGGCACTACTGTCACTACCCTGAACATAACTTCCCCACATGTCCCTGATGAAAGGGGCATAATTGTGCATCGAATGATCCTTCTGCATATGCATCTTATAAAAATTAACAGTGGGTTTGGCTGACTTCCGACCTGTAAAAGGGCCAGCAGGCTAAGATACTACAACATGCATGGTTAAAGAAAGCTGTGCGACAAGGTACATACTCACCCCCTCCTTGCTGCTATTTGGCTTTCAACTGTCCATCCAGGTCAAGAAAGACCACCAATAGGATGTGGAGCATGTGGGGGGTCAGGGTTTGTCACCCGCCCCTCTTGCTTGGAAGTGACAGGCCCAGCTGGACTCCAGCGATATTCTTGGTCCAGCCACAAAGGTCCTGCCACCTCTTGCGGCAATGACGGATGCGCCGAGTGTCCACCACCATGTTGCGCACCTTCCTGGCGATGGTCCTCATGAGTGTAGAACTGTAAGGATGACATGGTGACAGACCCTTAGTTCACATGCAACATGTTTCTGAGTCAGACACTTCTACACATAGGTCATGATCAGATTGGCAACAATGTCTAAGGGGTTGGCATATGGCATTATGTGCAGTTGTCCTGTGTTCAATGATGACTCCGTCACATGAGAACAGTGATAAGATGTTTACCATAGTACATACACTTCTACAGCAGTGTACCTGCCCAGAACAGTTCTCTACACACTGTTAAACTTACAAAAACACAATTTAGATGCTTGCTTATGAGATTCTTAATGCTAGTAGTGCATGGTAATTGCACATGTCCAATGAAAATGCAGTGTAAACATCACTCACCTGCTCCTCTAGTTTACCATACAGCTGGCTGTACAGTGGCAGGAGTGTGTCCAGCAGGGCCTGGTTCTCCTCCTCTGTGAAAGCTGGGGCCCTGACCACTGCACGTGCCATAGTAGCTCCCGGAGGATGTGGTAACAGCAGCAGAGAGATGGGGAGGTGCAGGAATGATACAGGGAAGTGAAGTCTCTAGGGAACAGACAGACATATCTAAACAGCAGAGGTGGCTTAAATCGCTCTGAGTTATGAAAAGAACCCTCACTCACCAACCTAGTTGGTGACATGCTTCATCATTGGGTTCCCACCAGAGGGGCATTCGGCTGGTTTGAAGTGACGTATATGTGCAAAAAAAGGTGTGTGCAATGTGGTGATTTAAAAGAATGCCATGGTTTTATCCAAAAGACTTTATTGGTGGAAAACCTGGCATTGGATAAAATAATGTGAAGGATTAATAACTGGATCAATCTACCAGATATATCCTAAGGTGAATGTGAAATAAAATTGATCAACATGTTTCTGCCACTATGTGCTTTTTTCAGCAGGGCATTCGTCAGGATCAAAAAAATCTCCACGGCGGTATGCGCACCCTAAGGCGCACCCTAACCTGTGGAGGATGATGAACCGGAATGACTTACGGTTTCAGGAAACGTCTTCAGACTTTCTGAAAATCGTATATATCTATAGAAATATAGAAACAGAAAAAACGGGACAATACTAATCACATACCATACATACAATTATATTATGCATGCCAACGCCCATGAGTGATTTCCCTTAATTTAAAATTACATGCTGTAATGACTGCCAAATTCGGTGCCCCGAGGACGAAAACAATTTTTCTGGTGCCATATTTGTGACAACAACCTCTTATCCCTTGTGTGGTTGTATCTTTAAATCATGATTCACGAAGTGTGCCGGATTCTATTTACGAACATCGACACCCACTCGTTGAATAAATTAGATATTTTTCAAGTGAACGCCCACATGGATGGTACCAAGGCATTTTGGAAAATAAAAAAGGTGAACCTGGTTAAAAAGCGGGACTTGACTATGATACGACAGTCATGATTCCCGTAGGTGTGGCAGTGAATATAAGAAGGAGAACTTCGCTTACATAAAACCTTAAGGAGAATTTCTCCATGGATCCCAAAGGGGGGCGGGGGCTTGTAGTCACACACTGCAAGAAGGAAACCTGCCATAAATGATTCGCTCAATGTAAGGCCATAATGTTACTTCAGATCGATAGAAAAAAATTGGCAGCTTACTTTGTCAAAGCCTCCC
This sequence comes from Calotriton arnoldi, assembly GCA_963921515.1. Classification (NCBI taxonomy): domain Eukaryota; kingdom Metazoa; phylum Chordata; class Amphibia; order Caudata; family Salamandridae; genus Calotriton; species Calotriton arnoldi. The sequence goes on along the minus strand of CAWUFW010000089.1, from coordinate 1,538,700 downwards.
GTCTGCGTGGATCCTACAAGGTACCTCTCTTGGGACCCCGCCGAGACCGTACACACTAATCGGCGGATTTTTATAAAGAAGAAACCTGGCTAGAGGACCAGAAACTGAAGACGCGTCACTCATCATGTGACCCGCATCCGACCATTCAGCTTATTACTCTGAATAGAGGCTCTAAAAGACTAGAGCACCCTCCGGATATACGTTGACCGCCATATTGAAGTTAAAGGCGGAAAACTTTATTGACAATGTTGATAATGAAAAACGAGACAGCGTTTAAGTGAGTTTTAATTTAAGCGATATTGATGCCAGAGTTTGAAGAAATTTATTTCGAAAAACTCGGTACTCATAATGCTATAAAAACGGAGCCCTCTTCACATTTCTTCGATCAGCTACAAATATATACTATCTTGCTGGCCGTAACAATACAGATAGGTGTATACCAGCTAATAAAGCCTTTCTAAATCTTTCTCTGGTTTAAGGCATATATAGTCGCACATTGTACATGGTCTCTGGGCAAAGTGCAAAATTCTAAGCACTACGTGAAATTGCGTGTGGTCTCTTAAAACAGGGCAATCTTCCAATGTTGTACTTACAACTCTGACAAACCCATCTCATGCTGGCTAGAAGAAAGTAAAGAACACACACACAATTTGGTAGTCATTACAGTATGTAATTTTCAATTAAGGGAAATCACTCATGGGCGTTGGCATGCATAATATAATTGCATGTATGTTATGTGATTAGTATTGTCCTTCTGTTTTTTCTGTTTCTATATTTCTATAGATATATACGAATTTCAGAAATTCTGAAGACGTTTCCTGAAACCGTAAGTCATTCCGGTTCATCATCCTCCACAGGTTAGGGTGCGCCTTAGGGTGCGCATACCGCCGTGGAGATTTTTTTGATCCTGATGAATGCCCTGCTGAAAAAAGCACATAGTGGCAGAAACATGTTGATCAATTTTATTTCACATTCACCTTAGGATATATCTGGTGGATTGATCCAGTTATTAATCCTTCACATTATTTTATCCAATGCCAGGTTTTCCACCAATAAAGGGGCACATGCATCCCATCAAGATTTCTAAATAGTGAATTTTACCGATTCGCTATTTAGAAATCGCAAAATGCAATGCATGAAGGATTCGCCCCAAAAAATGCGATTCCTTAAAATTCCTATAATTGCGAGTCGCAAATTGAGAGTCGTAATTAAGGAATTGATTCCCATTGATTCCTATGGGCCTAAGGCCCATAGGAATCAATGGGAATTGCAAGTGCAATTTGCGAGTACCCAATAGGTACTCGCAAATTGCGCATGCAATTTCAAGGGTGCAAGGGTGCCAAAAGGACACCCTGTTGCACCCCTGTAATTGTTATGTACACCCATGTTAGCACACACACATGCCCCAAGGGCATGTGTGTGTGTAACATGTAACTTTGAAAAATGCACTTTTGTGCATTTTTCAAAGTTTCATAAATTACCATCAACTTAAAGTTGATGGTAATTTGCATTTCTTAATAGCAAAATCGCTAATTATTTTTTTGATGCATTGCATTTAGGAATCGCAATTTGCGATTCCCTAAATGCAATCGCAATTTAAGTAATCGCACATTTTGCGATTACTTAAATAGCGATTTTTGCATTTGGGATGATGCATCCCAAATGCAAAAATTGCGGTCGCAAAGGGGCAGATTCTGCGAATCTGCCCCTTTGCGATTGTAAAATGCAATGATGCATGTGCCCCAATGTCTTTTGGATAAAACCATGCCATCCTTTTAAATCACCACATTGCACACACCTTTTTTTGCACATATACGTCACTTCAAACCAGCTCCGCTGTAAACAGGCGTAGTAGCACACCTTAGGGGCATTCGGCCTCTCTGGTGGGAACCCAATGATGAAGCATGTCACCAACTAGGTTGGTGAGTGAGGGTTCTTTTAATAACTCAGTGTGATTTCCTTTCTCTCTTTTTTGTTTGCATTAATTTTTTTGCTCTCTTTTGTTGTTTATATAATAATAGCAACATGATTCATAAGTTCTCCATTTACCCTCCTAGGCTAGGTCACAGTGCCAATGACTTTATGAGGATTTACAAGTCCATTATTTACATATTCACTGCATTTGGTGACTGTGTGACCCAGTGTGCAATCAGTGTGATTTCTGACTATAAATGTTTTGTGTGTATTTCATGGTTAAAGCATTTACCTTTGAATGAGTAGACCGTGACATTAGGTAGCCAAAAGAGTTTGTGTTTGATGTGTGATTTACCAGTGTATCTTTGTGTCCCAGACTTGTATGAAGGCCTCATATATGCAACTCCTACATAGTTAATGGTTTGTGTATGTCATTGTATGTGTGATGCAGACCTGACAACATGACAGTGTCCACCCTGTGACAGTAGTGTGTATAATTTGCAGAATGGAACGCTGTATGTATATGGCGTTGCACATATCTGGCCTTGATCCTTATGTGGGTACATTTTAAGCATGTAATTGTTCTCACAAACCTATATCTCAGCTTATTTGGTGAGGAGTTGTTTAGTAAGTGATGCTTGATTAACAGGAACGGTGACAGACACCAGTGAATTTGTGACTATGGCACTCAAATTGCTGTGTGACCATAATGCTGTGATATGTATCAAAGATCAACCGTATTCATTTAAACTTGTATTACAAATGTTCTATAATATAATTTGTGCTCATATTTCATGTTTTGTTTGTATTAATGTATGTTATTTTGTATATATGTAACTACCTACAATTGTGTTTACACTCTACACATAGGTATCATGGAAAACCACCAGACTACAGGCCCTTCCCAGACCTGCAGACCATGGAGGAACGTGACAGAATTCGAAAATGCCGTTTCACCAGGCCAATAATTGAACATTGGGCTGAGCTGTTGACACCACATTTGATACCTGGTCGCACGTATTCGACTGCACTGACTCCCAAGGAGAAGGTTATGGCTGCCTTACATTTCTTTGCCACTGGTTCCATCCAGTATACTGTGGCAAAATCTGGTGGAATGTCACAAGCGATGTTCAGCAATGTCCTGCATGATGTGTTGGAGGCATTGCTCCATCACCTGGAATAGTACATCAAGTTCCCAACACCAGGTGATTTTTTTGACATCAGGAGGGAATTCTACACCTTGGGACATATACCCCACGTCATTGGAGCAATTGATGGAACACATGTTGCGCTAGTACCACCACAGGCCAATGAACATGTGTTCAGAAACATAAAGCACTTTCACTCCATCAATGTCTAGGTGGTGTGTTTGAAAGACATGTTGATATCACACGACAGTGCACATTTCCCTGGCTCAGCACATGATGCCTACATCCTGAGGAACAATGTCATCCCCCATATGATGTCTCAGCTGCAACGTCACCGGGCCTGGCTTGTTGATAGGTGATGTTTTATGTGTATGTTGTAGTGTGTGTCAATTGCATGTCAGATAGTACTCTGTTGTCAGAAACGGAACTCTTTTCTGTGTTCTATGTAGGTGACTCTGGATACCCCAACCTTCCCTGGTTGCAGACACCTCTGCACAACCCAATTACCCCTGCAGAAGTGTGGTTCAATTAGGCACATGGTCGTACCAGGCGAGTGGTTGATCGGACATTTGGTCTCCTGAAAACAAGGTTCCGGTGTCTGGATCGCACAGGAGGAGCACTACAATATGACCCCTTGAAGGTGTGCACGATAATCACAGCATCATGCATGCTCCACAACCTTGCAATCCGGAAGGAAATTACACTAATACTGGATGATGGAGACCAGCAACCGCCAGCAAGGGAGGATCCAAGCTTGGCACATGATGCCAGTGATGATGAGGATGATGGTGGAGATTTTCGGCAACAACTTATCTGCAACTTCTTCACCTGAATGTAAGTACTCAATGAGAGGAGGTGACAACCCCAAAATGTTTGTTTGTGTGTTGCTGTTGTACAATGTGTATGTTTGCTGGTGAGTGTATGTTAATTTTCATGAGGTTTGTACTGAGTTGGTCAATAAAATTTCCCGGTTGACATGTACAATGCTACCCTCAATACTAGCTTGTGTTAACACTGACGTTTTTATGCTTTATCTAACAGTTCGCAATATTAAGCAACATTATTCCTGACTCTGTTCTATGTTTCTCCTTACCAGGGTACTTTGCCATGTCAGCAGCAGAATTGTGTCCTCACCTAACCCATCAGACTGTGACATACTACAACATTGAACTGTTGCGGAAATCCATGGCACACACTACCTTCTGACCAGATTTGTTTTTGAATGTGTGTTCATTTTGTTCATGTGTCAGGGACCTTAGTTTGTGTTAATGTGCCATGTTGTATCTGGAGAATAAACCTGTGTTCCACATTGAAGTGTGCCTTGTCTGTTATCACACAACTCCAAACATTTTTGTCGACTAAAATGGGCCATGATGATTTGGTTTGCTAACAATGATTGTTGATTGTGCTGGTAAATGGAGATAGTTTTGTATACAATAGACTTCCATTGAATCTGTACCATGTACTACGGGTTGTGTGATAACCTTGTTGTGTCTATCTATAATGCTGTGTCAAGGTACATTTACTCACAAGCCCTTAGTTTGCTTTTTGGAAGTGATTTGTTACCAATGTTGTTAACAGTTTCATCTTTGTAATTTTGTTGGTCATTACAATATGTACATTTCGTATTCTAAGTCATGACATGAGCAAGTACTTTTGTGAAAAGTAATTTATTTTTGTGCATGAAGGTAGGAGATATTTTCACATAATGGTGGTGTGCTCACAACAAAAAATATATGAAAGTGCAGATAGGAGTGGGGAGTGTTTGTTGATGAAGTCTTCAAAAGTAAGTCCACAGTTATTTGAGTCTAAAGTCCAACTTAGGCCCTCCATCCAATGTGGAACAGTTCAATGACAGTCAACAGAGTGAACGCTTGACACACAATGGAGGATATCAGGGGAAGACTGTTATTTCCTGGGGGTGATGCATAACCATCTGTCTCTCAAGGATTCTTCTTCGGACGACCCTTTTTATGTTTTTCGGGGGGAACCTCAGGTGCATGGAGCGGCAGTGCTGGGGACTCTCCGCCAGAGTCCACATCCCTCCCTGTGGCTTGTGCAGATGTTGATGCACTGGATGTTGTGGGCACACAGGGAAGTTGTGGACATGTTGTTAGCAATCTGGCAAAGGCAGGTGACAATATTCCTGTGCACCGCAGTCATGTCATCAATTTTGCTCATGAACATGTCCAGTTTTTCATTTTGGGCTGCCTGTTGCTGTGCAATGGTCCTGAGGATCCCAATGACCTGGCCAAAATCTCCTTGGCAACCCTCAGAGGCCTGGAGGATCCTGGAGAGGTTTTGGTGCTCCTCATGAGCAGCACCAGCTGCATGATGGCCCCGGTCCCCACGCCCAATCCCATCACCCCAACCCATCCAAGCAGCACCAGTTATTGGTGGCCCAGTCAACACCGAGCCTCCTTCCTTGTTGAGAGGGGTGTTGTTGTCCGCCAGCTCCAGAGCACCCTGTGTTGCTGTGCTGTTGGAGGTGTCTCTGGCTGCTGTGTCTGTGAGGGTAGGGGTCAGCTGGGTGTTGTCAGCTGAGGCGTGAGTGGTCGCAGAGGATCCTGATGTAGCCACTGCTGGTGCTGTGGGGTGACCCAAACCTGATGGGCTAGGTCGTTCCTCATCATCCGAAGATGGTTGAGAGACATCTACGCCGGAGAGCTCCGGGTCGACCAGAGTCTGGGACTGGCTGTCCTGGTTAGTTCCGGAGGTGTTCCCAGCTCACCCTGTGGGTACAGAAATGACACAATGATTGATGTGAATGTTCACAGCCCCTCAAATCATACCCATTACATAGGCTACTGAACCTAATGATAAGTTTATGTAGGTAAATTGGCCTCCTTCATCCATGATGCTGGCTTCTGTTTTTTGAGTGCAATGTATTTTGGACAAGATGTGGATTGATGGACATGTCCACCTATGTGCATAAATGGACATGTTGTGTTTAGTTGACATTACTTGTCCAAAGATATTGACTGGTTTTTGACACCCTGTAAATGACACAGTTGGGTTGGTGTTGTCCACATCTTTACTTTCACGGTGACATACGTACTCTTTCTCTCCCAATGTAGGTATTTTTTTAGGCCTGTGTACTGGGCTTAGTGCATGTCTTTAACAGTCACATTGGTGTGGCTGCCTACACACTCACAGTCTGGTAATTTCCCCAGATATTTTTTGGAATGGTGTGAGTGAAGTGCTTCTTGTTATCATCTCATTATATACATGTGAATGGCTGTGAGTAGCAAAATGTGTGACTGCATAGCTTTGTGCCTACACAGATCATGCATTTTGTACATTGACTCCATAGTCCGAGTATTCACAAACTTTGCTTTCTGCCATTTTGTGGCAAATATCTTTGATAAACTGAGGTTTAAGTGCTTGTGCTCTAATTGTGAAACTTACACCCCTCCTCCCAACCAGCCCTACCAGGCCACCAGGAAGAGTGTTGTCCAGACAATGCTGGGAAGTGTACTTGCAAGATGTTTGTTGCTGGTTGCTGGTGTTTGTAGCACAGAGGCAAATATGGTAGTTGTGATAGGTTCAGACATCAGTCCCCAGTGTCTGACATCTTGCTAGTACACATGAACTCACAGCTAGGTAGACATACCCCCGGATAGAGTGGTTGTGCAATGTGTGTGGAAGAGTGTTTGCTGTCATTCTGACTTCCATCAGGCCCAGTCCTACATACACCTTCCCAACCAGCCCAACCATCCAACCTTGAAATATGCTTTCCTAACTTTGAGTGGCAATGTACTTGCAAGATGTTTGACACTGGGGAAAGGTGTCTGCCTTTAGACCACCACCCATCAGTGCCTTGTGCTCCTCACACCAGTCCCCAGTGTCAGTCATCTTGCCACTACATTTACACTCACTCTCAGGAGAGTGGAATCCCGGGTCGGCTTTTTGGGATGGGTGGGAATGTGTTTGTGGGCCCAGGCATGGTGGTAGTTTATTGATGACAAATACTCCTCCTCCAACCCAGCACCACTAACTCCTCTGTGCCTATGTGTATCTCACAGTGAGGATGAGTGGACTAGCAGGTTAGCTGACACTACTGCATGGTGTTGAAGTTGAAAGCAACTCACATCAGGGCCTTGTGCTCCAAAAAGGTTGTAACATTACCACTCACTGTCAGGTAAGCATGTTTCATAGTGGGCCTGTAGGGCTGTGTGGGAGGAGGAGTGTTTTCAGTTGCCAGATCTCCTATCAGGCCCTGTACTACAAACACATATTCCACCCTGCAGAAACAACACCCCTGGAAGTATGCCTTCCTGAGAGTGAGTGGATTTGTAGTGACAAAGATGGCTGACACTGGTGCCTGGTGTTTGGAGCACAAGTCCCTGCTGTTATTTGTGGAAAAGTCATACACCAGTGCCCAGTGTCATGCATCCTGCTAGTAAATTTGGAAACACTGTGGGTAAGCTTAGTTCCTGTTGGGCTGTTTGTGGTGGGTGGTAAGGTGTATGTTGGAGATGCCTGATGTGAGTTCTAGCGATTCCAAATAATCCTCCTCCCACTCAGCCCAGCTAACTCCTCTGAGACTATGGCTGACTGGCAGTGAGGGGAAGTGTACTAGCAAGGGTGCTGACACTGCTGCATGTTGCTAAACTTGAATCCAAATCCCAACAAGGCCTTGTGCCCCAAACACCATGCACCAATGTCAGCCATGTTGCTAGTGCACTTCCATTCACTGTCAGGTATCCATAGGCCCAAATGAAGTGTTTGTGCTGGGTAGGGGTAGGAGTGTTTTCCATTCCTCCAACTCCCATCAGGCTCTGTCCTGCACACACTCTTCCCACCCAGAGAAAACTGACCACATGGCAGAATGTTTTCCTGACAGTGTTGGAAATGGATTATCAAGATGTGTGACACTTGCACCTGGTGTCTGAGTTGGCCACAAATCCCATCAGGGCCTTGTGTTCCACATAGCAGTCCCCAGTGTCATCTATCTTGCCAGTACATATCCACTCGCTGTCCGGTAAGCATAGTTCCAGGTGGGCTTGTTGTGCTATTTGGAATGAGTAGTGTTTGCACTGACAGCTACTCCCATCAGGCCCTGTCCTCCACACACCTTCCCGCCAGCCTAAACAGAACACCTGGGCTCTGCTTTCCCCACAGTTAGTGGCAATGTACTATCAAGATGTCTGACACTGGTGCCTGTTGTCAGAGTTGACCACAAATCCCATCATGGCCTTGTGCTCCAAACACCTGTCCCCAGTGTCAGCCATTTTGTCAGTACATTTCCACTATCTGTCAGGTAAGCAGAGTTCCTGAAGGGCTGTTTGTGCTGGTTGAGAAGAGTGTGTGTATAACAGGGCCGGCTGGGAGTTGTAGGGAGGGATAACACTCTTCCTCCCAACCAACACAAACAGCTCATCTGGGCCAATGGCTACCTGACACTGAATGGAAGTGTACTAACAAGATGGCTGACACAGTTGCATGATGTTTGGTGCACAGGGCCTTGATGGGAGTTGGCTTAAAGTTCGACACCATGCACCAGTGTCAGCTACCTTGCAAGTACACTTCCCCTCACTATGAGGTAAGCATAGGCACAGAGGAGTTAGCAGGGCTGGGTGTGAGGATGAGTATTTGCAATGGCTACAACTCCCATCAGGCCTATGCCCACATCCTTCCCAGCCATCCCAAAGAGCCTACCTGTGACTCAGCTTTCCTGAGAGGGAGTGAAAATGTGCTGGCAAGATGTCTGACACTGGTGCCTGGTACCTGAGTTGACCACAACTCTCCTCAAGGCCTTGTGCTCCTCACACCAGTCACCAGTGTCAGCCATATTGCAAGTACTTTTCCACTCACTGTCAGGAAAGCATAGTTCCAGGGGGGCTTGTTGGGCTATGTGGGAGGAGGATTGTTTGCTGTGACTACAACTCCCATCAGGCCTGTGCCCACACCCACCTTCCCAGCCATCCCAATCAGCCTACCTATGACTCAGCTTTCCTGTGAGTGAGTGAATCTGTGCTGGCAAGATGGTTGATGATGGTGACTGGTGTGTGGAGCACAAAGCCTTGCTGTGAGTTTGTAAGAAGTATGTACATGGTAGGAATTTTAAAAAAAATCATATTCTTTGCAGGTATGTTTTTTGTCAATATGGCATACACATCACATGCTGATTTACTCTAGATTTTTGCAACTTTGAAAACAGTAATTGACATCACTGTATCCTTGACAGTGATGTCTGTAAAGGTGTAATTGGTAACATTATTGAAATGTGGAGTAGGCACTCACCAGACTCTGGTGCTGCTGGTATTCCATAGACGCCCTCTGGCGGAAGGATGTCACGCACCTTCTCCTTCCATGAATTGAAGTGGACAGGTGGTGCAGGAGTGCCACCGCCAGTCTGCTGACTTTGGGCGTGTTCTTTTGCTATCAGTTTTTCAACCCTCCTTCGCACATCATAGTACCTACTCCTGATATCATCCATTGTGCGTCCAACTCCTTCTCTGTGTACCTTGGCTGCTTCCTTGGGGCCATGGTGGGGGTGAGCGTGAAGGTGAGGGTGAAGTTGAGTGTGAAGGGATGGGTGAGTGTGAATAAGTAAAAGAGTGTGTGTTTGAGAGAATTGTTTTGACACAAAAAATCTGTGCAAGTTGTGTGGTGGATGAAGTGTGAGTGTACGATGCAGAGAGCTGGGAATGTGTGACAAATCCTGTGACCTCTCAGCAGTTCAGTTTGAGCAAAGGATCATGGTCATGTGTTTGGCCCTTTATATAGGTGGATTGGTGGGTGTGGCTAATATTTAAATTTTTTATTTTTTATTTGGCGTTGCCAATGCTTATTTTGACTGTTTTTGACAATATCCACTTACAAATTGTACCACAAACTGACACGGTTCAGAAACCGCGTCGGATGCAGCGTCATATGTTTGCGGGGTAAACCGAGTCTGATTCGGAACTGGAATGCTATTCTTCAGCGTTTGCAAATGAGTCGGTCGCATCGGGCTTGTTTCTGGACGATTAGGTCTGACAGATTGTGTTTCGAATGACTCGGTGGGAGTTTAACATGCAATGCATCGTAATCCGTCATTCGGGAAGCTTGTGGTAGAGTCGTTAGGAAAGCCTTCCGGAAGTGATTCAGTAGGAATGCTTTCCAGACAACATCGTAATCGGCCCCGAAGTAGTAAAAGGAAATAGGCAGGGTGTCAATCCAAACATAACCTTATCCAAACACTAAATCAGGCCCTTAGTCCCTTGTTGATTTAAAGTAAGGAAATCCTCCAACATACATTTCACAATTCTTTCGATATGGGTGCATCAAACAAAACTAACTTGAATCGTTGATGTTTTAGACAAAATTGAGTGTCATTGAAATACCTGTGTACAGAGCCTCCTGTTTCAAGACATAGTTTCACAGTCAGAACCTTGCTATTAGACTTTGTAGCACAGTTTGTTGCGGGTGAAGGTGAACATATCTTGGTTTTTTAACGACTACTAGGTTGAGGATATGTGGTTATACGTGATTGATTCAGCTGCCATTTGTTAACTTGTTAGTAGTCTTACATCAGTGCTGTAGGCACAAAGTCTGAAAGGCTTCCTGAGGCATACAGATAGATATGCGCAGTAATCTGAGCAAATTATAGAGCAAATCATATCATCCTCTAGACACAGCCACACGTCAAGAGGATAAAAGCATGGATTGTGTATTGGAAAGCATAGATATTTCATGCTGTCCATCAAACTGAGGTCCACTTGCTAAGGTGACAACTCTAGGACAAACGATATGGCAATGCAATCGTTATCACCAAAGTTCAAAATAATTGCCAAATGGTTGATTTTTAGAATACAAGTTAGGCAACAAAGAAATTGGAAAATATTGTGCTTGGATAGGTATTGATATTGTGCTTGGGAAGGTAGAAAATTGTGTGCTGGAATAATAGGGAGTTTCCACAATGGTAGTTTACGATGCAGTCATAAATGAATATGTAGCTATTGCCCAGAACAAACCCAGCAGAAATATGTTTAACTCAGTGACAAACTCACTCAAAATTAACCCATCTCAATATAACAGTGGGCATCCACTTTCAGTGATGTTATGCTGTATTTTAAATGTCTAGGCAATATACAGCTTCCTTTCTTGTTTTAATGAGGAATTAAAAACCTCATTATTACAGTACTAGTTGGTAAGATATCAACTGACACAATTACATGTTAAAGCTGTCTATGGTCTATTAACTCCTATATAAAGATATTTCATGGAAACATGACAAAAACAATGTCACATCCTCTCCACAGCTCATTAATAGTTATGTTTTTGCACATTATTCTTCATGCTGTATTAACTTGCGACAGGGGTCAAGACTGCATTAAATTATAGCGTACATAATTGAAGTTAGCAACGGCATTTGACAACTTTTTTCAACCTTCTGTTCTCAAAATATAGGGGCATATTATCAAGCACTGCGTTAAAATTATCGCCGCTTTAGCGGCAGAAAATTGCAGCTAAATCGGCGATAATGGGCTTGATAATATGCCCTGGAGAATTCCAATAGAAGCCCATGTTGACACCAGAACATGGGCTTCTATTGGAATTCTCAAGGGCATATTATCAAGCCCATTATCGCCGCTTTAGCGGCAGTTTTCTGCCGCTAAAGCAGCGATAATTTTAACGCCGTTTCTTGATAATATGACCCATAATGTTTTCTAGCTTTGGCTATTCCTTCTCTTTGAGGATAAGTGAACGTCACATTTACCAACAACAAACTACAATTTTGCATTTGTCATATCGTTGAATGATGCACAAAAGATAAGCTGAGCTTTATTTTGCGTATTTTTTATTAATTTACTTGAACTGAAGGCATTGTATTCTACGCCGACTTTAATGTAGCCATGCAGAGCTTTTTGGTACTAGCCGTGCATGCACCGAAGAACACCCTGCACGCAAACATGTTAAACCAGTATAATGTATTGTTGACCCCAGCCGCCATTGCCATCACTGACTGAGATGGAGAGGTGGGGCTCTGGGAAAAGCACAGCAGCAGTCAAAATCATACAAAACACAGCCACTGCTGAAAGAAAGACAGGAAGCATACCTCAGTGTCTCAACCGTTTAGGTGGTTATTTTGGCACGCACCACTCACCAACCCCCTTCACATGATGCAGCGTTTTTGGGTTCAGACAAATTTACCTACTTAAGAGTTGTAAACCGTGAGCCCATCATGATGAGTTATAGTTGTGCAGGCCCTGCTGCTGGCACAAGCAGCATGATGCACTGTGGCTGTTTTTTCAGCACCACTTTGAAAGCTGTTGTAGCTTTGTTTAAGGGCAGCAAGGCAATCAGGTGTTACTACTGGGGTTCCGTGGTGACAACTGGAGTCTTTTACCTTTGATTTCTTGAGATCACCTTACTATTGGATGCAAATGGAGAATCAAGTACACCCCTTTAGCAGTTGCCCCTCAGGGTAGTGAGGCAGAGCATTCCAGACTCGGGGAGCTAGCCTGGGGATACCCTTAGAACTTTACAAAACACACAGTAACACTTATGAAATCCAGTCAGTGTTTTTACTTTTAGAAAAAAGTACTTTAATTCCCACACAACTAAATGCTAAACATAAAATTACAAATGTGAGTTATGAAAATTAGAACTCTGTCTATCATCCTGACCAACAGACATCTGTAGAAAGGTCTCTTAGTGTGAATCCAAAGCATCAATCAGAGAATATACAATGTAAGTGTTAGAAATGGGGGTCTCTAGTTGGCAGAGGTAGGTACCTCTGTCCAAATAGGGACCTTTGCTTCTAGTCAGGGTAAGGGGATACACACTTTAGATAACCCCTACTCACCCCCTTGGTAGCTTGACACGAGCAGACAGACTTATCCCAAAGGCAATGTGTAAAGTATTTCTACTCAAAACACACAGTAATACAGTGATAACACCACAAATGGACACCATACCAGTTTAGAAAAATAAAGTATCTTTATCTAAACTCTACAAGACAAAACCAACAAAAACCTAACATACATGTAATAAGAATATGACTTTTCAGAGGATTCAAGCAACTGGGTCCATAAAAAACTATGGATTCAGAGTTCTACACAAAGTCCCAGACTCATTTTTTTAGAACGTTTGAGGAAACCGAAGGCACAAAATTAAGGCAGAAAAAGCTGTGAGCAATTTTCTTCTTTGCCAGGTACGAACTGGAGCGGGCCATTGTCACTTTATGTGTGCTTCCAACAGCTTGAATTGATTACATGCCTTGTGCTGGTTGTTTTATAAATAAAAAACATGAAATGGGTTTTCGTTTTAACCTACAGATACTCCGCTGCATTCTGACGCTACCGGAAGTATTCTTTTCAAGCAGGGAACATATTTTATCTCTGCAGGTAGGACGTCAATGCCTGGATAATTTTTACACGAATCGGAGTCGGTTGTGGCAAAAATAGTGATAGTTTCCCCTTACTTTGATAGGTCTCTCCACAAAGAGATTCCAAATTGCCTGAAGAAAAAAACGAATATCTTCTCGCCAGGTACCAATGCTCAGCTTTTTGTGAATTTTAAACTTTTTCAGTGAAGGAGCAGGAAAGTACAATGAATAATATTATTATTTTGTTTATTTAAAATTATTACAGATAATACCATCGCACGCAGAAACAAGGTGCATTGAATTAAGAAGCCATGATGAGAGTCCTTGTATTTGTAGCCTAGGACTTGAAACGCGTTGGCATTTTTCTGACATTGAGGAACTGAGAGTCAATTATCACGCCATACGGATGGTTTTAAAATTGTTTTCCCCTGTTATGTTTCGTTCCCTTTGTGACTATAAGCTATGTTAATCATTTGATTCATTATTTGATTACACGTGCTAATTATGTGATTTATTTTTTTGATTGCACATAATCTTTTGCTTTTTGTGTATTTGTTGTACATTATGTGGTGATGTATTGTTGGTTGTCATTAATGACAGTATTTCATGTATTATTAATTTGATAATTGAGTCTTTGTGACTTTTTTGTATAGAAAGTTGTTAATATTTTTGTGTGTCTTCTTTGTTTGCAACTGAATGAATATTAGAAAAAACAAAATGAAAAATAAAATAAAAATCTTGGTCAAATAAAATAATTATCTTTGACCTTCACGGTAAATCATAAGTGTATTTAATGATACAAGGTCTAGGTAAAACCCCCTTTTTTTCCTATTATATGGCCCTACCTGCACTTTGTCCACTTGGGCCTAACTCCTTTGTGTTGATAAATTAAAGAGCGGGTGTTGACCCGCGTGAGTTTGGACATCAGCGATCTGGTGACCACCTTTGAAGCAACAGCAATCTTTGCATTACAGGTGGTTTTTACCACTCTGTAGAGTATGGCAGAAAAAGACACGTTGTCATATACAAAATTTAATATCTGCTCCTTCTCCTTTTTCTTCAATTTCATTAAGCTCGTCTGCTAAACAGCAGAATGAGGTTGATAAATTAACTCGTCTTCACAAAAAACATATACGCACAGAGCTGCACGGGCATTTCCTGCTAGAGCACCTTAAAGCAGGCACTATACCCTGGGGGCTCCAGGTTAAAAATATTCCGGTGATATTCATTGATGACCCTGAATATAAAATGGGCTTTAGTTTCATAAATACCAAATGCAGTAGGGATCTAATGGTTCACACAATCGAGACTGCTCAAAGACTGTGCAAAAAAAGAAACTGACGAACTGGAACAACTAGTTCAGGAAATTCAGAGTAATCGGACAGTAGCAGAAGCTAAGACACTGTTAGAAAAGATAGAAAAAGATATTCAGACGTTTAAAGATAGTACTATCAATTTTAAGACTGCTAAATTTGAGAGAGACACTAAATCATTTAACATCGAACAGGTGTATCCTTTCCTGAAAGAGGATTACTACACTTCCCTTGAATCACGTAGGGCTCTTTCAACATATCAGGGACGCTCAAAAAATCGCTTCTTGACCTTCTCTGAGACCTCATCCTCTGAGTCTTCGGGGGATTCGGACTCTAGAGAAGGCCCCTCTAAGAAACAGGTGTCTTTTTTAGACAAGGGCCCACAGAAACAGAGAGGGAGATTCAAACCGGCATGGGAAATGCGGACTCGGAACCGATCTTACAAATCGTAAAAACTACTTCAATCGTGAATTTATCTGAAAAACAATTGACCAAGGAGGAAGAGGAAGTCCTTAATTTGGGCCTTCAGTTTGTCCCTAATAAACTTACAGACTATACCAGACTTAAATTGGAGGCCATTGAGTTTTGTAGGAAGATTCGCCTTAAAGCATTTTTTGCGGGCAAGGAGATGGCAAATTCTAAAGAAGTAACAGGTTTGAGAAACAAATCAAATTTTATCCCACCCTCTGGTAATATTCCTAAAGAGGTTCTGGCTTACGAACAGACGTACTCTCTTCCATTAACCAGTTGGAGAAAAGAAACAAATTCTATAAAAGGAATATGTCTTCAAAACAGCAGATTGCCATTAATGACCTAATAAATGATACATCAGTGGTCATTAAACAGGCGGACAAGGGTGGGGCTGTAGTTATTTGGCCCAGAGAGATGTACCTGGTTGAGGGTAGATCGCAGGTAAACAACCAGGAATGGTATCGCCTTGTAAAAGAAGATCCCACAAGAGCGATACAAGAAAAAATCTCAGAAATACTCAAGGTTGGTCTAGAAGAAGAGATTTTGGGTCCTAAAGAATTTGATTTCTTATCTAAACGTTTTCCTAGGATTCCGGTCCTATATTTTTTACCCAAAATTCATAAAAGACTAAATGATCCCCGGGAGACCGTTTGTATCGGGTGTGACTCCCTTCTTGAACCGATCTCAAAATATGTAGATTTTTTCTAAAGCCCTTTCTAATAGAGGTCCCCTTGTATTTACGAGTTACCACTGATTTCATTACTAAGGTGGAAGGATCCCAGTTTGATGTACAAACACAACTGATGGTATCTTTCGATGTAACATCTCTTTACACTCAAATTCCTCAGGAAGAAGCTCTCCAGGTAATTGAAATACACCTGAAAAGTAGGCAAAGACCACACAGGGTGCCCACTGAATTTATCTTAAAATTGGCTGAAGTTGCTCTCAAGAACAACTACTTTAAGTTTGAAGATCAGTTCTACATGCAAGTGAAGGGGACCGCCATGGGTTGTCCCTTCGCGCCGGAGATGGCGGTCCTCTTCATGGCCCAATACGAAGAGAAATTCCTCAAGCTAAACAATCCATTTCAAAGAAATGTCCAGCAATGGCTGCGCTATATTGATGATATATTGATGATATTTGGTGTCTATGGTCAGGCTCCTTAGAAGAACTGACTATGTTTAATGAGTGACTGAACACGCGACATAGGGACATTAAATTCTCTGTATCCTATAGTAGAACAGCCTTGACTTTCTTGGATGTGGAAGTACGCACAGATGCGAACAAATTGATTACATCTCTTCATCAAAAAAGTACAGATAAAAACACTATTTTACACCATAAGAGTGCCCATCCGAAGAGCCTCAAAGAAAATCTCCCTTATGGTAAGCTGTTGCGAATAAGGCGGAACTGTTCCTGTAGGGACGATTTTGAAAGACATGCAGCAATTTTCTGTAAAGAGATGTTGGAAAGGGGCTATCCAAAGAAGCATTTAAAACATTCTACAAAAAGGGTGTGGTATACACCTAGGGAGGCCCTGTTACAGACTAAGCAGAAAGTGACATTGGATAGGCTAGTCTGTGTCTCCACATATGGCCCAGAGACAAATAAGTTCAAGCAGATTGTGAGAAGTTGGCCTGGTATATGCTGTCCACTAATTATAGTGGGCACCTTGCACCAGTCCAAACAACCCCTTATTGGAGATAGGTTAAAGACAACCTTTATTGAAAGCTATCCTAGTGGTAGCTATGGAGAGCAGCCTTCAGGCTAAGTCTTGAAGGAATGTAAAGCAGCTTGTTTTACCAGTCTATAATCTCTTGAGTGACCAAATGAAAGAGGACCACACCAGGTATATATTCAAAATATATGTATTTATTGCTAAACACACCCCTCTAGTCTCTTTATGAGGCTAGAGTTCGAAGTACATAAGTTATAAGGTAGTTATCAACAGTAATAGCACAAATACACGTTTGAGCCCCAGGGGCGTACCAAACCATATACCAATAAAGTGGTATAAGAACCACGACAGAGCTAGACACAAGGCCTAGAGCCTGTAGAAGTGCTTGGACCACAAAGAACCACCCAAGGTAGTGACACAGGGGAACCACGGGGGACGTGTGCAGTGTGAGAACACAGCCGCGAATCGCCGTTGACTTCTATGGGGAAAGTCACGGTTGGAATTTTAAAGAAAAGGGGCACTTAGAGGAGGACTTGGAGCAAACCCCTTTAGAACTGGGTTGTTCTAGAGTCTATACCCATGGGAGCACCGGAGTACTCGAGTTACCTCACCCAGGGAAGCCGGGTGCATAGGTGTCTTTCGGGGTCGGGTTTCGTCGTCGTTTTCAATGGCGATCTGCTGCAAAGTGCTGCTAGCGGCCAAGTCGAAAGTGTTTGGGTGGATCCAAAGGTGGATCGAAGATCTGAAGAACCTGAAAGCAGAGGGGACAGAGTCTGGGTCACTAGCCAGTGACCAGGAAGGCGATGAGCGGATGCCCACCGATGTCGGGTGCTTCAGGTTGGTTGATGGTTGTCTTGACTCTTCAACCACGAAATCCAGGAGGCGTCGATGACAACCAGGAGCTGGATTCGAGCTGTCCCATGACGTCTGTCGATTGCAGGGGTGTCGGTGACCAGATTGGACCCAACAAGCCTTGGCAACGGCAAGTCTCGTGGAAATAGAAGAAGGACGGTGGTGCAGACCAGCAAGGTCTGAGGGACTCACCCAGTGAGGGTAAGTCAGGGCACGCCTGGAGCAAGCAGGGAAGCCCAAGCAGAAGAAGATTGGCCTTCGGGAGGGCCCACTAGCCAATGGACTAGCAACCGCAAAGGATCCTCAAGTGGATGCACTTAGAGCTGGCTCACGGGACACTCGTGGAGTGGAGGCCAGTGATCTTTGGTGCAGTTGGTGCTGGAGGTGGGTGCTACTCGGAGCCCAAAGCACAACTTCGTGGGAGACCAGGAAGAGGATGCACTTGCAAATGTGCTCGGTGTCCAGGGGTCACGGTTCCATGTTACCCACGACAGCTACGGGCCTCAGCTTTGCTGGGGACTCAGGGCAGCCTCGGCGAAGTCTGGAAATCTACCTCTGTTGAGGCAAAGAATTTGGCGTCCGGCGGGAGCTTCAGCGATGCAGACCAGACAATTGCTTTGTTGGTGCCTGCCAAGCAGGGGAGTCACTCCTTGACCCCAAGGGAGATTCTTCAGTCCTCTAATCTTAAAGTAGAGCGTCGAAGGTCCAGGATTCTGTATCAGAGTTTCATCCAGGTAAATCTAAAGTCCTAAGGACTGGGGTCCCATACTTGTACCAAGTTAGGGGGTTGGACATACTCTGGGGACCCACCTATGGGAGGGTCAGGGCAGAGGGGTTGTTATACCCCTTTCCCTTTGTCCAGTTTTGCGCCAGAGCAGGGGTTGGAAGCCCCTGAGCCGGTTTGAACTGGGGTATGCACAGGGACACCAAATGTGCCCCCAGTGCTGGACTTCAAAGCACTTTGAGAGTGCACCCACCCAGCCCCAATACACATCAGCCTGTCTGGGAGGTGGTTACACCTCCCTGCAACAGGAAACCTATTGTCCAGGCCTCCCCTACTGGAGTTTTGGTCAGCAGCAGGAGGCCAGATCCGTGTCTGTGGCTGCAGCATCCATTTTGTGATGCCAGGGCTCTGTAAAGTTAATACCGGGTATGCCGGTTGGCACATGTCTCTCCCTCTAGGAGGGTGGAATGCTACCCCCGCCGCCAGAACTGGCGGGGGGTAGTATTCCAAGATGTTTGACACCAAACACGACATGTTTCCGTGCAGCCATCCCAAAGTTAGCATTTAACGCGAGGTTATAATGCACTTAAGAGTATATGGTCAGGCTGCACTGCAAACAGCATCAGAGGAGGTACTCCGAATGCTGCAGAGGGGCTCTGCTCATGCAGGGGCACCCTCTCACATGAAAACCAAGCACTCTGCCTTCAGGATTGTCAAGGCCTGCCATAGGAGTGACTTATAGGTGTATATGTGTGTGCAATGGTAGTGATATAGGTAGCCTATACCACTGTAAGGGGTGCAGGCACCACCTTACTCAGGCTGCAGTAGCAGACCTGTGATGTCATTTTGGCTGGCCTTCCAGGGGTGGCATAATACATGCTTCAGCCCCTGGCAGGCCTCTGAGGTACCTATACCCTGGGTACATAGTATACCATATACTAGGGACTTATAAGGGCACTCCAGATTCCAATCAGCGATGTGCCTAAGGCACATGGAAACCATTTTAGAGAGGAAGCAGCTAGGCTGGGGTTCTGCTTAGCAGGGCCCCAGCCGGACTAAAGTCGAAAAACAGTGAAGCATCAGCAAAAAGTGGGGGTACCCATGTGAAGCAGATCCTACTCTCCTACACAGATCATTTTAAGAAACTGGCAAACTGTCGATGTCACCCATCATCTTAGATTTATTATATGCAAAAAGCACAGTCCATTTGAAATCATTCTCGCTATGGGCTTTAGCGATAAAGTGTTCAACCATGGGTTGCAAAATTTGGATTGTGATTATCAAAAACCACTGTTTGCAATGAAAAAGAATCGCAGCATTGGGCAAAATTGTGAGGGCAGATATTTTCCAGACTAAGGCCAAAAGTGACTTGCGCGCGCAATGGCAATTGAAGCCCATTGAAGGTCATAGGAAGTGTGGCAATTGTGTGGCTTGCAGTACAACTCTTGAAGGAATCGAATTTGAACATAATTCAATAAAATGGAAACATACAGTCTTTACGAATTGCAAGACAAAGAATGTTGTCTATGCAATAGTTTATCCTTGCCCAAAAATGTATATAGGCAAGACAAACCAACAAATTAACCAGAGAATCACGCAACATCGTTCTCGTATCAAGAAAAAGGTGGTAACAGCACCCATGGTTGAATACTTTATCGCTAAAGCCCATAGCGAGAATGATTTCAAATGGACTGTGCTTTTCGCATATAATAAATCTAAGCAGATGGGTGACATCGACAGTTTGTTGCTTCAAAAGGAAGCATACTTGATTTTGAAATATGACAGTGTTTCAACTGGCTTGAATATGATGACTGAGCTTTCCAGAATGTAAAACTTTGAGTACTTTTTTCTCTTTTTTTTCTCTATTTTTTTCTCTCTTTAAATATATCCAAAGTCTTTGTGAAATACATGTCCCAGAATGCACCTTTGAAAAAAATGTGTGAACCACTGGAACCCTCTGCATTTTGATTGGTTTAATCGAAAGGAACTACATTTCCCATGCAGAGTAGTGCCCAGCAATATGTAATGGCGTCTTAGGGAGTGTTTGGTTGCTGGTGAATTTCTGTCAGTCAACTTTTGGAGAGAGAAAATCACTGAGAGGCTATGCCTAATTGAGGTAAGCATCGATACTAAGATTGAGCTTTCAGAATTGAAACAGGTCATGTTATGGTGCCAGACACCGTTTTGACCTTGTAAATATTTCCTTTCAGACATGCGGTATTTTGAATAAATCACGGAGTAGGAGCTGCTTCCGAATGGAGGTAAGCTTCCTTGTTTCAGGGGTAAGTACAAAATAAATATTGCATTGCACAAAGATGCTAGACAACTGATTTGACTTGATTATTTTACAAACTCATTTTTTTAGAACGTTTAAGGAAACCGAAGGCACAAAATTAAGGCAGAAAAAGCTGTGAGCAATTTTCTTCTTTGCCAGGTACGAACTGGAGCGGGCCATTGACACTTTATGTGTGCTTCCAACAGCTTGAATTAATTACATGCCTTGTGCTGGTTGTTTTATAAATAAAAGAATAAAATGGGTTTTTGTTTTAACCTACAGATACTCCGCTGCATTCTGACGCTACCGGAAGTATTCTTTTCAAGCAGGGAACATATTTTATCTCTGCAGGTAGGACGTCAATGCCTGGATAATTTTTACACGAATCGGTGTCGGTTGTGGCAAAAATAGTGATAGTTTCCCCTTACTTTGATAGGTCTCTCCACAAAGAGATTCCAAATTGCCTGAAGAAAAAAACTAATATCTTCTCGCCAGGTACCAATGCTCAGCTTTTTGTGAATTTTAAACTTTTTCAGTGAAGGAGCAGGAAAGTACAATGAATAATATTATTATTTTGTATATTTCAAATTATTACAGATAATACCATCGCACGCAGAAACAAGGTGCATTGAATTAAGAAGCCCTGATGAGAGTCCTTGTATTTGTAGCCTAGGACTTGAAACGCGTTGGCATTTTTCTGACATTGAGGAACTGAGATTCAATTATCACGCCATACGGAGGGTTTTAAAATTGTTTTCCCCTGTTATGGACACTATGTTTCGTTCCCTTTGTGACTGTAAGCTATGTTAATTATTTGATTCATTATTTGATTACACATGCTAATTATGTGATTTATTTTTTTGATTGCACATAATCTTTTGCTTTTTGTGTATTTGTTGTACATTATGTGGTGATGTTGTATTGTTGGTTGTCATTAATGACAGTATTTCATGTATTATTAATTTGATGATTGAGTCTTTGTGACTTTTTTGTATAGAAAGTTGTTAATATTTTTGTGTGTCTTCTTTGTTTGCAACTGAATGAATATTTGAAAAAACAAAATGAATTTTGATAAGTAAAAAATAAAATAAAAAACTTGGTCAAATAAAATAATTATCTTTGACCTTCACGGTAAATAATAAGTGTATTTAATGATACAAGGTCCAGGTAAAACCCTCCTTTTTTCCTATTATATGGCCCTACCAGCACTTTGTCCACTTGGGCCTAACTCCTTTGTGTTGATACTTTCTAAAAGTGGCATTTTCAAATACATAATTTAAAAACCATCTTTACTAAAGGATATGTTATTAAATTCTGAGTTCAGAGAGCCTAAACTTTATGTCTCTATCTTGTCCCAATGGGAAGTTATACTTGTAAGATGTTACAATGTATTTCCCATTCTATCCTATGGGGCAGATAGCCTTTCAATAGTAAAAAACGAAATTGGCAGTATTTCACTATCAGGCCATGTCACACACACCAGTACATGTCCTACCTTTCACATACACTGCACCCTGCCCAGGGGGGTACTTTGGCCTACCATAGGGGTGTCTTACATGTAAGAAAAGGGAAAGTTAGGGCCTGGCAAGTGGGTGCACTTGCCAGGTTGACACGGCAGTTTAAAACTGTACACAGACACTGCAGTGGCAGGTCTGAGATACCTTTTCAGCGCTACTCATGTGGGTGGCACAATCAGTGCTTCAGTCACACTAGTAGCATTTGATTTACAGGCCCTGGCACACTCAGTGCACTTTACTAGGGACTTACCAGTAAATCAAATATGCCAATCAGGGACTACCAATTCACAATTTACACAGGGAGCACTTGCACTTTGAAACTGATCAGCAGTGGCAAGGTGCCAAAAGCATCTAAGCCAGTAAAAATGAAATCCAACACAGCATCAAAAATACAGGAGGTAGAGGCAAAAAGTCTGGGGAAACCACACCAAAGATGCCAAGTCTAACATGTGACCCCTCCAGCTGAAAGGTAGGAAGAACTACCCACCCTTTTGGGAGTTCTCATCAGTAAGGCGGAAGTATCTGGACAGACCATCAGCATTGGTGTGTTCTGTACCAGGGCAGTGTTCCACTGTGAAGTCCATTCCCTGTAGGGAGATGGACCACTTCAACAGTTTTGGGTTCTTACCCCTCATCTGCATCAACTATTTGAGGGGCCTGTGGCATGTCTCTGAACCCGGAAGTGAGTCCCAAACAAGAAGGGTCTTAGCTTCTTCAGCGCCCAGACCACAGCAAAAGCTTCTCTCTCAATTGCACTCCATCTCTGTTCCCTGGGAAGTAGCCTCCTACTAATGAAAGCCACGGGTTGGTCCAAGCCCTCGTCATTCCATTGTGAGAGTACTGCTCCCACACCATGCTCTGAAGCATCTGTCTGCACAACAAATTCTTGGGAGAATTTGGGTGCCTTTAGCACAGGCGCCATGCTCATGGCAGATTTCTGGGCATCAAAAGCGGTCTGACAGGCATCGGACCAGATCACTTTCCTTGGCTTCTTCCTTGAAGTCAGCTCTATCAAGGGGGCAACAATGGTGCCATACCTCTTGACAAACCGTCGGTAGTACCTGGTGAGTCCTAAAAAGGCTCTCACCTCTGTCTGGGTCTTGGGGGGCTCCCAAGCCAGAATGGTGTTGATCTTAGGATGTAGGGGCACCACCTGGCCGCTTCCTATTTGGTGCCCTAAGTACACCACAGATGCCTGTCCTATCTGGCACTTACTGGCCTTGATAGTGAGGCCTGCCTTCTACAGAGCCTTCAACACTTCACAGAGGTGTTGCAAGTGTTCCTCCCAGCTGGACCTGAACACAACAATGTCATCCAGGTAGGCGGCGCTGAATTCCTCCAGCCCAGACAGTACATTGTTGACCAGTCCCTGAAATGTGGCGGGGGCATTCTTCAACCCAAAGGGCATGACATGGAACTGGTAGTGCCCCTCTGGCATTGAATATGCAGACCTCTCTCTGGCCCTATCTGTCAAGGCAATCTGCCAGTACCCAGACGTTAGATCAAACGTACTAAGGTACCGGGCAGCTCCTAGCCGATCAATGAGCTCATCAGCTCTGGGGATGGGGTGCGCATCAGTCCTGGTGACGGCATTGAGCCCACTGCAGTCCAAGCAGAACCTGAGTTCAGGAGTGCCACCGGGTGCAGCAGCTTTTGGAACCAAGACCACTGGGCTAGCCCAGGGGCTGCTGGAGGGTTCTATCACCCCTAATGCCAACATCTTGGAAACCTCTTCCTTGATGCTGGCCTTCACTTTGTCAGTTACTCTGTAAATGTTATGTTTTACAGGTAAACTGTCCTCAGTGTCCACATCATGGACACACCAATTAGTGATTCCTGGAGTCAGGGAGAACAGGGAGGCAAACTGTCCCAGCACCTGGTGACAGTCCCTCTGCTGCTCTGGAATCAGGGTGGGAGAGAAGTTCACTCCATCCACTGACTCATCATGTTCCTTGGCTGACAGGAGGTCAAGAAGAGGCTCACTCTCCTCTTCCATTCCATCATCTGTAGCCAGGAGCATTGTCACTTCAGATCTCTCAAAGTGAGGTTTGAGCCGGTTCATGTGCAGGACCCTCAAAGGGTTCCTGGGAGTCTGCAAGTTAACCAGGTAGGTTACATCACTCTTGCACTCCACTACCTCAAATGGACCATTCCACTTGTCTTGGAGTGCACAAGGCTCCACTGGTGCCATCATCCCCACACTTTCTGGTTAGGCTGAAAATCAACCAGAGTGGTATTCTGGTTGTACCATCATTTTATCTCCTCCTGGCTGGCTTCCAGGTTTGCCTGACCGATTTTCCTGAAGCGCAGAGTCTGGTTCCAGTAGGCCAGTATATAACTGAATAAATCTTGGGGGGTCTTACCAGGAGTTTTATCCCAGCACTCCTTCACCAGACTCAAAGATCCTCTCACAGGGTGCCCATACAGTAATTCAAAGGGACTGAACCCAAAGAATTTCTGCGATACCTCCCTGTAGGCAAACAACAGGCATGGTAGGACGACGTCCCACTTACGTCTCATCGGTTCTGCAAGACCCTTTATCATGCCTTTCAGGGTTTCTCTCAAACAACCCATTTCCTTGGGGGTGGTAAGGAGTGGTGAATTTGTACATTAGAAAGAGAAAAGGAAAATGAGAGGGACCCTTTGTTCACCAAAGGAATAGGGTTCCGTATTCAACTAAGAAAATATATGTTTCCTTTGGCAGACCACTTACCATTTCATCAATAAAATCTAATTTAACTCACTCCCATACAGCTTTCATTCATGCACCAATATACCCTTCAATTGACAAAGGGAGCAGCTCAATGTGTATACTCTTTTAGATATAGTATGCCACTTCGCAATACACATATATATTTATAAAAAGTACTTTATTTTTTTTTTAAATCCCTTTTTGTATCTTGTAATTCAACACATATAAAAAAGACTATCAGTTCATGACATTAATTTAAAACCAAATTCATCAATAATTCCACCGCATTATTGTTACATTAGAAGTATGTAAGTTACATAAGCTTACAACAAATTTTACAATAGGAAAAGAGAGAGGAGAAGAATAAAGGGAGTATCCGCAAGACAATACACTTTGTAATAAAAACGACCTATCTGTAACAGTATCTAATTAGGGCTAGAACAAGATTGATTAGCAATATTTCATCTGTTGTGCCACACCGCTTCACAGATTAGGGATCATAAGCGTCGACGCATTTCGATGGTATCGTTCTGGTTTACACCATCTTTATCAAGACAAAACAATAACACTAATTTGTTTGTATGTGATAATAAATATTGTGCACCTGTATGTGAAAAATAAACAATTACTCAATGTGCTCATGGTCCCTTCCATATTATCTCATGTTAGAACTGGGGGTCTCTAGTTGGCAGAGGTAGGTACCTTTGTCCAAATAGGGACCCTTGCTTCTAGTCAGGGTAAGGGGGATACACTACTAAAATAACCCCTGCTCACCCCCTTGGTAGCTTGGCACGAGCAGGCAGGCTTATCTCAGAGGCAGTGTGTAAAGCATTTGTGAACACATACAGTAACCCAGAGACAACACTACAGATGGACACCACACAGGTTGTAGCATAAAAATAAGTATTTTTATATAGACTTAACACAAGACCCAAAACGACAAAAATCCACCATACAATACGAAAAATATAACTGTCAAATGGTAGAAAATAGTTCAGTTCAATAAAGATGATAAATGCGACACTTTACTCTCAATGTACCTTTGGATGCGTAATGCAAAACAAACAAAAGGGTCGCAGGGAAGGTGATGCTTCGATTCCTTACACTCAGAAAGGAGAATGTGTTGGTTTCTTACTGCGGCCCGGTTACGATGCGTCGAGATGGCGCTTCGATGCGATGACGATCCGGTGCGATGCGATAAAATGGCATCTTGCTTATGGTGCAACAACGTAGACAGGATGCGGGCACGCCCGACGGCCGTGCGGCAACTCGGCGATCTTCTGAGCCATGACAGGCCCTGCGACACGCTTTTCCGGTGATGCGCCAGCGTCCTCTGTGGTGGCGGCACGCTTCTCCGGTGATGCGAGGCGCTTCAGTGATGCGATGGCGGCAGCGGCGGCACGCTTACTCTGTGATGCGACGACAACTGCTGTGGCGGCACGCTTCTCCGGTGATGCGGGCCGCTTCGATGATGCAACAGCAGCAGCGGCGGCACGCTTACTCTGCAATGCAACAACAACTGCTGCGGCGGCGACACGCTTCCTCTTCGTTGAGTCGCGCTTCCAGCTCCCAGCGACACGCAGTCTCTCAGAAGGCCCAACAGCAGTAGGCACTTCAATTCCCACCAAGGGAATTCAGGAGGGGAGCTGGGGGTGAAGTCTTGTATCCCTGAGACTTCAGGCAGGAGGCAAGCTCAATGTTCAAGCCCTTGGAGATCTTCTTCAAGATGATGAAAGCACACTCAGTCCTTTTCTCCTTTCTTTGGCAATAAAGTAACCACTGCAGGCCAACCCCAACAACACGCAGCATAGGGGTAGTCTCCTCCTTCAGCTTCCTGGTTCTTCTCCTCAGCAAAGGTTCGTCTTGATTCCCAGAAGTGATCTAAAGTTCTGGGGTGTGGGTCCCCCTTTTTATATCCATAAATCCTTTGTCCTCTGAAGGCAGAGGGTCCTGTACCCAGTCCAAACCAGTTCTGGGTGCATTCTGCCAGTGCACAACTTCTTCCTTTGTCAGTGTGGGCCAGGGTCATCAGACACACCACAGGAGGTGGAGCCAGCATTGTGGAAGGCAGGCACAGCCCTATTCAGGCCCAGGTGCTACTCCTCCCACCACTCCTCATGCAGATAGGTCTATTCAGCCTAGTGCTGACTCACCTTGTCTCCTGGAGTCCCCCAGCCCCTGTCACTCACAAACCCAGACATACAATACACAAGCTAGCAGAGGCAGGCTGGATGGTTAGGCAAGAAAATACCTACTTTCTAAAAGTGGTATTTTCAAACACAGAATGTTAAA
Source organism: Calotriton arnoldi (assembly GCA_963921515.1). Classification (NCBI taxonomy): domain Eukaryota; kingdom Metazoa; phylum Chordata; class Amphibia; order Caudata; family Salamandridae; genus Calotriton; species Calotriton arnoldi. The sequence continues at coordinate 1,511,506 of CAWUFW010000089.1, read as the reverse complement.
ACCGACTTCACTAAAAGATGTATTTTATCATTCTGAGTTCAGGCATACTAAATTAGTTTTTCTACCATGTTCCCTGGGTCAGTTAGGATTATAAGATGTTATTATCAAACTGCCCATTCTGGCCTATGGGTACAGGTAGCCTTGCAATAGTAAAAAATGAAATTGGCTGTAATTCACTATCAGGACTTGTCACACACATCAGGGCATGTCCTACCTCTTACATACAATGCACCCTGCCCGCAGGCCTACCTTAGGGGTGACTAATATGTAGAAAGGGGAAGGTTTAGGGACTGGTAAGTGGGTGCACTTACCAAGTCGACATGGCAGTACCAGACTGCATACAGGCTCTGCAATGGCAGGCCTGAGACACGCTTTCCAAGCTGCTCCGGTGGGTGGCACAACCAGTGCTGCAAGCCCACCAGCAGCATTTGATTTACAGGCCCTGGCCACACGCGGTGCACTATACTAGGGTCTGACAGTAAGTCAAATAAGCCAATCATGGAGTCACTAATCCATACATCAATTCATCATAGGGAGCACTTGCACTTTGGCACTGAATAGCAGTGGCAAAGTGTCCAAAGCATCTAAACCAGCAAAAATAGGTCAACAACAGAGGAGGCATAGCAAAAAAAATGGAAGGGAGACCCACGCCAATGGTATCAGGTCTAATATCTCAACATTCCTATATATTACAAAGACATCCATTTCGATTTGCCATTATGTACATTCTCAAAAGCAACTAAAAAAATCCATAAAACCAGATTTTAAAAAACTACTCATTTCAATTATTATTTATATACTATTAACATGCGCTGTGGCAACACTATATATTAGATGTTGATATCATTCATACAACCAATAGCATACCCATCCTTTTTTTTTTTACAGATTTATATTTGTTGCAATATTATAGTCCCCAGGATCTAATCCACATAATCAGAGATCTCTTTAGGATTCGCAAGGACTTACCTTCCGGGCTTCCCTATCGGGTCTTACTGGTAATCCTTGTTATTATTTATTTAGAATCTCTTAATTATTTAGAAACTAATTGTCAAATTTCCAGAGTTGTATATGAAGCACTGAATTTCAATGATTTCTAAGGAGAACAGATAAACAATGGTTTTTTTTTTTAAACATTGTCAACTTTATACCATGTTTGCATTATTATATCGATAGAGCTTTTGAATTGAAACAAAAATTATTTATACTAATATTGAAGAGAATGAGAACATTGGATAAAACAATGGTGTTTATGAAGGAGAATAGTAAAAGAAAAAGACTTGTTAATAGAAGTAACGTTTGTAAAACTTTTACTGGTGAATGGAAGCACACTTCCAGTACTGAGCCTTTCTTTAATGAAGAAAGTTATTTTCAAGAGAACACATTACTACATGCAGTTGATACTAGTGGTCAGTGTTATGAGGTGAAAGATGGCTCTCCCATTTTAAAGGAAAAAGGGTTACTAGTAATGTTGAAGAAGTAATAGCTGAAGAGGTTCAAGGAAAGCATACACAAGCTCCTGTTTATAAGTGGGATTATAGCAGTATTTGCAGTATTCAACAGGAGTTTATTGACATATTATGATTTTTTTGCGACAATATGGAAAAAAGTGTTAAAATAAGATTAAGATGTTACAAGGACTAGATCCATGTAAATTAAGAAAATATACTAAATTGCAGGGTCATTCTCTGGCTTGTCTTTCAAGAAATGTGTCCCAAAGTACTTTTCATCATTTACGAATATTAGCTGTACACCACTCTGAAATGCTGAAGTTAGTTAGGAGACTTTACTATGTAAAAACTCCTGCATTATGTTTAAGTGAGATGAATACAGCTATGTTGCACGGTTCTAAATCAGATGTACAGAAAGTTTGTGATGATATGCAGTTTCGTTTTTTGGTTCTGAAGAAGAATGTAGAGAAACTGAGAGTTTGATAAGTGTAGGTGTTGAAGAACAGGAGAAAGAGATTAGTATTGATGATTTTGCTGAAGAAATTACAAAGTTTAACACAGTTTCGTCTGAAAAACCAAACTATATTTGTATTTGTTGTTGATGTACTCACTATAGAAGTCAAACTAGGAATGTAGATCTATATTTAAAGAGTGAAAAAGAAAACAATGACAAGTGGCAGGAATTTGGTATTTATTTGCTTGTGGAAGGTCAGTTTGAGTTGGCCAGTGACCAAGTTATTTGTGAGTACTGAAGAAAACAAAATGCCAGCTAGAGCACTACATAACAACTTAGAGTTGGTACCTATTCCTCAGGAAGTAGCAGATTTAACTGTATATGAGTCTGTTCCTATTCAATCTGTACATCCATTTCGGGCCATAGTTCGTATGGTGCCTAAAACAGGTAAGCTGCCACCAACAGATTTGCAAAAAGGTGTAAAAGCAAGAGTTGTGTCCTTACCTTTAGATCTTAAGAAAAACATTGAAACTGTTGGTGTAGAGAGAGATGAAAATAAGCAAGTAGTTATTCTAGTAAATGGTGTACCAACAAAGAGTAGAAAAATCTGGCAAAAGTCTGTAGATGTTAATAAACTTCAAAAGGCTACATTATACTTGGTACAGAATAATATTTATTATAAGAATGTAAATGTTTATGAACAAGAAATATGCTTACAAGATGAAACACTAACCTCAAGTGGCCAAATTGAAAAAGTGGACAAGCCCAGGAGTGAAGAGATGTATGAACATTATACTATACATCCTTTGCATTTGAAAGAAATCATAGGAAACAGTATAGAATTATTTCAAATGAAAAAAGCAAAGGGAACTCCCATGAGTGTATGGGAAAAAAGTTTAGAAGCTAAATGTAGGTAAAAGGTTGGAAGAATGCCCGGGCCTATATTGGGGTACCCTATGAAACATAAGAGTACTGTTCAATATTGACAACTGTTTTAATGCTGTTTAGGATTATACTACTGTAAGATAGATTTACTGAATGATGTATCAAAATTACTTGAAAGGTAAGAATACATAATACAATATTCATGATAAACTGGAGAAATTTGTCTATGTTATTTATTTCTAATAATCTATTTGAAAAGTATCATCCTATTCCTGAGGAGCAGTATCACACTTACTTTCTGCAAAAGTACATACACCAATAAAAGTGCTTTTATTGTGAGATACTTTCTTCTCATTATACAGGACAGGTATGTATTGAACCCTGTATTCAAGGACTTCTAAGATGCATTCATAGTTAACAGATGTCTGCTTCTGTGACTTAATGCTCTAGTAGAAATGATAAGATTTGAGCACCTGTATGATAAGCTACATAGTTTTTAATTTAGGGTCTTAAGTTGCACAGCATGCATCAGAATACATGCCGAAGTGGACACATACCTCAGTCATGATAGCATGAACGTATCCAAACTTGACAAAGTGCACTTTTCATTTACAGCAGACTCCTATGTTAATGCGGCATACTTTAATTGTACCTTTCCACACACTCATATGAACTACCATAACACAAATCCATTTGCCTTCGTAATTTAAACTTCACTTTTATCTTGCAGCTTTATTATTCACAGTCAGCTCACAAACTTAGGCCTAGCCAAATATGAAAGGCCAACTCTTCTCATGTCATTGTTGTAAGTCTCACCATGTTTATCAAGACCTCAATGTGTCTGTCTGTGCCTCTTTGTGGTGACATGATACATCAAAAGAACCCTACAAATACCAAAATACCTCTGTTTTAAACTACATGGTTTCTATATTTGTGTACAAGAAAGTTTATGTATTACTTTCTCTTTCTTATATAGGACATGTGAGTATTGAAAGTGCCTTTAATTATATTTCAAAATTTGACAGTTTTGAATTTTGATGTATATTCTCATTTGAACTAGTATTTTAACTTATATCATAGTGCTAATAGGCCTAGGTTTTAAACAATATAATCTATTATATATCGCACAACCCTTGCATTCATTCATCCATTCATATACACACTACCTGTACGTTTATGAATCACATAACGACTAGATTTGCACTCATCCATTTACTCAGAGAGTACCTATGCACTAATTCATTGACTCAAGCACTATCCATGTACTCGTGCATTTACCCAAGGAGTACCTTTACACTCATCTCAACATTCATACAGTAATACTTGCACATATCCTTTTTTTCATGTTCTACACATGCACTCATCCATTCACTCAGGCACTACTCAGGCACTCATCCAATCACCCTCATACTGCCTATGTACTCATGCAATCACCCAGACACTACCCATGCACTCATCCAATCAACCAGGCACTACTCATGCACTCATCCAATCACCCAGCTACTACCCATGCACTCATCCAATCATCCAGGCACTACCCATGCACTCATTCAATCACTCAGGCACTAATCTTGCACTCAACCATTCACTCAGGCACTATGCATACACTCATCCATTCACTCAGGCACTACCCATGCAGTCATGCAATTACTCAGGCACTTCTCATGCACTCATCCAATCACTCAGGCAGTACCCTTGCACTCATCCAGTCACCCAAGCACTATGCATGCACTCATTCAATCACTCAGGCACTAATGTTGCACTCAACCATTCACTCAGGCACTATGCATATACTCATCCATTCACTCAGGCACTACCCATGCAGTCATGCAATCACTCAGGCACTTCTCATGCACTGATCCAAACACTCAGGCATTATCCTTGTACTGAACAACTCACTCAGGCACTATGTATACACTTCTGCATTCTAGCAGGTACTACCCATGCACTTATACAGTCACCCAGGCACTACCCTTGCACTCATCCAATCACTCAGTCACTATCCTTGCACTCATTAATTCGCTCAGGCACTACCTATACACTCATCCAATCACTCAGGTACTGGTCTTGCACTCAACCATTTGTTTACACACTACTCAGGCACCCTCATACTGCCAATGCACTCATGCAATCACCCAGACACTACCCATGCACTCATCCAATCAACCAGGCACTACGCATGCACTCATCCAATCACCCAGCTACTACGCATGTACTCATCCAATCATCTAGGCACTACCCATGCACTCATGCAATCACTCAGGCACTTCTCATGCACTCATCCAATCACTCAGGCATTATATTTGTACTGAACAATTCACTCAGGCACTATGTATACACTTCTGCATTCTCTCAGGTACTACCCATGTACTTATCCAATAATGCAGGCACTACTTTTGCACTCATCCAGTCACCCAGGCACTACACTTGCACTCATCCAGTCACTCAGTCACTATCCTTGCACTCATTCATTTTCTCAGGCACTACCCATGCACTCATCCAATGACCCAGGCACTACCCTTGCACTCATCCATTCACTCAGGCACTACCCATGCACTCATCCAATCATCCAGACACTACCCATGCACATATCCAATCATGCAGGCATGGCCCATGCACTCATTCAAGCACTGAGGCACTACTCTTGCACTCAACCATTCACTCAGGCACTACCCATATACTCCTGCATTCTCTCAAGTACTACCCATACACTTATACAATGTTGCAGGCAGTACCCTTGCACTCATCCAGTCACCCAGGCACTACCCATGCACTCATCCAATCACTCAAGCAGTTTCTCCTGCAGTCAAGCATTCACTCAGGCACTACCCATGAACTTATGCATTCTCTCAGGCACTATGCTTGCAGTCATCCAATGACCCAGGCACTACCCTTGCATTCATCCATTCACTGAGTCACTACCCTTGCACACATCCACACATTCAAGCACTATCCTTGCACCCAACCATTCACTCAGGCACTAGGCACAGTCTCATTCTATCACACAGGCACTACCCATGCACTCATCCATTCTCTCAGGCAATACCCAGGCACTCATCCAATCACCCAGGCACTACCCATGCACTCATCCATTCTCTCAGGCAATACCCATGCACTCATCCAATCACCCAGGCACTACCCATGCACTCATTCAATCACAAAGGCACTACCCATGCACTCATGTAATCACTCAGGCACTTGTCTTACACTCATCCAATCACCCAAACACTATCTTTGCAGTAAACAATTCCCTCAGACACTATGTATACACCCTTGCATTCTCTCAGGTGCTACCCATACACTTATAAAATGACACAGTCACTACCCTTGCACTCATCCAATTAGTCAAGCACTACTCTTGCACACAAGCATTCACTCAGGCACTACCCATGAACTTATGCATTCTCTTAGGTACTACGCATGTAAGTCATTCAATCAACCAGGCACTACCTTTGCACTCATGCATTCACTGAGGCACTACCCATGCACTCATCCAATCATTCAAGCACTATCCTTGCACTCACCCATTCTTTCAGGCACTACACATACACTCAACCATTCACTCAGGCACTACACATTCACTCATTCAATCACTCAAGCACTACCCATGCACTCATCCAATCACCCAGGCACTACCCATTCACTCATCCAATCACTCAGACACTACCCTTGCACACATCCATTCACTCAGACATTATGCATACAGTCATCCATTCTCTCAGCCACTACCCTTGTACTCATCCAGTCACCCAGGCACTACCCTTGCACTCATCCATTCATTCAGGCACTACCCATGCAATCATTCAATCGCTCAGACACTACACATGCACTCATCCAATCACGCAGGCACTACCCATGTGCTCATCCATTCACACAATACATACTTTTTCTTTTTTAAACCAGAATAGGTGGTTCCATAAGAACCGTTTTTTTAAAACTATTTTCTATATATATATTTTTTGAACGATTTTGTAGTTTTTGGGTGTTTTTTTAGATTTTTAAAATTGAAAATTAAAAAAAAAACATGCACAAAACAGCGTGCCTAATTGGGGTAAAAACAATTAACAACAATGGTTGTTAATGGTGTCCAACATGGTTTGGACAACCTTTTCCCCCACACTCAAAACAGTAATACATTTCGGGCACAAAAGTCCAGCCTTGGCGAAATCAGGCTGAGTCGGAAGAATGTTCTGCAGCCTGTTGCCAGGTCTTGAAGTTGAAGCCTGCGCATCTTGGCCACCTTCATTTGCATTAAGTCTTGCAAGTTCTGCTCATGCAAAAGGCTTTTCGTGCACAGTCTTCAGATGTTTATACATTGAAGAAGTCCCACAAGAATACTTTTTCTCTGATCCCTGAGACAGCACCTTCTTACATATGTTGCAGGTGACCTTCTGCGCATTTACTTTTTTCTGGCCCTCGGGAATTGAAAAAAAATCCCACACCACACTCTCCTTCTTCTTTCGTGGTGGCTCCTCTTCTTCATTCAAAAGGTTCTGCTCCTCCTCTTCATGCAGGTCTGATGATGTTGCCATTTTAAATTTTCAAATTGAAAATCAAAAGAACACCAAACCACCTGCAAAATAGCTTCTTCTAGAATGAGTGTGTCTGTTGCCAATCACATCCAAAAAGTAGAAGAAAGAGGCTGGAATCTAGCTAAGTTAATGATGACAGGGTATTTACCCAATCAAATCTCTTTTTTGTGTCACATGGGGTCCGCGACCATTACGCGATTCGGCAACTTCCTTTAATTTTACATTTCAATGATATTTGGTTGTATCCTATAATATTTGATTTACAAATAACTGTACCACTTCAAATAAAATAAAGTAAATAAATCTACATTAATATATATTAGTAATGTAAAAAAAACTTTAGATTTGCGAACGTACCGCAATTCCTGAAATTACTATTTAAAACCCGTTTTAATAATTTCTTTTGTTAATATACAAGTTTCTTTAATATCTTAGCAAAACGGTAACCTTGAACTTAAGATTATTATTGTCTATATATATTTGTATTAAAACAAAGAGTCGTGTCTGGGCCGCGATTCCGCATTTACATCTTGGAAAGAAACAATCACACTGGAGCCATGATTCGTACGCAGATCCGGAAGCAAGGCCAGGTAGTATGCGCAATTGTATCGCAAACCCACGAAATACATACATTTTACTTTTAATTTGCATTTAGCATAACTACATTTTCATTATATTACTCTACTAGTAAACTACTACCCCTAAGATATACATAAACGGCCCAATTCACAAAAGTAATCTGAGACAAAAGTCTAAATTCACGACTTTTGGTATTCACAGAAGGCACTTACGATTTTTGGTATTCACAGAAATCACTTACGACTCCTATCTTTACGTCTGCACTCGGGCTGGAAATCTCACACCGGGACGGCATTTCCACACCCGGGGAGGAATCTCCGCTTCCAGGCCGGAATACCCGCATTCGGGCCGGATGATCATCTACCTCAATGCTAAACACCTGTCCAAGTGCCTACCATCCCCCACCATGCCCTAGCTGAAACACTGCAGCCCAACAGCCAATCCCAGCTCTGCAGCACATATGAAAGCAGAGCAGACACACACAAATCTTCCAACATGTTGCTGAATGTGTTTGTTGCTCTGCCCCTTGCCATGCGGCAAGAAGACCTGAGGAGGAGGAGGAAGAGGAGAATAGAGAGGATATTCAGACAAAGGATAAACCTATTTGGGATGTCCAGTCAAGATGTCAGGGCCAGATACCATTTCCCTCCAGAAGTCATCTTGGAGATGGTATGTGAGTGGGAGCAGGAACTTGACTCTGTGACCTGCTGCTCCCATGCCATTCCAGCATATCTCAAGATATTTTCTGCTCTCCATTTCTTTGCGATGGGGTCGTTCCAAAGGGTCACCAGTTCTATTTATTTATTTATTTGCAAAGTTTTATATAGCGCTGGCTAGACCCGGAGGTATCAGAGCGCTTTACATGAGGATCAGTGAGTTACAGGTTCCATAATTACATAGACAAGTATAGACATAGGAGAAAAGAAGAAACATGAGAGTACACAATAATGTGAGATTATTAGCGCGTACACACATCTTATGGGGAGTGAAGAGGTAGAGGGGGAATGGTAAACGGGGGTAGGGAATGCAGGTAGGAAAACACAACGGGGAGGCGAGGAAAACGATGTCCGATGTCCGGCTGGGTAGGTGCCGGCCGAGGGTGAACCAGAGCCAAACTCCTCTATAGCTGCATATGACAGCTCCACCGGGCATCTCCCAGGCAAGCCAGTCGTAGTGCTTGCATCAGGTACTGAGCTGCATCAATTCAAGAGCCCACATCCACATATGAATGCCCCATACACTGGACGGGAGACTAAGGGCTGCTAGGGATTTCTACTCATTTCCCGCTTCCCACATGTGCTGGGTGCAGTTGATTGTACCCATGTGGCCCTTCAGCCACCCTGCCGCATTGATCACATATTCTGCAACAGACACCGATGGCATTCCATCAATGTGCAGGGTGTCTGTGATGCCAGTGGGAGATTTATTGATGTGCATGCAGTGTTTCCAGGCAGTACCCATGACAGCTTTGTATTCCGCATGCCACCTCTTGCCCGGCGGATTGCTGCGGGAGAAAATGTGGCTACTGGGTAAGTACCAAGCATTAAAAATGAGGGGTATGTGTAAATGAAATGTATGAATGCCACCTTACATTAACAACCATTGTACTATAAAAATCATCAAGCCACATACACGGTCTCAACAGACACTGCATGTACCAAAGTATAGATCATGTTCTGTTTAAATTTAACAGGGAAATGTAACCTATTGCCCTATCTTCCCTCCTCAGGCGATGCTGGGTATGCACTCTCCCTCAACTCCTCACACCTTACAGACATCCAACCACTGTACCTCAGCGTAGGTACAATAGAGCACACATACAAACTCGAGCCATCATAGAGCACACTTTTGGTCTGTTGAAGTTGGGATTCAGATGTCTTGACCCTACAGGGGTGTGCTGATGTACTCCCCTGAAGTCGTGTGCAAGATCATATTAGCCTGTTGTGTTTAGCACAACATAGCTTTAAGTCATGGCTTACACATACCTCTTGTACCTCGGCTAGCTCTGAATCCGGGCAACCGGGCCATTGCACATAACAGAGGTCAGGGTATGCAAGTCCGTGATCAACTGGTTGCCACTTTTTTCACATGAGCAACCTGTTGTGTTATGGACAAACTGTGGTTTGCAGTCTATTGTCAATGATGAAAGTTGGATAATTACGACTCTGTCAAAAAATTCTATCCTGAGACTACTTTGCAAGCCACACTAACTGTATGTAAACCACAGCTCGGGCTGGAAATCTCACACTGGGATGGCATTTCCACACCCGGGGAGGAATCTCCGCTTCCAGGCCGGAATACCCGCATTCGGGCCGGATGATCATCTACCTCAATGCTAAACACCTGTCCAAGTGCCTACCATCCCCCACCATGCCCTAGCTGAAACACTGCAGCCCAACAGCCAATCCCAGCTCTGCAGCACATATGAAAGCAGAGCAGACACACACAAATCTTCCAACATGTTGCTGAATGTGTTTGTTGCTCTGCCCCTTGCCATGCGGCAAGAAGACCTGAGGAGGAGGAGGAAGAGGAGAATAGAGAGGATATTCAGACAAAGGATAAACCTATTTGGGATGTCCAGTCAAGATGTCAGGGCCAGATACCATTTCCCTCCAGAAGTCATCTTGGAGATGGTATGTGAGTGGGAGCAGGAACTTGACTCTGTGACCTGCTGCTCCCATGCCATTCCAGCATATCTCAAGATATTTTCTGCTCTCCATTTCTTTGCGATGGGGTCGTTCCAAAGGGTCACCAGTTCTATTTATTTATTTATTTGCAAAGTTTTATATAGCGCTGGCTAGACCCGGAGGTATCAGAGCGCTTTACATGAGGATCAGTGAGTTACAGGTTCCATAATTACATAGACAAGTATAGACATAGGAGAAAAGAAGAAACATGAGAGTACACAATAATGTGAGATTATTAGCGCGTACACACATCTTATGGGGAGTGAAGAGGTAGAGGGGGAATGGTAAACGGGGGTATGGAATGCAGGTAGGAAAACACAACGGGGAGGCGAGGAAAACGATGTCCGATGTCCGACTGGGTAGGTGCCGGCCGAGGGGTGAACCAGAGCCAAACTCCTCTATAGCTGCATATGACAGCTCCACCGGGCATCTCCCAGGCAAGCCAGTCGTAGTGCTTGCATCAGGTACTGAGCTGCATCAATTCAAGAGCCCACATCCACATATGAATGCCCCATACACTGGACAGGAGACTAAGGGCTGCTAGGGATTTCTACTCATTTCCCGCTTCCCACATGTGCTGGGTGCAGTTGATTGTACCCATGTGGCCCTTCAGCCACCCTGCCGCATTGATCACATATTCTGCAACAGACACCGATGGCATTCCATCAATGTGCAGGGTGTCTGTGATGCCAGTGGGAGATTTATTGATGTGCATGCAGTGTTTCCAGGCAGTACCCATGACAGCTTTGTATTCCGCATGCCACCTCTTGACCAGCAGATTGCTGCGGGAGAAAATGTGGCTACTGGGTAAGTACCAAGCATTAAAAATGAGGGGTATGTGTAAATGAAATGTATGAATGCCACCTTACATTAACAACCATTGTACTATAAAAATCATCAAGCCACATACACGGTCTCAACAGACACTGCATGTACCAAAGTATAGATCATGTTCTGTTTAAATTTAACAGGGAAATGTAACCTATTGCCCTATCTTCCCTCCTCAGGCGATGCTGGGTATGCACTCTCCCCTCAACTCCTCACACCTTACAGACATCCAACCACTGTACCTCAGCGTAGGTACAATAGAGCACACATACAAACTCGAGCCATCATAGAGCACACTTTTGGTCTGTTGAAGTTGGGATTCAGATGTCTTGACCCTACAGGGGGTGTGCTGATGTACTCCCCTGAAGTCGTGTGCAAGATCATATTAGCCTGTTGTGTTTAGCACAACATAGCTTTAAGTCATGGCTTACACATACCTCTTGTACCTCGGCTAGCTCTGAATCCGGGCAACCGGGCCATTGCACATAACAGAGGTCAGGGTATGCAAGTCCGTGATCAACTGGTTGCCACTTTTTTCACATGAGCAACCTGTTGTGTTATGGACAAAATGTGGTTTGCAGTCTATTGTCAATGATGAAAGTTGGATAATTACGACTCTGTCAAAAAATTCTATCCTGAGACTACTTTGCAAGCCACACTAACTGTATGTAAACCACAGCTCGGGCTGGAAATCTCACACTGGGACGGCATTTCCACACCCGGGGAGGAATCTCCGCTTCCAGGCCGGAATACCCGCATTCGGGCCGGATGATCATCTACCTCAATGCTAAACACCTGTCCAAGTGCCTACCATCCCCCACCATGCCCTAGCTGAAACACTGCAGCCCAACAGCCAATCCCAGCTCTGCAGCACATATGAAAGCAGAGCAGACACACACAAATCTTCCAACATGTTGCTGAATGTGTTTGTTGCTCTGCCCCTTGCCATGCGGCAAGAAGACCTGAGGAGGAGGAGGAAGAGGAGAATAGAGAGGATATTCAGACAAAGGATAAACCTATTTGGGATGTCCAGTCAAGATGTCAGGGCCAGATACCATTTCCCTCCAGAAGTCATCTTGGAGATGGTATGTGAGTGGGAGCAGGAACTTGACTCTGTGACCTGCTGCTCCCATGCCATTCCAGCATATCTCAAGATATTTTCTGCTCTCCATTTCTTTGCGATGGGGTCGTTCCAAAGGGTCACCAGTTCTATTTATTTATTTATTTGCAAAGTTTTATATAGCGCTGGCTAGACCCGGAGGTATCAGAGCGCTTTACATGAGGATCAGTGAGTTACAGGTTCCATAATTACATAGACAAGTATAGACATAGGAGAAAAGAAGAAACATGAGAGTACACAATAATGTGAGATTATTAGCGCGTACACACATCTTATGGGGAGTGAAGAGGTAGAGGGGGAATGGTAAACGGGGGTAGGGAATGCAGGTAGGAAAACACAACGGGGAGGCGAGGAAAACGATGTCCGATGTCCGGCTGGGTAGGTGCCGGCCGAGGGTGAACCAGAGCCAAACTCCTCTATAGCTGCATATGACAGCTCCACCGGGCATCTCCCAGGCAAGCCAGTCGTAGTGCTTGCATCAGGTACTGAGCTGCATCAATTCAAGAGCCCACATCCACATATGAATGCCCCATACACTGGACGGGAGACTAAGGGCTGCTAGGGATTTCTACTCATTTCCCGCTTCCCACATGTGCTGGGTGCAGTTGATTGTACCCATGTGGCCCTTCAGCCACCCTGCCGCATTGATCACATATTCTGCAACAGACACCGATGGCATTCCATCAATGTGCAGGGTGTCTGTGATGCCAGTGGGAGATTTATTGATGTGCATGCAGTGTTTCCAGGCAGTACCCATGACAGCTTTGTATTCCGCATGCCACCTCTTGCCCGGCGGATTGCTGCAGGAGAAAATGTGGCTACTGGGTAAGTACCAAGCATTAAAAATGAGGGGTATGTGTAAATGAAATGTATGAATGCCACCTTACATTAACAACCATTGTACTATAAAAATCATCAAGCCACATACACGGTCTCAACAGACACTGCATGTACCAAAGTATAGATCATGTTCTGTTTAAATTTAACAGGGAAATGTAACCTATTGCCCTATCTTCCCTCCTCAGGCGATGCTGGGTATGCACTCTCCCCTCAACTCCTCACACCTTACAGACATCCAACCACTGTACCTCAGCGTAGGTACAATAGAGCACACATACAAACTCGAGCCATCATAGAGCACACTTTTGGTCTGTTGAAGTTGGGATTCAGATGTCTTGACCCTACAGGGGGTGTGCTGATGTACTCCCCTGAAGTCGTGTGCAAGATCATATTAGCCTGTTGTGTTTTGCACAACATAGCTTTAAGTCATGGCTTACACATACCTCTTGTACCTCGGCTAGCTCTGAATCCGGGCAACCGGGCCATTGCACATAATAGAGGTCAGGGTATGCAAGTCTGTGATCAACTGGTTGCCACTTTTTTCACATGAGCAACCTGTTGTGTTATGGACAAACTGTGGTTTGCAGTCTATTGTCAATGATGAAAGTTGGATAATTACGACTCTGTCAAAAAATTCTATCCTGAGACTACTTTGCAAGCCACACTAACTGTATGTAAACCACAGCTGTTGACAGGAGTCAAAAGACTGACTGTGCATCAGGTTATGTCTCGATGTCAGCAATCAGTGTAGTGGATGTCACTAAGAAATCTATTGACTCAGAGGATAAGATGTATATGTTCTGAGATACCTTCCTGGACCTTTTGAGAATGGGTGTTTGAATCACAAAAGGGCCTAACTATTAGATTGTTAGAGTTTTTGCCCCCAACAGATTTGACTACCTCACAAATGATGGGCCCCCAACGTGAGTGATGATGTTCTGGGTGAATCTGGCATTATGTGTCTGGGATACACAGCACTGCTTCCACAAAATTTAACGTAACACAACAGACAACTCTGGTGTTGAGTACTAAATATGAACTATATGTCCCAAATGCAAAGGAGGAGAAAACTATCCTGGGATGTGAAGTTGTGCCAGCCCCCCCCCCCTTGTTCTAGCCTAAATCTCATTAAATGGTATTTTCTACTTTTTGTATCATATCCATGATTTCCATTTACACTGTCATTTCAGGTTTATCCGCAAAAGAACAACAGGATGGCAGAGGATTTGATCTGTGATGGTGGATGCCTCAGAATGAACACAAAATGGCTGTCAACATTTTCCTGTGATGAATTTCCTGTCTACCACTTCCTGTATGTAATTTCGTGTATGAAAGAATGGGTTACGGTTCATTTTTTCAACTTCCGGCACAAATGTGTGCTCTCTGTCTGCAAAGCGTATGCCTCGTATGTGGACCCTATGCTACACAACCGGAGAGTGCATATTCGGGTCGGAAACCCCGAAAACGAACCGCAACCCATTCTTTCATAGAGGAAATGACATGCAGAAAGTGGTAGACAGGAAATACATCATAAGAAGTTGTTGACAGCCATTTTGTGTTAATTCTGAGTCTTCCTCTCTCACAGACCAGATCATCTGCCATCCTGCTGCTCAGTTCAACCTACTTACCCCCAAAATGGCTGAGGGTTATAAGGAGAAAGCACCCCTTTTCACTGAAAGGTAATTAGACATTTTAGCTGAGGGGGTGCTTAACAAATATCCTCAGCTCTATGGGGGGCCATATGACCAGCTAAGTAATGCAGCGCAGGCCACACTAAGGGCCAACATTGGGGAGCGCTGCAGTGCAGTGGCCGTTTACACCAGGAAGGCCAGGGTATGCCGCAAGCGCTGGGAGGACCTAAAACGCTGGGCCCAGCAAAAGGCTGAGGAGCTATTGGGACAATCTTCCCAGCACCATGTGCATCGTCCCCACCTCTCGCCACTGTACAGGAGGGTCCTGCGTGCAGCTTGCCAACCCTCCATGCTCAGCTGGAGGTGCATGAGCAGCAGAGACCTGGTAAGTGCATTATATACAATATGTGTCTTAAGGTATGATGTAAGTGAAGACAGAGCTGTACCATCATGTGTCCCATGCATCCATTTACCTATTCGGTGTCCATGCAGCAGCAATCATGGAGCAAAAGGCTCACTGTAGCATACTGACTGTACAGGGCAGAGTGCATTCTGGTAGTGGTAGTTTTATTATGACAACTGGGGAATTGAGCCACACACGTGCATTTGTACAGCAATTTGCATTGCCAGCACCACTAACAGTAAACCAAGGGCATCATAACTGATGTGTAAATTAGATGAGGAATGGTACAGACACTGTCCAGTGTGTGTATGAGAGGCCAATGGATATTGGATGCTGTGGCTTGCATTACATTCGGCGAGTTTGGGTTCTGATTAAGACAGATCATCATGTGCCATGGAGTCAAGACAGACTTTGAGATCCTTGCCTCACTCTTAATTGTTTCCAATTTCTCCAAGTGTGTCCGCAGACACACGTCTTACCATCAGTGGCTTGTATGCCATTTTTAAAGTCCAGGTAGCTGTAACAACAAGCCACTAGTGTTCACCAGTGTACAGCACTACCTGATCAGTCTTCAAGCCCAATATGTGGCAGTGGATAGTCAGCTTTTGTGAGGGAATATCAAAAGGTCAGACTCACAACTTTGCAAACCTAATAGCCCAGACCCTATATGGATGTGTGACCCCCAATTGGCATTTGTGTTGTCTCATACAATGCTACACAGCAGATAACATTTGTCCAGAAGTAAAAGCGCAGAGAATCCATATCACAGGCCCATTCCAATACCATCTGGACTCTCTCTCTGATCTCCTTTTGTAGACTGGGTTTGGAAGCTGCCTATGTAGCAGTAATAGGACACACAGATCACAAGAATGTGGGTTGGTCAGTACGGATGTGTAAGCCACCAAAATTCAAGTGAGATGTCCATGTCCGACTCATATCAGGAGATGACAGTGAACATACATGTAATTTAAGCTCCTAATCACTGACAACTGTATAGTGTGATCAGAGGAGAACAAAGTCTGCCCTTGGCTCATCTAGGTATGTGTCTTGTTCTGACGAGTACAACCACTACATCATGATTTGTCTTACATTTCAGTGGGCTGAGCTGGCCAAAAGGACCAACAGCAGGACACGGTTCGGAGCAGGACATCTTTGGTGTGCCAGCGGCCACGACCTCTGTCCACAAGTGAGGAAGAAGAGGATGAGGAGGGACCTTCTACATCAGGAGGCAGGGGTATTGTGCCCACCTGGACTTAGCAGGAAGACACCTCTGGTTCTACAGACCGGGTGGAGACTGAGGACATTGAAGGGGGGGGAGAACTGGACACCTCTGGCCAGGAGGGGAGGCGATTGACTCTCCCCCAGATCCCATGGCAGGCCACTACACAACCTGGGCCTGCCATCAGCCCCTACCTAACTCGAGAGGCCCCCATTCTATTGGGGCTTCCAACTGCATCCCCTGCAACCAGTCCCCCTCATTGTGACTGCCAGGTAGACACCAACATCGGATCTGAACCCGAGGCACCACACCCCTCATGTTTCACCCAAACTCCTCCCTGTGTTGTTACACTTGTGGCTGTACCACCGGACTTGATGTGGGCATGTGATGGTCAGCCAGACATGGCCTCTCGCATCCTGCTGCAGATGTGTGCAGAGCTGCACATGATGTGAGAGGAAAATGCTAGAGCTATGGCCACCCTCACTACCAGTGTCAATTCCCTGAATGCAGCCATGTTGTCTGTCCATTCCCAACCTCCCTACCACACCACCTTCAATGTCTCCCCCTGTCCGTTGCCCCACACTGTTTCCCCCCGTACTCCTCGTGTGTCCCAACCCTGTGTGGTGCCTGGTCCTGCACCGGCCAGCCAGGGGCCCACCTCGGACTCAAAGGATCTGGACATTGTGCAAATCGAGGATGACCAGATTGACACTTGACCTGTTGGACAGAATTTTCTTTTTGGACAATTATTAATTTGCCCCTTGTATATAGACTGGTTCCCCTGATGCTTCCTGACATGTTATATTTATGTTGCCCCACCCCCACTCTAAATTCCATTCTCCTTCTGCATTAAGAACATCATCTGTTTTCCTTACTCCCTTCCAAACGGCATTTCTAATCCCACCCTTTTTTCCCATTACATTTTATTTTGAATCATACTTTCTCTATCTAGTTTGACTTCATTGTGAATGTTTTGCACAAAATATGGACATATATTTTGGTAGTTATCTGCTCTACACATGAGAGCTTGTTGCAATGATGGAGTTACACTTGTACATGTGTCACACACACACATACATCATCACATCTCTAGGCCCCCACAATTGGTAAACATTTGCCTATCAGGACATAATATGCAACATAGTCTTGACTTGTGATGAGATTTTCTATTTATTTACACATATTCACACAGGTCAAATTTTTGGGGATGTGATCAATGGCGATCGTGCTTGCGACTATGCAAATTTGGAGGTGAGGATCGCTGTGAGGGATTATGTCTGGGTTGTCGCCGAGGTGCAGGTTGTTGTGGTGCATGTACCTGTACAGGGTGAAGTTCATGTGCAGGGGCGTATGGTGTCTGTACAGTTGGTGTTTGTGCATGGACAGGGGTGGTTGTGCAGGTGGTGGTAGTGCCTGTTCAGGGGGCGGGGGTGGTTGTGCAGGTGGGGGGAGTGCCTGTCAGGGGGTGGTTGTGGCTGTGCAGGTGGGGGGAGTGCCTGTTCAGGGGGTGGTGGTGGATGTGCAGGTGGGGGGAATGCCTGGATAGGGGCGGTGTTGTGTGTGTACCCTTGCTGTGGTCCTGTGCAGTTTGTGGTACAGGTGTGTGGGTATGATGTGCTGCAGGCAGATGTGATGGCTCCCCTCCCTGCGCTGACCATCAAGGGAGGCTATGGATCACTTTCAGCATGCCCTCCATCATCTTCATGGCCAAGGCATGGTGTCTTGCACTCTCTTCCCTTTGAATGGATGTCATGATATTCTTGGACATGTCTTGCCAATATCTATCCATCCTGTCCAAAACATGGGTCAGTCTGTCCACCACCTGAGAGATTTGGTGCATGTCCTGCAGGGCCTAAGACATGTCTGACAGGGTAGCCCCTATGGCACGAATGTTATGTTATACAAATCTCCCACTTGACCTCTATTTCTTTAACACACGGGCTGAATCTGCTCCACTGGGCTATCCATATGTATTTTAAGACATTATGTATACAACATCATCTTTTTATTCAAAATCATTTTTATTAATTTTTCTAGAGATTTATACTTATTTTAATTTATAGTATCAAAAAGAATTTTAAAAAACATACATATTAGTAAAAAGTATTTTTTACATATTTTTCCTTTTTATACATTTCATTGATAGACAAACAATTCTACATTTCTTTACATATAAGATGTAATAATCTTCACTGGACCCCTATATATATACCACACAATCAAACCACTCTGTCAGATCCTCATTCATACTCAATCAGACCAAAAGACTTTTTACTAATATGTATGTTTTTAAAAATTCTTTTTGATACTACAAATGAAAATAAGTATAAATCTCTAGAAAGATTAATAAAAATGTTTTTGAATAAAAAGATGATGTTGTATACATAATGCCTCAAAATACACATGGATAGCCCAGTGGAGCAGATTCAGCCGTGTGTTAAAGAAATAGAGGTTAAGTGGGAGGTTTGAATAATATAATGTTTGGTGTGGTCGTTCCCCTTTTCTCCCAGACCTAATTGACCTTAAGAGGGGGTTCCCTTTTCTACGAATGTCCTGCCTCACGTCTGCCTGCTGTTGGAAGAAGTCTTGCTCCCACTGGCCACCATAGCTAGGTGCAGGCCCTCTCTTCAGGGGTTGGCCATGGATGAGACTGCCAGGTCCAACAGCAGGGGGGAGGGTGGCAGGTGGAAGCCTTTGAACAGGTGAATGGTGCCCAGGGGATACCTGCACCACAACAGGGTTGGTACTTCCCTCAGATGGTGGAGAGAATGCCTGGGATGCACTGTATAGGGAGGAGTTTGTAGGGGAACCACCACGTCTGCACTGGATGTGAGGGCTATGAGGAAGTGATGTATGTGTTGGGGTGCATGTGAGCTGTGGCAGGTTAGCTGTATGCTGAGGACAGGCAATCTTTCTTTGTTGAGGCTGACGCACTTTGCTGGGTGGAGTGTGTGAGGCCTTGCCAAATTTGGCTGATGTGGGAACATTTCTGCCCATGGAATTTGAATCTTCATTCTCTAAGAGGATAGACAGATAGTCTTCATCATCCTCAAATTCTTCAGCCTCCTCAGGTACTTCATCCTCCTCCGCTTGCGCAGTACTTGCAGCCGACATTACTGCCTGCAGGAGCAGTGGATTTTCCCCTTTGATTGCCTGTCGCCCAACACTGGTGGAAGGTCCATCCTCCTCATCGTCATCATCACCCGGAACACAGAGGTTACAACAGGATAAGTAATTGACCTAGTATAAGATGTGGTGCAACACAAGGGTTGGTTCTACTTAGGCCTGGGCGGTAAATTCCGTTCCGCTCGTGGAATTTGGGTAATTTCGCGTTCCGCGGAGAACGCAGAATTGCCCAAAATTCTGTGATCCGCGTCTTCGAGGAATTATTTGCTTGTTCGCGCTTTCAAAATGCGTGTTCGCGAGATTTTTCTCCCCGAGCATGCAAACAGCGTTCGCGAACAGGAAAAAAGCATCGTGAACGGGCGGAACAAGCAATTCCGCGTGTTCGCAGAACTTTTGCGTGCTCACGGAGATTTTTTACAGTTTCGCAGAGCTTTGCGTAGCGCGACTACACAAATTCCGCCCCGTACTTTGCATCAACAGATGAAGCACATGTGATCTGGTTTGGGTACCCCTCCATGTGACAGCTCACACCATAGCGCTGAGGTGTTGAACGGAGATGTACAATGCACAAGCAAACTCACCAGCTCCAGTCTCAGCTTTGTGTCCCTTTGCGATCCCCCGAATTTCAGCTTCTGAACCTGGTTCCTCATAGGTGTAGTTGATGAATTGGTCCCCGATCCAGCAGCTGGAGAAGGAAGTGACACCATACTCAATGATCTGCATTACTAATTTACAAACAGGCATGTGACAGTTATAAAAATAAAATGGTATGTATTTGGATCTTTGTAATGGTTTTGGAATCTATGATAGGGAAACACTTCACGCCACACTTACCTGATGGACAGGTGCGAGAGGGTTTCACTGCTGCAGCCAGGATGACTTGCATTCCCCGGGATGGTGTTGTACGCTGCACTGGTGTCATCCTGTCAGCAGCTGTGATGAGACATACATATCCATATTTCAGTACACCAGATGGTAGCTATGAGCTAACATGTATGTGTGATTCTCAATGACCATTGATATGATATTCCTGGCCAATGTGCAGCATGCTTACCTCAGTGACTTTACATATGGGCCCCTGCTCACATGCAGCAGTTGTCAGCTGTTACCTCCACACATGACTGACATCAATGAGAGGGTACATCAATGGACAAACGTGTATGAGAAGGTTACTGATATTTGAAGGAAGGGGATAAATAATCAGGACGCCTCCGCATTACATTGATTACACCTCCGTTAGGACCATCATCCCTCATGAGTATGGTGTTCTCTGTTGACAAGTCGAAAGGAGTGTACATCACCAGGCTGACCAGTTTCACATTTGCACATCAGATGAAACATTGCATTGCAGGGTTCATATGTGAGATGTGCAATAGTCAGGTACATTTTGGGGCTCATTTGTGCTTACCTACACATGAAGTCACAAAGCTCATTTTGGACTGAGAGATAAAAAATTTGTTATGTCCATCCTTTGAGTGTCTTCTCTTCCCATAATCCATTAGAACATCATGGTAGGACTTAGCTGACAACGGATGATGTCTTGTACAGCAGACATCCTGACCTCATATGTTATACACTCACTTATATAGGTGAATACAGTAGAAGATGAGACAAGCAGAATGCAACATTTGACTAGGATCCCACACTGTGGGTAAGTTGAGAAGCTTTGATGGTTGCCGCCTACACTTGATTTGCGTTGTGCTTTTCAGCCAAGAGATTTGAAAATTTCACATCCTCAAGATTCACCTTAGCAGCCCATACATCCATCACAAAAGTACCCATCTATTATCAGTGCGACCCTCATCCACACCAATTTCAATGGGATTTGTCCATTGATATTTTGTAAAAGTGAGTTTTCAAATCATTGAATTACAATCCAGTTGTGTTTAGTCCACTTCATATGACACTATATACTATTTTATGTCCATTCTGCACTCACTTGGCATACATTTTGTGTCATCCTTTCAGTAGCCACCATTGAGGGTGGGCGGCAAATTCCGTCCTGCTCGCGGAATTTGCGAAATTTAGGCATTTTCGCGTTCCGCGGAGAACGCGGAAATGTCGAAATTTCCGCGATCTGTGGCGCAGCGGAGTTTTTTTCATGTTCGCGCTTTAAAAATGCGTTCTCGCGCGCGTGGTCGACTTACCGGGATTCCTGCGTTCGCCGATGAGTTTTTCTATCCGTTCGCGTGCACCACGAGATGTTGGTAGCCGGTCGCGCTATCCTGCAAGAGTTTGCGATCGCGAACACGTCATTCGCCGCGCCATCGGACACCGCGAGAGTCTGCGATCGTGAACATGTCATTCGCCGCGCCATCGTGCACCGCGAGAGAGATTGCGATTGCGAACACGTCATTCGGGCGCACCATCGGACATCCGGGGTAATGTTGGTGAAGCTCGCGATCCCGAACACGCAAAATTTTCAATCTGGAGAAGAAGAATATCTCGAGCAGCATAAAACCTTCTATAAAATGATGATTTGGATGAAAAAAACTCCTCAGATTGATATTTGGCTGTCCTTTTTTGTCAAATTTTTTGGGGGGGAGAGGGAGGAAGTGCCACAGAGTCTCCTACTTCCTGTTCCTGTCCAGCAGGCTCCTCCCAGGGCTTTGTCCATCTCCTGTTCATTTTTAATTTGGATTTGAGCTGGAAGGATCACTCTTTGTGTCTGCTGCATCATTATCATTGGATTTGAGGACTTTTGGATTTGAGATTTTACAAGTAAGTTGGTGTTGTTTGATTGGGGCATTGCAGTTGCTGCAACTACAATTTTGGTACTTTTCATCATTTAAAAAAAAAAAAAAATAGTTGTGGGTAGCCAGTAGGCCCAGAGCTAGTCATGGTTGGGTGCATGATGAAACAACTGTTTCTTTGCTGTGTGATGTATTTATTTATTTCAAACATCATTTAGGGCATGGATGGCATTGGATTGAATTGCAAAATGTGTATTTTTGGGTGTATTTCAGTTTTTGGGTGTGTGTTAAATAAATGCCTTAGTTGTGTGTGGTGTGTTGCAGACCTTGTTTAGCCCTGTGGATTTTCGTTTTTGCATTTTATTGCATTACAGGCAGTGCAGTGTGGTTTAGCATGCAGCCTTTGCCTGGCTATTATAGGCCTGTTGTCAGTAAATTGTTTTTCAGGACTCCTGCTTGTTGCTTGTGATTTGTGAGTGGCCATGTGGCTGGTGGCCATTTTGAAGCCCGGTAGTGTGCTTCTATCCATAGGCCTGCAAGCTTGTGGCCGAGTCTGCCAACAGGCCTTTCATCCAGTAGGCTCAGAGGTAGTCAGGGGTGCATGAAACAACTGTTTCTGTGTGTTCTGTTGAATTTAACCATCATTTAGGGCATGGATGGCATTGGATTGAATTGCAAAATGTGTATTTTTGGGTGTATTTCAGTTTTTGGGTGTGTGTTAAATAAATGACTTTGTTGTGTGTGCGGTGTGTGGTGTACCTTGCAGACCTTGTTTAGCCCTGTGGATTTTCATTTTTGCATTTTATTGCATTACAGGCAAAGCAGTGTGGTTTAGCATGCAGCCTTTACTTGGCTATTATAGGCCTGTTTTCAGTACATTGTTTTCCAGGCCTCCTGCTTGTTGCTTGTGATTTGTGAGTGTCCATGTGGCTGGTGGCCATTTCTGGTGGGAGTTATAAGTGTGCTGCTTTTGCCATATAGGCCTGCATGTGTTTCCTTTGTGGCCTAGGCTTCTTGTTGTTGTGGGCCTGGCCATGAGGCTGGTGGCCATTTGAAGCCCAGTAGTGTGCTTTTGCCATAGGCCTGCAAGCATGTGGCCTAGTCTGCCCACAGGCCTTTCATCCAGTAGGCTCAGAGGTAGTCACGGGTGCATGAAACAACTGTTTGTGTGTTCTGTTGAATTTAAACATCATTTAGGGCATGGATGGCATTGGATTGAATTGCAAAATGTGTATTTTTGGGGGTATTTCAGTTTTTCGGGTGTGTCTTAAATAAATGCTTTTGTTGTGTGTGGTGTGTTGCAGACCTTGTTTAGCCCTGTGGATTTTCGTTTTTGCATTTTATTGCATTACAGGCAAAGCAGTGTGGTTTAGCATGCAGCCTTTGCTTGGCTATTATAGGCCTGTTTTCAGTACATTGTTTTCCAGGCATCCTGCTTGTTGCTTGTGAATTATGAGTGTCCATGTGGCTGGGGGCCATTTCTGGTGGGAGTTATAAGTGTGCTGATTTGCCATTTAGGCCTGCATGTGTTTCCTTTGTGGCCTAGGCTTCTTGTTGTTGTTGGCCTGGCCATGAGGCTGGCGGCCATTTTGAATCAAGGCAGTGTGCTTTCCTTTTTGCCATAGGCCTGCATTGTCTGTCTTCAGTTTCTTGTTGTTGTGGGCCTGGCCATGAGGCTGGAGGCCATTTTGAAGCCAGGCAGTGTGCTTTTTGCCATATGCCTGCATTGTCTCACTTTAGTTTCTTGTTGTGGTGTGCCTGGCCATGAGGCTGGAGGCTATTTTGAAGCCAGGCAGTGTGCTTTTTGCCATAGGCCTGCATTGTCTGTCTTCAGTTTCTTGTTGTTGTGGGCCTGGCCATGTGGCTGGTGGCCTTTTTGAAGCCCGGTAGTGTGCTTCTATCCATAGGCCTGCAAGCTTGTGGCCTAGTCTGCCAACAGGCCTTTCATCCAGTAGGCTCAGTGGTAGTCCGGGGTGCATGAAACAACTGTTTCTGTGTGTTCTGTTGAATTTAAACATCATTTAGGGCATGGATGGCATTGGATTGAATTGCAAAATGTGTATTTTGGGGTGTATTTCAGTTTTTGGGTGTGTGTTAAATAAATGACTGTTGTGTGTGCGGTGTGTTGTGTACCTTGCAGACCTTATTTAGCCCTGTGGATTTTCGTTTTTGCATTTTATTGCATTACAGGCAAAGCAGTGTGGTTTAGCATGCAGCCTTTGCTTGGCTATTATAGGCCTGTTTTCACTTTTCAGTACATTGTTTTCCAGGCCTCCTACTTGTTGCTTGTGATTTGTGAGTGTCCATGTGGTTGGTGGCCATTTCTGGTGGGAGTTATAAGTGTGCTGCTTTTGCCATTTAGGCCTGCATGGTTTTCCTCTTGGCTTACTGCTTCCATCCATCCCCTTTGCCAGCTGCAGCTCCCTGAATGATGTGATGAGCAAATAATGTAATGCCAAACAGGGTCCACTTCCATTACATTTGCATTTGTTGTTCCTCTTCTTTCCTATCCTTCCTGAGAGTGTACACGGTATACCATGACAGCCCTTGTTGACAAAGTCTCACAAATGGCTACACTAAGTTATATCTTTTATTTGTTTGTTTGTTTGTACTAGTAGTTATTGAACCAGAACAACAAATGCAACATTTCACTGATGTTCTTCTCCAGGCTTCTTTGCTTTTAGGTGCACAAAAATACAGAGGAGGAGGTGTCATCATCATCACCCGTTGTACTGCCAGACAGAAGTCCTGCTGTGCACCACGTCACGTCCATGTGTGACCACAGACATCTCTGCAACTTGTGGACCTGCGTCCTGCTGACATCTGAAGAAGATGGGCCCAAAGAAAGGTAACAGGTCCTCCAGTACCAAGAAAGTTGTCAGTGAGAAGAAGGAACAGAAAAAGGAAGTGGCACTTACCAAGACTGGTGTGCCGCCCCAGCTGTTTTTTGGGGAAAAAAAATTACGCCTGCAGCAGCGTTGTCCGGGGACCAAGCTGGGAGCAGCACCTCCGCATCAGCGGGCCAGCCCCACCAACCTAGGCCCAAGCCCATGAGTGTCGCAGAGGTAGCCAGTCTACTAACGAGCAGCGATGTTGAAATGTCATTATCGCAAAGTAGTACACAATCAACGCAGGCGGAAACTCAGCAGATAAGTGGGCAGCAGCAGGCGCAGCAGCAGCCTCAAGAACAGCAGCAGTCGCAAGAACAGCAGCAGCCGCAAGAACAGCAGCAGCCGCAAGAACAGCAGCAGCCGCAAGTACAGCAGCAGCCGCAAGTACAGCAGCAGCTGCAAGTACAGCAGCAGCCGCAAGAACAGCAGCAAGAACAGCCACAACAACAGCCCACAATAGTAGTTGTTCCTCCTGAAGTAGGGGCATTTCAGGAAATCGAGCTTCCTGCAAACAAAGAGGAGCAAGCCACTGTTTCAGAAGATCCATTGTCTTCCAGACCCCCCGCAAGTAAAAGGAGGGTTAGTCCATCATCTTCTTCTTCAAGCCCCGCGTCTGATGATCGAGATGCCACTTGGAAGCCACCAGCTCAGCCTGAGAGTGATGCACGCCACAAGACAAGGCTAGTGAAAAGGAAGGTTCCAGAAAGCCTTAGAGTTATGGAGGTAGATGTACAAGAGGGGGATGATGATGATGACGAGCCAGTCATCACGATCATCACTCCCGGCCCAAAGGAGATGGAGACCAACATTATTACCCTATCCAAAATCGCTGCGAGGGATGTAGCACGGATACCACCAACACAGGTAACACCAACACGACCTCCAGCTTCCATATTTGCATTTGCAAAGGCCCGGCAGGGACCTACATCCAGCTCAACCACCACCTCAGTAGGTAGTGGTAGTGTAATAACTGCACAGAGTGACATTCCAGGCCCACCCTCCAGTTCATCTGGTATTGAAAGTGGCACATCCAGCAGCGCCAGAAAGTTCTCCTCCCCAGTTTGGGACTTCTTTTCGGTTAGCAGTAAGGAGGAGAACATTGCTATATGCTCAATTTGTCGACATGCCGTTAGGCGGGGTAAGCCTGGTACAAACTATGGTACCGGAGGCCAAACAAGTCATCTCAATATACACCACAGTATCCAGTGGGAGGCTCACCTACTTCGCTTAGAAAAAAGTAAAACTGAACCCATTGCTGTTGCTGGGGATGAAGAATTAGGGGAAGATATGATCGCGGTGGAAGGTGAACAAGAAGGAGACATTTCTAGCCCTGTCCCCAGCAGTGTAGTGGTACCACCCACATCCTCAGCAACATCTCAGTGGCACCGTAGTAAGAAGACTCCGAGTCAGACTGAGAGTGAGACACCAAAGCAACCGAGTACTGCAATGAAAAAAAGTGCGTCGTTGAGCCTAACTGGGTTCAAGAAAACAGCTGCACCACAAAGGAAAATAATCCAGCCTACCATTGAGAGCATGCTTAGGTCGGAGGGGCAGTACCAACGCAACCACCCAACGGCACGGTTGTACAATGCGTAGCTGGCTAAAATGTTAGCGCTGGACCTTCTCCCTTTTTCATTTGTGGAAGGGGTGGGTTTCCTTGAATTTGTGTCAGCCATCTGCCCTAAATGGAAGGTTCCCAGCCGGTCCTATTTCGCCAGAGTTGCTGTTCCAGCACTACATCACGATGTGCTGGAATTGGTTGGACAAGCTTTGCAGCAGAGTGCTGTTCACAATATCCACCTAACAACAGACATGTGGACCAGTTGCCAAGCCACTGATTACATGTGCATCACTGCACACTGGGTCTCTTTTGTGGGGGTTAGAGATAAGCTATCTGAAGTAGGTTCTGTTGATACAGCTGAGATTTTTAATGCTACTCGGAAACATGCAACTGTAGCCATGTTCGCCATGGAGAAATCTCATACTGCTGTAAACATTTTGGAAGAGTTTCGCAGCAAGGTCTTTGAATGGCTGCGCCCAAGAGGGCTTAAGATTGGTTTTGTTGCCACAGATAATGGCAGTAATGTACTTAAGGCCATGGAGCTTGGTTGCTATTTCAGGGTCACTTGTTTGGCGCACTGCATTAACATTATAGTTCAAGACTTTCTGAAAAAGAAGCCATAGTCAGCAACTTACTGACCACCTGCCAAAGTATTCACTCATTTCAGCCATTCTTTTAAAGCTCGGAAGCAGCTGAGGATCATTCAACATGACTATAGAATGCCAGTCAAAGCACTCATCCAGGAGGTGGCAACATGTTGGAACTCAACTTATTACATGCTTGACCGTCTGTTTGAGCAGTACAGACCAATCAATGAATATGTCATGCGAAGAGGGGATGCTACTGTGAAAGGCATGACCCTTCAGATGAACCAATGTTGCCTAGTTAAATGCCTGACAGAGATGCTTCTTGCTTTCGAGGTCTTCACACGTGAAGTCAGCAAGGAGGACTGTACTATGGGCCAAGCTATCCCATTGTTGCACATGCTAGAGCAACAGCTGAAGGAGGTATCTGAAGCGTACAAAGGTGTAGAGGAAAAAAAAGAAGCATTGGAGTAGGTGGAGAGCTTATCCCGTCGCTTAGCTGACAATACAAGGGTGCAAAATAAGATTTTGTCACAAGAACATTACATTTGTGCCACAATTCTGGATTCACGGTCCAAATCGGCACTGAACAGTAAGACATTAATTTCTTTTTCCGAAGTGGATGTTGCCCGGTACAAAACTTGGATAGCTGAGGCAGCCAGTCATTTGGAAAATGAAGGGCTGCTAATTAAAAGCCCGCTACATGCAGCACTGCAGCAGGGCATCCGGTGTCAAGTTCAACTTCGGAGCCTGAGGGCAGTGCGTTTGTCTCAGAACACTCACCAACACTATCGACAACAGCAAGAACCGGATCATCAGCCCCAGTAAAATCGTTAAAGGATTGCTATTTACAGCAAGGACTTGCTAGGTCCAGTGCTGATGCAAAGACAAAAGTGGCCGAACAAAGTGTAGCACCCCTGAACATTGAGCGGATGGTCCAGGCCTATCTGGATGACCCAACAGAGGTGTACATTCATCAAAACCCATTGCGGTATTGGTATGGGAAAAGGGCCAATGGCCACTGCTCAGTAGGCTGGCGATAAACTATCTGGCTTGCCCTGCACAATTGTCTCTTCTGAACGTGTTTTCAGTGCTGCTGGTTCCATTGTAACAGTGAGAAGGACCAGTCTCTCGCCCAAAAACGTGGAGAGGTTAACCATGATCAAAATGAATCAGCACTTTATACCACCGAATTACACAATACATGAATCAACGGAGGAAGCGGAGGACAGCGGCTCAGGTGACGGAAGTAGTGTGTTAGATGATGATTACCTACTTCTGGTTGAACCCCCAGAGTTTGAGGACGAGCTATACTTCCCTGACAATTAGGTTTGCACTTCTTACTGTCTTCCTCCCTTATTTACTTTTATGTGTCTGTCTTTCTGGTTCGAAACTTCGAATCACAACAAATCCATCACCACCGTCTTCTAGTCTTTTTATTGCCATATGAGTTTCAGCTGTCTGCATTTCACAGTCCACTCCTCCGAATCCTGCTCCTCCATCCTCCTGAATCGCCCTAAATCCATTGCCCTCAAGCCAGATGATAATTGGATGAAGCATAATAGAAGAAAAAAGAAAATCTTTCCTCGTTGAGTCCCTCCAAAAGAAGTGGAACATGATGATGACTACTATAGCTATCCTCCTTTCTGAGCCAAGAGAGACTGCCCATTAACTGAAGATGAGAAGGAACAGGTAAAGAATGATGCCATGCATTGGACGCTGACTGAGTGATTTGTGTTGTTGTTGTTTGTTGTGCATGAAGTTAATTCATCGTGTACTATTATCTAATCTACACACTAAAAGTAACTCAAGGTAATTTTTCCCTTCTTGTATTTTAATAACAAATTTGTACTTCTACTGCAGGCCGATACATGGCATTTTGAATATAGAAAGGGGACTCAATCTGCACACTGCACACTGAGTTGGACAACACCATGATGATGATAACCACAGTGACATAATATCTTCGCAGTCACTCAGTAGGATCGGAGATGATTGATGGAATAAGTCAGGGCGTTTCATGAGTGGCATAAAAGGTAAACAAGTCAACAACAACCACAGCAGACCTACATGCCTGTGTAGTGGTGGAGTCGAGTGTAGTGGTATGACTGACAGCGGTGCATTGATTTAGTCACTTAATTTGTAAAATGCTATGTTGCTGGATATGTGCTTTGTCAGACTCTGTCAAAAAATGTACGCTAAATGGAGGATGTGCAAAGGGTGCCGTCACCGTGGGCATGCTCTGTCCTGTTGTTGTTGTAGGTTAATGCTGGAAACAGACTAGAGTAGACATGATGTATCCATGCCGACTCTGAAAGTGTTCTTGTTGCACTCCACCATAATTTACGCATTTTTTTTCTACTTGGTTTTTCAATATCCCTTTTGTTTTTCCATCTACAATTACAGGCCGGCCCTTACCCTGTGCTATACTTGGAAAAACAACACACACTTACCTTACCGATGAATCTACATCTGCCAGGCAGGCAGTGGCGTCACCCAAGATTGATGGACGGAGCATCCATGGAAGGGAGGACCAAGAGGAATGCCGAGATGCAACTCCCCATTTTGACCAGGATAACACAGTAACAGTATCAACTTTCATCATCTTTTAAATAATTGGATTCATTTTTTGTCTTCAATCATTACTACTGTGTGTTGTTGTTATTATTATTATGTTTGCTCTCTGCTTATAATTCATCCCTACAGCTATTTTTAAATTTTCTTTGCTATCTTTAAAAGTAAGCCCGGTACAACAGAACACAAACTGTATGTAATCCGGGTCTCTCTGAGGGCAGACAGGCAAGGCAAATTGCATAATATTAATATACTGCTGCCCTGTACTGTCTAATTGTCTAGTAGTAGTTAGTAAGTACTACTTATCATTAACCATCAAGTTATCATCATCATGCATGCATTTCTTTTTTCTCCCTTAACAGATTTATGGATATGGTAGTCTACAAAGATTGTGTTTTGTTGTTTGTCCATGCGTACTGTTTTTCTTTGTCAAACCTTTCCCCAAACCCCCCTTCCCAACCATTCATCAAACCCTAACCCTCTTCCCCCGGGCTGTGTGATTTATTGAGGTGTGACTAAATTAAATGTACACCAATAATTGATCACACGCTTGCTGGGGCGGGTGTGGCAAAAGCAACACTAATTCAATTTCAAGGCAGGGCGAGGATCTTCTTCTGCTTGCCCACCCATGATCAGTATATTTGCGAGGTAACTTTTTTACCAAAGGAACCTAATCCATCATCATTAATTGCCGGCATCTATTGGATTTGTCATCCTATTACACACAGCACTAAAGGTTACGCTTGTGTCGAGTGTAGGCCTAGTTGAGTGACTCGACACAACTACAGTTTGGAACTTGTTGTACTAGGCTATCCCCGCCACCATTATGTTTTATTTACTTTGCTCTACTACTCCTCCCAGAGTCTCTCTCAGGCGACTGACTGTCTCATTTTCTTTTTTTGTAAATGCTACTGCCAGTGTCTACTACTACCACCACAACCATGACATCTCCATTCTTTTCGGAAACCAAACATTCATCTTCATGCAGCCATCACTGTGCCTAACTTAAACATCAATCACAGGTAAGAAAAGATGTTTGGGCCGGGGGAGATATAATAATGGACTAGGAGGAGAGACTGACAGTACTAGTAGGACAAGTCACTCAGTGAGGGGTACCGCATCTATCTGTTTGTGTGTTACAAAATCAGCAGATTATTTAAATCAAACACTGGCTGCGGCCCTGCAGCGGCAAGGAAGGAAACCATGTGATGTAAAACAGTAACCCCCCCACAAAACATTAACAATGTATGCTATGTTTAAGTATAGATAAATATAATTTAATGCCCTAACAAAAATAAACTATGTGAAAAATCCCACAACACCCGACCCACCCCTCTCCCTAACCCCAACCAATGTCCAAAACGAGAAAGTCCAACGGTAACCAATGTCCATAATAAAGCCCAACGCCCAATTCCCACCCACCAAATAAAGGATTAAAAAAGGGGCAATCAAACAGGGTCTTTAGCGGAGGGCTCTTTGGATTTCCCTCTCCAGGACCTTGACCCTCTTTTAAGCTTCTTAAGCTCCTCTACCTCCTCCTCCAGTTGCGCATTTCAGAGGAGCATGCGGCGCGCATATGCCCTGCAGTTGCATCCACAGGGGGGGCAGCAGTGCTGGATGTTTTTGATGGTGTGCGGCGGCGGGCGGCTGCCTGACCACAGCGCCGTACTATTGGAGGGGCCTGGCTGGGGCCCGGGGCATTGGAGGAGGCTGCAGCTGCTGCCGCCTCCTCCTCCTCCGCCAGAACCACCAGCCGCCGGTACTCTTTACAGATGGCCTCCAGCTTCCGGCGCCAGGCCATGGCTGCCAACTCCTTCCTGGTTGGTTTTGGAGGAGCTATATCAAGAAAGAAAAAAGACTATTACCAATACTATTAGCAAACAGTAACACAAAATTAATTCAACACACAGTGGCATAGTAGCACTAGCTAGCACAGTACATAACATTTGTGGTATGTATCTTTCCTCCCACTTCCTCGGCCTCTAACATTTGTGGGAGTTTCAGGCATTAGACTAGCACTATGAATGGACTCAAGTACACAGTACACCAGTCTTCTTCTTCTCTCTAGTTTAGCGAAATTACATAACCTTGTTGTAGCCGGCATGCCAGCTCAGTCAGCTTGCGCCCAAGACAAACATACTCAAGTCATGACGCAGACTCACGTTAGTTTTATTTACTACTGTCTGCAGGTGGGGAAGCTCGTATTTTTCTATTACGGGTGGCACTGGCCATACTCTCTCTGTTACATCAAGGGCAATTGCTCAATTTCACTTTCACCCTGCCCTGACTACTACAAAAAGGCAGATTATATATCTGATCCAATGATCATTGGTTATATATGGGACGACATGAGGTACTTTGTTTTGATTGATTGTGTAACCAGCCGATAGGCCACCCATGGCAGGCTGGCTGACACAGTCGAAAATAAATTAACATAGGTAGGGAGTGGTCCTCGGAGTCGGAGGAAGGCGCTTGATAACTACATACATACACAATATATATATATGCTGTGCTTGCAAACTACTGTGAGTCAAGGGAGTATTCTGAAAATACAACTTATATTCCCCTCGGCTTTGCTACTCTGGCGCTGTTTCTTTTACATTCTCTTCAAACTAAGACTCTGCATCCAGTGACAGTCTCCACCTATGCTATCTATGATGAATACCATCCAGGCATCAATCCATTCAAAGTAAACGTCTATAATTCTTCTTAATCTCTCAACAAACCTTAGTTTATTTCACCAACAACCACCCATGTGTCCTTCCTTGCTTGCCTTGGCTTTGAGTTTGACCCAAACACCGCTGACGATTCTTGCTATCCTATCCACCCATACGGTGTCGCCCACCCAGGCAGGCATCTTTTCTTTCACCTTCCACCCATCCTTCAACAACCCATGCATCTGATTCCTATCAGCCACCTATGCATGCTTCCAACGTATCCTTCTCTGCCAGTCCTATTACATCTCGCCCGTCCTTCCTCCTTCCACCCTTCTTTCCCTTTTTGTTCAACACATCCATCAAGGTCATCTGATCTGACTTTTAGTCTTCTCCATAAAACTTTCACAGCTGAGTTGGAGTCAGATAGAAGAGGCCATTGGTTACTCAACTCATGCCGCTAATGCTATTGCTAATGCTAATGCTAAGTAAAGGGTGTCTTCTTCAACCGTTGTAATGTTCACTACAACTTCATACTTACTAAGTCACTCTCAACAGTACAGTGAGTGTACACCCTTCCAGCTAGTGTAATGTCAATAAGTAAGGAATATAACTTACCACCGCCTGCCACTGATGCTGGCTCACCCCCTGTAGCTCCTGCAGGTGCCGCATCTCCTGCTCCCTCCGAAATGGCCGCGTCGCCATCGCCGCTGGCCCCGGCACTGATGGTCGGTAGTACGCCTAGAAAAAACATTACACATTTTTAGATGCCATATACACCTCCCCCTATTTATTCTTTTTCACTAGCAAGATTGGAAAAAAAGTTAATACATACATATTCAACATACATCACTAGTCCAAATCGGGTACTAGAGTAGACACTAGTAGTGTTATGGTTCCTAGGGTCATTCTAGTCTACTCCTTGCAAAGTTAGCCTGAGCCATGCAACCATTTTAGCTTCATGTCTTTTGCGCACGTTACCTCGCAGCTTGTTGTGTAAGACGCCTTTTTGAGCCCACATGAGCTCATACAGCTACTGTCTGAGCGCTGCGTACAAGAGGTTGAAAAACAAGCCACTTTGTTATGGAGTTCTGGTCAGTCATTATTGCTTAGCCATAACATGCTACACTTTTTGGCATGTCTGAGAAATGCTTGCATTATACTATCTAACGCGCACCATTTTTCTCATAACAGGTGGAAGATTCCCTTCTACGAACCAGATCTTTGCAGAGCTTATGATGTAACCAGTACTTCTACGTTCTAAGGTGAGGGGTCCCCCAGAATTTGCACAGAGATCTTTTGTCTTCTATGGACTTGTAGTTGTAACAATGTTTATTGTTTTAATCTTATGCATTTTGCTGTTGGAGCTGGCTCGTATAGTATACTGAATTGTAGAACAATGTACAGAGCTTGTTAGTTGAAAATAAACCTTTGAACTTACACATAGACTCTGTGGTATTTGGTGTGGGGGACTTACACGAGTGAGTGAGCAAAAGGGTGCTATGTTCTGGGTTGTCTAATCATTGGGTATCTTCAGGGGGGGTTCGGGGACCTATTGAGACACTATAGCTAGTTGGTCAGGGGATTGTGGGTTCTGACTTAGGTGTGAGGAAGGTCCAACCTCCCATCACCAACATCCTATTTTCTTGTGCATAGTTCTGTATGTGCAGAATCCCCACAACAGTAGTAGTATGTACTATATCCTATCAAAAATAGTCAAATATCTAGTTGGGCATTTTGTTGGTGGGCATTGTCGAAAAGCCTCAAGATTAAGAAGACTAGAAGAGGACAACCCAAAGGACTGGACTCAGTGGCTAGAGCTATTGGTCAATCTGAGTTTTATTTAAAACCTTTTAAATAAAGAGTGGTCAACTGGGCAAGCTTAGATACAGACAGACTAATAGTAGTAGTACAGAGAGTCATAGCAGAGGCAGTTAGAGGCAGGGATAACAAGAATTTAGAAACAGATAGTCAAGATCGAAGAAGATTTTGTAAAAAGTAGAATTAGGAACCAGAATTAATAGTTCGGAAAAAATAAGGTGCAGTAAAAGTTAGGGAAATATAATTATTAATATTAACCACTGGAGGACTTACTGGGGCCAGCAGCAGAGCCCTCGGTAGAGGAGCGGTCCTGGCCCTGGGAGGCATCTTGTCCTTGTTGTCCCGCCGACTCTGACCCCGTCTTCTTGCCCCTGGGTGCTGATCATGTAAGATATAATAAAGAAAGAGACAAACATTAATGATTGGTGTGAAACAAATAAAATATTTTAAAAAACGCTCCAAAAACATTTTAGGAAACAACAATTGCAATAAAATTGACCTATCTAATCTGATCGACTAGTAGTATTATTGCGGCATTCACGGACCATCTACTTATTATTTATGAACACTAATCCAGTGTTCCATTCTGATTCCAGAATACTAACTAAGCCTAAGTACCACCTGACCTAGCCCACCTATTCCAGATGGGCCAATTGTTCACTAAGTCTGCATTTCCATTTATTTTAGCCCTCAAAAATGCATAGATGGAGGACACATGCATACATTTTTGCATATACCAAATTGTTGGTTCGTTGCTGCTGATGTTCTGCTTGTGATAAGCCTATTACCACTCACTAAACAAACTACAAAAGATTCTACTAAGTACTGGGGTAAGCAGCACTCTGCAGCACGTGACGTGACAGAGGATGCGTCACGCAGACCACTAAAAAATGACCAACTAATACTAATAAGTAACTAAACCTATCAATCCACAACTATCTCTTCTTAGTGGCAGGAGGCCAAAGGAAGGACTAGAGTCTCTCTAGCATTACCTAGCTTAAGTTCTCTAAAGTAAACTCTTACATAATCGTCGGGCAAAGCGAGGGCAAATTTGCAAGCAAGTAAGATTAGTAGCGCCGAGCACCTGTGTCATAACAATCACAGAAGGTTTTTAAACGTAATTTACCTGCAATGTAAGCAGCAGCATTCTTGCTGTTCGGGAAAAAAATATATTTGCAATATATATAACACAGAGCAGAAGAACACAAAGTAGTAATATTAAATAGCTACTCACCAAGCCCCGGGACCTCCACTCCTAGCAGGTCCAGCAGGTCCTGCTCCCGGTCCAAGATATCGGACCACCAGTGCGTCAGCTGGGTATCGGTGCGCCGGACACCAGAGCAGCGAAACACTGCCCGGCGCACCATTCCCCACCGCTGGCGATGCTCCCGGAGCCCGGACCCAGGCCTGCCGCCAGGCTTAAGGGGAGGTGACGCTGCACAAAAAAACAAGTGCGGCCACCTCCGCCTCACCAAATATGGCCCGTTCCTGCACCCCTCGTGGGCGCCGCCTTCCACAGGGAAGGAAGTCGCGGCTGCGGCTACGGGTAGCCTTTCCCTTGGCCTTGCCCTCTCCCTTGGCCATGGTTCTGGGACTCGGGGGGGGCGGAAAATAAAAGGGAGGAATTAGAAAAGTAAGTAAAAGAAAAAGCAAGTTATAGAAAAAGAGTGAAGAAGTAGTAGAAAAAGTCACAAAAAGTAGAAAAAAACTCAAAATATAGAATCAGGAAAATAGAGAGATAGATAATAAATAAAAAAGATTAAAAAAAAGTGTACAGAAACAAAGGATTGCAAAGATAGAGGGAGGATAGAAAAGCAGGCCCAGAACCATAGCAATAGACTGAAAAACAAGATGGCCGCGCCCATTGCGACCGCATGGGCAAGTTCGCGCGATATTTCCCCACCGAGCATGCAAAAAGCGTCGCAAACACGTAATACGCGTTCCCGAACAGGAAATACTCATCGCGAACGGGCGGGAGCACGCAATACGCAACCCGGAACAGGAAATAAGCATCGCGAGTGGGCGGGACGAGTGAAAAACAAGATGGCCGCGCCCAATAGCGACCGCATGGGCAAGTTAGGGATATATTTCCCCGCGAGCACACAAAAACACATCGCAAACGGGCGGGGAAACCAATTCCGCGTCTTCGCGAAATCTCCGCGTGCTCGCGGAGATTTTGTACATTTTCACGATAATTTGCGTAGCGCGACTACGCAAATTCCGCCCACTCCTAGCCACCATGGAGTGATCTGGTATGTGGTTAAATGCCATATGTAGGTATGTTGTGATGTAGGACAACAGTGATGTAGAACACATACAACATACAGCGGAGATTAGAAGCACATTTCATGAGCATAAGTATTCATGTACATTATTCTTGGGTTTACTTATCATGCACCTGCCCAGTGTATGGTCCCTGACCAGATGTCAAGGCCAACCTTGTAGCAGAAGTCACTGGGGGTACTAGAATCTGGGAGGACATCATTGGACCTACAATGATAAGTGTGTTTGCAAATTTACATTTCAGCTGCCACATGTGATGTACTCAATTTCAGGCACAAAGGATAAGCACATGCAGTGTGGGCACTACCGTTGCAGAAGTGTGTGGCACTAAATATCATGAGTGATCCCACATTCAACTTATAATGGCCCCACTGCCTAGAAACAACGTCTATCAAATTGACAATACAACAATTCCTAAATTAAGGTCCATTATCGTGTTTTGTGTATGGCCAAAAAACATGCCATCTGATGTTAACAAATATAACTAGCTAGGTTGACTGGAGAATTTCATTTATTGAAAAAGACATTATGATTTGGACACTGGACACATTCTCAATACTCCTGGCAATTGAATCTCACTTCTTGTTTATCATTGTTATATTTGTCAACATTGAATTTCAAGATTTTGTCTACAAAAACAATTACAATCTAGTGGAGACTCCTTTTTGACTTGTTGTAGCACCCAATTCCAGGCTTGAGTTCACAGTTCTGGAACTGTTCATGGAATACATGGAATGTTCCCAAATCACAAAGGTATGATGAGCCTAGATATATTTTCTTTTTGTCTTTCGCTATTCACAAATGTCATTTGCTAAAGGTAAATGTCCTTTAGGTATTCAAATATTTTTAAAGTTAGGTTTTCATTTCCGGTTTCCTTTGAGATTTGGGCCCTATTTGTCCCTCTGTTGTCTGCTGACAATGTATGCATTTTGACCATCTCCTGACCAGTTTGACTTACAAGTTAGTGAGGATGGTATGCCTTGCTCTGGATGATGTTGATTCCTCCCAGAACATGTAGGGACCTCTGCTACTGTGGTCGTCTGTACTCTGGCTGAATGTGTCAATAGGTGAGAAGAGAGGAAAGTAACCAAATCGAAAATGTACATGTGTAACTTGTCTGACATTTCCTCATATCTACTGCATGCTAACAGTATTGTGAAGTACTGCAACGGCTGCTGCAGGTAGGAGCAGTGGGGCGTTGGGGGTTTAATGGCAGGGCAGGGTGGGAAATTGACAACGGAATAGTGGAAAGAAATGTCTTAGAATAAGGATTCTCTCACCTTGTGCTCGGTGATGCAGCAAGCACAAGGTGTGTTATTTTTTGGATGATTGTTTTTTAATTTCCCTATTTAGTTGTCTGTAGATTTTCTTCTGCACCGCACCACCACCCCCTGTCGTTCTTGACTGATCCGGCCGCGTCTGAATAAGTGGAAGGGGCACTTTGTCTAGTGCTACTTAACAGTGTTAGGTATATACGGCAGCAGTACTGGGCCCATGTTTTCAATAGTGGGAATGGGATTTGCCATTTCTAATACAAATGATTCTGGGACTTGTGGTGCAACATACAGAGGGAAACACATTAGCCTCTGACTGACTATATATTAATATAAACTTTGGACAACTTCCTTAGTCACAATGGGGATGCAACACAGACAGTCATTTTATATACTTGTTCTTGTCATCACAATTACCTTGTACTACGTTGTGGACATCACTCACAGGAAACCCATGGAGCATGTGGGGGTGGATTGTAGTGAGGACATCCTCCTCAAGTGTGTTGAGATGGATGCGGGTTCCGGATTATGGGCCATGGAGAAGTCTGGCCAACTCAATCCTGGTGTACTTCTCCTTCACCTGCCTCTTTTCAAACTGCCACTTCTTCTTGATGTCATGGACTGTGCGCACATCCTCCTCCAATGCTGTGACAGCAGTGGCTAAATGCTGCCATAGAGCTAACGTCTGTGTGCCTCTGGTGCAGTAAGGGAGGCGACCATGTAGCCGTTTGTGGTGCCTCACAATGAACTCAATAATCATGGTGGTCTCATCTGTGAAATTTTTCTTCCTCCTCAGTTGGTACATTTTCCAGTAGAGATGCACAGAGAAGGAAAACAGGAACTCTCTGTGGCCAAACTGTTCCTTGAATGTGTGCTGCTTTTATGTGGTTTGTGTTGCTGGTCTTGCTGTTGATGTTAATTGATTTCCTCTGACGCAGGTCGGGGGATGGTAAGCACTTGGACAGGTGTTTAGCATTGAGGTAAATGATCATCCGTCCCGAATGCGGGTATTCCGGCCCGGAAGTGGATATTCCGCCCCGGGTGCAGAAATTCCGGCCCCGGTGCGGGATTTCCAGCCTGGGTGCAGAAATTCTACCCTGGGTGCGGAAATTCCGGCCCGAGTGCGGACGTGAAGATAGGAGTCGTAAGTGATTTCTGTGAATACCAAAAATCGTAAGTGCCTTCTGGGAATACGAAAAGATGTAAATTTAGACTTTTGTCTCAGATTACTTTTGTGAATTGGGCCCAAAGTATTATTTCCACTATATTTTACACCTTTAAATATATAAATGGTTCACGTACAAAACACGAAGAACCGCGTCCAGTACACAGCTCCATTTTTATATTTTTTTATAAAACGCTTTTTGATACATATATATATATATATATCTATTAATAGGTATATATTTTTATATACATATATAAAAAATATTTTTATTGAAAAAATATTTGAATATATATAGAAAATATTTTTTATATATGTATATGTATATATATATATATATTCACTGAAAAAACCATAGGTTTTAGGGACAGTTATAGTTAGTTGGACATTGCACTCGTACAAAACCCATGAAATTCCCCTGTTATAGTTAGTTCAGCTAACTATAACTCGCGCCCCGCAATGCACTGCTGATGACGTCACATATTACATCACTCATGACATGGTCAGTGACATCACTGATGACATCACTGATGACATCTCAAATGACATCACTGATGACATCACTGATGACATCATCCAGTGACTGTGTGTTTCTGTAAAGTTTAAATACGTTTAATATATATAGGGAAAGGCGTATTGAAGAATGAGTGGGTGTATAAGTGTCTGAATGGATGATTTA
This sequence comes from Calotriton arnoldi, assembly GCA_963921515.1. Classification (NCBI taxonomy): domain Eukaryota; kingdom Metazoa; phylum Chordata; class Amphibia; order Caudata; family Salamandridae; genus Calotriton; species Calotriton arnoldi. Next base: position 1,471,572 of record CAWUFW010000089.1, on the reverse strand, counting down.
GTACGTGAGTGACTGACTCTACAAGTGAGTGATTAAACGTATCTTACTGAATGCATGGGTTAGTGACTAAACTGTGTGAATGTCTGTATCCGTCTGTTTGTTGGTGTGTAAGTGGATGCATGGATTTGCGAATAGATACATGAGTGTCTATATGGGTTATTGATTGGTTCTCTGAGTATCTGTATGGCTGCCTGAGTGTTTGTGTGGGTGGGGTGTGTGTGACTCTATACATAGATGTGTGAGTGGGTGATTCACTGGGTGCATGATTTCAAGAGTGCATCTGTGATGGACTGCTTGGGTGGGTGAGTGTGTGTATGGGTGTGTTAGTGAGTGAATGTATATCTCAGTGGTACATGTGCGAGTAACTACATATGTAAAAGGCAGTATATATGTGTGTTAGAGTATTTAAATGGCTATAAGTGAGAGTGTGTTATTGTGAGAGTGGCTGTATGGATGCGTGTGTGCTTGTATCAGTTATTGTATAAGAGCGTAAGAATGTGCTAGTATTTGTATGAGTAAGTGAGCTGGTGTGTGTATAACTGTATAGGTGAGTAAATGGGTGTGTGATTAATTTTTTGCATGACTGACTAGGTGTGTGAGTACCTCTATGGATGAGTGGCGGTGTGTTAGTGTTTATATAGGTGTATGAGTGCATATGATAGTCCTGTACTGAGTGACTGTAAGTATGAGTGACTGTACAGGTGAGTGAGTGGATGTGTGTGTAGACCTAAGAATCAGTGAGTGGGTATGTAGTTTTTGGTGTTGGAGTGTCTATGGTTTTGAGAATGGCAGTCTGTAATTTAGAGTGGGTGTATCAAAAGTTATATTAGGGTGTGAGAAGATGCATGAAATTATCACATGGATGATGTCATCAGTGATGTCATTTGAGATGTCATCAGTGATGTCATCAGTGATGTTACTGACCATGTCATGAGTGATGTAATATGTGACGTCATCAGCAGTGCATTGCGGGGGCGCGAGTTATAGTTAGCTGAACTAACTATAACAGGGGAATTTCATGGGTTTTGTACGAGTGCAATGTCCAACTAACTATAACTGTCCCTAAAACCTATGGTTTTTTCAGTGAATTTCAAAGGTTTTTTAAATGCTAATTTCTAACTATAACGGGTCTGAAACCTATGGTTTTTTCAGTGAATTTCAAAGGTTTTTTAAATGCTAATTTCTAACTATAACGTGCCTGAAACCTATGGTTTTTTCAGTGAATTTCAAAGGTTTTTTAAATGCTAATTTCTAACTATAACGTGCCTGAAACCTATAGTTTTTTCAGTGAATTTCAAAGATTTTTTAAATGCTAATTTCTAACTATAACGTGCCTGAAACCTATGATTTTTTAAGTGAATTTCAAAGGTTTTTTAAATGCTAGTTTCTAACTATGCCAACAGAGGTAGGACATGTGAAGAAAGAAGAAAAAACGCACAGAAAGAAGCAAAAGATGTGCAGAAAGAACCAACAGAGGAGCAGAAAGAGGCCTTGTTGCAAACTCATCCTGTGCCCACAACTTTTTCAGACGGGTACTGGTGGTAACTGACTCTGACTAACCAGAGCCAGTGCGCGTTTGCACAGTGGTGAAGGGAGGGGGCCTGAGGTGACATGTGTGCAAACACGCCCCGTGGCGCGTTTTAAGTTGCGGGATTAAGTCCCCTTGAATCCTGAGGGTCCCTGGGGCCCAACTAGCCCCCCAGGTAACTACAGTTAGGACCACAGAGCTGAGTTGCAGAGAGGCGTTCCGAGGCCACGCACCTTTTTTCACCTCTCTGCAACGCAACTCTGTTGTGCTTACTGAAGGTACCTGGTGGGCTAGTTGGCCCCCAGGATTCAAAGGGAATTAACTCCCCAACTTAAAACGCACCACAGGGCGTGTTTGCGCACATGTCACCTGAGGCCCCGCCCCCTCCCTTCACCACTGTGCAAACGCGCCCCGTGGCGCGTTTTAAGTTGGGGGATTAGGTCACCTTGAATCCTGAGAGTCCCTGGGGCCCAACTAGCCCACCAGGTACTTCCAGTAAGCACCACAGGTCTGCGTTGCAACGCCTGTAACAAATTGTGCAGTTGTGTTTAGGTAGTGAAGAGGGTCGTGCTGGGGGTAGTGTTTTAGGGTTTAGGGTAGTGCAGTGGTGTTTGTGTAGTGTAGGGGGTCATGCTGGGGGTAGATTTAGGGTTTAGGGTAGTGCAGTGGTGTTTGGGTAGTGTAGGGAGTCATGCTGGGGGGAGTGTTTTAGGGTTTAGGGTAGTACAGTGGTGTTTGGGCAGTGTAGGGGGTCGTGCTGGGGTTAGTGTTTTAGGGTTTTAGGGTTTAGGGTAGTGCAGTGGTGTTTGGGTAGTGTAGGGGGTACTGCTGGGGGTAGTGTTTTAGGGTTTAGGGTAGTGCAGTGGTGTTTGGGTAGCGTAGGGGGTACTGCTGGGGGTAGTGTTTTATGGTTTAGGGTAGTGCAGTGGTGTTTGGGTAGTGTAGGGGTTCGTGCTGGGGGTAGTTTTTTAGGGTTTAGGGTAGTGCAGTGGTGTTTGTGTAGTGTAGGAGGTCGTGTTTTAGGGTTTAGGGTAGTGCAGTGGTCTTCGGGTAGTGTAGGGAGTCGTGCGGGGGTATTGTTTTAGAGTTTAGGGTAGTGCAGTGGTCTTTGGGTAGTGTAGGGGGTTGTGCGGGGGTAGTGTTTTAGGGATTAGGGTAGTGCATTGGTATTTGGGTAGTGTAGGGGTCATGCGGGGGGTAGTGTTTTAGGGTTTAGGGCAGTGCAGTGGTGTTTAGGTAGTGTAGGGGGTCGTGCTGGGGGAGTGATTTAGGGTTTAGGGCAGTGCAGTGGTGTTCGGGTAGTGTAGGGGTCGTGCTGGGGGAGTGTTTTAGGGTTTAGGGCAGTGCAGTCGTGTTCGGGTAGTGTAGGGGGTCGTGCTGGGGAGAGTATTTTAGGGTTTAGGGTAGTGCAGTGGTGTTCGGGTAGTGTAGGGGGTCATGCTGGGGGTAGTGTTCTAGGGTTTAGGGCAGTGCAGTGGTGTTCGGGCAGTGTAGGGGTCGTGCTGGGGGTGGTGTTTTAGGGTTTAGGGCAGTGCAGTGGTGTTCGGGTAGTGTAGGGGGTCATGCTGGGGGTAGTGTTTCAGGGTTTAGGGCAGTGCAGTGGTGTTCGGGCAGTGTAGGGGGTCGTGCAGGGGGTGGTGTTTCAGGGTTTAGGGCAGTGCAGTGGTGTTCGGGCAGTATAGGGGGTCGTGCAGGGGTGGTGTTTCAGGGTTTAGGGCAGTGGTGTTCGGGCAGTGTAGGGGGTCATGCTGGGGGTGGTGTTTCAGGGTTTGGGGCAGTGCAGTGGTGTTCGAGCAGTAAAGGGGGTCATGCTGGGGGTGGTGTTTCAGGGTTTAGGGCAGTGCAGTGGTGTTCGGGCAGTGTAGGGGGCGGTGCAGGGGGTGGTGTTTCAGGGTTTAGGGCAGTGCAGTGGTGTTCGGGCAGTGTAGGGGGTGGTGTTTCAGGGTTTAGGGCAGTGCAGTGGTGTTCGGGCAGTGTAGGGGGTCGTGCAGGGGGTGGTGTTTCAGGGTTTAGGGCAGTGCAGTGGTGTTCGGGCAGTGTATGGGGCGGTGCAGGGGGTGGTGTTTCAGGGTTTAGGGCAGTACAGTGGTGTTCGGGCATTGTAGGGGGTGGTGCTGGGGCTGGTGTTTCAGGGTTTAGGGCAGTGCAGTGGTGTTCGGGCAGTGTAGGGGGTCGTGCTGGGGCTGGTGTTTCAGGGTTTAGGGCAGTGCAGTGGTGTTCGGGCAGTGTAGGGGGTCGTGCTGGGGCTGGTGTTTCAGGGTTTAGGGCAGTGCAGTGGTGTTCGGGCAGTGTAGGGGGTCATGCTGGGGCTGGTGTTTCAGGGTTTAGGGCAGTGCAGTGGTGTTCGGGCAGTGTAGGGGGTCTTGCTGGGGCTGGTGTTTCAGAGTCTAGGGCAATGCAGTGGTGTTCGGGCAGTGTAGGGGGTCGTGCTGGGGCTGGTGTTTCAGGGTTTTGGGCAGAGCAGTGGTGTTTGGCAGTGTAGGGGGTCGTGCTGGGGGTGGTGTTTCAGGGTTTAGGGCAGTGCAGTGGTGTTCGGGCAGTGTAGGGGGTCTTGCTGGGGGTGGTGTTTCAGGGTTTAGGGCAGTGCAGTGGTGTTCGGGCAGTGTAGGGGGTCTTGCTGGGGGTGGTGTTTCAGGGTTTAGGGCAGTGGTGTTCGGGCAGTGTACAGGTTGTTGCTGGGGGTGATGTTTCAGGGTTTAGGGCAGTGCAGTGGTGTTCGGGCAGTGTAGGGGGTCTTGCTGGGGGTAGTGTTTCAGGGTTTAGGGTGGTGCAGTGGTGTTCATGCAGTATAGGGGGTCGTGCTGGGGGTGGTGTTTCAGGGTTTAGGGCAGTGCAGTAGTGTTCGGGCAGTGTAGGGGGTCGTGCAGGGGGGGTGTTTCAGGGTTTAGGGCAGTGCAGTGGTGTTCTGGCAGTGTAGGGGGTCATGCTGGGGGTGGGGTTTCAGGGTTTAGGGCAGTACAGTGGTGTTTGGGCAGTGTAGGGGGTCGTGCAGGGGGTGGTGTTTCAGGGTTTAGGGCAGTGCAGTGGTGTTCGGGCAGTGTAGGGGGTCATGCTGGGGCTGGTGTTTCAGGGTTTAGGGCAGTGCAGTGGTGTTCGGGCAGTGTAGGGGGTCTTGCTGGGGGTGGTGTTTCAGGGTTTAGGGCAGTGGTGTTCGGGCAGTGTAGGGGGTCTTGCTGGGGGTGATGTTTCAGGGTTTAGGGCAGTGCAGTGGTGTTCGGGCAGTGTAGTGGGTCTTGCTGGGGGTAGTGTTTCAGGGTTTAGGGCAGTGCAGTGGTGTTCGTGCAGTATAAGGGGTCGTGCTGGGGATGGTGTTTCTGGGTTTAGGGCAGTGCAGTAGTGTCCGAGCAGTGTAGGGGGTTGTGCAGGGGGTGGTGTTTCAGGGTTTAGGGCAGTGCAGTGGTGTTCGGGCAGTGTAGGGGGTCGCGCTGGGGGTGGTGTGTCAGGGTTTAGGGCAGTGCAGTGGTGTTCGGGCAGTGTAGGGGGTCATGCACAGGGTGGTGTTTCAGGGTTTAGGGCAGTGCAGTGGTGTTCAGGCAGTGTAGGGTGTTGTGCTGGGGCTGGTGTTTCAGGGTTCAGGGCAGTGCAGTGGTGTTCAGGCAGTGTAGGGGGTCGTGCTGAGGCTGGTGTTTCACGGTTTAGGGCAGTGCAGTGGTGTTCAGGCAGTGTAGGGGGTCATGCTGGGGCTGGTGTTTCAGGGTTTAGGGCAGTGCAGTGGTTTTCGGGCAGTGTAGGCGGTCATGCTGGGGCTGGTGTTTCAGGGTTTAGGACAGTGCAGTGGTGTTCGGCCAGTGTAGGGGGTCGTGCTGGGGCTGGTGTTTCAAGGTTTAGGGCAGTGCAGTGGTGCTCGGGCAGTGTAGGGGGTCGTGCTGGGGGTGATGTTTCAGGGTTTAGGGTAGTGCAGTGGTGTTCGGGCAGTGTAGGGGGTCGTGCAGGGGCTGGTGTTTCAAGGTTTAGGGCAGTACAGTGGTGTTCGGGCAGTGTAGGGGGTCGTGCTGTGGCTGGTGTTTCAGGGTTTTGGGCAGAGCAGTGGTGTTCGGGCAGTGTAGGGGGTCATGCTGGGGGTAGTGTTTCAGGGTTTAGGGCAGTGCAGTGGTGTTCGGGCAGTGTAGGGGGTCGTGCTGGGGGTGGTGTTTCAGGGTTTAGGTCAGTGGTGTTCGGGCAGTGTAGGGGGTCTTGCTGGGGGTGATGTTTCAGGGTTTAGGGCAGTGCAGTGGTGTTCGGGCAGTGTAGGGGGTCTTGCTGGGGGTAGTGTTTCAGGGTTTAGGGCAGTGCAGTGGTGTTCGGGCAGTGTAGGGGGTCATGCTGGGGGTGGTGTTTCAGGGTTTAGGGCAGAGCAGTGGTGTTCGGGCAGTGTAGGGGGTCGTGAAGGGGTGGTGTTTCAGGGTTTAGGCAGTGCAGTGGTATTCAGGCAGTGTAGGGGGTCGTGCTAGGGGTGGTGTTTCAGGGTTTAGGGCAGTGCAGTGGTGTTGGGGCAGTGTAGGGGGTCATGCAGGGGCTGGTGTTTCAGGGTTTAGGGCAGTGCAGTGGTGTTCGGGCAGCGTAGGGGGTCGTGCTGGGGATAGTGTTTTAGTGTTTAGGGTAGTGCAGTGGTGCTTGTGTAGTGTAGGGGGTCGTGCTGGGGGTAGTGTTTTAGGGTTTAGGGTAGTGCAGTGGTGTTTGTGTAGTGTAGGGGGTCATGTTTTAGGGTAGTGCAGTGGTGTTTGGTTAGTGTAGGGGGTCGTGCTGGGGGTAGTGTTTTAGGATTTAGGTTAGTGCAGTGGTGTTTGGGTAGTGTAGGGGGTCGTGCTGGGGGTAGTATTTTAGGGTTTAGGGTAGTGCAGTGGTGTTTGTGTAGTGTAGGTGGTCGTGCTGGGGGTAGTGTTTTACGGTTTAGGGTAGTGCAGTGGTGCTTGTGTAGTGTAGGGGGTCGTGCTGGGGGTAGTGTTTTAGGGTTTAGGGTAGTGCAGTGGTGCTTGTGTAGTGTAGGGGGTCATGTTTTAGGGTAGTGCAGTGGTGTTTGGGTAGTGTAGGGGGTCGTGCTGGTGGTAGTGTTTTAGGATTTAGGTTAGTGCAGTGGTGTTTGGGTAGTGTAGGGGGTCGTGCTGGGGGTAGTGTTTTAGGGTTTAGGATAGTGCAGTGGTGCTTGTGTAGTGTAGGGGGTCATGCTGGGGGTAGTGTTTTAGGGTTTAAGGTAGTGCAGTGGTGTTTTTGTAGTGTAGGGGGGTCATGTTTTAATATGCAATGCTCCAATACCTGACCAGTCTGCACTACATAAAACTGCAAAAAAACTAAAAATAAAAAGTGTTTTGCACACTTTTGTCATTGGGCTATATGTGGGCTACATCTGGGTAATATTTGTGCTACATTTGGGCTCTTTTTTCACTGGTGGCCATCTTGGAAGACTTCTTTGTTATGAAGTTTCCTAATTTCTTCATTTACTGCAGTCTCCTCAGTAGGAAATGCTTTCAGTTTTTTACTTTGATTCCATCAAGAAGGCATTCAGATGTGTCTCACATCTGCCATAAATTCAGAATGTTAGCACTCTAGTTGCTCATTAGATCACTGGAGTAAAGCTACTGCTCACCAGGGAGTTAACTGGTGGTCTGCTGCTGGTATTGAAAGTGATTGTTTCAGTCTGCATGTCAGAATTTTCTAATGAAATAGAAGAGGATTTGAGATCTCACATAAAACATGCCCTAATTTTTCTTTCTGCAGCACTAACCATAATTTCTATTTCAAAAAGAACCCCTCATTTTGTTCCTTTTTAAATTAAATGTTTTAAGTGTTACCGGTTTATTACAATCAAGATGGCTTCAGGTGTGCCATACTTTTGTCATAAGTAAGGCTGTTAGCGCTCTAGTTGTTCTTTAGAACACTCTGGGAAGCTGCAGTAGAACACAAAGGCATCAACTGGCAGGCTGCTCCTGTTGAAATATAACAGGAAGATATTTGAGATCACACTTGAAATATGTCCTAATTTTTCTTTCTACAGCACTAACCATAATTTCTATGACAAAATGAACCCCATCATTTTGTTCCTTTTTAAATTAAATGTTTTAAGTGTTACCAGTTTATTCCAATCAAGATGGCTTCAGGTGTGCCATACTTTTGTCATAAGTAAGGCTGTTAGCACTCTAGTTGTTCTTTAGAACACTCTGGGAAGCTGCAGTAGAACACAAAGGCATCAACTGGCAGGCTGCTCCTGTTGAAATATAACAGGAAGATATTTGAGATCACACTTGAAACATGTCCTAATTTTTCTTTCTCCAGCACTAACAATAATTTCTATGACAAAATGAACCCCATCATTTTGTTCCTTTTTAAATTAAATTGTTTAAGTGTTACCAGTTTATTCCAATCAAGATGGCTTCAGGTGTGCCATACTTTTGTCATAAGTAAGGCTGTTAGCGCTCTAGTTGTTCTTTAGAACACTCTGGGAAGCTGCAGTAGAACACAAAGGAATCAACTGACAGTCTCTGCCCTTGCTGGATGTACATGTTTTACTGAGAATGTCGGACTTCATTCTCACATGAGTGAGAAAGATAATGTGAATTTACAGAAAATATGCTCTCATTTTAGCTTCTGGAGCACCTTCCAAACCTCCATGGGACAAGCATGAGAAAATAGTGTTCTCTCAAACATGATTCATGATATCCCAGCAGAAGGTTTTTCACATGGTAAAATCACCTTAGAATACACCACAATTCCTAAAATTAGTATGGTACCATCAACAAATAAATTCTAATGTAACTAAAGCCTGTTATCACCCTTTATAGTTCTCCTTTTGGTGACCCTCAAAATCTTCTATTGACTACAATGCATTTCAATGAGGTACTATCATTTATATTGGTCCCAAGATGGCTGCCAGCAATTCCAGGATGAAGTGCTGACAGCCAATCAGATCTCACGATGACATGTGTGGTTAGGCTCCGCCCAGATATATATGTGACTTTACTTTTGATTTTCTCAGGAACTACTGAACGGATTTACACCATTTAAGCAAAAGGCACGACACTGAACCAAGGGCTACCTCTTTGCCAAATTTGGTGTAATTCCGTTCAGCAGTTCGGGCTGTAGCTGCGACTAAAGGTTCCTATGGAAAAATGAATGGGGAAAACGCGTTTTGGGACCCCCCTTTTTTCTCGGCCCCTGCTTGACGTATCACCCCGAGACTTTCAGGATAGGAGCGGACCGGAGCGCCCCAACAAGTTGGAAACTTTCGCGAAGATTCTTCAACCGGCGCCAACGTTATTTCAAATAGAATGTCGCGGATTTCCTATGGATAATAGGTTTTAACTATAACTATCTACTGGCGACCGGCAGTAGATAATATATATATATATATATATATATATATATATATATATATATATATATATATATATATATATATATATATATATATATATATATATATATATATGCCTGGAATAAAAAGGTTTCAGGGACATTAAAGTTAGGAATTAGCATTTAAAAAACCTTAGAAATTCACTGAAAAAACACAGGTTTCAGAGACGTTATAGTTAGGAATTTGCATTTAAAAAACCTTAGAAATTCACAGAAAAAAACAAAGGTTACAGAGACATTAAAGTTAGGCTGACATTTTACTCGTACAAAAGCCCAAGAAATTCAGCCATTATAGTTAGCTGAGTTAACTATAACTCACGGCCCCGCAATACACTGCTGGTGACGTCACATATTACATCACTCATGACAGGGTCAGTAACATCACTGATGACATCTCAAATTACATCACTGATTACATCATCCACATAATCTCTGATGCACCTACTCAGACCCTAATAAAACCTTTCATACACCCACTGCAAAAATCAGATTACCATTCTCGAAACCATAGACACACCAATACCAGTTAGTACATACTCACTCACTGATTCATAGGTCTACACACACATCCACTCACTTACCCATACAGCCACTCATACACGCAGTCACTCACCAATACAGCCACAGATATATGCACTCATACACCCATACAGAGAGTCACACACCGTCACTCACCCATAAACTTGCTCACACACCTAGTCACTCACCCAAAGAGTCAATCACATTGCCATTTACTCACCTATACAGTTATGCACACGCCACCTCACTTATTCATACAGATACTAATACATAATTACTCTCTTATACAATCACTGATACAAGCACACACTCATCTATACAGGCACTCTCACAATCACTCACTCTAGCATACAGTCACTTATATAATCCAGCACTCACATATACTGCCTTACAGATATGGAGTTACTCTTCCATATACCACAGAGAGATCCATTCAATCAATGACAGAGAGCAGAGGTGAAAGAGGCAAGGGCAGCAAACAAGCTGACAATAGCGGACAGACAGGAGGGACAGTTGTAGCATAATGGACCACGAAGGGCAAGAGGGAGGGAGCAGGGGAATGTCAGCAGACCAAACAAGGCTGGAGGGAGGTGATAGGGATCATGCCCATGGAAAATGGAGGACAGGGAGCAAGTGAGCAGGACCACCAAGCTGATCATGGAGGGCAGATGGGAACTATTACTTCTGAATTTCACTGGGTTTGTAGGAGCAAAATCTGAGCCTAACTATAATGTCCCTGTAACCTTTGTTTTTTTCAGTGAATTTCTAAGGTTGTTTTAATTCTCTTTCCTAACTATAACATCCCCGTAATCTTTGTTTTTATATATATATATATATATATATATATATATATATCTCACGCTGTCCTTCCCAGATGGAAAGGAAGAATGGGTCGCACGCTCGTCGAGTTTTGCAGTTTTTAGTTTTATTTTCTCCCTTTCATTGGTAGGAACACAGGCACAAAGATCAACGCGTTTCGGTATTCTCCAATACCTTGTTAGATCGTGAACAAGGTATTGGAGAATACCGAAACGCATTGATCTTTGTGCCTGTGTTCCTACCAATGAAAGGGAGAAAATAAAACTAAAAACTGCAAAACTCGACGAGAGTGCGACCCATTCTTCCTTTCCATCTGGGAAGGACAGCGTGAGAATTGTAAGCGGCGTGGTTCTGCCGCGGGGTAATGCACCCATGAGGAGCGCTGCAACAAACCGGCAACCTTGAACCGTCTTGGATGATATATATATATATGTATATATTACATACTGGCGGTCGGTCGCCAGTCGGTAGTTATAGCTCGAACCTAATTCCCATAGGAAAAGTGTTTTTTGATTTGCCTATAACTTTGGCGCAGTTTGACAAATTTTCGCGAAAGTTTCAAAACTAATGGGCCACTCACTTCAGCTGCTGTGTTGAAAGTTTCGAGGTGATTCATCAAGCGGGGATCGAGAAAAAAGGGGGGGTCCAAAAACACTTTTTCTCCATGGTAATTTCCATAGGAAACTTTAGACACGGCTACAACCTGAACTGCTGAACGGAATTACACCAAATTTAGCAAAAAGGTAGCTCTTGGCCTAGAAAGCACTCTTTTTGTTAAGAGGTGTTAATCCATTCAGTAGTTCTGCGAGTCCGTCAGAATTGTTTTTTAAATACAAAGTGCGGGCTCATGTGCTTTGTTTACTTTAGGACCCCGGGTAGGCCAGGTCCAGGGGGCAATAACTAATAAAGATGCTGGGGCCACGTGGCCCCCACAGCCCCGGGGACCGCAATCTCTCCAGGGGTAATACTTTGAAGTATGGGGGGCCACATGGCCCCCCCACAGCCCAGGGGACTGCCACCTCGCTGGGGCTATTTTGAATTAGAATGCATAGGGGGCTCCAGCCCCCCCACGCAGCCCTGGGGACCTGGCTATATTTACAAATGATAGGTGTGGGGGGCTTACTGAAATAAGGGGCATGGGAGGGCTCCAGCCCCCCAACACAACCCCGGGGACCGCCACCTCCCCAGGGCTATTTTAAAAATGGAAGAGGGAGCCATAAATACCCCCCCCAGGGCTGGCTCCAGCAATGTCCCGGGAAACCCACCACCGGGGGCATTGCAGTTTGCTATGGCTTGGCTGGAGCACTGCTCCCACCAAGGCATAGCAAACACTGCTTCGCTTCATGGAAGCAAGAGCATTGAAGAATGGTCTTGCTTCCATGAAGCAGAGCAGTATTGCTTTTGGGCAGAGTTTGCATGTGTGCAGCTCCCTCTGCCCAAAAGCAATGCCGGCTCCGGCATGAGGCAGGTAGTGGGCAGGGACCGCGTGGGCCGTGAGGTACCCCCACGGTCCCCAACAACCTGCCCATGCCCGAGAGTTGGGGTCCCCAGTGCAATATTGGCCTGGGGTTTTTGGCCTTGCAGGCCCCTCTAGCCATTTTTTTTTGTAAAAAAAGGTAAGGGTGGGCGTAGTTGGCGGAGTACTACTACGCGGAATTCCACAACGTCAAACACAATCTCCGTGAATTCCACAACTACGCTCCGCTTCCCACTTAATTTACTGAGATCTCATATACTTTAGGTAAAATAACAAGTATCTCTGTCTTTACATGCTAAAATGCATATAGTCATTTCACAAAAGTGAAAATGAAAACTTAGCAAGCAGTGAGAGAGGTGATGATTTTGAGATCCTCCCTAACCTAAGGAGAAAACCAAGCAGATGCCTTGAAAACAAAGCGATACAAAAGGGGGATGATGGACGGAACGTTTGAGCCAATCAAACACTCACCCCCAGTCAACTGATCTGGGTTTAATCCATCATCATTCTTTAGCTCACTCCACCACCCCAGTTCAGACATGGCCATATGCAAATCAGTCTGACCCTGTGCCTCATGGGAACAGTCCAGCCCGAACTGCCAAGCCATGTCTTCCCTGGACCGGAAACAAGCATCCTAGGACCGGTTTCTGGCATTCCAGCCGTCATAAGCCAGGCTTGCTTGAATCCAGTGGCAAAGTGAGCAAGGGACCCACGTCTGGGCATACCCCCGCCAACTTAGGGCGAACAAAGCGATACAAAAGGGGATGATGGACGGAACGTTTGAGCCAATCAAACACTCACCCCCAGTCAACTGATCTGGGTTTAATCCCTCATCATTCTTTAGCTCACTCCACCACCCCAGTTCAGACATGGCCATATGCAAATCAGTCTGACCCTGTGCCTCATGGGAACAGTCCAGCCCGAACTGCCAAGCCATGTCTTCCCTGGACCGGAAACAAGCATCCTAGGACCGGTTTCTGGCATTCCAGCCATCTTCAGCCAGGCTTGCTTGAATCCAGTGGCAAAGTGAGCAAGGGACCCACGTCTGGGCATACCCCCGCCAACTTAGGGCGAACAAAGCGATACAAAAGGGGATGATGGACGTGGGTCCCTTGCTCACTTTGCCACTGGATTCAAGCTAGCCTGGCTGATGACGGCTGAATAGCCAGAAACCGGTCCCAGGATGCTTGTTTCCGGTCCAGGGAAGACATGGCTTGGCAGTTCGGGCTGGACTGTTCCCATGAGGCACAGGGTCAGACTGATTTGCATATGGCCATGTCTGAACTGGGGTGGTGGAGTGAGCTAAAGAATGATGATGGATTAAACCCAGATCAGTTGACTGGGGGTGAGTGTTTGATTTGCTCAAATGCTCCGTCCATCATCCCCTTTGGTATCGCTTTGAAAACAAAGAGCACATCTTGCTGAAGGATTCGGTGGTGGTCCCATCCTCTTAGGACCACCCCAAGCACAGATATGGGCAAAAATACAATCCCAACCAAAGGCCCTGCAAAGCATTATGGGACGAGATTAGCAGTGGGCAGTGAATATTATAGTATCCAATATCAAAATAATTCTACAAAGAGCTGCAGTTCAACTCGTCGTTACTAGGTGTCCCTCACGAGTCAAATGCAAAAGCATTGAAATTATTACATCAAGCTGCAGTTCCACTAGTCGTTACTAGATGTCCCTCACGAGTCAAATGCAAAAGCATTGAAACCCTTTCATGAAGCTGCAGTTCAGCTTTTTGTAGAATTTATAGTATTAGCTCTCAGCTCAGGGTTTCAATGCTTTTGCATTTGACTCGTGAGGGACACCTAGTAATGACTACTGGAACTGCAGCTTCATGAAAGGGTTTCAATGCTTTTGCATTTGACTCGTGAGGGACATCTAGTAACGACTAGTGGAACTGCAGCTTGATGTAATAATTTCAATGCTTTTGCATTTGACTCGTGAGGGACACCTCGTAACGACGAGTTGAACTGCAGCTCTTTGTAGAATTATTTTGATACTGGATACTATAATATTCACTGCCATCTGCTAATCTCATCCCATAATGCTTTGCAGGGCCTTTGGCTGGGATTGTATTTTTGCCCATAACTGTGCTTGGGGTGGTCCTAACAGGATGGGATCACCACTGAATCGTTCAGCATGATGTACTCTTTGTGTTCAAGGCATCTGCTTGGTCCTCCCCCTAGGTTAGGGGGATCCCAAAATCATCACGTCTCTCATTGGCTGATATTGTGAATTGGTTATATGCTTTGTAGCATGTAAAGTTGCTTTGTCAAAGCATTTGTGGGTGCATTTTAGTAGCTGGTTCCACTACGCGGAGGGATGGAGATTTTGCTTGAATTCCGTGGTTTTAATGGAATGTGTAGTTAACAATTCTCAGAGCGGAGTTCATTGCCCACCCCTAAAAAAAGGTTAAGGCCTGGCCCCAGGTATGCGGTCCACGGAGAAAAAATTAGCCCAAATTTTTTTTTAATTATTAAATACAAGGCAGGCCCTTGGGGATGAGGTGCAAGGAACCAAACTGGCCCAGGGAAGGGGGGCCCGACTCCCTTAAAAATATATAAAAATAAAAACAATAAAAATAGCCGGGCCCCGGGAGAGGGCTTTAGGAGTAAAGTGGACTTCAGCCCCCAAGCAGCAGTGTGCCAAGAGGCGCGTTTGCAGAGTTGTGGAGAAAGGGGCGCGCCACTGTGTGGGGCTTACTGGAGGTAACAGGTGGGCTAGTTGGCCTCTAAAGACCCTCACCAGTGAAGGGGACTTCATTCCCCAAACAAGAGCGTGCCAGGAGGCACATTTGCAGAGTGGTGGTGAAAGAGGACGTGGCCTGCTATCATAACTCAGTAAACCTGCTGTATGGGATGTACTGAAGGTAATAGGAGGATAGTTTTCCCCCAAGGATGTCCTTGGGGGCCAACTACCCCTCCTGTTACCTCCAGTAGGTCCCACAAAGCAGGATTGCTGAGAAGTTGTCAGAGGCCATTCCCCCTTTCTCCACCACTCTGCAAATGCCAAGTGGCAAACGTTCATCATTATGCTTTCTTTGAACAAATTACTGTGTTTAAATGATGCATGAAACCTGCCTCTTGTGAGGTACTAAAACGTGGCCTGCTCTCAGAACTCAGTAAACCTGCTGTATGGGATGTACTGAAGGTAATAGGGGCCTACTACCCCTCCTGTTACCTCCAGTTGAACAAATTACTGTGTTTAAATGATGCATGAAACCTGCCTCTTGTGAGGTACTAAAACCTGGCCTGCTATCAGAACTCAGTAAACCTGCTGTATGGGATGTACTGAAGGTAATAGGAGGATAGTTTTCCCCCAAGGATGTCCTTGGGGGCCAACTACCCCTCCTGTTACCTCCTGTTACCTGTCAGAGGCCATGCCCCCTTTCTCCACCACTCTGCAAATACCAAGTGGCAAACGTTCATCATTATGCTTTCTTTGAACAAATTACTGTGTTTAAATGATGCATGAAACCTGCCTCTTGTGAGGTACTAAAACGTGGCCTGCTATCAGAACTCAGTACCTGCTGTATGGGATTCTTTCACTGTATCCCCCTTTTCTGGTTGTTTTCCTCTTCTGCTGGCTCCTCCTCTTCCTCTTGGTGGACTCCCCATTGTTGTCTGGTTTGTCTGTAAAAATCGATATTTGTCCAAAGCTGTTAGAGATGTGATCTCTCTAAATGAACTGGATGCCTGGTCATCTGATGAGTAGGCATCGGATCCTGATTCTGAGGTGATCAATTCTTGTTGGCGCAATGTTCAACTATATATTCCATGCTGCCTCTAACCTTGCTTTAGCTACTACATTTATGCATTTTCTAATATCATCTCTTTATGTTTTCAATGACGGGACTATCTGATGATGGCTTATAATTTTCTGATTCCTCCTTTATGAAGATTGTATCTTTTTTCCAGGATATTTTGTGTTAATTTTATTGTTATATTCAAATTTGTTTATCACTGGATGACTTATGGAGCACCTATTTAGGTGGATATTTGTTTCTCGATGTTTGATAGGAACGCATGTATCTGTTTTAATACGATGATGTAGTGGATAGAAGATGGGATTTATTATATACACACAAGTGTGAGCATAATTGATGCACCTCAATTTTTGAGATGATGTTTCATTTTTCCCTCTAAATTGTTTTACTACCTCACAAGAGGCAGGTTTCATGCATCATTTAAACACAGTAATTTGTTCAAAGAAAGCATAATGATGAACGTTTGCCACTTGGCATTTGCAGAGTGGTGGAGAAAGGGGGCATGGCCTCTGACAACTTCTCAGCAATCCTGCTGTGTAGGACCTACAGGAGGTAACAGGAGGGGTAGTTGGCCCCCAAGGACATCCTTGGGGGAAAACTATCCTCCTATTACCTTCAGTACATCAGCCTCATGGGAAAATTACAAGCCAAACGAAGAAGCGGTA
This sequence comes from Calotriton arnoldi, assembly GCA_963921515.1. Classification (NCBI taxonomy): domain Eukaryota; kingdom Metazoa; phylum Chordata; class Amphibia; order Caudata; family Salamandridae; genus Calotriton; species Calotriton arnoldi. The sequence goes on along the minus strand of CAWUFW010000089.1, from coordinate 1,455,463 downwards.
ATGGATGAGAATCTATTGACAATTGTGAATCTTACACCCCATGTCTTAACCTCAGATGAACAGTCATTACTTGAATTGGGTATTTCCTTGTGCCCCACTGTGAACCTGAACTACTGCAGGACAAGTATTGATATGTTTCTTTTTATTCAAAAATTAAAACATAAATAAGTGTTTATGCAGTAATTAAAAAGCATGACGTACCTGCAGCTGCCCCAGTTCAAGACACCACCTTTGACATACTGAATTTGGGGGACATCCCTGGGCTCAGGGCCCTCGCTGAATTGGGAGAAGAATCATCGGGTGGGGGTTTTCGGAGAAAGATTTCTTGACATCATTGAATCGAGAATTATACAATACTAGCTGTAACAGTTTCAAACCTAAATCTCTTTGCAACCCCTACACCCCACATGACTTGATAGACTCAGTTCATGAGATGAGATAGTAAACTGTGATCTTATGTAATAATATGACAAATAGGTGACACATCTTTGCTATTTTTGAGCATTTATTATTGATTTATCTTGATCCACTTGGCTGATTCTGACTTTGTATGTATACAGTAATTTAATTTGGCTTTCATTTATTTGTTTCATTTTAAATGTTATGCTGTGGCATTTATATGAGCATTTGAATATGTCTTATGTGAAATTGATCACTGCATGAGTTGAAAACCTGAAAATCATGACACAATATTTCTTCTATTTCTATGGAATTACCCAACCTCTTGTTTTTAAAGGCAATGGGGCACTGTGTTTTTCTTGTATGGCTGTGACGAAGCACGAGTGCCATTGAAACGCGTTGCCAATAAACATCTTTTTTGAAATCCAAAAACTGTGTAGTGCGTGCTTGCCTCGATTTAATTTACAATTCAGTTTTTCATTGACATTTAAGTCGGATTTTGCACCCATGTGATCGCACCAGCCCCACTAGAGTGGACGAGATCGTTTTTTTGCAGGACTTGTTTCTAGATATATATATATATATATCAGCGCTCCCGGCCACCTTTGCCTGTGCACTAGCCGACGGGTGCTGTCATCGCGGGGGTGTACCAGCAAAATTAAATCAATGCTCCCTTTCTTCTGCTTCGCCAAGAAATAAGCACTCACAGGGGTGGATGTTGTCGTTGTTTATTACCAACATGTGCAAACTACACAACAGATGCGTTTCGGCTGACGCCTTTGTCAATATCGCCTAGCGCGCCGGAAGCAGCAAATTTACATCACACCATTTACTTGAAATAGAAAATGGCCATGGAAGTATTTCATTTCAAAGGTTTCGCCATCTTACATGTACTGCATTCCTATACATAATAGAGCCCTGATTGGTGTGATTTAAATTTGCCGCTTCGAGCGCTAGGCGACATTGACAAAGTCGAAAGTGGAAAGTTGTTTGTAAACATGTTTTTCTATAATTGTGGACAGGCTAGAGAGCAGAAAAATGGTCTATAGTTGGACCAGTTGGGAGGATCCAAATTAGGTTTCTTCATAATGGGTAGGACTGTGGCATGCTTCCAAGGATGAGGAATAAACACCCCTTGTAAAGAACAATTGAGGAGTCTTACCAGGGACAACATGGTGTCAGGGTCCAAGAGGCAGAGATTATCTGGGGGAAGGAGTCTTACCAGGGACAACATGGTGTCAGGGTCCAAGAGGCAGAGATTATCTGGGGGAAGAGGATCTTTATGAGAGCCAGATCTTATGGTTTATGCCAGGGACAAAAAAAAAGGCAAATCCAGAGCATCCCATGTGTTCAGTTTCTGGTGGGCAACAAAGGCTTCTGCAGAGGGCGGGTCCTCAGAAACAGAGGACGGCGGGTGGATGTTGAGCTGAGAGGGCTCCCCTCCAGCCCCAGACAGAGATCGTTGAATCTCCTGCACTTTGTTAACAAAGAAAAGCACCAATTCCTCACATTGAGCCTCGGATAATATAGGGGCAGAGCATATCTGCTAGGGTCAGAGAGGATTGTACAGAAAGAGATCCCGCCAGGTGGGCAAGGATCTCAAAATATGGCAAGAAATCCTCTGTCAGAGGAGCTAAAGGCAGGGTGTCCACTGTGCATGGGTTCTGGGCCACTATGTGTCTGTGTCAGATGAGGCCCTAGGTCTGGTACTGGCACAACCATACTGCTACGTCAGCACATACTCACTCAAATGTCTCTTTACATAGGTACTCTCTTCACAGGCACACCTCCCTTTGTGTGCAGGCCCTTCATTTTTTGTTTTATAATAAACTTCCACTTTGGGAGTTTTATTTAAAAAAACAAAAATGATGGCAGCCGTTCATCAAACCTTTTGTACCTTGGCAGGAACAGTGGCTCGTATCAAGGTACAGAAATCACTGCTGGGTCAGTGGTGAGCTATACATTTGGTGGATAGAAGTCCATAAGGGCTCCGGACGTAATATCCTCCGCCACCTTGGCGGATTGTACAACGTCTGCCAAACTCTAAATGTGACCCTGAGTGAAGTGCAGGCAAAAAAAGCATGTATCTAAATGGTTGATGCACTTCAAATGCTGTGCGCGTGTGTCAAAATCTTAATATTATAACAATGTAAAGCACTGTTAATTTTGGCCCCATTATATTTTATGTGTTATCAACAAGGATTAGGAATTTGAGCTTCAACAATGGCAATGAATATGCATAAAGTATCATTGTTATGGTGCAATATCAGACAGAACTCCCTGAGCATATAATTGTGGTTCTGCTCAGGTAAGCAGCTGAAATCCTCTCTAGTCAATCCTTCCATTCACTACAATTTACAGAGTAATCACTACATGGGATTAAGTACCTGGAAACATTTCGTATAAAACAGAATAGGACAAAAGACTAAGATTATCTTTCCTCCATTTGTGTGTAATAAAAAGAAACCAATCTCGTCACTTGAAAAAGGAAAGCCACTCTAGGGATTTTTTACACTTAATCTGTTGAATTTTGCAAACTGTTTCTGAAAAATAGTGCATTTGCAAATGAAGAAGGATTATTTATTGATCGTAAAATATGAATGGTTTATATTTTGTACATCTCTCTAAGTATTATAAAGCGCAGGTTGCATTTAGCATTTAAAGCATTTATAATGCCATTATTAAACTTCTGGGCATTGAATGCATATTTTTTTATCATTCATGAGAATACATTTTCTTTGAAATTCTTCCCGTTGCATCGTGCTTTTTTGGGAAAGCCACGCTCGCTTAATCACTTCCATCCGTTATTACAATAGCGTATTCGCAGTTTGTAAGAAAAAAGAAATATGAGCATAGGCCACCAGTACACATATTTCATAGAAGAAAGAATATTAACCAACAATATTACAATATCGTATTCAGTCTTATGTCCTATTCCTTGACTTGCTTTATTCCTCCATTTGGTATTATTTTAAAAAGAATATTCAAATATGAAATAACATTAATCCAGATGTCAGTAGGATCAACATGTTAAAATGGTTCTAACCATTGGCACAAGGCAGTGTTTCCATCACGAATATATGTAGGCTACTCGTCGAGTCTGAATCTCAAGCTTTCTTTGCACGTCAGGCAGAAAGTCCTCAATGGAAAACTCTGCTTTATCAATCTGGTAAAAATAGTCTGAGCATACAACTAGACCGATACTTTCACTGACTTTGCTAATGCAAATTACTAGTCACCCGCTTCACAGCAATACCGAAAAGGTGCTTTCTGCCTCCTAAGGGGACTGGAAAGCGCTATATTGCCACAACAAGCGCAAAGATATTGTTGAGGATGCAAAGGTCAACCCCTCCTCCTCCCTCTACGGGTCCATTCATCCCTGGTAAGTATCTCAAGATCTTTGAAAAGGACCCGCGCGAAATGAGAAGGGTGTAAGGAGAAAGAAAGAGGACACACTCCACCTCCACCTTGGGAGAGAAATCACCATCAGTGAAGGGGGCCACAGAAAAGGCATAGGAACAAAGGTAAAAGAAGAAGATCTTGACTTATCTTGTGCAAAGTGCAGGCAGACTGTAAACAGCTGTGCAGGCAGACCAGACTGTCAACAGCTCCCAAGCATATCTGGAGTCTTGCTCAAGAGCTGAAGTAGGAGGGAAAGACACTGCAGCACCTGTAAGGAGGAAGCTTGGCAGTAGGGAGACTAAACCAATAAATACCAAATACAAGCTAATCACAAATAATAAGACCTGGAGAACTGAGAAGGATAAAAAGGAGAGGGTCTGGGCAGCCGAGTGCAAACTAAAACATAGGCAAACTAGTGTTAACAAACGCTGATGCCAGACAGCTTGCTTATGCACAAGGTAGGTATTGAACTTTCTGTCCTCTAGTGATATAGAAGTGACCCTGCTTGGACTGCTTCTTGTGTGGTGCAGTGCAACTGCTCTGTCTGACTCTGGAAGTGTTTACCTTTTCTAGTCGGGCAGTATTTTCCAAGGCCTGTTCTCCACCTTCTCGATGGTGACGTGTCTTGTATAAATAAGAATACAATACAATGTAATCATAGATGTTGTTGTGTGAAATGCCTGAATCCACTGCTAGGAAAATATTGTCGAGCTAGTTTTCAGAACTGTGACGAGCCTCCCCAACCTTGCCATTTATATTGTTTTTTTACCTTTATTACCTAAAATGTGGAGCCACGATGAGCACTTAACAACATACGATAACGTAAAAATACCTGAAGGGCAAACGGTTTGTCTGGAACACTTCAAACTCTGGCTTAACCAGATCAATCAAAGTGGTCTGGAAAGGTCTCTTTCAAAAATATCTGTTCATATTCAGGTTTGTCACATTTTTCTGTATTGATTGTAGAATGAATGAGTTTATTTATAATGTTTGTATGTTCCAATGGTTGAATCATTGATTCAGTCATGCATGACTGTGGGAGTAAATAGCAAATCCTTCAATAGTTTTGGCCTTTTTAGACATGTTCTTGCGAAAACCCAACTATGACAATGCAATGCAATTCAGGTTAGTAGAATTTTGAATCATAAAGTGCGTGGTAGCTGAATCAGGTGGCTCTTATGGAGTATCACTAGATCACTTTAGGCAATGCCATCTGTTTGTGAAGTTGAGTTTTATTTTTTTGAAAACCATGGACTCTATTCACAAGATACCTACATTTATGCCTGCCAGGAATTCACTAAAGGATTCCTGACGGACACAAATGGATTTATTTCTGTGGATTTCCCCACCACAAGTGTTAGTAAATCCCACTGTAGGAGTGACCACGAGCCATTTCAAGCATGGTGCCTTAGAACTTTGGGAATGCGGGGCCTTTTCTGAGTGATTACGGGATGGGAAGCAAGATGGCGGTCGCGTAGTTGCCGCTTGCAGCAGCATGCTGACTGGTGGATATATGGAGAGATAACACTAACCTCCGAGATGCCAGTGGACTCCGGTGCTCTTCGTTGCTGTCTTGGAGACCCTGGGGCTTGTCCACGAGCGGCAATAATCCTGAGGGGCATCGCGGTCTTCAGGTGTCTGGCGGCAGCTGTCCTATTCCATTCGAACTGCTCTCTCTGCCGAGGCTCGGCTTGGAGGATGGGACCCAAAACTGCTGTTGGTGGTGGCGCCCAGAAGGCTAAGGCAACCCGCTCTTCCATCCAGACGGGGGCAATACTACAGGGAGATGAGATCGCGGCACCGATCCCCCGGCCAGGACGATGCACTCCCCAGGAATCAGAAGCCGAAAGGAAAAGGCGGGGCTGCCGACGGTGCGCGTCCGGCCGGCTCTACTGTGGGTTGAGCTCCTAAGGGGGTCAGGTCAGAGGTACGGCCTGCAGGAACAGGAAGAGACTGCAGGGAATACATGAAAACAACAGAGGTCTACAGAGACAACCGCTCCAGCGCCACCAGACGGATCCAGCATTTGTCCTCAGCCGTTGGGGGATAAAACCTGGTGCCAAAAATCACGACTACTGAACATAACAAAGGTATGCAAGAGCTCTCCTTCACCCAGCCCCCTGTCCCAGCTAAAAACAAGACGATTACAACAACCAGTAGCACTCTTAATATGGCTGAGGGACTTAATATGAAGACCATTGCCCCTGAACATATAGGGGGGAGGTAAAGGTGCAGATGGGACTTGTACAGGGGGGAATATCAATCTAGCTTCACAAGGCTTACAACCACTGGAAATCACACACGACCAGCTCGATTTTTACCCTCCTGACCCAGTTACTGGTACATCACTAGACCAGAATAGAGAACTTACTGTGGGCTCCATAGCAGCAGAGCTTGGACTACAACAAGGGGGGGGGGGGGCGGTGAGACTGTCAAGTCTGAAAATAGCGATTGTTTCTTCTCAGTATACGATGCAGCTGAGTGGTCTATGGAGGAGTCGGATATCTCCTCCAACCTCAGTGGGAGCGGCAGTGATCCTGAAGAGGGCAGAAAGAACAGCATCATGACCCCTTGTAAGATAGGTAAAAAGTCAAGCCAGAGAGCCTCAAAGGGCAAATATCTAGCCTGGGATTATACGCCCACGGAGCACTTGGCTGACTCCCCCTATGTGAAGCCACAAGGAGCAGGCGGCTCCGACTCCCCTACACTAGATGCTATCTACCAAGCAGTTTCAATGCATCGTGAAGAGACACAACAGGATAGCCGCAAGGCTCAAACTGCATTAAGGAAAGTTCAAGGGGTGGTCAGGAAGCTGACAAAAGTGTGTAATACTATCGGAGATCACCTCACAGATATTGAGACAAGAACCGCTGCAACTGAATCAGATCTTGCGGTTACCAAGGCACAGACTGTGGACCATGAAGCGCGACTAGTTGACATACAATGGAAGCTAGAAGATCAAGAAAATCACCAGAGGCACAACAATCTTTGCTTACTTGGTGTTCTGGAAGGGTCCGAGGGCTCAGACATTCGGACCTTTGTCATAGAACTCTTACGGACAGCCCTACGGAACTATCAGTCTGGAATTGGACGCAAGAAGTTCAGCGAGCCCATAGGATACCCTTTGTATTAAGGCAACCTCTTAGGGAAGGAGCGAGACCCAGGGCCATCCTCATCTACTTTGGGAACTTTCTTCTCAGGCAAGCCATTTCAGAGAAAGCAAGACCTGAATCAAAGCGCCTTAGTGGAGATATATTGTTCTTTGTCCGACCTGATTTTTGCCATGCTACGGTCGAGAGACGCTGGCGCCTGAGGCAGATGATAAAACCCTTCCAAGATCTAAATGCACAGGCCTATGTGATTAACCCATCCTGCCTTAAAGTGATCTGGCAGGGCTATACACGTTTATTCGACTCAGAGATTAAGGCAAAGGAGTTTTTAAATGGTATTAAGCCGCAACAATGTTTAAAGGGGAAAAAATAAAAGACAGTGAATTAAGAGAGTAAGGCTATAAGCCTACACTGTGGATGTAGATAATAAGGGCACTGATGTTAGGAGTAATATCCGGTTTAGGGGGGGCAGAGTCAATAATCTTTTCTGCACTAGTTTACTATTATTGAGCATTGGGTGTTTTATACCTTTATACCTGTGTATGTATTTCTTTTTTGTATGCCTCTCTTCTTTTTTCATTATTGTTTAAATATCACCATAATCTATGGGTCACATGCGCTGCTTCCATCTCCTTCAGACTGCTTAGGGGTCTGTTAGCTTCTCAGGGTAGGGGGGTGGGGAGGGTCTGGGGGGAGGGTGGGGGCTCTGGGCTAGGGTGGCGCAGGGGGGGAGGGGTTGCAAAATTGAAAAAACACTCAAAACAAAAATCAAAATCGTCTTTCCCGAGTACAATTTATATGGCTAATATTACTATATGTTCGATTAATGTAGGGGAGCTGAACGATAGATCAAAACGGACAAGGGTGGCAGAGTTTATGCGGGTAATAGCCTCTGATCTTATATGTATGCAAGAGACACATATCCCCTGGTAGAAAAGGGAGTTGATGACAATGAGGGGATATAACCTACTGGTATGTTCTTCACAGAGAACCAATATTCGGGGGTTGGCCATATTAGCTAAACCACAGATAGAGAGCTGGCTAGACATAAAACCATGGATACCCAGGGTAGGTGGGCGCTGGTCGAGTTGGAGCTTGTAATTTGTGTAATCTATGGATCAAATCAAGACAACCCAAGGATATTCGAGGATCTCGAAGTGGAGTTAGCTTCTTGGCCTCAGCCACTGGTCATATGCAGAGACTTCAACATACACCAAGCTACTGATCTCCAGCGAGGACAACGATATCAAGGGAGGAATCCTTGTGTACATAGGGCATCAATGTCCCTTATGGATAGCTATGGCCTGGTAGATACATGGAGTCATCAACACTCTAGCGGCCCAGGATACATCTATTACTCTTGCCCCCATAAGAAATATGTACGACTCGACTACTTTTTAAGGTCAACCAACTTATTAAGAAAAAGCGAAATCAGGAAACTTCCGAAGGTAGTCTCAGATCATAACCCACTAGTTTTGGAGGTAGAAGTCCAAGCAACTGCTAGATATCGCAGAATGTGGACTTTTGATGGAAAGCTACTTACAAAAATTACATTTGTCGAACATATTAGGAACTGGTTACAGGGGTTCTACGATGCTTACAGGTACAGTGCTTCACGGGCTATAGTATGGGACACCTTTAAGGCTGCCTTGAGGGGGGAAATTATTCGTTTTGATGCCCAGGAAAGGAAACAATTACAGGCTGAAAAGGAAAGATTACTGAGGGAATTGGCAGAGACAGAGCAAGAACATGCGTTACAGATTTCACAGCGGCAGGGGGTAGCTCAAACCCAACTTAAAATTGCTACTTTGAAGGCAGAAATTAATAGTTGGATAAACCAAAGGACAGCTGAGGTGTATCAAACACATAGGACCGAAGCATATCAATTTGGCGAGTCAGTTGGTAGAGTACTAGCGCTATGCATAAGGCAAAGGGAAGCCAGAAGTAGGATAGCCTCGATACAGAAGGATGGAAGAGCTTATACAGAGGTTGGTGATATACTTGGGATATTTCAGGAATTTTTTCAGGGTCTATATAAGGGGGATGATGGGCCACCTTTAGATATCTCTCATATTATTTCAGATGGGGATCTAGGGCTGGCTCTAGACCAATCCGCTAGAGCCGTGTTAGAGGCAGAAATAACACTAGAGGAGGTTATAGCAGCCGTGCAACATCTGTCTTCGGGGAAAGCTGCTGGGCCTGATAAAATACCTATCGAATTTTATAAAATACTCCAACCCCAATTAGCTTCTATTCTATTTGATCGGTTTCTGGGGGTGCAATATTCTGGGATCCCCCAGAATCGTGGAAGGGTACTGATATGGTGATATTTCCCAAGAAAGGTAAAGACCCGGACAACCCAGCCTCATTTAGGACAATTTCACTGATAAACACAGATGCTAAAATCTACTAAAAAATCTTGGCAACTTGGCTAGGTAGGGTCATAGTCCATCTAGTATCGCCATGGCACCATGGGTTCATTCCCGGCAGGGGGACTACGGACCATATATGGCGGGCGATAACTCTGTTTGACATTGCGGCCGGAACAGGGTAACATTTGGCTATGGCCCTACTCGATGCTGAGAAGGCCTTTGATCGGGTAAATTGGAGGTTCTTATGGAGGATTTTAGTATTAAGGGGGTTTGGCCCACAAATAATTACTGCTATTAAAGCCATGTACTCTTTTCCATATGCATGGCTCCAATTAATGGGAGAGGAATCAGATGTCATAAGGGTTTCGAGGGGGACTAGACAGGGGTGTCCGTGTTCCCCCATCCTATTTGCACTCTATATAAACCCTTTGATTGAAAAGATTATAAATAACCATGAGATAAGCCCCATAATTAATGAAGGATATGAGACCGAGGTTCTCGCATACGCTGATGACATTGCTGTTGTCACCACTGACCCCAGAGGAGCAATCAGGGAAATAGAAACTATGGCTGAAGATTTTGGTAAAATCTCAGGCTATTCTCTGAACAAAAGCAAACCACAGATTATCTGTACAGATAATCTTACCTTTCAAGACCCTCGACGCGTCAATTCGGCCGTGTACCTTGGAGTCCGTATCAGCCCTAAAGTAACGACGATAGCAAAAATAAACTTTGACCCTATAATAGAGAAAATGTCAGTGGACCTAAGATGTATAAATGGACTGCACTTATCAATTATTGGTAGGACTAATGTTATAAAAATAACCATGTTGCCTAAGGTTTTATATCTCTTTCGATCATTAGCCGTAGTTATTGACGAAATAATATTGAGGACCCTGGATGCTATATTTATTAACTTTATCTGGCAGTATGGTAAGGTGAGGCACTCAATAAAGTATCTCTCTCTCCCACAAAGACAGGGAGGGTTGGCAGTACCTGACATTAAGCTATAATATTAGGCTGCTAATATACAACAGATGCAATCTTGTTTCTGCCAGAAAACAAGGAAGCAGCAGATCTGCAGGGCCACAACAGACTCCCAACAATATATGAACTTGTTTTGGGAAGAAGGGCTGGTGGACTACTGTTGCGGCAACTGGAGCCAAGTTATTATAAAAAAAGTACGCTTTAAGGTTGTATTATGTGCATGGAAGATATGGAGTAAAGTATGTAAATTTATGAATTTCCCCAAATATAGCAGATATACTCCTCTGTGGCGCTCCTCAGTTTTTCCCATGCTGTTCTATGATGTAATGGGCAGACAATGGAAGCGTCATGGTCTGATAGTAGTTGGGGACATACTCCACTTAGGTCAACTACTTCCTTTTACCCCTTCACAGCAAAGGTTTGGTATCCCGGAAACACAGTATTTTAAATATATGCAAATCAAGGAGTTTTGGAATAACACCAACGAGGTTATAAACACTGATAAAACATCCCTGATGGAGGCAATCATCTGGAATGATTGTAAAATTAAAGATATATATATAGTAGCATTTCTGAAAACCTCCCGGATGACCTTGAAAAAACTGAGGAAAGCCGGGCCAGGAAGCTTGGCGACTCGGATGTCGATGTAGATAACGCGTTGGCGCTAGCCGCAAAAATATTCTCATCAGCGAGCCTGAAAGCACAACATTTTAAAACAATATTTAATTTATACTTCACACCGACTAAACTCTTTGAATGGGGAAAAAGAACAGATGACAATTGCCCTAGATGTCTGGAAGGCCCAGCTACACTGACTCACATGTTTCACGATTGTGTTAGGTTAATACCCGTAAAATGTGGGATGGAACTATTTTGGGAAGGATTGTTTGGGATTAGGGTCAAAATTAGCCCAACACAAATGTATTTTGTATTTGTCTCAGTAGCTGTAGCAAGGACACTAATCGCAGTCAGGTGGAAGGACTCGGTTCCTCCCCCGTTTCAGGCCTGGTTAGCTCGGTTGCTTGCTGTATATAAGTGGGAGATGCCCTCTATGAATGTTGGGGGAAATGCGCCAGGAAACTAGGGAAAAAGATCTGGTCCCCGATTATAGATTGGAAAGACAAGATGAACCATGCAGCAGACCAGTTGGGCCAATTTTTATGAAATTATAACAACTATTTTATGTTAAAATACCCCTCTAATACTAATGAAGGGAGGACCGATGGCTCTAATTTAAAGAGTGGCAATTTTTTAGGCTGAAGATAGGGTCAATATCATTGTACTGTACTGTAGAAACTGCATGAAATATATTAACTAAGCTGTTCTTAATATTGTTATTTATTGTATAATTTTATATATGAGAAAGGAATTGTATGACATATTATTTATGCATAATGACAAATTTGTAAAGTTCTGAGTTTAATAAAAAAAAAAAAAAGAACTTTGGGAATGCTAACTAATGTGTAACTGCAGAATTTCCCATTTTTCGATCTAGTACTTTCCAATCTTGGAAATGAATGGAATGATTCCTTCAGGATAAAACAAGAACCTATAACCCCCACATTTAGTCAGTGTGGAGGTTAAGGGCTCATCCTTGGTTAAAAATGTTTTACCTGTGGAGAAAAATAAAGAAAGTAGCAGATTTAAAGGAATGGAACTCTCTCCCACTTTATCTTAGGAAAATTCCCTCCCTCCTGGAGTTCAGAAAGCAGCTAAAGACATGGCTCTTTTAGGATCAGTGGTTGTAATGTAATTTGAAGACCGGAAGCGCCAAGACACCTAAGGGTATACGCGCGCTATATAAGTTATAATAACATAACATAACATAACAGATGTGTACATGGGGCTAAATTTCTCCTATGCGGAATGCAACTCTATTTAGAATTCTGCACAGGAAAAGTAGGAATCCAGGAAAGATGTCACAAGATATGACCTTGGGGAGCTTTGTAGGCAAACGTCTGGTAATGTTAGTGAACAGAAGTAAAATAAACCATATACCCATACGGAGATGTCATTTTCTCCTGCACTTTCATGACTAGGGCCTCATGCTTTTATAACTTTTAAGAATTCAAGATGACTTTACCACTTAAGCACCTGAAGTGGCATATTTTCTTATATAAAGTAGTCCATAGTTTCAAGTTGTTGAGACTTGTAGGGTTAGCCCAGGTATTGAATTGTCTGACATAGCGTTCTCATGATGTTGAGGCATGTTTCACCACATTGTTGAACTAAATTTTGAATGATAGATTGGAACCCATGGTCATAACCATGTTCTCTACTTCTATTTAGGTGGCAAGAGGAGATCTTATTTCCATAAACCAGACTGATTCTGGGTCATAGTTTATCCACTGGCTGGTAACCTTGTGCCTGATTCACAAAGGTAAGATAGGCCTGTCCTTTCTTTTTATGTCTAGCATTCTCCAATCCGACTGCGGTATCTTTGCACTTGGAAACGTACCATTAAAATGCCGTTTTTTGAATAGTGAAGAAGCATAAACCTACAAAAACTTTTAAGTTTATCATTGCGAATCAGGCCATTAATATCTTGATTTTACACAGATTTGATTTGTAGCATCCAGATGTCAATTGCCCTAGGCGCTCTGTCAAACTGCTGCAAGACATGATGGTTTTTCCAGTTTATGTATAAGTTGTGTTATAGGCATTTTTGTAACAATTTAGTTTAAAGGAGCTGATTAAGGGTTTGGGGCATTTATATGTTGAAAGGAAATTGTGCAGTTGTTGAAACTTGGGAATACCACAGTTTCTTTTTTGATGCATGACCATATACAGTTTACTACAGGGCTTTGTATTTCTCAATTTTTTAGTCGTTTAAGTAATAGTTGGTTGAAAAGTTGCCAGCAGATCAATTAGTAACAGTACAGCTCATACCAGAAAGCAATCAGTGTTGAATCAGCACCTCTTACAAATCTGAATCCTATCTGTTTGCATGAGGTTTCTTTTTTGGCAGAGTCATAAATCTGGATAAATGTTGTTTTTCAATCCTTTTGCTAGCAATTGTCTGTTCTACAGAGTTCGGGAACTGTGGGTCCCCTGCACCCTTCCCTCACATATTCAAGATTGGTTTGATATATTGGTCCTCATGTACAAAGCGATTTTACGATTGCAAAGGTCAAATGTGAACCTTTGCCACCACAACATGTTTTTATTAAAAGAACAAAATCTAAATTGCGATTCGGTAACATGGTATTGATGTTTTTCAACCAGATTACAGTGGTAATCATTTACAAATGGGAAGGAGTCACCTTGTGTAAAGAAGCAATTGAGTCGTTTGAAGATTAAATAAACAGAGTATATTTTAGTGCCAATATCAAAGCCCACTGGTGAGGAATAGCGCAACACGTCCAGCAGCCACAAGATCCAACCGCTGCTCTCCCCGCATTCCAAGTGACATCTCACATGACATAGTCCAACAGTGACATATCAAATGACATGGCCCCCATTCCATCACAATGCCCACCATCTTATGGCCCATGCCACATGTCTCCCTCTTTTTTTTAAACAAAAGAAAGATGACAGGGAGAACATGGCAGCCGTGAGTTAGAGCGGTCGCTGCCGCCGTTTGTGTTCCCATTTCGCCCTGTGAAAGCATGCTGTAGCGGGGACTAACATGCAGTAAACCGCATCTATTTTTTTCTCATCTTTTTTCCTCTTTTTCTCCTGGGACTTACCAGGGGTATGTGCGTTGGCTTGTCGGGGGATCTCCCTCGCTGGTCACAAGCGGCCCTGGAGTTGAGGGGGGGCCGAAGGCTAGCGGCGCGCGGCCTCCTCAGAGGCGGCCTCGCGCGAAGCGATTCCGGAGCGGTCGGCGGCAGAGACAGCACAAGGGGAGCTACTGCGTCTGTTTTTGTTTTTGCTTCGGAAAAGAACGCCATCACGAGTGGAACGGAGACAAAGGCGGCGACGGTAAAGGAGGTACAGGAGTGGGGGCTGACTAAGGTGAGGTGTAAAACGGCATGCATCACCGGCGTAACCTCTGTGGCTTTGAGGAAGGAAGTGGAGGAAAGTGAGGTATTGGAGCACCAGAGGGGTACGCGTGAGTTTCCAGAAGCAGATTTCTCCTCCCGCTCTCTGTGTTCCCTGTGTTCCCCTTGCTCCTCCCGACCAGTGGATAAGGATAAGGAAGGGGATGTCCCAGCCACCCTAGACACCAGCCAAGTGCAGCCCAAAAAAATCAATCAGGCACTTAATTTAAAAGCAAGTAAGACCACAAAAACGAAAGGTAGGAAAAGAGGTTCAGTACAGGAGCTTATTGTGCAAGGGCCTGGAAAGAGCAAATCCTATAAAAATATTACAAAGCAGTCCCTTGAAGGTAAAACAACCTTAGATACACAGGGGAAAGGAGAGAGCTTTCTCACAATAAGTCCCAAAGGTAGCCCTGAAACAAACCTTTCACGTTTTTGGGAGAATAGAGGTAAGGGTACCAAGATAATCAGAAAGAAGAGCCATCTGGCAGACGCTAGAACAAAAATAACTCCGTCGCTAAGGTCCTATTTCAAGGTCCTTCCACAGGTTTTAGACGTGGCCAAACAAGGGGAAGCCCTTAGGGAAGACTCTAGGTGGACAATAAGATTTCCTGCCCAAGGCCAGATGGAAGACACTGAGCTAGGAAACAACTCTGCCTCTACCCCTACCCCCACCCCTATTCCGACATACATACCTATACCTGTTCTCTCTTTAAACCCTATTAAGCATCCAGAAAAACAACTTGACCCGCTGAATAATCCAGAGACTATAGAGAGTGTTGGAGGAGAAAGTTCAGAGGTGCGGTACGGAGCGACTAATGGTAGTGAAAATGAGAACAGTGATAGCAACAAGCAGAGTAGGAGCAGCATAGAAACAGGAAGGGAAAGTTTTCCGGTAGCTCCTCTGGAGGCATTATTCTCCACTCTGTCCTTAGACATCAAGAAGGGGTTTGCCGTGTCAGAGTCTAATCAAGGAGAAATCAGACTTTTTTGTGAGTCTTTGGAGAAGAAATTCGACCTTTTGGACTCTAGGATGGTGGTTCTAGAAGACTCAGTAGAGGGCCTCAAAGAAGATCTGGGTGCAGCTAAAGCCGACATAATAACGCTTAAAAAGGATGAGGCGATGCTCCGAGATAGGTTAGAATCCTTGGAGAACAACTCCAGACGCAATAACTTGCGTATTTTGAATGTACCGGAGGGTAAGGAAGGAGAGGACCTTAAAGCTTATATTATAACTCTCATAAAAGAATCAATACAGATCGAGGACTCGGAAGAAGACCTATTGAGAGATATACAAAGGATCCATAGAGACCCTTACAGGAGGCACCCTAATCGAACGAAGCCTAGGAAGATATTGGTTAATTTTCTAACCTTTTCCCTGAAAGAAAGAATATTAACAGCCGCTTTAAAGCAGAAGTCACTGAAACCCAGAGATTTTGCTTTTGAGATCCGATCAGATCTCTCACGTTCTACCTTGGATCGTCAATGGGAGTTGGGTAGAAAAATGGAAGAGTTTAAGAAACTGGGGGCCGTTGTTCAGCTAAAGTTTCCAGCACAATTAAAAATCATGTACAAAAATAAAATGCATAATGCAAAAACAGTGCAGGAGGCAGAAGAGCTCTTGAAAAACTTAAAATAGCTCTTAAAATAACATCCAAGCTGGGAAAACTACCCCATAAATCTTTAAGGGGCAGATCTACAAGAAAGTGCCGCAGCGTGGCGCTGCAAGCCCTTTGCCTGCGCCACGCTGCGGCACTTTCAGAGCACAGGAATGCGACATATTTACAAGAATATGTCGCATTCCTGTGCTCTCCCCTGCGCTGGCGCACAAACAGCTGCCAAGCGCCGGCGCAGGCACCCTTGCACCATGGTGCAAGGATGCCTGCGCCATGGGGAGATTGTTTTTGTGCAGGAAGGGGCACCTTTCTGCACAAAAACAATCAGTACAGGCTTTCCTCTTTCAATGCGTGCTGTAGAATGCAGCACGCATTGAAAGAGGAAAACGAGAAATGAAAACATTTCTCCTCGGTGCGCCTCGCTACGCCACCTCTAGGGTGGCGTAGCTTTCAGACGCATCTCCAGATTTACGATTTCTCGTAAATCTGGAGATGTGTCTTGTTCCATGGGTGTTGCGTGGGAACACCCACAGCAACACCCATGGAACGCCCCTTCAACGCAAAGTGCTGCGTGTGAAGGGACGGTATTTACAAGGAGAGGAAAAGTCACGCATGGTGGCTTTTCCTCTCCTTGTAAATATCGAGGAGCCCCCTGCGCCACCAGTACGTCACGAAAAGTGACGTACTGGTGGCGCAGGGGGCTTGTAAATCTGCCCCTCAGAGTCTAAGAGATAGTTAAAAGACTATGTTAATATACTATGTTAATATACACCTTCTAGACCCACATATATCGCATACATCTACAGTTTGAAATAGGATAAGAAGATGTGGGAAAACCATTAGAAATAGTGGAAGCCATAGTGAGAGTTTCAGTTATATATGGTCCCTGATAACTGACAAAGATTAACCTCAGGGCTAAAGTGGGGCACACCGGCGGCACAATCTGGACGAAGTCCAGGCAAATGGGGGTAGGGTTCTCCAGGGAGGGGATAGGGGGGGGTGGTGGAGAAGGGGAGGAGGGGTCACGGGTGGGGGAGCATAGGGATAAAAAAGAAAAATTCTCATTCGCGTCATAACTCCGGTGTTGTTAGTTTTTTTTTTTTTTTTGGCTATTGTTTTTTACTTGGTGTCGACATTCAGGAGAAGGTAGAGGGTTTGGAGCTCAATTTCTAAATCCCCCATGAGAACGTTACAATGTCTATCTTGGAATGTAAATGGTCTCCGGGTCAAAAGTAGGAGGGAAAAAATCCTCCAATATCTTAAAGATTCATCTGCACAGATAATCATCTTGCAAGAAACACACCTTCTGAGGGAAGAGATTACCGGCATATGTAGGAAGCTCAGGTGGGTGGAACATTGTGTTAGTTCTGATCAAAATACTAACATTAGGGGTGTAGCTATTTTAGTTAAAAAACAAGCTAATGCTTGTCTCCTAACAACTATGACAGATCCAAGTGGCAGGTGGGTCATTGTTAAGTTGTCTGTAGAAGGTGCACCCATAACGGTAGTAGGTTACTATGGTCCTAACCAAGATGACCCTTCCACACTAAAAACTATCTTTTCAAATCTTCTGGGGTTCCCTGATTCGGTTATTTTGGCGGGGGATTTCAACATAGTGCTGGATCCTCAGAAAGATAAATCACCCAGTAGTAGGGCAAACGTCCTGTCTAAATCTAGGACATACCTAAAGATGATGATGAGGCAGAACGCCTTATCAGACATCTGGAGAGAAAGATCAGGTACCCAACTGGGTGTTTCTTTCTATAATAAAAAATATAGGCATAAATCAAGGATCAATTACATTCTTATCAGTAATGATTTAAGGAGTAAAAGTCAAAGATATAGGCTATTTGACCCCCCACCTTTCGGACCATGCGGTGGTCTGGATAAAACTAAAGCTATTAGACAAAGAACAACGAAGGGTGTGGACATTCGATCGCACATTCCTCCTAGATGACGCTGAGAGAGAGTATTTATCCCAGGAGACAGAGTTCTTCCTAAACATAAATGTAGGCTCGGCAGAGCCTGCAGTGGTTTGGGACACCCTGAAGTCGTACTTGAGAGGTTTGATAACAAATAGTACCTCTTATAAGAACAGGCAGTATAGAGAAGAAACGATATCCATTGAGAGTGAAATGAAGGAGGTAGAAAGGAAGTTTAATAACGAAGCGGATCAGGTTACTCGCCAGGCACTAGAAGAGAAACTGAAAATCTTGAAAGACCAGTTGGAGGATATTATTCAGGCTAGAATCTCTAAACGATGGGAAGCTAGCAAGCTTGCCCATTTTGAATACGGTGAGGGGGCCGGTAAATTATTGGCATGGAAGACCAAAACTGACAGAGTTCGTAACCTTATCAAACAGATTGACGACGAGCGTACTAAACTATCAACAACTAATGATGAAGAGATAGGAGAAGCTTTCTTTACCTTCTTCAAAGATCTGTATACTGAGGATAAGGGTGTAGACAGCATCAGCGCACGTGAATGGCTAAATCAGATCAATCTTACTTCACTAGACTTCGTCCAACGAGAGAACCTAGAGTCTGAGATCTCACAACAGGAGGTTAGGAAGGCGTTATCAATCTGCAAGATAGGTAAGGCTGCTGGGCCGGATGGCCTTCCTATGGAATTATATAGGAGTTTGGGAGAGACAATAATTCCATGTATGACAACCCTCTTCAATAAAATTTTGGTAGAAGGTGTTAGACCTCCCACTTCATGGGGCGAAGCTAATATAACATTCATTTTAAAGCCAGGTAAATCTCCAACTAATTGCGGGTCTTATAGACCTATTTCACTCCTAAACAATGATTATAAGATCTTTTCTAGAATACTGGCAGACAGGCTGAGCGGAGTAGCAGGAAGCCTGCTGCATGCAGACCAAAAGGGTTTCTTGAAAGGCAGGAATCTTTTTGACCTCACCCATGATTTCATAGGCGCTATTGACTTTGCCTCTACTTTTTCACTTCCCTTGGCAGCAATGACCCTGGATGCCACCAAGGCATTTGATAGGGTCAACTGGAACTATTTAACAGCGGTACTCGAGAAGTATAATTTTGGTCCAAAATTCTGCCGAACCATCAAACTCATGTATAGTGACCCTTCAGCGAGACTTGTGGTCAATGGAAATTTAACTAGACCCTTTAAAATTGAAAGAGGAACCAGACAGGGCTGCCCCCTCTCCCCGCTCTTATTCAACATGTGTATAGAACCATTTGCTGTACGCCTAAGAGAGGAGACAGATATTATACCATTCAAGAGTGGAGTGTGGGAGAGGAAGGTAGCTCTATATGCAGACGATATATTAATCCTGTCGTCGAATCTGGAGCTATCTTTCCCTCACATTATTCGTCTAGCGCAGGATTTTGGTCAGGTCTCGGGGTATGAAATTAATGCGGATAAAACCGAAATTATGACATGGAATCTACCGGGGTGTCGACATCAGGTTAAAAATGAAATGCGATATCTGGGAGTAAAGATTGTCCAGGACATCAATAAGATTGCAGAAATCAATTTTCTAAATATTGTGAGAGAATGTCAAAATCTCATGAAGTCCTGGGCACACCTTCCCCTGACTATCATGGGTAGAATTAACTTAATAAAAATGGTAATCTTACCAAAAATCACTTTTCTCTTCAAAACCATCCCGCTATACTTTGAGAAGCAGGCCATAGATAAATTTCAGCAATCAATTAATTCATTTGTGTGGGCCTATAAATCAATAAGAATTGCGTGGAAAAAGCTGAGGCGTAGGAGAGAAAAAGGCGGTCTTACACTCCCAGACATCCAGTATTATGCCTGGGCCTTTCAGCTAACATATTCTAGAATGCTACTAAAATGCATTCTAGAATAGGGGGAAAATGTTTTTAGCAATGTTAGACCAAGTTGGGTTATCACGTGAGGGCTTTCTTTTTAAATATGGAGACCAGAAGTTCTTCAAGAAATAAGGTTGAAGGTATTATTGAGTGCAGCTCAAACTTGGGCCAGAATTAAAAAATCTACGGGCCTAGAGTATTGCTCAAGTTTGGCACCTATGTGGGACAACCCGGGAGCTCCAAGCTGCTTGAAAGATAAATTGGCAGCCCCCCTTAAAACAGCGGGGTTCCTGGTATGGGGAGACTTGGTCTCTGAGGGAGTACTTCTGCCTTGGGCATCATTTGATGAGAAAATGGAGGAAGGCATGTCTAGATTTATATGCGTACAATTAAAGAGTTGGTTTCAGAGTTCTAATAAACCTATAGGTATGGGCAATATTCTTGAAGAACATTTGGTACAGAAGCCAGGAAGAAAGAAGGAAGTTTCATTCTTTTATTGGACTATTGAGGAGACCATTGATGGAGACTTCAGACTAGCAGAGGAACTATGGGGAGATGCAATCCCGGATATAGACTGGGCAGATTTGTGGCAAATTTCCTTTAACACCTTATTTTCAGTTGTGAAACCAGCCTGGTTAAGAAGAAATCACTATTTTACTACACATAGGGCTTATTTTTCCCCTGCGAGACTTACTAAAATATCTAAGGGTACTCCTGCTAGTTGCAAAAAGTGCCACATGGAAAGCGCCCCAGACACACATATGTTCTGGGATTGTCCAGCTATCTCAGAATTCTGGAAGAAAGTAGAAACCACTCTTACGGATATTCTAGGGTGCCCATTATGCATCTCCCTTAGGCTTATCATCTTTGGTATATCAAGTGAATCCATAGGCTCAAGCAGAAGTTTTTATTCTATGCTATCCTGCTAGCCAGACGTGAAATATGCAAAAGATGGGCTGAGACTATATCCCCCACGCATTCAGACTGGCTGACCTCTCTATATAAAACCTCTAGAACTGATTTAGCTAGATTGGGAAATAGCAGGAGGAAAGCCATCTGGGATCACTTGATAAACTGGTCCCTGGTTAATAACGTTAACAACGATAATTTGTCTTACATTATAAGATAATTTTCATAATTTATATAATCCCTTGTTCCTATGATTAAGCCTCACGGGAAGCTCTCAGTCTGCGTCAGGCTGTGTTGCGTCTTCTTAGTATCGATCTCCAATTGCAAAAGACCTACAGCATCAGTCACCGGTTTCGAGAAATCAGAAGAGAGCATGACCACCCTCTCCTTGACAACGAGAGGTCAGCAATAGGAGCGGGTCTGTTTGCCACTGGTAGGCAGGTGACAGAGAGCCGGGGTTCACACCTCGTGGGCCTACGTCTCGTAACTGAGTAACAGTGGCAGCCCACCAGTCTCCTAGTTGTCTGGGGTCAGAGGCGAATGAGGAGAAAAAAAAAAAAAGAAAGATGACAGAAAAAGAGAAAGAAAAAACAATTTTACATACCGTACAGGAAAATGGCAATAATTAATGCTAGCCATAGCAAAAATACAAAGATACAGAAAAATAAAAAATCACTATACTATTCCTGAAGAAAAGAACAATACTGCATTACTGTAACAACATTAGAATCAGTTTCATGCACTGATTCATCCTGCTGTACTAGCACCTGGTCAGATTTCTCAGTGTTAGCACTGAACAACAAGTTGTCACCTTTGTTCTCCTCTTGCTCAAACATTTTTTCCTGCCCTGGTTTAAGCACCACAACTGAGCTCTTGTTCCACCAACCTTTGTTCCTCAATAAAACTACAGAGCCAGTTACTTTATTAATTTGAATCGGAATAGAAATTTTAGATGCACCTTTACAATGTAGAGTAGGTTTGACAATGCGCACACAATCACCAACTCCAATAAATTTGGGTTTGGCTCTATGACTTACATCATAATACAACCTCCCTCTAACTAGAGTGTTAATCAAATTTTCTCATGCTTTTGTAATTTCATCCTTATGACTGCTTTGTTTAAAGATTTCTCAAAACTGGGTGTTACATATGTCATGCATTGTCTTCCCCTCATCATAAAAAAGGAAGCACTCCAGTTACAGAATGTGGAGTAACATGATAACTTCATAACTTTTCTTTCAAGAAATTGAAGACATCTAACCTATTTTCCAGAGCTGTTTGAATACCCTCTTTAATAAATCTATTAGCCCTCTCAACTTGACCATTGGCTTTAGGGCAATATAAGGGTGCTTTCTCTGAATGAATGCCACATTTTTTAAGAAACAACACCATTTTAGATGATACAAATTGTATCCCATTATCTGACATAAGCACTTTGGGGAACTCCTCAACTTGAAAAATGCTTTCCTCAAATGTAATTACTTCTTCAGTATTGGGATGTACCACAAAACATGGAATATCCACTTAGAAAAGTTGTCAATTACCACAATTAAAAATCTATTTTGTTTATAAACTCAAAGGTGCAGATGATACTCTCCAGTGTTTGTCAGAACAAATACAAACCTTACACTCATCAACATGCATTTCACCACTAGCATCCATTCCTGGCCACCAATATTGTTATTTAAGCAACTTCTTAGTACCAGACACCACTGGATGTCCCAAATGAGCCAAATCAATTAGTTTCCTCCTACGACCAGCAGGAGGAACAAATAAATCATATCTCAGCAAAATATTATTCTCAATGCTTAACGCACTGGAAACTTGCACATAGCTTTGTAATCATGGATCAAGATTCCTACTGGGTGGCCCACCGTTCACAACGCACTGTTTAACTTTAGTCATCAACTCATCTTTGGCAGACATATCAAGCCATTCATCCTCTGATATGATACTGCTACACGTATCTAATACATCCAATACATCTCCTTATGCAGTAGCCTAGATAAACAGTCAGCAGTGACATTCTTACCACCTGTCTAGCAATAGTTCTTATAAGCCTAGATGATGCTTTACCAATCTTACTCCATCTATCCATCCACCCACCATTGTACACAATAGGTTTATGGTCAGCAACCAATACAAAAGGTCTTCCCCACAAACAAATCTTACATTTCTCCACTGCCCAAACCCAAGCTAATGCTTCTTTTTCAACAGTACTATAATACTGTTCAGCTCCTCTGACTGCCCTCGAAACAAACAAAATAATTCTTTCTTTGCCATCCACCAACTGAGTGAATACTGCCCCCAGCCCAATGGGGGCAGTATTCACTCAGCATCAATTCTAACAAATGAATTTCCATTGGGATCAAAAGTATTAAGACCCTGAGCTTGCACACTGAGTTTTTTGACTTAATTAAAAGCTTCAACAGGTTTTGTAGCCCATACAAAGGATGCTCCTTTTTTTGAAAAGTCTCAACGGTTCTACCACAAGGGCATGCCCCTTTAAAAATCTAGCATAATATTCCCCCAAGCCTAAAAAAGAGCAAAGGGAATCTTTATCATGAGGCTTACTCGCATTGTTCAATGCACTAACCAAATCAGCTTTAGGAAAAATTCCTTCACTTGAAATTCAGTGTCCTAAATAATCAAACTCTTTCACTAATAACTTACACTTGTCTTTACTAACTGCCAAACCTATGGTTTCCAACACGCCTAGCACAAAGTCCAATAACTTATCATGCTCCTCACAAGTATCAGCAAAGATAGGTATGTCATCTTGGATGGCTTGGATTCCTTTAACCCTTGAAACAGGGCCTCATTCAACTTGGGACTGCTGCCTACTTATAAAAATTGTAAATTTATCAATTTTCTATGTTAAACACATCCTGTTTTCCTTTTTAGGACAATCAGGCTGAACTTAAAAAACTCACTATGAATCAGTATTTAGTGAACCAACTTATTAATGCATAGGTTGGTTCACAAAACATAAATGCATTTGGTAAAGGTCAGTGTGCAAATTGCAGCCTCTTCTACTGTATCCATTTTAGTAGATTCCTAATAAAAAATTGCAAATTGCAAATGACGATTTAATGTGATGTACGATTTCTTATTAGGGATCTTTGTACATCAGGCCCATTGTTTTTAATTCATTTGGGCATTCTGTTGATGACAATGATGCATATGATCGCTCTGGCCAAAAATGAAGCTTTGACAATGTTCCTGAATGTCCTGAATGTAAATGGTGGGCAAGGATTATATGGATATTTGGTCATCCTCTTCTACATAATTAGGTGATATTTTTTGATAGATAATTTGGCAACTGTTGTTGTGGTCATGATTTACCCCAGTAGACATCACAACTCTGTTAGTGTCTGTTTTTGTCAGGAAGTAAATCTCAACATCTTTGACTTTTTTAGTCATTACCCAAGTAATTGTACAGCAGAGATTTGGGAAATGATTTGTGTTAGGTAACATGTATTCTGGTTAACATAATACAAATAGTTTTGAATACATATTTAGTTGATTTGCTGGAATCTGCAATCCAGAGGGAGTAGTGAGTTGTCTTGGCTCTACTAATGGTTTCCTTGTAGATTCTGTATTACAGATTCTCTATTTTCGTACTAATCAAGTTTTTTTGTCAAGTGTTTGAGCTTTCTGATTTTTCTTTTTTTGTGGGTTTACATCAGAACTGAGTAGCCCTCTGTTGTGGTTACCTTTATCTTAAGGTCTAAGCAAGAACTGTTCTATAGAAGAACTCATTGAGTAAGTAGTTAAATCAGATAACAGGCACCTTTGATTTCAGTGGGCAGGCAGCAACTAGTTGTCCCTCGAATCTGTTGACGTTGAAAGTCTTTCATGATCTTTTAATTAGATGTTACTCTGTGTTCTTGGTGGTGATGTATTTATGTTGAAATAGATGATGTAATGGTTGCTCCATGTCAAAAAATCATTTGAGGCAAGAGTATGGCTGATGTCATGTTCTGCCTCAGAGACAAGCTGGTGGTAATTGGACACTTCAAGGATATTAGATAAGAGTGCATTCTGGTAACTATAATTCTGTAAAACCAAATAATGCAAATATAAAAATTAGGATGGTCCTCAGAAATATCTGAAACAGTCCAGAAGGGTGTCTGTGAATGTTGTATTATGTGAAGGTTGCAAGTAGATAAAAAGGAAGGAATGAGCTTGTGAAAATTGGAAGTGATGAATAGTGGAATCATATCGTTTCACGGGTCGAAATTGTATCATCATTAATTATGATAGTCTTTACAGAATTCTTTTATGCTGTAAATAGTCCTCTGCCTTACCTGTTTTCAACCCTCTACATTGTTAGGTAGCACTGAATTCAGGTAATATGCCATTTTAAAGCAGCTTCACAAGGTAACCAAACTGGCTACCCAGAGGTTAAAATTTAAAAAAGTGTTTACAAAATGCCTCATGTATTATTATAAACTGTTTGATTTTTGTTAAGTGAAATGAGTCCATTCACCATTGCAATCACTTAATTGAATTGCCCCTGTAATAACAGTGGCTATGATAACTTATACAACTATACTCCCAGATACATGCATTCCCTTACTTATTCTGTCCCATGTGCAGTGTACATTTTTGTATAATTAATTTAAATCCTGTTGCTCTGCAATTGTCCACCAAATATACAAAGTTTTTACACTGTAAAGCCTAATATGAGAAGGGAAGAACATGACATTGAATGTGGTAATTATGCCAGACTCTCACCCACACAAGTGGCATTCTTCATCATAAGACCTGTATTCACCCTTGGAGGCTTGTTGTATCCTTGCAAGCTCTTCTTTTGCAGTTGGTAAGCCTTACCACTTAAGCACCCGAAGTGGCATATTTAGAGTAAGTTGCTAACATAATTTACTCAGGTGCACTGCTGAGAGTGTCATGTGACATATCCCATGGGCTCCTACTCACCCTGTACAGAAATCTACATAACGTAGATTAAGCATGGCGAAATGGAACTTCCAGTTTAAATGCAAATTCTTTTTTTTTTCTCTGCAGGGAAAACATTTTCCTCATGGAGAAAGACATTCTCTGATGCCACACCAATCTGGGACTGATCCTTTCACCCTCGAATGCTGGAGGGTAGTTACTCCAGCCCTCGACTGGAGTAAATTTCCAACCATTTCTATAGTGGGGGACAGTTAGATTGGAGTTAGAGAAGGCTCATGAATGCAAGTGTTTCTGGGTATTCCGGAATTTACAAATATAACATGCCTTGTAATACCCACTTTTACCACTTAGGTGGGATTTGGTACTGCATATTTCTCTGAAGTTATTTCTGTCTTTACACTATATTTCTGTATCGTTGCCTAATTAGCCATTCATCAGGAGTGGGCTCCCCTGTCCCTACATTTTTCCCTATACATTGCTTGATGGTATTATATGTGTAAAAAGGGAAGTAAATAAGTGATGCACCTATTGTCAGAGTGGCTCAGCTGAAGAAGGTAATTTTCTTCAGAATTGTTCCAATAATTGCACAATAGAATGATCAGTAGGTTCCTGGGGTCAGTGGGTGCGATAGAACTGACTACACATGAACTATCCATTGCTATCCCAGACTGTGATGCTGTTTCTTGATGCTTCTAGCAACTCCTCACTCCTTGCCCAGAACAGTTTACCAAAACCTCTTATTATCATAATGAACCAATCTGTGCAATATTAAAGAATTTAACAATATTGTGGTTGATATATTAATTTGCAATAACATTGACTGCCACTGTATCATTAAGGTAAGTAGATGTGGACTTAAGAATAGTTATGTTATGTACATTTGTAGAGTGTGCATCTCATCTGGAAGGGTATCTTGGTGCTAAAAGAATGGGGAAAATGTCCTATCTAGGTGCTATTGGAATAGCCAGATTTTTAGTTTCTTCTGGAAGTTTATAGCAGCAGGGTCCGAAAGGGCAGGGACAGACAGTGCCTTCTCAATCGAGAATAGTAAATCCATTCTTCTATATATAGACTGCTCTTGATGATCTAATGGTTGTCGATTTTGCAGAGTCAGCCATATTAACCTTGACAATATAAAATACAACTGATCAAGGAGCATACTGTTGTGTTCAACTGAGAATGGTAGGATATGGGTAGGTTATAGTTTAGGATTAAAAAGTCCAGACTTTAGCGAACACTTGGCGCATCCTTCAAATCTATAGTCAAAATAAAATGCTCTGGGTTGACAAAAGGAATTACTACTTGTGAGGACATGATCTTGACTCATACTACTGGCACAAACAATTTAGCCATTTCAACCTCAGAACTGTTTGTACACTTTTTTCAGATTTTGGGACCACTGAGTGAATGGATTGAACACCTGAACCCTCCTAATGGTAGCATCCATCAGTAAAGAAACATCTTTGTGTTGGACTTATCCTTTCTTCTTTTTTGTTTGCAGACGAGTGGACCAGAAATGTCTCTGCAGACAAATTCCACAGCTTGCAACACCAATTGATCTAGAAATTCAACTTTCAACTACAATGAGAACTTTTGGAGTCTTTCACCTAATGGCCCTTCTCATGTACTGTCATGATTTTGGGGGTAGGGCAAATTAGGAGGGACAAAAGCAGTCAGTTTATCAACACACTTGGTCCCACAACCCCAAGCCCACCCTTGACATGTCCATCGACCAAGCTGCAGCAGGAAGGAACAGTATTTTGAAGGCTTCCATCTGAATGTTGAAGTAGCTTTCATTCTTCAGCTGGCTATTTTAGTAGCTCATCTAGTTGTGTCCCAAATAAATTTGTTCCTAAAAGTGGAGGTGAAAAATAAGCAATTTTCCAGGGCAAAGTGTTTCCAAAGACATAACCAGATTTGACTACAACCTCATGTGGCAGATCAAGGATGTTTGTATTGCAGGCTGTTGAATGTGGTGTCAGGAAGGAAAATAATCAGTAACTTTATAGCAGGGGTGTGCACAATTTGCATAACTTGCTATTGTGTAGTTTCACAAACGTTTGGTCGACTGCGAAGTAGCGCAGGCCAGATACAGGGACCAAGGTAGGCCCACTGAAGAAGAGCACCTTAAATTCAGGTTGTGGAGTGTTGCAAGATCCCTCATCTGGGTGTGTGTACAGCGACAGTTCTGGGAAGCTGTGAGGCTGTGATGCAAGATCCTGTGTTGTCGTCAAGGATGCCTTTGATGAGGGGCTTCCTATGCAAAGTCCTGCGTCGAAGATGAGTTGCGCACCATTTCTTTCCAAAGTAATTACGGTACTTGCGCTACAAACATCTGTGTCGAGGATGCATCAGAGGTTTGGGTGTACAGATGTCATGCAGCGATATGAGTTCCTGTGTCATAGTCAAGGATGCTGTCAATGAAGACCATGCGATGTGGAGTCCTGCATCGAAGATGCGTCATGCGCCTGCCGGTTCCGTAAAATTTGCACGGCTTGCACTGTGAACAACTACATCGAGGATGCAGCATGCATCGGTGGTTCTGAGGAGATTGCGGGATGTAATGCAGAGCCCTGCATCAGTGATTCATCGCACAGTGGTTCCGATGTGGAGTTTGGGGAGGCGATGCATCGCTCTGAGTTGGTTCTACTATGGCTCCAGCTGGGCTGGTAGAGCACCTTCACGCCCAATTTCAAGAGTCTAGGAAAGGGCTGGCACCACTTGGGAGGGCAGGGCTCACAGTCGGCAGAGTCTTGGTGCTGGGTACTAGTTTGTTGGAGCCTGTCCTGTCCCTGAGGCTCTGATCAGGAGGACAGCAAAACTCGCACTTGGAGTCAATCTGGTGGTCCTGGGATCAAGATGCAGGATTAGTCCTTATCACTCTGGCAGGCGGGCAGCAGGGCAGCAGAGTGGCAGTCCTTCTTGCTGCACAGCAGGCCTTCATCTGAATCTTCCACATGTCCAGATGTGTATTGAAGAATTGGCTCTGAGGGCCCATTATTTATACCTGGTGCCCACTTTGAAGTAGGAGAAGGTTCTGGAGATTTCCACCCCCCTGGGGTGTCAGGCATCCTCTTCTTCCAACTCTGGCCCCATCTTGTTAGGAGACACAAAAGAATAGTGTCAAACCCTTTGTGAGTGTGTTCGGACAGGGCAGTGCAAGTTTAATGGGTGACAGCCCCTCCCTCTTGTTAATTCAGAGTGGCCCATCCTGCCAACACCTATCTTCCCTTTGTCCCACTGTCTGGGAGCAATCCACAATGACCAATTGGCAGCTACACCTATTCATGTGACCCAGGCACCAAGTGGTAAGACAAAAAAAGGTAACTTTTTAAAAGTGGCATTTTCAGAATTGTGACTTAAAATACGACCTTACCATTGAAGAGGGCTTTTAATTTCAATTCTTTAGACACCAAACTCGATCCGTTTGCCTGCTTCCAATTGAGAGTTATCACTTATTAAATGTATTAAGGAAATCCAATGTTATCCTATGGGAGAAGTAGGCCTTGCAGTAGTGAAAAACAAATTTAAAAATTTCGTTTTTCAGCACCAGGACATGTAAAACTTAAAAGTACTTGTCCAACTCTGCACCCTGCTCTATGGGTAATTTGGGGCCTACCCTAGGGGTTTAGACCTGACAAAAAGTTTATTTTGCCATGTCGAAATGGCCTTTTAAACTGCACTCACAGGCTGCAGTGGCGGCAGCAAGACATGTTGGAAGAGCTACTTAAGTGGGTGGCTCAATCAGTGGTGCAGGCCCACCAGTAGCATTAATTTACAGGCCCTCGTCACATGTAGTGCCACTTTACTAGGGACTTACAAGTAAATTAAATGTGCCAATGGGGTGTGCCAGTTTTAGGGGAGAGAGCACAAGTACTTTAGCACTGGTTAGCAGTGGGAAAATGCACAGAGACCTAAGGCCAACAAAAATAAGATCAGTAAAAAAATAGAGTAAGGCAAAATGTTTGGGGGAACCACTGTAAGACTGACAGGTCTAACACTGAGCATTCACGAATGGTGCATAACTACGCACAGTGGCATAATTTGTGAAATTTCACATAACATGCTTAATGCAGAATTCCTGTAATTATGCAAATTATGCCAGTGTAATTAAAATTTCACCCAGGCCTGCTCCATAGCTGATGGTGAGGATGCAGTTCTGTACAGCCTTCACCATGCTGCACCCTTTCATAAAGTGACAAGAAATATTCTAAAAATTATTGTGAGGCATATGCTGCCAGGGTAGCAGAACAAAAAGAGAAATTGGAGGCTGCATGACTCCTCTCCCAGGCTGTTTACATTTTCCTATCAATTGGATCATGTATTAAGCATTCATATGTAGCTAATTTTTAGATCATATTCACTAAGGAAATATTTTTGACAGCTGAAGAAAAGTCGAAATCAAAGCTTTTCCCAGAGTTCGGTATTGTCTTTTCATTCTTTTTGTAATGTTGCACAAATCAGAAGCAACTGGTCCATAATAGTCAAAAAATGTAATTTATCTTGTGCAGCAGACTTAGATATTTCAAGTTCCAATTTGTCATGAGTATGCTGTACCACTTCTATGAGGTGAAGTCCCTTAACCAACTTCCCTTTGATGTGCTTCAGATTCCTTATCAGCCACATTCATACCCTCACTACCCTGCCAAGGAATTTTAGTCCCTTCATGGGATTATAGAGCTGTTGCCACAATCCAATCTATAATCTTTGAGCATCCTCAAGAAACACAAATGTGTCTTGATTGTGTTCAGGAGGGGCAGATGAAGACTAAACCTGACTCATCCCTGCTCTCCATGGCACCTCCAGTTGCTAATACCCAGAGACTCCAAAAAGGACTGCACCACTGAATCCTGTGGTTGAACTACCCTCTCGCATCCTTCCCCGTCATTGATGGGAGAACTGGCTCGAGTGTGGGCTGCCTATTCAAAAGAGAGGCAGTGACAAACATGACCTGAAGATGAGGTAATTGTCAAAGAAAATTACAAAGAAAGAGCTAAAGACTTTCCACATTTTGGGAAATTAGATTTAGCCCATCAACAGTGAGTACGGCATCAGAAAAAAGATGGGTTACCATGTTATGAACTATGTCTGCCTTCCTACAATTTACCATAGTTTACTGTGGCCGGACTTATGACAGTTCTTTCTATTAAAGCTAAGTTATTAGAAGGAACTTAAAACAGATGTTGGTACTGCAACAAGTAAAGAAAAGCTGTATGGCTTACAGAAGGCTATAGTAGTTTCTTCTTACTCTACAAATGAAATTTTGCCTTAGGGGTGGCTTCTTCTTTTCAGTAATAATCTACACACAATGGATCTACAGTGATCTAAAGAAGCCAAGTTGTACTGATCCCTACATTAATTCTGAGAAACACACAAAGTACAGCTGGCTAAATGTAGGAAAAGATAGAAGTAGTGTAATGTCAGAACAAAATAATACACCGAAAGAGAAATCCTTTCAGGACGAGAACCCTCACTCACTGTTATGTGATATGCTTCATCATATGGGTTCCCTCCTCACACCAGGGTGTCGGCTACAATTCCCGAGGAGAGGAACTGAGGTGTTTTCTCAAGATGAGCGGTGAAAAAAGGTGAATGAGGGGCAGAGTGCAAAAAAGTATAATAAATGTGGTGACTACAATTGTCTCCGTGGATCCACTGAATCTTTATTGGGTGGTCTCAGGGACAAGATTAAAAGAGAGGACTGGGGACTAACCAAATATATCCCTCACAATGGTCAACATCTTTCTGTCATAAATTTGTCCCATACAGGGATCCAGCGGCATTCGTCAGGACCTTAGTGTTAAGTAGTCACTCTGCATATGTGTTTGAAAAAGAGTGAATATACTGGCCATCACAGGATCAGGGCGGTCAGGTTGTCAATGACCCATGTAACTCCTAGGGGTTTGTCTTCCTGAAAATCAAAAGTAGAATCATAATTTTCCATTTGTCATGATCTGACATTACCAAGACAAAATATGATGTATGTGTCTGTCCTTAGTCTCTCTTACCTATTATTGGATGTGAAATACCAACTCTCCAAGCTCTAGGTACGTCTCATTGTGCCCAACTAAAAGTTAAAAATATACAACAATATGTCTATTACATGTGTGTATATATCCACACACAATCGTAATGCACATGTACATCAGAAAGAACCTTTAATTATAAAAATCTGTATAAATCATCTCTAAACCGGGAACTTAAAAATGGTCAATACATGCAGACTCATTATTTAACAGTGTCCATATAGCTTATGTATCAAAAACTTGAAAATTGCAACTTTAGCGATTAACTATAGTCCGATTGGTATATTGAAAAACCCAGATTGGCATAGCTATGTCTCATTAAATCAGAGGTAAACTTTGTGCAAGATAAGCCACGGAGACCCGTATTCGGTCTCTTGAAAACCTAAAGTCATACACCGTATACCTCAAATTCGGGATCAAGATGGAACGCTGTCCCACTTGTAAAATGCTTACCTCCATCAGTATGGTGCACATCTACACAGGCGTCCCGGCGAGAGTGAAACTCATGCTGCGGGACCGTTACTTAAGATGTTAAAACCTCGCGTTGGTAGCGTCAATGGAGCGCGACGCGTATCACGTGAGCCGCTGAGCTCGCATAGATATCTGAGACATGTAGTCCTGAACGTAGAGAGAGAGTGCAGTGTATCCTAAATGCTATTTCTAACATTTTTAATCTTATGTGCAGTCGT
This sequence comes from Calotriton arnoldi, assembly GCA_963921515.1. Lineage (NCBI taxonomy): Eukaryota > Metazoa > Chordata > Amphibia > Caudata > Salamandridae > Calotriton > Calotriton arnoldi. The sequence goes on along the minus strand of CAWUFW010000089.1, from coordinate 1,423,234 downwards.
CAACTCTATATAGAATTTATATTTAAAGGAAGCAATCTTCTTTCTTTAATAGTGATGGGCATTTACAACAAGAGTAAGCATTCGACCCTTACAAAAAGGCGGGAGGGCCCAGGTATATAAAAAATATCTGTCTGGCTACTTAGCCACTTCCAATTAAAGTCATAGCTGAGAATAACCGGGTCTGCAACTACGGATGTCCAGGACATATAGACCCGACTAATAGTTAGTGAAGTCTCATTATCACTAGCTACGCGTGAGGCCATAGGTGACAGATCTCAAAGTAAAGGCATATATCAAGGTAGTTGTGGTCAGTTTATGCTCAAATCCCTCAAACACAGTGTACACAGTAGATTGTTTGTAGATCTAAAAGGGTGGTTGAAATCGTTATGTGGTAAAAATGCCTTCTCTCATGCTTTTAAAGTTCAGTCTGAAATGAACCAAAGGGTGAATGTACTGTAGAACTAAGTATGAGGTGCCTATACCCTATTATTGAGAGAGCATCTCGATGTCAAGAACTCAGACCAATCATGTTCTCTAGCTAGGCTGGACCAAGGAATCTCATTGTTAAGCCCTAGCTGTCACTCTTTAGCCTGAACACCCAGTGTTGTTCTCTATGGTAGTATAATAGATGCCCTGTATTTAGGTAGCTGGTCACTCTGGCAACAGAACATTGCTCATTTTACCCTATGCATCACTGTTGGAGGTGAGGTGAAGTGGTTCAAGGAAGGATCATGGGACTCTCCTGAGCCCTCCAGCAGGAGAGCATTTTTAGGTCAGTGGAGTAGCATTCCAAAATGTACTTCCCAAAGGCGTGCAACATGCAGATGGGGCTTTTGGGCTTACATAATTTACACAGAATGTCTACACTAAATGAGTACCACAGCGGTTCAACATGTGGAACAGGGCTGTTAGATTCTGTTATGAGATACTCCATGCACATCCGATGCGGGAGAGTGACTAGGAGCTTGTGGTTGTAGTGTGAGAATCATGCACTCTCCAGATATTACACTCTACTCTAAAGTTTGAATAGCTGTGGCCGTTATTCCAAGTCTGTGACTGTAAACCACACCTACATTTCAGGATGCAGTCATTTAGCAAATGTGTATGTTAAAGTGCAGAAAGAAATTCAATAGTCATCGTAATAACAACATTTAACCTTGCTGCGATGTCGATACGGAATTTAACCATCACAATTAGGGTCACATAACATTATAGAGCAGTTCTTTATCTGTAAAGGCCATGTGTGTGACAGATCAATCAATTATTGCTTTAATTTCACATAATATCTGAAGGGAAAGTGTGGCTTGCTTTTTGACACTTTTCATTAAGTGCTAATCATAAGGAAGAGAAATACTATTATTACCGTCTGGTGTGCACAATAATTATGTTCTAGTCACAATTTACAAATCCTCCAGGCAATTTTAGATATATTTATATTGAAACTCTTAGCATTCATTTTTAAATCATCCTACGCAGGCCTTTGATACTGTAATATGAATTAGAGATTAAAAATCAAATTTTTTTGTACCAAAGACATTCTTGCAGCATGAAAGATTCCTAATAATTGCACGAGGCGTGCTATCAGACTAAAGAATGTAAGCGAAGGTTGAAAAGGACAAAGCAACTCTTCTGCTACATCCACATAATTATGCAGCCCCATGTACGAACAATTACATTTATGTAGACCCACTGTTAAAATCAATGTTACTTGTACCGCTAGCCCTTAATCAATGGAATCAGTCAATTTAGCATGGCCGCATCCTTCTTCTTAATTAAGACAGTGATATCTCTGGAGCTCAGGGTCTCATGGAGATAAATAGGAGCAGAGGTTGGGAAATGTCAAAGGGGTGACTCCCTGATTTTACTCCTAACCAACTTGGAGGAAATAAGACAGTTCCTCGTAATGAGAAAGGTTCACAGAAGCAGCCCAGCCCTACAAAGAGCTGGCTTAGCATTCATTAAGAAAAGAGCAGGTAGCACTGTCTGACAGCAGTAGCACTAATGAGCAAGAAATGCTTCCAGCATGCGTATCCTTCACAGTCATTGTCTGTATTATGAAGGTTGTGCCACCAAAGCCCATTTTAATTAGAGTCAGTGTGGTCTCCTTTGGACAGTTAGCCTTTCTTTTGAAAATCCATTTCGATATGTTGTCATTTTGTTGTCATAATCAAAATGGCAAAGTGATGGAATAACCTACTTAAAATGTCCGCAGTGTTGAAGCTGGCGTTTCAAATATCCTGTAATGACACACATAATAAGGGAATTACCAGGAGGACATTGACAGAATGGCCCCTGCTGTCAACACAGCAGGAAGGGAGCTGGAGGTGATGCCGAGGCCTGTAGGTGTAGGTGAACCATTCTATTGAGCACGTAGCTATTAATGTCTAATGTGAAGAAAAGCGACGTCTACTGTACAAAACTAAGTGCAGGTAGTGCAAGAATAAGTGTATGAACAAAAGCTAAACCGATCTTTTGCTTTGCAGAGACTGTTATAGGAATTTAAAATTATCCGAACCTCACATTTAGAATTTTCCTTGGAGATCTTAAAATAGCATTAAACATTTGTATTAATGTAAAGTTATAATTTCTTGTTATTGGAATAAAAAAAATAATGTGATGTAGAACTTACCAATAAATACAAACACTGCAAAGGAAATAGTTGAAGCACAGAATTAAAGGACACATTTTGTAAATTAACTGAAAACAAGTAAACTTGCAACAACATCCCAACAGCATAATTCCTAGTTTTACCGGGTGTGTATAAACAACATACTTTGCAGTGCACCCTTTTTACCTGCTCAGGTAAAAGATGTGTGTGGAAAGGGGCTACAAATTGGGGAATTACATGCTGGAATGAGGTCAATATGTGTAGCACCCATAGGTAGTTGCCATTTCTGGCCCAAACTTGCGATGGACGGTAACTTGGGTGAAGATGCCGGTTTTTGGTAAATTGGTAAATTTGGTAACTATCAGACATACACGTGCCCCTTCTGTTATCAGCCATTTTGGAATCGGCTCTTGCCTGTGACCTTATCTTCTCTTTAGCTAATCTTCATCAGCAACTGTTTTGAATGAATAAAATAAAAGAAGATTCTTAATGAAGTATGGTATCTATTTTTGCAACTATTTAGTGATGTGCACATTATTTTATTGGCTTCCAAAAGGTAAAAATATTACCAGTCTTTGCTCGTAATCAGATTTCAGTTTGAGAATTTTAATTTGGTATTGAGTTATAAACTTTTTGTTTTCTGTTGAGGTGATGAAACGTTGACAACTATATTTTATTAATACTAAAATGAGATTTCAGATGTACCTAGTAATGAAGAATAAAGCGCTCCTTCTTATTTAGCGAATATAGTCACATAATCGTTACCGTCTTAACCATGTCAACTGTGTCACAAAGAACATTTTAATGTATACAAGTCTATGGGCCAGAGGTACGACCCTTACATTTTGCAACTTGCAAATTGCGTCGCTTTGCGACTCGCAAAATGCAATGTACAACAGTGTCACAGACACTGTTAGCAATTCACAATGGGGTCGCAAATTGCATGCCTCATCAATATTTATGAGGCAAGCGCAATGTGCGACCCCATTGGGAAAGGCTAGCACTCCCAGTGATGGTGGCCTGCTGGGGTCAGCAGACCACCATGTCTGGGACTGCTTTTTAAATAAAGCAGTTTTTCTTTTTTAAATGCAGCCCGTTTTCCTTAAAGGAAAAGGGTAGGCATTTAGAAAAGAAAAATTAAACTTTACAGTTTTATTTTTAAGGGCAGGCAGTGGTCCGTGGGACCACTGCCTGCTCTTAAAAAATATCTTCTCACACACTCACAAAGGGAAAAGGGTCCCCTGGGCACCCCTCCCCGTTTGCGAGTGGTTTACCACCTACTTGAAGTAGGTGGTAAACGGCGAGTATTTTGCGGCCGCAAATGTGGTTGCAAAACAATAGTACATGGCAGTCAGTCTCGCTATTAGGAAGGGCCGCCCATTCCTAATAGCGAGAGTCGCAAACGCTATTTTGCGAGTCAGTGACTCGCAAAATAGCGTTTGTGATGCCATGACCCTTTTGCGGTCGCAAACGGCCGATCTCCCATTTGCGAGCTTAAAAAGGGTCGTACATATGACCCTGTATCTTAATCCATTCTTTTGCATAGCCAAAACATCAGTGACTGTTGGGTGAGTTTATCTATCATTCACCTCACTAGTCATGCATCAATAAAAACTAACATTGGCATGTTAAATTTGAGACTGTGTGGAATTTTAGGGAATTACAGAAATGTAATCCTAATTGCACAAAATTACAAGTATTTTAACACGATGTGTTGCTATGCTGCTCTTCAAAAAATGAGCATTGTAGCATCTTCCTCAGCCCTGCAGCATGCAAATATATTATGCCACATACAGGAGCTGCATTTGAACATGTCTTTATTCTCCAACATTCCTTCAACCACTCCACATTGCATCATAATTTCCAGAACCACACCCTAGCACCTCCCCTGCATATCACGTTGTTCCTGTTCAGAGTTTGCCCAGAACCACAAGGGTCCAAGTGTGTACAGCATCAATATGGTGAAGTGGCAGGCATCATTTGAACTCACATCTCCTCAATCAGTCTGTGAGGAGCTCTCACTTGTCCTGCTTTGGTGAAACGAGGTGATCGAGATTCGCCCCTATCAGGCAACAGAGGCACAAGCTCAGCCTCGAGAGCCGGACCCGCAGGCATGTTCACCTCTGACATAGTTTCAAGAGCTGGCGAGTGTTGAGGTATGTGTTTATAGTGTGATGTGTCCCGAGTGATAGATTTCCCAGTATGATGTGTTATCACCATGTGTCCCTTGCACACCACCACCTGCAGAGGATCAGTGGCCCGTCTTTCGTTTCTGTCTCTGCTTTACCAATACCCAGTCTCCTTTGTCAAAGACTGTTTCCTGGCATGGCAGCGCTGATCAGCATATGCTTTCATTTCACTCTTATGTATAGCATTGGTGTTACAAAGTTTGACAGTATTCACTGATCGATCTGATATCCATTGAGGTAGTTTTGTTCTGATGGCTCTCCCAAACTACAAAGTATCTGGGCTCGTACCTGTTGTGGAGTGGGGAGTTGATCAATAGGCCAGGAAGGTCTGGCACATAGCTTGGTTCAAGTCCATCCCTTCCATGAATGCTTGTTGAATTACCCTCTTGACGGTCCCCTTAAATATTTGACTACACCATCGGCTTGGGTCCAGAAGCGTGTACTCCTTTGGTGTTTGAGATTGAGTCATACAAGAAACTCTTTGAATCTTTGCTGTTGAAAGGTGGGCCATTATCGGATTTGAGGATCTTGGGGATACCCCACGTTGCAAAGATTTCATCAAGCCTTTCTGTGACCTTATCATGAGTTGTCAAAGACAGTGTTTCCACCAAATGAAAACGTGAATATCCGTCTATGACTACCATGAGATGCAGTCTATCTCCTAATGGTCTGAAGAAGTCAACTGCAACTCTCTCCCAGGCATGGGCAGGAAGGTTAGACATGGTCACAGGGTGCTGTGTCACCTTGGGAGACAGGCAATTGCAGATGTGGCATGCTTTAAATTCCTTTTCTACTTGCTCATCTAGTCAAGGGAACCACAGTCTGTCTCTCAATGCTCTCTTGGTGGCTACATTACCAAGGTGTCCTTCATGGGCTAGCTTGATGACCCATTCCCTGAGACTTTCAGGAATGACAATTCTCGAGCCTCTCAATATTGTGCCTACATGTGTGACTGCTAACTCATCCTGTATGTTTTGAAACTTTTGGAATTCAGTATCAGAGGCCATGAGCGCCATCGCCGTGATTGTGTCTTAATGAGTTCTTTGACAATAGTCATGTCTTTATCTATGCTGGTGGCACAATTATTTGGTCCACAGACAGAGCCACTGGTGTGATGGACCTCACAATGAAATTTAGATATTCTTCCACCATCCTGGATGTCGACCTAGGACGAAGTAGCAGGGCTTGTGAAAAGTAATCTGCTGGGTTCTGATCCTTCTCAGGTTTGTGCACAATCCCATAGTTGTACTCTTGCAGCCTCAAACCCCACTTTTCAATGTGAGGGAGCATCTTAGCTTTTGGGTTTCCAAAAATAATGAGCAACACCTGGTGGTTGTGATGACAGAATCATTTTCCATAGAGAAATATATGAAAATGTTCACAAGCCCACCCCACAGCCAGCCTCTCCTTCTCTGACTAAGAGTGGGCTTGAGCAGAGTTCGCAGAGTTACACAAATCGTGAACGAACAACACTACACGTTCGCATAGCCCGCCATCTCATTTTTCTACTCTTTGTTATTGTGCTGAACCTATTTTCAAAATCCCTCTTAATCTCTTTAATACTTGCAATTGAAAACTTTTCTATCCCTCAATTTTATTTATTATATTAGTTTGTTTGTGTATTTTACTTTTTTTTTTTTAAAGTCTGGTGTTTTTTGTGACTTTTTGTATTTTGTTTATTTTTTCCCTGACTTCCTTATTTCTTCTTTCCTTTTCCTTCCTTTTCCCTCTTTCCTACCCCACCCAGTGCCATGGCAGAGGGTTGTCTTACTTGCGGGCGCCGCCACTGCCCAGGTGTGCAGCCCGGGGATCTTTAGCGAGGAGGAGGTGGCAGCACTCTTTTTTTTGTGCAGTGCCACCTCTCCTACCATGCTAGTAGCAGGCATCTGCGCTGGGGGAGGGTGCGCTGGTGCATGCGGTACACCAGCCAGGTTCGGCGCACCGTCGAGCAGCTGACACACTGCTGGGCGAGTATTTTGGATGGTGAACAGGACCTGCTCGACCTCCTAGGTGAAGATATTCCAGGGTTCAGTGAGTATAAATTATTTGTTGTGTTTGTGTTCTACAATGCTAACATTTTGTGTCTGAATAGCATGCTGCTCACACTCAGAGGTAAGTTACATTTAGTTTACATTGGAATATTATTATTATGTGATCCAGTTTCTAGTTTCTGCTAGGCAGGTGCTCAGCACTACCTAATCGTACTCATCATTGACGCTCACTTTGGCTGGTTAATTAAGAAGCCATAGCATATTGTCCTCCTTTCATTATAGTGAATCAGCGATATCAGTGAGTAGCAGGATCTCTCTATGACTTTGTTTATGTAGCGCGCACAGTTCCAAGGTATTTCACAGTGATGTGCAGTATGCATCTATGCATTGCAAAAAAGGGAGACTGAGTTGGTCCTCCAAGAGGGTTGAGAAATGAGAATAGAATCAAAGATCATTCACTGCAATGCATTAGTTACAAATGTAGTTTTTGTTAAGGAAATTTGGAATAGGGATTTTAGGATTAGTATGGGCAACTCAATGATATCTTCATCATTTCTTACATAAACACCAGAAGGGCAAGAAGAGGGACGTTGAGGAGATGGCCCCGGGTGTAGCTAGTCAGCAGGAGGTGCTGACCACCAGTGCCGCTGCTGAGGGCTCTGCTGAGCCTAGTAAGTCCTACTATTTATTAGTATTATTTCCCTAATGTTGGGTTTTATGATTGTTGTGGGCTTAGGGTAGAATCTTGGGATATTGGAATGTTGGTGCTTGGCTCAAGGATGGGAGTTGCTGTCTGGAGGCTGGTTTTGCTGGTGAGAAATAAAGTTTCTCTGAAACCCTTACCTGCCGTCTTCGTTCCACGTGGTGGTGAGGACGGGATATGAACCCACTTGTGCAAAGCACATTGGATTCAATTTTTGTTTTATTCCTGTTATCCCTGCATTATCATATTTTCCCTTATATTACATGGTTTTCATTTTTGGTATCTGACTTTGTCTGGTCTCTAGTCTCTAGTACACTTCTCTTCTGCTTTGTTGGCATTCTTTCCCTCCCTACTGTAAGAGTATGGTAGTGATAAAAGGACCAAGCACGTTACCCTCAGGATTCCGAAAGTTTCTGGTACACAATGTGAAGGAGCTGGAGGTGCTAATGATGAGTAACAAGTCGTTCTGTGCTGAGATCGCCCACAGTGTTTCATCCAAAAAACCGCAAGATCTAGTTCAAGCAAGCTTTATTCGGTGTGTACAACATCCATAAAAGCGTCCAAATTTTTTTTTTAAAACAGTACCGGAAGACAATGTCCGCCATACATAAGTCAATCCTATGAATACCATATAGTTCAGTTGGCAAGCACAATTCCTTGTCTTACATCAATTGCTTTTTGTATATATGACATGGCATAAAAACTTATCCTTGGATCATCAAGAGTAACAAGTAATTTCATAGCAGCATGGGTTGTTCTCACGTTATGTTTTTTAAAAAGTGGTTTCAAGTAAAAACGCCTAAAATACAAGTAAAACTTATAAAAGAGCATAAAGTGCATAGTGCTTTGTTTTGACAGTTCGTCACAAGGGCACGGGGTAGTTGGATGCATTCTTGTAATTGGGAAGGAAACTAGGTGATGTACTATTCCTAGTCTAATCAAAACAAAGCGGTGTGAAGACGTCATGACTGTAGACAAATAGTCTTGAAGTCCTTTCCTGATATCAATTGTTTTATAGAATATAAAGGTAGTTTGCTTCCCTACTTCCCTCATGCGGAGCTTTTTTTTGTGGGCCAAAAATGTATCCCTTATCTCCTGTTTAGATAGATTTATCACCTGGCCTGGATCATCATGAATCGGAAGCTTGAATAATTCGCTATATAAAGCAAAGAAATGTTTTAACCAGGGGATACATAGGCTTTTATCCAGAAGGAGACAATCCTTGATGACAGTTTGGGTAAATTTGGCTTCATCTTTGGCCCAAATTGATCTCCATAACAATGATGGGCGCAAGGCAATCCGATCAGATAGGTAATCTAAACCTACTTCTTGATGAGTTATTTCAATAGAAGCTGAGGTAGGTAAACTTAAAAGGCATTTTAAAAAGAGGTTTTCTTCCTGTTGTAAAATCTTGCTACAAGTATGGCCCCAAACCCCTGCAACATATAAAGCAATGGCAACACATCTAGCCTTATATATATCTACCATATCTTTTATACGGCGGTCTCCTAACTTAGATGCAAATCAGAAGATCCCATGTGTACTCATTTTTGAGCGGACGTTAGTTAACTCCTGCGTCCAGTTCCCATTGCCTGAGTATGTTATTCCTAGGTAACAAAAACCGTTGACCGTTTCCGCTGATGTACTATCGATGTAAAAGGTCTTGCATTTTTTGGGCTCAGGGCCACATACCATAGCAAAAGTTTTTGCTTTATTAATTAGTAATTTCCTACTAGCAATAAAAATCCCCAATTTATCTATTAATCGTTGGAGACCAACTGGTGTTCTAGAGAGTAGCACAGCATCATCTGCGTAAAGCAGAACTGGTACAGAAGTACCAGCAATTTGAGGTGCATCTGCCTGCACTAGTCGAAGGGCTTTGTCAACCTCATTTATAAATAATGAAAAGAGCAATGGTGCTAACACGCAACCCTGGCGGATGCCTCGTTTAACAGCAAAATTTGGTGTGCACTCACCACACTGCCCGTATCGAATTTTACATGAGAGTATTTCATACAGCCTTGCCAGGAAAAAAATTATAGGTTTGGGAGCTCCAAGGTCAAGCAGAGTAGGCCATAGGATAGTATGATCAACAAGATCAAAGGCACTACTAAGATCTGTGAAACATAGGTATAAACTCCCCTGCTTGGCACACGTATATTTTCCTATTAAAAGTTCTAAATTAATACATTGCTCTATTGTGCTGAGCCCTTTCCTGAAGCTGTATTGAACTGAAGAGAGTATCTGATTCTCATTAGCCCACTCTTTTAATCTTACCAATAATACTTTACTCATCACCTTTACTGATGAGTCAAGTAAAGAGATAGGGCAATAATTTCTAGCTTCTGATTTATTTCCTTTTTTAAAAATAGGAATTATAACTGATTGGCCCCATGTTGGTGGTATAGAAGCTGTCACTGCTACATTAAAAACTCTGGTAAGGATGGGGCCCCATAAATCTATAGTTGCTTTGTAATCATCTACAGGGACCCCATCCGGGCCGGATGCTTTCCTTCCCTTACTCCCGGTCAATCCCATCTGAACCTCTTCTAATGTAATTTTAGGGGTACTACCGGCCATCTGCTCCGTGTAGGACTTTGGGACCAGGATCCTTCATATTCTATCGGATTAAAAATACTTGAAAAATGTATCACCCCTGCTTCACAATTAACATGTGATAGTAACTCAGGAATTGACTAGCACTTTAGGAACGGCGCATTAACAGTTTCCCAGAATAACTTGTTGTTAGCTGGATCTGCTTCCATTTGTAACTTGTCCCATGCAGACTCCTGTAACTCCCTTCTCCTTTTTTTCAGCGCTGATTTATATTTAAAACGTAGATTTTGATTAATTCATTATTTCTTGGTTTGTTATTTAAAGCCTGTTTCAATACTTTTAAAGCCTGGGAACATGCATAATCAAACCAGCCCCTACATTGTTTTTTTTTTTCCTGGGTGGGGCAGTCAGAATCCCTTCAATAATTTGATTAATTTTACTAAAATTTTCCAACAGCAGGGGGGCACTAACATCTTCGTTAAGACAATAGGAAATCTCTGCACCACATTTAGTAACCATTTCATGTATTACCTTTGCAGGGTCCACCCCCTCCCATTTAATACGTGTCCCATTCGGTCTGATAGGAGCAATGTTAATGATAGTACTTTGTTGTGATACAACTTTTGGGCCCCAAACAAGGGAAGACATAATAATACAGTTGTGGTCACTGAGTGCTAACTGGGCAATTCTTGGGGTGGAACACATAAAATTTAAGCTTGTAGAAATTAACACATGATCAATAACGGATGCAGCATTTCTACCTATAAAAGTCGGAATTAAACCCCCACAGGTATCACGGGCACATTGTAACAATTCCAGATCGTATTTGGCCATCATAGTATTTAAAGCCCCGCCATAGTCATTATGTGGAAAGTGTACACAATCATCACCCTCGTCATTCCTATACCCGCAGACTTTAGTCATAGATTTTTTTTAAACATATTTTTATTTGCATTTGTAATTTGAGGCATTTGTATACACATTTTTCTCAGGTTTTCACTTTACATTGCTTAATCAGCAAAATTCTGTAGGCATTTCCATACACATTTCAGCCTGATAACCCATCTGGCAACCACTTCTCTTTTCTCCAGATTTATCTGTACTCTTTCTAGATCGTATCTACCATACAAGAATGTTTTATGTCCATTTTCCCCCCAGACAATGCCTACTGCTATTTTTCAGTCACATCCCATAGCCCGGGCTCCAGCCCCAGACCAGGGTTCAGTACTGTCCTCATCAAATCAGACTTCAGAGTTTAAAATTTAAACAAATAACCCAACATTGTGCAGAGGGGGGAGGGGTGGGGGTGCAGGATACCAAACTCTAGGGATATACCACCATTCTTAGCTTTTGAGGTTTTGGGTGCCAACTATTACGCATCTTCCTTGGGGGCTTTCCTTACTGTCCGCTACCGACCCAGTCCGAGTGTATGGCTCTGTCTCCGTTTAGAGATGCCAATATTCCTTGCGCTACCGTCTACCTGCCCACCCCCGTCCCGACCTAAGAGTGTCCGTCCACCATGACATAGAGTGAGCTACCCACTATCTCTCCCTGTCTCTCCCCCCGTTTCTTGTTCTGGCTCTGGATTCTCCCAAGCAGCCAGGGCTTCCCTCCATAGATCTGCTATGGGCTGTCTCCTTATGCCCTTCGATTCCTCCCAACTCAAGGCTCTGCCCTCTGCTCCGGCCCAGCTAATAATGTCCCGGTTCCAGCTGGATATCCTCGGCCCAAATGAGGACTTCCATTCTAGTGCTATCCATCGCTTTGCCAATCCCAAGGCCAAATCGATCAGTTTATTCCCCATCTTTCGTTTAATCGGTCGCGGGAAAAGCCCCAGTAAGCAGGTCTCTATCGTGGGGGCTAGGTCCCTCCCCAGTGCGTCTTTAATCTTGGCTAAAATCTTGACCCAGTATATATGTATGATACCGCAGCTCCATGTCATATGTATAAAGTCCGCGTCCGCATGGGCACATCTCGGGCAAATCCTCACTTCCCCACCATACATTACATTAAGCCGATGGGGTGTCATATAGACCATGTGTATGTAGTTGAACTGAGTGTATTTGAGTCTAGTAATTCGCGATATCTTCTTGGGTGAACGAAGAACCCTACTCCACTCCGCCTCCGTAAGCTCTCTATCACCCTCTCCCATCTCGCACGGAGCTCCCCCAATGGTGTAGTGGACGCGGAGACCAACGCCTCATGGTGCCACTTCACTTGGTGCCTTGCCGTACCCAGCGTGAGCAATGCATGCAGCATCGGGTGAGTCGCTGGCTCCTCCCTTCCCTTGCCCCACAACTGATCAAACGTACGGACCAAGGCCTCATATGGTAAAAACTGTCCTGAGGGAATACCGTTGCTATCCATCAAGTCAGTGAACGGAAGTAGTGAGCCATCTTGGTAGCAGTCACCCACCGAATCTAGACCTGCCTCCGTCCATGATGCCATTTGCTCCGTCGTGAACATCGTCACCGGATCCCCATGAGGGAGCCCGACCAATGGCAGCGAGGGGGTGTACCATGGGGACCCCCCCTAGTCTGCGCATGCATCGCTTCCAAGTCTGGAAGGCTGTAAGCTGTAGCGCTGACCTGTAGGGAGTGACAGTCATTGGCCTCAGTAATTTGGCTAGTAGTAAGTCAGGAGTATCATTAGGGTCCATCAGTCAAGTTCCTTCCGCATTCACCCCCTCTACCCATTGTGCTAACCATTGCAGCTGGGCTGCTAGCATGTATTATTCAAAGTCTGGAACTCCTAAGCCCCCTTCCGTCACTGGGCGTTGTAGTATCCTCAGAGACACTCTACGCCTCCCACTTCCCCATATCAGATCCCGTATTAGAGAGTTCAGAGGTCGAAACCATCCACAAGGCATCAGGACTGGCAGATTCACAAAAAAATACAATAACCGGGGCAGTATTACCATTTTAGTCAATGAAACCCGGGCGAGGATGGGCAGCTGCAAAGTGCCCCAGAAAGACACACAGCTTCGGAGTGACCGCATGGCTTTGTCCAAGTTCCCTTCTTTCAGGTCTTCCGTGGTGTGAAAGACTTGTATACCAAGGTATTTAAATGAATGCGGGCCCAGTTAATGTCTGCCGGGAGCCTCTCTGGTCTAGGCGTCGGTCCCACTAATGGGAAGAGGTAAGTTTTCTTATTATTAACCCTCAAGCCTGATAGGGATTCAAAGCGCTCCAAGAGTGTAAGAGCCGCTATGGTACCTGACACGTCAGACTTCAGGTACACCTGCAGATCGTCGGCACATAGGGAGATGGTGTGTAGCCGTCCATCTAGTCTAAGTCCCATGTCCTCCCCACCCTCTCGAAACAGTTCCACCAGGGGTTCAATTGCTAGAGCAAATAATAAAGGAGAGAGGGGGCACCCTTGTCGGGTTCCGCGCAGTATGGAGTATAGGGAGGACACTGTTTTTCCCGTCCGAACCCTTGCCGTCGGGGATGAGTAAAAAAGTTGTACCCATTTCACCCATCCTTCTCCTAAGCCCAGCCGTATCATCACCTCAAAAAGGTAGTCCCAGCCGACCGTATCAAAGGTTTTCTCTAGGTCGACCGAGAGTACCGCTGCTGCAGGCGCGGAGGTCCTCTCTTCGTGGAGGAGGACAGAGAACAGCCTGCGCAAATTATATAAGGTGTTACGGGAGGGGATAAATCCATTTTGGTCCGCGTGTTTAATGGATTGCATATGCGGGAGCAGTCTGAGTGCCAATATTTTGCTAAGGATCTTAAAGTCCAAATTGAGCATGGATAAAGGTCTGTACTCTGTGACTGGTGCTCCGGTCTCCTTAGTCTTGGGGAGAGGGATCACCAATGCGCTCTGGGTAGATTCAGGGAGCCCCCTGAGATGGAGGAATTCTGCATACATGGTCACTAAACGTGGCGCCAATTGATCCACATATCGGGCGTAAAATTCTGCCGGGAGGCCGTCCGGCCCCGGTGTTTTTCCAATTACCATATCTGCTATCGCAACTCTGACTTCTCGCAGGGTCACTGGCCCTCCTAATGCCTCTTGCTCTTGTTCCTCCAATGTCCGTAGCGGTAGGGCTTCCAGGAAGTCTCTAATGCTAGCGCGGGAAGCCAGTGCAGGTGCAGCATACAGCCGTTCATAGTACCTACAGAACAGGTCATTGATAGCATCTGGGTCATACACCCGTTCTCCGGCGTCTGTCTGTATTTGCGTGATCGGTGACCCCCTGCTCTCTGGTCTGATCAACCATGCCAACAAGCGGCCAGCCTTCCCCTCCTCCCTCTGCATTTAGTCTAGGTACTCCCTATGACTGTGGCATCTCAACCTCTCTAGTGTATCATTATAACACGCCTGGGTTTCTTTGAGTTGCACCGCTGAGGTATCATCCCTCCCCTGCATATTTTCTAACTGACGGATCTTGGACTCCAGGTCCAAAAGCTCCTGCCTAATTTCCCGCTGTGCACCAATCGACTGGCCCAAGCAATGTCCCCTTACCACCACCTTAAATGCCTCCCATTCCACCAACACCGAGGATGTTGAATTGGCATTTATCGGGAAAAAGGTATCAATAAGGGTCCCAAGGCGACCCTTGACCTTGCCAGGTAGGTCGCTCCCCTCCCCCCGCTGCAGAACCACCTGCGTTCCAGCCCCTGCTGTGACCTCCTGCGCTGCTTTGTACCCATTCTGCTGGTCTGATCATCTCCTGCGTCTTTTGGGTCTGTGCCCCCACTGCCCGTTTTTCCTTCTGTACCCCTTTTGTGCCTCCAGCCCCTGTTGTTGTCTATTGCGCTCTGTGCTTTGTGCCCCCACTGCCCGTTTTTCATTATGTACCCTTTTGTGCCTCCAGCCCCTGTTGTTGTCTATTGCGCTCTGTGCTTTGTGCCCCCACTGCCTGTTTTTTCATTCTGTACCCCTTTGTGCCTCCAGCCCCTGTTGTTGACCTTGTGCTTGTGCCCATTTTTTCTTCTGTACCCCGTGCCCCCTGCTGTGCCCGCTCGCCCTCCCTCGCCGCTCCTGTTCCCGCCTCTGCATTCCCTGCGGCCCCGCCCCCTCAGTGCCCATTCGCTGCCCCTGCCACCCGCCTCCCAGCTGCTCCTCCCTCCCACCTCCCCACGCCTAAGGCAAGCCCGTCTGCGCCCGTCCGCACCTGGACCGCGCCCAGTGCCAGAACCCCTGGCCCCCGCACCAGCCACAAAGACCGCCTCCGATACGACGCCAGCACCCTCATCGCTCTCAACCCAGGACGGACACCCACCTGCTGCAAGGCCGCCCCGAAGCGCACCCACGGTCCCTTCACCTGCCGGAACTGCAGCTTCTCCTGCCTCGAAGACGCCAAGACACCCGCCAGGCAGGAATCCAACCAGCTCCGATGCATCCTGCTCAACACCCGCTCCGCACGCAAGCACGCCGTCGAGCTCTGGGACCTACTCGACACCACATCACCGGACGTCGCCTTCCTGACCGAGACCTGAATGAACGAGTCCTCCTCACCCGACATCGCCATAGCCATCCCCGACGGCTACAAGATCACCCACAGAGACCGCACCAACGGAGTCGGAGGAGGAATCGCGATCGTCCACAAGAACACCATCAGGGTCTCGACCAGCGCCAATGACACCCTCAGCACCGCCGAACACATGCACTTCCAGATCCACACGGACCCCAAGACCACCGTAAGAGGCACCCTCGTCTACAGACCACCCGGACCCCGACCACAATTCTGCAACTCCATCACCGACCTCATCAGCACGCACGCGTTGACCTCCACCGACTACATCCTCCTCGGAGACCTGAACTACCACCTGGAGAACAACAACGACAGCAACTCCTCCGCCCTAATCGACAACCTCGCCAACCTCGGATTGAAACAGCTCGTCACGATGCCGACCCACATTGCCGGACACACGCTCGACGCCATCTTCTCCTCAAGCCCCCACGTCGCCTTCAGCCACGCCTCCGAACTCACCTGGACCGACCACCGCTGCATCCATTTCACCTTCCGGAAGCCCGCCGCACACCACCGCACCCTACAGATCCCCCGCCGCTGCTGGAGCAAAATCAGCGAAGAACAGCTCCAGACAAACCTCGCTCTCAACCCACCGACCGACCCCACCAACCCCGACGATGCAGCACGCAACCTCATACGCTGGATGGACAACTGCGCCAACACCTTAGCCCCGCTGAAAAAACCAACCCACAAAGACACCAGCAAGAGAGCCAGCTGGTTCACCCCGGAACTCCTAGCATCTAAACGCACCTGCCGGAAACTGGAGAACAAATGGCTCAGCGAGAAGACGCCGGACAGTCATGCAGCCCACAAAGACGCCATCCGCAACCACCATCACCTCATCAGGACCGCCAAGAGGACTTCCTTCAAAGACCGCCTCGACAACAACGCACACAACAGCAAGGAGCTCTTCAACATCGTGAAGGAACTCTCCAACCCCAGCGCCAACGCCAACGACATCCCGCCGTCGCAAGCCCTGTGCGATTCCCTCGCCACCTTCTTCCACCGCAAGATCGCCGACATCCACGACAGTTTCGACTCCCGGACGACCCAAACAGGCCCGACACGCTGGACCCACTGCATCCCATCGACCACGACCCCCTGAAAACCTGGGCCAACGTGAGCATCGAGGACACAATCAAGACCATGGGCTCAATCCACTCCGGCTCCCCGTCAGACCCTTTCCCGCACCACATCTTCAACAAAGCCGACAGCTCCATCGCACCCCACCTGCGCAACGTGATCAACCTCTCTTTCGAGTCCGCGACCTTCCCTGAGAGCTGGAAACACGCCGAGATCAACGCCCTACTTAAGAAACCCAAGGCGGACCCGAGCGACCTCAAGAACTTCCGGCCCATCTCCCTG
This sequence comes from Calotriton arnoldi, assembly GCA_963921515.1. Lineage (NCBI taxonomy): Eukaryota > Metazoa > Chordata > Amphibia > Caudata > Salamandridae > Calotriton > Calotriton arnoldi. The sequence continues at coordinate 1,406,340 of CAWUFW010000089.1, read as the reverse complement.
CTTCCATTCCCAGCAAAGGTCATCGAGAAGATCGTCAACTCCCAGCTCACCCGCTACCTCGAAGACAAGGATTCCGCAGCAACCACAGCACCGAGACCGCCCTCATCGCCGCCACCGACGACATCAGGATTCTGCTGGACAATGGCGAGACGGCGGCCCTCATCCTCCTGAACCTCTCCGCCGCTTTCGACACCGTCTGCCACCGCACACTACGCACCCGCCTCCTTGACGCAGGGATCCGAGACAAGGCCCTGGACTGGACCACCTCCTTCCTCTCCGACAGAACCCAGAGAGTGCGTCTCCCCCCGTTTCGATCCGAAGCCTCCAAGATGATCTGTGGCGTCCCCCAGGGATCCTCCCTCAGCCCGACGCTGTTCAACATCTACATGGCCCCACTCGCATGCATCGCCCGACAGCACGACGTCAACATCATCTCCTACGCTGACGACACGCAGATGATCCTCTCCCTCACCAAGGACCCCATCACCGCCAAACCCAACCTCCACCATGCAATGAAGGCCGTCGCCTACTGGATGGAGAACAGCCGACTCAAGCTGAACACAGACAAGACAGAGATCCTCATCCTCGGCCCCAACCCATCAGCATGGGACGACTCATGGTGGCCCTCATCGCTGGGGACCCCCCCGACTCCAACCGACCACGCACGCAACCTGGGAGTCATCCTCGACTCGAAACTCTCCATGACCAAACAAGTCAACGCAGTCTCCTCCACCTGCTTCAACACCCTCCGCATGATACGCAAGATGAACAGATGGATCCCAACAGACACGAGGAAAACTGTCACCCAGGCACTCGTTAGCAGCAGACTCGACTACGGAAACGCCCTCTACGCTGGAGCCCCGACCAAACTCATCAACAGACTGCAAAGAATCCAGAATGCCTCTGCACGCCTGATCCTCGACGTCCCACGCCACAACCACATCACCCCCACCTGAGAAACCTACACTGGCTCCCCGTCGACAAGAGAATCTCCTTCAAGCTCCTGATCCACGCACACAAGGCACTGCACAAAACCGGCCCAGCCTACCTCAACAGTCGACTCTCCTTCTACGTTTCCAACAGGAGGCTCCGCTCCGCAGACCTCTCCATGGCAACCGTTCCACGCATCCAGAGAACCACCACCGGAGGCAGATCCTTCTCCCATCGCGCCGCCAAGACCTGGAACACCCTCCCCCTCAACCTACGACAGACCGAAGACCTGCTGACCTTCAGGAGACGACTCAAGACCTGGTTATTCGACCAGTAACAGCAGCACCCCCCCCTCTCCCCCCAGCGCCTTGAGATCCTCGCGGGTAAGTAGTGCGCTTTACAAATCCTATGATTGATTGATTGATTGACTCACGGAAGGGTGCGTCTTCCAACAACAAGGGATTCAATCTCCACGATGGAATCGGGGGATGTCTCCCTAGTGGTTGATATGTCATTAATAAAGGACTGTGGTCCGACAGGGTCCGTCCCAGATATTCTGTATACTTTACTGATACACTAAAGTCTGGTGTGCTCAAAAAGGTGTCCAATCTAGTGTGCACTTGGTGCATTGGGGAGAAATATGAGTATTACCTGTCCTCAGCGTGCTGTACCCTCCAAACATCATCTAAACCCCATTGTTCTATCCAACCTCTGAATCCTGCTGCAACTCGATGAGTCTGTGCTCCCGGGAGAGGCGGGTGGGAGCGGTTTGCTGTAATGTCCGCAACACAGTTAAAATCACCTCCGATCACTAAGCTACCTCCCGCACAGCCAGCCATTTGAGCCGAAAGGGTACCAAGGAACATCACCTGTTCAGTGTTGGGCGCATACACACTCCCTTATGTCACCTCCCTCCCCGACAATCTCCCGGTCACCAGAACCTATCTGCCCTCGCTGTCGATTTTGGTATTGATGTGGTCAAAGGGGACCCCGTGCCTTACCCATATCAACACCCCTCTGGCATACGCCGAATAGGTAGTGGCATAAATCCGACCCCTGCATCTCCTGCGGAGTTTTTTTACTTCACTATGAATCAGGTGGGTCCCTTGCAAGAGGGCTTTATGGACGTCTCTCCTCCTTAAGTATGCATACACCTTGTGTCTTTTACTCATAGTTCCCATCCCTCTAATGTTCCACGTTATGAACTTTAGTACAGTATGTGTGGATGGCATCTTGATTGGTTCTCCCACCCTCGTCGATCCCTACTAGTCTGCGGCTCAGTAGTTCCCCCTGCCTTAGTTGCCCACCTCCCTCTGCACCTACAACACATGAAAAGAACAACAAAACATCCCTATAGGACAACTCCCCGACCCCAGAACGGTCTGGCAATGGCCATCTGCCCAAACAGCAGATAGGACTGCATCAGCAAGTAAAGGTCCAAAACCAGTAATGTAAGGACCTAAAGGGGAGCGTCAAATGCAAAAGAAACAATTGATGGACGGAATGCTGGACAATGCAAACATTCACCCCCAGTCACAAGGATCTGGGTTAAATCCATCATTCTTTTGCTCACCACACCACCCCAGTTTGGACCCAGCCATATGCAAATCAGTCTTGACCCTGTTCCTTGTGGGAACAGTCCAGCCCGAACTGCCAAGCCAGGTCCTCCCTGGACCGGAAACAAGCATCCTGGGACCGGTTTCAGGGCATCACCCTTCTTCAGCCAGGCTAGCTTGAATCCAGGGGTGGTGGAGTGAGCTAAAGAATGATGATGGATTAAACCCAGATCAGTTGACTGGGGGTGAGTGTTTGATTGGCTCAAACGTTCCGTCCATCATCCCCTTTTGTATCGCTTTGGTCGCCCTAAGTTGGCGGGGGTATGCCCAGACGTGGGTCCCTTGCTCACTTTGCCACTGGATTCAAGCAAGCCTGGCTGATGACGGCTGAAATGCCAGAAACCGGTCCTAGGATGCTTGTTTCCGGTCCAGGGAAGACATGGCTTGGCAGTTCGGGCTGGACTGTTCCCATGAGGCACAGGGTCAGACTGATTTGCATATGGCCATGTCTGAACTGGGGTGGTGGAGTGAGCTAAAGAATGATGATGGATTAAACCCAGATCAGTTGACTGGGGGTGAGTGTTTGATTGGCTCAAACGTTCCGTCCATCATCCCCTTTTGTATCGCTTTGGTCGCCCTAAGTTGGCGGGGGTATGCCCAGACGTGGGTCCCTTGCTCACTTTGCCACTGGATTCAAGCAAGCCTGGCTGATGACGGCTGAAATGCCAGAAACCGGTCCTAGGATGCTTGTTTCCGGTCCAGGGAAGACATGGCTTGGCAGTTCGGGCTGGACTGTTCCCATGAGGCACAGGGTCAGACTGATTTGCATATGGCCATGTCTGAACTGGGGTGGTGGAGTGAGCTAAAGAATGATGATGGATTAAACCCAGATCAGTTGACTGGGGGTGAGCGTTTGATTGGCTCAAGCGCTCCGTCCATCATCCCCTTTGTATCGCTTTGGTCGCCCTAAGTTGGCGGGGTATGCCCAGACGTGGGTCCCTTGCTCACTTTGCCACTGGATTCAAGCAAGCCTGGCTGATGACGGCTGAAATGCCAGAAACCGGTCCTAGGATGCTTGTTTCCGGTCCAGGGAAGACATGGCTTGGCAGTTCGGGCTGGACTGTTCCCATGAGGCACAGGGTCAGACTGATTTGCATATGGCCATGTCTGAACTGGGGTGGTGGAGTGAGCTAAAGAATGATGATGGATTAAACCCAGATCAGTTGACTGGGGGTGAGTGTTTGATTGGCTCAAACGTTCCGTCCATCATCCCCTTTTGTATCGCTTTGGTCGCCCTAAGTTGGCGGGGTATGCCCAGACGTGGGTCCCTTGCTCACTTTGCCACTGGATTCAAGCAAGCCTGGCTGATGACGGCTGAAATGCGAGAAACCGGTCCTAGGATGCTTGTTTCCGGTCCAGGGAAGACATGGCTTGGCAGTTCGGGCTGGACTGTTCCCATGAGGCACAGGGTCAGACTGATTTGCATATGGCCATGTCTGAACTGGGGTGGTGGAGTGAGCTAAAGAATGATGATGGATTAAACCCAGATCAGTTGACTGGGGGTGAGTGTTTGATTGGCTCAAACGTTCCGTCCATCATCCCCTTTTGTATCGCTTTGGTCGCCCTAAGTTGGCGGGGGTATGCCCAGACGTGGGTCCCTTGCTCACTTTGCCCCTGGATTCAAGCAAGCCTGGCTGATGACGGCTGAAATGCCAGAAACCGGTCCTAGGATGCTTGTTTCCGGTCCAGGGAAGACATGGCTTGGCAGTTCGGGCTGGACTGTTCCCATGAGGCACAGGGTCAGACTGATTTGCATATGGCCATGTCTGAACTGGGGTGGTGGAGTGAGCTAAAGAATGATGATGGATTAAACCCAGATCAGTTGACTGGGGGTGAGTGTTTGATTGGCTCAAACGTTCCGTCCATCATCCCCTTTTGTATCGCTAAAGGGGAGCGTGGCAGACCTCACGGGCAATCGGTATACAATAAGGAGATTCCCCCTCAGCGCCTCAGCCCTGGAAGGCCGAAATAGCTCGGACCCAGGGGCCCACCCAGCCAGCCACCCGACCCCTCCCGGGCCCCACCCCACAAAGGGAAAAACAGGAGAGACAGCAGGAGGAGAGGGGAGGGGCCCCTGCCAGCCTACTAAATAATCTCATCTGCAGTGTTCGGGGTCACCACCGGTAATTTAAGACTACTAGTACGGGACGAGTCCGACCCACCAGATCCCTTCCTGGAGCCGGACCCCTTCTCTGTCGACGATCTTCTGCTTTGCATCATATCCGTCACTGCCTTCAGCACCTCAGCCCTCTCCGTTTGCGAGAGGCTTGGTTTCTTGGGGGTTCCCCGCCCCTGTCGTCTCCTGAGCCTCTTCCCCAGTTCTCGGTCCCTGGGCAATGTTTCTACCTTCTGCGCGTCCGGCTGTCTTTCGGTTCTGTAAATCTCAATCCAGTCCCATGCTGCCTTTGGATCCTCACAGAAATGTGTTTTCCCATCCAGCATAACTCGCAGCCGGGCTGGGAACATCAGTGAGTACTGGATTCCTTCATCCCTTAACGCTCTTTTAACTTCCAAAAAGGAAGCACGCCGCCTCTGAACCTCCCAGGTGTAATCCGGGAAAAGGGACACTTTACAGTTTTTGACCAGATATGGCCCTCCAGAGCGGGCCTTCTGCAGCAGAAAGTCTCTATCCTTGAAGTGGAGAAGTCTGGCCACCACGGGCCGTGGAGGCCTTCCCGGGGCCAGGTGTCTTGCCGGGACTCGGTGCGCTCTTTCCAACGTGTAGAAGGGTGACAAGCCCTCGGGGGCCACCACGTCACGGAGCCAACCCTCCAGGAATTTAATCATATTGTCTCCTTCCACTTTCTCAGGCAATCCCAAGACCCTCAAATTGTTCCTTCTATTCCGCCCTTCTGCATCTTCTACTCTCCTCTCCAGAGTGCTGACTCTGCTATTTAAGTCCCCCATTTGGAGTGTCAGTGCGTGTTGCACCGGCGCCATGTCCGCCAGGGAGTTTTCGGTCAGCTTTACTCTGTCCGCCAGCTTGGCATGCTCAGCTCTCAGCAAGCACAGGACCACTGCTACTGTGCTTATGTCCTGGTGGAGTGTTGCCTTAGTATCTGCAATGGCCTCCAATATTTTTGACAATTGCTGCTGAACTGGGTTGTCGGAATGTTCACTTCCTGGCTCCTTCTGTGGTAGGTCTTGTGCTGAGTCCTCATGCTCCAGGGAGTGTCCCATCTGTTTCCCTCTAGGCTTTCCCATTTTGCAGTAGGATCGTTGTCCGTCAGAGATTCTAACCTGTCTCCCTTCTGGGCTATCAGAGACAGGAACCTGGCCTCTTCAGGAGTTTTAATGTCACAACACTCCTTGTGATTTCACTCCTCGTTATCCGTTACATGTGTTTCTACTCCCCCTGATCATTCCCCCAGGGGAGCCAGGCCCTCCTTTGCACCAGTTCCCTGGTCCGTCGCTCTCCTCCAACCACTCAGGTCTCCGGCCCAGAGCCGTGGCGCGCCTGCGATTTTTGGGCCCTTAGTCAGACCTCTTTCTCCCACTCGGGCCCGGTAGCGCTTGCCAACTGACCGCCATGTTTGTTATGCCCCACCTTGTACCTTCTCACGGGAATCCTCCCCACTGTCCGTATGGGGTACGGCTCCCTTTCTGGATATGTTACTATCCCTGGCCCACTCCTGGTTGTGTTCTTCCCTTATACCTGCTCCCGGGTCCGTAGGCCGCTCTTCCCCTAGGCCTCTCTGCCAACCGCAGAGCGTTCAGCCCTGTATGCGTAATCTGGGGCACCACCATCAGCCACTATCACAGCTCGCTGACTCACGGCCCTTCCATTCACTCCTCTGCACAGTCAGGCGTTTAATTCTCCCCCTTCCCCGGCCTCCTCCTCTGTGTCCACCAATATTCACACTCCATACGCCGGTACCGTCAGCCCATCCAGGTGGGGTCCGCGAGTTGCCCACACCTTCTCCCAATGGGGGCCAGATCCCTTTTCACCAGTGTTCTATGCCCACCGTGTCTCTGGCCATATCCTGACTTTCTTTCTGTGGGCCAGTTTCAGAGTTTATGGGCCGCCCCTCCCCCAGGCCTCTCTGCCTCCCCCAGGCCTCTCTGCTGGCCGCAGAGCATCCTGACCTGGGTAGTCCTGCAAGGTCTCAGCCTCACTGCCCCGATCTCAACCCACACCTGCGTCTCACGTCTCTTTCCACCACTGCTTGCGATTGCAGGCGATGAAGCGTCTACCTTCTGTGGCCTCCGCCCACGCCTCCTGCCGCCGGATACTCACGGTCCGGGCTCTGGCCGCGTCAGCACTTCCCTGCGGCGCCCGCTAGGCTCCCATGCCGCCTCGCCGCAGTTTGCTGATACTTGAAATTCTGCTCTCCCGGTTGCAGATCCTCCGTCTGCCTATCGTCCCGAAGCACTCCACAGCTCCTCTGCAAGGCGCTTCTATCCCGGATCAAGCCGCCATCTTGCGTGCGCTCCGGTCTCGCGCACACCTCCCGATCACTGCTCCCCCCGGGCTTCCGACCCGTCAGGCCGATCGTCTGCAACACCCCGGCGGGTTAGGTCTAACCCTGGGCGTAGTTTGCGTAGTAGCACTACACATAGCTACGCGAAGTACACTTTGAACTACACGTAGCTACGTAATTACATAGTGTAGTGCGTAGCTGTGTGCTTGTCTGCACTGTGCAATAATTGCCATCAGCATCTTCCACAGTGCAAGTTAAGATAAAATAAGTATCTCTGTCTTTATATGCTAAAATGCATATAGTCATTTCACAAAAATGAAAATGATAAATTAACAAGCAGTGAGAGAGGTGATGATTTTGGAATCCTCCCTAACCTAGGGGGGAGAACGAAGCAGATGCCTTGAAAACAAAAAGCACATCTTGCTGAACGATTCGGTGGTAGTCCCATCCTCTTAGGACCAGCCCAAGCACAGTTATTGGCAAAAATACAATCCCAACCAAAGGCCCTGCAAAGCATTATGGGACGAGATTAGCAGTGGGCAGTGAATATTATATATCCAATATCAAAATAATTCTACAAAGAGCTGCAGTTCAACTAGTCGTTACTAGATGTCCCTCACGAGTCAAATGCAAAAGCATTGAAATTATTATTACATCAAGCTGCAGTTCCACTAGTCGTTACTAGATGTCCCTCACGAGTCAAATGCAAAAGCTTCATGAAAGGGTTTCAATGCTTTTGCATTTGACTCGTGAGGGACATCTAGTAACGACTAGTGGAACTGCAGCTTGATGTAATAATAATTTCAATGCTTTTGCATTTGACGCGTGCCAATATTCCTTGCGCTCCCGTCTACCTGCCCACCCCCGTCCCGACCTAACAGTGTCCGTCCACCGTGACATAGAGTGAGCTATCCACTATCTCTCCCTGTCTCTCCCCCCGTTTCTTGTTCTGGCTCTGGATTCTCCCAAGCAGCCAGGGCTTCCCTCCATAGATCTGCTATGGGCTGTCTCCTTATGCTCTTCGATTCCTCCCAACTCAAGGCTCTGCCCTCTGCTCCGGCCCAGCTAATAACATCCCGGTTCCAGCTGGATATCCTCAGCCCAAATGAGGACTTCCATTCTAGTGCTATCCGTCGCTTTGCCAATCCCAAGGCCAAATCGATCAGTTTATTCCCCACCTTTCGTTTAATCGGTCGCGGGAAAAGCCCCAGTAAGCAGGTCTCTATCGTGGGGGCTAGGTCCCTCCCCAGTGCGTCTTTAATCTTGGCTAAAATCTCGACCCAGTATATATGTATGATACCGCAGCTCCATGTCAAATGTATAAAGTCCGCGTCCGCATGGGCACATCTCAGGCAAATCCTCTCTTCCCCACCATACATTACATTAAGCCGATGGGGTGTCATATAGACCATGTGTATGTAGTTGAACTGAGTGTATTTGAGTCTAGTATTTCGCGATATCTTCTTGGGTGAACGAAGAACCCTACTCCACTCCGCCTCCATAAGCTCTCTATCTATCACCCTCTCCCATCTCGCACGGAGCTCCCCCAATGGTGTAGTGGACGCGGAGACCAACGCCTCATGGTGCCACTTCACTTGGTGCCTTGCCGTACCCAGCGTGAGCAATGCATGCAGCACCGGGTGAGTCGCTGGCTCCTCCCTTCCCTTGCCCCACAACTGATCAAACGTACGGACCAAGGCCTCATATGGTAAAAACTGTCCTGAGGGAAGACCGTTGCTATCCATCAAGTCAGTGAACGGAAGTAGTGAGCCATCTTGGTAGCAGTCACCCACCGAATCTAGACCTGCCTCCGTCCATGATGCCATTTGCTCCGTCGTGAACATCGTCACCGGATCCCCATGAGGGAGCCCAACCAATGGCAGCGAGGGGGTGTACCATGGGGACCCCCCTAGTCTGCGCATGCATCGCTTCCAAGTCCGGAAGGCTGTAAGCTGTAGCGCTGACCTGTAGGGAGTGACAGTCTTGGCCTCAGTAATTTAGCTAGTAGTAAGTCAGGAGTATCATTAGGGTCCATCAGTCAAGTTCCTTCCGCATTCACCCCCTCTACCCATTGTGCTAACCATTGCAGCTGGGCTGCTAGCATGTATTATTCAAAGTCTGGAACTCCTAAGCCCCCTTCCGTCACTGGGCATTGTAGTATCCTCAGAGACACTCTACGCCTCCCACTTCCCCATATCAGATCCCGTATTAGAGAGTTCAGAGGTCGAAACTATCCACAAGGCATCAGGACTGGCAGATTCACAAAAAAATACAATAACCAGGGCAGTATTACCATTTTAGTCAACGAAACCCGGGCGAGGATGGGCAGCTGCAAAGTGCCCCAGAAAGACACACAGCTTCGGAGTGACCGCATGGCTTTGTCCAAGTTCCCTTCTTTCAGGTCTTCCGTGGTGTGAAAGACTTGTATACCAAGGTATTTAAATGAATGCGGGCCCAGTTAATGTCTGCCGGGAGCCTCTCTGGTCTAGGCGTCGGTCCCACCAATGGGAAGAGGTAAGTTTTCTTCTTATTAACCCTCAAGCCTGATAGGGATTCAAAGCGCTCCAAGAGTGTAAGAGCCGCTATGGTACCTGACACGTCAGACTTCAGGTACACCAGCAGATCGTCGGCATATAGGGAGATGGTGTGTAGCCGTCCATCTAGTCTAAGTCCCATGTCCTCCCCCACCCTCTCGAAACAGTTCCACCAGGGGTTCAATCGCTAGAGCAAATAATAAAGGCGAGAGGGGGCACCCTTGTCGGGTTCCGCGCAGTATGGAGTATAGGGAGGACACTGTTTTTCCCGTCCGAACCCTTTCCGTCGGGGATGAGTAAAGAAGTTGTACCCATTTCACCCATCCTTCTCCTAAGCCCAGCCGTATCATCACCTCAAAAAGGTAGTCCCAGCCGACCGTATCAAAGGTTTTCTCTAGGTCGACCGAGAGTACCGCTGCTGCAGGCGCGGAGGTCCTCTCTTCGTGGAGGAGGACAGAGAACAGCCTGCGCAAATTATATGAGGTGTTACGGGAGGGGATAAATCCATTTTGGTCCGCGTGTATAATGGATTGCATATGCGGGAGCAGTCTGAGTGCCAATATTTTGCTAAGGATCTTCAAGTCCAAATTGAGCATGGATAAAGGTCTGTACTCTGTGACTGGTGCTCCGGTCTCCTTGGTCTTGGGGAGAGGGATCACCAATGCGCTCTGGGTAGATTCAGGGAGCCCCCTGAGATGGAGGAATTCTGCATAAATGGTCACTAAACGTGGCGCCAATTGGTCCACATATCGGGCGTAAAATTCTGCCGGGAGGCCATCCGGCCCCGGTGTTTTCCCAATTGCCATATCTGCTATCGCAACTCTGACTTCTCGCAGGGTCACTGGCCCTCCTAATGCCTCTTGCTCTTGTTCCTCCAATGTCCGTAGCGGTAGGGATTCCAGGAAGTCTCTAATGCTAGTGCGGGAAGCCAGTGCAGGTGCAGCATACAGCCGTTCATAGTACCTACAGAACAGGTCATTGATAGCATCTGGGTCATACACCCGTTCTCCGGCGTCTGTCTGTATTTGCGTGATCGGTGACCCCCTGATCAACCATGCCAACAAGCGTCCAGCCTTCCCCTCCTCCCTCTGCATTTAGTCTAGGTACTCCCTATGACTGTGGCATCTCAACCTCTCTAGTGTATCATTATAACACGCCTGGGTTTCTTTGAGTTGCACAGCTGAGGTATCATCCCTCCCCTGCATATTGTCTAACTGACGGATCTTGGACTCCAGGTCCAAAAGCTCCTGCCTAATTTCCCGCTGTGCACCAATCGACTGGCCCAAGCAATGTCCCCTTACCACCACCTTAAATGCCTTCCATTCCACCAACACCGAGGATGTTCAATTGGCATTTATCGGGAAAAAGGTATCAATAAGGGTCCCCAATGACTCACAGAAGGGTGCGTCTTCCAACAACAAGGGTTTCGATCTCCACAATGGAATCGGGGGATGTCTCCCTAATGGTTGATATGTCATTAATAAAGGACTGTGGTCCGACAGGGTCCGTCCCAGATATTCTGTATACTTTACTGATACACTAAAGTCTGGTGTGCTCAAAAAGGTGTCCAATCTAGTATGCACTTGGTGCATTGGGGAGAAATATGAGTATTCCCTGTCCTCAGCGTGCTGTACCCTCCAAACATCATCTAAACCCCATTGTTCTATCCAACCTCTGAATCCTGCTGCAACTCGATGAGTCTGTGCTCCCGGGAGAGGCGGGTGGGAGCGGTCCGCTGTAATGTCCGCAACACAGTTAAAATCAGCTCCGATCACTAAGCTACCTACCGCACAGCCAGCCATTTGAGCCGAAAGGGTACCAAGGAACATCACCTGTTCAGTGTTGGGCGCATACACACTCCCTAATGTCACCTCCCCCCCCGACAATCTCCCGGTCACCAGAACGTATCTGCCCTCGCTGTCGATTTTGGTATTGATGTGGTCAAAGGGGACCCCATGCCTTACCCATATCAACACCCCTCTGGCATACGCCGAATAGGTAGTGGCATAAATCCGACCCCTCCATCTCCTGCGGAGTTTTTTGACTTCACTATGAATCAGGTGGGTCTCTTGCAAGAGGGCTATATGAACATATCTCCTCCTTAAGTATGCATACACCTTGTGTCTTTTACTCATAGTTCCCATCCCTCTAATGTTCCACGTTATGAACTTTAGTACCGTATGTGTGGATGGCATCTTGATTGGTTCTCCCACCCTCGTCGATCCCTACTACTCTGCGGCTCAGTAGTTCCCCCTGCCTTAGTTGCCCACCTCCCTCTGCACCTACAACACACGAAAAGAACAACAAAACATCCCTATAGGACAACTCCCTGACCCCAGAACGGTCTGGCAACGGCCATCTGCCCAAACAGCAGATAGGACTGCATCAGCCAGTAAAGGTCCAAAACCAGTAATGTAAGGACCTAAAGGGGAGCGTGGCAGACCTCACAGGCAATCGGTATACAATAAGGAGATTCCCCCTCGGCGCCTCAGCCCTGGAAGGCCAAAATAGCTCGGACCCAGGGGCCCACCCAGCCAGCCCCCCGACCCCGCCCGGGCCCGACCCCACAAAGGGAAAAACAGGAGAGACAGCAGGAGGAGAGGGGAGGGGCCCCTGCCAGCCTACTAAATAATCTCATCTGCAGTGTTCGGGGTCACCACCGGTAATTTAAGACTACTAGTACGGGACGAGTCCGAGTCCGACTCACCAGATCCCTTCCTGGAGCCGGACCCCTTCTCTGTCGACGATCTTCTGCTTTGCATCATATCCGTCACTGCCTTCAGCACCTCAGCCCTCTCCCTCTCCGTTTGCGAGAGGCTTGGTTTCTTGGGGTTACTTGCCCCTGTCGTCTCCTGAGCCTCTTCCCCAGTTCTCGGTCCCTGGGCAATGTTTCTACCTTCTGCGCGTCCGGCTGTCTTTCGGTTCTGTAAGTCTCAATCCAGTCCCATGCTGCCTTTGGATCCTCACAGAAATGTGTTTTCCCATCCAGCATAACTCGCAGCCGGGCAGGGAACATCAGTGAGTACTGGATCCCTTCATCCCTTAACGCTCTTTTAACTTCCAAAAAGGAAGCACGCCGCCTCTGAACCTCCAAGGTGTAATCCGGGAAAAGGGACACTTTACAGTTTTCGACCAGATATGGCCCTCCAGAGTGGGCCTTCTGCAGCAGAAAGTCTCTATCCTTGAAGTGGAGAAGTCTGGCCACCACGGGCCGTGGAGGACTTCCCAGGGCCGGGTGTCTTGCCGGGACTCGGTGCGCTCTTTCCAACGTGTAGAAGGGTGACAAGCCCTCGGGGGCCACCACGTCACGGAGCCAACCCTCCAGGAATTTAATCATATTGTCTCCTTCCACTTTCTCAGGCAATCCCAAGACCCTCACATTGTTCCTTCTATTCCGCCCTTCTGCATCTTCTACTCTCCTCTCCAGAGTGCTGACTCTGCTATTTAAGTCCCCCATTTGAAGTGTCAGTGCTTGTTGCGCCGGCGCCAGGGAGTTTTCGGTCAGCTTTACTCTGTCCGCCAGCTTGGCATGCTCAGCTCTCAGCAAGCACAGGCCCACTGCTACTGTGCTTATGTCCTGGTGGAGTGTTGCCTTAGTATCTGCAGTGGCCTCCAATATTTTTGACAATTGCTGCTGAACTGGGTTGTCGGAAGGTTCACTTCCTGGCTCCTTCTGTGGTAGGTCTTGTGCTGAGTCCTCATGCTCCAGGGAGTGTCCCATCTGTTTCCCTCTAGGCTTTCCCATTTTGTAGGGGGATCGTTGTCCGTCAGAGATTCTAACCTGTCTCCCTTCTGGGCTATCAGAGACAGGCACCTGGCCTCTTCAGGAGTTTTAATGTCACAACACTCCTTGTGATTTCACTCCTCGTTGTCCGTTATGTGTGTTTCTACTCCCCCTGATCATTCCCCCAGGGGAGCCAGGCCCTCCCTTGCACCAGTTCCCTGGTCCGTCGCTCTCCTCCAACCACTCAGGTCTCCGGCCCAGAGCCGTTGCGTACCTGCGATTTTTGGGCCCTTAGTCAGACCTCTTTCTCCCACTCGGGCCCGGTAGCGCTTGCCAACTGACCGCCATGTTTGTTATGCCCCACCTTGTACCTTCTCACGGGAATCCTCCCCACCGTCCGTATGGGGTACGGCTCCCTTTCTGGATATGGTACTATCCCTGGCCCACTCCTGGTCGTGTTCTTCCCTTATACCTGCTCCCGGGTCCGTAGGCCGCTCTTCCCCTAGGCCTCTCTGCCAACCGCAGAGTGTTCAGCCCTGTATGCGTAATCTGGGGCACCACCGTCAGCCACTATCACAGCTCGCTGACTCACGACCCTCCCATTCACTCCTCTGCAGAGTCAGGCGTTTAATTCTCCCCCTTCCCCGGCCTCCTCCTCTGTGTCCACCAATATTCACACTCCATACTCCGGTACCGGCAGCCCATCCAGGTGGGGTCCTCGAGTTGCCCACACCTTCTCCCAATGGGGGCCAGATCCCTTTTCACCAGTGTTCTATGCCCACCATGTCTCTGGCCATATCCTGACTTCCTTTCTGTGGGCCAGTTTCAGAGTTTATGGGCCGCCCCTCCCCCAGGCTTCTCTGCCTTCCCCAGGCCTCTCTGCTGTCCGCAGAGCGTCCTGACCTGGGTAGTCCTGCAAGGGCTCAGCCTCACTGCCCCGATCTCAACCCGCACCTGTGTCTCACGTCTCTTTCCAGCACTGCTTGCGATTCCAGGCGATGAAGCGTCTACCTTCTGTGGCCTCCGCCCACGCCTCCTGCCGCCGGATACTCACGGTCTGGGCTCCGGCCGAGTCAGCACTTCCCTGCGGCGCCCGCTAGGCTCCCACGCCGCCTCGCCGCAGTTCGCTGATACTTGCAATTCTGCTCTCCCGGTTGCAGATCCTCCGTCTGCCTATCGTCCCGAAGCTCATCTGCAAGGCGCTTCTATCCCGGATCAAGCCGCCATCTTGCGTGCGCTCCAGTCTCGCGCACGCCTTCCGATCACTGCTCCCCCCGGGCTACCGACCTTGTCAGGCCAATCGTCTGCAACCCCCCGGCGGGTTAGATCTAACCCTGGGCGTAGTTTCGCGAAGTACACTTTGAACTACGCATAGCTACGTAATTGCTTAGTGTAGTCCGTCGCTGTGTGCTTGTCTGCACTGTACAATAATTGCCATCAGCATCTTACACAGTGCAAGTTAAGATAAAATAAGTATCTCTGTCTTTATATGCTAAAATGCATATAGTCATTTCACAAAAGTGAAAATGATAAATTAACAAGCAGTGAGAGAGGTGATGATTTTGGAATCCTCCCTAACTTAGGGGGGAGAACCAAGCAGATGCCTTGAAAACAAAAAGCACATCTTGTTGAACGATTCGGTGGTGGTCCCATCCTCTTAGGACCACCCCAAGCACAGTTATTGGCAAAATACAATCCCAACCAAAGGCCCTGCAAAGCATTATGGGACGAGATTAGCAGTGGGCAGTGAATATTATAGTATCTAATATCAAAATAATTCTACAAAGAGCTGCAGTTCAACTAGTCGATTACTAGATGTCCCTCACGAGTCAAATGCAAAAGCATTGAAATTATTATTACATCAAGCTGCAGTTCCACTAGTCGTTACTAGATGTCCCTCACGAGTCAAATGCAAAAGCTTCATGAAAGGGTTTCAATGCTTTTGCATTTGACTCGTGAGAGACATCTAGTAACGACTAGTGGAACTGCAGCTTGATGTATTAATAATTTCAATGCTTTTGCATTTTACTCGTAATGGACATCTAGTAACGACTAGTTGAACTGCAGCTCTTTGTTGAATTATTTTGATATTGGACACTATAATATTCACTGCCTACTGCTAATCTCGTCCCATAATGCTTTGCAGGGCCTTTGGTTGGGATTGTATTTTTGCCCATAACTGTGCTTGGGGTGGTCCTAGGAGGAAGGGACCCCCACTGAATCGTTCAGTATGGTATGCTCTTTGTGTTCAAGGCATCTGCTTGGTCCTCCCCCTAGGTTAGGGGGGACCCCAAAATCATCACCTCTCTCATTGCCTGATATTTTCATATTTAAAGTTCACTTTTGTGAATTGGTTATATGCGTTTTAGCATGTAAAATTATTTATCAAAGTATTTGTCGGTGTTGATAATTTTGTTGCTACGCTACGTCAATTAGCACAGTTTTTGTACTGTGCTATGTGCAATTTGCGTAGTACTACAAACTACGCATGCTCCGTGAGCGTAGCGTAGTGCTATGCCCAGGGTTAGTTAGGTCTCACCAGGGTGCCCCCGGGCCCCGCTGTCTCTGCTAAGTCAGGATAAATTGGTTGGCTGGTGCGGAGCTCTCGGCTCACGCGTCCACCATCTCCAGCCTCCAAGCCACGCCCCCAGACTTGAGTCATAGATAATGAACATGTTTGCGTATTAAAATCCCCAATGCATATGATTGTGGTATTAGTTCTGGACATACGCTATCAAGCCCTTTGTCTAACTCAATTACCATGTTACTGTGAGTTTGATCAAACACATTGTTATAATAATTAACTATAACCACGTCCTTACCGTCTTTACAAGACAACCATATAATCTGAGAATGTACTCCAATTGTAACAGCTCTTTTAACAATAGCCGGTAGCTTATTAGAAACGAGGGCCACAAGCCCCCCTTTTGCTCTACCTGCAGGGGAGGGTACTGCCTGTAACCAGTATGAGGTAAAGCCTTCTATATAAATAGGGTCTGTACACCAAGTTTCCTGCATACAGATTACATCATGTTCATTAATAAATTCTATCCAACCAAGTGAGTCCTGTTTCTTTGCTATTCTGGCGATATGCCAGGTTGCAATTGTATATCCATTTTCTAGTATCTGTCCTGAATTAACATTAAGGGACTCACATTTACTTGCTTTGTCTATATTCATATGCGCGGTCTCTACATACATGTTCACAGTGTCAGTGACAGCGATTGGTTCATTTTCTAATGAATTATCAGCAACTGGTCCCTCTATACCATAATCAACTATATCATTTCTTGTAAGGAGGGGCTCAATGCTAGGGGAACGGAAACCCCTTTGTCAATCGATGTCTTGTAGAGTACTCAAGGTTTGAAATCTATTTGACACTGTGACTGCATATTGGGGATGAGTTGACAGGTTGGGGGTTGTACAAGAATGGCCTTGGTCAACTTCCCTAAATTGTCTCGGACTTAGATGTCTATAAAAGTAACCAAGCGGTTGTAACAACATATACTGATCAAATTGTAATGGTCGGGGCGCTCTGTCCAGAGTAAATCTAGCCCAACCCGGGGTTCTAAAATTAATAATTATTAATCCTGGGCGGAGTTCGCGGAGTTGGACTACGCGGAACACCGCGAAGTGCAAAAAAAACTCTGTCGCACTACGCAGAGCTCCGCGAGCCGAGGAGTATAATAGAAAAATGCTGTTCGCAGTGATTGCACAGTGCTGTATGCTTGTCCGCACTGTGCAATCATTGCGAACGGCACCATGCACAGCACAAGCTTTCCTTTTCTGTCGCTCGAGTAGATTTTTACTCGTTCAGCAGCTTTCTCAAAGCGAACGGGCAGTTTCTCAATGCGAGCGGTCACAAGCATTCGCGACCACTCGCAATGAGAAACCTGACCCCCCCCCGCGTTGAGAAATCTCGCCGGGATGTTGATTTTCCACGCTCGCCAACTTGATGTTGACGATCGTGAACGAGGAAAAATCTCGCCGTGAGGTTGATTTTCCTCACTCGCGGTCGCCAACTTGATGTTGACGTTTTTCAGAACTCCGCGATCTCCGCGTAACGCGGAGTGCAGAAAACTCCGCAAGCTCCGCGAGCGGAGAGGAGTTCACCGCCCAGGGTTAATAATTATGCAGTCTCCTCGTAGTTTCTTATGTATGGGACCGATCCAACTTACTCTTCTCGTTAAAAGTATCTGGTTTGCTTCTGCCACCGGGTACTCACAGTTCTTAGCTAGCCAGTGTACCACTTTATTTCTTAATGTATCATGCATTTCACTTAGGCCATGCTGTAGGTGGGGCACATTAGCCAGGACTGCAACATAGGGGCAGTATTCAGGTGGCAGGTTTATCAATACGTCTTCTTTGCCCTCTTTTGCCACGTTAGCTCTTGGTTTGATATGCTTCACAGTCGTTTGGCCCGCCTCAAGCCCATCCCCTTTAGTTTTGTGGAGATGATTTAGCGTGGCTTGTTGACTGGGGGGATAGAATTTACTGACTTGCTGCTTCCATTCTTGCTCCCTACAGTTGCTACATTGCTGGATCCCTCAAATAGAGCTCTATCTGACTCCTTGCTTTTTGCCTTATCTAGGATGATTGTTGCCTGGGGCTGGCGTTCAATTGGGCCTCTCATTTCAGCATCCCTCCTTGCCTCATTTCCGGCGTTTGTGTTCACTAACAAGCCGCTAATCCTGAACACTTCGCTCGCCAAATTATCAAGTTTATCACAAAGTGGTTTTAATAACTCTTCAACCTTAGTTACTAAACACTCTACAATTGTGTAGTTTGCGAAATAACTACATTACCTTGTTCGTTTTGACTTACACAGATTTTATCTATTGGATTCTGTGTAGGACCTTTTCTCACTCTATTACTGGTTTTATTATTCCCCACCTTAACTTGGCTCTTCTTACATCCTTTCTTCCTTTTTGGGGAGGGTGATCCTTCAGGCGAATGCATGCATGGGGGGTCAGTCGGGGTATGGGATTCTAGGCCAGGTTTTAATATGATTTCAGTGATCCTAGAGGTGCCTTGTTGCTCATTATGGGTAGTTGTTTCCCTTGGCTGGGACTGTGCACCACCTTCCAGCACTAATCCACTGGCCTCACCTATTAACCCTTCTGCCATCATGCCAGGGCCCAAAGATAGATGGCGTTCTGTTCTGTCTATTTCCTCCGTAATTGCACTAACCGCTCTAACTAAAAAAGAGTCAATGGTAGTGCATGGGGTGCATGAGGCGTTGGTATCAGGTTTTTGCATCTTACGCTTAACCATTTTCACCCCTATATAATCTTGCCCAGGTGTATCTTAAGATAGGGTAATAACCAGGTAATTTATTCGAAATAAAGTTAAGAGGGGCGAAGATACAGAATACCAAGTACAAGGTATATGGAATTTGGCTTTAAAGTTCAAAGTGCAAAGTGCAAAGATACAAGGTGCTAATTACAAAGTGCAAGGTGCTAGGTACTAAGTAAATACTAGTAAAAATCAATGAAGTAAATCCAGATCAATGTAAATACAGTACAGTACAGTATTAAAATCAAATTAAATATATTAACCCTTACGCGTTTTTACACTGTATAATGCCGCTATTTAAGCAGTTTAATAAAAAAATGGTTAAAAATTCAGATTATAAAATTCAAGTCCTGTCCAGTCCAAGTCCACCTTAATGCTAATGCAATAACATGTATTTCAGGGGTAGCAATTTGGGCTTACTTAAAAGGAGTTTTCCTTCTCTGCTATTACACGTTGATCAAATGTAGCCTTCCCCTTTGTGGCTGCCTATAATAATATCCTGGGCTTTTGCCGAAAAATGTCTTGATAGTACCTGGATTTGGAGAAGCAAGGGGGGTGGCCCGGTCCGGCCTCGGTCGGACGTGGACGGGCGCAGATGGGCCTGCCCTTGGCCCGGTCTTTGCCCGGGCGCGGCCCGGGCTCACCTGCATGCGTCCAGCGCTGTAGGAGCCCTGGCCAAGCTTTAGGCGCCTCCTGGTGCGTCAAAATTGCGTTGGCAGCGTCAGAGCCGCAGTGCAGGCAGGGATTTGGGGTCGGCACCCCCGCGGCCACAAAACAAACAGAAACGTGCTCCTGCGCTGCGGGAGCCCTTGCCAAGCTTTATGCGCCTCCTGGCGCATCGTTTTGCGTTGGCGGCGTCAGAGCTGCGTACAGGCAGGAATTTGTGGTTGGCACCCCCGCGGCCACAAAACAAACAGAAACGGGCTCCCCGCAAGATCATTGTAGAGAGGGCCGCCCAGCTCACCATCAAACTCAAAGGCCAGTAAGACTAAGACTAACATATGGCAAATGCAAGAGTGGGACCTCATACTCTTTTTCCAACCATGCTGCACTGTCATTGAAAACTGCTGGTATACTGTATGAATTAATGAGACAGCACACAACATTTGGGGGGTGGGTGGTCGATGTCCATGGCCACTCTCTAGTTAACTCAAGAGTATAAGCATAAAAAAGAAAGCCTTCTCAACAACCATACATGGTGAATATAATTTATAATGCTAGCTTACTTGGGACTGCAATCTCAATGGCTCTCAGTTGATTGTAGAATAGCGATGATTCCCCGTAGTTTAAAAATTACACGGCATGTATTGTAACCGGACGCCTTTTTCAAAGCTAAAGGTCGCCTAGTTCCTCGCATTGGCACTGCACCAACGCGCACACTGAGAGAAGCTCGGACGAGCCTCCAGATAGACGGCGACGGATGCACGTAAACAGCACGGACCCGCACAGACTCTCCAACTAGGCGACCTTTAGCTTTGAAAAAGGCGTCCGGTTACAATACATGCCGTGTAATTTTTAAACTACGGGGAATCATCGCTATTCTACAATCAACTAAGAGCCATTGAGATACTCTGCCCCCCCTTTTTTATGGAGAAGTAAAATAAGAAGAATCAGGTTTGAAGTGCCTAGCCTTTTTAGAACAAAGAGAGAGAACCAAACAGCTTTATCCGTTAGCTGTACTGATTATAAAAAGACTTAATACCACACATGGCTACCTGATGAAGGCGTCATGCCGAAACGCGCGTAGGAATCTATTTTCTTAGCCATGGCTTATAGGAATGCTTTTGTTTTCCCTATGTATTTTCAGATATATAAAAGATCACAATGCTTTGAATAAACTGTATTGTCAATATAGTAAGAAGAACTGATAAACAATATAATTTATAACCAGTTCAATTGGTTTGATTAGTCTAATTTATCATGTCTTATTGTTACCAATGTATATATTGATGAATCATAGCCATTTGACAAAAGTGGCAATACTAGATAGCCCAGTATGAGTGCATATGTGTGCCTGAATTACATAGATTAGCATTTTTCCATATCTTTCTATTTTTAAAAAAAACGTATGAAGGTTACAATGATGAAATTACAAAATTGATCTTTTAGATAATAATTTCATGTTTTCTTCTTTTTTAATGTATGCTACTCTAATATAAAATAATCACAAAATTGAGGAATAATAAAAAAAGAATGTAATAATAGCCCTCAATGGGAAAATAAAAATAAAAAGTGAATTTTTTGACAAGAAACACTTGTTGGGTGTTTACATATGGTTTATTGTATAATTGTTAGTCCACCAATTATCATGTTTCCTAACTGTTTTCTCCAATATGCACAGTGCCCCTAAGCAATAGGATGAACGTTGTCCTTGATATGAAACTGTCATTTTCTTGTTTTCCCAAGCCATGAAACAACAGCGGGAATTGGCTTGTGATAACAGGCTGAGCGCATAAGTTGTAGGTGAGGGATATTAACCCCATATCAGTCGCTCTGCCAAAACTGATCAAGCATGAACTCAACGAGTTTCCTTGTAGAACATGAATGGTGACTCGTACTGATGTGGTTTTGTGTTGCTTTACCACTGTGAAAGACCCCTGGGTTCGTAACAGTTAAGAAGCAGCCAAGGTGTATACCTTTGTGTCTGAAGGATTGAGGTACGTCACAGGCAAGAGGCTGTTGAACTTTTCCACTTGCATGATATTAATTGACGCCACACTATCGATGATGAAGGTTACGGGATGACCATTCGCCTTCAATGTAATTCTGGGACAGTGTCCGAAAGAAGTTCAGCACTTTGTTTGGTGTATTTTGTTTGAATTTCAGCCTAATCCCACATGTGCGTGCCGTCTTTTGGTGGACATAATCAGCATGCACCCATCTTCTTCGTTGGCACTCAATAGCGTAGTTAAAGAACTTTAGTACGACAAACTTAACTACGATTGCTTTGCTTGGTCTCTACTTGTCATAGCTAGTGTTGCTTTTTGTCTTTGTGGGCGTGGCGAGAGTGCTCCTGGTACATTCTTGCGTCCATCTTTTTTTTCCACGGTGACACACTTGATTATTCCTTAGCTTGACACACAGTTATGAATTGGTTCTCTTTCCACAACTCTTTCAAATTTGTCCTAAGACTGGACATTTGCCTTCAAGGGAAAACAAAAATCCACATTGGAAGCATAGTTTTGTCTTCTTCAATCGACTGCATCGGTCTTGTGCTTGCTTTTCATGGTCAACGCTGATTCATTGTGCGCTGTCCCTGCTTCCATGTCAGTAGCTTGTCGTTCTGCTCATTCCTCAGCTCTTGCAGCCATCAGCATTTTCTATGGACTGAGTTTCTCTCTCAACATGAGCCTTCTAAAAGAATCTGACAGGCAGCCATCGATGACTCTGATGCGCATGGCTTGACTCGTCAGTAAAGTCACCAAACTGCAATTTTTAATAAGTGTATCAAGTCTTTCAACAAACTCATCCCTTGCTTCATCAGTCTTTTGTTGTGCTTTGATAAAGATATACCTTTCATAATCAACATTTGGCATTAGATTGAACTTGGTTTCCAGCGCTTCTTTTACCTTTCGCCACGATGTTGAGTCATTCTGTGAAACTTTCTTTAGCACTTCTTTCACTCCATCACCTGCAAGGTGTTTTAAATATTTGATGATTTTCTTATCATCTTCCTCCTTTAGTGCATCTATGAAGTCATACAATGTTTCAATCCATGCAGTCCACATGGCACCAATGTTCTGTTTCTTGGATGTATTGAATGGTTGTGGTGGTGGCTTCAAGAACATGGCTGCATTGCATTTTGCACTCCCTTCTGCTGCTATTGTGTTAGCATATGTTGTTCAACTGATGCCACTGTGAAAGGTGGCTCTGACAACTTCTGCAAGCATCAGCCGCGTGCAGAAGCGTGTGTCACAGTGTGTTTCAATCGCCCCTAACTGTGAGTATGCTTTCTATTTCTTGTACCTTGCTGACTTTGTAATTATTTTCTTGCTTCATCTGAATAGTTGCTCTATGTTCGGGGCACAGTGCAGGATCACTACTGGCAGCCTCACCAATGGTATTGGCAGGCGTTACGAATTACGCTCCTCTGAGGGGCCTTTGGTTGATTCTGCAGCCATGTATGGACTGGAGCCGAGCTTTGACTCCACGTGCACTGGTCGTAGACTGCTTTGCATCGATTCAGGGCACACGGGCATGAGCAAGCAGTTTGCTGTACTGTTGCAAACTCTCAGGAAGAGCAGTCTTGCTTTCCACAGGCACGTATCCCCAACTTGTTGCCAGATGTAGCGTCTTTATAGCTTCTTCCCCAGCCCTGAAGCATGCAAATACACCCAACACGCGGGAGCTGCTGTTGAACACTTCTTTATTTACTAATGTTCCTTCACCCACTCCACATTACGTCATGATTTGGAGAACCAAACCCTACACCTCCCCCGTATATCACATGGTTCCAGTTCAGAGTCCGCCCAGAACCACAAGGGTCCTAGTGTGTACAGCATCAATATGCTACAAACATGAGCATGCATTTTGTGCACAAAAAATCTTGGGATATTAGCACGTTATATGTCACTAGCAAGTCAACCATTTTGCAAGTACCGCAGACCTGGGATAATGCACTTTGAGTGGCAGAAGTCATTGGCTTAGAAGAGGACCTGCTAGAATACCTTGGCATTCAGGTGCAGACTGGTAAGTGTTGTTTTAATAGCATGTTTTTATTTTTTATCTTTAATTAATGCAATTCTAAATACAGCTAAGTCCAGTTATTCATTTCTAAGCCTTCATAACATTTAAAAACACACGTTGTATTAATGGTTGTGACATTGAAAAGCGAACACTTGTTTCCCCAGTCCTCCTGTGTCTCATCCAGGTATCCCCAGTCTTCCCATTCAGGTCTCCAAAGGCACGAGTGAAGCACTGGAAGAGCGGTTGATGGCATTGTCCTTCTTCGCTCTCTGAAGACCTGATAGTTGTAATGGAAGGAGGGTGGTACCTGCTCTTGTTCTACTAATGAGATTTCTAATGTCACTCCTCAGTCTATATATAGACATAATTTAAATTACTCCTGAGTCTAGTTGTCATGAAGGAGGAAGGGTTCATCATTGGGTAGTGGTTAAGTGTTCTGGATTTTCAATGCCTTGGCATCTTCTAGGGGCAGTAGGAGTGTTGCTAGTGGCTTTCTTAATACGTTCTATCAGGTGTTTTAAAGTGGGTATTGCTGATAGCTGACCTGTAAAGTGTTCAGCTACTTTAGGTAATATAACTATTAGCATTTTAGTAGTGGGCTCTTGATGACTAGTGCTTACCTCATTTAAATGTTGAAGTAGATGTCTTACTTTAATTTCAGTGACATTTGAGAGGTGGTTGTTTTCTCTCACATTAATAACAGTATCATTTTTGTAGCAGCCCTCCAATGACAAGCATTAGAGTAGTATTTTGTACATTTCAAATTTACATTCTTGGTGATGGTGCATTCCTGGCTATAAGTATATCCCATGTGCAAGAGTAATTGTTTGCCTTTTTTTGATGTTCTATATCATGCTCTTTCTACAATTCTCTGCGAAAATAGTTTCATAATAAAGTTATATATTTTGTTTTAAATCTTCAATTCATTAAATATTTTTGTGGGTTAGTTTGCTTTATGCTAAATGTTATTGGTTAGTGTCTGTTTAGTTTAAAGTTCTTTTTCAGGTATTACCTTTTATGGTGGACGCTAATTAGTGTTTCTGTTTAACATGAAATATATGTTTATGTTTTATGTTTTTATAAATATATTTTTAATGTTGAATGTGATATTTTAATGTTTAAAATCTTTCTTATATTTATTTTATGTTTGTATTAATTTTACTTTCTTTATTGTAAAAGAATCTTTTTATATGCGTTTAATGTTAATTTTGACGATATATTTATTTGTTAAATACAATGTTGTTTGTTGAACAGTATAGATAAGATGTTTTGTATTTTTTTCTAATATTTTGGTCTATTTTTAGCGATAATATTGTAATCGATATTGTGATTTTTGACATTTCGATTATTTTATATAGCTATTTAAAGGCAACCATATTTTTTTCTGATTTGCATTGGAGGAAGTGGCTTTGGCTTTCTGGCTGCCAAGATGTGGTACTCTCTTTCTCTCTTACTTAGGCAGGAAAAAACAGAGCCAGCTTCCTGAAAGAAGCTAAAAACATGGGGGCATATTAGCAAGACCCACGTTAAAATTATCGCCGTTTTAGCGGCAGGAAACTGCCGCTAAAACGGCGATAATGGGCTTGCTAATATGCGTTATGGAATTCAATAGAAGCCCAGGTCAGATGTCCTGCACATCTAACCTGGGCTTCTATTGAATTTTATAACGCATATTAGCAAGCTCATTATCGCCGCTTTAGCGGCAGTTTCCTGCCGCTAAAACGGCGATAATTTTAACGTGGGTCTTGCTAATATGCCCCATGGCTTTTTAGATCTGTATAGCACCTTAGGATTCATCTGATCTGGTCTTTGGCGGTGAAACCGTAGCACTTGGACACTTCAGTTGAAGTGACCACGTGCTTTATAAGTCACTTTGTTTTATTATTATTTATGTTTTTAATATCGTTACAAATATATATTTTTAACAGTGATACTTGATCATAGATATTTGTGTTTTTTTGTTAATTAGGTATGGCATGGCAATTTTTTTGTAACTGATATTTCTGGGAAATATTTTTGCGATTTGATATTGTTTACTTTAATATTATATCAATTATCCCAATATACAGCTTTGATCAGAGAGTTAACGAAATTGGATCAGGGGTCAATGACTTCCATCTGACCCCAATATGCCTTAATGGGCATTAGCTGCTGCAAGAAACTGGGATACTGGTAGAGGGGATGAAACCCTTCTCAAGCAGCAATCATAATTCTTCTCAGGGTGAAGTTACAAACAAACTCTGAATTAACATGTACATGTATCCTTGAATAGCTTGGCGCAGAGCTGTCATGCTTAGTTCAGATGCAATGTATAAAGTATTTGTGCAACAGTTCAAACATTAATACAGTAAAAGCAATCCACAAAAGGATCGCACATAATTTGGAAAAATAGATAATTTTTAAATAAATATTACAAGACCAAAATGAGAAAAATCCAAACAGTAGAACCAGAGACATTCAATTCTAAAGGTTGTAATGGAAATAGCACCAAAAGGCATAAATCGCCATTTGTGGATATCTCATCGAACCAGACAGGGACAAAGTCACAAGTTCAGGCCGACTACAATGGAGTGTCAGCCGGCTACAGGGAACCTGTTAGGCTTGCTGAACAGAGTAACTTAAATCCTGGTTTGCAGAGTGTTGCGATGATCCATGTCGTAGATGCATTGCGCTGCCGAAATGATGTGTCTCTTCCAAGCTGTGGCAAGGTTGTGGTGCGAGGTTCTGCGGGGTTAACGAGGACCTCATCAATGAGGGCTTGGGATGCAAAGCCCGGTGTCGAGGATGGGTTGCGCAGTCGGGGATGCATTGATTCCGAGGAGCTGTGATGCGGAGTACATCATCATTGTCAAGGCTGCCATCAATGAGAGGGCCTGCACCGAGGATGCCTCACGCAGTGGCAGTTCCAATGCAGTGACGGGCTGCAATGCAATGTGGGTCTTGGTGACGGTTCTGATCCACACAACAGCAGGGATGCATTGGTTCAGCTCAGGATTGCTCAGGGCAGCAGAGGAGATGCATCAGTTCAGCTGAATCCACAGAGAGCGGGAACATTTCCTCAGTGAGTCCGGAGTCCTTGGGAGCCGCTCGGACACAACTGTCCTGGTAACCAGAGCTGCCCACAAAGGAGGGCGGGTGGCTTTACTGCTCTCCTAGGCTCAATCACCAGCAGTATCTTTCATGGCAACAGGCCCGACCTCAGTGACTCCGCAGACCAATGGAACTCCTCAGAGTGGTGCTGCCGTAGACGGCTCTAGAAGTGTTGCTTGGCCTCAGAAGCGAGGTCCGCGCCACCAATTTCGTGGGGCTCCCTTTGACATAATGCACTCTGCACTGATCTAGGGGCGGAGCTGGGTTGACGAGCCTCGTGTTCTGGCTCCCTCCTGGTTGCTGGGCAATGCGTCATCAGAGGGCCACACTGAGAGGCACTGTGGCAGCCCTCACACACACACAGTGGTGATATTTTACTGGCCTACATGGCCCGGGTGAAATGCAGAGAAGGTGCAGCATCACTTAGGGAGGAAGTCACAGAGCGCTTCAGGATGTCCTGGAAGAGAGATCATCCACTCACTGATTGTAACACAGGTTGGGAGCGTTCAATCACTACTCCCAGTCAGAGTGCAGCTGCTGGACTCATGAGGAGTAGAGTCCCATGGCAACGGCATGAAATGGAAATCTTTGATGGCCCTGAGATTTCACAAAGAAAAGGGGGCAAGCCAACAAGCCCTTCGGAAACACTTGGGGGCACAAAAGCAGGTAGTCAGCAGTAGGACAGCTCATCCAAATAAGTTGCAAAGTGGCAGTTCCTCCTGCAGCCCAGCACTCAGCAGGTAGCAGGCCAATACAGCAAAGCAGTTAGCAAGAATGGGAGTTCCTCCTGGCAGCACAGCAGTCCTCCTGGCAAGGTGCACATATAGAGCCAGCTGTGTCTGGCTACTAGGCCTGGGCGCAGTTCGCGGAGTTTTGCTACGCGGAACTCCGCAAAGTTACAAAAAAAAACTGTGCGAAGTTCCGCTAGTGGCGGAGTGCAGTGCGAACTGCAGTTTGTGCTGGTATTCCTGCCGCTCGGGTAGAAATTTTACCCGAGCGGCAGGTCGCGCTCGCGAACTTACCGTTCGCGATTGCAAACTTACCGTTCGTGATCGCGAGCGGGGAAAAAAATCTGCTGCACATCGCGAAGTGGAGTTTTCTGCACTCCGCGAGCTCCGCGGAGTGCGTAGTGCAGAAAACTCCACAAATTCCGCGAACGGAGCGAAGTTCACAGCCCAGGCCTACTGGTTACAAGTCCCACACAGTGTCAAATTAGATGGGGTCAAAGCCCCAGCACGTATACCCAATAATGCCTTTGATGTAGGGGTGACTTCAAAGGAACTCTATGAAGTGCACAAGGATCCCTTTCAACCCAGCCCTGGTTCCAGACTATCAGTGGGGGGTAAATCAGCCCTTTGTGTGTGGGCAGGAAACAACCTATTCAAATGTAAGTCCCTCCCTTTATCACTACCATTCTAAACATACTAAACATGTCAACACCACTCCTTTCTGATCAGGAACTACCACTTAAAAGCATGTAAGGGAATTCCCAATGCTAGCCTGTGAGAGGAGCAGGCCTCACAGTAGTGGAAAAAGAAATAGACTGTTTGTCACTATCAAGACATGCAAAGCATAAAAGTACATGACCTACCTTTTACTTACACAGCACTCTGCCCCTAGGAATACCTAGGGCCTACCTTAGGGGTGACCCATGAGTAATAAAAGGGGAGTTTAGGGCTTGGCAAGTAGTTTTAAATGCCAAGTCAAGTGGCAGTAAACTGCACACACAGGACCTGCAGTGGCAGGCCTGAGACATATTTGAAAGACTTCTTCTGTGGGTGGCAAAATTAGTGCTGCAGCCCACTGGTAGTATTTAATTTACAGGCTCTGGGTATACGGTATACCACTTTAAAAAGTACTTACAAGTAAATCAAATATGCCAAACAGGTGTAAACCAATCATGCCATGTTTAGGGCATATGCACTTTAGCACTGGTTAGCAGTAGTAAAGTGCACAAAGTCCTAAAGCCAACCAAAAGAAGGGAGAAGGAAGCCAAAAGGTTTGGGGACAACCCTGCAGAAAGGGCCTGGTCCAACAACAGCCAACTAGCCTTTGGAGTCACTCTGGGGTTCTGGGTTCAAGAGATGCAAGTTGAGTCCTTTTCACCCAGGCAAGAGGGCAGAAAGGCAGCAGGTCAGCAAGGCAGCAGTCCAGCAAGGCAGTAGTTCAGCAGGGCAGAAGTCCAGCAGAGTGGCAGTCCTTCAGCAGCACAGCAATACTTCTTCCTAGCAGAGTATCCACAGGTCCATAAGTGTACTAAAGAGATGGTGTCTGTGGTCCTGTATTTACATCCAGTTGTGCCTTTGAAGTGGGGGAGAAGCTTCTAGGGGTATCCCTTTGAAGTCCACAGGCATCCTACCTTCCCTGTCCTGGCTAGAGTCTAATTACAAAGGATATGCAACCCTTTGTGTGGAGGCTGGCCACAGCCTATTCAAGTGTAGGTAGGGCTCTGCTAAGCTCCACCCACCTGTCCTCCCATTGATGGTCTATAAAGACACACCTAAGCTCTCTATTGTGTGTGGCTATCTAGGAGGAATACACAAAGCCCAACTGTCAGCTACACCCAGGCATGTGACCCAGGGACTGATTACGATGGTGGTCAGATGAGCGTCTGACCACCATCATTGCGGGAATGGTTCCGGCCGACAGGCAATAAGCGGCCATGTAGGCAGTTGGAAACATGCCTTTTGCCATTGATGCTTGTGCTGGGGCCTCGAATTGGGCTGCAGCACAAGCCCCAATGGCAAAAGGCATGTTTACAAACATCCCTGCACCATGTGCCAGGCGCCACATGATGCAGAGGCCCAGGGGGCACTGGAGCCCTGCTAGGGGCCCCCAAAGTCCCTTTTTGACAGCCTTTCTATGGCAGTCGGACCACCATGAAAAGGCTTTCAAAAAGGGACATCATAATCCCTATGGCGGCGCCTGAGCAGGCACTGTCTCTATTGTAGGGACGACAATCCAACCGACGGTCCCCGTTAGAAGCATTATAATGTGGTGGTCGGACCGCTCAGCTGGATGTCGTTGGGACCGTCACCGACGGCCTGTCGGTGGCAGTCCCACCGACTTTCTAGTCTGGCCCTAAATGCCTAAGGGCTATATTACGAGTCTGGCGCAGTGGGGCACAGTGGTGACGGTCTTCTGACAGCCCCATTACAACCAGGGTGGTCGCGGTGACCTGGAACCACTGCAATGGCCAAGGATCAGAGATCCCTGGTGGTGGTGTGGTGGTATTGAGGCCACAATATGCGGGGTGGGGCTGCTGCAGCCCTGCCAAGCATATTACGAGTTTCATCACAGCCACTCTTTTCATGACGGTGCAACAGCCATGAAAAGTGTGGTGGTGAGGAAACAAAGGGGGCCCCCTGGTGCCTCCCGCCATGTGGAAGAACAAAGAGGGCACAACATGTGCCCCCTATCTACATGCACACCAGTACCTGCATTGCATGGACTGTGTCAGTCCATGCAATGCAGGTACTGCCTTTGTCGTTCATAGACACCACCCTGGGAATGCCAAAGAACTGCCCGCCAGACAGACGAAAACTCCTAATCTGGCGGGCGGTTTGTACATGGGTTTGGTGGTGCAGGAGTGGGGTGGATCACCTCTTGCACTGCCAAACTCATAATAAGGCCATAAGGCAGGAAAATGGCAACTTTCTAAAAGTAAGATAAACAAGGGGTTGGGCCTATTTATTGTCAGTATGTCTAGGCCACTGTTAGATGCAATTACTTTGCATTTGTGGTCATGAAATCTATTAACATTATCACATTTTATTCTATTTTTTCACTTTTCATCAAAATGCTGTTATAATTTTTCAACACACGTCATAAACATTGGAGCAAAAGAACATGATATGTAAGGCTTGAATGCTGTAAACCAGTCAAGAGTGATGTAACACAGGCTCCACATGGATCCCCCTGTTTTCTTCAAAACAAAATGAGTTTGTTCAGGAAAAAGCAAAATGAAAGTCGTAACAGAAACTTGATATTTGGTGTCTATTGGCTTATTTCTTTTTTTCATCCAGTTGCTTGAAAACCATCACAAAAGAACGGGCAATAATGCCATAAATAAGTGGGATGTACAGCATAAAAAAATGTAAGTCTAAAAAGTGAGAGTGGACTGCTAAATGACAATTAGCCCACTCCAGACACATTTCTTTTACCAACAAAAGAATGAATGCTCACATTGCCCTCCCCCCCCCTCTTCTTGTCCTTGTTTTCTACAGCGTCCATCAGTTCTTGGTCCTGAGGAGAACCCTGCATTGTGGGGTTTGAAATGCGTCAACAATTTATAACCTACGGAGTTGCTTGAGAAAACTCTGGCACACGGGGAACCTATTTTTGGAAATACACAACTTAGGTCCCCTCCTGTGGTCTGATTAAGAAGTTACGTTACGTTCCCTGGCTACGGTCCGCTGAAGGAGTCTGGATTAATGTGATAATCAAATGTTGCCTCCTCTTGTTTTTGAAATTAAGTACTGGGATCCAATTTTCTATCACCAATTTATAGTTGTGTGTGGTTTCATTTTCGTTTATGAAATATTTTTTTGTTAATTTTCACTATTTTATATTTTGTTGAACGTGATATAAGCTCTCTGTTAGTCATGTGGCTTTAAAATATTTTAGTTAATTGCCTTGCATATCTTGGTCTTTTGTTCCATTGTTTGACATGTTGTGTTGAAAAATTATAGCAGCTTTTTGAAGAAAGTTGAAAAATATAATAAAATGTGATCACGTTAATTGATTTTTGTGACCATGAATGAAAAGTAATTGTTTTGTTAATTAATGTCAATATAGGTTTTGTGTATGTTTTGCAATTTCCTAATAGTGGCATTTTCAAAATTGTAATTCAAATTCCAACTTCACCATAAGTTAGGATTTTTCATTACAATTCCAAAGACACAAAACACTAACTGGTTACATGCTCCCATTTGTAAATTACAGCTTATTAAATATAATAAGGTAACTTCAATGTTCATGGGAGGGGTTTGCAGTAATGAAAAACAAATGTAAGATTTTTTTACTACCAGGACATTTAAAGTTTACAAGTTAATGCCCAATTTTTTAAATATACTGCACCCTGCCCTCTGGGCTGTCCCGGGCCTACCCTGGGTGTGACTTTTATGTATTACAAATGAAGGTTTGGTCCTGGCAAAAGGTTTATTTTGCCGGGTCAATCTGTCAGTTTAAAACTGCACAAAGAAGCTGCTATGTTTAAAGGGCTACTTTAGTGAGTGGGAATATAAGTGGCCCAGGCCCACTAGTAGCATTTAATTTAAAGGTCCTGGGTACATTTAGTACCACTTTACTAGGGACTTATTGGCAAATTAAATATGCCAATTGGGGATAGACCTGGTGTTGTTCAGTCCAGCTACGGCTTTCCGCTATGCTCTGCTCAGTGTTTTGACTTCCAAAAAAGTCCTTTGACCAGGGTGAAGCAGTGAATCTATGTGATTCACAAAGCGACCTTGGCTGCTATGAAATCTAGGTTTGTCCAGCTCAGAGCCTTTGGAGCCAAAAGGAATGGCTTCAGTGGAAGTTTGACAGTGACTTATCTGACTTTGAGGGACCCTCACCAGCCACCACCTCGAGCCTTTCCTTGATCTAATATTTTGACTTCCATATTAGGGACTAATTCCCAAGGTGAGAGGGACAACCAGCTTAGTGTATTCAACCTCTGCTCCACCGTGATCAGCCTAAAATGCACTTAGGTCCTGGAAAACCACACATGGTGACTTTATATTGTCACATTACTTATTCTTAGCACTTCTTGCTCTAGTTCTAAGACTTTAAAAGTTCACATCTCTGGTTACCCTTAGACATTTTTTATGATATTGATGCCTTCCTCGTTTCCTTATTCTATTTGTTTCTATTTTTCTACATTGGTTTGGGAATTTTATTGTGTTGTGTTCTCTACTTTAAAATGGTATGCCCCTCCCAAATTAATAACCATATACCTGACAGTAGTGATCAAGAGGTTTTTGCTCAGAGACAAAGTGGGAGTAAAGGGTAAAATGCAGTTTCACTTGCAGAGGTGAGACAATTTTCCCAAGTGTAGCATGCTCTTATACGTGTGAACCTTGAGACTGAAACTAAAGTGGCCCTTTTTGACTTGGTGGTACTTCCTCTGCTCTTGGTGAGATAGGTGACAGGAAATAGAGATCGGACCCTTCATGGTACAGACTAAGGCTGTGAAGTAGGGTTTAGCTGGTGGCCCGCCATCTATCAGTATCTCAGAAAACACTTTGGGGCCGATTAAGAGTCTGGCGGTCCGGGAACCGCCGGATTTGTGGTGGCGCAGAGGTCCCCGGCCACCCTATTATGATTAGGGCGATCAGACCACCATTACCCCACCTCGGCAGCCAGGGAACCGCCATTCCCTGGCAGAGTTGCAGCAGTCAGGGAGCCGTAATACGCTTGGTGGGACGGCATCAGTCCTGCCAAGCATATTATGAATTTCCTCTCCGCCGGCATTGTCATGGAGGTTCCTACTCCATGAACATCACAGTGGAGAGGAAACAAAGGGGGACCTGCAGGTCCCCCTGTGCCTCCTCCACATGGGGATGCATGCAGTGGACACAACATGTGCCCCCCTGTGTGCATGCACCCCAGTTCCTACACAGCATGGACTTTTCAGTCCATGTCATGCAGGAACTGTTTTTGGCATTCCCATTGTGGTGCCCATTTTCTGAGGTACCTCTGTGGGAACAGCAATAACCAGCCCGCTAGACAGGAGGAAACTCCAAATCTGGCGGGCGGTCTAACCACAGCTTTGGCATTGGGGGGGTGGAGGCAGATCCAGCGCCACACCGCCAAAGTCATAATCAGGCCCTATATCTGACACCATGATCCAATACCACCTGCCAAATTTAGAGATAACAGAATGCCGAATGGTGATCTCAGTACTTTCATTGAAACCACCATTAAATCAATTCCTCTGATGGTACCAAATATTTGGTGAATGGCCGCTATCAGTTTTGATGACCGTCAACCACACTTTAAGTTTTTCAAAAATAAACTTCCAAGGCAGGAGTATGTTTCTGCAAAACAAATAACTAACGACCCTCACACAAAGGGTGTTTCTTTGCTGGGTGTGTGGGCCTTTAATTTAATTATTATTTTTGTAACCACAAGGTTTTGCATGGTGGTGATGGAAAAAACATCAGATCATCACCCCTAAAAAAGGAGAGCGATCTGATGTCTTTACTCTGACAACCAGAACTCCATCTGGGCATCTGAGTAAGATTTCCAGCAACAGAGCCAATGATGGTACCACACCGGAAAGCTGATGGTCCACCAGGCTCTAAATAGGGTGGTAGTACTGAAAGATTGGCGGACAGGGTACTCCATTACGTTTGTAAATCAGGCCCATCCATTTGGGTTGTTTGTGCTGCATATAAGCCCTAGAAATTTTAGACTGCCTGGCAAATGTTTGGCCTCAGGGCAAAAGACTCTCAGTGCAAGTACTAGTCTCAGGGTTTTAATCCTTAGATGGTGGGTGTAGGAAAGTAGGATCTGCTTTTATGGTTACCCCCACTTTTTGCCTGGTGCTAAGCTGTTATTGACTAGTCTGAATGGGATCCTGCTAATCAGGACCCCCGTCTCTCTGCTTTCGCCCTTAAATTGTGATGTTCAGCACTTAGGTACATCCCAGATTGGATACTGGGGGACCCTTATCAGTCCCTAGTATATGGTACTAAGGTACCCAGGGCATAGGTACCCCAGAGGTCCCCCATGAGATGGAGCATGTATTATGCCACCCATGGGAGACCATTCAAACTGTAACTACAGGCCTGCCATTGCAGCCTGTGTAAGCTAGTTCTAGCACCACTTACGAAAGATATAGGTTTCCTATATCTAGGGTAACTGCACTTAAAACCTATAAGTCACCTCTATAGCAGGCCTTTACAATCCTGAAGGCAGGGTGCTTGGTTCTAAGTGTGAGGGTGCCCCTGCAATGAGCAGGACACCCCTACAGCCCACGGAGTCCATTCTCCCGGGTTGTAAGTGAAGCAACCATATAGAGGAGCACCGCGTAATTACGCGATGACCATCTCGAAATTGGCTGCAACTAATCCCATAATGTTTGGTATCAAACATGTTGGAATCATACCCCCACACCGTAAACGGTGTGGGAGGTATGATTCCAAGCACTGGAAGAGCCCTCCGTTAGGCTCTCAGTGTTCCCAGTGCTAGTCCTCTAGACCCGGACAGCACAACATGGCTGCTGCTGACCAGATACACGATTCTGCCCTCCTGCTGCTGAGCCAAGCTTGAGCAGGGGAAGGCAGAACAGTAGGTATCCTGTCACAGGGAGGTGTGACCACCTCCTAGACAAGATTTAGTGTATTGGGGCCAGGTGGGTGCGCTTGCCAGCACATTTGGTGCCTCCTTGCATAGTCCAGTTCAAACCAGCTCTAGGAGCCGTTGGCTCCTGCTCTAGTGCGAAACTGGACAAAGGACATGGGAGTAACCTCCCCCCTGTCCAAACCCTCCCCTGGGAGGGACCCCTGAATCATCCCAACCCTTTCCTTAGGGTACTTAAGGGCTTACCTGGGTGTAGGTCCCTAGATTCGTCGTGGGACACGATTCAATTCAGACACCACCTCAACTTCTACCGTCTGGGCACTCTGGACTTCGATAGACTTCGTTTGGGCTCCACTTCGTCCCCCTTTCAGTCTGCTGCATCGTCTGTGCCTGTGCACCATACAGGAACCTTCCAAGGCCTGTGGGCATCCAAGACACCTGAAGGAATCTCCCTTGAAGTGAAGGAGTCACTTCCCTGTATTCGCAGGCACCACAACTAAGCTGACCGGTCTGCTGATCCTGAGCTCCTACAGACTCCGAAAGGTTCTGCAACACAGGTGGTGGTTCTCCACAGCTCTGGTGGCCTGCCATGTCCTCTCACCAAGTTTGAGGCCAGTATCCCTCATTGGAACCACAGGAACCGAACCCCTGTGCACCACGTCGACTTGCAGTTGCAAAGGCTTGTTGGCTTCCTTCCACCAAGATCTTCAGGCTCCAAGTAGCCCCAACCTCAAGCATCTCCAGTGACCAAAGTTTTCATCCACATCGCATCGTTTTGCACCATGGCCTGCATCTTTTGGTGAGCTGCTTGAGGTCCTCTTGCGACTCCAGTGCCTCCAGCCTGTGGGTCCTGTTGAGGGTCACCTTTGTTTCTCTTGGGCCCCCCTGATTGCTCGGGCCTGCCCTGACTCCCCTGCTTGTGGTGAGTCCCCTGGACCTTGCTGGTCCCAACATGATCTGAGTGACATAGACTCTGTCCCCTCTGCTTGCAGGTACTTCTCATCCTGAATCCACCTTCGGATTCCACCAGACATTTTCTCCTTCTCCAGCAGCGGCACTTTCCTGAAGTCCTCCATTGAGTTCATCGGTGGTTTCAGACACTACTTTACACCTATGCACCCGGCTTCCCTAGTGTAGGTAACATGGGTACTAAGGTATCCACGGGTGGGTGGCTCTCTGACCTTCTGTCGTCCACGGGGTTTCTTCAGGGTCCACTGGGTAGGGTCCTTACTCTGTAAAATTCCAACAACGACTTACATGTTGATTTGTACGGAGAACGCGGTCGTGTTCCCACACTGGACACGCTCTCCATGGGGCTCCTAGTCACTTACTTTGGGTGGTTCCTTGGGTCCCCAGCACTTCAACGTCTTCTGGACATTGTCTTGACACGAGTTGTGGGTCTGACACCACTTTCTTAGTATATGGTTTGGTCCCCCCTTAGGTCCACTGTGTATACTGTGCTATTTACTTGATTTCTATGCAAAGTATTGTGTGCATTATACATATCTCTGGGTAGGAGATATTTGTATGTGTTAGAGAGTATTGTATAATAAATACATATTTTTATAAATACCTTGTGTGGTTCTTTTTCACTTAATCTATACCTATATGATTGCATTCTGGTAAAACAAGCTGCTTTACACTCCTTCTGGACTAAGCCTGAAGGCTGCTCTCTACAGCTACCAATTAGAGAGCTTTCTAAGGTTGTCTAAGACCTCTTAAATCACCATAAGGGTTGTCTGGACAGGTGCAGGGTGCCCACTTACATAGGTGGACATCATATACCAGGCCAGCCTCTCACAGTGGGAGTGTAGGTGGATGATGGAAAACTGCAGAATGAGGGTAAAGAGCTGCATCCTGAGAGTATACATTAGTTAATTGTTGTTTGGGGGAGCAGCTCCCCTCTACTGACAGAGAGGGATTCACTCAATCCTGATGATGTGTGTAAATTTCAGAGAAAGCACAACACTTAAGTTCTTCTCAGAGCCTACCAAGAATACTAAGCGTGTATATGCTCATCATGTGGAGGAAGTCTGGTAATTGTTGATCAGCAGGGCAGCTGGATAAGTGGTGTAACGTATTCAAATGTGACTTCTCCAAGTAAGAAGGTTTCCGTTGGAGCTCCCCCAAAGGGAGAGTGGCCCAGCCTTCCCTCTAGCCCAGTGCTGATCATAAAATAGAAATAGAAAAAAACCAAAAAACAAATAGCCTCTTCAAAGAAACAAAGCGCTTTGCTTGCAAGACTCTCATCTCATAAAGGGGCCAGCCAATTGGCGTTTTTTGAGGTCTCTGAGTCAGGGCTGGAAGATAGCCAAAGATTGTTTGTGCAAGCAGGGTTTTACTTGGAAGGTCTCAGGTGGCGGAGAGTGGCTCCGTTCAAGACTTGTGCTGCATAAGGACAACAAACATTGGCAAAGCAAATAGGTCTGGCCTTGGCAAGCTGGTGTAATGGTCATCTTTTATTTTTTATCGCCAAACATTTAAAAAATTCAAACATGCCACTAGTTAAGTGTGCTCATCAATTGCTTGCAATAAAAATGTTAAATTTAAAACATTCATTGACATGGCCGTTTTAATTGTTACGTTTTTTTAAATACCAAGTATCTCATTTGTGCTGTGCCACTTTATTTTCATTTGTGAAGGAAATAATAGCAAATCTCTTGCTAACCAGGCAATCAAGTTCCACTTAGCTACAATGTTACAATGTATCTTAAAAACTTTATAAGAGCAGCTTTAATAAAGAGACAAAGAAACACCATCCGAGGGCCAGAATTGCAGAAAAAATAACTGGTATTTACCAGGGGGAACTGGGAAAAATCTACATGGCCGTCATGGATCTAACCGCAGCATTTGACTGCGTGAATCATTGTAAACTATGGGAGATAATGGGGACCATGGGGGTTGACCCGTCAATACTAACATTGATTTGCCAGTTGTATTCCTAGTCTACCTCATCTGTTTGATACGGCAAAGAAGGGGAATGTACACGCCCATCCTGAATATTAAGGGGGGTTAGACAAGGATGTGTCCTTGCCCCATTTTTGTTCTCAATATACACAAATGGGGTTGAGGCAGCACTGACAGGTTCAACATCTGATGTCCCGAGATTTGGCTTCTTTACTCTACCATTATTGGCCTATACCGACGATGCAGTCATAGTTGCCAGAACAGGCAGGGCCTTACGACGTATGATAACGGCCTATGCCACCTTTATGACATCCCTGGATCTAAGGGTTAATGCATCTAAATCCTTCATATTGATAGCAGATCCTACAGGGCGAGGGAAAGTCCCATTCTTTTATCTAGGGGCCTGCAGATTAGAGGTAGTTGACACATTTTCCTATTTGGGGGTTTCGTTCGACAAAGGTCATACTTGGGC
The DNA here is from genome assembly GCA_963921515.1 of Calotriton arnoldi. NCBI lineage: Eukaryota > Metazoa > Chordata > Amphibia > Caudata > Salamandridae > Calotriton > Calotriton arnoldi. The sequence continues at coordinate 1,368,358 of CAWUFW010000089.1, read as the reverse complement.
TAATATGGTTAAAAATAGAGCGCTAGTGATGGAAAGTAGTATGGCAGCTATCACCATAAAAATTGTAAAGACGATATACAGTGCTAAGACAATCTCAGCCGCTACTTATGGAGCAGGGGTGTGGGGGGTTGCCCCTACAAAGCAGTTACAGAACTTTGAGGATAGATTTTTAAAAGGGTTGGTATCCCTCCCGGTATCTTGCTCAAATTTTAACTGTCATGCAGAAGTGGGACTACCCTACGTCGGTGTTACAGTAAGGCTTGCCCCAATATTACTATGGCCCTCAATCTGGAGGAGGGACACAGTATACTTGACCCAATCCATCATAAATGATTGCCTAAAATTAGACAATGCAAACAAAATAGAATGGCTCTATTAGGTAAGGTTAACTCTGAAATCATTGGGCCTAGAGGACTTGTTTAGAAACCCCAGCACATGCCTCCAATTATCAAAGAAAGAAATCAAAGCAAAATTCTTAGCAAAGGCGGCGTATGAAAGACTGGAAGTAAACACAATTAAAGCAACAGTAAGGTTATACCATCATCTCCCGTCTATAACAGAGGGAGATTATCATTACCTAGAGGAAATCCAGAATAGATTTATTTTAGTAAGGTTTCGCATGAGCATGATCCCTTTGACGGTGGGTTATACCGCAGGAAGTTTTAACCCTGCAGACTTGACTGTCTGTCCTTGTGACTGCGGATCAGAGCAATCAGAACTTCATATAAATTTATTTTGCGACTTATATAAAGCGGAAAGAGCAAGATACATTTTACCAATTTTATGACATTACAATTTTAGACAATGTTGAGTGGCTTTTAGCTTTCCTAAAAACTCAGCAACTCGCATATAAGCTTTTCAATAGCTAGCTTCCAGTGGGCTTGCATAAGGAAAAGGAAACTTACTTCTTAGTCATTTTAAGTACCAAAGTGATGGAGCTGTGTTATAAAAATTGTATTGCTTTTCTGTATGTCCTCCCACCCCTCAGCACACATCATGAGCGAAGGGATGTTGTAGAGTGGTATTGCATTGCATGGTATGGGCAGGTCTGGGTAAGATGCTCTATGTACTTGATTATGAAAGGCAAGGGGGAGAGGGGGGAGACTAAACACCTAGCACTTTTGGTTTTATTTTTTTTAAGTACTAAATATGTTTATGCAGAATGAGAGAAATTGTTATTTGCTTAGGCCGTACATTTAAATGGAATTTTATGTTCTGTCTTTTTTTAGAAGCTGGGTTATGATGTACTGTACTTTTATGATCTTTTTGTTTTAGGATCGAATACAGTTTTTATATATGATATGATATGAACTGGTATTTAAAGTTAATATAAATAAATGAATACAGTAAAAACACACATTGAACCACCTTTTCCACTTACTATTTGTGCACGATAAGTACAGGCTTTGTGCTGTCACTCAAAGTGTAAGGAGCCAATGGGTAATGTTGGCTGACCCACTGAAACACATGTAAGCTATAGTAGATGGAAGAATAACGTGAATGACAATTCAACCGACCAGTGGGTGAAGTACTGCTGGATACTTTCTGCCCACATGACCTTCATTAAGTAGAAGGTTGCAGTCAATTGGTGAGAGCTCGCTTAAGTAAGTTCTCAATGTTCATTCATCAGTAGCTCATTCGGTCCACGTTTTTGCTTTCTAGGACATGCATGTGTTTGGTTTAATGAAACAACTGTTTTCATACTGTTCATGAATGCGTACATTGATAACCGCGCCCCTCCCTTCTGGGATGCTAAATGTAGCTTGTCTGTTGTGTACTACTTTTAGCACAGTCTTATACGATAGGTCGCTTCACAATATCTCTCCTAATATCACCTGAACAATACAGTACAAAGGGAAATATACATCAATTTATATTATGCTTTCTATTCGTTAAGCTAGTCCTTTAAATTATTTAAAAAATGTAATGCTAAATAAGAAGCACACAGACTTCATAGTCACATGAGCAGATTGGAGCAATTAGAGTGAGGTGTCGTATACATATATTCTCAAGGGGCTGGAAGATGGTGATTACTTTATAAAATTGAAATCTTTATCATAAATGTATGCCAGACAACAAATTACAGATACACACAGAAGGACACAGTGGCTTAAACAAACCCTAACACGTCTCGAGATACAGTCTCTTCATTAGACTGATAAGAGTTTGATGTGAACAGCATCTTTACAATCATTACCATCACCTATCTACCATCAGTTAATTAACATCAGAACAATTAATCAATAACAAATTACATGAAAAGATGATTTTATTTTGCTAAAACAATGCTCCTCTAAACCTCTAATTTATCATTTTAGCAACACTACTTGGTTTTAAAATATTGTACTAAGGGATTATTGCAAATGTGTTGTCTCGCTCTGTAAACTTTTTTTGTAACAAATGAAATGCACAGAAGCCTATATCACTTGTGGACTATTCATGGAGAGACTAGTGTTTATGTCCAAGACTCTCGCGGAAGGCCTGGGTAGATTCGCCTCACATGCAGATAAGCAAATGGTGTCATATAGAATAGGAGGAGGTTGGGGTCTCAGAAGAGCTGTACACCTGTCTGTGATGCATATTAGAGGGCAGAGAGTGTGAGGATCATGTACACGCATAAAAGACCGGATCAGAGAGATGGGGGATCTATTTGCAGACCTCCTAATTTCAGGATATTCTTTGCAATACATTGGATGCACCGATATTTGTTCCTCCATGTGCCCTTTTACCCCCATGTTCCACTTTTCTATTGAGTCATGCGTCAATTTAAAAAAGTAACATTCTGGCTAAAAGTGTGGAATCAAATTACTACTTTTTTAATGTTAACATCCCATTTTCCATACCAAATATATTACTTGGGAGTGTTTCTCCTGATTGGCCAGATTTACCTTCTACTCCCAAATTATTAGACCTTTTACTCCCCGCTGCATTTCACCACATTACTTCAATTTGGAAAAACGCCTTGAAGGTCACTTACCAGGCATGGTGGTATGCTGTTTGCTTTCACCATAGATTGGATAGAGCATATGTTTCTCCACTTTCACTTGCATTTCAGAGAGAACGCTTATGATCACCGATAACAAACCTCCTTAACAAATTTAGGGCTTATTTACAAGCCCCGTGCGCTGCCGGTGCCTCACTTTTAATGGGGAAAAGGTGACCTACTGGCGGCGCAAGGGGCTTGTAAATTAGCCCCCTAGTTTAAATACTAATTCAGATGATACTGTTACTGTTGAAGTTCCTAAACTTCCCTGAATATGAATTAGTTATACTATTTGCCTATGATAGATTTCTAATTTCAAGTTGGAATAATGTTACATGCTTACAGATTTTTTTTAATTTTCTCATCGTAAGTGCAATGTTTCCTAATATCTCTCATCTTCCTTACATCCTTCACTTACATTTCGGCACCCTTCTTTGCTGTTCCTTTCTCCCTCGTTACTTTCTTTCCCCCTTCTTCTCCCACTTCTCCTATTTTATGCTTTATTGAATGTATATTTTTCTTTCTTTTTTATAGTATCGTCATATAATTCTGGTTTATCCATACGGCACTGTACTCTTTTCTTCAATAAAGCATATTTAAACAAAAAAGAAAGTGGTGCCCTACCTTCTCCCTTTATATGTATTTGCATAAGATGCACAAGATGTATTTCATCCGCATTTCTCTGCTACAGCATTAAGCGGAGGATTGGTTCTGAGGCACTTTTGTTGTTTGCAATAATCTCTTGCATCACACTGAAGGCCATTTACTAGGGTAGTACGAAATGCACGTAATTTTCTCTCTCGTAATTATGCAAAATTACGCAAAAATTATGCATAATTATGTGTAATTACACAAAATGATTCTTGCGCAGGTTGCATCAGAATAATGCTGCTGGTGACACATTTTGCGCTAAAAAACAGAGCAAGCAGCACGTTGCGCTGCACAAGCGCTCGTTTTTTTTGTTTACTCCAGCTGGCTCCTGCCTAGCCACCCCCCCCTGTTTTCTGCTTCATAAGCCCCATTCAACCCACTCCATTCCATTCTGTTCCACGTGTCACTTTTTTAAAACTTTATATTCACTTTTTAATGGTTTTCCACTCCCCCTTTGTGTTTATTTTAAATTTTTCCTTCTCGGTTATATAGCAAAGTCATGCAGCACCATCTCAGAGTCCTGCATCCCCTGTGGACAACGGCTACAAAAGGAGGTAACACCGGGCCACATTCTTAACAGTGGCGGCTCCTCCGCTACAGCGTAGCCCCCTTCTGCTCCGTTTTCACCTTCACCTCCGTTTTCACCTTTCACCCTCTTTAGCACTTTTTTCCTGCTTTCTGCTCCTTTTCACCCTTTATTCTTCTCATCCTTGGACTCCCTATACCTTTCTCCTTTACTTTTCACCCTTTTTAGTCTTTCTCCTCTTTTGCCTGCTTTTCCCCCGTTTTTCCAGCCGCTGATGCCCCCGCCGCCCCTCCCCCCCAGCGCGACCAGCCCGAGCCAGTTCCCCTCCCCGCTCCCGCCTCCCAGCTGTCCAGCCCTCCCCGACCCCTACTTAATGGCGGATGCGCACAGCGGGGGCGCCGCTGGTGCGCCAAAGGCAAGCCCGTCTGTGCTCATCCGCGACCCAACCGCGACCAGCGCCAGGAACCCTGGACCTCCGCACCACCAATGATACAACCCAGTGGCACTCCACGCACTCAACCCAGGCCGCAACAACAACTGCAAGCTAGCATCACCAGCCAACACCCACGGACCCTTCAGCAGTCTCCACTGCGACTCACCTGCAGCACCGCCAGGAACACGCACCCAGCACAACCCACCCACAAGAACACAACCGAACCGAAGACCCTGCAATGCATTCTCCTCAACATCCGATCACTCCACAAACACGCCACCGAAATCTGGGACCTCCTCGACAGCACCACCCGGACGTAGCATTCTTCACCGAAACCTGGACCAACACCACCTCGGGACTGGACATCGCCATCGCCATCCCCCAAGGATACAAGATCTCCTGGAAGGACCGCCCCTCCCGCACGGGAGGAGGAATCACCATCGTCCACAAATCCACCCTCTGCCTGAGCACACTCCCTGATGAGCCCACAGACCTGATGGAACACCCATGCTTCAAGATACAAGCCAGCCTTACCACCACCCTCCGAGGAACTCTCATCTACCGACCCCCTGGGCCCCGTGGACCTTTCACCAACTCCATCACGGACATCATCTCCCGGCAAGCCATCGCATCCACCAACTACACCCGACTGGGAGACCTCAACTTCCACCTAAACAACCAACTAGAACCCAACACTGCATCCCTCCTGGACAACCTCCACAACATTGGACTCTGCCAGATCGTGACTGAACCCACGCACTCAGCAGGACACACCCTCGACCGCCTCTTCACATCAGGAATCTCCATCACTTTCAACCACACCGTCGAACTCCCGTGGACAGACCATCTTTGCATCCACTGCACCTTCAGAACACCCACGATCCACAGACCCCAGCACCTGCTCTCAAGAAGAAACTGGACCAAAATCACCGACGACCAGCTCACCTCCTCATTCGACCCCAACCACAGCGGAAGACGACGACCCCAACACTGCAGCCCCAACTCTGCACAGATGGATCTCCAACAGCACCAACACCATAGCCCCCCTCAAGAAGAACAACAACACACACGCCAAGAAAGCCAGATGGTTTACCACCGAACTTCGAGAGTCCAGACGCACATGCTGCCGCCTCAAAAAGGCCTGGAGGAACTCCAAATCCACAGAAGCCCACAACAACTTCAGATCCGCCACCAACGCCCACCACCAACTCATCAGAAAGACGAGAAAAACAGCGATCAAAGACAGAATCGCAACACACGCACACAACAGCAAAGAACTCTTCAGCATCATCAAGGAGTTCACCCAACCCACCAGCGAGACTACAGACATTCCACCCTCACAAGACCTCTGCAACAAACTCAGCACCTTCTTCCACCACAAAATCAAGAACATCTACGACAACTTCGATGAAAACAACCAACACACTGAACCCCCACCAGCCACACCCGACCCCCCGGAAACCAACGATTGGCAGCTGGACAGCCCTCACCACCGAAGACACACTGAAGACGATAAAGTCAATCCACTCCGGGGCCCCCATGGCCCCTGCCCCACCACATCTTCAACAGAGCCGCCGACACCATCGCACCCATGCTTCGCCACACCGTCAACCATTCCCTGGCGACCACGTCCTTCCCCGATGACTGGAAACACGCCGAGGTCAACCCCCTCCTGAAGAAGCCCTCGGCGGACCCCACCGACCTCAAAAACTAACGACCCATCTCCCTGCTCCCGTTCCCAGCGAAAGTCATTGAGAAAGCCATCAACAGCCGACTCGCCACCTTCATCGAAGAGCACAACATCCTCGACTCCCCCCAATCCGGCTTCAGAAAAAACCACAGCACAGAAACTGCCCTCCTCACCGCAACAGACGACATCCTCTCCCTACTGGACAAAGGAGACCTCTCACCGGCCTTCAACACAGTCTCCCACCACACCCTAACACGCTGACTCCACTACGCAGGAATCCGAGACAAGGCCCTCGACTGGATCCATTCTTTCCTCTCTGGCAGAACACAGTGGGTCAGACTCCCTCCTTTCCTCTCGGACCCCACACCTACCACCTGCAGAGTCCCCCAGGGGTCCTCCCTCAGCCCCATGCTCTTCAACGTCTACATGGCTCCGCTTGCCCCCATCATCAGAACCCACGGACTCAACATTGTTTTATACACAGATGACACCCAACTCATCCTCTCCCTATCCAATGAACCCAACGCAGCCAAACACAACTTTCAAGAAGGCATGGAAGCTGTCGCCAAATGGATGAAAAGCAGCTGCCTACAACTCAACACCGACAAAACAGAAGTACTCAGCATGGGCCCACACCCCGATGCCTGGAACGACACTTGGTGGCCCCCCGCCCTCGGAAGCCCACCCACCCCCACGAACCACGCACACAACCTTGGAATCATCCTGGACTCCAAGCTCAAAATGGACCGCCAGATCAACTCCGTCGCATCCTCCTGCTTCCACACCCTCCGCCTCCTACGCAAGACCTTCAAATGGATCCCCCTCGAGCACAGAAATACCGCCACTCACGCCCTCATCACCAACAGACTCGACTACGGCAACGCACTCTACACCGGAATAAACAAAAACCTCACCCGCAAGCTACAAAACATTCAGAACACTGTCGCAAGACTGGTCCTCAACCTGCCAAGACACTGCCATATCTCCCAGCACCTGCGCACACTCCACTGGCTCCCCATCGAGACTAGAATCACTTTCAAGATCCTCACCCACGCACACAAAGCCCTCCACAACACCGGACCAGCATACCTGAACAGCCGACTCAAATTCCACGCACCCCAAAGGACCCTACGATCAGCCCAGCTCTCCTACGCCGTGGTCCCCTGCGCCAAAGACCAGATCAGGAGGCCGCTCCTTCTCCTTCCTCGCGGCCAGAGCCTGGAACGCCCTACCACTCCACCGAGTTTTCATGTAACTCTGCGGAATTCCGCAGACTGACACTACTTAAGTTCTCCGAATTATGGTCTTCTGTATTTTCCACTTTTTCCAACATCTTCCTATCTACTTTAGTGTCCTCTTTATACTTGCATACCTGACTCCCGTTGTTTTTTTATATTCCTTCAGTTTGTGCAGCTGACTTTCTCTTGTCTGTAGCTTTGTCCCTCTTCTCTATTAGTAAGCTTTTCCTCACCCCTCTTTTAAAAATCTTGTGTTATGTTAGGTTGAGAGAAGATTGTCAGAAACTTAAAGAAGACTTCAGGCCTAAGTATGCACAACATGTAGTTTGATAGAAGGCTTTATTGAGCAAACAGTCAACAGTCAATAGTACAGGAACATATATGATCAACATTGCCCCCAACAGGATGTCAAACAAGATTCCATGATGCCATGACAGTGCAGTGTGGCAGGATATCAGTACCATATGTCTTTTCCTTTCTCTTTCATCTCTTCATTATTTTTCAGATCCATTAATAGCCATGTCCCTCCATTATAAGAAAAAATATTATAACTTTTAATGGTTGACTACTTACCTTATAAAATCTTAAGTAAACCTTTCAAATTGATACTTTTGATAGAAGATAGATAAGGATAACCTATCATCAGTGAGGTATTACTTCTGTAAGGTGTAAAATAAGGTGGTGGGTACAGGTATCAAATATGTGTGTTGTATTTTTTATTAGATCTGGAAGCACTCTACGCTCCTGAGGAGGAGGGCAGAGAAGACCACCGTCCTGCAGATGGGGAAGGAATAAAGGCTGGGATAAGCAGTAAAGCACTTTTCTTTCTCAATGAAAACTACTGAATTTGTTAAATGTTTTGTTCCAATCTTCCAGGCCCAGTTATCACCCTTTTTATAAATTGTCCAGCCTCCTATGTTTCTTTCTGATCCTCACTACTATTGAATTTGTAGAAGAAATGTTGCGGTGCCCAGTGCCAACTCATCTACCACTCCTCCCATTCTCTGCCAGCCAGCGCAAAAAATGCATTCCAATCTCAGCATGTGCCACATTCCATCCACAGTATCTGCCCACGTGACTATTTTTCATGACTTTCACTACAGTTCCATCTGCTATCTTCCATTCACTATGTGAATAAGTACATATCACCCAACCAGTCCATAGCCAAACCTAACCTCAGTCAAAGCACTGATATTTCTTTTATAAATTACTTTACCATACACCTTCTTGCCCCATAGCAATGGAAAGAAGTATTTATGGAACATTATTGGGCTGGAAGGTGTAGTGTAGGACTCGGGTGGGACTCAGGAGGGAGTAGAAAGAATACAAGCAGGGCCATTGAAATTTATGAGGACATGCAATTAGCTGTCCAAAAAAATCATGCTGCCCCACCACGATGGCTCCATTGATGTTGCATGTATATAATCAAGTATATTGTGTAGCATAAATTTGATGTGCCATAGTTATCAATCAAAATTTATATTTATATATAGGCAACCCATTAATGTATTTGCACACATTAAGTGTGTGTAGCAAGTGTCACTACTAGGCCTAGTCACCACATTAAATCATTTGAACTTTTCATCCTTTTTAGAAGAAAATCTATTTTTGATTATAGTGGTGGTCATAAATTAATTACTACCATACGCTGCTACTGCGTTGTGTGAAATATTTATCGGAAAATTTTGGGTTTTGGTCCTATGACCATAAATCACATCAACAAAATTCTAATGGCCCTTGGGGAGCAGCAATGTTGTGCTACTGTACGGCTATATAAACATATGTTTGCATCGAGTACTACAATTTCTTTTCTTTGGATCATCTAGTTAGTTCTGCTGTTGGACCTGCTCCAGAGGCTCACTCAAGGTGGAAGACAGTTGCTCAGATTTCTGAAATGGAGGCAATTTATACTGGAGTATCACAGGCTGGTGCTCCTCAAGGAAGAGGAGGAGGAGGAGGCAGCCACTGTTGCCTCAGGCTGCAAGCTGGAAGGACACTAGCAATGACACTTTATCCAGCATAGGCATCAGAGGTCACCAGTCACCCAACCCAACCCACAGCAACAACCACAGATTTTACCATTATCCAAAAAATGTTAGAGACCTGGAGAAAATAAAGCAGGGCCAGCAGAAACGTATCCAGCAGATGGAGGCTTTGGAGGGCCATTTTTGTATACAGTGGGATATAGACTGTTTTTGTGGGAGAGGAGGGTCATTTTTCTTTAAGGGATCTTAAGGTTTTAGGGTGAGGGGTTGGGCCTGTTGTTATTGATAATTGGGTACAGGGTAGTTTAATTTTTGGACATTGTTTGTGTTTTAAGGGTGAGTGGGTGGACCTTTTGTAGGAGGATAGGGTGAGAGTTTATTTTTGTGAGATAATAAATGGATTTGTTTTTACTATTGATTATTTGTCTTTGCTTTACAAGTTAGTGTAGCATCACTGTTAATTAAACATGGACCTCTACCAATGTTGTGATTATGTGCTGTAAGAGGCTGTTCTCTGCACCTGTTCCATAGCAAAGCAACTGTTCCACAGTCTACATTCACTTTGCACTCTCTAGTTTTTAGTCTTTCCCTACCGGAGTTCCTTTGCCCTGTATTTTCTACGTAGATTAATTGCCTTACATCCTCCAGACCAGTCAGACCAGTACATCTCCCTCTGGCCAGTTTGGGGAAACTGACTATGACCATACATAACCCTCCCACCCATTATTGGCTTGATCAGGCTGAGCAACATCCAACTTATTATAAGTAATAGTTATATACTACTTACTTTCCTTGCCCTACCCTCTGAAACTAGTAACTGTTAATGGAGTATGTCAACATACAGCAAAAACAACAATCCCTCCTTCATGTGAGCTTCTTTTCCTAACTAAGTAGATTAAACAATGCCTACTACCTCACTCAATTTAATAGGCCCATACCTTAATGCAGGGTTTTCCAAAGGACCTTATTAATGCTGTTGGTGGTGGTCCAGCGTAACAGGGAAGACATCACAGGAAAAACAAGGTCTTCTTATTCTGAATGATACTGGTGAGGTTAATTAGCCAAATGAATACATTGATATAATTATTGCTGGTGTCTCTCCGTGTTTTATGGGACTTCGTGGGAGGCAGGGGGATGCAGTCAGAAAATTGAATGAAAAAATGAATTAAATAATTGCTGGTGTCTCTCCAGGACCCAATGTGGGCTCTATAGGAGGCAAAAAAACATGGAACACATTTATTAAATAATTGCTGGTGCCCCTATAGAGCCCATTGGAACTCTATGAGAGGCAATGTGGAGGGAGGCAAAAATCTGATAAATATATTAAACCAGCATGATGTGCTGGCTTTATCCCCTCCACGTGGTTCAAATGAGACCTGCTCAATCACTTGCCACTTCAGTTCATCACTGTTGTGTTGAAGCCTTTGGTAATGTTCGATGGGTGGTGCTTGTCATCTGATAAAACAAGCCTAATGTTCACGAGGATTGTAGGACTATTGCCACAACTCCTCCGGTGTCTCCTTCAAACTTCTGTCCAGATGATGACCCCTTTCTGATTCATTTGGCATAGCGGGTCGAAATGGCAACAATTTATAAATGTGGACTGTTTTTAGATTTGATTGTTGATCATGACCCTTGTAATATGAATGTCATAAATGACATCACATTATCCCGGTCAGTCACATGTACATAGTATTGCATGTAGCACTAGCACACTGTTTATTCACCTTCTCACATGTTCACTGCACTGTCACTTCAATAGGAGCATCTTAGTCAGGTTTATCTTTTTGGAATGACAAATAAATACATGTATGACAGAAGGAAATCTTATTTGTAAGAAGAGTTCCTGAATCAACTATTGCTGTGGAAGTCAATGGCTACACTTTCCCCACAAGGACCTTTTGTTAATGATTGATTAACCGGGGTCCCTGGGTTAATGGGTTGCCCCAACCCCTTATTCTTGAATGGTTAACTTGGCAGTGGCTGAACTGCAAAGGATTCATTAACAAATAATTTCACTAGATTTATCATTGGATAATATGACAGTTAAAGGTACATTGTCCTACATCGAAGACTACATTGCCAAAATATTGAAGGGAACCTCCTTTCATGGTAAGTTACCGACAAGAATAGTAAATGCCCAACAAGAGAATAAAGAAGAAACTAGTGAGAACACAGTACCATTGGCATTTAAAGAAAGAATACTTACAGTCAAATACTATTCCCATAGGGTTACAGGTTAAAATGAGCCTGTTAATTTCATTGAGGACCGCTTTTTTTTTGTAGCCAATCAGTGTTCACACGACTGGATAGTTCTGGGCATATATACAGTCCTAGAAAAAAGATTGCAGAACTCACTAGAGAAATTTTGGAGGACACAGCACTTACAAACACCAAAGAAGCCTTAGAAGCACTTGAGAAAACTGCTGCAGAATTCACTTTTATCACACAACAGAAAAAGCTAGATAAGCTAACCAAAGATGTAGCCAAATACGACAAGAATCTCACATACCCTTACATAATGGAAGAGTACCACAAACAAGGTGAGTCAGGCAGATGCGCCAGTAGAGGGTGTGGGTATATAGGAAGTACACTACCTTTTCTGACACATCCGTATCAGACAGTTCAGATAACTAAGCACCAGGGGTAGTACAGCAGGAAACCAAGGAGGACACAGTTACCAAGATCCCCAGACTTTTTTAGTCGGAGGGCATGGGAAGAGGGGACCGCAATGAGGCAGGAGCGGCAGAGGCAGGGGCAGAGGCCAGCTGAATTACTATCCAGTATCCCACGGGGAGAGGCAGATGAGATGCCAGTAATACACTTGGTAGAGCAAAGAATTACCCTTGCATTACCCAGTAACCCCACTGGATTTGATATGGCTCCCATTTTCAAGTTGTCCAAACATAGACTCACTCCTGATGAAATATCGGTACTCAGCAAAGGACTCTCTATTGTCACAACAGTTAGAACCAACTTCTTTGAGGTCAAACTTGAGATGCAGAGATTTTTAAGAAAGATCTGACTGAACCACTTCTTTGTGGGTGGCACGGCTGGTTTTAGATCACCATTTACATTCTACCTCACACCATGCAAATTAAGATATTGGCTTTTGAAAAAATGGTTTTAGAAGACATAGACTTCCTTTAATAAAGAGAGGAAATACATCAAATAAAATCTCACTTACGAAGAGAGCCTAGCTATCAAGGACTTGAGGAGAAATACAGAGGTGGTGATTAAATTTGCAGTTAAAGGTGGTGGGAGGTTATTCAGGATGTATCGGACTATCACAATGACATCCTGGTCCAACTAAATGACATCTCTTGCTATCGAAAGATCGGCAAGGGTCCGACAGGAGATTTACAGATTGTGATAGCGCAAACTACTAAAAAAGGGTTGGAAAGGGGGGCGTGGCTAGCCGCCTAAGATGGCGGTCGACTCTTGGTAGAGCTCCGGTTCCCTGGGGGGGTTTTCACTTATCCTGTGCGGACGCCGGGGCAACGGAAGGCCACAGACACAACCGAGGTGGCGCTAAGACCCCCTGGACTGGTTCTGCACCCCGGGAGACTCTCGTACTCACAGGGGAAGAGAGGATCCGGTCCCGGCCCACTGCTGTGCTCGGACGGACGCCGAGCGAGGGCCGCGTCATACAGCAAACTGCGTATGCGCAGGGCGTAAGAGGCTGGAGCGTTGTGCTACGAGGCCCGCCGGACATTACTGATCACTGGGAGCGGGGAGGTGCCTGTATGGACGCCGTGGAGATTGCGTTCACCCTGACCTCGCCGGCGGCGCTGTTCTCCTCCCGGTGTACTCGGCTCCGACATCCGAGAGGGCCACGATTGAGTGCGGAGGGGCGGGGCGCCGCGAGACGGCGGCCGTCAACAACAGAGAGTGATCGGGCGGCCTGCGGCCTATCTATCTACCCATTCCGGATCATCTGCTGAGGAGAGGGGCCACGTCGCTGAGACAGGAAGATCCACCCGGGGAGCGGCGGTGAGTGCTGAGGCCCGCACAGGCCCATACTGACCGAGACATTACACCCTAAACCTGAGTGCCTGGCCGGGGGTGTGCGGCTGGTTCCTCCCCCCGTGTGGATAGCAGCCGGGGGTGGCTCCGTGACCTTGGCGGGACGGTGTTGTTCCCGCCCGGCGACTCTGCCCACTGCACCGTGACGCTGCTGCGAGGGCCCCGCTCCGCCCGACATTACATATACGGTGCCGCCGTGCCTCGAGGTGAGGCTTACACCACGGGAGTAGGATCGGCGAGACAGCCGGGGAGGCGAGAGGAGACTGCACTGTGCTTCCTGAGAGTGGGCCCACGTGAGGAAAGACACGGACTGGCAAACCTGGGCAGCAGCACGGATATGGGACTGTTTTTGAGCCAATAACTACATGTGTTCCGCCTGGAGACCGGTGCTACTTGTTGGTTACAGTGCGGCCCTCCTCCTCGACATCATGGTCTGTACTCATACAGGGGAAGGGCTACCTCTGAGTCCTCCATAGGAATACTCTGGCCAGCTGACTCTGCCATAAATTACGCGCTACTTCTGGCCTCCCGCGCCCACGGATTGCCAGAGACTGGCTTGGCCCGGCCCATCCCTCTACATAATTGATCGCTCAGTGGACGCCGCATTGCACCCGCACGACAGACTCACACTATGGGCAGAGTAAGGGCAAAAACACTAGAGGGCCAACAAGGAGCGGGCCCTCCCTCCATGGTAGAATTATCCAGTCGGCCTTCCTCACCAGGGGCTATAACTGCGGAGCCTGTGGAGACTGCACCAGATAAACTGGACTTAATTCTTCAGGAGATCCGGGATTCCAGGACAGCACTTGAACGCCAGATCGGCATGCTCACCACGGGCCTTACAATACTCAGGGCTGAGCATGGTAAACTAGCGGACACCGTCAAAGATCATGGCCAAACCATTGAAGACCTGGATCCTCGAGTCACAGCAAACTCTACTACACTGCGGCAGCTACAACAACAAATGACAGGCCTCTTGGAACGAGTGGAGGATGCAGAAGGTAGAAATAGGCGCAATAACATCCGCGTAATTGGCCTACCAGAGCGCAGTGAGGGGGTTAGGGCGGCAGAATTTATGGAGGCATGGTTCAGGGACCATATTGCACGAGAAGGACTCTCCCCCTACTTTTGTGTCGAGCGGGCACATAGAATACCAACGGGACCGCCCAGACCTGGCGCACCACCTCGCCCTCTGATAGTAAAAATCCTGAATTACAGGGACCGGGATGTCTTATTACAGAAAGCGAGAGGAAAAAAACTGGTCCAGTTCGAAAATCACCGCATTTCATTATACCCTGACTACACCATCATGGTTCAGAGACAACGATTGTCCTACCAAACCGTAAAGAAGAAGCTACAGAAAGCACAACTCAAATACGCACTGCTATACCCCGCCAGACTGAAAGTTATCTGTGATAAAAAAACACACTTCTTTGAGAGCCCGGCAGACGTTGAGGAATGGCTCGAGGTTATGGGGCTGGGTCCCGACCGGGTCGGCCAGTCGGATGCATCCTCGCGGGGCGCCGGCGAGCTTCCTCATCAGGATCTTGCGGACATCCAACCCACACTCAGGGCAAAGGAGGCGCGGGACCATCGCGCGCACAGCAACGTCGCGACCAGAGGGGAGCCCTTGCCGTCGCTGGGACTTTCCGGGAGGACTCCAACAAAATCCCCACGGACTCGGAGGACAGTACTCTGAATTCAGACTCAGAACATAGTATAACACTGTTCCCTACAATGACTCCCCAGACGGCGGATAATATCATTGATGGTTGAAAGCTATGGAAACCACTAGCCGTACTGGTAGCAGTAATGGGTGCTGCTGGCTTGGGCCCCACACCAATGGCGCCTATTGTATCCTTTCTTCAACAGTCCTATATCAAAACATTGATAGCACGAAATCGGATGTATATAGGGGTGGAGGGACAGGAGGACAGGGATGAGTATGTCTTGGACATGGTTATATGACACAAGGTTTTGTGGACAGCATGGACATCAACATACGACGCTTCTCGTATCCTTTTGGCATAAGCAAATAACATATACTATCATTGTGTTGTAGCCTGTACCTTAATACAGAGGCATAGATTGTTCGATATGACTATACACATCAACCTCCCCACTATATACAAATATTGGGCTTTGTCTATACAGGAACCACAGCTGATTACTACATACAATCACCTCAGGCGAATAATACTGTCTTCGACAGATATAAGTATAACACCCCCCCCATGGGGTTCCGTAGAGCCGCCAAGTAGTTGACCTCACTGAGGGTATGGCAGAGACTGCAGGCGGCAGCCTCCCTACAAGCGTATGCACTGTTATCTGTTACGTAACTTTTTTGAATTATTGTTGGGCCCAGCGTAGTTCGAGCGCTGCGCCATGTTTTGTTAATGTTCAGGGGAAAGGGGACTCCTGGTTGACCTGGAATGACTGGCTCCATATAAAAGGGAGCTCCACATGTTACATAGCGATATGCCTAGGATGGGAACCACATTAGGGTCTTATAACTTAATTACATGAAACGTAAGGGGGTTGGGGGCGATCCAGAAACGGCATCGGGTACATGCATATCTTCTTAGGCGTAAGGCTCATATAGTGTTCCTACAGGAAACTCATCTCACTGAGTCCGAAACTCAAAAACACGTAAAAAATGGAGGGGACAGATTTATTCCACTAACTACTCTGCATTTGCCAGGGGGCATCCATTTGGGTGCGTCATGGGGTCCCATTCCTTGAAATGGAGCGTCGTGTGGATGACCAGGGAAGATACATCCTAATGAAAGGTACATTGGACGGCTCCCTGGTGGTCCTCGGCAGTGTCTATGCCCCTAATTTTGATCAAGCACATTTCCTGCATCGACTGGGAACGGCATTGGCTGACTGGGACGGCATTCCCTGGGTGTTGGGGGGGATTGGAACGCTGTACTGGACATTACCCTGGATAGATCACACCCTCCCTCCATGGTACAAACGCCAGTAAATTAGCTGACTTGTTTGGTGTGTGGGCTAAGGGATGGGAGCTTTCAGACCCATGGCGTTGTCTACACCCTACTCATAAAGAATACTCATTCTATTCTCCGGTACATAGCCTCCATACCAGAATAGACAGATTCCTCTGTACCAGATCCAACATTACCCAGGTCTGCCAATCCACATACCTAGCAAAAACCTTCTCAGATCACAATCCAGTAGAACTCACACTTAACTGGGGTAAAGTCCCTACCCCAGTACCGACCTGAAACTGCACCCGCAACTGCTGGAGGATGCTCCATTTCGCGCAGTCCTCTCCAATACTATAACAAATTACCTAACTGAAAATTGGAACACGGCCTCCTCTAACCTAATTGAATGGGATGCCCTGAAGGTGGTGATACGGGGGCATCAATAGGGAAACTGGTGGGGGCACGACAGGAAATACACCAACGCTTACTGGGGATAGAACAACAAATGACTATGCTGGAACAGGAAGCAGTGACGGACCCTGCAAAAAGACAGGTTGCAAGCGACCCGTGCGGACCATGCTGCAACTCTGGAGACACTGCGGACAATAGATCACAGAGCATTCTTACAACGCAAGCACACGGAGGCGGACAGGTCGGGTGCACTACTTGCCCGTATCGTCCGGGATAGACCCGATCCTCCGGTCATAACTAGAATCCGCACACCACAGGGACATATAGTACATACCCAGAGAGAGATAAATATAGCCTTCCACGATTACCTTAGTGTGCTTTACGCAGCACCGACTCCTGTAGAGGACTCTGCGATTGCGGAGTTCTTGCAGGATCTCCCCATCCCGACAATTCCCAACGACATACAACAGGAATTAAACGGACCCATCACCCGGCAGGAAATTCGAGCTGCGATAAAAAGCCTAAATCGCAATAAAACGCCGGGGATTGACGGGTTACCCATTGAATTTTATCATACATACCCGGAGACTCTAATACCGACACTGGAAGCAGTATATAAAGTTGCCTTCGAGACTGGACATTTACCACACTCCACTATGCAAGCTCTGGTCGCATCGTTACCCAAGCCAGGTCGCGATGGCCTAGAACTTTCTAATTATAGACCACTTTCACTGCTAGCGACGGAATATAAAATTCTGAGTAAAGCCCTTGCTAACCGTATACAGCCACACCTTAATGCACTTATACACGGGGACCAATGCGGGTTCCTACAGAACCGTAGTACATCCCTTAATATCCGGCGTCTTCATTACGTCATGAAAGATACTCCACATGCGTACCAGACAGCAGGATGCATAGCACTAGACCTCCGACAGGCCTTCGATTCTCTCTCCTGGGACTTCATGTTTGCGACACTTCAACGCTTCGGGTTCCCGGACACATACTTAAAATGGGTACGGTTATTATACACATCTCCCACGGCCAGAGCACGCACAGGCCGCTATATATCAGACCAATATACAATACATAGGGGTACTAGGCAGGGATGCCCGCTATCCCCTCTGTTGTTTGTTATTGCGCTGGAACCTCTGGCGATCGCACTTAGAAGATCGGCAGACAGACTCGGCATACCCATCAACGGATTCACTCACTTAATTTCTATTTACGCAGACGACATCCTCATATACCTTCGTGATTTAACAGCGGATACCAGTCCCCTCCCCGAAGTGTTTGCCAACTTCGAACGGCTCTCTGGCTTGGCCATAAACCCGGGAAATCAGTGGTTTATTTCTTTCAGGGAACATCATACCCCAATACTCTACAGTTCGGTGAGTACACCCTATCGGTGGCCCCCACCACCTTTAAATACCTAGGTATTCAAGTCTACAGAACACAGGCGGACCAAATCGAAGGTAACATTATGCGGACCATAGCGTCCCTCCGTGCCAGTGCAGCGTTCTGGTCCTCTCTACCACTATCGGTGATGGGGCGGATCGCCATATCAAAGATGGTGATGCTTCCCGCTTACTATACTATTTTGTGAATATACCTGTTATCTTTCCACAGTCCATCTTCAATACATTGAACACAATACTGATAGATCTAATCTGGGGAACGGGACGCAGACGAGTGAGCCTCCGGAAACTGCAACTGGAGACACGGAGCGGGGGCCTGGGGTCCCGGACTTCAAGGCCTACTACTATGCCGGCCAACTCCAGTGGCTCTCTTACTGGACCGCGGGGAGAAACTTGCAAGAGATCGGGTATTCATCTAGCGACCTGAATAGGGGCGAGCTACATGCACTACTCTTGCCTAAAGCCAAGATCCCGAGGGATGGCCCCCTACTGAAGATCGCTCTACAATGCTGGAGGAAGGCATTATCATATGCCTCCCAGACACCTCCCTACGCGAAGAATATCCCCTGTTGGGAATCCCTACTCCACAAGGTAGACTCACAAGAGCCAGAATACGGGATTGGGTAGACGTGGGGATAGTGGACATTGGAGCGTTTTTTAATGACGGAACAATGCTAGACCATAATTCCTTTGTCCAGGCCACGGGCGCTCCAACACGTCTGTACTTATTACACGCTGCTGTCATACACTCTATTAAAAACACATGGGCTCCACAGCGCAGTGAACCCCCCAACACAACTTAGTACACCTTTTATATTATATGGGAAATGGAGGACACTTGGTACGCTGGTTATATACGGGTATCCGAGCACATGCTGCAATCACACTCACATCCCTAAGAATGCAATGGTCCGAGGATTCTGCCATGGAAATCACGGACACAACCTGGAAGTGCATGCTGGAACACCCAAAAAGGTATCACGTAACGCGAAACTAAAATTCATTCAGACAATGATACTTCATAGGTCATATCTCACCCCGAAGAGGATCCATCGCATGTTCCCCAGTTCCTCCCACTGTTGCCCCCGTTGTAAAGGAGACGAGGCAGACTTCCTCCATATGATCTGGTCGTGCCCCCACATTCGAGATTACTGGGAGAGAGTTCGTCACACTTTAAGTGAAGTCACACGAATCACTGTCTCAGACGATGCTTTGAACTGCCTTATGGGTCTCCGTAAACGCACGAAGGTACAGAAGGTACAGATGAGATTCCTAGACCTAGCTCTTGTTTTAGCAGTGAGAGCCCTCACCATGAGATGGAAGTCTCCCAGATGTCCCACGGTCTGTGGTTGGCGGGCCGATATGCTCCAATGGGGGAGGGCGGAGGGAGCTGCCCTTCGAAAGGAGGAAGAACGAGGGCTGCGGAAACTACCCATATCAATGGACTGGGAGATCATGTTGCATGATCTTGAAACACTTGACTTATGGCCCCAAAACAACACCCCACCCCCTTAATACACTACAAGACTCTGAGATTCTTTATCTTCGGGGTCAGAGACCAAGCTCCGCACACCAACTCTAGAGCACAATAGACCTCTCAGAGCTACAATACTAGCATCCTACTTTGGAATATCACGGAAATCCGGTATAGACTAACCAGGAGTCGGGGTTGGGTGGGTTAGGCGGGGAGGGATGTGGTTGAATTTGTTACTCTTGTTAATTTGAAACGCACATGCTTTATACAACCGAGTATTTCATCATAAACACGATGCCCTGGATATTTCCATTACCACAGGAGAATACTGGTTCTTTCATCCTGATTTAATAGTATGGAAAGATATGGTAACTTCATGTCAAACATATGTAATATCTGATATAAAAGTAAAAGACTGTCACTGTACAATAATTACTGCAATGGATAGAATGTCATGGTCACCAATAAAGTATGTTAAAAAAAAAAAAAAGGGTTGGAACAAGGATTTATCAGTAATTAGCACATGTTCCTTAATAAGGAACAACCAGGGGGACCGGTGATTCACAACTTAGCAAAGGTTCATAAAGGATTAGACAAACCACCTGGGAGACCCATCGTCTCGGGTGCGGTTCTATTTTACAACTATTATGTCAATACTTGGACCTGCTTCTAAAACTATTTGTACCTCTAATTGACTCTTATATCAGTAGCCGCTGAGAAGTGGAGGAGGAAAGCCATGCCACCTACAGCCTGCCACACTGCTGAGGGCACTACAAACCCCATCTCTCCCCCATGCTGACTCATCACCTAGGATCTTAAAAGCACCCACAGCCTGCGACGTGCAACATGCACAGGACACGCCCGGTCCAAGCCCGAGCCAAGGGTGGGCCCGTCTGCGCCCATCAGAGCCCAGAGGAGGCTGGCCCACTCCTCTAACATTTGGGGTTCAAGGTTCATGTTCACCTAACATGGGAAGAAGGAAGATGAAGCATCCAGGGTCAGGCGGGGAAACACTCATGACTCTCGACTCTTCTGGAAAAGGCAGCAAATGTTTTATCTAAAGAAAGTAAACTTACAGAACGCAGATTATCAATCGGAGATATATGAAGTGGAGAAGTCAACTGCGATAACCCCTTGAGAATGGTAGCTAATGACTTGACGGAGGTCTTGCCCGTTTAAGTACCAGTTACTCAGGGTGGGAAAAATGATAATACCCCTATTTCACCTGTGGAACCACCTGTAAAAAGGAAAAGAGATGGCCCTAGGCAACAGCAGGCCCCTAAATTGAGGAAATCGAATAAGGGGCCTGTTGTGGAACTCTCTTCCCTGTCCCAGACCCAGATACATGTATTGAACATAGGAAATCTGAATGATTTATATATAGGACTGGAACATGTTCTTTTAAATCATATACACCCTCTGAAAATGTGATTGGAGTCTATAGAGCAACGTCTAGTGCAACTAATTGAGCAGGGCAGGTTAATACAGAGAAACACTCCCACTCCCAATGCCAGTACAGCTCTCAGTGCCTTCAACCCACATTTAAGGGTATTTGACCGATACAGCGATATATGCACAAGAGGGTGGGGGGCATGGGGGTGGAATTGCAGCAATCATTACTACGATTGCCTACACAATTACCTGTCCCCCAAAGATCAGATGTACAGGATCAAGATAGTACCCTAAGATATGGAGACGGCAGTAATATAGAGAATACCATAGGTATAAATACCAAAGATGCCCATCTTGCTGCAAACAGGAGCGGTGGTATCTCACACTCTGAACCCAAGCACACTATCCAGTCCATCTAACCTCCCAAATGCACACAGGGATGGAAGAAGGGTAACAGTAAGGGAGGTGAGTGTTAGGGAAGAATGTGCCTTGAATGAGGGGAAAAAAACAAGAGGTCAGACGTTATGACTTCCTCCTGCAGCATGCCCATGTGTGCTAATTTTGGTCAATGTACCTGTGTTAAGAAAGTCACAGTCAGAATTAATCCACAGAGCAACTTATGGATAAATCATCTTACTTATTGACCAGATTTGCTAGAATGGGCATGCCTATACATAGGCATATCATTAAGGCAAGGAGAGTTTCGTGGGTAGGACCATATTTAAAAAACATCTCTGGGGATTGTATTGTCCTAAATGTTGATAGGCCAGGGCAAGTGAGGGACCTGCTAGGTCAACTTCCTAGTGAACAATCAGAAGGTTCCCAAATATATGCCTTAGGTTGTTTTTTTATAAACCTCATGACATGTGCAGGACAGCAGAAGGAGCAAATCACATTAGGGGAATTACAGGTTCCTGCCCTAACTATAACCCTTTTAATTAAAACATTGATTTCTGTACCAGAAATAGATTTGCCCCACTAAATAGTCTAGAGGGCTGTGAGGGGTATTATTGTGATAGGGGAGGATGGGGATCATAGTACATTTTTAAAAGGGATGTGCAATAAGGGGGTAGTGGGGCAAGGAAAAATTAAGGTGATGAGCTGGAATATAGCAGGACTCAGACACAAGAGAGATGATATAAATTGGATATATGAGATAGCCAAATACAATATTATATGCCTCCAGGAAACATGGGAGGTTGCTCCAACCCCCTTGGATGGGTTTAGATGTTACCATACCCCAGCAGTCCCATCTTGAGTCAGAAGGGCAGGAGGAGATATTTTATCACTAATGGCAAATACTCTTAGCATTAAAGTTTTAAAAATTGCTAATGACTCTCCCTATTTTCATTATCTGATATGTGAAGGGCGAGGTGATTGGGACCTAATTATGCTAAATTATTATAACAATAATTTTGAGAGAAAAATGGAATCTGTGGTAGATCTAATGGAGTAGGTGTATAAGGAGGCTAGCTCCCAACATCATAAACCATTGAATCTCATTATACTTCGAGATTTTAATATTAGAATTTGTCATTTAAAAGGGAAATCAGTGTGCGGGTCACGGATTGGGATGGTTTCCTGATTGCCCATTTTAAACATAGTACAATTTCGAGTGCATTAAATAGCATCCAAGCAACATGGAAGCTGCGGATAAGAAACAAGAGAAACCCTCTTACAGGAGTTATAGATAAGACGTTCGAAAGTGCTGAGAGGGGGTCCAAAATTGATTATATAATAAGTTCAGACATTTTAATAGATAGTCTTAGTAACATGGAGGTTACTTTCACAGAATTTAGTGGCCATGTTTTTCTTGCATGTGACCAGAAATGGGACATAAACTCCAATAACAGGGCAGAGCAAGTCCCAAAAGCAGTTCTAGCAAAATAAAAATGGTTATATTTTTAATGGGATAAAGCGGATAAGCCAGCTATATTATCAACAGTAATTACAGATAAGTATCCTGAGGTTATGACCTAATTTAATGAGCAGTTAACATGATCCTGTAGAAGTAGAGAGCCCCCACAAAAGCAATGGTTTGATGCAAAGTGCACCGAAACCTCTTCTAGCCTCAGTAAAGCTGTGTGTGTGGTCCCCAGGGATGTTTTGTTAATTCGGAGTTTAAGGGCTAGTTATAAGGAAGCGAGGCAGACTAGATTACAAAGGTTGAAAATGGAAGCATGGGAAGATTTAAGACAGGCAGTAGAGAGAAGAGATAATCGTGACTTCTGGAAGGTGGTGAATGCCCCATTCTTAAGCGATGAGGGGGATCCCTTTCTGGATGTCCATATAGAGGAGGATGGGTGGGCCAAGCATTTCCAAAAATGTTTTCAAATGTGAAGGAGCCCATGATTGATAACTACAACAGGCAGGAGAAGACCAATACTTTTTTAAGCTTTGAATTAGGGGAAATAGCGCACGCCTTGGAATAGACATGCTCATTGAAGGCCCACGGACCAGATGGGGTCCCTGTAGATATTCTTCTTGAGACTAAAGACCTGTGGGGACCTGTATTGACAAATATATTTAATGTGGTAGCCAAATAAGGCCCTCTGAGATCGTGGAAACATTCTATAATTGTGTCTATGTAAAAAAGGGGGATAGATCCAAACCAAAATATTGTAGGCCCATATCCCTTATCGATAGTACACCAAAATCGAAAGGACGAGATCTATTAAATAGGTTAGAGGATTGGGCAGGGGAAAAGAAAGTGCTGACTGAGGCCCAGTACAGCTTTAGAAATGGAAAAGGAATGATTGACCAGTGCCTAAACTGGACCAGGATTTTTGCCAAGTACACAATGGCAAAAAAGGGCCAACTTTGTATGGCCTTTATGAACCTTACTGCCACATTTGATTGCATGGCCCATGGTAAACTATGGGCAATTATGGAGAGTACAGGAGTAGACCCACCCATTATTAGCTTCATAAGGCAGTGATATTCAGGTGCAACTGTGTGTGTCCGTTATGGCAGAGAAGGGGAGTGCACAAGACCTTTTAACATTCAAAAAGGTGTGAGGCAGGGATGTGTCCTTGCCCCCTTCTTGTTTTCTTTATATACAAATAGGTTAGATGGGTTTTTAAGGGTTGGTGTTAAGGACGCCCCATATTTGGAGGCATTCCCAGTGCCAATACTCCTCTAAGCTGATGATGCAGTGCTTCTGGCCAGGATTCCACTGGCACTGCAGAAGCTCATAGAGGAGTATGCGAGATTTATGGGCAGCTTGGATCTGCACGTAAATAATGCTAAATCATATGTGGTAATTTCTGGGATAACCCCAAAGAAAACCCCAAGATTTTATATAGATAAGAGGAGGGTACAAGTGGTAGATACATTTCCTTATCTCTGGGTGCTTTTTGATAACAAAATCATCATTGGAAAATATGGTCCTATACAGAATGGTCCTTTTTGAAAACAGTATTGCAGCAATTTTTAAATAAAAAAAAACAATTGGGAGCCAAACCCATCCCTGAAATTTTAAACATCTATTTGGCTAAAGCAAAAGCCATTGCTATGTACAAGGCACCAGTTTGGGGCATGGTGGATGTAGAACCACTGCAGCACGTGGAGGATGTGTTCTGTAAAAGAATGCTATCACTGCCTCGTACCTGTGCGATTATATCCCTCATAGTGAATTAGGCT
Source organism: Calotriton arnoldi (assembly GCA_963921515.1). Taxonomy (NCBI): domain Eukaryota; kingdom Metazoa; phylum Chordata; class Amphibia; order Caudata; family Salamandridae; genus Calotriton; species Calotriton arnoldi. Next base: position 1,343,544 of record CAWUFW010000089.1, on the reverse strand, counting down.
TGCCATACCTTGAGGATATGATTAGACTGGCCCCCTTATTATTATGGCAGTCAATATGGAAAAGAGACAGTGTACAATTGAACCAATGTTGCATGGCCAATGCGGACATTGTCGTCTTCTCTAAGTTAGCATGAGCACGCTGCAGATTGCCCGCTGCTTTGCGCACATTACTACAAGACTTTATTTATGCAACTGTCTCTATTGCCATTTTCACATGAGAACCCATCGCTGTGTTCACACTCTGCAGGTTCCTGGGATGTTGTCTAAACATTGTAAGCAAGGTCGAATAACAATGCCTTTTGTTATTTTGTTCTGGCCAGGTCTTAGCACCTAGAAAAAACATACCGATGCAGCTGTTGTTTGGGACAACGTACTTTGGTCTTATTGGAATACACGAATAGGTAGTACACACTTGGAGAGGGACTTTTCCAGGGAGAAGAGCGAGACAGCACCTATGATGTAGATCTACCATCTATAGGCTAAGGTATGGGGTCTAAAGACAAAGTAAATCAATATGGATGGTGGAATGCACACCGTCCATATTGATTTACATTAAATGATGTTTGTCATCCGGTTGAATTGCACCCAGGAATAAGCACGGAGTCATTAAACATGGACAAAACAAAAATGGAATAACGCACAGAGGAGAGTACCATCTACAGCACAGAGGAGGTTTTCACGGTCTGGAATCATGATGATTAAAATTGAAACAAAAGAGACTTAAACATTAATATGTTTCTATTGGTTACGCTTAATTGGGCATATGGTAAAATTAACACTACATGCTGTAGCACTGAGGACATAAAACACAGTCCAATTTCACATTTTAAATGTTATTAATGAAGTTAGTATGGCTTGTGGAGACCTAGGGACGTCGAGTATTTAAGTATTCGGGAGAAATATTGATGCATGTTGGGAAATGCAGTATTCATTGTTAAGTGGAGGGAAAATCGAGGTCATGTTGAAAACAAGTGAGTGTTGCTTTAAAAGACAAGTGTGGATAGTTGGAGAGGCGTTGTCTAAAACATCGAGCACGCTCTGAGTAAGAGAAAGTAGCTGCTATTGCCGATGGTGCTGTTAGTTAAGGTTGAAGGAAATGAAGGCGGAAATAGGAGTTTGTAATAGGTCAGTCAGTGCTGTAAAAAGTCGAACTAAGCTTTGAGAGAGCACGAGGCAGCATGAATGAATCAGTCACGGTAAGCACATTTTTGCCGGGGACTTGGGAATTTGAGTTTGTAAAAGAAAGGTATTTAAGGAAAACGGGGTGAAGGGCGCAGTTCTATATAGTGGTAATGATGCAGTAAAACATGCGGGGGTGTAATTGTCACAACTGCCCCTTCCCCTCTGTGCTCACCGTGGTCACCCTGTCTCACCTCGAGACTCTGTCAGCTGTATAATGCGAACCACGATCACCAGCACCTTCGCGACAGCAGGGGGACCAAATGAACTACAATTCCCATGATTCGCGGAATGAGGTCACATGATCGGGACGTCGCGCACGTTGACGGCCGGGAAGCGGAAGAGAATAAAAGGACATCCGAATCCTCGCAGCGTTGCCGCTAATTCTGACGGTTTGAGGAAAATCGTGGATTTCGTTCGTGACAAACTCTTGGGTGGTATATTGAGCCATGGTCTGGTAAGGGTGTCGAAACACCGAATACTTTCTTTGTGTTATCCGGACCGAGTCAGCGCTTTTAACGCGCTTATTTCTTTTCTCTCTGGACGCCGAGTGGCCTCCTCTTCTCATTGCGGTGTTCCTCCCTGTTGGCGAGACACACGTTTGTGGTCTCTTGCAGGTAGAAGGGATACCGGCATTATTTTTAGGATCGTATGGGCTAATTGTGAAATACCTATTATTTTGGGCTAACAGAACGTTTATTGCTTGGCTCATATATCGTGCACTTGTAGGAACAATGGTGCAATAAGTTATATGTTTTGTGTGTGTGTTGGTATGGTGTATATGGTGTACCCATTATTCAAAACAACATATGACGGGTCGATAACATTTTGCCGCATCGGTGTTTTCACCAGTTCAATTGATGCTCAGTTTGGTTAGTTTGAGGCGCTTGCTATCAGTGTCCTTCTTTTTCATCATTGAGTATCTGTGTGTTTCTTTCTTTTCCTATTCTATACATTCAGGCCGCATGTTGTAGCAGGGAATAGTGGAAGAGTCTAGTATAAGCGTTCTCTAACTACCCTGTGACGCCAGGCTTGACAAATATATAAGTAGGTTGTTGTTTGTTCTTTGGTGTTAATTGTGTATTACAGGATTGTTTCGCACATCAACCAAACGACAGTTATATTTATTGTATTATTTTCTTGTCTTTGTTCCTTCCTATTTTGCCTGCAGAGTGTCCTTATTTGAAGGTCTAAGATCAGGTCCTATGCATGTCAATAGGAACTGTAAGAACCACAAAGGGCTCTTCTAGAGAATATATGTTCTTTTCCTTTACAGGTACACATAAATTCTATAGGAAAGCTTGTTCCATGCTCAATGAGACTTCAGATAATTATTAATAAGATTTTCGTTTCTGTCATTCCAGGTCTCCCTCCCCGCTGTCCCCATCCTTTCCTTCCCTCGCTCGATCACTTCACTGATCTGTGCTATTATAGCTTGCAGACTTGAAGCTATCGAGAGGTGGACCATTTTTGAGCATCGTTCCAATCCCGAGGAGTTGGAGGCACGACAGTAATGGACCATGATGTAGGTTGTTGAAACATGCATGATCTCGGCGCTGACACATCATGTTGACTTCAGAATAAAATGTTGGGTATATGGGTATGACGCTCATTGATACATGATAGTGAATATAGGAGGCAGAGTTCATATAAAGTTTACATGAAGTACGTAGTGGTTTATGCCTAGTTAATTGGGTGAAGCGTGAGATGATAATAATGATTGTCTTTTTATGAATTGTGTGTATTTTAGATATCCCTGACGAAGGGAACAATTCCCGAAATGCATTGGATATTTTAATATCGTGACCTGTGGAAACGCTACTCTTCTGTGCCATGAAAAATCCCCTGCAAGGGAAGTTGAATGTATAAAATGAATTGAAGAAATTGAGGAAACAGTGGATATGAAATGGAGTAAATAAACTTAAACAGAAGATTAAAATTGAGATTTTGATTCATTAAAAATAGGCTGTGCAACTTGCATGGGGACCTAACCCGGTTCCTCTTTCATTGCAAGTCTAAAGACAAAGCCCAGAGATCTTCTGCTATATAATAATACTGCTTATATGCAAGGGGAGGGAGGTTAGGATATACTGTCTTTTCATAATGACTTCTCCTTTCATGATTTATGGACTAACTGCTATGCTGACCGTATTTGTATTATGCATTTTTCTGCTTGTTGTGGCATGAATATTGCATATTAGAGCACGTTAGTTCAAATAAACATTTTAAACTAGTTTGTGTCTCTGTCAGATCATATTGTGTACAAGTTCATGAGTGCAAGCGAAAGGGTGTGTCTTGCAACTGCGATTCCTGAGAGATTCGGGAGTGTTGTGTTCTGGGGTGTCTAATCATTTGTTTCTCTGTGAGTGAGTAGAAGAGCAAGTGAGACACTATAGCTAGTCGGTCCTGGGCTCATGGGTACTAAGGTGGTAGGGTGACTCAGTCCCTATGCACTAAGGTCCCATAATGCTACGCACAGTCCTGTTTTTGGGCAGAATCCCTTCAAGACCAAGTGGTACTTAGGGTTTGCTTAAAAATGAGTAATGCCCAAAAGATATCATGGTTGAAATATGTGGAAACTACACTATCAGCTTTAGGCCTCAGAGCCTTGTTTAAACCCCATTTCTGAAGAGGATAGATGGGAGAAAAATAAAGAAAAAAGTACTGTAGCCATGTACCATATGCCTCCTCTTGTGAAGAAGGGAACTCAGGCTTACTTGACTTTTGTACAGAATCCCCAGCACAGATACATCCTGACCAGGTTTCATTTAAATTGCATTCCATTAATGTTTGGTTTCCCTTCTAATATACATTATATGAAGGAGCTACCCCCTTGCCCATGTGATTGGGGGGGGGGGCGGTACAACCAAATTTGCATATTTTATTCATTTATTCTTTTCATGGTCCTCAAAAAACGTTTTATAATGCCTTTTTTGCGTGAATATAATTTTGGGCAATGACGTCCAGCTCTAAGTTTTATTCAAAAACTGGAAGATCTATATGTATGTTATGTACTTGCATCCTTTTTGGGGTCTGTATCGAAACAAGATGACTGCACCACGAACTATGATTGAGGTAATTGTTTGAACATATTGGTCCCTAATGTTAACAAGTGTGCCATAACAGCCCGTATTGACCAGCTACTACAAGATTGTAGTTGCTGTGTAGTAAGGAACTTAGGAAAAAGAATAGGGAAGGGTGTGTTCTGTAATATTTGTAGACCGGAATTGGGTTTAAAGGGAAAACTAGCGTTCTTTACAGCTTTATAAGATATCTGTTTTAATGGAATGATATTTGATTAATTAATTACTTATTATTACCTGTTTTTATATTGGTATTTTAAAGATTTTATTATGATATGTATGTGTGTTATAGTACGATGTTTGCACTTTTTATGCATTAAAACAATGAGAACTAAAAGATTGATTGACTCATATCAGAGAAAGCATGCATTTTATAACCACGATTGCGGACATGACATTCAATGTATCCACTGATTTATTGGTCACAATGGATATAAAATCATTGTATAACAACATCCCCCAGACTGAAGAGTATTATCTGATTTATTGGACTCACAAGAACAGACCATGCAAGTACCTATCTGGTTTTTCATAACATCAATGGAAATCGCCATGGCCAAGAACTATTTCCAGCTTGACAACTGCTTATATTTTCAGGTAAAAGGAGTAGCCATGGGCGCAGGCTTCGCTCAGGATCTAGCGAACCTGTTTATGATTGACTATGAGATGCAGAGAATTTTGACCAATGACAATCCTTTTATTTTACTGAAAAAATAAGAAATGGTACAGGTACATTGACAGTGTCATCTTAATCTGGAGGGGAACACTGTCTGAACTGCAACAATTTCACGCATGGCTTAATACCAGATCTGGAGACATACAATTCACAATGGAACAAAGTAAGAATAGCATCCCCTTTTTTTTATCTCTTTTTCGAGGCATGGAGAAAAAGAACATAGTTGCCCTGACAAAGTAATATTTGGATACATAGTCCTGAACTCCAGTAGCTGCATTGACCCTTTCTACAAACTATGTTTAAAAAAACATTTAGCACAATTGCAGTGAGAATGTTAAAAATGCATCAAAAATACACTCAAGAGCTAGCGTAGGGCAGACTTAGTCCTAATCATTAAAACAGCATCACAATAAAATGATAAACAAATCAGTACAACATTCACAAAAAACACAGACAAGAATAATGGATCTCAGGCTTCCACCGTTACAAAAAATGTGAAAAAAAATTCCCTTAAAAAACGTTAATTCCACATGGGTCTCTACTCCAAACTCCAGGCCACCCACCAACAAAGATATAAAACAAACAAAAAACACAAAAAGGAACAGCAATAGTGGGACCTACATACCGAGGGTATGGATGGAGCAGAAATTGCACACAAAGTGTTGCTTTCCCTCCAAAATCCAAATCCAAATTGACAAAGGGCTGAACAAAGCAGGGAGTCTTCAGAACAGGTGGATTACATTCCTCCCGTGTGTACAGTAGCCTCCCAGTCTCAACTGCCACTTGTGCTGGAATTTATGCTGTCCGTGCCCAAGACTAAAAACCTTGTTTCATTTGTTAATGGAGTCACTAGATGAATTGAACAGAAATACTAACACATTGTGGAATTAGCCTTCACATACTCTAGCATACTCTATAAACTAGCAATAGCAAACAGGCCTCAGAATCGTTAATACACTAAAGATAAGACTACAACCAGTGTCTGATGCACAAAGGGCCTCCACACTCGTGGTGGAGGCCCCACAGTCATGGGAGAGTATCTGCACTCGGAGCGGAATATCTGCAATGAGAACTCTCATTGCGGAGATTCTGCCTCGAGTGGTAGACTCCCCCAACACTGCAGGTAGACTCCCCCAACACTGCGGGGAGTCATTGCGGGCAAAGGGCCTCCACCACAAGTGTGAGGACCCTCTGTGAATCAGGCGCCAAGTGTCAACTGCTCTACTGTCAAATATTAAACAAAAGTCTGATATTTTGCACAATAACATTGCAAAAGGCAATATATATCAGAATTGGTAACCTCCTGCAAATTATACTAACATTACTCCAAAGCACTACATCTGATGGTTAAACTGCTAATCAAGGTATATCATCTAATGAACCTTCTAACATCTGAAAATAACTGGAGAATAATGAAATGCAAGATTCGAGAGGCATAAATTTGAGTTACTGGGGAAAAGATCAGATTAGCAGAAGGTTATTTTGTGTTCTGGACATCTTTATTTACAAGTGCACGATACTGTGAACAACTGCATGCACATTGAATAGACAAAACTGTGTGTGCAAGCTTGCCACAACTAACAATTAAGCCTGGGTGGTGAACTTCGCTCTGCTTGCGGAGTTTGCGGAGTTTTCCGCACTCCGCGTTACACGGAGCTCACGGAGTTCCGAAAAACTCCGCGTATTGTAGCGCGGCTGAGTTTTTTTCCTCGCTTGTGTTCGTCAACGTCATGTTGGCGAGCGCGAGCGAGGAAAATCCACTTCCCGGCGAGATATTTCCTCGTTCGCGATCATCAACATCAAGTTGGCGAGCACAAGCGTGGAAAATAAACCTCCCGGCGAGATTTCTCAACGCAGGGGGGTCAGGTTTCTCAATGCAAGTGGTCGCGTATGCTCGCGACCGCTCGTGTTGAGAAACTGCCCGTTCGCGTTGAGAAAGCTGCCCGTTCGCATTGAGGAAGCTGCAGCTCGAGTAAAAATCTACTCGAACGGCAGAAAGGAAGGCAGCGCCGGCTTGCGCTGTGCATGGTGCAGTTGGCGATGATTTGCACAGTGTGGACAAGCATCCGGCACTGAAAATCACCGCGAACAGCATTTTTCTATCGCACTCCGCTGCTTGTAGAGCTACACGTAGCGCGGCAGAGTTTTTTTCCCACTTCGCGGAGTTTCCCGTAGCCAACTCCGCGGACTCCGCCCAGGGTTACTAACAATACTCATTACACAGTTCACAAGACCTGTGGATTTAAGCACCTACATCGTATGAAATGTCACAGAAATTTCACTAAGTTACTGCTCATTAGTGCTTATAGTTACTTTCAATTTAACTTGCCCCTGCATGGTGTAGGGTCAATCCTATGTTCTGTATGTTCCGAGGCAATAATCTGGTATCACAGTTTAAGTACTTTTTCAACCTAGCCTCATGCAATAAATAGTAGCATGTGGGTGAAGGTCTAGGTGAGCTTTGTGACAAGAGTCTCATTCAACACATGACCAGGACCTGGATGGCCACAACAAATATGGCCTCATGTCGTAGGTGAGACATATTGTCCATGTCAGTAATTTATGTATGTTGTGCTGGGGGGCCAGCATAACATGTTATGTAGATATCTTAGTGAAGCCAGGACTTTCTACATGTGCCATGGGAGTCACAGCATAGTTGCGCACTTGATTACTTTGATTACTTTTGTGCTGATAACGAGGACCTCCCAATCCTAGTGCAGAAACAGCTCATGTACATGGCATTTGAGAAGGGAAATATACACAACATGTAGGTGTGAGAAAATCAGAGTGTCACAGGTCTGTGGTTTAGATTTTTGATGCTGTGTCCTGGCCTTATGTACAAGATGAATGAGAGGTTTCTTTTAAACACACTGGAAGTGAGCTGCATACAATCATGAAGTTGGAGGATTGGAACCTAGACACTGAAGTGGGAAGCTCTTATAAATTAAGAGCATTATTTAGAGTTTGGCAGGCACCAATCTCAATCTCAAATCTGGCGGATGTCCTGTCCAATCTATTATAAATGCATTGTGAAATATTTCACATTAACAATAAGTTTACAAGCAATGCAACACCTAGGGGCCCATTACGATACCCGGCGTAAAAAAATCCGCCAGGCAATGAAGCGGCAAAAATCCGCCCGCACACACCGCCTGAACACCGACCACGCCATTATGAGTACACAAACTGAAAACCGCCATCGGCGGAAAAATCATACAAAATACCGCCCGCCATCGTCCGAGTCGGAGTCAAACCGCCCGCCACGGACGGAAACACGCACGACAACACAAAACCGCCCGCCCACACGGCCGACACACCGCACGTGAAATTACGATCGCACCGCCATGAGCGCGGAAAACAACAAAAATACCGCCCGCCAGCGCAAACAACGCCGATGAGAATCGACACGGCAGAAGCCATGGCGCCCACGTACCTGCACAGAAACCATCCGCTCACAAAACCAATAGCACACAACATGGCCAACAAGTCCACACAGCAAGGCACGCACAAATACACAAGCACAGTACACATCCCGAAAACACCCCCCGGACAAACAAAAAATACAAAGGCCAGAACCCCAGACACAACACACCTGAAAACAACAGACCATGAGGACACACCCACATAGGTGAGTACAAAAGCAGCACTCCCACAGACCACAACCCCTTGCTACATTGCAAACCAGAGAGGAGAGGAGAGGACACAGTGACACAGCAAGGACAGCAGCACACCACAGAAACGCACACATCACAACCACCACCACCACCACCACCACCACCACCACCAAACACCACCACCACCACCACCACCAAACACCCACACCACAAACCCCTGCACATTACACAACACACACCGCACCAGCACCACAAACACCATGGCACCACAAAGGATGCCCAAGTTCACGCCCATGGAGCTGACGGTCATGGTCGACGAGATCATCAAGGTGTACCCACAAATCTATGGGAACATGGTCCAGCACACACCACTAGCCACCAGAAACAGAATGTGGACCCGGATCGTAGACCAGGTCAATGCAGTCGGGACCCTGCCCAGGAACAGAGGTGAAATAAACAAACGTTGGAATGACGTAAAGAGCCTGGTCAAGAAGAAGGAGGGCAAAAACAGAGAGCTGGCTGCCGTCACTGGCGGAGGGAATCCCGCGCTCTTTAAGACCTTCAAAGCGTGGGAGGAGAAGGTGCGAGTCGTAATCCATCCGGAGATCCTCGCCGGATTAGCAGGGGGAGTGGAGGCTGGTAAGTACAAACTAATGTATACTAGCACACCGCTATGTACTCACATGCGCAACCACCATGCCACAGCTCCCAGGGACAAACACCCCCATGTCCAGCACACAATACACAACACATCACACACACATGCAACAGACACCACCACACACAGCCCAAACCGAACAACTGCAAGATGCGTGGGGACATGTGTACACTAAGCCAGCCACGTAACCACCAACAGGTCCCCAAATATGCCAGAAGCGCCACAACGAGCACCCACCACACCCATGTGTCCGCCACAGCTGCACCAACTGACAAGTAACAGGTAAGTGGCAGGAACACAAAGTGCAGTGGGTCGGAGGGGGACAGCTGAAGTACAACACCCACCAGGCCCCCACTCCCACAGACCAGCAAGGTGGAGCACTCCCCACACCCATGTGTCAGGCACAGCTGCACCAACCGACAAGTAACAGGTAAGTGGCAGGAACACAAAGTGCAGTGGGTGGGACGGTGGACAGCCCAAGTACAACACACACCAGGCCCCAGTCCCACAGCACAGCAAGGAGGAGCATCCCCCACACCCCACACCCACGTGTCAGCCACCGCAGTGCACAACGACAGCCGAAAGGCAGACATCACGGTCCACAGCAATCGGTGTCAGTGGGTGTACAGCCACCCCCACGACCCACTACACCCCCCACCCCCACAGACCTGCAACATGGAGCACCCCCGCTAAGAGCCATGTGGCATCCAGTACAGTGCACGCACGAACAACTTGCAGGTGGGAAACTGGACAGGGCTGGATTACTGGAGGCATGAGGACCATAACACCACCAACACATGGGACATGTCACGTAGCACACGAACACGCAGCACCGCCCACCGTCACGAACAAGTGAACAATGTGCACACGGACATGAACAGCAGACTCACACCCCACATGACCCATCACAGACATAGCAACACCCAAGGAGCCACGTCTGCATGCACAAGCCACACTGAACAGAGTCCCACACGGCAGCCACTGTGCAACTCATCACACACAACCGAAACACCATTGAAGTCCTGTCCATGTAGCCCCTACTGCCTGTCAACCACACACCCCACAACTACGCCTATGTAAGACAAACAACACTAGACGCAACAGAGCGGAACAACAGAAATGCACACGAACACCACTGAACCCATCAAACACACAGACACACCATGCACATACAACATACCATCCATCCCATCCGTCAGCCCCAGTCTCATGAAAGGCATGTCATCCGCACAGCTGCCACACATACAGCAGTCACGCTAAGACACATGCCCATGACCAACCATGTGCCAGAAGTCAATTAAGCGCACGACACACTGTGAGCAACAACACACAACATGGGCCACACCCCCCGAGCACTGCAGTGATGCACATGGCACAGGGCAGCACGCACACCAAGGAGATGGGACAACTGCAATACGTTGGCTGGCACACAACTATCACTCACTCATAACGATGCGTCCAATGCCATGTCCAGTAACCACAACAGACAGCAAATATGCAGGGCATGTCAGGCATGCACACACCTCAGACCATGCACTGTCATGCTGCCACAACACATGTCACGTTCGGCACCCATGGCTCACAGCATGTACCCCAAAAGCATATACCCTCCCAAATGCGAATCTGGGGCATGGCCCCCATGTTGCCATATGCGTTCCTAAGCGTTCCATTTGAACCCCAAAAGCATATTCCATCCCAAATGCGAATCTGGGGCATGGCCCCCATGTTGCCATATGCGTTCCTAAGCGCTCCATTTGAACCCCAAAAGCATATTCCATCCCAAATGCGAATCTGGGGCATGGCCCCCATGTTGCCATATGCGTTCCTAAGCGTTCCATTTGAACCCCAAAAGCATATTCCATCCCAAATGCGAATCTGGGGCATGGCCCCCATGTTGCCATATGCGTTCCTAAGCTGTTCCATTTGAACCCCAAAAGCAAAGTACAAACCAGACCCGGGATGGGCCAGGAGCCCGCATACACCAGAGTCACAATGAGTAGGGGCAAAGCAACACACCCATCGGCATGGCCAATCCGTCCCATGCCACATGTGCACAGCACACAGTCCCATTGCCTAGCACACACACCTACAGATGCCACAGCCACACACTCGCCTCCGGGAAACCCATGTACGAGATTGCACGAACTGCCAATGTCAGACGACTAATACATACTTCGCCAGGTGCAACACAATAACAAATCTCATTCTCTCCACAGGTGACGAACTGCTGGACGCTGGGGATGGAGACAGCAGCCAGCACAGCCAGCCTACAAGCCCCCAACGAGGACACACGGATCTGGAGGATCTGTCCACCTCTTCGGACACGGACCACCAAGCTGGCCCATCTGGCGTGGCAGGGCCCAGCCGCTCCCCAGGACCCCTCCTACCCACCAACCCATCATCCAGGGATGCTGAACAGTCCCAGTCCCCTGCTGCCACTGTCGTTGCGGCCACACCCACGGTCATTGCGGCCACTACCACTGCCGCAACCGCCACCATCGCCGCACCGACCACCACCGCCTCCACCACCACCACGTCTTCGCTGGCACCAGCCCCAGCGCAGGTGGTGGCCCGGACCACTGGATCCACCCTGGGAGCCACAGCGAGGACCGTGGTGAGCAATGTGGCTAGTGGGCAGGCCGGTGGCAGCAGGACTGGTAGGAGGAGCAGGGTCAGGGAAACGCCAGCCTCCCTGGGAGCCATGCCCTGCCTCAAATGGCCAGAGTCCTTGGGGCCTATGAAGAGGCCCAAGGACAATGGGCCAGGTCTGCTACTGACACGCGGGAGGTGCTGGGGGTGCTGAGGTCCATGGACGCCCATATGGGCCAATTCGTGTCCCGTATGGACCAACTCGTGGACCTCATGGGCCAGCTGGTGGTGGCGGTGGGGTCACAGGCAAGGCCAGCAACACCACCTCCGCCACCACCTGCTAGGGCGCAGGCTCGGGCAGCAGTGTCCACTTCCCCTGCGTCCACAGCCAGTGAGCACACCTCACCCACCACCAGCAGGTCGCCACCACACTCCCCCTCCCAAACGTGGAAGGGGCCGTCCGAAGAGGAAACAGATCTCCCGGGAGGACTTCGCACGCTCCAGTCGCAAGTGAGGCAGCCAGCCAGCCTTCCGCCAGCCTTCCTTGACCAGCCACTGCATTGACTTGCTCTACGATCCCACTCCACACAGCCATCTGGATGGCATGTGTGTGTTGGACTATGGACATAGAACCAGTGGGTACACCCTGATCATCATGCAGCCATGACCGACAGCTCATTGTCACTGCACGCACCACTTTTGTCATCACCTTACACACAATCACATGTCACAGTTTGTAATAAATGCACCTTTTTCACTAACTGCTGTTTGTGCCCTGTGTCTTTATTGTACGGAATACAACGGCCACCTTGGGCGGAAAGGCACCTGATGCGTGGCATGGAAATGGAATCCGGAGGGCCTGTAGGGACCTAGGGGTGGGAGACAGAACAGGAGCACATTCAATGAGTGTGTCACACACCCATCACACAGTACATGTCAACAACTACAAGCAATGTACACACATCGCACAGAGCAATAGGGCACAATGCCACAGTCACCAACAGTGGCATACTACCCTGGCCATGGAGCGTTGACACACTGCACGCAGTGAACATACGGCCACCCTGACACAGCACACACACACCTGCATAGATACAGACACATCATCCGTCGTACATGGACACTCACCGTCAAGTGAAGTAGCGGGCGATGAGCTGCTGGCGCACATTCCCAGCTTCCTCCTCTCCGCTGTCCACCTCACTCGAGCTGTCCTGGTCTGCGGGCTGGGGCCCTGGTTGATCTCCGTCATCCACAATGAGGGGGATCTGCTTCCGAATGGCCAGATTGTGCAGCATGCAGCACGCCACCACTATCTGGCACACCTTCTGTGGGGAGTACGCCAGTGCACCCCCGGTGCGGTCCAGGCACCTGAACCTGGACTTGAGGAGGCCAAAGGTACGCTCGACCACACGTCTGGTCCTCCCATGTGCCTCATTGTATCGATCGTCTGCTGGGGTGCGAGGATTCCTCAATGGACTGAGCAGCCATGCCCCATTCGGATACGCAGAGTCACCTGGGTGTGAGGGACACAGAGAACCGTTGCTATTCCAACTGGACAGGGGACAGCATCGCACAACCAGCACGCTACACCACTCCACATACTCACCGACAATACAGGCACGATCCTGTTGCAGATTGGCCATCAGTCGTGGCAAGATGCTGTTGCGCATTATGTGTGCGTCATGTGCCGAGCCTGGAAACTTGGCACACACGTGGGTGATCACCATGTCCGCAAGGCACACCACTTGCACATTCAGGGAGTGCGTGTGCTTCCTGTTGCGGTACAGGTGCTCAGTGGCCTGTGGTGGAACAAGGCCAACATGAGTGCAGTCAATGGCTCCCACGACGTGTGGGATTCTGCCAAGGGCATAGAATGCACCCTTCACTGCCGCCAATTCACGAGCCCTGGGGAATCTGATGTACCTGTTCCGGTACAGCATCATGGCTGCCAGTACATCCCTCAGCACCTTGCTGAACATGGGCTGGGACATCCCTCCTCCACTGCCCACTGTGTGCTGGAATGACCCAGTGGCGAAGAAATGCATGGCGGCCATCACCTTAGCCGTGGGGGTGACAGCAGTCGGATACACCCTGCGGGGACGGAGATGGGGCTCTAACATGGCACACAGTCGATGCAGAGTTGGCCTGTCCAGCCGAAACTTCCTGATTACCTCTGTATCGTCCATGTCCGCCAGCAATTGGTATGGGCGGTCAATGTTCGGTCTCCGCCTGGGTTAAATGGCAGAGGACACATGTCAAAGCAACACGGCACATAGCAATTTCGCATACACATCACTGACATGACTGAGCAAGCACATGGGCCACAGCCCAGCTGTCAAGCTGGGACGGCACGGCCACAATACACTTACACAGGTCTCCCAACAATGGCAATGGCAAGTGAGACATACCACTGCCATGTGCATGCACATGGGGATCTAGGCCCCAATGACTTGCGGGGCGTGCTGATGGGGACTGACTGCATATTCGTCAAGCGGCAACGCCACGGCAACATGAGTGTCTGCTGAGCATGGTACTGCTTCCGAGGCTGGATGAGTATGGCACACGACGACGACGATGTGGGCACGGGCTGAGCGGCCAATACAAGTGGGACCTGTGGCACGAGGGGATATGAGACAGTAGTAGGTGTCAGCACTGCACCCTATGTACAGCACTGTACGGATCACAGCTCCCGAAACATTGACTGGTGTCCACATTGACAGCCCCATGCCAAGACGGCTGTGTGCTTGCAGTCACACGTCACAGGTGAGAGGTTACATTGCACGTGCCAGGTGGCAGTCGTACATAGTGGGAGCTGGCATGTGTGTGCATGTGTCTCCTGTTCAGGATCCACCAGATGGGCGCTGACTCTGTACTGACCATTGGACACAGCATGTTCCGTGGAAGGCTTGTGTGTGTGGGATGGTGGCACTGGATGTGCCTCCGTTGGGTGGGGGCCATGCACAGGGCGGGTACGTCGATGATTGCACATTGTTGGTCACGGTGGGTGCACCAGCTAAGATGTGTTGCCCTGTGTTCAATTCCTATGTCCGCATGATGATGGACTGTGGATGTGGGCAGACTACACATTGGTCGATGTGCTGTCTATATGCATGTGCCTTCACACCAGGCACAGCTGCCCCTGCACATGTGACCCCTGCTGGACTCGCTGCTGGGTCTGTGGAGCTGATGCACCTTCTGCGCGTGGGGCGGACAGCTCTCCTCACTTCCCTCATTGCGCATGTCATGTCTTTGCCGCAGGTGACATGGATCATGGAGGGCCCACATGTACGCGTGGGTAGGCTACACATGATTGTTCACTGGTCGCCACCCCCAGTCAGTGTTTCGAATGGGAAGGTAGTCGTGCTGGTGGTATGTTCGATGTGGCGGATGGGCGGGCCTAGGTGCGGGCTTACATTCCGGACATGGGGGGTAGTTGGATTGGCGACTAGTTGCAGTACACACGGGACACGTCTCTTCCTTTCCACATCTGGGTCATCCCTTGTACTAACTGACAGTGATACAGTCATCTTCGCCCCAGCCCTCATGTCCTCCCCTCGCCCCCCAATATGCATGCTCACCTGCGAGGCTAGCGCTTGCACAGGCAGCCCCAAGCTCGCACCAGAGAGGGCAAGGAGTGTATGTGTGGGTCCAGTTGCACGAGTGGGCTGTCTCAGGGTATGATGTGTGGCGGGACGCCCGTCCACCTGCGTGGTGCCCCAAATGGAGACCCGGCCTGCATGGACTATGCATCACAGTCTTCGCCTTCCGGATCCGCCACCTGCGACACCCAGTGGCTGTGGCTGCCCTTGCGGCCAGGCCGCGTCCGTCTGTGGCTGATGGCCCACACATTCACTCTTTGGCCTCTCTGGGGAGGGCTCAGGGGTGGTGGCGCACGCGCTTGCACTTAGTCGCAATGGCATGTGGCGTGGTTGGTATGATGGGCAATGGATGGGATGGTGCGAGCCACCTCCCGTGACGTCAGTGCTGCTCGTGCTGTGGTGCGTCCCCCTACACTTCCATTTGACTTTTTGCCATGCTGGACGTTGAGGTTCTATTGCCTGCGTGATATGACCAGGAGGAGCGCGAGGAGACCTCTCACACACCATGCTCCACTGCCATCCCGTGCCCTGTATCGCCTGTGCGGATTGACTATGTTGGGGTTACACCTGGTCGACTGGGGCTGTGTGTGCCTTGTCAAGGGGCATGGCGGGCGCACAACAGGATCCAGCTTGTCCACAGAGGGTGGGCTGAGGTGCGCCTGGTACCGCTTTGTACGTGTGCCCGGCTGCTGTGCACACACGTGTTCACTCCCCCCGACAGGTGTCCTCTCACAATGCCCAGGGAAGCGGTGGTGTACTGTTCATGAGCCCTCCCAACACGGCGTGCTCCAACTTGGCATGTGCGCATCTACCCGTCGCACCCACCCACCTGAGCACTGCGTCCATACGACTTCACACGACACATGTGTGTCTTCCACAGTAGTGCTACTCATTTGCGTTGACATCCAATACCAGTGGACTACATGGTCATGTCACGACTGCCGTGTACTTCACATACTCTCATCCTCTCTCATTCGTACTTGTGAAATGAGTCAGCGGAGACAGTTCTGGTTTCAAACATTATATTGAGTCTTCTGTCCTCTGTGATGCAGTATAGTGGACACTACTGGCAGCGGAATACATGTTGAGGATATACTGAGCATGATTACAAATGGGATAGGGTGTGGGGTTACATCTGCTTGGCCAAGGCTGTGCTAATGTACATTTACGTATAGCTGCGGAGCTGCGGACTTTGACACAGACGGTATACATGTAGCCTACCAGACCGCTCGGCATCATGGGCACAGTCCATCTCAGTTCCATGTGACAGGTTTGCTGCGGTTGTTCCTCATGCACGCGTGCATGTGAGATGACATCAGGGCATGTGCTTGCGTGCATGCAGCGGCGTGCCACTTGTTGTTGCACTGTGGTGGTTACTGGACATGTCACAGTCACTGGGGTCGTGTTGTTGTTGTATGCACTTGTCGTCCATGCAAAGGTCCTGGTATGGGATTCCCGGGCGGGGGTGGGAGGGGTGCAGCACCCACAGACTCCAGGCGACCTATTCATGTCCACTGAGCGGTGTGTGTGTCCATGTGCGCTGGATCCATGTCGTGTCCTGGTTGTTCGTGCAGTTCCGTCCATGTGGGTGCGATGCACAGAGCCCATGCCACTGCCTCCCACGATGCATGCGGTGTTCCTGGATGTGATGGGGAACAGTGTGCATGTCCCGGTCATATCCGATGTCATGGCGATGTCGTTGATGGTGTGGTTACAGTTGCCGGTCGTTTGGTATGGCTGTTGTGGTGGTGACTGGCCAGTCCGTGCGGAAGCTGAGCATGGGTGCGGGGTTGGACTTCATAGGTCACTCGGGGAACCTGCGTTGTGGTCCGACGTATTTACAGGTTGACAGGTATGCGATGCCGTCCAGCAGGGCTTCCATGTCATTGGTGGTGTACATGTTTGCCAGCCAATGAAGCGGATGGTGGCTGTCAAGGTGTTGTTCGTAGGTTGTCCCTTGGAGGACCATGATGGGGCATGCTGGGTGACATTCGATGTAGCTGTTCTCGATGATCCGTCGTGTGGAGGCACAGTGGTTCCATTTCAGTGCGCGTGCGATGTTGGCCACATACGCCATGCCCCCATAGGCAGAGCAGGCCCTGTCGTGTGCGTCCAGAGGGAGGAGTAGTGGTAGCAGGTCCGCCTTCAGACATGCCGGGTTGGAGAGGCATATCTCGACTGGATGCTGGTAGGGACACCTCCGACAGTAGAAGACGGGCATGACGCAGCTGAACAATGTGATGCGGTAAGTCAGTCGGTAACTTACGTTCAGCAGGGACAGGAGATCGCATCCCAATGTATGTATCGTGCTGGTTTGGTACAGCTTGAGCTCTTCGGCGTAGTTGGGTAGGTGTGTTGCGGTTGCCATTTCGCAGCGGTTCGTAGAGGTGGCGTGCTCCGGCTGTGTGTGCAGTCTGCAATGTGCACGCTCCGGGGTTGCTGTGAGCTCTGTGTAGTCGTGGGGAGACAGGACTTGTGTTCTGTTGGCTTGTTTGGAGGACACGGGCCCTCTTCCCACATGCTTCTCAGACAGTTCAAGGTCGGTGCTGTGTGACTCCTTCCAATTAACTTGCATGTGGCCGACATGGGGGAGTGTTTTCTTCTTTCTTCCCCGTCCGTTGTGTGCTTCTGTGATATGCGCTATCTGCCGTGTGGTCGGTCTCCTCGGCATGCCTGTGTTGGTCTATTCTTGGACAATGGCTGTATTCACCGGCTTCTGTCGTAGGGCTGTGGTTTCGGTGTTGGAATGGAAGGTCATTCAGTGCTGTCTGCTCTCCCTTGTGTGGGCGGCAGGCTGCCTTTCCGCTCTGCGTTGGGCCTTGTGTGTGGATGTAATTCTTGGGCCACCTGTTGTCGGTCCCCGGGTTCTTTGGTGTTCCGTTTCATGTGTCTTGTTCATATGTGCAGGGTGGTATGGGTTTTTCAGTGTGGTACTGGCGTTCCTCTTCCCGAAGGGGCCCTGCTTCTCCTAGTTGGTGTTGCCGCCGCTGTGTGCTTCGCCATGTTTGTTACACTGGGGTGTGTCCTGCTGTTGCGTGACTTCACTGACATGTGTGCGTCGTTTGTGTGGCGTTGGGTGTTGTCCGTGAATTGGGCGTTGGGGACATGTCTGTGGCCGGCCTGTCACGTGTCATGTGCGTTTGGGGTGGGGCTGGTGTGTGTGCTGCTTGGTTGTGTCCCTGTGTCTGTGTGCGACGCATGCATGGCGCTGCGGTTGGCCTCTGCGTTGTGCGCATGTGTGGCGGCGTCATCGGCGCTTTGGGGCCGTGACGGGGTGGTTGGTTCCTAGTCCCAGGTGGTGTGTACACATGTGTTCCGCGATGTTAGGATTTGGCCTGTGTGTCATATGTGGATGCAATGGTGGATGTGTAGTGTACACGCGCTGGTGGGGGTTGTCCGCTTTTTCCGCCCTTGCACTGTGTGCGCTGTTTGCGTGCACTTGTTGTGTGTGTGCCTACCTGCGTCTCCGCGGTACGTTGCGTCCTTGGTGGTGCATCAGCAGAAGCATGGGAAGGGCCTGCAGTGCTGGATTCATGCCCGGGTGCCGCTTCTTCGTTGTCCGTGCTCTGCGTCCGTGTTTCCGCCTCTCTTTCACGTGCGGTGTCTCTTTGCCGTGGGAGCCGTTTGTTTGCGGCATCGTAATTTATGCGCCGGGCGGGACGTGTTTCGTCGGACGGTGTGTGTCAGTTGTACTGCGCCGCTACGTGTGCGGGCGCACTTTGATGGCGGACGGTGTTGCTGGCTTGCCGGCGGTGTTTGGCCTGCTTTTCGCATCGTAATTGGGCGGGCGTGTGGACTGCTGCGTGCTGGCGGTAACTGGTGGTTTTTGCATCCGCCAGCACGGCGGTAGTGCTTCCGCCCGCCATCGTAATGGGCCCCCTAGTTATTAAATTAGGCATGGTTAGTATTTACACACAAAGCATTGTCAATACTCATAAGCAAATAAACAATTGTTATGAAAGAGACAAAACACACCCACTGTCACTGCTCTACACCTTCAGCTCACCACCCAAGTCTGCGTAGGCCACCCTTAGAATATTGAGCATCATGGAAGTTAGCATCCACTGTGTCTTTTTATTGTTCTGGGAGTACCTACCCAGCAGGTGGAGGGCTGTGAGGTAAGTTCACCACTGAAGGTCTTCCCTGCATTTCTTGTAATGGATGATACAGTGTGTAAAGACCCTATGTTCGTCCATACTCCTTGCAATGACCTGTAAGATATCCTTCTTGCTATGGGGACTATCCTACACAGAGGAGGATAAGAACAAATAAAGAAATTCAATAAATAACCTTGTAATGGCAGACATCACATTTCTAAAGCAAAAAAAATGATATTTCATATGAATTTTATTTCACAAGGATTATCTGATTATGGAATTAAGGCAGATGAATTTTACTTTTTAGGAGGACATTATTCAAATTTGTGTGATGACACCAGCAACAGTGCAAACTAGTTATGTTTTCACAAAACAATAAGAACATTTCTCTATCGCTCATTGATTATATACTATATTCAGTAAGTTCACTTTTATCAAATGGTTTTATCATTGGCCACTTAAATGTCTTAACTTTAAGATTCAAGTCACATCTGTATCTGTAGCAAAGCCCATAGTTAAGCATGGGTACGTATTCCTATTCACGTTATTAAGTTACTTTATCCTTGTGGTGGGTCTTATTATCAGCTCAGTTGTATGCCTGATTGTATAACAGACATATGCCACCATGTATATACCATTTTCATAGCAGTAAGCATTTCTTAATATCACAAACTTATTCTACAATTTAGGATTTTGAATACTATATTTTAGAGCAAAGCCCTCATTTTCAGTGTGGTAGACAGGAATTATGTAATTATTATGGCGGATGACCCCTACGCATTACCAGTGATATGAATTACAATGCATGTGATGTCTCATAGGGCATTTACAATGTTTCTGACACAGCTTACAGTGCCCAACTCTCAATATATAAACAAAAATGTGCTCATGGATGTTTTTAACATCTTACTTATAAATTGATGGTCCTGATTTTTCTTTATAACATGCTGGATATCCAGTCCACAACATTTCAAGTTCCATAGGATTTGATGCATATTTTAATTTAGTGAATTTGATATCCACCACGTTTTTTGACAGAATATCCTGCCTGTCACAAAGGACGGTGTTTATACAGAATTGTATTTTTGGAACCATTGGCCTAATTTCTAGTGCTTTCTGCAAGTGGGGGCAATGTCAGTGCATGTGCCACCTTGCAAAAATATTGAACATCATATGTAAGGTTCTTAACCAGCTTCACAAATATCTTTATGCCTTCAGAGATTGCAGTGCAACAGCAACTTAAGTGAAGGAAGAGAATGTTCGCTAAGGACATGCTTTTTTTCATGCCTCCATTCAGCTATATTTAAGAGCATGATTTAGATTTTGGTGAATGAATTACTGTGCCACAAATGAGGCAGATATTCCATCTGCATCTGTGATATTGCAATTACCATAGGATTTAAGGCATGTTTAATACACCATTTGGGACATAGTATCCCATCTAATAAAATATAGTTTTGAGCAATAATAGTGTAAGAATTATTGAATATTAATGTTTAACACACCTGAATAGCTTGTGGGATATTCGGCTGGCTGTAGTGGGGCAGGGCAAGTCCAAAGATATCTCAAACTCTTCTGATGTGAAGTTGGGGACCCTGTCACCTGTAGCCTCAGCTCTGGTGGTTTCCATTAGTTAATTGGGAGCAGCAACAGTTGTGTATGTCGTGTGCAGATGGAGGTTAGAGAGCAAGGTACCTTATAAGCTGCAAAAATGTATATATCAATATGATGGAATTTACACCGACCTACCCTTACACAACTGATTCCATCAATTAGATACCATTTTCACCAATGAGGGTACAGGATCGACAGAAAAGGTAGGTTCAGCATTGACTTACTATTCTGTCATCCATTATATCTAAGTCGACCATGTTGGCTCCTCCCAAAGAAACCATTATTGTCAGCACAGATGATGTCTCACAATATGGCAGTCAAGAAGCATCAACCATTTGACATGTAGTCCCTGTCAATAACAACAACCCACTCTCTATTATATTCAATAGCCGTGCCCTATCTGTTGTGTAATTTTTGTCAAGTTTGAGGATAACTGTTTAAAAATACATTAAAAAAATACCCAAAATTGTATTTATAGGTGGTAACAATTTTGTTTCACTTTTTTATGTTGTTTAAAATTATTTTTTGACATGTATGTTGTTAGATTTATCATTTGGTGCAACTATTTAACTTATAATTGCCTAAATAGGTATAAAAATTAATGTTATTTGTGGTAGCCTAAACCTAAAGTAAACATGCTTGAAGACTGCAGTTTAGGAAATTGTTTCATGTGTGAGTTCTATCACAACCAGAACTCACATTGCTGTGACACTCTAACATGTGGGAAGCAGAATGGTCAAACATGTGCAATTAAGTTTTATAGAAATGTCCATCAGCTACCCCATGGAAGACAGAGAAAGAGACGTTTACATAATAAGTATCTGTATGGACCACACCCTGATCTATGCAGGAGAGACACATCATTAGATTTGACTGCATCTCCATTGAAAACTACCTGACATTCAAATGGTGTGTCCTCACTTAAATCCTGGCTGTTATGCTTTGGCACATGCATGAGTACATCCAATTCTCTGTGGATATTCCAATGCTGAACAACATTAAGGCAGAGTTCTATGGATTGGGAGGCATTCCACGTGTGGAAAGTGCCTTCAATGGTATCTCCACTCCATCTTTGTGCAGGTGGCTTACACTGCGGTGCTCTACATCACCAGTGTTTATTCTTGTTTTCCTGGTTCTAGCCATGATCCGTGTATGGTACAAAACTGGAGCATGCCACAACAGATAGCAGACCTTTTACCAAAGAGGGCATGTCTTGTTAGTAGGTGACATCCCTTATATTTTAGCATTGCAAAATATGATGTTTGCATCTGTACATCTGATGATTAAGGCTATTTTTTGTGTTTATGTTTTTTAGGGGACTTAGGTTATCACAGTCATACCTGGCTTTCGACACCTCTGTGGGACTCAACAGCGCCAGGAGAAGTCCACTTCAATAAGGCTCATGTGAGAACCAGGGGCTCGATGGACTGTGATGCAACCCAAGTAATTACCAGTGGCTGAGATTAATTCAAGCATTCCCTCCACCATCATTTTGTGTACTTTAGTGTGTCACCCTCAGTGGGATGGCTATGCCCAGATGTAGGCCCCCTGCACATTCTCTCAGTGAAACTAACCTGTACCTGGCTGATGAGCCCTAACTAAGGCAAAATTGGTCCTGAGTTGGTTGTGTTCTGATTCAGGAAGGACCTGGCTGGATGGTATGGACTGGACTATTCCCACTGGAGCAGGGTCAGGCCTGATTTGCATATGGCTGGGCCCAAATTGAGGTGGCATGGAGTTCAAAATAACAATGGACATGGATTCAGCCCCTAGTAAATGCCAGTCGGTGAGATCAATTCAAGTGTTCTAGCCATCACTTTTGTTCATACTTTAGTGATGAAGAGTAGTCCCTGTCATCATCTGACCGGCCCTCCATTGGACCTGGAGACAAAACCCCATGACAAGTGCATCATGGGCAGAATGATTTAAACCCTGCCTACCCGCATATGATAAAATATGGCATTAAGTGCCCCAATGTGGTGGTATTGAATGAACAGAACGCCTCAGAGAAATGGTGTTTGAACATCATTGCCACTGGAAGTAGTAGAATTGGTCTTTTTAAACTCCGAATTCAGATGCCTATACTTCAAGTCAAGGTAACTTTATTCGGTTCCAGAGACCATAAAAGTTTGACAGACATACATTACACTTTAAAATTTTCATGTCATGTTTGTGTGATAGCATAGATAAAATCAATAAAATTGAACAATTCATAGCATTCAGACAATTAGAAAAGTGATATAAGCCCTAGCACCAAATACCCAATGCGACAGACTATAATGCCAACCATAAAATTTCATTAATATGAGTAATTGTTACTTGGAATGTTAAAAAGTCCTGTTCATCTATTGTGACTCATAGCGTTTTCTTATGGACATTGCAACTTTAATATAATTGGAGACAGCAGTGCAAATAGGAAAATTAGACAAAGAGTGCAAAAAATTAAAACCATCAATGTAAGTACAAGGCCGGATTTCCCTCAAAAGTGGGGCTAAAAATTGTCCCCTCGGCTCTTTATAAAGAGGGCAGAACAACATAAAGTGCAGAGTGCTCTGGGCTGCCAAATTGTCACATGGGCAAGGCGTGAGTTTATTGACCCATCCTGATTGTTTTTTGGAATGCCACTAAAAAGTGCAAAGTGCATAGACGGAGTCTGGTCAGAAAAAATCATGTCTGTACGTTGGTGGTAAAAGTTAGATAAAATTGCTGTTGTACGGGGAACAAACATGAGGGACTTATCACTACCAGTTGTAAGCGGCGCATATTTTCCCCAGAATAATGCGCCTCTTTTTTAATGGATTTCACATTTGTGTGGATACTAGCAGGATTGTCATAGTAGTGCCCCAGGCCATCTCATGGAGGTTGTCTCTCACGAATCGGAGCCAAGGGATCGACAATGAGCTATCAAGATTGGTACAATACTTAATGACTTCCCTTGAGAACATTAAATCCTCAGACAGCCAGATTTTTGCCCAAAGGAGAAAAGGGGCAATATCTATTTGATCCTCTAGATAATCCAGCCCCAGCTCACGATAACAAAAAAGTGTAGGGGCACTTTTTGGGGTCATCAATAGCCTTTTTAGAAATTTGTTTTCCAGGACCTGTATTTGGCGGCTTTTGTGGTAACCCCACACTCCTGCCTATACTTATTTTCTAAGTTGCATCCCCTACAAATTTTAAGAAAATCCCACAAAAATATAAAAGGTTTTGGAAAAATACAAAAAAGTTTCTTTTTAAAACCACCTTTATTGATTTTAATATTAGAAAAATTGAATGCTGTTTGTCATGTCTGTCTGTTTTCGCTAGCATATTTGTATAATCCAATAACAATCTACATAATAAAAGGGAAGTCTACTGTTATAAGTATAAGAAAATGCACTTATAACAATCTAGGTTTTAGTTTATAAACCTACTCAAATCATGATTTGTGTTGTTTGTTACCAAAAGTAAAACAATGTAGCGCACTGCACTGCCTAGTGAAACTTAGCATCAAGGGAGCATTCTATGACTGTGCATGGGCATTCCAGTGCATCCATCCTCAGATTTTGACACATTTAAATTGTGAGCACCCAGATCAGATGATTCCGCACTGTGGTAGCAACAATTTGGGTACAGTCACAGGGGTAGCTCTAAAAATTCAAATGAAACAACATTGTCAGAGTTGATGACTCTACTCCCTCACACTGCCTTTGTTTATTTTAACATATGCCAAAGGCAGAAAAAGAAGTGGTCAAACCAGTTTTGTGCAAAGATTGAGAAATCCCAGAAACATATCAACAAAGTAATTACGGCATTTCCCTGGGACCATGGGATGGGCTCTATATACCACAACAATATCTACTTGGGAATGTCAGATGTCTTCATTAGGGGTGGATTCCATTTCACAGCAGAAAGGAACAGGATTTGCCTTATCAAACAATGTATCTAGTTTTCTTCCTAGGCATGTGTGTAAAACACTATTAACACATATTTGAAAGTAAATCCCTAGGCAGTCATGTGGTCAAAACCTAGTTAAAGACTCAAATCGAGGACAGACATGATACAATTAACTCAGTGTCAACTTCAGATATGACTTTTGAAAAAAGTTTCCATTTTTATTAATCTCATTTTTTTTAAAAAGGGGACAAATCTAAACATATATGCAATTAATCAATGAAATAGAACATACATTTACATTCTCAAAAACAGACAACATGAATACAAATAGACATACTACAAAAATTCAACATTTGGACATGAAAGAAAATCAATAAATTGGTAACATGATTATAAAAACAGAGATGACCAAACAGTGGCTAAAAGATGGATCTTCTTCAACGCGCGTTTCGGCGCACACTGCACCTTCATCAGGAAAAGCCACAAACAATATCTTTATCTGTATGTAAAGAGTGGTGTACGGTTCCTACATATCGTCAAGATAGACCACCGGAACTGAGAGACAAACTGTTTGAATCCTATGTCAGGTATATGGATGTATATTCCTTTCGGGAGTCAGAATATATATAGATCCAGAAATGAAGTGCCGGATACAACTAGCTGAGTGGTGCCCAAGGCCCTGGCACCCAATGTGCAAAAACACGTGAGGTTTAGGTGTGCTTCGAAAATCGATATCAGTTCAATAATGATAAAGCAGCCTGTAGCTTGGCGTCTTAGATAAAAGCGGGAAATTTGACGTATTTGGATAACCGGATGGAACACTATTAACACAACAGCCCTTTTCAGAACTACTCTTTCACATAATATCATCTATTTCAAGAAAAAATTTGTTTTTTTTAGTACTGTGGAACTATTCCTGTGGCACCATAGGAGGTTAATAACCCATGTTTAACCAGTACAAGAGGAGCACCTCAGGACCAAAATAGCATTTTTATAAACAAACACATTCTACCCAAACCTCCTCCTCAGAGAACACGTGAGAAAGGATCAGGTCAATGCAAAACTGAGCAGAAGGGGGATAGGAACACACTGCTTCACCTCCCAGCACAGTTCACCCCATAGCATTATGGTAAATGCAGTTCACTTTAAATGCTTACTTGAGTTTTTGCTGAAGTGTTTCACCAAAGTTGGTGCAGGTTAGTGCTGTGAATCTCTAGATGCATGTTATTGGTGTGAATCTCTATACACATGTGTTTCTGGATATTATACTTGATCAGTGGAGTTTAAAAAACGAAATATCATCTGGGGTTGCTGAGAAAGCTGCCACAATCCTTTCAGGTCTCAGGACCTCTCACTGGCGCACAGGTGCATCTCCAAAATCTCGTCAGCTCAAGGGAGCCTTTTTAAACAGAAGGGGATGTGGGCACACTGCTTCACCTATCAGCACAGTTCACCCCTTAGCATTATGGTAAATGCAGTTCACTTTAAATGCTTACTTAAGTTTTTGTTGAAGTGTTTCACCAAAGTTAGAGCAGGTTAGTGCTGTGAATCTCTAGACAAATGTGTTTCCGGAAATTTTCCTCCATCAGTAGAGATAAAAAAACGAAATATCATCTCGGGCTGCTGGGAAAGCTGCCACAGTCTTTCAGGTCTCAGTACCTCTCTATGGCACACAGATGCATCTCCAAAAGCTTGTCAGCTCAATGGCTCAAGGGAGCCTTATCAAACAGAAGGGGGGTGGGAGCACACTGCTTCTCCTCCAGGCACAGTTTACCCCTTAGCATTATGGTAAATGCAGTTCACTTTAAATGCTTACTTCAGTTTTTGCTGAAGTGTTTCACAAAAGTTGGTGCATGTTAGTGCTGTGAATCTCTAGATGCATGTTATTGGTGTGAATCTCTATACACATGTGTTTCTGGATATTATACTTGAACAGTGGAGTTTAAAAAACGAAATATCATCTGGGGTTGCTGAGAAAGCTGCCACAATCCTTTCAGGTCTCAGGACCTCTCACTGGCACACAGGTGCATCTCCAAAAGCTCGTCAGCTCTATGGCTCAAGGGAGCCTTTTTAAACAGAAGGGGATGTGAGCACACTGCTTCACCTCTCAGCACAGTTCACTCTTAGCATTATGGTAAATGCAGTTCACTTTAAATGCTTACTTAAGTTTTTGTTGAAGTGTTTCACCAAAGTTAGAGCAGGTTAGTGCTGTGAATCTCTAGACAAATGTGTTTCCGGAAATTTTCCTCCATCAGTAGAGATAAAAAATGAAATATCATCTCGGGTTGCTGGGAAAGCTGCCACAGTCTTTCAGGTCTCAGTACCTCTCTATGGCACACAGGTGCATCTTCAAAAGCTCGTCAGCTGAATTTATTTTATTTTATTTTTTATTTTTTATTTATAAGTTTTATATAGCGCTAGCTAGACCCGGGGGTATCAGAGCGCTTTACATACACATGGGAACACCCGCTGCATTGCATAGCATGACATAGGGATGCATAAAGATATAAGCCAAACATTATAATTAGACATACATTACAAAGCAGGACATAAGGGTGCAAGAGGATATAAGCAACACATTATAATTAGGCATACAGAGAAGGGTAGGGGGGAAGCTCAGGAGGTTGAAACAGTCCAATATCCACCTGTTCATGATGGGCAAGTGAGCAGGGAGTCCACTAGGTTATTGAAGAATAGGTTCGTTGGCTTGGACGGTAAAGTATTTCTAGGAGGAGGAGTTTCAGGTCCCTTTTGAAGCAGGGGAAGGAGGGGTTGCATCTGAGGTCAATCGGGAGTGAGTTCCATATCCTGGGTACGTTAGCAGAAAAGGACCAGGACTGAGTGGTTTTCTTTTTCAATTTCGGGGGATGAGAAGAAGTGAGTTGGAGCTTCTCAGGGATCTGGATCTTCCAACTTTAACCAGTTTGTTGTTTAGGTAGTTGGGGGAATGTGAGTGAAGGGTTTTGTGTGTGATGCAGGCCAATTTGTAGATACATCTACCTTCAATGGGCAGCCAGATGAGGGAGTGGAGGGTTGGTGTGATGTGATCAAACCTTTTTACCCCAGTTATGAGTCAGGCTGCCTTGTTAAGGACTGACCTTAGTAGGGCTAGGTGAGCTTTTGGCGTCCCTGTTAGGATGGCGTTCCCGTAGTCCAGTTTGGAAAGGACTAGGGATTGAATAATAATCTTCAAATTGTCCTGGGGAATGAAAGGTTTCATTTTCTTCAGGTGTTTTAGTGAGTAAAGCGCACTTTTTGTAGAGTTTTTGATGTGGTCCTTCATCGATAAGATCTTGTCCAGGGTAATGCCTAGTAACTTAACCGAGTCAGATAGGGCAAGAGAGCAGTTTAGGGCATCCAGGTTCTTGAGCCAGTCTTGGATAGGAAGGTGGTTACTTTTTGTAGCGAACAGTATTAATTCTGTTTTGTTCGGGTTCAGCTTTAAGTGGTTTGCATTAAACCAGGATTGGATCTTGGTTAGTGTGACATTGAGGTGTCGGATGTCACTGGGTGATTTGATTTTGTAGTAGAGTTGAGTGTTGTCTGCATATAGGTGATATTTAACTCCTGCTTGTTTCAGAATGATTGTAAGGGGTTCCATGAAGAGATTGAAGAGGGCTGGGGAGAGAATCGAGCCTTGAGGGACCCCAAGTGTGACTCGTGTTGGCTTAGTGAGACAGGAATTGATTTTAATTTGTTGTGAACGGTGCTGAAGGTAGGAAGCGAACCATTTTAGTACTGTGCCATTAATGCCAGAACGGCCCTTCAAAGTCTCAAGTAAAGCTGGATGATTAATTGTGTCGAAAGCCGCAGATAGGTCAATGAGGATGAGAAGACAGGCTTCACCTTCATCTAAGGCTCTGTGGATATCATCAGAGATATTGAGCATGGCTGTTTCGGTGCTACACCCTTTCCTGAATCCCGATTGAAAGGTGTAGAGGAGGTTGAAATCATCAATATGTTTGTTAAGTTGTTGGAGAACGCACTTCTTCAAGGTTTTGGCTAGGAACGGGAGGTTGGAGATAGGTCTGAGGTTGTTGAGATCAATGGCTCAAGGGAGCCTTTTCAAACAGAAAGGGGATGGGAGCACACTGCTTCACCTCCCAGCACCCTTCACCCCTTAGCATTATGGTAAATGCAATTCACTTTCAATGCTTACTTGAGTTTTTTCTGAAGTGTTTCACCAAAGTTGGTGCAGGTTAGTGCGGTGAATCTCTAGACACATGTGTTTCTGGATATTATTTTCATCAGTAGAGATGAAAAACAAAATATCATCTGGGGTTGCTGAGAAAGCTGCCACAATCCTTTCAGGTCTCTGTACCTCTCACTGGCAAACAGGTGCATCTCCAAAAGCTCATCAGCACAATGGCTCAAGGGAGCCTTTTCAAACAGAAGGGGGATGGGAGCACACTGTTTCACCTCCCAGCACAGATCTCCCCTTAGCCTTTTTGCAAATGCATTTCACTTTAAATGCTTACTTGAGTTTTGCTGAAGTGTTTCACAAAATCTGCTGAACGTTAATGCTGTGAATCTCTAGACACATGTGTTTCTGGATATTATACTTCATCAGTGGAGTTAAAAAACGAAATATCATCTGGGGTTGCTGAGAAAGCTGCCACAATCCTTTCTGGTCTCAGGACCTCTCACTGGCACACAGGTGCATCTCCAAAAGCTCATCAGCTCAATGGCTCAAGGGAGCTTTAGCAAACATAAGTGGGATGGGAGCACACTGCTTTACTTCCAAGCATAGTTCACCCTTTTAGCGTTATGGTAAATGCAGTTCACTTTAAATGCTTACTTCAGTTTTGGCTGAAGTGTTTAATGAAATTTGCTGCATGTTAGTGCTGTGAATCTCTAGACACATGTGTTTCTGGATATTATACTTCATCAATGGAGTTAAAAAACGAAATATCATCTGGGGTTGCTAAGAAAGCTGCCACAATCCTTTCAGGTCTCAGGATCTCTCACTGTCGCACAGCTGCATCTCCAAAAGCTCGTCAGCTCAATGGCTCAAGGGAGCCTTTTCAAACAGAAGGGGAATGTGAGCACACTGCTTCACCTCCCAGCACAGTCCACCCCTTACCATTATGGTAAATGCAGTTCACTTTAAATGCTTACTTGAGTTTTTGTTGAAGTGTTTCACCAAGGTTAGAGCAGGTTAGTGCTGTGAATCTCTAGACAAATGTGATTCTGGATATTTTCCTCCATCAGTAGAGATAAAAAACTCAAATATCATCTTGGGTTGCTGAGAAAGCTGCCACAGTCTTTCAGGTCCCAGTAAATCTCACTGGCACACAGGTGTATCTTCAAAAGCACATCAGCTCAATGACTCAAGGGAGCCTTTTCAAATAGAAGGTGGATGGGAGCACACTGCTTCACATCCCAGCACAGTTCACCCCTTAGCATTATTGTAACCGCAGTACACTTTAAATGCTTACTTGAGTTTTTGCTGAAGTGTTTCTTCAACGTTGGTGCAGGCTTGTGCTGCGAATCTCTAAACACATGTGTTTCTGGATATTATCCTTCTTGAGTAGAGAGAAAAAATAAAATATCATCTGGGGTTGCTAAGAAAGCTGCCACAATCCTTTCAGGTCTCAGTACCTCTCACTGGCGAACAGGTGCATCTCCAAAAGCTCATCAGCTCAATGGCTCAGGGAAGCCTTTTCAAACAGAAGGGGGATGGGAGCACACTGCTTCACCTCCCTGCACATTTCCCCCCTTAGCATTATGGTAAATGCAGTTCACTTTAAACGCTTACTTGAGTTTTTGCTGAAGTGTTTCATCAGAGTTGGTGCAGGTTAGTGCTGTGAATCTCTAGACACGTGTTTCTGGATATTATCCTCCATCAGTAGAGATAAAAAATGAAACGTCTTCTGGGGTTGCTGAGAAAGCTGCCACAATCCTTTCAGGTTTCAGTACCTCTCACTGGCGCACAGGTGCATCTCCAAAAGCTCGTCAGCTCAATGGCTCAAGGGAGCATTTTCAAACAGAAGGGTGATGGGAGCACACTGCTTCACCTCCCAGCACAGTTCACCCCTTAGCATTATGGAAAATGCAGTTCACTTTATATGCTCACTTGAGTTTTTGCTGAAGTGTTTCACCAAAGGTGGTGTAGGTTAGTGCTGTGAATCTCTAGACACATGTATTTCTGGATATTATCCATCATCAGTAGAGATAAAAAATGAAATATCATCTGGGGTTGCTGAGAAAGCTACCACAATCCTTTCAGGTCTTAGTGCATCTTACTAGATCACAGGTGCATCTCCAAAAGCACATCAGCTCAATGGCTCAAGGGAGCCTTTTCAAGCAGAAGGGGGATAGGAGCACACTGCTTCACCTCCGAGCACAGTTCACCCCTTAGCATTAGGATAAATGCATTTCACTTTAAATGCTTACTTGAGTTTTTGCTGAAGTAATTAACCAACGTTGGTGCAGGTTAGTGCTGTAAATCTCTAGACACATGTGTTTCTGGATATTATCCTTCATCAGTAGAGATAGAAAACGAAATATCATCTGGGGTTGCTGAGAAAGCTGCCACAATCCTTTCAGGTCTCAGTACCTCTCACTGGTGCACAGGTCAATCTCCAATCACTCGTCAGCTCAATGGCTCAAGGGAGCCTTTTCAAACAGAAGGGGGAAGGCAGCACACTGCTTCACCCCCCAGCACAGTTCACCCCTTAGGATTGATTATGGTAAATGCAGTTCACTTTAAATGCTTACTTGAGTTTTTGCTGAAGTGTTTCACCAAAGTTGGTGCACGTTAGTACTGTGAATCTCTAGACACATGTGTTTCTGGATATTATAATTTATCAGTAGAGTTAAAAAATGAAATATCGTCTGGGGTTGCTGAGAAAGCTGCCACAATCCTTTCAAGTCTCAGTACCTCTCACTGGTGCACAGGTCAATCTCCAAAAGCTCGTCAGCTTAATGGCTCAAGGGAGAATTTTCAAACAGAAGGGGGATGGGAGCACACTGCTTCACCTCCCACCAAAGTTCACCCCTTAGCATTATGGTAAATGCAGTTCACTTTAAATGCCTACTTGCGTTTTTGCTGAAGTGTTTCACCAAAGTTAGTGCAGGTTAGTGCTGTGAATTTCTAGACACATGTGTTTCTGGTATTATCCTTCATCAGAAGAGATAAAAAACAAAATATCATCTGGGGTTGCTGAGAAAGCTGCCACAATCCTTTCAGGTCTCAGTACCTCTCACGGGCGCACATGTGCATCTCCAAAAGGTCGTCAGCTCAATGGATCAAAGGAGACTTTTCAAACAGAAGGGGGATAGGAGCACACTGCTTCATCTCCCAGCACAGTTCACCCCTTAGCAATATGGTAAATGCAGTTCACTTTAAATGCTTACTTGAGTTTTGCAGAAGTGTTTCACCAAAGTTGGTGCAGGTTAGTGCTGTGAATCTCTAGACATGTGTTTCTGGATATTATCCTCCATCAGTAGAGATAAAAAGCAAAACATCATCTGGGGTTGCTGAGAAAGCTGCCACAATCTTTCAGGTCTCAGTACCTCTTACAGGCGCACAGGTGCATCTCCAAAAGCTCGTCAGTTCAATGACTCAAGGGAGCATTTTCAAACAGAATAGCGAAAGGGAGCACGCTCCTTTACCTCCCAGCACAGTTCATCCCTTAGCATTATGGAAAATGGAGTTCACTTTAAATGCTTACATGAGTTTTTGCTGAAGTGTTTCACCAAAGTTATTGCACCTTAGGTCTGTGAATCTCTAGACACATATGTTTCTGGATATTATACTTCATGAGAAGAGGTAAAAAACAAAATATCATCTCGGGTTGCTGAGAAAGCTGCCATAATCTTTAAGGTCTCAGTACCTCTCACTGGCGCATAGGTGCATCTCCAAAAGCTTGTCAGCTTAATTGCTCAAGGGAGCCTTTTCAAACAGAAGTGGGTGGGAGCACACTGCTTCACCTCCCAGCACAGTTCACCCCTTAGCATTATGGGAAATGCAGTTCACTTTAAATGCTTACTTGAGTTTTTGTTGAAGTGTTTCACCAAAGTTGGTGCAGGTTAGTGCTGTGAATCTCTAGACACATGTTTTTCTGCATATTATCCTTCATCAGTGGAGGTAACAAATTTAAATGTATCTGGGGATGCTGAGAAAGCTGCCACAATCCTTTCAGGTCTCAGTACCTCTCCCTGGTGCACAGGTCCTTCTCCAAAAGCTCGTCAGCTCAATTGAACAAGGGAGCCTTCACAGAAGAGTGATGGGAGCACACTGCTTCACCTCCCAGCACAGTTCACCCTTTAGCATTATCATAAATGCAGATCACTTTAAATGCTTATTTGAGTTTTTGCTGAAGTGTTTCACCAAATTTGGTGCAGGTTAGTGCTGTGAATCTCTAGCCACATGTGTTTCTGGATATTATCCTCCACCAGTAGAGATAAAAAATGAAACATCAACTGGGGTTGCTGGGAAAGGTGCCACAATACTCTAAGGTCTCTGATCCTCTCCCTGGCACACAGGTGCATCTCCAAAAGCGAGTCAGCTCAATGCCTCAAGGGAGCATTTCAACCAGAAGGGCGATGGGAGCATACTGTTTCACCTACCATCACAGTTCACCCCTTAGCATCATGGTAAATGCAGTTCACTTTAAATGCTTACTTGTGTTTTTGCTGAAATTTTTCAACAAAGTTGGTGCAGGTTAGTGCTGTGAATCTCTAGACACATGTGTTTCTGGATATTATCCTTCATCAGTAGAGATAAAAAATGAAATACCATCTGGGATTGCTGAGAAAGCTACCACAGTCTTTTCAGGTATCAGTACCTCTCACTGACGAACAGGTGCATCTCCAAACGCTCGTCAGCTCAATGGCTCAAGGGAGCCTTTTCAAACAGAAGGGGGAAGGGAGCACACTGCTTCACCCCCCAGCACAGTTCACCCCTTAGGATTGATTATGGTAAATGCAGTTCACTTTAAATGCTTACTTGAGTTTTTGCTGAAGTGTTTCACCAAAGTTGGTGCACGTTAGTACTGTGAATCTCTAGACACATGTGTTTCTGGATATTATAATTTATCAGTAGAGTTAAAAAATGAAATATCATCTGGGGTTGCTGAGAAAGCTGCCACAATCCTTTCAGGTCTCAGTACCTCTCACTGGTGCACAGGTCCATCTCCAAAAGCTCGTCAGCTTAATGGCTCAAGGGAGAATTTTCAAACAGAAGGGGGATGGGAGCACACTGTTTCACCTCCCACCAAAGTTCACCCCTTAGCATTATGGTAAATGCAGTTCACTTTAAATGCTTACTTGCGTTTTTGCTGAAGTGTTTCACCAAAGGTAGTGCAGGTTAGTGCTGTGAATCTCAAGACACATGTGTTTCTGGTATTATCCTTCATCAGTAGAGACAAAAAACAAAATATCATCTGGGGTTGCTGAGAAAGCTGCCACAATCCTTTCAGGTCTCAGTACCTCTCATGGGCGCACAAGTGCATGTCCAAAAGGTCGTCAACTCAATGGTTCAAAGGAGCCCTTTCAAACTGAAGGGGGATGGGAGCAAACTGCTTCACCTCCCAGCACAGGTCACCCCTTAGCATATGGTTCATGCAGTTCACTTTAAATGCTTACTTGAGTTTTTGCTGAAGTGTTTCACCAAAGTTGGTGCAGGTTAGTGCTGTGAATCTCTAGACACATGTGTTTCTAGATATTATCCTTCTTGAGTAGAGATAAAATTCAAAATATCATCTGGGGTTGCAGAGAAAGCTGCCACAATAGTTTCAGGTCTCAGTACCTCTCACTGACGAACAGGTGCATATCCAAAAGCTCATCAGCTCAATGGAGCAAGGGAGCCTTTTCAAACAGAAGGAGGATGGGAGCACAATGCTTCACCTCCCAGCACAGTTCACCCTTTAGCATTATGGTAAATGCAGTTCACTTCAAATGCTTACTTGAGTTTTTGCTGAAGTGTTTCACCAAAGTTGGTGCACTTTAGTGCTGTGAATCTCTAGACATGTGTTTCTGGATATTATACTTCATCAGTAGAGTTAAAAAATGAAATATCATCTGGGGTTGCTGAGAAAGCTGCCACAATCCTTTCAAGTCAAAACACCTCTCATTGGTGCACAGTTGCATCTCTAAAAGCTCATCAGCTCAATGGCTCAAGGGAGCCTTTTAAAACAGAAGGGGGATGAGAGCACACTGCTTCAACTCCCAGCACAGTTCACCCCTTAGCATTATGATAAATGCAGTTCACTTTAAATGCTTACTTGAGTTTTGCTGAAGTATTTCACCAAAGTTGGAGCAGGTTAGTGCTGTGAATCTCTAGACACGTGTTTCTGGATATTATCCTCCATCAGTAGAGATTAAAAGCGAAACATCATCTGGGGTTGCTGAGAAAGCTGCCACAATCTTTCAGGTCTCAGTACCTCTCACTGGCGCACAGGTGCATCTCCAAAAGCTCGTCAGCTTAATTGCTCAAGGGAGCATTTTCAAACAGAAGGGCGATGGGAGCACACTGTTTTACCTGCCAGCACTGTTCAGCCCTTAGCAATATGGAAAATGGAGTTCACTTTAATTGCTTGCTTGAGATTTTGCTGAAGTGTTTCACCAAAGTTATTGCACCTTAGTGCTGTGAATCTCTAGACACATATGTTTCTGGATACTATACTTCATGAGAAGAGATAGAAAACGAAATATCATCTTGGGTTGCTGAGAAAGCTGCCATAATCCTTTAAGGTCTCAGTACCTCTCACTGGCGCATAGGTGCATCTCTAAAAGCTTGTCAGCTTAATTGCTCAAGGGAGCCTTTTCAAACAGAAGGGGATGGGAGCACACTGCTTCACCTCCCAGCACAGTTCACCCCTTAGCATTATGGGAAATCCAGTTCACTTTAAATGCTTACTTGAGGTTTTTTTAAGTGTTTCACCAAAGTTGGTGCAGGTTAGTGCTGTGAATCTCTAGACACATGTTTTTCTGGATATTATCCTTCATCAGTGGAGATAACAAATTTAAATTTCTCTGGGGATGCTGAGAAAGCTGCCACAATCCTTTCAGGTCTCAGTACCTCTCCCTGGCACACAGGTCGATCTCCAAAAGCTCATCAGCTCAATGGCTCAAGGGAGCCTTTTCAAACAGAAGGGTGATGGGAGCACACTGCTTCACCTCCCAGCACAGTTCACCCCTTAGCATTATCGTAAATGCAGATCACTTTAAATGCTTACTTGAGTTTTTGTTGAAGTGTTTCACCAAAGTTGGTGCAGGTTAGTGCTGTGAATCTCTAGCCACATGTGTTTCTGGATATTATCCTCCACCAGTAGAGATAAAAAACGAAAAATCATCTGGGGTTGCTCAGAAAACTGCCACAATCTTTCAGGTCTCAGTACCTCTCACTGGCGCACAGGTGCATCTCCAAAAGCTCGTCAGCTCATTGGCTCAAGGGAGCATTTTCAAACAGAAGGGCGATGGGAGCACACTGCTGCACCTCCCTTCATAGTTCACCCCTTACCATTATCGAAAATGCAGTTCACTTGAAATGCTCACTTGAGTTTTTGCTGAAGTGCTTCACCAAAGGTTGTGCAGGTTACTGCTGTGAATCTCTAGACATGTGTTTCTGGATATTATCTTTCATCAGTGGAGATAAAAAAGAAATGTATCTGGGGTTGCTGAGAAAGCTGCCACAATACTCCAAGGTCTCTGATCCTCTCCCTGGCACACAAGTGCATCTCCAAAAGCGAGTCAGCTCAATGCCTCAAGGGATCATTTTCAAACAGAAGGGTGATGGGAGCATACTGCTTCACCTCCCAGCACAGTTCACCCCTTAGCATTATGGAAAATGGAGTTCACCTTAAATGCTTACTTGAGTTTTTGCTGAAGTGTTTCACCAAAGTTAGTCCACCTTAGTGCTTTGAATCTCTAGACACATATGTTTCTGGATATTATACTTCATGAGTAAAGATAAAAAACGAAATATCATCTCGGGTTGCTGAGAAAGCTGCCATAATCTTTTCAGGTCTCAGTACCTCCCACTAGCGCATAGGTGCATCTCCAAAAGCTTGTCAGCTTAACTGCTCAAGGGAGCCTTTTCAAACAGAAGGGGATGGGAGCACACTGCTTCACCTCCCAGCACAGTTCACCCCTTAGCCTTATGGCAAATGCAGTTCACTTTATATGCTTACTTGAGTTTTTGTTGAAGTGTTTCACCAAAGTTAGTGCAGGTTAGTGCTGTGAATCTCTAGACACATGCTTTTCTGGATATTATCCTTCATCAGTGGAAATAAAACATTTAAATTCCTCAGGGGATGCTGAGAAAGCTGCCACAATCCTTTCAGGTCTCAGTACCTCTCACTGGTGCACAGGTGCACAGGTGCATCTCCAAAAGCTCGTTAGCTCAATGGCTCATGGGAGCCTTTTCAAACAGAAGGGTGATGGGACCACACTGCTTCACCTCCCAGCACAGTTCACCCCTTAGCATTATCGTAAATGCAGATTACTTTAAATGCTTACTTGAGTCTTTGCTGAAGTGTTTCAGCAACGTTGGTGCAGGTTAGTGCTGTGAATCTCTAGCCACATGTGTTTCTGGATATTATCCTCCACCAGTAGAGATAAAAAACTAAACATCATCTGGGGTTGCTGAGAAAGCTGCCACAATCTTTCAGGTCTCAGTACCTCTCACTGGCGCACAGGTGCATCTCCAAAAGCTCGCAGCTCAATGGCTCAAGAGAGCATTTTAAAACAGAAGGGCGATGGAAGCACACTGCTTCAACTCCCAGCACAGTTCACCCCTTAGCATTATGGAAAATGCAGTTCACTTGAAATGCTCACTTGAGTTTTTGCTGAAGTGCTTCACCAAAGGTGGTGCAGGTTAGTGCTGTGAATCTCTAGACACATGTGTTTCTTGATATTATCTTTCATCAGTAGAGATAAAAAAGAAATTCATCTGGGGTTGCTGAGAAAGCTGCCACAATACTCTAAGGTCTCTGATCCCTTCTCTGGCACACAGGTGCATCTCCAAAAGCGAGTCAGCTCAATGGCTCAAGGGAGCATTTTCAAACAGAAGGGCGATGGAAGCACACTGCTTCAACTCCCAGCACAGTTCACCCCTTAGCATTATGGAAAATGCAGTTCACTTTAAATGCTCACTTGAGTTTTATCTGAGGTGTTTCACCAAAGGTGGTGCAGGTTAGTGCTGTGAATATCTAGACATGTGTTTCTGGATATTATCCTTCATCAGTAGAGATAAAAAACGAAATATCATCTGGTGTTGCAGTGAAAGCTGCCACAATCATTTCAGTTCTCAGTGCCTCTCACTGGTGCATAGGTGCATCTCCTAAAACTCATCAGCTCAATGGCTCAAAGGAGCCTTTTATAACAGAAGGGGGATGGGAGCACACTGCTTCACCTCCCAGCACAGTTCACCCATTAGCATTATGGTAAATGCAGTTCACTTTAAATGCTTACTTGAGTTTTTAATGAAGTGTTTCACCAAAGTTGGTGCAGGTTAGTGCTGTGAATCTCCAGACACATGTGTTTCTGGATATTATCCTTCATCAGTAGAGATAAAAAACGAAATATCATCTGGGGTTGCTGCGAAAGATGCCACAATCCTTTCAGCTCTCAGTACCTCTCACTGGTGCACAGGTCCATCTCCAAAAGCTTGTCATCTCAATGGCTCAAGGGAGCCTTTTCAAACAGAAGGGGGATGGGAGCATAGTGCTTCACCTCCTAGCACAGTTCACCCCCTAGCATTATGGTAAATGCAGTTCACTTTCAATGCTTACTTGTGTTTTTACTGAAGTGTTTCACCAAAGTTAGTGCAGGTTATTGCTGTGAATCTCTACATATATGTGTTTCTAGATATTATCCTCAATCAGTTGAGATAAAAATCAAAATATCATCTGGGGTTGCTGAGAAAGCTGCCACAATCCTTTCAGGTCTCAGTACCTCTCACTGGCAAACAGGTGCATCTCCAAAAGCTCATCAGCTCAGTGGCTCAAGGGAGCATTTTTAAACAGAAGGGCAATGGGAGCACACTGCTTCACCTCCCAGCACATTTCACCCCTTTGCATTATGGAACTTGCAGTTCACTTTAAATGCTCATTTGAGTTTTATCTGAAGTGTTTCACCAAAGGTGGTACAGGTTAGTGCTGTGAATATCTAGACATGTGTTTCTGGATATTATCCTTCATCAGAAGAGATAAAAAACAAAATATCATCTGGTGTTGCTGTGAAAGCTGCCACAATCCTTTCAGTTCTCAGTGCCTCTCACTGGCGCACAGGTGCATCTCCTAAAGCTCATCAGCTCAATTGCTCAAGGGAGCCTTTTCAAATAGAAGGGGGATGGGAGCACACTGCTTCACCTCCTAGCACAGTTCACCCCCTAGCATTATGGTAAATGCAGTTCACTTTCAATGCTTACTTGAGTTTTGCTGAAGTGTTTCCCCAAAGTTGGTGCAGGCTAGTGCTGTGAATCTCTAGACACATGTGTTTCTGGATATTATCCTTCATCAGTAGAGATAAAAAACGAAATATCATCTGGGGTTGCTGAGAAAGCTGCCACAATCCTTTCAGGTCTCAGTACCTCTCACTGGCGCACAGGTCCATCTCCAAAAGCTCGTCAGTTTAATGGCCCTAGGGAGAATTTTCAAACAGAACGGAGATGGGAGCACACTGCGTCACCTCCCACCAAAGTTCACCCCTTAGCATAATGGTAAATGCAGTTCACTTTAAATGCTTACTTGCAATTTTGCTGAAGTATTTCACCAAAGTTAGTGGAGGTTAGTGCTGTGAATCACTAGACACGTGTTTCTGGTATTATCCTTCATCAGTAGAGATAAAAAACGAAATATCATCTGGGGTTGCTAAGAAAGCTACAACAATCCTTTCAAGTCAAAACACCTGTCACTGGTGCACAGTTGCATCTCCAAAAGCTCATCTGCTCAATGGCTCAAGGGAGCCTTTTAAAACAAAAGGAGGATGGGAACACACTGCTTCACCTCCCAGCACAGTTCATCCCTTAGCATTATGGCAAATGCAGTTCACTTTAAATGCTTACTTGAGTTTTGCTGAAGTGTTTCACCAAAGTTGGTGCATTCTAGTGCTGAGAACCTCGAGACACATGTGCTTCTAGATATTATCCTTCTTGAGTAGAGATAAAAAACAAAATATCATCTGGGGTTGCAGAGAAAGCTGCCACAATCGTTTCAGGTCTCAGTACCTCTCACTGGCGCACAGGTGCACCTCCAAAAGCTCGTCAGTCAATGGCTCTAGGGAGCCTTTTCAAACAGAAGGGTCGGATCACCAACCGACCCCTGCCCACACCACGTCTTCAACAAAGCCGACGCCACCATCGCACCCCATCTCC
The DNA here is from genome assembly GCA_963921515.1 of Calotriton arnoldi. Taxonomy (NCBI): domain Eukaryota; kingdom Metazoa; phylum Chordata; class Amphibia; order Caudata; family Salamandridae; genus Calotriton; species Calotriton arnoldi. Next base: position 1,303,237 of record CAWUFW010000089.1, on the reverse strand, counting down.
GGATCTCCGGGACATCATCAACTCCTCCTTCCGCACCGCCACCTTCCCGGAGAGCTGGAAGCACGCCGAGCTTACCGCCCTCCTGAAGAAACCAACGGCGGACCCCACCGACCTCAAGAACTACCGCCCCATCTCGCTCCTTCCGTTTCCCGGCCAAAGTCATCGAAGACCGTCAACAGACAGCTTGCCGCCTTCCTCGAGACGAATGGATCCCTCGACCCCTCGCAGTCCGGGTTTCGGGCCAACCACAGCACCGAGACCGCCCTTATCGCAGCCACCGGCGACATCAGAACCCTAACCGACAACGGGGAAACAGCTGCCCTCATCCTCCTGGACCTCTCCGCGGCGTTCGACACCGTCTGCCACCGCACCCTAGTGAAGCGCCTCAGCAACATCGGAATCCGAGAGAAAGCACTGGAATGGATCATCTCGTTCCTCGCCGGAAGAACCCAGAGAGTCCGCCTCTCCCCGTTCAGATCCGAAGCCACCGAAGTCATCTGCGGCGTTCCACAAGGATCCTCACTCAGCCCGACCCTCTTCAACGTCTACATGAGCCCCCTCGCAGCCATCGCACGCCGACACAACCTCAACATCATCTCCTACGCCGACGACACCCAGCTGATCCTCTCCCTCACCAACGACCCCACTACCGCCAGAGCCAACCTGCACGACGGGATGAGAGACGTCGCCGACTGGATGAGGAACAGCCGCCTTAAACTGAACTCAGACAAGACGGAAGTCCTCATCCTGGGCTCATCACCCTCCGCCTGGGACGACTCCTGGTGGCCCCCGGCCCTGGGCACCGCACCCAAGCCAACGGACCACGCACGCAACCTGGGCTTCATCCTGGACTCCTCCCTATCAATGACCAAACAAGTCAACGCCGTCTCATCTTCATGCTTCAACACTCCTGCGCATGCTCCGCAAGATCTTCAGATGGATCCCCACTGAAACCAGGAAGACCGTCACCCAGGCACTCGTCACCAGCCGACTGGACTATGGGAACACCCTCTACGCCGGAACCACAGCCAAACTTCAAAAGAGACTCCAGCGCATCCAGAACGCCTCCGCACGACTCATCCTGGACATCCCCCGACACAGCCACATCACCGTACACCTGGAAAGACCTGCACTGGCTCCCCGTCAGCAAGAGAATCACGTTCAGACTCCTCACCCACGCACACAAGGCCCTCCACGACCTGGGCCCAAAGTACCTCAACGACCGCATGTCCTTCTACACGCCCACACGCCAGCTACGATCAACCAGCCACGCCCTCGCCACCGTACCACGCATCCGCAGAACCACCGCCGGAGGAAGATCCTTCTCCTACCTGGCGGCCAAGACCTGGAACTCCCTCCCCACTCACCTTCGGCGAACCCAGGACCATCTCGCCTTCAGGAAGCAGCTCAAGACCTGGCTGTTCGAGCAGTAACTTACCCCCTCCCCCAGCGCCTTGAGACCCTCCCGGGTGAGTAGCGCGCTCTATAAATGCCGTGATTGATTGATTGATTGATGGGAGCACACTGCTTCACCTCCCAGCACAGTTCACCCCTTAGCATTATGGTAAATGCAGATCACTTTAAATGCTTACTTGAGTTTTTGCTGAAGTGTTTCACCAAAGTTGGTGCAGGTTAGTGCTGTGAATCTCTAGCCACATGTCTTTCTGGATATTATCCTCCACCAGTAGAGATAAAAAACGAAACATCATCTGGGGTTGCTGAGAAAGCTGCCACAATCTTTCAGGGCTCAGTACCTCTCACTGGCACACAGGTGCATCTCCAAAAGCTCGACAGCTCAATGGCTCAAGGGAGCATTTCAAACAGAAGGGCGATGGGAGCACACTGCTGTACCTCCCAGCACAGTTCACCCCTTACCATTATGGAAAATGCAGTTAATTTGAAATGCTCACTTGAGTTTTTACTGAACTGCTTAACTAAAGGTGGTGCAGGTTAGTGCTGTGAATCTCTAGACATGTGTTTCTGGATATTATCTTTCATCAGTAGTGATAAAAAAGAAATTCATCTGGGGTGCTGAGAAAGCTGCCACAATACTCTAAGGTCTCTGATCCTCTCCCTGGCACACAGGTGCATCTCCAAAAGCGAGTCAGCTCAATGCCTCAATGGAGCATTTTCAAACAGAAGGGCGATGGGAGCATACTGATTCACTTCCCAGCATAGTTCACCCCTTAGTATTATGGAAAATGGAGTTCACTTTAAATGCTTACTTGAGTTTTTGCTGAAGTGTTTCACCAACGTTAGTGCACCTTAGTGCTTTGAATCACTAGACACATATGTTTCTGGATATATACTTCATTAGTAGAGATAAAAAACGAAATATAAACTCGGGTTTCTGAGAAAGCTGCCATAATCCTTTCAGGTCTCAGTACCTCTCACTGGCGCATAGGTGCATCTCCAAAAGCTTGTCAGCTTAATTGCTCAAGGGAGCCTTTTCAAACAGAAGGGGATGGGAGCACACTGCTTCACCTCCCAGCACAGTTCACCCCTTAGCATTATGGGAAATGCAGTTCACTTTAAATGCTTACTTGAGCTTGTGTTGAATTGTTTCACCAAAGTTGGTGCAGGTTAGTGCTGTGAATCTCTATACACATGTTTTTCTGGATATTATCCTTTATCAGTGGAGATAAAACATTTAAATTCCTCTGGGGTTGCTGAGAAAGCTGCCACAATCTTTCAGGTCTCAGTACCTCTCACTGGCGCATAGGTGCATCTCCAAAAGCTTGTCAGCTCAATGGCTCAAGGGAGCATTTTCAAACAGAAGTGCAATGGGAGCACACTGCTTCACCTCCCAGCACATTTCACCCCTTAGCATTATGGAACTTGCAGTTCACTTTAAATGCTCACTTGAGTTTTATCTGAAGTGTTTCACCAAAGGTGGTGCAGGTTAGTGCTGTGAATCTCTAGACACATGTGTTTGTGGATATTATCTTTCATCAGTAGAGATAAAAAATAAATTCATCTGGGGTTGCTGAGAAAGCTGCCACAATACTCTAAGGCAGACGTCTTCAATCTGTGGGGCGCGACCCTCAGTGGGGCCGTGGAGGCATGGGAAGGGGGTCGCCCTCTTCATTTGCTGAAAAAAAACGTCCCAGACATTGTTAAAATGCTTTCCCTGGAGTTTTATTCAGGGACTCTCCTGTGCTGGGAAATGGAAGCCAGACAGACATCTAAACACGCCTTTTTACCAGTGTGTTGCTGGCCTGAACGAAATGCAAATGTGCACAATGAGTTAATCTGCAAATGTAAAGGATTTGCAGATTAACTCGTTGCGCACATTTACATTTCTTTCAGGCCAGCAGCACACTGGCAGAAAGGTGTGTTTAGCTGTCTGCCTGGCTTTGAGTTCTCAAAGACTGGAGAGTGCTGTTGTAGTTAATAGACAGTGGCTTAAACAAAACGTGAGGGGGCCCCCCAGGAAGATATGTTGAAGGGGCCCCTCACATGCGGGGGGGGGGGCTTTGTTAGGCCCCTGGTTGCTGTGAGTAGCATATGCATCTGCCAAGCAAATGATGGCAGCAGTGACAAACGTTCAGTCTAACGCTGCACCGAGCCCCACATCCTTATATAAGATTATTTTTTGCGTTAAATACTTTGTGATTAGAGGAGCACTTTTCTGCATGCTATTATCAAATGTACAAGGGGGGACTCTGATCTAAAGAGACGACTCCCACACTATTCACAGAGGAAGTGGTGCCAGAATTTCTACCTGGTTTTCCTACTATTCCTATTGTGCAAATCTTGTCTCATGTTTTGTAAACACTGAACAAAAACGGCACGGTGGCTCAGTGAGTTGAGTGTGCATTGCTGAAAGCTGTGTGGCTTGTAAATTGCTGGATAAAAGCAAGGAAACGTAATTCAGAGTTTCATCCATCTAAGGTTGTTAAAGGCAGTGGCATTTTAAATGGGAAACACTATTGATTGTTTATTAAAATGTTCTATGTAAAAGTGCAGAAGAATTAGCAGATTGTTATACTGCTTTGTGATGGTGAGAAAGGAATGCCTTTGTATGGTAATACATGCATATGTATGTCCTTCCGAGCATGCACCTGATGTACCGACATGGCAGAGTTAAAAGCAAATTGTAAAATTGTAAGATAATAATTTCTGACTAGAGAGGAAGAGATTGGTAATTTAAAGAGGCTATATATTGAGTTCAGTCGTCCTGGGAGTCACGTTATTGATCCACGCAGAATGAGGTAGCATTGGAGGGTTACCCAGAATGTCTGACAAAATGGAAGCAGCTAATGCTTGTTTCCAAAGGTGATGGTGGGAGAAGACCTTTCAGGCAGTGAAGACTTAGGCGACAGAATGACAGACGGACAGACGGACAATGTAATACACTAACTATAGGAGCTCCGAACAAAAAATGCCCTTATTCCATGCAAAACAGAATGTAAAGGGCGATAGCACGGCCAATAAGGGTGAAAAAACATTTGCTCTCGTTATTCCGCATTACTTACCATCAATGCTGTGATCAGATGCTAGTCAACTGATAGCCAGCAGTAATATTATTGGCACCCAGGTGATTTTACTTCTGTTATTACCTCAGGTGACGCAAAATCTACTGACTATATGCAAGAAATGCGTTTTTTTCCCTAAAATGACCTCATTTTAGGAGTTAGTCAATGGAGACCAAGCTGCTAGCTGCTCTCATGTGTTCAAACAAAACATTTGAAAACAATTGTAATTTAACTATTTTGAGCAGACTCGCTGTAGATTTTTGGAACACTGACAACAATATTTTGTGGAACACTTAAAAAACACATTTTTAAACACTGCCTTTAATGAAGTGGTCGGTGCCAAAATATTGAAGCGCTGTAGCTCAGTAAATAACACGTTACTCAATTCAGTTGTATCCTATTGCAATTTTACAATTTTATTAAACACACTAAGGACATTCTGACCTTCAGCACTAGTGTAACGAAACTTGAGCCCCCTTGCAAACTACATGGAGGGCCCCCTCGGGACTGTCAAGAGCTGTCACGCCAGGTTACTGTGCTAAGGGGCCCCTGGAGCTTGGGCCCCGCACCGCGGAGGCTGCGGGGGCCTTTGTTACGCCCCTGTTAATAGATCAAATCACTTGAAGCTTTTTGAGTTGTAGTGCACAGTTTACTGAGCTGTGAAGTTCTTACTTTTAATTGTCATTGTATTTACATAGCGCTTACTATCCCTGAGAATGTGTTGAAGGGACAGTTATGTAAAAAAATTGCATTACATGGGGTCTGGATATTACTAAAATCTATGGGTCTCATTTACAATGAAATGGTGTTGGGCAGCTCCGCAAGTATTTTTGCTGCGCTGCCCTATGCCAATTCAAAAGGGCAGGAATGGACTGTATTTATAAGATACAGTGCACTCCTGTCCTTTCTGCCGGCACACAATTTGGTGCCTAGCGCTAACGCAGGCACCCTTGCACCATGGTCCAAGGGTGTCTGCATTGTTGGCAGGATTGTTTTTGTGTATGAAGGCACGCCTTCCTGCGCAAAAACAACCCATGGAGGCCCTTTCCTCTTTCTATGTGCGCTGCACATAGAAAGAGGAACAATTGAGGAGAAATAAAGATTTCTCCTCGTTCTGCATCACCTGGGGCAGCGTACTGTTTGATGCATCCTCAGGTTTACAGATCCTTGTAAATCTGGGAATGTGTCAAAATCCATGGGGAAACCCACCGCAATGCCCATGGAACGCCCCCCTGACGCAGTGTAAGGCAACGCACGACTTGTACTGCGTTGCCTAACACCATATCTAGGAGGCCATCAAAAGCCACGCAAAGTGGCTTTGTGTGGCCTCGTAGATATGGGTCTGCTCTCTGCGCAACCAGAGCGTCATAAAAAATTACGCATCGGCAGCGCAAGGGGCTTATAAATAAGCCCCTATATTTTGGAAGCGGCCCGTACATTTTGGAAGCACCATTTTATCGTAAAAAACATTTTGCACATTTTGTAGCGTCCTATCTTATACTGTGTGTAATGCAAGTATAAAATAAAGACTTACATATTCACAGTACTTTCTGTCACAGGCTGTGACCTCATAGCACTAAAAATACACAGGTCGCTATTCTCCACTGCACCAACCACGATTTAATTCTGTGGCTCTCTCCTTTCACACAGACTTTTGCAGTGCATTAACTAATAGAGGTTTCATAATTTATTATAGTGCATTTCCCACTGAGTAACAACTTTTTAAAATGTATTTATTATTCATTGAAGCTGCCCGTTATTTTATATGTAGCTACCTGACGGCGAAAGACCTAAAAAACTTACGTATGTTTTAATTATGATGAATGATGTTCAGCTACCTCCTGTTACATGCAGCTGTAAATGCCAAGCTGTCAGCATCCCATGAAATACAGTATGGTTTTCCTCTGATGCCGTGCAATGAAGTTGCAGCCCAAGCATTACAGCTATTATACCAAGGGCCACTGGAATTATGTGTTTGTGCGGCCGCAGCGATTTTAGCATAATTATAGATTTGCCGCATTTGCCCCATAATCTGCCGCATAATCTGCTGATTTTAACCAAAAAAAATGTATTTACTCAAAAGGTTTAAAAGTTACTAAAAAGCAGCAACAGGTGTTGCCGCTCTGTAGAAGGCCTTTTGTAAAGCTGCTCTGGTCACCTTTTTGTTGCTTACTGATATATTTGGGTGTTAAACTGGTACTAATGAGGTGCAACCACATATTGACCGTTTCTCTGGAGAACATTTATGGTTGTCAATGATAAGGACTACCAGGTTCTAGAGTTTTGTTTTCAGGAGGGGGTCCTTACGCCTTAAAAATTTTGATGGGGGGTCTCGGCATCAAAAAGTTTGAAGACCACTGCTCTAAGGTCTCTGATCCTCTCCCTGGCACACAGGTGCATCTCCAAAAGTGAGTCAGCACAATGGCTCAAGGGAGCATTTTCAAACAGAAGGGCGATGGGAGCACACTGCTTCACCTCCCAGCACATTTCACCCCTTAGCATTATGGAACTTGCAGTTCACTTTAAATGCTCACTTGAGTTTTATCTGAAGTGTTTCACCATAGGTGGTACAGGTTAGTGCTGTGAATATCTAGACATGTGTTTCTGGATATTATCCTTCATCAGTAGAGATAAAAAACAAAATATCATCTGGTGTTGCTGTGAAAGGTGCCACAATCCTTTCAGTTCTCAGTGCATCTCACTGGCGCACAGGTGCATCTCATAAAGCTCATCAGCTCAATTGCTCAAGGGAGCCTTTTCAAATAGAAGGGGGATGGGAGCACACTGCTTTACCTCCCAGAACAGTTCACTCCTTAGCATTATGTTAAATGCAGTTAACTTTAAATGCTTACTTGAGTTTTTGCTGAAGTGTTTCACCAAAGTTGGTGCAGGTTAGTGCTGTGAATCTCTAGACACATGTGTTTCTGGATATTATCCTTCACCAGTAGAGATAAAAAACAAAATATCATCTGGGGTTGCAGAGAAAGCTGCCACAATCGTTTCAGTTCTCAGTACCTCTTACTGGTGAATAGGTGCATCTCCAAATGCTCGTCAGCTCAATGGGTCAAGGGAGCCTTTTCAAACAGAAGGGGGATGGGAGCACACTGCTTCAACTCCCAGCAAAGTTCACCCCTTAGCTTTATGGTAAATGCAGTTCACTTTAAATGCTTACTTGAGTTTTGCTGAAGTGTTTCACCAAAGTTGGTGTAGGTTAGTGCTGTGAATCTCTAAACACGTTTTTCTGGATATTATCCTCCATCAGTAGAGTTAAAAAGCGAAACATCATCTGGGGTTGCTGAGAAAGCTGTCACAATCTTTCAGGTCTCAGTACCTCTCACTGGCGCACAGGTGCATCTCCAAAAGCTCGTCAACTCAATGACTCAAGGGAGCGTTTTCAAACAGAAGGGCGATGGGAGCACACTGCTTTACCTACCAGCACAGTTCACCCCTTAGCATTATGGAAAATGGAGCTCACTTTAAATGCTTACTTGAGTTTTTGCTGAAGTGTTTCACCAAAGTTATTGCAATTTAGTGCTGTGAATCTCTAGACACATATGTTTCTAGATATTATACTTCATGAGAAGAGATAAAAAACTAAATATCATCTCGGGTTGCTGAGAAAGCTGCTATAATCCTTTAAGGTCTCAGTACCTCTCACTGGCGCATAGGTGCATCTCCAAAAGCTTGTCAGCTTAATTGCTCAAGGGAGCCTTTTCAAACAGAAGGGGATGAGAGCACACTGCTTCACCTCCCAGCACAGTTCGACCCTTAGCATTATGGGAAACGCAGTTCACTTTAAATGCTTACTTGAGTTTTTTTGAAGTGTTTCACCAAAGTTAGTGCAGGTTAGTGCTCTGAATCTCTAGACATGTTTTTCTGGATATTATCCTTCATCAGTGGAGATAACAAATTTAAATTCCTCTGGGGATGCTGAGAAAGCTGCCACAATCCTTTCAGGTCTCAGTACTCTCTCCTGGCGCACAGGTCCATCTCCAAAAGCTAGTCAGCTCAATGGCTCAAGGGAGCCTTTTCAAACAGAAGGGTGATGGGAGCACACTGCTTTACCTCCCAGCACAGTTCACCCCTTAGCATTATCGTAAATGCAGTTCACTTTAAATGCTTACTTGAGTTGTTGCTGAAGTGTTTCACCAAAGGTGGTGCAGGTTAGTGCTGTGAATCTCTAGCCACATGTCTTTCTGGATATTATCCTCCACCAGTAGAGTTAAAAAATGAAACATCATCTGGGGTTGCTGAGAAAGCTGCCACAATCCTTTCAGGTCTCAGTACCTCTCCCTGGCGCCCAGGTCCATCTCCAAAAGCTTGTCAGATCAATGGCTCAAGGGAGCATTTTCAAACAGAAGGGCGATGGGAGCACACTGCTGCACCCCCCAGCACAGTTCACCCCTTACCATTATGGAAATGCAGTTCATTTGAAATGCTCACTTGAGTTTTTGCTGAACTGCTTAACTAAAGGTGGTGCAGGTTAGTGCTGTGAAGCTCTAGACATGTGTTTCTGGATATTATCTTTCATCAGTAGTGATAAAAAATAAATTCATCTGGGGTTGCTGAGAAAGCTGCCACAATACTCTAAGGTCTCTGATCCTCTCCCTGGCACACAGGTGCATCTCCAAAAGCGAGTCAGCTCAATGCCTCAATGGAGCATTTTCAAACAGAAGGGCGATGGGAGCATACTGATTCACTTCCCAGCATAGTTCACCCCTTAGTATTATGGAAAATGGAGTTCACTTTAAATGCTTACTTGAGTTTTTGCTGAAGTGTTTCACCAACGTTAGTGCACCTTAGTGCTTTGAATCACTAGACACATATGTTTCTGGATATATACTTCATGAATAGAGATAAAAAACGAAATATAATCTTGGGTTTCTGAGAAAGCTGCCATAATCCTTTCAGGTCTCAGTACCTCTCACTGGCGCATAGGTGCATCTCCAAAAGCTTGTCAGCTTAATTGCTCAAGGGAGCCTTTTCAAACAGAAGGGGATGGGAGCACACTGCTTCACCTCCCAGCACAGTTCACCCCTTAGCATTATGGGAAATGCAGTTCACTTTAAATGCTTACTTGAGCTTGTGTTGAATTGTTTCACCAAAGTTGGTGCAGGTTAGTGCTGTGAATCTCTATACACATGTTTTTCTGGATATTATCCTTTATCAGTGGAGATAAAACATTTAAATTCCTCTGGGGTTGCTGAGAAAGCTGCCACAATCTTTCAGGTCTCAGTACCTCTCACTGGCGCACAAGTGCATCTCCAAAAGCTTGTCAGCTCAATGGCTCAAGGGAGCATTTTCAAACAGAAGTGCGATGGGAGCACACTGCTTCACCTCCCAGCACATTTCACCCCTTAGCATTATGGAACTTGCAGTTCACTTTAAATGGTCACTTGAGTTTTATCTGAAGTGTTTCACCAAAGGTGGTGCAGGTTAGTGCTGTGAATCTCTAGACACATGTGTTTGTGGATATTATCTTTCATCAGTAGAGATAAAAAAGAAATTCATCTGGGGTTGCTGAGAAAGCTGCCACAATACTCTAAGGTCTCTGATCCTCTCCCTGGCACACAGGTGCATCTCCAAAAGTGAGTCAGCACAATGGCTCAAGGGAGCATTTTCAAACAGAAGGGCGATGGGAGCACACTGCTTCACCTCCCAGCACATTTCACCCCTTAGCATTATGGAACTTGCAGTTCACTTTAAATGCTCACTTGAGTTTGATCTGAAGTGTTTCACCATAGGTGGTACAGGTTATTGCTGTGAATATCTAGACATGTGTTTCTGGATATTATCCTTCAGCAGTAGAGATAAAATACGAAATATCATCTGGTGTTGCTGTGAAAGGTGCCACAATCCTTTCAGTTCTCAGTGCATCTCACTGGCGCACAGGTGCATCTCATAAAGCTCATCAGCTCAATTGCTCAAGGGAGCCTTTTCAAATAGAAGGGGGATGGGAGCACACTGCTTTACCTCCCAGAACAGTTCACTCCTTAGCATTATGGTAAATGCAGTTAACTTTAAATGCTTACTTGAGTTTTTGCTGTAGTGTTTCACCAAAGTTGGTGCAGGTTAGTGCTGTGAATCTCTAGACACATGTGTTTCTAGATATTATCCTTCACCAGTAGAGATAAAAAACAAAATATCATCTGGGGTTGCAGAGAAAGCTGCCACAATCGTTTCAGTTCTCAGTACCTCTTGCTGGTGAATAGGTGCATCTGCAAATGCTCGTCAGCTCAATGGGTCAAGGGAGCCTTTTCAAACAGAAGGGGGATGGGAGCACACTGCTTCAACTCCCAGCAAAGTTCACCCCTTAGCATTATGGTAAATGCAGTTCACTTTAAATGCTTACTTGAGTTTTGCTGAAGTGTTTCACCAAAGTTGGTGTAGGTTAGTGCTGTGAATCTCTAGACACGTGTTTCTGGATATTATCCTCCATCAGTAGAGTTAAAAAGCGAAACATCATCTGGGGTTGCTGAGAAAGCTGTCACAATCTTTCAGGTCTCAGTACCTCTCACTGGCGCACAGGTGCATCTCCAAAAGCTCGTCAGCTCAATGACTCAAGGGAGCGTTTTCAAACAGAAGGGCGATGGGAGCACACTGCTTTACCTACCAGCACAGTTCACCCCTTAGCATTATGGAAAATGGAGTTCACTTTAAATGCTTACTTGAGTTTTTGCTGAAGTGTTTCACCAAAGTTATTGCAATTTAGTGCTGTGAATCTCTAGACACATATGTTTCTAGATATTATACTTCATGAGAAGAGATAAAAAACTAAATATCATCTCGGGTTGCTGAGAAAGCTGCTATAATCCTTTAAGGTCTCAGTACCTCTCACTGGCGCATAGGTGCATCGCCAAAAGCTTGTCAGCTTAATTGCTCAAGGGAGCCTTTTCAAACAGAAGGGGATGAGAGCACACTGCTTCACCTCCCAGCACAGTTCATCCCTTAGCATTATGGGAAACGCAGTTCACTTTAAATGCTTACTTGAGTTTTTTTGAAGTGTTTCACCAAAGTTAGTGCAGGTTAGTGCTCTGAATCTCTAGACATGTTTTTCTGGATATTATCCTTCATCAGTGGAGATAACAAATTTAAATTCCTCTGGGGATGCTGAGAAAGCTGCCACAATCCTTTCAGGTCTCAGTACCTCTCCCTGGCGCACAGGTCCATCTCCAAAAGCTAGTCAGCTCAATGGCTCAAGGGAGCCTTTTCAAACAGAAGGGTGATGGGAGCACACTGCTTTACCTCCCAGCACAGTTCACCCCTTAGCATTATCGTAAATGCAGTTCACTTTAAATGCTTACTTGAGTTGTTGCTGAAGTGTTTCACCAAAGGTGGTGCAGGTTAGTGCTGTGAATCTCTAGCCATATGTCTTTCTGGATATTATCCTCCACCAGTAGAGTTAAAAAATGAAACATCATCTGGGGTTGCTGAGAAAACTGCCACAATCCTTTCAGGTCTCAGTACCTCTCCCTGGCGCACAGGTCCATCTCCAAAAGCTTGTCAGCTCAATGGCTCAAGGGAGCATTTTCAAACAGGAGGGCGATGGGAGCACACTGCTGCACCTCCCAGCACAGTTCACCCCTTACCATTATGAAAAATGCAGTTCACTTGAAATGCTCACTTGAGTTTTTTCTGAAGTGCTTCACTAAAGGTGGTGCAGGTTAGTGCTGTGAATCTCTAGACATGTGTTTCTGGATATTATCTTTCATCAGTAGAGATAAAAAAGAAATTCATCTGGGGTTGCTGAGAAAGCTGCCACAATACTCTAAGGTCTCTGATCCTCTCCCTGGCACACAGGTGCATCTCCAAAAGCGAGTCAGCTCAATGCCTCAAGGGAGCATCTTCAAACAGAAGGGCGATGGGAGCATACTGATTCACTTCCCAGCATAGTTCACCCCTTAGCATTATGGAAAATGGAGTTCACTTTAAATGCTTACTTGAGTTTTTGCTGAAGTGTTTCACCAAAGTTAGTGCACCTTAGTGCTTTGAATCAATCACTAGACACATATGTTTCTAGATGTATAGTTCATGAATAGAGATAAAAAACAAAATATAATCTCGGGTTGCTGAGAAAGCTGCCATAATCTTTCAGGTCTCAGAACCTCTCACTGGCGCACAAGTGCATCTCCAAAAGCTTGTCAGCTCAATGGCTCAAGGGAGCATTTTCAAACAGAAGGCCGATGGGCGCACACTGCTGCACCTCCCAGCACAGTTCACCCCTTAGCATTATGGAAAATGCAGTTCCCTTGAAATGCTCACTTGAGTTTTTGCTGAAGTGCTTCACCAAAGGTGGTGCAGGTTAGTGCTGTGAATCTCTAGACACATGTGTTTGTGGATATTATCTTTCATCAGTAGAGATAAAAAAGAAATTCATCTGGGGTTGCTGAGAAAGCTGCCACAATACTCTAAGGTCTCTGATCCTCTCCCTGGCACACAGGTGCATCTCCAAAAGTGAGTCAGCACAATGGCTCAAGAAAGCATTTTCAAACAGAAGGGCGATGGGAGCACACTGCTACACCTCCCAGCACATTTCACCCCTGAGCATTATGGCACTTGCAGTTCACTTTAAATGCTCACTTGAGTTTTATCTGAAGTGTTTCACCAAAGGTGGTACAGCTTAGTGCTGTGAATATCTAGACATGTGTTTCTGGATATTATCCTTCATCAGCAGAGATAAAAAACGAAATATCATCTGGTGTTGCTGTGAAAGCTGCCACAATCCTTTCAGTTCTCAGTGCCTCTCACTGGCGCACAGGTGCATCTCCTAAAGCTCATCAGCTCAATTGCTCAAGGGAGCCTTTTCAAATAGAAGGGGGATGGGAGCACACTGCTTTACCTCCCAGAACAGTTTACTCCTTAGCATTATGGTAAATGCAGTTAACTTTAAATGCTTATTTGAGTTTTTGCTGAAGTGTTTCACCAAAGTTGGTGCAGGTTAGTGCTGTGAATCTCTAGACACATGTGTTTCTGGATATTATCCTTCATCAGTAGAGATAAAAAACGAAATATTATCTGGGGTTGCTGAGAAAGCTGCCATAATCCTTTCAGGTCTCAGTACCTCTCACTGATGCACAGGTCCATCTCCAAAAGCTTGTCAGCTCAATGGCTGAAGGGAGCCTTTTCAAACTGAAGGGGGATGGGAGCATAGTGATTCACCTCCTAGCACAGTTCACCCCTAGCATTATAGTAAATGCAGGTTCACTTTAAATGCTTCCTTGCGTTTTTACTGAAGTGTTTCACCAAAGTTAGTGTAGGTAGGTGCTGTGAATCTCTACACACATGTGTTTCTGGATATTATCCTTCATCAGTAGAGATAAAAAACAAAATATCATCTCAGGTTGCTGAGAAAGCTGCCATAATCCTTTCAGGTCTCAGTACCTCTCACTGGTGCACAGGTGCAACTCCAAAAGCTTGTCAGCTCAATGGCTGAAGGGAGCCTTTTTAAACAGAAGGGGAATGGGGGCACACTGCTTCACCTCCCCGCACTGTTCACTCCTTAGCATTATGGTAAATGCAGTTAACTTTAAATGCTTACTTGAGTTTTTGCTGAAGTGTTTCACCAAAGTTGGTGCAGGTTAGTGCTGTGAATCTCTATACACATGTTTTTCTGGATATTATCCTTTATCAGTGGAGATAAAACATTTAAATTCCTCTGGGGTTGCTGAGAAAGCTGCCACAATCTTTCAGGTCTCAGTACCTCTCACTGGCGCACAAGTGCATCTCCAAAAGCTTGTCAGCTCAATGGCTCAAGGGAGCATTTTCAAACAGAAGTGCGATGGGAGCACACTGCTTCACCTCCCAGCACATTTCACCCCTTAGCATTATGGAACTTGCAGTTCACTTTAAATGCTCACTTGAGTTTTATCTGAAGTGTTTCACCATAGGTGGTACAGGTTAGTGCTGTGAATATCTAGACATGTGTTTCTGGATATTATCCTTCATCAGTAGAGATAAAAAATAAATTCATCTGGGGTTGCTGAGAAAGCTGCCACAATACTCTAAGGTCTCTGATCCTCTCCCTGGCACACAGGTGCATCTCCAAAAGTGAGTCAGCACAATGGCTCAAGGGAGCATTTTCAAACAGAAGGGCGATGGGAGCACACTGCTTCACCTCCCAGCACATTTCACCCCTTAGCATTATGGAACTTGCAGTTCACTTTAAATGCTCACTTGAGTTTTATCTGAAGTGTTTCACCATAGGTGGTACAGGTTAGTGCTGTGAATATCTAGACATGTGTTTCTGGATATTATCCTTCATCAGTAGAGATAAAAAACAAAATATCATCTGGTGTTGCTGTGAAAGGTGCCACAATCCTTTCAGTTCTCAGTGCATCTCACTGGCGCACAGGTGCATCTCATAAAGCTCATCAGCTCAATTGCTCAAGGGAGCCTTTTCAAATAGAAGGGGGATGGGAGCACACTGCTTTACCTCCCAGAACAGTTCACTCCTTAGCATTATGGTAAATGCAGTTAACTTTAAATGCTTACTTGAGTTTTTGCTGAAGTGTTTCACCAAATTTGGTGCAGGTTAGTGCTGTGAATCTCTAGACACATGTGTTTCTGGATATTATCCTTCACCAGTAGAGATAAAAAACAAAATATCATCTGGGGTTGCAGAGAAAGCTGCCACAATCGTTTCAGTTCTCAGTACCTCTTGCTGGTGAATAGGTGCATCTCCAAATGCTCGTCAGCTCAATGGGTCAAGGGAGCCTTTTCAAACAGAAGGGGGATGGGAGCACACTGCTTCAACTCCCAGCAAAGTTCACCCCTTAGCATTATGGTAAATGCAGTTCACTTTAAATGCTTACTTGCGTTTTGCTGAAGTGTTTCACCAAAGTTGGTGTAGGTTAGTGCTGTGAATCTCTAGACACGTGTTTCTGGATATTATCCTCCATCAGTAGAGTTAAAAAGCGAAACATCATCTGGGGTTGCTGAGAAAGCTGTCACAATCTTTCAGGTCTCAGTACCTCTCACTGGCGCACAAGTCCATCTCCAAAAGCTTGTCAGCTCAATGGATCAAGGGAGCATTTTCAAACAGAAGGCCGATGGGCGCACACTGCTGCACCTCCCAGCACAGCTCACCCCTTAGCATTATGGAAAATGCAGTTACCTTGAAATGCTCACTTGAGTTTTTGCTGAAGTGCTTCACCAAAGGTGGTGCAGGTTAGTGCTGTGAATCTCTAGACACATGTGTTTGTGGATATTATCTTTCATCAGTAGAGATAAAAAATAAATTCATCTGGGGTTGCTGAGAAAGCTGCCACAATACTCTAAGGTCTCTGATCCTCTCCCTGGCACACAGGTGCATCTCCAAAAGTGAGTCAGCACAATGGCTCAAGAAAGCATTTTCAAACAGAAGGGGATGGGAGCACACTGCTACACCTCCCAGCACATTTCACCCCTGAGCATTATGGCACTTGCAGTTCACTTTAAATGCTCACTTGAGTTTTATCTGAAGTGTTTCACCAAAGGTGGTACAGGTTAGTGCTGTGAATATCTAGACATGTGTTTCTGGATATTATCCTTCATCAGTAGAGATAAAAACAAAATATCATCTGGTGTTGCTGTGAAAGGTGCCACAATCCTTTCAGTTCTCAGTGCATCTCACTGGCGCACAGGTGCATCTCATAAAGCTCATCAGCTCAATTGCTCAAGGGAGCCTTTTCAAATAGAAGGGGGATGGGAGCACACTGCTTTACCTCCCAGAACAGTTCACTCCTTAGCATTATGGTAAATGCATTTAACTTTAAATGCTTATTTGAGTTTTTGCTGAAGTGTTTCACCAAAGTTGGTGCAGGTTAGTGCTGTGAATCTCTAGACACATGTGTTTCTGGATATTATCCTTCATCAGTAGAGATAAAAAACGAAATATTATCTGGGGTTGCTGAGAAAGCTGCCATAATACTTTCAGGTCTCAGTACCTCTCACTGATGCACAGGTCCATCTCCAAAAGCTTGTCAGCTCAATGGCTGAAGGGAGCCTTTTCAAACTGAAGGGGGATGGGAGCATAGTGATTCACCTCCTAGCACAGTTCACCCCCTAGTATTATAGTAAATGCAGGTTCACTTTAAATGCTTCCTTGCGTTTTTACTGAAGTGTTTCACCAAAGTTAGTGTAGGTAGGTGCTGTGAATCTCTACACACATGTGTTTCTGGATATTATCCTTCATCAGTAGAGATAAAAAACAAAATATCATCTCAGGTTGCTGAGAAAGCTGCCATAATCCTTTCAGGTCTCAGTACCTCTCACTGGTGCACAGGTGCAACTCCAAAAGCTTGTCAGCTCAATGGCTGAAGGGAGCCTTTTCAAACAGATGGGGGATGGGAGCACAGTGCTTCACCTCCCAGCACAGTTCACCCCCTAGCATTATGGTAAAGGCAGTTCACTTTAAATGCTTACTTGCATTTTTACTGAAGTGTTTCACCAAAGTTAGTACAGGCTAGTGCTGTGAATCTCTACACTCTTGTGTTTCTAGATATTATCCTCCATCAGTAGAGATAAAAAACGAAAAATCATCTGGGGTTGCTGAGAAAGCTGCCACAATCCTTTCAGGTCTCAGTACCTCTCACTGGCAAACAGGTGCATCTCCAAAAGCTCATCAGCTCAGTGGCTCAAGGGAGCCTTTTCAAATAGAAGGGGAATGGGAGAACACTGCTTCACCTCCCAGCACAGTTCACTCCTTAGCATTATTGTAAATGGAGTTCACTTTAAATGCTTATTTGAGTTTTTGCTTGTGTTTCACCTACGTTGGTGCACCTTAGTGCTGTGAATCTCTAGACACATATGTTTCTGAATATTATACTTCATGAGTAGAGTTAAAAAACGAAATATCATCCGGGTTTGCTGAGAAAGCTGCCACAATACTTTCAGGCCTCAGTTCCTCTCAGTCGCGCACAGGTGCATCTCCAAAAGATCGTCATCTCAATGTCTCAAGGGAGCCTTTTCAAACAGAAGGGTAATGGGAGCGCACTGCTTTGCCTCCCAGCACAGTACACCCCTTGGCATTATTATTTTAAACACAGTTCAATTTGAATGCTTACTTGAGTTTTTGCTGAAGTGTTCCACCAAAATTGGTGCATGTTAGTGCTGTGAATCTCTAGACACATGTGTTTCTGTATATTATCCTTCATCAGTAGAGATAAAAATCAAAATATCATCTCAGGTTGCTGAGAAAGCTGCCATAATCCTTTCAGGTCTCAGTACCTATCACTGGCGCACAGGTGCATCTCCAAAAGCTTGTCAGCTCTTTGGCTCAAGGGAGCCTTTTCAAACAGAAGGGGGATGGGAGCACACTGCTTCACCTCCCAGCACAAATCATCCCTTAGCATTATGGGAAATGCAGTTCATTTTAAATGCTTAATTGAGTTTTTGCTGAAGTGTTTCACCAAAGTTGGTGCAGGTTAGTGCTGTGAATCTCCTGACACATGTTTTTCTGGATATTATCCTTCATCAGTAGAGATACAAAATTTAAATTCCTCTGGGGATGCTGAGAAAGCTGCCACAATCCTTTTAGGTTTCAGTACCTCTCAGTGGCGCACAGGTGCATCTCCAAAAGCACATCAGCTCAATGGCTCAAGGGAGCCTTTTCATACAGAAGGGGGATGGGAACACACTACTTCACCTCCCAGCACAGTTCACCCCTTAGCATTATCATAAATGCAGTTCAATTTAAATACTTACTTGAGTGTTTGCTGAAGTGGTTCACCAAAGTTGGTGCAGATTAGTGCTGTGAATCTCTAGACACATGTGTTTCTGGATATTATCCTCCATCAGTAGAGATAAAAAATGAAACATCATCTGGGGTTGCTGAGAATGCTGCCACAATCTTTCAGGTCTCAGTACCTCTCACTGGCGCACAGAATCATCTCCAAAAGGTCATCAGCTCAATGGCTCAAGGGAGCATTTTCAAACAGAAGGGCGATGGGAGCACAATGCTTCACCTCCCAGCACAGTTCACCCCTTAGCATGATGGAAAATGCAGTTCACTTTAAATGCTCACTTGAGTTTTTGCTGCAGTGTTTCACGAAAGGTGGTGCAGGCTAGTGCTGTGAATCTCTAGACACATGTATTTCTGGATATTATCCTTCATCAATAGAGATAAAAAACAAAATATCATCTGGGGTTGCTGAGAAAGCTGCACAATCCTTTCAGGTCTCAGTGCCTCTCACTGGCTCATAGGTGCATCTCCAAAAGCTCACCAGCTCAATGGCTCAAGGGAACCTTTTCAAGCAGAAGGGGGATGGGAGCACACTGTTTCGCCTCCCAGCACAGTTCACTCCTTAGCATTATGGTTAATGCAGTTCATTTTAAATGCTTACTTGAGTTTTTGCTGAAGTGTTTCACCAAAGTTGGTGCGGGTTAGTGCTGTGAATCTCTAGACACATGTGTTTCTGGATATTATACTTCATCACTAGAGATAAAAAACGAAATATCATCTGTGGTTTCTGAGAAAGCTGCCACAATCCTTTCAGGTCTCAGTACCTCCCACTGGCGAACAGGTGCATCTCCAAAAGCTTGTCAGCTCAATGGCTCAAGGGAGCCTTTTCAAACAGAAGGGGGATGGGAGCACATTGCTTCACCTCCCAGGACAGTTCACCCCTTCGCATTATGGTAAATGCAGTCCCCTTTAAATGTTTATTTGATTTTTTGCTGAAGTAAGTGTTTCAACAAAGTTGGTGCACGTTAGTACTGTGAATCTCTAGACACATGTTTCTGGATATTATACTTCATCAGTAGAGTTAAAAAACAAAATATCATCTGGGGTTGCTGAGAAAGCTGCCACAATCGTTTCAGGTCTCAGTACCTCCCACTGGCGCACAGGTCCATCTCCAAAAGCTCGTCAGCTCAATGGCTCAAGGGAGCCTTTTCAAACAGAAGGGGGATGGGAGCACACTGCTGCACCTCCCAGCACAGTTCACCCCTTAGCATTATGGAAAATGCAGTTCCCTTGAAATGCTCACTTGAGTTTTTGCTGAAGTGCTTCACCAAAGGTGGTGCAGGTTAGTGCTGTGAATCTCTAGACACATGTGTTTGTGGATATTATCTTTCATCAGTAGAGATAAAAAATAAATTCATCTGGGGTTGCTGAGAAAGCTGCCACAATACTCTAAGGTCTCTGATCCTCTCCCTGGCACACAGGTGCATCTCCAAAAGTGAGTCAGCACAATGGCTCAAGAAAGCATTTTCAAACAGAAGGGCGATGGGAGCACACTGCTACACCTCACAGCACATTTCACCCCTGAGCATTATGGCACTTGCAGTTCACTTTAAATGCTCACTTGAGTTTTATCTGAAGTGTTTCACCAAAGGTGGTTCAGCTTAGTGCTGTGAATATCTAGACATGTGTTTCTGGATATTATCCTTCATCAGCAGAGATAAAAAACGAAATATCATCTGGTGTTGCTGTGAAAGCTGCCACAATCCTTTCAGTTCTCAGTGCCTCTCACTGGCGCACAGGTGCATCTCCTAAAGCTCATCAGCTCAATTGCTCAAGGGAGCCTTTTCAAATAGAAGGGGGATGGGAGCACACTGCTTTACCTCCCAGAACAGTTTACTCCTTAGCATTATGGTAAATGCAGTTAACTTTAAATGCTTATTTGAGTTTTTGCTGAAGTGTTTCACCAAAGTTGGTGCAGGTTAGTGCTGTGAATCTCTAGACACATGTGTTTCTGGATATTATCCTTCATCAGTAGAGATAAAAAACTAAATATTATCTGGGGTTGCTGAGAAAGCTGCCATAATCCTTTCAGGTATCAGTACCTCTCACTGATGCACAGGTCCATCTCCAAAAGCTTGTCAGCTCAATGGCTGAAGGGAGCCTTTTCAAACTGAAGGGGGATGGGAGCATAGTGATTCACCTCCTAGCACAGTTCACCCCCTAGCATTATAGTAAATGCAGGTTCACTTTAAATGCTTCCTTGCGTTTTTACTGAAATGTTTCACCAAAATTAGTGTAGGTAGGTGCTGTGAATCTCTACACACGTGTTTCTGGATATTATCCTTCATCAGTAGAGATAAAAAACAAAATATCATCTCAGGTTGCTGAGAAAGCTGCCATAATCCTTTCAGGTCTCAGTACCTCTCACTGGTGCACAGGTGCAACTCCAAAAGCTTTTCAGCTCAATGGCTGAAGGGAGCCTTTTCAAACAGAAGGGGAATGGGGGCACACTGCTTCACCTCCCCGCACAGTTCACTCCTTAGCATTATGGTAAATGCAGTTAACTTTAAATGCTTACTTGAGTTTTTGCTGAAGTGTTTCACCAAAGTTGGTGCAGGTTAGTGCTGTGAATATCCAGACACATGTGTTTCTGGATATTATCCTTCATCAGTTAAGATAAAAAACGAAATATCATCTTGGGTTGCTGAGAAAGCTACCACAATCCTTTCAGGTCTCAGTACCACTCACTGGCGCACAGGTCCAGCTCCAAATTCTCGTCAGCTCAATGGCTCAAGGGAGCCTTTTCAAACAGATGGGGGATGGGAGCACAGTGCTTCACCTCCCAGCACAGTTCACCCCCTAGCATTATGGTAAAGGCAGTTCACTTTAAATGCTTACTTGCGTTTTTACTGAAGTGTTTTACCAAAGTTAGTGCAGGCTAGTGCTGTGAATCTCTACACTCTTGTGTTTCTAGATATTATCCTCCATCAGTAGAGATAAAAAACAAAAAATCATCTGGGGTTGCTGAGAAAGCTGCCACAATCCTTTCAGGTCTCAGTACCTCTCACTGGCAAACAGGTGCATCTCCAAAAGCTCATCATCTCAGTGGCTCAAGGGAGCCTTTTCAAATAGAAGGGGAATGGGAGAACACTGCTTCACCTCCCAGCACAGTTCACTCCTTAGCATTATTGTAAATGGAGTTCACTTTAAATGCTTATTTGAGTTTTTGCTTAAGTGTTTCACCTACGTTGGTGCACCTTAGTGCTGTGAATCTCTAGACACATATGTTTCTGAATATTATACTTCATGAGTAGAGTTAAAAAACGAAATATCATCCGGGTTTGCTGAGAAAGCTGCCACAATACTTTCAGGCCTCAGTTCCTCTCACTGTCGCACAGGTGCATCTCCAAAAGATCGTCATCTCAATGTCTCAAGGGAGCCTTTTCAAACAGAAGGGTAATGGGAGCACACTGCTTTGCCTCCCAGCACAGTACACCCCTTGGCATTATTATTTTAAACACAGTTCACTTTGAATGCTTACTTGAGTTTTTGCTGAAGTGTTCCACCAAAATTGGTGCATGTTAGTGCTGTGAATCTCTAGACACATGTGTTTCTGGATATTATCCTTCATCAGTAGAGATAAAAATCAAAATATCATCTCAAGTTGCTGAGAAAGCTGCCATAATCCTTTCAGGTCTCAGTACCTATCACTGGCGCACAGGTGCATCTCCAAAAGCTTGTCAGCTCTTTGGCTCAAGGGAGCCTTTTCAAACAGAAGGGGGATGGGAGCACACTGCTTCACCTCCCAGCACAAATCACCCCTTAGCATTATGGGAAATGCAGTTCATTTTAAATGCTTAATTGAGTTTTTGCTGAAGTGTTTCACCAAAGTTGGTGCAGGTTAGTGCTGTGAATCTCCTGACACATGTTTTTCTGGATATTATCCTTCATCAGTAGAGATAAAAAATTTAAATTCCTCTGGGGATGCTGAGAAATCTGCCACAATCCTTTTAGGTTTCAGTACCTCTCAGTGGCGCACAGGTGCATCTCCAAAAGCACATCAGCTCAATGGCTCAAGGGAACCTTTTCAAGCAGAAGAGGGATGGGAGCACACTGCTTTGCCTCCCAGCACAGTTCACTCCTTAGCATTATGGTTAATGCAGTTCATTTTAAATGCTTACTTGAGTTTTTGCTGAAGTGTTTCACCAAAGTTGGTGCGGGTTAGTGCTGTGAATCTCTAGACACATGTGTTTCTGTATATTATACTTCATCACTAGAGATAAAAAACGAAATATGATCTGTGGTTTCTGAGAAAGCTGCCACAATCCTTTCAGGTCTCAGTACCTCCCACTGGCGAACAGGTGCATCTCCAAAAGCTTGTCAGCTCAATGGCTCAAGGGAGCCTTTTCAAACAGAAGGGGATGGGAGCACATTGCTTCACCTCCCAGGACAGTTCACCCTTCGCATTATGGTAAATGCAGTCCCCTTTAAATGCTTATTTGATTTTTTGCTGAAGTGTTTCAACAAAGTTGGTGCACGTTAGTACTGTGAATCTCTAGACACATGTTTCTGGATATTATACTTCATCAGTAGAGTTAAAAAACAAAATATCATCTGGGGTTGCTGAGAAAGCTGCCACAATCGTTTCAGATCTCAGTACCTCCCACTGGCGCACAGGTCCATCTCCAAAAGCTCGTCAGCTCAATGGCTCAAGGGAGCCTTTTCAAACAGAAGGGGGATGGGAGCACACTGCTTCACCTCCCAGCACAGTTCACCACTTAGCATTATGGTAAACGCAGTTCACTTTAAATGCTGACTTGAGTTTTTGCTGAAGTGTTTCACCAAAGTTGGTGCAGGTTAGTGCTGTGAATCTCTATACACATGTGTTTCTGGATATTATCCTTCATCAGTAGAGAAAAAAAATGAAATATCATCTGGTGTTGCTGAGAAAGCTGCCACAATCCTTTCAGGTCTCAGTACCTCTCACTGGCGTACAGGTGCATCTCCAAAAGATCGTCATCTCAATGGCTCAAGGGAGCCTTTTCAAACAGAAGGGTGAAGGGAGCACACTGCTTCACCTCCCAGCACAGTTCACCCCTTAGCATTACGGGAAACGCAGTTCACTTTAAATGCTTACTTGAGTTTTTGTCGAAGTGTTTCACCAAAGTTGGTGCAGGTTAGTGCTGTGAATCTCTAGACACATGTTTTTCTGGATATTATCCTTCATCAGTGGAGATAACAAATTTAAATTCCTCTGGGGATGCTGAGAAAGCTGCCACAATCCTTTCAGGTCTCAGTACCTCTCCCTGGCGCACAGGTCCATCTCCAAAAGCTAGTCAGCTCAATGGCTCAAGGGAGCCTTTTCAAACAGAAGGGTGATGGGAGCACACTGCTTTACCTCCCAGCACAGTTCACCCCTTAGCATTATCGTAAATGCAGATCACTTTAAATGCTTACTTGAGTTGTTGCTGAAGTGTTTCACCAAAGTTGGTGCAGGTTAGTGCTGTGAATCTCTAGCCACATGTCTTTCTAGATATTATCCTCCACCAGTAGAGATAAAAAATGAAACATCATCTGGGGTTGCTGAGAAAGCTGCCACAATTCTTTCAGGTCTCAGTACCTCTCCCTGGCGCACAGGTCCATCTCCAAAAGCTCGTCAGCTCAATGGCTCAAGGGAGCATTTTCAAACAGAAGGGCGATGGGAGCACACTGCTGCACCTCCCAGCACAGTTCACCCCTTACCATTATGGAAAATGCAGTTCACTTGAAATGCTCACTTGAGTTTTTGCTGAAGTGCTTCACTAAAGGTGGTGCAGGTTAGTGCTGTGAATCTCTAGACATGTGTTTCTGGATATTATCTTTCATCAGTAGAGATAAAAAAGAAATTCATCTGGGATTGCTGAGAAAGCTGCCACAATACTCTATGGTCTCTGATCCTCTCCCTGGCACACAGGTGCATCTCCAAAAGTGAGTCAGCTCAATGACTCAAGGGAGCATTTTCAAACAGAAGGGAGATGGGAGCATACTGATTCACTTCGCAGCATAGTTCACCCCTTAGCATTATGGAAAATGGAGTTCACTTTAAATGCTTACTTGAGTTTTTGCTGAAGTGTTTCACCAAAGTTAGTGCACCTAAGTGCTTTGAATCACTAGACACATATGTTTCTGGAAATATACTTCAAATAACAAAATATAATCTCGGGTTGCTGAGAAAGCTGCCATAATCCTTTCAGGTCTCAGTACCTCTCACTGGCGCATAGGTGCATCTCCAAAAGCTTGTCAGCTTAATTGCTCAAGGGAGCCTTTTCAAACAGAAGGGGATGGGAGCACACTGCTGCACCTCCCAGCACAGTTCACCCCTTAGCATTATGGGAAATGCAGTTCACTTTAAATGCTTACTTGAGCTTGTGTTGAATTGTTTCACCAAAGTTGGTGCAAGTTAGTGCTGTGAATCTCTATACACATGTTTTTCTGGATATTATCCTTTATCAGTGGAGATAAAACATTTAAATTCCTCTGGAGTTGCTGAGAAAGCTGCCACAATCTTTCAGGTCTCAGAACCTCTCACTGGCGCACATGTGCATCTCCAAAAGCTTGTCAGCTCAATGGCTCAAGGGAGCATTTTCAAACAGAAGGCTGATGGGAGCACACTGCTGCACCTCCCAGCACAGTTCACCCTTTAGCATTATGGAAAATGCAGTTCCTTTGAAATGCTCACTTGAGTTTTTGCTGAAGTGCTTCACCAAAGGTGGTGCAGGTTAGTGCTGTGAATCTCTAGACACATGTGTTTGTGGATATTATCTTTCATCAGTAGAGATAAAAAAGAAATTCATCTGGGGTTGCTGAGAAAGCTGCCACAATACTCTAAGGTCTCTGACCCTCTCCCTGGCACACAGGTGCATCTCCAAAAGTGAGTCAGCACAATGGCTCAAGGAAGCATTTTCAAACAGAAGGGCGATGGGAGCACACTGCTACACCTCCCAGCACATTTCACCCCTTAGCATTATGGCAGTTGCAGTTCACTTTAAATGCTCACTTGAGTTTTATCTGAAGTGTGTCACCAAAGGTGGTACAGGTTAGTGCTGTGAATATCTAGACATGTGTTTCTGGATATTATCCTTCATCAGTAGAGATAAAAAACGAAATATCATCTGGTGTTGCTGTGAAAGCTGCCACAATCCTTTCAGGTCTCAGTATCTCTCACTGATGCACAGGTCCATCTCCAAAAGCTTGTCAGCTCAATGGCTGAAGGGAGCCTTTTCAAACTGAAGGGGGATGGGAGCATAGTGCTTCACCTCCTAGCAAAGTTCACCCCCTAGCATTATAGTAAATGCAGGTTCACTTTAAATGCTTCCTTGCGTTTTTACTGAAGTGTTTCACCAAAGTTAGTGTAGGTAAGTGCTGTGAATCTCTATACACATGTGTTTCTGGATATTATCCTTCATCAGTAGAGATAAAAAACAAAATATCATCTCAGGTTGCTGAGAAAGCTGCCATAATCCTTTCAGGTCTCAGTACCTCTCACTGGTGCACAGGTGCAACTCCAAAATCTTGTCAGCTCAATGGCTGAAGGGAGCCTTTTCAAACAGAAGGGGAATGGGGGCACACTGCTTCACCTCCCAGCACAAATCACCCCTTAGCATTATGGGAAATGCAGTTCATTTTAAATGCTTACTTGAGTTTTTGCTCAAGGGAGCACACTGCTTCACCTCCCAGCACAGTTCACCCCATAGCATTATTATTTTAAATACAGTTCACTTTAAATGTTTACTTGAGTTTTTGCTGAAGTGTTCCACCAAAGTTGGTGCAGGTTAGTGCTGTGAATATGTAGACACATGTGTTTCTGGAGATGTGACTAGAGATTAACAGCACTAATCTGCACCAATTAAATTTCAAGTAAGCATTTAAACTGAACTGCATTTACCAGGATGCTAGGCGTTGAACTGTGCTGGAAGGTGAAGCAGTGTGCTCCCATCCCCCTTCTGTTTAAAAAGGCTCCCTTGAGCCATTGAGCTGACGAGCTCCTGGAGATGCACCTGTGCGCCAGGGAGAGGATCAGAGACCATAAAGGAATGTGGCAGCTTTCTCAGCAACCCCAGATGAATTTCTTTTTTATCTCTACTTCTGAACAATAATATCCAGAAACATATGTGTCTAGAGAATAACAGCACTAACATGCACCAACTTTGGTGAAACACTTCAGCAACATTTCAAGTAAGCATTTAAACTGAACTGCATTTATGAGGATGTTAAGAGGTGAACTGTGCTGGGAGGTAAAGCAGTGTGCTCCCATCCCCCTTTAATGTAAAACTGAGGGTTTCACTTCTTAAGGGAGAGTTAGTGTCTAAAGAAACTAGTGGGCCTGTAAATGGTTAATTGCAGGAAATAGACAGAGTGCAGCAAGAGTTTAACCACCACTGTATGGTTGATTGCCCACAATATATTGGGGCTTGGTTGTATGGAGAGAGTGGACTCTCTGTAAAGACTTCTCCGAAGACTATGCATAGTAAGGGCTTGGCCATGCACCTGATTCATTCTCCACAAGACTATCCACAGAGTGTTCTATACACAGCGAAGGTTGTGTGCAGTAAGGGGTCAGCTACCTAATGGGGTTTAGATATCTAGAGGAAGTAGACTCTGTAAACATGTCTGTACAAGGAGAATGAGGCTTCGATGTCTGGAGACAGTGGGCTCCCCTTGAAAACTTCCTTGAAGACTTCTATAGAAGGCTAAGGCTGTGCATAGTATGGGCTTAGCCACATTCATCTCATTTATTGCACATAAGAGGTTGGCTAGCCACAAAAGATTTGGGTACAGGGCAAAGGTTATGTGCAGTAGGTGCTTGGCCACCTAATGAAGCTTTGGTGTCTTGAAGGGGTGGGCTGTCAATGAAGACTTATATACAAGGCAAATGCTGTGAGTTGTAGTGGCTTTGCCAGCTGTATCTCATGCCCACAAGACATAGGATACCTGCAAAGGGTCAGTACAGGGTGAAAACTGTGCATAGTAGAGGCTTGGCCATCTAACAAGGCTTGGCAGTGGGTTCTCCATGAATATGTCTGTATAAAGCAAAGGCTGTGCTTTGTTGGGGCTTGGCCACTCATGTTTCATTGATCGCACACAAGAGGTAGCCTGCTCACTTAAGGTCTAGTACAAGGCAAAGGCCATGCATTGTAGGAGTTTGGCCACCTAATGAGACTTGAGTGACTGGTGGTATTGGGCTCTCCCCGAAGACTTCTGTACAAAGTGAAGGCTGTGCGTTGTACGGACTTGGCAACCCAGGTTACTTTGCGCACAAGTGGTTGTATACCTGAAAAGTGTCGGGTACAGAGCAAAGTCTGTATGTAGTATGGGCTTGGCCAACTAATGGGGCTTGAGTGTTTGGAGGGAGTGGACTCTCCGTGAAGTCTTCTGTACAAATCAAAGGGTGTGCATGGTAGGGGCTTGGTCACCTGCATCTCATTGATTGCACATGAGAGGTTGCCTTTCCACCAGGGCTCCAGAACAGAGTGAAGGCTGTGCAAAGTAGGGGCTTGGCCTCCTAATGGGGCTTCAGTGTCTGGAGGGAGTGGGCTCTCTGTGAAGATTTCTGTACAAAGTGAGGCTTTGTATTGTAAAGGCTTGGCCACCTGTGCATCATTGATTGCACATGAAAAATCACCTATCCTCAAAGGGTCTTGTACATGGCAGAGGCTATGTGTTGTAGGGGCTTGTCCCTCTAATGTGCTTGAGTGTCTAGATGGAGTGGGATCTTCATCTCTTGTGCCAACAGGAACTTTTTCTAATTAGTTTTTCAGGGTCCTGTGGTACTCCCGTGGGAGCTAGCACAGTCCCTGGTGTGCTCCTGCTAGAATACCCTGGTCGGTGGAGCAGAAAGTTTTAAAAAATGTTTAAGGGCCCTGGGTGGGTCACTCTTGGATCTCCAATTAAAATGCTATGCTTTGCTAGGGATTTTGAGAGCGCATGGCTACCCGATGAGCCTCTCAAGTCAGGTCCCCCACATAATGTCTGAGATGAAGGAAGGTAATACAAAGAGGTGTGTTTTAAGTAATTTCCTGAATTTGGATTCTTCTTTGATCTACTTCAGTGATGAGGTAGCAAATTCCAGAGCTTTGGTGCCAGGTGGGCAAATGAACAGCCTCCTCTTCTTGCTCTCTTTATCTTTGATACCGTAAGGAGTCTTTGATCGAAGGAGCGTAAAAGTCTTTTAGGTTTGTAGGGGGTTAGCAGCCACTGAATTTAAAAGTGCCTTTTATTGTTTATCCCTCAGTGGGCAAGACAAAGAGTTTT
The DNA here is from genome assembly GCA_963921515.1 of Calotriton arnoldi. Lineage (NCBI taxonomy): Eukaryota > Metazoa > Chordata > Amphibia > Caudata > Salamandridae > Calotriton > Calotriton arnoldi. The sequence continues at coordinate 1,274,809 of CAWUFW010000089.1, read as the reverse complement.
ATATTTGGTTCTTTTGAGGACCTGCAGCCAGTGCAGCCTTGCCAAGGATGCAGAAACCAACTGAGACTTGGGGATCTTTAGAATAATGCAAACTGCAGCATTCTGTATGAGTTGCAAACACTTGATTACATACAAAGGACTTCCTAGGTAAACTAAGTCATCATAATCAATTGGGAGAGCACCAGGTCCTAGACTGCTGTTCTTCAAGTGGCATGAGGAAACCAACTCAGGACCTTCCTTAGCGTCCTAAGAAGGCCAAAGCAGGCAGCTGCTGGTTTCCTGACTTGACTTTCATGGTGAGGTGGCAATCGATCCAGAAACCCAGGCATTTTATTTCAGTTTTATGGGGGTATGTCACCTAAGTAGTCGGGCCACTGTAATTCAGTCCATAAGGTGGGGTTGTTACCGACCACTAGGACCTCAGTTTTGTCACTGTTGAGTTTCAGTTTGTTACTGGACATCCAGTCTGAGGCATCTCTGAGGCAGGCACTAAGCTTGGTGGAAAGAGCTGATGTGTCTTGTGCTAGGGAAATGGTTACTTAGGTATCATTGGCATATGATACCAGTGAAATTCCATGACACAATATGATGTATGCTAGAGGTTGAACATAGAAATTGAACAGGGTAGTGCTTAGCAATGAGCCATGTGGCACCCCGTGTTTTAAGGCCAGCGTGTTTGAACAGAAGAGTTCCATCCCCAATCAGAAAGCTTCTGTTTTTTAAAAAGGAGGTTGACCATTTGAGAGCATTGCCAGCAATTCCAGCATCTTTTAGTCTCCTGACAAGTGTCAGATGAGACACCATGTCGAAAGCGGCACTCAAATCCAAGCATATTTCTACCGCTAAACCATTTGAGTCTAGAGTTGCTTTGAGATCCTCAGTCAGGGATAACAGAGCAGTTTATGTGCTGTTATCTGCTCTGACCCTGATTCTGCAGAATTGTGGATAGGTTTTTGTTGATGAATTTCTCCATGATTTTACTGGATAACTAGAAGCAGGGAAATTGATCTGTAACTTTTAGGGGTTGAGGGGTCCAGTGAGGGTTTTTTCAGAAGTAGTTTCAGCATGGCATGTTTCTATCCATGCCTGAGGTACTTCACCACTTTCTTAAGGACTGATTGATTATATTTGCCAGAAAGGGGAAAATGGCTATTCTGCGTTTCAGGACAATACTTTGGGGTGCAAGGCTAAGTGGAGATCCTGACTTGATTGATCTAGTAAGGCTTTCTACATCTTCCGTATTGATATTAGAAAAAGAGGTCAGATGCTCTTTCGCCTGTAGTGTTGGAGTGTCATTTGTGTATTGAGCTACTACCCTAGGTAAGGTTACGCAGATTTTGTTAACTTTCTCCAGAAAGTATGTTGGAAACATATTGCATCTAGCTTCAGAAGCTATTGGACCTGCTTGTGGAGCCAGTAGCTTCATGAGTGAATTTACAATTTTAAAAAGCTCCTTTGCTGAGTTAGAAGAATTTCAATCTATGTACTAAAAAAAGCTCTCATGTTTTTCCTAATGCGTAATGATATTTTTTTACAATGTCCTTATATAACTTTTTACTGGCTGTGTCATAGTGTTTTCTCCACCTTTTCTCCATTCTCCTTCTTCAAAATTAATAACTCATTTGTGAACCAAAAGGCCCTGGCTTGGGTATGACTAATATTCAGAATTCTCTTCAAGATTATCTGCTTTAATGTGTTCTCGCTCAAGTCTTCGAATGTAGAATGTATTTGGCCCAAGTCTCCTGTTATATTTGGAACAGAGCTGGAAAGGAGGATAACCTTGCTATCTTCATCTAGTTCTGTCCACCTCCAACAGAGCCTAGTTTGCCGGAACAGAGTGAGTTTAACTCCTATTTTATTGGGAAAAAAAGGGATCATGTAGTGGTCAACCAGCAAAGAGGGAGAGGAGTTTTTGCCTTTAACTCAGGTATGTTTGAGGATATGGGGTTGAGGAGGTGCCATTTCATCTGTGTTAGCTGCATCATTCTCTGTGTAAGTTGGATGGCCTCCAAATCATTAGTTATGTTGTTTGCATTTGAGAATTCAATGTTTTCTAAGTGTAGATTGAGATCTCCCAGTACTACGTATTATGCTTTCAGCACGTATAGGGGCATATTCTCAAGGAGCTATTGCCGAGTTATCGGCACTTTATCGCAGCCAAAGTCGCGATACATTTTTTGCCCCATTCACAAGCTGGTGCTAACAGCCGATACCACCAGTTTACGTGCGAAAGCATTGGCAAAAAACATCGCCACAGATTACCCCGGCAACTATCGCTAATGAGATGCAGAGTAGAGGTTCCCGAGCAAAAATCCGTGACAACACCACACCTCAACATTCTCAATGACCAGCCACATTGGCGATAAGACCACAAAACAGGATGACAAGCTGCACCATCAAATGGAGCCCAGACCAGAGCCACACATGAAGAACAACAGATGCCATGGAGCCACTCACCATGCATCCCAGAGCCCCGAGAGGGCAACAACACCCACCGCCACCACACCCAGGACCGCCCCCCCCGGACCTCCCCACCCCCCCCGGACCACCACAGACGCAGCGCAGACAAAGACAGCGGACCTTCAGGAAATGCACCAGCCTCACAGACCTAACACCAGACAATGTCAATGCCCACTACAGGCTCAAAAGGACAACCATCCTCCGCATCCTGAACATCATTGCCCACAGGCTGACGGTACCATCACAGCAGACAACCAACATCCCTCCGCAGACAAAGCTGCTGGCTGTGCTGCACCTGTTGGCCTCTGGTACCTCCCAACCAACAACCGCCAGAGTCGAGGAGTCTCACAGCCAGCCCCATCCAAGTTCCTCACACCTGTCCTGGATGCCATCATCAGCTAGGTACCCCAGTACCTATACGTCCCCCGAATGCGCAGGAACAGCTGGAGACCAAGCAAGGACTATACGCCATAGCTGGATTCCCGCACGTGTTGGGGGCAATCGACTGCCTACTTGTGCCCCCTGCCGACACTGCACACAATTACCGCAACAGGAAGCACACGCATTCCATCAACGTGCAGGCAATAGTGGACCACAGGGGACTCTTCATCAATGTCGTAGCCAACTACCCAGGCAGTGTGCATGATTTCCTCATCTTCCGACAGTCCAACATCAACCAGCGCTTCCAGGATGGCACCTTTGGGAATGCACTGCTCGTTGGCAAGTACCAAATGAACACACCACACACCTCAACTCTACAATCATGCAACCCATAACTCTGGCACTGCACACGTCACAAAATCACATACAGAATGCCAAACAACATGCCCAACCACCAGACACGACTGCAAAACTTACTGTGGCAACCTCGGTTAGCCATGTACATGAGCCATCAACGGCATGGCACCTCAGCCACACAATAGCGGAATGTGGGGAGAGGTGGGAACCAGGCATGTGCAAAGGAGGCAAGTGACCCATGAATGAGAATGTACACAATGCCAAGTGTGGCAGAGATGTGCCAGACGGACTGCAGTATGCAGACCACAGACATATCCATGTCTACATGCACTGCTGGTGTTTGGAGTGTAGTGGACAGTGGACGCAACCATGTCACCCCAGCCAGTGGGGAAGATCGCGTAAATGTAGCTTGTGACATCCCCCCCTGTAAGCGTGTGCGGAGTGGGCTGGCCCGGCGTACGCCAGGCCAGCGTAGGGGTGTGAATAAAAAGCACGTAGCTCTGGGCGTGGTTCTCTTCCGGAATGCCCAACGTGTCTGCCAGGGCGGCACCTCCCACCCCGCCACGAGGCCGACGCCGTGAGCGGTGTGGCCTGCGATCCTGTGCGCCTGCTGCACCCCGGGCCGCTGGTCCCCGAACCCGTCATGCCCGCCCCTGCGCACCCAGGCCTCACTGCTCACCTGCTGACACTGGTGTGTGTCAAAGAGGGCCCACCACGTGCCGGCGCAAGCTCCAAGCCCAAATCCTGCGACCTTGGCAGCCTCCTCAGACCATCACAGCCTCCGCGACACAGTCCCGCTTTACTCCTTTCTCGTTGACGTACTCCACCGCTGCCTCCGGCCTACACTACGGTCAAGTAGGTCACACATTTGGAACTGAGTCTTGATTATGCAATGTCAGAGTACACACTTCATGGCTGAGTTTATATCACTGTACTCCCTTCGATGTGGTGCCACCAACTCTGTGCATAGCATTTGAACTACACCTGTCTGTGGCCCCTTGCTGACTACTGCCTTCGGCCTACACTGCGGTCGAGTAGGTCACACATGTGGAACTGAGTCTTTATTTCTGCATGGAGGAGTTCATATCATTGTAAGCAAGGAGATGAGTAAGAGGAAGACGTGGTTCAGTCCGGAGGAGAAAAGGATCATCGTTACGGAGGTGATCGGACACTGCCGACAACTGCTCTGGTGTCACTAACTCTGTGCATCGCGGGCCAACAACACGTGTCTGTGGGCCCTTGATGACTACGCCTTCGGCCTACACTGCGGTTGAGTAGGTCACACATTGGGAATTCAGTCATGATTCATTAATGGCAGACTTGATATCATTGTACTGGCCTCATCGCAGACTGCATCCCCTTTCAGCTCCGGTGCTACTAAGTCTGTTCCCTGACATCCATGGACACTTTCTGGTTGGACTTTGGTGGCAACTGAGTCTATGGACTGGGGGTTGTCTTCATCATCATGTCGGTTATACTGACTTTGTGGCAAAAACGAGGCTGTAGCATTCCACTCCTCCATTTGCCGCTTCCTGCCGGCTTCTGCCCTCTGCATCATGCCCTGGAGGACACCTTCCACTGTCCCCCACAAACCTCCGCTACATTCACCTTCGACATTGACGAGGACCCGCTCACCTCACGTGGCCCTATCTCACTGCTCCGCAAGTCACCGTCCCATGGCGGTGTGCCTGTGCCGGCCGCAGTGCATCTGGGGCCACTAACTCTGTGCAGCTCAAGTCATGGCCCCTGTCTGATAGCATATTGGATGGACTGGGGGTCATCAAAGCCATGTGTCTGTGGCCCTGCGCTGTCCGCTGCCTCCGGCCTCAACTGCGGTCCACCTGGGCTCACACATCAAATCGAGTCCTGACCTGCCCGGACGTCGCATCACCGCAGGATGCACACGCCACCACCGCCAAGACCAACTCCAAGCAACAGGTGCCAGAGTCGGAAGTGTCTTACTGACAGACTATCAGAGTTGCTCACACCTGTTGTGGGTGCCATCATCAGCTTGATACCCTGCTCAGCTCTTCAGGTGCCACTAACTCAGTGCACCACAAATCATGGACCATTCTGCTTGCATGTTGGGTGAACACTCTACTTTCTCCGGCTACCACCATGATGCTTCACAGTTGTTCCTGTTATGCTGGTGTTTTCTGTTTCTGCTTTAATTGTGATCACTGTTCAAGTTGTTGCCAGCACCAATGACTCCATGAGGCCTGGCTTACACTCACCCCACACACATCCAGCACATGCGTCACTGTACATGTGACGATGCCAATAAAGGTGTCGAGCGCATGTGCCTGTAGCCAGTTCAACGAACTATCTGAGTGTGTCCGTGTGCTCATGATGTATGCATTAGTGCCCCGGGCCCTACAACATTACATTGTGCTGTGTACAGAGGACGCAGCCATGTCACCGGCGGCAGCGGGTGAGACATTGCACATGTAGCCTTGTCGTCCCCCACTCAATACGTAAGAGGAGTGAACTGGGCCGGCGTAAGCCAGTCCAGAATGGGGGTGTGGATGCTTATCCCGTGGCTCTGGGTGTGGTTCAGTACTGGAAATGTGCAAAGGCATGTGTCTCTGTCGTAGTGTGGGTCTCCGTTGGGGAGTGTAGGTGGTCCCTGATGGGACTTAGACACCCATGTATGTGATCTAGTTTGGCTTCCGTGAGGTAGTACCCCACCCGCACATGTTCGGCCACCCCCTTCTGGCAGTCTGACACCTGGCCTTGGAATGCGATGTGTGCTTCAGTGGGCTGATGGGAGCCAGCCGGGGTGATGGGTGCGTCCAGCTGTGTTGTCCCATGCAGGGGTGGTCTAGCTGTGTTGTCCCATGCAGGGGGTGGGGTATCCTCGATGCAGTGGTGCTGCCCTGCTCCTGGAGGTCGATTGCCTAAGATGTCCATGGACTGTTGTAGGGCATCGGTGTCGGAAGTGTGGAGGTCCTCTTCAGCATCACTGTAGAGTTGTCTGGTCTGCTCTGCTGGAGGTGTTGTTTGTCCCTCTGCAATGTGAAGGGGAGATGCTTGTTGACATTGTGTTGTCATGTATGTTGCCGCATTGTTCAAGTTTACATACAGACTGCATGACAATGTACATTGGGACTGTTTGGGAGGGGCGGACTATTTGATGCGGGACAGTGGACATTTGGACTACATGACGTAGGTGAGGTTGTACACGTACATTTGCATCTCACAGTTTCCTGCTATGTCAGATGTGATTGGCCATTTTCTACGCACAGGCAGACCCAGTTGTGTCCTCTGTTCTGCAGTTAAGTGTTGCACTGTGTACCACATTGTCGTCCATGTGGATGTGCTGTCATTGCTATGTGTGTGTGCTGCATTGTGTGAGAGTTGCACATGCAGCTGTGATTTTGCTGCCCGTTATCCCTTGGAGGCGGTGTGCCTTTGGCTTTTGTGCTTTTAAGGTGCTGTGATGTTGGCGACTTGGGTCATTTGTTCTCTTGGACAGTTTTTGTACTCTTGTGCATTGTTTGTCTGCAGATGTATTGTTGACGTCAGTGGTTGTTTGTGCACGTGGATGTGTCAGAGTGTGACCTGCTCCTTTCCGGATGTGATCCACACTCAGCCACCTCAGTCTCGTGACGTGCACAATGTAATGGTGATTGTACTCCAGCCATGCTGCTCATCATGTGGTGTCACTTGCATTGTCAGTGTGGCTCTCTCATACGCATCTTTGCTGTGTTTCGCACGGGTGCATGTGTGTGTTGTGTAATTGGTGATGTGTGGGGTGGGAGCCCTTTGGGCACATGGTGGAAGGGGGCCTACTTGATGTTTGTATGTGTGCTGCAGTGTGCCACAGGGATCAGGGACATGACCCAGGGTCATTGTGGGTGTGCGGTGTGCTACACGTCGTTGTGCATGTGTACCATTGTGCCCGTCCCCCCCGTCCCCAAGGTCCCTGTTCGTTACTCACCCTGTTGATGTTGTGTCAGGTCATGTCGAGCAGTGTCCGGACTCCCGACTCCTTGCACCGTCTCCACACTGATGACTGTGGCCACCATTTGCTCCAGCTCCTCCTGTGGCGCAGGACTCCCACCTCCATTCGCCGTTGCTGCCTTTCTGTTGGCAGATGGTTTCTGCTTGGTTTGGCTTTTCACATCGTGCCAGCGCACATTGGCCTCCTCGGTACTCCGGCTGCATTCACGATGGAATGCCATTTTTCAGTCTGTGTTGCCAATGACACGGTGGAGGTGACGGACAGTTGTTGTTAGTGCTCTGTCATCTCCGTGACGACGATCCGGTTGTCATGCGGACTGTACCCCGTCTTCCTCTTCTCCTTGGCCTTCCCCGACCCCGAGGTTCCTTGCTGGTAATCTGTGGGGCTTGTGGGGTTCGCGTTGACCTGGGCACTCGTTCCGGGTGCATCCATGTTGCTACACAGTATATTTTGTTTATGGTGTGTTTTTCTTGTTCAGCTTTTATGGTGCATTTTCCCGCATGACGCGTGGGTATTGCGGGCCTGTCGCTGGTTATTGCTGATTTTTGTATCGCGGTTGGCCTCATCGCAACTTTATTCGCGTTCGTGTTTCGCATGTTAGCGGCGTCGCGTTAATTTTAACGCACTCATTTGACGCGTTATCGTGGGATTATCGCATGGTGCCGCCAGGTTGGGAATACTACGTTAACACGGCGTTGTTTTCCCGCGATAGACTGCGATATGCAAAGTTGCGTTAAGCTAAATTTGCGGTGATTATCACACATTCTTGAGAATATGCCCCATTGTTCTGTAACCAAATCCGGTAAAGCTTGTATGAACTGAGCAGAAGCACCTGGTGGGGGGTATATGAGTATCCCTGACAAGTGGGACATTTTGATTGCAAAATTGAGATTTTCACAACTAGGCAGAGTTAAAGAGGTAAATTTACCCTATAAATGTTTCTTGAAAATAATGGTCACCCCACTCACTATATTTTGATGGACAACAATCGTGTAGTCCTGTGGGAGGGTGACCGTGATATCTGGCATAGAATCTTCTATTTTTTAGCCAGGCTTCTGTAAGAAATAGCAGGTCTGGCTTAGTCTCTTCAAGAAAGATCTGATTTATGTCTGGAAGGGATCTACAGTTAACCAGATAAAAACTCCACGGTTTGCTTTTATCCTCTTCAGATGGCAGTTTATTTTTATGTGACGTGTTTCCCGCAAAGCCTAGGATTTTGTTACAGGATTTAGATATAATGTTGTTTGTATGAAAAAGATTGTTAGGGTCTAAGCTATCAATGCAGTCTTACGCACAGGTTTCTGTAGTCGGAGGAGTTCATTCCTCTGATAAACTATTGGGGTGTAGGGAGAACAGGCAGGTGTTCTTGCCCTTAGCCCCATCCAGATGGAGGCAAGCGCAGACAGGCTTGCCTTTGGCATGCTAGTGGCGCGCCCGCTGTGCACGTCCATGTCCTCAGGCTCATTTAATAGTCAGCTGAGCCGGACAACTAGAACACGGACTAAAATGGCGTTAATGTTTGTCCCACCTCAAGTATGACACTGAACACCACCAAGCAGGATGCGGCGGTTAGAAAAGTGCAATGTGGAAGAAACAATATTAAAGGGAAGTTAAAACAATTTAAAAAACACTAACACCCCCTTGCTGTGCTGTTACCGCTTAGGTCATGGCACTTGTTTGGAGCACAGCTGTGCATCCGCGCCCTAAGGCTCATTTAATAGTCAGCTGAGTCGGACCATTAGTACGCTGACCAAAATGGCGTCTATGTTTGTCCCACTGTGAGTGTGGCACTGAACATGGCCAAGCAGGATGTGGTTGTTAGAAAAGTGCAAAGTGCAAGAAACTATTATTAAAGAACAGTTAAAACAATTTTAAAAACAACTAACACCTCCTTGTTGCCCGTTACTGCTATCAATTACTACTTAGGCTATGGCACTTCTTTCGGGGCTAAGTCATGCATCCTCAGGTTCATTTAATAGTCAGCTGAGTCGGATGAGTAGTACACGAGTATGGCACGGAACATGGCCAAGCAGATGCGGTGATTATGAGGGTGTACCCTTACTCTGCCCTCTTATATCTCTATTTTTTCACAGTTGAGAACATGCGGGCTGACTCTGTGTGTCCTGTAATGGTGGCCACACCATCCGTATTTCTGTTGTGGCCAGCCAATCAAATCAGAACTGAGATTGAAGACAGGAAAAAAAGTTGTTTCGGACAATATTATTGCTCTATTTCTTTAAACAGCGGTACCTCAGGAGTTCCGAGGGACTCCTGTAGGGCTGTCAATATATCACTAGCATTTGAACCCTAATTTCCCAAAAACAGCTGAACGTATTTACACCAATTCACAAAAAGCATGCTTCCTAAGTAAAGATCTATCTTTCTGACAAATCTGGTGTAACCATGTTTTGGCATCCCCGCCCCTTTTTTCTCAGCCCTCACTTGATGGAGGAAGATTGATTCCCGGCAGTGATGTAGCCTACTTGGAGAAGTTTTCTCTGGGGTCAACAATGTCCTCCTGCAGGTCCTGTATCTCCTTAACCTGCTCCTGCTCCTCCTCCTACACTTCTTTCAGAGAAGTGTTTGCCACTGAGATTGTAGCTTGGAGGAAGATTGGATTCTGTCCTTGGATTGTGTGCCATTCTCTACTTGTAGATGATGCAGCATCATTATCCAGAGCAAAGTCTCCAGGAAGAAGATATGAACAGTTGAAGTACATCAAATACAATTTTGTGGCTAAAGTTCAACACAGTATAACAAGTAAAAACATAAAAAGGTTAGTTCAATGTGAACATGATGAAACATATGAAATTAAAGGTTAATCTATTCATGTAATTATTATAGCTCAGCAATGTCAACTCACCAGCTTGAGCCACAAATAGGTGATGTCTCAATAACCCCCAGAGGTCAGCTGTTGAACCTGTGTCCGAAGAGTTGGTGTTGCAAAGTATTTTCTGATCGAGCAGCTACAGAGCGAAGAATCATGTTCAATGTATATTGTCAACCTATAAAAGTAATCATGAACACTAATACTAAAACATTCAAGATAAATACAAGAAAGGAAAAAAATCAACACATATAAAAATGCTTTTAACATTTTATATAATAAATACATTTAGATAAATAAGTTATTGAAAGGACTAATGAACAGAGACAGAAATTGAGTTCATGGTTTCTAAACATATCTGCGCAATAGATTATAAAGGACCTAATATCTGATGCCAGATTCAAATCGAAGAGAACATTGTGTACTCAATCTTTATGGTTTTCTGGACTCAATTGATAGATTGCTATGATATAATAATGGCTGAGGAAGACTGACCTCCAGAAATTATCACAAATTCTTCCACCGGACAGGAAGTTAAAATAGGATCCTTTTCATCCCTAGTGCACTAGCCATTAGGTGGGCATTGGAGGTGTCTCCAGTCAACCAATTTCTAACCTGATCCTTTTTGAGTTGAAACAGAGTTTTAGAAAGAGTATACGATTAAATCAAATGCCAAGCGCAATTAAAAATACATTTAGAATAATTACAATATCAGGAACTTATCATCCCATGCTCATCCCATGCTCATCTACAATGAACATCCCTATTTTCCTGTTTTTGAAACCAGATAAATCCTGGTATTTGGGACCGAATTATCGAAATTTGAACCAGCCTTGTAAAACATGTGCTGTAAAGAATGCACATTGTACTGAATAAGTGATTCATCTCATACAAAACTACAATCATCCAAAGCATAGATCCTTTATAGAATACTCGAATTAATAGAATAGTCACAGTACTTGTGGAGGGAGATTTTAAATAGGCCTGGATGTAATTTTCCCTACACTGCAATTATCTGGTGTAATCTCAGGAATTTAAAGTTGTGAAAAATACATGTAATGTCCATAATGTTGGAATGCCATGAGGCTGTTTCACATGAACAAGATGTCCATTTAGGTAAAAATCCTATTGTGGGAAAATGGAAACAACACAATCGACAAGAGACAACAACGCAATATCAAACACAAGAAGAATTTTCTTAATGTGGGCACCTATAAAATAGCTCGAAAAGTCATATTAATTAACTCTTTACCCAAGTGTATCTTTCGGTAAAGTTTGAGCACAAAATGCAGATTTACATTTTTTTTACATATTTTTTAATTTCAGATTACACAAGGACGTGCCGTAATGACCGAGGCTACTATAAAGGGAATATTAACTTCCTCTTCCTGTCATGAAAGCTCCTTCCTGTGCTTTCTCCAGCAATTGGATTCCGAATTTGGAGAAAAAGCATAACCTTTGTCTGTAGTCTTCTATCCTTGAAAGTTGGAATCTGCACTTTTTTTAACATCAAGTAAGTTGAGTGCAGTTCTTTGCAAAATGTTTGTGTTGGTTGCACCAATCTTTTTATTTCTTTTTTGTTTTTTTCTTCATTTTGTTTGTTTGTTGTTGATGGCCTTAAGTTTACGTCTGGGAGAGTTCAGGTAGGTCTATGTGAGATTATTGGATAATAGACAATTTTGGATGATGTGCCTGGAATAAGTAACATTTCCTAATTTTCCTTTTATTTTTGTGACTTTTGTCTGGATTAATGTTCATGCTATGATGCATTTTACTTTAAGGGTCCTAGTCTGCTGAAGGCTTTGGGAGTATTTTATGTATTGTTTCACATTCTCACTGCTTATGTGCTTGGGATATTTCTTTCCTATTGCTTGTGGAGGGCCTCTTATTCATGCCAAGTTTTTTTTTTTTCCTGCATGTATCTGTTGGTGGCTATGATTGGCAATGCTCCAGGGGTCCAGGCCCATGAATCCATACTTTTTCCTTTATTCTGAACCATTTGCATGCTCACCAGTTGTGTGGGTGTGTGTGTGTTTGTGTGCTTGTGTTTGCATGAAATAATAAATTAAGGGGCATATTTACAAGGAGTTATCGCCGCGTTAGCCGCACTTTTCTGCCGCTTCTGCCGCTAATGCCGTTAGCGACAGCTTTCAGGCAATAGCGGCCGCATCCAGCATCGCCAACGAGGTTAGCGATTTCTATCGCTAATGATATGTAATGTAGGCGTTCCCGTGCAAAAACGCATGCTAACCCCACTTCGCGATATTCACAACGATCGCCCGGACCTGCGATGAGATAAAAAAACAGCCGCTAAGGCCCGTTAGCTGCTGGAACTTAAGACCAGAAAAAAGGAGGTCTTAAACATGGTGATAAAGAGTAGTATATAAGGGAGACTAGCCCAGAGCCTCATCTGAAGACCCACTGATGCCATGGAGGTACTACTCATGCAGCTTGGAGCACCAAGAAGGCCACAACAACCACCGCCAACTCCCCCAGGACCACCACCGAGGCAGCGCCGAATAAGACAGCGGGTCCATCGCCGATGCCTCAGCCTCACAGACCTAACACCAGACAATGTCATTGCCCACTACAGGCTCAAAAGGACATCCATCCTCCGCATCCTGACCCAGATAGCCCACAGGCTGATCGCACCAACACAGCGGATAACCAACATCCCTCCGCAAACAATGCTGTTTGCTGTGCTGCACATGTTGGCCTCTTGTACCTTCCAACCAACAACTGCCAGAGTTGGAGGAGTCTCACAGCCAGCCCTATCAAGGTTCCTCCCAACTGTCTCGGATACCATCATCAGCCTGATACACCAGCGCCTACGCTTCCCCAACACTGCGCAGGAACAGCTTGAGACCAATCAAGGCTTTTACGCCATAGCTGGCTTCCCGCAGGTGTTAGGGGCAATTGACTGCACACATGTCCTACTTGTGCCCCCTGGGGACACTGCACACATATACCGCAACAGAAAGCACACACATTCCATCAATGTGCAGGCAATAGTGGACCACCGGGGCCTGTTCACCAATGTCATAGCCAAGTTCCCAGGGACTGTGCATGATTCCTACATCTTCCGCCAGTCCATCATCAACCAGCGCTTTCAGGATGGCACATATGGAAATGCAGTGCTTGTTGGTAAGTACTAACTGAACACACCACACACCTCAACTCCACAATCATGGAACTCACAAATGTGAGAATGCACACGTTCCAAACTCACATACAACATGTCAATCAACATACCCACCTACCAGACACAACAACACAAGTAACTGTGGCAACTGGGGCTAGCCATGTAGACAAACCCTCCCCAAAGGCATAGCCTCTCTGCCACACATTTGCAAATGTTGGGATAGGTGGGAACCAAGTATGTGCGATGGAGGGACTCAACCCATGAGGAAAGTATGCACACAAGGCCGAGTGTGGCGGTGGTGTGCTGGACAGTCTGGAGTTTGCAGAGCACAGACATGTCCATGTGGGCATATAGTGTGTTACTGTAGTCCAGCCTGATGGCAATGACTGCGTGGGTGACTGTCCTACCTGACGGAGTGGGGGGAACCATGTGTGGGTCGCATGGAGGATGCAGAGGCTGTCGAAGCAGCTGCAGGCCACTGTGTAGACCTGTTTGTTCATGGAGAGGGAGGAGTCGAGTACGATGCCTAGGTACCTAGAGTTGTCGGGGGCTGCCGAAGGCGGTGGCCCACCAGGTGTTGTCACATGCTGATGGGGTGGTCACGAGGATGTGGACTTATGTCTCCTCTTTGTAGAGCACCCCCCAGCTGTTGATCATCCATGTTGCAACTTGCTGCAATCCTCCCTGGAAGCCCTGTCTGGTTTGTGTGGGCGCCTTGGTGAGGGAGAGTATGAGCTTGGTGTCCTTGTAGGTGGTGATGTCTAATGGTTCCCTTCATGTAGCTCCAGTTCTTCTCCAGCCGTCTGCAGATGCATCTGTCATCTTGGATGTTGTTGGTGACCGAGGTGGCATTCATTGCACGCTGTATGTTGGAGTAGCATAGTGGGGCAAATGTGTATGCGCAGTTGGAGATACATGTGTGGAAATCATGGGCAGCGCTGTTGGCGTTGGCTGCAGCGGTGTGGGTGTTGCTGTTGATGCTGGAGTGAACCAGCTCCTCTGTGACTCAGCACCAGTAACTTTGTGTTGCGCCGGCTGTGGGTTTGGGTGTCTTGGGGTTTCTCGACGAGGAAGTGTACACAGTGGTGGTCACTCCATGGGCGTTGAGTGGTGTTGATGAAGTGGACGCAGTTTCCACATGCGAAGATGGGGTCAAGGGTGTTCCCTGCCTTGTGGCTCAGTGTGGTGAAGAGTTGGGTCAGTCTGATGTCAGCAAGCATTTGCCCGAGGGTAATGGATTTGGAGTTGTTGTGGTATGTGAGGTGGAGGATCCGCTCATGAATGAGTACAAAGTCCATGGAGTAGATGGCGTAGCATGTGATGATGTTGATGGTGTCGGTGAAGCGTTCCCACCCTCTGTGGGCCCTGCAGGTGAGGGTGCCGCTGAGTGTTGCTTGGTGGCAGGTCTGGATCGGAAAGTGCAGGTGTTGGGCAGTGGGGAAGGTCTGGCTGCAGCGGCCACAGCAGAACTGAATGTGAGCCGTGTCTGGTGTGGCCTATTGGCAGTTTAACGTTCTCCTGGTGTTGACTGTGAGGAGGGCGGATGAGTGGTAAGCGCTAGACGTTAGGAGAGCCAGGGTCCCTGCTGGTGTTCGTGTTAGGCTTGCGGACATGCACAGACGGGCTTGACATTGGAGCGCTGTCGGAGTGCCAGTGATGCAATCGCGCAGCGCACACAATTAAATAGGATCTGGGGGAGGGACGAGCAGCTGTGAGGCAATGTAATTAGCATTGATGCTGGTCATTTGTCAGAAGCTACACATGGCTAACATGAATTCAAAAGTAGCACGAATCACACACCACAAAGCTATTAACGCTGCCAACACAGCAGCATGCATAACCACTAATGGACACATATCTCCATTACATGTTACAGGTGATCAAGGATGTGCACTCTCCCATGGCTGATGATACCCCTCCGAGCCACTAACACCCAGGCCCAGAGGCAGTATAATTTGGCCCTCTGACTTTTTGGGTGTCAATGGTGGTACTAAATTCAACTTTTTAGATTGTCATATGGGCTAAAATATGACATTTAGGGTGTCATTTGGGGTAGAATATGAATTTTAGGGTGTCATTTGGGGTAAAATATGAATTTCAGGCTGTCATTTGGGGTAAAATATGAATTTTTGGGTGTCATTTTGGGCAAAATATGAATTTTAGGGTGTCATTTTGGGCAAAATATTGAACTTTAGGGTGTCATTTGGGGTTAAAACAAGCTCTTCATGGTGTTTTTTGGGGTCTGAAATGAAATTTTATCTAAGACTGTTCATCTGTGTAAGAACCTGACCGCATTAACGTCAACGCAATGTTTTTTTCATACTCGCGATGGAAAATCTATCGCTAAACACATTGAACAATACGAAATATTACCCCTAAGCATATTTGCGTGCAGATTTTCACCGTTTTGTCAAAAAACGGGCCGCAAACACACAGGAAGTGATGTCTGCATGGTTCCTGTTTACTGGAGGAGTGCTGTGCACTTTCACTTTCTCTTTTGAGCACATTGCTGGTGACTGTGGAGAGTGTTGGAGGTGTTTGGTGTTGTGTGGTGCAGATTGGTGATTTAGAGTGTTGCTATGTCCTGTCGATAGTGTCTCTGTGAAGTGTGGTGTACTTGTTTTTATGTGTTCTTTTGTCTCTTGTCCTCAATATTGTCGGGTGTTTGTCTTGGGGTAGTTAACTTTCTTTGTAGTTGTTGGGGCTATTATATTGGGTTTCTTTCCTTTTGGCAGTGGGTTTAGATGTGTGCAGGGAGATGGTGGGTGTGGGCAGGGAGGGCAGGATGTCAGAGGGGGCATTGGGGGGATTCATCTGGCTCATCAAGTTTTACCTGCCCTTGATGGTGGAGAGGGGAGGCCTTATCCTCTCCAGATATGGCGTCAGTGTGCTGAAGTTCAGTTGGGAGGGTGTGCGGGCGCAGATGCAGCGTGTCTTTGGTGTGGACCAGACTGTGCGCCAATGGAAACACCGCTGGCAGGATTGCCTGGGCTGTGAGGGTGACCTGTTGGACCACCTGGGAGTCATCATTGGCCTACAGTATGGTAAGTTCAACCTCTAAATTTAAATATTAACACTGTAACGAAAACCCAAAAATGCTGTGTGGGACACACTGGTGTCCAAGTGCTAAAATGTGTCAGAGTGAGGCGGGAGACGTCATGCGTTCACGCCTAACGTTGGCACATCAGCAACACAACGCTGCTTCATATTGACAAGCATAGGGTGCAGGTTTGTGTTACCCACTGCGCTGGTGCAACACTTAGCACTGTAGTGCCAAGGCTGGCACCCTTGCGCAATACTGCGTGCATGACAAAGATTGTTTGTGTACAGGAAGGGTGACTGTACATAAACAATCCAAGGCATTGTTTCTGGGACCTGTGTGCTGCACAAAAGGAAGTGTAAAAATGCTGCCCTCATCGTTATTTGGTACGTTTGCTATGCTGCCCTTGTATATAGGCTCTGTGTGACAATGTATGAGATATGAACAGTTGATCAAAGGAAATAGGGCATCTCCAGAGTGTCATACACCACCAACATCTGTGAAACAGCCTTGTGCGATCTGCAGCGATGCTATTGTACACAGAGCTTGTGTTACATTATGTTGCGTGTACAAATAAGGCCTTGTGAATCTGTCACACAACTAGTATGTGCAAGTTTGCTAGCATCATTGTCTTGTTTGGCCCAACTCAGCATTCACAGGTCTCGTGTGAATGGCAGGCAAAGTAGACCCAATCATGTGGCCAACATGAAATGCAACAGTACAGTTACGGAGCATTGTCAGTTATGGTGATGATTTGTATGATGAATATGACCCGTGTGATTTTCGGTCTCATACCAACACACATTTCTTTTCATGTCTCACAGCTGGACGACCTCTCATCACACAGGGGGACATCGACAGCTTCAAGGACCCACACGCCACTGGTGAGTTCGGCCATCATATATTGGCATACTGCAATTTCATGAATGTCAGGGTCAAATGATCGATGTTGTAGTATGCAGTATGGGTGTGTATCACATGTACCTCGCCTATAGTGTGATGATGTATTGTGGAAGTCAGAAGTGTGTACAAATCTGTAAGTGAAGTTAGAGCAATGCATTTGTCTTCCAGATGTAACTTTGCACATCCCCAGTCAGTGATACACATGCAAATTTGATCTATGGGTTCTGTCACAACAGCACATGCATGTGGATTACAGAGCGTACAGATAGGAGAGGAGATATGTAAGTGGTGTTGCGGATGGGTATGAGCAGACATGTAATGCATATACATCCTTGACTGAGATGACTGTGCAAGTGGGCCCGATCATGCACAAGGAGGCAGTGGTTTTCAGGCTGTGCGTGCTCAGGCACCGGTCGGCGCTGTGATTTCATAGGTATGCTGCATACCAGCTTCACTGAAGTAGCAGTGCGTAGCTTTGAGCCAAGCATATCAATGGCACGTTCCCCAAACACCTAGCAAAGATGGCCCTATGAATCTCATTGGCATATTTGGCCACTGCAATGGTGTTGTCAATGTCTCCTTGGGGTCATTCCCTGGTCGACTCAGGCTCAGGTGTATGAGCCCCTCTGTCCGAATTGGTGACATTACTCCGCATGCATTTACCCTGCATGCTTTAGCTCTGCATTTATTGCTGTTCCATATATTTTACAATGCAGGGTTCTACAACGCTATCTGTGAGAAAGCATTACCCATTACAACACAATAACCATTATGACTCCAGGGTGCCTTTAAATGGGGAATGCATTGTAACAGTTTGCGTTGTAGAGGCCTGTGTAGTTACATTTTCAACGGAGTGATCATAGCGGATCCAAGACATGCATGATTGACAAATTTGAGGAAACAATGTTCCCCCTCTCTGCAGCAATGCGTCACCTATTGTGAAGTAGTGGTGGAGAGAGGGCCAGCGGCTCATGCACAAGTAAGTGTTCAGCCACCTGACGTGTTTCCATGTGTGCTGCATGATGCAGCACAGATGAAAATGTGAGTAGGGCTGTTCCAGGATTGCTCCTGTGCAGGTAGGGTAACCTTCCTATACATTAACAAGCCCCCCCTTCACACAGACACCCTTGCACTCTTGTGCAGGAGTGCCTGTGTTTGTGCAGACTTGATGAACTGCACACAGTCGCTGGGGGACATGCAGGGCTGCACATGAGCATTGTACATATGATGCAGCATTTTGTTACAGGAGAGTATGAGGGTGACGCTATACACGGAGGGCTAATGCCTCCCTCCTCTGATTCCTTGTACATGTCACCCTCAGTCAAGGTATGTCATAGCACCATCATTTGACACTGACAGTCTCATTTGGTTGTGACAGTACATGTCCCATGCCATGCACTGTCATGTCAGTCTCCCCAGCATGTAGTCACTGATCCTGGATTCAACATTTCATTGTCCAGGTCACTCTCTGACTTCACATTGTTATGCTAGAGGGTAGGCTCCCATGTTTCAGTGACCTTGTGTTTCAGATTTGAATGGAGAACATTGACATAGTTTTAAGGACTCACATTTTGTCATTGCTTTTATTTTACAGACAACATGACGCAAGAGGAGTCCCACGCCTTCCAGGT
Source organism: Calotriton arnoldi (assembly GCA_963921515.1). Classification (NCBI taxonomy): domain Eukaryota; kingdom Metazoa; phylum Chordata; class Amphibia; order Caudata; family Salamandridae; genus Calotriton; species Calotriton arnoldi. The sequence continues at coordinate 1,256,104 of CAWUFW010000089.1, read as the reverse complement.
GAGGAAGGACCGGTACCTCCACATAAAGAAGGTCGCTGAAGGGTACCGCAACATGGCACGGAGGTACCAGGATGACCGGGCAGCTGGGAGTTGGAAGTCAGTGCCTGAGGATGTAAGACGTGGGAGTAAGAGTGGCACACAGGCCATCCCAGGCCCCTCAGGCGTCGGTCATGGGTCCCAGCGTGGACAGGCAGTTACCCATCCCCCTCAAACACCACACACCCAAGGGACAATGCCACCTGCACCTACTGATCAGGTGGTGCTGTTCACTGTGCGGGACCGGAGAACATTGATGGACAATAATGTGATACTGGTAGAACTACGGAGCGAAGTGGCAGAGCATGACAGACACCTGATAGACATTAAGGCAGCCCTGGGTCTCCCATGAAGACTGGACATGTTGAGCCCCATCCCCCTCTTCTCCCTTCCCCCAATGTTTTATCTTGTCTTGTAGTTAGTGTTAGGTAAGTATTTTAAGTGTTAGGTAGTGTAGTTGTAGTGTAGGTATAGTTAGTGTTAGATTTTAAGGTAGTTTTAGATATTTATTATTATATAGTATTTGGGGATAAGTTTCCTTTTCCTTTGGGTGGGGGGTTGATGTCTTTGCTGTTTTAAAAAAAAATATATATATATATATCTTTGTGTAGGTTAACTGTGTAGATAGTTTATGTATAGCTTAGATGTCTTTGTCCTGCCTCATGATGTGCCTTAAGGGTGGGAGGGGGGTTGATGTCTTAGATATGTTGTTGCGTGCTTAGGATTAGTTAGGGTAGATAGTTTAGGTAATTGACCACTTTTTTCTAGTTAGTTTAGATTATATTAGTAGCAGTAATGATTAGTGTTAGTTTAGGGTAGTTAATTTTTGTACTTCAATAATAAATGGTTACTACTTTTGATTTCTGCTTGCACTTATGTCAGGGATGATGTAGTGGAGTGTGGCTTTTTACCTTGTATGCAACTCATACCATCACTGGACAATCCGTTGAATGTGTAAGTGTGGTCATGACATGTTACTTGGCGGGATGGATTGTGTCAGGATACCTTAGATGTGAGCACAGTAAACTTGCATGGATAACAGGGTGGCAAGTAGGATTTACGGCCTAGTCTAGGGACAGTCGTTTGTGAAGTTCAACATCTTAAGTGTGACTCACGGAGTTGGATAGCACATTGTTGCCCATTTACAACACAACCTAGGGACATGGCCTTGAGTGGATATTGCATTTGCAAATGTTATCCATCATAGAGATGGATGTATGCGCCGGGTACCACAGATTCCGTCAAACACCTGCATATCACATGCTCCTTGCGCAGAGTCCATCTACAATGCACAGACCTTGGCACACTTGCTACGTAGTGCAAGTGTGTCAGCTTCATTCGAGTTATATGTTCCTGTGCATGGAGGCTCAACCTCCAGGACATGCAGGAAGTAGTCTTTTTGTGGGTCCATTGTGAACGGCATATGGCAGAACAGTGGGCCTGAGTCACAAAAGTCATCTGAGAGTAAGTCATGACTTTACGATTTCCGGTATTCACAAATGGCATTTAGGAGTAGTGCAGTTAGGTATACTGACTACACTTCTCCTAAATGCCTTTTGTGAATCACTAAAGTCATGATTTTGTCCCAGATACCATTTTTGTGCGGGCACACTGTTCTGCTGCACACAAGAGGGGATATGTTGCATTGCTCCCTGTAGTGCCAGTGTCATAGCCACTTCTCCCATTGGCTCACAGTGATGCCACCCTTGAAATGGTGGCACTGCATCTGACTTTATGCTAAGTGCAATGCACAACACATCCCTAGACACATTGCCCTATCCGCTCACAGTGGTCACAGCATGAGAGGGTTCCTAATTTTGTAAGCATTGTTCGTCCACAGGAAGGGGCTGACTGACGCCTTGCACTTTGGGGTGAGTCCCTATTGACAACTCTACTTCACTGAAGCAGACATTGTGGTTCCAATTGTGGCTGGTAGACATGTGCCCTTATGAATCTTCATCAATGTGAATATGGTGTGCACCATCTTGGGATGTGACATGCAATGCGCACCATCACAACAGGCTTAGTCCACCCCATAGAGTGTGAGTAGATATGCCAAGAGATCATTTTTAGAAATTGTAAAGGGGGACACTACTTGTGGCCTGCAACAGACTTGGACATTTTTGCACACATGCCTATTTCCTTAATGGACGTGGGGCTAAGTTGGGATGTTGCTAGATTGTTGTATTGGAGCAATGAGGGCACAGCTAGTTCACACATACCCGGTCATCTCACTGCTTATCTGGGTCACAGTGAAACCTGTACATTTCTCTTATTTCCCTTGGGTTACCTTTTGGTGGATTCATTGGCCCTACATTTTTAGAGACCCCTATACTTGATTGATCATGGACAACACACATCTGTGTGAGTTAAATATTTTATTTACAAGTCTGTTGACATTGGTGAAGACTGGACCAGTACTTGGCCAAACAATCCCCACATTCCATAGATGCCCAGTGGAGGGGCAGTCAGATCCTTTTGGGGTAAAATGTCCAGAGGAAGAGGTGGAGTTCAGTCTGCAGGCTGATTGCAGTGTCATTGGGAACAAGACATAATATGGCAGTCCATGTCGAGGTCCAAGGTGAGTGTCACAGAGTGTATCGGGGGACAGTGGAAGATGATGTTACGGGCCATGATGCTGAGCCCAGATCCAAGGAGAAACAGGCCATTTGGCATAGATGAATGCTACCGCTTTCTTCTTTGCAATAATGCAGATTCATCCACATCTTCGTCCTCTGATATGTCATGTGCCTCACATGGGCTTGGTGGTAGATTGGTTGCAGCACTGTGAGGCACTGACACATCAGGGGGTGGAGATGTGGATGTAGAAGCTGCAGCAGCATTCATCTGTGCCAAACCTTGGTGCAGCAATGCAGTGAAGAGCAGCTGCAGGGCATGGAAGATTCCAGCTTCATTGCGTTGGTGTGCAGCCGTGGCAGCCATTTGTTCCGCTTGCATCCGCTCCATGTTCTCCATTATTCGTCGCATGCGGCCCAACTCCTGGCTGACATCGCTGGAGCCACTCTGACTGGACAGTTGTTCTTGTCTCTGAGTCATGACTCCAGCAATGTCAGCCATGGAATGTCGGAGAGCATGGAGCGGACTGTGGGTGACTGTGATGTTCTGTAGGTGGTCCCGAATGGGACTCAGACACCCACGTATGGCATCAAGTTTGGCCGCAAGGCTGTCAAACCCCACCCGCACCTAATCAGCCATCTCCTGCTGGACCTCTACCGCACGGCGTTGAAATGCCAGTAGTGAGTCCTCAAGGTCCTGTGAGACAGCTGTGGTGGTAGGTGCTTGCTGCTGTGTGGTTTGTGCAGGGGGTGGAATTTCCACAATGAAGCTGGATTGCCCTGCTCCTGGAGATGGGGTGCTGAGTGAGTCTAGCAGCTGTTGGAGGGTGTCAGTATTGGTGGTGGCGAATTCCTCTTCTTCATCAGTGAAGAGTGGGACAGGCTGCTGTTCAGGAGGTGATGTTTCTTCCTCTGCAATGTAAAGGGGAGATGCAGTTTAACTGTGTGTTTCATGTATGAACATGCATTGGATGAGTTTACAAGCAGACTGCATGACAATGTCCATTGTGACAGTTTCGGAGGAGATGCATATTTGTCGCCGGATAGTGAATATTAGTGCAACATCACGGATGTGACATTGTAGCTGTACATTGTCATCTCACAGTTTACAGGTATGACACATGCGAATGGCTAATTTCTACACACAAGCCGCACCAGTTGTGTCCTCTGTAAAGTTGTGAAAGTGATGCAGTTTGTCCCACATTGTAGTCAATGTTGAGTGGCTCAGATTTATGTGTGTGTGAGCACTGCATTGTGTGAGAGTCGCCCCAGCAGCTTTGGTATTGCTGCCCCTTATCCCTTTCAGGCAGTGGGCCTTTCACTCATGTGCCTTTACAATGGTGAGATGTTGCAAGGTGGGGTAAATATGGGTCTTGGTCAGAGTTGGGACACATGTGCATTGTTTGTCAGCTGATGTCTTGTTTACATCAGGGTTTGTATGTACACAAGGAAGTGTCAGAGTGCGACCTGCTCCTTTAAGGATGAAGTCCACACTCAGGCACTTCAGTGACATGGCCTACACCATGTTAAAATGTTTGGGGGGAAGGCATGCTATTCATCATGCACTGTCACTTGCTTTGTCAGTGTGGCTCACAGACAGCCAGCTTTGCTGGGAACTGCACATGTGCATGGGTTTGGTGCGAGAATAGTCATGAGTGAGGAGGGCCCCCTTTATGCACATTTGCAACAAAGGCCTACTTGCTGTTTCTATGTGTGCTGCACAATGCGGTACACATGTGCATCCAGCTAGCTTAGGCTATTGTGTTTTATCTTGTGTGCATGTTGTCAGTCATGTTTTTTCTTGCATGCATTGCTTACTGCCCTCCTGTTAGCTTACCCGTTGTGAGTATGGTGCAGGTTGAGTTTCCATTGTTTATGCTGGCTGAACTACGTGACGCTACGCGAAGTGGTAAAACAGCTACGTGGAGCTACGCGAGCAGCGTAGTGCGATAGGAAAATGCTGTTCGCAGTGATTGCACAGTGCCGGATGCTTGTCCGCACTGTGCAATCATTGCAAACGGCATCATGCACAGCGCAAGCGGTCATTTTCTGAAGCTCGAGTAGATTTTTACTCGAGCGACAGCTTTCTCAACGCGAACGGGCAGTTTCTCATCGCGAGCGGTCATGAGCATACGCGACCACTCGCAATGAGAAACCTGACCCCCCCGCTTTGAGAAATCTCACCGGGAGGTTTATTTTCCACGCTCGCGCTTGCCAACTTGATGTTGCCGATCGCGAACGAGGAAAAATCTCGCCGGGATGTTGATTTTGCTCGCTCGCGGTTGCCAACTTGACGTTGAGGAACGCGAGCGAGATCCGCGTAACGCGGAGTGCAGAAAACTCCGCAAACTCCGCGAGCGGAGCGTAGTTCACCACCCAGGGTTAACCATGACTGCATATTTTTCACTGACACTGCTGACTTACCAAACAGATAGGTTTACATGCACATAATGGTGTAATGGGCAAATCATACCAGGACTGATGTGGAATGCAGCTTTCTGTATGGCAGATGTGTACACTTGATAGTGGAGGAGTGCTATTTGACCTAAGGGGTGATGGTGCCATTTGGCTACTTGTCATTATTTGGTGCTACTTTGCTATCCTTGCTTGTTGTCATACTTGCGTTGTCATACATCTATACAGGGACACTGTAGTTCTATGAGTATGGCACACGGACAAGTCATGTGGTACATATTTGGGTGACACATTCCTGAAATGCATTGTCCATGCACTGTAGTGTTGTAGGCATATCCCCCCTGCTCATTGTATTACATCACATTTTGAATCAAGTCTGCTGATTGTGTGCATTGTGGGATATGCACCTTTTAGCCAGTAGGCTACATGATCACTTTGTTGTGACAATGCTTGTGTTTATGGTATGCAGAATCACTAGATGCTTTCTCACTTGGTGTACACAGGACTGCATCTCCTGTACGAGCAAGCGGGAACATTAACTGGAGATGCGGCAGGATGTCTACATGGCCCCCTTGCCTCAACACCACGCATATATGACTGGTCTGCACCGGCCGCATCTCTCTGACGCCAAAATGAGGATGCACTGTGTATGTGAATGATCATGTGCATGAGTGGGCATGCCGCCAGCAATGTCAGCACACATGCACCATTGTGCCCGTGTGTCTGAGTTGTGTGCAAGATTGTGTATGTGCAGTAGTGTCACCCTTGATGCACATGCACAATCTTGCACACGACTCAGACATACGGGAACATGCATATGCGTGGTGTTGAGGCAGGGGGCCATTTTGACACCCTGGCGCATCTCCAATCAATGTGCCCTTTGCTCTTTCATGTAGCCCTTATTTTGTGGTCTGATATGATACTTGGACTATATTTGGTAGACTTTTATGTGCACATTTCCAGGTCTGTGAGCCCACCAATATGTGTCTTGCAATGTATTGGTTGTGTAGGGTGATATGTGTCTATGCCACCAGGGCCAAGGGTATCCGGGACATGATCCGCAGTCATTGTGGGTGTGTACTGCGATATATTTAATTGTGCATGGGTGCCATTAGGCCCATCTCCCCCCCGGTCCCCCCAGTCCCTGGTTGTTACTCACCCTGTTGTGTTGTGTCTGGTCATGTTGAGTAGTATCCTGTCCCGGAACTCCAACCACCGTCTCCTCGCTGATGACTGCGGACACCTGCTCCTCCAACGCATCCAGCTCCTCCTGTGGCGCTGGACTCCCACCTCCAGTCTGTATTGTTGCTTTCAGATTGGCTGCAAGTTTCTGCTTGGTCTTGCGCTTAGCATCATGCCAGCGCTTCTTGCAGTCGTCCACTGTGCTCCTCACCTCTCCAACAGCATTCACCTTGGCTGCGATGGACTGCCATATAGCATTTTTTGTGCCCAATCACACTGTGGAGCTGACAAAAAGTTGTTGTTGGTTTTCTGTCACCTCCACATTCAGGACCTGGTTTTCCTGCTGACTGAACCGGGTCTTCCTCTCCCTCTTCTCCTTGCCCTTCCCCTGGGTCTCTGGCTGGTCCTCCTGGGTGTTTGGGGGGTTGTTGTTGGCTTCTGTACTGGGTCCAGCTTCCTCCATGGTTCTTCTCAATTGTTTCTTTTCTTTTTTTTGTGTGTTTGCGCTGCTTAGCGGGCGTTTTATGGTTTAAATCTTTTATTAAATTTTGTAACAAACATCACGTGCAGCGTTGCGAAAGCTGTATCGCAGCTATAGAGCCCGTTCAACACAGTAACAGCTAGCTAGTCAGAGCAATGAAGGATGTGCTTAAATTATAATTAAACAAAACATGAAATACCAAGGAGAAAAGGAAAACCTAGTATATCCCCTCCCCCCTCCCCCTACCCCAACCCTTGTCCACCAGGAAAACAAATATAGTCATCGTGTGGGTCTTGTTATTGGGATATGGGTATTATGGTCCGGCCACTTGTGGCTCAGTAAGCCGTAGGAGGCGGAGATACCTGGGACAGGTGATTTCCCTGAATTCAACGGACAAGAGGGACAAAAAGGGTTGCCAGAGTTCATTGAAAGCGGTTCCCTTCCCTGCAGTTGTCAAAGTCAGCTTCTCCATCCCCAGGACGTGCCACAGCCGGTATAACCAGCTAGTGAAAGTAGGGAGTTGAGGGGAACGCCAGTGTGTGAGTATGGTTTGTATTGCGGAACCCAACGCTATCGCCATCAGCCGGCCCCTTCTAGATTTGAGCGGGTAGGTCAGGGGATTTGGGAGGCCCAAAAGGACATACACCGGAAAGCGTGGTATTTGCGTGTCTAAGCGTTTATCTACCTCATCTAATACTTGAGTCCAGTATGCCTGAATATGTGTACAATCCCATAACAGATGTACTAGGGTGCCCACCCTCCCGCAGCCTCGCCAGCAGAGCGCGTCCTGAGTGGGATCCATTGAGTGAAGTCGTGCTGGAGTGTAATACCAATACGTAGCTAGTTTGGTAAGGGTTTCAGTCATCCCCATGTGATACGCCGAGTGGTGGGCTCTGTAGTATACCCCCTCCCATTCTTTATGGCTGAGTGTTCTGCCCAATTCCCTCTCCCACCTTACACGGCCGGCGTTGTACAAGTGCGTGTTTCGGGCTAGCAACATTTGGTATAAGTCCGAGATGAGCTTTTTGTCAGAGGTACAGGTGATAAGCCACTTCTCATAAGTGGACAAATATCTACTGACTGAAGGCCTCAATTGGGTGTGCAAGGCCCAATGTCGGATCTGACAATACCGGAGCCGTTCGGTCTTGGGAAGCCCGTAGTCCAATTGGAGCTGATGGAACGGTATGGGCCCGTCCACGTCGAAGAGGTGACCCAGAGAGCGACATTATGAGGATCTCCACCAGGTGAAGGCTGCTGCGTCCATACCCGGCTGGAAATCAGGGTTTTCAAGTATCGGGGTAAGCGGCGAGGGGAAGGTGGTGAGGTTGTGTTTGATGTTGGTATGATCCCACATTTTGAGAGTGACCCGGTTAATATGAGAGGCAATTGGGTTGGGTGGTCTGTGCCTTTTCCGGAGGAAGGGGATTCCCTGCAGGGGTCTGGCGGCCACTGCCTGATCCTGAAACAGCCAGTGCTTCTCCGACTCAGGTCGGCTCCACTCGACCAAATGGCGTAGCTGAGTCGCCTGGAAATAAAGATGGAGATCAGGAATGCCAAGACCCCCTTTCTCCGGCGGAAGCACCGTCAGCGCCTGCTTGATCCTTGGCTTGCGACCGTTCCATATAAATTGCGCGAGCTCGGATTGAGTCTGTTTTATCCACCCCTGTGGGGGTCGGAGAGGTAGGGTTTGAAACAGATATAGAATCTGAGGGAGGATGGTCATTTTGACTGCCGCGATCTTACCCAGTCAGGAGAGCGGGTAGTGCTTCCATTGGGTCAACTCTCTATGGAGTGTCTGCCGCAGCCGGGCGTAATTAATGGTTACCGTGTCTGATAGGGAGGGGGCTCACTGGATCCCTAGGTAGGGTATCGTGTCGACTGCCCATTGAATGGGATAGTGATGCTGGAGATGCGCACGGGTGGAGGGCGTAAGTGAGAGATCAAGTGCCACCGACTTGTCCATGTTCACTTTAAACCCAGAAGCCAGCGTGAAGGTTTCGAGTTCTGTGAGGCTTGCCGGCAGGGCGAGGAGTGGGTTGTACAATGAAATCAGGACATCATCGGCGTACAGGCTGACTGTATGGGTATGGCCTCCGAATTTGATCCCTGTGATCGCCGGGTTCTGTCGGAAGTGATGGGCCAGAGGCTCTATATAAAATGCAAAAAGAAGGGGTGACAGAGGGCATCCCTGTCGCGTGCCCCTCTCTATAGGAAAGCAAGATAATGTGTGGCCATTGACACGGACCGTAGCAGAGGGGAATGTATAGCAGTTGAGGATATATGTACGGAACTTCTCCCCCATACCCACCCGATCAAGGACCTGCTCTAAGTATGGCCAGTGGACTCTGTCGAAGGCCTTCTCGGCATCGACGGCGAGCATCATATACTCCCCGTGCGTCCGGGCGGCCTTCTCAATAAGGTGAAGGGCCCTTTTTGTATTGTCGCTGGTCTGGCGCTGGGGGATGAAGCCTGCCTGGTCTGGGTCAATTAGACCAGGCATATAAGGGGAAAGACGAGTGGCCAAGATCCCAGTGTAAACCTTGAGATCGATATTAAAAAGGGATATGTGCCGATAGGCTCCGCAGGTGGTCTTGTCTTTCCCTGGTTTCGGGATAACTACTATGGAAGCCTCTAGCATTTCCGCCGGGATCGCACCGGGGTCCGCGAATGAGTTGAAGAGCTTAGTTAGAACTGGGGCCAGCAAGGTACAGAACGTTTTATAAAATATGGCCGAGTAGCCATCTGGCCCAGGGGCCTTGGCTGGTTTGAGACGTGAAATGGCTGCAATGACCTCTTCTATCCTAATGTCGCTGTCTAGGTGGTCTGCCTGAGCTTTCGTAAGGGTCGATAAATGGACTGGCTCGAGAAAAGCCTCTCCGTCCGTGATAGTCAGGGGGGAGCTAGCATATAGGTGGGCATAAAAATCCCGAAACGCCTCGGCTATCTCCGAATCCTCGGAGACTCGTCGCCCATCTCCCCGCTGAATCTCCCAGACCCCCTGCTTCTGGTGAGTCTCTCGCAATTTGTGGGCGAGCAGGCGGCCACAGCGGTCGCCTCCTGTGTAATATGCGTGTCACAGTCGTAGGGCTGCGAACTCTGCCCGGTCCTGATCCAACGCTGCAAGTTGTTGTCCGACAGCTTTGAGTTGACGACAGACCCGCGGTGCCCCCGTCCGCTGGTACATCTGTTCAAGTTCCCTGGTTTTCTGGGTGAGATCATCCCTCTTACGCCTGCGCTCTACATTGTCAGCCGCTGATATAGCTACTAGTTCCCCTCGAATGACCGCTTTTAGTGCTGCCCATTGCGTAGAGAGGGAGGTGTCGGTGTTCGCGTTGTGGGAAAGGTAGTCTTTTATGGAGCGTATCTGTTCTACTACTGCGGCACGATGTAGGAGAGTGTCGCGAAGGCGCCATAGGCGGGAGGGTCGCTGCATGGGGGGAGAGTAAAGGTTGCAGTGACCGGTGCATGGTCCGATAAGGAGGCCACTCCTATCTCCACGTCCGAGGCCATTGTGTGCAATGGGGTGGATGCTAGTAGATAATCTAACCTGGCATACGTTTTGTGCGCATTGGAGTAGTAGGAGTACTCGTGGCTGTGGGGGTGGAAGCTACGCCACAGGTCAGAGAGGCCCAAATCGTGCAATCGAGACAGCCCTGCTGCAGACAAAGCGCCCGTCTGATGCGCGCATTGGCAAGATCTATCTGCGTCATTGTCAAAAACCACGTTCAGGTCGCCCCCCAAAAGGATTCTACGTTCTGTTGTGGCAGTCGCTTCGGTGAGTGCTATGTGGAGAAACTTTTCCTGTCCGTCGTTAGGGGCATATATTGATCCTATAGTGAATGTGAAACTCCCGAGGGCAAAGCGATAGGTGAGGAGCAGGCCTTTGATTTCAGCTTCCTTGTGGAGAACCTCTCCCTGGAATCTCTGGGCGACCAAGATGGCCACACCAGCTGGCTTGGTGGGGCCTGAGGAGAACAGCTGGGTCGGGAACCTGCGGGATTTGAGGCGGTGGCAGTCCTTTGATAGTAAGTGCGTTTCTTGGAGTAGGCAAATGTCTGCATTAGTTTGTTCTAAACATGACAGGACAGCTTTGCGTTTAACAGGGTTGTTAAGCCCCCGCACATTCAAGGTAAGGATTCTGAGTGTGGTGGGAGTCATGTAGTCAGTGTAGAGTGAGTGAGTCTTGCATGAAGTCTGGACCCTCCAACCAATCGGATTTTGGGCGGATGCGGAACCGACCAAGTCGTACCACGTGGAGCTATGCTATACATTAAAAAGGGTGGACAAGGGACCCCAAAACCCCTAATAAACAATAACCCCCAACAAAGGTCCGCTTGTGGGCCTTCTGCAACAGGCAGACATAAAAAAGGAACAAGTAAAAAATCGTGTCGAAGTCCATCATCCTCGGATGATCGGAAGGGCATCTCCATGGGGGTTCAGTGTGGCCAAGGGTGGCCCCCCGCCCTCCTGCCAGTAGCCCTCTGTGGAAAGGGACACCGTAAAGAGAGCAATAGGTTCAGTGGGTATCAGGCAGGCTGTGACTTCGCTAGTTCTGCAGGCAGGGTCTCAAGGGCTGCCCTCTGCGAGATTTCCACGGGGTTTGGTCGTTTGGGACAACGCCGCCGACCCTGCTGCCGCCATCGGGGTCTTGTGTCATCTGTGCCGCAAGCAGGGCTGTCGTCACCGCTCTCCTCCGCGGGGAGGTCCACTCCGAGCAGGCAGCCGGCCTCCGAGAGGGAGCTCAGCTGGAAGAGTTTGCCATCCAAGCGGAAGACCAGGCGAAACGGTTGGCCCCAGCTGTAAGAAATGTTACGCTGCCGGAGATGTGACGTGATGGGTTTGAAGGTTCTCCGTTTCTGTAGAGTGAGTGCTGCTAAATCCTGGAACAGGGCAGGGGTCTGACCGCGAAAGGTGATGGGGTGCATCTGTCGGGCCTTCTGAAGTATTTCCTCTTTGGTTCTAAAGTCCTGAACACAGACCAGGATGTCAGCCGGCAGGGCCATCGCCGGGCGCGGCGCGCCCACCCTGTGTGCTCTGTCTAATCGGAGGTCAGTGTCCAGCGGCCTGCCCAGAATATGATTGAAGAGTTCTCTAGCGTATTTAAAGATGTCGCCTGCTTCCTCATCGGATTTCACCCCCCGGATCCTGATGTTATGGCGGCGAGAGCGGTTTTCCAAGTCCTCGAGGTGGGACTTCAGGTCCACTTGCTGATCGTGGATCCGAATAACCTCTTGCTGGAGTGTCGCTATTTCCGTGTCTCTCCCGTCACTTTTCCCCTCTAGGTCTGCGACTCTCTCACCGATGCCATCCATCTCTCTGCAGACATCTTTGATCTCTGCAGTAAGGTCCTGCTTAAGCGTCTGCAGGTCTTCACGCAGCGTGACAAATAGGGATTCCAGGAACGCTTTTGTTATCGGCTCCCCGGTTTCGCCACTCATGGGTAGAGGCTGCTCGGAGCCCGCTGCTGTGTCGCCCATTTGGCGGCCGCCCTGGGGTTTCGCAAATAAGTCCTTGAGGGTTTTCTCTTTCCTCCCACGGGAGAGGGACATGCTGCTTCCCAACCAACGTCCGGGAAAGGTGCTGGTTATTCTCGTGAGGGCCCACTCAGGATGAACTGCCGCAGGCTAGGCCCCCCAGACCACCCCACCAGGCAGCTCCTGCGCTCCAGGCCGCGCTTATCCCTGAGCTCGCTGGCCGACAATGTCTCCCTCAGGTGAGCCCCGGGCCCCTGATTGCGTTCTGTGCTCCAGTTCCTCACCCTCCCAGCGGCAAAATCCACTGCGAGTTTCCCCACCGGGTGGTTGCCAGTACGCTATGCGGACCCCTAGGTGGCCCCCCGAGCGTCAGAGCGCTGCTTAGGTCGCATCACAAAATGGTGGGGGCCTTGCCTCAATATTGTAGGGCCAGTCGCTGCTGGGATCCTTTCGCCTCTCCAGGGGTCCAAGATGTGTGCCAAGGCCGACGCTCTCCAGGCACCGCGCCTGGACTCCCACTCAGTCATGACTGCAGTGCCGCACAGTGACCGGCTCCCCCGGCGGGTCCCCAGCCTCCCGCTCTTCTGCCCCACCACGGCGGATGTCCACTGCAATCCTCCCCCCTGGGGCGGCCACTCGCCTGTGATAGAGTGTGGCGAACGGCTCCTCGCCGGTCGGTGGGGTCCTCCGCCGGCTCCGAGATCTCCCAACCGCCGCTGAATCACCCTGATGTGGCGGGACCGGTGCTGTACCCTCACGGGATCTGGCGCGGAGGAGATTCACTCTCGGCGACCGTCGCGCCGAGGGAGGTGGCGCCTCTCGTGCTCCCTGGGTGCTTGAGGGGGAGCGGCTCAGCCCGTCTCCTCGCCTGGTCTCACGCCTGTTTCTCCCGGTAACAGGCCGGCCTCGATTTTTGCTCGCTGCGGCCTCGGGGCTGGGTCTCCTTGTGACTAGGCCGCGTCCCCGCCGGGGCGCTCCGCACTCCGCGGCCGTGTCAAGCGTAGGAGGTGGAGATCTCCCGCTGTTCCGCTGTCGGGGTTTCCCCTGTGGCTACCTTGAGACACCGATCTGTGGGTGTCCGGCTGCGTATAACGGCGATACGCCGGTGCTATGTTGGGCCACCGGCAGGAGAGACGGAGCGGCACGTCTGCTCAAGCCGCCATCTTGGCCACGCCCCCCTAGCGGGCGTTTTATAATGGTTTTTCCCACCGAACGTGAAAAGTACAGGCCTGGCGCTAATTAGCGTGCAGTTCCTTATCGCTAATTGGCCCATCACCACTTTTTTCACGTTAGCGTGAGGATTTTTATCGCTGTGCCGCTAATCTTATCGCCGGACATTTCATCCGGTAGGGGAAACTATCGCCAGTTAGCGGTGTGTTGTGAATACGCCGCTAACACAGCGATAGTTTCCCGCGGTACCCAGCGATAAAAAAACGCACGCTAACTGAGGTTAGCGATAGTTTTCGCCATTTCTTGAGAATATCCCCTAAGTGTTTTTCTTCAACTTCCCAAAAGTTTTTTGCAGGGGTAATTGTTACCTTGTGCTGTCTGTAGTTGATGCATTTTTTAAATTTTGTTTTAAACAGTTCTCACTGTTTCCATGTTGCTGGACTTTCTCCTAATGTTGTTGCTTTACTGGAGGTGTACAAACCCCACTGAAAAGGCCAGTCACATTTTTGGTGTATATTTGTACAATGCCTTCGCTGCGACCTTGCCAAGATAAACAGTCAAGTTTTTGTTTTCCATGAGCAAACACAAGGAGATGATGGACGGAGCACTGAAACGTTTCAGACACTTACCCCCAGTCACTGTTAGATCTGGGTTGAATCCATCATTGTTCTTTAGCTCACTTTGATACCCCAGTTCAGACCCAGCCATATGCAAATCAGTCATGACCTTGTTCCTCACGGGAACTATCCAGCCCGAACTGCCACGCTAGGTCGTCCCTGGACTGGCAACAATTATCCTGGGACCGGTTTCGGGGTAACACCCCTCATCAGCCAGGCTAGCTTGAATCCAGTGGCAAAGTGAGCAAGGGATCCATGTCTGGGCATACCCTGCTAACTTAGGGCGAACAAAGCAAACACAAGGAGATTATGGACGGAGCTCTGAAACTTTTCAGACACTCACCCCCAGTCACTATTAGATTTGGGTCAAATCCATCATCGTTCTTTAGCTCACTTTGCCACCCCAGTTCAGACCCAGGCATATATAAATCAGTCTTGACCCTGTTCCGCAAGGAAACATTCCAGCCCGAACTGCCAAGCTAGTGAGCTAAAGAACGATGATGGATTTCACCCAGATCTAATAGTGACTGGGGGTGAGCGTCTCAAATGTTTCAGTGCTCCGTCCAACATCTCTTTGTGTTTGCTTTGTTTTCCATAAGTCCATGTGGTAACAGCCATTGTGGACCCAGAATGAGGTTCTGTATGTGTGTATGTGTCATTGTCATCCATTTTGTCTTTGTTCTCCTTGCCCTCTTCTTTGTTGACCATGCAGCGACAGCCATCCTGAGGAGCCAGTGTGTGTTTGTGTGTGTGTGTCCTGGGGCATTTTCTCTTTGTTCTCTATGACTCTTTCTTTGATGGCCATGCAGCGATGGCCATTTTGTGGACCCTGTGTGCAATGTGTTTCATAGGTGGCAATTATGCTTTTTTTTCTTGATGCTTCCTTTCTTGCTGGCCCGTGACATGTGTTGAGCACCACCATTTTGTTGAGTTAGTGGGTGTTTCTGATTTCCCATCAATTTATTACACTTTGTAGGAGCATTGATATTAGAAGAACTCTTGTAATTTTTTCTCATTTTTTGTTTTTGCCTTGTCATGATGAACAGCATCTCACAGAAGCAGGAGTAAGAGCATCACAAAGGTATATTCCCATTGCAATCTTGTGTAAATATTCTAAAGTCCCATAGAGTGCCATGGTATCCTATATAGTATTAGAATCTTATGGTACAAATGATCATCAAAAAACAGTGAGCAAACAGGATTTACCTAAAGTTTATTTCCTGGACAAAATGTTTCTCTTTCCATTCACCATTAAAAACCAATTAGTACATGGTTAATCCATGGGTTTATTACAATAGTGAAATTGTGTTTATTATTTGAGGGTTGTTTGTTTAAGTTAAAAATGTGGTGGTACAGTGAGTTGGGGACTGCTCTTGTATATTATTTTTGGAGAACCCTATACTCATTACAAGTACAACAGATTGCATTAGCCCATTGGGCATAGTAAATGAAACTCAAATATTTGAATGAACAAAGTACACTGGCAGTATCCTCAAAACAAACAATTACTGAAGAATTTACAGTTATGAAGAAAAGTTCATATTTAGTTAGGTTTGCAAAAATATGCTGTACCCGAAAAAGGGATACAGTTATGTTCTTAATGTGAGTGAAAGGTTTGAATGTGATCAATAAGAATTGTGCCCATAAATCTGCTTCTAAAAGACTCAAAAATGATCCTCCTTACCCTATGAAAAACTCCTGTTTCCATGGACCATCTTTTTGAAGATATTTGGGTCTTGCATCCCAAAGTGTAGGAGACAAACGTAAATTTACTGTCTTGATGATGAATGGTCACGGATGGATGAAAGTGTACTGATAGCTGAGCCAAAAATTTCAGATTTCACAGACACTACCCTTAAAGTGAATTGCCATCCGACACAGGTTTCTGTGCTGTATCAACAAGTTGAAAATTTACGACATAAAGTAGAAGAAATAACTTAACTGGGGCTTACTATTTAACATGCTAGAGATGTCTCTCCTTATTATACAACAAGCTCACAGATTGGGACATTAACCTCATACAGCATTTTCTTCAAAATAACCCAGATAAGTTATCCTTTATTTCTTAGAATTTACTGACTTAATGAAAGTTCTTCCTACAGCCAAAGCAGTGAAAAGAATCTCCTAGTAAGGAAATGCAATTTATTTATTCACAGGTTTTGCCTTGAGGTAGTACAGAAAGACACAAGGTATTTATAAACCTGAAACCAGTGCTTCATACTTTTGGTGTTCCCTTTGGACTCTTTCATCTGTACCTCTTTAATGTTGCCTATAACACAAAAACAATGACATATGAAGACCCAGTGCACTTGAAAACTTTTCTTGAGGAATGTAAAGGTGAAATTATTAAATTTTCAAGATCCACTAAATGTTAACATCTGCATGCTAAGATATATATTCTTCTTAATGGATGTTCATTCAACTCTTACAATTGCTTGTGTTGCAGTACAATTACCTTCATATTGTATTGTTCAACTCTTGAATCTGTATATCATCAAGTTATGTATCTTAATCAATTTGCCTCTTTTTTGCAGGTGTTGTCTTGTCATTTTTGCTGATGCTTGTCCCCCTTCTTCATGCTGTCTAGTATCCCTTGTGCCTTCTCCCCTGGGGCCCTGATGTTTCATCTCTTCTATGTGGTCTCAACTCCCCCGTCTCTTTGGTATATTTGTAGATATTTTTTCTATTTTCCTGTGATTTTCCTATTGTTTTTCCTCTGGCCTTCTCAAAATATTCTTTCTCCATCTTTTCTTTCTTTCTCCTTTCCTTTTCTTTCTTCCCCCACTCCTAATTTCCTTAATGTTCATTACATGCTTTTTATTTGGATTTTTCTCGTATTTCACTTTTTGCTATCCTATACATGTTTTTCTTTTTTATTAATTCTTCTCCTCATCATGTCTAACTCACTTTTCATTATTTTCCTTCCATGTCTCTGAAAATTGTATCTTGGAATGTCAAGGGACTGGGTTCACTAATTAAAATACAATGGGGCTTATTTACAAGCCCCTTGAGCCACCCGTACGTCACGTTTCCCATGTTAAAAATTATGCAAAATTGGCACAAGGGGCTTGTAAATAAGCCCCTATGTGTTTTAACTCATTTATCAAAGCTCTGTGCAAACATTGTGCTTTTGCAGGAAACACATCTTACAGAACCTGAATCTTTGAAACTGAAGAGAGGGCAGGTTGGTAATGTTTTATTTACCCCAGCAAATGGTAAAAAATGATGTTGTAACCTTATGTCACAAATCTCTAAATATAGAGTTGATATTGCAAGAAACAGTTGATGAAGGGCAATGTTTACTCTCTAAATTTCTAATCGATAAGGTGCCTGTTTCTTTTTTATATATTTATGACCCAACCGCTGCAGATTGTCATTTGTAAACCAATATTACCCAAAGCTCATGCAATGCCAGGTGACAATTTTATTTTTATCAAATTGTTGATCCATTTATAAATAGGAACTCTACTTCTGTTTATATACCAAGCAAATCAGATAAATATTTGTTCATGTCATTCAGCAAAGAGCGTTAATTGATGCTTGGAGACTATGCAATCTTGTACTATGAAAATTCACATACATTGCCCCTGCTCACCATGCACAATCAAGAATAGATCACATTTTCCTGTCACATGATTTATCTCAAAATTTAGATTCAGCAGAAATATGATCCATATTAATATCTTTCCAACATAATCAAGGCACATGACTTTGACTTTCATATTATTTGGGATGCTTTTAAGGCCATAATTGGTTATGTCTCTAGAAAAAAAGTAACATTTATATTGCTAAACCCAGAAAAGTCTCTCCAAAAATAAAAAGACTAGAACAGTCATATTACACCTCTAAATTGAAAAACAGTTTATAATAACTGATCAATGCTAAACTTGAATTTAATAAAATATCCACTGAAGATGCATCAGCAAATTTCCCCAAATCTAGCACCAGATATTATGGTGGTCAAAATAAATCTGGAAAACTCTTAACAAACTACCTCAAAAATAAAAAAAGAACAAAACCAAAATTTTATCCATTCTAGATAATCATCAAGTACCATTACATAACAATTCAGATATTTTGAATTAATTTGATCTGTTTTATAAGCCATTATATATTCCAGAGAATTCTCCAACTGACCATGAAATTGTAAATTATCTTGCAACAATAAAGACATTTTAGGACATCACTTTCGACCTTAGAAACTTAGAATCAGATATAACATTGACATATCTTGATATTGCATTAAATTCTCTTAAAAAAGATAGAGCACCAGGTGCGGATGGTTTCACCACTGAATTATTTACACATTTTTCTGAACTGCTTCTTCCTAGACTTCATACTCTTATAAATTATTTCCTGCACTCAGGAAAACCATCTGGATCTGTTTTAGAGGCCCTTATTTGCTTCATCCCAAAAGATGGGAGAGGTCCACGATATTGTATAAATTATAGACCTTTCTTGTCAACATCTCAAAAGCTTTGGTTTAACATCTGGACTACTTCCGCCATCACCTTCAAGGCAAAGAATAATCTGGATTTATGAAAGGGAGATACATATCTGATAACATACATTTATTGTTTGACGTTCTGTTCAAATCCACTAATACATCTCAACATGAAGCAACAATCCCATTAGATGTGGTAAAAGCTTTAGACTATGTTAACTGGGAATATATTTTTCATACTCTTCAAAGGTTTGGATTTGGACCGAAAATTATGAATATGATATCCCTTTTTATATACATCTCATCAAGCAGCTATTTTCGCTAATAGATTCACGTCCTCATATTTTACCTTAGGCAGAGGTGTATGACAGGGTTGTCCTTTATCACCTTTTCTTTTTAATTTAGCACTTAAACCGTTTATCTCTAGATTAAGGCAAAACAAAAACTTTTATGGTTTTACTCATCATGATCAACAGGTTAAAATAGCATTAAACACAGATGATACTCTGTTGTTTATTTCTCAACTTCTCCCATCAATCCCAGTTTTTTTTTAGGTAAAATTACATCTTATTACCTTATATCTGGCTATAAATTAAATCATGATAAATGTGAGATTTTACCCTTTAATAAACTTACTTTTAAACAGGATTTTCTGGCTACTAACCTCTCAAGGAATATGACTAAGATTAAATATCTTGGTTTATGGTTCAGTCAATTAATCATAACATCCATCCTTCCACCTCCTAAAATCTAGACATTTGCATAAATACATTACCAAAAACTTGTTAATCCTTGGCATCCTTTAAATCTTTCTTGGTAAGGATGTCTTGATACTATGAAGATGATGCTAGTACCCAATATTTTATTCAATATCTCTAATATTCCATTAAATATACATTCCACATCTTTTAAGAAGATTAACTCTGTACTCTCCTCTTTTCTTTGGAATAATAAGATATCCCTGTTAAAACTGAAACTTCCTAAATCTGTTGGTGGAGTGAATGCCCCAGACTGTTACAGATATCACACAACTGTTTTATTAAAACAATCTGTTTATTGGGTTTTAGAATCTCTAGACTACTCTTCATTATGTGTTGATTTGGGGAATTTCTTTTATCTCCTTTTGCGAATACCTGATGATCTCACAGAGACCACAATGCATCTCCCCTTTCATTTTTAAACACTGTTGTAAAACTTTAGAACCTATAATGTCATATACTCCCATATATGTTAACATTTCTAGATTTTACTCTTTGGTATAATAAATACACACAATGTAATAATAAACCCATTTTTTTTAAAGTATGGAGAGACAAAGGTCTCATCTAGGTTAAGCAATTATTGATTGATAATCGTCAAAACTCTTACCTAAGTGCCAGATATCCACAGGAGCAGATGACTAACTCCCAGTTCCCAGGTCCCAGCTGCAGCTGCCAGTACTGACAGATAGGTCCGCACTAACACCCACAGGGAGGAAAGGGGAATGGGAAAAGAAAGAGCGACCACCTCCAGAATCAGGAATCAGCCAGACCTACCAACTTCCTTTTAAGATCTTCTATTATGCGTTGATGCGTGTATGTCTTAACTCTGGTAAGTATGATGGTGGAACCTGTAGGAGGGCGAGACAAAGTTTACTTCAACTATTTCTATTCTCATTCACTATACACATTCTCATACTCACCCAAATCAATCTTCCAGCTACCTGAATTACTAGTAGTCTTGTTTCTCTCTATAGGATGTTCCTGTATAAAAAATAATCCTGAGCTTGTGTTGTCTAATTTACATTCATACTCCTTGAAAGCTGAAATAGGAGTTACCACATGACAGGAATTAGAAGTAGTTCTCAAGGAAGATTTTCGGAATTCACTGTGGAGCTATTAATAGGCAACAACAGATTTGAAATATTAAAGTCTATATCTCCACTGTAATACTATGGATATTGTAATCTTAATGTCCTTAAAGAAGTTTTCTTTTTGTCCAAAGGATTCCTCTCCTGGACTTCAGTTCACAACGAAGAATTTTCTGTTAAAAAATCATGAAACACTAGTCTTCAACGAAAATGGGGAATACCCCTGGTGTGCACACCGTTCAGCGAAGACGGAGACTAAAAATCAGGAATTGCAGCAAGAGTCTTTCTCTTCAGAGCAAGTGCAAAGACAGAACACTGCTCCTTCTCCTCAGAAGACAGTTGAAGTGTGTGGCTTACAGAGCACGCGGGCCGGAGAAACACTGGTGCTCGAGGCCACTGCTGAAAAACTAGAGCACTGGTGCGACGTTGAATGGCGGCCGCCATCTTGGATTGCCTTTAGACCTGTAGGGGCGATTACAAGCAGCAGTCTCTGCAACAGCAGCCAGAGATGGGGACGCCGCCGCAACCACTAGGGATACCAGGCAAATCTGGGTCTCCTCTACTTAGGTAGGCATTTAGAGACACTCGCAATCGTTTTCCTGACAGTACCCCCTCCAAAGAATGCCCTCCCAAAGTGGGTTTGTTGGGATAAGTGTTGTGAAATTCTTTTATTAATCGTGGGGCATGTACATTCTGAGAGGGTTCCCAGGATCTCTCTTCTGGCCCAATGCCTTTACATTCAATAAGGTAAAATAACCTTCCCTTCTTGATTTTTGAATCTAGAATTCTGTTAACTTCGTACTCTGAATGTGAGTCTATAGTAATTGGATCTGGAGGCGTGGTTAATTTTACATTTGAAGAGCTTCTCTTCAGTAGAGATTCATGGAAGACTGGCTGAATCTTCATCTGAGGGGGCAATGCGATTTTTACCAGTCACTGGATTCACTATCTTGCTTACTCTCAAGGGCCTCAAATATCTGGGTTGGAATTTCTTGTTTCCCTTAAGAAGTAAATGTGGAGTGGACAACCAGACCTTGTCACCCTTAGAGTAATTAGGATTGACCATTCTTTTTTTGTCAACATATTTTTTATAGGAGACTTTAGCCTGAATCAAGTGTTCTCTAGCAGATTGATAAGTTCTTTGGATTCTTTTACCAAAATTTACCACTGCAGGAACCGAGCCATCAGATTTCCCTAAGATGATGTTCAGGTGCCTACCAGAATTCTAGCAGAATTGGGAATAACCTGTGGAAGCATGAACTGCATTGTTATACACAAATAATTCTGCTGTACAAATCAGATCAGGCCATTCACCATCTAGAAGGTACTGACGGTGATACTGCTCAATTTCCTGATTGACTCTTTCAGTTTGACCGTCCATTTCTGGGTGGTAGCTAGTGGAGAATCGTGAGTCTATCCCTAATTGTTGCATGAAGGCTCTTCAGAATTGAGCAACAAACTGGGCCCTCTGTCAGAGATTGCAACTATTGGAATACCATGTGCACTGACTATGTGTTGTGAGAATAACTGGGCCAATTGTGGAGCCTTTAGAATCTTTTTGAGCTGAATAAAATGACTCATCTTAGAGAATGTGTCTACAAATACCAATATAGTGTCATAACCTTGGCTTGAAGGTAAATCTAAAATGAGATCCATACTTATGGTGTGCCAGGGATAAGGTGCAGTGGGAAGGGGCTGGAGCTCCCCCTCGGGGCCTGTCTATTCGTCTTTCCTCGTATACACTTATCACAGGTGTGAATGTATTGTCTCACTTGAGCAAGCTTGTCTGCTGGTATTATTGGAATTTCATCAGTTTCTCCACTTCTAGGCACCTTGTCCAATCTTGACAAGGCATCTGCCCTACCGTTCGCAAAACAGGGTCGATAGGTAATGGTGAAGTTGTAGTCAGCAAAAAACAGTGACCATCTCAATTGTCTCGCAGTGAGGGTTTTAGCAGACTTCAAAAACTGGAGATTCTTGTGATTGGTAAATACAGTGACAACATGGCGAGCTCCCAGCAAATAATGCCGCCATTCCTGGAAGGCATCCTTTATAGCGAGTAACTCTTTGTCTGAAAGGCAAAAGGCCACTGGATGGAGTTCACCTGTATCTTTGTGCCGTTGGGACAAAATACCACCTATGGCCTTGTCTGAGGCATCTGCCTCCACAAAAAAAAGGCTCTTCAGAATCTGGATGAAGAGGAATTGGTGCAGAAGTAAAGGACCTTTTGAGAAACATAAAGGCCTCTTCTGCTTCACTTGACCAATTAAATTATGCCCTTTTCTTCAAGAGCTTGGTAATTGGAACAATCTTATTGGAGAATTATCTGATGAAGCTACAGTAGAAATTATCAAAGTAAATGAAACTTTGCACCCCCTTCACATTCCTTGGAGAGGGCCAATTCAAGACCGCCTGAATCTTGGCGGTATCCATAGAAATTCCTTTCTCTGACAAAACAAATCCCAAGAACTTCACCTCCTTCACATGAAATGCACATTTCTCTAATTTTACGTACATATTATTTTCCAGAAGCTTCCTAAGGATTGCCTTCAACATGTTCCACATGCTGCTGCAGATTCTTTGAGAAGATTAAGATGTCATCGATGTAAACCACAGCAATGCGATCTAGGAACTGTCTTAACACATCATTTACAAAGTGCTGAAAAGAGGCCGGAACATTACACAACCCATAGGGCATCACTTGGTATTCATACAATCCAAATCTGGTGCGGAAGGCGGTTGTCTACTCGTCTCTCTTAGCTACATGAATTAGGTGGTAAGCACTACGAAGATCCAATTTTGTGAAGACCTTTGCCTCTTTCACTTGGTTTAATAATACCGAGATCAAAGGCAGGGGATATCGGTTTTTAGCCGTCACTTGACTTAGTGCTCGGTAGTCTATGCACATTCTTTATTCTTCATTCTTCTTTGGGACAAAGAAAAGAGGGGATGAAACCGGGGATTGGGAGGGGCAAATGAAACCGTTGGCCAAATATTGATCTAAATATTCCTTGAGGATTTTATTCTCTTTTTCTGTTAGGGCATAGATCCTACTACAAGGCAAATTTGTTCCTGGTTCCAATTCGATTTTACAGTTGTAGGGTCTGTGCAGGGAAGTGTTTCTCTGCCTTTGTCTTGTCAAATACAGCTGTCAACTCTTTATATTCTGGAGGAATGACCATGGTTTCTAACTCACAGACTACATTTGGTTTGGTTGCTAAAACCTTGGCTGGAGCAATTTCAAATTCCTTATCTGAAGGACCATAACAATGCTACCGACAATAGACTATTCTTCTTTCCCAGTTTATTTGCAGGTTGTGCTCTGTCAACCATGGCAAACCCAAAATCAGTTGAAATGTATGAGATTGAAAGAATATTTTCTCGATGTCCACGATGATCCTTTAGTTTGATGGGTTCAATTTGATCCGTGATGGGACCTGAGGACAGATTTGTGCCATCCACGGCGCGCACAGGTTCTGCAACTCTCTTTTTGACAAATTTCATTCCAATCCTTTTAGCATACTGGATGTTGCAGAAATTTCCAGTTGCCCCTGAATCAATCATAACTGCAATTTCCTTTGATTTGTTTTGTCCAAAACTCATATCAAAAGATACGGTTAGGTGAGGAGAAGCGGACTGTAAAGTATTAGCCACCTGTTGATGATCTGTGGTTGACTTTTGTTGAACATCCATCAGGGCAACCCTTTTCACTGATGGGGTTTCTCTTTTCCCAAGTTATTCACCTTGGGCTTTTTTGAACACTCTTTTACAAAGTGTCCTGATTGATCGCAATATGGACATAAATTCCCAGATCCCTTTTTTCCTTTTCTTCCTTTGATAGAGGACCTCTAACACTGCCTATCTGCATGGGCTCTTCTGTAAGGTGTAGCTCCACGTTCTTGGTGCCTTCCATCCTGCTCCTGTTGAATTGTGGCAGGATTGGGTGAAATTTTCATTCTGATCTTCTCTCAAATAGCATTTGATCAATTTGTAAAACAAAGTCAATCAGTTTGGACACTTCCGTGGGTCAGTCCAGAATTTGAGCTGGAGCATCTTTTAACTTCACACGGAGTCTTCTGTAGAAAATTGGAGTTCATTTGCGCTCTGGCCATCCTGTTTCTACAATTAGCATGTTAAATTGAGCCAAATAAGAAATCAGATCACGGTTACCTTGCTTTAGGTCAAGTAATTCATTATAAGTAGCTTCGGATATTGCTCGGCAATCAAAGTTTCAGAGAAATTCTGTCTTGAATCTTTCAAAATCATATAACACAGGATCGTTACGTGAAACTGTTGCCATGGACCAAGAAGCCGCATCCCCACTCAAGTAAGACAACACAAAGGCTGTTTTTAGCTGATCATCTGCGAAAATGACCTGTCTACAAAGGAACTGTAAAAAACATTGTGTTAGAAATATCTGTGCCTTATGGGGGTCCCCATTAAAGCGTTCAGGGGGCAAGGGGTATAATAGGGGAAATTAAATAAATAACTTGGGTGTTAATCTCTGAAGCCGGAGTAGGGAGGGCTTTTCCTGTAACTCCACTAGTCTGTGAAGGGGTTCCAGAGGTAAGATCATTTAATTTTTGCATAAGCTGTTGACTCTCTATCTGGGACCCCTTTATTTCTTCCCTTAATTCTTTGTTTTCGTCTATGGTATGGGTTAGTTGTTTTTGCATATTATCTATAAGTGTTGCCAGGGCGTTGACATGTAACCCCTCAGCCATTCTGCTATGGTGGATTTAGATAAAGCACTTCAATCTGTCAAAACTCTTACCTAAGTACCAGATATCCACAGGAGCAGACGACTAACTCCCAAGTCCCAGCTGCATCTGCCAGTACCGACAGATATGTCTGCACTCACACCCACAGGGGGGAAAGGGGAATGGGAAAAGAAAGAGAGACTGCCTCCAGAATCAGGAATCAGCCACACCTCCCAACTTCCTTTTAAGATCTTCAATTATGTATTGATGCGCGTATGTCTTAACTCTGGGAGGTGTGATGGTGGAACTTGTAGGAGGGTGAGACAAAGTTTACTACAGCTATTTCTATTCTCATTCACTATTCACATTCTCAGACTCACCCAAATCAATCTTCCATCTACCTGAATTACTAGTAGGCTTGCTTCTCTATAGGACGTTCCTGTATAAAACCTTTTCCTGAGCTTGTGCTGTCTAATTTACATTCATACTCTTTGGAAGCTAAAATAGGAGTTACCACTTGACAGGAATTAGAAATAGTTCTCAAGGAAGATTTTTGGAATTCACTTAGAGCTATTAATAGGCAACAACAGATTTGAAAGATTAAAGTCTATATCTACACTGTAATACTATGGAAATTCTAATCTTACTGTCCTTAAAGAAGTTCTCTTATTGTCCAACGAACTCCTCTCCTGGACTTCAGTTCACAACAAAGAATTTTCTGTTAAAAAATCATGAAACACTTGTCTCCAATGAAAATGGGGAATACCCCTGGTCTGCACACCGCTCTGCGAAGGCAGAGACTAAAAATCAGGAACTACAGCAAGAGTCTTTCTCTTTAGAGCAAGTGTGAAGACAGAACACTGCTCCTTCTCCTTAGAAGACAGTTAAAGTGTGTGGCTCACAGAGCATGCGCGCCGGAGGAACACTGCTGCTCAAGGCACCCTGCCGAAAAATGAGAGCGTTGGTGCGACATTGAATGGCGGCCGCCATCTTGGATTGCCTTTAGATCTGTAGGGGCGAATACAAGCAGCAGTCTCCACAACCACCAGGGGTACCAGGCAAATCTGCATCTGGTAAAGTGATTTAAATGTTACATGACCTATCTCAATGTGAAGAAAAAACTGGATCAAAATTAGAATACCTTCCAGTGCAGCCAACACCATAAAAACGCCCTTCTATATACACAACAGGCTCTTACTTTCCCCCTCAACCCTACACAAAATATAGAAGGCATTTCCGATGGTCGTGTCATTCAAAGCAGGCAGATATAACACATTTATGAATCACGTGTCCTCTCATTCATAATTTGTGGGTACAGGTATGGAATCAAATTAATTCTATAATTAATTCTAAAGTACCCTTCATTCTTACCAATATTGTCTTAGGCAAGTTAAGACTGGAAAATGTTTCAGCAAATGGGAAGGACACTATACAACTGTCTTTTAAGTTATGGTGGTATGCAATATGCTATAATCACAGTATTAGAAACTGCCTATGTACATCCTAAATCACTTGTTTTGAAAGAAAAATGTTTTGTGGTCCTCAATTACCAATTTACTGGGTGAATTCACAAAACCCTCCATTAACATCAGCTGAATGCACAAGAGGTACCCCAACCTCCTTGACTTTTTTCTTATTAATAGTATTATTTATAAAAATGTTATTGATACTATAAGATTATGACTCCCCATGTAATTGCCAGACTACTCTTATTATAATCCAAACGTAAGCTTTCTTACAGTGTTTGCAATATATTATATCTCCCTTTTTACCTCCCTTTTCTCTTATTCTTTCCTTTTTTATTTTTTGCAGGTTTTGTGCTATTTTCTTAACAGAGGCAGCCTTCTCCTTGACCCTCTGGTAATGCTGACTAGAATCCACTGAGATCAAGCTATGGTGCCTAGACTATCGTTAGTCTTGTGGACTGTAACAGAAATATTTGTATATTAGTCTTGCATTAGAAATTTAAAAAATGTCGGGTGAAATTAAATCCTTTGCACCATTGTATATCTGACTGACTCAACCCAGCATTATTGCATCACATGATGAAAATTAATAAACATAAAAACACAGGCATTCATTTAAAATGCATGTTCACCAAAATGTTTTCTTGACGCTTTTTACAGATAACAGATGCTTACTGTTATCCACTCTCTGGTAATCATTTTATGAAGCTCAAAAGAGTGAAGAGCTGAGTAAATCCACTGTGATTTGAACCTGTGACCATAGGGTCTAGCTCACATGAACACAGTAGATGTATTAGTTACCACCCTTAGTGTAATTCAATGATTTTGAAAAAATAAGAATACTATTTCTAAAATATGCTTGTTACTCCTAGTTTACTGAAAGAAGATTGTGTGTACTGTAGACCTGATTGGCCTAGCAACTGTATTATGTTACTTGTCAGTAAGTCAAGTGGCAACTTGTTCATTTTTCAGGCTGTGAGGCATGTCTGCAAAACTACAATACTTGCCCGTGACAAAGGAGATGCTAAATTTTCTGATTTCACTACCCCTGAGATAGTAGTTTGCAGAACACTATCCTAAACTCATGTCCCTGCAGCTTGAGGTTCAAATCATGAACATCAGACTTATTTTCCCACTTTTATCAAAGGCTGCCCTTAGCTCCCAAAGTTGTAGCATGGAAGAAAATCTCAGCAGGGGTGTGTAGTGAGCAGCATGCTGCTTACTTCCCATTCCTTAGTACCTCATTTTCTGTGATTACTCTTCATTCCTAGAGCTCAAAGCAATAATCATTTATAGAGAGGGAAGCACACATGCAGTAATAATTGCATCCCAGAATGTCTTTAAATAACGGGTGCTAGATTTATAACCTGGATATTACCCGTCTTGTAAGTAGGGGGTCTGAATCTGATCAAACTGTATTGTGCAAATTACAGCTGAACTTTTGTTAACTGGCACCCACAATGAAGACCGCTAATTATTGGACGTTGAGGAAAGCGTCTTATCTATATTCCCCATTGTACATCTCATCTTTTTTAGCAAGTCATGCTGAAACATTTTGACTCTGGTCAAGCTGACAGTGCAGGAGTCCTTCATCTGTGCCTCCTGTGGGTCGCTTAGGTGGCATTTCTAGTTGGGGATGAACCTCCTCACTTCACGGGGAGACAGAAGATGCAATAGATTTGTACATTATCTCTACTCTCTAGGTTGGGCCTCTGTAAGGCCAGGTAGCTTTCACGTGTCAGGCAGCACTCTAACCCATTGTTCCTCATGTGTCTTTTTAGGTCCTCATCACCTTTAGCAATTCTGTGGCTGATTTGCTAACTGTACCTCTCCAAGAAGGGCACCTCTCGTCATGATGCAAATTATGTGTGTAGGCTGCTTAGAAATGCTCAATTCAGATTTGAATGGAGCAGGGATGAGACTCTTTGTGGCCCGAAGTCAACTGAATGAGTTAAGCCTTCCAGTGTTTTCATCATCGGACCCATATTCATTTGCGGCAAGCCACTCTATCATAGGATACCAAAAATCTTCTCTTGCACTGTGTATACATCTGTGATCCTGTTTACATGCTTTTTAGATGTGTATAACCCAGTTCATTTTCTACATATCTGATGATGGTCTATCACCACCGTGTAAAACAGAAATTAACTGTCGGATTTTGGTACTGCTCCTGTCTCCAAACCTAGCAACCCAAGAAAATTAAAACAGAGATTACCTCGATATCCAGTTTTAACACTTCGCCATAACCAGACCTACACCTCTCCACAGAAGACCCCTAATGCTATCCATTCTATGAATAAATACAGGTCATTAGCACCTGGGCAACCAAATTTCTTACATCCAGTCCTCTGTCCTATCGATTTAAATTTGGAAAACTTATGTTGTGCTCAGTACGCCCTGTGGAAAGTGAACAGGTGATTCCTCTTAAGTGTGGCAGGTAAAAAGATACTTGCTGACAGAATCCTGCCTGCCCTATTTAGATGTATGCAGGCTTAATCTCCGTCTGTGTTGATAGAGTGTTTACTATTGCGTATGTGGCTCACCCCTGCCAACGCAGCGGACTCCTCTGCTGGTGAATAGTATTCTGTCGCCATCAAGGTGGCGGGGTTGCGCCGTGCCTATTTAGATTTAACAGTTGTGCTGGTGGGATCCTAGCAGCGGTTTCCCGATGGAGGGATTCTGTCACATGACGCGGTCAACAATGCACCATTACTGTTGCCATTGGATGGATACTAGCATCACACATCTGTTGTCTTTTGCCTAGTTGTTTGCAACTGCATACCACCCTATAAAACACACTCCATTTCAGACCATGATCCTTTGTCATTCCAGCACAGCACAACATTTTCTTGGAGAAGCTTTGTCTGAGCATTCTTGGTATTTTTTTTGCTCCCTCTGACACTTGTACATTTTACATTTTGTTTACTTTGACTTGTGGGTTTACAAATGTATTTAATTTAATTATATTATAATGGCAGGGAAGACAAATCCCTGTTTGACAGAGGGAGAATTGTCGTTCCTGGTGGATGAAATTATTAGAGTAGAGCCACAATTGTTTGGAGCCCAAGTACAAAATGCATCCACATCTCAGAAAAGGCAAATGTGGGCCAGAATGGTTGACAGAGTGAATGCTGTAGCAAACAACCTGCACACACAGGAGGAAATTAAGAAGAGGTGTTCCTTGGCCTCCAAGCATCACCTGGAGGCCCAGAGGACTGGTAGTGGTTCTCCAAGCCCCCATTCAACTTTATTGATAGGAATAGAAGGTCTTGCAGAACCTACGTCCTTAAGGCTTGATAAGAATCCCTGGTGGAGTGGAGACTGGTAAGTTTTACTTTGGAATATGTCACTAAATCTAAATGTCCTTTTTCATTTTAATTTTGCTAATGTGTTTTGCACCTTTGTTATACATATAAACCTAGATATATCAATATAATGTATCTTGTCTTTGTTTGTTTGAATGTATTTTGTTATAATTCAGATTACAGGTTTCAATGTCCAGTAAAGTTCACATGATGTGTTGGTGCTTTTACACCAAGTGGCATATCTCACATATGTGTTTTATATTCTAAATGTCAGTTTTTTGTTCTTCTTGCATATCTTTACTATGTATGTGTTTAACTTACAATTTTGCAAGTGTTGTGCAGGTTTAATTGAAATGACTACAACTACCATGATGCCTTATTTATGTAATGTGAAATGCAATGTCATGTTGCTCCTTCTCTCTTTTCTGTCAAATGTTCACATATGTTGAAGTGTAATGTAGTTTATAAATCTCTATTTCATGCTATGATTTTAATGTGTTTGTGTTAAATGTTGTATGTTGTCCTTACCCTCGGTATCTTATTGAATTGATCGTATTTGTTTCACAAATCAAAGTTTTCTGATTTACAAATCTGAAGGTATGTAATTTTGTATGCTGAATATAAGTTGTCTTATTTTTAAACACATTTACTTTGCAATGTTTTTATGATGAGCAATGTTAACTATCCTTCTAAGCTGTTTGATTGTCAGACATTTTGCCTGCTAGACCTGGGAATGGTTACTGTCCCATTTCTCCTCTCCACTGTGTTGTGTCTAATCTTTGGTATATCTTATGAATACTTTCAATTTTGTTTTCATTTCAGGAGATCTTTTTACCAGTTTTTTTTAAGTTGTTTAGTGTGTACTTTAAACTGTTTCTGTAACATATGATATACCTCTGAAAGGTACATTCATAATATTAATTATGTTTTTCCTTTTATTCTTCTTCATTTTAGATTATACATTTTTTTGTTTCTTTTACATACATTATAGGTCCAACACCCAGAGTAAGTGGACAACAATCTGCCACTGAGGATACCTCCAATCCAGAGCATGAATAAGTGTCAGGGAGGACTCTTCTGCAGGGATTCTGCCCAAAAACAGAACTATGCGTAGGATTATGGGACCTTAGTGCATAGGGACTGAGTCATCCTACCACGTTAGTACCCATGAGCCCAGGACCGACTAGCTATAGTGTATCACTTGCTCTCCTACTCACTCACAGAGAAACAAATTACTAGACACCCCAGAACACAACACTCCCAAATCTCTCAGGAATTGCAGTTACAAAACACACCCTTTCATTATGAAAAGACACTATATCCTAACCTCCCTCCCCTTGCATATAAGCAGTACCATTATATAGTAGAAGACCTCTGGGCTTTGTCTGCAGACCCCATACCTTAGCCTATAGATGGTAGATCTACATCATAGGTGCTGTCTCGCTCTTCTCCCAGGAATGATCGCTCTCAAAGTGTGTGCTATCTATTTGTGCATTCCAATAAGACCAAAGTACATTGTCCCAAACAACAGCTGCATCAATAAATTTTGTCTAGGTGCTAAGGCCTGGCCAGAACAAAATAACAAGGGCCATTGTTGTTCGACCTTGCCCACAATGTTCAGACAAAATCCCAGGAACATGTAGAGTGTGAACACAGCGATGGGTTCTCATGTGAAAAGGGCAATAGAGACAGTTGCAAAAATTAAGTCTTGTAGTAATGTGCGCAAAGCAGCGGACAATCTGCAGCGTTCTCATGCTAACTTAGAGAAGAGGACAATGTCCACATGGGCCATGTGGCAACTCAAATCGTGAAAGTCCAGTTGACGAGGGGCAGGCTGGTCCATCGGGTCTACCTGGGCAGACAGTTCCAGAAATTCATACTCAGCCCACACCTATACCTCCCACCCCAGCTGTTACTACCCCTGAGCTAATGGATACCTCTAATTCCTGTGTTCAAACCAACATCACCCCAATCTTGTGCCCCCAGTCCCCGCTGCAGTCAAACAAACACCACCACCACCTCCAGTTCAGCTAGTAACAAGTGGGATGGGGCACACTGGGTCAAGGGTACAGGGTAGTGGCGGTAGGGGTTGTGTGAGGGAATCTTTGGGACAGTAAAATTAGGTCACTGGGTTTACTGTCACCCAGGCCACCATCAACCGATTCTTGGGATCGCTTCATCAGTCCTAAGACATGATGGGGCAGGTTTTTACAGAGTCCTGGAGATGAAGCAGGTGCAGAGGGAGCACAATGTACAGATGAAGAATCTGAACTCTAATTTGGGCTCCCTGACTGGGGTGCTGCATGCCATTTACACCCATATGTGCAGGACATTTCCAGCATCATCTTCCCCTTTCTGTGGTCCAATGAGATCTGGGCCAACTACATCTGCCTCAGTCACAGTATGGGTGGCCCCTCCACAAGAGGTCATACCGGTACCCACCTCAGTTCCTGCAACTGTGGATCCACGAGTCCCACTCAGACGCACATGCTTATCAGTACTAACCCTGGGCGTAGTTCGCGTAGTAGCGCTACGCGTAGCTACGTGAAGTGCACTTCGCACTACGCGAGCTACGCATAGCACTACGCGAACTGCGTAGTGCGGTAGGAAATGCTGTTCGCAATGATTGCACAGTGCTAGATGCTTGTCCGCACTGTGCAATCATTGCAAATGGCATCTTGCACAGTGCAAGCAGTCGTTTTCTGCCGCTCGAGTAGATTTGTACTCGGCGGCAGTTTTCTCAACGCGGACTGGTAGTTTCTCATCGCGAGCGGTCACGAGCATGTGCGACCACTCGCAATGAGAAACCTGACCTCCCCGCATTGAGAATCTCGCCGGGAGGTTTATTTTCCACGCTCGCGATCGGCAACTTGATGTTGCTGATCGCGAACGAGGACAAAGTCTCGCCGGGATGTCATTTTGCTTGCTCGCGGTCACCAACTTGACGTTGAGGACCGCGAGCAAGCAAAAAATGCCCGCTATGCGTTTTTGCACTGTGCTACGTGCAATTCGCGTAGCGCGTAGTTGCGCAAACTACGCGAGCGTAGCATAGTTTTCCGCCCAGGCCTATTCAGTACCACCAGGAGAGGATGGCAAGACCACCCCCACTACCACCACTACCAAGAGACGCAGAACCTAATTTCTTCCAGTGTGTGACTACCATTCACTCTGTGGACTAGTTTCTGGGCACATTTACCTTTCTGATGCCAGTTGCATTTTGGACATTGGCTTTCAAACATTTTTGGCTCTTCAATATTAGTTTCATTTACCATGATTGACTTTTTATAACTTTTTGTTGGTTGTTTTGTTTACATCCCATTTTAGTTAATTTGGTTTTATTGAATAAAAACAAAACTAGCAAAGTCAAACACTACTGTTGTATACCTTTTCTCAAATTCTTTATCATTTGTTTCATCAATCACACAGTAAAATGTAAAAAATAAATTGATTGTTTATTCATAAATAAATGCCATGTAGCTAATGTTTCTCTCATTATCCTAAAATGGAAACAAAGAACCAATAGCACAAACCCAACTGATGTATGTTATTAAATTGTAAGACATAAATGTTTGTCATAGTTTACAAAAAACATTACAACACATGAATAATCCAAATCATTAGTGCCATTTTAACATTTACTGTTCCAGACATTACCACCGTGGAAGAATGTGATATAATTCAAAACATCAGATTCAATAGGCAATTTATCATTGATTTCTGTCATCAGCTGGAGCCTGATCTTCTAGCTCAGAGTAGTAATCCCACATGAAAATCACCAATAGTGAAAATTCTGCCAGTACTCCATTTTGTGGCCACAGGATAGTTCCAAGACATTGTTGCAGAATGTGGTGTAATGTCAGAACCAACTTTTAGTGGTGTGATAGAAGAAGTTCTTTCTACAATAATGATACACATCAACATCTTCATACACTTAACACAAAATGAGGATTTGGCCAATGTGAATGGAGATTAGTCTGCTTTGGGTCGAATAGCACATGTGGTTAGAGCAATTTAAGCAGCACATATTGGCTTGGTGGCACCATTCAGCAGAAAACAAGTCTACTGCAATCTTACTAACTTCAAATCAATAACTGTACAAGTTGTCTTTGTACAAGATATGTTCACCAAAAGTGTGTGTTCGTCTTTCACAGAATCAATCCATGTTCCCTTTGTGCTTGGCAGCAGCGGCATATGACTCCAAATGTCACAACTTTATAATGTCCAAATGAAGATGACATGGGGAAGGGTCCTAAAACAGATTTAAAAAAGATTAATTAAATTACATTACGTTATCGACATCTTACAAATGATTTCTTTTGAGGACACATTTTCTAAGGACAATCAAAGATAAACAATGTAAATTAACCCAGTAGTCAATGATTCAAAGCTTCAATCAACAAACATCTTTGGCCTGAATTTTATCAACTTGCACTTCCTAAAAAATGTCCAGTACAGGCTGTTATCCTCATTAGATTAAACATTGGTTTCACCTTAATGTCATAATATGTTAATTGATACTAGCACTCCTGTGAAGAAGTTGTCAATAAGATCTTGACGTAAGTCAGTTCCTTCCTCTTCACCACTATCATCTTCTTTTGGCATTTCAACATCCTCACTCCGTGGCCCTTCATGGTCTCCCACCTCTGCGATGTAGGGTATGTTCCATTGAGGGCTGTGTTGGCAATTGTCGTGTAGCTCCTATAAAAGGTATACAGGATCTGCGCGTTTAGACAACAAACACTGTAGGATTGGTGTCTGACTGATTCCGGACACCCCCACAGGGTAGGCTGGCTTTTGTACAAACTAGCTCACAGTGCCACTAGAATCTCCTCTTACCAAGGAGAGAATAGTTCTTGGCAACCATCGAACATGACATGACAACCCTGATCCCTCAGGACCGTGGAAACAATATACTACTTCTTTCGCTCAGTCACTCATGCTTACTTAGCTGGGCGTTTTCAATAAGCATTTATGGAACAGTTGTTATTCTGGTGTAAAATAGATGAGCTGCAACAACCATTAGACAGTATAAGATATAAATGATTAGCAGTACTATAAAGGTGAAAGGATGGTATAGCTCACCATCTAACAATAGTCATGAATACACAAGAGTATATAAAACACATGATAAAAAAGATGCATACTCCTACGATGCCTCCCTAACTAGATGTATCTACATGTACCTAGCATGTGTGTATGTGTTAAGCCAAGAATCCCTCTAGGATCTAGTCAACCCCATTACCTGAAGTGAGAGACTGTGGGATCCTGTCCTGGTCTTGATTTGGACACCCCGCGAGGGATGTTAGACCACTGCTAGCTGGAGTATCTGCATGCAGGAATCTCAGCGTCTCTGGTCAGTGTGTCTGCCGGGAAGTCTCGGTCTCCTTTCTATATCTTAGTGAGATGTGATGTATATATACCCTAGGTAAAAGGTCAGTCCCTGTAAACCGTGACCAGTGTAATGTAGGGAAGAATATAGGTGAAGGGTAATGAAGTCACCGGGGCCTATATTATGGTACCTATATGGAATATGACAAGTCCAAATGGATGTAGGACTCTCGCACACCCTGTGGTCCGGTGAACCTGATGTACTCAATGTCGTTGGTGCTAATTGGAGAATCCCCCCTGAGTATAGGGGATGAATTGAAATATTGAAATAGCGCTGCTCCCTCTTGGGAAATGTAGTACATTCAATATGATGGTCAAATTGAAGATTCATATACTGTGGTTATCTTCAATTTGACCATCATATTGAATGTACTACATTTCCCAACATGCATCATCTGTTCCCGTCAAAATACGAGAATCACACCGTGCCTAGGTTGTCACGTTTAACTCTTGGTCACCTATGTTTTATCCCATTTTATTTATTTTATTTATTTTATTTTATTCCATTTACCGATTTTTCACCGTTCATCTTTAGTGTATTTTACCGTTCACAGTTCACCCATAGTCTGTTGTCTATTTCGGTTTTACATCACTGAACACTTTCTTGAGTCCGTCTTTTACCATCACTAAAGTATGCACTTCCGGGTTCACATGGTATTTACGCAGGCTCTGTAATTATTCACCTTTTAGAAACACCCGGGAAGTTTGAATGACTACACTCAAGGACTAATCACGGATGTATCTTTTTCTACACTCGGTGAGCAACATTCCAATTAACTGAGTGCTTACAACACCTAGCCGGTTGATTACGCGGCACTGACCGAATGTATTTTTCACTTTATTTTTCATCATAGAAAGCATATTGAAATTGAAGACCACGTTTAGTAAGTGTTCGTCTAGCACCCACGTCCATCTAATATTCCGTTAATACCCTATTGATCGCTTCACTTTCGCATTTTTCACGATATTACTGGTTGTTATTACTTCGGCTGTTTACCACACGTTTTTTTTCACCGCTTTCACTTTACGATAGCACAGATTTATTTTACAATAGCATGGGTCGCCACAACATTGGTTTTGCACAACCTCATGTTGACGTTTATCAGTCTATACGCTTAACCACAAGTCACGTTTTT
Organism: Calotriton arnoldi; assembly: GCA_963921515.1. Classification (NCBI taxonomy): domain Eukaryota; kingdom Metazoa; phylum Chordata; class Amphibia; order Caudata; family Salamandridae; genus Calotriton; species Calotriton arnoldi. The sequence goes on along the minus strand of CAWUFW010000089.1, from coordinate 1,219,865 downwards.
CCTGCACTATTTCTGTTTGTTTCCTGATCACCGCTGTTTTCTTAATAACACAGTATTCAAAAAACTGCGCAACAATAGTTTTTATAGGCTCACATACTCCCGTTTACCCCCACTTACGCATGACATGAGATATAACAGTGTTGATACTCTAATAACTTAGATTTGTGTATCCCGTACTTTGTGCTTAATATCACCTCTTTATTCACAGATCAAAGCCCCTGATGAAGGGCAACGCCCGAAATGCATTGGGCAATGTACATAAATTGAATTAATCCACATGACTAATATTACTGAGGATAAGTAATATACAAGCTGGACTCGATAAACACGGAAAACAATTAAGTACCAAGAATAAAATCATATTTGAAACTATTTACATATGTGGAATCTTATTGAAAATTAACCACGAGTGCTATTGGAGACGCCCTCCCCAGAGGGAGCAGCGCTATTTCAATACTTATATGGAATATAACACCCACTCCTCTTCCGAATGGATGACATAGTTAAAGGCTAAACGTATTACTAGGATTGCTAGATACTGGTGCGCCAAAATAGTTTTAAAAAGAAACATTAGTTTCAAGTTGTGCTAAAAACAATGTTAAAAAAGTTCTAAAAATCTTAAAAAAGTTTAAAAAAGGAAATTGCTACTCAAATCATAGCCCTAATGTGTCCGTAGATATAAGTCAAACTACTATAGGCATTTGAAAGCCATGCATGCTCAAAAGAATGTCAATTTTGTTATGGAGTTCCAATATTTCATTTTGTTTTCCAAAAAGTCAAATTTTTCTCAGCACACGACGGGCCAAATGAGTCAAATGTTTATGTAACCTGGCTGGTAGATGCAACATTCTCGTTGCCTGCCTCCGCAGACGACGTTCCATGTAACACCTCACAGATTATGTCAATTGAGCACAGATGATCTTTTGTATTGTCCACAATAGATGCTGGGGCAGTCTGTGCACCATCCAAGGCCTGGGTGTCAGAGGAGGAGCCAATGTCCATACCAACAGGAGCTGAGACTACCTGAGGTGGCTCTAGGAATGCCGCCATCAACATAGGAATACGCTGGGGACACTGCAGAACATGGGCCGTTATTGGGTCCAGTAAAGCATCAACGTCCCGTTGCGCACATGATGGGAGTGTCAGACAGAGATCCAACATGCATTCTTCTCTGCAAAACAGGCATCAGAGGACAGGTAAGATGCAGTCAATCCAGACTGGTCTAAATCACAAGAACCAAGATGCACTTAGTTCTCTTAGGCGAGGTGTGCCTAGATGTTGTACCATGCGATCACAGTATTTTCGCTCCAGGAGTACTGTTTCCATCTCCTTGGTTACTGGGACGTCCATTGCGTAGCAGAAAAATTACAATCAGGATACCTGCTATTAGAAACAGGATCAGCGGCAGTCCTCCAAAATGCTTCCAAATACAGAGTATATAAAGTTTGGGATAACTCCGAGGACCGTCTGAAAGGTGCTTAATAGTCCAGAACCTATGGTCTTAAATAGGTAGACGATGCCTGTCATATCAGACATGTTAAAGATACGATTTACCATTTCTGCGAAATGGAAGGGGCAGTTTGTACATATGAGTGCCAGTATCTCTGCCGAAGACCTTGCGATCTAGAGATCAAAAGTCTCTCGAGCGGAGGTTAAGGGCACAGATTTCTGTAAAAGCATGGATTTCATTCTGCTCAAAGCATCAAACCGTATTAATGAAACATTTAGCGAAGGCCATAACGGCACCTCCCTGACTGTATGTGTTGGTGGAAACAATATTTGCATACAGCAAGTAACCCTGGAGCTCACGGTTACCAGATATGTGATGCCCGGAAGCATCCCACAGCAACCTTGATCATTCAGCATCAAGTAACTCCCATTTGAAAGTAACCTGAACACTGGCGTGATCACGGCAGCTGGGGCAGCCCTTAAGTGACAGGATAAGTTTGATACTGAACAGTTACAGGACCCATGAAGCATTATATCCTGGCATATGAGTGATCCACTTAAGGTATTCTTGCAGTTTGTACCGCTCAAAAACACTTCCCTTTCCCCACTCCGGCATCGAAATCTGTATGGTAATTCCCAAGATTCCTTGATGAATTCCCTACCCATTTCTTCATATCTGCCTGCCTGCTTTTGTTCAAGGCAATATTGGAATTGAAAAGTAGTGACCGGAAGAGTTATGTGGCCATGGATAACCATTCTGTGGACGGTGACTCTGCCACTGTAAAAGCTAATCTGTCCAGTTTTTCAAAACGCAGCATTGTATATTTTCTCCCCTTTGTGCCATCTCTATCTGTTTTTCCGTTAGATTGTATGAAGAAAACAGAGACGTGCTGTTTATGAAATGCCAAGGCACATAGCCTGCGCGCAAAGATTGCAGCGTCCAGCTTAGTAACATAATAGAACGCAATTGTGATTGCCCGTGCTGTAATATGGACAAATCCTGTTCTAGTACATCAATAGCAGAAGATACAATGTTGCCCAGTGAATATATCCTGGAGGACAGTGTAGTTAACCCATTGTCAACCACTGCTAGAGCTTTCTCTAGGTTTATACAATCTATTTCTCGTAATCTTTCTGCGGCCTCTTGTTGTGAAATTTTCCAAATCTCATTATAGACAGCATAATAGAAAAGTTTGTGACTTGGCTTCCTAGGACCTAATAAAAAATCCTGTAGGTCCACATCCTCTGTAAGTAAGGATAGGTGTTGTTTCACATGTGTAAGTGTTGAGGTCTTTAGCCAATCGAGGCATAACTTCCCAACACTGTATGATCTCACTACCCCTGGGTGTTCTCTCTGTACATAGCGTGGGTCTGGCCTGTTGATACTAAACCCTTTGGTTTTACCCATGAATCTTTCCTGACAGCTCTTGGTGTCTGTGGGCCAAATCAACCATCCCTTCCAATTGGGGTTTGATCTATTGTATTGCTTGATCATTTCTAGCGTAATCCCTTCTTGTGATGTTATGTTACCCTCGGTGTGTGATGGTGTGGGCATCCGAGGTGTATTCAATTCTTTGTTCTTGGCTAGTCCAAGACAGGATGTTTGTTGCACTGTTTCATTTAAAAACATTATTTGTTGAGGAATAAGGCATGCTCTAAATAGTGCCTCTATTCCCTGGACCTGCCACTCTCTAGTACCCCAGATCGATTTTAAGTCTATAGTGTCTCTCCATAAGTCGAAACGTTGTTCCGACAACAGGGCAATAAAGGAAGCAGAATAAATCTGTTTTGTGTTTGTCAACATATTTTTCTGTGCTGTTGTAGGTGTAACCTTATAATAAAATGAGGCCGGGTCTGAATTGTTAAACCCTGAAAAATATGGAAATTTCTGTGCAAATGTCTTTCAACTGCTTTTTGGTGGTGTTGGGCAATGTTCCCATTGGTAGTAAGCGAAAACCTTTCTGGGGTTAGCAGATTTATGCAAAAAGTGATGACCATAATGTTGATAGCAATACATTGTTTCAAAGTCTGATGTGTCTTCCACCATTTCATTATTAGAAAAAGCAGCAGATTTTTCTAAATCAGACAACATATTATTTGCAGTTTCGTAATCCCAATCATCGGAAAATGTACTCAAGGTAATGATATCACTCAATGAAATTTTAAATAAATGTGGTATTTTTAAAAGTTCAGTCGGGCCAAATATATCGTTCTCAACCTTGTCCCACACTATACCGTCAGGTATAGGTACTGCTGAAATGTTCACTGATGATAGGTCTCTTTTTTCACGATGTGATGATAGATGTGGTTTCAGAATCACATTCACTTTTTGTGCTGCAGAGCTTTCTCGAAGATAAGTTCCATTTATAAGCATACTAAAGACAGTCACTAAGCCTATCCAGAAAAGGAAGAAAAGTATACCAGTGATTACCCACAGTTGCATCCAAGGTGATACCAGGTAGGTCTTTTTAAGAAAGTACAGAAAATCTTTAATTTGCTGCTGGCGAGTTTTTTGGGATGGCTTTGTTTCAGGTTCACTTGGATCCAATGAAAAAGTATCAAAGTCAATGAAATAGCCAGATGCAGTTCGATCAATTTTCGGTATTTCCGCAGATCTTGTGGAAACTGTAGCTTGCTCTTGTTGAGGCATGTTGATGTAGATATCTGTGTTTGGTCGAATTGAAATTTGTCTTTCATTTGAGTTCTGATTTTGAACTTCAGTTTCAAGAGGAACGAGTTCCATCGCATTGTTGCATAGTCCGTCATTCTGTGCTGATGACTCTTCAAACGTGATGAGTCTTTCTGTTTGAACTTCTTGTATAGTTGTGAGAGGAGGGTGTCTGTTACTCCGGAGTCCACGTGGCCTACTATTCAGTATCGGCCACATAGTGTGGTTTGATTAGGTCTATTGAGACAAATCTTTTCTCCTTTTTACCCGCAAGGGGTGGCAGAAGTACTGTTCTTGTTCCTTCAACTGCCAGGACAGGTACAGGCTTTCTGTATGATGACCCAAACTCTTTTTTGTCTGCTATTTTTTCTCTGACCAGGTCCCCGACATTAGGGATCCAGACAGGTCTTGCTGTGACAGACTTGACTTCCCCAGTGGCGGTCCTTTTCACCTGGACGTTACTTTATAGTGCCCGGGTTTCATTTAGGTCCTGTAAAACAGCCAAACGTTTATGGAAGTCAAAATGTTTTCCATCCGCCACTATGCCTTCACAATCAAGATCAGGTACCCACATTCTTGTCCCTAATAGGACCTCATAAGGAGTGACACCCCCTAGAGAGCTTCTTGGCTGGTTTTTCAACGCCCTTTGAACTCCATACAGATGTTTTACCCAACTTCCACCCGAGCCTAATACTCTAGCTGTTAAAGACTGCTTTAAGTCACGGTTTTTACTCTCCACCACCGAATTTCCCTCGGGATGGTACGGAGAGGAGTACCGCAATGCTACACCCAAACTTCCCATGGCTTCCTTGTAAGCACTAGAGCTAAACGCTGGGCCACGGTCAGAATGTAATATGCCAATTGCGTATGTCCCTATAAAGAATCGCAAATCTTTTATAACAGTTCAAGCCTCAGCCGAGCGCTGGGGCCACACCCATAGGAATCTCGAGCAGGAATCCACTGCAACCATGATATACTTGTAAGCCCCATCAGATTGTAAGGGGCCGCAGTGGTCCAAATAGACACAAGCGAGCGGTTTGTCTGATATCAGTAATGGTGTCTGCGCTGGACGTGTTATGGTGGAGCCTTTCATCTGCTGACAGATGTCGCATTTCAAGACCTAGTCCTTAGTTTGCTTTGTTAATCTTGGCCACCAGTAGCATTGTTTCAGTAAGGAAACAGTCACCGTAACTCCTACGTGTGCAGAAGCTATACCCTTGTGGGCTGCTAGAATTAAACCTAACCTGCGATCCATATTCGGTATTACTCTATCCCCCACTCCAGGAATTTGAGCAAATGGAACATTGTCTGCATCTAACTTGTAGGAATACTTGAGTGGAAATCTTTTTGGTACTGCCGAGTTATTGCGTGTGGCAATAATTGCAACCATTATCTCACCGTCTATTCTCGTTTTTGAACAAGTGAATGCAGCTACAGAAGCCATGTGTACAGCCCCCTTTGCCGCTTTGTCAGCCAATGAATTCCCTTCAACGTGAACGCCATCACGTTGATGACTCAGTGTATGTAACACATGAGCCCTTGGTAGTTCATTTTTCACCTCCACTACCTGTTCCCGTAGCGTTTTGTGCTTTATTGTGCCACCCTTTGCATCTTTAAACCCATTCTGTCCCCAATTATGTAAATATTCATTGTATGACTGCACACAGTAAAAGGAATCACACATGATTAGTGTGGGGAATTCTTGATCCGTATTTACTAGTGCCAGTAATAGTGCTTTTAATTCTGCCAACTGTGCCGTGCAGTCTCCTAGAGATTGCGTTTTTGTACAACTCGGACGAAACGTTCCATCCTGCATGCGTCCCTTAATGATAACACACGCGGCGTTGTATTGCTGCTTACTCCCTATGGCCGGTTGAGCAGAACCGTCAGTGTAAATTATATATTCATACTGATCTAGAGGCATTATTTAATTTGGTAGAGGATATTCTTGTTCGTATTGCAGGAATGCTTGTGTTTTTAGATTTGGGTCGTACCTGTATTGTACATCTGTTGCAGTAAGAGAATTAGCCCATTGTATCCATCTTGGATGTAAGGCTTTAGCGTTGGGAACGATTGCCTTTGTCGCAGCTTCTAGGGCTGGAATTGGGGTAGCAACAATTATACTTCCCTTGAGCCAGTGCTCTTTCTCTTACTACAGTAGTCTGTACTGCTGTCAGAATTTTCTCTGTTGATGCAAAGCGCATCTCAGCATTTGCTTACAAATGTGATTTGTATGCTATTGGTACTGGTTCACTTTCATTATATGTTAGGTAGGTGTATCCTGATCGACCCGCAACTATACGGATCACCAGGATGCGTACATTTACGGGTGCCTGTAAATGTTTTGAAGCTATCATGTCAGCCTGCAGGGAACAAAGGATATCTCTGTGTTCCTGTGTCCATTGTCTAACTGAAAAGTCAGGTTTTATTAAATCGTAGAAAGGTTTTACTCTTTCTGCGTAATCCAAAATGTATGTTCTACCAAAGTTCAGGAATCCCAGGATCGATTGTAAATGTTTTAATGTTTTTGGCGGTTGGAGCAGTGCACACTTTTCTAAAAAGCTCGCTGCTAGGCTCTTTCCTTCACTCGAAAGCTCATATCCTAGAAAAAGGACATTATGGTGCTCTATCTTTGATTTTTTTAAGTTGAATTTGTAACCCTCAGAGGCAAATCCCAAAATTATTGTATTCACCCTGTTCAAGTGTTCCTCCAGGTCATCATCCGTTAGATAAATGTCATCCACATAGGACAATGCCTCTTTATCCAGATTTTGAAGTAACTCAGTTACCCTGGCTGAAAACAACCCCGGGCTGTTCTTATACGCTTGGGGGAGTCTACAAAATTGTCGCAGGGAGCCTAACATGGAGAATGCGGTTAAATACCTGCTTTCAGGCGCTATATTTTAGCGGAAAAATCCATTTGAGATATCTATCGTTGTTTTGTATTTTTTCCGCACAATGTTATTCATTAATGCGGCATTGTGTGCATTTTGGACTGCAAATGTCTTAGTGCAAGTGTTTAAATGTCTGTAATCCAAAACTAAATGATATGTATTGCCCGGTTTTGATACAGGAAACAAAGGGTTATTCATTTGAGAGGTGCAAGTTTCAATCACCCCTTGGTATTCAAGTTGATCAAAGATCTCCCTGACCTGTTTTTTAGCTTCTTGCTTTATTGAATACTGCCTTTGTGCAGTTGGCGTATTTTTTAATGGAATTATGTGGTGGGTTGAATCCTCATCCCATCCAACATGGTTTTTGTATAATGCAGGGGCTTGGGCTACCGCCCACTCCCGTGCATATGTATATTTTAGGTGCTTGGGAATATGGTCTGAGAATGCTGGTAAAATTACTGTTTCTCCTCTAGGGCAGTCCATGACAAATGCTGGCGGCCAATCTTGTTCAGCTAACAAAATGTCATAGCCAAATGGTAGGTTCTCCCAAAAGAGACCTTTAACTGTCCTGCATTTGTCCTCTTCTATTTGGAGTGTTATTTCATATAACTTATGCAGGACACTTACCCTAGTATCAGTGTTTCTACCGTGATATAATCATTCAAGTCCGCTGTCACCAGAAATTCCATCAGGTTCTGGTGAGCTATTGTTACTTCTGCCACACTATCTAGCATCGTCAGAGCCCATTCCCCGTTCAGTAGTCGAGTCCTCAGAATTCTGGGCATGTCTGATCTTTAGACCTGCAACCTTCTTCTTTTTGAACTGTCGCTTTTGTTTTGGTTTGTCTTCTTTTTTGGAAGTATACTCTTGAGCGTGTGGCTTGTCTCTGGACTTTGTACCCTCTTCTTGTCTGTCTGACCGTCCTTCTCTCTCTGAGTTTTTCGTTGAACCCTGAAAGGAACTAGAGGAACGTGTATCAGTATCCTGATACCTGTTAGGTTTCCTAATATTGTCCCTATTCCTAAGGTTATACCTTCTTTCGGAGGGCTCCTGTGGTGGAGATCTACCTCTGGATTGAGATCTGTTTCCTTTAACTTTTTGTTTTTTATTATTGTCCCACTTCTTTTTTGATGAAGCAGGTGTCTGCTTGATGGTCTCCTTTTCGGGATTACCCATCAGCTGTGCTTTTTATGCTTTTCCACCCAAACTGTCTCTGCCTAATTCTGCTTATGCAGTTTCAATTAATTTAGGTAGTTTGTGCTCCTGCTGTAAAGGACTGGACTCCCTTAGGTGTTGGCGGATAGCCACTGATGCTGCCTCCGCTTTAATATTTGCTAATATTATGGCTGACACCTGGGCATAATTACCTATTAATTTCATCCATAAGTTCAGAGCAGGTTCTGCTCCGTACTCATTTTGTATTTGTCTTAATACATCTGGTATTACTGCTAATGACGGGATATCATGAGTTCTGGTATATATGGCAGCAAAAACTGTACCCCAAGAGGTACAATCCTATTTCTGTGGTGTTATCTCCATGGGCAAGCAGACTGTCAGCATTCTGTGTTTTTCATACGGGCTAGTATTCAGGAATACTGCTTCTAGCTGTGTTATTTTCTGAGCCACCCAGAATGGCATTTGTTCATGTTATGCGGGCATTTTACTTATTACTGCGTGTAACGTTTGTGGTATAATTTTAGTTGCTGTATTTTGAACTGGAGTTGTGTTTGTTGTAACTGTTGCCGGCTGGACTGTAAGTGTCCTCATGACAAACTGCGTCATGTTTCTGCAAATTTTTATGAATTCTTTGTGAAGTATGAGTAAGTCTCCTCCTGACATTGTTTCGATGTCAGGGTGTGGTGTGTAGGCCGCTAATATTGGCCATGTTGCTCCTTCTCTTCCGAGCGAACCGAGTCTTACTCTACTTCTTGTATGGGGGAGGGCGCCTTTAAACCAGTATAAATGTTCCTGGTACATGAGCGGAACTTCAATGTCCTCATACAGACAATATTCCGCTGGTGGTTCATCTTCTGTGTAGTAATGAAATGTTTTTGTTCTTGCATTTGCTGCTGGGAATGTAACCCACAAATAAAATACCTCTGTTCTGTATGATTTGTGTGCCTCAATCACGAAAGCTACTACGCCACCCCTAGGTGTTAGACCATGCGCAAGCAGTTTCAGGGTGACTGCGTTTCTAATGTTTGCCGCAATATGTATTGTGTTTGCGTCTTCCTCGTCTTCTGAGAGCGGTAATGGCTGGTCTAGTGGGTCTTGGACCTGATTAGTCATTGTGTTTAGAACATGAAATAACTTTTCAAGGGAACTAAGATAAGGTGTTTTGCACAATTTTTAGGAACACTGTGTCCTTCAAGCTTGATTAACCAACAGCTAATAAATAGGATTTTTCGCCTACTCAGCTGAGGTGGAGTTTGTGCCCTCCCACTCCAGACATCTCTGGGGATTTGTGAGTAGGGGTTTCTGAGAATAGCACGACTGAATTCCTCAGATTCTACTGTTAAATAAGTACCCAACCAACGTTGGCGGCGCCATGTTGTGCAGCTCCTATAAAAAGTATACAGGATCTGCGCGTTTAGACAACATACACTGTAGGATTGGTGTCTGACTGATTCCAGACACCGCCACGGTGTAGGCTGGCTTTTGTATCAACTAGCTCACAGTGCCACTAGAATCTCCTCTTACCAAGGAGAGAATAGTTCTTGGCAACCATCGAACATGACAACCCTGATGCCTCAGGACCGGGGAAACAATATACTACTTTTTCGCTCAGTCACTCGTGCTTACTTAGTCTGTCTGAGAGAGATACACAGAACAAACAGGCTGGGCGTTTTCAATAAGTATTTATTGAACAGTTGTTATTCTGGTGTAAAATAGATGAGCTGCAACAACCATTAGACAGTATAAGATATAAATGATTAGCAGTACTATAAAAGTGAATGGATGGTATAGCTCTACCATCTTACAATAGTCATGAATACACCCAAGTATATAAAACACATGATAAAAAGTTGCGTACTCCTACGATGCCTCCCTAACTAGATGTATCTACATATACCTAGCATGTGTGTAGGTGTTAAGCCAAGAATCCCTCTAGGATCTAGTCAACCCCATTACCTGAATCGAGAGACTGTGGGACCCCGTCCTGGTCTTGAGTTGGACACCCCGCGAGGGATGTTAGACCACTGCGAGCTAGAGTATCTGCATGCAGGAATCTCAGCGACTCTGGTCAGTGTGTCTGCCGGGAAGTCTTGGTCTCCTCTCTCTATCTTAGCGAGATTTGATGTATATATACCCATAGGTCTCCCCAGAGGTCCTACCTCGCTGTATTACTGTGACGGCCTAAGAATGACGTTGGGCATGAACTTTGTCCATAGATACTATACAGGAGATGGTAGTCCTGCTGTGCTTCCAAAAATCCTCATGCGTAATGTATGAGATTTCTAACTAGGGAAAACCCGCGTTCTGAATGCAGTGTCGTATCTAGGTAAAAGGTCAGTCCCTGTAAACCGTGACAAGTGTAATGTAGGGAAGAATATAGGTGAAGGGTAATGAAGTTACCGGGGCCTATATTATGGTACCTATATAGAATATAACAAAATATGCAGCAGGTCATGGTGATTTGGCACAACTTATCAGGTGAGTAGAGGAGGGCTCCACTAGTCTTCTCCAGACAGCGAAATCTAGCCTTTAGTAGCCCAAACGCCCACTCCACTGGCCTCCGTGTTCTTCATGGACCTCGTTGAAGCAGACTTCCCTTGGTGTTGTTGTATTCCTCAGCCGTCCTAACAACCATGTTTGGTTTTGATAAGCTGAGTCTCCTATATGGAAGAAAAAAGAGCCATAATATGTAACCCAATTTTAGATTATTCTACCCCAAACCCAAACGACATAATGACAAATTGTACTCAACAAACAAGGCCCTCACAGATCCCAGTTGTGACATTTGCAGGAATATGCTGCTGTTCCATAGTACAAAGGAATCATGGGTTGATCTGGGGAAACATGCAAACACACTTGTGATGTACAAATCAGGTAAGCAGACAAGTTGAACATTGAATGAAAGGAAGTTCTTCAAATTTCAGTAGACTTGTTCTCTGGCATGTGTTGGCACTAAGGTAACGTGTGCCATCAATAGCTCCAACCACATGTGGTAGGTGAACCAAACATTAAAAATCTCCCTTTACATTCACAAAATCCTCATGGCATGGAAACTGGATGAAGCTGTTGATGTGTCTCATTACTGAAGAAAGAAATTCTTGTAGTACACCACTCAAAGTTGGTTGTGACATCCCACCAGATACTGCCACAGTTTATTGGAATGATCCTGTGGCCTAAAAATGAAGTACTGCTATGAGTTTGACAATTGGAGTAATATATGCAGGATTTAAGGCAGAAGATCTGGCTCCAGCTGAAGACATAAATCCAGTATAGCTTGCCTATTCAATCTGAATTATTTTTATAATATCCCGTTCTTCCATGGTGGCAAGGTCTGGAAATGGTAGGAACACTTGAGGCTGTCGTCTCTTCAATCTCCCTGGGTTAATATGTCTGCATTGGAAAATTGTGAACATTTAAAAGCACATACAAATTATTTTTGGATAAATAACACAAATGTCATGTCTTACTAAAAATATACATGGTTCCTTAACATAATTTATGCAATACATGAAATATTGATTTTTTTTACTAACAAATATTTTTTTTTTAGCTTTCTATTATTTAAAAAAAGATTGTGTAAATATGGGGGAGAGGATGTGGCCTAACAGCACGAGCGATCGACCTCGAAGCTGGGGAACCATGTTCGAGTCTCAGCAGGGATGCTCAACACCCTGTGACTCTGGGCAAATCACTTAATCTCCCTGTACCTAACAAAAAATGAATATGTCCATTTGTAATGGAACTGGTGCTCATGTAAAGTGCTCTGATACCTTTGGGTCAAGTTTGTGCTATATAAAACTCAGAAATAAAAATACATTTTGAATGTATTATTTACAGGTTCTTTTTAAAAATATTTTTTAACCAAAAAACCATCAACAGAAGTGCAAACAACACCACGCAAATTTAGCATGTAGCAACACTAACGCACTACATATCAATGTTTATTTTTAAATTAATTAGTGCCATTAGCATTTTGTATATTCAAACAAACTAGCCACTATTTTAAGTGGTGGTGCTGGACTAAACATTCACAAACACACTATTTGACCATCTCAAATGGCAGGTGCCTGGCCTCACAGTCAGGACATTTAGAATTAGACAGCTGCAGAGGAAATTGACTGGGCATTTGGAGGGAAACTCCATGACGGACACAACCATAGGCTAACATGTGAAAGCAATCTATGAAAGTCAATGTCTGTGTCTGTCTAAGTTGATGAACGCATACATAATGTACATGTAAGCGGCATTTCTAAAAATGTTCACTTGCCTTGTAACACTGCATCCAACAAGACCTCCTCAACTTTTGGTGCTGTTTCTGACTTCTGGGAGCCACAATGCAGGTGACAGGTCCCAGCCTTTTCAACAGAGGAGCTGGAGCTGTTGGCAGCAGAGGTCTTGTCCCTTTACAGCCAGCTCCAGGGGTCACCAGAGGAACAGGTACATGTTTAAAATGTATTTGTAAATCTGTCTAACTGTTTTTCCTTAAACTCAGGCTAGAATGTCCCTTTGAGTTATTGAGTAAAGTGTAGCGATTGAAGTGAAGTGCCATTTATTTTTTTAAATACATAGAACAATGATGGTGTGAATGTATTAGCACTTTATGATTAGAGAAAACAACATTAGTATTTGGTGTGTTTTGTAAGCCCTACATTTTATTTGGTGTATATTTTGAGATATATCTTTGTATATGTATGAATTTCATGTGAAATGTAGAAGTTTCACTCATGTAAATTTAGAAAACACGTAATATTTTCTTTACCACTATACATATACATGTATTTTTTTACATACCAAATACAAATAAGGTTTGCTCTGTGCATTATCCTACAAATCACTGGGCCTAGATCAGGTGCCTCCAGCCAGTCATCTGGGAGCTACCAGTAGCTCCCATACACCTTCAGAGTAGCTCAAAGCCTTGAGTTTTATTTCAAATGAGCACAAGGTCATAATTTCATTTCACAGTTAAGAGAACACTGTGTTCATGTGTCATCATGATCATCAGGCTGCAGATAGCAGGGCCTGACAATGAGCAGTGCTCAGTCAGATTTGTGTGCCAGGCTGGGGCTCAGTCAAAGAGGTGCACAACTGAATCACTGAGGTATTTGACTCTTAGACAAAATTCCTTGTCATCACAAAATTGGAGATGTGGACAGACTGATGCTTGTGAATGTTTTTATATGGAAGAAAAATGAAATGGAGAGTTACCTTAATTATTGAGTTAACACTTTATTTCTATTTGCTCCCATTTTTAAAGTTTTGCATTTACAAACAGCAGACCCCTTACTCCCAGTGGGCAGTATACACTGTGCCATAGGTATATAGGAAAAATACAGCCCAATTTTTGACATGAGAGAAATTTTAAGTCAGGAAAAATGTTCCATGATATGAGGTGTTTGGTAGAATATTTATCTGCACTTTTAATTTTTCCAAATTGAAAACCTACAATGGTATCTTTGTTTCATTCATGTAACTCCGCCACATATGGCAAAAGGTGTCTCCTGTGCTGCAAGTACATACAACACAGGCTCTCATTCACCCGTAGAAATATATCCCCTTCAAACATGCACATGTTTATACATCCCCAAAGACCACAATCTCAATGACACACATGGCAGCCCTTTCATAGTGCCTTTAGTCATTTTATTTAGTTCACACCATAGTTTATGACTCTATGGACATTAGAATTCAAGTCAATGTAGTTGGACGTGGTTGTGTCTGGTTACAATGCACAAGTTGTTTAGCTTTCAGCATTTCACAATGATATGCCTCCACACATAGATGCTGTCACTGGCTAGGATTATTGAATTTAGGAAACAACAAGGGATAAGGATATTCAACAGGTTACAACAAAAGTATTATTTGTTGTTATTTATTTTGGCAGAATGAAAAAATATATATTGTGTAGTAACTTTTGACTAATGCTTTTTATTGATATGGTAAAATTGTCACATCAATACAGACAAACAACAAGCCTCAAAACAAATCTTTTTTCTTTCATTTCTTGTATCCACACAGGTCAACGCCCATCAGAATAAAAACATTTATAAGGCCATCTCCAAGAAGGGCCAGACTCTGGGGTGTCTACAAGTGGCGCAGCATTCATTGTCAGAAGAGGTGGGTGGAACTCTGTTGGACCAAGAAGCCATCAGAGATCCACCTCGGCAAGTCCTCCCAACATGGGAAGCACGTGCACTGCACCCTGACCCCCTAATGGCGCGCATCCTTGTGATGGCCTATGCTGAGCTTGATGGGCATTTGAGAGCCCAACAGCAACATTAAGGGGATAAGTTCTAGTTTGTGTTTAACATGTTAATTTTTGCTACAGCAACTAATTTGGCCATTAACATTTCCAACGCACATGGAGAGATTTTGAAGGTGTAAGATTTGCACAAGGTGTATGATGATGTGCTTTGTGTATGAATTTGTGGAAAAGGATGCCACCTGATTTCTGTTCACTACCATAGGACTGGTTTCAGTAGACACATGCCTGCCTAAACAACAAATATAGCTGGTGACTATCACCATCAGTAACGTACATTACACAGGAAAGTAAGGTACTACACCGTAATTCTTTAAGAAATGTAGAACATGTATTGACATAAGGTCACCAACAAATTAAACACTGGTTTATTTGTGACATTATTACAATTGACTATGCAGCACATATTATGGACAAATTATATTGAAACTGTGTATAATACAAATGAAATTAAGTATCTGAACTAATGCTGCAACGTGATTACACCCTTTTCTTTCTGTTATTTCTGTGGCTAAAAACGCTGTGTAACGAACATGCATAAAGTTATATTTTTTTTAATTCAGATAAAAAGGTGACTGTAACCTTTACCAATAGTATTTTCTCTATGTTTAATGTGCATCATGTGGACACTGTATAAATGCTGACATCATGATTGTATGGTCATGTGACCAAGAACGATGTAGGTCAAAACGCGTTGTCTTTTTCCTTTGACATTAAATTTATTGATCAAACACAAGCCTGTTTGGAGTGGCTGAATTCTTTCGTGGAGAAAGAATCTCGATTGCAATATATATAAGGGCACCTATTTACTTAAAGGGTGTTTCCAGGTGGCCACAACAACATAATGAAAGGTATGCAGCTGGATGAGGGTTCGAGGTGTGCAACTGGATTTGTGACTTTGGTGCGCGCAAAAGGGTTACAGTATGGATTTGAACGGTACTTACCTAGAGCACCTGCTGACACGGACTTGAAGTGTCAAGATCAAGATGTTCCCTTAGCGCCCACTGTTGGATTTTAACCAATCATCAAGAGCCGTTTTCGTTTCAAAAGCATGAAGATTTGTAACACCTGAGACAAGACCATTTGAGAGAGGCAGTTGTGCTGAAACGCGTTATGCTGGTCTCAATAAAGTTTTCACGCATCGAACCCGCATGTGCTCAGATCCTTTCAGGTGAGAGGTTCTTGGTTGTATTACCTACTGGCGGTCGCCAGTAGATAGTTATAGTTAGGACCTTGTTTCTATTCAAAAATAGTTTTTTCTTTTGCCAATATCTTTGGCGACGTTTGACGAATCTTTGGGAAATTTTGAAAACTAATGGTTCACTCAGGTCAGCTCCTGTCTTGAAAGTTTCGGGGTGATTCGTCAATTGGGGGCCGAGAAAAAAGGGGGGTCCCAAAACAGGTTTTCCCCATGTTAATTTCCATGGGAACTTTAGACACAGCTACAGCCCGAACTGCTGAACGGAATTACACCAAATTGGCAAAAAGGTAGCTCTTGGTCCAGAAAGCGACCTTTTTTTTTTAAAATGGTGTCAATCCGTTCAGTAGTTGCTGAGAAATTCAAAAAATAAAAATTTATATATCTGAGCACCGAGGAATAGGCGCAACTCCTCCCGAGTACGAGCTGACTTCTGATTGGCAGCCAACACTCCAAAGCAGAATGTGTTGGCAGCCATCATGTGACTCGGTAACCGAGTCACAAGAAAAAGGGAAAGAAAAGTGAAAAATAAAGAAAAGGGGGCAGGGTAGAAACACCCTGACCCCCTATGCCTGCTCAGGGGGTCCCACAAGGACCCACAGGGCCAAAAAAGCATTTTTGTAAAAAGAAAAAACCGCTGAATTCGTTCTGGGTGCGCAAATCTGGCCAAGAATTTTTTTTAAAAACGAAGCGCGGCCTCCCGCGCTATGTTTTCCTCATGCCCCCGGGTGGGCCACGTCCCGGGGGCAATGTATAATTATATAGCGGGGGCCTGTGGGGGCCCCTGCAGCCCCAGGGACTGCCACCTCCCTGGGGCATTGTTACTTTAAGGCAGGGGGGCCTCATGGGCCCCCCTAAGCCCCGGGGACCGCCGGGGCGTTATCTCTCCTGAGGCTTGAGCCGGGAGATTGTAGGAGGTTGCTTGCACTAATTAGCGTTTTTTGCACATTGTTTTTAATCTTTTTAAAATAATGGGATGTTTTAGGTAGGTGTGCTAATTTGTTTTTTAAGGACCGCAGGGGGGCTTTGCTCGGTTTTAAAGCCGAGTTTTCAATATACCGGGTCAGCGGGGGCCGCCATCTTGGGGCTAGTACTGGGTGCAGTCTAGTGGTCCACCACCACTACATTATAAAGAGCGAGGCTGGCGCGAGCGCGCAGCAGGCGTGCCGCCGGCGTGCCGAAGGCGCGCCAAAGGCAAGCCCGTCTGCGCCCGTCCGCGCTCGGCCAGGGCTCGGCGCTAGGGACCCTACAAGCATGTTGCCAGGTAAAATCACCATTTTCCAATATACTAAAACAGGGCTACTCGCCTTGAATCTTGGGGCCAAATGTTCACAATGTGTTTGCCTTAAATTTGATGAGAAGCCGGCCCTAGTCTCAATGACCTGCCCACACTGCCTCGTGACACTTCCAAACATCCTTTATCAAGGCATTAGTATCAAAAAGGAGGCGAAAGACATGGCAGTTGGCCTAGAAATGCCGGCTCTTAAATGTATTCTGCTAAATGCCAGATCACTGATCAAGCACAGCCTTGAATGTGCCAGGCTTTTTGAGGACAGGGAAATTGAACTGGCCTTTATTACCGAAACCTGGATGGATGAATCATCAGGACCAGACTTGGCGATAGCTACTCCAACTGGGTTTTCATGCCACACTTTGAATAGGCCATTTAGGAAAGGGGGTGGTCTGGCAGTGATTTACCCGAGCTCTATGAAGACGCTCTTTCGGCCCGTTTCTTTCCCCGCTTGCGAAGCACTTTCCTTTAGTCTCTGTCTAGCCCCTCATCACACTTTCAAAGGGATCCTAATTTATAGACCACCAGGGACTAGGAGTGCCTTCAATGCTTCCATCAGCAATTTTCTGGAGGATAGCATTGGTAATGAGACCTATACTATACTTGGGGATTTTAATTTCCACCTTGAGGCCTCATCAGATCAGGATACTATGATCCTAATAGACGCAATGAAGAGCGCAGACCTCCAGCAGATTGTTACCGGCCCTACTCATGTGGCAGGACACACCCTGGATAGGATCTTTTCAAACCACCCTGGCCTTCGGTTTACCAGGGCTTTGCCCCTGGTTTGGACTGACCACGCGGCCGTCCTATTTGAAATTGGTCTTAGGGACCAGTGCAGTAGTGGGGCTTGCAGTGGGAGGCAGGTAGTGGGTAGAGCTTGGAACAAAGTGGATGGGGATGTCTTCCAGACACTTCTCAAGTCGACTGCTGTCCAGGGATTTGCAGGGCCAGAGGAAGGGGCCATTGCATATACGGACTGGCTAGGGAAAGCCTGTGATATTGTGGCCCCAGAAAGAACCCTTTTCCCAGAAGAGTTGCTCCCTCCGCCCCGTGGTTCACGGACGACTTGAGGCTGGAAAAATTAAATGTAAAAGACTCGAGCGGAGCTGGAGGAAAGAATATAGGGAAATAGAAAAGAAGGCCTATAAAAGCAGCCTTGTGACCTATAAACAACTCGTGTTCTTGGCCAAGCAAAGGTTCTTTGTTAATCAAATTGACTTAGCAAAGAAGTCGACCAAAGAACTTTTCAGGACTGTGTCTAACTTGGCCTCGCCGCATCCAGCTAAGGTGCAGTTAAGTCAGGAACTTTGCGATGACCTGGCCGACTTCTTCTTAAATAAAGTGGAGAGCATTTTCTCAGTGTTTAACGTTCCATGTAAAGTCGGGAAGCCTGGAGCCAATGAAGATAGGGTTTTGCGCACGCTTGATAAGTTCGACCCACTATCAACGGAGAATATTTCTAACCTGCTACTGGCAGTAAGGTCCGGGTCTCCTCAGGACCCCTGCCCGGCCGAAGTGACCAAACTAGCCATGGAACCCGTTATCTCTGCACTTCTGTCCATTTTTAATTCAATGATTGAAATTGGACACTTCCCCAAAGTTTGGAAGGTGGCTTCGATTTTACCCCTTCTGAAAAAGCCTAGTCTGGATCCCAAGGACCCTAACAGCTTTTGCCCAATTTCTAGGCTCCCCTTGCCCGCCAAAATAATAGAAAAGGCTTTGAATACACAACTAAGTGTCTTTCTTTGCGAGACTCATGCTTTGGATCCCACTCAGTACGGGTTCAGAGGGGAACACAGCACAGAATCAGCCCTTATTAAAGCCACAGATGAGATCAGGAAGGCGGTGGATCAGGGGGGCAAAGCCGCCTTGGTCCTTCTGGATCTTTCTGCGGCCTTCGATACGGTCCATCATGATCTTCTGATGGACCGGTTAAGGGCGATTGGGGTTCAAGGGAAAGCCTGGAAACTTATTCAGTCATTTCTGACAGGGAGAGTACAAACTGTATCCTTGGGGGATTTCAAATCTAAACCCTTCATTCTACCTTGTGGGGTCCCTCAAAGGTCATCATTGAGCCCTACATTATTTAATGTTTATGTCTCTTCGCTTGGGCCCATTATTAGGACGTTTGGGTTCGAGCTCACCTCCTATGCGGACGACACCCAAATTGTGGTGTCCCTGCTCCCAGGTCAGGAGACTGGCATAGATAGCCGCTTCCAACTCTGCATGAAATCGGTGGGCAGTTGGATGGAAGAAAACTGCCTTAAATTGAATGCAGGGAAGACGGAAGTGGTGCTTTTCGGAAATGATGTCAACTTCTGGACTCCGATCTGGTGGCCATCATCTATGGGTCCCCTCCCTGCTCCTGTGAAGAAGGCAAAAAACTTGGGAGTGATAGTAGATGAGAATCTGAATTTTGGGGACCAAGTCAATGCAGTTGCCTCTTCCACAGCGCATGTGATCAGAACAGTAAAAAAAATATTACCAATTCTACCAGTTGACAGAAGGCAAACGGTGGTCTCCGCGCTAGTCCTGTCGAGGCTTGACTACTGCAATAGCCTCTACCTTAACATTATGGAACGCTCTATGAACAAACTACAGAGGCTTCAGAATGCCGCTGCAAGGCTACTTACGGGCACCCCTAAGTTTGCCCCAATTTCTAACGAAATCAGAAAACTACATTGGCTCCCGGTGAGGAACCGTGTGCGCTTTAAATCCTTGTGCACGGTTTTTAAAGCACTTCAGGGAAGAGGACCAGCTTACCTACAACAACAGTTTAAATGGTATTTACCAAATAGAAACTTACGGTCATCTGGGGCTAGGTTGGTCAAAGTCCCAGCCACAAAAAAGGCAAGGTGGGGTGACCGAGGCTTTATTGCGGGGGAAGCCAGGGCCTGGAATGATCTTCCAGTCCATCTCAGAAACACAACAGACCTGCTGATCTTCAGGAGGGGCCTGAAGACGTGGCTGTTTGATAAATAACCTGCCTGTTCTTGCTTTGGCCGATGGAGTGGTAACTAGCGCCAGGACACCCTCGGGTAATCGAGCGCTCAATAAATATCCTTAACATAACATAACACCTCCCCGGGGCTATCACTACTTTTAGGGGGGCCTAGAGGGCCCCCCAAGCCCCGGGGACCGCCACCTCCCCAGGGTGACTCCTAAAATCAAAGTGTGGGGGGCTGCCCCGGGGACCACCACCTCCCCAGGGCACTGTTTATTTAAATACTGGGGTCCATTGCAGTTCCCCGGGCCCCGGGGACCACCACCTTCCCGGGGCTTTAAACAATTGGGAGGGGGCCCTGGGGACCACCACCCCCCAGGGCCAGCTCCTGCAATGTCCCGGGGTGTCCACCCCCGGGACATTGCCGTTTGCTATGGCAGTGCGGGAGCACGGCTCCCGCCCTGTCATAGAAAACTCCTGCTTTGCTTCTTGGAAGCGGGAGCAGGAAACCTGTTCTCGATTCCAAGAAGCAAAGCAGAATTGCTTTTGGGCAAGGGGAGCTGCATGTCAGCAGCTCCCCTTGCCCAAAAGCAATGCCGGCTCCCGCAAGAGGCAGGGAGCCGGCTGGGACCGTGGGGGCATTGGGGCTCCCCCCACAGTCCCCAATGTATGCCCAGGCCCCGGGGGATGGGGTTCCCAGGGCCAGAAGTGGCCCAGGGGAGGGGGCCACGCAGCCCCCCCTCCCTTTTGATGTTTTAAAATAAATAAATAAATAAGGCCGAGCCCCGAGGGATGGGGTCCCCGGGGCCATAATTGGCCCAGGGGAGGGGGGCCACACGGCCCCCCTCAAAAATAGGAGGGACATTTTTTTTAAACGAGGCCAGGCCCCAGGGGATGGGGTCCCTGGGGCCTGAAGTGGCCCAGGGGAGAGGGGCCACGTGGCCCCCCTCCCGGGAAAAATAAATTAAAAAAAAATAAAAACGAGGCCAGGCCCCGGGGAATTGGGTCCCCGGGGCCAATAGTGGCCCAGGGAAGGGAGGCCACGCGGCCCCCTTCCCATTTTTTATTTTAAAAGAAAAAAATGCTCAGGCCCTGTGGGATGGGGTCCCCAGGGCCCAAAAAATACTAAAAGAAGGGGGGCCACACAGCCCCCTTCTAAAAATATTTAAAAAAAAGAAAAGCTGGCATCTCGCCAGAGGCACCGCCCCCTCCCTGCACCACTCTGCAAACGCGCCCCCTAGCGTGTTTTAAGTTGGGGGATTAAGTCCCCTTCATTCCTGAGGGTCCCTAGGGGCCAACTAGCCCACCAGGTACCTCCAGTAAGCCCCACACAGTGGGATTGCTGAGAGGTGGTCCGAGGCCACGCCCCTTTTTACACCACTCTGCAAACGCGCCTCTTCACGCTCTGCTGGTGGGGCAATAAGGTCCTCTTGTGTCCTGAAGACCTCAGGACACAAGTGACCTTCATCCCCAGAGCAGCAGTGTGCCAGGAGCCGCATTTGCAGAGTGGTGTAAAAAGGAGGCGTGGCCTCGGACCACCTCTCAGCAATCCCACTGTGTGGGGCTTACTGGAGGTACCTGGTGGGCTAGTTGGCCCCTAGGGACCCTCAGGAATGAAGGGGATTTAATCCCCCAACTTAGAACGCACTAGGGGACGCGTTTGCAGAGTGGTGGAGAAAGGGGGCGTGGCCTGTGTCCACCTCTCAGCAATCCCACTGTGTGGGGCTTACTGGAGGTAAGAGGTAGGCTAGTTGGCCCCTAAGGACCCCCAGCAGCGAAGGGGACTTCAATCCCCATCCAAGAGTGCGCCAGGGAGCGCGTTTGTAGAGTGGTGGGCAAAGGGGGCATGGTCTGCTATGAGAACGTAGCAATCCTGCTGTGTGGGACTTACTGGAGGCATTAGGAGGGGTAGTTGATCCCCAAGGATGTACTTGGGGGCCAACTTCCCCTCTTGTTACCTCCAGTAAGTCCCAGACAGTGGGATTGCTAAGACGTCTTCGGATGCCACGCCCCCTTTCTTCACCACTCTGCAAACGTGCCTCCTGGCAGACTATGGGATGGAGGATGAAGTCCACTTTACTCCTGAGGGACTTTGGGGGCTAAGAAGCCCTCCTGGTACCTCCTGTAAGTCCTAAGCAGCGGAATTTCTGAGCACTGGTCAGAGGCCCAGCACCCTTTCTCCACTACTCTGCAAATGCGAGAGTTAGAGCTATTGGCGTTCTAAATGTAAAGTTTTTTACTAATGGTTTTGGTGTAGAGTGGATGTACGTTGTGTGTAGTGGAATTCTGTGGTATGTTGTGCAGTGAAATTATGTGAATAGAAAGTATGTTGTATTTAGTGTATAGGAATTATGTGGAGTGGGATTTTGTGTTTTGGAGAGTAATTATGTGGTATTGTAGTCTGTGTTGTGGAGTGGTAACCTCAGGTTTAGTCTTTCTCGTTTCCATAGAAGCTAAACTATAAACTCAATGAGATACATAAAAAGAAGGATCAACTGAGGAGCACTTCTGGACCTAGTCGAAGGTATGAACAGGGCCACTGGAGTTATGTGACTGTTCGGCTGCACCAATTTTCACATAATTAAACATTTTCCGCATTTGCCAAATACTCCATAATCTGCTGCCTAATCTGCAGACTTGAACAAAAAAAGCCTTGTTTCTAGCTTAAACGGCTCAAATGTTCCCGAAAATGCAGCGTCATGTGTTACAGCGTGGTGGAAGGCCCTTTGCAAAACTGGAATGGTCACGTGTTACTTATTGCAAAATGTGGGTGTTAAACTGGTACTAATGGTGCACAAACCTCTCTTCTTTCTGTGCCTCTCTTGCCTCTTTCTGCATTTCTCTTGATTATTTCTGCACCTTCCTTCCTCTTTCTGCACCTCACTGTCTTCTATCTGCACTTTACTTGTCTCTTTCTGCACTTCTCTTGCCCCTTTCTGCACCTCACTTGCCTCTTTCAGCACCTCTGTTGCTTTTTTCTGCAGATCTCTTGCCTCTTTCTGCACCTCTCTTGCCTTCTTCTGCACCTCACTTGCCTCTTTCTGCACTTCTCTGGCTTCTTTCTACACCTCTCTTGCCTCTTTGTGCATTTCTCTTGCCTGTTTCTGCAGTTCCCTTGCCTCTTTCTGTACTTCTCTTGCCTCTTTCTGTACTTCTCTTGCCTCTTTTAGCACCTCTGTTGCTTCTTTCTGCACTTCTCTTGCTTCTTTCTGCACCCCTCTTGCCTCTTTCTGTACCCCTCTTGCCTCTTTGTGCACCTCTCCTGACTCTTTCTGCACCTCTCTTGCCTTTTTCTGCAGTTCTCTTGCCTCTTTGTGCACTTCTTTTGTTTCTTTCTGCACTTCTCTATCCTCTTTCTGCACCCCTCTTGCCTCTTTCTGTACTTCTATTGACTCTTTCTGCACCTCTCTTGCTTCTTTCTGTACCCTTTTTGTCTCTTTCTGCACCAATGTTGTCTCTTTCTGCAGTTGTCTTTCCTCTTCTGCACCTCTCTTGCTTCTTTATGCACTTCTCTTGCTTTTTTATGCACCTCTCCTGCTTCTTTCTCCACCCTTCATCCCTCTTGTCTCTTTCTGCTGTTCTCTTGCCATTTTCTGCACCTCTCGTGCCTCTTTCTGTACCTCACTTGCCTCTTTCTGCACTTCTCTTGCTTCTTTCCACACCTCTGTTGCTTCTTTCAGCAATTCTCTTGCCTCTTTCTGTACTTCTTTTGCTTGTTTCTGCACCTCTCTTGCGTCTTTCTGCACCTCTGTTCCTTCTTTCTGTACCTTTCTTGCCTGTTTCTGCACCTCTCTTGCCTCTTTCGGCACCTCTGTTGCTTCTTTCTGCCCTTCTCTTGCCTCTTTCTGCACTCCTCTTGCCTCTTTAAGCACCTCTGTTGCTTCTTTCTGCACTTCTCATGCTTCTTTCTGCACCCCTCTTGCCTCTTTCTGTACCCCTTTTGCCTCTTTGAGCACCTCTCCTGACTCTGTCTGCACCTCTCTTGGAATTTTCGGCAGTTCTCTTGCCTCTTTCTGCATCTCTTTTGCTTCTTTCTGCAGTTTTCTTGCCTCTTTCTGTACCCCTCTTGCCTCTTTCTGCACCTCTGTTGGTTCTTTCTGCACTGCTCTTGCTTCTTTTTGCACCTCTGTTGCAAATTTCTGCATCCCTCTTTCCTCTTTCTGTACCCCTCTTCCCTCTTTCTGCACCTCTCTTGCCTCTGTCTGCACATCTCTTCCCTCTTTCTGCACCTCTTTTGCCTGTTTCTGCAACTCTCTTGCCTCTTTCTGCAGTTCTCTTGCCTCCTTCTGCACCTCACTTGCCTCTTTCTGCACTTCTCTTGCTTCTTTCTGCACCCTTCTTCCTTTTTCTGCACATCTCTTGCCTCATTCTGCACTGCTCTTGTGTCTTTCTGCTACCCTCTTGCCTCTTTGTGCACCTCTTTTGCTTCTTTCTGCACTTCTCTCTCTTCTTTCTGCACCCCTCTTGCCTCTTTCTGCACCTCTGTTGCTTCTTTCTGCACTTCTATTGCCTCTTTCTGAACCTCTCTTGCTTATTTCTGCACCCCTGTTGACTCTTTCTGCACCCCTGTTGTCTCTTTCTGCACTTGTCTAACCTCTTTCGGTAACTCTCTTGCTTCTTTCTGCACTTCTCTTGCTTCTTTCTGTACCTCTCTTGCTTCTTTCTGCACCCTTCTTCCCTTTTTTGCATCCCTCTTGCCTCTTTCTGCTGTTCTCTTGTCATTTTCTGCACCTCTCTTGCCTCTTTATGCACCTCACTTGCCTCTTTCTGCACTTCTCTTGCTTCTTTCCACACCTCTGTTGCTTCTTTTAGCAATTCTCTTGCTTCTTTCTGCACTTCTCTTGCTTCTTTCTGTACCTCTCTTGCTTCTTTCTGCACCCTTCTTCCCTTTTTTGCATCCCTCTTGCCTCTTTCTGCTGTTCTCTTGCCTCTTTCTGCACCCCTCTCCCCTCTTTCTGCACCTCTCTTGCCTCTTTCTGCACCCCTCTTCCCTCTTTCTGTACCTTTCCTGCCTGTTTCTGCACCTCTCTTGCCTCTTTATGTACCTCTGTTGCTTCTTTCTGCACATCTCTTGCCTATTTCTGCACCCTTTGCGCCTCTTTCAGCACCTCTGTTGCTTGTTTCAGCACTTCTCTTCCTTCTTTCTGCACCCCTCCTGCCTTTCTGTATCCCTCTTGCCTCTTTGTGCACCTCTCCTACCTCTTCCTGCACCCCTCCTGCCTCTTTCTGTACCTCTCCTGCCTCTTTGTGCACCCCTCCTACCTTTTCCTGCACCTATCTTGCCTCTTTTTGCACCTCTGTTGATTCTTTCTGCACTGCACTTGCTTCTTTCTGCACCTCACTTACCTCTTTCTGCACTTCTCTTGCTTCTTTCTACACCTCTGTTGCTTCTTTCACCAATTCTCCTGCCTCTTTCTGCACTTTTCTTCCTTCTTTTTGAACCCCTCCTGTCTCTTTCTGTAACTCTATTGCATCTTTGCACATCTCTCCTACCTCTTTCTGCACCCCTCTTGCCTCTTTTTGCACCTCTGTTGCTTCTTTCTGCACTTCTCGTGCTTCTTTCTGCACCCCTATTGCCTCTTTCTGTACCCCTTTTGACTCTTTGTGCACCTCTCCTGACTCTTTCTGCACCTCTCTTGCCATTTTCTGCAGTTCTCTTGCCTCTTTCTGCACCTCTTTTGCTTCTTTCTGCAGTTTTCTTGCCTCTTTCTGTACCCCTCTTGCCTCTTTCTGCACCTCTGTTGGTTCTTTCTGCACTGCTCTTGCTTCTTTTTGCACCTCTGTTGCAAATTTCTGCATCCCTCTTGTCTTTTTCTGTACCCCTCTTCCCTCTTTTGGCACCTCTCTTGCCTCTGTCTGCACTCCTGTTCCCTCTTTCTGCACCCCTTTTGCCTGTTTCTGCAACTCTCTTGCCTCTTTCTGCAGTTCTCTTGCCTCCTTCTGCACCTCTTTTGCTTCTTTCTGCACTTCTCTCTCTGCACCCCTTTTGCCTCTTTGTGCACCACTTTTGCTTCTTTCTGCACTTCTCTCTCCTCTTTCTGCACCCCTCTTGCCTCTTTCTGCACCTCTGTTGCTTCTTTCTGCACTTCTATTGCCTCTTTCTGCACCTCTCTTGCTTCTGTCTGCACCCCTGTTGTCTCTTTCTGCACCCCTGTTGTCTCTTTCTGCACTTGTCTTCTCTCTTTCTGCACCTCTCTTGCTTCTTTCTGCACTTCTCTTGCTTCTTTCTGCACCCTTCTTCCCTTTTTTGCATCCCTCTTGCCTCTTTCTGCTGTTCTCTTGCAATTTACTGCAACTCTCTTGCCTCTTTCTGTACCTCACTTGCCTCTTTCTGTACTTCTCTTGCTTCTTTCCACACCTCTGTTGCTTTTTTAATTAAATCTCTTGCTTGTTTCTGCACCTCTGTTGCCTCTTTCTGCATCTCACTTGCTTCTTTCTGCACCCCTCTTGCCTCTTTCTGCACCCCTCTTTTCTCTTTCTGCACCTTTCTTGCCTCTTTCTGTACCCCTGTTCCCTCTTTCTGCACCTTTCCTGTCTGTTTCTGCACCTCTCTTGCCTCTTTCTGTACCTCTTTTGCTTCTTTCTGCACTTCTCTTGCTCTTTCTGCACCGGTCGTGCCTCTTTCAGCACCTCTGTTGCTTCTTTCTGCACTTCTCTTTCCACAGAAGCCCACGACAACTTCAGAGCCACCACCAACGCCCACCATCAACTCATCAGAGAAACGAGGAAAAAAGCGATTGAAGACAGAATCTCCACCCACGCGCACAACAGCAAGGAACTCTTCAGCATCATCAAGGAGTTCGCCCAACCCACTAGCGAGTCTACCGACATCCCTCCCTCACAAGACCTCTGCGACAAACTCAGCACCTTTTTCCACCACAAAATCAAGAGCATCTACGACAACTTCGACGAAGACAACCAACACACTGAACCCTCACCAACCACCCCCGACACCCGGAAACCAGTGATTGACGACTGGACAGCCCTCACCACCAAAGACACACTGAAGACAATGAAGTCAATCCACTCAGGGGCCCCCACGGACCCCTTCCCCCACCACATCTTCAACAGAGCCGTCGACACCATCGCACCCATGCTCCGCCACACCATCAACCGCTCCCTGGCGACCGCCTCGTTCCCCGACGACTGGAAACACGCAGAGGTCAACCCCCTCCTAAAGAAACCCTCAGCGGACCCCACCGACCTCAAAAACTACAGACCCATCTCCCTGCCCCCGTTCCCAGCGAAAGTCATCGAGAAAGCCATCAACAGCCAACTCGCCACATTCATTGAAGAACACAACATCCTCGACTCCTCCCAATCCGGCTTCAGAAAAAACCACAGTACGGAAACCGCCCTCCTCGCTGCAACAGACGACATCCTCACCCTACAGGACAAAGGAGAAACAGTAGCCCTCATCCTCCTCAACCTATCAGCGGCGTTCGACACAGTCTCCCACCGCACCCTAATATGCAGACTCCACGACGCAGGAATCCAGGACAAGGCCCTCGACTGGATCTGCTCCTTCCTCTCCGGCAGGATGCAGCGGGTCAGACTCCCCCCTTTCCTCTCGGACCCCACACCTACCACCTGCGGAGTCCCCCAGGGCTCCTCCCTCAGCCCGATGCTCTTCAACGTCTACATGGCTCCACTCGCCCCCATCGTCAGAACCTACGGACTCAACATCGTGTCATACGCAGACGACACCCAGCTCATCCTCTCCCTATCCAACGAGCCGAACACTGCCAGACGCAACTTTCGAGAAGGCATGGAAGCCGTCGCCAAATGGATGAAAAACAGCTGCCTACAACTAAACACCAACAAAACAGAAGTACTCATCATGGGCCCAAACTCCGATGCCTAGAGCAACACCTGGTGGCCCCCCGCCCTCGGAAACCCACCAACCCCCACGGACCACGCACGCAACCTGGGAATCATCCTGGACTCCGAGCTCAAAATGGACCGCCAGATCAACTCTGTCTCGTCTTCCTGCTTCCACACCCTCCGCCTCCTTCGTAAGACCTTCAAATGGATCCCCCTCGAACACCGAAAGACCGTCACTCACGCCCTGGTCACCAGCAGACTCGACTACGGCAACGCACTCTATGCCAGAATAAACAAAAACCTCACCCGCAAGCTACAGAACATCCAGAACGCCGCCGCAAGACTGGTCCTCAACCTGCCAAAACACTGCCACATCTCCCAGCACCTGCGCACACTCCACTGGCTCCCTGTCGAGGCGAGAATCACCTTCAAGATGCTCACCCACGCACACAAGGCCCTCCACGGCACCGGACCAGCATACCTGAACAGCCGACTCAAATTCCACGCACCCCAAAGGACCCTACAATCAGCTCAGCTCTCCTACACCGTCGTCCCCCACACCAGAAAGACCAGATCGGGAGGCCGCTCCTTCTCCTTCCTCTCGGCCAAAGCATGGAACGCCCTTCCGCTCCACCTCAGACAGACAACATCGCTCCCCATCTTCGCAAGAAACCTCAAAACCTGGCTCTTCGACAGACTCCCCTCCTTGATGGATGGAACCTGCACCCCCCCCACCCCTAGCGCCTTGAGACCCTTACAGGTGAGTAGTCGCGCTTTAACAAACTCCTGATTGATTGATTGATTCTCTTTCTTCTTTCTGCACCCCTGCTGCCTTTCTGTATCCCTCTTGCCTCTTTGTGCACCTCTCCTACCTCTTCCTGCACCCCTCTTGCCTCTTTTTGCACTTCTGTTCTTTCTTTCTGCACTGCTCTTGCTTCTTTCTGCACCTCACTTGCCTCTTTCTGCACTTCTCTTGCTTCTTTCTACACCTCTGTTGCTTCGTTCAGCAATTCTCTTGCCTCTTTCTGCACTTCACTTGCTTGTTTCTGCACCTCTCTTGCGTCTTTCTACACCTCTGTTGCCTCTTTCTGCACCTCACTTGCTTCTTTCTGCACCCCTCTTGCCCCTTTCTGCACCTCTGTTGGTTCTTTCTGCACTGCTCTGGCTTCTTTCTGCACCTCACTTGCCTCTTTCTACACTTCTCTTGCTTCTTTCTACACCTCTGTTGCTTCTTTCAGCAATTCTCTTCCCTCTTTCTACACTTATCTTCCTTCTTTCTGCACCTCTGTTGCTTCTTTCAGCAATTCTCTTGACTCTTTCTGTACTTCTCTTGCTTGTTTCTGCACCTCTCTTGCGTCTTTCTGCACCTCTGTTGCCTCTTTC
Source organism: Calotriton arnoldi (assembly GCA_963921515.1). Taxonomy (NCBI): domain Eukaryota; kingdom Metazoa; phylum Chordata; class Amphibia; order Caudata; family Salamandridae; genus Calotriton; species Calotriton arnoldi. Next base: position 1,190,776 of record CAWUFW010000089.1, on the reverse strand, counting down.
TGCACTTCACTTGCTTCTTTCTACACCTCTCTTGCCTCTTTCGGCACCTCTGTTGCTTCTTTCTGCACTTCTCTTGCCTCTTTCTGCACCTCTTACTTAGAGGTAGTTTTAATCCCCCTGCCCTATTATGTACTAGGGCCTTACAGGGGAAGTCATGCCAATAACAGGGATACCCCAACCCATAGTGTACCCTAGTGTATATAGGTGTTTTCACTGTATTCTAAATGTCTTTCAGCATAGCACTGGCTCCGGGCCTGGTTAGTCAGAGTCAGTTACCACCAGTACCAATCAGCAAAAAGTTGGAGGCACAGGATGACTTTGCAACAAGGCCTCTTTCTGCACCTCTGTTGGTTCTTTCTGCATATCTCTTGCTTATTTCTGCACCTTTCTTCGTCTTTCTGGACTTCTGTTGTCTCTTTCTGCATTTCTCTTGCTTCTTTCTTTGCTTTTCTTCCTCTTTCTGCACATGTCCTACCTCTGTAGGCATAGTTAGAAATTAGCATTTAAAAAAACCTTTGAAATTCACTGAAAAAACCATAGGTTTCAGGGACGTTATAGTTAGAAATTAGCATTTAAAAAACCTTTGAAATTCACTGAAAAAAACTTAGGTTTCAGGGACATTATAGTTAGAAATTAGCATTTAAAAAACCTTTGAAATTCACTGAAAAAAACCATAGGTTTCAGAGACGTTATAGTTAGTAATTAGCATTTAAAAAACCTTAGAAATTCACTGAAAAAACCACAGGTTTCAGGGACGTTATAGGTAGTTGGACATTTCACTTGTACAAAACCAGAGAAATTTGGCCGTTATAGTTAGTTGAGCTAACTATAACGTGCGCCCCCGCAATGCACTGCTGATGACGTCACATATTACATCACGGGACGCTCTTTCTGGCCGCACGACACCGGGGTGAGAGCCAAGCCCAGGGACTAAATCCCCCAGGCTCCCCCGCAACGCTGAAGCTGCTTACTGCTGCTGGTTTTCGTGCCTGGAGGTGCATAAATTACCTTATGAGCTCCCGCTCCTCAGGATGCTCGTTCTGGCTGCATGACACCGGGGTGAGAGCCAAGCCCAGGGACTACATCCCCCAGGCTCCCCCGCAATGCTTATGCTGCTTCCTGCTGCTGGTTTTTGTGCCTGGAGGCGCATAAATTAACTTACGAGCTCCCGCTCCTCGGGACGCTCGTTCTGGCCGCACAACACCGGGTTGAGAGCCAAGCCCAGGGACTACATTCCCTATGCTCCCCTGCAACGCTGATGCTGCTTCCTGCTGCTGGTTTTCGCACCTGGAAGTGCATAAATTAACTTACGAGCTCCCGTTGCGTGGGACGCGTGTGGGCCACGCCCGAGCCAAGCCCGGACCAAGGGTGGGCCCGTCATTGCCAGGAAGAGGCAGGGCAGGGTCACCCCCCTTTCACCCGACTCTGGGATCGTGCTGTTGGCCGACATCCGCCCTCTGAGGTACTGTGTTCTCCACCCTGCTATTATTATTTTTACACATTACCCAGATATCAATTGGGTCCTTGTTGCTGGCAATCTATTGGGGACTGCCCGCTGTCTGCAGTCGCTGTTCGACTGCTGTAAAGTCACTCTATGTGACTTTTGTATTTAATTAGAGTGTATAGTATTCCCATTCAGTAGCCTGCCAATTTGCTGTTTTTTTTTTTTACTTGTGGTTTTAAGGCTCTGAGAGATGGGGAAGAAAAAATCAATGGAGGGTATTGGTGGAGGTAGCGGCAATCAAGTAGGGAAAGGGAAAAAGGCCAGGAAGACGCTGAAACATCCAGGCAGCAATTGCATCCTCGTTGTATCGACACCCTTATTAGTGAGTGCAAAGGTATCCTAGGGGATGAACAAACTGCGCACACCATCCTAGGCACCACCCAGGCCAACTACCTCCCCGAGCACCAAGCCCAAGTCGCTCACCTACCATCCCAGCAATGTTCCAAAAATCATCTCACAAGGGGACACTTTTAACGACTCAGAGGATAATATCAGACACTGCAGTGGTTTCTCAACCTTCTATTATTCCCCATAACTCTCCTGGCACCAACGCCCAGCTGCCCGAACCGACTATCCATTGTGCAAATAGGTTCTTGCCCCTCCTGGACCTAACCGATGATCACAAGGATGATACATCCCAGCCCTCCCCTGCACCCACTGATGCGATTAGCTCAGCACACAAATCAGAGTCCCAGGACACGCACCAACTCATAAACATGCTTAGAGCTGAAATAAGCACTATGAGATCCATGATCGAAGGCCTCACTACTCTAGTTAAAACAATATTGCAGGCTGATCCATCTCGTTTACAGCAAGGCGCTTCCGCCTCAAGTCGCTACCCGCAATCTTCTCACAATTTTTTGCGCGACACAAGAGCCAACTTCACACGGAATTGCCCTCCATGGTCCCACTTTGCACCACCCTGCCTTTCCAGCTCATAGGCAAGTTTCATCCGATTCCACAGTAAAGCGATCTAATAATTCTAACAATACTCCTCACAATAGACCCCAGAACTTAGTGACAGTACAGGATCCCTTAAATAATATCAGACCCATACCCTCACTATGTGTTCAGTACCTCTCTCATAGTGGCCAACATCAGTTAGCCCCTTTAGCCACTACATCTCCGTTACACACCCGGAAAATCTACATGGTTAATGTTCCGAAACTCAAAATAAAGAATGGCTATGAGGGCAAAGACACTCTGACCAATAAAGTGATCCATTGGATTCGCCATGTCAGGGGTTGTCGCTCAGTAATTAGAGACGACATTTCCAGGCCCGGAGGTATACTCCTCCCACTCACCCACGCGACTATATTGAGCTCACCCTCAAAGGGGCTGAGTTGGCGGAAAACCTCATTGCCCTGGAATTTCGAACTTGTCCCCCTGAAGGATCCCCCATTCAGTTCAGGCGTTCTCCAACTTGTGAACAGAGTAAGCAATCTGTCCTCCATCCACTCATACGTCTAGCAGGCGGCTCTTCATTGGAGGCCAATGATTGACTGCAGAGTGTAGCTCTGCGACACCCCGGTTTACCTACCATTATCCTAACCATACGGCTAGCCCCCCAGGCATCCCGGCCTTGCAGACCATGCCACATTCTAAAGGAGATAGTTCCCAAGGGGAAGCAGGACTTAGTAGTTCCATTATTACTACTCAGGAAGAAGAGGGTGACGATCCCCTCACGTGCTCAATCTCCCAAACACTAGCTCATCCTCTACCTAGCAATTCTATCCCCACACAAAGTACTGTACCTGGTCCGGCACTCCACCAGCAGTTGAGGATTTTATCATGAAATGAAATGAAATTAAATACCAGCATTTGTAAAGCGCACAGCTACCTCCGGAGAGGTGTCCCGGCGCTGGGGGCCCTCGGGAAGATTAAGCAAGCTATTGCCCAGAGTCACATGGTGCTGGGCTAACCTGCCGCCGGCACTGGGGGTCGAACCGTGAACCCCGTGGTCCAGAGTCAGGGGCCACTGCACCACACCTCTTCCACTGGAATATGGCCGGGTTAAGCAGCAAAATGCCAATCCCCCATTGGAACAAACTAGTTGAAGATTTTGATGTCTGTATCTTTCAAGAGACCTGGAGCCTGGTTCCCCTATATAAATCCAGGTACGCTTGTTTCCACTCGCCTGCAATATCCACAGGGAGAGGGTGCCCATCAGGGGGACTGACCATTTGGGTGAACATTGCCCTTGATTGTCAAATTATTCGCCAAACAAGCTCCAACCCAGATATTCTGGGGCTTAGCATTAGGGGGCCCAGGGGGGGAACGATAATTGAACTGTTCAACGTCTATGTGAGGGGGACGAAAGGGGGCAGACCCTTACCCACTATCTCAGCATTGGAGGAGTGTTTAGCTAACTGCTAACCCCATGCCAGAGTGGTGGTTGCAGGAGACTTCAACTGCACTTTTGAACCTCTGGCTAACAAAGATTTAATGGGATTGAAGAATATGATAGCAAATGGGCTGTTCCCCAATTTGATTTGCCACCAGTCAAAAGATGGACACAGCAGGCGCTCCAGCTTAATGCCCTCACCATAGAGTATGGTTTGAGGGCAGTTAATGGCAGATCACCATCAGATAAATGTGGGGCAAACACCTATAATAGAGCTAGCTGCTCGTCCCGGATTGACTATATCATCCTCCACGTGAAGCTATGGGGGAACCTGGTTGACATGAGCGTAGGCACCACCACAGAGAGCGATCACAATCCTCTTTGCCTAACTTTGAAACCCCTGTGGGAGGCATCCTATTATCATGAGAGAGACCCACCATTGGTTATTACTAGAGAGATAGTTCCCTAAAATTGTAATACATTTTTGAAATGGAGGAAGGTAATTTTGCATAACACAAAGATCGCTGGTATTCAACATGATTTGACTTTAGGCACATCAGAGCTCCAGGTCGAGGCCCATAGCGCAAGAAGGTTGACGGAGGCATCTAAGGTCCACCTGCGCACCATCAACCGAATTAGGGCATACTTTTTAGCTCCCAATTTGGGCAACAAATCCAGCATGCCCACTAAAGGGCCATACTCATTGTATACAAATAATTGTAGGCATAAACGACTGCTCCTGGCTGCAGCAATTAAAGATAAGAACCGTCCCCTGATTAAAGCTGCCAGGAAGTGCTACAGAGCTGCTTTGCAGGAGGCGAAGTTAGCATGGGATGAATCGCACTGGCAGCAACTGAGGGAAGCAAGCTCAGCCAAGGACACCAATTTATTTTGGACCTTAGTCACCTGGGGCAGTAAGTCAGGCGTACGTTCGCCTGCAAACCATATCACAGGCCAGGTATGGCACGATCACTTTAGAAAGCTTTACTCAACACCAGATGCCACGCCATCCGTGGAGCTAGATGATTTAAATGGGAGCCTTACAGATGATGAGCGTTTTGATCTAGCGGAAGTAGAGGCCGCAAGAAGTAAAATAGTGCCCTCCAAAGCAGCAGGACCAGACGGCCTGCCAGGCGATCTCTTTCTTGCTGACCCTTTAAATTGAGCACATTATATCCTACTCCTGGTAAACACTGTAGCAAGTGGAGCCCCAGTCCCTGAGTCTTAGAAGGGCGCCGAGGTCCTCCCTTTCTATAAAAAGGGAGCCAGAGATGGCCCTTCCAACTACAGTCCCATTAGTTTGATCGATGCTCTGCAGAAGGTCTTTGGTAGAGTCCTTTTGCAGAGGATACAGCTATGGTCTGAGGACAAAGCCATCCTTTCTCAGTACCACGCGGCTTTAGGCCAAAGAATGGAACGATGGACCAGGTGTTTAGACTGCTGCTTATCTATTGGAAGGTAGTGGTGATTGGCTAGGGCAGTCTTTATCTTGCACTTATCGATTTAAAGACTGCCTTTGACCTGGCCCCTAGAAATAACTGTGGTTGACGCTTAGTGAGATGGGTATCTCCCCCTTTATCCTCAAATTGCTGGTCCGGCTACATGAGGGCAATTATGCCCAGGTTTGATGGGGGGCACAAGGACAACTAACAGAACGCATCCCGGTCAACAAAGGAGACCAACAGGGTTGTGTTTTGGCTCCCACCCTATTCTCTCTTTATATGAATGGGGTGGTTATCTTTCTGCAAGAAGCCCCAGCAGATGCACCAACTCTGGGGGGCGACAAGGTACCGACCCTCCTGTTTGCCGATGACACCCTGCTGGTGTCTAAGACCCCAGCCAGGTTGCAGCGCCTATTAAGTAGGTTCCAACTTTTTTGTGATAATCGGGGGTTGGTCATAAATACTTTAAAAAACAAATTCATGGCCTTTAATTGCCATAAGTCGTACAAGAGCAGCCCTTTGCTAGGCGGGACTTCCCTGGAAAGGGTAGACACCTTCGACTATCTAGGTGTCAGACTCTCTGACAAAATGTCATGGAGGCCCCACCTAGCAAAGATGTTGATGGGGCACAAACGAGTGGTCGGTGTACTGGGAAAGGAACATCGCTCCTCTCATTCTAGGCCGGTAGCCCCTGCCCTTCAAGTTTATGATGCTAAAGCAGTCAGCTCAACTCTTTACGGAGCAGAGGTATGGGGATTCGATAAGGTTGACGACCTCTGCAGATCTGAGCACAAGTTCCTTAGAGACCTGGTGATGTTACCCCAAAGTGTCCCCCTTACTCCCTTACTGCTCGATATGGGCAGGGGGTCGATCAGTGATGTAGCCAGGTTGTGCCCACTGCTCATTTGAGCTAGCATTAGGCGGACCCCAGAGCTTCTCCCCTATGCTGAAGCCCTTACTGAGATCATACGGCTAGACACCGGTCGCAAAATAGGCTGGATTTCAAATGTTAGAAAAATGTTGACAGCCATAGGACTCCAAGCGCACTGGGAAAGGCAGGAACCCCCAAGGAAAGACGAGCTCAAAAGTCAGTACTGGGAATGGGTGGAACAACGAGAAATCTGCAAACCTAATGTGGGCAGATTAACAGCAGAATTTATTTACATAAACAGATTAGATATTTAGAACCTTTTTAAGACACAATCCAGGTCCCCATGGACGAGATATTGTATATACATTTTAGATTCGGAACTCTCCCTGTCCGTGAGACCACCGCAAAATGCAATTAGACATTAAAAGATTGCCTATGTTGCAGAGCCCCGCTAGAAAGTGTTGCCCATGTTATGTTCGCATGCCCGGCGTATAACATCTTGAGGGCCAAGTGGCTAAAACCGATCTGCCGACAACTGGGCACACGGGACTATCGGGCAGCCCTGCACATCTTTAGGTCCGATCCCAGACCCTTTTTTGCATGCTGCGTGGCAAAGTTTCTTGGCCAGGCATGGCCGATTAGATAGAAAGCCCTTTCGAGAGCGGCACAGCACTAATTCGATCAAGCCTGTTACAAAACTGCCGCAGGGCCCTTAGGTCGCCTGGCCAAGTTACAAAACCAGATCTCATGCACAAGCACTTTATTCGTTAATAATTTCTGCTGCTATTTCAAGGAAGGCTAGAGCCTCTTAGCAAGTGTATTGGGGGCTCTTAGCCGAGTCCATTACAAAGATTCTTATTAAGATGAAACATTATGTTGTTTTTCCCTCTATTTTTACTGTATACAATGTATATATTTTTATTGATATGATTTGTATAAATTTTTAACTAATTGAACCCGACAATTGTGCTACGGTTCATGGGGTTGATAGTCTATTTTGATGTATTGCTTGCGTATATACCTTTATATATTGCTGTATGTTATATCTATCCTGTTTTGCAGCCACAAAATGTTATTATAGCTTTAGGACACCAGTTGTCTAAATAAAGCTTTATACAACAACAACAACATATTACATCATTAATGACATGGTCAGTGACATCACTGATGACATCACTGATGACATCTCAAATGACATCACTGATGACAACATCCACGTGATAATCTGATGCACCTCCTCACACCCTAATATAACCTTTGATACACCCACTCTAAAATACAGGCTACCATTTTCGAAACCATAAACACACCAATACCAGTTACAACATACCCACTCACTGATTCCTAGGTCTACACACACATCCACTCATTCACCTATACAGTCACTCATACATGCAGTCACTCATCAATACAGTACTATCATATGCACTCATACACCTATACAGACACTCACACACCACCACTCATCCATAGAGTTACTCACACACCTAGTCAGTCATGCAAAGAATCCATCACACTCCCATTTACTCACCTATACAGTTATACACACACCACCTCACTTATTCATACAGATACTAACACATCTTATACAACCACTGATACAAGCACACACCCATCCATACAGTCACTCTGACAATCACTCACTCTCACAAACAGTCATTTATATAATCCAACACTCACATATTCTGCCTTTCACATATGTAGTTACTCACACATGTACCACTGAGACATCCATTCACTCACCAACACACCCATACACACACTCACCCACCCATACAGCCCTTCACAGATACACTCTTGAACCCGTACGCCCAGTGAATCACCCACTCACACATCTATGCACAGAGTCACACACCCCCCACCCACCCACACAGACACTCAGGCACCCATACAGATACTCAGACAACCAATCAATAACGCATATAGACACTCATGTAGCTACTCACCAACCCATACAGCCGCTTACGCACCAACTGACAGACTGATACAGACATTCTCACAGTTTAGTCACTAACCCATGCATTCAGTAAGACATGTTTAATCACTCACTTATACAGTCAGTCACACACCAACTAAATCATCCATTCAGACACTCATACACCCACTCATTCTTCAATACACCTTGGCATATATACATATAAAACATATTTAAACTATTCGAAACACTCAGTCACTGGATGATGTCATCAGTGATGTCATCAGTGATGTCATTTGAGATGTCATCAGTGATGTCACTGGCCATGTCATGAATGATGTAATATGTGACGTCATCAGCAGTGCATTGCGGGGGCGTGAGTTATAGTTAGCTCAACTAACTATAACGGCCGAATTTCTCTGGTTTTGTACGAGTGAAATATCCAACTAACTATAACGTCCCTGAAACCTGTGGTTTTTTAGGTGAATTGCTAAGGTTTTTTATATGCTAATTTCTAACTATAACGTGCCTGAAACCTATGGTTTTTTCAGTGAATTCAAAGGTTTTTTAAATGCTAATTTCTAACTAGAACGTCCCTCAAACCTATGTTTTTTTCAGTGAATTTCAAAGGTTTTTTAAATGCTAATTTCTAACTATAACGTCCCTCAAACCTATGGTTTTTTCAGTGAATTGCTAAGGTTTTTTAAATGCTAATTCCTAACTATAACGTCGCTGAAACCTATGGTTTTTTCAGTGTATATATATATATATATAACTCAATCAGCTTGTATTCCATGCAACTCAGGGCATACTGACAAACGCGTTTCAGCTTCCTCTCCTGGCCTTCGTCAATGTCAATGTACTGAGAGCAGTGATTTTGGCGGCAAATGTTTCAGTATATATATTTATATATTCACTGAAAAAACCACAGGTTTCAGGGACGTTATAGTTAGTTGGACATTTCACTCATACAAAACCAGAGAAATTCGGCCATTATAGTTAGTTGAGCTAACTATAAATCACGCCCCCGCAATGCACTGCTGATGACGTCACATATTACATCACCCATGACATGGTCAGTGACATCACTGATGACATTACTGATGAAATCTCAAATGACATCACTGATGACATCATCCAGTGACTGAGTGTTTCTGAAAAGTTTAAGAATGTTATGTATATATACGCCAAGGTGTATTGAAGAATGAGTGGTTGTATGAGTGTCTGTATAGATGATTTTGTGGGTGCGTGACTGACTGTATAATAACCCTGGGCAAAGCACTACGCTACGCTCGCGTAGTTTGCGAAGTTTGCGCTACTTCGCACAACGCGAATTGCACGTAGCACAGTGCAAACACGCGTAGCGTAGCGTAGCGTAGCGTAGTGCAGCGGTCATTTTTTGCTTGCTTGCGGTCCTCAACGTCAAGTTGGCGACCGCGAGCAAGCAAAATGACATCCCGGCGAGACTTTTTCCTCATTCGCGATCAGCAACATCAAGTTGCCGATCGCGAGCGTGGAAAATAAACCTCCCGGCGAGATTCTCAACGCGGGAGGTCAGGTTTCTCATTGCGAGTGGTCGCGTATGCTCGCGACCGCTCGCGATGAGAAACTACCAGTCCGCGTTGAGAAAGCTGCCGCTCGAGTAAAAATCTACTCGAGCGGCAGTAAAAGACAGCTCGCACTGTGCAAGATGCCGTTTTCAATGATTGCACAGTGCGGACAAGCATCCGGCACTGTGCAATCATTGCGAACAGTGCACTACGCAGTTCGTGTAGTGCTACGCGTAGCTCGCGTAGTGCGAACTGCACTTTGCGTAGCTTCGCGTAGCGCTACTTCGCGAACTACGCCCAGGCTTACTGTATAAGTGAGTGATTAAACGTGTCTTAGTGTATGCGTCGGTGAATGACTAATCTGTGTGAATATCTGTATCAGTCTGTCAGTTGGTGTGTAAGTGGCTGCATGAGTTGGTGAGCAGCTACATAAGTGTCTATATGGGTTAATGATTGGTTTTCTGAGTACCTGTATGATTGCCTGAGTGTCTGTGTGAGTGGGTGGGGGTGTGAGACTCCCTGCATGGATGTGTGAGTGGGTGATTCACTGGGTATATAGGTTCATGAGTGCGTGTGTGAAGGGCTGTATGGGTGAGTGAGTGTGCATATGGCTGCGTTCATGAGAGAGTGGATATCTCATTGGTATATGTGTGAGTAACTACATATGTGAAAGGCAGTATATGTAAGTATTGAAGTATATAAGTGACTATATGTGAGAGTAAGGATTGTGAGAGTGACTATGAATGAGTGTATACTTATGTCAGTGATTGTAAAGGAGAGTAAGTATGTGTCAGTATCTGTATGAATAAGTGAGGTGGTGTGTGTATAACTCTATAGGTGAGTAAATGGCAATGGGAATAATTATTTGTGTAACTGACTAGGTGTGTGAGTAACTCTATGGGTGAGTGGCAGTGTGTGAGTGTCTGTATGGGTATATGATTGCATATATCAGTGGCTGTATAGATGAGTGACTGTGTGAATGAGTGACTGTATGGGTGAATGAGTGGATGTGTGTACACCTTTGAATCAGTGAATGGGTATGTACTAACTGGTATTGGTAGGTCTATGGTTTCAAGAATGCTACTCTATATTTTATAGTGAATGTATCAACGGTTATGTTATGGTGCGAAGAGGTGCATCAGATATTAAGTGGATGATGTCATCAGTGATGTCATTTGAGATGTCATCAGTGATATCACTCACCATGTCATGAGTGATGTAGTATGTGACGTCATCAGCAGTGCATTGCGGGGGCACAAGTTATAGTTAGCTCAACTAACTATAACAGCTGAATTTCTCTGGTTTTGTATGAGTGAAATGTCCAACTAACTATAACCCTATAACATATAGGCCCTGAAACCTGTGGTTTTTTCAGTGAATTTCTAAGGTTTTTTAAATGCTAAATTCTAACTATAACGTCCCTGAAACCTATGGTTTTTTCAGTGAATTTCAAAGGTTTTTTAACTGCTAATTCCTAACTATAACGTCCCTGAAACCTATGGTTTTTTCAGTGAATTTCTAAAGTTTTTTTAATTGCTAATTTCTAAATATGCCTACATAGGTAGGACATGTGCAGAAAGAGGAAGAACGGCGCAGAAAGAAGCAAGAGAAGTGCAGAAAGAGGTAACAGAAGTCCAGAAAGAGGAAGAAAGGTGCAAAAATAAGCAAGAGAAGTACAGAAAGAACCAACAGAGGTGCAGAAAGAGGCCTACTTCGACTTTACCTTTCCACAGACTCATACAAAGTAGCCTAATCACTAATCCTTCTCCCAACATGTCTTAAACCTCACTTTTCTCTTGAAGGTTCACTATTCATCAACTGTTCAGAATGTTAGGCCTACCAAATGTAAAACAGCAATCCTAACCATATCACTGTTGTAAGTCTGACCAAGTTTGTGAAGGTATACATGCATGTGTCTCTGCTTTTACCTGGTGGCACGTTACATAAAAATAAACTTTACGTATACAAAAACTTGAATATCCGTGTTTCAAACAGCATACTCTGTAAATTTGTGTACAAGAAGGTGCATGCATTTCTTTCTGCTCCTAATACAGGGCACATGCATATTCAATAGTACATTTGAGGGGCTCTATAATATCTATATACATAACACATGTCTGCCTGTGCAACCGAATGACAGAGCAGAACTACCAAGATTTGGCCACCTATAAGAGAAGGTACCATCTTCAGATCCATAACACATGTGAGAATACATGTACAAGTAGACATATACCTCAGTCACGACAGCACGCAGACCTTTAAACTTAACAGCTTGCACTTCCCATTTCAATATAGAAACAGGCGAGAGAATTACAGAAAGAGCCAAGAAAATTGCAGAAAAAAACAAGAGAGGTGAAGAAAGAGTAAGAAATGTGCAGAAAGAGGCAAGAGAAGTGCAGAAAGAGGCAAGAAAAGTGTAGAAAGAGACAAGAGAAGTGCAGAAAGAGGCAAGAGAGGAGCAGAAAGAGGCACGAGAGGTACAGAAAGAGGCAAGCGAGGTATGGAAAGAGACAAGAGAAGTGCAGAAAGAGGCAAGAGAGGAGCAGAAAGAGGCAAGAGAGGTGCAGAAACAGGAAAGAGAACTGTAGAAAGAGGCAAGAGAGGTGCAGAAACAGGCAAGAGAGGTGAAGAAAGAGGGAACAGGGGTGCAGAAAGAGGCACGAGAAGTGCTGAAAGAGACAACAGAGGTGCATAAAGAGGCAAGAGAAGTGCAGAAAGAGGCAAAGAGGTACAGAAAGAGACAACAGAGGTTCACAAAGAGTCAAGAGAGGTGCAGAAGGAGGGACAACGAGTGCAGAAAGAGGCAACAGGGGTGCAGAAAGAAGCAAGAGAGGAGCAGAAAGAAGCAAGAGAAGTGCAGAAAGAAGCAACAGAGGTGCAGAAAAAGGCAAGAGAGGAGCAGAAAGAGATAAGAGAACTGCAGAAAGAGGCAAGAGAGGTACAGAAACAGGCAAGAGAGGTGCAGAAAGAGGGAACAGGGGTGCAGAAAGAGGCAAGAGGTACAGAAACAGGCAAGAGAGGTACAGAAAGAGGGAACAGGGGTGCAGAAAGAGGCAAGAGAAGTGCTGAAAGAGGCAAAGATGTACAGAAAGAGACAACAGAGGTGCACAAAGAGACAAGAGAGGTGCAGAAAGAGGGAAGACAAGTGCAGAAAGAGGCAACAGGGGTGCAGAAAGAAGCAAGAGAGGAGCAGAAAGAAGCAAGAGAAGTGCAGAAAGAAGCAACAGAGGTGCAGAAAAAGGAAAGAGAGGTGCAGAAAGAGGCAAGAGAACTGCAGAAAGAACCAATATTGGTGCAGACAGAGGCAAGAGGGGTGCGGAAAGAGGCAAGAGAAGTGCAGAAAGAAGCAACAGAGGTGCAGAAAGAGGCAAGAGAACTATAGAAAGAGGCAAGTGAGCTACAGAAGGAGGCAAGAGGTACAGAAAGAGGGAAGAAGGGTGCAGAAAGACACAAGAGGGGTGCAGAAAGAAGCAAGAGAGGTGCAGAAAGAGGCAAGAGTAGTCCAGAAATAAGCAACAGAAATGTAGAAAGAGGCAAGAGAAGTGCAGAAAGAGGCAAGAAAGGTACAGAAAGCTGGAGGAGGGATGCAGAAAGAGGGAAGAGGGGTGCAGAAAGAGGCAACAGGGGTGCAGAAAGAAGCAAGAGAGGTACAGAAAGAAGTAAGAGAAGTGCAGAAAGAAGCAAAATAGGTACAGAAAAAGGCAAGCGGGGTGCAGAAAGAGGCAAGAGAAGTGCACAAAGAAGCAACAGAGGTGCGGAAGGAGGCGAGAGAACTGCGGAAAGAGGCAAGAAAGTTGCACAAACAGGCAAACAAGGTGCAGAAAGATGGAACACGGGTACAGACAGAGGCAAGCGAGGTGCAGAAATAGGGAACAGGGTTGCAGAAAGAGGCAAGAGGGGTACAGAAATTTGCAAGAGAGGTGCTGAAAGAAGCAAGAGGGATGCAAAAAGAACCAACAGAGATGCAGAAAGAGGCAAGAGGAGTGCAAAAAAGGCAAGAGAAATGCAGAAAGAAGCAACAGAGGTGCAGAGAGAGGCAAGAGAACTGCAGAAAGAGGGAACGGGGTGCAGAAAGAGGAAAGAGAGGTGCATCAAGAGGCAACAGGGGTGCAGAAAGAAGCACGAGAGGTGTAGAAAGAAGCAAGAGAAGTGCAGAAATAGGCAAGAGAAGTGTTGAAAAACGCAAGAGAAGTGCAGAAATAACCAAGAGAGGTACAGAAAGAGGCAAGATAGGTACAGAAACTGGCAAGAGAGGTACAGAAAGAGGGATCAGGGCTGCAGAAAGAGGCAAGACAGGTGCAGAAAGAGTGAAGAGGGGTGTAGAAAAAGGTAAGAGGGGTGCAGAAAGAAGCAACAGAAGTGCAGAAAGAAGCAAGAGAAGTGATGAAAGAGACAAGAGAGTTGCTGAAACTGGCAAAAGAAGTGCAGAAAGAGGCAAGAGAGGTGCTGAAAGAAGCAACAGAGGTGCAGAAAGAAGCAAGAGAAGTGATGAAACAGACAAGAAAGTTGCAGAAAGAAACAAGAAAGGTACAGAAAAAAGGAAGAGAAGTGCAGAAAGTGTAGTGTAGTTCCTATTTCCCTAATAGGCTCTGCGCTTTGGAATAATAAACCCTATAGATTCGACATAGGACTGAGGTCAGTATGTCCCTATCGAGTATATTAAACTTAATTACTTTGTGCCAGCTAACTCAGAGGCCACTAGAAACTCCTTGTAAACAAGAAGGAAGTAGTTTCTGGCAACCACCGACCAACTCACCACATCCCTGAGCCAGAACCCTCCCGCCAGCTCAACGAACCCCAACCAAGCCGCCAGCAACCTCACAAGATGGATCACCAACTGCGCAGACGACCGCGCCCCATTGAAGACCCCCCCAGTCAGACCCGGCAACAAGAAAGCATCCTGGTTCACCGACGAACTCAAGATATCCAAGAAGAACTGCCGGGCCCTCGAGAAAGCATGGCGCAGAGACCCGACTGCAGACAACATGACCACCCTCAAGCACGCCACCCGAAAACACCACCAGCTGATCCACACCACCAAGAAAACCGCATTCAAGGAATGACTGGACAACAACGCCCACAACAGCAAGGAACTCTTCATCATCGTCAAAGAACTCTCAAACCCCAGCGCCGGAAACAACGACATCACTCCCTCGCAAGACCTCTGCAACTCGCTCGCCTCGTTCTTCCACAGCAAGATCGCAGACATACACTACAGTTTCAGCACACAGCCAACGTACCCTACGACCGTTCCAACGCCCCCACCTCCACCCTCCGAGCCTGGACCCCTATCAACACCGAAGACACTATCCGCACGATGAACTCCATCCACTCCGGATCACCAACCGACCCCTGCCCTCACCACGTCTTCAACAAGGCCGACGCCGTCATCGCACCCCACCTCCGGGACATCATCAACACCTCCTTCGTCACCGCCACCTTCCCAGAGAGCTGGAAGCACGCCGAACTCAGCGCCCTACTGAAGAAACCGTCAGCAGACCCCACCGACCTCAAAAACTACCGCCCCATCTCGCTCCTTCCTTTTCCTGCCAAAGTCATCGAGAAGACCGTCCAACAGACAACTGGCCGCCTTCCTCGAGACGAATGGATCCCTCGACCACTCGCAGTCCGGCTTCCGGGCCAACCACAGCACCGAGACCGCCCTCATCGCAGCTACCGACGACATCCGAGCCCTGCTCGACAACGGGGAAACAGCGGCCCTCATCCTCCTGGACCTCTCCGCAGCGTTCGACACAGTCTGCCACCGCACCCTAGTGCAACGCCTGAACAACGGCGGAATCCAAGAGAAGGCACTGGAGTGGATCATCTCCTTCCTCGCCGGAAGAACCCAGAGAGTCCGCCTCCCCCGTTCAGTTCCGAGGCCACCGAAGTCATCTGCGGCGTACCACAAGGATCATCACTCAGCCCCACCCTCTTCAACGTCTACATGAGCCCCCTCGCAGCCATCGCACGCCAACACAACCTCAACATCATCTCCTACGCTGATGACACCCAGCTGATCCTCTCCTCACCAACGACCCCACAACCGCCAGAACCAACCTACATGAAGGGATGAAGGACGTAGCCGAGTGGATGAGGAACAGCCGCCTGAAACTGAACTCAGATAAGACGGAAGTCCTCATCCTAGGATCATCACCCTCCGCCTGGGACGACTCCTGGTGGCCCCCTGCCCTGGGCAACGCACCCAAACCAATGGACCACGCACGCAACCTGGGCTTCATCCTGGACTCCTCCCTCTCAATGACCCGACAAGTCAACGCCGTCTCCTCGTCTTGCTTCAACATCCTACGCATGCTGCGCAAGATCTTCCGGTGGATCCCCACCGAAACCAGGAAGACGGTCACCCAGGCCCTCGTCACCAGCCGACTGGACTACGGCAACTCCCTCTACGCCGGAACCACAGCCAAACTTCAAAAAGACTCCAACGCATCCAGAACGCCTCAGCTCGACTCATCCTGGACATCCCCCGACACAGCCACATCGCCGGACACCTGAGAGACCTGCACTGGCTCCCCGTCAGCAAGAGAATCACGTTCCGACTCCTCACCCACGCACACAAAGCTCTCCACAACCAAGGCCCCAGATACCTCAACGACCGTCTGACCTTCTACACTCCCACCCGCCAGCTACGATCGACCAACCACGCCCTCGCCGCCGTCCCCCGCATCCAAAGAGCCACAACGGGAGGAAGATCCTTCTCCTACCTGGCTGCCAAGACGTGGAACTCCCTACCCATCCACCTCCGCCTTACCCAAGACCACCTCTCCTTCAGGAAGCAACTCAAGACCTGGCTGTTCGAACAGTAGCGGACCCCCCTCCCCCAAGCGCCTTGAGACCCTCCGGGTGAGTAGCGCGCTATACAAATGCTTGATTGATTGATTGATTGATTGATTGAACCGCATAAACATGACAACTTTGTTTCCCTTTAGAATCAGAACACTCTCAGAATCGTGGAAACAACAGATAACAGTTTCACTCAGCTAATCGTGCATGCTTAGTTTCTTCAGAGTTACACAGAAAGAATAGACGGGCGTTTCAATAAAATGATTTATTGAACAGTCTTGTTTCTCGTGTAAGAGATATGAGCTGTTATGATCACAAGACAGTATGCGAGATATATTATGTACAGCGTAAGCAGTAGAAAGAAATAATACTGCGCTAGCATTATCTTTTAGCTATGACACATATATTCATATACATAAATAACATAAGCTAAAAATGCGAGTACTCATAAGATGCTTCTCTAACTAGATCTACCCCAGTGTACCTAACCTAAGTGTAGTGCAAGGTAAGAAGTAGGTGATGTATTCTATAGTACGGTATGCTATAGTATGCCAAGTCTGGTATGCCAAGTCTAGTATGCCAAGAGTCCCTCTAGGTTCTAGTCAGCTCCATACCTTGAGAATGAGAGAGGTGGGAATCTCTTTCCGGGTCTCGAACTCTAACACCCCGCGAAGGGAGTCAGAACACTGGAAGCTGGATTCTCTGCGAGCAGGGATGACAGCGTCTCTTGTCAGTGCGTCAGGCTGGGATACGGGCTCCTCTAAAGTCGAGGTCTCCTCCTACTTACTTGGGCAAGGGAAGGTATATGTATACCCGGTAGGTGCCTTGGAATGTTAGCATTGACGTAAAGTCGGGCAGAGGAAGACGTCAGGAATGAACCCTTAAGGAATAGCGGTTCATGCATAATAAATGAGTTCTTGGAGAAATCAATAATCCTGTGCTAGGGGAACTCCCAAGAGCTTAAGGGTCTGGTTTCTAAGAACTCGTTGTGACATTGGGGTGGAAGGATGTAGGTGACCATGCCTGTATTTGGATAGCATGGCTAATGCCTAAATAAGGACTGGGATCTTATGCCTATCTAAGGGCAATGCGAATTGTGCCTATATGAGGACATGTTTCAGGAAAACCTATATACGGACACCTAAAGTGGAATACAACACCCACTCCACTTTCGAATGAACGATAGTACTAAATGCTAAACAGTATATGCTAAACATTAAACTGAGTACCACATGTTGCTAAAAAAAATTCTAAAAGCTTATTAAAAGAAGTTTTTTTTTTTTTTTTAAAGAAACTGTTGCTAAACATGTAATGCAATAGGTACTGTACATTTAAAGCATTATTTCATTCTAAGCATATATCATAAATAAAATGCAACATGAATGAAGAAACAGAAATATATACATATGATGAAATGGTTGACAAGTATTCAAAAAATCAAAGCCATTTCATATCATGGTACTAAATGAAATTGTGGTAAATAAGGTGACAATGTGTCCCTGGAAGTATTCAAAGAAGTCCGTTCTATATGAATAGTTCTACTGTAAGCAGATTGAATTGCCATGTATTTTCAAAAATAGAGAGAGAAAAAAAATTCAATTTTCAGGAAGAGTTCCAAGTTTTGTTCTGTTTTGAAAATATGGAGGCAAAATTCATTGCATCCCTGGTAAACTGTGAGCCGAATCAAAGTCAGTGTATGGGTCTGGTGTAAACATGAAATCATCTATTCCTGTAGACAAAAGATCATCTACCGATGTCGGTGACAGTTGGAATACCTCATTTAGAAGGTTAACTGCACATGATGTGAAGCATCGCCTTCAGCATAGGATGCCGCAGCAATGTTCGCGTCCATTGTTACCTGTGTGCCTGTCGATCCATCTCGTAACTCAGCAGCAGCAGGAAGCGTCTGTGAGATCTCAAGGAATGCCGTCATTAGGATTGGTAGCCTCTGGGGACAACACAGAGCATGCACCGTTATCGGGTCCAGCAGAGTATCGATATCCGTTGGCAAGACTGATGGGAGTGTTAGACAGATGTCTAGCACACATTCTTCACCGCAAAGCAGGCAGTGTAGAACAGGTAAGATGCAATCTTGCCAGATTGGTCTAAATGACAGAAACCATGTTGTATTAAGTTCCCGTAGACGAGGTATGCCCAAAAGTTGCACTATGCGCTCACGGCACTTCCGTTCTAGGAGAGCTTTCTCCAAATTGCTGGGAGTGATGCCGGTTGATAGGCTTGCCATAGCGTAGTAGTAGGAATAAAAACAGGATTCCTGCAACGAGTGCTAGAATTAATGGCACACCACCAAACACAGAATGTGCGAAGTTTGGAATGATTCCGAGGACTGCCTGAAAAGGTGTTAACAGTCCTGAATAGATGGTCTTAAATACATGTACAATCCCGATCGTATCAGACATGTTTAAGATACGTCCCATCATTTCTACGAAATGTAAAGGGCAGTTTGTACGAATTAAAGCCTGTATCTCAGCCGAAGTCCTTGCAATTTGTAGATCATAGATTTCTTTGGCCGAGGTCAAAGGCAGGGTTTGTTGTAAAAGCATGGCTTTCATTCTGCTTAAAGTATCAAAAAGTATAAAAGAAACATTCAGTGAAGGCCACAGAGGCGACTCCCTGACTGTGTCTATTTGAGGAACAATACTTGCATACAACAAGTAACCCTGGAACCAACCGTTACCAGATATGGGATTCCTAGCAACATGCCACAGCAACTCTGATCATTCAACATGAGGTAACTCCCATTATAAAGTTGGCCAAACGTTGGATTAATCACAGCAGCTGGTGTACCCTGCAGGTGGCAGGACAAGTTTGCCACAGAACCATTACAAGCCCCGTGTAAAGAAATGTCCTGACATATGAGAGATCCGCTCAGTGCACTTTCACAGTGTGTACCGCTTAGAAACACTTCACGATCCCCACTCCAACATCTGTATTCGTAAGGTAAATCCCAGGATGTTTTAATGTATTCTTTACCCAACCTTTCATATTTGCCTGCTTGCATTTGGTTGAGGCAATACTGAAAATGAAAAGTAGAGACAGGCAGAGTTATTTTGCCATGAATAAGCCATTCTGTAGCTGGTTTTTCTGCTACCGTAAATGGTAATTTTTCCAGTTTTTCAATGCTCAGCACTGTATACTTTGCTCCCCTTTGTGCCAGCTCGATCTGTTTATCCGTTAGATTGTATTCTGAAAACAGAGACGACGTGTTGATAAAACGCCAAGGCACATAGCCTGCACGCAAGGATTGCAGCGTCCATCCTAATAACATAATAGAACGTAACTGAGATTGGCCTTGTTGTAACATGGCTAAATCTTGTTCCAGTATGTCAATAGCAGAGGATACAATGTTGTCCAGTGAATAAATTCTGGATGACAAAGCTGTTAACCCATTGTCGACCACAGTGAGAGTTTTCTCTAAGTTAATACGATCAAGCTCACGTATTCGTTCTGCGACCTCTGCCTGTGAAACCTTCCATATTTCATTATAAGCAGCATAAATGCCGGCATATATGAAACGTTTTTGACGCGGTTTTCTTGGTCCTACCAAGAATTCCCTAAGGTCTGCGTCTTCTTTAAGTAAAGATAAGTGTTGTTTCACATCCTCGAGTGTAGATTTTTGTAACCAGTCGAGGCACAATTTTCCTACACTCTATGTTGTTTCTACCCCCGGATGTTGTCATTGAACATAACGTGGGTCTGGCCTATGGATAGTAAAGCCCTGTATTCTATTCAGGAATATTTCTTGACAGATGTTTGTGTCTGTGGGCCAGAGCAACCATTTTTTCCAATCAGGATCTGATCTGTTGTTTTGTAGTATTGTGTCTACTGTGACCGCTTCCTGTGTAGTGGTATTACTTGCAGGTGTTGGTACAGAAGGTGTGTTCATGTCTTTGATCTTGGCTAAACCAAGGCATGACGTTTGTTGCACAGTGTCATTCAAAAACATTATTTGATGTGGGATGATACAGGCTCTAAACAAAGCTTCTATCCCTTGCACTTGCCAATCTTTAGAACCCCAGACAGATTTTGTGTCGATTGTGTCTTTCCAAAAGTCAAATCCTTGTCTAGACAGTTGGGTAATAAAGGCTGCAGAATAAATCTGTTTTGTATTAGTCAACATAATTTTCTGTCCTGTTTTGTTTACATTCTTATAGTAAAATGTTTCTGGATCAGATGTATTGTACCCTGAAAAACATGGAAACTTCTTTGCAAACATTTTTGAACTACCCCTTGGTGGTGTAGGACAATGTTCCCATTGGTTAAACATAAAAACATTTCTAGGTGTTGCAGATTTATGCAAGAAATGATGACCATAGTGGTTGTAACAATAAAGCTGTTCGTAGTCTGATGAGCCCTCTAAGTATTCATTGTTAGAGAACGCAGCAGACCTTTCTAGATCAGACATCATATCATTAACAGTCTCCAAGTCCCAATCATCAGAATAGGTACTGGAGGTAATAAAGTCACTTAATGAAATTTTAAATAAATGTGGAATCTTCAAAAGTTCCGTCGGGCCGAATATATCGAAATCGGTTTTGTCCCAAACTATACCATCCTGTATAGGAACGGCTGTGATGTTCACTGCTGACAAGTCTCTTGATTCACGATGGGAAGATTTGTGTGGTTTTAAAAGTAAGTTCACATTTTTACTTTCAGTGTCCATACGAATGTATCTGCCATTTATAAGCATGCTAAGAGTCATAACCAAAGCTAGCCAAAACAGAAAGAAAAATATTCCAGAAATAATCCATATTTCAATCCATGGTGAAACCAGATAAGTCTCTTTCAGAAAATGAAAAAGGTCTTGTACTTGTTGTTGGAAAGTTTTGGGGGCTGGCGTCGTTTCAGGCTCACTCGGATCCTCAGAAAACGTATCAAAGTTAATGAAATAGCCAGAAGCAGTTCGGTCAATTGTTGAAATTGCATCAGGATTCGTAGAAATCGCTGGAACCAGTTGATCACGTGTTACGTTGGTGTAGACAGGTGTATTTGTATGAACTGTTACTTGAGTTTCAAGAGGGATGAGTTCCATAGCATTGTTGCTTAGTCCTTCATCTTTTACTGCTGAATTCTCGATGGTTATGAGTCTTTCAGTCTGAACCTCTTGAATAGTAGCGAGAGGAGTGCATATGCTACTAGGTCGGAGTCCACGAGGCCTACTATTTAGTATTGTCCACATACTGTGGTTTGATGAGGTCGATTGACACAAATCTTTTCTCCTTTTTTCCAGCAAGGGGCGGCAGAAGTACTGTTCTTGTTCCGTGGACGGCTAGGACAGGCACTGGTTGTCTGTAAGAAGGTCCAAATTCCTTCTTGTCCGCAATCTTCTCTCTGACTAGATACCCAACTTTTGGGATCCAGACAGGCCTTGCTGGGACTGCCGGTTTTTCCCCAGTGGTGGTTGGCTTCAGGAACACGTTGCTTTGTTTCGATCTTAG
This sequence comes from Calotriton arnoldi, assembly GCA_963921515.1. Taxonomy (NCBI): domain Eukaryota; kingdom Metazoa; phylum Chordata; class Amphibia; order Caudata; family Salamandridae; genus Calotriton; species Calotriton arnoldi. Next base: position 1,168,887 of record CAWUFW010000089.1, on the reverse strand, counting down.
TTCATTTAGATCCTGTAAAACAGCCAAACGATCTTTGATATCAAAGGGTTTATTTTCCACCACTGTGCCTTTACATTCGAGATCAGGAACCCACATTCTTGTCCCAAATAGGACCTCATATCGAGTGACCCCCCCTAGAGAACTTCTTGGCAAAATATTTAATGAGCGTTGGACCCCATAAAGATGTTTAACCCACCCATCACCCGAACCTAATATTCTAGCTGTTATAGACTGCTTTATGTCCTGGTTTTTCCTTTCCACAACAGAATTTCCCTCAGGATGAAACGGAGAGGAGTACCGCAATGCTACGCCCAAACTGGCCATGGCTTCTTTGTAAGCCCGAGAGCTAAACGCAGGGCCCTTGTCAGAATGTAGTGTGCCAATTGCGTATGTGCCGATAAAGACTCGCCAATCTTTTATAACAGTTCGAGCGTCAGCCGAGCGCTGAGGCCACATCCATAGGAACCTTGACTTAGTATTTGTGGGATTGCATTTATCCAAAAGGACGCCTGCGCGTAGATAGTCTAATGCTGTCTAACAATGGTGTCTGTACTGGGCAGGCTACTTCATAGACTGGTGTAGGATGGCGTTCTGCACCACGCTGTTTATTGCAGTCTCTGCGGTCATCGATGAAGATGTGAATCTGTGTATTCATTCCAGGCCACCAGTACATCTCTTTTAATGTTAATATTGTTTTAGAGATCCCTTGATGTGACAGACCCTCCCCCAGATGTGCTTCATAAATCAAAGCTGCTCTACGTTCCATGTTTGGAATTACCCTATCCCCCACTCCAGGGATTCGAGCAAAAGGAACGTTGTTCGCATAAGAGTACTTGAGTGGAAATTTCTTTGGTAACGCTGCACCACTGCATTTGCTTGAAGCATTGACAGCCAACAATATCTCACTGTCTATTCTCATGATCGCAGCTACGGAAGCCGTCTGAACAGCCCCCTTTGCGGCTTCATCAGCCAATGAATTCCCTGCAACGTGAACGCCATCACGTTGATGACTCAGCGTGTGTATCACGTGAGCTTTTGGTAGTTCGTCTCTCAACTGAACTACTTGTTCCCAAAGCGCTTTATGCTTTATTGTGCCACCTTTTGCATCTTTGAACCCGTTTTCAAGCCAATTCTGTATATATTCATTATACGACTGAACACAGTAAAAAGAATCGCACACTATAAGTGTGAGGAATTCGCGATCTGTATTTTCAAGTGCCAGTTTGAATGCTTGTAGCTCAGCTCACTGAGCTGTACAATCTCCTAGAGATTGAGTTTTAGTGACCATTGGTCTGAAGTTACCATCTTACATGCAACCTTTAATGATTGCGCATGCTGCACTGTAAGCTTGCTTACTCCATGTAGCGGGTTGTGCTGATCCGTCAGTATAAATTATAAATTCGTACTGATCGAGAGGCAGAATTTCAGTGGGCAGAGGACATTCATGTTCATATTGCAGGAACGCTTGTGTTTTTAGATCAGGATCAAAAACATATTCAACATCTGTTGCAGCAAGAGAATTAACCCATTGTATCCATCTAGGATGTAAAGCTTTTCGCATTTGGAATGCTCGCTTTTGTAACCGCCTCTAAGGCTGGTACTGGAGTTACGACAATAATGCGTTTCCCTTGAGCTAGAGCTCTTTCTTTTGCTACAGCGGTTTGAACTGCTGTCAGTATTTTTCTGTTGAAGTTAAGCGCATTTCTGCTTGTGTATACAAATGTGATTTGTATGCTATTGGTACTTTTTCACCCTCATTAAATGTTAAATAGGTGAATCCGCATTGACCCGAAATTATTCGGATCAGTAAATTGCGTTTATTTACGCGTGTTTGTAAGTGATTTGTTGCTAACATGTTAGCTTGGAGTGAACGCAGGATTTCTGTGTGTTCTTGTGTCCAATGTTTTGTTGAAAAATCAGGTTTGATTAATTCTTAGAGAGGTTTAACACTTTCTGCGTAATTTAGAATGAAACCCAAGATGAATTGTAAATTTTTCAGTGTTTTTGGAGGTTGGAGCAGCGCGCACTTTTCTAAATAGTTAGCTGCCAGGCTCTTGCCTTCACTTGAAAGCTCATATCCTAGGAAAAGGACATTGAGATGGGCAATTCTGGATTTTTTAAAGTTGAATTTATAGCCCTCAGAGGCGAAGCCCAACATAATGGTACTCACCCTATTCAAGTGCCTATCTAGGTCATCGTCTGTCAGATAGATGTCATCGACATATGACAATGCCTCATTATCATAAATTTGTAGTAACTCTGTTACTCTTGCTGAGAATAACCCCGGCTGTTTTTGAACCCTTGTGGGAGTCTACAAAATTGACCCTGGGTCCCCATTATTGAGAAAGCTGTTAAGTACCTGCTTTCAGGTGCTATGTTTTGACAAAAGAAACCATTTGAAATGTCCAATGTGGTTTTATATTTTTTACACACAATGTTATTCATTAATGCTGTACTATGTGCATTTTGCACTGCAAATGTTTTGGAACAAGTATTCAAGTGTCTGTAATCCAAAACTAGACGATATGTATTGTCTGGTTTGGATACAGGAAACAAAGGATTGTTCATTGAGGAGGTGCATGTTTCAATCACCCCTTGGTATTCAAGTTGATCTAAGATCTCCCTGACCTGTGTTTTAGCTTCTTGCTTTATTGGGTACTGCCTTTGTGCAGTAGGTTCATTTTTTAGCTGTATTTTGTGGTGAGGTGAGTCCTCATCCCATCCTACATGATTTTTGTATAATGCTGGGGCCTGGGCAACTGCCCATTTCCTGGCATAAGTATATTTTAGGTGAATTGGAATATGGTTGGAGAAGGCTGGCATAATGATGTCCTTACCATATGGGCACTCCCTGGTAAAGTTTGGTGGCCAGTCCTTTTCTGCTAGAAGTATATCATAACCCCTTGAAAGTTTCTCCCAAAAGAGTGTTTTCACTTTTCTTGGTATGTCTCCCTCCATTCGGAGTGTTATTTCATATAACTTTTGTGGAGTACTAACCCTGGTGTCTACAGTTTCTACTGTGATGTACTCATTCAAGTCCACTATCTCCAGAAGTTCCTTCAGGTTCTGGCGAGCTATTGTTACTTCTGCTGCACTGTCCAGCATTGTCTGAGCCCATTCTCCGTTCTTGAGCTGTGTTTTCAGTATTCTCGGCATGTCTGATCTTCAGACCTGCTACCTTCTTTTTTGTGAATTGAGGTTTTGATTTATTTTTCTGAACGTGTTTATCGTCTTTGGATTTTACGGGTTCTTCTCTGTGTTCTGACCGTCCTCTTCTTTCTGATGTCTGTGACGATATCTGAAAGGTACGAGAGGAACGTGTATCAGTATCTTGATATCTGTCAGGTTTTCTTAAATTATCCCTATTCCTGAGGTTATACCTCCTTTCAGAGGGCTCCTTTTGAGGAGACCTACCTCAGGATTGAGAACGTGTCTCGTTTGAATTTTGTTTATTAGTTTCCCACTTCTTTTTAGAAGATATAGGATTTTGTTTAATAGAGTCCTTCTCAGGACTTTCAGATAGTTTTGGCTTCAAAGGTTTTCCACCCAAACTATCTCTGCCTAATTCTGCATAAGATTGTTCTATTATTCTGGGTAGTTCATGTTGATGTTCTGTTACATCAAATTCCCTTAAGCGTTGGCGGATCGCCACTGATGCTGCCTCCCCTTTAATATTAGATAATATTATTGTTGAGACCTGGTCGAAGTTTTTCAGTAATTTCATACCTAAATTCAGAGCAGGTTCTGCCCCGTATTCGTTTTGAATTTGTTTCAGGACATCTGGTATTACTGCAATTGATGGAATAGATGGCAGCAAAGACTGCGCCCCAAGTGGTGCAGTCTTCCAGTTGTGGTGTGGTCCCCATTGGTAAACAGATTGTTAGGATTCTGTGTTTCTCATAAGGGCTAGTATTTGGAAATACTGCTTCGATTTGAGTAATTTTTTGAGCTATCCAGAATGGAATTTGTTCACGTTTTGTGGGCATTTTACCCATGACTGCATGTAAAGTCTGTGGAGTAATTTTTAGTGTATTCCCCTGTTGAGGGGTTTGATTTGGAATGGTCATTGGTGTTTGGACTGTGAAAGTCCGCATGACATATTGGACTAATTGTCTGTAAATTTTTATTAACTCTTGTAGTTGAGTAAGTAATTCCTCGTCTGACGTCTCTTCAATGTCAGGATGAGGTGTGTAGCCGGCTAGAATCGGCCATGTTGCTCCTGGTCTACCTAGTGGACCGAGCCTGGTAATGTTTTTGTGATGTTTTAGGGCGCCTTTAAACCAGAGATGATTCTCCTGGTATGTGAGTGGAATTTCAATATCCTCGAAAGGAATATATTTCTCTGGTGGTTCATCTTCTTTAAAGAAGTGAAACACTTTGTTACTGGATTTGATTCTGGGAATACTATCCATGAATAGAATACCTCTGTCTGAAAGGATTTGTGTACCTCTATCACGAAAACTGCTCTACCACCTCTTGGTGATAGGCCGTGTTTTATAAGTTTTAGAGTGATGGCTCTCCTTAAGTTTGGAGGGATGTTTATAACACCCTCATCGGTTTCATTTAAACCTGTAAAGTTAAAAGCTGTTACGACTGGATCAGCCGCAGCTACACCGTTCTCGGTGGCAGTATCCCCGTTCAGGGACATTGTTTTTTTCTGAAAAATGTAGAACAAGTTTCAAGGAAACAAAAGATAAGGTGCACAATATTTTGGAACACTGTATCCTTTCAACGTTGAACAAACCAAACAGCTAATATATAGGATTTTTGTCCTATTTAGCTTTGGCGGATATTTAACCCTACCCACTCCAGACGTCTTATGGAGTATGTGAGTAGGGGTCTCTGAGAAAAGCACGACTGAGTTACTCAGTATCTAGCGTTAAATTAGTGCCTTACCAAACGTTGGGCGCCACGTAGTGTAGTTCCTATTTCCCTAATAGGCTCTGCGCATAGGAATAATATACCCTATAGATTCGACATAGGACTGAGGTCAGTATGTCCCTATCGAGTATATTATTATTATTATTAACTTTATTTACGAACATCACAATATAAAAAATGTTAAAACACCAATTAAAATTGACCATGTTTAAAAGACTAAAAAAAATATAAAAGAGAAAAACCATCATAAATTTTGGGCTGGGCATTATACAGCATTTCATTTCATTTCCACCATTGACATATTAGCTGGAAGAGGATCACTTCATTAGCTTCCGCCGCCTTATCCACACAGCATGGAGAAATTGGGAGATGCCAAAGGCTATTAGTCTGCTTGTATCTGTTGACAGTTGCCTCAGAATTTCTAGGTAATATCCCGGACCAATAGCTTTACATAGGGGTACAATCCATCTTTTTCTCTGTATTATATAATAAGGACAGAAAAAGAGTAAATGAACAATTGATTCTTGGGAAGATTTACACATAGGACACAGATCATCAGCCGGTATGCTCTTGCGCCACCTTGAACAAAAGAGTTTGGTAGATAAGGTCTTATACCTAAACTGTAGGAACAGCTTTTGGGCCAGTGGTGGTGTAATTTCCTCAATTGTTACTTCAAACCATGGAGTGCATTTATGAGATAAAAAAACTTTTGTCAATCCTGAGGACTGTTCTACTTGGTCCAGGTGTAGTATTTTTTCCCAATACATTTTTTTCAGTTCCACCCTTGAGGTACCAATCATAGTTTCTGGGCTCAAACAAAAGCTTTCCATCCCTACTCTCCCTAATAGAGCACGTAAACAAGCAAACCACTTTAAAGATTCTGCCTGAGGGAATCTTAAGAGATCCTTTAAGGCCTCACGGTAAGGCTCCAGCTCAATTACCGTCCAGATTCTGTACCAGAATGATAACATTTTAAAATTTACTATGTGTTTACTTGTTTATGTGCCAAATCCAAGTAAAAAGGGACCAGGGGTGTACTAGCCGGGAGGCCAACCAATGATCTAAGGAACCGATTTTCTACTGTTGATAGCGCGGCTTGGGAAGTACAGCCCCACAACTCCGCACCATAAAGTACCCCACCCAGGACTTTGGTGTTATAAATCTCAAGGGCGGGAGCAATCTGCCTAGAGACTGTCCTCTTATGGATTTTACTTATGTGTGCGGACTGATGGATAAGTTGTAATTTTGATTTTTTAACCTGGAGACTCCAGTTAATTGATGGGGTAAGCCGGATACCCAGATAATCAAATTCTTCAACTTGCTCTAGGATTGTACTACCAGCCCACATCGGTCTAGTCTTCACTGCTCCTCTACCCTTATTAAAAACCATAAATTTAGTTTTTGTTTCATTTAAACTAAGCCCTCTATCCTTACAAAACTTTAAAAAGTCATTTAAAATTTGTTGAAGCCCTTGTGGTGATTTCGAGATTAACAGGGTATCGTCGGCAAAGAGTAATGCCGGGACTCTTCGTGACCCTATTTTTGGTGCATCGCAGCCATCCCTATCTAAACACTCAACTACACCATTTATAAAAAGAGTGGGTGCCAGCACGCATCCCTGTCTTACCCCGCGTTTGACTGGGAAGGTTTCTGTTACTTGGTTGTTGGGACCCCATCTCACCTGTGCAGAATTCTCTGAGTGTAAATAAATTAGAATGTTTAAAATATTTATCAGGATGCCCATCTCACGGAGCACCCTCCAAAGTTTTTCTCGTGAGACTAGGTCGAATGCTGTGCGCAAATCGACAAATGCTACATAGAGCTTACCACCCTTCACAGCCACTTCTTTCCAGTAAATACAGATTAGGCGAAACACCTGGTCCAGTCTACTAATTTTAGAGTGAAAACCCGCCTGCAGATCGCTCAAAATATTATCTTCCTTTATCCAATTCTGGACCCTGCCTAAGACCTGCTTACAGAATTTTTTTTGGAGCGAATCAATAAGACTTATGGGCCTATAACTCAAGGGTGAGGATCTATCCCCCTTTTTAAAAACAGGAACTATTTCTGCTATCCTCCAGGAAGGTGGAATAGGAGCGCCTTGCAAAATCAGATTGGACATCAAGTTTATATATTGGCTCCACAGCATTCTGTCTTCCCTATACAAATCATTGGGTATTCTGTCTATAGAGATGGCACACAAGATGAAATTGCTGTTAATGTTTCTTCAAGAGTGATAACCAGGTTTCCCTCATCGTGAGCCCAAGGTAGGGCCCACTCCTCCAGGGCCTCGCTAGCTATACAGGAGTCATCTCCATAGAGAGAGCCAAAATGCGCAACCCATTCCTCTGGTTGGACTGTGTATTCGAGGGTGGGGCGTTCCCACCAAACCAACATGCAGCATTCTTCCAGAACCCTTTGGAATCTCGATCTACTAAAGCAGTATGTAGAGAGGTCCAGAGCGAGTCCTCCCACTCCTTTTTAGCACCATCAGTGGCTCTTTTATACTCCACTCTACAGGTTGAAATTTCTGCTTGAATCCCTCGCTTAAGCGCACCAATAAGCGCCCCCTTTATCTTCCTACAGTGTGAATTAAACCAGGGGCTCTTGGTGCCATGCTTACTACCACTACATTGGCCCCCTTTACCACTTGGGTTTTTGGATTGACTCAGTAAGTCTCTTACCTCACTAAAGAACAAATCATGGGAGGGCCCTAGGTTTGTAATGGCTTCATTTGAACAAAAAGCACTCAAGTCATTAATAACTTGCCTTGCTTTGGCCTTTACTATTTCTAGGGTTTCCGGATGTCTCTCAACCCATGCCCATCTCAGGGCTTTCTGATCGTTAGCACTAGTAAGTATACCTACTTCAGGATTTGTCAGAGTGTTTGATTTAAGTGGGCCCTCTATAGACAAGCTAATAGCGAGAGGATGGTGGTCACTCTCCGATCTTTTCACTACTTCCATGTCAACCAGTAGAGGCCAGAGATTAGGGGTAATTAAACAGTAATCAATTCTACTGGTTTTACCCGGCCTATTGTAGGTATGTTCCCCATTGGGGTCTGACTTTGACCTACCATTAATAGCTCTAAGCTCATGCTGGAGAGTTAGCGCAAGCACTTGGGCTGCTCGCTTCGACCATCTTACTGTTGGGAGATCCAAGGGGGGAATAGACCATAAACGATCCCAATCCTCCATTAGGTCATGTGGAGTTGAGGTAAGAGGTTCAAAGGTACAGTTAAAATCTCCTGCTACTATGGTTGGGATATTATCAGAATAATTCGACAAGACATCGTCTACCTTGTGAATTGTGTCTGTCGTCATTTGGGACACCTACTCTGTTATAGACATTAAAAATTCTAACCTTCCACCCACTAAACAGGATTAATTCAAGAGCCAAGATATCCTGCAAATCCACGTTTAGTAGCTTTACTTTAGCCCCTAAATTAGTTTTAACCCAGATTGCAAGACCTCCAAAAGGTCTGCCCTGTTTTTCCTCTTTGCATCAATTGCATAAACTGAGTAACCATCTCTATAGGGGGTAGCCAAGCTCCAAGTTTCCTGGAAGAGGATTAAATCATAGGAATCCACGAAACTACACCAATCAGGCTCCGATTGAAGTTTCTGGATCCCAGCAACATTCCACACTAGGATCTGAAAACCAAAAACAGAGATAATCCCCTCATCCAGATCGAAATAATTAACCGGAACACAATCTAGACTAACTGCATACGTATTAGTAGCCAAGGGGAAAGTTACCTTTGGAAATTCATTTTCCGTGCTTCGGTTTGTGCTAATATCATCAGGCCCATCAACGCAAAGGTCAGTGTTCGGTATAGAATTTGCTAATAACGAGGGGTTTAAAAGGGGAGAAAAAGGATCCTGCCGGAAATCTGATAGCATATCCTTATCTGATTTCAGTCAATGTTGGCTACTTTTTATCCCACTAGGGCCGGGACAGAAATCTTCCCTATGCAATCTGGGCGATGCTGTTCCTTCTTTGAGTGGGTATTGATATCTGATCTCGATGAAGGTGTTAGGAGGAGGGAGGGTACGGGCATCAATTGACAAAAGCCCAGAGACCATGGTTTCGTCAAAGAAACTAACTACAATTGTGTCTTTTTTTTCCCCTGGGGTAGATAGTCTACTAACACATCTAATGTCATCCCTTATGATGGAATAGCAGTGGCGAGATGACCTAAACCAGTGGATAACCTTATTTGTTAGGGAGCTATGATCCTCATGGCCTCTATCTGAGAGTTTTGGAACGTTTATGAGATAGATTGTGCCTTGACTGCCCTTACCCTCCGGCCTCCTATACACTCCATCCCTTACCACCCCCAAACCATGTGAGGCTTCATGGAATGGCCTACGTATACAACCCTCATCCAGTGTCACCTCCCCTCTATCCAGGTATTTGTATCCTGGACCCCCACAGGCAACTCCTGGGGGGACAATTTAATACTCTCTGGTTCCAGCACTTTGAGAGGGGTAACTCTTCAGGTGATAGGGGTTGGGGGAAGGAATTTGGCGATGGAGCTCTAGTGTATTTCTCTACCTGCCCATGGTGTAATTGCTTCACGCAACTATCGTTTTCTACAGACGGTATTGCTAGTATACTATTAGGGGGTAAGAAACTTGCTTCTCTCCCAATACCATTGATGACTCCCTGAGAGAGACTCCGCACCTCCCCTCTGAGAGCAACCACTTCTTCTCTTAGGGACTCAAGCAAGGACCTAAGCACAGCCAATTCATTAGAAGAGGCACCTCTGTCTTTGGTGGAATTTGGCTCACAGGATTCGAAGTCATCGGCCTCTAGTACATCAAATCTGTTGTGACAATCTACCTGAACAACATAGGGTATAGAGGAAGGCCCACTAGGTGTATCCCGGGGTTTGTCTATTGACAAGTCTAACTCCTTCCCCTTCTCCTTAGACAATCCCTTTTTTTTATTACCTTTCAATTTAGGATGAAACATACGTGGGATTGTCTTGTCCGGGATAAGCTTGTGTTTCACGATTTGTGCAGTAGGGGGCGGGGGTGGGCCCGATAGCCCAGCCCCAAGATCAGCGACCAGCTCATCAGGCAAGTCTTCCACCGCAATGGAGGTATTTATTTGAGAGTCTGCTATCTCCTGGCACTCTGATAAAATTAATTCAATACGATCCATGGTCTCATAACAGACTGTGCCAGGGGATTTTCTCTTTTTTTTTAGCATTTGCAGGGCCACTAACCCGCTCCTGACCTTTCCTTTTACCCATCTGTCACAAATACCCAGATAGATATTTTACCAAAGAGCAAACAATTAATCAATTTGCAGTTTGGCTAGAAAAGGTATTTAAAAGTATATGTTGGAGACAAAGCAAAACAATAGTCTATAGAGAGTCTAGCAAACCACCTTACATTCCCCATAGGCTACAACAGCTAAAATACAATAACATACAGTACCATAAAAAAAAAAACTCAAGGGTAAAAAAGCTAACAAACTAAAAACTCAAAAGACTTGCCCCACACATTAAGACCTCAGAATAGTCAATAATCAAGGCCAGTAAAAACAGCTCCAGGGAAAAAACCCCGCCAAATAAGTTTCTTTAGACAGCACAGTACCTCCAGTTCACAAGTAGATTAGAAGATCAGAGCCATAACCTGCGCTGCAGAAAATCACAAGAGGAAAATCAAGGGGGGTGGCCCTGCCCTGCCTCTTCCTGGCGATGACGGGCCCGCCCTTGGCCCGGGCACAGCCCGGGCACAGCCTTCCACGTCCCACGCCGCGATGGTGACTCGCGCTTTTAGCCCGTTTGGCAGCAACACTCCTCCCCTCCAGGGAGGGATCCTGGGACAGGTAGTCCCCAGCAGCAGCAAGTGGCAGCAAGTGGCAGCAAGCGGCATTATCTTTTAGCTATGACACATATATTCATATACATAAATAACATAAGCTAAAAATGCGAGTACTCATAAGATGATTCTCTAACTAGTTCTACCCCAGTGTACCTAACCTAAGTGTAGTGCAAGGTAAGAAGTAGGTGATGTATTCTATAGTACGGTATGCTATAGTATGCCAAGTCTGGTATGCCAAGTCTGGTATGCCAAGAGTCCCTCTAGGTTCTAGTCAGCTCCATAACTTGAGAATGAGAGAGGTGGGAATCTCTTTCCGGGTCTCGAACTCTAACACCCCGCGAAGAGAGTCAGAACACTGGAAGCTGGATTCTCTGCAAACAGGGATGACAGCGTCTCTTGTCAGTGCGTCAGGCCGGGATACGAGCTCCTCTAAAGTCGAGGTTTCCTCCTACTTACTTGGGCAAGGGAAGGTATATTTATACCCGGTAGGTGCCTTGGAATGTTAGCATTGACGTAAAGTCGGGCAGAGGAAGACGTCAGGAATTGACCCTTAAGGAATAGCGGTTCATGCATAATAAATGAGTTCTTGGAGAAATCAATAATCCTGTGCTAGGGGAACTCCCAAGAGCTTAAGGGTCTGGTTTCTAAGAACTCGTTGTGACGTTGGGGTGGACGGATGTAGGTGACCATGCCTGTATTTTGATAGCATGGCTAATGCCTAAATAAGGACTGCGATCTTATGCCTATATAAGGGCAATGCGAATTGTGCCTATATAAGGACATGTTTCAGGAAAACCTATATACGGACACCTAAAGTGGAATACAACACCCACTCCACTTTCGAATGAACGATAGTACTACATGCTAAACAGTAAATGCTAAACATTAAACTGAGTACCACATGTTGCTAAAAAGATTTCTAAAAGCTTATTAAAAGAAGTTTTTTTTTTTTTTAAAGAAACTGTTGCTAAACATGTAATGCAATAAAAGATGCAAGACAGATGCAGAAAGAAGCAGGAGAGGTGCAGAAAGAGGAAAGTGAGGAGCAGACAGAGGCAAGAGGGGTGCAGAAAGAGAGAAGATAAGTGCAGAAAGATGGAAGAGAAGTACAGAAAGAGAGAAGAGAACTGCAGAAAGAGGGAACAGGGGTGCAGAAAGAGGCAAGAGAGGTGCAGAAAGAGGGAAGAGAGATGCAGCAAGAGGGAAGAGGGGTGCAGAAAGAGGCAAGAGGTGTGCAGAAAAAAACAAGAGAGGTGTAGAAAGAAGCAAGAGAAGTACAGAAAGAACCACCAGAGGTGCAAAAAGAGGCAAGAGGGGTGCAGAAAGAGGCAAGAGAAGAGCAGAAAGAACCAACAGAGGTGCAGAAAGAGGCAAGAGAGGTGCAGAAAGAAGCAACAGAGGTGCAGAAAGAAGCAAGAGAAGTGATTAAAGAAACAAGAGAGTTGCAGAAACAGGCAAAAGAAGTGCAGAAAGAGGCAAGAGAAGTGCTGAAGAAGCAACAGAGGTGCAGAAAGAAGCAAGAGAAGTGATGAAACAGACAAGAGAGTTGCAGAAAGAAACAAGAAAGGTGCAGAAAAAAAGGAAGAGAAGTGCAGAAAGATGCAAGATAGGTGCAGAAAGAGGCATGAGTGGTGTAGAAGGAGGCAAGTGAGGTGCAGACAGAGGCAAGAGGGGTGTATAAAGAGGAAAGAGAAGTGGAGAAAGAGGGGAGAGATGTGCAGAAAGAGGGAACAGGGGTGCAGAAAGAGGCAAGAGAAGTGCAGAAAGAGGGAATAGAGGTGTAGAAAGAGGGAAGAGGGGGGCAGAAAAATGAAAGAGGGGTGCAGAAAAAAGCAAGAGAGGTGTAGAAAGAAGCAAGAGATGTGCAGAAAGAACCACCAGAGGTGCAGAAAGAGGCAAGAGAGATGCAGAAAGATGCAAGAGAGGTACAGAAACAGGCAAGCGAGGTGCAGAAAGAAGGAACAGGGGTGCAGAAAGAGGCAAGAGAGGTGCAGATAGAGGGAAGAGTGGTACAGAAAGAGGGAAGAGGGGTGCAGAAAGAGAAGAGGGAAGAGGGGTGCAGAAAGAGGCAAGGGGGTGCAGAAAGAAGCAAGAGAGGTGCAGAAAGACGCAAGAGAAGTGCAGAAAGAAGCAAAATGGGTGCAGAAAGAGGCAAGAGGGGTGCAGAAAGAGGCAAGAGAAGTGCACAAAGAAGCAACAGAGGTGCAGAGGGAGGCAAGAGAACTGCAGAAAAAGGAAAAAAAGTTGCACAAACAGGGAAAGAAGGTGCAGAAAGATGGACAGGTGTGCAGACAGAGGCAAGAAAGGTGCATAAATAGGGAAGAGGGGTGCAGAAAAAGGCAAGAGGGGTGCAGAAATTTGCAAGAGAGGTGCCGAAAGAAGCAAGAGGACTGCAGAAAGAACCAACAGAAGTGCATAAAAGAAGCAACAGAGGTGCAGAAAGAGGCAAGAGAAGTGCAGAAATAACCACCAGAGGTGCAGAAAGAGGCAAGAGGGGTGCAGAAAGAGACAAGAAAAGTACAGAAATAACCAACAGAGGTGCAGAAAGAGGCAAGAGAGGTACATAAAGAGGCAAGAGAGGTACAGAAACAGGCAAGAGAGGTGCAGAAGAGGGAACAGGGGTGACGAAAGAGGCAAGAGAGGTACAGAAAGAGGGAAGATGGGTGCAGAAAGAGGTAAGAGGGGTGCAGAAAAAAGCAACAGAGGTGCAGATAAAAGCAAGAGAAGTGATGAAAGAGACAAGAGAGTTGCAGAAACAGGCAAAAGAAGTGCACAAAGAGGCAAGTGAAGTGTTGAACGAAGCAAGAGAGTTGCAAAAAGAAACAAGAAAGGTGCAGAAAAAAGGAAGAGAAGTGTAGAAAGAGGCTAGTGAGATGCAGAAAGAGGCAAGACAGGTGCAGAAAGAGGCAAGGCAGGTACAGAAAGAGGCAAGTGAGGCGCAGAAAGAGGCAACAGGGGTACAGAAAAAGGAAAGAGAAGTGCAGAAAGAGGGAAGAGATGTGCAGAAAGAGGTAACAGGGTGTGAGAAAGTGCCCTCTTTCTGCATGGTTGCCCCCACTTTTTGCTGAATTGCTGATGTACTTTGACTGAGTGTGCCCTGGGCTCCTGCTAATCAGGTACCCAGGGCCTATGTTCTTTCCCTAAAACTATTGAAGCCTAAACCCAATTGGCATCTCTGGCCACAGGTCAGCCCCTGGAAAATGGTACCACAGGTACCCAGGGCACTGTGACCAGAGAAGGCCCCTAAGGGCTGCAGCACTTATTGTGCCACCCTTAGAGGTCCTGTACCACTACACTCACACACTGCCTTTGCAGGCTGCGTGTTTTGGTGCAGAACAAAGTGGAGAGTCGACATGGCACACATCCCTGTGTGCCATGCCTACAACCCACTGCCCTGGCATAGATCAGTCACCCCTCTAGCTGGGTGCCCTAAACCAGTGGTGAGGGTACAGGTGCATGAGCCCTGTACCCCTACAGTGTCTAAGTCCATTCTTAGAAATTGTAAGTGCAGTGCTGCCATTAAGAGTATGTGGTGCTGGGAGTTTGTCATTATGAACTCCACAGCACCATAATGGCTACACTGAAAACTGAGAAGTTTGGTAGCAAACTTCTCAGCACATTAAACCCACACTGATGCCAGTGTGGGATTTAATGAAAAATGCACACAGAGGGCATCTTAGAGATGCCCCCTGAAAATGAACCCACCTCTAGTGTCCAGGCTGAGTGGCTGCTTTCAGCTGCCACCACCAGACATGTTTCTGGACCCCTGGGCCAAGAGCCTGCTGCTCTCTGTGGCCTGAAACTTTGCACATCCTGGGACGAGGTGCCAAGCCTCCTCCCCCAGGATGGGCAGGGTTCACAAAGGGGAAGCTTCAAAGGCTTGCCACTTTTGTGAGCTTCCCCAGGCCACTTGCTGCTTTCAGCAACTGGTCCCCACTGGTTCTGACCCCCACTTTGGGCGGGATAACCAGTGGGAAAAACAAGTGAGGAAGAGAGGTGTGCCCACCTCTGCCAACTCCACCCCTCAGGTGGGGAGGCGAGGTGAAGCACAACTCTCAGTCCATGCCATCTTGAAGATGGGGGGACTCAGCCAACTAGGGACAGGCACATGCCCCCCTCCCACTGGAGGGTGGCATAATAGGGGGTGTACCCACCCTAGGGAAGGGACCCATTGGTCCCTGCCTTTTACCTACCTGTAACTCCCCTAAATCTAGTATTTAGGGGCACCCCTGAACCTTGCTTCCTCAGATCCAGGCAAGAAACAAGAAGAAAAGAAGAAGAAGGACCGAACAGCCGTGCAGCAGCTAACAAGAGGAAGACGCCCACTGACTTGGCCCCAGCCCTACCGGCCTGTCTCCCCCTCGAACTTGCTACTTCGAAATCCCGGTGTGACCTGCAGCCAGCAACCTCAAAAACCCCGGAGGACCTGCCTGCCTTCACTTCCAAAGCCTGCTTTTCCCGTGAACACCGGATTTGTTCAACTGCAACCTCTGGCAGCAGCCAGAAACCGCGGATCCGCCCCACTCTGTACCCGCCGTCCACGGCCCGAGCTCGAGTGGGAAAACGCCACGAGGAGGTCACCCCGGCAATCCTGAACCGAGATCCGGCGATCCCTGACCTGCCTCAAGCCTCCAGCCGACATCTGCAGTCTAAATCCAGAAGGCCCCCCTAACCGCGACCAGGAGCTGGTAAGAAGATATGACCCCGAAAGGCACCCCTTCACCCGACACCCCACTGCCTTGTGTGCCCAAACCAACGGTGCCTAACCAACCCCTAACTTCCCAACTTACCTCTCGAAGTGGTGGTCACACCCAGAAGTCCTTCGTCTCCCTGCATGCAGTGCTTTTGCAAACCGGAGGCTCTCCATTGGAAACAACAGGGCATCCGACGTCAAAACAGCACCCTGCACCCGGCCGCCCTATTGCCGCTGAGGGTGCACCTTTGGTGCTAATTTGTTTCCCCATTTGCCCTGAGCTAAAGTCCAGGAGCTCCCACAACCCAGTGGCCAGCTTGCCAGCAGCCACCAACCGGAGGCCCCCTATTCTCCATTGGATAGCATTGGGCCTCAACACTCTGCACCTGGCCGCCCTAATGCTGCTGAGGGTGTAACAAGAGTGCATCACTGACCCTGGGGGACCCCTGAGTCTACCCCCAGAACCTCAACTCCCAATACCGAATACTTACCTAAAAACCGATAACCATATTTTCCTCCATAGGATAACATTGACACTTTTTCCTGAAAAAGTTTCTAAGTGTGGAGTTTTGAAACCTAAAGAAACTCTTTAAAATTGTACAATTTAACAAAAACACTTTTACTCACCTGTTTACAGGAAATGTCCCAGTGCTGCATCTAGGCATACAGCACTGAGTAAGAAAAAGAATCCAAAAGTAACTTACCTGCTATTTATTGAAAATCCCATTCAAGTCTATGTACTGTATTTATAAGTGATTGCATTTCTCTGAAACAATACTGTAAGTCAAACCATAGTACATTTACAATTGCAATTGAACTGTTTTACAATCAGCATTTACTAGTGTAAAGTATTGATTGCTTACCTGTGCCAGGCTTGCTCGGTTCTAAAAATAAAATAACTAAAAGAATATTTTTATACAAAAACAATTGGTCTGAAGTTCAGTCTTTGAGTGTGTGAATTCATTTTCTGACTGAGTGTGAACAACAAATGCTTAACCCTGTCCTCCGATACTGCCTTACTGCTCGACCACACTACAACAAATAGAGAGTAAGGTTCTATCTAACTTTGCCTCTGCCTACCTTTGGGGTTCCACTGGACTCTGTATACACTATACCTCACTTTGGTATAGTATATACAGAGCCAGCTTCTTACACGGGGTACAGAAAGAGGCAAGAGGGATACAGAAAGAAGCAACAGAGGTGCAGAAAGAGGCAAGAGAAGTACAGAAAGAGGCAAGAGAGGTACAGAAACAGGCAGGAGAGGTGCAGAAAGAGGGTACATGGGTGCAGAAAGAAGCAACACCGGTGCAGAAAGAGGCAAGAGAAGTGCAGAAAGAGGCAAGAGAGGTGCAGAAACAGGCAGGAGAGGTGTTGAAAGAGGGAACAGGGGTGAAGAAAGAGGCAAGCGAGGTACAGAAAGACAGAAGAGGGGTGCAGAAAGAGGAAACAGAGGTGCAGAAAGAAGCAAGAGAAGTGATGAAACAGACAAGAGAGTTGCAGAAAGAAACAAGAAAGGTGCAGAAAAAAGGAAGAGAAGTGCATAAAGAGGCAAGTGAGATGGAGAAAGAGGCAAGACAGGTGCAGAAAGAGGCAAGAGAGTTGCAGAAAGAGGCAAGTGAGGTGCAGAAAGAGGCAAGAGGGGTGCAGAAAGAGGGAAGAGAAGTGCAGAAAGAGGGAAGAGACGTGCAGAAAGAGGGAACAGGGGTACAGAAAGAGGCAAGAGGGGTGCAGAAAGAAGCAAGACAGGTGCAGAAAGAAGCAACAGAAGTGCAGAAAGAAGCAACAGAGGTGCAGAAAGAGGCAAGAGAACTATAGAAAGAGGCAAGAGAGCTGCAGAAGGAGGCAAGAGGTGCAGAAAGAGGCAAGAGCGGTGCAGAAAGAGGCAAGAGAATTGCAGAAAGAAGCAAGAGAAGTGATGAAAGAGACAAGAGAGTTGCAGAAACAGGCAAAAGATGTGCAGAGAGAGGCAAGAGACGTGCTGAAAGAAGCAACAGAGGTGCAGAAAGAAGCAAGAGAAGTGATGAAAAAGACAAGAGAGTTGCAGAAAGAAACAAGAAAGGCGCATAAAAAAGGAAGAGAAGTGCAGAAAGAGGCAAGTTAGATGCAGAAAGAGGCAAGACAGGTACAGAAAGAGGCAAGAGAGGTGCAGAAAAAGGCAAGTGAGGTGCAGAAAGAGGCAAGAGCGTTGCAGAAAGAGGACAGAGAGGTGCAGAAAGAGGCAAGTGAGGTGCAGAAAGAGGCAAGAGGGGTGCAGAAAGAGGGAAGAGAAGTGCAGAAAGAGGGAAGAGATGTGCAGAAAGAGGGGACAGGGATACAGAAAGAGGCAAGAGGAGTGCAGAAAGAAGCAACACAGGTGCAGAAAGAGGCAAGAGGAATGCAGAAAGAACCAACAGAGGTGCAGAAACAGGCAGGAGAGGTGCAGAAAGACAGAAGAGGGGTGCAGACAGAGGCAAGAGGGGTGCAGAAAGATGCAACAGATGAGCAGAAAGAGGTAAGAGAGTTGCAGAAAGAAGAGCGGTACAGAAAGTGGAAGAGATGTGCAGAAAGAGGCAAGGGAAGTGCAGAAAAAGGAAGAAAGGTGCACAAAGAAGCAAGAGAAGTGCAGAAAGAGACAAGAGAGGCGTAGAAAGAAGCACGAGTGGTTTGCGGACCATTAGTACCAATTTAACACCCACATTTAGCAATAAGTAACCAGTGACCATTCCAGGTTTGCAAAGGGCCTTCCACCACGCTGGAACACTTGTCGCTGCATTTTTGGTAACGTTTGAGCCGTTTGAGCTAGAATCAAGGTTTTTTTTGCTCAAATCTGCAGATTTTTCAGCAGGTGATGGATTATGTGGCAAATGCGGAAAATGTCTAATTATGCAAAAATCGGTGCAGCCGAACAGTCGCATAATTCCAGTGGCCCTGCTCATACCTCTGACTAGGTCCAAAAGAGCTCCTCAGTGGTTCCTTCTTTTTTTTGTCTCATTGAGTTTATAGTTTAGCTTCTATGGAAATGAGGAAGACTATACCTGAGGTTACCACTCCACAACACAGACTACCATACCACATAATTACTCTCCATAACACATAATCTCACACTACATAATTCCTATACACTAAATACCACATAGTTTCTATCCACATAATTTCACTGCAAGACATATCACCTATTTCCACTACACACAACGTACATCGACTCCACTCCAAAAAACATTAGTAAAAAACTTTTACATTTACACCAATAGCCGTAACTTTCGCAAATGCGACACCTATTACATTGCAAATGCTTCTTTAATTGGTAGTTACGTTTGCAGAGTGGTGGAGAATTGGGGCTGGGCCTCCGACCAGCGCTCAGGAATTCTGCTGCATAGGACTTACAGGAGGTACCAGGAAGGCTTCTTGGCCCCCAAAGTCCCTCAGGAGTAAGGTGGACTTCATCCCCCAACCAGTAGTGTGCCAGGAGGCGCGTTTACAGAGTGGTGGAGAAAGGGGGGCGTTGCCTCCGAAGTCTTCTTAGCAATCCCACTGTATGGGACTTACTGGAGGTAACAGGAGGGGTAGTTGGCCCCCAAGGACATCCTTGGGGACCAACTACCACTTCTATTAGCTCCAGTAAGTCCCACACAGCAGGATTGCTAAGTTCTCATAGCAGGTCATGCCCCCATGCCCACCACTCTGCAAACGCGCTCCCTGGCACATTCTTGGATGGGGATTGAAGTCCCCTTCGCTGCTGGAGGTCCTTAGGGGCCAACTAGCCTACCTGTTACCTCCAGTAAGCCCCAAACAGTGGGATTGACGAGAGGTGGACACAGGTCTCACCCCTTTTCTCCACCACTGTGCAAACGCACCACCTGGCATGCTCTTGGTTGGGGGATGAAGTCCCCTTGCCTCCTGAGGGCCCCTGGGGGCCAACTAGCCCTCCTGTTATCTCTAATAAGCCCAATACAATAGGATTGCTGAGAGGTGGTTCAACGCCACGCCCCCTTTTTACACCACTCTGCAACCGCAGCTCCTGGCGCTCTGCTGCTTGGGGGATGAAGTCCACTTTAGTCCTGAAGCCCTCAGGAAACAAGGGGACCTCATCGCCCCACCAGCAGTGTGCCAAGAGGCCAGTTTACTGAGTGGTGTAAAAAGGGGCATGGCCTCGTACCACCTCTCAGCAATCCCACTGTGTGGGGCTTACTGGAGGTCCCTGGTGGCCTAGTTGGCCCCCAGGGACCCTCAGTAGCGATGGGGACTTAATCCCCAAACGTAGAGCATGCCAGGAGGTGCGTTTGCAGAGTGGCACTGCGAGGGGGCGGGGCCTCTGACGAGTTGCCGGTTTCTTTTTTCTTTTTTTAATTTAGGGAGGGGGGCTGTGTGTCCCCTCTTTTCTAGAACCTTTTGGGCCCCAGGGACCCCATCCCCCGGGGCCTGAGCCATTTTTTTTTATTTGATTATGGCCCTGGGGACCCCATCCCCCGGGGATAGGCCTTTCTTTATTTTTTATCTTTAAAAGGGAGGGGGTCTGTGCGACCCCGCTCCCCAGGCCGGTTTCGGCCCTGGGGACCCCATCCCCCGGGGCCCGGCCAAGATTTTTATGGAAGTGGGGCCGCGTGGCCCCCCTTCCCTGGGCCACTTTTGGCCCTGGGGACCTCATCCCCTGGGGCCTGCCCAGCCTTTCACTTTTTTAAAAATTTTGGAGGGGGGCCACGTGGCCCCCCTCCTGAGGCCAATTTTGGCAATGGGGACTCCATGCCTCGGGCCTGGCCTTATTTTTCTTTTTCTTTTTAATGAAAAAGGGAGGGGGCCTGGCCTCTTTGTTGGGGACTGCGGGTGGAGCCACAATGCCCCCGCGGTCCTAGCTGGCTCCCAGCCTCCTGTGGGAGCCGGCATTGCTTCTGGACAAGGGGAGCTGCTGACATGCAGCTCCCCTTGTCCAAAAGCAATTCTGCTTTGTTCATGGAAGCGAGAGCAGGTTTCCTGCTCTCGCTTCCACGAAGTAAAGCAGAGTTTGCAATGACAGGGCGGGAGCCGTGCTCCCACCCTGTCATTGCAAACTGCAATGTACCGGGGTGGGCACCCCGGGACATTGCTGGAGCCGGCCCTGGGGGGTGGCGGTACCCAGGGCCATGGAGGGCTCCAGGAGGGGGGCCACGCGGCCCCCTCCCAACATGTAAATATCCCCGGGGAGGTGGTGGTCCATGGGGCAGTGGAGGGGCAGGGGGCCCCCCACACTTCTGTAATTGTTCTGGAGCCCTGGGGAGGTGGCAGTCCCCGGGGCTTGGGGGGTCTCGCAAGGTCCCCCGCCCTTAATTTCAGTGTGCCCGAGAAGGTGGTGGTCCCCGGGGCAGTGTAGGGGGCAGAAGCCCCCCACACTTGTTTATTTTTATTGAAGCCCTGGGGAGGTGGTGGTCCCTGGGGCTTGGCGGGCCCGCGAGGCCCCCGCTTGTAATTTGTTATGCCCCAGGGAGGTGGCGGTCCCTGGGGCAGCGTGGGGGGCACACGCCCCCCACGCATTTTTTTATGAAAAGCCCCGGGGCCACATGTCCCCAGCACATTAATAACAAAGCCCCGGGGAGGTGGCGGTCCCCGCATGATAATTTTATATTGCCCCCGGGACCTGGCCCACCCGGGGGCTTCTTGAAAAGGAAGCCACCTGAGCAGGCCTAGGGGGTCAGGGTGTTTCTACCCTGCCCCTTTTCTTGATTTTTATCCTTTTTTGTACCTTTTTCTGCAAACACTTCTTGGTTTGAAGTGTTGGCAGCCAATCAGAATGAAGCTCGTGATCGGGACGGTTCGCAAATCCTCCTCGGTCACCAGATATCGATATTTTTTATTTTAACATTTGTCAGGAACTACTGAACGGATTTACACCATTTAAAGCAAAGAGTACACTCTGGACCAAGAGCTAACTCTCTGCCAAATTTGGTGTAATTCCGTTCAGCAGTTCAGGCTGTAGCCGCGACAAAAGTTCCTATGGAAATTAACATGGAGAAAACGCGTTTTGAGACCCCCATTTTTTCTCAGCCCCCGCTTGACGAATCACCCCGAAACTTTCAAGACAGGGCTGACCGGAGCGGACCATTAGTTTTGAAGAATTCGCGAATATTTGTCAAATGGCGCAAAAGATACTGGCAAATCAAAAAACGCTTTTCCTATGGAAACTAGGTCCTAACTATAACTACCTACTGGTGACCGCCGATAGGTAATATATATATATATATATATATATATATTACTCGATTCCTTTGTACCACAAAGGATGACGACGCCTTGTCTCAAGCCACAAAATAAGATTTATTTGTCGGCTACAATCGGATGCGTTTCGCCTGCCCAGCAGGCTTGCTCACCAACCAACCAATAAAGTTTTCAACCATTTTTAAACACCTTCTATTACATGTCACGTGAGAACTACTTAGTGAATATGCGTGAAGACAGACTAGTAGTTTTTCATTGAATTAATACATGTCAACATCACAATGATGAATAATTCATTTAACTGCTCCTACAATGTCTTGTATCAGTTCTATTACTAATGAATTTCCAAATATTTTTATGCTATTAATTGCACAAATACTTTTTAAGTGTTTAACGTCTAAATATTACGTACATCAACTGCAGAACTTGATACATACTTGATTTCATTGTACCATAGTATTTATTGCCCCAGTGGGCTTTTCACATAAATGTTTTTTAAACACATGTTTACTGTCCTGCCCCAGTGGGCGTATTATTGGGCATATGTAGCTAATTATTAGTAACCAGCTGTCTTGTAAAGTGCAAAGTGCAAAATAAAATAAAAAAAACAAATCATAATACTTAACAGTTAAAAACAAAAGAGAGTTCAGGGAAGTACAGCACAGCATATCATTCGTAAATGAGTATGGAAGTCTTCTTCCATATTCAAACCTTCCGGGTTTTGGTGGCAAGTTCTATTATATAACATGACTCCAATTTCCTCAGTTTCTTTTCCCGGTTACCACCCCTTACACTTGGTGGGACTGCATCGATGACGAAATATGTTAGCCCTTTAATATTCTTACTATGGGACTGCTCGAAATGGCGCACCACTGGGTATGTTCTATCGCCATTTTTATAGCCCTCAAATGCTGTAACACACGTTTATGCACAGGTAGAATTGTACTTCCAACGTACCTCAGGCCACAAGGACACTGAAGGACGTAGACAGCAAATTCCGTTTTGCATGAGAATTGACCCTTTATCTTTCTTTCTCTCTTAGAGAGTCCTGACGTGTAGCTTGAAGTATTTTTACCATGCACACAGGCTTTACACTTTGTACATTTCAGAAAGCCATCTTTTCTATTCAGCCATGTTGCAGCCATGGTTTTCGGTTTTGATGTACCTACCAAGTTGCTTACGAGTGTTTGCTTCAAGGATTTTGCACGTCTAAATGTAATTTGAGGTCTACGCTGCCCTATTTTACCTAAGACCGGATCATTCCGTATGACGTGCCAATGCTTATTCAGAATGCATCTGAAATCACCTTCCTGCTTACTGAAGGTGGTGATCATTCTACATTGATTGGTATTCTCCTTTACTGACTTTTCTTTGGTCTTACTTTTATTGAAAAGGATCTCCTCCTCGATTTTTTGTTGGCTTTATTAATTGCTGATCTAACACACTCGTCTGTATATCCTCTGGCTCTAAAATGGGCTTTCAGACAACTTAGCTCTTGAACCTTTTCCTCCTGATTGCTACAATTTCCTACAGTTCGTAAACATTCCCCATAGGGATGATTTTGATTAAGTTTCTGGGATGGAAAATTGTTGCGTGAAGCAACGCGTTACCCGCTGTAGGTTTACGGTACAGCTTAGTTTCCAGATTTCCATCCTTTATGTACACAGTGAGGTCTAGAAAATTGACACTTATCGCACTGACGGTACTGGTGAATTTAAGATTAAGATTGTTAACTTGAAGCTTTTTTATAAAATCTTTAACTTCCTTTTCAGAGCCTTTCCAAACGACAAACAAATCGTCGATGAACCGACTCCAATGCATTATATGATGTTGCCACTCCTCCTGCTATAGCGTCTGGACCACCTGCTCCTCCCACCAGCCTATATGCAGATTTGCATAGCTGGTGGCGAAGCAGGTGCCCATAGCTGTACCGCAAGTTTAATGGAAAAGTTCTCCATTGAAAAGGAAGTAATTATTAGTGAGGCATGTAGTTATCATTGCAATTAGCATTTGAGTATGTGACCATAATTTTAAAGGTCTACTTCCTAAAAAGTACTTAATTGCATTTAGGCCATTATCATGTTTAATGGTCGTATAGAGCGTGGTCACATCTATTGTCACCAATAGAAAATCTTGCTCCATGGAAGATCGTAAATACTCCTCATAAAGTCCCCCGTATCCTGAATATAGGATGGGAGACATTTTACCAAAGGACAAAGAAAAGAATCAACATATTTAGATGTATTTTCCAGGGCGCTCCCAATCGCTGATATTATGGGGCATCCTGGAGGATTGACAGGATCCTTATGCACCTTGGGTATTACATATAACACTGGTGTCACTGGACTACTGATTTTTAAGAACATGAATTCATCATTATTGATTAAACATTGGTCATACCATTTTTGTAGTTGCGCATTATACAATTGATGGCTTGTTATCATCACATTTTCAGCAATTCTAACATAATTAGATCGATTATTCAGTTGCTTATAGGTTTCATTCAAATACATTTGTTTCTCCCATAACACAACATTACCACCTTTGTCAGCATTGCGCACGATACAGTCGTCATTAGATGCAAGTTTATTAACCAGAGCATTATAATTCTTCTGTTTCTGTTATAATACTCTTTGCTTCTCACTAGTATGCTTATACAGATTTTTCAATTCATTAACTACTAGTTCGCAATAGATATCCACAGAATCTCTGGCTGACATAGGTTTGAACCGTGAGATTGGCCTGAAGCTTGTAGGGGCATCACTAAAGATGTCAATGACTTGTTGTTCAGCTAACTCTGTAGCATTTGCAATGATATTTTGTGTGTCCATCACTGTATTTGCAGGATTCACAAAATGTTCATCCTCCAATTGTCTCAAATCCAACATTAGGTTCATGTCATTCACAATATGACCCCCTGGTTGTGTAGCATTTTCCTTAGGTATGGGCAGTTGTATTGCTTTGTTGATCAGTGCAAAGTGTTTCTTTAATTTCAGTGTTCTAACGAATTTAAAGATATCTACTCTCGTTTTCACATAGTCAATGTCCATTTCCGGGCAATATGATAGACCCAATTGTAAAATGTTCTTTTCTTTTTCTGATAGTATGATATTCGTTAAATTAATGATTAAGGCTTCATTTCCAACTCCTACTTCCTGCTCTGCTTGTTCTTGTCTTTCTCTCTGAAGCTTAAGTTGTTTTGCGCCTTTGCACCTCTTAGACTTCTGCCTCATCCTCTTTGAGGCTTTGGATTTGATGTTGGAATTTTTGGTCGTAGGTTGAAGCTCCTCTCCTCTCTTAAAAAATCTAGCTCATCTATTACTGTAGGTATAGGACCGATCGCCTGCCCACTAGGGCCTTCATCTGCATCCGTGTCTATCTCAAAACTCTGTAAGCTGCTTTGCTCTGACTGCAGATCTTGTGTTGTCTTTCTCATAGAGACTAGTTTTTGTCTACGCAGTGTATCAAATTTTTGGGCGAATGTGAAGATCTGACCTCGATCATAGTCAATTTTATCACGCAAGAATTTTTGCGCCTTTCTTTCTTTAATGGACTCCTCCAACTTACGCAAGCGTTCCTTCATTTCCGCTTTAAATTTATTAATCACATCCTGGTCAAGTTCTTTATCCAGCATCACTAGAATTTGATCAATCTCCTCTAGGATTTTTTGGCGGTCTATATCCGCATATTTAATCAGGATCGCAAGCATCCTCCTTGAGGACTCATGATTGTTCTCGGCCCATTCCCGGAGCATATTAGGATTTGGATCCTCATATGTGGGTGCTACCAAAATTCTTAAGCCTCTCGGGACTCGCTTGACTTCTATATAGCGCTGCAGGGACTTTGATTCCCACCATTTAGATAGTTCTGTGCGTTTAAGTTTCTCAAGTCTTTTTAAACGCGTTGTTACATCCGATAATTTCGCACCGCTAGATGTTACTGCAGTTTTCTTAGTAGTTAGAATACAGTCATCAAATATTGTAAGTGCTGCTTCCTCTCTCTCTTTAACTTCTGCAGCTGACATTTTGCCAAAAGTTGCTTGTAGATAGAATCTACCACTTGAGAACCGCCAGTGTCCACGTTTATGATTAATTGTGGATTTCTCTGCACCACTGGCTTTCCCCCTTCCCTATACCGCTCCAAGTTGCACGCTTACCTGAGAGTTTTCGGCGTCCTCCGCGGGTCCCCCGACTCACCGGATTTCGCCGTAAGATTTTCTATTGGTGACAATAGATGTGACCACGCTCTATACAAGCATTAAACATGATGATGGCCTAAATGCAATTAAGTACTTTTTAGGAAGTAGACCTTTAAAATTATGGTCACATACTCAAATGCTAATTGCAATGATAACTACATGCCTCACTAATAATTACTTCCTTTTCAATGGAGAACTTTTCCATCAAACTTGCGGTACAGCTATGGGCACCTGCTTCGCCCCCAGCTATGCGAATCTGCATATGGGCTGGTGGGAGGAGCAGGTGGTCCGGACGCTATACCAGGAGGAGTGGCAACATCATATAATGCATTGGAGTCGGTTCATCGACGATTTGTTCGTCGTTTGGAAAGGCTCAGAAAAGGAAGTTAAAGATTTTATAAAAAAGCTTCAAGTTAACAATCTTAATCTTAAATTCACCAGTACCGTCAGTGCGATAAGTGTCAATTTTCTAGACCTCACTGTGTACATAAAGGAGGGAAAACTGGAAACTAAGCTGTACCGTAAACCTACAGTGGGTAACACGTTGCTTCCGCAACAAGTTTCCATCCCAGAAACTTAATCAAGAGCATCCCCTACGGGGAATGTTTACGAACTGTAATAAATTGTAGCAATCAGGAGGAAAAAGTTCAAGAGCTAAGTTGTCTGAAAGCCCGTTTTAGAGCCAGAGGAGATACAGACGAGTGTGTTAGATCAGCAATTAATAAAGCCAACAAAAATCGAGGGAGGAGATCCTTTTCAATAAAAGTAAGACCAAGGAAAAGTCAGTAAAGGAAAGTACCAATCAATGTAGAATGATCACCACCTTCAGTAAGCAGGAAGGTGATTTGAGATGCATTCTGAATAAGCATTGGCACGTTATACAGAATGATCCGGTCTTAGGTAAAATAGTGCAGCGTAGACCTCAAATTACATTTAGACGTGCAAAATCCTTGAAGCAAACACTCGTAAGCAACTTGGTAGGTACATCAAAACCGAAAACCATGGCTGCAACATGGCTGAATAGAAAAGATGGCTTTCTGAAATGTACAAAGTGTAAAGCCTGTGTGCATGGTAAAAATACTTCAAGCTACACGTCAGGACTCTCTAAGAGAGAAAGAAAGATAAAGGGTCAATTCTCATGCAAAACGGAATTTGCTGTCTACGTCCTTCAGTGTCCTTGTGGCCTGAGGTACGTCGGAAGTACAATTCTACCTGTGCATAAACGTGTGTTACAGCATTTGAGGGCTATAAAAAATGGCGATAGAACATACCCAGTGGTGCGCCATTTCGAGCAGTCCCATAGTAAGAATATTAAAGGGCTAACATATTTCGTCATCGATGCAGTCCCAGCAAGTGTAAGGGGTGGTAACCGGGAAAAGAAACTGAGGAAATTGGAGTCATGTTATATAATAGAACTTGCCACCAAAACCCGGAAGGTTTGAATATGGAAGAAGACTTCCATACTCATTTACGAATGATATGCTGTGCTGTACTTCCTGAACTCTCTTTTTGTTTTTAACTGTTAAGTATTATGATTTGTTTTTTTATTTTATTTTGCACTTTGCACTTTACAAGACAGCTGGTTACTAATAATTAGCTACATATGCCCAATAATACGCCCACTGGGGCAGGACAGTAAACATGTGTTTAAAAACATTTATGTGAAAAGCCCACTGGGGCAATAAATACTATGGTACAATGAAATCAAGTATGTATCAAGTTCTGCAGTTGATGTACGTAATATTTAGACGTTAAACACTTAAAAAAGTATTTGTGCAATTAATAGCATAAACATATTTGGAAATTCATTAGTAATAGAACTGATACAAGACATTGTAGGAGCAGTTAAATGAATTATTCATCATTGTGATGTTGACATGTATTAATTCAATGAAAAACTACTAGTCTGTCTTCACGCATATTCACTAAGTAGTTCTCACGTGACATGTAATAGAAGGTGTTTAAAAATGGTTGAAAACTTTATTGGTTGGTTGGTGAGCAAGCCTGCTGGGCAGGCGAAACGCATCCGATTGTAGCCGACAAATAATTCTTATTTTGTGGCTTGAGACAAGGCGTCGTCATCCTTTGTGGTACGAAGGAATCAAGTAATTTTGACTGGACCGAGCTTTGGAGGTCCACTTCGGCGACACGCCTGCTGTTTTGGTGCAGTGACGGGACTTCACAAGCATTGTGTGAGGAGATATATATATATATCATTGTTCACTGTTGTTT
Organism: Calotriton arnoldi; assembly: GCA_963921515.1. Taxonomy (NCBI): domain Eukaryota; kingdom Metazoa; phylum Chordata; class Amphibia; order Caudata; family Salamandridae; genus Calotriton; species Calotriton arnoldi. The sequence goes on along the minus strand of CAWUFW010000089.1, from coordinate 1,140,881 downwards.
TTGTATATGATTATAATACAATCTGTTACGCTCTTGTTGGATTTTAAGACATTAACACACACGTTACAATATGGAAACCGTGATCTTGTAGATATTCCATCTGACCACTACACCGATGTGACATACTATACCTGAGCCACGTATCATGATTACCGAGTTAGTAATGACAAAGGACCCATTTTGGATAAAAATGTATGATTTAAACACAAATTGTCGTTCTTAAATTGTCACCGATATGATTTGAGTACATTGACATGGCTAAAAAGGACACTTCAAATTGGATGCCAAAAAATTATTGTTTCTTTATATGTATTCTGGGACACACTAAACCTGAGTCATGTATTACGATTACCGGGTTAGTAATGAGAAAGGATCCATTTTGGATAAAAATGTATGATTTAAATACACACTGTCATTTCCTAACTGTCACCGGTATGATCTGAATACAGTAACATGGCTAAAAGGACACTCCAATATGGATGCCAAATTTCTGTTACACATGTATTCTGTGGTCCCTCTTCAATTTCGTGTCTCCCCTATGTATTGCCGCCCCTTTCCCATAACAAATTGTGTGACCAAGCTTGCTGTGCAAGCGAAACGCGTTACCTGGAATTAAAACCAACTACTGGTGTTTTTTGCAACAACCTCTGAATGATCGCTTTCATTTTGAATGCTTGGAAATTTTAACGTTTGGCGCGCTCCGCCAACTAGTAGCGATCTACTGCAGAGGGCGGGGGAAGGCAGAAGGAGCAAAAACCCGAGAGACGTTGATGAAAGAGCCTTCCGGGGCCCGGCTAGAAATGTCCATGTTACGAGGAAGTGAGGATTTTATCTACTGATGTGAGGAGCTCATACAAGAGAACAGAATGGCTGAAGGGTAGAGTCAGTGCGCCGCCCGGAGAAGCTGTGTCTGTTACACCAACCCGGCCGGTGGATTGAACTACGTGAGTTTGGAACAGACGCGTCACCAGAAAAACCCACGATATCAAAGCAGGATCGAAGCGGACGAACGCACGACGACAAGCGGAACCCGTGGAGGCCGTCCACTCACAGGTAGGCACTCTGATTGGGGCCGTACGGGTGGCACGGGAGGGGGGAGGGAGACGGGCCAAAGGACGCGTGTCCTTCTTACCTTCCTGCCTGTCCGAGGCGCCTGAGGAGGCTACCTTGCAGGGATGGAGGGCGGGGTGCGGAGAGGGAAGGTTGTTGGGAGCAGAATACTGTTCCCTATCACAAGTGTACCCCGCAGTCGGAAAGGAAGACTGACTCAAAAATACGAAGCCCGCCACTATCACATGCAGCACCAACAGCTACTAATAACTGCAATCATTATAAGTGCAAGTAGTACGCACGTATACCAACGCAAGAATATTCACTACTCGATTGCTTTAGCATAGATACAAATATCCTCACATCCCAAGTACTTTACCAGATATAGCCGCAAGACCGTGCGAACACAGAGTGCACGATAGTATTATATGACATTTCGAGCAGCAGGAACCTTAACATTTGTGAAGGGGAGATGCGAACACCAGTGCACTTCCAGTTACTTACGTAGTCCACTTTTTCATTTTTGCATAGTTAAACATGCATGCATCCTAACGTATCATTGTAAAATCAAAAATATGGATGAAGAATTGGAAAGAAGGGCTGTTGCCCTCAGCCTCTTTGCCAGGGCACCTAATAAAGGACAAGTAAGGATAGAAACTAAAGCCAAAGATACAACTCTACAGGACAAACTAAGAAGATTAGAAAAGATAAAGAAGTCAGAAACATCAAAATGGTGGGAAGCTATCTCGCTACAAGATTACATCGAGAAGGATATGGTGCCAAGAGGACTACGTATCTACATCACTCCATCCTACGAATCCCAGAATCCCAGGGTGTTAGAAGAATGGGCGGAGAATTCTGCACAAAGCTCCAAACAGATGTTAACCATCCTGGTGAAGTATGCCTGGGAAGATAGGGAGGCACTCCTACAGGAACTGAAAGGGCTAGAAGAAGAATTAAGAAGCCACAAAGAACAAGATGTCATTAAGAAATACCTGGATGACTTAAAATCAAGACTGAAAACTTATGAGGAGGACATTAAAGCCCAGAAACAGCGCAAATTACATCGCAACTGTATAGACTATGAGAGCGGACGAATACTAACCTATTCCCGAAAATATGATCACCTATATGAAAAAAAAAAAAATTATCGCTAGGGGAACCCGTAGAGAGCGAAACCGAGAATGCCAGCGGAACAGACTCTATAACAAGTAGTGATGCGGAAGTGGAAGAACGTCACACTCCGAAAACATCAATGGCAAAAGACCTAGGACACAGAACACAGCTGAATTTTTTAGACGAATTCCGTGTCCTAAGGACACGGAGGGAGACACCACAAACTGTACAGCCGTTGAAGACACAAGGGAGAGGACGAGGCGGGGACGAGGACGAGGAAGAAACCAGGAAGGAACTGGAGAAGACAAAAGCGACAACGACAGAGAGAGCAAAAGAGGCAGAGGAAGAGGAAAACGGCCAATGGGAACAAGACAAATGGGCCAGAGGAATCAGAAATGATGGATGACAATACGGTAAATAAAACCATTGTAAACCTATCAAACAGACCTCTATCTTTGTTTGAGAAACGTACTCTCTGCTTAGGCCTTTCCTTTTGCCCTACGAACTCTTTCAATTACCCTGAAACAAGAGATGATATGTTCAAATTTGTGAGAAAGGTAAAATTAAAAAAATGGCACACCATAAAAGGGACACCAGACTGCTCTGAGGAAACTCCTACTATCGAGCAAGGGAATACTTTTTTGACCATAAAAGACAGAGACACACTACTGGCCATGCAGGACCTCTACTTAGAAGCCGGCCTAGACCAGTACGAAGAACAATCTATCCCCATTACCGACCTTCCGGCAAACACTAAATTTAAACCCAAATCCATTTTCCTCCCATTAATGCCACATGACAATATTGATGCTTTTCACGAGACCACTACTAAAGACTTGATCAAATTCCGCAAACAAAAACGAAAGAAAAATAATATTCCTACCAACTTCACAAAAAAACAATGGCAAGTGATCAATTCCCTGAATGAGGATGAAAATATTATTATTCGTCCTGCCGACAAAGGAGGCAATATTGTACTGTGGGATAGAACTGCTTACATTATAGAAGCCACAAAACAACTAGAAAACACCAGATTTTATGTCACCACCAGTGTACAAGAGTACAACGCTAGCATAATTAACATTTGGGATCTGCTCACCAGATATAAAGATAAAGGTATCCTCCAATGGGAAGAGTATTGCTATCTCAAATGTGATTACCCCAGAACACCGATCTTTTACCTTCTTCCAAAAGTACATAAGAACTCAGAGGTACCACCTGGAAGACCGATTGTATCCTCAATAGGGTGTGTCTCAGAGAATATTTCTAAGTACATTGATCACTTCCTAAGAGAATATGTAGAGACTCTTCCCTCATACATAAGAGATACCAAAGACTTCCTGGGCAAAATTAACGACATCACCTGGGAAGAAGACTATTTGATGATGACTATGGATGTAAATTCACTGTACTCCAATATTGACCAATTGTTGGGGATCCAATGCTGTCAACATTTCCTGAATACCCGTAAAATCTGTTACCTTGAACACACGGAAATGTTATTGACACTAATGAAATTTTGTCTCTTAAATAACATGTTTTTATTTAATGGCACCATGTATAAACAAGTCCTCGGCACTGCAATGGGGACTTGTTTTGCCCCCAGTTTTGCTAACCTATTCCTGGGGTATGGGAAGAAGAAGTCCTCAAAAAACTCAAATCAGATCCCATGAAAAACCATGTGATCAGATGGTATAGGTACATTGACGATCTGTTTGTGGTGTGGAAAGGGAGTGAAGAGAGTGCCAAAGACTTGGTCAAAGATCTCAATAACAATACTTTCAACCTGAACCTCACATATAATATCAGCAGAGTGCAGAGTGAATTCGTTGATGTAGTGGTAGTAATAGAGAACAACAAAATGACCACTAAACTCCATAGGAAAACCACGGCAGGGAATAGTCTGCTCCATGCTTGTAGCAGCCACCCCGAAACACTTAAATGGAGTATCCCATTTGGCGAACTGCTGCGAGCAAGGAGAAATTGCAGCACACAAGAAAGTTTCCTTATCGAACAAAAAAACATGATAAGTAGGTTCAAGGAAAGAGGATATCCTAATTGGGTTTTGGCAAGAGCTAAAAGTAAAGTAGAAAAAATCAAAAGAGAAGAAACCATAAGAGATAAACCTCAAACCGAGGAAGATACAACAACCAGGGTGATCCTTACTTACAACAGAGAGTCCAAACAAATAGCTAAAATTCTGACACAGAACTGGAACATCCTGACAAGTGACCCTATCATAGGCAATACGATGAAAGAGAGACCGCAGATAACATATAGGAAGGGCAGAAACCTTAGAGATTTTTTGGTGAAAGGAGACATTACCAACAAAGACCTCAACACACAGATTAACCTTAAAGGCTTCTAACCCTGTGGTCACTGCAAGGCCTGCAAGAATAGCACTATGAAAAAATCATACCCGACACCAACAGGGGAAAAATCTATAAAACAACTCCTCACCTGTGGGACAATATTCACCATCTACATTCTCGAGTGCCCATGCAAGAAAAGATACATAGGCAGCACTACACTAGCCACCAAAAAAAGAGTATTAGAACATATGAGGGCAATCACGAACAAAGACCCCAGCTATCCAGTGGCACAACACTTTGCAGAATTCCATCTCTTGAACAGTTCTCTACTGACCTTCTTCGCAATAGAACAGATTGAACATACACATAGAGGGGGGAACAGAGTTCTGCAGTTGCGCAAAAAAGAATCCTGGCACATTATCAATTTCCAAACCAAAAACCCGGAAGGGCTTAACCAAGACGAAGAAATGAGCATTCACTTACATGAGTAGTGGGCTTATCGAAACGTGCAGAGATTGATCGTCTAACTGTAAATGACTATTAGGACATGCATGTTATTAGCTATATCAATTTTAGTCTTATAACATAGGATTTTAATCTATACTGTGAGTATTCTCATAGATTGTGTATCTTCTCTTTTTATACAGGAGGAAAGGAAGGGGCAGATTTGGTGAATCGACCCCATTGGACCCCCCTAAACTTTTCTTCGGTCATCATGATGAAAGGTTTTGACTAGACAGATAAGAGATGTGGTTTCATAACTTACTCTTTCTCTTCTTGTCTTATGTTATTAGTTTATGTGTAGATTTCTCATAATCACCTTGCACTTGTTTCTTGGGTGGACTACGGGGCTGTGTGTTGGTTTTATGGGTTAGGACCAAAAGGCAATAACACACATTCGGGGACAGAATGTGCCTGTTATGCACAAGGACACACGAACATGGAACGTGCTACTTTCCAGTTGGAACATTCCAGCAAACTCAAAACGCTGTGTAGTTCCTTATAAGGCTCTGAACAGGCACTATGCCGAATTTAGCCTTGATGCAGACGTATGATATCCCCAGTTAGGTCTGAGTTCAACACACAGTGTATCTCTCCAGGCTGTAAACAGGCACTATGTCGAATACCCACTTTAGATACAACTGTATGACTTTCAATACAAACTCTTGTTTACTGTCGTTTTTGTATGATTATAATACAAATTGTGACGATTTTTGTTGGATTTTAAGACATTAACATTCACGTTACAATATGGAAACTGTGATCTTGTAGATATTCCATGTGACCACTACACCGATTTGACACACTAAACCTGAGTCACGTATCACGATTACCGAGTTAGTAATGACAAAGGATCCATTTTGGATAAAATGTATGATTTAAACACAAACTGTAGTTCTTAAACTGTCACCGGTATGATTTGAATACATTAACATGGCTAAAAAGGACACTTCAAAATGGATGCCAAATTTCTGTTACAAAACATGTATTCTGTGGTCCCTTTTCAATTTCTTTTTCCTCTATGTATTGCCGCCCCTTTCCCATAACAAATTGTGTGACCAAGCTTGCTGTGCAAGCGAAACGCGTTACCTGGAATAAAAACCAACTACTGGTGTTTTTGCAACAACCTCTGAATGATCGCTTATATTTTGAATGCTTGGAATTTTCATGTTTGGCGCGCTCCGCCAACTATCAGCGATCTACTGCAGAGGGCGGGGGAAGGCAGAAGGAGCAAAAAACCGAGACATATATATATATATATATATATATATATATATATATATATATATATATATCTCATTACTCCGCTTTGATCCTGGAATTCTGCCTCCCAATATGGACACGGACCAACGATTCTGGTGCTAGATTAGTTTATTGCAATGCCGCCATAACGTTTCGGCTCGTCCGAGCTTTGATCACATGACATTGTACAAACATTTGGGAGCCATATTTAAAGTGACAGGTGCTTACAAATCGGTTTCACATGATGCAATCATAGACATAGACAAGTTATTTCTAGTGTATAGAGTTTCGCAAATGCTTAAACACCAACCTTTTTTAAAACACATAATTTTTTAATTGGCCATTATTGTATTTGACAATTTTCCAAGTTCATTATTGCCTTGAATGACCTTGCTAGCGTTTATGTGTGGCTAAATCTATTGAATTCATTTCTTCATTTTTTCTGAAATTTCGTGGTTAAATCCACTTTATCCACCTCTTCTAATGGGTGTGTGTTGATATTGTCCCTGGCTAGGGTGTCTATGTGTATTCTTCTTAGTGTGTGATAAAATCATCGTGCTGTGTATAAAAAAATGTGATGATATAAAAACAGTCTGTTAAAATTGTCATTTTGAGTTCAGTCGGTAAAAAACTGAATATATAAGATTCAGTGGTTTATTTAGACTGTATCTACATATTTATGGTCATTTTCATGCAATGTGGTGAGTGTATATATATATGTATCCCAGACACACTTCTAATTACAAGAAGACGCCGACATCCTATATCAGAGGGTTTTAAGCGCTTTATTTCTTTCTCGGGATATGCAGCAGTGCACTTTCATCCACCTAACGCATTTCAGCTCTCATAGGAGCCTTGGTCACAGGTAAGTCTTTTATCCGTTTCTCAACCGACCACGTGCCTTTCATCAACGTAAAAAAACACTTTTTCATTCGGTAGTTCTCCGGTCGTGTTTTTTGCATGGAAAGCGCAAAAAAGCCTTCAATTGAAGCAACTTTATGCAGCATCTTGCATATATATATATAAAAGGTTGCTTGGTGTTATAAGGGACATTTGTACCAAACAGGCCACTAGTCTTTATTGTCTTTATTGAGTCAGTAGTGATGCTCCTTCAATATTGTGAATGATGTAAAGTTAGCCCTATTACAGGTGAGTTAGCATAAAATGCACTTATGATACAGTGGGTTTCCAAAAGTCACAGTGATAAGTTGGTTTTATACACAAACAAGAGTGAGCAAGTGAGCCAAAATGTCTAGTAAAATCACATTAAATGGCTACATTTCAGATTCAAAACATATCCCAAATATGTTTTGATTACAAAATACTATCTCATTCATGTTAAAAGTGACCTATTTACTTGTAATGTGCATCTAAGCTAGTCTGTTTTTTTGGAAAATAATTGTGATAGGCATGACAATTTTGGAAAAACACAGACAGGAATGTGTACACATTGGTGACAGAGTGACACATACCCCAAACCCTTTTTCAATGTCATTTGTTATGTCCAGATGATAAATCAATGATGGAGAAAATGGGATACTTCAAGGGAGTTTGCAGATGGAATATTCCATCACATATATGTTGGAATATCCCATCTGGGAAACTCTAAATCAGAGTCCAACTCATGACTCATTGGGAAAATATAGAAATGCATCAAGATGTAATCTGTTGAATATTGTGAATTGTATGTGAATCTTTGATGTAAAAATTATATATGAGTTTGTGTATGTAATATTTACTGTGATGTTGTACCAATTTTGGCCTAAAATGAAAGCCAGCATATTTTGTACAGCATTTTCACAAAGTTAAAAGAAACTTGAAATTGCTTGCGATATTTAGGAGTCACATGTGAAAATAATTTTTCTCTGTACCAAATTGGATTAGAAATGTATCAAGCCCTATGCATTTACCTATGCTGTAGAAGTCATTTGTCAATCCACAAGAAACGTATTCTTCTACAGCATATGTATATACACAGTGCATGATACATTGATAAGCTACTTCATTACTAAATCCATATAATATTTTTTACATCTGAAATATACTTTAGTTACTAGAAGTAAGCGTTGCCATTGTGAAATGCCCAAAGGAAACATGCTTTCATTTTATACAAATGTTGGCACGACATTGGAGTATCTGTTGACACACATTGATTCATGTTTTACTTTTGTGAATGAAACAATGTAGCTTTTTTGGCCTTGTACACATACTGTTCAAAGGTATTTTTGGTTTATATCTTTTTTGGTGACATAAGTTCACTATTCTAAATAACAAAGCTCAACCATTCAGAGGTGTTAAACAGTTACTGGAGAGAATTAAAAATGAATAAGAGACAAGATCATAAATGATATAGTAACTATCATGAGAAATTACCAAACTGTGACCAAATGGTTTCTGAAGATGTTCTCTACATGCATGAGATATTGATAATAAACAACCAAACTTTGAGAGCCTTGAAGCAGGTTAAATCTCAAACCTTGGAAAATGTTTTGAGATCACAGTTTATGATCAGTTCTATTTACACAGATACAATAAAACTAGTGTATATGTCTTTTCAGCATCATTAGGAGCAGGCAAAGGAGAATTGGTCATGTAGGCGGGTAAGCAGCTGACCACTGTGTTTCGACTGGTGAGACCACTGACACCGATGGACACAGTGGCACGGAGGGTGAGGGGGCTGGCATGGAGGCTACCGGCTCCACAAGGCCTCCACAAGCAAAAAGTCTCAAGTGGTGGTGGCCCTTACAGCAACTGTTCCACCTACATCCTTGTTTGCCCCCCAAAGAGCCATCTCCACCCTCCTCTCCACCCTCCCTCTTGCTTCCCCCTAGTGGGCCAAACCCGCCCCCCTAAACAGGCTGAGGTCTCCTTCACTGCAGGCACCTCACCCCCTGCCTCTTTCTCCACGGCTGCAATGACCGAGGAGGCTATAGAACTCCTATGCAGCATCTCTGTAGGCTAGACGGCATTTCTGAATGCCATCCAGGGCCTTAGTTGCCATTTGCAACAAATGGTAGCATACCTGAAAGGCATTCATAGTGCTATGTCTGGCCTGCAGAGATCATTTACAGGACTATCCTCCTCACTGACCGCAGCCTCCCAAGCAACCTAACCTTGTGCCCCAACTCATGCCCCTTCCACATCTCAATTCCCAGTTCCCAGCCCTGTCTCAAGCACATGCAATCATTTACATGCATCCACTCCAACAGACACAAGCAGCATACCCACACATAAACACAAACACACCAAGAAACACAGGTACATGGCCAAACAACATACAAATACCATCCGTACCACAAACACCACCATACCCATCACCACCACCACAACATCCACCACCCCCACAGCCACAACCACCACACCCACCACTTCCACCACCCCCAGCCCCACCACAACCACCATCAGCCCCACAACCGCCAGCACACAAACAACCACCAGCACACCCACATGCACCAGCACACCCACCACCACCAGCACATCTACAAGTACCACAACCACCACCACACCCACAAGCACCACAACCAGACCAACCACCTCAACAGCACACTCATCTAAACAAACACACTCACACAAACCACACCTACACCCAAATCATCAGCAACCAAAAACAAATGCACAGACTCACCCAAACATCACATACCTGCCAAAACGTACACACCCAGATGTACAAAACATACACCAGACCTACATGCAACTGCACAACAGACACATACAAATCACACACTCTAGCTCCCTCTACCTCCAAAACCCAGTCCTCTCCCACCCCTCCTACCCTTTATCCTAGTTCTGCTTTTATTTCTGATCTGACCTTCACCCCTACCAAATGAAAAACCACCCCTCCCAAACACAAACCCAACCATCCAAAGCTCAAACCCACCGACCCCTCCCAAACCCACCCTTACCACCCCTCCCAAACCCAAATCCACCCCTCCCAAGGAAGTTCATTGAAGTGCCTGCCTTGTCCCCACTAGATGCCCCTTCCTGAGGAGGTTCCCCTTTGGCAGTCTGTCTAAGAGACACATTTGGGGCAACGCTCCAAAATCTTTTGGACATTTCATTTTTGGGATTTTTTATGTTTGTAAATTATATATATATCTTGATTTAAGAGAAGTATCTAATTTATTCATAAAGCATATTCTAATTTCACCAAGCTTATCCTGAGATTATTTTTCATTTACTATTCTTTGATTCCTAGAACTGTTTATGATTAAAATGTTATTTACATATTTGAATTGAAAATTATGGCAGAAAATGCAACCTTTATTTAAATTGTCTAATTTGTAAACTCCAAACACTAGTAATAAAAGAATGTGATGGATATTTAAAATTTGGTGCAAGCATTCTTCATGATGGTGTACACTTACACCAACAAATGAATTAGTCATATTTTTATTTTAAGTGTTAATACAGATGTGTTTATTTGTACTTGTTAAGTGATGAAGATAAACACATATGCATTGCACCTTAAAATAATGATGGTACAAATAACATTTAAATAAATACAGGAATGTGCTAGACAAGGGAAAATGTTAAATTGATAAATATATTAATTGGTAAAACTTTGGAACTGACATTGCATTAACAGTTGTTTTAAAACAAATACATTTCACCTTGTGAAGTACAATTTCTACATCATATTACATTGCAATTATCCCATAATGTGTACTGCATATGTTTATGATGTTATAGTTTTGGAAAATGAACACACCTGTATGTTCAATGTTTGTTTTTTGTATTGATGTCCATTTTTGTATAAGTGTTTATTATCATGAAAGCAACTTGCACCGCATTTAAAATTACAATACAATTATACAGGTGTGTTTCTTAAAATGTCTTAAATGACAACATTACACACATATGCATTACACATTGGTATGCTATTGCTTGTAAGGAAGATTTCAACATGCATGAGTCCTGGTCAAATGTTAACTGACAAGTCCAAAAGTGACAAGTTATAAGAGAAGCTTACTGTTGTAATTTACACCAGTGTAAATTCTAATCTTCTTTATTCAGATAACTACAGCAAACTCCAGCCAGCTCACAGCTAAATAAACTGACAGCCACCAGAATTCTTCCAAATCCACATTCCACATTACATCATCAGTAGGAATAAGAGTAGTTATAAAAAAAGAAACACAATACATTCAGAGCTGGAAAATGTAGAGAAACCAAGCATAACATTTCCATAGAACTATCCACCCTTGGCCTGTGGACAAAGAACAAATGTACAAACTCTTGACCATAGACAAAACCCTATTATGGTCTGTCATGACTAAAAGTACAGTTTATGCATGTTGTGCTGTAGTTAGGGTGTTTATAAAAGCTTAAGACCAAAATAAATACTTTAAAAGGTACACACCCCAAGAAAATGCATTGCTAGGTGTGTACATAATACATTTGACACCAAAAACACAGGAATTTATCAACTGTGGAACAACAATGGTCTAGATACTGAGATATAGGTGGGGTTACATACTCTTCCCTGTCTCACAGGACATCATAGCTGAATAAAGTAGAAAATGCTCCAGCTTATATTATAATTAAAAAACAACACAAGTTCTAAAATCTATAAAACCATGATGCAAAGGGAAGGGGTTTTTCATTAGTCAGAGGGCAAAAGATGTAGGAGAGGACTTTTTTTTACAGAATTAGCCATATACTCTCCAAAAACTTAACAATGGAGAAGACAATGGCCAGAGATGTGCCTGCTCTACATAATCTTATATACTGCACTGTATTGGGCACCACCTAAAAGGTGGCACAAAGAAGCAATCCAATGCCCACGCTGCTTATAATGCCCTGGGCAAAAAAAGAGTAGGTGGTCATCAGTTTCTTCAGCGCTTCTGCAAACAGGACATATTTTACTGCCGTCTTGTTGAATATTCCAAATAGCGGTAAAGGTAGAAAGTGGCAATGTACCTCACCTGAACCTTATATAAAGAGCTATTGTGAACGGAGGCTCAATATCATTCATATAGTTTTCAAAGTAAGAGGTAGGCTTGAATTCTATGACAAAATCAGTCAGTTGACCCAAGCCTACCTGTTTGGAGAATTTAACCTCCTCAAGCTCCCAATAGATGGCCTTCAATCTCTTATCTGCAGTAGATGGAATGGTTTCAGGCGACAATCAATACTCATTTAAATTCATAGAGTAGAACTGTTTTACGTACTCCAACCAGGGTAGCAGAAAGCCTCTCTGTGATTTATTGAGAACATTTCTTAATTCTACCCTATATTCTTCCAGCTCGGGTGTAGACCAAATCCATAGCAAGAACTGAATAGGTTTCAGGTGCACTAATGAAATAATAGACCAGAAACCAAGGTCATGTTTAGAAATCAATGCCGTTCTTTGGGGCAATTTAAGGGCTACTCTTAAAAAATGTATTCTCAGCCACCTCAAGGGCTTTAAGATTACCATATCCCCAGAATTCTGCTCCATATGTTGCGGCAACTACAGCTTTGGGCCTCCAGACCTCAAGAAAGGAAGACATTGGTTGGAATAAGGTATTATTTTCAAATATTAAAATGGCTGCCGTCCTGTGCTTTATTATGAGGGTGCTTTTGGATACCTGGGTACTCCAGGTATTTGCACTAGAGAGCTGAATACCAAGGTAATCAAAATCTAACACTTTCTCCAACTTCTCCCCTTCCAACGTTATTGATCCTCTAAAGCCTCTATGGGGTGGATGGCCATAACTTTAGTCTTACTCGAGTTAATTGCCAGTCCATGATCTAGGCAGAATAAGTTAACCTTACTCAAAAAGGTCTCTAGGCCCGTGGGGTTTTTTGATACTAATAAAGTATCATCCGGAAATATTAGGGCAGATATTTTGGTTCCTCCTAGAACCGGAGAGTTGCTATCACAACTCAAGAGGTAATTGATGCAGCCACTTATAAACAGCAGAAACAACGTGGGAGCAAGTACGCATCCTTGCAATCTTAATGGGATCAGTGTTCTCCTCGTTTGTACCCCATTTAACTTGTCCAAAACTGTCATGGGGAAGCCTGGCAAATAAATCGAGGAGAGAGCGGGGAAGCCCTATGTCACCTAGTGTATGCCACAAATTATCCCTTAGGGATCATGTCAAATGCCGCCTTGAGGTCGACAAAAAGCGACATAATGGCTACCCGTTTTATCTCTACTTCTTTCCACCTTATCAATTGAAACCTAAAAACCTGGCTGACTGTACTAGTTTTGGGACAAAATGCAGCCTGAAACTGTGTTAAAATCTTATTTTCTTCAACGCAGGAAAGGAGCTGATGTAATAAAAGTTTACAAAAGATGTTTTGGGAAGAATCAGTAAGGTTGATTGGGTGTTAGTTGGCTGGATTAGACTTAGGACCTTTCCATGAGGTTGGAATCTCGCCTCCTGCTAATATGGCGTTAAAACCACGTGAGGGGTAGGGTGCCCACATTACAGGTTTGGACTTAAATCGGTCCATCGGAATTTCAATCTAACCTGAGTGTCTTTCCTGCCTTCTGAGATCTAAAGGCCTGGTCTCTTCGGTCACTGAGAATGCCCATACAACTTTAACAGAACCTAATTTAAAACACCTTCAATTCAGAGGACTCAAGGTTTGCAAGTGTTAAAGGGGAGATTCTCTATAAAGATTTAAAATGGTTCACCCAGTCTTGTGGAGGAATGTGTGCCTCTGGTTCATCCTATTCGTCTTGGCACCATGAGCTATTATATGCCAGAAAGCTACATGGTCCCTTGAGCGCATTGCAGACAAACTGTTGTCCCAGATTGTTGTATCCTACGTAGATTTTGCACGTTTTAGGACTAGTTTGTGGTCTGCTCTTGCTGACTTTATATCCTGTGAAAACCCTCTTTTAAGGGCACTAGATTGCTCTTGGCTGACCTACAAGCCCTGTCGTACCATGTAGGATCTGCCTTCTGAGGGTGGTTCTCACATGGGGGAGGTTTAGTAAAGAAGCTAATTTTCAGTTTCTCAAGCCATTTAAAATTCGCATCAATAATCATATCAAGAGTTTCCTCTAGGTTGGCCATGTAAGACAAAATGTGGACTAGGTCTTGATAGAGTAAGGTGTATGTCGGGGTCCGGCTTCCATCGACCCTGATCATTTATGCCAAGCATCGCCTCACGGGACCGCCCCTCTCTTTCCTTTGCAGCACCCGGTTGAGGACATCAGCCGTAGTGCCCGGGACGAGTACTATGCCACACAGGGCTGGCCCTTTAACTCCCGGGAGGAGGAGGACTCAGGCCCCACCCCCAGCGGGTGGGACTACAACACGTCAGCCCAGGATAAGACCGCCGGAGCCTATCAGCGAGCGGTCGATGACCGGAAGGAGGAAAAAGACGCGAGGCAGAGCGTGCAGACGGAACGAAGGAGCCTGACGCTGACGGAAGGACCGGGAAGCCTGAACACCCCTGACGAACCGGTCGAGGAGAAGCCAGGAGGCCACCGACCTCACGCAGTGCCCAGCCACGTTCCCGGAGGGACGTGGCTTGAGCAGGTACGGGCACGATTCCGGGGAACTGGGAAAAGGGTGAAAACGGCATCCGCGGGAGGTGGGGGAGGCTTCTGAGACAGTGCCCCATAGTGAAGCCGCAAGCGTTGTCCATCTGGCGCATCCCCCTTCTCCTTTTTGGTGACGGTTCTCCCCCCTACACCGACTAGAGAATCAACCGGGTGAAACACTCCTCACACATTTCCCCCTGAAGCGCATAGAGATACCAGGCACTAACGGAAGTGCATTTTTTTGCTTTCTCCTTCCTCCCATACCCCGGTTGGCCCCCTGACGAAGCAACACCCATGGCAACGCCAAGGAGGGAGAAGATCCGATCCCCCTGACGACGACGTACCCATCTACTGTGTTTATTATTGTTGTCAACACCCAATCAAATAAAACAAAGGGGGATATTCTCAAGAACGTGTGTTAACTATCGCCAAATTCGCTTAACGCAACTTCTCACATCGCAGTCTATCACGGGAAAATAACACAGTGTTAACGCAGTATTCCCAACCCAGCGGCACCATGCGATAGTCACACGATAACGTGACAAATGCCTGCGTTAAAATTAATACGACGCCGAAAAAATGCGAAACACGAACGCCAAAAAAGTTGCGATGTCCCAAATTGCGAAACAAAAAGCAGCGACAACCAGCGACAGGCCTGCGATTCCCACGCGACATGCAGGAAAATGCACTATAAAAGCAGAGGGAAAAAAAGATTAAAAAATGCAACTGCGTAGCACTATGGACGCACCCGGACCGAGTGCAGAGGACAACACGAACCCCACAAGCCACACAGACGACCAGCCAGGAGCCCCGGGGAAGGGCAAGGAGAAGAGGAAGAGGGAGATGGGGCAGTCCACAGGAAAGCTGGATCATCGTCACGGAGGTGACAGGACACTACCAACAACTGTTCATCACCTCCACTGTGTCATCAGCCACACAAACGGAAATATGGCAGCACATCGTGAACAACGTGAATGCAGTCGGAGTGTCGAGGAGGTCAATGGAAAAGGTCAAGAGGCGCTGGAATGATGTGAAGGGCAAAACCAAGAAGAAACCCGATGCCAACATGAAAGCAGCAACGCAGATTGGAGGTGGGGGACCAGCGGCACACCAGGAGCTGGATGACATTGAGAAAATGGTGGCCACAGTCATCAGTCGGGATATGGTGCCAGGAGTCGGGGATCGGGACACTGCTCAACATGACCTGACACAACATCAATAGGGTGAGTACCGACCAGGGACTGGGGGCACGGGGGGGAGATGGGCACAATGGCACACATGCACAATTAAGTAGAGCACACTGCACACCCAAAAAAAATAAAAAAATTATTTGCACATGCTGTGCCTGTGGTCATTTTGTACTGTCTCATTATTGCTAAGGACTGCCACAATGTGACGTCCTCATGTGAAGAAATTGTCAATGATGGTGCTCCTACGGGCTATTCCTGCTGCAGCTGCAGTAGGGTGTGGTCCACCTGCCTCATCTTCCTCATCATCGATCATTGTCCGGTGCATCTGGCACTTGTAACCATGGGGCATTGGTGCGTACACATATGTTGTGCAACACACAACATGCAACGATCATCTTGCACACGATGTCTGGGCTGTACAGGAGCCTCCCACCTGTGATGTCCAGGCACCTGAAACGTGACTTCAACACACCAAATGTGCGTTCCGCGATGCCCCTGGTACGTTTGTGGGCCGCATTGTACTGCCTCTGGGCCTGTGTGTTCGGGGCTCGGAGTGGTGTCATCATCCAAGGGCAGAGTGCATATCCTTGATCACCTGTGACAGTGCAGAGAGACATGAGTCAGTAGTTGGTTCTGCATGATGTGTTGGCAGGCTCACTAGTTGATTGGCGTGTGATATGTGTGTCATTGTGATTCCTGTGTGACATGTACTGCTTGTAGCAAATGAGCGCCATCAATGTGTATTACATAGCCTCACTGCTGCTCCTCCCTCCCCCCGAGCCTAATCACGTGTGTGCGCTGCGCGGTTGCATCACTTGCACTCCTACGGCAAACCATTGTCATGCCTGTCTGCGCATGTCCACAAGCCTGACAACGACACTGTGATGTTGTGCGTTGAAGGTGGGTGGCCACGTGTGTGTAGGCCTATGGTAAGGATAGGGCGGACACAGATGTGGAGTTCATGGCTGGCTGAACTCGCGATGCGGTTGAGGCAAGACCTTTGGCTTATGCTGCGGCAATAGCGATACACACACAACAGTTGGCATGTATGATCCCGGACCCCGAGCGGGCTTGCGCTCACACATTCATCCCTTCGGCCTAGCCCGCACACCGGGGGCATGTTACATTGCAACTTTGTCCAATGCGGGACGGGTGGCGCCGACACTACAACAGAGACACATGCACTAGGAACTTCATGGCAAGCCCAACACTTAACCATGCCCAGAGCCCCGGGGTGATCATCCACACCCCTATGCTGGACTGTCGTACGCCAGCCCACTCCGGCAACGCCTACAGGGGGGTACGACACAGCTACATGTCCGAGGTCTCCCCCACTGCCTGAGGTGACATGGTTGCATCCACTGTACACAGCACAATGCAATGTGGCAGGGCCCGGGGCCCTCATGCATACACAATGACCACACGGACACACTTAGATAGTTTGTGGAACTGGCTACAGGCACGTGCGCCCGGGCCCTTTTATTGCCATGGTCACATGTCCAGTGACGCCTGTGCTGGATGGGTGTGGGGTGAGTGTGAGCCAGCCCTCAAGGAGTGGTTGGTGCTGGCAACAACTACAACAGTGATCAGACAATCAGAAGTTCACAGTTCAAACTGCAAGGGTCCATGACTTGAGCTGCACGGAGTTAGTGGCCCCGGATGCACAGTGGCCGGCACATGGAACACCGCCACGGGACGGTGACTACCGGGGCACTGAGGTAGGGCCACGAGAGCTGAGCGGGTCCTCGTCGATATCCAAGGTGAATGTCACGGAGGGTTTTGGGGGACAGTGGAAGGTGATCTTCCAGGGCATGATACAGAGGGCAGTACCAAGCAGACACATGCAATATGGAGGAGATAAATGCTACAGACTCATTTTTGACACCAAGTCAGTATCAGCTACATGATGATGAAGACAACCCCCAGGCCATAGACTCAGATGCCACCAAAGTTCAACCAGAGAGTGTCCATGGATTTCGGGGCACAGAGTTAGTGGCACCAGAGCTGAAAGGGGATGCAGTCTGCGCGGAGGCCTGTACAATGGTATAAACTCTGCCATTAATAAATCAAGACTCAGTTCCAAATGTGTGACCTACTTGAGCGTAGTGTAGGCCGGAGGCAGCGGTCAGCAGGGGCCCCCAGCCACGTGTCCTTGCCTTGCGATGCACAGAGTTAGTGGCACCAGAGCAGTTGTTGCTAGTGTTCGGTCACCTCCGTAACGAGGATCCTTTTTTCATCCGGACTGAACCGCGTCTTCCTCTTACTCCTCTCCTTGCGTACAATGATATGGACTCTGCCATTGCACAATCAAGACTCAGTTCCAAATGTGTGACCTACTTGACCGCAGTGTAGGCCGGAGGCAGCGGTCAGCACGGGCCAACCACTGTTCAGGCAGTTCCTCCTGGTACTCTCACACACGACGTTGGAATACCATGTGGCGATGATTTGTGGTTGACGGAGGTAGAAGCACCAGAGCTGAGCGTGTGTGCAGCCTGTGACGATGCCATGCCCTGCCTGGTCCGGACTGGATTGGATTGGTGTGAGGCCTGCTGGACCGCAGTGTAGGCAGTACACAGGTGACCCCGCGGTGCTGGGCCGCAGTGTAGGCTTAAGGCAGTAGTCAGCAAGGGCCCACAGACACGTGTCGTTGGAATGCTATGCACAGAGTTGGTGGCACCACATCGAAGGGAGTACGGTGATATAAAATCTGCCATAAAGGTATGTACTCTGCCATTGTATAATCAAGACTCAGTTCCAAATGTGTGACCTACTGGACCGCAGTCTAGGCCGAAGGCAGCGGTGGAGAACGTCAATGGGAAAGGAGTACTGGGGGCCTGTGTCGCGGAGGCCGTGATGGTCTGAGGAGGCTGCCATGGTCACGGGCCTCGGGCTTGGAGCTTGCACCAGCACGTGGTGGGCCCCCTTTGACACACGCCGGTGTCGGCAGATGAGCAGTGCGGCCTGGATGCGCTGGGGCAGGCATGACGGGTCTTGGGACCAGCGGCCTGGGGTACAGCAGGCGCACAGGATCAGAGGCACCGCCGCTCATGGCGTCGGACTTGTGGCGGGGTGAGAGGCACTGCCCTGGCAGACATGTTGGCCATTCCGGAAGAGAACCATGCCCAGAGTAACGGGCTTTTTATTCACACCCCTACACTGGCCTGGCGTACGCCGGGCCAGCCCACTCCGCTCACGCTTACAGGGGGGGACGTAACAAGCTACATTTCCGCATTCTTCCCCACTGGCTGCGGTAACATTGTTGCGTCCCCTGTCCAGTACACTGCAGACACCAGCAGTGTATGTCGACATGGAAATGTCTGTGGTCTGCATACTCAAGTCTGTCCAGCACATCCACGCCACACTTGGCGTTCTGTACATTCACATTCATGGGTCAGTTGCCTCCTTCGCACATGCCTGGTTCCCACCTCTCCCCACATTCTGCTATTGTGTGGCTGAGGTGCCATGCCGTTGATGGCTTGTGTAGATGGCTAGCCCAGGTTGCCACAGTAAGTTGTGTTGTCGTGTTTGGAATGTGGGGATGTTGGTTGTCATGTTGTATGTGATTTTGTGACGTGTGCATTCCCAGAGTTGTGAGTTGTCTGATTGTGGTGTTGAGGTGTGTGGTGTGTTCCGTTGGTACTTACCGACGAGTAGTGCATTTCCATAGGTACCATCCTGAAAGCGCTGGTTGATGATGTACTGTCGGAAGATGACGGAATTATGCACACTGCCTGGGTAGTTGGCGACGACATTGGTGAAGAGTCCCCGGTGGTCCACTATTGCCTGCACATTGATGGAATGCATGTGTTTCCTGTTGCGGTAATTGTGTGCAGTGGTGGCAGGGGGCACGAGGAGTACATGTGTGCAGTCAATTGCCCCCAACACGTGCGGGAAGCCAGCTATGGCGTAGAAGCCTTGCTTGATCTCCAGCTGTTCCTGCGCAGTGTGTGGGAAGTAAAGTTGCTGGGGTACCAAGCTGATGATGGCATCCAAGACAGGTGTGAGGAACTTTGACAGGGCTGGCTGTGAGACTCCTCCGACTCTGGCAGTTGTTGGTTGGAAGGTCCCAGAGGCCAACAGGTGCAGCACGGCCAGCAGCTTTGTCTGCGGAGGGATGTTGGTTCTCCGCTGTGTTGGTACCATCAGCCTTTGGGCAATGAGGGTCAGGATGCAGAGGATGGTTGTCCTTTTGAGCCTGTAGTGGGCAATGACTTCCTCTGGCGTTAAGTCTCCGAGGCTGGTGCATTTTCGGAAGGTCCGGTGTCTTTGTCTGCGCTGCCTCTGTGGTAGTCCGGGGGGGGGGCCAGGGGGTGGTGGCGGTGGGTGTTGTGGCCCTCTTGGGGCTCCGAGCTGCATGATCAGTAGCTCCATGGCATCTGTTGTTCTTCTGGTGTGGCTGTGGGCTGGGCTCCCTTTTATGGTGCAGGTTGTCGTCCGACTTAGCACCAGGTAGGAGCAGGTGTTAAATCCCTGCTGCTAACGCGCCTTATCGCATGTTTTTGAATCTTATCGCCAATCTGGCTGCTCGTTGAGAATGTTGCGGAGTGGTGTTTTTGTGGCTTTTTGCACGGGAACGCCTACTCTGCATCTCATTAGCGTTAGTTGCCGGTGTCATCCGTGGCGATGTTTTTTGCGGCTGCTATCGCAGGAAAACTGGTGATATTGGCTGTTAGCACCAGCTTGTGAATGGTGCGATGAATTTATCACCACTTTGGCTGCGATAAGGTGCCGCTAACTCGGCGATAAGTCCTTGTGAATATGCCCCAAAGAGTTGTACCGTAAGCTGTATCGTCACGTGGTATCTGCCCAGCGCGACAAGTGGTGGAGAATGCGGGCAGCATGACATCCATTGGGAGCCGAAAATGAAAGCACTCATACAGCACCTAGTTGAGGGACAAAAGAAACTGGAATGGGCGGTGGAACGCCAGATGAACTCCTCCCAAGCAGATCGAGATGTGTTTAAAGACATAATGAAGTCCCAGCTGGACACCCTACTGAGGGGAACCGAGGAGCAGCCCCAGATGGCTGAGGGACACAAGCCCGCTAAAGGATTCACAGCAGCACCCAATGTCTCCCTGCAGAAATACGTGTCAGGAGAGGACCCTGACACCTTTCTCCTGAACTTTGAGAGGGCAGCTAGGGCATCGGGTTGGCCAATAGGGAAGTGGCCTTTCTTCCTTGCCCCTCTGTTGTCAGGTGAAGCCCAGGCAGCATATCAGGTCGCAAACGCCGGGGGTGTTACTCCCTATGAAGAGATAAAGGCGATTATCCTGGACCACCTGGGGATGGACCCGGAGGCCTATAGACTCCGATTCAGAAAGGAAAAAGGATCTCCCTGGGACCACCCCAAGACCCTTTTTTTCAAATTGAAACTCGCTGCAGATAAATAGCTTAAGCCTGCAGACCGCACCAAGGAGGAAATAATGACCTCCATATACTTGGAACAGTTTTTAGAGGCCTTGCCCTTTCCCACCCAGCGGTGGCTGAGACAACACACCAATCTAACAGCAGAACAGGCAGTAGAAATGGCAACCTCCTTCGCTCGCGCTCAGCCACGCATCACCACTTGGGAACCGGAGAAGACCCCCCGAACGATACCTACCGCCAGGAAGCCCCTTAGGCCTATCAAAGAACCCAAAAAAGTACGTGTCCCGAGACCAGAGGTGCCCTCACACCGTGGACCCCAGTGTTTCGACTGCGGAGAGTGGGGCCACATAGCCCGGGCCTGCCCGCGAAAAAGACCAGACGAACCAATGGACATCAGCTATGCTCCCAGTAATCTTCCCTACACCGAGGAGATGGGGGCCTGTTTCTATGTAAGTTTGACTGTTAACGGGTCTCCTGTTACCACCCTCCTTGACTCAGGGTGCCGTCAGTCAGTGATTAAAAGTAAGCTAGTCAGACCCGGCCAAGTACTCCCAGGTAAACAGACCCCTGATACATTGTGTGCATGGAGACGTCCGCTCCTACCCCACGGCTCAAGTGCCTCTTAAATGCCCAGGTGGCTCCCTCTCCATGGTCACAGTGGGTGTCCTCTCTTCTCTACCGGAGGAATTGATCCTAGGCACAGACAATCACAACTTCTTGTCCCTTTTTCTAGGTAAAGTATGGGGAAGACAGGAGGACCCCTCCGCTCTTAAAGGCAACGTCCCTAAGGCCCTTCTATCTCAGGAGCCCTGGCAAATAGATAAGGACTTTCGTTGGGCCCAGAGTAATGATGCTACCCTATCCCATGCCTGGCTAGAAGCCCGTTTGTCCCAGACTAGAGCAGTCCCATCCTATCCCTGTTTTCAGATATCCAACAGTCTTCTATACAGAGTGGCTGGGCGTGATGAAACCCTCAGCTATTGGTCCCCCAAGATTTTCGTGAGCAGATACTATTCTTTGCCCACTTCCACTTATTGGCTGGTCATTCGGGGGCCCTAAAAACCACTCAGAATCTTCTCCGTTTCTTCTATTGGCCAGGAATCTATGCACACATAAAGAAATACTGTCAGGAATACCCAGTCTGCAAAAGAAGAACCCATACCATCCCCATCCAGTTCCTCTTCAGCCTTTGCCTATAGTGGGCAAACCCTTCGAAAGGGTAGGCATGGACCTAATCGGCCCTTTACCCAGGTCAACAAAAGGGTGTCAGTACGTGCTTGTCTTGGTGGATTACTGCACCCGATTCCTCGAGGCCTTCCCCCTCAGGGCTCCCACCACCTCTAACATAGCGGACAAGCTGCTAGAATACTTCTCCCGGGTAGGATTCCCTACACCAAATCTTAACTGATCAGGGCACCCCCTTTGAGTCGAAGCTCATGTCCCAGGTCTGTAGGATGTTGGATGTGAAACACATAAAGACCTCCGTCTATCATCCTCAGACCGATGGGCTGGTTGAGAGATACAACAGGACCCTTAAGTTGACTCTGAAAAAGATGCTTTCGGGTGAAGGAAAAAACTGGGACCGCATTCTCCCTCTCGCTCTCTTTGTCATCTGGGGGCAGGTTCGGACCAGCCTGGGTTGCTCCTCTTTTGAGTTACTCTATGGACGGCAGCCCAGGACCTTGCTGGAGATGACAAGGGAGGCCTGGGAGAAAGAAACTAACAAGACCAGCGAACTCTTGGAATACACCCAACATCTTCATTCCCGAATAGGAAAGCTACACGATCTAGCTCATGCGAACCTAGAGAAAAGCCAAGCAACCCAAAAACACGTCTATGATAAGGGAACAAAGTGGAGAACCCTACAGGTGGACGACTGGGTGCTTATCCTTCAGCCCACCTCTCTCTCCACTGTCAAAAGAGACTGGAGGGGTCCCTACAAGGTAGTAGCCACCATAGGGAAGACCACATACACTCTCCAGCTCGGTCCCAATAAATATCAGACACACCACATTAATTTGCTCAAGAAGTGGATAGGACCCCTACCCCAGAACAACCACCTGGCTCTGTCAACAGAAAGCGCGTCTTGTACTCTAGAAAGCTTGGTGGTTAACGAATCCCAAAAAAAAGGCCAACATGCAGGCCTGTTAGACGTACTGGAGTCATATACTTTGCTTTTTTCTGACCTCCCCGGGAGGACCAACTTGGTCGAGCACCGCATAGACACAATCCCCGGGAAAGTGATCCGACAACGGCCCTATAGAGTACCGGCTGCTCATCGGGAGGCCATTTCTGAGGAGGTCAAAGGGATGTTATAGATGGGCATGATCCGTCCATCACGGAGTGAATGGACCTCCTCCATCGTGATGGTCCCTAAACCGGATGGGTCAGTCCGGTTTTGTATTAACTTTCGCCAGGTGAACGCTATATCCAAACTTGATGCCTACCCCTTGCCCCGCTTAGATGAGCTGAGTGAACGGTTGGGGGATGCTCGCTTCATAACCACCTTAGACCTCACTAAGGGATACTGGCAGGTGCCTTTACGGAGAGCCGACCAAGAGAAGACCGCCTTTTCCACCCCCGATGGTTTATTTGAATTCACGGTACTCCCTTTTGGTCTCCATGGGGCTCCTGCAACCTTTCAAAGGTTAATGAATCAAGTCCTACAGTCCCATCAAGCCTATTCCTCAGCATATCTGGATGACATCGTCATCTATAGTCCCACATGGAAAACCCATCTCGAACACTGTCACCAGGTGCTCCAGGAATTACAAAGAGCAGGACTACACATCAACGCCAAGAAATCCCGTGTGGGGTTCCATAAAGTAAAATACCTGGGATACCTACTAGGGGATGGGTGCATAGAACCCCAAGAGGAGAAGATCAAAGCCATCACGAAGGCCCCCCTTCCCACAACGAAGAAAGAAGTAAGAGCGTTTTTAGGTCTTCTCGGCTATTACAGAAGGTTTGTTCCCCGGTACTCTGAGATAGCCGCCCCCCTCACTGACCTTCTGAAAAACAATGCCACTAAACAAGACCTAGCCTCCCCTTCCGTCTCGGTCCTGGAAGCATTCAGGAGATCGAAGGCGGCTATAACCAGCAGTCCTGTTTTGGTCTCCCCTGACTACAACCGTCCTTTTATTTTGCAAACGGATGCCTCCAATGTCGGCATCGGGGCAGTCCTCTCCCAGGTTTCAAAGGATGGACAGGAAAGGCCCATCCTCTTTATCAGCCGAAAGCTGTTTCCATGGGAACAACATTACCCAGTTATTAAAAAAGAATGTTTGGCCGTCAAGTGGGCCGTTGAAAAGCTCCGATACTACCTGGAAGGAAACAGGTTCCTCCTGTTCACTGACCATGCCCCCTTGGTCTGGATGAGCAGGAACAAGGGCAATAACCCCCGGGTGATGCGCTGGTTCCTGTCCCTCCAGCCCTTCACCTTTGAGGTGCGGCACCGCAAGGGGGTACACAATTCCAATGCGGACTTCCTCTCCCGTAACCCTTTCATCCCCGAACGGGAAGGCTCTAGGGGTGGGGTGTGTCGGGGTCCGGCTTCCATCGACCCCGATCAGTTATGCCAAGCATCGCCTCACGGGACCGCCCCTCTCTTTCCTTTGCAGCCCCCGGTTGTGGACATCAGCCGTAGTGACCGGGACGAGTACTATGCCACACAGGGCTGGCCCTTTAACTCCCGGGAGGAGGATGTCTCAGGCCCCACCCCCTGGGGTGGGACTACAACACGTCAGCCCAGGATAAGACCGCCGGAGCCTATCAGCGAGGGGTCGATGACCAGAGGGAGGAAGAAGATGGAAGGCAGAGCGTGGAGACGGAACAAAGGAGCCTGACGCCGACGGAAGGACCGGGAAGCCTGAACAACCCTGACGAACCGGTCGAGGAGAAGCCAGGAGGCCACCAACCTCACGCAGCGCCCAGCCACGTTCCCGGAGGGACGTGACTTGAGCAGGTACTGGCATGATTCCAGGGAACTGGGAAAAGGGTGGAAACGGCATCCGCGGGAGGTGGGGGAGGCTTCTGAGACAGTGCCTCATAGTGAAGCCGCAAGCGTTGTCCATCTGGCGCGTCCCCCTTCTCCTTTTTGGTGATGGTTCTCCCCCTACACCGACTAGAGAATCAACCTGGTGAAACACTCCTCACTCCTTTCCCCCTGTAGCGCATAGAGATACCAGGCACTAACAGAAGTGCATTTTCTTTGCTTTCTCCTTCCTCCCATACCCCGGTTGGCCCCCTGACGAAGCAACACCCACGGCGACGCCAAGGAGGGAGAAGATCCGATCCCCCTGACGACGAATTTCCCATCTACTGTGTTTAGTTTTGTTGTCAACACCCAATCAAATAAAACAAAGAGTTGTACCATAAGCTGTATTGTCACGTGGTATCTGCTCAGCGCGACAGTGTACTTGGGCTCATTGTCCAAAATGCTCTCCCATCTAATTCTCCTCTGGTTTTTACTGATAGGGGTGGGCCGTAAACTCCGTTCCGCTGGTGGATTTTGCAGTTTATTGCCACTCCACATTCCGCTTGGAATGCTGAGTTTCGCAAAAACTCAGCCAACCCGCCGGCGGAGCGGAGTTTACCTGTGTGCTCATCCCTAGTCTCAGCAATCAGGCTGTGGGGGACTCACTTGTGGCACCAATAGGGGTTCTTGACCCCCAATGACCCTCAGCAGCCAAGGGGACTTCCTCCCCCAACCAGTAGTGAACCAGTAGGCCCCTTTGCAGAGTGGTTGAGAAAGGGGGCAAGGTCTACAAGAATGTCTCAGCAATCCAACTGTGGGGGATTTACTTGTGGAAACAATAGGAGTTCTTGGTCCCCAACGACCCTCAGCAGTCAAGGGGACTTCATTAGGGGTGGTCAAGCAATACTCTGCCTGCTCACCAAACTCTGTGAAATTTGGCAGAGTTTTTCAGCAACTCAGTGGAATTCCGTGGAGTGAGACTGCAGGAGCTCTGCCACGGGCCTAGTAAAAGACTGAAAGGACACCTCCAGGCAATTGAGGATTCCCACTCCCCCCTGCCACCTCCAAAAAGGGAGAGGCTAAGAAGTAACTCTCATATATAGGCAGGACTTCCATATCAATAAGCTTCCCCCAGGACTGTACATCTAGTAAAAAGTAGTCAATACTGCTCTAATAGACATTTCTTTCAAAAGAAGAACGCATCTTCAAATCAGATTTGGTTCTGTCATTGCGAGCCCTCAAATGGAAACTCATACAAAGATCCAGCATTTGTAAGGCAGCCCTTGGAAGTGAGGTTAGGGATGGAAATTTGGGGAACACCCCAATATTGATCTTCATTATCTGCTATTTTATTATAGAGTGCTGATGGTTCAAAGCATAAGTTAAAATCCCTAGCCACAATCACAACTGCTTCTTCTTGAGGTAAGGTGGAAATGTAATCAATCAAAAGATGAAGGACATGGGAATCAGCTGGTTTGGAGACAATCTTGCTATATACATTAAAAAGAAGATGTTTTCCTTTATCAGAAGTGGAGATCTCAATACTAAGCACATCTGGACAAGTGATAGGCAATTGGCTAACTTTGTACCCCAATGAAATCTTAACCCAAATTAGCAACCCTCCAAAGGGCCTACCTGGTTTAGACTTACAGGTTGGGGCACTGAAGGTTTTAAAACCCTGCCTATATGAAAGGGTGATCTCCCAGGTTTCTTGAAACATGGCTGTTTCAGCTGATTCTATGGATTCCCCTAAGTCCTCTTGAACAAGCTTGTTACCCAGCCCTGCAATGTTCCAAGAAATCATTGTCAAGTTATTCATAAGTATAGAGGGCGTTTCCGCAGGGATCCTGTGTGTTAGACTCAGCCGACAGCAACCTCCCCTGCGTGCTATAATCATTCCTTAGAGAGTGGAAGCAAACCTCCCTCTGGTCATGCCTTCAATGAATAGTATTGGGCCTTGGGCCCTCTATAGTTGAGTCCCTGCTATGATTTCCCCAAATTGCACCCTTCAACACGCAAGTTAGAGTTTGAGAATGGAGTGGTTTTAAAAGGATGTACGGATATTTCACTGGCCCAGAAATTTGAAGATCGATACCCCATTCTTTAAAGATAGCCCTTTTGGCCCAAACGGCATTTCCTTGGGACATTTTTTTCCAGATTGTGTTGGTCACTTGTCCAATCAACTTTAACAGAGGCGGTTCAAATTTGATCCAATCCAGGTCATCAGTAGCTAAGTTCTTAAGAGCAGGGATATGAATTATCTGTGTGCTGTAGAGGCCTCTCTCTTCCATGCACTGAACAGGACTGTGAAGAATATTTTTTTTTCCAATTACAAGTATGCCTAGCAATTTCAAAATACAATTGAGAACGTTCCCAGCACCTTTTTACCCCAAAATCCTTTAGCTCACCTGGCCCAGCCATTTTACTTAAACTCCCACAACTCCCATCTTTTTCATCCTCCAACACAACTACATTTTTCTTTACTTCAATCGCTCTCCGGGGTTGGGAATATGTGCTTTCTCCTTTTTTCACAATATATGCTTCCCTTGTCATCACCCAGTCTCCACATTGTCAATGCATTTGCTTCACATCTTTCTTGCTGTAATAGGCTTGTTCATTCATTAATTAATTCTTTATTCTTTATTTAGCTGTATATGGCCATAAAAGACAGAAACAACACTGAGCAATCAAATGGTTATAAAACAAGTAACTCCATCAACCTCAACATAATGTATAAGATAAATGATCTAATAACCTAAAAGCATAATAGCCAATGCTCCACAAAACGAAACTACAGCACATAAGTCCTTTAAAACAATTTGCATATCTGCATATAAAGTGCATGGTGCATCTATATAATACGAACTAATCAAGTAAGGTAAATTTCTAAAATCAGGATAAAACATTTTAAAACAGGCAGTACTATTCGTCCATAGTTTTCCTAGCTAAAAAATCGGCTTTAAGGAAAGAACAAACTCTGATACAGATAATTGGAGTATCTAATGATTGCAATTTGTGCAAGGCCTGTTCACAGCTTCGGTACTGCAAGGATTTTCAAAACTATTTCAAAAAGAGTCTCCAGGTATAACTAAAATAATTACAAAAGGATGTAATACATTAGTGATTGTGAGGAAATCCCATCACAGGGACAAGCCCTGGAGGGGCCTCCCTAGCGTCAGTTGGCATTCTAAAACTCATAAGCTGCCATACCGAGTCTGATCTAAAATGGAAGTGAAGGGGCATTTCCCATTGCGTTAGTTCAAGAGAAAGATAAAGAACGGACTCTGAGCTGGCAAAGATACGATAGTAACTCAAGACGGAGCTCTTGGCCAGCTTCTTCTGCATTCTTACCTCAGCACAACAATCCAAAAAGAGACTTTTTATCCTAGATTTGTCTCCTTTCTGTAAACTAATCGAAGACAAGAACAACGGAGACAACCCCAACACTTGAAAGGTTGTGTTGATGTATTTCAGCCATGGTATAGAGCCCCAATTATCCAGCTGGAGACAATCTGAAATGATCTCTCTACAGGATTTGTCCATGTACTGATCCCAAAGAAGTAGAGGTGCCATTCTGACACTATCCTCGATAAAACGTTGCTTAATCTCCGTTTGTAGGATAAAACTAGAGGCTGAGGGGGAGCTGTAAAACCCTCTTACATATACGATCTTTCTCACGCTGAAGGGAAGAGTTCTTACAGGAGCCCCAAATCCCTCCCCTATATGTAGCCACAGGGACTCGCTAAGTGTTATAGATTTTTAATAGACATAGAATCGATTCCTTACCTTTTGTCCTGAAGAGATTAAAAATGGATCCTTCTGACCTACTAAGTTTAAGACTAGAAGTGGCCAATTGTGGCTGCCAAGAGCTTGATAAGCTAAAAGAAACACCCAGGTAAGTAAAATCCTTCACACTAGATAGGAGCTGCCCCTTAATAGGTAACCTGCGAGTTTTGATTCTTCCCGGTCTGCAGGCCATAATGTGGGATTTACAATAATTGGTAACTAGATCTAAACTGTCCATAAACTGGAGAACGCGTTCCACCAACACACAAGGCCTTAGGGGTGCGAACCAACAGAACTGCATCATCCGAGAATCTGCCACTCTAGGGGTATCTACCTGAACAGAAGTCAGGTAAGGGCCAAGGACATTGATGTATAGGATGAACAACATAGGAGCCAAAACGTAGCCCTGGCACACTCCATGATTGAGGCTGAAAACTAAGGACATTTCTCCATTTTGATTAAGGCGTACTTGGGCAACTAGATCCAAGTGCAGATTAAACAGAAAACTCACCAAAGACAGTTCCACCCTATGTCCAGAAGTTTTAACCATAATTTAGTTCTATTGACAGGGTCAAATGCTGTTGAGAGGTCCATAAAGGCCAAATAAAGAGGACAGCGTTTGGCTAAGGTGTTTTTATTAGTTATTAAACATAAGTTCAGGCACTGTTTGATTGTTCTCAACCCTGGTTGAAACCTCAAATTGGAGCGTAGACAGGATGTGCTGCTCCTGGACCCAATCAATCAAATGATTGTAAATGACTCTGCCAATAATTTTAACGGTACTGTCTAGTAAGGAGATGGGTCTGTAGCACTTTGGGGACATCCTGTCACCCTTTTTAAAGATGAGTATGATCGTGGCCAGTTTCCATGAATCAGGGATATGCGTTTTTAAAGAGCTATTAAAAACATTGGTAATCAGGGGGCCCCAGAGGTCAATATTGCTCTTTTTTAATTCAATACGGGTCCAATCCGGCCCTGGTGCCTTATGGCCAATGCTCTCCTTAACCCCAGGTTCAACTTCTAACAAAGATATAACAACTGGTGGGGCATTGCTTAGTCTGCAACATAAGAAGTCTGTTGCCTCCTTTACTCCTTTACTCTAGGTGGTAAATAGCTGGAAAATGGTCCACCCAGTCAGAGCCCAAGATGTTGCATTGCTGCAGGGAATTATCAGGGGCTGATCTTAATCTAATTCTGTTAACAGAATCCCCAAAAAGTTTACTTCTTCCACCAACTGGAGCTGACTCCAAAATTTCCCAATCCTGCTTATGCAGGGCCTCCTTCCTGTCTTTAAGGGCTCATTTGTATATGCGGCAGGCAAGCTGTACTTCTGATAGTACTAACAGGGAAGCAGATTATGCTAACCTTAAGTGCCAATTGGCTCCTGTGCAATGTTCATCAAACCAACGGGGATCCCTGATATCTTTTTGTACTGATTTGAAAAGAAAACTTTTGATGGTCAGGACTATTGTATAAAAATGGCCTAACATATCACTTCCACGTGCTGATAAGCAGTTCAGAAACATATCCCCTGAACAATCTAAGTCCATCTCTGGAGTGCTGAGTTGGCAAAATAGCACTGGTCAATTTTACCGTCTTTACGGGAATAACCCCAGAGATTTAAAAGGCAGTATGATCTCCCCATTCCATCTGCACAACCGCCCCTTTAAAAA
Organism: Calotriton arnoldi; assembly: GCA_963921515.1. NCBI lineage: Eukaryota > Metazoa > Chordata > Amphibia > Caudata > Salamandridae > Calotriton > Calotriton arnoldi. The sequence continues at coordinate 1,110,183 of CAWUFW010000089.1, read as the reverse complement.
AGCGCTCCACAAAATTCCTAGTGATAAAGATAGAGTCAATGGTCGAATGCTGACTATGCCCCCTAAAAGTAGGTATTGAACATTTATTCGTGTTTTGATAATCAACTATATCGACACGGTCATGGGTGGCTAGGTATTTTGCCAACTCACTTCCATCACTAAGATCTCCAAGGGGTCTACCCACAGTGGGCCCTCCCCCAACTATTTTGGCATTGAAATCTACAGACAAAATATACAGTGGTTGGGCCACGAATTTATCCTTGGGAGTTTTTAGACTAGGTTGAAAGTTAAACAACTGTGCAAAAAGGGTGCAAGAAGAATTGATACAATCATTATTATAAAAATTAATTATGTAAAAGGAAAAACAGGAGGATCTGTCCTGGACCTTGATAACTTGGAAAGCTGAGGACCCTGAGTCAATGGGGTTTACATCTACACATAAATTAACCCGGTCCCAAATTACAAGACCTCTTATAGCCCTCCCCCAAGGGGAGGGTAAAGCTTCACAGGAATACCATGCATGACCATCAAGAACAATAGGAGTAGAAGCCCAGGTCTCCAGTAGGGCAATGACATTTTATTAATAAATGAAGGTCCGCCTGTCTGGGTTGTCTACTTTCCGACTAAGCCCTGCAATGTTCCAACTTAGAATAGAGTAACATCGCTCAACCTTCTGCTCAACTGCTGCTCCTATCATGGGGTCAGGTAGCTTGTTCATTCATTCTCTGCCTCTCACCCACTCTTCTTTTCATTGCTCTCCAGTCTAACCACACTTGTTTCTTATCCTGTAACCACATTGCTAATTCTTTGGTGGCCGGTTCTTTTCCTTTGAGAGCAATGAAAGGTGAAACTCCTGTCACTGAATGTAGAGTAATCACATAGGCCCACATCATTTTGTCCAACTCTTCTTTCCAACACAGTCCATTAGCAATTGAAAGCTGGATATTTTCCATTGTAACATGGTTTACTTTTTCAACTAAACCACTCACTTGCGGCCTAAACAATTCCATACTTTCATGTTTAATACCAAATTGTCTCAAGAAATTCACCATCATTAATGAAATAAACTGTACTTCATTGTCCATAGTGATCACTCTCTGAATTCCTTCCTCCATGAACACCTTTTTAGGAACTTCACAAGATGTTCTGTACTTATAATTTCCATGCTCTTCACAACGAATCACTTACTGTGGTAGTCTACAATGACAGCCAAGAATTGATCTTGCCTCCCAAGTCTTTCCACTGGACCAATATATTCCATTGTGAACCAGTCCCAAGGTTTCTCAGGGAATTCACTACAACTCAAGGGCAGTTCCCTACCTATTTTGCTCTTATCCCTATTGCCAAGTGCACTACTTCTGCTCAGATGTCCTTCATGTCCCATATTGATCAATCTTGCCCTCAAACTACCTAGTGAAAGAATTCAACCATGTCTCAATACCTTAAATCCACAAACACTTAACTCCTCCTTGACCACACTATAGGGCCTCATTCTTTCACCTTCTCCACCATCCTTATTCAAACCCCCACTTATAAGTCGCTTCAGTAGCCTGTCTCCATTCTTATTCTGTCAACTCAAATTCACTCACATCACAAATATCCACAACCTCCTTTTCCTTTTCTTCCTCAACACACAAACTGTCAAGACTAGACTCGTACATTACTAACCACTACCCACCATAAAGCCTTCTCCACCATTGAGACAGTAACACATACTCACTATTTCCCACCTCACCCCTCCCCTGCCCCTCCTAGAAATATACTATGTACTAAATTCCTTTCACTCCCCTCCGATGTCCACCCACTCGCTCTCCCCTCCCTCTCTCCACACTCCCCACTCCTTACCCTCCCCACTCCCCCTTTCCTCCCCACACTGCCCCTCCTTTCCCTCTCCCCTCCTCCCTCCTATTCACCACTCCTACCCCTTCCCCCTATCTTTCCCGCCACCCCTACTGCTAACTCTTTTTCCTCTCCTCTATCTTTCTCTTGTCTCTCCTTTCCCCTCATTTCCAATCCCTGATACTGGACTGGGGTATCCTACCACAATGAACACTTACAACACACTTATTGTATCAGACTTTCCTCCAACTATCTTATACTGATTGTTATATTAAGACTACAATGAAACCCTTCGGTACACCTTATCCTAACTAACCTGGGCGTAGTTCGCGTAGTAGCGCTACGCGTAGCTACGCGAAGTGCACTTCGCACTACGCGACCTACGCGTAGCACTACGCGAACTGCGTAGTGCGATAGGAAATGCTGTTCGCAATGATTGCACAGTGCTGGATGCTTGTCCGCACTGTGCAATCATTGCAAACGGCATCTTGCACAGTGCAAGCGGTCGTTTTCTGCCGCTCGAGTAGATTTGTACTCGAGCTGCAGTTTTCTCAACGCGGACTGGTAGTTTCTCATCGCGAGCGGTCGCGAGCATACGCGACCACTCGCAATGAGAAACCTGACCTCCCCGCGTTGAGAATCTCGCCGGGAGGTTTATTTTCCACGCTCGCAATCGGCAACTTGATGTTGCGGATCGCGAACGAGGAAAAAGTCTCACCGGGATGTCATTTTGCTCGCTCGCGGTCGCCAAATTGACGTTGAGGACCGCGAGCAAGCAAAAAATGCCCGCTACGCTACGCGTTTTTGCACTGTGCTACGTGCAATTCGCGTAGCGCGTAGTTGCGCAAACTACGCGAGTGTAGCGTAGTTTTACGCCCAGGCCTAATCCTAACCACATACCCCGCTCATATCTCCTTTTGGTTTGCGTCTATAAAATTTCAATAAAAATAATTTGAAATGAAAAAATAGACAGAAAAGGTCCAGGGCTGTTTGTGTTCATTTAAAATCAGAAACTGATCTCAGTTAATAAACATGCATTTAACTAGACGTTCCTATCTTGGCAAATTTAAAGCAATGCAAGGTATTGATTAAATATCCATTGTAGATTTTTGATTTTCAACAAGATAAAACCAATCTTCTTTTTGATTTACAAGTGGTGATTTTTTTCTGGGGCTCATCGCTCCAGACAAAAGCATGAATTAATGGAACTGGAGTCTGGAACACGTAAGGTTTTTACGCATATTTAATTTAAAATGCTTGTCTTCCCTGGGTGTGTCGACGATGTGCTCTAAATGTAAAGACTTTTATATATTCGATTTCTATAATCTTGTCTTTTTTGTGCAAATTTATAATTGTATGATATTTTATGATCGGTAACCACGCGATTCAATCGATCATGTTAGTTTTGCTAGCGTCATGGTTTCTTTTCTATTGCATAATCTGTTTTTGAAATTTCCCAGAAGCATGCCCAGTCACTGAAAAATGTCAACACAACGCATGCATTGATTACTTTTAGGAAGGATGGCAAAACTCCAAAAGGAACTCTGGAGAAGATCTTGTCATATTGTTTGGTAAATGGGAGCTATTAATTAAAGTGTATACGAGTAGTGATTATTAAAATAAACCATTCATTGGAACATAAGTGAATTAATGACCTACTTTATTTAATAATGTTCATTATTTTTAGCAGCCACAAGCCCCTACATTTGGTATGTGTGGATAGCATTTGATCTATTTAAACCACACATTCTCATTAGGACGGCCCCAAGATATTACATTCTGAATAGTTTTTTTTTTTTAAATATACCGAGAGTTTGCTTGCTGAGCGAAATATGAGAGCACTTTCAAGTTCTTTATTATATTTCCCTTGTACAGCGAGAACCAATTATCCAATTCATGCACTGTGTCTAGTTTTGAGCTCAATATTTAAGGAAGTAGTTTGTGAATCTTTATATTAATACACTCTGATTTCCAATGTAGTTTTAATCATACAAACTGATTTCACCATTTTTCACGCGGTTATAATGCTAAAGATATATTTATTTGAAGTAAAAGAGCAATTAAGGGCCTCAGCGGGAGAATGCTGATTATCCACTTTTTATGAGCATCTGTTCAGCAAGTTTCTAATTCCTGTTTCTGCAGATAAGGACCGCACACATCCCTCTCCAAGGAAGGCTGACTGTTTCAAACAAACTGGAATTGTTTTTATATTGTTTTCAATCCGTAATTGTTGACATGTCGTCTGAAGAATGACATTTGAGCATTGAGAGTACTTACCTGTGTATCATAAAACAGAAAGAGATATGCTCACTCCATATAATTATGGACTGAATTTTTTGTAATGAAGCTTGAAGTGATTTTCATGACATGGAAGAGAGAACACAGCTTGCTGTGTGGCCCCGGAGACATTATTTTGTCACTAGCGGGGGTGTTTCTGTGCGGGAGGGAGTAAATGAAAATCTACTTTCCGCACTTCTAAAAAAAATCCAGATTTGAAGCAAAAGCTGATTTCGGCCCAGGACTTCCCTTTTAATTAACGTTTACAATTTTGATGTACAGGGTCTGATTGAGAGTTTGGCGGAGGGGTACTCCTTCACAAAAGGATATTGCGTCTGCCTTACTGCACGTGCCATAGAATATTCAGCACTTGTAATAAGGTGGACAGGAAATCCGGTCTTGTTCGTGATGCAGTAACCCATCTGCCAAACTCTAAATCAGGTGAGGTGATTCTCCTTGGTTAGATAGTTGTGTAATCCTGAGGTCAGGAAATTGTGATGAACCCTTGCATTAGCTACATCCGCCCATTTCATAATAGCGTTATCTTGGGCATGTAGCATTTTAGGTAGATGTGTCTGATTGGGCCTACGTGGCTTGTAGAAAAGTGTTGAAAATGAACCTTTTTGCAGGGTTACCTCAAACCTTTTTCCTTCCTCGTCCACATTTGCCGCTGCAAGCTGGTGCTAAAGTGCATGTGCTCACCTTAAACATTATGAGATTGGTGTAAACGATGTGTGAGTAGTGAGGCTCAGGCAGTCTCGGTGTCCGTCATGCGTGACAGCACAGGTGGTTTTGATTGGGCTCAATCCTACCGAGCTTGAGCACTACCATGCACATATTTCCTCAATGACTCAAGGAACACTGCTTCATGCCCGGGCATTAACATTACTGTAAAGAACCCAAAATAAGCGAAGGTGCTTTTTTTTTAACGTGATGTTTATTTTATGTCTTTAATGTGATACTTTATAACTGCATAACTCCAAAAATACTTGTTCCGTTTTTGATCGTTTGACCTTTGTTTTATTCAGGGCAACAAAGAGTATCCTTATATATTTGAAAGTGCATATCTTCAAAAGTATACACTGTATTCTAATAGTTTTGGTCTCAATGTGCTTATAATATAATAATCTATTTTTATAAATCTGTGTGGAGTCTTTTTGTGGTGTATTCATCATGTTACCGTGTGTGTGTGTGTTGCACAAATACTTTACACATTGGTTCTGATGATAGTCCTGCCTGCTCTGCGCCAAGCTGCCAGCTATCTTTGTTGTGTATTTAAATCACCCAGACTAGAGAGGTGGGTTCTACCTGGCTGAGATGCATACCTAGGCCACCAGAAACCAAAATGTCTCAACCTTCTCTATGGATGTTGATTCACGAAAATAACAAGGGTAGCGGAAGTGACATCACCTGTAGCAACATCATATGACCTTTTACCCAAGATAAGAACTGCTAGATCCAAAAAGCTACCAGTCAAAAAGGGTCCCTGTCCTCAATCACGCAGGGGGAGAGTGAGACCCATGGAAGAGTTAGGCCAACAGACCATAACGTGAAAGGACAATTAAATTCAGAGGAAGAGGAGGGACCACAAAGGTCCCAGCTCCATCATAGAATGAGGCCGATATTGTGAGTTAGGCCTGGCCCAGAGAACAGTTGAACCTCAGGGAGAGTGCGGTCCAGGTAGAAAGAGAGGCCAATGAGGAGGCTAAGGCCCAGGTGTAGGAGGTTGTGGTGCAGAGGAGAGTGAGGTTCATGGATAGTAAAGCGAGATACTGTGGGACACCCAGGGAAGGTGGGTAGAGCAGGACCCACCTGGAGAGAGTGAGGTCAAGGCATGGCAATGAGAGTGCCATCAAGTTTCCCTTATCTATGAGTGAGTAGATAACCCAGTCTAGGTTTTTACTTTGCATTCTGTCATTTTTTACACTGGGATAACCAGACTACAAGTTCCAGAATGCAAAGGAAAATATGGAATTTATCTGCTATTCTCTCATGGTCCTGGGGAACTTCGGAGTGCTGACAGGAAGCAAATCAATTGTAGCCCCAGGGGGAAGACTAAGGCCCATAGGGAGATTGCTTTACATTAGCAGAGTGAAGCTCGAGGGGCAGTTGAAGATTCAGGGAGGCGAGTGGGACTCCAGGGCCTCGTTCAGGCCTTGATTATCAGCCACCTTGACTATGGGAATGCACTCATAGTAGCATCAAATGCATATCTCCGTGCCAAGTTGCAGGTGGTTCAAAATACTGCAGTCAGACTGGTTAATAAACAGCCACCGGGCACCTCCTCTGTCCCTTTGCTTAGGGCCTTGCATTGGCTCCCTATAAAAAAAGATAGTTTATTTATTTTTATTTATAAAGTTTTATATAGCGCTTTCTCTGCTTGACACACAAAGCTCTGGCAGGTAAGGGTCCACATTTTTACAGGACAAATTGATACCTTATTGCCCAGATAGAAACCTTAGATCAAAAAATCAGGTCCTTCTCTGCCCTCTACGCATCGGTACATCTAAATACGGTGGACGGGCCTTTTCTCACCTTGCCCCGTACCACTGGAACAAACTCCCCTTGGCCATTAGGGCTTGTACTGATTTTTCTGGCTTAAAGAAACAGCTTAAAACCTGGCTGTTTTAATTCACAGCTCCTGACTATCTGCTATCTGAGCGCTCAGATGTTCCTTCAGGGACTATACGTGCGCCATAACAAATTCCTACTAACATAACATAACATAAGGGGGAGAGTGAAGACCAGGAGCTGGAAACCTGAGCTCCCTTGATGCAATAATACCATTTAGTTGTTTAAAATGGCACGTAAGAGTATGTGCTATCTGTATATGCTAAACCTAACATGGGCTACCATAACACAATACAAATGTATTCAGAGTATCAATTTCAAAAAGAAGAAAGGCTGAGTTAGCCTTGCCAGTATTTGAACTCTTGCTACGCAGGTCAAAAACCTCGGCAGGTGCAAGACCTTTCCCTAAGTCTGAACAAAATATTCATTCTCTCCACTTTCACCATTTTCACTGGGAATTGATCTCAGTAGTGGAAGCACTGTGCTATTGCTTCTCATTGCTAACGATGACAAGTAAGGTTCTGGGCACTCCCCTAAAAAAAGTATACAGCTGGTGCTAAGTAGCTTGAAGTGTCCTGCATATTGATTTTACTACAGGAAGATCAAGCTGCTGAGCAGCTTGCTAAAACAGCAAAATAAAAGGGGACAGCTACAGGTTAATATTTGTGAGATATGAGAGAAGTTTTTTTCTGAAACAATTTGGTTCTACAGAAGCTGCTCACTACAGTCCGGGCCAATCCATTTCCAGTTAGATGATTCCAAAGATGACTGGTGTAGAGCCTCATGGTGGTAGGATAAGCATGCATCCCTGTGCCGCTGACTTGCCTTGCAACAGACCTGAAAGTATTTGTCTCCTCTGATGCCAGGGGTCGCAGGGGAGGCACCAGGGGTCGCAAGAGAAGTGCCAGGGTTTATAGCTGTGACCTCTGGCAACCCCTAATTGAGTTCCATTACCCTCTGCATAGGTGTCGTACAATGAGATCATTATTGCTTCGGATGAAGCACAACTAAAGAAAACCGGATTAGGGAGAGGGGTGGTGCAACTCTTTGTTAGTATGATAATGATATCTACTGTACTTCTAGCTTCTCTCACAAAAATCAGCAGAGTTATAAAAGTGTCAACTCATCATATTCTTTCTTTCCTTTATTTCAGACCCAGTTATAGAGTTTCTTTCAAGCATCGTAAGCCCATACTTCTGTAAAAATATCTTCTACATGACAAGGGTGAGTATCCGCCAGTGGCACCACCTTAGCTGTTTGAATGAAGCAATACACGTATTGTTAAGCAGGCAAAAAAGGATGAAGAATAACAATGCTGCTTTCAATCAGCTGTACTAGTTAAACATTCTTTTCTTCATACATTTCGTTGATTACTATCTGGTAGGCTTTGGTATCAACTCTCTTGCTTTCATCAGCGTTGTGAGAGGGTGGCCTGGTATATGATGTACACTTATGGAAGTGGACACCCTGCACCAGTCCAGACAACCCTTATGGTGATTTAAGAGGTCTTAGACAATCTTAGAAAGCTCTCTAAGTGGTAGCTGTGGAGAGCAGCCTTCAGGCTTAGTCCAGAAGGAGTGTAAAGCAGCTTGTTTTACCAAAATGCATTCCTATAGGTATAGATTAATTGAAAAAGAACAACACAAGGTATTTATAAAAATATGTATTTATTATACAATACTCACTAGCACATACAGATATTTCCTACCCGGAGATATGCACAATGCACACAATACTTTGCATAGAAATCACGTAAATAGTACAGAATACACAGTGGACCCGGGGTGGACGACCAAACCATATACTAAGAAAGTGGTATAAGAACCATGACTCGTGTCAAGACAAGGTCCAGAGGACGTAGAAGTGCCGGGGACCAAAGGAATCACCCAAGGTGAGTGATTAGGAACCCCACGGAGATCGTGTGTAGTGTGGAAACACGTCCGTGTTCTCCGTACAAATCAACGTGTAAGTTGCATTTGCAATTTTAAAGAAAAAGGACCCTTCACGGTGGACTCTGGAGAAACCCAGTGGAAGACAGAAGGTTGGAGAGCCACCCCACCCGTGGATACCCTAGGAACCATGTTACCTACACCAGGGAAGCCGGGTGCATAGGTGTGAAGTTGTGTCAGAAACCGCCGTCGAACCCAATGGAGGACTTCAGGAAAGTGCCACTGCTGGAGAAGGAGAAAGTGTCCAGTGTAATCCAAAGGTGGATTCAAGTTGAAGAGTACCTGCAAGAAGAGGGGACAGAGTCTGTGTCACTCAGGAGTGAACCGGAAACCTGGAAGATGAATGCCCACCGATGTCGGGAGATGCAGGAGAGTTGACGGTGACCTTGACTCTGGGAATTGGATGATCATCAGTCCCAGTCCCTGCATTGAGACCTCTGTAGTCTACACAAAACCTCATTTCTCTTTTTCCTCCCTTGGTGTGAGGTTTGGGTACTAGGGCTACTGAGCTAGCCCAAAGGCTATCTGAGGGTTCAATTACTCCAAACTCCAGAATCTTCTGATCTCTGACATGATCAGGCTGCCTGTAGATTTTATTCTTAACAGGTTATGTTATATAAATTTATTACGCGCACGGCTACTCATGAGTGTCCCGGCGCGAGACCGAAAAGGGGTAGAGCAGTGGGCTTCAGATGAATAGATGAGTTTTCAATTTATTCTTAAATACAACTGGATCCTGGATGGTGCGCAGGACCAGAGGGAGAGCATTCCAAGCAGCCGCTGCTTTCACTGCAAAAGAGCTGCCTCCTAACCTCTGATGCTTGAAACGTGGGACCTGGGCATAACATAAGGACGAAGAGCGCAGGGAGCGCGAAGGAACATAGAAGGATAAATGCCTCTGCAGGTAGAGAGGGCCGCACCCGTGGAGCTCACGGTGGGCCAAAGTCAGAAATTTAAATTTCACTCACAGGTAGACTTTCACCTGTGTCCACTTCATGGGTACACCAGGTGGTTTGACCGGGTGTCGGGGAAAACATATGCCTGAACTGATTAAGAACTATCCTGCAATCAGTCTGCTGTTGATCAGTGAGGCTGCCTGCCAAAGCCACTCCATCTACTGATCCATCATCAGGGTTCTGAGAGAGGAGATCAGGGAGAGGGCCACTCTCTTCCGCCTGTCCCTCATCAGTTTCCATGAGCAAGCCCATGTCAGCCCTGTCAACAAAAGGTTTTAGCCTGTTCACATGGAGTACCCTATGGGGACTTCTTGGAGTGGTTAGGTCCACCAAGTAGGTGACCATACCCTTTTGCTCAAGTATAGTGTGGGGTCCACTCCATTTGTCTTGGAGAGCTGCTGGGGCCACAGGTTCAAAACCCACACTTTCTGACCTGGCTGGTAGACAGTCAGGACAGCCTTTTGGTCATGCCAAGCTGTTTGGAGTTCTTGGCTGGCCTCCAGGTTTTTGCTGGCCTTCTTCATGTACTCTGCCATGCAAGAACGCAGGCCCAGTACATAGTCCACTATGTCCTGTTGTTATGTTCCATATAGGTACCCCAATATCGGCTCAGGTAGTGAATGCACCTTTCACCTACATTCCCCTGATATTACACTACATAACGATTCTTCGTACTGACCTTTTACCTAGTTACGGTAATGTCCAAAGATGACATGGGGTTTTCCCCGAAAAGCTTAAGCCTCATTCATTATGCATGAGGATTCTTGGAATCACAGCAGACCAGCAGGCCTACCATCTCCTGCATAATAACTATGTATAAGGGTCGTTCCTTCCGTCATCCTAGTCCGACATGGCACAGCAAGGTAGAACCCCTGAGGGTACCGCTTTGGGTATATATACACCATATCTTGCTGAGGTAGTCAGAGGAGAAAAGGACTTCCATGCCGACACACTGACGCAAGACGCTGAGGTTCCTGCATGCAGACACTCCAGCTCGCAGTGGTCTGACATCCCTTGCGGGGTGTCCATCTCAAGACTAAAACGGGATTCCACAGTCTCTCACTTCAGGTAATGGGGTTGACTTTATCCTAGAGGGATTCTTGGCTTTACACCCACATACATGCTAGGTACACTTAGGTACATCTAGTTAGGGTCGCATCGTAGGAGTACGCATTTTACTGTCATGTATCTACCATCCTTTTACTCTGTTAGTGCTTATAATCATTTATATCTGTTACTGTCTAATGGTTGTTTCAGCACACCTATTTTAAACTAGAATTACGCTGGTTCAATAAATGCTTATTGGAAAACGTCCCCACCGTTTATTCTGTGTATCTCTCTGAGACGAAGTAAGCATGAGTGACTGAGCGAAAAGTAGTACACTGTTTCCACAATCCTGAGGGATCAGGGTTGTCATGTTCAATAGTTGCCAAGAACTATTCTCTCCTTGGTAAGAGGGGTTTCTAGTGGCACTGTGAGCTAGCTGGTATACAGGCTAACATACAGTTAGGGGTGTCTAGAATCAGTCCGGACACCAATCCTAAAGTGTATGTTGTCTAAACGCGCAGATCTTATATAGGTTTATAGGAACCACACGACATGGCGCCACCAACGTTGGTTTGGTACTTATTTAACAGTCAAATCTGAGTAGTTCAGTCGTGCTATTCTCAGAGACCCCTACTCACATTTCCCCAGAGACGTCTGAAGTGGGATGGTAACAATCCACCACAGCTGAGTAGGCAAAATTCCTATTTATTGGCTGTAGGTTTATCAAGCTTGAAGGACAAACAGTTCCTATTGTGCATAAAACCTTATCTCAGTTTCCTTGAAACTCTTCCTTGGAACCTTTGTCAACAATGCCTGAAGAACACGCTGCTTTACGAGCACAGCCTGCGGTGGTCAGGGAAGAAGAAGAGGAAGGTGAAATCAACATTTCAGAAAATGTTAGAAATGCCCTTACTCAAAAGCTAACAGACTACGGAATGACAGCTAGGGGTGGGACAGTAACATTCGTGATTGAGGCTCATGAATCATATAGAACAGAGGTATTCTATTCATGGGTTAAATTCCCACAAGCAGATGCACAATCAAATACATTTCATTCTTACACTGAAGATGAAACACCAAATGAATACTGTCCATATGAGGACATTGAAATTCCACTCACCTACCAGGAGCACATAAACTGGCTTAAAGGCGCCCTCCCCCACACAAAAGACAAAGTAAGACTAGGTCTGCTCCGAAGAGATGGAGCCACTTCGCCTGTCCTAGCGGCTTACACACGGCATCCAGAGATTGACACAATGCCAGTAGCAGACTGACATCCACTTCATAAAGAAATTATAAAACTTCACAGAAACCTGACACAGTTCGTGATGAGAACACTCACACTTCAGCCAACAAGAGCTACACAAACAAGTCAAATTCAGGGTTCTACAACTAAAATTACACCACAAACACTATACGCAGTTATGGGTAAAATGCCCACTAAACGTGTGGAAATGCCATTCTGGATAGCTCAATAAATAACACAGCTAGAGACAGTATTTCCACACACAAGCCCTCAAGAAAAACACAGAATGCTAACAATCTGCTTGCCAATGGGGATAGCTCCCCAGATAGAGGATTGTACCACTTGGGGTACAGTTTTCGCTACCATATATACTAGAACACGTGGTATCCCATCATTAGCAGTAATACCAGTCATATTAAGAGAAATACAAACTGAGTATGGAGCAGAAACTGCTCTGAACTTAGGGATGAAATTATTAGGTAATTTTGCACAGGTATCAGCTATAATATTAGAAAATATAAAAGGGGAGGCAGCAGCAGTGGCAATACGCCAAAGCCTGAGGGATTTCACTCCTTTACAACAGGAACGTGAATTACTTAAATTATCACAGACACCTATGCTGAATTAGGTAGAGATAGTTTGGAAGCTAGAGCAACAAAACCTCAACTCACGGGTAGTCCTGAAAAAGATAACACCAAGCAAGCACCTGATTCTTCCAAGAAGAAATGGGATAATATTAAAAACCAAAAGTTTAGAGAAAATAGATCTCTATCTAGGAGTGGGGCTCCTCAACAGGAGCCCTCCGAAAGGAGGTACACCCTTAGGAATAGAGATAACATTAAAAAACCTGACAGGTATCAGGATACTGATATACATTCCTCTTGTTCCTTTCAGGGATCACCTAGAAACTCTGAGAGAGAAGGGCGGTCAGAACACAGACAAGAAGAGCGTACGAAGTTCAGAGACACGCCACACACTTCAGATTATACTTCCAAAAAAGAAGAGAAGCCAAAATCAAAACCTCGATTTAAAAAGAAGAAAGTAGCAGGTCTTAAAGTTAGACATGCCCAGAATTCTGAGGACTCAACTTCTGAACGGGAAATGGGCTCTGACAATGCTAGACAGTGCAGCAGAAGTAACAATAGCTCGCAAGAACCTGATGGAATTTCTGGTGACAGTGGAGTTGAATGAGCATATCACGGTGGAAACACCTGATACAAGGGTAAGTGTCCCACATAGGTTACATGAAATAACACTCCAAATAGAGGGGGGAAAACCCAGAAAAATTAAAAGTCTCTTTTGGAAGAACCTGAATTTTGGCTATAACATCCTTTTAGCTGAAAAATATTGGTCGCCTGAAATTGCTATGGACTGCCCAAAGGGAGAAACAGTAATTTTACCAGCTTTTTCTGACCACATTCCAATATACTTAAAACACACATACGTGCAACATTGGGCGGTAGCCCTTGCTCCAGCACTATATCGCAACCATGTTGGGTGGGATGCTGAGTCACCACACCATGTAATCCCAGTAAAAACTACTCTAACTCCACAGAGACAGTACCCAATAAACCAAGAAGCGAAAAAACAGGTCAGCGAGATCTTAGATCAACTTGAATACCAGGGTGTAATAGAACCTTGCACCTCTGCAATGAACAATCCTTTGTTTCCCGTAATGAAACCCGATATTTCATACTGTCTAGTTGTAGACTACAGACATCTGAACACATGCACTAAAACATATGCAGTACAGAATGCACATAGTGTTGCAATAATGAATAACATTGTGCAGAAAAAATACAAAACAACACCAGATATCTCAAATGGATTTTTTTGCCAAAATATAGCACCTGAAAGCCGGTATTTAACAGCATTCTCAACGCTAGGTTCCCAGCATCAATTTTGCTGACTCCCCCAAGGGTATAAGAAAAGCCCCGGGTTGTTCAGTGCTAGGGTAACAGAATTACTACAGAATTTGGATGAAGAGGCATTGTCCTATGTAGGTGATATTTATCTGACAGATGATGATTTAAAGGATCACTTGACTAGGGTGAGCAACATAATTTTGGGGTTCGCCTCTGAGGGCTACAAATTCAACTTTAAAAAATCAAAAATAGCCACCTCAATGTCTTATTTTTAGGATAAAAGTTATCAAGTGAAGGAAAAAGCCTTGCAGCTAACTTTTTCAAAAGTGCGCGCTGCTCCAACCCCTAAATCTTTGCAGAACTTACAATCCATATTAGGATTTTTAAATTTTGGCAGAACATACATTTTGGATTACGCAGAAAGAGTAAAACCTTTCTACGACTTAATAAGACCTGATTTTTCAGTTAGGCATTGGACACAGGAACACACAGATATCCTTTATTCCCTACAAGCTGACATGATAGCTTCAAAACACTTGCAGACACGCGTAAACGTACGCAATCTAGTGATCCGCGTTATAGCGGGTCAATCTGGGTATACTTACCTAACCTTCAATGAAGGCGAAACAGTACCCATTGCATACAAATCCCATTTGTACACAAACGCTGACATGCGCTTTGCTTCTACAGAGAAAATCCTGACAGCAGTACAGACTGCTGTATTAAGAGAAAGAGCACTGGCTCAGGGGAAACGAATAATTGTCGGAACTCCGGTACCAGCCTTAGAGGCTGCTACAAAGGCAAGCGTTCCTAATGCTAAAGCCTTACACCCTGATGGATACAATGGGCCAATTCTCTCACTGCAACGGATGTAGAATACAGATATGACCCAAGGCTAAAGACACAAGCATTCCTGCAATATGAACAAGAATATCCTTTCCCAAATGAAAAAATGCCTCTAGATCAGTAGGAATACATTATTTACACTGACAGATCTGCTCAGTCGGCCATAGGGAGTAAACAACAATACAGTGCCGCTTGTGCGATTGTAAAAGGTTGTATGCGGGATGGCAAGTTTCATCCCAGCGATACGAAGACACAGTCTCTATGACACTGCACGGCTCAGCTGGCAGAACTAAAAGCCCTGTTACTGGCACTAATAAATATGGATCGGAATTCCCCACACTGATTGTGTGCAATTCTTTTTATTGTGTCCAGTCATACAACAAATATCTTCATTACTGGGGTCAAAATGGGTTTATAGACTCAAAAGGTGGCACAATTAAGCATAAAATGCTATGGGAACAGGTAGCTGAGTTAAAAAACGAACTACTAAGAGCTCACGTGATACACACGCTGAGTCATCAACGTGATGGCGTTCACATTGAAGGGAATTCTTTGGCTGATGAAGCCGCAAAGGGGGCAGTATGTACTGCTGCCGTAGCAACAATCGCTCATTCAAAAAACGAGAATAGACAGACAGATAATGGTAGCTGTCATTGCTTCATGCAAAAACAGCACAGCCTTGCCGAAAGGTTTTCCACTCAAGTACTCCTACAAGTTAGATGCAAACAACATTCCGTATGCTCAGATTCTAGGAGTGGGGGATAGAGTAATACCAAACATGGATTGCAGATTGGGTTTAATACTAGCTGCACACGAGGGTCTAGGTTCTGCCCACGCAGGGATTACCGCAATGGCTTTATTATTGAAACAGCGCTATTGGTGGCCTGGGTTAACTAAACAAACAAAAAATGTTGTCTTAAAATGTGACATCTGCCAGCAGATGAAGGGTTCCACAGTGGCACGTCCAGCGCAGACACCATTACTAATATCAGACAGACCACTCGCTTGTGTCTATTTGGACCACTGTGGCCTCCTACAATCAGATGGGGCTTACAAGTATATCTTGGTGGCAGTGGATTCATGCTCTAGATTCCTATGGGTATGGCCTCAGCGCTCGGCTGATGCTGGAACTGTTATAAAAGATTTGCGAGTCTTTATAGGGACATGCGCAGTTGGCACATTACATTCTGACCAGGGCCCCGCGTTTAGCTCTAGGGCTTACAAGGAAGCCATGGAAGGTTTGGGTGTAGCATTGCAGTACTCCTCTCCGTACCATCCCAAGGGAAATTTGGTAGTGGAGAGGAAAAACCGGAACTTAAAGCAATATTTAACTGCAAGAGTATTAGGTTCGGGTGGTAGTTGGGTCAATCAGTTATATGGGGTACAGCAAGCCCTTAACAACATGCCAAGAAGTTCTCTAGGGGTGTCACTCCTTACGAGGTCCTATTTGGGATGAGAATGTGGGTACCTGATCTCGATTATGAAAGCATGGTGGCGGATGAAAAACCGTTTGATATCAATAAAGGTTTGGCTGTTTTACAAGATCTGAATGAATCTCGAGCACTACTAAGCAACGTGCAAGTAAAACGCACCACCACTGGGAAGTCAAATCAGTCACAGCAAGACCTGTCTGGATCCCAAAAGTCGGGGATCTGGTCAGAGAAAAGATCAAGGACAAAAAATAATTTGGGCCATCCTACAGAAAGCCTGTACCTGTCCTGGCTGTCGAAGGAACAAGAACAGTACTTCTTCCGCTTCTTGCCGGCAAAAAAGAAAAGTGATTCATCTCCATTGATCTGATCAAACCACACTATGTGGCCAATACTGAATAATAGGCCTAGTGGGCTCCTGGGTAGCCGACGCACTCCTCTCACTACCATACAGAAAGTTCAGACAGAAAGACTCATAACATTCGAAGAGTCGCCAATTCGAAATGATGGAATTTCCAACAATGAAATGGAACTTGTTCCTCTGGAAACAGAACTTCAAACCACAAATGAAAGACAAATATCAATTCGACCTGCCACTGATGTCTACATCAATATGCCTCAACAAGAGACACCTGCCAGTTCAACAAAACCTGCTGAGCTACCAAAGATAGACTGAACTGCATCTGGCTACTTCATCGATATTGATACATTCTCTATTGATCCCAGTGAACCTGAGTCAATGCCAGCCTCAGTTTCCCGTGAGCAACTAATTTGTGAATTCTACACTGCTCTAAAAAGATTTACCTAGTTTCACCTTGGCTACAGGTCTGGATCATAACTGGAATATTGTTTTTTCTGTTCTAGATTGGCCTAGTTACTGTATTTTGCTTACTCATAAATGGAAAATATCTCCCAGAACGCTCTGCAGTACCAAATGTGAACTTGGTCCTGAAACCTCAAGCATCATCTCATTGTGAACAAAGAGACTTGTTTTCCGTGAACATTACAGCTGTTCCAATTCCTGATGGTATAGTTTGGGACAAGGTTTATTATTATTAATTTGGCCCTTCTGAACTTTTGAAAATACCACATTTATTTAAAAATTTCTAAATGATATCATTACCTCCAGTACATTTTCTGATCATTGGGAATTTGAAACTGTAAATAATATGTTGTCTGATTTGGAACAATCCGCTACATTTTCAAACAATGAAATGTTAGAGGACACATCTGACTTTGATAGCATGTACTGTTACCATCATTATGGTCATCACTTTTTACACAAATCCAGTATCCCATGTAAAATTTTCACATACCACCATTGGGAACATTGCCCGACACCACCAAAAGGTAGTTCGAAAACGTTTGCACAGAAAGTTTCGTATTTTTCAGGGTTTAACACTTCTGACCCGACCTCATATTATTATAAGGTTGCACCTACACCTGCACAGAAAAATATGCTGACTAACACCAAACAGATTTATTCTGCATCCTTTATTGCCCAACTGTCTGAACAGGGTTTTGACTTGTGGAAGGACACTATAGAAACAAAATCAGTCGGGGATTCTAAGGAATGGCAAGTTCAGGGAACAGATGCACTATTTAGAGCGTGCCTCATTCCGCAACAGATGATATTTCTGAATGAAACTGTG
The DNA here is from genome assembly GCA_963921515.1 of Calotriton arnoldi. NCBI lineage: Eukaryota > Metazoa > Chordata > Amphibia > Caudata > Salamandridae > Calotriton > Calotriton arnoldi. Next base: position 1,092,505 of record CAWUFW010000089.1, on the reverse strand, counting down.
AAACAGACTTCCTGTCTTGGACTAGCCAAGAACAAGGATTTGAATACACCACAGTTTCCCACACATTCACACATCAATTACACATCATGTGGTGGGGATACAATAGATGTCATCATGCAGTACAATACTTCAGACCCCAATTGGAAGGGATGGTTAGTTTGGCCCATGGACACAAATAGATTTCAATCAAGATTCAGGGGTACAACCGAAGGGTTTAGTATCCATAGGCCAGACCAGCGATATGTACATAGAACTTAAGTGGATCTCTCATATGCCAGGATATCATGCTTCAGGGAGCCTGCAATGGTTCAGTTGCCAACTTATCAAGTCGCTTGAAAGGATCCCCAGCTGCCGTGATTAATCCGGTGTTCAAGTTGCTTTTGCATGGGAGTTACTTGATCAAGGTTGTTGTGGGATGCTCCTGGGCATCGCATATCTTGTCACGGTAAGCTCCAGGGTTACTTGATGTATGCAAGTATTGTTTCCAACGACCCATACAGTCAGGGAGGCGACGTTATGGCCTTCGTTGAATGTTTCCTTTATACGTTTGATACTCTGAGCCGAATGAAAGCCATGCTTTTACAGCAAACTGTGCCCTTAACCTCCGCCCAAGAAACTTATGATCGCCAGGTTGCAAGGTCCTCGGCTGAGATACAGGCACTTGTACGAAAAAACTGCCCTTTCCATTTCACAGAAATGGTACAAAGTATCTTTAACATGTCTAATATGACGGGTATTGTCCACCTATTTAAGACCATAGGTTCTGGACTGTTAAGCACCTTTCAGACAATCCTCGGAGTCATTCCCAACTTCATACGCTCAGTTTCGAAAGCATTTTTGGAGGGATTCCGCTGATCCTGTTTCTTATAGCAGGTATCCTGATTGACATTTTTCTGCTATGCAATGGACGTCCCAGTCACCAAGGAGATGGAAAGAACGCTCGTGGAGCACCGATACCATGATCGCATGGTAATCCATCTGGGAACACTTCACCTACGCGAACTAAGTGAATCTTGGTTCTTGTTGTTTAGACCAGTCTGGATCGACTTTATTCTGCCTGTCCTCCAATGTCTGTTCTGCGGACAAGAATGCGTGTTGGATCACTGTCTAACACTTCCAACAATTGCGCTACTGGACGTTGATGCTTTACTGGACCGGATAACGGCCCATGTTCTGCAGTATCCTAAGCGTATTCCAATGTTGATGTCTGCATTCTTAGAGCCATAACGGGATGCTTCAGCTCCTGTCGGTAAGGATACCGACTCCTCAACAAATACTCAGGCCTCGGATGACACTAGTACCTCCCCAGCAACGGCTGTGGTGAATGCGGAGGAACATCTGTGCTCGATTGACCTGATCTGCGAGGTGTTGCAGGGACCGTCGTCTGTGATTGCAGGCAACAGTAATGTTGCATCTCCCAGCCAGGACACATAAACATTTGGCCCATCGTGTGCTGGGAAAATTCGGCCTTTTTCAAAAACAACCAAATTTGGAATTTTAAATACTAGATACTTTTTATAAACTGCATGGCTTTCGGTCACTCATTGTTCTGACTATATATACGAACTTATTTAGTACAGACGTCTACCACATGCAATATTTTTCTAATTTTAGCATTTTTTAGAAATTTTACTTTTTAAGTACTATTTTTTTTTTATGAACAGATTTTATTTGTCAAGTTACACATTTATAGCAGAGCTCTGTACCCCAGAGGCATCTGCACAATCAATGCACACCATACTGACTTTGACGTTTTCATCTTAAAGCAAAGGAAAATGAAAGGTAATACACATGAAATACAACCCCCCCACCAACCCCTAACCCCTCCCCCCAATCGCACTAAGCACCCACTTCTAGGTAAGGTCACAGTGATAATACAGTATTCATGACGGCAATAGTATCTAGCCACACAATACACCATTAATCATTCCAACAGGAAATGAATTACATTAGATGGATGTTCCCTGTTGCCGGGACCGGCTCTAGCTGCAGTCCACGGTAGTCCGCCCATCTCTTCCAGATTTTAAAATGTTTGTGTGGGCACCCTCTGGCAAGAAAGATGGGATTCTCCAGGCCCATGCAGAAATCCAACCCGTTTTTCCATGTGGACACTGAGGGGGCCACTGGTGCCTTCCATGCCCTAGCTATGTCCCTTTTCGCCAGGGTAAGACCTAGCAGCAATAAGTGGTGTTTATAGATATTGCCTCCTATCCCATCCATAGCATGCAGCAGAGCCAGTTTCGGCGAGCGGGGAAGATCCCAGCCCAACACCTCTGATAAACATGTAATAACCCTCCTCCAGAATCGATCCAATGAAAGACAATGCCAAACAGTATGTATTAGAGTACCCTCCTCCCGATTACATCTAAGGCACACAGGAGAAGCAACCAGCCCCGCCCTCCACAAACATACCCGTGTGAAATAAACCCTGTGTAAATACTTAAACTGAACGAGGCACAGCCGTACTGCTATGGCTGCCCCCCGCGGAGAGGCCAAGGCCTCCGTCCAGTCCTCCTCGTCTAGGGAACCAACATCTCCCTCCTAATCCCCCCTAAGTTTCTGTAGTGTGGGGGAGCAATGAGTAACTAGTGATTGATAGATCTGAGAGATCTTACGCTCCTGGAGATCCCCCATGAAAACTTTCGCTTCTGTCGGGCTGAACTCCGCCAAGGACTCCAGGCCCTCCAAGCTGGGGGACAAAGCATGCCGAAATTGAAGGTAACGATAGAATTGGGTTTTCAACATTTGAAATTCCTTCTGAAGGTCCTGAAAGGATTTCAGGGCCAGGCCCCTCATTACGTCCCCCAAGGTGGAGATGCCTATATGGTCCCACCCCCCAAACCCTAGCAGGGTGGCCAACTGTGGCAATCGCCCATTATTCCATAGGGGGTCTCCCGCGTCAGTGTATTCCACCACCCCATCCTTCGCAGCGCCTGCCTCCAGACCTGGAATACGACTCTCGTCACCGACGGCAGCGAGCTACGCAGTGGCGCCGAATACAATATTGTGTGCAACGAGTGGTCGCCCATAAGCCGCTGCTCGACTGCGTATGCCGGGTCCTCCCTGCCTCCATACCACCACTCATTTAAAATGAGCAGGTGCGAGGCCTGATAATATGATAAAATATCTGAGGTCGCTAGCCCCCCACAATAAGTAGAGAGAAAGCACGTTCGTAGGGCCACGCGCACCTTGCCTCCCTCCCATAAGAACTGCCAGAGAGCGGCATTTACCTGTTGAAACCATCTAGGGGAGATCTGGTATGGATGATTCTGTAGCTGGTACAATAGACGGAGAAGCGCAACCATCTTAAATATAGCCGATCTGCCGCATATGGACAGGGGCATATGGGACGAAGTCTTAAGATCTTCACGCACTCGTTCCCAGACCGGAACCAGGTTCCGCTCCCAGGAGACAAGGGGCAGGTCTGACAGAAACACACCTAGATATTTCAGCCCCCCTGTTGTCGCCTGGACCGACGATACCCACGAGCCCACTCCCTCCCAATCTCCAAGAATCCACAGAGTGGATTTGCGGGGGTTCATATACAGTCCCGATGTCTCCCCAAAGATCTGCATAATACGCAATAGCCTCAGCCCGTCCTGCCCACATTTGTGAGAAAGAACAGGACGTCGTCCGCGTACAATGCTATCCTATCCGAAAGTCCCTGTGCCCACTCAAACCCCTTCGCCTGCGCGTCTATTCGCACCCATGCAGCCAGGGGTTCCATTGCGAGTGCAAACAAATAGGGGGACAGGGGGCAGCTCTGTCTAGTGCCCCGTCCGATGGAAAAAGTGGAAGAAATCGTGCCAGCCACGCGCACAGACGCAGTGAGGTCGGTGTACAAGAGGGTCAAATAAGATAGGATATGCGGTCCAAAGTTTAACCGGCGTAGCAATTCAAATGGGTATACCCAGCTAAGGGAGTCGAATGCCCTATCCATATCCGCTAATAATAGCGCCGCCTGTTCTCCCAGCCTCTGAATCGCTGCCACCGCTACATGTGCCCGCCTGATATTATGTCTGGTCGCCCTCTGAGGCATAAATCCAGCCTGATCCGGGTGGACTAAAGTGGTAATGTAAGGTAACAGGCGATTTGCCAGAGCTTTGGCCAGAATTTTGGCTTCCACATTCAGGAGAGAGATGGGGCGATACGATGCATGTTGGTCTGGGGGTCTACCAGGCTTGTGGAGCACCACCACCTCCGCGTGCCTCCAATCTCAGGGAAGAGAGCCCCGCTCACGTGCTTCCTCCACCACCGAGCGGTAGTGGGGACCCAGCTGTAAAAAATAGCGTTTGAAAAATTCGCTGGGAAACCCATTTGGCCCCGGGGCCTTCCCGGAATTGAGATCCCCCAACGCGGCTCCTAGCTCTTCATCCGTCAGTGGAAGCTCCAGTTCGGCTCTCGCATCCTCTGATAAAGCCTTGGGTGGGAGGTCATCGAGAAATCGGCCTATCACAGCGGCCGGCAGACGTTCTCTGGGGGCATACAATTCTGCGTAATATTTGGCAAAGCTCTCCGCTAATGTCAGGGGATCAGTGAGTGGTTCGCCTGCCGAGCCTATTATACTGGGGAGAGCCTGAGAATGAAATATCCCTTGACAAAGCCGGTGGAGCATCTTGCTGGATTTATCCCCCCACTGATACACCCTACTGCGCGTCGCCAGCCAGGCTTGGCGGGCCTCATCCATCAGCAGCGCGGCATCGATTGTTGAGCCAGCAGCAATTGTCTACGGGCCTGACTACCTCCGGCCTCCCTCCCCTGCGTTCCAGATCCTCGATGCCAGCCTCTGCCTGTATCAGCGATTCCCTGCACGCCCTGCGAGCCGCCGCACATATAGAAATGTCCACCCCCCTCAGCGTGGGTTTTAATGCCTCCCACAGGGACGCAGCCCCCGAGACGGACCCCACATTTACTGTCAAGTATTGGTCAATATCGCTGCCCATGCGTTCTCTATACTCGTCATGCTGTAAGTTCCATACCGAAAGGCGCCACCGGAATGGCTGTCTCAGCCACCCGATCTGCAAGGTAAGGGCTACGGGAGAATGATCTGAGAGGCCCCGCGGAAGAATCTCAGCCGCCACTACCCTGTCCACCGCCACCCGGGGAACAAAGAGGTAATCTATCTGGGAATAAGAGTCATGAACTGCAGAGAGATAAGTAAATTCCTGATCGTCCCCGTGCAAGCGGCGCCATATGTCTACCCAGTCTAGCCCTGTTACCAAGGTATGTAGCCTCGTAGAGCGGCCGCTATCCAGGCACCCCCCCGACCTCCAGCGATCCCTGGCCATGTCCATTACGTCGTTCCAGTCCCCTCCAACCATGGACAGGCCATCTGGCATGTCCGCCCACAATGTCATGAGTCGTTCCACTAGATTCCACGATAATGGGGGGGGCATAGACACTACCCAGCACTAGGGGTTCTTCACCCACCTTGACCTGCAGGAACAGGTACCACCCCTGGGCATCCGTCCACTGCCCTATATGTGTATAGGGGACCCTACGGTGAATCAAAATCGCCACCCCCCATGACCCCCTCACAAAGCCAGAATGAAATACTTGATTATAGCCATAACGCTGAAAACAAAGGATCTTCGATCCCATGAGGTGTGTTTCCTGCAACATGAGGACGTCTGCACCGGCCCATTTCGCCTGTTGAAGTCTAGCCTCGCATTTAATCTTATCGAGGGCTCCTCTCACATACCAACTAATTATTCTAAGTGTACCAGGGGACGTTCGCACCCTATGTGATGGGACAGCCATAGGGGACCATGTCTGCTAGCTCAAGAGTGAGGAGCGCCATCTGGTGTGTGTGCGGAAGCCCACCGTCAGTGAGAGAAAGTGCGATCAAAGAACAAGAACAAAAACAACCCAACAAACCCCCCACCCTATACCTCAAAAACGATGAAGTATCTGTCGCGGCGGGAGTGGCCCGCGGCCCTCAACGGGAGGTCGCGGCCCACCCCGACCGTTGGATCCCCAACTTACAGCCCATTCTCTATAGGCACACTCTCCGTCAGCAGAAGTCCAACAGAGAGACCGGCCCACATACGAGCCCTTCCGATCAGAGCAATAGAGTCCACTTCGCCACCGCCCGTCGTGGTCTCGCCAATCAGGAGGCCGATGTCTGCCGCCCGGAGGCCGAGCCAGCCCGGGACGATGCACCACCCGACTGGGAGCGACGCCTGGATCTGGATCTTCTGGAACCTTTCTGCTTCAGCTGGGGCCCCCTCTGGGCCACCCCGCTCGACGAGGAGTCGGACTCCCTTCCAGGCGGCGTGTGGGGGCGCAGCCGCACCGTTTCATCTGTCCACTTAAAAACCTCTTCAGGCGAATCAAAGAAATGGGTACGGGATCAATATACCACCCGCAGGCGGGCAGGATATAGCAGAGCATAAGGAAGCTTAAGGTCTCTCAGGCGAGCTTTGGCCGCTAGGAACGATTGTCGCTGTTGTTGGACCAGCCGCGTGTAGTCGGGGAAGATTAATATGTGAGCATTGTCATATAGCAAAGGCTCCCTATTCCTGGCCTGTTTTAGGATCGCATCGCGATCATGATAATTCAAAAGCTTTGCGATGACTGGCCTCGGGCGAGCCCCAGGCGGAGGTTTCTGCATAAGTGCCCGGTATGCTCGCTCCACTACGAAGCAGCGGGACATAGACTCCGGAGGGAGCCAGCTCTCGTTTCTGATAACGTTTCTGGCAGACCTTGGAAGCCAGTTTTGCTGCTTGCATTATTTGTTTTAAAAGTTATTATTTTAGATCGTTCTACGCACTGCGCCGTGTTTTTATTGTATCACAGCTCTGCGCTTTGTAAAGTTTGCCTGCATTAGATTGCTGTCACATAGAGGGACGGGAGGCACTGGGGTATTTTGACAATTGTGCTGTTACCTTTTGTAATTTCTTGTTCTTCGCGTCTGCTCCCCGGTCCACCACAGCTTTTGCTGATTGAGTGGAGGGAGCATTGATGCTACATTTCCCCCTCACTTCCGTTTGGACATTAACGGGCGCCATCTTGGGAGGGAGACAGTCTAGTCTCCTCTCAAGATCACCGGCACCTCACTATAAACCCAGGAAATGGCGCTGACGCGCATTTGATAACGTTTCTGGCAGACCTTGGAAGCCAGTTTTGCTGCTTGTATTATTTGTTTTAAAAGTTATTATTTTAGATCGTTCTACGCACTGCGCCGTGTTTTTATTGTATCACAGCTCTGCGCTTTGTAAAGTTTGCCCGCATTAGATTTCTGTCACATAGAGGGACGGGAGGCACTGGGGTAGTTTGATAATTGTGCTTTTACCTTTTGTAATTTCTTGTTCTTCGCGTCTGCTCCCCGGTCCACCACAGCTTTTGCTGATTGAGTGGAGGGAGCATTGACGCTACAGTTCCCCTTCACTTCCGTTTGGACATTAACGGGCGCCATCTTGGGAGGGAGATGGTCTAGTCTCCTCTCAAGATCACCGGCACCACACTATAAACCCAGGAAATGGCGCAGACGCGCATTTGATAACGTTTCTGGCAGACCTTGGAAGCCAGTTTTGCTGCTTGTATTATTTGTTTTAAAAGTTATTATTTTAGATCGTTCTACGCACTGCGCCGTGTTTTTATTGTATCACAGCTCTGCACTTTGTAAAGTTTGCCCGCATTAGATTTCTGTCACATAGAGGGATGGGAGGCACTGGGGTATTTTGACAATTGTGCTTTTACCTTTTGTAATTTCTTGTTCTTCGCGTCTGCTCCCCGGTCCACCACAGCTTTTGCTGATTGAGTGGAGGGAGCATTGATGCTACATTTCCCCCTCACTTCCGTTTGGACATTAACAGGCGCCATCTTGGGAGGGAGACGGTCTAGTCTCCTCTCAAGATCACCGGCACCACACTATAAACCCAGGAAATGGCGCCAACGTGCAGCGGGCGTGCCTGCGGCGCGCCAAAAGCAAGCCCGTCCGCGTCCGAAACGCGTTCAGCGGCAGCCATGCTGCCGGTTTTCAAGCAGATAAAGCACTTACTTCGAATCTCCTGAGAAAACTGAACACTAAAAATAAGTGTGAACACTATCTGGAGGTTAATGAAATCAGAGGCCCGGTCACGTGTTGGAAATGTCAGGTACAGGTACCTTTTGTCGAACCCAATCAGGCAACGGTAAAAGACAAAGGAGCCTACCATCAGGCGGTAATAAAGGGGGGATTAATTAATGCATGCTCCTTAGTTAAACATGCCTTGGACATCAAAGAGCTAATCATAGATAATGATTTAGACTTTTTATGCATCACCGAAACATGGCTAAAGGAGGACTGCAATCCAGACAGTCGCCCTGCCTCCTAATTCTACCATCTGTAGGAAAGATAAGGAGGTTGGCAGGGGGGGAGGAGTAGCCATTATCCATAGTGAGACCTTACAATGGAAAATTTTTAATTTACATGGCCTAAAGGGAGCGGAAAACATGGGCTTCTGCTGTGCCATAAATGGATCATCCTCCTTTTCTGGAGTCTTAATATACCGCCCTCCAGGCAATAGTAATACCTTCTTGGACTCGTTAGGGGATTTCCTTAGCCAAGCCCAGCTTAGATATTCAAATTTCACACTGCTCGGAGATATCAATCTACACTTAGAATGTAGTAATAACCCGGGGGTCACCACTTTTTGGGAAATTGTCACTCCACAGGGCCTAAACCAAGTAGTTCAGGGGCCGACACACAGGGCAGGACACACGCTGGATGCGGTCTGCACCAATCTTACCTCACTTCAGATAGAAGCCCCTATCCCGCAGGCCTGGTCAGACCATTACTTCATTCCCTTGGCTGTACCAATACCTAATATGGATTATGTAGCTACGAATAGGAACACGGGGGCACCGAGGCGTAAATGGCATCTATTAGCCACTAATCCCACCTTACCCATAGTTGCTCAAGATAAGGTACCAACCTTAACTGGCGAGCCAGAAGAGGATTCTCGCCGCTTTCACACCTGGATGACGTCCATAAGCGAGGAATTAACTCCCTTAAAGTACGCCAACAGAAGGAGCAAAAGAAAATTACAATAACGACCCATGGTTTACGAAAGATTTAGCGAAACAACATCTACATTGTAAACAACTTGAACGTAGATGGAGAAGGGGATATGAAGTATCCAACTTACATATTTTCAAAATCTTCAGGAAACAATATCACTCGGCTATTAAAGTAGTTAAAAAGAGTATTTCAATAATAGAATAGCTTTGGCGAAGCAAAACCAAAAAGAGATCTTTGAAATTGTGAAATCTTTTACAGATCCTAAAGCTCTACATTCAGAAATTCCTCCCTCTCAAAAGCTTTGCAATGAGATCGCATTATACTTCGAGGATAAGATTAAGATCATTCAAAAGGACTTTGGTGCCCATAGCCCACCGGAATCCATTAGTGAATATGAGCTGGATCATAGGAAGGGCAAGCCCGTTCTTCAAGCCTTCCAAACTGTTACGCTATCCCAGACACAGGAAGCCATCCTTGCTTGTAAATCAGGCTCGCCATTGGATGCTTGCCCACCAATGATACTACATCATATTATTGACATAGTGAATCCTGTGATCAATAATATCATGAATTCCTCTTTATCCACCGGCATAGTGCCGGATGAATGGAAATTCGCCATTGTAAGACCACTAAAGAAAAAACAAAATGTAGACTCTTCTAATCTTTCTAATTATAGGCCCATATCCTTGTTACCGATTTTAGGTAAGATCACAGAGAGAATGTTCTATAAAGAACTTTCCAATTTCTCTGAGTCAGCTCAGATTTTCCATCCCCGTCAATCTGGGTTTCGCCCGAAACATTCTACGGAATCTGCGTTACTGGAGATATCGGATACCTTGAAATTCATTACAGATAGCGGCAAAAAGGCAGTTCTGATCCTTTTGGATCTGTCTGCCGCGTTTGATACCATCTCTCATGAAATCTTGCTTGCCAGATTGAAATTTTGTGGGATCTCCAATTCTGCCCTGGCCTGGATTACATCCTTCCTGTCGAATAGGAAGCAAGCTGTCTCCCTGGGAACCTTTCTCTCCTCTGTTCGCACCGTCACCACGGGTGTCCCACAGGGGGCCTCCCTCAGTCCACTCCTTTTTAATATATACATGGCCCCACTTATCTCGCTTATCTCGGCTTATGGGATCCAAACAACGTCTTATGCTGATGATACTCAGCTGATCCTGTCCCTAGAAAAGAACTCCACGGAAGCCGAAGAAAACTTCAAAGCCTGTCTTACGGCGGTCATTAAATGGATGCAGAATAACCATCTCCGCTGCAATACCGATAAGACCGAAATCTTATTGATAGGGAAAAATAATCCATTTCATCCCAAGGATTGGTGGCCTGATGAGGCGGCAGCCCCTCCATCTACTGTGGAGGTGGCAAAAAATCTGTGAGTGTGGTTTGATTCCTCCCTCTCCTTCAAACCTGATGCACTAAAGGTAGTAGGGACATGTTTTGGCCTAATTAAAACCCTGAAAAAGTTCTTTGACCTGATTCCGCTTGCTGCAAGGAAAACAGTGGCAGTGGCTCTAATACTCTCGCGGCTAGACTACTGTAATAGCCTTCTGGCAGGGACTAATAAAGCAACCCCGAGGAGACTACAGGTAGTACAACATGCAGCTGCCAGACTGGTCTTAGGGCTTCCCCGTAGAGCGTCTGCCTCAGCCGCCCTGAGGACCCTTCATTGGCTTCCGGTACATAAAAGAATTTTGTTTAAACTTCTCCTGACGACCTTTAGAGCAACTCGACGGTTTGGGCCAGTATATCTATCCACAAGATTTACATTATACACGACAACGAGGACACTCAGACCCACCTCAGCAAACCTGCTCAAATTGCCAGGCTTTAAACTCAAAACCAGGGGAGGGAAATCGGCCACGGTGCTAGGAGCAAGGGCGTGGAACTTTATGCCAAATAAACTCAGAGCAATGGAATCTGAAGTGCAGTTTAGAAAGGCCCTAAAGACATGATCTATGGAACATCTGATGACTCATGCTTTGCACTCATCTAGATTCTAACTTGTTACTGCTGAAGCTCGTTATCTGATAGCGCCAGGAGGCTCCTGTGGGAGTGACAGTTTGCGCTTTATAAACACTACATTTCATTTTATTTCAAGCCACTGAGTAAGGAACCGCTCCATATCTCCCCCCTCACAGCCCTCCGGAAAACCAAAGAAGCGGAGGTTATTGCGCCTGGCCCTCCCCACGGCGTCCTCCACACGCACCGCAAGGCCTCATTGGGTGATTTCCAAGACAGCCACTCGCTTCTTCAGTGTGGTAACGTCGTCCTCCACCCCTGATAGTCGGGTCTCGGCCTCTGTAATGCGTGTTACGGCGTTTCCCAGGTCTTGTTTCAGGAGCATGACTCAGAGCCGACCGCCCCAATTTTAGCGTCTAGCATGTCCCTGGACTGTGTGATGGCGGCCATAAGCGCTGCATTGTCTGGCATAGTCCCCTGCGTTCCCCCAGGCGCCACCGCCGACGCACCCAGACTGGTACATTTATCAATCGTGCCCTGTTTGGTCGAACCTCCACCAGTCTTGTCCCTCGTCATGGCTGTCCCCGAGCCCCCCGGCCCTCTACGTATCTTCAGGCCCACTCCACGGTCTCCCAGGGAGGAGAGGATGTAATTGTAGAAACCAGCTGAGCAAGTGTCTGAGGCCCTGAGAAAGTCACACCAGGAAGGGATGCGGGGGGGAGGCCACCCAAGACTCCTGCGACCCGACCCATCCGCCGAATGGGAGTTTGTAGTCAGAGAGGGGGGGGTCCTCCATGCTCACCACCAATCGAACATTGTCCAGAGCAGCTGTCCAGCCACACCGGGCCCCCCACCATCTGCGCCCCACACAGGCAACTCGCGCGGCCTGATATGGCCGTCGAGGCGAGCTTACCAGCCTCCCACTATAACGGGTACCAGGGGCTGCGCACTCTATCCAGGTCTTCACCGGGGGATCGATGGACTCACTCACCCCCCCGGGTCTGCGTCACCTCCTGCCGGATCTGCTCTCAGCCCCTCTGCTCCACAGCCTCACCCGCGGCCCAAAATGACCGCCGATCACCCGGAGCCGACCCCGTCAGAAAACAAGGGGGACGACAATGCACTGCCTGGCCCAACTGATCCAATATGGCAGCCCCTGACCGCTAGGCCGTAATGGCGCCCAGCCCGCGGGCCACACCACCGGCCCCTGCCGCCCCAACTTCAGCTGTCCAGGGGGGGCAGTCCAGCAGTGAGGCGGGGCTCCAAGAGACAGCCCCGCAGCCTGCGCGATCCGCCCCAGCCGCCAAAAGCAAGGCCACTAGTCCAATGAGAAGGACCACAGGAGGTAAAATGAGGGGGAGGCCCCCAGGCGCCAAGGGTAGTCCGCACCTGCACCCGGCCACCCCACGGTCCGCTGCGGCCCCTGATCGCCTCCACACCAACTGAGGGGTCTCGCAGGCTCACGTGACCCAATGCGGCCGCCGGTGTGAGCGCGCTGCGTCACGCGGGGAACCAGGGGGGGAAAGGCCAATGGCACCTCGTCCAATACCAGGACCCCTGGGGGGGCACCGGAAGCAGAGCTTCCCTCGTCCGGCTCCGGATCTCGCCGCTCACCTCCCCTCGCCCGAGCGGCCCGCGGCCCGATATGGCCGCCGACCCCTCCGCGTCCACCTGGGACGGAGCACAGGGAGGGAGGCAGCCAGAGCCCAACAAGGGCCACCCCCTTCGCAGTGGGCCCTCACCAGCCCGGATGGATTACTGACTCTCCGGCAGCTCGGATCTCCACAGTCCCGGCTCCTGGACTCAGCTCTCACTCATGTCGGCTCCACGCTGGACGGCTACGCCACTCCGCGGCTACGATGCAACCAGGCCGCACCTCCAGCTGCTCCGAACGTGACCCCCGGGCCACTCACCAGTGCCGGGACGGGGCGATGAATTCAGCCCCCACTCGCACCCCTTTCAGGACACCGTTGGAGCCGATGGTGATCGGAAGGGCAGGATATTTCAAGGATATTTCTTCAGGCTTGACGGAGCCCGCTCAGCACACTTCCGCCATTACGGCTCGCTATGCCATGCCCCCTTTAAGTACTATTTTTAATGGACTTATTGCATACAACATTTAGCCGTCTCTTAGAATCTTTAGTATGTTGTCCAGTGGGATGAGGAGTGGATGTTATGTTCCATTTGGGGTACCCCAATATCCGCTCAGGTAGTGAATTCACCTTTCACCTACATTCCCCTGATATTACACTACATAACGATTCGTCGCACTGACCTTTTACCTAGTTACGGTAATGTCCAAAGATGACATGGGGTTTTCTCTGAAAAGCTTAAGCCTCAGTCATTATGCATGAGGATTCTTGGAATCACAGCAGGACAGCAGGCCTACCATCTCCTGCATAATAACTATGAATAAGGGTCATTCCTTCCGTCATCCTAGTCCGACATGACACACCAAGGTAGAACCCCTGAGGGTACTGCTTTGGATATATATATACCATATCTTGCTGAGGTAGTCAAAGGAGAAAAGGACTTCCATGCCGACACACTGACGCGAGACGCTGAGGTTCCTGCATGCAGACACTCCAGCTCACAGTGGTCTGACATCCCTTGCGGGGTGTCCATCTCGAGACCAAGACGGGGTCCCACAGTCTCTCACTTCAGGTAATGGGGTTGGCTTTATCCTAGAGGGATTCTTGGCTTTACACCCACATACATGCTAGGTACACTTAGGTACATCTAGTTAAGGTCGAATAGTAGGAGTACGGATTTTACTGTCATTTATTTTATATACTTGCCTGTGGTCATTGTTTTAGCACGATGGTAGAAATCTACCATCCTTTTACTCTGTTAGTGCTTATAATCATTTATATCTGTTACTGTCTAAAGGTTGTTTCAGCACACCTATTTTACACTAGAATGACGCTGGCTCAATAAATGCTTACTGGAAAACGTCCCTACCGTTTATTCTGTGTAACTCTCTGAGACAAAGTAAGGACGAGTGACTGAGCGAAAAGTAGTGCACTGTTTCTGAGATCCTGAGGGATCAGGGTTGTCAGGTTCGATAGCTACCAAGAACTATTCTCTCCTTGGTAAGAGGGGTTTCTAGTGACACTGTGAGCTAGCTGGTATATAGGCTAACATGCCCGTTAGGGGTGTCTAGAATCAGTCCGGACACCAATCCTAAAGTGTATGTTGTCTAAACGTGCAGATCTTATTTAGGTTTATAGGAACTACACAACACTGTTTGCGGGGTAGGAGAGGTAACTCCCATCCCTCTACTAAACACAAGGGACCCCTAACTTGATGTCCAAAAAGAAGTTCAAAAGGGCTGTAGCCAAACCCCTTCTGGGGAACCTCTCTATAGGCAAAGAGAAGGCAGGGTAGTAGGACATCCCATTTTTGCCTAAGCTTTTCTGGGAGACCCATGATCATACCCTTTAGGGTCTTGTTAAACCTTTCAACAAGCCCATTGCATTGAGGATGGTAGGGTGTGGTGAATTTGTAATTCACTCCACACTCTTTCCACATTGCTTTGATGTAACTTGGCATGAAGTTTGTACCTCTTCCAGTTAGAACCTCCTTAGGGAAGCCCACCCTGGAAAAGATTCCCAGAAGGGCCCTGGCCACTACAGGAGCTATAGTGGCTCTAAGGGGAATGGCCTCTGGGTAACTAGTGGCATGGTCCACCACCACTAGGATATAACTGTTCCCAGATGCAGTTGGAGGGTTCAAGGGACCAGCAATGCCAATCCCTACCCTCTCAAAGGGACCCCAACCACTGGAAGTGGAATTAAGGGGGCCTTTGTGGTGCCACCTGACTTACCACTGGCTTGGCAAGTGGCACAGGAGCGACAAAACTCCTTAGTGTCTTCAGACATGTGGAGCCAGTGAAAGTGAGGGACAAGCCTGTACCAAGTCTTACTTTGCCCTAAGTGTCCTGCCAGAGGAATATCATGTGCAAGGGTGAGTAGCAACCCTCTAAACTTCTGGGGCATTACCAACCTCCTGGTGGCACCAGGCTTGGGGTCTCTACCCTCTGAGTAAAGAAGTCCTTCATCCCAGTAGATCCTATGGGACCCACTGATATTCCCTGTGGCCTCAGCAGCAGCTTGCTGTTTGAGGGGTTCAAGAGAGGGGCAGGTCTGCTGCTCCAAACTCAAATCTGCCCTGGAAGGGCCCCCCTGCCCCCAAGAACTCAGCCTGAGCAGGCCCAAGTTCCTCTGAGGCAGTATCTTTACAGGGACTAAGATCATCGTCCTCAGGAGAGTGATCTTCACTCTGTGTCTGTGAGGGGGCAAAGCCTTGCCCTTCCTGCTCCTTCTCTTAGGAAGCACCTGGTCTATTGTTTCCCTGATCCTGTTCAGTGGTAAGCTGTTTGGCCTGAGCCCTTGTGATGCAAACACACTTGCAGAGATGCCCAACATTTCTGAATGAGTCCTGAACTCTACTTGGCATGGTGAGCAAAAAAACGATGGATTTAGGCCCAGATCTCTGTACTGGGGTGAATGTATGACATTGTTCTGCATTCTGTCCATCAATTGTTCTTTTTGCATTTGTCACCCCGAGTGGGACGGGTATGCCCAGACGTGGGTCCCGTGCTCTCCATGCCACTGGAGTCAAGCTATCCTGGCTGATGAGGGCTGAAAGCTCAAAACCGGTCCTAGGATGCTTGTTTCCAATCCAGGGAGGACCTGGCCTGGCAGTTCGGGCTGGACTGTTCCCATTGGGCGCAGGGTCAAGACTGATTTGCATATGGCTGGGTCCAAACTGGAATGGCATGGTGAGTAAAAAACCGATGGATTTAGGCCCAGATCTCTGTACTGGGGTGAATGTATGACATTTTTCTGCATTCTCTCCATCAATTGTTCTTTTTGCATTTGTCACCCCGAGTGGGACGGGTATGCCCAGACGTGGGTCCTGTGCTCTCCATGCCACTAGAGTCAAGCTATCCTGGCTGATGAGGGCTGAAAGCCCGAAACCGGTCCTAGGATCCTTGTTTCCAGTCCAGGGAGGACCTGGCCTGGCAGTTCGGGCTGGACTGTTCCCATTGGGCGCAGGGTCAAGACTGATTTGCATATGGCTGGGTCCAAACTGGAATGGCATGGTGAGCAAAAAACCGACGGATTTAGGCCCAGATCTCTGTACTGGGGTGAATGTATGACATTGTTCTGTATTCTGTCCATCGATTGTTCTTTTTGCATTTGTCACCCCGAGTGGGACGGCTATGCCCAGACGTGGGTCCTGTGCTCTCCATGCCACTGGAGTCAAGCTATCCTGGCTGATGAGGGCTGAATGCCCAAAACCGGTCCTAGGATGCTTGTTTCCAGTCCAGGGAGGACCTGGCCTGGCAGTTCGGGCTGGACTGTTCCCATTGGGCGCAGGGTCAAGACTGATTTGCATATGACTGGGTCCAAACTGGAATGGCATGGTGAGCAAAAAAACGATGGATTTAGGCCCAGATCCCTGTACTGGGGTGAATGTATGACATTGTTCTGCATTCTGTCCATCAATTGTTCTTTTTGCATTTGTCACCCCGAGTGGGACGGGTATGCCCAGAATTGGGTCCCGTGCTCTCCATGCCACTGGAGTCAAGCTATCCTGGCTGATGAGGGCTGAAAGCCCAAAACCGGTCCTAGGATGCTTGTTTCCAGTCCAGGGAGGACCTGGCCTGGCAGTTCGGGCTGGACTGTTCCCATTGGGCGCAGGGTCAAGACTGATTTGCATATGGCTGGGTCCAAACTGGAATGGCATGGTGAGCAAAAAAACGATGGATTTAGGCCCAGATCTCTGTACTGGGTTGAATGTATGACATTGTTCTGCATCCTGTCCATCAATTGTTCTTTTTGCATTTGTCACCCCGAGTGGGACGGGTATGCCCAGAATTGGGTCCCGTGCTCTCCATGCCACTGGAGTCAAGCTATCCTGGCTAATGAGGGCTGAAAGCCCGAAACCGGTCCTAGGATGCTTGTTTCCAGTCCAGGGAGGACCTGGCCTGGCAGTTCAGGCTGGACTGTTCCCATTGGGCGCAGGGTCAAGACTGATTTACATATGGCTGGGTCCAAACTGGAATGGCATGGTGAGCAAAAAACGATGGATTTAGGCCCAGATCTCTGTACTGGGGTGAATGTATGACATTGTTCTGCATTCTGTCCATCAATTGTTCTTTTTGCCTAAACTCTACTTCAGCCTAGGCTAAAGTTTCCAAATCATTACCCAACAAACAATCTACAGGTAGGTCTGAAGATACCACAACCTTTTTAGGTCCAGTTACCCCTCCCCAGCTGAGATTCACAACTGCCAAGGAATGGACAGTCCTGACATTGCTAGCATTGGTAACTTGGTACACTTGTCCAAGTATGATCTGGTCAGGAGACACAGGTTTCTCTGTCACCATAGTGACACTGGCCCCTGTTGGCCATTGCCTCTTTTCCATTTATTAAAGGCTGCTGTCTGTACTTGCCCAAATTAGTTGAACTTACCAGTAAGGTGGCAAGATCTATGCCACCATCACAGACTAAAACCGCCTGAGGTGGAGTTTTGACTAAGTCAGAACCCGTCTCAGAACCCAAGGTTAACCCCACTAATCCCCTGTTTCCTGTACTACCACCTGTACTTGTGCTAGGGCAGCAGTTGCCTTAGAAGCAGTGGTAGTAGGAGTGGTTTCCTTGGCTTTTGGACAATCAGCATCCTTTGTCCAATGGGTTTTCACCTTACAAAAGTAAAACCAAGGTTTCTTCTTGCCTTTCTTTGAATTTTGGGACTCCCCCCATTGTAGGTTTTTGGGGCCCTTGGGAAGACTCTTTTTTATCTTTGCCATTGTCCCCACCCTTATCCTGGGATTAAGAAGAATCTTGCTTCTTCTGGTCACCTCCATTGCCCTGGTTTTTCTGCTTCACCCAGGTACGAACCCATTTGTCTGCCTTCTTTCCCAATTCTTGGGGAGAGGTCAGATCAGAGTCCACCAGATACTGGTGCAAAAGCTGGTTCTGACAATTATTAAGGATCTGCTCCCTCATAATCAAATCGTACAATCCTTGGTAGTCATGCACTGTGCTTCCAAGTAGCCAGCCTTCCAGAGCCTTAATGGCACTATCCGCAAAAGCTACCCAGTCCTGGGTTTGTGCCTTCTGGGTGTCTCTGAACTTAATCCTATACTGTTCAGACCTACCTGGCAGTGGTGCCAGGTAGGTCGCTCCCCCACCACACAGCTCCGCCTGTGCTGTCTGCCCGCTGCTCCTGTAGGTAAGATCGCCCTCCGCTTGTGGCCCCGGTGCCAGTTTTGTCTGCTTGTCTCCCTTTTCCTTTCTGTGCCCCTCGCTGCCCCACTGTTGTTGTGCCCGTGATTTGCCTGCTCTCCCCCCGTTTTTCCTTCTGTGCCCCTCGCTGCCCCACTGTTGTTGTGCCCGTGATTTACCTGCTCTCCCCCCCGTTTTTCCTTCTGTGCCCCTCGCTGCCCCACTGTTGTTGTGCCCGTGATTTACCTGCTCTCCCCCGTTTTTCCTTCTGTGCCCCTCGCTGCCCCACTGTTGTTGTGCCCGTGATTTACCTGCTCTCCCCCCGTTTTTCCTTCTGTGCCCCTCGCTGCCCCACTGTTGTTGTGCCCGTGATTTACCTGCTCTCCCCCCGTTTTTCCTTCTGTGCCCCTCGCTGCCCCACTGTTGTTGTGCCCGTGATTTACCTGCTCTCCCCCCGTTTTTCCTTCTGTGCCCCTCGCTGCCCCACTGTTGTTGTGCCCGTGATTTACCTGCTCTCCCCCCGTTTTTCCTTCTGTGCCCCTCGCTGCCCCACTGTTGTTGTGCCCGTGATTTACCTGCTCTCCCCCCCCGTTTTTCCTTCTGTGCCCCTCGCTGCCCCACTGTTGTTGTGCCCGTGATTTACCTGCTCTCCCCCCGTTTTTCCTTCTGTGCCCCTCGCTGCCCCACTGTTGTTGTGCCCGTG
Source organism: Calotriton arnoldi (assembly GCA_963921515.1). Classification (NCBI taxonomy): domain Eukaryota; kingdom Metazoa; phylum Chordata; class Amphibia; order Caudata; family Salamandridae; genus Calotriton; species Calotriton arnoldi. The sequence continues at coordinate 1,073,586 of CAWUFW010000089.1, read as the reverse complement.
ATTTACCTGCTCTCCCCCCGTTTTTCCTTCTGTGCCCCTCGCTGCCCCACTGTTGTTGTGCCCGTGATTTACCTGCTCTCCCCCCGTTTTTCCTTCTGTGCCCCTCGCTGCCCCACTGTTGTTGTGCCCGTGATTTACCTGCTCTCCCCCGGTTTTCCTTCTGTGCCCCTCGCTGCCCCACTGTTGTTGTGCCCGTGATTTACCTGCTCTCCCCCCGGTTTTCCTTCTGTGCCCCTCGCTGCCTATCGCCATTCCCGCCGCTGCGTCCCTGCGGCCCCGCCCCCTGACTGCCCATTCGCTGCCCCTGCCTCCCGCCTCCCAGCTGCTCCTCCCTCCCACCTCCCCATAAATGGCGGCCGCTGCACGGCCGCGCAGCGGACGTGCGCAGCGGGCGCACCGCTGGCGCGCCGAAGGCGCGCCTAAGGCAAGCCCGTCTGCGCCCGTCCGCGACTGGACCGCGCCCAGCGCCAGAACCCCTGGATCCCACCGATGCAACACCACTCGACGGACCTACGACGCCGCCACACTCACCGCACTCAATGCCGGCCGGAACCCTGCCTGCTACCGAGCCTCACCGAGACGCACCCACGGACCCTTCACCTGCCAAACCTGCCGGTTCACCTGCCCCCTGACGTGCACCACCTCCGCCAAGTCGAGCAACAGCAGCAACCACCTGAAATGCATCCTGCTGAACACCCGCTCCGTCCACAGGCACGCCGTGGAACTCTGGGACCTGCTCGACGCAACAGCACCGGACATCGCCTTCCTCACCGAAACCTGGATGAACGCCTCCTCAGCGCCTGACATCGCCATAGCCATCCCGGATGGATACAAGATCACCCGGAAGGACCGCGTCAACCAGACGGGAGGAGGCATCGCCATCGTACACAAGAACACCATCCGCATCTCGACTAACTCCGACGAGACCTTCACCGCCGCCGAACACCTACACTTCCAGATACACACGGACCCCAAGACCACCCTCCGAGGCACCCTCATCTACAGACCCCCGGGACCACGCACACTATTCAGCGAAGACATCGCAGACTTCATCAGCCCGCACGCCATGCCCTCCGCCGACTACATCCTCCTAGGGGACCTCAACTTCCACCTGGAGAACAACAACGACAGAAACACCACCGCCCTGCTGGACAACCTCGCCAACCTCGGACTCAAGCAACTGGTGAACACGCCCACCCACTACGCCGGCCACACGCTTGACCCCGTCTTCTCGTCCAGCAAGCACATCTCCTTCAGCCACGCCACCGGACTCCACTGGACCGACCACAGCTGCGTCCACTTCAGCTTCAGAAAGACTGCGACCCACCACCACCCGCAACAGGCTCCCCGCCGGAGCTGGAGCAAGATCACCGCCGAGCAGCTCACCGCCTCCCTCAGCCAGAACACACCCACCGACACAACGGACCCAAACGAAGCAGCCAGCAACCTCGCCAAGTGGCTGACCGCCTGCGCCGACGACCTCGCACCACTAAAAACCCTCCCAGCAGACCCGGAAGCAAGAAAACCCCTTGGTTCACCAACGAACTCAAGGAATCCAAGAAGAACTGCCGCACTCTCGAGAAAACCTGGCGACTCGTCCAGACCACAGACAACAGGACCGCCCTCAAGCACGCCACCCGCAAACACCACCAGCTGATCCGTGCCACCAAGAAGTCGGCACTCAAAGAACGACTGGACAACAACGCCCATGACAGCAAGGAACTTTTCAGCATCGTCAAAGAGTTCTCCAACCCCAGCGCCGGAAACAACGACATCACCCCCTCGCAAGACCTCTGCAACTCACTCTCCGCGTTCTTCCACCGCAAGATCACCGACATACACAACAGCTTCGACGCACAAACAACGCACCCTACCGCCGAACCAATGCCCGCCACCACCACCCTCTGCAACTGGACCCCGATCAACACCGAAGACACCACCCGCACGATGAACTCCATCCACTCCGGATCACCAACCGACCCCTGCCCACACCACGTCTTCAACAAAGCCGACGCCACCATCGCACCCCATCTCCGGGACATCATCAACTCCTCCTTCCACACCGCCACCTTCCCGGAGAGCTGGAAGCACGCCGAGCTTACCGCCCTCCTGAAGAAACCAACGGCGGACCCCACCGACCTCAAGAACTACCGCCCCATCTCGCTCCTTCCGTTTCCGGCCAAAGTCATCGAGAAGACCGTCAACAGACAGCTTGCCGCCTTCCTCGAGACGAATGGATCCCTCGACCCCTCGCAGTCCGGGTTTCGGGCCAACCACAGCACCGAGACCGCCCTTATCGCAGCCACCGACGACATCAGAACCCTAACCGACAACGGGGAAACAGCTGCCCTCATCCTCCTGGACCTCTCCGCGGCGTTCGACACCGTCTGCCACCGCACCCTAGTGAAGCGCCTCAGCAACATCGGAATCCGAGAGAAAGCACTGGAATGGATCATCTCGTTCCTCGCCGGAAGAACCCAGAGAGTCCGCCTCTCCCCGTTCAGATCCGAAGCCACCGAAGTCATCTGCGGCGTTCCACAAGGATCCTCACTCAGCCCGACCCTCTTCAACGTCTACATGAGCCCCCTCGCAGCCATCGCACGCCGACACAACCTCAACATCATCTCCTACGCCGACGACACCCAGCTGATCCTCTCCCTCACCAACGACCCCACCACCGCCAGAGCCAACCTGCACGACGGGATGAGAGACGTCGCCGACTGGATGAGGAACAGCCGCCTTAAACTGAACTCAGACAAGACGGAAGTCCTCATCCTGGGCTCATCACCCTCCGCCTGGGACGACTCCTGGTGGCCCCCGGCCCTGGGCACCGCACCCAAGCCAACGGACCACGCACGCAACCTGGGCTTCATCCTGGACTCCTCCCTATCGATGACCAGACAAGTCAACGCCGTCTCATCTTCATGCTTCAACACCCTGCGCATGCTCCGCAAGATCTTCAGATGGATCCCCACTGAAACCAGGAAGACCGTCACCCAGGCACTCGTCACCAGCCGACTGGACTATGGGAACACCCTCTACGCCGGAACCACAGCCAAACTTCAAAAGAGACTCCAGCGCATCCAGAACGCCTCCGCACGACTCATCCTGGACATCCCCCGACACAGCCACATCACCGTACACCTGAAAGACCTGCACTGGCTCCCCGTCAGCAAGAGAATCACGTTCAGACTCCTCACCCACGCACACAAGGCCCTCCACGACCTGGGCCCAAAGTACCTCAACGACCGCATGTCCTTCTACACGCCCACACGCCAGCTACGATCAACCAGCCACGCCCTCGCCACCGTACCACGCATCCGCAGAACCACCGCCGGAGGAAGATCCTTCTCCTACCTGGCGGCCAAGACCTGGAACTCCCTCCCCACTCACCTTCGGCGAACCCAGGACCATCTCGCCTTCAGGAAGCAGCTCAAGACCTGGCTGTTCGAGCAGTAACTTACCCCCTCCCCCAGCGCCTTGAGACCCTCCCGGGTGAGTAGCGCGCTCTATAAATGCCGTGATTGATTGATTGATTGATTGATTGATTGAAGCCAAACCCATCTATGAGAGCACTCATCAGTACTGAGTAATTATCAGCATCCTCTTCTCTAACAGTGAGGAGCTTATCTCTACCTTTATCAGCAAAGGAGAGCCACAGGATAGCTGCCCACTGCTCCTGGAGGACCTTCTGAACTTTACAGGCCCTTTCCAAGTCAGTTATCCAATTGTGGATGTCATCCCCAACACGGTAGGGTGGGACTATCTTGTTCAGGTTCCTATGGTCGAAAGAAGTTTCTTTAACTCTAGGGACACTGTTGCTGCCACCATGGGACTCTAGTCACAATTTCTTCCTAGCTTTCTGGACTTTCCGGGACTCTTTGTCAAGGGCCAACTGCTCTTGCCTGAGCCAAAGCCTTGCTTTCTCAAGTTCAAGAAGTTGGTATTCCCTATCCAAAGAGTCTTCCCTCTTACTAGATATGGAGGTCCCTATTGATTATCCTGAAGCATTGCATTCTCTAGAGGAGGATCTAGACTTCCTTGGTCTACTCTGAACCCTCCCAGGAGGAACAAAGGGGGCACCATCTGGGCGACCTGCAGTATCCTCTGGGAGATCTGAGTTTTCCAGGTGGGAGTCATTAGTGATGGAGGGTCCCGAAAGTCCCGTATTACCATTTATCAAGAAACCCATTAATGATTTTGCACTACCCACCAAACATGATACTCCTAGATAGGCCCTACCAGGCAGGCTCAGATAGAATGTCTTAAATTGTCCACTTTCCCTTGTCCTGGTAGCACATCTCACATAGGCCCAAGCCCAGCTCCCTAGATAAACCATATCTTACATAGGCCCAAGCATACCTTCTTAGATACAAAAGTGTAGGCCCAAATGCAAGTGACTCTTGCTCCCATTTTTATAATAATAATGAAACAGACCTCGTAGGCCTCACTGATCTGCTAGCAGAAATCTGTTCCATCCACCCAGATACAACATTAGCCTGTCTTGTAACTTTCCACAGTTACAAGAATAAGGGTGGCCCCCACCCACATGACAACCTGATGGAACATCTGGCAGTGTCACATGTGATATTCTTAGCTATGGGACTTTCCGCGCTGGCATTAAACTGGAACCCAAGGAGGGAACTTGACCAAGAATTAATATATTTAATATTAATTCTAAGCATCTTTTACGGTGAAAGTTATCCTTTGTTTACTTTTTGCGGTCAGAGAACTCTGACCATCTGCCACCAGTTCTGTTTCATCATGATACCACTTCTCATATAAAATTTTCCAGTAGGCAGGCGGTCAAGTGGCCTGCGTCACATCTCGTGTCAAGCCTCGTGCAGGCATAGGCGTAAGTTCTGTATTTAACGATATAGTTCTGCATTCAGCCATATAAAAGAGCCCCACCCAGACTAAAGCTTCGAACTCTCCCTTGCATCAGAGCTTGACTGCAGTTAGAGGGTTCCCGAACGATCGTCCGTACGACTGGGCTAGAGCTTCAACTTCCAAGGTGGTAATATTCTTTTCTTATAAATTTAGCCTTTTGGCTTTAACAGCCCATCTGATGGCATAGCCTATTGGCTTTGTCAGCCTATCTGATTATTTCACTTTTGGCTTTGTCAGCCTATCTGATTATTTCATTATTAGCTTATTCAGCCTCTTTAATAATTTAGCCTTTTGGCTTTGACAGCCTATCTAATTCAGCTCATTCTAACCCAAGCCATTGCATTTATTTTAGTTTAAACTGCGTAGTCTTGAATGGTGTTGCTTTCTTAAGAAAAGATTTGCCTTCTAGGCACTAGCCTACCCATCCTCTTTAGAGTTAGGGTTGCCCCTTAGGCAGCTGCTTATAGCATAATATTTTAGTCATATATTTGCTTCTTTGAACAACTGAGTTTGAACATTGTCGGTGCATTTATTTTTTCATCCTGCTCATGTGTTGATGGGCAACATTTAAATTGAATTGTTTTTATGCTTTGAACTGTTTGAATAAAAAGTCATTGTTTTACACCGTGGTTTCTTCTTTCCAAGTGAACGAGCAGCAGAGGGGTCAGGCTCTCTGGAGTCGGTAAGCAGAAGGGTGTGGCAGCCACAAAGAATCCTCTCTGTCAGCTGGCGACCACGAATATCCAGGACTCTGTGGACGGTCGTCTACAGTGAGGTCTTGGGACGCATGCTGGGGTTACACCTGTCTGGCTGTCTTTCGGGCTCTCCTCTCCCCACGTCCACTGGGGTAAGTCAGGGATCTTTTTATTTTTTTCCTTGCATTTGCCTCAGGTTGTGGCGTGTGTGGGGTGGTGGGTCAGCCTGCATTTGCCAACAGGGGTCTCCCTTCTGTGTGCGCTCCTTTGCCCGCCTGTGGTTGACTGACATGCCACGACGTCCTCTTTCTGGCTGGTCACATCTCTCCGAGGCTCTTTGGTGCTCTGCTCTTTAGTTTTGTCGTGGTTTCCTTTAGTTGCGATCTCTTTGCCCACACTTTCTTTGGCCTCTTTGCCTTTGCCTTTTCTGAAAAAATATTGTGCTCTCACTTTCATTGCCGTTTTCACTTCCTCGTTCTTATCTTTGCCCTTTCCCTTGCATATGCTTCTGGTTGATGCTTACGGTTTAAGTCCGGATCACGTGGTGGTTGATCGAATTCTGGCATTGTGCACAAGTGCTTCTGCAGGGTTTTATGTTTTCGTATTTATTATATGTGGTTTTTGTTTAATTTGCTCCGTAATGCTTGAGGTTTGAGTCCTGGAAAACACTTCTGTGTGGTTTTTCGAATTCTGGCATTGTGCACATGCATTTGCGGCTTTCCCATGTTTTGATATTTGGCGCACATTTTTTGTATATCATTATTGCAGGTCTTTGACGTTGTTTTTCAATTGACTATTTGGATTTAGTTGTGGGCTGTTGCGCCCTTGACACGGTGCACAAGTGGCACGCGTGACTGTAGTGTTGTCGCACTTTTATTTTAGGGTGTGTCCTGCCGCCATTTTGTATTCTTCTTTCAACATTGCATTTTTCAGTTTTTCTTTACACTTTCATCTTCTGTAACTTTTTTATATATTTAGTTTTGTTCCTTCACTCACTCCCTTCCTTCTCATTCAGTTGTTTTTCAACCATTGTCCTTCCAGCACCACCATTCTCTTATTTTCGGCGTCAATGCGCCCCTCCTTTCTCAGGGTTCTTTCCTGTCTATTCACACACCCATTCTTCGCTCTCTCTAGTACATCCCTCTCTGATTCCATTTTGCATTGCTTGGGTGCCCTTCTCTATTTAACTCTTAAGTTTCTCTCACTCTCTCATCGGCGCCTTTCACTCTTGTTCACTGGGCCACTACCAAAAGGGGAACTAACCAGTTCGAAGTCTCTAGCTCAGTTTGACCTCCCATCTGCCTTCCTCATTTCTCCCTCTGCGCAGAATGAGGAAGTAGGCCTCGCAGTTTCTCTCTAGGCACCCTCGCCCCTCCTTCCCCTGTCCTTCCAGGCTGCTTTCTCAGCAACCACTGTTACATTAATACGTGTTCATTTTTTAAATGCATTTCATTTATTTTATTATTGCTTATTTGTTGTTCGTTATGTCTGTTTTTTGTGCTTCGTTTTCTTAAACATTAGTCTCCCTTCTGTTCAACAGCAGTTCCCTCCACCCACCCCACATCTGTTGCTGACTTGCCAGCTCCACACTCATTTAGCCGAGTGGCAGTCTGCTAGCTATCATTGTTGACTCAGTTGCCCCACACCTTTCCTCACAATTAGCGGCAACTGCGCTAAGTAGCTGTTGTCTGGATTGCCTTGTTTTGACCTCCTAGCCGCAATCCCGCTAAGTAGTTGCACTTACCTACAGTACACATTGCACGTACATTGCGCCTCTTTTCTGTCTCTCACACCTTTTTTGCCTACCACTTGCCTTCGTCAATTGGTAGCCAGAGGGGGGTGGAGGTGTATCTCCACTCCTCTTGTTAGTCTCCTTTAACAGCCCCCCCGGTATGTCCCTTGATCCCCCACGAATTATTAGTCTCCTTATTCATTCACTACGTGGTACTGCCACAGCAGTGTACCACACCGGTCTTGACCACTTTATCCCCCTCACGCGCCATCAAAGCGAAGTTCTTTGTGCTACTTGGGACATCTTTGAGGTTGACTTTACACCCAATACTGAACTTCGCCTTTCACTCCTGTCTCTTGTAGACTTACCTACCTCAGGCGCCGCATCTTCCCAACCACCACCAGACACCACCCGCCCGGATCTTTTGTGGCCTGCCCACTCCTCTAATTCACCTTCGCGCTCCCCACCTTCTTTAGGGTATTCTGCTTCTCTTGCTAATTCTCCCACTACCGTTGTCATAGACGACGAGTCCAATACTGACTCTGCGCTGTCCACGGCATCCTCTGAAGAAGCAACACTCCCTAGCATTACTGCCCCTGCCCCCCCTACGGTATCAGCATCAGCACTTACTATTGCTCCCCACCAACCACTGCCTCTGGCTACCGAGTCCCCATTCCTCTTGGCACTCCTGCAGGACTATTCAGTGGATCTAGAGGACTCTATCCCAGACATCTTAATTGTGCCTCCCCGGCAAGCCCACCCCCTCATTTTCAGTCACTATAAGGAATGACTACCCCGTCTCCTGACAGTACAGCTTCTCCCATTTTTATATATCTAGTAAATAATATCGTTGTGGGTCTTTCCACTGGACACCCATCCTCCTTTTGTCACCTTACACCCTTAGCAAGCACTGTCCTTCTCACTATATTCCAAATTTTAGAGATTGACTATACCCAGCCACAGCAGATAACGCTTTCACTAGCACCATCTTTCCCGCACCTTCCGCATCCCACTGTTGCTAAACATAGAGAACCAAAACAGTCCAAGCACTAACATCGTAGGGAAACACTTCACTCCCCCAACAACTACTGGTCCCCATGAACAGGATTATAGGTACCACGGTTCATAGGAACTCAGATTACATTTACATACGCATTCGCCTCATAGCGCCAGGTTTGGACATACCCTCCACACTTGTTACAAATTATCCACGCAACCCGCTACAAAGCAGAGTAATTGCTGGTCTCTCTCGTAGCCGGCTCCAATTTCCTGACTTCTCCCCTAACGGAATATACACCGGCCCACAGGAACTGGAACTAAGACAAGCATTGTATCACGTTATCAGTAGCGCAATAGGAGAGGAACTGATAATAGACGCTATTCCCTCCACGTCTGCCACTGAATCCACCTTTGCCACTGACCACACGTCTGCCACTGAATCCACCTTTGCCACTGACCACACGTCTGCCACTGAATCCACCTTTGCCACTGACCACACATCTGCCACTGAATCTACCTTTGCCACTGACCACACTTCTGTTACTGAATCCACCTATGCCACTGACCACACTTCTGTTACTGAATCCACCTTTGCCACTGACCACTCTTCTGTTACTGAACCCCCTTCTACCACTGAGCCCACTTCCGCCACTGATCTCTCTCCTATCACCTAATAACATTCCTTCCCAAACAAGCGACATTCACCCCCAAAGCATTGTGCTTTAAAACAACTCCCATGAATGGTATAGTGAGTTCTACAGTGTATAAAACGTCTACCCACTTCCACATCTTTTTTATCATACATCCCCCTGGAGCGCCACTCACTGCCATATTATCTAGCACATGGCCAAGGTACCCTCTCCAAAGTCACATTGCTGAAGCTTGCTTTGGCGGCCAGCTTTCCTTTTCTCTTTACACACAAACACAAGAGCGAGACTTGCAGGACGGTGTGTATGATATTGTCATTCAGGCAGTAGCACAAGAACTAATCAGAGACATTGGCCCTAGCACCTGAAACGCGCACTCCTGTAAATTAGGCCTTGCCTAGAGCGCCCCGTGTTAGACACACCAACATGGCCACTCCACTCCAGCATGTCTTAAAGACATTCGGAGGGCAGGAGCACCATATACTAAAGCACTGCCGTGAGCTACATAAGCGTACGGCGAAAATGACTCATGCTTGGCCCTCAGAGGGAAGCTTTGATCCAATTATATTAGAGCATGCCACCACCTTTCTAGACACCAAGTACTCTGGCACTAAGTTACAGAAAAGAAAGGCTACTTTAGATCTCTGGCGCATTTTTAAAGACAAGGTTCAAACACCCTCTGATTCCACACACCCAGCTATACCCAATGCTCCGCCCCCACCGCCTTACCATGTCAGCGGTATGTATACCGAGCTCACTAACAAGGAACAACCTGAGCTGCCAGTTACCACTAATGATTCTCCGGCTGCTGGTTTCCAATCATTACCAGATGAGGCAACTACCTCACCGCACCTCAGCCCAGAATTACACATCACACAGATTGAGGAATTTCAGGCTTCCCACACATCACCTAGCCACCCGTACCACCCCGTGGACAGACCACCGGCTCCATCCACGCCCCCCAGTGATGTATACCCCGACCTGACAGAACTGCGCAGTGTACATTTGCCTCTCCCCAACGGTACAGTAAGGGAGACAGCAGTATCAGGTATCCCAGGCTTCATAGATGCACAACTATCACTAAAATTTACACCTACAGTCAATACTGCACACCCATGCCGAGGTGAAGAGGATGAGGAAGGCTCTGACTCTGCCTCTCAAGCATCATCTCGTCACTCGCATGACTTTGTCTCTCAAGCGCCATCTCGTGACTTGCGCTCACCTGTCATTGTTGTCCGTGACATTGGCCCTAAACAAGACACTGTCACTAACCCCTTCCGTGACACTGACACTCAACAAGCACCTGTCCTTAACCCCTTCCTTGACACCGGCACACACCTGTTCCCAAGGTCGCACCTCCCATCACAAACTAGCATGCCTTACATGGCTACTGCACCCTCTGGTGAGGTACCGGGATCTGGCCTCATGACAGACCAGCGGCAGCTCATTGAGTTCTCTAACGCACCATTACTGAGTGTGACGGAGGGACAGTGTGTTCCTCTCACTGGTCTTCCCTCCTCTTATGACAATTATAGACAAAATGCAGAATTGAGCAAAAGCACTAGCCTGGAAAGTATTTCACCACAGCAGCATGAGGACGAACAGACACCCACGCATCAATCACCTTCCCACGCAGACCAGATAAACAAAATAAGACGCCTGTCATTTAAATTAGAGAGAATGAACAAAAGCATGACAGACATGATGTCAAAGATCAACATTCCAACACCACCCTCGCCCACGCTGCACCACCTCGTACAACACCACCAAAAGACAATTATCAGTAGGAATGGGGAAGGGAATAGACAATATTTCCCTGATCAGCACTCCCACCTCTGTGGCGCTGCCGCCTCTGGAATGACACAAACATTCACTAACACACACCAAGACCATCAATTCCCAACACCAGTAGGACGGGATAAGACACCCCCACGGGTGCTAGAAGGCCACAATCCAATGTTTGGTGACATCCCAATATATTGTGGACTCCCACAGGAACAAGACCCAGTGGTAAGAAGTAAGGACAGGACCACCGAAGCACAAAGACTTAAAGTCTTGGGGACACATGGACGCCCAGACGACATACTATATGACGTCTCGGGCTCTGCTTCCTTGCGCACCACTAGAATGAAAAATAGACACAACATAAGTCTCAGCAGACCATGTCCACCAAAAACTAGCAATGATCTCACTCCCAATGAGATAGTGACATTAGGGGAAGGTTCAGATTATGCAGTTAACCCCTTTTCAGACGATTTGGCAGGCTGGTCAGAGCCCTTAGCGCCACAAATGCTCCCTTGGCCAAGAGAAGGCTCTTTTGAGCCTCAGTACATGGCGACAGCAGTTGAATGTATCCTCAAAGGACTAGGATGTGAGGATTGGGACTATGACTACATGAGGGAGAGCCTGAAAGTGTGGCAAAAATCTGCTCGCCAGCATGACTATACAGGACCCACAGCGCAACACCCTGGGGTCATGCGCCAAATGCCACTGCTCTATAAAAATGTCACTGATCCCCCCATCTATATCCCATGGTCTACACTAGACAAAGAAAATGTCAAAAAGGCACTCCCACCCCTCACTGAGGGTGCGGGAAAATGGATTGCAGCATTTGAAAATTGCACTACAGGTAATAACATAGCTATAGGAGATGTAAAAAGCCTGCTGATCTCCCTCATGGGAGAAGACGCAGAAGATCTCTTCACACGTGTCCATGCCAATCTTACAAAAACAAATACCAAACATGATGGTGTTTCCTTTAATGAGATTAGAACACTAGCCTGGACTGAGTTGCGCAGAAAATTCCCTGATGTTCCCGATATTGGGGCTCTATTGTCACAAACCATGCAACCAAATGAAGACCCTGCCAACTATCTTTCCAGAATGAAAGAAAAATGGCACCAGGAGTTAGGGCAACGCTGGGACGCAGCTGGAGGATATGGGAGATTATTTTATCACACAATAAAGAAAGGTTTACCCACTGAAGTGCAGGAAAAATTAGATGGCATTGTAGCAATGGAATGCAAGCCATGGGCTGAAATACAAGACCACATTATACATTATTGCAAAAAGAGACAGGAACAAGGGAAGGTTAGACAGCTGGCAATAGAGAATGCCGCTGCCAAGTTGGTACAGCAGAAACTTAATAAGAAAAAAGACAATGTTGACACAGTCATGCTTGCAGCACCTGTCACTCAAATGACAGCAGTAACATCCTTCCCCCAGGCTGCCATGAATGTTCTTGCAGGCAATGCCCAACCTGCCCCACAGCAGGTTCAAGCACCACCCGCAGTACAGTACATACAAGCTCCAACCCAACCTGCCATACAGTATGTCCAGCCGCAACCACAGCCAATGGTACAATAAATGCCAGCACAACCTGCTTACAGCACCAACACACAGCCCTATTACAATAACAGACCAAATATGAACAGGAACACGGGTGGACCAGGAAGAGGGCGAGGGATGGCACAACAAAGGTTTCCACAACAGCAAGGACAGGGTACACCACCAATCATCTGCTACTATTGCCAGAAACCAGGCCACATACAGAGAGATTGTAACAGTAAAAAGCGTGACATGGGTCAGCAATATATGAATACTGGCTACCAAGCACAAGTACCATTCCAACAACAGCAGCACCCGCAACAACACCTTCAACAGCCCCAAATACTATACTCTTATGCACAACCAGCACAGCAACAACAAGTGCAGCTCCAAGCGCCCCCAATGGCCCAGGTTCAGCCAGCAGTCCAACAAATACAGGTTCCAATGCAACAGCTACAGCCACAACAACAGCCTGCTTATCAGGTGGTCCCCCAAACACAAAACAGTGTCCCTCTAGGAGGAACAATTGTTGCCTCCAGCAACCCCTTTACCCAGGGCACCATCCAGCAATATCAGCCTGGAGGATACACCAGCTAGGACAGCCCACAGACAACTCTTGTGTGCCCAATTTTGTCATGCACAGGCAATACTGAAGAGGACCCTATTGCAAGTGTTGTGATAAATAACAAAACATATAGGGGCATATTAGCAAGACCCACGTTAAAATTATCGCCGTTTTAGCGGCAGGAAACTGCCGCTAAAACGGCGATAATGGGCTTGCTAATATGCGTTATAGAATTCCAATAGAAGCCCAGGTTAGATGTGCAGGACAACTAACCTGGGCTTCTATTGGAATTCTATAACGCATATTAGCAAGCCCATTATCGCCGTTTTAGCGGCAGTTTCCTGCCGCTAAAACGGCGATAATTTTAACGTGGGTCTTGCTAATATGCCCCATAGTTTTCTTATTGACACAGGTGCCACATACTCCTGCATTACAGGTGGCCCTCTGCCCATTTCAAACAAAACAGCGGACACACAGGGATTTTCTGGGGCAATAGCAAGGGTCCCTTTCACCAAGCCAGTCTCAATGGAGATTGGAGGCCATGTAGTGGAGCAGCCTCTGCTCTATTCACCCAGGTCCCCAGTCAATCTTTTAGGATGTGACCTCATGGCCAAATTAAACATGACAATCCACTTTGATGACAACGGAACAATGATTTGCTCCATACCAGGTACCCCACTAACTAGGATAATGGCAGTCACTGCACAGTCTTCCTTAGATAGCCAGGTCCGAGCACGCCCAGTGGATGAGCACTCCTTCTCTGCAGCTGTCCACACAATTGTCGCCACCACTCCCGAATTACAAGGCCGCACTGTTCAGTTACCAAAAGAATTTCTTTTTAGGCCCCAAGTACCAGATTCGCAGGCATTAGATAAACACCTGACATTTGACATCTGCGCCCTTGAGATAACACCTACCTATGGCGCATTCCTGGCATGCGATGACAACGCTCATACTTGGGCTTGTGTCATTTTCATTCAGCCTAAAGGGTTGGTAAGAAACATTTCAGATGCCCAGCTATTTGGACCCCCTGAGGAACACTCTAAAACAGAGATTATCTATGATAATAATGTGCCCGTCTCAGTGACAGTGGAAATTCGAACACCAACTGTCACCCCTGATTATGACTTCGCGCGAGAAGCAGATTTGGCCCAAGTACCAGCGCATCTTTGGACAACAGGCCCAAATGATGTAGGCCTTATCAGCTCTGCCAGGCCATTTAAGATAACACTCAAACAAGGTGCTATCCTGCCCAGAATAAAACAGTATCCCTTGTCCAAGGCAGCAGAAGAGGGTATAGCCCCTACCATACAGGCATTGCTAGAGCAGGGAGTAATTTATCCTTGTATCTCTCCTTGTAACACAGCCCTTTTTCCGGTGCGGAAGGGGAAAACAAATCAATGGAGGCTCGTACATGATCTTCGCGCAATTAACAACATAGTTGTATCAGAATTCCCCATTGTCCCAGACCCCTCTATCATCCTCACAAATGTCCCCCCCGATGCACAGTATTTTTCTGTCATCGACCTGAAAAATGCCTTTTTCAGCATTCCTTTACATCCAGACAGCCAATACCTATTGGCCTTCTCATTCAAAAATGTGCAATTCACGTACACAAGGCTCGCTCAAGGGTACTGTGAGTCCCCTAGCGTCTTCAACAGGGTTGTCAAAGAAGACTTGTCCAATTTCCAATGTGACAGCACCTTGCTGCAATATGTCGATGACATACTGCTTTGCAGCCCCACAGAACAACAATGCAGAAAAAACACCATCTTCCTACTTACCACGCTAGCACAAAGGGGATACAAAGTTGACAAACAGAAGATACAGTACTGTCAGAAAGAGGTACACTATCTAGGTCAGCTACTGTCTGCATCAGGTAGACGAGTGACTCCAGGTCGAGTTGAGGCAATAAAAGGCACTCCTGAACCCCAAACAGTTAAAGACATGCAAAAATTCCTCGGCCTGGTTAACTATGTCCGTCAATGGGTCTTTGATTTTGCAACTATAACTGCCCCATTGCTGAAAGCTGTGAAAATGGGCAAAGACAGACACAACAAAATTGAGTGGACACCTGAAATGAGAACAGCCTACACCCAGCTCAAAGATGAGATAACAAATTCACCAGTGTTAGGATCACCTGATTACACAAAAGAATTCTACCTATTCACTCACTGTGATGGTTTAGTCATGACAGCAGTACTCACTCAGAAATACCCCATGGGCCATAAGCCCATTGCTTACTTCAGCGGCATGCTGGACGCTGTCATGAAAGGTCATTACCCCTGCGAGCAGGCCCTTGCTGCCGCAGCCTTTGCTGTTGAGAAAAGTACTCCCATTGTAATGGGTTCCCCACTGACTATGTACACAGAACATGCTGTCTTTGCAATAATACAAAAAGCCAAGACAACTTTAACAACACAAAGAGTGTCAGGTTATGAAGTAATATTGTCATTACCTTCTCTGAAAATTGTGAAATGCCACACAGTAAATCCTGCCACCTTTTTTGCTCATCCAATAGCCACCTCAGATGATGACACCCATGACTGTGCCACATATTCCCCAGATGAGTCTGGAGCAGCGAAAGAGGATCCCTTGCCAAACAGTACTGTATATTTTGTTGATGGCTCCTCTACCATTGATCAAGAAACAGGAGTAAGATACACAGGAGCAGCAGTAGTCAAAGCACAGCAGAATGATTCCTCTGATTCCCTGGACATTGTACAGCAAATAACATTACCTTCACATTATTCTGCACAGGCAGCTGAACTGGTAGCCCTCATAGCTGCCCTAAACATTGGAGAAGATGACCGTATCACAATTTATTCAGATTCTGCATATGTCACCACAACAACACACTCCAGCATCCTCCGCTGGAGAAGGCGCGGCCTCCTCAAATCAGATGGTACACCCGTCATTCACAAAACGTTACTAGAGGAACTTATTGAGGCCCTTACACTACCAGCTGAAGTAGCCGTAGTCAAATGCGCAGCGCACACTAATGGCCAAGATTTTGTCTCCAGAGGTAACGCCCTCGCAGATTGGGCAGCTAAGGCTGCAGCCAGAGGCCCACAAGCAACAGGCCCCCAACTTCAAACAACAACAGAAGGCCCACTTGCACCCATTTTACTTTCTCAAACATTTCCTCCCACAGAGCATGACAATAGCAATGAAGGAATTCCAAAAACACCATCCCAATTAACAACACTATTTGACATTGACACAACACAGCAATATGATCAAACAGCACAATTACACCTCAGAGAAATGCAAGAAAGTGCACCAGATCAAGAGAAAGAGTTATGGAAGAAGAGGGGAGTACAACAGGACTCCGCCGATTTCATATACAGACAGACAGTAACAGGGAAACCTGTGATGCCACAGGCCTTGTTACAAGTGGCATTAGACCAACTCCACCTTCGCACACCTGTCACCCGAGATAACATGTCCACCACCTTGCAAACAGACTGGTTCATCCCCAATGCCTATGAACAGATACAATTGTATGTTAATAAATGTCTCATTTGCCAACAATATTCTCCAAACCCTACTCTCAAAACAGTTGCTTCCACCATTCCTAGACCATCTGGCCCCTTCAAAGAGCTACACATTGACTATGTCGACATGATCGATCGCTGCCAAAATTACCGCTATCTCATTGTAGTAGTATGTCCATTCTCACGCTGGATCGAAGCTGGACCTTGCGTCCATTGTGATGCCAAAGCAGCTGCCACATTCCTACTCCGTGATGTCATTACTCGCTGGGGCATTCCAGATGCCATCCGGACCGATAACGGAAGTCATTTTTCAAACGCCATCTTTTCCTCCCTGACCACAATGCTAGGCATTAAACACAAACTGACATCAGCTTATCACCCACAAAGCAACGGCATCTGTGAGCGCCTCAACGGCTTGCTCAAAAATAAAATAAGCAAAATAAGTGCCACAATAGGAAAGAAATGGCTTTACTGCCTGCCCATAGCACTCTTTGCACTAAGAAACTCCCCAAGTTCGGATCACCACCTCACGCCCCATCAACTTGTCACTGGACGATCCATAAATGTAACAGTTCCATCCACACGCCCCAAAACAGATAGTGAGTCATCAACTGAGATAGTTAAGGCAGGACTTTACAATTATCTGTGCCAACTAACAAGCGCAGCGCAGTTCCTTTCTACCCAGGTATCCAAGAGGAGAGACAAGGGCCCCACTGATCCTGAGCTCCCACCAATCCGTCCCGGGACACTGGTCTTCGTCCGGAAAAACGTCAGACGTTGGAAGGATCCTAAGTTTGAAGGCCCCTTCCAGGTGATAGACTCATTACCAACTGCAGTGCGTATAACTGAGAGAAAAGCATGGATCCATCGCAGCCACGTCCGCCTAGACCCCGCGCCACCACCTCAGCCAATAGACTAAGGGAAGGACTGGATTTCTTATCCGTACAATTCCATGAAGACAGCGGCCTTCCATCCTCCCGTGATGAAGAACACGATGAGCGTCGAGTACTTACAGTCAAGAATGCTAAAGGAGATGCAAAGTTATGTATTCCACTTGTCTTACTAATTTGTGTTTTGGCCATAGCGGCCCTAACCTGGTATATGTTTTATCTTGCAACCACTGATCAATGTGACCTTTCTAATGCTATTATACAATGTTCAGGACAGCCAGTTGTGTCACCAGATAGAGATAAGATCAAAAGTCCACCAGTCCCACCTTGTACTGCTGATGCAGCACACACGAGCACACACTCCACATCCACAGTTACTGATCTGATCCCAAGTAGTGCTACCACCCCAGGGGATGACGTTCTGAATATCACAATAGGTCCCCAGTTGTCCCGCAGTGCCCCTCCTCGCACTAACTATAGATTTAAAAGAGGATTTAAACGAGGTAGAGCAAGGGCCTCGGCCCGCAACCACAAGAAAAAACTTGAGGTTACACAAGAGTGGGCCACTGCTCTTCAGGACACAATGGTTCACATGGCACACCCTAATCCCATGCCCGATTTCCACTCCACACGTCCTGACGAATCTGATCCACATCATGGAGCCCATGATGCCCTGTTAGATAACATGTGGTACCGGCACATGTCCGAAATAGGGAAAAAGACAACAAAAGAAGCATGTTTTGTGTGCTCACATATTCCCCATGCAGTAGGCGCAGACAAAATGATTTTCCCAAAAGAAGTACCACCCCCAAAAGCCGAGTGTCTCCTCCATCTGTTCCTTTGCCGTATATACGGCCAGATCCAACTCCTGTCAGCAACTATCGAAACAATTTATGTAAATACGACCATATGGGATCATAATCCTGTCACATTCAAAATTGTAACTGATAAATATGAATTTAACAGAGACATACAGGGTCGGTCTAAAGAAGAGATACAACGTTGGGAGCGTACTTTTGCCCAGTTACGCTACTTTACCTTTTCAAAACCAGAATCAGTATGTTATGAACAAATAGACAAAAGCCCCTGTGTGTACAGGCCTGTGCTAGGATTATCGGCCAACGTCTATGTTGAAAACAAATGGAGTGGGCCATACAACTTCAATTGTAGAGCTGCTTCCTTAGGAGCGCCCTTTGTAACAACAATCAATGACGGAGAGATCGATAGGTGTGTTGAGGATGGGTGCAGGGAGGTCTGGACACAAGAAAGTAGAAGGTACACTTTTAGTAAGGACAGCACCTATCCATGGAAAAGAGCATATAAACTGAAAAATCCTCTCCTTTGCTTCCTAGGTAACGGCACCCGCCCTGTGGGCAGCAGCACTGACTGTAACACGACAGTTTTTAATTTGGACCTCCAAGACGGCACCGCCAGCCTCATGGACATCTTTTGGGCCTGCGGAGAACGCATCTACGCTCAGTTGCCTCCTCAATGGAAGGGCCTATGCACCATGGTCACCATGCATGAACTGCATCTCGTTGTCCCGGCATCCAACATTTCCCAAGTGCTTGAACACCCCATGACAGGTGATGTCACCCTGCTTCACCGGCACCGAAGGAGTGCTCAATATTTTGCTAACAACGCCTTTAAGGAAGTTCCTGACGAGTTTCGCCTGTTCAGTGGCGCCCAGGAATTCTTTGGGGGTCTGTGGCCCATCTGGCAAACATCTGCTAATGCCCGGTGGCTGCAGGTCACACGTTATGAACTAATGACTCTGATCAACAACACCCGAGATGGGTTCAACGCAATACAGGAAGAATTACGACCAATAAGACTTATGGTTCTGGAGCATAGATATGTTCTAGATCAGCTCACAGCTATGCAGGGAGGGGTATGCAGTTCCATCGGATCGAGCTGCTGTACTTTCATACCATCTAATGATGCGGATAACGGGTCTCTCGCTAAGGCCATTGAGGACTTGGGCAATTTGGGAAAGAAGATGCGTGATGAGGGCGGTGTCGATGCAGACCCTAATACGGGCTGGTTCAACCTGGACTGGATGCCTTCATGGCTATCTGCTATCTTGAAAACTGTGTTACCCATTTGTTGTGTCATCATGTTAATGTGTTGCGGTGTACAGGTGCTAATGAAGTGCCTCAGTAGATGTACCGTCAAGGCAGTTGGGATAAACTACGTTAAAACAGAAATTTACAGCAATGCAGACTATCAGGACATGCACCGTGCTCCTGGGGATGGGGATGGCCAGGTCCACATACAACTTATAGAACTAGGTGCCCCTGAGGCTTCTCCCAACACATCCACAGCTCCCCCAGTTCCACCACATAGGTACAGTTTGAGGGAGGAGCATAACGCTCACCAGTATGACCAATTACTGAGCCACAATGATGGAGAATATGTTACCCTACCATCAGATTTGCAACTCCCGGCTGCGTGCCCCAACGTTAATGACCCACCCAGCATGCACCCGATTCTTGAGAGTCCTTCACAGTATTCTATCCGGAATGTGTTCAAAATTGAACAAGAGCAGGGAGATGATGGAGGGTCCCGAAAGTCCCGTATTACCATTTAACAAGAAACCCATTAATGATTTTGCACTACCCACCAAACATGATACTCCTAGATAGGCCCTACCAGGTAGGCTCAGATAGAATGTCTTAAATTGTCCACTTTCCCTTGTCCTGGTAGCACATCTCACATAGGCCCAAGCATACCTTCTTAGATACAAAAGTGTAGGCCCAAATGCAAGTGACTCTTGCTCCCATTTTTATAATAATAATGAAACAGACCTCGTAGGCCTCACTGATCTGCTAGCAGAAATCTGTCCCATCCACCCAGATACAACATTAGCCTGTCTTGTAACTTTCCACAGTTACAAGAATAAGAGTGGCCCCACCCACATGACAACCTGATGGAACATCTGGCAGTGTCACATGTGATATTCTTAGCTATGGGACTTTCCGCGCTGGCATTAAACTGGAACCCAAGGAGGGAACTTGACCAAGAATTAATATATTTAATATTAATTCTAAGCATCTTTTACGGTGAAAGTTATCCTTTGTTTACTTTTTGCGGTCAGAGAACTCTGACCATCTGCCACCAGTTCTGTTTCATCATGATACCACTTCTCATATAAAATTTTCCAGTAGGCAGGCGGTCAAGTGGCCTGCGTCACATCTCGTGTCAAGCCTCGTGCAGGCATAGGCGTAAGTTCTGTATTTAACGATATAGTTCTGCATTCAGCCATATAAAAGAGCCCCACCCAGACTAAAGCTTCGAACTCTCCCTTGCATCAGAGCTTGACTGCAGTTAGAGGGTTCCCGTACGATCGTCCGTACGACTGGGCTAGAGCTTCAACTTCCAAGGTGGTAATATTCTTTTCTTATAAATTTATCCTTTTGGCTTTAACAGCCCATCTGATGGCATAGCCTATTGGCTTTGTCAGCCTATCTGATTATTTCACTATTGGCTTTGTCAGCCTATCTGATTATTTCATTATTAGCTTATTCAGCCTCTTTAATAATTTAGCCTTTTGGCTTTGACAGCCTATCTAATTCAGCTCATTCTAACCCAAGCCATTGCATTTATTTTAGTTTAAACTGCGTAGTCTTGAATGGTGTTGCTTTCTTAAGAAAAGATTTGCCTTCTAGGCACTAGCCTACCCATCCTCTTTAGAGTTAGGGTTGCCCCTTAGGCAGCTGCTTATAGCATAATATTTTAGTCATATATTTGCTTCTTTGAACAACTGAGTTTGAACATTGTCGGTGCATTTATTTTTTCATCCTGCTCATGTGTTGATGGGCAACATTTAAATTGAATTGTTTTTATGCTTTGAACTGTTTGAATAAAAAGTCATTGTTTTACACCGTGGTTTCTTCTTTCCAAGTGAACGAGTAGCAGAGGGGTCAGGCTCTCTGGAGTCGGTAAGCAGAAGGGTGTGGCAGCCACAAAGAATCCTCTCTGTCAACTCTCTGTCAGACTTCTTGTCAGGGTTAGATTCAAGGTCATAGAGGGGTCCCCCTCCTGTCCTATCTTCTGTCCCCTGCCCACCCACTCTTTCCTGTTCATATGGCCCACTAGCTTTCCATAGGTCATCTAACAGTAACACCTCTAGGAGGCGTTGAGTATTAATGCCTTTCCCTGTCTTCAGCTTTCTAGAGACACACAGGGCTTTCAGTTCTCGGAATGAAAGTTCACTGTATCTAGAAGGCAGAGAGCCACTGGCATCTCCTTTAGTAGACATGCTAAGTGTGGTGTGGTGTTGCACCTACCTAACCTAGTGGGAACTAAACTCTCTGAGGTAGGAGAAAGGGTGTGCTAGACCCTTGGCTACCCAACCCTAAGTTCAGTAGAACTTAAGATTCTAAGCTTGTATTATATGTGCCTAGTATTAGAGATGTTTTTTCAATTAATCACACCAAGATTTATCTGGTAAAACAATGCAGGCTTGAATCCCAACCGCTGCACACCAATGTGAGAGGCTGGCCTGGTATATGATGTACACTCATGTAAGTGGACACCCTGCACCAGTCCAGACAACCCTTATGGTGATTTAAGAGGTCTTAGACAACCTTAGAAAGCTCTCTAAGTGGTAGCTGTGGAGAGCAGCCTTCAGGCTTAGTCCAGAAGGAGTGTAAAGCAGCTTGTTTTACCAGAATGCAATCTTATAGGTATAGATTAATTAAAAAAGAACCACACAAGGTATTTATAAAAATATGTATTTATTATATAATACTCACTAACACATACAGATATCTCCTACCCGGAGTTATGCACAACGCACACAATACTTTGCATAGAAATCATGTAAATAGCACAGAATACACAGTGGACACCAGGGGGTTTCAAACCATATACTAAAAAAGTGGTATAAGAACCATGACTCGTGTCAAGACAAGCTCCAGAGGATGTGGAAGTCCCGGGGACCCAAGGAACCACCCAAGGTGAGTGACTAGGAACCCCACAGAGATCGTGTGCAGTGTGGAAACATGACCGCGTTCTCTTTACAAATCAACGTGTAAGACCTGGTTGCAATTTTAAAGAAAAAGGACCCTTCCCAGTGGACCCTAAAGAAACCCCATAGAAGACAGAAGGTTGGAGAGCCACCCCACCCCTGGATATCCTAGTACCCACGTTACCTACACCAGGGAAGCCGGGTGCGTAGGTGTGAAGTTGTGTCGGAAACCGCCATCAAACCCAATGGAGGACTCCAGGAAATTGCTACTGCTGGAGAAGGAGAAGGTTTCCGGTGTAATCCGAAGGTGGATTCAAGTTGAAGAGTACCTGAAAGCAGAGGGGACAGAGTCTGTGTCACTCAGGAGTGACCTGGAGACCTGGAAGACGAATGCCCACTGATGTTGGGAGTTGCAGGAGAGTTGACGGTGACCTTGACTCTGCAGCTGTGAGGACCAGGCAATGCTGTGGAAGCCCAGGAGCTGTGCACGAGCTGTCCTACATCAGATGTCGAGAGCTGAGGAGTCGGTGTCCATCGGGAGCACCAACAAGCCTTGGCAGCTGCAAACAACGTGGATGTTGAAGAAGGTGTATTGACAGGACCCGCAAGGTCCAGGGGACTCACCACAAGCAGGGGAGTCAGGGCAGGCCCCAAGCAATCAGGGGAGCCCAGAAGAAACAAAGGTGACCCTCAACAGGACCCACAGGCCGGAGGCACTGGAGTCGCAAGAGGACCTCGAGCAGCTCACCAAAAGATGCAGACTACGGTTCAAGCAACGCGGTGCGGACACATTTTTGGTCAGTGTAGATGCTTGAGATTATTTGGAGCCTGAAGATCTTGATGGAAGGAAGCCAACAAACCTTTGCAACGGCAAGTCGATGCAGTGCACAGGGCTTCAGTTCCTGCGGCTCCCACGAGGGATACTGGTCTCAATCTTGGTGAGAGTGCAGGGCATGGCAGGCCTCGAGAGCTGTGAAGAGCCACCACTTGTGTTTTTGAACCTTTCGGATTACATAGGAGCTCAGGATCAGCAGACTGGTTAGCTTAGTTGCGGTGCCTGCAGATGCAGGGAAGTGACTCCTTCACTTCAAGGGAGATTCCTTCAGGTGTCTTGGATGCCCACAGACCTTGGAAGGTTCCTGTATGGTGCACAGGCACAGACGATGCAGCAGATTGAAAGGGGGACGAAATCGAGCCCAAACGAAGTCCAGCAAAGTCCAGAGTGCCCAGATGGTAGAAGTTGAAGTGGTGTCTGAATTGAATCGTATCCCACGCTGAATCTAGGGACCCACCCACAGGTAAGCCCTTAAATACCCTTAGGAAAGGGTTGGGACGATTCAGGTGACCCTCCCAGTGGAGGGACTGCACAATGGGGAGGATACTCCCATGTCCTTTGTCCAGTTTCACCCCATAGCTGGAGCCAATGGCTCCCAGAGCTGGTTTGAACTGGACTATGCAAGGAGGCCCCAAATGTGCCCCTAATGCAGACTGAGTGGCACTGACAAGCGCACCCACCGGGCACCAATATACTAAATCCTGTGGCAGGATGCCTATTGTTCTGCTTTCCCCGGCTCAAGCTTGGTTCAGCAGCAGGTTGGCAGAATCGTGTCTCTGGTCGGCTTCAGCCATGTTGGGCTGTCCAGGTCTAAAAGACTGGTACCAGGAGCACTAAGAGCCGAACGGAAGCCTGTTCCAGTGCTTGGAATCATACCTCCCACACCATTTACAGTGTGCGGGTATGATTCCAACAAGTTTGATACCAAACATGATAGGATTCATTGCAGCTGATTTTGAGATGGCCTTCGCATAATTACAAGGTGCCCCTCTATATGGTATATGGCTGCTTCACTTACAACCGGGGAAAATGGGCTCCGTAGGCTGTAGGGGAGTCCTGCTCATGCAGAGGCACCCTCACACTTAGAACCAAGCACCCTGCCCTCAGGATTGTAAAGGCCTGCTATAGGGGTGACTTATAGGTTTTAAGTGCAGTGACCCTAGATATAGGAAACCTATATCTTTTGTAAGTGGTGCTAGTACCTGCTTACGCATGCTGCATTGGCAGGCCTGTAGTTACAGTTTGAATGGTTTCCCATGGGTGGCATAATACATGCTTCAGCCCATAGGGGACCTCTGGGGTACCTATGCCCTGGGTACCTTAGTACCATATACTAGGGACTGATAAGGGTACCCCAGTATCCAATATGGGATGTACCTAAATACTGAACATAACAATTTAGGGGAGAAAGCAGAGACACTGGGACCCTGATTAGCAGGATCCCAGTCAGACTAGTCAATAACAGCTTAGCACCAGGCAAAAAGTGGGGCTAACCATAAAAGCAGATTCTACTTTCCTACAAGCGTGATTCATTAAAATCTAGGTCAGAATGGCTGTGTGTCTCTTTCTTCAGGTGAAAATTCTCTTTCTTCTATTATCACCGATTTTAGCATCACATACATGCTCACTTTCAGGTATCAGACAAGTGCTCTTTGTGAGAAGGTGGCCTGGCATATGCTGTCCACTAATTATAGTGGGCACCTTGCACCAGTCCAAATCGACTCTTATGGTAGGTAGGTTAAAGACAACCTTATTGAAAGCTATCCTAGTGGTAGCTATGGAGAGCAGCCTTCAGGCTAAGTCTTGAAGGAATGTAAAGCAGCTTGTTTTACCAGTCTATAATCTCTTGAGTGACCAAATGAAAGAGCACCACACCAGGTATATATTCAAAATATATGTATTTATTACTAAACACACCCCTCTAGTCTCTTTATGAGGCTAGAGTTCGAAGTACATAGGTTATAAGATCTTAAATCACAGTAATAGCACAAATACACGTTTGGGCCCTAGGGGCGTACCAAACCATATACCAATAAAGTGGTATGCGAACCACGACTGAACTAGACACTAGGCCTAGAGCCTCTAGAAGTGCTTGGACCACAAGGAACCACCCAAGGTAGTGACACAGGGGACCCACGGGAGACGCGTGCAGTGTAAATACACAACCGCGATACGCCGTTAACTTCTATGGAGAAAGTCGGGATCGGGAAAATAGAGGAAAGGGACACTTAAAAGAGGACTAGGACAAAACCCTTTGAGATCTAGGACTTTGAAGAGTCTCTACCCACGGGAGCACCGGAGTACTCGTGTTACCTCACCCAGGAAGCCGGGTGCATAGGTGCCTTTCGGGGTCGGGTTTCGTCGTCGATTCGAATGGCGATCTGCTGCAAAGTGCTGCTGGCGGCCAAGAGAAAAGTGTCCGGGTGGATCCAAGAGTGGATCGGAGTTCTGGTGAACCTGAAAGCAGAGGGGACAGAGTCTGGGTCACTAGCCAGTGACCAGGAAGGCGATGGACAGATGCCCACCGATGTCGAGTGCTTCAGGTGCTTTGACGGTCGTCTTGACTCTTCAGCCACGAGGTCCGGGAGGCGTTGTCGGCGACCAGGAGCAGGATTGGGGCTGGTGCTCGATGTCTGTCGAGTGCTGAGGTGTCGGCGACCGGATTGGACCCAACAAGCCTTGGCAACGGCAAGTCTTGAGTAAGATGTAGATCGTCGATGGTGCAGACCAGCAAGGTCTGTGGAACTCACCCAGCAAGGGTAAGTGAGGGCAGGCCTGGAGCAACCAGGATGCCAAGTAAAGAAAAGATTGGCCTTCGTTAAGGGCTACTAGCCAACGGGCTAGCGACCGCAAAGGAGCCTCATAACGCCGCACGTGGAGCTGGCTTACAGGACACTCGTGGAGTGGGGGCCAGTGATCTTCGGTGCAGGTGGTGCTGGAGGCTAGGGCTACTCGGAGCCCAAAGCACGACTTCTTGGGAGACCCAGAAGATGGTGCACTTGCAAGTGTGCTTGGTGTCCAGGGGTCACGGTCTCAAGTCACCCACGATAGCCACGGGCCTCAGCTTTGCTGGGGACTCAGGGTAGCCTCGGAGAAGTCTGAGAATCCACCTCTGGTGATGCGATGACTTCGGCGTCCAACGGGAGCTTCAGTAATGCGAACCGGACTGATGCTTCTTTGGTGCCTGCCAAGCAGGGGAGTCACTCCTTGACCCCAAGGGAGATTCTTCAGTCCTCTAATCGTGAGTAGAGCGTCGAAGGTCCAGGATTCAGTGTCAGAGTTTCGTCCAGGTATAATCTAAAGTCCTAAGGACTGCGTTCCTACCTTTATTCTAAAAATAGGGGATGGACTACTCTGTGGCCCCACCTATGGGTGGGTCAGGGCAGAGGGGTGGCTACACCCCTTTCCCTTTGTCCAGTTCGCACCAAAGCAGGGGCTGCGAGCCCCTGATCCGGTTTGAACTGGGGTATGCACAGGGACACCAAATGTGCCCCCAGTGCAGGACTTCAAAGCACCCGAAAGTGCTCCCGCCCAGCCCCAATACACATTGTCCTGTCTGGGGAGGTGGTCACACCTCCCTGGGACAGGAAACCTATTGTCCAGGCCTCCCCTGCCGGAGTTTCGTCCAGCAGCAGGAGGCCAGACTCGTGTCTGTGGTAGCAGCATCCATTTTGTGATGCCAGGGCTCTGGAAAGAAGTTACCGGACTTGTCAGAGTTAACATGCCTTTCCCTCTAGAAGGGTGGAATGCTACCCCCGCCGCCAGGATTGGTGGGGGGGGTAGTATTCCAAGATGTTTGACACCAAACACGACATGTTTAGGTGCAGCCATTCCAAAGTTAGCATTTTACCGCGAGGATATAATGCGCTTAAGAGTATATGGTCAGGCTGCACTACAAACAGCATCAGAGATGGTCTCCGAACGCTGCAGAGGGGCCCTCCTCATGCAGGGACACCCTCTCACATAGGAACCATGCACTCTGCCTTTAGGATTGATAAGGCCTGCCTTAGGAGTGACTTATAGGTTTATATGTGTGTATGCATTTAGTGATATAGGTAACCTATACCACAGTAAGGGGTGCATGCACCACCTTACCCAGGCTGCAGTAGCAGACCTGTGGTGTCAGTTTGGATGGCCTTCCAGGGGTGGCATAATATATGCTGCAGCCCCTGGCAGGGCTCTGAGGTACCTATGCCCTTGGTACATAGTATACCATATACTAGGGACTTATAAGGGCACTCCAGATCCCAATCAGTGATGTGCCTAAGGCACATGGAGACCCTTTTAAAGAGGAAACAGCTAGGCTTGGGTTCTGAATAGCAGGGCCCCAGCCAGACTAATGTCGAAAACCAGTGAAGCATCAGCAAAAAGTGGGGGTACCCATGTGAAGCAGATCCTACTCTCCTACACAACCCCCCCCAAACGTAGGTACATTAAACTAACCTTGCCCAGTTAAGTCTACATGTTCTAAGTGGAAATACCTAGAGAGTCCATCTGCATTCGCATGGTTACTCCCAGGCCTATGTTCCACTGTAAAGTCCATCCCCTGTAGGGAAATGGACCACCTAAGCAGTTTGGGGTTTTCACCCTTCATTTGTTTTAGCCATAAGAGGGGCTTATGGTCTGTCTGAACCAGGAAGTGTGTACCAAACAAGTATGGCCTCAACTTCTTCAGAGCCCAGACCACAGCAAAGGCCTCCCTCTCTATGGCTGACCAACGTTTCTCTCTAGGGGTCAGCCTTCTGCTAATAAAAGCTACTGGCTGATCCTGACCTCCTTCATTCAATTGTGACAGCACAGCCCCTACCCCCAATTCAGATGCATCAGTTTGAACAATGAACTTCTTGGAGTAATCAGGACTCTGCAGAATTGGAGCAGTGCACATGGCCTGCTTGAGGTCATCAAATGCCTTTTGACAGCTAACTGTCCACTGAACCTTTTGGGCATTTTCTTAGAAGTTAAGTCATTCAAGGGTGTCACTATTGATCCATACCCCTTGACAAATCTCCTATAGTACCCAGTCAGGCCTAAGAAGGCTCTTACCTGAGTCTGGGTAGTGGGAGCAGTCCAGTCCATGATGGTCTGGATCTTGCTCTGCAAAGGTTGAACCTGGCCTCCACCCACAAGGTGGCCCAGGTACACAACCTGACTCTGCCCTATCTGGCACTTAGTGGTCTTGATAGTCAAGCCTGCCTTTTGCAGGGCCTGTAAAACATTCCTGAGGTGGACCAGGTGATCCTCCCAGGTGGAGCTAAAGACAGCAATATCATCTAGATAAGCTGCACTATAGGCTTCCAGTCCTGTGAGAACTGTGTTCACCAACCTCTGGAAAGTGGCAGGTGCATTTTTCAGACCAAAGGGCATTACCACAAATTGATAATGCCCACTAGGGGTTGAAAATGCTGTTTTGGGCTTTGCAGTATCAGCTAGTCTGATCTGCCAGTAGCCAGCTGTTAGGTCAAAATGTGCTGAGATATTTGGCAGAGGCCAAAGTATCTATGAGCTCATCTGCCCTGGGTATGGGATGGGCATCAGTCCTAGTGACTGCATTGAGACCCCTGTAGTCTACACAAAACCTCATCTCTCTTTTCCCACCACTGGTGTGAGGTTTCAGTACTAGGACTACTGGACTAGCCCAAGGGCTATCCGAGGGCTCAATTACTCCCAATTCCAACATTTTCTGGACTTCAGTCCTGATACAGTCCCTGACATGGTCAGGTTGCCTATAAATCTTGTTTTTAATAGGCAGACTGTCCCCAGTGTCCACTTCATGAGTGCACCAGGTGGTCTGACTGGGTGTCAGTGAAAACATATGTCTAAACTGATTGAGAACTTGTCTGCAATCAGTTTGTTGCTGGGCAGTGAGGCTGCCTGCCAAGGCTACACCATCAACTGACCCATCGTCAGGGTTCTGTGAGAGCAGGTCAGGGAGTGGGTCACTCTCTTCCTCCTGCCCTTCATCAGTAGCCATGAGCAAGCCCATGTCTGCCCTGTCCACATATGGCTTTAGTCTGTTGACATGGAGAACCCTTTGGGGACTCCTGGGTGTTCCCAGGTCCACTAAGTAAGTGACCTCACCCTTCTGCTCAACAATAGTGTGGGGTCCACTCCATTTGTCTTGGAGAGCTGCTGGGGCCACTGGCTCCAACACCCACACCTTCTGTCCTGGCTGGTAACCAGTCAGAACAGCCTTTGGTCATGCCAGGCCTTCTGAAGTTCCTGGCTAGCCTCAAGGTTTTTGGTTGCCTTTTTCATGTACTCAGCCATCCTGGAGCGGAGACCAAGTACATAGTCCACTATATCTTGCTTTGGGGGCTTGAGAGGTAACTCCCATCCTTCCTTCACCAAGCACAGTGGACCCCTCACAGGGTGGCCAAACAGAAGTTCAAAAGGGCTGTAACCAACCCCCTTCTGAGGCACCTCCCTATATGCGAATAAAAGGCAGGGCAAGAGTATGTCCCATCTACGCCTAAGCTTTTCTGGGAGCCCTTTAATCATGCCCTTCAAGGTTTTGTTGAATCTCTCAACTAAACCATTGCATTGTGGGTGATAGGGTGTGGTGAACTTATAAGTCACTCCACACTCGTTCCACATTGCTTTCAAGTACCCAGACATGAAGTTAGCACCCCTGTCTGATACTACCTCCTTAGGAAAGCCCACTCTTGAGAAGATTCCCAGGAGGGCCCTTGCCACCACAGGTGCTGTAGTGGTCCTGAGGGGAATAGCTTCTGGGTACCTGGTGGCATGATCCACTACCACCAGGATAAACCTGTGCCCAGAGGCTGTTTGGGGATCCATGGGACCAACAATGTCAATCCCTACCCTTTCAAAGGGCACCCCCACCACAGGTAGTGGTATCAGGGGGCCTTTGTAGTGCCACCTGCTTTGCCACTGGCTTGGCAGGTTACACAGGAGCGACAAAACTCCTTACTGTCTTCAGAC
Source organism: Calotriton arnoldi (assembly GCA_963921515.1). Classification (NCBI taxonomy): domain Eukaryota; kingdom Metazoa; phylum Chordata; class Amphibia; order Caudata; family Salamandridae; genus Calotriton; species Calotriton arnoldi. The sequence goes on along the minus strand of CAWUFW010000089.1, from coordinate 1,043,595 downwards.
ATGTGGGGCCAGTGAAAGTGAGGGACAATTCTGTCCCAAGTCTTGTTCTGGCCCAGGTGTCCTGCTAAGGGAATATCATGGGCTAGGGTCAATATGAAGCCCCTGAACTTCAAAGGTATTACCAACCTCCTGGTAGCACCAGGCTTGGGGTCTCTACTCTCTGAGTACAGGAGTCCATCATCCCAATACACTGTATGGGGACCACTAGCTTTCCCAGCAGCCTCAGCAGCAGCTTGCTGTCTGAGGGGTTCAAGGGAGGGGCAGCTCTGCTGCTCCTGGCTCAGATCTGCCCTAGAAGGTCCCCCTGTCCCCAAGAACTCAACCTGGTCAGGTTCAAGTTCCTCTGGGACAGTTCCTTCTTCAGGGCTGAGATCATCCCCCTCAAGGGACTGATCTTCCTCCTGAGCCAAGGGGAAGGCACTGCCTTAACCCTACTACTCCTCCTCTTGGAAGGCACTTGGTCCATTCTTCCAGAATCCAAGGCCTGTTCAGTGCTAGACATTTTGGCTTGTGACCTGGTCACAGCAAACACATCTGCAGGGATCCCCAGCATTTCTGCATGGGTCCTGAGCTCCACTTCTGCCCAAGCAGAAGTCTCTAAGTCATTGCCAAGCAAGCATTCGACTGGTAGGTTTGCACTTACCACAACCTTCTTAAGGCCAGTTACCCCTCCCCAGGAGAAGTTAACAACTGCCAGAGTATGGTCTGTTCTGACATTGCTAGCATTGGTCACTTGGTACATCTCACCAAGCATAACTTGCCCAGGTAGCACAAGGTCTTGTGTCACCATTGTGACACTTGCCCCTGTGTCCCTAAATGCCTAAGCCTCACGTCCATTGATTAAAGGCTGTTGTCTGTACTTGCCCAGATTACTGGGACTCACAGTGGAGGTCACATCCATGCCTCCATCACAGACTAACACAGCCTGAGTCAGTTCTCTGACTAAGTCAGAGCACAACTCAGTTCCCAGGGTGAACCCTACTAAACCCTTTGTTGGAGCACTTCCACCAACTGTACTAGGGGGAACAGGTGCCTTAGGGGCATTGGTGGGTGCTGGACTGGAGTCTTTTTGGACTTGGTGCAATCACTGGTCCAGTGGGTCTTTTGCTTACAGACCTTGCACCATGGTTTTCTTTGGCCTTTACCCTTGGTAGACTGGGAATCCCCACCAGAAGAAGATTTTTGGGGGCCTGATGAAGACTTTTGATCTTTACCCTTCTCCCCACCCTTGTCAGAGTTCTTAGCATCTTGCTTCTTGGTTTCCCCACCTTGGTTCTGTACCTTCTGCTTCACCCTGGTTCTGACCCATTTGTCTGCCTTCTTTCCCAATTCTTGGGGAGAGGTCAGATCAGAGTCAACCAGGTATTGATGCAACAGCTGATTTTGACAGTTATTAAGAATCTGCTCCCTCATTATCAGATTATACAATCCTGAGAAGTCACACACCTTACTGCCCATCAACCAGCCTTCCAGAGCCTTGGCAGAACAATCCACATAGTCTACCCAGTCTTGAGTCTGTGCTTTTTGGGTGTCTCTGAACTTCAACCTGTACTGTTCAGTGGTTAGGCCAAACCCATCAATAAGAGCACTCTTCAAGACTTTGTAATTGTCAGCATACTCCTCTCTAACAGTGAGGAGCTTATCTCTACCTTTGTCAGCAAAGGAGAGCCACAAGATTGCTGCCCACTGCTCCTGAGGGACCTTCTGTACTTTACAGGCCCTCTCTAAAGCAGTTATCCATTTGTGGATATCATCCCCACTCTGGTAGGGAGGGACAATCTTGCTCAGGTTCCTATGGTCATAGGACCTTTCCCTATCTCTAGGGACATGGCTGCCACCATGGGACTCTAGTCCCAACTTTCTTCTCTCTCTAAGGAGATCTAGGATTCTCTATCTAAAGCCAATTGCTTCTTCCTGATCTCTAGTTGAGTTTCCTCATACTGGACCAGTCTCTTTCTTCTCTCATGAGAGTATTCCCTCCTGTGAGAAGAAACAGAGCTCCCTATGGAGGTGCCAGAGTGGTTAGACTCCTGAGAAGGAGACCTAGACTTTCTGAGCACACTCATAATCCTTCCTGGGGGACAAAGGTGTGGTTTTCTAGATCCTCATCTTCATCTTCCCCAGAAGGGATTGGGTTTTCCAGGTCAGGGTCATTGTCACCCTCCTGGTCAGTTTCAGAGGGGGCTGGGGGTAGTGGTACCCCTGGCCCCTTCCTCATCTGCTGGCCCACCCTCTGCTCCTACCCCTTCAGTCTCTGAGGACTTACTAAGATCATAAGCCACCAACAACTCCTTGAGGTGTTGGGTGGTGGGACTTTGGCCTGTCCTTAATTTCCTCATGTTACATAAAGCTCTCAATTCCAAGAATGGGAGTGTATCATACTTGGAGGGTGGAAGCTCAATGGCTTCCTGCAAGGAATCTTTGGATCCTGCTTTTAAAGACATTACTAGTGTGGTGTGGTGTATGCACTACCTACTCTAGTGTGGCCTACTAAACTCTCTTGAGTTGTAGAAAGGGTTGTGCTATCCCTTAACACACAACTCTAAGTTCAGTAGAACTTACTGTTATTCTAAGCTTAAATTATATGTACCTTAGGTACCTTTAGAGGTTTTCAGTTGATCAATTCAATTGAGATTATCTGGTAAAACAATAGCAAGCTGGAATCCCACACGCTGCACACCAATGTGAGAAGTTGGCCTGGCATATGCTGTCCACTAATTATAGTGGGCACCTTGCACCAGTCCAAATCGACTCTTATGGTAGGTAGGTTAAAGACAACCTTATTGAAAGCTATCCTAGTGGTAGCTATGGAGAGCAGCCTTCAGGCTAAGTCTTGAAGGAATGTAAAGCAGCTTGTTTTACCAGTCTATAATCTCTTGAGTGACCAAATGAAAGAGCACCACACCAGGTATATATTCAAAATATATGTATTTATTACTAAACACACCCCTCTAGTCTCTTTATGAGGCTAGAGTTCGAAGTACATAGGTTATAAGATCTTAAATCACAGTAATAGCACAAATACACGTTTGGGCCCTAGGGGCGTACCAAACCATATACCAATAAAGTGGTATGCGAACCACGACTGAACTAGACACTAGGCCTAGAGCCTCTAGAAGTGCTTGGACCACAAGGAACCACCCAAGGTAGTGACACAGGGGACCCACGGGAGACGCGTGCAGTGTAAATACACAACCGCGATACGCCGTTAACTTCTATGGAGAAAGTCGGGATCGGGAAAATAGAGGAAAGGGACACTTAAAAGAGGACTAGGACAAAACCCTTTGAGATCTAGGACTTTGAAGAGTCTCTACCCATGGGAGCACCGGAGTACTCGTGTTACCTCACCCAGGGAAGCCGGGTGCATAGGTGCCTTTCGGGGTCGGGTTTCGTCGTCGATTCGAATGGCGATCTGCTGCAAAGTGCTGCTGGCGGCCAAGAGAAAAGTGTCCGGGTGGATCCAAGAGTGGATCGGAGTTCTGGTGAACCTGAAAGCAGAGGGGACAGAGTCTGGGTCACTAGCCAGTGACCAGGAAGGCGATGGACAGATGCCCACCGATGTCGAGTGCTTCAGGTGCTTTGACGGTCGTCTTGACTCTTCAGCCACGAGGTCCGGGAGGCGTTGTCGGCGAGTAAGATGTAGATCGTCGATGGTGCAGACCAGCAAGGTCTGTGGAACTCACCCAGCAAGGGTAAGTGAGGGCAGGCCTGGAGCAACCAGGATGCCAAGTAAAGAAAAGATTGGCCTTCGTTAAGGGCTACTAGCCAACGGGCTAGCGACCGCGAAGGAGCCTCGTGACGCCGCACGTGGAGCTGGCTTACAGGACACTCGTGGAGTGGGAGCCAGTGATCTTCGGTGCAGGTGGTGCTGGAGGCTAGGGCTACTCGGAGCCCAAAGCACGACTTCTTGGGAGACCCAGAAGATGGTGCACTTGCAAGTGTGCTCGGTGTCCAGGGGTCACGGTCTCAAGTCACCCACGATAGCCACGGGCCTCAGCTTTGCTGGGGACTCAGGGTAGCCTCGGGGAAATCTGAGAATCCACCTCTGGTGATGCGATGACTTCGGCGTCCGACGGGAGCTTCAGTAATGCGAACCGGACAGATGCTTCTTTGGTGCCTGCCAAGCAGGGGAGTCACTCCTTGACCCCAAGGGAGATTCTTCAGTCCTCTAATCGTGAGTAGAGCGTTGAAGGTCCAGGATTCAGTGTCAGAGTTTCGTCCAGGTATAATCTAAAGTCCTAAGGACTGGGTTCCTACCTTTATTCTAAAAATAGGGGATGGACTACTCTGTGGCCCCACCTATGGGTGGGTCAGGGCAGAGGGGTGGCTACACCCCTTTCCCTTTGTCCAGTTCGCGCCAAAGCAGGGGCTGCGAGCCCCTGATCCGGTTTGAACTGGGGTATGCACAGGGACACCAAATGTGCCCCCAGTGCAGGACTTCAAAGCACCCGAAAGTGCTCCCGCCCAGCCCCAATACACATTGTCCTGTCTGGGGAGGTGGTCACACCTCCCTGGGACAGGAAACCTATTGTCCAGGCCTCCCCTGCCGGAGTTTCGTCCAGCAGCAGGAGGCCAGACTCGTGTCTGTGGTAGCAGCATCCATTTTGTGATGCCAGGGCTCTGGAAAGAAGTTACCGGACTCGTCAGAGTTAACATGCCTTTCCCTCTAGAAGGGTGGAATGCTACCCCCGCCGCCAGGATTGGCGGGGGGTAGTATTCCAAGATGTTTGACACCAAACACGACATGTTTAGGTGCAGCCATTCCAAAGTTAGCATTTTACCGCGAGGATATAATGCGCTTAGGAGTATATGGTCAGGCTGCACTACAAACAGCATCAGAGATGGTCTCCGAACGCTGCAGAGGGGCCCTGCTCATGCAGGGGCACCCTCTCACATAGGAACCATGCACTCTGCCTTTAGGATTGATAAGGCCTGCCTTAGGAGTGACTTATAGGTTTATATGTGTGTATGCATTTAGTGATATAGGTAACCTATACCACAGTAAGGGGTGCATGCACCACCTTACCCAGGCTACAGTAGCAGACCTGTGGTGTCAGTTTGGATGGCCTTCCAGGGGTGGCATAATATATGCTGCAGCCCCTGGCAGGCCTCTGAGGTACCTATGCCCTTGGTACATAGTATACCATATACTAGGGACTTATAAGGGCACTCCAGATCCCAATCAGTGATATGCCTAAGGCACATGGAGACCCTTTTAAAGAGGAAACAGCTAGGCTGAGGTTCTGAATAGCAGGGCCCCAGCCAGACTAATGTCGAAAACCAGTGAAGCATCAGCAAAAAGTGGGGGTACCCATGTGAAGCAGATCCTACTCTCCTACACTCTTCAGGTAAGGATACCTATTTATTTGTTTTAACCTTTTCACTTTTCCCTTACATGGCTCGAGACTGGTTCCTTTCTGACTGAAACTTGCCTAGATCTGCAACAAATCATCGAGCTGCAAGATAGGGTGATATCACCTATCTCTTGAGATGTTTTGTCATGATAGTGAGTCTTGCTAGGATTTTTTGCATTACCTGTGATTAGGATCTGGGCATATTCTTCACTGGTATTGGTCTTAATCTCCTTCCTTTTCCAACCACACCAGGTGAGGGCTCAAGAGTCATCTTTACAGTTGACATTTTGTTTAGAAGGTTTTGTCCTTGCATCATAAGGGTACTCGTCCTGGGTCTTAGTGTCACCTACTGAGCCTTGTTCTCTCCTCTTGCTCGTGGGCCATGGTGGTTACTGTTTTACAGAACCAGAAAAGGTCAAAATAGAAGGTACACAGTGCAGGTATTAAGTCCTGCTGAGCCCTGCCACACTTTAGTCATTGCGTATCGAACAACTCTCAGTTGAGCACTTTTTGTGAGAGATGAAACCAAACAAGCTGGAATAAAAGCATGTGTTCAATGCTGTGATTGTGAAATTCTGAAAATGCAATGGCATGGTTTGTTAAACAAGAACATTAACTATCTGGTGAGGAGGGAGGCCAGATAAGACAAATAAAGAATTATTGCAAAATAGCCATGCTGAAAGGAACTGCTACGGTGATACTGTAGGACTTTGTTAACATTTTGTCTTTAAATTATGTGGAAGATAACCACTGCCATTCGAGCAATGAAAGTGCCAATCCAGGTAAAATATCCTTAATCCTTAAATTACATATAAACTACATTTTTTTAGCATTTTTATCATTTTCCATTGCTTGCTCCCTTTCACCATTTTTTGTTCTCTCTCTCTCTCTCTCTCGCTCACACACACATCCCTCCCACCTTCTCTTCACGTATTTTTCATCCCACTTAAATTGTTTTTCTGACAGCTTAATAAAGATGCTGAATGTAATCAGTATCCTTTATATGTTTTGCAGATGAAACCAAAAAGGGAGCAATAATATAACAAATAGCGTGTGCGCACGCAGGCACACACACACACACGCACACATGCGCACACACACATGCGCACACACACACGTACACACACCCACACAAACACACACACACAAACACACTCTCTCTATCCCTAATTGCTGAGAGTTTACTCAGTTGTCGATTGGGAATTAATACTACACCAACAGCTCTTTCGGCAAGTTCAGTAGTTTGGAGAAAAAAAATTCCCCCATGAATCAATAAGTCAGGAAATAGAAATAACAACGGGACATGTTGATGTACAATTTAAATCAGAAACCAATCTCCATTAATAAACGTGTATTTAGCTAAACATTTCTATCTTAATAAATGTAAAACAGCCCGATGTATTACATAAATATTCACTGTAGATCTTTGACTTACACCAAAATAAATTCAAATATGGATACTTTTTTAACCGACTTCAGTTACATGTTTTGTTAGGGAAAGAACCTTGGCATACACCATTGACATGCTGACCCACTTGTGTCCCTTATGTGATCTGGTGACAAATCTATAAAAATAAATATGTTGGCCAAACGGTATTGCACCACATAACCACAGATGAAATAGTACCCTACAGATATATTGTTACCATAATATCATCCCAAAAAGGGTTGTCATGATGTAGTTAATAACATAACATCTAAACTCACCTTTATAATAATTCAGAAGTCAATGTTATTGTCCCAATATTACCATAGGTTGATATTTCACGAGTCGGAAATATGATATATAATAGGACCAAAAAGTAAATGACCTCAGAAAACACTCCAAGAATGACAAATGTGAAAATAATAAATAAAAAACGTGAACAGCTGGTATGCAATCATTTTAATGATGCACATCATTTGCTTCAGTCATGAAGATTTTTCCTATAGAACTTGTGTTCAAGACAGAACTACTGGACTCCGGAGAAACATAAGCATTTACGCTTAGAAATCATTTGAACTAAACACCAGTGAAAATTGCAGTTAACCACTGCATATTCCAACAGATTTCCAGACTGTGGAGTATGCATTCGAAGTGGCATCTTCATGATTATGTTTTTGACAATATACTGCTTTCAGCAATATTTCACCACATGAGGAATTAAGCAGTTGAACCTTGTTCTGTAAATATAATTTTATACTACAGTGAATTCATCTCTATGAGACATTTCTGTTTTGCCCTTATATAATTTACGACTCATTCAATACTTTTGAAATCAGACTTTTGCCCTAGCCTACCTGGATGCTTATTTTTTGGCCTTAATCTTTTTAATTTCTCAATTTCTCACTTCATCCCTGGCACTCTTTCACATCTTCTCTCTTTTTCTATATATATTTATAAACCTTCAATACCGCTCTCTTTCGAGTTTCTTCATCTTTCTCAGAGTTTCCCTTCATTTACCTTTGTTTATATTCCTAATCACCAAAAATGTATATGGAGTTTCCTAGGGTTTAAGCCTAGCAAAATGTTTAATCTTAATGTTGAGTCCTCAAATTTGATTTGTCATGTGGCCCCCTGTATCATTAAATTATACCTAAAATACCATTAGTCAACGATATAGTCTTCTACATTTCAAATACATATATAACATTTGTGTAACATGAAATATTTCTTGTATTTTTTTAATTTAATAAAGGTTTTGCAACTTTCCTATGCCATAACAGAGAGAGATCCCCGTTCTGGTGGCAGAGATCTCCACTTACGGTTGAAAAGTTACTAGTAGTAGCTTTATACTTGAAAATTAGTCTCCACATCCTGTACGTCTACACTAGTAAATTGTGAGTAGCCAAAAGCAGTTAAGGTACCACTGTCAATGCAGTAATTAAATAATTACCAGTGTTGAGATGTAGGATCGGGCCCATTTACCTCTTCATAAGAAGTTTCTGAATCTTCATATGCCGGAGTCCAAGCCAAATCAAATAACTATTGCAAGACAGGATTCCAGGTAAATTCTTATAGTTTTATTCAAAACTAAGATCATTACAGAAGGCAAACTGTAAATAGTAAATTATGAATAGGCTCGCTAAAAAAAGTCAAAGCCATAATCTGCGAGAGGACTAACATCAATTCTTCTCTACAGCAAATCAATAGCCAGACCTAAATGTAAACAAAAAAAACCAGACTGATATGGATTCGACCACAAAAAAAGTAAGCCAAACTAAATATCAATCAAATGACAAAGTACCTCAGAGTATGCACAGTTAAAAAGACAAAGAAAGTGTGGAACATATCACAAACACAAAGGGGCTTATTACGATGGCGATCGGAAAGCCTTCGACCTTCGGTTGGAGGCTTTTCGACCGCCATCATCGTTTTCAATTCCGACCAGCTGATTATGAATCAGCCAGTTGGAATTGAAACCAGCTAGTCATTCCGGCTGGCTTCCGACGGGCCAGTCGGAGGCCGGCTCGTAATCCCAAAGGGTGCCTTTGCGCTCTTGGGATTACGATGCAGGGTTTCCATGCCAGCTTTTCTGACATGGAAACCCTGTCGGAAAGCATGTTTGGGGGCCCCTAGCAGGGCCCCCTTGTGCGCGCGGCCTCTGGTTGGGGGCCGAGGGGGCACCTATGGTGCCCCCCTGTTAATCCCTGCACCTTGTGGCAGGCCCCTTGAGGAGCCTGCCACAGGGTGCAGGGATTAACACCTCCTCCCATTTCCCTTTGGGAGCATATACTACGGCGGGTTTACGGCTGTAACACATGGGAAATGTTGGAATGTGACCGAACAGTGTTCGGTCGCATCCTAATTTGGCGGTCGGGACCGTCGACCGGAGGTCGGTAGGTCTCGTTTACGAGATGGTGTTGTCCGCCCGACATTGGAATCGGCCCAATAATCTTTGCTACTGAATTAGACAGAAAAGGTACACACATTCAGTGGTGAGATATCATGTAACATGGTTGAACTAGCAATGTATCACTTTAGCAAGCCAATAAACATTCAAATACATAGCATATATTAAATAAGATACATCTATAAACACCTACTTTACTGTACAATAACAAATGAGATGTGTATAGAAAATGATGTGACATTTATATAATACAGAAATAAAACAGACAGTTCAACTAATGAATGGTCCTCGGAAAGACTTAAGCAAAGGACCTTGAAAATTACAAAGGAAAAAAACACTCTTGAGCTCCATAGTGATAGTGTCAAGTCCAAATACTTTCAAGAGTGTCCTTTTTCAATTTTCTTTATTTCATCTTTTTATACATCCAGCACTCTTTATCAGTTCTGTAGCCAGAAAGTGTTTTGTCATATAGGTACATCAACCAATGACTTCCTCAGGGCTAACTCAAATTCCAATGCGCTGTATATAAAAGGAAAAATGGTTCACAGTCAAGATGGATACCACTATCTATATCCTACTATATTTTTGTACCAGATAAATCCCCAATAGAACTGGCATTCGCGTTCAAACCAAATTATCAGGTCATGGAGAGTACTCCGACTGATGTCATTTTGGCGTGTGCACATGCTGAACCTTAATCAAATAACACACTCCTTCTTTCGCCAAAAGCATATCTAAAGCAAGCCTATTCCGAATCACTTTCATACAAATAGCAAACATTTTGTCATTATTTTAATTAATGCTCCTGCAGCATTTATAGCCAGCATTCTACTAAAGTAGACAACTTTCTAATCTTAACTTCTTTCAAAGCTACACCAATAGGTAGAATCAACACATCAAACACACCCAAAATAGCCTGACTTATTCCAAGGTTCACTCTTTTATTATTCATTTTACTTATTTCATTCAACCTTATCACACGGTATATCTTAAGGAATACGAAAGCTCAATAAACAAACCAATTACTTGGAATGTTCAAATAATGTATTTTATTTCATGTGTGATAATTTCATCTAAATTTAGGTGTTGAAAAGTGGGTTATTGGTAGGGGTAAGTATGCACCTAAACACTATTTAAGGTCCTGTAAAGGTCTCAGTAAATTAGCCCCTTGCTCAAACATTGGTAGCTGACAACGAGCAGTCAGGCCTAACTTAGGGGACAGAAGTGTAAAGCATTTAAAAACACCAATACATCAAATAGGTAAGACACAATACACAAAGAATTTCCCACGCCAATGTATAACAATAGGAAATATTTTTATGAACAAATAGACACCAAAACAACAAAAATTCAATGTAGGGAAACAGAGATATGAATTTGTAAAGATCAACCACTATATAGTGCTTAAAAACATACAGCGCCACTCTGGGACATCTGGTCGCGCTTGACCGGGACAAAGTCAAAGCTTGAAGCTGACCACGATAGATTGCTGGTCGGATACACTAAGTGGGAAGTCCTGGGCCAAAATTTTATATGCACACTTAGAAACTTTTCTGGAGCTTTGTCTTCCGACGTCACTCGACCCTCCACAACAGGCAAGATTCAGATAGGGTTTGCCAGCTTAACTTTCTGTGAAGCCCCAGTCAAATCCTGGAAGTTCAGAGCTCCGGAGCTTTCACCGGGATGAACTTGAAATCCTTGATGGATCACGGTTGAAGGTGGCCAGCTTGACCCTAGAAGTTGGGTCGGTCACCTTATGGAGCTTTTTCCAAAAAGTTCTCCAAAGTTCCCCAAACTTCAGGCGGTGCTTCCTGAAGGTCTCCTCATAGGTTCAGAGTGTCCAAATCACCAATCCAAAGGTCTGGAATACCCTAGATGGTCTGTGGGATGTCTGGACCAAAATGTTCATAATGCACCTGGCCAAGTCCTTAAAAGTCCACTGGATGAACTCCAGGATAGAGACTCTTGTTGGAGATGATGCAGGTGGGCTCTGTTAACCTGTTGCTTGCAGGGAGTCCACTCCTAATCCTTCTTGAAACAAGGCACAGTCCCCAGGGCTGTAGTACCAGATTGTGCAGTAGGCGCAGTCATTCAGAGTGCAGGCCTTGGTGCGAAAATCCAGGTTCCAGCAGGGCAGTTCTTATTTTCCTTGTAGTTTCAGGCAGCAGATCTGAGAGACTATGCTGCTCTCATATATTTATTCATTGTACTGGGGGTGACAAGCAGGGGGCACCTAAGTCCAGTGAGATGCTGGGTGACACCCAAAAGCATGACAATTTCCGCCAAAGTGTGGCATCTTCTTGTCCCACAAAGCACTGCACCTCCAAAATCCAACATGAATGATTTCTCTCCAGAGGAGTAAGAGCTAGGTAAACCAACCTGCAGTGTGTCTCATTTCTATTAGCTATCTTCCCCCTTACCTCTGCAAATTCTAGTCCTAAGCCTGCCATCTGGCAGGGGCACAAGATGTGGGGGTAGGTATTCCTGACATTCCTTACTGATCTGTTCTCTCTTTGAGCTCAGTTTGATTTACCAAGCCCCCTCTGCAGGACCCATCCTCCCCAGCTGCAGAATTCACTCTATCAAATAACCTTTGCTCCTGCCAGGTCACATTTCACCTAATCAAAGCAGCCTGGCTAAGCCTGCTAAGGCTAACCAATCAGCAGAGACCACTAGAAGGCTTGATTTTAGCTTACAGAAGAGAAAGTTCCATAACTTATCTTCTGTACTAGTTATGATACATGTAACAGTGGCAAGTTGTTGCATTTATCTGCACCAATCTTTTAAGTCCTTAAATGATGCTTTTTCTCCTTTCCCAGCAATAGTTATATCTACATAAAATATTGCAATGTTAGCCTACGGACCTAAGTATCTATAATGATGGGGAAAATGAAATGGGCAGTTTTTCCTCATCAGGGCATATAAAACATATTTTATAAGGTCCCTGCTTATAGTTACATGCACCCCTCACCCCTGGGACACCTAGGGGATACCTAGCGGGGTGCCTAATATGGAATAATAAGGTAGATTATCACTTTTAAAGTGCCCATATCACCAAAGTTGAGTTTGCACACAATTGTACTTTTAAAGACAGTCTGCAAGGCCAAGCTGCCTTTAAAAGGACAGCAGGCACACAGCAGTGCACACATGCAAGTGCAGGAAATCTGCTGGGCCTCTAATCCTCCATGCCCCATTATATACTAGGGACTTATAAGTGGATTGCACCCCCTGGCCCTATTATCTACTACAGACTTATAGGGTCTGTTATTGCCAATTATAAGTGTACCCAATTATATATAGCACTGACCCTGGGCCTGTTTCGCAGAGCCCAGGGTAGAGTTCAGAGTCAAATACCACAGTATCATTCAGTAAAAAAGTGGAGGTGAACAGGGCAAAAGAAGGGCTTTCTAACAATAGGGTCTTAACACAATATAAAATTAAACTATATAATTATAACAGCACACAATTATCCCAATCATAGCTGAAGTATCCCATATATAATGCCTCAATGGCTTTATAAACACAACTCCCTCCTTCTCTTTTGAAATCCTAAGTCTTTTGTAATTCATTTCACTTATTTCATTCAACCTTATCACATGGTATATCTTAAAGAATACCAAAGCCAAATAACCTAACCATTTAAGTGGAATGTTCAAATAATGCATTTTAATCCATATGTGATAATTTCCTCTAAATATAGGTGTTGGAAAGTGGGTTATTGGTAGGGGTATGTATGCACCTACCACTAGTAATAAGCACAGTATAACGTTCAGTAAAAGTCTCAGTAAATTAGCCCCTTGCTCAACCCTTGATAGCTGACAATGAGCAATCAGGCCTAATTGAGGAGACGGAAGTGTAAAGCATTTAAAAACACCAATACATCAAATAAATAACTTACAACACACAATAAAAATCCCACACCAATTTTTAAAAAGATGTATCTATGAATTCTAAATTGCAGCCTCATCTTTCAAATGAAACTCCTTTCATTATATTCCCTAATGAAATTATGCTCTTCATCAGTCAACTAACATACAGTTTTCTCATTTGCTCCATTAGTAATGGAATTATATAGAGTAATGGGGCTTTCATATTCAGAAGAATCTACTTCAGGCACATTGCTATAAAAATATTACAATCTACTTCATATTCTTCTAAAAAATCCTTGTTCATAAGTATGCTGACAGATATGGAGCACAGCAATCTATATTAAAGAGAAAACAGTATATATGTGATGCCTTCTGAAACATAAATTGGTAGATGGGTGCAGGTATACCAATTAGAGACTTTCATAATCTCTTTATAAAGATTAAGCGAATTACCAGAAGTATTTTCTCATTAATTCCCATTAAAACTGTCTCTATAATCTAATTTGCCATCTTCAGGAAAGATTATATGAGCTTAAACATATTCAGCAAGGGAATATAAGATCCTAATTGGTATTATTAAAATAAAAAACATAAAAATGTCTTTAAGAACCAAGCTAATTTCTTCTTTACATGTATCCATATTCTTTCTGTTAACGATATAGTCACTCAAAAATTCGCCTAAGATGTTCAACTTAATATTGTGGAAGCGAAAACAAAGATAGTCCTTTAAGCAACAGATGCAAGCAAAATGTTAATGAAAACAATCAAATACTCTACTTCAATCATCTGCTTTAATGTGAAGATGCAGATGCAGGGTGAACATTTCATTCAAGCTTTGCAGGAACAATTTTTCTTCAAATGCGAGCAGGAAACGATTTAACTACGTGAGCATAAAAACCTACCCGGGCCTCAAATATAATCTATAATGTTGCAAAAGTTTGTCTTCTTAAGATACTGGCATTATACTAAAAATGCAGAAAAAAATGAAACAAATTACCATAAGAGAGTTATGCAAACATACTTTAAAAATAAAGATCTTGAAAATTCAATTTTCAAAAATACTTCTCAAAGTTTCAAAAATTCAGTTCCATTACTTCATCAGGACATTATTCAATGCTGCTTATCTTCTGATTCAGTTCATATGCCAATTTATGGAGGTTTTTCAAACCTTATTCAACAATCTCTCAGAAAAGCATTTTTTTCTTCTGGCATAATTGTTTTTCAAATATGCCCATTCAGAAGCTGTTTACTAATTGTTTTGCACTCTTACCTTTGTCAACCGTCTGACTATTGATTTGTCAGTATCTTTGCAATTCAAATCTGTTACTTCTTCAACTAGTTGTTCTTAATTATTCTTATCTGCCAAATTTTTGAAATGCTCTCATTCTTTCTCTTACACTTTCAGGCCAGTCAGCATGGATCAAGCTTTCATTTTCTGGTCATTTTTTTTACCTGTCCCCTTTTCCCTTTCAATTTTATCTTGATTTGCACCTCTTGTTACAAAGGTAACTCTTGTAACATAGGCACTTCGATGTGCTCTTGGGGTTTCAGAGTTTGATTTTCTCCTTGTTGACAAATTTGAATGCAGGCAGGAGTTTGAATGCAAGCAACAATTCCTGGACTTCAATTTTTAAAGTCTTATTTTGTTGATTTTGTTTTACTTGCACTTCTTGATTTTGTTCTCTTTGATCTTTTTGCTCATCTGTTCTCCGCTCTCTGGATCCACATAGCTGGGAATCACCAGCTTGTATCCCAGCTTCTTTATCAGTAGTCCACAAATTTTTGTGTGAGATGTATAGATCCAATACAGCAAACCTCCATTCTCACAGGAGTGATCATCAGCAATAAGCCATGGTAGGGCACAATCAATCTATGCTCAAGGCATGTCTTCAGGACGTGCTTCTTCATTACAACCCAATTGTCAGGTTGTAGGTCATGGCAGGATTCAGTTCTTGCTGAAAGTGTAGCAAACTTTATCTAGCAAAAGATAGAGCATTCCATATTAGCCAAACGTTTGCAGTAATTGAGAACCAGTTCATCAGTAATATTAAGAAGCTCAGTTGATGGAATGGCAGGCATCCTCATGGTTCTTTCCATTAAGAGTTCATGCATTGATAATGCATCTGTTCTACTTGGGGCACTTCTCATGCTGACCAGAACTATAGGAGGAGCATCTGGACATTTCAAGAATGTTGAAGAACACACTTCAGTCAATTTTGCTTTTATCCTAATGACAGCCCTTTCCACTGCTCCTGATGCTTTTGGATGGTTATGATGGAACTCTTGCTCAATCTTCAGGGCCAAGCATAGGACCCTCATTATCTCATTTGTAAAATGAGCTCCCTTATCTGATTTTATAAAAGTTGGCATACCGAATTTTGGGATTACCTCCCTCATACTAGCTTTTCAGAGAATAACATCTCCTTATTGGAAATGCTTCTATCCACATAGAAAACAACCAAATGATCTCTGAGATGTGCTTAAGGCAATTCCAGGGTGGCATCTCTATGCAATCCACCTGTAGCGATGTGAAGGACCTTCTGATTTGCACTTGTGACTCATTGGTACTGGTGTCCTCCTCCCTACATTCACATGCTGGGAATTACACATCTTTTACAAACATTTTCAGCAGTCATTCAGAAATAAGGATTAAACTAATACTTTTTAAATATATCTACCATCCCATCAGGTCCCACATGTGTAGGTCCGTACATGTGTCTTGCTATCTGTATTTGCATTAGCATTGAGTCTGGCAATACGTACCTCCCATAAGCTAATCTCCAAATATCATTTTCATATAGTGTACACCCTGATATTCCAACATTTCTTTTCATTCTGTTAGCTCTCATTTTGTAAATGTATAAGCTCTTCAAGAGTTTGCACTGATATTGACCAGAAATGATTTAGACTTTTAACTTCTGTTTCGGAATTCTCATTTCGAGACAATCTACTCAACGTAAAAGTACAGTATTTTGCAACTTCATCTGCAAAGTTCTTTCTCAATTAAACCATGTCTACTTCACTCTTACATGCAGCACATTTTACAACAGCAACTTTCTTTGGCAGTTTTAAGGCATTATCAGAGCCAAAATCCTTGGACCATTCTTAATTTGGGTACCAACGGACATCATGAAACCTGCTGGGATCTCAAATGCCCGAAATTCTGGACTACTCCAAAAGCATACTGACTATCAGTGTAGATTGTGACACTCAATTATTTGGCTATACAGCATGCTTTTTAGTGGCAATCAATTCTACTACTTGTGCTGAAGTTACATCACACAAATATGATGCCTCCACAACATATATCAATGTGCAAACTGCATATGCTACTTGAAGTATTCTATGAAGGTCCCCGATAAGAAACATTCACAAATAAAATAAAATCAGCCAAATTGAGTAGTAAATCTTAGATATATAGGGGCCGATTCCGATTTCGGCCGGAAGGGAACCAAACGATGGTTGGAGCCCTTCCGACCGAATCGGAACGTGCCGGCCGGATTCCTTTACGACCGAGCCATTCCGATGGGCTCGGTCGGAAAGGAATCCGACTCGGATTTCCGGATGGCTTACGAGGGGCTCGGAGAGCCCGTCCGCCGTCCGGGAATCCTTCAGTACTCCCCCAGCCGCCTCTTCACGACCGAGGGAGTACGATGGCAGTATTTCACTGCCTTTTCGTGCCGGTCTTTCCGGCACGAAAAGGCAGTCGGTAACTGTCTTTGGGGGCCCCCAGTAGGGCCCCCATGGGTGCAAGCCCGCCGAATGGCAGCCTGGGGGCACCATAGGTGCCCCTCTGTTGATCCCTGCACCCGGTGGCAGGCACCTTGGGGTGCTGGCCACAGGGTGCAGGGATGAACTGCACCCCTGCTTTTCACAATGCAAGCATGCATTCCGCTCGGAATGCATGCTCCCATTGTGAAGTATACGAGTGCGACCGAACAGGGTTCGGTCGCATCGTACTTGCAGGGCCGTAACCGACGACAGCAGGTCGGTCGGTTACGGCTCCTGGACGATGTCGGACGGACCTGAGTCCGTCCGACATCGGAATCGGCCCCTCAGTCTTGGTTTGGTACACAATTCATTCACATGAATACAGTCATTCTCAAAGTCATCAATTCCATCAGCTTCTTTAGCTTCTTTCTTTGGCAAAGTCAGGAATGTGGGTGGACTCAGGGTATTACATTGTTATATTGAAATGTTCTCAGGTGCCAAAATAATTTGCTCATTCTTTGTTAATCGACTATTTGTGAGTTGTTGAGTGTGTGAATGAGTCAATATTGTTTCAGCTGATTGTGGAACTAACACGATAAGTGTGTACCTGATCACTATTGCCACACTGAAAAATTGCCAAAACATTAGTAGCAATATTTTTCATGCAAGCCAGCTGCCCCTATTAGATTAGGGGTTTGCAAAATTTAAGTAATTTGCTTTCGCATAATTTAAGAAATTACATAAAATTACAGTGAATGTAAATAAAATGTCTATTTGTGCTATATTTCAATGCAAAATGCACCCTTGTGTCTATTGTTGGTATGAGGATGTATTTAAACAAGAGTGCCATGAACAGCAGCCACTCGAGTTCTGATGTTCCTGTGCATTCGCGGTTAAACTTTTACCACAAATTACTGCTAATTGCACCATTCATGGTATATTTTTACAACTAATCTCACATAATTAAATTAAGTGACTTATTGGCGTAATTTCAGGGCTTTCACCTAACAAGATAAGAAGAAAATCCCCAAATTAAGCAAATGAAATTGGCGTAACTTAAATTTCAATCTGGCCTAGGTTGAATATAGAATTACGGAAAAATATTAGGCTTGGGCAACATTTTAATCACAGCAGAGTAATGAGTGTAATTCTGGTAATTTCGAGTTAGTGTTTTTACACTACCAAAGAGTGGCTGCTGTAAGCTGCTGTTTTTGTTCTGTTGCAAATAATGCTATTTTCCTAGCGCAAAAATGAATTTTCTGATCCATTTTAGAGGAGCATGTTCATTTTACTCTAAGAAAATAGCGGTTAATGCAGAATTATACTGCTCACATAATCTAGCATACTTTTGCTGTCATTTTGATTAACTACACTGCAGCAGTTTACATGAGTTATGCTCACCCCTAAAAGTATGCAATTGATCTTTGAGATCTCTGTGTTTCTATGTCAGAACAGAAAGTGCACTCCCTTCCTTTTCATGATAAAATAAATACACATCTTTCTCATAATTAGGTATTCCTACACTAGGCATGGTGCACAATTGTTGTCTGAACTCCAGGAGAGCTTGCATACATTCTTCATTCCAGGTCACAGGATCACTTACATCATTGTGCGTAAGCCTCTGTAGAGGCTTCACAATGAAGGAAAAGTTTGAAATTCACTGTAAGTAAGTAGCCAACCATTCCTATAAACATGTTCAATTCTCTATGTGTAGTTGGTAGGTTTATTCTCAGAACTGTAGAAATGTTTCCTTTGGACACCTTACTCATTCCTTCTGAATTTGATGTCCCAAAAGAATTACTTCCTATTGACAGTACTGCATTTTAGTAGGTGACACTTTATGCCCATCTTGAGCTGAATGATTTAACAAAGCAATTGTGTGCAACTTTTGATTTCACTTCAATCATAAAATCATCAATCAACTGCACCAATACTAAGTCACTAAACCTACATTTTCCAAATCTTTTTAAAATATTTGTGAAAGTATTGTGATAGCATTGAGCGACTCTCTATCTGCCTTTGTGGGATTCTACACCAGACAAGGACTTTATCATTAAATCTGAACCCAAAACGATACTGACTCTCCTCAAGTTGAGGTAAGAACAACAGGAGTAATCCCATAGACCTGGTTGAGATCTGAGTGAAGGAGTATAAACAAACAACAATGTCTCAACCGGTATTATTAAAAGAACAATTAATTAAGCATGCACAAAACATTGCAAGAAAAGAAGGTAGGGAGACTCAAAATTCATTTGAATGTGCCCAAGGCATCATGTATTTGGATGAATACAAATAATTTGCAGAGCAAGATAAGCGAAGGGTACGGAAAAATTGGGAACAGTTGTAACAGCACTGTAAGCAATTAATACGTGAGTAACTGGAAAAAACTTTGTGCACACAAGTGCTCGTGACACTCAAAGGTGGACGGCGCAGGTGACAAGTGAAAAACAGCGACGGCGCAGAGTGAGAACATGATAATTATATACAAATGGACTTCTGGTTCACAGGTAGTTATTTACAAGAATTTTTACAGATATAAGGCTTTTTCGTGAACCATGGTAAGGGGCGCCGGGAGTTGCGCTTGTATGTCGACGGCGTTTCGATCCTAGCGATTAAGAATCATCATCAGGACCTAGTTACTGAATGGAGGTGCTGAATGCAGTGAGAATGAGAAGAAGGAGAAGATGATGGGGAACGTCGGATCAGCAGGGCTTGAATCCACGCTGGGGAGCCAATCGTGCAGGGAAATATGCCGGTGGGGATGGAATAGGGATGCAAAGGCAAGGAGAAGTAACGGGGGTCTTGCGGCAGGCAGAGTCCTGTCGTGGCAGCCTGGGTCGGGACCCCGATCCACAGCAGGCCGTCAGGAAAAGCGGCTGGTAGGGGGTGGTTGGAGGGCCGAAACAATGACGGGTGAGGCCTGGCAGTTAGTAGAGAACTGTTGTGGCTACCTGGGTCGGAACCCCGATCCACAGGAGGCCATCAGAGGTATCAGCTCGTGAGGGACGGCCAGGGGGCCGAAACAGAGGTGGCTGAGTCCAGTGGGGGTCTGTAGCAAGGCCGGCGTCCTTGTGCATAGATCCTGGGTCGGGTCCCCGATCCTCAGGAAGCCGTCGCGAAGTGATCGGCTTGGATTCAATCGCTAGAGCGATTCCCCGTCATCTTCTCCTTCTTCTCATTCTCACTGCATTCAGCACTCCCATTCAGTAACCTGGTTCTGATGATGATTCTTAATCGCTAGGATCGATACGCCATCAACATACTGTTTTTCACTTGTCACCTGCGCCGTCCACCTTTCAGTGTCATGAGCACTTGTGTGCACAAAGTTTTTTCCGGTTACTCACGTATTAATTGCTTACAGTGCTGTTACAACTGTTCCCAATTTTTCCGTACCCTTCACTTAACTTGCTCTGCAAATTGTTTGTATGCTTCATAGTTTGGTCAAATATGTTACACACATTCCTGAGATGAGCACAAGGGCATAATTCCTTAGAGCAATGCTTACAACCACACTGTGAGTTGAACCATCTCTAAGTGGATCATCCCTACATTCTACATTATTCAAAAATTTGAGTGCCTCAACATCTTCAGTGAATTACTGGAATTAAACATACACAACTTATAAATATCCTTTTTACATAGAATTTGTCTTTTGCGCTGTATAACAACTATTTAACGTATGCACATACCCAGATATTCACTGGTGGATAATTTATTGCGGACAGAAGGTTTTGCTTTTCTCACAGATTTTTGTGGCTTTAAGCCACAACCCCTTGTTATATGCTTAATTTCAAAGCATTACATTTATTAGGATAGTAGTCCTTTAAACTTAAACCAATAAAATACATAACAATATAATTTATACAATATCAATTAGGGCCCGATTATGAGTTTGGCGGTCCGACTGCCGGACCGCTGAAGTGGCAGTCATGAGAAAAACACCAAACAAACAGCATCCCGACTGCCGTATTACGCTTACACCGCTGGGCTGGCGGAGTTGTGTCAGCAGTGCCACGGCAGCGGCATGCTTTGGCTCATAGAGATCCCGCAGCATATGCCACCTCCGTGGCTGCACCAGTTGCATGTCGGGTGCACAGTGTAGCATGCACCATGTTGTGCATCAGGGATGTCATCAAGGATGTAATTTAGTCTGTCATCAGTGAAGACACAATTGATGTGATTTAACATGTCAAGAGGGATATAATATTGATGACATAAAGATTCCTGAGAGATCTGGGAGTGTTGTGTTCTGGGGTGTCTAATCATTTGTTTGTCTGTGAGAGAGTAGGAGAGCACGAGTGACACTATAGCTAGTCGGTCCTGGATTTGTGGGTACTAAGGTGGTGGGAAGACTCAGTCCCTATACACCAAGGTCCCATTTCCTGCGCACAGTTCTGTATTTGTGCAGAATCCCTGCAACATGGCACCACCACCGATTGGTCTGGTTCTTATTCACGAGACCCCTGAGTAGTGCTTATGCTTGTCCACAATCCCCTCACACCAGTTTCCGGAGACATCCGCGGTGTGAGGGTTAGCCTCCTATATTTGAGTTTTATAGGTTTTTCAAGCTTGAGATTTAAAAGGTTCTGTTGCTATTTCTGACCCAGTTTTGCACTACCTTTCTAATGGTTTATCCTTTATCTGTGTTATTATTGCAGTCGCTATTGCGGCTCCTAGCTGCGCTAGGGTCACAGCCCATTTGACTCAACATGGAGTCCCTAATGCGGGGGCTGATATTATCTTTGTTGTCAAGCCGGATGCAGCTTACCGCTTCGAAGTTTTCTATTCTTGGGTTACATTTCCAGCAGTGGATGGGAATGATAATTTGTTTCATGAATATACAGCGGCTGTGGTTCCGCGGAATTATTGTCCTTATCATTTACTTGAAGTTCCGTTGACAGCCTGGGAGCATACCATCTGGTTCAATGGCGCCCTTCCTCACCCTGTTTCTGTGGTCCGTTTAGGCCCCTTATCGGTCGATGGTGCCACGTGGCCCGTTTTGGCTGGTTTTACACCAAATTCAAATTACCTTAATGTTCCTCTTGCAGAGCTACGCCAATTACATACGATGTTGATTCATATACATAGAGCTGTCATACACTTTATGGCACATAATAAACTTTATGGCTCTGGCTGGAGCCGCTCTACAACCACCTGGACATGGTGGTGGTCTTCTCATTAGTCCCATTATCATTAATTCGGTGATGGGCAGGGGTCCTCAGAATAGAGATGATCTGCCATATTGGTTGGCAGAAAAATTTGAGCAACTTGAGGTTGTATTTCCACATACAACTCCTGTGGAGAAACACAGGATCCTTACGATGAGTTTACTGAGTGGTATTGTTCCCACTTTAGCTGATTGCACCACCTGGGGGATGGTGTTTGCTGCGGTGTATACACTATGCTTTGGCACCCCCTCCATGAGCATTCTACAGAGCGTTCTCAAAAAGGTTCAGGATGAACACGGGGCTGGTCCAGCCCTGGAATTGGGGATGAGATTAGTGGGTATGATCCCTATTGTCTTCGAGATGATTTTGGCCAATGTCAAAGGTGAAGCAGTTAGCTTGCACGTGCGTCAATGCCTCTCGGCGCTGGCAGACGTTGATCGGCAGCGGCAGTTGCCGATCATTATTGCGGATGTGTATACATCATTGGGTCGCAATAGTTTGAAGTAAAACCTTATACTCAGGTACAACGTAAACCCCCTCCAGACAAGGAGGATCACCCAGTCATTCCTAAAATGACATGGAATAAAAATCAGCTGCAGCAACAGCGGAAGCCTAGTTCTCGTGCTGGTTCATCAACACCAGACGCTTCTGACCGTAGATATGATTTGCGCGACCGCTCTAAAATTAAAACACCAAGAGGTTTCAGGTTCCTGATCCTCGTTCTCCTCGTTCCTTTCAGGAATAGTCAGATCAACATTTCAGCGGGGGTGGACATTAGGATCACAGAGAAGGTGAGTCCACGCAACCAAGACGTGACCTGCAGTGCCATCTTGACGTAAAAGCCAAACCGGAGGGACCACCACAATATCGTGCCCCATTTCAGAAGAAAAAAGTTACCCTTTGACTGCAAAATCTGCCTCAGATGGTGAGAACCCTGCTCCTCGATTGGAGATGGGCGGTAACACTCTTCGACAGCGCGGCGGAAGTTACCATAGTGCGGGAGGCACTCCACCAGTGTCTGGAGGTGAAAGCAACTGACACGTTCATTACAGTGGAAACAGCTGACACACGAGTTGCACTCCCTGATAGGCTTTATAAGATAGGCATCCAAATTGAAGGTGATATTAAACGCACAATTAAGGTGGTCTTTTAGGACAACCTTACTTCTTCCTATGATATTCTGTTGGAGGAGGTTGATTGGCCTTCCCCCATTTGTTCTAGCTTCTTCTAAAGAGAAAGATGTTATTCTCCCGAGTTTTTTGCATTATGTCTCGGAGGAGGTTAAACAAGCTTAAGCGTCGGAGTGGGCACTGGCGCTTGCCCCGGCTGTGTATCGTAATCAAGTAGGTTGGGATAAGGATTCGCCAGCACATGAATTCCTTTACGCT
Source organism: Calotriton arnoldi (assembly GCA_963921515.1). Lineage (NCBI taxonomy): Eukaryota > Metazoa > Chordata > Amphibia > Caudata > Salamandridae > Calotriton > Calotriton arnoldi. The sequence continues at coordinate 1,020,272 of CAWUFW010000089.1, read as the reverse complement.
CCATGCCACAACACCAACCACAATATCCAATAAAGCGTGATACGAAAGCGTCTGTAAGTGAAATCTTGGCCCAATTGGACTATCAGGGTGTAATTGAACCCTGTGTTTCATCAATGAATAATCCTCTTTTCCCGATATTGAAACTGGATGGTTCATATCGTATTGTCTTGGATTACCATCATTTGAACAGTCATGTTCGTACATTTGCAGTACAGAACACCCACAGCTCTGCGTTAGTTGATACCATTGTTCGTAAAAAATATAAAATGACTCTTGATATCTCCAATGGTTTTTATAGTCACAATTTGGCTTGCAATAGCCATGACTTGACAGCCTTCAGCGCCCTCGGCAATCACAAAAGATAGACGCGCTTGCCTATGGGATACAAAATAGTCCCAGCACTTTTGTGGCATGCATAGTGTCTGTTTTACATGAAATTGACCCTGATGCTTTCTCTTACGTTGATGAAATTTATTTGACAGATGATGAATCGATACCTCATCTTGTGCGTGTGGACAACATCATAATGTCTTTTGCTTACTTGGGTTACACATTCAACTTCGTCAAGTCGCATATTGCCTGTTTGGCAGTTCTTTTTCTGGGTTACGAACTCACCAATGAAGCTAGGGAGTTGGCCCCCCACGAACTGGAGAAATGTGCTCAATTGCAACCTCCCGCTACTCTTAAAAAATTACAATCCGTACTGGGTTTTTTTAATTTCGGGAGGACATACATTCCTGATTATGCCCAGCGCATCAAACCACTTTACTCTTTGATACAACCTTCCTTCTCTGCTTCCTGTTGGCTCCCAGAACATATCGCAATTCTTCGGTCTCTGCAGTCTGATCTGCTTGAGACCAACTTCTTGTTAACACGTGACAATTACACAAAATTGGTCATAAGGATTGTACCAGGTGCGTTAGGTTTCACTTACTTGACATTCAATGAAGGGGACATGGTCCCTATTGCATATAAATCACGTTTGTACACTTTGGCTGAGATACGTTTTTCTTCTATAGAAACTTTTTTGACTACCGTCCAGATGGCGATTCTGAAAGAATGCTCTCTGGCTCAGGGTAAATGCATTTTCATGGTTTCGCCGGTACCTGCTTTAGAAGCAGTTACGAAGGCTAGTGTCCCGAACTCTAAAGCCTTGCATCCACGCTGGATACAATGGGCTAGTTCTTTGACGTTGGCTGATGTCAATTTTATCTTTGACCCGTCTTTGCAGACACAGGAGTTTTTACAATATGAAGATGTTCACCTGCCTCCTCTGTCGTTGCTTCCTCTTGATCAGTACAAATGCAGGGAAAATTGTTGATGGGGATTTTAAATTCTCCTTCATGCAAACACAGTCTCCTGGTGATTGCACGGCTCAATTGGCTGAACTTCGTGCTTTGGTTTTGGCTCTTGAATTTCCTGATCCAGATGTTCCTACACTTGTAGTGTGCGATTCTTTTTACTGTGTACAATCCTTCAATGACAACTTATTCTTTTGGAAACAAAATGATTTCCGTGATTCCAAAGGCAGCGCAATTAAGCATAAAATACTTTGGATTGGAGTGGCCGCTCTTAAGGAACGTTTGCCACTCACACAGGTTATCCATACTTTGGGCCATCAACATGTGGGAGCACATGCTCTTGGTAATTGCTCTGGCTGATGAGGCAGCCAAATCTGCAGTAGCCACTTGTTCGGTAGCAGCAGTCACAAGGTCCATGACTAAAATTGATGATGACATTTTGGCAGCTATTGCTGCGACAAAGGAGGGAATAGAATTTCCCCGAGATTTCCCTTCACGTTATACATACCACTTGTCGTCTGATCAGATTCCATCTGCTACAATTCCGTCCATTGGGGATCGGCTGATTCCCAATGAGGACCGCAGACTTTCTTTGATCATTGCAGCACATGAAGGCGTTGCTTCGGCACATGCTGGAGTAAATGCGACTGTTTCCCTTTTGCAGCAGCGTTTTTGGTGGCATGGTTTATACCAACAGACATGAACATATATGTTCTTTCTTATGACATCTGTCAACAAATTAAGCCTTCTACTGTTGCACGTCCACCACATACTCAGCTTTACATTTCTAATCAGCATTTTGGCTGTATTTATCTTGATCACTGCAGTCCTTTGACTTCTGACACTGCATTTAAACGCATCTTGGTTGCAGTGGATTCGTGCACTAGATTCCTTTGGGTTTGGCCTCAACGTAGTGCTGATTTGCATGTCTTTGTCGGGACGTTTGCCGGTGGCACCTTCCATTCGGACCAAGGTCCTGCGTTTGCCTCTAAGGCTTACCTTGATGCGATGAAGTCTCCGGGGGTGCAGGTGCAATATTTCTCTCCATACCAACCCGAGGGCAATTCCGTTGTGGATGGATGAACTGTGACTTAAAGCAATCTTTGACAGCTAGAGTCTTAGGTACTGGCAGGGGTTGGCTGACTCATTTGACAGGAGTCCAACGTGCACTAAATAATCTCCCTAGAAAGATCTCTGGGTGGGCGGACCCCATACAAAATGCTCTTTGGCATTAAAATGTTTGTGCCAGACCTTAATGGTCAAGACGTTGTGGTGGGTGCCGCAACCTTTGACATAGATAAACATTGTGCTGTGTTACAGGATCTAAAGAAAGCTAGTGATTCACAAACAAGAGCCCAGTTACCCTCGTCCGTGGAGCCAGTGGTGCTGATTCCTGTTTCTGGCTGGCTTCCAAAAGTTGGAGATCTGGTCCATGAAAAGGTGGAGAACAAAAAAGAATTTGGTCCATCCTACCGTGCACCGGTCAGAGTCTTTGGTTTAAAAGTCACCCACACTGTGATCCTGCCCCCTTTAACTGGTCGTAAGGAGAATCGTTACATTTCAATCGAACATGTCAAGTTACACCATATGGCTGATACTCAATAGTATGCCTCAAAGCATTCCACGTCGAGATCTTTCATTGAATTTGATGGCTACTGTTCTTCGGCTACTCCCCAGCAATCACAAGGAGAGATGTAAACTTCAATTGATTTGTTGCCTGTTTTTCCTTCTACATCCACATCTGCTGATATTGAGTATGATTCTCCTCCAGTTGAAGTCATAATTGACATTCCTGAGAGCACCATACCTGAAACATCTGATGCAGCACATCCCCCGTTGTTTCAGCTGGGGTCCAGTGGTTATTATATGGATCGTAATAGCTTTTTCTCTGGCACGTCTTCCTCATCATCTACTGTGCAAGAGACCCCTACCCGTACCAGTGTTTTCATCTCCTGCTTCACGTAGACTTACTTGGTCCCACCCTGGCCATATATCTGGATGGTGCTTACGATGATATTCCTCTTCATGTGGATCGGATTTGTGACTGTGTTTTTCCTACTCATTAATGGCCATTATTTACCTGAACGCTCTGCTGTGAACTTTGTTGATAGAGTTCTGGCCCCTCACACGTCATCCCATATAATGAAAAGAGACCAAGCCCGTGTCAATATATCAGAGTTCCCTGTTGTTGATGGTATCATCTGGGATAAAGTTGCATATGATATCAATGGCCTGACGAAAATTTTGAACATTCTATGCATTTTCCGCATTGCCTTGGGAGATATGGTTTTGCCCGACATCCATTCTGATAACTGGGATGTTCATGCTGTTAATTCGTTATTCTCTGATTTAAAATATTATGCTGCATTTGACCCAGAAGATTTGTATTTAAGCTCGGCTAATTACGCAGATTTATTTTGTTATCAACATTATGGCCATCATTTCTTACACAAGACAAAAACAGACAGACCATTTTTTAATTATACCCAATGGGAGCATTGCCCAACACCATTACAGGGAAGTTCAAAGACCAAACAAAGTAACTTTGTGTATTTTTCTGACCCACAGTCCTATTTTTATAAATTGAAGATGCCGCCCCAAACTAAATTTATGTTAACACAGACTAAACTGGTTTACTCCATGTCCTTCAGGAATGATTTGCCCTTGACGGGTTATGAGCTTTGGAAGGACACAATTGATTTAAAATCCATTTGGGGTACTAAAGATTGGCAAGTGCAGGGCACAGAAGCTTTGCATTGTGCATGTCTGATACCGTCCCAAATCTTATTTTTAAATGACAGTACAACAGACTACTTCTTTTGGTTTGGCCACTGCAAATAATCTAAACATTCCCTCCATTCCATTATTAACGCCATATGATACATGGCAAACACACACTAACTACACAATTGTAGACTTAGGGCCCGATTCTGATGCGGGTTGGAAAAGCTTCCCGACCGAGGACCTGATTCTGATGCGGTTAGGAAGGCCTCCTAACGGTATTTGCTCCTTCCAAATCGGATCGGGAACGTGTCTTCCCGACCGAGGGCCCAATTCTGATGCGGTTAGGAACAAATGTTCCCATTGAAGTCAATGGGAGTTCAACCAAATCGTATCTGGAAGCATCCTACTCCGCCGGTCGGACTTTCCCGATCCGAGTGGGTCGGACACCATTTCCCAACCGATTCGGTCGGGAAGCTTTTCCAACCCGCATCAGAATCGGCCCCTTAGCTGTCTTATTTTACAATGGCACACTTAACTCATCCAATATTGACCCCTTGGGATGGTTAGTGTGGCTGACAACTTCAAATGCATGTCAATTACGTTTTCTAAATACTGCAAAATGTTTTACACAAAGTAGACCTGATCCACGTTTCCCACATTCGCCTACCACATATTCAGTGGGTAAATTATGTCAGCAATGGTTGGAACATTCCACACTGTCGTCTGTGAAACAACATCTCTCTCATTTGTCTGGTGACATTGATTTGGCTGATTTTCTTTTAGGTCCAAAGTCCCCTCGAACAAAACGTTTAATTTATTCCGCATATAATGAATTTTGGAAACTGTCACAGATGGAAGCTGTGGTGCGTGTCCGCCAAATTGACCAAGCTAATTTAGAAACAGGCCTTGAAGTAGTAGATAACAGTATTAATACACTGTCTTCCCGTATATATACTATGCCGTGGAGGAACTGGTGTTCATGCATACATGGAGGTACATGTTGCGCCCCCTGTGTGCATCCACAGGAAATAAGATACCGGGGGACCCTGTAGGGCCCCCTTTGTTTCCTCTCTGCCACGGTTTTCTTTGACGGAGAGCAAACGCGTAATATGCTTGGCGGGACCGCGACGGTCTCGCCAAGCATATTACAGCCTCCTGACTGCTGCTACACCACCAAAGAAAGGCGGTCCCCTGGCGACTGCGGTGGGGCAATGGCGATATGACCTCCCTAATTGTAATAGGGTAGTCATAAGACCGCCTAAGCCGCACCCCACGAGCCTGGTGGCCCATGGACCGCCAGAGCCCTAAATGTAACCCCTTTAGTGTCAAGCACCTTGACCAAGTTGGTTTAGATTGGAGTGGGGATAGTAAATGTCACCCCTGTAGTGCCCAATACCTTCCCCAAGTTGGTTTAGGCTGGAATGGGAATAGTACATGTAACCCCTTTAGTGTCCAACACCTTCCTCAAGTTGGTTTAGATTGGAGTGGGAATAGTAAAGGTCACCCCTTTAGTGTTTAACACCGTCCCCATGTTGGTTTAGGTTGGAGTGGGAATAGTATATATCACTCTTTGAATGACCAAGATTTCCTCCAAATTTAGTATAATAAAAAATATGTCACACATATTTTTTACATTTTATTTTTTTACTATTTAAATTTATTATACAATTTAAATTTTAACAAATATATTTTGTCAGTAAAAATAAAAAACATTTATAAAGGGAGTTAAATAAAAAAAAATGTGTTAGTTTTTAAATGTAGAAAAGCAGAAGTAAATCAGATTGTATATACATTTGCAGAAGATACAATTGTTTCATTGATTACAGTTTTTAAAAAAATTTAAACTTTTTTTAATACATTGTTTTAATATTATTTAACATCTTCATTAGTACATATTAAATGATTGTATATTTTTTATACTATTACTTAATTTTTTTAGTAATTTTTTACATTTTGTTTTTACATTTATTACTCATTTTTACTATCTTTCCAATTCATTTCCTTTTTAGGTTTAATTTGGCAGACAATTTTTTTTTTTACTGCTACCTTCCAGTTTGTAGTCCATTAGTGTTATTTTGGGTCATTTCTCCAAGACCCACGTCGTGGTTAGGTGCTGCTGTTCATCAGAACGAGTAAGTCTTTTAAAAAAGTTTTTAAGGGTTTTGAGGGCAGGGAGGATTTAGGATATATGTTTAAAACTTGTGCATAGAGCTGTTTTTGGTATATTTAGATGTATTTTTGGCAGTGCTTTGCCCTAATTTTTTTAAATTGTTATATTAAGGTATGAATGTTTTATGCTAAATTATGTGATGTATTTATGTTTTGATGATTAAATGTTATGTATGTGTATTTTTGGGACTGTAATGTGTTGTGTGGGTGGGCGTTTTTTTGACAGGTTTTTGCTTCCGAACAGTTTCTATGGGAATTTGGAGTGTTTTTTTCAGGAAATCAGTTTTAGTTTATTAGAAACTGATGATTTTTACTTGGAGTCCCTTTTTTTCGGGTTTCCTAGAATGGTTCTTTTTTAAAACACGTTTTCTGTTTTTTTATGGAGCCTACAGACTTTGTATTTCTTTGAGGGATTTCGAATGCATTGTTTATATTTTTGGATTTTTTTTAGGGGCTTTTTGGATTTATTTTTTTCATTTTATTGCTGATTACTAATCTATGTTACATGGAGATGGAGAAAGAGCTGCAGCTACAAAGCATGTTATATTTCATACTTGTTTGTCGTTGGGAAATGTGATATTATATTGTTTACACTATGGGGCCGATTCCGATCTCGGCCGGTAGGGCTCCGAATCGGATTTGGCTTAACCGGATCCGATTCGGAGCCCTATTGCCCGACCGATTCGTACGCGCGTCCGGGCGAGCGAGTACGATGCGAAATCGCCGACCGACTCGTCCGGGCGTCCCGACCGCTCCGACCGACTCGTTCCCGGGTCTAATCGCACCGACCGACTCGCTCGGACTCGACTCGCACCGCGCAATGGAGACGTTCCCCGGCCGGGTAAGTACGATGCGCGCCGCAAGAAGTCCGACCGAGCCGCGCACTCCGGCTCGAAAGAGCAGTCGGAGCCGTACTTTGGGGGTCCGTGTCGGACCCCCCTGTACGCGTAGCTACGCGAGTCGCACACAGGGGGACCCATGGGTCCCCCTACCTGTGCGTGTACGGCGCGAGTTGCTTCACCGCGTACACGCTGTAGGGGGCGCCCTTGTCCGCCTCGCACCCATTGAGTCAATGGGAGCCCGCGTACGCGTTGTACGACAGGTTCTCATTGACTTCAATGGGAGTCCGACCGACTCGAGTCCGATGGCATACGTGCGCATCGTACTCGTTCGGTCGGGCTGCTAGGGTCCGATTCGGTTGGAAATCTCTCCGGGTCCTGCTCGGTCGGAGAGATTTCCGGCCCGAATCGGAATCGGCCCCTATGTGTATATTCTTCTTATGTGGAATTGTTTGGATAATGCATTGTATTTATTTGATGTGATGTATTGAATTTCTTTATAAGCTGGTTGGTTACTGTTTCATTTTTTTTTTAAATTGGTAATATATATATATTTATTATATCAATGTTTATTAATTTTGTGATTTTATATAATTGTTTCACTAAATAGGAGTTGGTTTGTTGGTGAAGGGCTTTATTACAAGTCTGGCATTCCACAGACCGCCAGACTTGGTGGGGCGCAGTAGTGACAGTCTTCCAACCGCCCCATTTGTTGGTTTGGAAGTTGATTTTTTTCTTTTAGGTAGCCTATGCAAAAAGTTACAGAGTGTGTTACTATTTATTTGTTAAATTGTATTTTTTAGTTGAATAAAAGTTAATGTATTAGTTAAAATATAGGTATTAGTATCTTGATTATGTAGGTGTTGGGATGTATTATTTCTTTTTAATGTTTGTTGTAAGAATATGGCAGGGTTTCCTTCTCTTGCAGCAGTTGTGGTGTTTGGAGTATTTTGTTGTTTTAATTAGTGTGCCTTTTGTATTGTTGGTTTAATTGTTTGGTTGATTTAATTGGTTAAAGATGTTCATAGTGTTATTTTATTGGTTGGTTTAGTATAGTTTGCATTTTTGTTATCAGCTGAATCCTTGTTTGATAAATGCTAAATTGTGTTTTCTTTTTGTGGTATAATATATAGTTTGCTTTATTTACATATAAATGTATTTGTGTGTGAATATATATATATCTTTCTTAACATAGTTTGATTGACTTGTCCTCAACTGACATATTTAATTTACCTATAAGTCCCTTGTAATGTGTACTGCCTGTGCCCAGGGCCTGTAAATTAAATGCTACTAGTGAGCCTGCAGCACTGATTGTGCTACCCACTTAGGTAGCCCTTTCAAACATATCTCTTTTTGGGACTGTAATGTATTGTGCGGGTGGGCGTTTTTTTGACAGCCACTGCAGAGCCTGTGTGTACAGTTTTACATGTAACTCCCCCTAAAGTAGGCCTGAGATAGCCCAAAGGGCAGGGTATTGTATAGTTAAAAGGTAGGACATGTACTTTTAAGTTTTACTAGTCCTGGTAGTGAAAAACTCCCAAATTTGTTTTTCACCACTGTGAGGCCTACCCCTCCCTCCATAGGTTAACATTGGTGATTCCTTGTTACATCAAATAAGATATAATTCCTAATTGGAAGCAGGTAGAGCTGACATGCTTAGTACCTATGGAGTTGTAATGATAAATCGTCTTTAATGGTAAAGTTGAATTTATCATTGCAATTTTAAAAATGCCCCATTAAGACGGGTGGGGTGGCGTGGTGAGCAAACAAATTATGGATTTAGGCCCAGATCTCTGTACTGTGGGTGAGTGTTTGACATTGTTCAGCATTCCGTCCATCGATTGTTCTTTTTGCATTTGTCACCTTGAGTGGGACGTGTATGTCCAGACATTGGTCCCATGCTTGCCATGATACTGCATTAAAGCTATCCTGGCTGATGAGGGGTGAAAACCCGAAACCGGTCCTAGAATGCTTGTTTCCAGCCCTGGGAGGACCTGGCCTGGCAGTTAGGGCTGGACTGTTACCATGGGGATTAGGGTCAAGACCGATTTGCAGATGGGTCCAAACTGGGGTGGCGTGGTAAGCAAAATAACAATGGCTTTAGGCCCAAATCTCTGTACTGGTGGTGAGTATTTGACAATGTTGAGCATTTCATCCATCAATTGTTCTTTTTTGCTTTTGTCGCCCCTAGTGGGACAGGAATGCTCAGACCTGGGTCCGATGTTCCCCATGCCACTGGATTCAAGCTTCCCTGGCTTATGATGGGTGATACCCCTAATCCGGTACTAAGATTCTTGTTTCTGGTCTAGGGAGGAGCAGGCCTGGCAGTTAAGTCTGGACTGTTCCCATGGGGAGCCAGGTCAAGAATGATTTGCATATGCCTGGGTCCAAACTGGGGTGGCATGTGAGCAAAACAATTATGGATTTAGGCTCACATCTCTGTACTGGGGGTGAGTGTTTGACATTGTTCAGCATTCTGTCCATCAATTGCTCTTTTTACTTTTAGAAAGATTACATTTTTCTGCTCTTAGCCCTTATTGCCTGCAGCCTCTCTCCAATACACGTCTAGACAGCCAGACACAAAGGGAACATAGGTGTGATTTGATGGGCCATCCACATCCTGATGGGCCATCCTGGGAAGGATGTAAGGAAGGATCTGGGTACACTTACACCTGGATAGGCTTTGTCCTGTCCCTACACAAAGGACTGCTTATCCCCCTGTAGTGAGTCTGGAGCCAAGGCAGGAAGAGAGGGCATCTGTGCACTTTGAAGCCCTTCTTTGAAGTCTTACCCACTTCAAAGGCACCATTGGGTTTAAGAGCTGGACTTACCACTTCAGTACACTTATGGGCCTGTGGATACTCTGCCAGGAAGAAGGACTGCTGTGCTGCTGAAGGACTCCACTCTGCTGGACTGCTGCTCTGGAAGAACTGTTTTCTTCCTAAGCTGACCTGCTGTCTGCTGTCCTCCTTCCCTGGGTGAGAAGAACTGGACCCACATCACTTGAACCCAGAACCAGAGTGACTTCAAGGGCTTTTTGGCTTGACTCCTTTTCTGAAGTCTCAGGGACAGCAAATACTTCCAACTCACCTGCCTCAACACTGGGACTCTACATCTGTTAGTCTGCCCTGCAAAGTGGTGCCAATTCAGTCCTGGGCCCTTGGAAGTGGGATCAAAGTGATGCTCAAGCAGAGTCCCCACATCAGCTTGGAACCGGCGCATCTCTACAACTGCTGAAGCATCACCCCCAATGCGAGGATTGGCTTTGATTCATCCCTGACTGCACAGTGCAACAATGCCATTTCCAAGGCATCTTTGATTTTGCATGACTCGGGGCCAACGCATCGCCTTCAGTCAATGGATCGCAGCCGACGCATCACCTCTGCTCTACGGATCGACGATGACGGATTGCCTCCTCTGTACCCCGCATCTCGTCTTCGATGATGCAACCAGGGTACTTTTCAGCAGGCCAAATCTGACCCTGTATTCATCCCGCGCTCCACTACAGTTAGCTTGAACTTTTGGATTTGACCACGTCATAACTCCGGTTCTCCTTGTTGAGTTTTTGCTGTTTTGGTCTTGTTTTGTTAATAAAATCAAGATCTATTTCCTAACCAGGTATGGCATCATTTTGTGTGGTGTTTTCACTATTTTACTGTTTGAAGTCTTCTTGCACAAATACTTTACACATTGCCTCTTCAGTTAAGCCTGACTGCTCTGTGCCAAGCTACCAGAGGGTGAGCGCAGGTTAATTTAGGGTGTGTTTGTGGCTTACCATGACAAGGATTGTGGTTCATGCTTGGTCAGGGTGCATAACTCTGCCATCCAGAAACCCAATTTCTAACAATGTTTATAGTTAATGTTAAATCTTTTGGTGTTTTTATTGTATGTATTTTAGGTGTACAGTTTTTTGGGGGTGAATGTTTAATTTTTGGATGATATACTATAATTTATTTTAATTATAAATGTTTATTACAAGTTTTGTGTTTATTTGAAGTAATTGTTTTATGTTAAAATTGTTTTTCTTTTCTTTTTAAGGATTTATTAGTTATGTTGGCAATAATATTGTAGATATTATGGGAATCAATATTTTTGACATGTTATGTTTATGTATAGGTGACGATATTCGTATTTCAGATATTTTTATTATGAATATATGAAAAAAATCTGTGTTTTTAACAACTATATCTGTGTGTTAGATATTTTTGATTTTTATGGTTAGGTATAAGAGTCGATATTTTTATTAATTTCTGATCTTTGTGTACATCGTTATTTGTTGTATCAATATTATGTCAGTGGTCTGTGCATGCCAAGGGATATCCCATCTGCTCCAGTCCATGCCTGGACAACGCCCAGCTCCATGAACACTGGCCCAACTGTCTCCCATCCATCGAAACACCAGGGTACTCCTCTGTTCGCTCAACACGAGACATCACTCACCTATCTGCTACCACACTGCATCATACACAACAGTGGAATCTTTGACCTGCACCAACTACTATTTCAATAGCATCATCCTTCCAGCACCCCCCACACAAACACCAGCCTCCACAACAACTCTCCCACACAGCACTTCATGTAACAGAAAACCAGCACCCTAAACTCACTCCCATGCATGGTACTCAACACCTGCTCACTCAGTAAACATGGTACAGGAATCTGGGACCTTCTGAGCCTCAACATAAATGATCTCCTCTTCCACACGGTAACCTGGTTCAACCCAACATTGGAGGCCGACATCATCACAGCGATCCCAGCAATCTACAAGATTGCACGACAGGACCATCATCACAAGCCAGGAAGGTGACTCGCGATCATCTGCAAAGATGCCATCACCTCAATGACCACAGAGCACGCCACTCCATTCATGGAACATCTGGATTTCAAGCTTCAAATCACCAAAAACTTCACCGCAAATAGAACCCTTGTCTACCGACTATCAGGACCAACTTCACCAACCTCACGACAGAGTTCACCCCCCCACACCATCAACTCCAAAGCCTTTGTACTCCTCGGAGACTTCAACTTCCACCTGGAATCTGCAAATGAGCCTCACAGCACTCCTAATAAGCCTAAACAACATTGCACTAACCCAGTTGTTCACAGATCCCACGCAAATCAGAATGGCTTAATGCCCTCCATGCAGACCTACCCAACTCTACAGATAATATCAATACAAACGTTGATATCTTTAACAACTGGATCGAGAACTGACCAGACTCCCTCAAATTCATCAAACTCAAAAAACAGAGAAGACCCAACAAGCAAGGCAGTAGGTACACAAAGGACCTCCATTACACCAACAGACACTGCAAACAGCAAAAAAGTAAGTGGAGAGTCACCCATTAAGACACCGACAGAAACAGCTTCAAATTGGCACTCACACAATACCAAAAGCAACTAAGAGAAACCAAGAAAAAAGCAATAGTGGAATACATCAAATGGAGCTTCATCAGCAGCAAAGAAATCTTCTTGATCACCAAAGATTTCAACACACTCACGGCCTCCAACAACAGCATTACCCCCTCCAAAAAACTCTGTGACAACCTATTCAACTTCTTCCACAGCAAACTCCCGTACATTCCGAACAGCAATTTTGCACACCAACCAGATCCCGGGGAACTCATCACCAGCTAGTCCATCACCAATAAATGCAACCACCTGACCTGATTGAAGCCCATCACCAGTGAAGAAACAGCCTCAATCATGCAGACCATCCAATCTGGGGCCCCATTGTAACCTTGTTCCATACATTTTTAACTTGGTGCACCACTAATCAGCACAGCATATCATGAACACCTCTACCACCTTCACAGAAGCTTGGAAGCACACGGCAGTCAACACCCTCCTCAAGTAACCTTCAGCCAACCCAATCCAACAGGCCAACTTCAGGTCTACCTCCCTGCTTCCTTAGTCACCAAAAGTAATTGAAAAAGCCAACAACAAAGAACTCACTAACCACTTCGAGTTCCACCACCTACTGGACAATACACAATCAGGATTTAGAAAGAACCACAGCACAGAAACTGCACTCATCACAGCCACTGACGATCTTAGAACCATTCTTGACAGAGGAGCAATAGTTGTCCTTATCCTACTCGACCTCTTCACTTCATTTGACACAGTCTGCCACAACACACTCATCAGAAAACTCCAACAAGTGTGGTATCCAAAGACCAGCACTCTACTGGATCTTCTCCTTCCTCACAGGAAGAAATCAAAGTGTCAGATTGAAACCCTTCAGCAGCTTTCGACACCATCTCTCATAGAATCCTTGTGGATAAGTTACGAGAGATTGGTGTCAGAGGAATGGCCTTAAGATGGCTGCAAAGTTTCCTGACCGACAGGACACAATGTGTCCAATTGGACACATTTGTGTCACAGACCTTGGTAGTGGACAAGGGGGTCCCTCAGGGTTCCATCTTAAGTCCCACCTTGTTCAATATCTATGTGTCCTCTCTGGCCACTATTATTAGATCGTGTGGGTTTGATATGATCTCGTATGCATACGACACTCAAGTGATAGTCCCCATAGAGACGGATCACGCTCTGACCAGAGAAAAATTTAAGAACTGCATGCTAAAAATAGCCACATGGATGAGTAAGAATTTCCTACAGCTTAACTCCAATAAATCAGAGATTCTGCTGTTCGGGAAAGCAGAGTAGTTATGGACCCCTGATTGGTGGCCTGCAGAACTCGGGGAAGCTCCTACACCTAAAAAGTGGGCGAAGAATCTGGGCATCGTAATTGATGACAGACTGTCCATGGAGGAGCATGTAAAAACCATCTCGGGCACCTGCTTCGGTATGATGCGAATGCTGAGAAAAGTCTTCCCTTGGATTCCCCTTTTGGCCAGAAAAACCCTTATACAGGAGCTTCTAGTCAGAAGAGTAGACTATGGAAATTCGCTACTGGTAGGGATTAGGGAAGATTTATTATCAAAGGTTGCAAGTTGTTCAAAATACAGCAGCGCGTCTAGCCCTCAACAAACCCGCATGAACTCCGTCATTACCTCTTTTGCAACAACTGCAATGGCTCCATATCAGGAAAAGAGCAGTCTTTAAGCTTTTGTGTCTAGTGTTTAAATCACTGCAGGGGATGGGTCCCGCCTATCTAATGAAGAAATTAGAACCATACATTCCCACGCGTCAACTGAGATCGAGCAGCCGAAATCTGCTATGCACTCGGAGAATCAGGAAAGCCAAGATGGGCGGTCGTGCTTTTTCTAATCTAGCCCCAGCACACTGGAACAGACTACCAGATGATATTCGAGCCTGCTCCAATCTGGCACAGTTTAAGAAACTGCTTAAAACCTGGCTGTTTTAATGAGTATTTTAATATGTTGTGTGCTACCCAGGTGCCGAGAGATCCCCTTGGGGATGATTCGTTGTGCCATACAAATTTTAATAATAATAATATTAAAAAGTAACCGAGCCAAGAGCAGCTCGATCCAAAAAAGTGCAAACATACTGGAGGAGGGGTGAAGGTAGGAGATTGCAACAGGCTTCCATTATTGGTCTTGTCTTGGTGATATAGTTCTCTATAGGTTTCTTTCCCTCTTTAGCAGAAGCAGCTTTGTAGCAAGTGCGTCAAGATCTGAGATGTAGGAAAGGTTCATACAGACTTGGCAACATTTCTTCCAATGCTGCTGTGTGCCATCATATCAACTTCTGAACGAGGGGTTTGGTCGTCAAGCTTGGTGGCTTAGTGGATTAATGCATCCCCTCCTGTGATGCGTGTTTGACCTCATGGTCAGAGGTTCAAATCCCAACAGGGCTCACTTAGCCTTTCATCCTTCTAAAGTTGATACATTGAGTTGGGTAACAATAAAGATCCGTTATTTTAGCTTCAAGATGCCCCAAAGTGTGAAAGTGCACTTTCCAGATATGTGGGTTTAAGTACATTTTCGAACAAAAATCTGAGGTAGATCAAGCTGACACTTGTAGACTTGTAACAGGCTTCCGGCAGATACAAGCACTGACCATTGTGCTGTGCATGCCTGATTTTTTAACATGGTCTTTCAGTTGTACATAATATATTCTTGGTTACATCTAAGGTAACAAAAATGCATATACCACTTTTTTAATATAACTTTTCAACATGCTGCACAGCAGCCACGCTGCTGTACAATATAGCTTAAAGACATTGGCAGAGCCAATTGCTCTGGCTAAACATTTATAAGGTCCCAAAGGCAAGACCTATTGGCTATGCCAATGCTTGTTTTGTCCTAGGCCTTACAAATAATCTTGACAAGCGTGCATGTTACATTTCCCCAACCTTTTCAGGTCGACCTGTAGCGGCAGCGCGCAAGCGCTGCTCGCTCTGCGAGGCATGCAGTAGTAGAGTATGGGAAACAAGCTTCCCTCACTCTCCGCCCATATTTTTCATTGGCTTCTGTCTTTGTCCTTCGTAAATTCTGTCTTCTGATTGGTTATGAGGCTAGTTAGTCCCGCCTTATTATGCCATGTTGTTATTTGTACCCTCCCAGGACTATTAGCCCCTTTACTTGGAGTGTTACACTGTACGGTAGGTGTTATTTATAAGCACTATTTTTTCCCGCTCCCCCGCCCACACTCCCGTTTCCTTGCCTTCTCTCACCCCCCCCCTTTGCAATGCAATAGCTCTCGCGTAAATGCGAGCCCTATTGTATTGCAAATGCTTGTCTTGTTTAATTATGTTTTCCTTTAGTGGAGTACACGCAGGGCCCTGCTCCCTAGCGCGTGGCAGGTCGGGATATTTAAAGTGCCCCGTTCGTGGTCGGTGATGGTTCCTGCAGGGGCACAAGAGCGTGACCTTGGTGTTCGTGCGGCACTGCACGGAGGGAGGGGGGCTGGGGGGCATAGTCTGAGCCGCGCTTCTGTTACTTGTCCTTTCTGCTTCCCGACATGATAGCGGATTGAACAGTGACCAGAAGTCAACATGTACCTCCCACCCCCCGCTGGCATCAGAGGCAGAGCCTGCTCTGGAGTCACGGCGGTAGTGGAGACACCCTCACCATGGAGAGTTTGACCGCATAGGTGATGGCTCTCAGAGCAAGAGGGCGAGAGAGATTTGTATCGGCTGTGCTTGGTCATTAAGGGTGAGGCTACGAGAGGAAGGGGTGATGAGCGGTTTGCTCTCTATCGCCACATTTAGTTGGTGTTAACCCCATCCCCCCTCCTCGCGCTGTCCTTTCTATTAATTGCACCGTTCCTCTGCCCGCTCCTGGGGTCCACTGACCCTCCGATCCCCCTACCCCCTCCGACCCCCCAAACGTCATCCCCCTTTGGGCAGTGAGACGCTGTAGCCCCCATCTTCGTGCGTGGCCCACCCGCTGCAATACACCCTCTGTTCACTGTTGTACCTCTGGCCAGTGGATTCCTTCTTAAAGTTCCCACCTTCAATGTTAGAAAACGAATAGCTGGCTGCAGCCCTGCTCTCTAAGCAGGACTGGCATGAGTCCAGAGGCGGGAGAGACCTCGCTGTGCACTCGGGACAACCAGAGCTTTCAACACTGGACTAACATCTCAGACCCAGGAAAAAACAACCGTACACATCTATTTCGTTCTTGCCCACACTCCATATACAACTCCCCCCCCCCCCAACCCCCTACAACTAGTTTCCCTACTGTGGTTTGCTCTCTCCCAACAGCACTTAGTTGGTGTTAACACCATTCTCCCTTCAATCCTCCTCGTGCTGTCTTTTTATTTATTTATTTTTGTGGGCAGTTTTATACAGTGAAAACTTGACCTGAAGGTATTGGGGCGCTTTACATGAGCGCCAGTTACATTAAAAAAGCACACAGTCATTTTTGGTAGGCACAATGAGATTAAGTGATATGCCCAAAATCACGGGATGTTGAGCTGACGCAGTGACTCGAAACAGCTCTAACGTCGGCAACTCTGGCCGTTAAGTCACATCCACACACTGTCATTTCAATTAATTTGCTCCCTCCTACCGGCCGCCGTTTCTTTACGCATACATCGTTTTCTTTGAAAATGTAACATATTTGATGTCAATTTTTATAATTCTTTGCTGATAAATGGCAGATTTCTCCCTTTCAAGAAACAAAACACCAAAACAAAGGAGGTAATCCACCTTTTGTATGATCATGCATTCTAGTCATCAGGAGACCTTTTCAACATAGAATGTGTACAACATAAAGACTATAATTCATGTATTAAATAGTTCAATGGGAGTTCTGTGTCTGCTCTGTCCAGAGCTCTTCTTGGAAACCTTTAAAGCAGGTCCAAATTCTAATAATCGAATCCTGGCAGCCCAGACTCATCCTTTCATCATTCCAAATAGATAAAACGTTGATTGAAATTATCGAAATGTCTTGGCTCATTCAAGCTATTACATCTTGCCTGTGGTGGCACAATTCAATGGAATGACTTTCAACTAGACAGTCTGCCCATCCTCGTTCCCTTGAAACATATCGTGTCTCACAGGGTACCACACACACATACCTATACATTGGCTCAGGGTGCTGTGCAGCGTTTAAGTATTTCATTGGCTATGCTTTCCTTATTAGCTGATGTTATCAAGAGAAACCGCAGGTCATCGCCATAGCAGGACAAGTCAGGTTTTAAAATATTTACCAGCAAACCTGCATTATGCGAAAACACATGGTTTTCATTTTAGGGACAATCCTGGGTATGCTTTCATGCAAATCCAGAAACTGGGTGTGCAGCTTCCCTCCCCCATAGAGATGAAAGTCCAGACCCATAGAAATAAAAGCCAAAACCATGTCTGCCAGCTTATGTCCAGGCCCTCCCTCAGCCTAGCCAGTATCCCCCTCAGGAGCCCCCGCAACACCATGGTCTGTAGTAGCTCTACTAGTTAGCTGCACACCAGAGGTGAGGCCTTCTGTGTGCAGTCATAAAAAAACCCATTATTGCGGATCCATTTTTTTCTCACCAACAGTGTGTGAGGCCCTACACTATTATGTGTTTGTTTCCATAAAATAGAGGGCGGTTGTCTGCCCACAGAAACAACATGATCAACCCACCTGTGGCTCCTTTTTTATGGTCTGGCCTTTTAGTATTGGCAACTGTTCTACAAAAAACATGCATAATATATATACATGGAAGGGCCTTTAGTCACTGTTGAATTGTCATTCGCATTTTGTTCCGCCCACCACAACATATAGCCTGAGGTGACAACAGGCCACCCACTTTACCCAATGTCCCCCTTCCCTTTGAGTGACTGCCCAAAGCTTCTGCGCATTTTATATCCATTTAGAAATATGCTTAAAAATGTGTCTTCATTGGCAGAGCTCTACAATGTGCGCTTTTCAAAATTTTTATTTTATATATTTTCTTTAAAAAATGGCAATTTATTTTGTATTCAATTCAGCTGCCCAGTTAGATGTTGATTTATTTCCTCTTCCTTTTAAAATTAAAAAGAGTTTAAATGACATTGTAGCTATCTGTAATTTGACTCTTCGTTGGGTGATGGTTTCTTCTCCTCGCCTTCATAAAATGTAATGGCATAATGCAATGCACAACTGAAAGGGTGTGTTTATTAAATCACTAATAAAACAGCCACATCAGTGAATGGCTTTTTTTTTATTTAGCCTTTACATTGCAAGCATATGTCAGCCACATTTATGAGCTGTTTTTTAATTTATTCTTGTAGCATATGCTTGCATCATGAGAATGTAAAAAAAAACTACCATTGCAATAGCTTGCCAAGGTCAACCTATTGCCATATCAATGCTAGTCTGGCAAGTAGCGGTCTGATTGGGAGACAGAAAGGGACATATGTACAAGAAAATGTCGGAGCGTGGAGCTGCACCGAAATTGGCAACGCTGTGCTCCAACATTACCAAAACGCAGGGATGCGCTTTATTTACTACAATATAGCGCACCCCTGTGTTTTCCCTAGTGCTGGTGCTAAAACTAGCTGCCTAGCGCCAACGCAGGCACCCCTGCACACGCGACTGAAGACAGTCCTGTTCTCTTCTTATGACACTGTAGAGGGACTAATTAATCTCCTCCCTTTAAAAATGGCGCCCAAACAGAATGTCGCTTGCACATCGAACAGACCTTGGATGGAGGGATTTAACCCACAACTGGTAAAAGGGCACATCATGCCTACTCTTGCTAGCGTATTTAGCCTCTATATACAAACCTTGCTTCTAAGGGTTTTTATACAGAGCGGCTTGTCACCTCAAACGCTACTATAATTACGCTTATAATTGACTAAGATGATTGTCCCCTTGGCTACACACGTTCCTGACTTAAGGGAGGTTTCGCAACCACTAGGGATATTGATTTTGCCTGAATTTTGCAGCGCAACATGCGCTCCTATACACTGAAAGTCTTTCACCCTTAAACATATGGCACGGATGCGGCTCACCGTGCTACATGCACTACTGACTTTAGGGAGGTTTTGCAAACAGTAAGGATATTGTTGTTGCCTGTACTTTGGCAACATGACTATTTCCTGGAGCAACATGTGCTTCAACACATAGAATGGCTCAAACAGGTTTGTGGACCCTCTACTGCCTGTTCTTGTCTCTCTTCCTGCACCCTTGCAGACCATGCCCGCAGGCCTCTCCCTTACGATCCGCTCTATTACCTCATGGGACGCATGAGTGTTGGCGGACATCTGCTTGGGCAACGTTTTACAACTTTTACATCTCCTGCATGTCCGTGACAGAGTGACGCCGCAACAAGACCCTGCAATAACAGCCGAAAGGACTTGAAATATTGTAAACTGAACCACTTATAGTGCTTGGCTCACGCCATTAGTGTCTCAACTAGCGCGTTGCCCAGTCTGGAAATTGTTTTATAGTGTTCTGCCTCTTGCACATGTTGCTTGTAGCTCCATGTCTTTATGCCATCTTATATGAGCATGCTGTCCAGTCCGTTTCTCTTTTGCATTATGGGACTTGAAGTTCTGCGTATATATAGGCATGTCAAAGCTACACGCACGTCACTTGTAAAGCCTAATCCAGACAACTGCAAATCATGTTTCATCCCATCCTTGCCATGCAAAGCCTTCTCCTGGCGAACAAAGTGATCCCAAACTCCTGCTTCTTTTGTTTTGTGTACCCCAAATTGTAAAACTGCAGCCTGGAAAGTGGGGTCGCATTTACATATCATGGCTACATTAACACCTCTTTGCATTCATAGTATATTGTATACATAGAGATCTTATGACCACCAGGACTACAATGTATGACACATTTAGGACATTATATAACAACAGGCTACAGACCAGGTGCATTGTGATTGTGTAATTAAACAATAGGTTCTGGGTTCAGATTTCTCGACTTTCAGGACCTTTCATAGAGTAAAGTGCAGATTTGCGTGCATGAAGTCAAGAATGGCTTGTCAACAGGTTTAACACCAAGACTGGGCTTGCATGAACTACCCCATTTATGTGATGCACTGTACGAACTGTCCTATCTATCTCTTCTCTACAACTGTTACCACTATCTATTCACCATTCCACATAATTCTACTACACAAATAAACTACATAACACATAATTCATCACCACTAAAACAAAAACCATTCTATTACAACTAATATAATTTCACTACACACCACATACAACCACAACAGTACACAACAAACACATAAATAAAAAAAACAATACCATTACAACACCAATAACTCTAAATATAAGAAATGCGAGACCTAATGCATTGCAAATGCTTGTTCTTGGAAGGCAGGGCACGGACTCGGGCACGCCGCCATTATGGCAGTCGCGCCGGTCCCCCACATCGGTGGGAGGCGGAGTGCGCCGCGCACGATAGTGACGCGGCGCCCCCGGCCTCCCCTTGATTGGTTGGTGGCCTGCGTGAACCGGAAGCATTTATTAGTGCTTCCGGTCCGCGCACTCAGGCAAGCCGGTCGTGACCGGTTTTGCTCTACCCTACACTAGGGTATAAGAAGGAAGGGGAGCAGAGAGGACGGCCTCTCTTTTTCGCCGCTCCCCAGCTTGGGAACCGCCCTCGATGGGTCCGGGCCTCCGGCGGAGGCCCTTAACTATACTTTTTCCCCACCCACTATCCCCTAAGGCAGACATTTTTGGCGATTTATTTGTTTTTTCAATTTCAGGAGGAATACTGTTTATTGGATAGAATTGTCGTAGTGTTGAAATAAAGTGTTTTTCTTGATTAATCTTTCTCAATTTTCAGGAGTACTCTCTATTCGAAGGAATGGTTGTAGTATCAAAATGAAAGTGTTTTTCTTATCTAATCTGTTTTCAAATTTCAGGTGTTATGTTTTGTCGAATTTTGTAGCTAATCTGTTTTCAAATGTCAGGTGTCATATTTTGTCATATTTTGTGAGTGTTCCCTTGGTCAGGCGGTAAGGTCATGATTGGTGAGCATAGTTTACGGTCCTTAACGGGCATAACCATGGTCAAAATGGGGACGCCCGAGGGGGAGACAGAGGGTCTCTCATGGAACTCCAGGGGCAGTTACAGCCGGTAGGCTGGAAGGGTGTGGGGGGTAGGGAGGTCAGGCTTCCAGTAGGCTGGTTTGCCATCCCACACGCGCATGCGCTCAAGGGCGCAAGGACGCATAACTGCAGCGGCCCCCTTTTATGGAGTTGAATCTTTAAGGGCGTAGGGGGGGCCCGGTGGAGGTATCCATCCGGTAAGCTGGACCCCCTGCGCAAGGTCACTCTGGTTGGAGGTTGGGACCTACCTTGAGCTTGACCTTGACCTAGGGCCGCCAGTCATTCACCTTGCCGTAGGCTCTAACAGGTTACGCAGAAAGAGAATATCTTCATTGCTTAGCTTACGATAGGAACCGATATGTATTAGAAACATGTTAAGGCTAGCCCATTGACAGCTTGTGCCTATCAATGTATTGGACTTTCTGCGTATTGTGTGTATAATGAAAATAATAATAACATTTTAATGTTTTGTTTATATTATGTAATAAAATACGGCCGGGGTTTACTACCCCTAATCCAAAGCAGTGTGGTGCTTGAATTGTTTGCCTTGGGGGTAAAAGGGGGGGGGAGCCCCTAGGGGAGCCAGGTGACTGCCCACCCCAAGGGTTGCGGGTGAAGAGGAGGGGGACTTTAGGCAAGTACCAGGCCATATAACAGCCAGCAATGCTTCCTTTTTTCCCCCTCCCATGGACTCACTCCTTCCACACCTGCAGAGGGGCCCTCGGTGACAACAGGATTTTTTCACATGAAACCGTCCCATAGGATTTTATTTTTCTATTGTCATACCCATAAATAGTAAATGTCTGTGCTTGGAATTGAATTTCACTGACTGGTTGATGCCCTTTGGTTGTCAGTGTTATTTCGGATGAGTTATTGCATTTTCTGTTACGTTGTTTGCTGCCTCAATTATGACTTGTGTTGTGGGCAGCCATCAAACACTGTTTCTGTTTGTTTGATTTTCATAAAACTATCCAGTTGTACAATTCTATGATATTATTTGTTTTATGCCTATTTCCCAATGCAAGCCTTGAAAAAAACATAATCACCTTCGCTCTACAGTCAATATTTTTCCACAAGGATGCAAAGTAAATCTATTTTAATTATCTTTGCTTCAATGACTGATATTAATAGCACATTACGTTTCGAGTTTTTCATTAGCATATTACGTTAATTACCAATTAAATATTTTTGATTCTCATGAATAAACATTCGACTGTATAAATTAGGTAATCTATTTGCTGTTTCTTGAATAAAATGATTTTATTTTACTCGCACTGATTTTCCACATGAGAGAGCATGTACAGTGACTGGTGGCCTAAAGTCGATGTTAATGTATAAAACAGTAGTAATACATTGTTTGGGGCTTATTTACAAGCCCCATGCACCACCCGTACGTCACTTTTCCCATGTTAAAAATGACGCAAAAGTGGGGCAAGGTGCTTGTAAATAAGCCCCTTTGTGCGCGAGATCACTCCCTGTCACTACTTTGTGGTGCTGCAAACCATACTCGCAAATGGATTGAACGAAGTAAGAGAGATATTGTTTAGGGCCCTGACACAAATTGTGGATCGTGAACATATTTTAAAGTGCACATTGCATACGCCCTGCTATTGCAAATGAATTTGCTGACCCCTAAAAAGGAACATTTAACTTTGTTTCAATGACTCGTATTGGTTTCTTGGTATCTCTGTATCGTTGCCCAAAAAATTGGGGATGATTTTATTTGTTGATCTGGCTGAGAGAAATACTACCATTTTCTGAAAGAGGTCAGTGCCTGTGCCCCTGCTGGGCATATGATTTGGAGGCTCTTCGTACGAGCTGACACTGACATGGCCGCCTGCTGATTGACTTTACACAAACTCAGCATTTGTTTTAAGTACGGACATGCTTGGGGAGAGAACACCATTTACTGAAAGAGAGCAGTATGATGCACCCATGGTGCTGCAGGATGCTGCAAGGTATAGAAAGTTAGAAATGTTGTGACTCTGCATGCTTTCTACCACTGGTGGTAACTGGCAGCTCGACATCTGACCCCTGCCTTTTTGTTGAAGCAGCGGGTGGAGACGTTCTTCAATAAAAGCTGGGAGGTTACCGAGCAGGGTAAGTACCACTATTGAAGGAGGATAGCGCCTGTGCGGCTGCGATGTACGTAATGTTATTACTCTTGGGGCAATCCAATTCAAACGTGACGCTTGCTCGTTTACTAAATCGGTGTGCGGAGATATGGCACATCAGCGACGGAGCGGAAGATTGTCGCTGGCGGGATGACTGCTTGGGCTATCGGGATGAAAGCTTAATTGAGGTAAGTACTTGATTAGATGTGATGTTCTCTTGACATACTACCCTGAGGTCAATAGAAGAATCAGGCATTTTTAAATATTATAACAGGTGTGATGGATGAAAATGCTTGAATTAACCCCAGCCACTGATAATTACGCAGGGTTCCTTCCACACCTCTGCATTTAGTTCATCTGCCCCATCACAGGAGGGACCAACCACATTCAAATCAGCATGGCCAGCTCCAAAAAGAACAACAGAAACTGCTAGGCCACATCCCCTCTGAAAGGGACATGGAACAAACAAAGAATTATTTCAGTTTATTGCACCTGATAAGCAAAGGCGCATCTTGAGACCTTTGGCACACTGGGAACATTTCTCACCTCTTGTCACTCCAACAATACTTAGATCAACTCACTCAGAAAAATGTATTTATGTCAGTGTGTTTGTATGTATGTATGTATGTAAGTATGTATGTACGTGTGCAGATATTTGGTATTTCTATTGCGCGAATCTGACGAAAAGACAGCAGAGCGCTGGACATGGTCAAAGACAGGCTTAAATTTGAAGATTAATAGTAGAGGAAGCAGAGTTTTGGACAATTATGCGATGAGATGTAGTGTTCTTTAAAGAGGTGAGTCTTTAACTCTTTCCTAAACCGAAGCAGTGTTGAGAAGGTCCTGATGCATACAGTGATGTTGTTTTAGATCCTGGATACACAGATGGAAAAGGCCTGTTGTCTTGTATTTTCATTTTTACACTTCTTAGCCTGCAGCCTGATGGAGTTGTGGTTGTGGGAGTGCCGAGGACCACCAGCAATGGGGAGCTTGTCTGCAAAATAAGTGAGGGTGCTGATCTTGAAGGCTTTGTCCTTGATGCTGCTGGTTTTGAAGATGGAGTGGGTTGACAAGGGGAGTCAAAGGAGTTTCATCAAGATGGGGGTGATGTGATCCTATTTCTTCAATTCCAGGAAGAGAAATGCTGTGGGGTGTAGTATTCCCTATGGGGTGCTGTTGTATTGGGACTCCTCTATTGCTTCAGAGTCTTTCATTCATGCTCATGTTTACTTATTTGTATGTATGTTTAATGTCAATGCCATTTCATGGGACACAGAATCTTTTCCCTCAATGTTGGTCCTTGATGTTTCTTGGAACAGTTCGCCATTGCAGAGGGACAGCGAGGATGCGAGAAGGCAGTCATGGGCTCTTGTTAGTCCTGACGAGACAGCTAATAAAGTATCACCAACTTACCTGCTGGCCTTTGTTAGGTGATTTCTCATACTACAGGTGCCAATATGGAGGCTCGGAGGCCATGGAGTATGGCATTACCTCCATCCAGATGTGAGAGTACAAGGATTTAAACATCAGTTCTAAAGTTGCCTTCTGGAAGAAACGGTTTGGCTTTCTTTAGAAGTGGTTGTCTTTGTTTGGCAATGTTTTCCATGAAGAGAGGTTGGGTGCAGGGGGAATCCAAGTGATTTGGCGATCGGTGACAGTTGGGTTTTGGAGCCTTCAAGGTTGCAGAGCCAGGTTTGTACTATATCTTGTTTGCTGTTCTTGCCAAGTAATATGAATTCTGTCTTGGTTGGAGTGAGCTTCAGGTAGGAGCTGGATATCCAGGTCTGGACAATATCCAAGCAGTGTTTGAGGCTTTCGGATGTCTGCAGCAGAGGATACTTTCAAATAGAGCTGTGTACCATCGGCATATCAGTGAATGCTGTTATCTGTGAGTGGAGCGATACCAAAGGGGATGATGGACGGAGCGCTAGAGCAAATCAAACACTCACCCCCAGTCAACTGATCTGGGTTTAATCCATCATCATTCTTTAGCTCACTCCACCACCCCAGTTCAGACATGGCCATATGCAAATCAGTCTGACCCTGTGCCTCATGGGAACAGTCCAGCCCGAACTGCCAAGCCATGTCTTCCCTGGACCGGAAACAAGCATCCTGGGACCGGTTTCGGGTTCAAAACCCTCATCAGCCAGGCTATCTTGAATCCAGTGGCAAAGTGAGCAAGGGACCCACGTCTGGGCATACCCTGCCAACTTAGGGCGAACAAAGCGATACCAAAGGGGATGATGGACGGAGCGCTAGAGCAAATCAAACACTCACCCCCAGTCAACTGACTTGGCAGTTCGGGCTGGACTGTTCCCATGAGGCACAGGGTCAAGACTGATTTGCATATGGCTGGGTTCAAACTGGAATGGCATGGTGAGAAAAAAAAACGATGGATTTAGGCCCAGATCTCTGTACTGGGGTGAATGTATGACATTGTTCTGCATTCTGTCCATCAATTGTTGTTTTTGCAGTTATCTGTGAGTGGAGCATCAAGAGGCTCCATGTAAAGGTTGAAGATGGCAGTAGACTGTATGGAACCCTGGAGGACTCTACCGATGATAGGGATCTTTTGTGGCCTGGAGGTGCCCTAGTGAACAAACTGGTGTCAAATGGAAAGGTAAGAGGAGAACTAGTTGTTGTATTCCGCTTTAGGTGTCCGTATATAGGTTTTCCTGAATCATGTCCTTATATAGGCACAATTCGCATTGCCCTTATATAGGCATAGAATCCCAGTCCTTATTTAGGCAATAACCGTGCACTCCAAATACAGGCATGGTCACCGACATCCGTCCACCCTAACGTCACAACGAGTTCTTAGAAACCAGACCCTTAAGCTTCGGGAGTTCCCCTAGCACAGGACTATTGATTTCTCCAAGAACTCATCTATTATGTATGAACCGTTATACCTTAAGGGTTCATTCCTGACGTCTTCCTCTGTCCGACTTCACGTCAATGCTAACATTCCGAGGCACCTATCAGGTATAAATATACCTTCCCTCGCCCAAGCAAGTTAGAGGAGACCTCAACTTTAGAGGAGCCCGTATCCCGGCCTGACGCACTGAGAAGACGCTGTCATTCCTGCACGCAGACGAATCCAGCTTCCAGTGTTCTGACTCCCTTCGTGGGGTGTTAGAGTTCCAGATCCGGCAAGAGATTCCCACCTCTCTCATTCTCAAGGTATGGAGCTGACTAGAACCTAGAGGGACTCTTGGCATACTATACTTAACATACTTTTAGTATACCATACTAGAGAATACTCCACCTACTTCTACCTTTCCCTACACCTAGACTAGGTTAGGTACATTGGGGTAGAACTAGCTTAGAGATGCATCGTATGAGTACTCGCATTTTTAGCTCATGTTATTTATGTACGTGAATATATGCTAAAAGATAATGCTAGCGCAGTATTATTTATTTCTACTGCTTACGCTGTACATTATTTATCTTGCATACTGATCATAACAGCACACATCTCTTACACGAGAAACAAGACTGTTCAATAAAACCCTTTTATTGAAACGCCCGTCTTTCCTTTCTGTGTAACTCTGTAGAAACTAAGCATGCACGATTGACTGAGTGAAACTGTTATCTATTGTTTCCACGATTCTGAGACGTGTTCCGATTCTAAAGGGAAACAAAGTGGTCATGTTTATGCGGTTGCCAGAAACTACTCCCTTCTTGTTCTCAAGGAGTTTCTAGTGGCCTCTGAGCTAGCTGGCACAAGTAATTAAGTTTAATATACTCGATAGGGACATACCGACCTTAGTCCTATGTCAAGCCTATAGGTTATATTATTCCAATGCGCAGAGCCTATTAGGGAAATAGGAACTACACTGCATAGTGAAGGACATTGCCCATGAATTCCTTTTGTGACTTGAGGGTGCCTATCAGGGTGGGATGGTTGACTGTGCCAAAGGCAGCTGAGTGGATTAACATTCTCAGGAGGCAGGAGTCATTTTTAACTGTGGTCAGGAGGACATTGTCTACAATGTGTAAGATGGCAGTCTCCATTTTGCAGCATTACCTCAAGCCAGGCGGGTAGTCATTTGAGAGACGGTTAGCATTGATGTGATCTTGGAGTTGAATGTAGACTGCTTTTCAATGATTTTGACAATGAATGGTAAGTGAGTGATAGGCCCGTAGCTGGAGGTACCATCTGGGTCTTGTGTAGGTTTCTTTTGGAGTAGGAGGGTGTGGCCAGTCTTCAGAGCTTCTGGGGAAATGCCTTTTGTGAGGGAGGGAGGGAGGTAAGTGGCGGGAAGAGCATCCCTAGAGAAAGCTTTAATGATGGGCAATTTAAATCATCATCTGCATTAGAAGTGGCTTTGAGGGAGCTGAGTATGTCAGCCAAATACAGAAGCGGTAGGGCTTTGAATACTGACCATTATGAGATTGTACAAGATGGGGTGGGCGTAAGAGATGAACCAGGCCTGGTATTGTCAATGTGATGTTCTATTGTCTGCATTTTTTCAGTGAAGAAGAGATTGATGGCATTGCACCTTTCTGTGAAGTGAGGAATAGGTTAGGTGGGTCCAGAAGGGGGTTGATGCAGTGGCTCATTTTCTTGAATAGCATTCTACTTCAGTTGGTAGATTCATTGATGGTGATGCTATAGTACTTTGCTTTGGCAGATGTGATGAGCTGTTTCCGTGTTGCACGGAGAGACTTCAGTGTCAAGAGTTCTTCAGGAGTTCTGTTTTAATCCCATTTTCTTTCCAGTCTGAGGATGCATGGTTTATTTTCAGAGCAGTCATTAGAATACCAGGATGATGAAGGTTTTAGTTTGCACTTGTATATTGTCATTGGGGTGAAGATGTTCACATAGTTTTCAAAAACTGTCAAAGTTGTTTAGATGGGTATTGATTTAAGACGTGCAGATGATAGGATGAGAGATGAGTTCAAAGCATTATGTTGTCTATGGAGAAGTCCTTAAAGGATCTTTTTATTGGGGAAAAAGAGCATCATCATACAAACAGTAAGGGGAAAAAGAAAATTATAGAATTTCATAAATGACATTATAAATAACCAAGATACCTTTACAATTCTTTTAAATCAGTTCCACCCCTATACACTGAAATATTATCAAACTATTCTCTTTTCCCAATATACCAAGGGTGGCCGGATCTCATCAAATTTATCCAGTGCCTTTTTTCATTTATGATTATTGGCAGCTGCTTCCAATTGATTATAATACTATAATGTTTCCCACCACTGTCCAATCCGCTGTGGATGGTCTTCCTGCCAATACCATACAATACACAGCCTGGATATAACTATTAAAATATAAACATAATCCTTCAGTTTCCATGGCATATTATTGTCTATACCATGCATTATACATCAATCTGTAAGTTGTATATCCGTTGCTAGCATTTCTGACATTAGTTTTTCAATGTGAGACCAATAATCAATCAAATATGGGCAGTTTGTAAAAATATGTCTATCATCAACTAATTCAGAATCACAACATGAACAGCATGAGTGTTCTGGCATTTTTGTCGATGTGTAATACAGTCAATTAATAATTTAAAGTTGTTGAAATTGTAAATTAGAGCCCTTGAATACAGTGTGTACCATTTTTATCTCTCACATTTACAGAATATCCCAATTTATTAGCCCATTCAGCTGCACTTATATCT
The DNA here is from genome assembly GCA_963921515.1 of Calotriton arnoldi. Classification (NCBI taxonomy): domain Eukaryota; kingdom Metazoa; phylum Chordata; class Amphibia; order Caudata; family Salamandridae; genus Calotriton; species Calotriton arnoldi. Next base: position 991,083 of record CAWUFW010000089.1, on the reverse strand, counting down.
AGCTCATCCTTAAAGGATTCAATAAAAAATTAATATAGTCTATGGTTTGTCAATTTCTCTCCCACCTCATCAAGCATTTCCATCAATGGTATCAAGCTAAAAGTGCAGTTAAATATGCCAGTTTCAATGAAATAATCCCTGATTTGCATATATTTTAAAAGTTATGCTTAGGAATTGAAAACTCCTTTTGTAAATTTAAGAAGGGTTTTAAAAACTCCCTCTTTGATTATCTGCCTTATTCTCATTACTCCATATCCCACAATATGAATCCTAAAAAATCGGAGGAAATGATGAGATACCCAAAAGCGGTGTATAGTCATTAATAGAGGGGATCGTATATTTATGCCTGAGAGCACTCCATATCAAATAAGAAGTCTTTATAATCTTGAACTCGACCCTTTTAAAATATATTGGATCAAAATATTTGAGCAGTGCCCCATTAAACGTGACCTCACACCTCATCAGGTACATTTGCAATTGACCAGCATCATGTTCTGAAATTATTCAGTGAATGTTTTGCAACATCGCAGCCCAATCAGGTAGTGCCCACCCCCCTCTTTCTAATGGCAACTTGAGAAACCTAATTGCTTTGTGGGGTTTCTGATAATTTCAGATAAATTGTACAATTGTAGGGTCTATTTTTTAGGAATTAATTTATTTGGGACCAATACATGAGTGGATTGAAATAGGTATAAACATTTAGGCAATATGACCATTTTTATATTATTGATGTAATGCTAATGGTAACTTCTTCCAAGTAAGAAATTTGTGTAAGTATTCCTGCAGTAAACATTCGTAATTCTTACCATTGTTTCCTCACTCTGGTAACTTATTTTAACATCAAGGTAAGGTGCTTCCTTAGCAATGCAAAACCTTTTGTACAATTTTTATAATTCACAATCATTTGAGTTTTTTCGGTATTCAGTTTGTAGCTGGAGACATATTGTAACTGCTGGGCTATCCTCTTGATGATTTTCATCACCTTTAAAACATGGGGGAGGGGCGCAGCTTGTCCAGGGATTACATGGCTGACTTCTGAGCAGCACCAGGGCTCTGTTGCCTATTCTGCTAATGAATATACTGACATTGCAATTTCAATTCAATTTTTCCTACCCTTTTCCTATACCTGTGCTTGCACCACAGGGAAGACCAGATCCCATGTCTGTAAAGGGACCCACCAGATGAGCATACCACCGCTGACTATGCCTTCATGCCTTAACTGGTGCTGAGCAATTGCCAACTGGCAGATCCTGGAAGTGAGTTGTCTGCTGCCTATATGTGGTGCTGATGCTATGGGGAGTCATAAGCTCATAATATGCGGTAAACCTCCCCACGTCTGATGGAGGAATCACTGAGTGGTTTGGTGCAATGGACCATTCCCTGGTGGTAAGCAGCTGAGCTGCTGATTCACAGCACTTAATCTCTCTCCTAGCCGTGGCCTGACCACGCATCCCCGAAATCTCCGCACTGTTCTCCCGGCCAGGATAGACTTCACAAAACTGGACAGCCACCATCTTGGATTGGCTTGGCACCCATTGATGGCATCATTTGCTGCATCGGCGGTTGTCATCTTTTCTGCCATCCTCTGTCGGAAATCGACTGCAATGCTGACAGTGTCTTTGTCTGATCTAATACAACACCACTTGCCAGTATTTAGCACTCCTCCTGTGACTTCAAGGACTTGTTCTGTTGCATTTATCCAGTTGCTTTTTGAGGCCCATGCATATACAGGATTGCACTACTCACTGCCATAGCATCTCTTTTTTTGATGCACTTCTTATCTATGCCACAGATGTACAAAGGTTTATTTATTTTGAGAAATTCATTGGCTCATCAAATTCTTTTTTCCGAAGCAGTGGTTGAAGGTAAAAAAGAAGCTCTTAAAGATCTCCTACAGCAGTAAAGATGTCGACTGTAATGCTTGAATCATTAATGGCAGAACTAAAAGGTATTAAATTGAGACATTCACTGCATCTACAAACAAGGAAATTAAAACCATACATAAGGAACTCACACACTTTAAGACACAAATGCAAGCTTCAGAATAATGCATTGAGGTCCTAGAAAACAGGCACCCCTCCATCCCAGACTCGACGGATGAACTATGGAACCTTAAATAGAAAGTTACAGACCTCGAAGACAGAAGCAGGAAGAGTAACATTCATATTGTTGGTCTCCAGAACAGGACAAGGGTACGAACCAAATTGCACACATCCCTAACTACTTACCTAAAATCATGGGCCTGCAATTTCAACCAAAGCTCGAATTTCAGAGGGCACACAAGCTCTGACTTACATCTCGTTCCTTAGACACGGTCCCTAGGCCTGTTATAGCCTGCCTACTATGGACCAGTAGATGAGGAGAGGAGCAGCAGAGCTGCTAGAATGGGCTGCCAGTCGTCAAGTGCTTGAACCAGAGCCAGGGTCAGAGTGACAAGTGTCAGAGGTGGTTCACGGGGGCATAGCAGACCGGGCATTTGGTGAGCAGTCGCCCGGGGGCTTATGAGGCACCCCTTGTTTTCTGGTCCCGACGGAGCTCTGCGGGGGCTTAGATCTGGCCTCCAGCCTCCCAGCTCTTTCTCGGCATGTGGTGCAAGCGCAGCAGCCTTAGTAAGCCGCCGCAGATTGTGCCCCGAGGACTCCATGGAAGCGACCCAACCAGGTCTGGGCATGTAGAGCCTCAGAGAGCACCGCTCAGCCCAGCAGCAGTGCCTTCGGCCCCATTCTCTGGCAGGGAACATCCAAAGCAGGGAGGCGGCAGAGCGGACGGGCAGAGCTCAGTCTTATCTAGGCCCTTCTGTGGCCGCAGGAGTAGCAGTTAGAGAAGAACTGAGAAACCCGGAAATTACCCCACTGAACCCTGGGGCTCATCATCCCAGAAAGAGCACAAGCCCATGTGAGCTCACGGAATACGGGTTCACAGACTCTGTAGGACCAGCTAATTAAGCCAACAGGCGGCATTAAGAAGGTTTAAGAGGGCCACATCTGGCAAACCAGTGTTTGTTCCTCCTATTACCGATTGCATTAATATCCCCCTGAGGCCCTCCTAAGGATTTTACATCACAGCATGATGACGTCCAAAAAGAGGTCTGCCCTTCGCTCAGACTCAGATCCGAGGAGAAAGACATTTCACCACCAAAAATCAAAAGGGTCACACGGAGTACCGTCCAGCCACAGCCAGCAATGAGTCCTCCACCTAAACCATCTCAAACAGGTCTCATTACGCAATTTTTTCAAACATCTGCAAGCCCAAGCCCTAATTGGGATTCCTCTATGGTTGGGGAAACAAAAGGGGCAGAAGCAACCACCTCCAGGGCTGGCTCAAGTCTGTGTATGGCCAATATTCCCCACCCTAGTAAGCTCAACTTGAAGCGCAGATCTCATTCATGCCCCGGGGAGACGGGCATGCCAGAACCGGTTACAATCAAGTCCCACCAAGACCCCAATGATATTAGCATCTCCCCCATATGGCAAGAGAGGGAGCCTGGACGTCAATTTCAATGAACATCACAACCCAGTGAGCGCCAGGGAGGCCCTAAACAAAGAGGTTGGTTTCCAAGTAATTCACACTCAAATTTACCATAACATCGCATCTGGCTCTGAAGGTAAAAAGCGAGAAAACTTGATAGCCCCTCCAGGGCCCACTCCACCTGTTACTGGTCTGACGGCTGATTCCATTGAGGTGGGAGACCTCACTGCCTCCCTCCTACAAAACTTGGAGTCAAAAATAGAAAGAACCCTAGAACTAACCCCAAAGATGTTCAGGACGATGGAGGAGGCAAGGGAATCACCTTCTGAGACACAATTCTCATATGGCAAAGAAGGCCTACACTGGACAGCCACAAGTGCGGCCCAAAACACCACAGCAAGAGCGCTAATTTGGCAGTCCACAAAAATGGAGGTTCAAATAGACCTTTTACAATCGATTGCGCAGTGCCTGGTGAACTTAAGTTCCACGATGGAGTCAATGGAAGAGAAACGTCTTAGCAACCTTGCCACAAAGTCTTGTTCCAGTTCATGTGCAGCAATCATTGATAGATGGGCCACTTTCCAGGAGATTCTTGAGGAAATGGTGGCGCTATCTAAGGGGTGGGAGGGCACTCCGGCAACTACCAGATAAGCAGTTCAGGATGACTTAACACAGGCTACAACAGGTGAAGACAGGCCCTCCCCAAGCCCAATAACAAATGCTTACGCCAGTCACAAATTTACTCAGGACCCCTCAAGCACAGCGTCCCAGCTTGAAGTGCCAACCATCCATCCGGAGGCCAGCCTCAGTGAGGTGGTTACGCTCAAAAGGAATAGCCATGACACAGATGCACTAGTCAGCCCTGTGTCGCTAGACGACCCTCTATCTAGGAGAGCTAAGAAAAAGTTGAGGAAGCAGCAAAAAAGGCTACATTTAAAAGAAGGTCGATATTGCCATCCACCTTGAACAGATGGACCCTGGGAAACGGCACCAAAGAAAAACTGCTTCATCCAGTTTTCACTGTTAAACAGGGGGTCAAACCAGGGGCAACAAAAGACAGACCAATTCTAGGCCAGAGGACCTTACCCCACTTCAGTAACACACAGGATCCCCAGGCCCCTGACAGGGTAAATTCAGACCCTGAGTTTAAATAACTGGAGCAAAACCTTATGAAGACAGATGCCAGAACTCAGGTCTTTGCAGCTAACACATCATGTGTCGAGGTGCCAATATGCCCAGTTGGGCCTCCCACACTTTTACAGCAGAGACTGATGATGATAGAGAGTCAGGCTCCTACTTCAGAAAGGATAACTAGCTGCCAAACAGAAAACGCTCTAAGGGAACCATCTCACCCTGGCTCCCAAATCATCAGTCAAGGACAGGGCCCAGGAACAATAGAATCATCAGCCTTCAACAAAACCTCCTGCATTTGTGAGGTCATGTTTTATCCCAGATACCACATCAAGGAACCCCTGGATATCCTGAACAGGAGTAACATTCTTTGTTTATTTAAACATATAACATGTCTTGCACAAATCCACTCAGATGACCTGGAGCGGGTAAGATTCCTGAACCTCCCTGGGGATACTCATGGTGACTCAATTCTGTTGGGATTCTGGCAGCAGCGACTTCAACTCGCAGGTCTTGGGGAAACACCACAGCTGGCCGATTGGGGTGTAGATGTCCAAGCCCCTTGGTCGGAGAAATATCCGCATGTCCTTAACCCCATCAATGTGGCGAAGAGGGTCTCCTCAGTTCTGCGGGGCACTAACAGTAACATCAATGGTGGCAGCATCAGTCAAACTTGTTTTAGCACCCCTACGGAAATTAAGATTACCTATCACAACAATCAACGAGCAGTGCACCTTTGTCTGTATTCGGCTGTGCCCTTACAGGCCCAACAAGCACAGAGGCAGTACTCCTAAAAGCAGGCATAGTCAGACGTCAAAGTACGGGGAAAGGGCAGAAGCCCATGGCCAACAACAACTGTCAATCATCTCCTGGAACATAGGAATCATGAAAATCACCAAGGACAAGTCTGTTCAGGGCTATCTACCCAGCTGTGACACGGTGTGCCTCCAGGAGACCTGGACAATGAATACCACACCACTAGCAGGCTATTATGAATTTCATGTTGCAGTCTCCAAACGGAATATATTCGGACAACCCTCTGGAGGACTCTCAGTCTTTTTAAAACACGCCCAAAAAATTGCTGTCACTGAAATATCCATCCAATCACACACTATCCAAGATCTCCTTATAAAAGGCCTGAAGTTCAATTCCCAACCCCTGTGTCTGCTGCTATTAACTGTTTTTTTAATCATGCACAGACTCAGAAGAAAGACACCTTGAAACCCCTAATAAGAATGCTTGATGACCTACTGATTAAATACAATTTTCACCAGGCAATCATAGTTGGGGACTTCAACATGAGGGACCTGGATAGGACATTTGGCCTCCCCAGGTATGAGGGTGGGGCTGCTCCTCTTCTTGCTTTTCTTCACAATCATATGCTACGCTCGACCCACTCATTTAAGGAGTCCGTTAAATGTTCTTGGCGCCCGAACCCTACCTTTAGGAATGCGTCCACAATCGACTACATTTTAGTCAGTGAAATGATTGCAGCCAGGCTTGAAGATTTTGAAATTGGCGACTGGGGCCAAAGCAATCATAGGCCCCTGCGCGTCATCTTGCAACTAGCTGCCCCCACAGCAGTCTTATTCCCAGTGATCGGGGAAACAACAGGAGAAGAGTGGCACACGGTTCTCCAAAGAATCAAATGGTCTGCTAACCAAGGAGATAAACTGTCAGCCTGGGTGGTGAAGAGAAAAGTTTGTTCTAAGTCATCTATTCCAACCACAGAAATGGGTGATTGGGAAGCTCTTGTTGCAGAACTTCAACAGGCATTAGGGAGTGCCCGACGCAAACCATTGAGTAACGGCCTCACGACAATACCAACATATTCCCGGTCGGCCCAAGGAACTGCAAGCGTCCTCTCCACAGGGCCTTGGATGCCAAGAAAAGAGACCACAAACCTAACAAATGGCCGCTCTATTACCGCACTTAGGTCAGCCTACAAAAAGAAAGTGGGGGAACTTAAAGGAGTGTATATCGAAACAGAATGTGTTAAAGTCTTCTTTCTACTGAAGGAGAAGAACCACTGTCGTCTGTGGAGGCATATAAATCGACTTCACAACCCAGGAATGACAAAGGAGAATGGGGTTGCCAAACACATCTGGAGGCCACATGTTGAACATCTATACTCAACTGATTCATCGGCGCAGGTAGCCGTCCCAACGAGCTGTTCGGGACAAGCCTCTGGCACCCCTCAAAGTATTTCTATCACAGAAAGCGCAGTAACAGTGACCATTAACAAAATGAGGAACAACGGGGCACCAGGGCCAAATGGGATCCCCACCCCTGTATTTAATTCTGCACAAGATTTGTGAGCGCCAATTCTAACCAGTCTTTGTAAACACGCCTTTAACACCGCAATGACGCCGTGTTCCTGGAGAGGTTCAATACTCTTTCCCATCCACAAAAATGGTGATCTCTCAAATCCGGCAAACTATAGGCTGGCCGCCCTGCTTGACCTAGAAGCCAAGGCTTACGCCCAAGTCCTCCTGAAGGAGTTGGAGTCATGGGTAAAGGAAAAAGGAATCCTCACGTTTTTTCAGTCAGGATACAGGTCAGACTCTTCAACTGTGGACAACCAGTAGCGGTCCGTGGTAGGAGTGCCGGCCGGGCGGTGACGTGGGGCGGGGGAGGGGAAGGGTAGGGGGTAGGTGACCACGGATTACGGCTGAATACAGGTAAGTAAACATTTAAATAAATAAAACGAATTTCGTTGTGAGCGCTGCATTGCCAAATGCGATGCAGTGCGCGCAACGATATTCGTTTTATTTATTTAAATGTTTACTTACCTGTATTCGGCCGTAATCTGTGGTTTACTACCCCACACCCTGCCCCTCCCCCACCACACATCACCGCCCGGCCGGCACTCCTACCACGGATCGCTACTGTGGACAACATCACAGTGTTGGCATGTTTATCTACCCAAGCGGTCAAGAGGACAAGCTTCACACTTTTTTAAAGATAATAGCAGCAACATTAATCCTAAGCCTAATTTATGGAAGTGAGGTTCTACAAGGCAAAGACGCAGTCACCTTGAATTCAATTATTTTAAAAACCAGCAGGCCTCTTTTTCGTCTACCTCCTCATGCCTCTCCAGCCCAGATCAGACTTGAGTTTGGTCTAATAAATCAACTAGTTAACAGAAAGGGTGCATACATCAAAGTATGGAAGAGAATACAATCCTCATTATGCAATCCATTGAGCAAAGCACCTTACATCGCATGCGTTTACAACGCATGCGATTACAACGCGGTCATTACAACGACCGCGTTGTTACATCGCAGTACATTACAAGGCAAGTCGTTACATCGACTTGCTGTAGGGGGCGCGCTGGACTTAGGAATAGTATAATTTACTATTCCAACTCCAGTGTGCGCAACAGTAGGGAAGGTGTTGGAATAGTAAATTATACTTGAAACGCATGCAATGTAATGGTTGTTTCCCCACCTGCTCATCTGTATCTTGACTCTGGCATTGCCGACCTGGGAGTGCGAACATTATGGGACATAACTCGTCCCCAAGGGTCCTTCAAAAAATTTGTTTTAAATGGTGTAATGAAGAAAATCTCTACTGTTAATGTCATTATCACTTATATCACACACCTGGACTGTCCTAAACAGCTATTAAGTCCTAAAACCTCAGCCTTACCTGGAGGCTGAATGGTTCAAGCAGCTAAAGAAGAAATTCATCAGGTACCATTTTGGCCTTCTCCCCGGACTTGCCTACACTGTGCCTTGGCTCCGTAAAGTAGAACCACCTGCATGCAGACTGTGCCATATGACAGAGGAGAACATTGTCCATTTAGTTTGTATGTGCCCTGTCCTCATGAGGGTAAGGAAGGTATATCTGAGAGCACTTTTCAACAAACGAGGAATCTATTCTGTCGACACAGCATGTTACTGCATGTTTTGAACCAATGGATACCATATTGTACTGTTGTTTTACAAAATTATTTTAGCAAGTTGCACAAATAATTGAAGGATTGTGAAGTTTGTTAGATTTTCTTCCTAATATGAAGCGCATCAAACTATATTGTTTTAATGTTTTAACAAACTCACTGTGGCAGCATTAATTCAATAATATGTAATTGTATGCTACGTTTTTATTAACTTTGCATGATAAAAATAGCTTACTTCCTGATTCCTTCCATTGAAGTGCATGAAGAAAAAAGAACACAGAAAATGAGGTCGCGGAGCCATAAAATCCATGCCTCATGGAAAGCACCCGGGGTGATGACTTTTCACTTGACTTTTACCATTTTACAGCTAAAATGATTATGCCCCTCCTGAGCAAGGTCTACAGGGAAGCCTCAGAACAAGGCCAGCTACGTCCAGAATTCAACAATGCCCAAATCTCCGTGATTCTGAAGAAAGGCAAGGACCACTTAAATAATTCAAATTAAAGACCAATCTCACTTCTTAACAGTGCTGTTAAGAAGATTTTGGCTAAGGTTCTCGCCAACAGGCTGAGAAAAGTGATCCCACTCCTAATTTATAAGAATTTATATAAGGTTTGATACCAAGAAGGTCTTCCCAAAATCACTAATGGATGCTGTTTCACTTGCTTTGTAAAACACAGCATGTTACTGATGATAAAGTGGTTATTTCCCTCGATGCAGAGAAAGCCTTCAATCAGGTTTTCTGTGTTGCTTTGTTTTCTAAGGTATGATCCATATGGTCTTTTGTGCTAAATTCATCAAAATGGTGTAATCCCTATTTTCGGAGCCTTCGGCCCGGGTCAACTGCAGTGAATTCCTGTCCAACAAGATCCCTCATCGGCAGAAGGACTTGACAGGGATGCCGTTTTGTCCCCTCTCCCTTTCCTGATTGCCCTTGAGCAACTAGCGATCAAACTCCGAAATGACCCTACGAATCGAGGGAGTGCGTCACTAACCAGTGAATTAAAGATCATGCTTTATGCTTATAATGTTCTCCTGACACTCTCTGAACCTGACTCTTTTGTCCCAGCACTGATATCTACCATTACAGCTTCCTTTGCATTTTCTGATTACAAAATCAGTTGAACGAAATGTGAAGCCATATCCATGACCCATACTATTACAGTTGGCTCAGTGTCTGAATTTCTATTTGCTTCGATAACGCATAAATTGAAAAACCTAGGGATAATAGTCACTCAAGAGCTCAGACATGTGGTCACTGATAATATCATGCCTTTGATTGAGCAGATGCAAAAAGACTTCAACCCATGAAGGGGCCTTCAGCTCTCCATATGGGTACGGGTTCAGACAATCAAAATAATGGTTGCGCCCGTTTTAATTTTGTTTTTTGCATGACACCACTGCTTATTCCACCTGCAACGTTACAGTCTATTGACCATCAAAACAAGGCAAACATAGAGGGTCCTGAGCTACCCAGATTGGCTTTTTATAAATTGTATGCAGACTCTGCATCTAGAGGCCTGTGACTACCTAATATTGAGTGTTACAGCATTGCTCACCAGATGTCTTGCCTCTTTCAAGAAGGCTTTAAACTCTAGACTGGGTCATTATAGAATGGTGATTTCAAGATGGTGCCATCGGTCTGGAGGTACTTTCTAAGCAACTCAGGGGGTCTAAAAAGCATCACAACCCGCTGCTCTAATAATTGATACAACTCAGGAAGGAATATCACAAGACACTGAAACAAAACAGCTTTTTTAATTTAGGCCCCTATTTGGCACAATGACAACATTCTGATTGATAGTTCGCCAATCTACTGGGAGGCCTGGGCTTCTATGGGCACCCTCTCCCTTCGTCATCTTTTTAAGAAGAACAAGCTGAAAACATTTGTCGATCTACAAAATTACTTCCACCTTCCAGCCAGACAATCCTGGAAATTCCTGCATTTGAAAAATTGTCTTTCAAGTAACTCCATGAGTTCCAGCTGCCCCTGATCCCCTCTTTAATGCACAAGTACCTGACGAAATGGATGCATACAAATATTTCTGGCTTATATTAACTGTTGATTGGTGAGCTATACTCTAAATCACCTAGATGATATCTAGAACATGACTGGTCCAGTACATGCCAAATGGATTGTGATGAAGACGAATAGTGAGGTCTTTTACTGACTCATAATAAGTATTATCTGGAGCCCTGCTTGAAACTCATTCATTTAAAGCTCCTGCATGACTAGCATTGGTCTTCTTTTAAATTACACCAAGCGAAACTCACTTGCACCTCACATTGCTGGTGTTGTGACCAGGAGGGACGGGGTACTATACACATTCTGCGGTCTTACCCCACCATTGCTGTCTTTTGGGATGGGGTATCACGCCCTCTTAACCAGGTTGGAGTTGTCCATTTAAAGCCAATCATGGCCCTAGAAATTCTTTATACCTTTAATGGGGTGGATGAACTGTCGTCCCATGGTAAGAGGTGGCTGGTGTCCTCACTGGCAAAAGTGAAAATCTGCGTTCTAAGACTTTAGAAATCAAAAACCTTGGCAACCATAGCTGATTGGTAAAAGGCAATGAACAAGTTAGAAAGTGATTTGTAAACTCAACGACCAATTGGCAGGCTACAAACGCCATATGAATCCCCTTCTTTTCTTATCTGCAACGTCTATGAGAACAACATGAAAGGCTAGACGATGCATCATTTAAAAGGATTGTCTCCCACAGACTCTGTGCCTTCATTTTGTACTAGACTGTGTACTTAGTATATTTGCACAATAGTAGTGATTCTCCACACTTTCAACAAGGGTAACCCAATTTATAGAAGACAGAACGTGAATAAGCACATACATGAATATAAACATTACATACCTGACATAAAGATTTTGTTGAAAATAGGTAGCAGACGTTTTATCGCATCATCAATGAAGGCAGATTCCTTTACATTATATGTTTTGATTTCCATAGTAGCATCTAAGTATCGATCATGGAACTTTTTCAACTCAGATATTGATGCCATTTTCAATGATGCAAAATTGCAATTGCTTCTTTTCCTGTCGGTGTGTGCAGCTATTTGTAGTAGTAACAATACTTTATTCAGTTATATATAACCATCAAAGGGTACACAACCAAAATACAATGGCACTGAAACATATACCAAAACATACGTATCAATCCTCCTATACTTCATCTCACGTTAAGAGAGAATGTATAAAATAACAGTAGTCATCTCATGTTCTATAAGAAAAACAAATGAGAGTACATCATCAAACTCATACATTAAGAACATCCAAACAACATCATTCTATTTCATAAAACAACATTCACACAGGAGCAGTATAAAAAACAGTGCAATAAGTCCAAAAAGTGGCCGTGCATAGTGCAACCAATAGTCATGTGCAATAGGCAAGATAGTTAAAATGCGTGTTTAGTTAGCACAACATTGAGCAGTAGGCTTTAGAATTTCAGTTCTCTTGAACCATACTGCTTGTAAAAATTCACTAACTGCAAATACTATTTTTGGGGTTGTATCATGTTTTAAAATCCTAAAAGCTACCAAGTGTCTGTGAGTTCCCATATAACGGCAAATGGGCACAATACATTTGCGATGTAGATTACAGTATTCAGGACAAAAAAACATTATATGTATCTCGTCTTCGTCATTCAGACTGTGTACTCTTTCTTTGCAGTAAGTCAACCTACAGTAGTTTCAAAGGTTGATCTGAATTGGGAGGAGTCGGGTAACAAAAGTAAGATATATCCTTTACCTTTTCTCTTTAGGAAGTTAGGTATAATCTTGCATTTGCTTCCTTACTGAATGGAGAATTTAGGTTTCAGTTTCTCCTTGTTATGATTATGATCTATGCTAAATGATATATGAGTATATTTGTGATTCCTTCACTCGTTCTTTTCATTCAATCTCTTACTTTGACCATATGTTGAGGTATCTTACTATTTGTGGTATCTATTTTGGGATCCATAATGCAGCTAAAATTCCAAAAATAGAAAAATATCACCTGTCCACCCAACCGATTCAAGAGAAAAATCATTCCAAACTTGAATGTCATCGTCATTTGCTTTTTTCTGCACCAATACCCATCTACCCTAGTTCTGATTATTTGACTCTTTGTGTTCATCTTTCTATGTATGGCCACCCTCTAACTGATATTGATTATGTTGTATGTGCGAAAACAGTATATCCTATTTGAATGATTGGTGCTCTGTCTTTGTATGCTATATGTGTCTCAGTTAATCATATAACTTCCTCTTTAAAGTTTATAGCCTAATAAATTTTACCTTATCAATCAACGCTTTCGGGGTTAATAAATCCATCAATATTCCATGTGTCAAAATTAATTCTGCTTAACACAATTGTAGGTGTCTTATGTAAGCCAGCCTTGATGCAAAGCCTTTCAAATACCATGGTTTTCAACTTAAATTCTTACATATTTTTGACATCTTTCCCCGCTTACAAAGTGCATATCTCCTGTTCTCAATTTTTAATGCAGTAGCCCCTTTTTCCTTAGCCCTTACCCTGCCATCCAAGCTCCCACCCCAAAACTTTCCATTTGACCTTTTTCCACATATATAACCACTTTAGGGAAAATCAATCCGACCTATGCCATGATCCCTTTCAAACGGCAAAAGAGCCAGCCATCTACTGCCCACTAAACACAAAATAGAACAAATAACTCTTCCATTGTCTCCACACTCCCCCTACTTCTGATCTTAACACATTTAGATATTTAGACAATCTTTAGGCAAAATGTTAGACAATCAATATTACTTTACCCAATGTCATCAGTCACATTTGAATATTGGGGAATCTCTTTCCATTTTCTCAAAAAGTCCTTCACTTTACTTTCATTATTAGCAAAATATGTATGTCATTTCATGATAATTTTAAGCCAACAATCAAGATTTCTGCATATATACTGGTGCATCAAATTCTTGTAGAGGATTTATATATTGCTGTAGTTGTCATCGTCTTTCAAAAGGTTTGATCACAAAAACTGGATCTCACCAGGAAAGATATACTGTCAAATGTAAAGGGAGAATTGGGTTTAGCTTTAGAGTAGATTTCTTGACTCAAGATGAAGTTCCTGACACAAATTAATATTGCTCTGGATTTGACATCTTTTTGTCGCTGGGCTCTATTCTGTAGAGGGTACCTATGTGCCTACTGTATTTTAGCTCAGGGAATGTTACTCTGAAGAGTTGCACGAAAAAGCTCCAGGTATTTACCCCCCTCTAATTCTTCTTGCACACCCAGAATCTGTAAATTATGGTTTCTATGTCAATTCTCTTACTCTTCTGTTTTATCTTTTAGACCTTGCATCATTACCCCCATTCCATCACTCTGTCCTTCGTTCAAATGTTTATTCTTCTGCAGCTCTTTAATATGCCCTTGTATGTCCCCAATCTTTGCATATATGCCTTGTATGCATATTGCATCTTGAGTTTCTCTTGTTTGACTTCCAAGTATTGAGTAGAACTCTCCTCACAATGTCTCTGTATCAGAAAATATTTTTCAGTCAATGTCGGTTCATGCATGTTTAAACCTGCCAGTGCACTTAGTTTGCTATTGTACTGTGTCTCCTTATTATTCTCCAATGTATTATTTGACTTTACAAAGTCTTTATCCTTTTGTCCATGACCACGCAGCTGAGTCTCATTAGTAGATAGTGTAGTGAGTTGTATTTGAGATATCTCTTTTGAGTCAGTATAAGCACACAATGAAATTTTTTCCTGCGATTAACTGATACTGGTTGTGAGAGTCTTAGCAGAGCCATTCTTTGAAGAATCTAAAGATTAGGTTTTCTCTTTTGTGTTGACCTTGGTTTATAGATTATATGCTAAGCAGGGAGTTGGGAATGGCAAAATCCTCACTCACGCCTACAAATGCCTACACAACAACGGACCCAAATACCTCAATGACAGAATCAACTTCCATGTACCCAAAAGAAACCTCCGATCTTCCAACCTCACACTGGCCGAAACCCCGCGCATCCACAGAGCCAGAGCAGGCGGAAGATCCTTCTCTCACATTGCAGCCAAGACCTGGAACGAGCTACCGGCAAACATCAGACGTGCCCCCTCCCTGAACACCTTCAGGGAGACCTGGCTCTTCGGCTAAACAGATCTGCGGACCCCCCCCCTCAGCGCCTTGAGACCCTCCCGGGTGAGTAGCGCGTTTACAATTCTCTGATTGATTGATTGATTGTTGAGAAGACAAGGTTGAGAATGTTTAGAGCAGAGGTCTTCAAACTTTTTGATGCCGAGACGCCCTTGTCAAATGTTTTTAGGCGTAAGGACCCCCTTCTGATTAAACTTTCTAGAACCTGGTACACTTCATCATCGACAACTATCAACAATCATAAACGCCCCAAATTCCCACAGCAACTAATTTTTACGGTGGGGAAATAATATTAAACAGTGTTTAGCAAGCCAAAGGTCAGTGAGTGTGGGGGTGTAGTCAAAGGTGTAGCTAAATACAAAGGGCCTCATTTATGAGGAATTGGCATAGGGTAGCGCTGTAAGTCATCTTGCAGTGCTGCTCTATGCCAATGTGAAAGGGCTGGAATGCACTGTATTTATGAAATACAGTGCATTCCTGTCCTTTTCCCTTGTGTTGGCGCACAAATTGTTGCGTAGCACCAACATAGGCAGGATTGTTATTGTACAAGAAGGGGCACCTTCCTTCACAAAAACAATTCCAAGAGTTGTTCTCCTCCTTCTAATTGAGCTGCAGAATGCAGCACACATGGAAAGAATGAGGAGAAATGAAAGAATTTCTCCCTGTTACGCCTCCGCTGGGGAGGCGTCTGTTTTTGGAGCTGCCCTAGGTTTACTTAATTTTGTAAATATGGCGCAGCATCAAAATCCGTAGGTGTTGCGTGGGAACCCCACGCAAAGCGCATGCAACACCTCCTTGACGCAGAGTTAGGCAACACAATGACTTGCACTGCCATGTCTTACTCCATATCTATGAGGCCATGCAAAGCTAAGCAGGGTGACTTTGCACCTTCTCATAGGTATGGTTGAGATGCTTCCTCTGGTGATGCAAGCCTCTCATAAATAAGCCCCAAAATATTCTGTACGTTTTTTAGGTCTTTCACCATCAATAATGGGCAGCGAAATGAAAAATAAATGTAAAAAGTTGGTACTTAGTGGGAAATGCACTGAAGGACATTATGAAACCTCTATTAGTTAATGCACTGCAGAGGTCTATGTGTAACCATAGAGTCACAGAATTAAATCTTGATTGGTTCAGTGGAGAATAGTGAGGTGTATTTTTACTGCGACGAGGTCACAGATTATGACAGAAAGTACTGTGAATATGTAAGTCATTATTTTATACGTGCATTACACACAGTGTAAGATAGAGTGCTGCAAAATGTGCCAAATAGTTTTACAATAAAATAGTGCTTCTAAAATGTAGATTTTAGTAATACCAGAGCAAAAGTAATGCAATGTTTTTTACATATTTTACATAACTGTCCCTTCAACACTCTTTAGGAGTACTAAGAACTGTGTAAATGCAGTTAAAATTAAAAGCAAGCACTTCACAGCCCAATTGTTAACTCTTTGCACTACCACTCAAAAAAACAAATCTTTGCCATCACAAAGCTTGGAGAGATTTGAACAATTAAAGCCAGAACCGGCTCCCAAGCACCCTTTACACTTGCAGATTAACTGATAGGCACATTTGCATTTCATTCAGGCAAGCAGGTACTCTGGCATGCAGGCTTTTTCAGCACTAGTGACTAACCCTGGGCGTAGTTCGCGAAGTAGCGCTACGCGAAGCTACGCAAAGTGCAGTTCGCACTACGCGAGCTACGCGTAGCACTACGCGAACTGCGTAGTGCGCTGTTCGCGATGATTGCACAGTGCCGGATGCTTGTCCACACTGTGCAATCATTGAAAACGGCATCTTGCACAGTGCGAGCTGTCTTTTACTGCCGCTCGAGTAGATTTTTACTCGAGCGGCAGCTTTCTCAACGCGGACTGGTAGTTTCTCATCGCGAGCGGTCGCGAGCATACGCGACCACTCGCAATGAGAAACCTGACCTCCCCGCGTTGAGAATCCCGCCGGGAGGTTTATTTTCCACGCTCGCGATCGGCAACTTGATGTTGCTGATCGCGAACGAGGAAAAAGTCTCGCCGGGATGTCATTTTGCTTGCTCGCGGTCGCCAACTTGACGTTGAGGACCGCGAGCAAGCAAAAAATGACCGCTGCACTACGCTACGCTACGCTACGCGTGTTTGCACTGTGCTACGTGCAATTCGCGTTGTGCGAAGTAGCGCAAACTTCGCAAACTACGCGAGCGTAGCCTAGTGCTTTGCCCAGGGTTACTAGTGACTCAGTTGAGAAAACTTCAGCTGATAATGATCTAAATTAGCCATCCCAGGACAACTGTCTTTTTCCAAAAGGAAAGCAAATGATTTTGATTGCAGTCACAAGTGAAGCTGGGAATACACGACCACCCTTCTCAGGACTCCAGGACCCTCCTGGGGGTAGCACCCTACAGATTGAAGACCTCTGGTTTAGAGTGTATTGGTTCGGTGATATGCTGTATTACGTTACATCAATGAGGTTGAAGGTGGTGTCTCTTTTTGTTTTGAGCTTAAATTATCTGCGAGGTTAAAGTCACCCAAGTGTGTGGTATGTACATGTCAGATGAATGAGGAGGTAAAGAGATCTGAGAATTCAGTAATGAAGTCCTTGTTCTGCCCAGGAGGCCAGTAGATGAGATGGAAGGTGGTGGTCTGAGTCACAGAGAGAGGGCAGTGGCATGTCAGCCGCTCCACATGGGTGAGTGTTACTTGGTTGTCTAGTGCACAGGACCACGTGTTCTTATGGATGACAGCAAGTCTCCTACCATCTTTTTTGCATGGTACACATGATGGATATTATGGGAAACGTCCTTCAGGCCGAAGCCGGAATCCCGCTGTGCCTTTACAGCACCGGGAAAAGAGTGAATGCGCCTTTAGTACGCATTCGTTCAGAATGCGTCATTATAACAACTTGCCTTAGGGGGGGCGCATTGGTGGAATGGTGTGGGATTTAAAGTCCAACACCGTCCCTACTGTTGCGCATACTGGAGCTGAAATAGTAAATTAACCTATTCCAAAATCCAGCGCCACCCTAAGGCAAGTCGTTATAACGACTTGCGTGCTGTACGGCTGGCGTATTAAAGACGCATTCATTCTAATGACCGTGCTGTGAAGGCACTGCATGATTCCGGCTTGCGGAATACCATCATACATTCGGATACTATAGCCTGTAGGAAGAAAATGACTAGTAAAAACTCTGAGTTTATTCCATTCAGTTGTTTATAAATTATCAGTGCCACCACAGAAGTGGCTCAACCATATGCATAGCAATCTTGTTCCTGCTCCAATAGGTCTGATCCTGCCTGAAATTCTAGCCCACATCAGAGGATTTGTAAAAAAAGCAACCTTTCAACCTTGGCTTTTTTCGACTTCACCAGTGAGGGGCATCTTGAGTCACTTTAGCAGAACATGTAAGGAGCCCAAGTCTAGTCACCCAGATTAGGGAGGCTCAGTTACATAGTAATACCACTTAGAGAGGTATTGGTGTTTTTGGGCCTCATCAGTGAGGTGCAGTTTGAGTCACTTTAGACAGCAACATATTGATGGATAGAATTGCTCGAGTTACTGGTTATTGCACTAAAATCATTCCATGCCATATGTTTCCTAGCTTCTCTGTGCCATATGAGAAATGGACCAACCTCTGCAAATTAGGCGTGGGCGGAAAACTACGCTACGCTCGCGTAGTTTGCGTAGTTTGCGCAACTACGCGCTACTCGAATTGCACGTTAGCACAGTGCAAAAACGCATAGCGGGCATTTTTTACTTGCTCGCGGTCCTCAACGTCAAGTTGGCGACCGCGAGCGAGCAAAATGACATCCCGGCGAGACTTTTTCCTCGTTCGCGATCAGCAACATCAAGTTGCCGATCGCGAGCGTGGAAAATAAACCTCCCGGCGAGATTCTCAACGCGGGGAGGTCAGGTTTCTCATTGAGAGTGGTCGCGTATGCTCGCGACCACTCGCGATGAGAAACTACCAGTCCGCTTTGAGAAAACTGCCGCTCGAGTACAAATCTACTCGAGCGGCAGAAAACGACCGCTTGCACTGTGCAAGATGCCGTTTGCAATGATTGCACAGTGCGGACAAGCATCCGGCACTGTGCAATCATTGCGAACAGCATTTCCTACCGCACTACGCAGTTCGCGTAGTGCTACGCGTAGCTCGCGTAGTGCGAAGTGCACTTCGTGTAGCTACGCGTAGCGCTACTACGCGAACTACGCCCAGGGTTAGAATCAGTCTTGGGCCTACTCCAATAGGAACAATCCAACCTGGTCTCCTAAGCCATGTCCCCTGTGAACAGGAAAATAAGCTACTGTGGAGGGGCTGTGGCCCGTTTAGCCTCATTAGTGAGATTAATCGTAAGTTCATAAGGCACAGTGATCTAGGTACACCAATTAAGGCAACACATAAGGAAAACAAAAATGTGATGGATGGAGATGATAACATTATTCTGAACCAATTGTAACTATCCTTACAATGATTTTTTAGCTCATAGAAGCCACCATCAAAAGCTTTATACCATTTGCAAGTCCTCCCTGGTTGCAGCATAATAGGAGTAGTCCATCCCAAACTGCTAGGCTATATCCCTTCCGAACAAGAACATAAGCAAAACCAGGGCTCCTCACCTTTGTTGGGCCTACTCATTGAAGCGTAGCTTGAGTCCCAGTAGTACATCAAGGAAGTACCTCACATTTAGGAATACCCAAACCACTTAGGGTGACTTACTTAGACAGCATTCCAATAATGGATGAAATGCTTGGATTAATCTAAACCACTGGTAAACAATCTGGTTACATTTGATCCTCCTCGAATAGGAACAGTCCAGTCCAAACAGTTAAGCCATGTCCACTCTGCACAAGAACTGTTGCACCCTTGAGCATCCTTAGTCTGATGTTGACCATCTAGGCCTTTATCAGTGAGGCGCAGCTTAAACCCCCCTGGCACAGCATAAAATGACTAGTAGGGATAAGCTCTTCTTCAACTAACACTCTTGACATTATTAATGTTATATGAAAAAGATGCTTAGAAGTGTGCAAAATCATGTAATTTTGTTTTGGAAATTTTCACAAAATTATATAAAACATTTGTGAACTTATGTTTTTGAGCAAAATGTGGTTTACTTGTACCGTGCCTGATTTTTTTTCACATAAGCATGCACTTCCCATACAAAAGTCTTGCAGCACATTGACAAGAAATTGTGTTTGACCAGAAAATGTCCCTCTAAGATTCTTTCATGTGAAAAATTATACAATATTGTATAATAGGACATTTCAAGGAATTTCACAAATCTTGCATAATGCAAAATTGGGAAATATAACAAATTTTGCTGACATAATTTAATTGTTATACATTTATAGACTATGACTGTGATTGGTTGAATATACAGTAACAGTCTGAGTCCTGAATCATTACTTTTTTCACTAAGAGGTGCATGACACAGTTTCCAGACCAGATATGTTTTTTTTACCAATTATGATGATCTCGCCTTTGAGAGTCTAGGGGTCCCTCCTAGGTGAATTTCCAACCACTGCTACTATATATGGGAGGCCCAATATTAGTAGGAGGGACATGTAAAAAGAATGCATGGCAACTTCGAGACCCACCGTAAGTGGAACAACTAGGTCCTTTGACTATTCACTCCTTTCAGCAGAACAAAACACTAGTGGAATACCAGGTTTACCTATTAAGTCAATTCTACAGGGGCAGGATACCTCCAAAATAATTGACAAATACAGACACGGTTCCAGAATGCCAGTGACATTGAGACTACTGTGTTTGTAATGAAACATCATAAATGTCACTAAAGCACACTATATCTGTGTGCAAAAGCTGTCGCTTGAGATGGGAAATAATTGGACAAACTGATGATATGGCTTAACCAATGTGATGAAGCTTCTAGATCGATAGGCATTGAGGAAGTCTGAAAATGTGAAGCTGAGATGGGAATTAAGAACTGGCCAGTGTATTTATTGGATTCTCCAGAGAAGTGTGTTCTCATTAAATGGAAGATGATTAGACTATAATGGAGCACTTTCCAGAAGAAAAAAACAAATTTCCTCAAATGTCCACCTCGGACCGAACAAGGTAGGAGGAGGAAACCTCACTATCAAGAAAATCAAGTTATTACTTGGTACTAATGATGTCCCTGTGGAATTGTTTTAATGTTCATTCAATCTGACTAATCCCATTATTTGAATTTAAATGTATAGAGCCCGTTAAGACACAAGGCGTCTAAGCACTAGCACCGTAAAAAGATGCAGAGATGAAAAAGAGAAAAAGAACCCTATACATCATTATGGTTGAGAAAAGTGCCAGGTTTTTAGTTGCTTATGAATAGCTGCATAAGAATTTAAACTCGCAATATGGTTAGGCAGCGAATTCCAGAGTTTGGCTGCTGCCACCGAAAAAGCGCGCTCACCCTATCTGGCCTTTTGAACACTGGGAATGTTCACATTCCTGCTAGATGAAGATATCAGCTAGCTCTTAGGAATGTACCAATTAAAAGCAATTCTCATGGGCATAGGTCCCTGATAATGGAGTGCCATATAGACCATGCAAAGAGCTATAAATGTCACAAACTTCCTGACAGGTAGCCAATGAAGGAAGCGCAAGCCTTCCATAACTGAGAGATGTTTAGGGACATCCAGTACCAAGCGGGCTGCCACATTTTAGATGGCCTGTACTTTATTGAGCAAGGACTTGTTGGTATTTAAATGCAGAGCATTGGAATAGTCCAGACGTAATGTAATAAGCCCTGTAACCTCCAACTATTCTGAGTTTAGCCAGAATGAAGATCTTCTTCAAAATGAAATGAAAAAGCTGGAGATCACCTGTTGATCTGAGTATCAAAAGTAAGGGTGTTATCGAAAATCACCCCTAGTTTTTTTGCGGCAGCCACTGGGGTGAGTAAGGGGCCGCAAGTCTCAGGCCACCAGCACTCAGACTATACTGAGTCTTGCACCTCAAAGACCAAAATCTCAGTCTTTTTGGCATCAAGTTTCAGCCAGCTCTCTTTCATCCAGATGCAAATTTCTATCATACAAGACTTGAACTTGTCTGCCACCAATGACATATTATCAGATATAGAAACAATGATTTTGGTGTCGTCAGCATATGATAACACCTGGAAACCAAAGGATCACAACAATTTCACCGAGGGCCACATAGAGGTTAAACAATGTTGGACTTAGGGAGGACCCCTGTACGACTCCACAAGGGAGCTGGAAAGCTTCTGCCCTATAGTGCTCACAGCTGTTTGAGTCCTATTCATCAGAAAGGATCCCAGAAGATCCAGAGCCCTATCCCTAAGCCCTGCTTGATGCAGTGGGATGGAGAAATAGTATCAAAAGCTGCTGACAGATCCAACATTACCAAGATGTCTGCGCCACCCTGATCCACCTGGCAAAGGATGAAATCTGTTGCGGCAACCAATGCCGATTCTGTGTTGTGGCCGCTTTGGAACTATTCTGCGATGGGTCAAAAAGATCTTGGGTGCTTATATACTTGGCTAATTCTTGATTAATGTATCTTTCAAAACTTTTAGCAGGTGCAGACAGGAGAGAGATTGTATGAAGATTTTTAAGGTCCCCAGGATCCCCATGTGGTTTCTTTTTAAGGGGAATAACTATAGTCTTCTTCAAGCACTGGGGAAACACTTCCAATTTAAGAAACTGGTTGTAGACCTTTTCCAGAAAAACTGCAATTAGGTCGGCACAAGTTGTAAAACTCATGGAGGACACAGGTCATCTGGCGAGCCTGAAGTTGCGTGAGCTAAAATATCTTTTATTTTCACCAAGGAAATGGGAGGAAAAACAACCATAGTAGTATTGAGGGTCTGGTAGATAGAGTCCTCTTCCACGCAATGACTGAAAGCCTATCCTCGTTGATATTAAACTACGAGAAGATCTTCAAAATCTTATTCCTAAAGTGTGTAAAAACACTATTGCAGAAGCTTTGTGAATTCTCCAGAGCATGCTAGACTGGGGGAGACCTTTGACTACCTTGAAAAGTTCATTGGGGATGTCAGTGGCTGATCTAATTTTATTTAAAAAATTAAGCAGACTTGTTGGCTGTAATGGCATTTTCTACCTGCAGATCATTTCTTGATGTTTATTTTTCTCTTCTAAGATTAGTTTTGTCCTCTATCTCTGTTCTTGCCTCCAACACTGCCGTCTGAGGTCTTTTAGATCTTCAGAGAACCAATGTGCAGATGCTTTGATTCTAAGGCTCATCTTGCTTTTGCTGGGGGTAACCTGTCCGATGGCCATCCTCATCTAAGGTGTCGATTCCGATTTCGGCCGGAAAACGTACTACCTGACACGGACCCGTCATTTTTTCCGACCGAACCGTACACACGCCTTACAAATAGCTGAGTACGATGCAAAGCTTGAAATTTACGACCGACTCGTCCGGAAAATATATTATACGTCCGAGTCAGCAGGAAAGGAGCCTGACGCGATAGACTCGTACGCGCAAGATTCGAGACAGCCAAGCATCAACCCACAGACACGTACGCGAACGACTCCATGTAGCCAAGCATCAACACGATCTGACAGACTCGGACGCCAACGATGCCACTTAGCCAAGCATTAACACGACCCGACAGACTCGGACGCCAACGATGCCACATAGCCAAGCATCAACACGACCCAACAGACTCGGACGCCAACGATGCCACATAGCCAAGCATCAACACGACCCGACAGACTCGGACGCCAACGATGCCACATAGCCAAGCATCAACACCACCCGACAGACTCGGACGCCAACGATGCCACATAGCCAAGCATCAACACGACCCGACAGACTCGGACGCCAACGATGCCACATATCCTAGCATCAACACGACCCGACAGACTCGGACGCCAACGATGCCACATAGCCAAGCATTAACACCACCCGACAGACCCGGACGCCAACGATGCCACATAGCCAAGCATTAACACGACCCGACAGACTCGGACGCCAATGATGTCACATAGCCCAGTATGAATGGAACAGACTCGTCCAAAACAAATTACACAATAACAAGCACCAAGTGCTGTCAAAACGACTTACAAAATGAGAAGAAAATAAAACAATGGAAACAGAAAGAAGACTACCAAAAAACGCATTGTCATCTCCAAAAAACACATTTTCAAATAACAAGACACACCCACAACACAACCTATATAAAGGGAGCCAAAAGTTCCCAACACTATTTGCTACTTCGACAGACATGCAAGCACACCTCACCACTAGACAGACAACTAATCTAGCTACCACAAACACACACATCTCATCCACCAAACAACATCCACACAACTAGCACCAAAGAAACACACCTCTACTCACACACACTCACCCTCACCTTCACACACA
This sequence comes from Calotriton arnoldi, assembly GCA_963921515.1. Taxonomy (NCBI): domain Eukaryota; kingdom Metazoa; phylum Chordata; class Amphibia; order Caudata; family Salamandridae; genus Calotriton; species Calotriton arnoldi. The sequence continues at coordinate 967,112 of CAWUFW010000089.1, read as the reverse complement.
CACACATCTCCACCAACACCCATCACCATGCCCCCAAAGAAGAATCCACAGTTCTTAGCTGCTTAGTTGGAAGTGATGATAGATGAAATCATCTGAGTTGAGCCACAGTTATTTGGCAGCTTGGCCCAACAGACCTCCCAGTCCCAGAGAACCAAGATGTGGGAGAGGATTGTCAACAAGGTGAATGCCCATTCACCTACCTTGCGCACAAAGGAGGATATCCGGAACCGGTATTATGATGTTCGCAGGAGGGTAAAGAGGCTCATTGCCAGAGAACATGCCCTGAGCACCAAGACTGGCGGTGGACGTCATAAACGGGTGCATTTCACCACCTGGGAGGTGAAGGTGCGGGACCTCCTCCCACATGAGGCCATAACTGGACTAGCTGGAATCCCTGAACCTGGTGAGTACATGTACAAATAGTCTAAATTCACCCCAAATACACAGCCACAGACACCACAGCAACACATCTTGAATGTAACTTTGTACACACTGTCATGGAACCCTGGAACATGCTGGCCCATTTGTCCTGGGTGGGAGGAGGAGTGGAAGCAATGACTACTGCCACCAGCACACACTAGTCCCCCCAGTCCCACAAGAACACACCTGTCACTATGCTGTCCCTGAGAGTGAATGCAAATGCCCTGTCAAGATGGCTGACACTGGCCACGGTGTGGGGAACACAAGACCCTGTAGGCAATCCTGTACAGCATGACTGCAGGCACCACTGTCAGACATCTTGAATGTAACTTTGTACACACTGTCATGGAACCCTGGAACATGCTGGCCCATTTGTCCTGGGTGGGAGGAGGAGTGGAAGCAATGACTACTGCCACCAGCACACACTAGTCCCCCCAGTCCCACAAGAACACACCTGTCACTATGCTGTCCCTGAGAGTGAATGCAAATGCCCTGTCAAGATGGCTACACAGGGCCATCCTGTACGAAATCTGGAAATATCTACTGCCAGTTCTTGGCCTACTCACACAACTACAGACCATAACCTTAAATGCACATTACACACACTGACACGTATAGATCAGTCACATGTGCCCTCAATGTGCATGCTACAAATGTGTGTGGATGACAGGACACACTCTAATTAGCTGTCACACAACATAACACAAAACACACACAGATAAACACACATCCGGGACAATGCCCACGGACAGTAGATGTGAGGTGTAATGCAAGACGGCTGACACTCTTGCATTGTGTCATGTGCACAAGGTATTGTTGTGTGTAGCATTGTAATTCAACATCATTCAGCGGTCTCAGCATCCTTCAAAACTACCACCCTCACTGTCATTGCTCCTCTGACAATGATGAGTAAGCTGGTCTGTTAGCCATTGGAAAGTGGGGTAGAAGTCAACACAGCCTAACTCAAGCACTAAACACACTGTACCTCACAGCTCTGACCATGAAAAGGCAAAAGACCATCCCTGGGAAAGATCTCTCTGTCCATGGAGAACAAGTAGAATGTACATGAAGTGATCATGTGCAAAAGTATGCAGCAACAAAATGCACCACATCAAGATATACACATGTGTGCAAAGTGATGAAAAATATCAACATAAATATGACTACTCACATTGCATACGTTCAAAAACAATGCAAAAACTACACACGCATAACAACAACCATGTTGGGACATAGCAGAACAGCACAATGCGAAACATCACACAAACTTGCTGTAGGCTCTGCGCAGGAGTACAAACTTATGCTATTCACCATTACAAGTCCAGTGTGGGCAACATTAGGGAATGTCAGATCATACTATTATCGCATAATACAACTACCCATGTCAGTTACTCCCCTACTGCATTCCAATGTAATGAGCTGTGTTTCAAGGACTGCCATGTAACAATGCATTTGTCAGAAGAAACGCGTTGCTATTGCATACGAGGTTACACATGTGATGTCATTGATTGTTCACATCAACACATACATCCAAGCAAAATCATCTAATGATGACACATATTCAGGAGAGTGAGTTTGCATGTCATCCCAGCAATGTAACTGTGAGAAACTCCACAAAGGCAAGCACAGATGCACAATTCCTGCCAAACATAAGATTAGTTACAGTATGTATGTCATAGTGAAAACACTGATGTGTGAAATAACAACACACCTGGCTCATGCACAGTGTGACACTTGCCCAAAAATTAATACGAACAGTCAAGGATAACAATACATGCACATTGATGCACAGAGCTGGACATGCTCAGTAAAGCACATGTCTCCAAAATAACAATGTCCGATTACAAAAAATCTCAGTGTCTGTGACGATTGATGAGTAGAAATAAGAAGGAAACGCAACATTATCCACAACATCTTCACATTTGGCTGTGCATGACAACATAACATCTGAAAATACACAACTAACATTGTGTCTCTCTACTACCCACAGGCCCTCCAGAACAGAGGGCATCATCTGGAGAAGATTCAGAGTCCACCAGCAGCTCCAGCACAACGTCGGACACTGAGACCTCCAGTGTGGATGACTCTCACACCTCCTCGTGCAATGGGAACCACCCTGGCACCTCCAGTGTGGGTCAGCATGTGGCACCAGTACGATCAGCAGCCCCAGCGACCACTCCTGCAACGTCCATTAACATCCAGACGCACCGGATCCCCACGGACACACCCAGACAACAAAACCCTGGGAGCACAGCAAGACAGCCCAATCTGGATTTGGCAGGAAATACCAGCCCTGTCAACAATGAAGGAGGACAGGAGCTATCAGTGCGTGCTACGCCAGGCAATGTCCGTGCGGGTAGGGAAAGGAGTGGTGTGAGGGTGCGTGGTGGGAGGACACGTCCCACAGCTGGTGTCGGACAACAAGCTGACCCCGAGTTACAACGCATTTTCGATGTATATCGCGAATGCACCGGAGACTTTGGCCAGGTTGTCGGGATCCTCAGGGACATAAAACATCAGCAGGCTGCACATTTCGACCGGATGGACAACCATATGGACCGTGTGGACCAACACATGGACCGTATGGACCAACACATGGACCGTATGGAGTCCAACTGGTCGAAAATAGACAATCTCACTGCGGTGCATAGGGACATACTTACTGCCACAGGGAGGGATGAGGAGTCTGGCGTAGAGTCCCCTCCGCTGCAGCAGCCTGATACTGAGGGTCCACCCCCAACAAAGAAGAGGAGGGGCCGTCCAAGGAAGGATGGCAAGTGAGAGACTGATGGACATGCATCCCCCCCGGAACCAAATAAATGCTCTTGATATCCTCCATTGTGTGCAAATCATTCACTTTGTTGACAGTCCCTGGACTCTCCCACATGGGATGGAGCATGTAAGTTGGACTAAATGCCAAATGGACTGTGGATTTCGCTCAGAAGGATTTTCATCTGACAACACTTCCAACTCCTCTATGAACTGTGGATAATAAATTTGGGAATGCAATCACCTTTACCTGTTAGATTTTTTCACATGCACATTAATAAATTCATATTCACACAATCCCTGTGTCATCTGTGAATTGTACACTGTACCCACTTATTAGCTCATGATCTGTATCACCTGGCACTGTCTCACACTGAGGTACATGAGTTCTGTGGTAGTGATTCTTCTCATACAGAAGTATGCACAGCAAAATAGGCCGTTGTCGAAGGATGGCTGGGCATTAGTTGCACATCAGAACACACAATCCAATGACCCACTACCTCTGGTGTCTCATCATCTCAACAAAATATATGCAGAAGACACCCAATGATTCTACCACCCAGTAGCCAGCACCAACAACATCTCCGAAGCAAGGTAGCAATGCACACATTCACGCTCACTCACCCATGCTTGTCCACCAAATCATGAATCAGAGTGTGTGTAATGTTCAATAATTCACGTCTGAGAAAAAACAATCTCTGACTGTTGTCCTACAATGCAGCATACGAGCTAGCCCCAGCAGCAGTAAACATGATTCTCAAACAACATACAATTCCATAATCAAACATAATAGTACAGGTGAAATGTGTTTACAACCTCAGTGTGGAAAGCACCACCCTCCCTGTGATGGTGACAGATTCTACAAACCATTGAAGAACTCTGTGGCAATACGGGTCAACCGCTTACCTCAGACAGTAGGAGTACTGGTCACAGCATATGCACAGCAAAGCACTGGTGGGTATATGTGGATCTTCCATCTGTGTAGATTATTGCCCTGTGCGTCAATGTAATGCAAGTATTCCACTTATGTGTAACAAAGTGTAGCAGTTCATGGCGAAACTATCCGTGCTGACTAGTTCTACCATTACAAAGAGTCCTGTTTTTCAACCTTGTGGCGCAGCGCTTCAACAGTACCAAAATGATCTCATGTGGACTCAAAGGCATCTTGCACAACAATCACAGAAAGAATGTGTGCTAAAATGTCACACACAAAGCTATTATGTCAGCTTGGCTCTAGTAACTTTAGCATAATACAGCATGATCCTAGGGACCAGCTTGCAATTCGTCTACCGCCTCATGAAGAAATGTCACATGACACATACCAGAGATAGCCACGCAAGGTCAGCACAACATACATAGCACATGCAACATTAAACATTGCACACACTGTTGTCAAATAAAAACCATTGAAGCGCACAAACAAAGACCATTGTCTAATGAAATGAACACCATTGGCAGAAAAACATGATATGAACGGTTGTAGCATGTTTTTACTACGGAGAAGGCAAACATCAATGTGTGTAACAGGTTTATTACTAGGCCTGGGCGTAAAACTACGCTACGCTCGCGTAGTTTGCGTAGTTTGCGCAACTACGCGCTACGCGAATTGCACGTAGCACAGTGCAAAAACGCGCAGCGGGCATTTTTTGCTTGCTCGCGGTCCTCAACGTCAAGTTGGCGACCGCGAGCGAGCAAAATGACATCCCGGCGAGACTTTTTCCTCGTTCGCGATCAGCAACATCAAGTTGCCGATCGCGAGCATGGAAAATAAACCTCCCGGCGAGATTCTCAACAAGGGGAGGTCAGGTTTCTCATTGCGAGTGGTCGCGTATGCTCGCGGCCGCTCGCGATGAGAAACTACCAGTCCGCGTTGAGAAAACTGCTGCTCGAGTACAAATCTACTTGAGCAGCAGAAAACGACCGCTTGCACTGTGCAAGATGCCGTTTGCAATGATTGCACAGTGCAGACAAGCATCCGGCACTGTGCAATCATTGCGAACAGCATTTCCTACCGCATTACGCAGTTTGCGTAGTGCTACGCGTAGCTCGCGTAGTGCGAAGTGCACTTCGCGTAGCTACGCGTAGCACAACTACGCGAACTACGCCCAGGGTTATTTATTACACAGGCAGAAGCTCTGCTCAACACAAAAGCAAACTGATTACAGTTCCAAGTATCCAAATAAACCAAAGAAAAGACAAATCTGACCAAATAGATTGGCTGTCAGCGAGTACTGGTCCAAATTGAAAATCCATTATGGAACAGCTCTTGTGTGTACCCACACAACAGCCAAAGGAGCCTGTGAAGGAGAGACATAGTACAGTCTTAAATACAACTTGCCATGATGACATATCCAATCATTGACTCACTATTGTCCATTGTAAATTCTGACCAATTGCTAGGAGTGAATACAACAATGTAGTGGAGACCATCATAACTTAACATACACTGTACAACGGCAATGAGCCTGTAAATTAGCTGACCCACACACATATCACAACATATTGTCCTACATACACAGATCACGCTTAGGAAAGGCATCATCAGACAAATATATGCATACTTACACTCAAGTAAAGAAGTTGTCAATGAGCTGTCTCCTGACATCCACCTCCTCTTCCTCCTCCTCCTCACTGGCAACGTTCCCCAGGCCTGGATCCTCCCAAGAGGGAGGACGTTGGTCCCTGTCATCCTGAATGAGCAGTAGCTTATTCCTCACAGCCTTGTTGTGAAGCATGCAGCACACTATAATGATTTTGCACACCTTCTCCGGGGAATATTGAAGGGCACCTCCTGTTCGGTCAAGGCAACGGAATCTGGTCTTCAGCAGCCCAAATGTGCGCTCAATCACACGCCTCGTCCGCCCATGTGCCCCGTTGTAAAGGACATCAGCAGGTGTGACTGGGTTCCTGAGTGGTGTCAGCAACCAGGGCATGTTTGGGTATCCAGAGTCTCCTAAAATTATCAAATATGAAGGATCAGTTGAGCAACAACAGGGTACAACATGACAGACAATGATCACACAACTGAAACTGACAACTTGACTCACCAACAAGCCAGGCACGCTCATTCATGAACTGGGACATCAGCTGGGGGATCCGACTCATCCTCATTATGTATGCGTCGTGTGCAGATCCCGGGAAACGCACACATACATGGGAGATGATCTGGTCCGCCAGACATACCACAAGGGCATTGATTGAATGAAAGTGTTTACGATTCCTGTAAACCTGTTCATGGGCTCGTGGTGCAACCAAACCCACATGTGTCCCATCAATCTATCCAATCACGTGGCATGTGTCCCAGGGCATAAAAGTCATCCTTAATGGCACGGAACTGTGGCAGTGTGGGAAAATGTATGTACAGGTCGAGGAACCTCAACATGGCCTCACACACATCCCGGAGCACTCGACTGAACATCGTCTGGGACATCCCACCAGCATCAGACACAGTAAACTGGAACGAACCTGTGGCAAAAAAATGTAGTGCCGCCATCACCTTCACCTTGGAGGTCAGGGCAAAGGGATATGTGCGTCCAGGTAGCAAGTATGGTGACATCTGGTCTGTCTATTCCGAAATTAATGCCCTTGTGAACCTGTATTTCCTCATGCACTCACGCTCCACCATGGTTTCAAGATCCGGGAAGGGTCTGTGGACATTTGGTGCCCTGAAGAACACATGACAAAGTATGTACACATATTACTATATGAATTAAACTTCAAGTAATACAGTATCAACAGATTGCGTGGCACTTACAATGATGACACAGTGAAGTCAGATGTCTGAGGTTGACCTAATCCAGAAATTACAGCAATGTGAGCATGAACATACACACAATTATTTCATGTATTACCAAATAGTCCTGTGAAGTACTGTGACTACTCACTGTTCTCTGACACTGTCCATGTGATCAATTGTAACATGCACAACACACACACAATTAAGTATCAGCCATAGATTCTTAGGTCAAATAGCACATGCATTGAATTTACACAGACATGGACAAGGAATTACAGCCTAGCAACAACACTACATACAGACAGCTTGTCACCATGCACAACACTGTCATGGTCTGGACATTGTCATGATGTGATGTATGACCTACACAACACAATGATCCCCTGGGACAGTGGCCAAGCATAGGAGGATGATCTGTGAAGTGGTCACTCACACTAGTCATGTCCCTCACAAACACTGCTATAGTTGCACTGTAAGATAGGATCATAATGTGAGTAGTCTTGTCTATTGTGTCTGTCCCATTTGACATGTGCAGAACTCCATCCACACAGGGCATACAGCATGCCATTATTCATACATACATTGTCTGAGTTGATGAGTGGGCATTGCATGCACGCGTCTGCCACCTCCTGACCGAGCCGGACTGACAGATTGCATGCTTGATTCAATGCTGTTCGACGCGGGTGAGTTTTCAATACACGCGTCTGCCACATCCTGACCGAGCCGGACTGACAGATTGCATGCTTGATTCAATGCTGTTCGACGCGGGTGAGTGTTCAATACACGCGTCTGCCACATCCTGACCGAGCCGGACTGACAGATTGCATGCTTGATTCAATGCTGTTCGACGCGGGTGAGTTTTCAATACACGCGTCTGCAACATCCTGACCGAGCCGGACTGACAGATTGCATGCTTGATTCAATGCTGTTCGACGCGGGTGAGTGTTCAATACACCCGTCTGCCACATCCTGACCGAGCCGGACGCACTGGTTGCCTGTTGGTCGTCATGGTGACAGACGCGCATTTTGCATCGTGCACGATTCGCGTACGGTACGATTCGGTTAACTTTTAGAACAAATGTATCAAAATCTAAACTGTCATGATGCAGGTATTTTGAAAGTTGCGGTAGGCATGTCCGATGCGTCCTATCTCATGGATTGGACTAATTCATAGGATGCGAACGAGTCGGACCTATCGCTTTTTACGCATGGGACCGATTCTGCCTCTGCAGCACAAATATAAGGCTGTATCTTGCCCTGAGAGCTCACTTGCCTGCACTGAATGCTCCATATAGACATCTCTGCTACCACTGCTGCTGTCTCTGAATCCTCTGGCTCCAAGGATGGCACGTACTGTGGAGAGGGCCCCAGCCTTCACAGAGGAGGAAAACCAGGCCCTGCTGGACAGCCTCCTACCACAGTACAGCAAGCTGTATGGGAAACCAGGGGAGCAGGTGAGTGTGCAGTCCACATCCTCTCTCATTGTGCATCTTGTCTGACTAGCACTAATGGCATTGTGTGAAGCATTGGCTAGCATGTTCATTCAGTAGTTGTCACACCCAAACTGTGCAGGTACCTGCACTGAACAGGTACTGTGCTTTGAGAGTGCATTTAGATACGGTCATACTACCCAGGCAATGTTTCCATGTTGGTGACGCAGGACAAGTGTCCATCCACATAGTTGCACTACCTGTGTACATCAGATGCCCTTGTGAAAAACACATGTTTATCCAACTGTGTGATGCACAAACATGTTGGATGTGTGTTAATGGCCCTTTAACTTTGTCATCCTCACAGGTTGATGCCCATCAGAAACAGGAGATCTGGCTGACCATTGCCAGGGCAGTTCGATCTGTGGGGGTCCACAGGCATCGCATCCGCAGCTGCCAGAAGAGGTGGCAGGACCTACGTGGCTGGAGCAGACGCATTGCTAGAGTCCTGCTGAAGCTGTCGCCTCCTCGCAGTAGGGGCGGACACCGGACCCTGACCTCCCACATGCGCCAGATTCTGCCAGTGGTCTTCCCTGACCTGGATGGGCTGTTAAAGGCCAGACAGCAGCAAGGAGGGGGTAAGTGCATGCCTTGTCTGTGAACTGTGTCTAACATGATCTTTGCATTCCTTCAGCCTGGTTACGCTACCACAGTTTGTCTGTCTGCTTGAACTAGAATCATGTCCATTATTTCTGTAATGGCCCTTCCTCATCTGATACACAGGTGTGTCCCTTTCAGTCAGTGACATGTCTCACGGGGGGCCTGCTGTTGTCCAAGGTTGATGTGGGGGACCGCATCTGCTACCGGCAGTATGTATTAGCCTTCATGAGTGGGGAATTTATTGACATGTATCTGCACATTGACAGATATGTGACATGCACTCTGTGTGGGCCATACATACGTGTCCTAGTTGATGCTCTGCCTCGCCATATGTGTCTGGGGTATTTCCCACACACACATGCAGCATGTGTGACAATGTTGTGATCTCTGAAGTATGTCCATCATGTGTGTCACACATGCATGGACACATGCCTACTGTTCGGGCTAATCCCATGTTGCACATGGACCAGGTCAGGTATGTCTACTCCGGACATGGTGTACACTCAGTTCTCCTAATCATGTGTGTCAAAGTAAATTAAATGCATTATGCAATATGCAATCAGGTGTCAGCCTCTGTCTCGTGGAGTGGGCTAGCTTTTTAGACTCCTGGGGTGTCAATTATTTTTGGGTGGTCAGACAGCTGACATGTGGCTGTTGGATCTTCACAATGGGGTCAAACATCGGTGTGTAATCACTTGACTGTGCCTGATGGTGTATCCAAAATTTAAGTGCAGGCAGCTATACTTCATTGTCATCAGACTGTGATGTGATCATGTTGCCAGACTTGTGTTTGCTGTCACTCTACTGTGGCATATGTTGGACGTGGGATCATCATTTGCCTTAACATGTGGGTAGCAGTGGGGCAACATGTGCACTTGACAGATGCAGGGCTTATATTCCCCACAACTACATGATTGAGATACAGTGCAGACTGTTGGTTTTGTGATGCACTGCCCCAGTGACTGAAGGCAGCAATGACTGATTACCCAGACTGCCCTGTAGCATGTTGTTTCATTTGCTATAGTGTATCCTGCAGTGATGGAAGTTGTCCTGCATGCACTCAATTGTGGCATCGTCCAGCAAGACATGAGCACATCATGGTGTGTGGTGAAGGAAGCATATCCATATTACTGACAATTAATTTGGCCATCCCTTTACCTGACACATGTACAAACTCAGTGGCAGGAGATGGTATATGTGTGTACTGACACATTTCCATCACAAATCCTGCAGTTCAGGCAACTGTCTATGTGGTGCATGTGTGTACAAATGAGTAGTGTCTGGCTACATGCACCAGACTGATGTCTCCATGGACATGTAGGATATGAGGGGCATGGTTTGCTGGCAGACTGACGTGTGTTTTACAAATATGTGTCTGCACTTAAGAGTATTTACTGCAAATGATGCACAAACGTGCGCTGTCATGTGCTGTTCTGACTCTGATGTGTGATGTCTATACAGGTGACTGATGTTTCTCTGTTTACCCTGTTGATTTGCAGTTACATCTACGGACACTGGAGGAGACAGCTCCACGAACCATGAGGAGCCACAGTGCCAGACAGGGTCCGCTGCGGAGGATTCGGAGGGACCCAGTGGAACGGAGGGTGAGGGGGGCCACACTGAGGAGACCTCGGCTACGTCCACCTCGGCTGAGGAACACGCCAGCTTCAGTGATGACTCCCTTGTGGAGGCGGGTGCCAGCAGCCCCCAGACAACACCTAGCAGGTCTGGCCCCACCACCATCTCCACCCTCCCTTCTGCTCCCATTCCAGATGTCCGTGGAGGCTCCTGTGTAAGGGAGCATGTCTCCTTCATGCCAGGCACCGCACCACCTGCCCCTGTCTCCCCTGCTGCCCTGAGTGTGGAGTCTGTGGACTTACTGAAGCAGCTCCATGTAGGTCAGACAGCGATGCTGAGTGTCCTCCATTCCCACACCAGTCTGTTGACACAACTGGTGTCCTTCATGGAGGGCATCTCATCAAACATGTCTGCCCTACATTGGACCATTCAGGCCATGGCCTCCACACAGACGGCAGCAGTGTCCCTCCTCCAACAGGCCCTCACCCCTGCTACCTCTGCCACATCCACAGTCACCACTCCCCTGCCTGTCCAACAGACACACACACCCGCACCACATCAGGCAATGGCAGCACACAGACACACAAGCCAAAGTCTAGATCCACAAGCACGCACACTCCGGGGACTGATGGCACATACACAGGGGATGGGTCACAGACACACATACAGGCATCCACAAGCACTCCCCATTCCTCAGATGCCTCTCCCTCCAAAACACCTTCCCTTGCCTCACCGACTGCCCCCACTTCCAAGCAGCTCTTCCTCTGTGACCTTGGCCTCTTCCCCACAGACCCATCTGCTCCAACTTACATGGGGAAGAGGAAGTCACCACGCACAGAGGGGAGTTCCCCTGCAAAACGGACACCCTCCCCCAGGCGCATGGACACTGAGGCCCCCACCCGCAAGTCTCCCCGGACCAGGAAGGGTAAGACACCACCAAAAGCACGGGCTTCCACCTCACACTCTCCATCCTGCAGCCCCCCGGACGCCAATACACAGGTCCTACGGCCATTCCCTGCACCAGGTTCACCCACACACCCATACCACATATCCAGGATGCTTAGGCCCTCCCCCCTTCCACATGCACTTCCACCCCCGCCTCACATGCTCAGCCTGTTCCTGCCACTGGTGTGGAGACCGTGTCTCCCCACTCTTTCCTGCCCACCTCATCTGAACCCCATTTCACTCCTCTTGATGTTGGCACTGCAGTAGGAGGAACATCCCACCCGTCTGATTTGGGCACTGCAGTTGGGAGCCCGTCCACCACATCTGTCCCGCACACTGCAGTGGTGCAGGTAAACCCCACATCTGACTTGTGCCCAGCAGTGGTGCCCACTGTGTCAGACCCCTCCACTGCAGTTGCTGGCGTCACTCCTGCACCCACTACACCTCCCTTGCCCCATTCTCCTGGCCCCTGATCCTGTCCCTGCGGTGCCTGGCCTGCCACTATGTATGCCCCTCCAAGGGGTGAGATATCCCTGGTCCAAAGCAGTGCAGGCAATAAATGGATGACAAGTTTTCACATGTTACCCTGGTTGGACTCTTTGATGGACTGGCCATTGGCCTTTTTGCATCATGGCATGAACTTTCATATATATTGTATTGCTGAATAAAGCCATTTTTGTTATCCAGTGGTGTTGCATATTATGTACATGATGTTGATGATGTGTATCATGAACTTGCTATTGTAATGGTGTCTGTGTTTGTGCTACGGCACCACTGCACTGTTATGTCTTTTCCCGGCCATTGGCAGTATGTTTTTGGGAGGTTTTACCCTAGTGTCCCTGTGTCTCCTGGCTCATCAGCCTGCACATTCATCATGTTTGGTATCTCCCATTGCTGACATGGTATGGGACTTGTTCACCTAACATCTACAGTCTGCACAGGATTCCTTAGTGTGTGTGTCTGTTGGTGTTGATATGTGTGTATTCCTCATGGTGCTCACTTTGCACATTGTCTAACTGTTCACTGGAGTCATTGTCAAGGGTCATGGCCATTGCTTGTCTGCACATGGCAGAGGGTGTTCTTGTGATACACATCAATATTTGCCAAACCAAATCTATGTTTGTATGTGACACAACCACTACATTGACACAACATTGCTTGTGCAATTTGGACACGGACTCATGCATGCTGTTTTGAAGATGCTGCTATTTTCATGTACACAAGGAGCTTTTGGTCACTGTGGTGATGGGGGGTTTATGTCCCATTACCACAATGATCATTTGATGCTGGATTGGTGTACCCCACAATAACCTTTTGGTCACTGTAGTGATGGGGGGTTTAGACCCAATTACCACACTGATCAGTAGATGCAGGAATTCTGATGCACACAATCAGCTTTTGGTCACTGTGGTGATGGGGGGTTTAGACCCCATTACCACAATGTACAGTAGATGCAGGAATTTTCAACACCACAATCACCTTTTGGTCACTGTAGTGATGGGGGTTTTAGACCCCATTACCACAATGATCAGTAGATGCAGGAATTCTGATGTACACAATCAGCTTTTGGTCACTGTGGTGATGGGGGGTTTAGACCCCATTACCACAATGATCAGTAGATGCAGGAATTCTGATGCACACAATCAGCTTTTGGTCACTGTAGTGATGGGGGGTTTGACCCAATTACCACAATGATCAGTAGATGCAGGAATTCTGATGCACACAATCAGCTTTTGGTCACTGTGGTGATGGGGGGTTTAGACCCCATTACCACAATGAACAGTAGATGCAGGAATTTTCAACACCACAATCACCTTTTGGTCACTGTAGTGATGGGCGGTTTAGACCCCATTACCACAATGATCAGTAGATGCAGGAATTCTGATGCACACAATCAGTTTTTGGTCACTGTGGTGATGGGGGGTTTAGACCCCATTACCACAGTGATCAGTTGCAGCAGGATATTAGTGACACACATTAACATTTTGGGCACACATGTGTTGTGAGTCACATTGTATGTCCACTGCCACAATCTGTGTTGTGAGCATTTTTCACATACAAACATGCAATGTTGCAAAGATGGTAGAGGGGGTGGTTTGCTTAGTCTCCCTATGTGTGTGTATCCTGGTGTTGATGGGCATCCTGCCCCCTATGAGTGGGGATGGTCATTCTGATAGGCATCCACCCCCATATGGGGTGGACATTACTGTGAGTGTTAGGCATCCACCCCCCTATGGGTGGGATATGCTGTGAGTGATAGGCATCCACCCCCCTATGGGGTGGACAATACTGGGAGTGATAGGCATCCACCCCCCTATGGGTGGGATATGCTGGGAGTGATAGGCATCCACCTCCCTATGGGGTGGACAATACTGTGAGTGATAGGCATCCACCCCCCTATGGGGTGGACAATGATGGGAGTGATAGGCATCCACCCCCCTATGGGTGGGATATGCTGGGAGAGATAGGCATCCACCCCCCTATGGGGTGGACAATACTGGGAGTGATAGGCATCCACCCCCTATGGGTGGGATTTGCTGGGAGTGATAGGCATCCACCCCCCTATGGGGTGGACAATGATGGGAGTGATAGGCATCCACCCCCTATGGAGTGGACAATACTGTGAGTGATAGGCATCCACCCCCCTATGGGGTAGACAATACTGTGAGTGATAGGCATCCACCCCCCTATGGGGTGGACAATACTGTGAGTGATAGGCATCCACCCCCCTATGGGGTGGACAATAATGGGAGTGATAGGCATCCACCCCCCTATGGGTGGGATATGCTATTTGGGATAAGCATCCACCCCCCTATGGTGGTGTTTCCTTTCGTGTACTCGTGACATTTTGGTGTGTGGTAGGTGTCTAACTTACCTTCTGCGTCGTGCGCGTTGGTAACGATGGGCATACAGTATAGGGAAGACATGCGCGATTGGATACATGGCTGTTCCGTCTCGTCCCCGTTGATCGTGTTCTGGCGCGACTCGGAGCTTTCATTCATACGCCTCGTCCGGATGCTGTGACGTGCTGGAGCCGGCGCCCTGTGTGACGCGTATTGGGGATGCATCGTACTTGCGTATCAGGAAATTGGTTAGGTTGCGCCTCCGTACGACTCGCTTTCCGTGTTTCCTGAGCCTGTTCGCTTCTGACATAGTGCACAAATCAGAGCAGACGATTCGGTCGGAGATTTGCCTGTTATACGCATCGTACTTGCTACTTTGTAGGAAAAAGCTCTGGATACGAGTCGGACGTAAGGTAAGCCTACAAATAGCATTGAAGAAGGCACTTTTGGTGACATCGGAATCGACCCCTAAGTGTTAAAGTCATCTGCGGTCAGCTCCTGAGAGCTGAACTTTTCCACCTGGGTCTTACTGAGGACTAATTCCAACTCTCTAGAGAAGATTTTACTCCACTTTCTATAAGTTATAGTTTGCCTTTGCTCCGTGACCTTCTGTCTACAAATTTTGAATGTTACTGCTAGATGGTCAGTCCAGCTTACAGGGAGAAAATCTCCCACCACCAGGGACGAATGATTGGTAAAAATACTATCCAGCATATGGCCAGCTGAATGGGTGGGGGAGTTACCAGAAGGAGCAAAGTCAGAATGCAAGCTTTTAGCTGATATATGCATCAAGCTAATATCAATTTTATATATAACCCTGGTGATCCTGTGGAAGTATGCCATTTTACATGCCATACATGCAGTCTGAAGAGTTGAACTAAAATACTAGGCAAGCTCCTCACTAAGAGACTGATGATATCCATAGCAACCCTTACTCATTCTCTTCCGTTAGATCTGAATTGATGCTTTGTAGATCTACATGAATGCCTAGTCTATACAATTTCATGATGAGGCGGATGTAATAAATGAACCACTAGTAGTATAATCTATTGACAGAGAAACAAATTTGATTTTATAGGATGATTATCTTCACTAAGAGTTATGTGGAAAATGTTTTTTAGATCAGAATGGATGTTTTAGGAAGCTGGCTTTTTATGTAGTATACCAAAATGAGGTATACTATGTAGAAAGTCCAGATGACCCTTATTGGTTTGCAGGGCTTAAATTAATAATCCCAAATGCTCTCTTTTGTGGTAGTGTGGGCGAGCAGTTTAGATTTATCAGAGGGTAGTGTTATGCATGTGTTGAACACACAGTCAATAAATGAGGCACACAACTCAAGAAGAAACTCGCGGCCATTTTAGAAAAATAACAAATAATTTTATATTTCTTTTAACAGTAAGAACTTTGTTATAGAGTAAGTACTTTGCTGTTTATAAATTTTTGAAGGTAAGTGAAAATATCACACTTTAGCATTTTTAACGCAATAATGCTTTCCTATGGATAAAGAAACATAGACCTCATGCAGGTATTTGAAATCGAATCTCAGGAGTCCCCTTGAGGACCTATGTTGCTAGAGGCCCAAGATCCACAGTACCACCAGCAGTTTGAGTTTGCCTGCCATGGAGTGTCCGGGTGCAGAGATGCTAGACGGGTTGGTAGCCTTGCGTAATAAACCGTAGGAAAAGAGGAGGCCACCTAGAAACAGGCTACAGAGGGGGACTTGTGGACGAGTCTGGGAGCTGCCAATGGGGCGCTAGGTTTGTGGGGGTCCTAGAAGCAGGGGAGCATCATCAGCTGTCATGGACATAGGCCCGGGAGCCCGGGTGCAGAAGATTTTGGTTGACTGGTGCCCATGCATTAATGACACCCATAGTTCTCGGTTAGATGTGCAAAGGGGGACAAAACAGGACAGCTGGGCCCCTCCCAGTGCTGGCCTCTATGATGTTGACATCCATCAGCGGCTGCTCAGTCTTTGCCACATAGGAGTCCAGATTGGACTCAAACAAGCTTTGGTTCCTACACTGGGTCCGGTACCCTGGGTATTAGTGCAGGGTGGGTCTGGTTTGTCCTGGCATCTTCTCACTCAGTGGGGGGACAGATCTAACTGTTTGGAGCATGATGACCTCCCCTGGATGGCTGCTGCATTGGTGGACCTGGTCAACAGAATGGTGAAATGGACATTGCGGTCGATGCCTGCAGGCTCCAGGGAAGTGTCTCCTCCACTTATAGGGAGATGCTGATGGATTGGCGAAGTGCTAGAGGTCCTCAAAGGCCTATGGAGGATGCACAGCTGCAGGACGAGTCGGATTGTTGCGATTGTTGGGACAGGAGCAGGTAGGCAGGCAGGGTTTGGCACCAAAATCCACCAGTAGTCTGTAGTTCTCAATTCTTCGCCTCTTCTGGGTCCTTCGTCTTCTTGTGCCAGGGGAATCTGAGTTCCTTGTCTCAGGAGGCTACCTAAATACTCAATTCACGGGCGTTAAGGGGAGTGCAGGGTAGTAGCCAATGGGCTACTTACCCTTGCGGTCACTACACTCCCTATATGACCACTTCCTCTGAGGAGTGGGCATAGCCCTGTCCCAGAATTTCTATTTTCACCAAATCAAAATGGTAGAACCCTTCTTTTGTGGGACACATCAGGCAGCCCACCTTAGGGGTGTGACTGGGCTGGTAGTGCACCACGCCTCCATGCATAGCTAATTTCCAGCCTGTGCTGGTGCCAAATGGGCCTCAGGGCAGGAGGGGGTATCTCACAGATCTCGGGAAATCCGGGTCACATATCAAAGGCGGCAGGGCCTTTAAAGTCCCTGGCATTGGTATGCAGATTGACTAGCCTTCCTGCTGTAGGAGGTGTAAACACCTTCCTCTGGAGCAGGCATTGGTTCTGGCCCCAAAGAGCATGGGCTCTTACCTGCAGGGGGTCAAAACCATGTCTGTGGTGGCAGGCTGGATGATACCAGTCAGCCAGCACACTAAGAGGCTGGCAGGTGTTAAGGGGGCACCTCTAAAATGCCCTCTGTGTGTATGTTTTAATAAATTCACTACTGGCATCAGTATGGATTTATTAAGGCTAGGTGTTTGATACCAAACACCATAGTTTTCCATGAAGCCATCATGTAGCTGGGGAATTCATAATAACCAGTGCCCAGTACATATACTTAAGATGGCTTCCTTGTTCACTTGTACTATCTAGCAATTGAACTAGACAGCACAGGGGGCATATGTGCTCACGCAGATATGTCCTCACATGTAATATAATGCACCCTGCCTTCGGGCTGTAAGGCCTGATGTAGGGGTGACTCACATACATTGCATACAGGGTGTGTGCCATGTCATGTTTTCACTTTTGTCTGCACCATTTCACACAACCTGCAATGGCAGTCTGCATGAGTGTGGTGGTGGGCCCCTTACGGCGGCACAATACATGCTGCAGCACTTAGGACCCTCTTTAGTACCCATGCCCTAGGCACCAGGGGTACCATTTGCTAGGGACTTACAGTGGTGTTAAAGGTCTTGCTAATTTGGGGACAGTTGCACAGTTAACTTGTTTTAGGGAAGGAACACTGGCACTGGGGACCTGATTAGCAGGAACCCAGTGCATGTCAGTCAAAATTGCATCAGAAACAGGTAAAAAGTCGGAGTGACCATGTCATAAAGGGCCCTTTCCTGCAGATGTAATGCGTGACTCTCCTGCATTTGGACTCCACTGCCTGACCACCATGGTTAGGCTGAATGGAGCCCTGTTTACCTGTTCACATTTGATAGGGAGATGAGGGAGCGCTCTCCCCTCCTCCAGATGTTATTCAACTGAGGAGCAGATATACCTCTATATGGACTTATATATGGATGCCAGCCTACCGTCTATCATGAATACCTGGTTTATAGTTTGGGTTGCATTCTGAATTGCATATACACTGGACCAAATCCACCATGTTTTCATTACTATACTATACTATACTAGGAGTATTTGTAGAGCGCATGGTGACCTGTAGCCATGCCAGCGCTGGATGAGAGACACTGCGACACTGACCACACTGGATAGTCATCATGGGGTTCTTTAATTGCCAGATCTTGAGATGTTTTTGGAAGGATACCTTGTAGGTTGTCACAAGGCCGGGGGAAGGGAGACACAAATCTTGGCAACTTTTAAGCTTAAGGACCATCATCCACTTCTGACTCTTCTAATAGATAGAACAGTGGCCAGATGTCCTTTGGTGGATCTTAGCTCCTTATTGGGGATGTAGGGGGTGACAAGCTGGCGTGAAATGGGAGGTCCTTGGTAGAGAAGGGCTCTATGTGCAGTGCATAAACTCTTGAATTCGATTCTTTGGGCAACTGGGAGCCAGTGGAGATCTGCCATTAAAACACTGGACCATCACTCCCCTTGTGCAAGATCACCTCAGTGTGAATGAGAACAGATGCTGTTGTGGGTCCATGAAATAATTAAGCAAAGTCAGCAGTTTATAAAGCAGGTTTCCTCTGTCACTACTCGACAGGTGATCAATCAATCAATCAATCAGGGGTTGGTAAAGCGCAACTACTCACCTGCGAGGGTCTAAAGGCCCTGGAGAGGTCGGCTCCTTTGAGGGCTGGGGTCATCCGAAGAGCCAGGTCTTGAGGTCCTTCCTGAACTGGGTCAGTGTCAGGGCTTGCTGAAGGTGGAGGGGGAGGTTGTTCCAGGCCTTGGCTGCGAGGTGAGAGAAGGATTTTCCTCCTATTCTGGTCTTGTAGATGCGTGGGACAGTGGCCAGGAAGAGGACAGCTGATCAGAAATGTCTTTTGGATGCGAATGGTGGTCCAGTGTTGTGAAGGGCCTTGTATGCATGGGTGAGGAGTTTGTAGGTTATTCTTCTTTCTACTGGGAGCCAGTGGAGATCACAGAGGTGTTGGGTGATGTGGCTGCGGTGGGGGATGTCGAGGATCAGTCTGGCTGCGGCGTTCTTGACGATCTGGAGTCTGTGAAGGAGTTTCTTGTTGATTTGGGTGTAGGGAGCGTTGCCGTAGTCCAGTCTGCTACTGATGAGAGCATGCCGGACAGTTTTTCTGGAATCAGATGTGATACATCTGAACGCCTTTCGAAGCATGTGGAGGGTGTTGAAGCAGGTCGATGATAGGGCGTTGATCTGGGTGTTCATTGTGAGCGATGAGCCTAGTATGATTCTGAGGTTTTGTGCATGGTCTTCCGGGGTGGGAGGATTTTGGAGGGTGGGGGGCCACCAGGAGTCGTCCCATGCGGAGGGGGTGGAGCCAAGGATGAGGATTTCTGTTTCCTTGGAGTTGAATGTCAGGCAGCTGTTCTTCATCCAAGTGGCCATGGCTTTCATCCCATCTTGGAAGTTGTATTTGGTGATGTTGAGTTCATTGGTGAGGGAGAGGATAAGCTGGGTGTTGTCGGTGTAAGAGACGATGTTGAGCCCGTGGTTCCTGACGATAGTTGCGAGGGGGGCCATGTAGATGTGAAAGAGGGTGGGGCTGAGGGAGGAGCCCTGGGCACTCCACAGTTGGTCTCTGTCGGTTCTGAAAGGTAGGGCGGGAGTCTGACTCGGTGAGTTATACCGGTAAGGAATGAGAAAATCCAGTCAAGGGCCTTGCCGCGGATGCCAGCATCGTGTAGTCTGGTGGCTAGGGTGTGGTGGGAGTCATTGTTGAAGGCAGCCAAGTGGTCCAGAAGGATGAGGGCTGCCATTTAGCCCTGGTCAAGGAGGTAGCGGATGTCATTGGAGGCGGCAAGCAGGGCGGTCTCGGTGCTCTGGTTGCTGCGGAAACCAGATTGGGAGATGTCCAGGACGTTGTAGGCTGTATTGAAGTTTGCTAGTTGGGTGTTGATGGCCTTTTCGATAACTTTAGCTACAAAAGGAAGCAGGGAGATGGGTCTGAAGTTTTTGAGGTCCATCTGGTCTGCGGAGGATTTCTACAGGAGGGGTTTGACTTCGGCGTGTTTCCAGTCATCGGGGAAGGTGGCAGTTTTGAAGGAGTAGTTGATCGTCTGGCATAGTTCGGGTGCGATGGCCGAGGCAGCTCTGTGGAAGATGTGGTGTGGGCAGGGGTCTGAGGGTGCTCCGGAGTGTATGCTTTTCATGGTTTTCAGAGTGTCTTCTGTCATGAGAGGGGCCCAGTTGAGCAGGGTCTGTCGGTTGGCGTCACTTGTAGGGAGAGCAGGAGCAGTACAGAGGTCTTGGTTTTTGAAGTTTTCACAGATCATCTTAATCTTAAGGTGGAAAAAGGTGTTGAGTCTGTTGCAGAGGTCTTCGGCGGGTGGGACGTCTGTCTGGCGAATACCTTGATGTTGGAGAAGAGTTCTTTGGTATTGTGAGCATTGGTGAGGATTCTGTCTTGGAGGGATTTCTTCCTTGTGGACTGATGAGGTGGTAGTATGCGGTGGTGGCTGCTTTGTAGGCGGCGTGTGTTTCCAGGGTTTTGCTGTACCTCCATGTCTTTTCGTTGGCGGGAGCGTTTGGACTCTTGGAGTGCAGGGGTGAACTAGCTTGCTTTCTTGATGTGTCTTCCTGTGGCTTTCTTGAGGAGGGTGAGTGTGTCGGTGCAGTTCGTGATCCAGTGGTGGAGGTTGCGTGCTGCGGTGTTCGCATCCGGCGTAGTAGGTGGTTTGGTGCTGATGAGGTCAGAGTTGAGCTAGTCTTTGGTGACTTTGTTCCAGCTTCTACCGGGGGCGGTGGGCGTGCTTGTGTGCGGTGGGTTTTTTGAAGGAGAAGAGGATGCAGTGGTGATCTGTCCAGAGGAGTTCCATGGTGTGGCTGTAGGAGACACTGTTTCCTTCTGCGAAGACAGGGTCAAGTGTGTGTCCCACTGTGTGTGTGGGTGCGGTGACCAGTTTCTTCAGTCCTAAGTTGGAGAGGTTCTCTAGGAGGGAGGGAGTGTTAGGGTCATAGTAGTAGTCCAGGTGGAAGTTTAGGTCTCTGAGTAGGATGTAGTCCGTTGAGGCGAGGGTGTGGTGTGCGATGAGGTTGGTGATGGCGTTGGTGAAGGGAGTGTGGGGGCCGGGTGGCCTGTAGCTGAGGGTTCCGCGGAGAGTCCTTTGAGGGTTGGTCTGGATCTGAAAGTGGAGGTTCTCTATGAGGGTTGTTATGTCGCCCGTGGTGGTGATCGTCATGTGGATGGTGCTTTTGTGAATGATGGCAATGCCTCCTCCTGGGCGGATGAGGTGGGCCTTGTGCAGGATCTTGTACCCGTCGGGGCAGTGGCGATGTCGGGTGCAGAGTTGGCATTGGTCCAGGTTTCTGCGAGGAAGGCAACGTCGGGTGAGTAGGTGTTGAGGAGATCCCAGATTTCTATGGCGTGCTTGTGCAGGGAACATACGTTGAGGAGGATGCAGTTGAGAGGTTTGTGGGTGGTGGAATCCGGAAGGCTGGGGGCTGCTGCTGGGGTACGGAGGTGTCTGAAAGTGCGGCCGCAGTGTAGGGAGGCTTTGGCTGTTGTTCAGCGTCAAGAGAAGGCAATGATATTTTCCCATATTTTTTCTATATCTTGCAACATACCACATTGTCTTTTAAGACATTTCAGTTAGCAAAACATCGTAATTTTGGTCTTAATCAAAATGATTTACAGTAATCTCTCAAAGATGTTCAGTGAATACTCAGTGAGGGCGATAAGCGCTGCATCGCCTACATGAATTAAGGTGTGGATCAGCCTAGCTGTTTCATGCAGAAAGTCTGAGGCAGTGAACTGCAACTACTTTTTAATATCATTACGATATAGAAGATTATTTGCAGTCTGCTACCTATGGTATTCTACATTTATATAAAGTATGTATGTTCACTTCGGTGTCTGTCTTCTGCCTTGTGTACTTTTCTCCATCTCTGAGATCTTGGAGAAATTTTCCATCATTTTCTTGTTCAAATTATGTGCATATATGTGTGCTTCCTGTATCTTGATGTTTCCTGTATTGTGAGGAAGTAAATTGTGAGGCTTTGTTCTATTTCCAGACCTTTCTAGCCTTCACATGCTGTTTTATGGGTCACTGAGCTAGAGTGGATCTTTCTTTAGCCATCCTTTCATCTCTTATTTCTTTTTTGTTTTTGTTGATGCATTCAGTCGCAGTGACGTTTGTGAACAACAACGCACGTAAATATATACATCCAGGACATTGCAAAAGAGAAGAAAATGGAATTAAATAAAACGTGTAATAGGAATCTAACGCATGCATAACCATGTATGTGTTAGGGCCAGAGTGTGTGTGGAAGTAAGATTATTTGTGAGGCAGGAATAGGAGAACATTGAATCCGATGTGCATGCATCTCATTTTCAGGCCATTAAATGCCCATTAGTTCATTTGTGATCTACTTAATGGGCCACAAGTGGGGTATGAAACCCAAGCACCTCATCATGTGTTAAATATTTTGTTCTAATTGTTCACTTTAGCAATGTAACAACACAAAGGGTGTCATGGGACTTTGGGGGGCAAAAATGGCAGATGCTTTTTCACATTTTAAAACACCTTTACACTTGGCCAAATCACAATCACTTGCCTCCAACCAGCATTTAAGGAGCATGTTCTTTCACACACTGTGCTGCATCCAGGGTAAAGTCCCTATTACATGGTCACCGGTGTTCCTCTCCCTGGATATGAGAGGTGAACACTATGGGTCAATACACAAACGTTTTTATAAGGGAAGTAGTACTGCAAGAGTGCTTTTTCAGCTACTCCTAAAGCACTTTGTGAGTCGACCCTGAAAAGTTTAATTCCACAGTGGCATTAGTGCAAAAAGGGCACTATTCTTTCTATTTGTAATATTTTTATATGACTATTGCCTCAATATAATCATTTCATCACAATTTTAGATGTTTTTGGATAGCTAACATAGGGGAAACATTCGGAACAATAAGGCCAGAGCCACAAGTTCCGGAACCCTGCAAGTGTAACCACGCTTGCCCGAACAGTGACTTTGCCTTAACCACGCACAGTTTTCAGGGGTGGGGAGTTCGGAGTAGTTTTTCGGGGCGGGGGGGTTCGGAGTAGTTTTTCGGGGTGGGGGTTTGGGGTAGTATTCAGGGGTGGAGTAGGGTTCGGGGTAGTTTTCAGTGGTGGTGCGGGCTCGGGGTAGTGTTCAGGGGCGCTGGGGGCTCGGGTAGTGTTCAGGGGTGGTGGAGGTTCGGGGTAGTTTTGAGGGGTGGTGGGGGTTTGGGCTAGTTTTTTGGGGTGGTTGGGTTTAGGGTAGTTTTTTGGGGTGAGGGGCTTGGGCAGTATTCAGGGGTGGAGGAGGGTTCAGCATAGTTTTCAAGGGTGGGGGGTTCGGGGTTGTTTTCAGGGGTGGAGGGGGTTTGGGGTAGTTTTCAGGGGGGATCAGGGTATTTTTTATGGGTTGTTTTTAGGGCTCAGGGAGGGGGATGGGGTAGTTTTTAGAGATATGGGGAGGGTGGGGTCATTTTCAGGACTCAGGGGAAGGAGGGTGTTGACCTTAGCCACGCATACCCCTTTACCATGCATGCCTTTACCATGATAAATCGCAATGCGTGGTTAAGACGCATCGTTATACAGACTGTGTTGTTTGGGTATGCGGGGTTGAGGAACTCGTTGTTCCGTAATACAACACTAACATAGGCATGTAAAAGTATTTAAAACAGTACTACAAGGCTACTCTTTTACATTCTCTTACATGCCTTTGTGAATGGGCCCATATTGCTTCCCCTTAGGGCAGCATTTTTTCCTTCTTACCTGCATTATGGCTATTAGAGCCTCATCTTGATTCCAGGATCTGGTGTTGCCTGCTTCGTCTTATTCAGAATATGGAGACCGCTGTCTCTGGATCCACCTGACATTTCCTTGCTTTTCCTAAACCTTAATAGTATGTTCAGATCATTCTGTCAGAATAGTGGAGTCTCATTCTTCTCTTTGCTTTATCTCTGCTCCCCCATGTCTCTCTGCTCCTTAACTCAAGGTCTATTTAAGGTATTGGAAGTTGTACATCATGCTGCCAGGTCAGCAAAGCCTATCACCTCTGTCTTCCCAGTAGAACACTGCCCACCATATTTACAGATCTCTGCCTATACAGGAGGGACCATTTTGCCACAAGTACTTCTGCCATATGCCAAACTCTAAATAACCCTACAAGTATTCTTCAAATTCCAGTCACAGGGCGGCCTCTAGAATATTATGTTAACTTATCTTCTCAAGGGTTATTCGCTGTTTCCAAATTCAGGAAAGCCTGATCCAGCACTAGAGCATTAAGAGTGCAGGGTGAAGTAGAGGAAATCGCATTCCAATCGCAGGGGTGCGTTATAATCACACGTATAAACTGCACCCGCATAAAATCTTTTGTTGTATTAACGTGAAGTGTTAGAATTGTGAAATGTAATAACATTGAATGAATGCAACTAGCTGAAAACATTAACGTGAAGAACTTGCGTTGTGCAACTCACAAACGTTCATGAATGAAATGTGTTTAATAGTTGTATCCTTTTACATGTAGGTAAATGCATTCGTTGGAAGTGCCTAATGCTATGCTATGAGTCTTGTAGGCCTGACATGCAGTTCCCTGGAAAACTCTCGATTTAGAATTAATAGCTGAATTTCATGTGTGCTGTGGAATTTGTTATTTCTCAAATTTTGTGTTGGAGGTGGAAGAAACATTCTTGTTAGCTAGAATAATGTCTGTTTTAATAGTCAGGCAAGGAGCAAAGAAGTTACAATCACATGGCTTGAGTCGATTAAGGAATGTCGTTGTGTTTCACACAGGAGAAGGTCTGGGAACCAAGGCCAAATTGTATCGAGGAGAAGAGCACCGTTGTCCAATGGAAATTTACCTTCAGGATTGTACCCAGAGCGGATGACGTAATCTGAACTGAATTCGGGGAAGGCCATCTATGAGTTATGTGATGTGAGAGTAGGGAGAGTGCCCACTTCTTCTTCCTTTGCCTTTAGAGAGAGAGTATTTTAGAACGAGCTCTGTCCTGGTAGCTTTAAGCTACATTGACCCATATTGTTGAGAGACGTCTTATGAAGACTACACATGCTGACAGCTTTTTACCCTCCACCTGGGAAATGCTAAGTAGGGATGTCATCTTAGTGTTAGAGCAGGGATAGACTTATGTTCTTTATTCATCAACCCTCAATGAAGGGAAATTTTGGACTCATGCTTTTTGATCTTCTGCATTTTGCTTCTTGAATTAGTTGTATTATTTATGCTACATCGTCTACATTGGATGCGCAGATTTGGCTTTATGCTAATTCCGATTTACTTTTACACTCTCGTATTAAGGTGTCTTTATGTTCGGTTATTTTTGGCTTTGTAGTGAATCAACTAACCTTAAGTAAGTTGTCAGTGGTTAATATGTGTCACCGAGAAGCATTGATCAGTTGATTGGCATTTTTAACAACTTTTCTCCCCTTTAGTCTTTCATGCTGCGAAAAAGAACCATCGGATTGTGAGTCTAGAACGGGTCTAGAACTTATGGGCCCGGCCCTTTCAAGGGCAAAAAGCAAAGGAATTGTCTTTCACTTAAAGAAATCCAGAACCCAATCTTCTAAAACTTAGATGAATGAGGAAAACCTGACTCTCTGACCAAAGTTAGTCCAGCTGTTAATATTTCCATGTATTCCGAAAGTCTATGGGGCATATTAGCAACGAGGCGATAAACAATTATCGCCGCTTTTGCGTCCGTTTTCGGACGAAAAGCGGCGATAATTTTATCGCCTAATCAGCAAGGTCACGCTATCGCGTGAATCCTTGCATTATCGCCTCTTTCCTCCATCGCCCATCTTTGCATCTCTAATGAGATGCAAAGTGGGCGTACCTCGGATGGACTACGTTGCAAATATCGCTGATGTTCACATTGCGATATTTACAAGGCAGCCCACATGATTTTAGCAGAGGTT
The DNA here is from genome assembly GCA_963921515.1 of Calotriton arnoldi. Classification (NCBI taxonomy): domain Eukaryota; kingdom Metazoa; phylum Chordata; class Amphibia; order Caudata; family Salamandridae; genus Calotriton; species Calotriton arnoldi. Next base: position 940,898 of record CAWUFW010000089.1, on the reverse strand, counting down.
AGATTTCGGCGAAAACGTCCGTTTTCGCCAAAATCTAACGTCTGCTAAAATCCTGACTTAGCCATCCCTAACATAGGGGTGGATTCTGCTGATACGACCACAGGGTCGTATCAGCAGATATCGCCGTTTTGCAGGGAACATCGCTGGAAAACCAGCGATGTTCCCTGCAAAACGGCGATAACCTCGCTATCTCTGGAATTTTTATCGCCCTGGAGAAGCGCGTAGTTAATAACGTGCTACCAGGGCGATAAATTCCAGAGATAGCCTGCGATAGGGAATCTGTCGCTAAGCACGGCCAGCGATAATTATCGCTGGCCGTTGATAATATGCCCCTATGTACTCCTGCTGCTCAGCAGCGCCATGAGACCCTGAGCAGTGTGGATGTCTGGGCTCTAAAAATAGCTGCATAGATAGACTTCATCTGCTGTTATGGACGCCATGCAGGTGCCTATGTTGTGATTTTGAGGGGCATATTATCAAGAACGACGTTAAAATTATCGCCGCTTTAGCGGCAGAAAACTGCCGCTAAAGCGGCGATAATGGGCTTGATAATATGCCCTTGAGAATTCCAATAGAAGCCCATGTTGACACCAGAACATGGGCTTCTATTGGAATTCTCAAGGGCATATTATCAAGCCCATTATCGCCGCTTTAGCGGCAGTTTTCTGCCGCTAAAGCGGCGATAATTTTAACGCCGTTTCTTGATAATATGCCCCTCAGTTCTTTCCTGTAAGAAGACTCCCCTCAGAGCAGCAGTTATCACTCTGGAGTCTTATGTCACCAGTGTGTTCACCATTCACCAATAGAGCAGGCACGGGTTATTATTCAGTGCTTGTCCTGTCAGTGGCTGTTTTGCAGTAAATGAAAATGCCGGCACGTTCATTTTACCTTCTTGTTGTTGTTTTTTATTATTATTCTCATACTCACTCTAGCAAATACATCTGCGAAAATGTAGTGGTCAAGGTGACATATAGATATTATTAAGAAATGTGTGCATGTGTTTAAATGTAACAGGATTCGAAGAAAACATCAATCACGAAAAGTGCATACCTAGGTCACTAAAGCTGTCAATTCCAATCAGCTCTGTAATTAAATATATCCCAGATATAGATTTTATGTACGAGCGTCGAGTGTTCTTCCAATGTCTCCGAACATATATTTACTAAACTCACCCCTATCTATTTCATTCTCATTTGTTGAATCTAACTGATAATTCTTTAACAGATATATTTGGACTTCATTGCGCACCTCTATCGCATCTGAAGGCTTTTGAATGCTTTTTTGCATCGAAAGCATGGAATTTTAAACCAAGAAAACATTGGTGAGTTCAAAATATTTCTTTTATCAAGACATGTTATCGACCAATAACGTTGACATATAAGATGCACGTGAGGCAAAGAAATTAATCGTATTTTCTGCAAAAGAGAACATATACACTATCAAAAAAAGAAACACATTGTTTGCCATTCTTTAATATTTCTGTTGTTATCAGACAGAAAAGACCGACAAAACCACCATTAGCACATTTATATTGCCTGCCGTTTGATTTAATATTCAAACAAGGAGACAAACTCCTCCATGTTTAGTTGTGTAGCTCTCGCACATTTTCAATTAAGTTATCCAGAATTTAGGTCCAGCAGAAAACGTATGGTCTTATATTAGTAGCATGTTCCTGCCAGAAAATTAAAGTATGTCTAATTGTATTGCACTGCAAAAACGGTTTCATTATCAGTTTTATATTACCATTCATGAGTGAGTGTATTGATAAGCGTTTTTCCCCTGGCCATGCAACCACTTTTCATCTTTTTATGGAGGATTGTATTTAGTGTCATGTCTCAAAGAAAACTTAACCCGTTATGGGGAAGGGTAGCTCCGTGAAGTGAGTGTCTCTGCTCGTGTTTGTAATGATCTACACGTCGTGAGTTAAAATCCTGCCAAGAACTATTCATCCTTTTATTCTACTGAGGTCTGTAAATTAAGCCCGCTAAATTGGGCTGTTATTAACTGTACGGGGAACGGTGGCATTACGTTTATAGAAAAACACATAATTACTTTAAGCAGGTTTTAAGTGATTACATTTTGCATATAGACAAACGCTCCTCCCAATTCTAAGTCCATACAAACTATAGAGGCTGCCATGGAAGATACAGGGGCATATTAGCAAGACCCACGTTAAAATTATGGCCGTTTTAGCGGCAGGAAACTGCCGCTAAAACGGCGATAATGGGCTTGCTAATATGCGTATGGAATTCAATAGAGCCCAGGTTAGATGTGCAGGACATCTAACCTGGGCTTCTATTGGAATTCCATAACGCATATTAGCAAGCCCATTATCGCCGCTTTAGCGGCAGTTTCCTGCCGCTAAAACGGCGATAATTTTATCGCCGGTCTTGCTAATATGCCCCACAGTTCTTAAAACATGATTAAATAGATTCACCAAAAGGTGGTGTCTGAATTTAACTTGTCCTCGTAAATTGACCCAAGAACATCACATGGCATGGGCAAACTTGTTTTACACATCACGGGGCATATTCTCAAGGACTAATCGCCGAATCATCGGCACTTTAGCGCCGCAAAAGTGGCGACAGATCCATCGCCCCATTCTCAAGCTGGTGCAAACTGCCGACATCGCCAGTTTTCCAGCGATAGCTACCACAAAAAAACATCGCCACGGATGAGAGCGACAACTAACACTAATGATATGCAGAGTAGGCGTTCCCATGCAAAAACACACATAAACACCACTCCGCGATATTCTCAACGACCAGCCAGATCTGCGATGCGATCCAAAAACAGGCGATAAGGCGCGTTAGCAGCAGGGACTTAACACCTGCCTTTTACTGGTGCAAAGCAGGACGACAACCTGCAGCATGAAAGGGAGGCCAGCCCAGAGCCACATCTGAAAACCAACACATGTCATGGAGCCACTGACCATGCAGCACGGAGACCCAAGAGGGCCACAACACCCACCGCCACCACCCCCAGGCCCCTCCCCTGCCCCCCCCGGACTACCACCTAGGCAGCGCAGAACAAGACAGCTGAGCTTCTGAAAACGGCATGGCCCTTCAGTCACGCAATTGCAGAATGTGGGGAGAGGTGGGAACCAAGTATGTGCGAAGGAGGCAAGTGACCCATCAATAAGAATGTACACAATGCCAAGTGTGGCGGTGATGTGCTGGACTGACTTCAGTATGCAGAGCAAAGACATGTCCATGTGGACATATACTGCTGGTGTGTGTAGTGTTGTGGACAGTGGACGCAACCATGTCACCTCAGGCAGTGGGGAAGAACCCGGTCATGTAGAGCGTAAGCGGAGTGGCCTGGGCCGGCGTACGCCAAGCCAGCGTAGGGGTGTGAAGGATTTGTCCGGGGCTCTGGGCGTGGTTCAGTCCTGGCCTGGACAAGGAAGTAACTAGTGAGTGTGTCACTGTTGTAGTGTCTGCGCCACCCAGTCCGCAATCGACAATGTTGTAATGTAGCATGCACCCGGAGGGCGGGCTCGCTCGAACGGGGAAATGAAGGAGCGCAAGACCACTGGGAGTCTTGGCTCATACATGCCAAGTGTTGTGTGCATCTGTATTGCCGCAGCATGAGCCAAATGCATAGCCTTAATCGCAGCGCAAGTTCAGCCAGGCATGAACCCTACATCTATGTCTGCCCTATCCTTCCCACAGGCCTACACTCACGTGGCCGCCCACCTTCAACAGCCAACATCACAGTGTCGTTGTCAGGCTTGTGGACATGCGCAAACAGGCATGACAATGGTGTGCCGTAGGAGTGCAAGTGATGAAACCGCGCAGCGCACACAGGTAAATTGGCTCGTGGGGAGGGAGGAGCAGCTGTGAGGCAACGTAACACACAGTGATGCCGCTCATTTGCCACATGCAAGACATGTCAGACATGAATCCCAAAGTCGCACACATCTCACCCCACCCCCAACAAGCCACATTTCCTGAATGCAAGCAGATGAGAAACTAACATCAGGGATGAAAGCTCCTTTGTCTGGACTATCAGGCGGAAGCACATCTGCACCTCCGACCTCGGAATTGCATGTGCCCGGCACCCCCTGACAGATACTAGAGCAGCTGATGACGACTCCCACACTACGCACAGTCCGACGAAAGACCATCGTATACACACCCCACACACAGAAGTCCTTGCTCAAAGTTATCTTGCATGGAATGGCCTTCACACTTACTCCCACACCATCCCAGGCATACAACCGTTGCACACTAAAACAACCCATTGATCCGAGCTGTGGTATTTCATCCACAGAACTGGCGCAGGTCAGAACAGTGCCGCTTCAACCAGAGCCACTGACGCAATGGCAGAACATCCCGGACACCTGCACAACCTCTGTCAGGTGGAACTCTACCGTGCACGTATGCTGCATTTACTGGGGGCACTGCCATTGGCAGTGCTGCGGATCAGTTACCGGCTAAGCTTCCACCTTGCCAACGTCACCTGCGTTCAGCCTGTGTTGCATTGTCGATCGTGAATATTCGATTGGCCCATGGATGTCTGCCTATCCAACAGGATGGTAGCTGAACTGGATTTTGACATGTGTGTGCACCCCCTGTTGGCCCACGACCAGGAGTGTCACCGTGATACCCGTTTATGGGATGCCTTGATACTTGGCATGCATGCTGGCAGCTGGACCTGGGAGATTGCACAACTCCTCGTGTGCAGTGACCACATTGAACCGCTCCCCTATTGGGCTGTAGTGCTAATTGGTGAAAGGAGGTGGACGCAGCACATCTGTCCGGACCTGCTAATGGATCGCCTCGCCGTCCTGTTGGATGAAGTCAACAACGACCTCATTTTGGAAATGATAGCCTACGGAGCTGAAATCGCTTTCATGGACGAGTAACTACGTACCTGCAGCCACAACAGATTGGAACCCATTGCACATGTCCCAACACCTTGTTGCATCTTGGAGATCTGGTCACATATCCCACGACAACAGTGGACATGGCTGCATTCGCCTGGACTCCGGATACATGAGCGGACAACAACGCGGGTTGACACACACCTGTGAAGGGTGAGGCACGCCCCCGGAGTGGACAGCGGCACTTGGCAACGTTCCTCATATTCTTGACATACTGCTGCATTGGTCTGCCTGTTGTGGCACTTCTCTTGCCCATACTGACACGCATATGCTAATAAAGTCTACGCACCTTCACTTGTAATCAACTGTGATGAGTGTTGATTTGAATGACAATGTGTGTCTCACTGCCTATCTGGTTCATGGCCAGACATGCGCATTGGTAGCATTACCCAGGGAGTACCTTTTTGTGGAATCACTGCCCCTACATTCATCCATACTTTCATGCTTGATTGGTCATAGCCACGACACATCTGTGTGAATCAGAATGTTTTTTTCGCATTCAGTGGAGTGTTGAAGCTGGAGCAGTACAGGGCCATGCACACCCCACTTAACATTTTTGCCCCGTGGAGGGCCAGCCAGAGTCCATTAGGGATTGACAAGTTCATCGGAAGAGGCAGACTTCAGTCCTCAGTGTGATTGCTGTGTCATAGGTGACCAAAAAAATTTGGCAGTCCCTGTCGAGGTCCAAGGTGAGTGTCGCTGAGTGTATCGGGGGACAGTGGAAGGTGTTGATCCAGGGCATGATGCAGAGGGCAGTACCAAGCTGAAACAGGCCATATGGCGGAGATGAATGCTACCACTTCATTCTTACCACAGTGCCAGATCCATCATCATCTTCATCTTCTGATGTGTCAGGTGCCTCACATGTGGGGGGTGGTGTTTAGTCTGCATCACTGTGTGGCACTGACACTTCAGGGGGTGGAGATGTGGATGGAGTAGTAGCAGCAGCATTCATCCGTGCCAGGCCTTGTGGCGGCAATGCCATGATGAGGATCTGCAGGGCATGGAAGATCACAACTACATCTCGCTGGTGTGCAGCCGTGGCAAACATTCTTTCCGCCTGCATCCGCTCCATGTTCAACATGATCCTCCGCATGTGTCCCAACTCCCGCATGTGTCCCAACTCCCAGCTGGCATCGCTGGAGCCACTCTGGACAGTTGTTCTTGGCTCAGAGGCATGACTCCAGTGATGTCAGCCATGGATTGTTGGAGAGCATGGAGTGGACAGTGGGTGTCCGTTAGGGACTGTAAGTGGTCCCTGATTGGACATAGACACCCACGTATGGCATCTAGTTTGGCTGCCATGAGGTCGAACCCCACCCGCAGCTGATCAGCCATCTTCTCCTGGCACCCTAACACACGGCGTTGGAATGCCATGTGTTGGACATGGGGGTCCTGGGAGACAGCAGTGGTGGTGGGTGCTTCCTGCTGTGTGGTCTGTGCAGGGGGTGGGGTCTCCTCGATGCAGCTTGGCTGCACTGCTCCTGGAGGTGGGGTGCTGAAGCTGTCCATGGGCTGTTGGAGGGCATCGGTGTCGATGTTGAGGAGGTCCTCTTCATCATCAGTGCTGAGTTGTTGGGTCTGCTCTGCAGGAGGTGTTGATTCTCCCTCTGCAATTTAAAGGGAGATGCAGATTGACATTGTGTTCACATGTATGTTGACGCATTGTACAAGTTTACTTGCAGACTGCATGACAATGTACATTGTGACTGTTTGTGAGGAGATGCCTATGTGATGCGGGACAGTTGACATTTCTACACCATCAGGGATGTGAGGTTGTACTTGTACATTGTCATCTCACAGTTTCCTGCTATGCCAAATGCGAATGGCCATTTTCAACACACAAGCGGCGGCAGTTGTGTCCTCTGTTGTTTTGTGAAAGTGTTGCAGTTTGTACCACATTGTTATCAATGTTGAGGTGCTCTGATTCTTATGTGTGTGTGCAGCATTGTGGGTGTGTTGCCCCTTCAGCTCTGATTTTGCTGGCCCTTTTCTCTTTCAGGCAGTGTGCCTTTCACTTCTGTGCTTATACAGTGCTGAGATGTTGCAGACTTGGGTAACTTGGGCTCTTGGTCGGAGTTGTGACTCTTGGGCATGGTTTGTCCACAGATGTGCTATACTTAATTGTGCATGTGTGCCATTGTGCCAATCTCCTCCCGTCCCCCCAGTCCCTGGTCGTTACTCACCCTGTTGCTGTTGGCTCTGGTCATGTTGTGCAGTGTCCGGTCCCCCAACTCCTCCCACTTCTTTTTAGAGGAAGCAGGTGTCTGCTTGGTAGTGTCCTTTTCAGAACTGCCCATCAGTTGTGGTTTTAATACTTTCCCACCTAAACTGTCTCTGCCCAATTCTGCATATGCAGTTTCAATTATTTTGGGTAGTTCGTGTTGTTGGTCTATAGGACTGAACTCCCTTAGGCGTTGGCGGATTGCCACTGATGCTGCTTCCCCTTTAATATTAGCTAGTATTATGGCTGATACCTGCTCATAGTTACCTAGTAACTTCATCCCTAAGTTTAGGGCTGGCTCTGTTCCGTACTCGTTTTGTATTTGTCTCAATACATCAGGTACTACTGCTAATGATGGGATGCCATGAGTTCTGGTATAAATGGCAGCAAAGACTGTACCCCAAGTGGTACAATCCTCTAATTGTGGTGTTATCCTCATGGGCAAGCAGATTGTTAGCATTCTGTGTTTTTCCTACGTGGTAGTATTCGGGAATACTGCCTCTAGCAGAGTTATTTTCTGAGCTACCCAGAATGGTATTTGTTCACGTTTTGTGGGCATTTTACCCATTACCGCGTGTAATGTTTGTGGTGTAATTTTAGTTGCTGTCCCCTGAATTTGAGTTCCATTTGTTGCAACTGTTGTTGGTCGGACTGTGAAAGTCCTCATGACAAACTGTGTCAGGTTTCTGTAGATTTTAATTAAATCCTTGTGTTGTAAGAGTAAGTCTGGTTGTGGCATTGTTTCAATGTCAGGATGTGGTGTGTAGGCTGCTAATATTGGCCATGTTGCCCCGTCTCCTCCGAGCGGGCCTAATCTTACTCTGTTTCTTATATGGGGTAGGGCGCCTTTAAACCAGTATAGGTGTTCCTGGTACGTGAGTGGAACTTCTATGTCCTCGCAAGGACCATATTCCTGTGGTGCATCTCCTTCTGTATAGTAGTGAAATGTCTGTGTTCTTGCATCTGCTTCTGGGAATGTAACCCATAAATAGAATACCTCTGTTTTGTGATTTGTGTGCCTCGATTATGAAAGCTACTATACCACCCCAAGGTGTTAAACCATATTCTAATAATTTCAGGGTGATAGTACGTCTAAATTTAGGTGCAATGAGAATTCCATCCACCTCTTCGTCTCCTGTTGAGAGGCGTCTAGCCACCACCGGGTTATCTGCGCTCTCAGTCATTTTGTAAAAGAGAAGTTTGTTCAAGGGAACTAAGATGAGGTGTTATGCACAATTTTTAGGAACAAAATGTCCTTCAAGCTTGATTAACCAACAGCTAATACATAGGATATTTCGCCTACTTAGCTGTGGCGGAATTTGTGCCCACCCACTCCAGACGTCTCTGGCGTTTTGTGAGTAGGGGTCTCTGAGAATTAGCACGACTGAACTACTCAAATTCTACTGTTAAATAAGTACCCAACCAACGTTGGCGGTGCCATGTCGTGTAGTTCCTATATATAACCTATACAGAATCTGCGCGTTTGGATAACATGAACTGTGGGCTTGGTGGCAGACTTACTCTGAACACCTCCACCGAAAATGTTAGCCTGTTTGCATTAGCTAGCTCACAGTGCCACTAGTGTCTCCTCTTATCGGGGAGAGAATAGTTTCTGGCAACCTCAGAACATGACAACCCTGATCCTTCAGGATCGTGGAAACAATATACGACTTTTCGCTCAGTCACTCGTGCTCACTTACTTGGTCTCAGAGAATTACACAGAAGAAGCAGTTGGGAGTCTTACAATAAGTATCTATTGCACAGTTGTTCTTCTAGTGTAAAATAGATGTGCTGCAATAATTGTTAGTCAGTAGCAGATATATATAATCAGCAGTATAGTGAATATATATGGATAGTACAGTTCTACCATTTTGCAATAATCATAAATGCATACATGGATATAAAATGCATGATAAAAGAAAGCGCGTACTCCTACGATGCCTGTCTAGATGTACCTAAGTGTTCCTAGCATGTGAGTAGGTGTGAAGCCAAGAATCCCTCTAGGATTTAGTCTAACTCCATTACCTGAAGAAAGAGAGATTGTGGGACCCCGTCCTGGTCTCGAGTTGGACACCCCGCAAGGGATGTGTTAGACCGCTGTCAGCTGTAGCGTCTGCATGCAGGAGCCTCAGCGTCTCTGGTCAGTGCGTCGGCCTGGAAGTCTTGGTTCCCTCTACTTAACACTAGCAAGATGTGCTGTATTTATGCAGAAAGTATCTAGGGCTCCTTTGTCCCTTGTCTCATGTATTAGCCATTGTTTGATTTGAGGATGACGTATGGGATGAACCTTGTACGTAGATATGGTGGGGTAGGTGATGTAGCCCCTGCCTGGTTTCCAAGAACCTTATGAATATTCATTCATACTGTGTGAGTCTATTGATGAAGTTATAGGACTCTATTGTTTAGGAGAAACCCTCCTTCTGCACCCAGGACTAGAACTAGGTAAAGGTTCAATCCTAAAAGGCTCGTTACAGTGTAGTGTAGGGGAGGTAATGTAGGTGAAGGGGTATGATGTTACCCGGGCCTATATTAGGGTACCTATATGGAACATAATACTATATCGTTTTGTTTACCTAGAAAAACAGTCAAGCTCCTAAATCAGGTGGAGAGCATTTTATAAGGAATGATCCAAACCCTGTGAGTCTCCCCTCCCAACCTGTGGTCAGACAACGCAGGCAACTTCCCGTCAAATGTAAACTATGATCTTTCATGAGCCGGCTCCTAACATGGTCACATTTCTTTTTCTCAGCTACAAAGGAACATGGCACATGAAATGTGACTAGCAGCGCCCCAAATATGACCTTAAACATCACCACCTTGGGGTTGCTTTTTAACGTTGATTATTCAAAGGAAATTCCAAATGGTAGTCTGGTGACTCCAGTGCTTGTCTGCTTAGTGCAGGTTTCTCTTTTCAACATTAACACTACACTTTATAATAGCTTTTAAACATATGATAAATGTATCAGCCTCTTGATCTTCTAAAACCACCAAATGCACACAATTCTATCACCTGGATCACCTTTACAGCGTTCTTTGCTGGTTGGTGTGCGGATAAAGTGGAATGAACGAAGTGCAAAATAAGAAGGGGAAATATCATTATAATCATTGCTTTCTAGAACACTTCTATAACTCTTAAACGCACCACTGACTCCCCAAATGGAGTGGTACTGTGAGAGGAAGATGGGGGCCTATTCATAAAGGCAAATTTAGCTATAAACATAAGTTTACAACCAATTCGGAAAGGGATTTCTGGCTGGCATTAGCCCCTTCACCGAGGCAGTGATCTCAGCCCCTGTAAATCCAGTTTATGTGGTGGGATTGAAGGTGTTTCTGGGCATTCCAAGGTGTGGTTAGCTTTGGAAGGTTGTGAACAATTACAACCAAATACGTCTGTTGGCTATCACAAACTACTACTATGCCCCCTTTTTACCCGAGAAAGGGTCTTATATATTTAGTTGTATGGCAAAATATCGGGGATAAAAATGTCACAATACAAAAATATTGTGACAAAAATATCATAAAAATAGGTAACCATATCCACATATCTGTATATGTATAGCATTGTATTCAATTTACTTAAAATATAAAAGTTTTAAATATTAATAAAATAAAAACTAACTATACAAAATATTTAAAATGATTAAAGTAAAATAAAAAGAATATATATATATACTTTACAAAATAAAACAATATTTAAATATTGTAAAATACATATTAAATAGTCATAATAATGACAACAACAAACAAATATTTAAAATAATAATACAGTAAATTATAATAAAAAATAACACCAATACAAAACCAACAGTGTTAAAATATAAATAAAAATACAAACTATCTATTTTTATACATTTTTAAAACAATATTAAAAAAGTAGAGAAAGTGTCAGACTTTGGAGGGGTAGATTTACTATTCACACTCCAATCTGGGCAATAGTGCAATAGTAGGGAAAGTGTTGTACTTTGGAGTGTACATATTTACTATTTCCCTCTAATGCAAGCAAAAGCAGGCAAAACGGTGGACTTTGGAGTAGTCAGATTTACTATTTTGACTCCTAAAAGTTATAGTACATATAAATATGAAATACAATAAAAGTATTTAAACATATTTAAAATATATATATAAGTTAAAGATAAATAAAATAAATTCAAATCTAAAAATACCGCCTGTATATTATAAGTCAAATACGTCACTTCTCTCCCAACTACCCAAAAAACACAAACAAATAAATTAATAAAAAGAAGTAAAAATGAAGCATTGTCAATATTAGATTCAAGCAATTAATAAATATAAGATTAATTTGCCCAGTTGCCTAATTAGATTGACCAATCAATTAACAATTCATTAAAAAAAAAAAACAATTGAATGAACTATGAATGAATTAAATATCTACATAAACAATTATGAATTAGTAATTTAATTTACATCAAAATCAATTTAATTTCATTTAAAAACAATAACAACCCACTACTAAAGAAAACAGAATATTTCGGGAGGGATTGTAAAGGTCCCTAACACCTGTAAAAGCTGTTAGGATTGGCTTTTATTGGATGGAGGTGGTATTGTGTTCTAATTCTTTAGAGTCGTCTGTGGAGAATGCTTGGGGTGGTCTAAAGGGGTGGGAGCTCTGGTACCTTACCACCTCCATAACCCTATTTCCTCAGCTCCTCTTCCATAGTCCTGCTACGCTCTGCTTGCTACTGAGGAGCTAGATCATGCTCCACAGAGATCAGAATCAAAACAGTCACAGGTATATCTGCAAATACATCTGTTGCTTTAGAAATTTCAAATATCAGCTATTTGTGTCTGGATAAAGCTTCTTGTTTCCCTTTTATTCTTCTCTTATACCCTCCCTAAAGCTTTTACCTCTTGCCTGATGCTAACTGTGGTGGGGCAGAACCATATCTGTTGACCCTCAAGGCATTTAAAACACTCTCTACTGCTCCAGTTTTACCAACTCTGACTTGGAACAATGCTTTGAAATATAAAAAGCATACACACGTTGATGAATACATCCACCATTGGCTGTGGTGTGGCAGGAGAGTGTTTGCGTTTGGATGGATAGACTTACTGCTTTATACTGATGGAAGTGCTTCTAGTTTGGTCCTTGGTAAAGAAGATTGCCTCAGATGCAACTCTAGGTCTGAGTGCCATGCCCTCTGCTGTCAGCATGCGCTCAGAGCCGTGCTGCTGCCTACAGATAGCCATGAAGTTCAGGGACCCTCACTGCTGTCTCTAGCTAAGCCGACGTACAGCACACAATTAAAAATGCCATTGGCTAACCCAACATTCAATGTATTCACAGCATGAAACTTCCCACTGTTTTACCCTGTGCACAAGGATATGCTTCAAGCTTGTTTGTCTTGTTGCTCCTTATTTATCTTGTGCTTCATAAAATGCATTTCAGCAATTATCATTTGTGAACACCAGCACTCTTGAATACATTTGTATCATTCACTCAGAGGCTGGGTTTTTGTTTTCTTACATAAATGTGTGTGACTCAATGAATTTCAAGTTACACTCAGTTTTCATCAGCAGGCTTCATACACTAAGGGCCTGATTGACAAAGATAACTTGCATTTTCGAGTCGATTTACACTTTAGAGTAAGCTAACTACTTTTTGGTATTCACAAACTCCTAGTGTAAATTACTACTGAAAACAAAATAGTAGTAAGTCCAGCACTACACATGGCCAACCACTGGTAGATGATAGTAAGGGTAGAGTCTTAAAAGTAAACCTCATAGGTAATGATGTTAAATCAAATTACATTATTTAACATAGTATAAGTAAATATAAAGTAGTACTACATAAAATAGTGCATATATATTATTTAATTATAAAACACTTATTAATCTATTTAACAATAATGTAACAGTACATTGTATTAAAAATATAATCACATTAATTTTAATTAATGCTATGCATCACTTTTATTACTTATTAATTCACATTAAAAACATGTTTTTCTTTAGGTGGGAACTTATTGTAATCAAAAATTCCAAAAATATTTTAATTTATTTAAATATCTGTCCATTATTTAAAGCTAGAAGTCAAAATTATTTAATAGTGGTGTAGCATTGTTTTATTTTGTTCTACATTTAAATCAACTACATAAAACAAATGTATATGAATATTTAATGTCAATAATATTTTTAATATTCATTTTCGATTTAAATTAAAAAAAATATTCTTCCCTGTACTTTACCAGTAGGAGACTTTGCAGCTGGGGCAGAGCTCCACATTGTAAATTATAGGGAATAATTGTTTATTTAACTAAAAAAAAAAAAAATTTAATGTGCATTAATTTGGATTAAAAATGATGCTTAGAATTAATTAAAATTAATTTCATTAAGTTTCGATAAGAGGTATTGTTACATTATATTTCTTTAATTTCAAATAGGTTATTAAAATATTTTATAATTAAATAATAAATATGTACTCTTTTTATATATTTTTAACTATATGAGATAATTTGTGAATACCAAAAAGCAGTAACTCCATAGTGTAAACTTACTCAAAATTGTAAGTTACCTTTGTGAACCAGGCCTTAAATGTATTACAAGGCTTGCATAAACATGTAAAGGGTACAATTATATCCAGAAGTGAGTTTTCCTTTGTTAAGACAATCATAGGCATGTCTCCAATGTTTATTAACAGTTAGACCTTTAGGCTTGGTAATTTGGCTCTTTGTTGTCATTGAGCTCTTTGTAAAAGGGTGCCCTGTTTGGAAATAAACAGCTAGAGCGAGTGTGCTTATAATCATGGTGTCAAGAATTTAATATGAAATTTAAGTATTGAGTGGGTAAACAAAGTGCTGCCTTAAAGTCACTTGTTAGCAGATTACTGATACGACAGCTCAGAGTAGAAGGCTGAAATCTTAAAGGAAACAGAATGCTTAAGTATTTGGCGAGCAAGGCAATCACAGACCATTGATCTCCAGCAGAGTACAGACTTATCCCATTCTCCATATAATTGGCGGTTAACAAAACCTGGATAGTACCTCTGAGTTTCAAAGCACAGGGTGCAGTAGCCTGTTTTGCAAGGTGAACTTACTAGTTGTCTTAATGCAAAGGTCAAAGCCTCAAGATAGCAGAAAGTAAAACACGAAGAGGAAAGGGAGAAAAACAAAGATGCAGGAATCAGTAATGATGGGTGAACTGAGCAGACAAGTTGTGAGATAACCAGTGCAGCTACTTAAATTCACCTGAAAGTTCCAGTCCTATACTGTTGCCTGGGAGGACATTTCTGATTGGTTCTTTGACTCAGGTTATTCTGCCAGTCCCTCATTCTCATCCCCAGCCTCCACAGGCTAGTCTTTCAACTCTTCTAACACAGCATAAGTCTTTCATTATGGTTTTTCTATAAGGCAATTTCACCATAAGTCTTTCTTTCATTTTGCTGACCTGACTAGTCTCCCGCAATCTAGGAAAAGCCTTATAAAACTTTTTAATAAGTCAAGGAGAATGTACAAAAGAGGCTGGGTCACAATATCTCTTTGAGATGTCATAAACATTTCAGATGCTCTGATACTCTAAAAATCACCGACTATATCTAGAAACTAATATTGCCTTTGTGAAGAATGGGGTTAAGACATATTTGCCCCCGCCCCTAAATTTGTAAATTTTTGACTACCCATTTTTGGATCTCTGCTGTGAGTCTCCCTACTGCAATCCTCCTACTGTAAGCTCTGGGGAATTGTTTTTGAGTGTTAACCACCAGTGGCTACCTTTTAAAATAAAGTTCACAGCTGTTCAGGGGGGGAAAGAGGATCTCTGCTGGTTGCAAGTGTGCATGTTCAAATGTATGGGTTGAGCAAGTGAGGCTACTGTCAAAACGCATCTCAATGTCTGCACAGAGGTGCCCTCTACAGATGGCACCTTGAATAAATTGGTTATGGCCTGTGAAAGGGCATTCAAAAAGAAATGTTCCTAATCTTTTCGACTATAGTATAAGGGGCTTATTGCGAGTCTGGTGGGGTGCAGCGGTGGCGACCTTCCAACTGCCATATTATCATCAGGGTGGTAGGGCTGCCCTGGGACCATGGCAGCTGCCAGGGATTAGATATCCCTGGCTGTGTTGCAGTGGTCTTGAGGCCACAATATGCTCAGCAGCCCTGCCAAGCATATTACGAGTTTCCTCACCACCACACTTTTCATGGTGGTGCACCAGCCATGAAAAGTGTGGCGATGATGGCAGTAGGGCCCCTTAGTGCCTCTGTGCCATGTGAATGCACACCAGTAACAGCACAGCATGGACTGCAGCATTCCATGCCGTGCTAAAGTTCCATGTAAATCAGCACAGCTGGGCCAGAGAAATCTATCCTTGTAATTTCCCTTCTTGGTTTAATCTGCAGCTTGCTGCTGTATTACAGTAAACAAATGTGGACTGCTTTTTAAAATCTGGATAATTACAGAATTGGCTCCAGGGGCTGCCAGGAGAATAGCATTCCTTTTCTCAATCACTCCTGGAGCTACTACTTTTAGACTTATGACTCTGGTGTGCAGGGACCTTTTATTTCTAGCTTCTGTGGCTACTTTGTAATAGGTGTAAAGTTGGAAGAAAGGCTCATACATTGAACAGTTTTGAATAATGAAATAGTTATTGAAATTGGCAGTAAAGTGTTACACCATTTGGTGAGTGTTTTTGAAAGGTGGACCCATCTTGAAATGTTTTAACACCTATTGCTTTAATTTTGCATTTAGCTATTGTGGTGCTATCATGACAAAGCTAGTAGTGCTTCATTTTATTGAGTATACCCACCACATTGTGTTCGGCACATAGGGTGGTATTGTTGTTTGAGATTCAGGGCGTGTTGGTGTGCAGACTGTGAGAAGTGCTTCCAGTGCAGGTGGTACAGGGTATCTTTAGTGGATAACTTGATCTATGGAACCTGTATTTCGTGATCACCCTCTGTTGGTGCTGAGGCTTTTAAAGGGAATAAATTTACAAATATATAAAGAACGGCATTTCCACCTACCATTCTGTATATGTTTGCAGATTTATACATATTAATGTGTTCAGTAAAGTGTTTTTATAAGAAAAACTGCTGATTGGCTATTGACATATTAAGTGTTGTTTTTGAGCTTTTCTGTGCTGAGTCTGTAGCTCAAAACACCTCCCCTAAGCAAGCCTTGAATTGTTCTACCTTGCTACCCTAAGAGTCAACAATGCCTTTTATGGCCTCTTCTAACATCTTAGCTTGTAAACAGATCTTGTCAGAAACTTTGGCTAATAAAGCATTCAGTGGCACTGCTGTCAATCAAAGCTGTAGTGATTTTTGGACATCTTATAGTCGTAATCTGTAGTCTTAAATTACAATGAGTGCACCTTGATGCAAAATCTTGTTTTCATTTCGTAGGTGAACTCTCTAGATTTCCTTTAACTGTTGGCAGTTACATCCGTAAGGCCCTTTCTTTTCACAATAATCTTCTCCTTCTTTTCTCTTTTTTCTCTGATGTTAGTTCTTGTCAGACTGACCCAATCTGCTTAGGTTCCTTTTCCTCCTTTCACATCTCACGAGACTAAAGAGAGTCATAACTGAAGATGAGAGCCCCATTTCTTTTCCTTTTTACTCACGCTCTGGTACACATGAATCTGTAATGTTAAACCAATGAATTCATTTGTTGTTGTTGGTCTATTAAGAACCAAAACCAAAGCAGCTTTAATCTCTACTCTTATTACTTTATAGAAGTAATATCAGCTGATTCATCCATCCAATCAGTTACAGACGGCAAAGACTAAAAACAACTGATATCCGTGTCCATGTGACCACTGCCTGCTCTTAAATAACGCTTTAACAAACATTCACAAAGGGGAAGGGGTCCCTTGGGGACTCCTTCCCATTTGCGAATGGGTTACCACCTACTTAAAGTAGGTGGTAAAATGCGAATGATTTGCGACCGCAATACGGTCACAAAATATTCCTTCATACCGATGCGGTTCGGTATTAGGAAGAGACGCCCTTAACACGCCACTTCCTAATAGCGATTCAGTAACAGGTTACTGAATCGCAAAATAGGGTTTGCTGCATCTGATAAGCATTTTTTGTGTTTGCAAATGGTCCGATTCTGATATCGGCCCATTTACAAACACAAAAATGCTTGATGCATGTGCCCCTAAGAGCCTTATTATGAGTTTGGTGGTGCACCACCAAACCCACCTGCCAGATTAGGAGTTTTCTCCTGTCTGGCGGGTGGTTCCCTGGTGTTGCCTGGAACATTCTCTCAATGATACAAGTCCCATGAGTGCAGTCTAAGAAGTGAAGCACTTATCAATAACCTCAAACGTATCCTTGAAATCTTAATAATTTATAAGCAATGGAGGCTGTTGCAATTAAATAAGGGAGTAGTCCAAGTCAAAGTCAAATAAAATAAGACAACAGTCACTTCTGCAGCATCGGTTAGAAATATTTGTGGTTGATTAAGAAATTGTCATCAACATTGCACTAAAACACTTTAAACTTATGAAGTTCACCGGCAAGTCTTTACTGGTGGGACCAGTCCTCTGAATCTGTTGACCATAAAGATACTTGTTGTTTAGCTCTGTAGACACGACAAGCAACTACAAGATCAACACCGAATATACTCCAAAAAACCCATACAGGAGTCAAACTGATTGAAGGACTGTATTTGTCTCCACATTTCCAATCCAAAGAAGAAAGATTAAAAGAACATATTTAGACCTTGACCTGTCCCTCCTGCCTAAAGAAACATTGTTCAATTGCCCCCACTCTGCATACCAGAGTTGCAAAAGCATTAAGGACATACGCATGGACGTCAGTTCACCAAAGTGCCAGGGGTGGCGAAAGTGACTTCACACGCCATTTGACATTTACTTTTACTCACACACTCGCTTGCACATACACATTCATTCATACATACACTCTCACTTACATAAGCACACTTTCCTCCACAAGCACACAACATATATTTAAAATAATTTTTACTTACCTCAGTTGCCAGATAGGGTCATATTCCAGCTAATTGTAATCAATTTTTTTTAAATTACACTCTCAGTGAATATTAGTGCAATAAAAATATTGACTGAAGAGAAGAAGAGTGGACCCCAAATCAATGTCCATAAGGATGAGCTGCCTCTGTGTTCCAAACACTGATTTTACCACCTCTGAGGCCAGGGGTTGCAAAGGCAGTGCCATGGCTCTCAAGGGACAAACCAGGGGTCGCAGCTGCGGCCGCTGGCGACCCCTAAATGGCGTCCATGGACTTAAGGCTAGATGCACATTTCTTTTGTGCTTCGTAAACCAGTTGCAAACTGGTTTGCGAATTACAAGACTGCAAGTTGTGATGTACAAAGGCCCTAAATTGAGTGAGTCACAACGGTGTAGCAAAATGAATAGTTATTGTAATTACAAAATGCAAAGTTAATTTGTGATTATGAAATTGTGAATCACCAATGGATTAAGCATTCACAAATAGTGAATTTGTCACAAACATAATAAATTGCACTTGTAAAAATTGAAGTAAAAGCGAGTGGTAATCATGTTCAAAAATACAAAAAATCATGTAAAAGGCATTAAAACCATCACATTACAATACAATTCTGACATGTTGTGTTAGATGATGAGTTTTTATGCATATGATGATTAAACAATGAAAAGGGAGGAACATAAATAAATTAACATATTAGTTATAACTACAGCAGAGATTGCGACTACCGAGTAGAAAATGCAACAAGTAAAAGATGTCAGGCACGCATTTGAAATATTCGCTGCTTAATCATGACCAATTGGCATACATATGAATACATATTACTCTTGTATGACACACCATACCAAATGCGTGTTTGTAAATGATGAAGCACTATTCAAAGGACATAATACAATATAAAAAAAGACATTCTTTTTAAATAATTGTCTAAATGAGGTGCCATGACTTTTCCATACCCTTCTATCTTAATTAGTAAGTATTGTTGGCCATAACTCTACCTAACTTGAATAGTGTAAATAATGTAATCTCAGAAACACAAAATGTACCTTTAATATCATTCAACCTGCCAGTGTTTATGAAAACACAGTTTGTGTCTATGAATGCAATACATAATTAGATCGTGTGGTATATTTTTCAGTACTTGAATTGAATTTACAGTTGTTATCTTGAGTCCAAAAATTAATTTTGTAGCTAGACGCCTATGTGTAATTCCTTTTGAAGGTGTGTTAATGAAGATGGATACATCATTGGCTTACAATCTTATTTGCAACATTGTGGCTTCTTGAGTGGCGGATCTTCAGCTCCTTATATCGTGCACTAACAACTTCCCTAGAAAGTGACATCAGGTTTCTCACAAAGTACCTCACTTTATCATTCGCTTATGCACACTGCTAGGAAAAGCATGTGCACAAAAACTAGAGTAAATGTAGGGATTTATTTGAGTAAAATAAGCATTGGTCTTCATTTGGACTTGTTTTCAACTCGTAATTTGAAATTACATCTGTTTTAAGATATAAACGTGTTTCATAAATCTCTCCTTTTTCTTCCTCCCCTCAGATAGTGACCACAGGAGTTCCACAAGGGTATACTCTGAGCCCTCTTCTTTTTAACATTTATGTCACTCCCCTGATACAGATGGCAGAGGAGCTCGGCGCCAAGATCATCGCTTATGCTGATGACACCCAGCTCCTTTTCACATGGAAGAAAAATGATTCCTCCACCTCCCTAGTTAAATCTTGTCTGTCAGCCGTCTTTCAATGGCTTTCCGCTGCCCAGTTAAAATGTAATGAGGAAAAAACCGAGATCCTTCTTTTCGGGAACTTCCCCCCTCAGTTCAGGAAGTCGTTCTGGCCAGATGAATCTCCCATGCTGACCTCCGAGGGCCAACCCACAAAAAATTTAGTGGATCTGGTTTGACGAGAAGTTGAGCTTCTCTACTCAGATTAAGAAGCTTACAGGTCTGTGCTTTGGCACACTGAAATCCCTAAAACAATTCCTCCCTCTTCTCCCTATTTCGGCAAGGGAAACCGTCACCCATGCGCTGGTATCCTCGCACCTCGACTATACCAATGCCTTGTACGCAGGTCTGCCCGGCTATCTTCTGAACAAACTGCAGGTAGTACAGAATGCCGCAGCCAGAACTCTTCTTAATATTCCCATAAAGACCAGCGTGAGACAACACCTGCGTAACCTGCACTGGCTGCCTATGATGGCGAGGGTGAAGTTTAAATCCCTGGTCCTGGCACATTCAGCTCTCTATGGACATGGTTCTGTTTACTTGAGAAAGCGCTTCAGGTTCTATATTCTGACTAGACAGCTGCGTTCAGCCACGCAGCTTCTTGCCCACGTCCCAAGATTCCGCCTTAAGAGAGTTGGAGGGAGCTCTCTTGCCTTTAGGGCGGCTTCGGCCTGGAACCTTCTTCCCTTTGACCTCTGCAGCATCCAGGATCCCAGGCTTTTCAGGAAAAGGCTTAAGACCTTTCTCTTTATTTAGATGTTTATTTCTGCCCTTCCTTCCACTAGGCTCGCGCCGGGACACTCTTCTGAGTAGCTGTGCGCATTACAAATACCATAAATTAAAAATTAAAAATAAATAAATGTTGTGATAATGATACTGCCACTTTTAAATATAAAATGATAGATGTCTTATTACGCAGCACTAGTTATCATTGAAAGAAGAGTTTTATTCATGATGATGAGGGTAAAGTTTTTGCTTAAAATAACGAAACAGTAATTTTTTTTAAACTGAGTGAAAGGATTCTATAGATAAGTTGGCAGCAGCCGTGTATAGGTCACAAATTTTTGCGTATTCTGTATTTTGTCATAAACTTTCTCAAACAAATGCAGAGCTTCATTTAAGCAGGTGGTTGCAGGGGGGGGTGAGCATGTAGTTGTGGCCTACCCTCTTCCCCTCCCCAACACCCACACCTGCACTTATTTTTGGGGCCCAGCACTTACTTTTCCTCATTAAACTTTACCCAGAGCAAGAAACAGGAAAACACAAAAAAGGAAATGGGGAGGAATAGAAATCCGGTAGAACAGTGACAAAGGGAGAGAGCAGAGATGAAAAATAACCTGCAAGAGTGGAATAAAGGAGTACGGAGGGCTGCCCACTGATGGAAGAAAGCGGCATGTGGTGGAATCCAGACATTGGTTGTTATTATTTTACAAACTGACCATTGAACACATGTTGTTGCCGAGTCCAACTGAAGGTCTTCATGAATGTGTAATTCTATGTTTTTGCTATCCACGCAAAGAGAACCAGCCTTGCAACTCACATCGACCGTTCTGTTAAGCTACTGCTCTTAAACAATTTGCTGCACAAAGCGCCCAAAAAATAGTTTACGATTTCTATTAAACGTTAGCAGCAAAACTGGAATATATTTATGTTTGCAAACTATCAGTGGAAGAGTTGCATTACCTTCTCTGTTAGACTTATTAAACAAGCTGTTAAAAATGCATCTGTGGGCAATTCAGAGGTCAATTTCATGCTGAGTATTTTCTCCCTGTTTTTTGTATCAATCCTAAATTAATTCACTAGGTGCTCTGCAGCCAGCGTGGTTCAACATTGATCTTGGCCAGCTTGTTTACAGTGTTTTGGCAAGCTGCTGATGTATTTTTCCCTAGGGATGGAGCAGGGGTTAATTGCTGTTAAACTCTCCGTGCCAAGTAATGGCTCAGACTCTGTGCTACATTAAAGATGACACTAATAGGAAGCGTGTGCAGGGGATTGCTCTGTGGTGAAAATTGGGCTTATGGTGACAGAAACTTGGAGCAGAGCTGATGGACTAGGAAGACCATAATGTAATTATACCTGCTGAACATGTGTCATAACAAATTAAATGATGCATTAATGAATAGAAACAGGTGATAGAGTGTTGGTCTTTTAGTAGAGGTGTTTTCAAGGTTAGAGTGTCATTAGTTTAATCATCTATAATTGGGATATTTTTCAATTTTCAAATTAAGCTAACTGTAGTGTTTTTTGTGAGTGCTACTTGTCCTGTGGCAAATAAGTTAGGAGTAATGTGAGCGTTTGTTCCAGACATCTGACTTGAATGCGGTGAATAAGAACCAAAGCAGTTAAAAAAGGGGTCCATATTTTGAGAGATATTCTATAAGTGAACCTTAATGAACTATGATGCCCAAATTTGCAATGTTACAAATCAAGAATAACAAATGAGGAGACAATTTTATATAATAACCAGAAATTCAATCTCAGTATCCACAAATGTGTTAGGGTCGCCTAGGAAGCAGCTGTTTCCCAGCTGCACGTAAAATAGCTTAGGCGCCTGAGTGCCAGCTACGAAATGGTGTACCATTGGTTTGAAAGTCATCGGACATCAGAATAAGCTCGGCACTACATCCTTTCACAGGTGATTAAATCAATAGTTTCACGATTCAATAAGGCAGGATTTTCCTCAGAGAAGTGCGGGTGATTTATTTACTCAGCAGCAAATCAAAATTAGTCAAGAAATCCAAGCAGGGAAAAAAAAGCTGACGAAACTGAGATAGAGCATACATACATTTTATGAAGAAAATGTCAAGAGGTGCCCTTACAAAATGGTGAGAGTGCTAAAGACAATGTTAGTCTACAGAATTACCAAAACCAGCCACAGCAAGGTAACTACTGCAATACACATTAACAAGGAACAATTAACTGCAACTTGCTATGGTTTACTCAAACGGAGAGCACAGGGAGTCAGTTGCCATGCAAACTGGTACGCCAAATACTCCCAAACTCTGAAGAGCTCTTCTGGGAGTCACTTTCCTTGGATGTCAAGGTGAGACAGACTATTATACCCCTTGCTTCAGCCAAAAGCCTAGTAACTTCTAAAGCTCCAAAACGAATGCAACAGATTCTCTGATGCCAGGGCACAGACAGCAGTGAGCGATGGGCTCAAATACTCTCTTCAGCCGGGGGTCTAATACACATCCACTTACGATTTGACTGTTGGTTCATCTTGAAAAAAGCACTTCTTATACTTTATATCCCTAGGATTACAGGAGACCTGCTGGTACTCCCCTTGTGAAACACTTCCAAAGCATGGGTACAAGGTAGGGCAGTTAACTTGGGCTCAGTCCTCTCTGAGGTAAACAGCACCGGGCCTTTCCTCGTTGTCTTCTTCGAGGTTTGTTTGTGGTTTCTGGTGGTGACATTCCATACAATAATAGTAACTCAGTAGCAGTTGGTTGGGAGCGCAGCATCTCACTTCCTCTGAATGGGGTCCTAATAGGCACTATTGAGGGGGTTTTACAGGATGGTTAGAGTTCCCTTCTACTGTGTGGAGCATTGTCTCCCTATCCAGGGGCTGGCCTACTACAACTACCTTTCCCACTATTGAAAAAACAAGACCTAGGGGGTCAATTCCGATTCGGGCCGGAAATCTCTCCGACCGAGCCGGACCCGGAGAGATTTCCGACCGAATCGGACCCGTGCAGTCCGACCGAACGAGTCCGATGCATTCGTATGCCACCGGACACGAGTCGGTCGGACTCCCATTGAACTCAATGGGAGCCGGTCGTACAACGCGTACGCGGGCTCCCGTTGACTCAATGGGTGCGAGGCGGACAAGGCGCCCCCTACAGCGAGTACGCCGCGAAGCGCCCGCGGCGTGCACGCACAGGTAGGGGGACCCATGGGTCCCCCTGTGTGCGACTCGCGCGGGTACGCGTACAGGGGGTCCGACACGGACCCCCAAAGTACGGCTCCGACAGCGAGTTCGAGTCGGACGGCGCGAGTCGGTCGGAGCGGTCGAGGTGCGCATCGTACTTACCCGGCCGGAAAACGTCTCCATTGCGCGGTGCGAATCGGGTCCGAGCGAGTCGGTCGGAGCGGTACGATCCGGGTACGAGTCGGTCGGAGCGGTCGGGTCGCCCGGACGAGTCGGTCGGCGAATTCGCATCGTACTCGCTCGGCCGGACCCGCGTACGGTCGGTCGGGAAAAGGGCTCCGAATCGGATCCGGTAAAGCCGAATCCTATTCGGAGCCCTACCGGCCGAGATCGGAATCGGCCCCTTAGTCTGTGGTAGGCCACTATCAAAATCAAGCTTAACAACAGAACACTGTTTAGTATACACATGCTATTTCCTGCTTGCCCTTTTGGCCCTTTTTGTGTTCACTCCTCACCTCTCGTCTTCCAAAGTAGCCATGGGTGGATGTTCCTGTAACTGACTGACTTTGTCTTCTCCTCACAAATCTGCTTCAGGACAACTGCTTTCAAATGTCTTTTGTCTCTGATGGGAGGATGTTAGCAGGATTCAGACAAAAAAACTGAACACCTGTGAGAAATTGGGCTGTTGGTTGACTGGGCATGTGTCCCAGTCAAGCAGCAACCACAATCCTTGGCAAGGTGATGCACAAGCCAACCCTAAATCAGCCTGTGCTCAACCCACTGGTAGCTTGGCACAGAGGAATCAGGCTTAAATTAGAGGCAATCTGTAAAGTATTTGTGCAACACTTCAAACAGTAATAAAGTGAAAATACCAAACTAAAAGAATCCACATCATGTTACAAAAACAGAACAAAATGTAATAGATAAAATGATACCAAAACAACAAAAATCCAATCAGTATAACTGGAGATATTTCAGTGAAAACAGACCCAAAAATCATAAAGTGCCAACTGTGGATATCTGGGCACTGGACTGGAACTAAGTCACAAGTTCAGGCCGACTGCGATGGACAGTGGTCCTACTACTGGGACTCAGTTAGGCCTGCTGAACAAAGTATCTTAAATGCTGGCTTGCGGAGCATTGCAAGGAACAGTGTTGAAGATGCGCCGTGCAGCCAAAGTGATGTCTCAGTTCTGAGATGCAGCGAGGCTGCGATGCGAGGTCCTGCATCATTGTCGAATATCCTGTCCGGGGCGTGCGTTGTGAAGTCCAGAGTCGAGGCTGTGGTGCGCAGTTGGGGCAATGTGTCAGTTCCGAAGAGCTGCAAGGCTGACATGCGGAGCCCGGTATCGTCCTCAAGGCTGCCATCGATGAGAGATTAGAGGGCCTGCACCGATGATGCGTCAGGCAGTCATGGTGATGTCTCAGTTCCGAAGGGCTGCGATGCAATGTGGATCTTTGCGACTGGTCCAATCCACAAAGCAGTGGCGATGCGTCGGTTCTGCTCAGGGTTGCGTTGAGCAGCAAAGGAGATAAGTCAGTTCCGCTGGACACACAGAGACTGGCAGAGCACCTTAAGTCCACTTCCAAGGGTCCAGGACTGGGATGGCACCACTTGGCAGGGTAGACTCACAGATGGCAGATTCCAGGTGCAGGCTTCAGATCAGGAGGCCAGCCAACTAGTCATAATAGTCACTCTGGGTTCTGGGTTCAAGAGAAGCAGGTCCAGTCCTTCTCACCCAGGCAAGAGGGCACCAGGTCAGCAGAGCAAGACACCAGTCCTTCAGAGCAGCAGTCGAGCAGAGTGGCAGTCTTTTCAGCAGCACAGCAGTCCTTCCGGGAATGGTATCCACAGGTCCAAAAGAGTACTGAATTGGTGGTGTCTGAGGTCCAGGATTTATACCCAGTTGTGCCTTTGAAGTGGGGAGAAGCTTCTACAGGGATGCCTTTAAAGTGCACAGCTACCCTGCCCTCCTGACCCTGACTCCAGGCTAACTGCAGGAGGTATGCAGCCCTTTGTGTGGCAAAAGGATACAGCTTATTCAAGTGTAAGTTATGCCGGGTCCAGCTCCTCCCTCCCATTCTGTCTATGATGGCCATTCCAGTTACACCTACACTCCCCATTGTGCATGGCTGTCCAGGAGGAATACACAAAGCTCAACTGTCAACAACACCAAGTCCTGTGACCCAGAGAAAGGCTAGAGACACCAAATGGCTAAGGAAGGCAAGAAAATGACAACTTTCTAAAAGTGGCATTTTTAGAATTTTGATTTAAAATCCCACTTCGCCATAAGTTAGGATTTTTCATTACATTTCCAGAGACATCAAACATGAATTGGTTACCTACTCCCATTTAAAATTACACTTATAATGTAATAAGCTAACTCCAATGTTATCCTATTGGAGAGGTAGGCCTTACAGTAGTGAAAAATGAATTTAAGAGTTTTCTCCCTGCCAGGACATGTAATCCTAAAAGTACATGGACAATTGTTTTAATAAACTGCACCCCACACTCTGGAAGGAGGTTTTGGACCTGGCAAATGGTTATTTTGCTAGGTCAACATGGCAGTTCAAAACTTCACACACAGGCTGCAGTGGCAGGCCTGAGACATGTTTAAGTGCTACTTAAGTAGGTGGCACAATCAGTACTGCAGGCCCACTAGTAGCATTTAATTTGCAGGTCTTGGGCACAGGTAGTGCCCCTCCTAAGGCCAGCAAAAGTGAAGTTATCAAAACAGGAGGTCTGAAGGCACACTATTAGGGGAAAACCACGCCAAGGATACCTGATCTAACATCAGTCCCCTCCCCCAGTGCTGAAAGTAGAGAGAACTTCCCAACCCCTTGGAAGTTCTCTTCACTAAGGCGGAAGAACCTGGAGAGACCATCGGAATCGGCGTGGTCTGTTCCAGGATAGTGCTTCACCATAAATTCCATTCCCTGTTGGGAGATGGACTACCTCGGTAGTTTGGGATTCTCACCCCTCATCTGTATTAGCCATCTGAGGGGTCTGTGGTCTGTCATACCCTGGAGTGATCAACAAACAGGTATGGTCTCAGCTTCTTTAGTGCCCAGACCACTACAAAGGCTTTCATATTTGTTGTACACCACCTCTGTTCCCAGGGAAGTATTCTTCTACTAATGAAGGGTACCGGTTCATCCAGGCCCTCTTTGTACAGCTATGAGACCGTGGCCTCCATGCCGTGTTCTGAGGGGTCCATCTGGGCAATTAATTCTTTGGAGAAGTCAGGGCCATGAGCATGGGTGCTGTGAACATGGCCTCCTTCAGGGTTTCAAAAGCATTCTGGCATGCCTCGTGCCAGATCACCTGTCTGGGCTGCTTCTTAGAAGTCAGCTTTGTCAAGGGCGCAACAATGGTGCCATACCCCTTGAAAAATCTCCAGTAATAGCGAGGGAGGCCTAGGAAGGCTCTGACTTCTGTCTGGGTCTTGTGGGGTTCCCAAGTCAGGATGGTTTGGAATTTGGCTTGGAGGGGCTGCACCTTTTCTCCTCCCACTTGGTGACCCAAGTAGGCTACTGAACCTTGCCTTGTCTAACATTTACTGGCCTTGATAGTCAGGCTTGCTTTCTACAGATCCTGAAGTTCTTTCATGAGGTGGTGCAAGTGATTCTCCCAGCTAGAACTGTAGACCTCAATGCCGTCTAGAGAGGTGGCACTGAAGTTCTCTAAACCAGCCAGGACCTTGTTGACCAACCTCTGGAAGGTGGTGGGGTGCTTTTCAACTCAAAGGGCATTGCCCGCAACTGGAAGTGCTCTTCTGGGGTAGAGAACGCAAACCTATTTTTGGCCTCCCTCAGTTAGGGCATACTGCCAGTGCCAAGACATTAATTCAAATGTGCTGAGGAACTTGGCAGCTCCCAACTGATCTATGAGCTCACCAGCTCAAGGGACGGATGGGTGTCAGTCTTGGAGACTGCATTGAGCCCCTAGTAGTCCAGGCAGAACTTGAGTTCTAGGGAGGTACCAGGAGGAGCAGCCTTGGGGACAAACACCATGGTGCTGGACCAAGGCCTGTTTGAGGGCTCAATAACCCCTAACTCCAGCATTTTGGTGACTTCCTCCTTAAAGCTGGCTCTCACCTTATCAGACAGTCTGTATATTTTACTGTTCACAGGCATGCTCATCCCATGGGTGACCCATGTAGGGAGTCCTGGGGTAAAGGAGAAGAAAGAGGCAAACTGCCCCAACAACTGCCATCAGTTTCTCTGTTGTTCTAGCATCAGTGTAGGCGAGAGGCTGACACCCTCCATTGACCCATCCTGCTCCTTGGAAAAATGGAGGTCGGGGAGAGGTTCCCTCTTCTCTTCCACTCACCCATGACCAGCAGTATGATTTCCTCAGAACTCTCGAAGTTGGGGTTGAGTCGATTGATGTGAAAAACCATTAAAGGGTTCCTGGGTGTCACATGGCTAGTTTTGGCCTGGAAAGAAACACTGCTATTTTAAATGTACACGTTTCTTAAGTTGCCTTCTTTTTGACAGAATGACTTTTAACAAACATTTGCTTTTGTGACAGTGCAGAATTAATTTCTCTGAAACTATATTGCTTAGAATTCCATTTTATGAGTACATTATCACGACACCTTAAACATTCAGTTCAAGGCCTGAACGCACATTGTGTAAATGTTGTTGGTTATTATTTGTCCATAAGGCAACAGAGCTATAACAGAAACAATAAACAATGTCAGCCTGGCTAAAGCCTCGACACAGAAGCATGGATGATGTTACTATAAATAGACAGGCGTTTCCGTGCTCAAATTAGAGGAGCACTCTGCTGTCATTGCGAGGTCATCACTTTTGTCAGAATCTCAGCCCAACTGATTCCTGTTTACCCTCTGAAGAGCGCTGTCTAACTTGTGGCCAAGACAGGGACCTACATACCTTGCCTTCAGGTAATGGGGATTTGGATCATCCAGTAGGGGATTTTTGGCAGAACACCAGCCCTAGGTTAGGGAGAGTATAGTAGGAGTACACTAAACCCAGTACTTATATGCCAGCATATATGCATTGTTTTAGCACGATGGTAGAAACATTTATTATGTCCATATATTGCTATTCCCCTTTATTTGCTTCTGTCTAATAATCATTGCAGTGCACATATTTTATACAAGAATCACAATGGTTCAATAAAAATTAAAAATGCCCCTTTGTCTATTTCTTGTGTATCTCTCTGAGTGAGCACGAGTGACTGAGCGAAAAGGTTCTAGATTTGTTACCACAATTCCCTGGAAAGTCAGGGTTGTCATGTTCTGGGGTTGCCCAAGTCATTTGTCACCTTGCCAGGTTTAGGGGTACTTATGGTGGCACTGTGAGCAAGCAGGTCTGTAGGCCAACATATCCTGCAGGGGTGCATGAAATCAGTCTGGCTCCATCCTAACATTTATGTTGTCCAAAAAACGAACAGTTCCTACTGGAAAGTGAAGACTGTACGACATGGTGCTGCCAACGTTAGTAAGTTGGGGCCTTACTTAATGGATTGCCTGAGTAGTTCTCTTGTGCATAACTGGAGAAACCTACACACCTCCTAACCAGAGACGTCCGTAGTGATAGGGTCTAACCTCCTCAGCTGAGTAGTTAACTCCTTTGATTGGCTGTAGGTTGCTCAAGTTTGAACTTTTCAAAGTGTATTCCCATTGTGTTATCCTCTCTGAATTCTATTTCAAAATTATGTCTGACACAGAAGACCCAACAGAACTTAACATTGCTGAGAACTACAGACAGGCGGTTACTCAGAAGATATTACAATTTGATCTCACACTTATGGGTGGAGATGCGACCTGCGTGGTTGAGGCTCACGAAGCATAGAAGACAGAGGTGTTCTATTCATGGGTTATATTCCCAGCAACAGACAACACAACAGGACTATTTCATAAATATAAACAAGACGAAGTTCCAAATAACTACAGAACATAAAAAAGAAATAGAAATGCCATTAACATACCAAGAACACAGAAATTGGTTTGATGGCGCCCTGCCACACACAACAGAAGACATTATACTGTGTCCCCTTAGTAATGAGGGAGCAACATGCCAGTCATAGCCGGATACGCACTGCATTCTAATGTTGACAGTTTATCAGCAGCACAATTGAAGGAGACTATACAAACACTTAGTGACAATATACAGATGTTCGACACAGTTTGTTGTGCGAACATTAACACTAAACTCTGCACAACCTGCTCAGGTGCACAACCACAATAGCCTACAACAGGCTGAGCCCAAAAGCATAATTACAGTAATGGGTAAGGTTCCCACCAGATGGGAGGAGATTTCCTTCTGGATTGCACAGAAAACAAGCCAGCTTGAAGTGGTGTTTCCCCATACGGGACCGCAGGAAAACACAGAATATTAACAATTTGCTTGCCAATGGGGATGGCTCGCTCTGTGGAAGACTGGACCACCTGAAGTATAGTTTCTGCTGCAGTATATACCAGAACACATTACACTCCTTTCATTGGCTGTTTTGCCAGAAGTGCTTAAACAGAACCAGAATGAGTACGGGGCAGCACCTGCCCTGGACTTGGGGATGAAACTGATGGTCAATTTTGCTGCGGTATCCGCTATTATGTTAAGTAACATAAAAGAGTAAGCAGCAGCGTTGGCTATCCGCCAGCGTCTAAGGGATTTTGCTCCAGGACAACAGGAGTGCAAATTTCCTAAAATTGTCGAAGAAACCTATGTTACGCCTGGTAGAGATAATTTGGGAACCAGACTTGATAAACCACAACTAAAGAGTAATGCTGAAAAGGATAACTCTAAGCAAGCACTCAAGCTTTCTACAAAGAAGAAGTGGGTTAATAAGAAACACAAAGACAAAGCTAAATCACGGGGTGGGTCTCCTCCACAGGAAGACACTGAAAAGCGCTATAACCTGCGTAACTGTGATAATATCAGACCCCCTGACAAATATCAGAATACTGATACACGTTCGTCCCATTCCTTTCAGGAGTCAGCTGAAAAATGTTCGGAGAGAGGAGGATGGTCAGATCGCAGATCGGAAGAGGCAGTGAAACCGAAGAGAGACTCATAACGCTCATCTGACTACATCAATAAACAGGAAGATAAATCTAACCTGCCAAATCTTTAATGCAAAAAGAAAAAGTTAGCTGGATTTATTGACAAGCATGCTGCGGATATTGAGGACACTTCTTCTGAGCGGGGAATGGTCAGTGACCATGCAGGACAGTGCGGTAGAGGTCACAATAGTTTGCCGGAACCTGATGTATTGTCTGGTGGGACTAGCTCTGAGTGAATATATCCAAGTGGAGACATCGGATACTAGGGTAAGTGTCCCACATTGTTTACACGAAATACAACTCCAATTGGAGGGGGACATACCTAAGAATATGAATGTTCTTTTTTGAGACGACTTGTTATTCAACAACAATGTTGTCTTGGCTGAAAAGGATTTGGCACCTGATTTGTGATGGATTGCCCAAACGGAGAAACTGTCATTTTACTTGCCTTTTCCGACCTCATCCCTGAATCAGCTAAACATTCATATGCCAAGGAGTGGGCATTAGCACTAACGCCTGTGTTATACCGCAACGATGTGGGGTGGGATTCCCCTTATCATGAAATATCCCTAATGTCTATCCCACAACCTCAAAGACAATACCTTATTAAAAAGGAGGCTAAAAAACAAGTTTGGGCGCTGTTAGAACAACTTGAATACCAGGGTGTAATAGAAAGTTGCACCTCTTCAAAGAATAATCCCTTGTTTCCTGTGATGAAAGCAGACCATTTATATTGTCTAGTTTTAGATTACAGACTTTTAAACACAGTTACTCATACATTTGCAGTACAAAACGCCCACAGCGCGGCACTAATGATCAACATGGGGGCATATTTACCAGCCCTCACTGCCACCGGAGCATCACTTTTTAGGTCGAGCCTCGAGTAGCGCGCAAGCGCTGCTTAGAGGCGAAGACTTAATGTAAGCGAGTTTTCAAAGCAGTCCAAGAAACGCTCGTGCGTCGTGGCTGGCCTTTTTGAGATGGGTACGCGCGGCAAACATGTGTTTCCAATTATCGTGCCCAGACGCGGGCGCGATAAGTGGAAACACATGTCTGCCGCGCGTACTCATCCAAAGGCCAGCCACGACGCACGAGCGTTTCTTGGGACTGCTTTGCAGGCTGCCGCGCTCGCTCGCCCCCGCTCCATGTCCCCCGATGCGCCCCGTAGTTTTCGGCTTCGCTCACCTTCTGCGGCTCACCGCTCGCGGCCCCGCTCCCCACATGATTTCCGTCGCTCGCCGCCTCGTTCCCATGTCTCCCCACATGATTTCCGTCGCTCGTTGCTTTTTTTCACAGGTGAGTGATCTAGAGTTATTTGACCTCGAACACTGCAACCCCAGTACTTTCTTGGCAATGATTTATTCAAATCTCCTAGGTTCCATTACGATGGGTTGGGTAATACTGTGGTGGTTGCCTGAAATTGCACATTCAGCTAGTTGTTTCCATGAGCATGTTTTTTTGGCTTGTTTTTGGAAATTGCTGCCAGGGAGACGAGGCACTCGAACTGTTCTGTGCTGTTTTTGTTTGATAAAATCATTCCTTCCTGTAAACGCTCTGGTCTCTAGGAGCAGAGGGCTCTGTGAGACCGTTCTAGAGCCTCCGGCGAGAGAAGCCCTCTAAAACCCTCTAAAATATTTGTTTTCTGGGTGACTGATCAGTTGTCAGACGTGAACCTGTAGGCTCTGTGTAACAGGAAGATTAGCTCTATTGATGCCTGAGCCTGTGAGATCTGTGTA
The DNA here is from genome assembly GCA_963921515.1 of Calotriton arnoldi. Taxonomy (NCBI): domain Eukaryota; kingdom Metazoa; phylum Chordata; class Amphibia; order Caudata; family Salamandridae; genus Calotriton; species Calotriton arnoldi. The sequence continues at coordinate 908,457 of CAWUFW010000089.1, read as the reverse complement.
ACCCGAGAGATGGCTATAATGACGGAGCCTGTGAAATCTATGTAACTTGAGAGATAGCACCGATGGCTGAGGCGGCAGCCTGTGATATCTATGTAACCTGAAAGACAGCACTAGTGACTAAGCCCTGAGCCTGTGAGGTCTGTGTAATATGAGAGACCGGACTAGTGAGCCCTGAGCTTGTGATGTCTGTGTAACCTGAGAGACAGCACTGGTGGCTGAGGTGGGAGTCTGTGACATCTGTGTACCCTGAGATACAGCACTAGTGACTGAACACGGAGCCTGTGAGATCTGTGTAACCTGAGATACAGCACTAGTGACTGAACACTGAGCCTGTGAGATCTGTGTAACCTGAGCTACAGCACTAGAGACTGAACACTGAGCCTGTGATATCTGTGTAACCTGAGAGATAGCACTGGTGGCTGAGGTGGGAGCCTGTGAGATCTGTGTAAGCCAAGAGACAGGACTAGTAACTGCACCCTGAGCCTGTGAGGTCTATGTAACTTGAGAGATAGCACTGATGGATGAGGCGGGAGTTTATGAGATCTATGTAAACTGAGATACAATGCTAGTGACTGAGCCCTGAGCCTGGGAGATCTGTGTAAACTGTAAGATGCTCTACTGGCTGTTGCTGTCATCTGTAACATGTATGTAACCTGGGAGGCATCTCTGCTGGCTAACGCCTCAACCTGTAAGAAATGTATAAATCTAAAGACAGCTCTGCTTGTATAAACTTGCATGGTAGGTTCAGAGTAAGCTTTCGGCTATCTCTGCCGGTGAAGGCCTGGACCTGTATAACCGTGTCATCGGAGTAAGCTTTGTTGGCATTGGCCTGATCTGGGGCCACTGGAATTATGCAATTCTGTGGCTGTGGCTTTTTTTTTGCATAATTATGGATTTGCCACATAATCCAGATCTGCAGATTTTAACCCAAAAATTTTCTCTAGCTCAAACCGATCAAAAGTTACTAAAAATGTTGCAGCATGTTTTTCGCACACAGTGGAAAGCCCTTAGTGAAGGTTAACTGGTCATCTTACAGGTCCCTATTTCTGTATTTTTCTGTTAAACTGGTACTAATGAGGAGAAATCTTCCCCAGACAGTATTACCATTCCGTATAATACATGCGGCCCTGGCCTGGGCCTGGGCCTATTCTATCTTTGTAACTGAGGGCTAACTCGAATCACTGAGCCCTGAGTCGCTATGATTTGTGTACAGGGTGAGCTTACTGCTAGGATACACCTGAGTTGTAATACGTGGTTAATCTGTGGGTAGTTCTATTGTCTGAGATTTAAGCCTGTATGATCGGTGTAATCTAGGGGTTGCTCCACTGCCTGAGGTCTGAGGCTGTGCATTCTTTGGGACCTGCGGGATAGCTCCACTGTATAAGGACTAAGCGGTCTGTCGTGTCTGTGCCTACAGAGAACAAGCGAAACCCATGAATATTTAGGGACCAGGGGTGCATAGTGCTTTAAAGGAACAGAGGTCCCTAAAGAGAACTTATCTAGGCGTTTAACTGGGAAAACAATTATGACCAGACATGCGGTCAATTTGAAAAAATACAATCACATTTATTAGACAATTTAGTCAAATCGGTGGGAGAAAACACAAATGACACAAAATTAAATGAGCAGAACAAAAACAGAAAAACTCAGGCAATAGTGTGTGACATAAGTCAAAACATTTAATTTATTTAATTAAATTTAAAGCAACACTTCTGCCCCTATGTGCCTTACTCTGTACATTATAATATGGGTCAGTGTGCGAGAGTCGACGTTTCGATCCTTACAAAATAACAGGATCGTCATCTGTGTCTGTGCCCTCAGATTTAAAACATTGGGTTCTAACCTGTTGCCTGCTTCAGATTACCTTGGACAGGTTGTCAAATAGCCTCCTGAGACTGTGTGCGTCCCCATCAAAGGGTGCATTACACACCTGATTGGATGTCCTTGGATCACCACATTGCTTAGAGACGCTGCAACTCGTCTGGAGCCAGGCCCTTCACATCAGCACTGCTTCCCTACTCTCGTCAGTGAAAATGTATTGGGGTACCAACATTATGTGTATTTGTAGGTCGAGCTTATCACTCAGGAGGATATCCTGCACCTGAAGAAGGACGGTGCGATCCTGGCTGGGACCTATTGTAAGAACCAGGTTTTCAGCCTTTTTTTGCGGGATTCAGGGACTGAGCTGGTGGCTCTAATGTGCCGGGGAAGGTCGTTCCAGGCTTTGGTAGCCAGGTGGAAGAATCCATTCTCGCCGGCTTTGGCTCTTCGGATTCGGGGTACATGGGCGAGCAAGAGGTTGGCAAAGTGGAGGTTGCTGCTAGGGGAGAGGATGTGGTCTTATGTCTAGAGCGGTCGACCTCGGTGCTGGGGAACTGGGTTCGAGTCTCGGCAAGGATGCTCAACATCATTTATTCTGGGCAAATCACTTAATCTCCCCGTGCCTAACAAAAAACAAGCATTGGCATAGCCAATAGGTCTCGCCTTTGGGACCTTATAAGTTTTTAGCCATGCAACAGTTGATGTTATTGCACCAAGGATATTGTGCTGCATAACTAAATACTTATAAGGTCCCAAAAGCGAGACCTATTGGCTATGCCAATGCTTGTTTTTACATCCAAGTGGTGCAGCGCCTTTTTCCGTATTTACAAGCTGGCACTAAGCCACTTTGCATGGCCTAACGCCACCTTGTAAATATGCCACTTTCTGCCCCAGTCCTCTGCAGCAATGGGGCATGCAATAGGTGTTGCTGTGGGCGATCCACCGCAACATACATTGCTCTTTGATGCTGTCCGAGATTTACAAGGCTGAGGCATTGTCAAAAATGAATGCCATGGGATACCGGGAGTTAGAATGGCGATATGAGAGAAACTGGTAATTTTTCCTCGTTTTTTGCTCAATTCACATAGAAAGTGCAAATCACCATTACTGATTGTTTATGTGCAGGAAGGTATTCCTTCCTGCACATAAACAATCATCCCTGCAGTGCAGACACCCTTGCAAAATGGCACTGTCCTGGCACTAGGCAGCTTTTTTGCACTCGCCTTTGGGGAAACACAGGGGTGCGCTGTACTCTTGTAAATATGGTGCATCCCTGCATTTTGAAAATGTTGGAGCGCGGTGCTGCCAAATTTGGTGCAGTTCTGCGCTCCGACATTTTTTTTGTAAATATACCCCATAGTGCATAAAATATACAAACTACACTAGATATCTCAAATTGATTTTTCTGCCAAAATATAGCGCCTGGAAGCAGATATTTGACCGCACTTTCCATGCTGGGTTCTCAAAAACAGTTCTGTCGATTGCCACAGGGGTAAAAGACTAACCCTGGGCTATTTTTAGCCAGGGTAACAGATTTTCTAGAACATTTTGATGATCAGGCATTTTCCAATGTTGATGACAGATGATGACCTTTCTGTACACTTAACAATAGTGATCACATAATTTTGGTATTTGCTCACATGGGCTACAAATGTAACTTTAAAAAATCAAAAATTGCCCACCTCTATGTCCTGTTTCTGGAATATGAGTTGTCAAGTGAAGGCAAAAGCCTTGCAACACATTTCTTAGACAAGAGTGCACTTCTACAACCATCAACCGCATTGAAGAGGTTACAATCCATATTAGAATTCCTACATTTTGGCAGAATTTACATTCTAGATTAAGCAGAACGGGTTAAACCATTGTAAGACCTGATCCATCCAGATTTTTCAAGCACACACTGGACCACTGAACCTCCAAAAATAATATGTTCTGTGCAAGCTGACATGCTAGCTTCAAAACACTCACACAACATGTGTAAATACGACAAACCTGGTGATCCACATAATTGGGGGGGCATCAGGATATAACAACGTGACATGTACCAGAGTGCGGAGGGTAGTGCACTTTAATGAAAGCTTAGGCTCTGTTTTGGTTAGTACTTTCCAGACAGTCTTCGGAGTCATTCCATAATTTATTCATTCTGTGCTCAGAAGTGTTTTTGGAGTTCTTCCGCTGGTCCTGTTCCTGATTTTCGGGTCTGTGATTTAATTTTTTTTGCTCCACAATGGATGTTCCATTTTGAGTGCGAAGAGAACTTGCACTGCCACATGTGCTCTGGTGCTGCTAACGCATGGTACAATCTTTCGGCTCACCCTTGCTTCAGGAATTAAATGAGCATTGTTTCTCATCATTTCAGCCTGTGTGCAACCCGTATTCCGCTGTCTGCTGTGCACTTTTGAGTGTGCATTTGACTTGTGCCTAGGAACGCAATCGGTTCTGCATCTGGTCATGGACGTACTGGTGGACCCCTAAAGGCCCATTTGTGTCGCAGTCCTTTGCGTATACCATTGCTTCTGAACGCATCCTATGAGCCTTCCTCAGATGTTTCTGCTACTGGTGAGTTGGATCTTAGCTCTGGTTCAGTGGACTTTCCACTGGCTGTGGTCACTTCGTTGGCGGCTGCTCTGGGGGTTGGATGGGAACAGACTTGCTTCATAAACCTTCACCAAGGTGTCCCTCTGGTATCATCGTCTGAGCTTGCTGGGAAAAGAAAGGTTTTGTCTGCCACTTGGAATACATAAACAATTGGCTATTCCGTTTGGTGGGAACATTTTGATTCAGCCTGTTTTTAACATCCTAAATTCCTTTTAAATTTGTTTTTTATTCACTTTTATATATTTTTAATAATGACTTTCTAAATGCTTTGGTTTTCTAACTGCATGATTGTCTTTTTTAAATTATTTTTAGATTCTGGAATCTTTTATATGAACACATGCTGTAGCATTGCTATGGTTAGCTTTCTTACTATTAGATAGCCTTAGTTGACTTATGTCCAAGGAGTGGGTGTCACACATGGCTAGGTTAGGCCCGGGAAGAAACACTGCCATTTTACATGTACATATTTCTTAAGTTGCCTTCTTTTGATCAGAATGACTTTTGAAACAAATTTGCTTGTGTGACAGTGCAGGATTAATTTCTCTGAAACCACATTGCTTAAAATTCCACTTTGTAAGTACACTATCACGACACCTCGAACATTCAGTATAAAAAAGTCTGAACACACATTGTGCAAATGTTGTTGGTTATTATTCATCCAAGAGGCGACAGGGCTATCACAGAGACAATAAACAATGTCAGCTCAGCTGAAGCTTCATCATGAAAGCATAGATGATGTTATTATAAATACACACTCATTTCCTTGCTCAAATTAGAGGAGCACTCTGCTGTCATTGCGAGGTTGTCTCTGCGTCGGAGTCTCAGCTCAGCTGATTCCTGTTGACCCTCTGCGAGGAGGGATGTCTAACTTGTGACCAAGACGGGGACCTACATACCATGTGATGAGGATTTAGATCATCCAGTAAGGGATTCTTGGCAGAACACCTGCCCTAAGCAACTAGGTTAGGGAGCTGTTGGAAAGTGGAATATTAGCAATGGTAAATGCGCATTTACCACCGGCAATAAGACCACTAACACAATAGAGGGCTCATTACAGGTCTTAGAAAAGTAATCCCATGCTTGACCCTTGGTAGCTTGGCTGCGAACAGGCAGGCTTATCTTCAAAGACAGGTATGTGAAGCATTTAAAAACACCAATCCAGTAAATAATTAGAACCCAACACACAATAAAAATCCAACACCAATTTATAAAAATAGGAAATATTTTTATCTTTAAAAGAACACCAAAACGAAAAGAAAACCCAATGTAGGGAACCGGAGATGTGAATTTTTAAAGATTTAGCACTATCTACACATAGAAACCTATAGCGCCTATTGGGACATCTGGTCACGCTAGACTGGGAAAAGTCAAAGTTTCAGACTGACCGTGATAGAGCCCTGCACGGCTACCCCTCGCGGTAGTTCTCAGTCAAAGTTTTTACCTTCGGACTTGGAAACTTTTCTGGAGCTTTTCTCAAAGCTCTCAGCAAGTCCGGATTTGATGAGTGTTCGCCGGCTTGCCTTGTGATGAGCTCCCAGTCAAACCTATGGAAGTTAGACCTCTGGAGCCTTCCAGCAGGATAAACCAGGGATTCAGCCCGGCTTGCTGTTGAAGGTTGGTGGCTTGACTCTCGTGGTTGGTCCCGGACCACCTCTCCTACGTTTGGACTTAGATACTTTTGCAGAGCTTTTCTTGTGGTGAAGGTCTGCCGGCTTGGGTTTCATCTTACTCCTGGTCAAACTCTGGAAGTTGGAGCTCCAGAGCTTTTAAGTGGGACAAACCTGGACGGCAGACTTACTCGCGGTTGAGGGTCGATGGCTTGGCTCGACAGTTCGAGTCAGTCCACTTATGGAGCTTTTTTCCAAAGTTGCTCTAGTTCCTTTTAGGGTCCGAAAGTGTTCAAAACTTACTCCAAGGGTCTGGAAGCTCCGAGATGGTCCTTGAAACCTTGGGACTTCAATTCCCACAATCCACTCGGACAAAACCCTTACAAATCCACTGATAGTACTCCAGGCTGGGGATTCTTGTTGGTGATGTTCCAGGTGACCTTTGTTAACCTGTAACTTGCAGGGAGTCCACTCTTTAGTCCTTTTGAAGCAGGTTTGATCCACAGGGCTGTAGTTCCAGATTGTGCAGCTGGTGCAGTCAGTCAGAGTGCAGGGCCTAGTTGGTGCAAATCAAACTTCCAGCATGGACCTTTCTTCTTCCTTAAGTTTCAAGCAGCAGATCTGAGAGGCTCTGCCCCTCTCAGATACTTATTCCAAGTTCTCTGGGTCAAGCAGGAGGGCACTCCTCTCCAATCAGGTGCAGGACAACACCCCCGGGGTATGACCACATCCTCCAAAGTGTGGCACTATTGTCTCCCAGAGAGCACCATTTCTCCAAAATTCATCATGGCTGATTTTCCAGCAGAGAGAGAAGAGATGTCTAAACAGACCTCCAGGATGGTTAATCTCCATAGACTCTCCCTCATGCTTCTGCTCATTCCTTCCTTAATCCCATCTGCCTTGGTTCAAAGTGTAGAGGTGTAAATGAAACTGGCCTCTCCTGCCTGTCTGCTCCTTCCATTGAAACATATTGTTTACTACCCCTCCTCCTACATAGCAGAACCCTGCGTCCCAGAAGAGCTTTCTAACCCCAGGGGCTATTTATCACCTCATCAAAGGAGCCTGGCTAATCCACTTAACTCTGACCAATCAGGACAGACCACTGGAAGGCTGAATTTTGACTTACAGACAGGAAAGTCTTATAACTTCTTGTCTGTACACTTTAGGAGAAATTCAACAATATCATATTGTTGGATTCAAGGAAGTCCTTAGATGGTATTTTTATGATTCTCTTAGCGGGAATTATTAGTTAATAACTTCTTGCCATGTTAACTTATGTGGCTGGGGGTTTGCAATGGGAATAATTACTTGGGCTATTTTTCCAACACCAGGGCTTATAAAAACATCTTTTATAAGGACCCTCCACCCCTGAAACACCTATGGGAGACTTTAGGGGTTCTGCATATTTAAAAATATTTCAGATCCTCACTCCACAGTGCTCATAGCACAAAAGTTGATTTTGGGAAGCATTTTACCACAATGTTGGGAGTGAAATGTTCAATTTCTTTTAACCCAGGGCATCTAAAACTCATTTTATAAGGGTCCTCCTTAAAAATAGCTGACCCCCACCCCAAGGATACCTAGGGGGGACCCTGTGGGTACCTAATATGCCCAAACATTGTCATTTATCAATGTTTAAGTGCCCCAAACATCAAAGTCGAGTTTGGGCACAAATTGCATTTAAAAGCAGTCCTGCAACACAGGGCTGTTTTTAAATTGACCCCAGGCTTCAGCAGTGCACACATGCAAGTGCAGAAAGGGCTGCTGGCCTCTAACCTGCTATTCCCTATTACATACTAGGGACTTAAAGGTAGTTACAATCCCCCTGCCCCATTATGTAATAAGGCCTTATAGGGGAGGTGCCAATCATAGGGGTACCCTAATCCATTGTGTACCCTAGTGTATGTAGGTGTTTTCACTATATTCTAAGAGTCTCTTTCAGCATAGCACTGGCCTTGGGACTGGTTAGGCAGAGCCCAGGGTCAGTCAGAGTCAGTTACCACCAGTACCGGTCAGCAAATGTTGGGGGTGCCCAGGGCACAGGATGACTTTGCAACAGGAGCGCATAATAGGAGTACACTATACCTAGTACTTATATGTCAGCATATATACACTGTTTTAGCATGATGGTGGAATCATTCATTCTCTTCACTGTCCTTATATTGCTAATCACTTGTATCTGCTTCTGTCTATTAAGCACTTTAATAACTGCAGCGCACATATTTTATACAAGAAACACAATGGTTCAATAAATATTGAAAACGCCCCTTTGTGTATTTCTTGTGTATCTCTCTAAGTGAGCACAAGTGACTAAGTGAAAGATTCTAGATCTGTTACCACGGTTCCCTGGGGAGTTAGGGTTGTCATGTTCTGAGGTTACCCAAGCCATTTGTTACCTTGCTAGGTTTAGGGGTACTTATGGTGGCACTGTGAGCTAGCATGTCTATAGGCCAACATATTCTGAGGGGGTGCATGGAATCAGTCTGACACCATCCTAACATTTATGTTGTCCAACAAACAAACAGTTCCTACTGGAAAGTGGAAACTGTACGACATGGGATTCTTGAGTCTACCAGGTAGGTGTTGTAGGGCCTCGGGTTCCTTGGGCTCTATCATCCACACTTTTTGGCCAGTTCATACCACCATTTTATGACCTCCTGGCTGGCTTCTAGATTCTCTTGAGCTTTCCTCCAGAATAGCTTCATCTGGATATGGAGTGCCAGCATGTAGTTGACCACATCATGTGCACCTTCCTGGGAGCTTGCTTTCAGCTCACTTTCACCAAACTGAGAGTTCTTCTCATAGGGTGCCCATACAGAAGTTCAAAGGTGCTGAAGCCAACCTCCTTCTGTGGCATGGCAGAAGGACATCCCACTTCTGCTTCAACGGCTCTGGCAGGTGCATGATAATGCTTTCAGGGTTCTGTTGAACCTTTCAACAAGCTCATTAGTTTGTGGGTGATAAGGAGTGGAGAACTTGTAGGTTAACTAACACTCCTTCCACATGGACTTCATGTACTCCCTTGGCCTCCGAACCGCACCCTTGCTCACGGAATTCAGAAAGGGACTCAAGACATGGCTTTTTGGCTGATAGCAGCATGATACCAGCGCCTGGATACCCCAACGGGTGATTAGCAGTGCTCTACAAGACCTGATTGATTGATTAATTGATTGATTGATTGATTGATGTATGTCAAAATGTAGTTGGTACCAATGTCAGATGCCACCTCCATGGGGAACCCAACACAGATAAAGATCCCCTTCTTTGCCCCAGCCCCAACAAGTGCAGTCACCTTCCTCAGAGGTATAGCCTCCATGTACCGGGTGGCGTGGTCCACCAAGATCAGAATGAACCTGTTGCCAAGGACTGTCTTGGGGTCCAAAGGCCTGATAATGTTGCTGCCCAACCATTCAAAGGGAGTGCCAATAACAGGTAATGGCTGCATGGGAGCCTTGCCCTTCCCTCCTGACTAGCCACCAGCCTGCAGGTAAGGCATGACCTGCAGAACGCATCTGAGGCCATCCTCATCCGGGACCAGTAAAAGTGGATGACAAGCCTTTCAAAGGTCTTGTCCTGCCATAGATGACCTGCCAGTGGTAAGTACATCATGAACTTGCTCCAGTAAAAAAGCCCTGTAGCACTGGGAGACCACCAACTCATGGGTTGCAACAGGCTCAGGAACCTTAGGCTCACTATACAGGAGAATATTCTCCCAGTAAATCAGGTGACCACCAGAGGTGATGTTAGCTGCCTGGGCCTCAACCTGCTGCTGTAGAACCTCAAGAGTAGGGCACTCCATTTGCACATTGCAAAGCTGATCCCTGGTGGGTCCTCCTTCCTGCTGCTAGTTGATCAGCTCAGGTAGGTTTACCAGAGCAACAATGTCCTCCGCTGTAGTCTCCGGGGTGTCACCCTCAGGCTCATGCTCAGCCTCCTCCTGGACTGTGGGATTTTCAGGAGCGTGTTTCCTGGGTGGCCAGGGACTGTGTGGTTAGGCACACTCATTCAGGCAACCCAAACTTCTCCAAGTGCTACCTGAGCTCCACCTTCTTCCAGACAGTGTGCTCTAGGTCATTGCCAAGCAGGTAATCCACAGGCATGGACAGACTCACAGCTGCCCTCAAGGAACCTGAGGCCCCTCTATTCAAATGGAACCAGAACAACTGGGAAGTGACTCTCATGTTTGTCAACTGCAACAACTTGGCGGAATGCATTAGGGTCTACTTGCTCTGAGGTCACCAGATGACATCTGACAGTTGTCATGCTGGGTCCAGTGTCTCTCAGAGCCTCCACTCTCTGCCTATTGATGGTGACCCACTGCCTGTATTAAGTAGCGTTACTAGGCTTGTGAGTTCTCTGCACCATCTCTCCATCACCTAAAACACTATGGTAACCTCTATGCTATCCCCCCACACTATATGGGGCAATCTCCTCCCCAAGCAGTAAGCTAACCAACTCCGGTGTCTGCCCACCAGTGGGGGCTGTGTCTACTTGGAACACTTGCCATACCCCTTGTAGTGCCCAGCCTCTTGACAATCATAGCTCTTAGAGAGTGCCTTTGCCTGAGTATTTACTGTCAGAAAGCCATCTCTGACCATTAGAGCTGGTTTGGGTCCTTTAGAGAACTCCTTGGGGCATATTTACAAGGGCATTATCTCCGCTTTTTAGGCTTACAAAGCCAAAAAAGCGGAGATAAAACCAGCGCCCTATTTACAGAGGGTGCTAACATGCATAATTGCATGTTAGCACCCTTTTCACTAACGCCTCACTTTGCATCTCCAATGAGATGCAAAGTGGGCGTTACTGGCGTACCCACGATGGGCTACCTTGCAAATATCGCTGATGTTTACATCGCGATATTTACAAGGCAGCCCACATGATTTTAGCACACATTAGATTTTGGCGAAAACTGCCGTTTTCGCCAAAACCTAACGTCTGCTAAAATCCTGACTTAGCCATCCCTAACATAGGGGGTGGATTATGCTGATACGACCCTGTGGGTCGTATCAGCAAGGTTATCGCCCTTTTGCAGGGAACATCGCTGGAAAACCAGCGATGTTCCCTGCAAAGGCGATAACCTCACTATCTCTGGAATTTTTATCGCCCTGGAGTAACGCGTTGTTAATAACGCGCTACCAGGGCGATAAATACCAGAGATAGCCTGCGATAATATAATTATCGCTAAGCACGGCCAGCGATAATTATCGCTGGCCGTTGTTAATATGCCCCCTTGTTTTTATGTTTGACTCCCCCTCCTTCTACTGGTGGGGACCTTGCCCAACTTTGTGGTGATCCCCTCCAGATACCATCAGGTGATCCCCTTCCTCAGCAAGCTCTCTGGTGTCAGTGAGCTTACTGTCAATAAGATGCTGCTGGTGCAGATCTGCAAAACAAAAACTGACCATGTGCTCTCACACAATCAAGTTGTAGAACCTCTGATAATCCTTTGCTTCACTGCCCTTCACCCAACCATCCAGTGCCTTGCAAAAGGGAGTCTATACAGTCCTGGGTGGATTGTCTACACAATTCACCCTGGATTTCTAGGGCAGCTTCTGTCTGTCCCTAAACGTCTGCCTGTACTTCTCGGGGTAAGGCCAAATTCTCTGACTAGGATTTCCTTCATTGGGATACCTCATTCTGTCTTCCTTATCAAGGGCTAGTAGTGCATCCCTCCCCTCACTAGGGATGTGCTTCCAAAGTCTAGCCCCCCACTCCTTCTCAGGGATCCTATGCATCTTCAAAACCACCTCATCTGCTTCTAACCACTTGTCGATGTTGGCCTTCACAGCAAAGTCAGGCACCAGACCTTTGGGAATGTGGACCCTCTTGTCTCCATAGGGCAGTGCAAGTATGCTTTCACAAATAATGCTGGACTCTGCCTGCCTGGCTTTGAGGTCCAGCTCTTTGAGGCTCCTTTCATGAGCCAGTCGCTCTAAAGCCAGTTTCTACTACATGGCCTGTTTCCTTTCCTCCATGGCCAGTTTCTTCTCTTATATTCTCAACTGGACCATCTGCAGCTTGAACGTCCTCTATTTCTTCCTGTCTGCCCGATCTTTTGTGGACAGGCTGTGGAAAGATACACTGCTCTGTGCCCTGGCAGAGAGTTCTACTTCGGGGGTCAAGTCATCCCTCTCAATGGCAGGCTGTATCACAGGAAGGTCCCCTCCATATTCTTCCATCTCATCATCCACTTCTGTGGCTTTAATTAATGACTGGTGTGCTTCCGTGCAGGCCCTCAGTGCCTTTTGGAGCTCCACTTTCCTGGTGGTTCTCTTTGCTGAAAGTCCCCTCTCCTTGCAGAACTCCTTGAGCTGAGACACGGTGTAGGCATCTATGTTGGCCAGCTCAAACTCCATTCTTGCAGCTGTGATTTCAGGCATAAAAGTCAGGGAGAAAATTTGGAAAAACAAAAAGGCCAATCAAGGAGAATTTAAATATGAGTTGGTCTCAGATATGGAATGGTAGTGTACACAAAATCACTGTATGGGACTGCACAAGCACATCCGCTATGATCCCTGGTCAACCAGAAACCACAATCCTTGTCAGGGTAAGGCACAAGCCAACTCTAAATTAACCTTGCTAAACTCTCCGGTAGCTTGGCACATAGCAGTCAGATTTAACTTAGAGGCAATGTGTAAAATATTTGAGCAACACTTCAAACAGTAATATAGTGAAAAACAGCACACAAAAACGGTCCCACACCAAGTTTGAAATAGAGAGTTATTTTTCATAAATAAAATCTAACCAGATTGACAAAAATCCAATCAGTAGAAGCGAGAAATGCAATTTAAAAGGTCATAGTGCAAATAAAGCCAAAAAGTACAAAGTGCCAACTGTGATATCTGGTCATGCCAGACCGGGACAAAGTCACAAGTTCAGGCCGACCAATCATGGCACCCAGTTAGGCCCGCTGAACAAAGTACCTTAAATCCTGGTTTGTGAAGAGTTGCAAGGATCCGCGTCAAAGATGCCTTGCGCAGCCGAAGTGATGTGTTGGTTCAGAGATGCAGTGAGGCTCCGATGAGAGGTTCTGCATTGTCGCCGGGGATCCCGTCAATGAGGGTTTGCAATGTGAATTCTGGCATCAAGGATGCATAGTGCATTCAGGACAAGGTGTCAGTTCCAAGGAGGTGCGAGGCTGTGATGTAGAATCCGTCATCGAGGTTGCCATCGATGAGAGATGCGAGGGACTACATCAAGGATGCAACATGCTGCAGCAGTTCCGAAGAGGCTGTGGGATGAGGAGGCAATGCGGGTCTTTGTGACAGATCTAATTGATGCAGCAAAAGAGATGCACAGGTTCTGCTCGGGTTTGCGCTGCATAGCAGTGGAGATGCGCGGGTTCTGCTTGATCCACAGAGGCTGACAGAGCACCTTAGGCCTACTTCCAAGTGTCCAGGATTAGGGTGGCAACACTTGGCAGGGTAGAATCACAGATGACAGAGTCCATGTGCTGGAGTCGAGGTTGTTGGAGCCTTCTGTGCCTGCAGCTCAAGGCAGTAGGTCAGCCAACTAGCCCTTTGAGTCACTCTGGTGGCCCTGGGTTCAACAGAAGCATGTCCAGTCCTTCTCAATCGGGCAAAAGGGCAACAGGCAGCAGGTCAGCAGGGCAGTAGTTCGTTCACAGCAGCAGTCTAGCAGAGTAGCAGTCTTTCAGCAGCACAGCAGTCCTTCTTACTGGCAGAGTATCTACAACTCTATAATGGTACTGAATGAAGAGTTGGTGTCTGAGGTCAAGTATTTATACCTAGTTGTGCCTTTGAAGTGGGGAGAAGCTTTCTTTTAGAGGCATGCCTTTGAAGTGCACAGGCATCCCTCCCTCCCTGCCCTGGCTCCAGACTAATTACAGGGGTATTCAGCTCTTTATATGGAGGCAGGACACAGCCTATTCAAGTGTAAGAGGGGCTGTGTCTAGCTCCTCCCTCCCATCCTGCCAGTGATGGCCCATCCAGGCACATCTAAGCTCCCTATTTTGTGAGGAGTACACAAGGCTCACTGTAAATATAACCCAAACATGTGACCAAGGAACAGGATACAGGCACTAAGGGGCTAAGGCAGGAAAATGGCAACAAAAGTTCAATTTTCAAAATTGCAATTTAAAATCTAATTTCACCATAAGTTAAGATGTTCCATTACAATTCGAAAGACACCATACATGAACTGGTTACCTGCTCCCATTTGGATATTGCGGCTTATTAAATGTAATAAGGTAACCCCAATGTTGTCCTTCTGGAGAGGTAGGTCTTGCAGTAGTGAAAAACTAATTAAAGAGTTTTTTACTACCAGGACATCGAAAACTTAAACGTGCATGTCCAACCTTTTAAATACACTGCACTCTGGACTGTCCAGGGCGTACCCTAAGGGTGACGTATATGTTTTAAAAAGAAAGGCTTGTGCCTAGCAAAAGGTTTATTTTGCCAGGTTGACATGGCAGTTTAAAATTGCACACACAGGCTGCAATGGCAGGCCTGAGGCACATTTAAAGTGCTACTTAAGTGAGTGGCACAATCAGTGCTGCAGGCCTACTACTAGCATTTCATTTACAGGCCCTGTGCACAGGTAGTGCCACTCTGCTATGGATTTACAAGTAAATTAAATGTGTCAATTGGATATAAGCCATTTTGACCATGTTTTAAGGAGAGAGCATAAGAACTTTAGCACTGATAAAGTGGAAAAGTGAGCATAGTCTTAAGGTCAGCAAAAACAAGGTTATCAAAGCAGAAGTTCTCAAAGCAAAAAAAGGTAAGGGGAAAACAACAACATGGATGGTAGTTCTAACAGCATGTTATGCAAAATTACGACATTTGCCACATTACTTAATTACACAGCATTTACTCAAAACATTTACTGTGAATGTTCCAGCCACAGTAGAACTGTACCCAGAATCCTAAATGCAACATCCTGTGCATTGTGCATGTGCATGTATGTTAGAAGCAATAATGTGCCATGCAGTGCTTTTTGCATGTTCATGTATGCTAAAAGTGATAGCATACCTGGAAGGAGAACTATAGGCTGTGTGTTCCATTTTGAAATCCCACAGCCTGGACCAGAGAACAAGGAGGGGGAGAGGTTGCTTTTCTCGTGAAAGCAAATGCGTATTGCTGGTGTCTCCTAGATGGCAGGGGTAGCACCAGTCACTATGGTGAGGAAAGAGGAGACAGGCTTTCCTTAGAATCGCCAGGGCCTTTTTGACATATGGGGTTGGAAATGACTGTAATTACATCGGCCATTTGGCAGATGGAAGGGGGAATAGTGTGACACATGCACTATCTGTTGATATGGAAAGGAGTCATTTGAAGAAGCACAGAACATTGTCTTCGTTCCTGATCTCCATGAGGGGTCATATATAACAGGGTACAGCCCGCTCTGAACTCTTTGTAAATCTTTCCTACTGGGAGCAGCTTCTTTAAAGGTAGAGGCCTGGTCTGGCTAGGACAGATGACATGGAAACCTACCCAAACCAGTTTCAAGAAACAGACCTGGAGCAGTATAAAAATGGGAGCTCAAGACCCATCATTGTTAATTGTTGTGGTCTCTTCTACTGAGGAGGGGGTCCTCCACAGATTACTCAAGGACAGAGTAACAGCCAAGGGTTGCTGTTGTACTGATGGCCAACTCCCCATACGTGAGGGAACATCACCTAGAGTGCAATCTGAAGGAAGAATTACTGATTGTCCTGGGTGCCAAGATATCCCACCTGTGAGCGAAGGAAGGAAGTGCCAAACCTGAACTGACTGCTGTAATTGACCCTAATGTAGGGTTCCTCTGCCAGAGCTCATGAAATAAGATCATGGAATGCTGGATTGGGTGTTGCAATCATCATGGCATATCCACGTCAGGGCCGCCAGAGCCCTAAAGTTGGGTGCCTGTGTGATGGGCATGACTGAAGCTGGGATATGGTCCTGCTGGTGGCCGGCCCCTGAACCCATAAGTGGATTAAGAGACTGCAACCCTGCCAAGTGTGTTGTGGAGTCAAGACCAGCCCTGAAGACTAAGTGATCATAGAGGCACTCTGAAGGTGTCTTGTGAAGATACAAGGTAATCACCTCAGGGCACTGTGTGCTGAATATTGTGCCTTGCGACTGCTGCACCGAAGAAACATAATCTGCAGCATAGAGGGCACATGCACAGGAAGAATCATCAAATATTAACCAGAGAGCCAGAGCCAGCTGAGATCTGCAGTCACCGCCCAGGACCCTCTACTCCTGCTGTGACACTGCAAGTGACGTGCTGTAAGACTGGATACCACACTGACTGAAGAAGACTGCAGTGCACTGCTAGGAGGCTCCTGTCTGCCATGTAAAGAGTGAATGTGGCCTCACACTTCTAATGGACTGCCATCTACCACCACAGACTTCCATTGCTGCTGGTGAAGATCCCACTGTTGTAGGAAGGCCAAATGCGGCCTACACTGCAAACACGGACTGGTGAGAGACTGAGTTATCACTGTGGTGCAGAGCAGCTAACCTAAACTTGTGGCATCATCAGCACCCACCAGTTTAACCTATTGCCCCTGAGCATCCTGTGAGGGGGGCCCAGTACAAGAAGGGGGTGCATGAGAGTCAGGTGATGGTAGTCAGGTGATGGTCTAATCAGCAGCAGCCTCTAAGAGCACCAAGCGCTTTACCTGGGAATTTGGAATTTGTGCATAACTGAATGTGTAGTGACTATCTACGTTTTAGTACCTGTATTTTCCTATAAAGAGAATCACAAGGCTGGACAATGATTTTATTGTCCTGCTGGAGGTGGTGACATTGATTCATGTGCTTGAGTAACTCTCACACTAACCTTCTTTAGTAGCCTGTGACTGCTCGCCTACATTATCACTGAGAGTCGAAGGGAAGGTATGAGACCTGTGATGGTGATCTGGTTGGTTGTAGTGTCACTTGAGCAATGAGTTTGTGAGCACCTGGTAATATTTCCAGTGTATGTGGGAAAGTGAGAGGTTGTGAGTTTGGTGGTGAAGGCATATGAACAAGTGAGAAAACATTGAATTTCTGATTTGTTGTAGGAGATTTATGTGGCAAGTAGAGGGAGAAATTAGGAGAGTTAGAACAGGGGATTGTGAGTTGAGGTATATAATGGTAAGGTGAAATAGATTTGGAGGTAGCATGATGATCTAGGCATGGGCTTGGAATGCTTCATTAGGAGGAAGATTAGTGGGAGAAGAGAGTGGGGAGAGATAGTAGGTGATGCGAGTGGACAGGGGTATATTTGGGTAGGAAGATGGACAGGGGATGTAGTAGGTTGTACAGTTGTATTAGTGGTGGTAGTGAGGTGTGGGTAGATCAAAAATGTGTAGAAGACAACAGTGTTGATTGTAGTTAGTAGGGCCAGTAGTGTCAAAAGAGAGTGTGTATGGGTTTATATTGGTGCATGAAAGAGTAGGTAGAAAGGTATGGAGAGAAGTATGATGTATAGGGTGATACTATATAAATGACTGTGCAATTTGTGATAATGAGAAATCACACCCAGAGTTTTATGGTCTGTTGGCAAGGTTGTGTAATGGGTATATAGGTGAAAAGAGAGCAGATCTGACCCAAGGAGTAATTATCTCATCTGGTTGCTAAAGGGGCTATACAAAGGAGTAACTATCTATGCTTACCTGTTATGAATGGGATTTTGGGAAGAGTTTCTGGCTCTAGGCCCTTTCCAGGCCCAACCAGGCAGAATTATAACCTGTCATATTTACCTTGATCCCTGGGCTGGACATTCTAGACGTTCTGTATAAATATGAGTAGAATCCCTAATGATGAGGTTACCTGGAACAATTTCACCCATAGACAATGGCAACTTAAGCCCTAGCCCCAATAGAAACCTAAGCCCTATGCCAGATTAAAAAATCTAGACCTACGATTCAACTGAAACCCAGACCCTAAGCCCTAAAATTAAAAGAAACCCAAGGCACAGGAACCAAGAGAAACCCAAGCCCTAAGCCTTAGAACCAGTAGAAATGTTAGGTCCGGGAACCAATAAAAATCTTAGCTCTGAACTAGAGATCCAGTCAGAGACCTAGAACTGAGACTAGTTAAACCGCTAAACTTTAATGCTTCATGTTTCAAACCTCTAACACATGAACCATTTGGAGCACTAGTCCTCTTCATATGAAAGATAAATTCCATGCAATGAAAACCCTACATTTATTGGTCAGGTTACTTTACCTTATAGGTTGTTGCAGCGGAAGGAGAAGAGAAAACCTGTCCATGTGACTATGAGCCCAGCCCTGTGACTTACCTTGCAGTTGGTGTGATGATGGGGCAGGTGTTACTCTGTTTCCTTAACAGTAAAATAACATCTCCCCTTCGGAAGTCATAGGTCCACACTCATATGTTTCTCAATCACTTTCTCAAGTAGACATCAAGCTTACGGCCCAACTCAAGAACTGCAATCAGAACTAGTACCACATACGTATCAAAATGCACAGAGTTTTAATGACATGTTTACCAGCACTGTACCCAATATATAGATAATACATCTAAAATATATGTCAACATTGCATTGATAATCCTATTGACTTAGGAAAAGTTAAAAACACTTGATATGACATCAATTCAAAAGATAAAATTATAATTCCACATTACGCTGCAAAGAATATAGAAAGATAATAAACTTAGGAAATAAAAAGGAGGGAGAAACACGTAAGACACGTATATCCATTCAAATGACACTAATTGTAATAAATCATTGAACAAGATACATAATTGTTCCAGATAATAAGCATCTATTGTATCACGATTTTGGACAGATTTAATACACAAAGTACATTGATGCATTTCGACGGAGTATGGGATAGTTGCCACCCTCTTCAGAACAAAACATAAAATATTGTCTCCCACAAATGTTCAGAATAGTTTTAAAAATTGTTAAAAACCTGTATAAGGAATATACTACAATAATTATTACAATGATCTAAGAAACATATGAATGTGGATTATTGACCTCCCATATTTTACTGTTTAAAACTGTGCTTCGTCCCCTTGGTTTGTGGGGCCCCTCTCTCTTTTTTTTCATTGATCTGTTTTCTTAACCACAGACAACTCCCACAAACAAGCAGCTTGTAGACATAATAGCAGATAGGTAAAACTGCAAACATTTATTGCTATCACACACTTTAAAATCCTTCTCCTAACCACTTAAACCACTGCTATGCACATATATATTTAAAAATGTTAATAATAGCTAAGGCTTGCATGTCTGTTCTTTTTCTGACAATTGCCCACTCACTGCACACATATATCCCCTTCCTAAAGACATGCCAGATTTACCCATATTCCCGACACAGTGCCTTTAAAGTGTACTTACAATGTAACAAATTGTTATGTATCAAGTTTCAATCAATAGTCTTTATTTCGCTATTCCATATATAGCATAAAAAGTATAGCACACAGCCAGGAGGGCAGTATAGTAAAAAAAGAAAGATAAAATACCCATTGATAAAACCCATGGCTATTTAAATTTCATAAGACATATGTTTAAAACGTTTCGACATACTGACAGGTAGGTCAAATAAATAATATTTACCACTATATACAAGTGAATACATAAAAATCTGTTTTAGGTAAATACATTTTTGGCCCCTGGCTCGTCAATATTCAGGCAATCAATGCTAAGGGTGCCGCCTCCTCTTTTTTATGGCATACCATTGTTATGTTAATTCTCTTCTACTTTATTCTCCTTCTATATGTGCAACTCTAATGCTAATAAGAACGGTTCTTTATAATAAAAATATGAAAACTGTTAGTATGTCCACATGTTTAGTTTATTATGAATACAATTCTATATTAGCAAGCATATGTCAAGCAAAGCATGTTGAAATTAGGCCAGTTGTATAAAGGAGGAGAAAAACTGTAAACACCTTTAAACTGGAAGTAGCAGGGAAATAGAATAATACGAAATTAATAAACGGCTTTAGAAACTTTTCTGAGGTTACGATTTTGTGAGAAGTGACGATTTGGTGTTACATCCCTATTACATTGCATATTTTATATCAACAAAATGTATCCACGACATCAACCTAACCACTACGTTGCACGTAAGCCTAGGCAAGTAACTATAGAGATACAAAATAGTTATCATATACTTACCTTGCTATCGTGAATTTTTTATTCAGATTCCAGTTTAAAATTTATTTTGATAGCAAAGTCTTTAATCTGAAAGATTTTCTGGTGGTTGTAAGAATCAGTAAGCAAAATGAAATCTCGTTTGGTGATATAAGAGAAAAGGCATCTCCAACTGCATATAATCAGATTAACATAGGTAAATGACCAAGAAGTTCCTAGACCATGTAGAGGTGAGAGGCTGCCTGCCAAGAGCCTTACAATGCTATGAAACTTGGAGTTTAATTAAGCTATTCTCATAAATGCATTGTCAGTATTTTAAACAAAACATTAAAATTAGTTATTATGATTCTTACTGTGTAGCCCTGTAAGTAAGTCCGTTTTTATATAGCACAGCTACTCACCCTTACGGGTCTCAAGGCGCTGGGGGCCGTAGTGGAAATTAAGTGAGCTATTGCCCAGAGTCACATGGTGCTGAGCTGAGCTGCCGCCAGAGATCGAACCGTGAACCCTGTGCTCTGGAGTCAGCTGCCCTGGCCGCTGCAACACACCTCTCCCTTTAGGGTGCAGTATTGTTTTGTTAAGTAGCCATCTAGTACACTTAGTGAAATTGCAGTTTTTATGCATTTGAGCCAGAGCCATCATGTTTCTGCCAGTGGTGCCCCGTCTATATATTTACATGGTTTTTGGCCTTTTACTGTGGGGGAGTACAGTACTGAATGGCTGTTATGAATTTCACATAATTAAGAGTAATTTAGCAGTCTTTGTAAAATGCAGAAATGTACTATCTATCTATCTATCTATCTATCTATCTATCTATCTATCTATCTATCTATCTATCTATCTATCTATCTATCTATCTATCTATCCATCTATCTATCTATGAGAAGGTGGCTCTGCCCATCTAATACACATGTCTCTTTCGCTTTTTGATTGCATGGTTTTTGGCCTTTTACTGTGGAGGAGCCTCATAACCTGTGCCTCACCCACAGTAAACTCATAGTAAATGGACTGTGCATGTATACCACAACCTTCCGCCTTTTAAGATAAGGCTGCTGCGACGCAGCAGGGGTAAGGGACACTTGACTGGTTACACGTGTGAGGGCTGCATGTGGGAGATCTCGGTCCTGTGCAGCCCAGAAACTGCACAAATGTAGCCTGGCACAGAAGGGACTCTGCAGGGTTGGGTATTGGCCTGGGATAGGCCTTATAATGTTGGTGTACATATATAGTGAAAGTCAGAGTGGTTTATTGTCTTGTCTGCAGTGACACTCCATTATAGGCTAATGGGGAGGGCTGCCTTAAAGTGAAGCTCCACTTACCTTTGGTCTACAGGCACCAGCAGCATAGCATAGCAGCATAGCCTGTGTGAAAAGATCAATTCTGAAGCTTCTGGGTCATCCAGGAATGTCATACTTCTCTGGCTCAGCTCAGAATCAGAGCCCAGGTCTGTTGTCACCCTGCTGGGCAGGGTTAATCATTTATTCTTTCCAGCTGCAGGAAAAAAGGCCTTCCCCTACCAAGGGAGCAATTTACCATGCTTAAGTCAGCTCCTGAGGAGCTAGGGGTGGGATGGACTGTTCTGCATCAATCAGCCAGCTGTGAGGAAGGAGGACTGCCCAAGCCCACTGAACAAATGAGAGAGCACAGACCTCTGGAGCCAAACCAGGCGGGGGGCTCCTTTGACGTTTTGCAGGCCCTGGCAGTGATGTCAGTGAGGGGTGGAGCCGAGACCCTCAGAGCACATGTGGCAAGTGACTCCTGGATAACGTAATCTTGAAATATCCCAGCAGGCTGTACAGGGAGGTTGGAACGTAATCTTGAAATATCCCAGCAGGCTGTACAGGGAGGTTGGAACAGGGGTGGAGAAGTGATGTGGGACATCATGATAGGACAAAGATGCATCCCTGCTGGACCCCCCCCCCACTTAAAGGTCCTATGCAGGGGGGAGAGCTCTCTTGGGTGTGCTTTTCTGCTGGATACTGGAACTGGAGACAGCTGCCATGGATAATTGGAAGGAGGAACCCCACTGACTGCGATCAGGACTAAGGACTCTGACTCTAGTTGGCCTAAGGACCAGTGAGGCACTGCCAAGGACCAGGGAACCTGATCCCCTGACACCCCCTGAGGACCAGTTGGGGGAAAAACTGGGCATCTGTGCAAGAAAAGAGAGAAGCCCAGAGCTAAAGGAAGAAAATAGCTGATGCAGGGAGCCAGTGAAAACAACTCCCTGCAAAGTTCGGCACCTTGTTGTCCAGGAGGCCTGAGGAAAGTGCTCCAGGTGGCTAGGGCTCGCCACCAGGAGCGAAATGAGACAAAGATTGTCCAAATTGGCCTAACGGGGTCTGACATTTGCCCTTGTTAGGTTTGGTCACGTTTGACCTATTTCCAATATGGGCAACGAAGCGCGTGAGGCTCCGCAGCCATGATTAGTTTTGCCTCCAGGATGGGCCTCTGGGCTATCCACAAAAAGAAACTGCAAGGAAGAGCAGTTACACTTTCCCCACCATAGGGGGCCCAAGCCCCTGTGCCCCCAGGAGTAAACAAAAGGGCAAAGGTGTGCCGCCGCGCTCCCCCACAATGGTGGGAAGGGAGCCGCGGACCCCATCAATGGGCCCGGCAAACAGAGAAGAGGAGGACAAGTGCTGCTGCACCACCTTGCATGTCCGGCCCTCCCCGCTCTCTGCGTCTGGACCAGCCATTACACACCCACCTGTTCGCAGGAGTGGGCAGGCCAGAATGCTGCTGCTGGCTCCCATGGCAGCACGCCAGATCACAAGCTTAGGGAGCCGGCAGTCACAGCCGGGGTGTGAGTTAGTCCACGGGGCTCCCGGGTGAGGCCGGTCACCCCAAGAATAAGCAGAACGGCGCAAGGCCACTTGTGAATTAAAAAACAAAACAAAAGGAAGACGTGATGCACGGTGCTGCAGAGGTGCACCCCATAAAGCCCTGCGGGGTTAAGCCACATGTTTGCACATAAATCCACTAATTGTTTGGCTTATGGTGGCCCCAGGAGTACAAGGTCACCACCAAACTAGTGCTAAAGTATGGGGGAAGCTGCAGGAGTAGTGCAGTCTCCCCCCAAGAGGATTACCAGGGCCCCACCCTTAGTTGGATGGGACTCTGAAAAGAAAACTCCTCAAGGGTTCCTAGGTATTTTCTAAGCACTCCCCAGGCTGGAGCATGTGTTCTATAGCCGGGAGTGCTGGGTTTTCTAAGAGCAAAATCTATGGCTGCAGTCTCTGTGGCCAAAACGTGGTCAATAGCAGTTTTCATGTTGCGCCAACAACCTCTAGAGGTATAGTGCTGTAATTGCACATGTTGTGATTATAAATGTAACGCCCGTTAGTGGCCATGTTTTAATTGCATTATTCATGCTAAAGATTGTGTTAAGTACACAAATCACTCAAGTCATGCATGAACATTTTCTCTTATGAATGTTTTTCAGAAGTAATGACGCTGACAACCTCTCATGTTCAAAAGTATACATGCTTTATTGCCAATATTAAGTGCCTTCATTCAAAGTTATACTCACTTATTACATTTGAATACAAGTGCAAGTTTTTGACGTGATTTGTTGATCTAGATCTCCCTTTGGGATGGGTAAGAGTGATTGCATAATGTCATCAAGAAGTATTTCAATCCGCTTATGTATATTTGTTAATTGCTACATAGTATTGAGTAGTGCATGTATAATAAATGTACTTTTTCCATAATAAAAAGCACGTACTGGACAATCATTTATTGAGTGTTATTATTGTGTATCTGTGAATGGTGATTACTAGTCCACACCACCATTGAGCCTTGGTCTGCTCTGCTTTTCTACCCTGAGGGAGTCAAGCGCTACAATGGAGTGTTTGGTTCCCAGTGGAGGTCAAATGTGAACCTATTTATTTTGCAGGCCACACAACTAATAACCAGTTTCCTAACACTATCTATCTATTTATTTATTTAGTGTTTTATATAGCGTGAACAAGACCCAGAAATGGGTATCAGAGCGCTTTACAATATATATAGCATTGTAGTTTTAAACAGTACAATTGAAACCTATAAGTAGTTGTAGTTGTCTCAATAAAAATGAGAAACGAGGAAAAAACGTTGTACAATCACTAATACAATTAAAAAGAGCCTAGGTTGACTTATAATACATTTGTACTTGTTCTGGGTATTCACCATGGTGACAGTAGATGTAGCAGTCCTCAAGCAGAAATCTCAGTGCGAGAAAGGACAAGCGGGATAGGCCTAGTAATAGAGTAAAGAGCTCCATCTAGAGTCTCGTAACAGATGAGCCTACAGAGAGAGTTACTCAGCAGGCTTGAGTGGGTAGAGTGATTGACTGAATGGGGCTTCTAGAACATGAAGTGAATGGGTTGCTGTGAATTAAGGGAGGAATTTGCTCATTAGGAAGGACTTAGCTTCTTCTTTTTAATATAGAAGTAGATTAGATTTTTCTGATGCTTGGTGGGAGCAAGTTCCAAATTCTTGGTGCAGCTCTAGAGAAGGCTCTGTTGTATGTTTTTTTCTTATGGAAGAGTGGAGGTTTTAGTAGAAGAGTACCAGCGCTCCACGAGAGTCTGCTTCTTCCAGAAATCAAAATTTTCTGTGCTAGGTACAGTGGAGCTTTGTGAGATATTGCTTTATGAGTGATGCAGGCCATCTTTAGTTGGATTCTAGCTTCATAAGGCAGCCAGATGAGAGCTTTCAGATGTGCGGTGATGTGGTCAAATTGTTTTGATCCTGTTAAGAGTCTTGCGGCTGCATTGAGACAGGCTTTAAGCAGGTCTGTTGAGACTTTGGGTAGTCCTGATAAAGCAGTACATCCATATTCAAGTCTTGAGATAACTAATGACTGAACTGCAGTATTGAGGTCTAGTGGTTTGAGGTAAGGCTTCATTTTTCTAAGATAGCGGAGGTGAAAACGTGCATTTTTAGCCATCAAGTTTATGTGTGATTGAATATTAAGGTTCTTGTCTAGAGTGATTCCTAGCGACTTGGTAGAGTCCACCAGAATTGAGTGCAGTTTTGTGCAGTGATCAGTTGGTCCAATCCTTCCTCACCGTGGAGTTTTTTTGGGGGGAGATTAGAAGGAATTCGGTTTTTTGAGAGTTTAGCTTAAGGTGATTGTTTGTTAGCTATTGGACGGTCTTTTTTAATGCTTGGCTCATCGTCTTAATCTCTTCTAGGGAAGTGATCTTAATATGTAGCTGAGTGTCGTTCTCATACATGTGGAAGGAGATGTTAGCCTGCTATAATATTTGTTAATTGCTACATAGCATTGAGTAGTGCACGTGTAATAAATGTACTTTTTCCATTAAAAAAAGCACATATTGGACAATCATTTATTGAGTGTTATTATTGTGTATCTGTGAATGGTGATTACTAGTCCACACCACCTCCTTGAACCTTGGACTGCTCTGCTTTGCTACCCTGACAGAGTCAAGCGCCACAATGGAGTGTTTGGTTCCCAGTGGAGGTCAAATGTGAACCTATTTATTTTGCAGGCCACACAACTAATGACCAGTTTCCTAACACTATCTATCTATTTATTTATTTAGTGTTTTATATAGCGTGAACAAGACCCAGAAATGGGTATCAGAGCGCTTCACCTATATATAGCATTGTAGTTTTAAACAATACAATTGAAACCTATAAGTAGTTGTAGTTATCTCAATAGAACTGTGAAACGAGGAAAAACAGTTGTACAATCACTAATACAATCAGAAAGAGCCTAGGTTATTAACTTCTAATACATTTCTACTTGCTCTGGGTATTCACCATGGTGACAGTAGATGTAGCAGTCCTCAAGGAGAAATCTCAGTGCGAGTAAGGACAAGTGGGATGCGCCTAGTAATAGAGTGAAGAGCTCCATCTAGAGTCTGGTAACGGATGAGCTTACAGAGAGAGTTACTCAGCAGGCTTGAGTGGGTAGAGTGATTGACTGAATGGGGCTTCTAGAACATGGAGTGAACAGGCTCCTATGGATTAAGGGAGGAATTTGCTCATTAGGAAGGACTTAGCTTCTTTTTTGAATACAGAAGTAGATGAGATTTTTCTGATGCTTGGTGGGAGCGAGTTCCATATTCTCGGTGCAGCTCCAGAGAAGGCTTTGTCGTATGCTTTTTTCTTACGGAAGAGTGGAGGTTTTAGAAGAATAGCAGCGGTGCTCCGTGAGAGTCTGCTTCTTCCAGAAATCAACATTTTCTGTGCTAGGTACAGTGGAGTTTTGTGAGAGATTGCTTTATGAGTGATGCAGGCCATCTTTATTTGGATTCGTCCTTCATAAGGCAGCCAGTTGAGAGCTTTCAGATGTGCGGTGATGTGGTCAAATTGTTTTGATCCTGTTAAGAGTCTTGCGGCTGCATTGAGATAGGCTTTAAGCGGGGCTGTTGAGACTTTGGGTAGTCCTGATAAAGTAGTACATCCATATTCAAATCTCGAGATGACTAATGACTGAACTGCAGTATTGAGGTCTAGTGGTTCAATGTAAGGTTTCATTTTTCTAAGATAGCTGAGAAGAAAACTAACATTTTTAGCCATCAAGTTGATGTGTGATTGTATATTGAGGTTCTTGTCTAGAGTGATTCCTAGCGACTCGGTAGAGTCCACCAGAATCGGAGTGCAGTTTAGTGCAGTGATCAGTTTGGTCCAATCCTTCCTCACCGTGGAGTTTTTGGGGGGGGATATTACAAGGAATTCGGTTTTTTAAATGTTGTATTTCTTTATTTTGGTCCCAGCCTGCTGTAATATTTTGGTTAAGGGTTCGATATACAGATTAAATAGTGATGGGGATAGTGTTGAGCCTTGTGGTATTCCTAATAGGTTAGGGGATGATGTGGATAGATTTGGATTCAGCAGGAATTTTTGCATTCTGTTCTCTAAGAAGGATTTAAACCATTTTAGGACCGTTCCCGATATACCCATCCTGTTCTCAAGTCTCTCGAGTATTTTGCCATGGTTAACAGTGTCGAAAGCAGACGAGAGGTCAAGCAGCACAAGCAGACATGTTTCATTACATTCTAATGCTAGTAGGGCGTATTCTACTATATGTAGAATTGCTGTTTCAGTGCTGTGACCGGGTCTGAACCCTGATTGGCAGATGTCAAGTAGCTTGAATTCCATAATGTGTTGGTTAAGCTGTTGGTGAACACATTTTTCTATTACTTTGGCTAGCATGGGAATGTTGGTTATCGGTCCGAAATTGTTTGGGTCCGAAGGGTTCTCTGTTGGTTTTTTTAGGATGGGGATGACTTGGCCGTTTTTTAGGCAATCTGGGATGGATCCTTGCGAAAGCGATACATTGATTATCTGTCTCCTTTTGCATGGCAGGAGCTGTGACAGCTCTCACCAAGAAAAAGCAAATACTCTGTTTCTAGCGGGGGGAGCTGTCAAAGTGCACCCGCCCACTGGAAGCAGAGGTTTCATCTCTTTGAAACTTTTGCTTTTGCACACAGGAAGCTACATTTTCAGCAGCTACCTGTATGCAATAGCAAAACCGGCTCCTGCAGGAGGTGGGGAGCTGGCTGGGACTGTTGGGACCTTTAGGCTCTCCTGCGGTCCTGATCCTGCACACTGGGTGCCCTGTGAAAGCTACAGGGCACCCAGGAGACATGGTCAGGCCCCGGGGCATGGGGTCCCGGGGGCAGAAATCGGCTCAGGGAGGAAACCCCCCTCCCCTTTTGTGAGGCCCCCTCCCCTTTTGATTATATGTCTATTAAGGCCAGGCACCAGGGAATGGGGTCCCTGGGGCCGAAATCAGCCCAGGAAGGGGGGGCCACATGGTCATCTCCCCAATTCAATTATTCAATTAAGGCCAGGCCCTGGGGGATGGAGTTCCAGGGGCTGAAATGGGCCGGGGAGAGGGGCCACGCAACCCCCCTCCCCATTGTATTTTGGCCGGCCCCTGGGAATGAGGTCCCTGGGGCTGAAATCTGCCCAGGGAGGGGGCTGCACAGCTCCTCTCACCCATTAAGTAACTTAGTAATTACTCCACTCAGGTAAATATTCTGTGCGAAACTGTTGACTCTAGTTGGATAAAAGCGCAGGTGTGGTTCCTTTGTGGCTGAGTCACTCACACAGACATTTAGACACCCACTCACACACTCAGGCACTCACACACCCACTCATAGACCCACTTAGATAGTGATACACCTACTCACAGACCTACTCAGACACTCACACACCCACTCACAGATGAACTCAGACACTCACTCAGACTCTCATGCACTCACTCACAGGCCCATACAGCTTCTCACACAGCCACTCACACACCCATTCAGACACTAACGCACCCACTCAAAGACCCACTCAGATAATCATGCACAACTCAATGCCTGAAATGCCACAGGTGGAAATCAATAAATAAATGCACAGGCTCTTGATGTGTGTTTGCGTTCATCTTTTGTTGTCATACATATACGCTGTGATGGTCACCAGTGTTTAGTTTTAGTTAGTAAGATAATTTTTTGTTTTGCCAATAACTTTGGTGCTGTTTCACAAATCTTTGCAAAAAAAAGTTCTTTCACCTCAGCTCCTTACTGGAAAGTTTCAGAGTGATCTGTGAAGCAGGGGTAGAGAACAAAAGGTTGGTCCCAAAATGTCATTGCCCATGTTAATTCCCATAGGAAATTTTGAGAAGCAATACAGAAAAAACTGCCGAACGGAGATGTAATCAGTGATGTCACATAATAAGGGAAGTAATATGTGAGGCCATAAGCAGGGCATGACAGGGGCACAAGCAATAGTTATCTCAGTAAACTATAACTGGTGAATTTTTGTGTTTTTTTGGTTCTTAAATGTTAGTTTCTATTTTACTTTAACAACTTATTATAATGTAACTTTAATGTACATTACACCCTAGTGGTTGCCACTGTACATAGTTAGGAAAGGTGTTTTTGGTTTGCTCATAATTTCAGCACTATTTGACGAATCTGCACAAAGATTTACAAATAAAAGTGCATTCCACTAGGCTCCTCTGTGGAAAGTTTCAGGCCGATCCATCAAGGGGGCTCCAAGAAACGTTTTGGGGTCTCAGTCAAAAGAGCAATTTCCCTTATTAATTCCAATTGAAAATTGACTCTTCCAATAAAAGTAAATTATTCAAAAGCCTACATAATGACCATTGGGCACTCAAACACTACAACAAAGCGCTTTACAATGGGGGGATACAGTCATAGAGAAGACAACAAGTTTTTAATTATCTAGGGCTACTATTTAGCTCATTCTTTTTGTGGAAATCCCTCCTCATAGCAAAAACACAACAATTTGGCAGAAACATCGATGCCATTTTCTGATGTGCATGGAAATTAAAACATAAACCGACAGCTGAGATGCTAACCCTATACAAAACTTAATGTATTTCGGCAGGTCTTTATGGCGCAGATGTTTGGGGGTATTATAAAGCAGATGCACTTCAATGCATGGAAAATGGTTTTACTCACAGACTGCTCATCATCTCCAAAACTTCTGCTAATTTTATTTGCCATGAGGAATTGGGTTTACCTTATGTGTGGGATTAGATCCCCCTGTAGATTAAATGTTGGCAGAATCCGGAGGCGGCATTGGTAAACACGTGCCTTACTGATTGCTTTTCCATAGATAAGGTTAACAGGATACCCTGGCATAGCTAAAAAGAACCCTTCAAAAACATGGCCTTAGGGAAATATTTACCAATCCACAAAAGCTTGGTGCAGATTATAAGGAGATCGTGAAGCCACGTTTCTTTGAGTCCCACTTGGATGAAAGATTATCGAGAGTGCAGACAATTCAGACTGTTGAGAATTATCTACAGGTGTCATCTGCCAGAAATATAGAACCATAGCTAATGTGGGTTGGCAATCCTATCAACAGGTCCCACCTTACGCTTTATAGATTGCCTTGAATTAATTTTAAGCGTGCTTTCCTGTTTCAATGTGTTTGTTTGGCAGCGTGAATTAGCCCCATGTCATTGTAATAATATAGGGGCATATTATCAAGGGGCCGCGATAAGATTATCGCCGCTTTAGCGTCCGTTTTCGGGCGAAAAGCGGCGATAATATTATCGCTTTATTGACAAGGACACACTAGCGCGTGTTTCTTGCCTTAGAGCCCGTTGTCAGCACGCCTCGTGTCGCTAATGAGATGCAAGGGGGGGGGGTGCCTGACAAAACCCCATGTGAAAATATCGCTAACCCAGCTTCGCGATATTATCAACGAGGAGTAGCGATATTTGAAATCGCGTTAACTATGCCTTAACGCTGGAATTTAACGTCTGTTAAATTCCAGACTAAGGCATACCTAACATGGGGGGTGGATTGTGTGGCTAAGACCACAGGCACTATCATCAAGGATATCGCTGTTTTCCATGGAACATCGCTGGAAAACCAGCGATGTTCCATGGAAAACACCACTATTGCTGGAATAATTATCACCGTTGCGCTAAGCGTTGTTAATACAGCGTTAGCATGGCGATAATTCCCAGCGATAGCCGGCGATAACAATTCTCACGCTAAGCGCGGGCAGCGATAATTTTCGCTGCCGCTTGATAATATGCCCCTTAGTGAATCAGAGCACACACTGTTTTCTCTGTTGTACTCGGCTTCAAGGTCCTCCTTTTTAGTCCCTGAGTTGCGTAAGGCAAACATGTTAGTTAGGCCTGGAACGTTTGCATAAACTGCATTCTTTAGATATTTGTCATGCAGTGTTAAATTTAATTAAGAGTGCACTAGGTATCAGAAGACGCTATGAAGTCTTACATATATAATGATTATACTGTATTGAATTGATGTAGTAAGCGTCGATATTTAGATATTTGCTAAGTAGGGCTACATTTTCTATGTTAGCCTCATGTTTTTAGGCAAAGAGAGTATTTTATGTTTCATAACTTCCCTGCTTTGAACGAGGAACTCTTTTTCTGTTAATCATGTTATTGTTATTTGATATGCAAATTTATGCACATTTCTTTTTTAAGTCTATTGTACACACAAATGTTTTAAATGCTTTTATGGCTAACGCCAAATAAAGATCTTGAACCGAAACCAACTCTCCGATATGGAAAAGGCGGCTGAACGAATTGACATCAAATTTGGCACAAAGGTAGAACTTTACTCAAATTAGTGTGCTTTTTGTGACTAGATGTAATCCATTCAGCCATTTTCATGAAATTTGCACATTTAATGTGGGGCGCAGGTTGAGCATGAAGAGGTTAACGCTCAGAAAATGTTATGTATATTTAGATAGTTGGTCCTGCGAGAATCCTGTACCAAAAAAAAGAAAAATAGGGCCTTCTGATTAACCAAGTGAACTTTTTCTCCCGTCAGTCATTTGGAAACCCAGATACCAGTGCCTGTATCACGGATCCCAGTGATTTGATTAACTGACTGCAACTCAGAAGAAAATGTTGCAACCACTATTACAAGACATGTAGACTTGGCGACTTTGTCCACGAGTTCATTGTTTTAGAGAAAGTATTCTGCTGGTATTACCAACATATCCTTTGCTTAGCAATAGTAATGTTTTGTCTCCCTCTTTAACATAGAGGATGTGGCCCACATACCCCAAGCACTACTCTTCAGAAACACTGCACACATCAGTACAGGAAAAAGCGGTTCTGGCTATTTTACCCCCTCGATTCTTTGCTCTTTGCCCTAATCATTTTCTGGGATTTTATTGTGACTGAATCTCGCTGGGTCTCACTCACTTTAAACTCTGTTAAAATGTTTAGAAGTGCCAGCAAACAGGGTCCACCTTTTCAATCAAGGTCAGCTGCTATGCAGCTGGAGTAAGATGCTCCGTGTTGGCTGCATGTGAACACATGTGAACACATGCGCACACGTGTGCACACTTTTGAGGACTGAGCAAGTGGCTCTACTGTCCCGTTCAGCCCACTGTTTATGCACACTTAACCTGCTGCAGAAGGTACCCTTCAGGGATTGGTATTGAATAGGTGTAGGCCTTATAGTGTGAGTTGATGTCTGCAGTGCTTCACTGGAAAGGGTGTGCCCTCAACTATTTCAGATAATATTCAGTGCCAGGATACATAGTTAGTTCCAATTCTCTCCTGCACTATGCCAAACCCACTGAGCTATCTATTTCTGTTCCTGACCAAGCTACGTGCTCAGGTCCTCCGGACTGCTCCCACCTCCTCCCTTGAGCTATTCCAGCCCTGCACCAAGGCTGCACCACTGACCTCTCTGACACCTGACAATTGAGAAACAGAGCCTAGGCGAGGCGATGGAGACTTAGGGGCCGATTCCGATCTCGGCCGCTAGACCAAAATGGATATATTCTTGTACTGCAGAGAATCCAATGGCCAAGTACTGACCTGTAAAGGATATATATAATAAATGTATGTGTCAGGGACCCTATCGAAGAATCAGACATAATAGTGTGTTAACAACATGGCCTAGCCAATGTTAATAGCAAGCAGATATATTAGGAACATTGTTATAGAGGACCACAAGTTTATATATATAGGTGAGCCATTTAAGATTGAATATAGATATCAGGTTACCAAGGACACCTGAACCAGCTGTGCAAACAAACCTCTCCAAGTCACGTTAAGTTTAGCTTCTGTCTCACATTAAGTTTAGCTTGTCAGAACAATCCACAAACAAGGTTATGGCTTACTTTATCCAACAAAAAGTCTACCTGTTGTTTGTTCATTTATGCCTACACTACAGAGATGTATATTCAGCATGCTTTTACTTTTAGTTTGTGCATACGTGGCAATTCTATTTTCTATATGTTTGCCCTTATTTGGATTGTGTCTTTCTTGGTTTCTGCTAAGGGTTGCATTTCTTTAAAAGTATATAAAGGCCACAAGAATAACTCTTGGCAGAAGAAGATTGTTCCAAGATGTAACACTGGGATGTGCACCTGCTTTCTACCTTGGCCTGCCAATATGCTGTGGTACCTTCAAATACATTTCATCTGTTCCAAAGTCCTGCCTGGTGTCTGTGTTTTCTTTGCGTCACTCTGAGGATGGTTGGAAAAGTTGTAGTTGTTTCCCAACAAGGGGTTGAGTAATGATGTATCATCCCAAGATTGGGTAAAAGTGATTTACTTTCTGGAACTTTCCAGAGAGTGAGAGAGAGAGAGAGGGAGTGAGAGAAGGGGGGGGTTGATTTAGCATAGCCCTGAAGACACCCGTCTGGAGTGCTGAAGCGTCCCTGGATGAGACTTGTGGATTCAACTCTCCAGGGGCAGTTGTGCGGGTCACCTCAAAACCTCTCATGGTCAGTAGGAGGGTGGACCTGCTGGGGGATCCTGGAGGAGATGCATTCCACTTAAACCTTTGAGGACTGGGTCTGCAGATGGGTAACCCTCAACAAAGGGCTGGCCTCTGACGTTTGCTATCACACTGCTGCCCTTCAAGAGGCCACAGAGGCTATTAGACTTGCAGAATTCAGGCATGAGGGGGATTCTGCCTTAAAGGCTGCACTGTGGCCCTGGAGGGAAGCCCATGCTGAGGAAAACACCACACTCAGGACAAACAGACAGGTTCTGCAAACAGCGCTTCAGTGCAGAAAGAAAAGCTCCTAGAGGAATACAACATTTTTGGCATCAGGAGGTAGAAAATCATCTCTGCTTGTGTCTAGAGAGAGCTACCAGGAGAGGAATAAAATTAGCTGAAAGTTGTTTAAATCAGCTTGACAGGGCTGGAAAAAAACACCAAGAGAAGTATGATCTCCTCAGGGGAGGGAACCCGGCTATTATGCGAGTAGTGTTCCTCTCCAGAATATCAAGATTACCCCTGAGAAGGGTCAGTGGTTCAGGGGTTGCCACAAGCAGAAAGTGGTGTGGAAGTGGGCATGCTTGGAGTCCCCTCCCCATAGGTTAACCCATCCCTAGGGGCCTCCAGTTCCTGGAAACTGTTGGTAAATCAAAAGTAAGAACACCGCCATGCTTGGTAAACCTATGCCATACCCTGGGGCTCCCATTTCCCTGGGGACTAATGAGACAAGCCTTGAGGCTTCTCGGGCAGACCAGAGACAAAAGACTGGGGATGAGTTTTTCCCCCCACCCCCCTGTGACTGTGCCTGGAGGAGGGTGGGTGCATACAATCAGCTGTTCTCTTCTGCAATTCACATGGGTGGAAGACAAGAGAACTACTGACTCCCATGCAGGCCCTGTGGAGCCCAGCCAGATGCAAAGGAGCTGATAAAGGCTGCAGGGGGTTTGTGGCTCCTCCTGACGCTTTCCCAGTGATGCAGGACTCAGGTGCCTCACTGAGTCAGGCACCCAATAAAAAAAAGAAAAAGATATGGCATGAGGCCGCATATAAAAAGAAAAGAAAGAAATATTGTTGAGGAATGGAGCCGCTCATCTAATGCATGCCTGAGGCAAAAGGAGCAACTCAAAATCCTCTGCCACTGAGAAAATTAGCATTCCCTGTTTCTGTGATGCCCCAAAGAGGGCAGAGACAACACCAACACCTTACTAAGTATTTTGGGGGCTGCCAAAGTGTATTATCCCCAGAAGAGTACCCACAAATGTTTTAGAGGTTTCACCATAAGTCAGCCAGGGGGTCAAATTGGTTACCCTGGGAGAAGTTTTCTTGTATTCCCTGAAGATAGGGGTTTTAGCATGCATACTCACAAACATTGTCCCAGGAGCCAAAATGTTTGATGTGTGATGTGACTTAGGGCAGCATTGATGCCAGAAGGGTGGCAGTGGGAGGCTAGGGAGTGTTGGCGATAAGGTGGCTGTAGGAGAAGCTAAACATATACATCCAGTGTCTGATTTGCAAAATATGAAACCAAAAACTTGGGATTAATCCTGGCTTCTCCACTTAACCAAATTGTGTGATCCTAGGTAATTGTTTTATTTCACTTTCTCTGCTTTTAATTAATTATCACACATAAGAGAACCTCAAAATACATGACTTTCGGATGTGTGCTGTACAAAACCTTCTCCTTTGTTTGATTTAATAAACTATAATGTGGTTCATGTATAATGGAAATACAAGCTACCCAAAGAGTGAACATAACAAATGACTTGCCTCTTAGTTCACTATTGGCCTTGCTATCAGGGTGGGGATGGAATGACTGTTTCTAAATTCATGATTGAAAACTATCACTTTTATCAAATACATCTCAATGCACGGATATATTCTGATATACTATGGTGAAACGGTTGTGCATGTTAATGAAATGCACTTTTGAATAAACGTTATCATACTTTACACATTTGCTGTAAGATGTCTTTAAAGATGTAGTTGTTTCTAAAGTTAAGGGGTTCAAGATACCCTAGTTACTTTCTTTCTTTAAATTAAATTAACCTTTAAGTAAATGCTTGCCTGTTAATTTAACATCTTTTTAATGTTAGTGCTGAATCAAGTAAACAGCAGCCCAGTGCCGCTGTTGACTAGGGGGCCACATGTAAAGGTCAGGTGGGCCGCATGTGGCCCCCGGGCCGTACTTTAAGTATCACTGCTCCAGAGTGTAGGGATTACTGTTGATGACTCCTAACAGTGCTTCCAACATATAGAAAAGCAGAAAAAATACTCAAGGAAAATTGAAATGCTTTAAAGATAATGACAATGTTAATAGTAACACATTACATGTATTAATAAAAGTCATGGAATAGCCTTATCTTAATGGCAAAGTTAATAGTGATGCGAAAAGAACAGATGATGAACGGAAAGCTGAACAAATCAAACATTCACCCCCAGTCAAAGATCTGGGTTTAATCCATTGTTTTTTTGCTCGTCATGCCATTCCAGTTTGTAAACAGCCAAATGCAAATCAGTCTTGACCCTGCTCCCCATGGGAACAGTTCAAGCCAGGTCGTCCCTGTACTGAAAACAAGCCTTCTGGACCAGTTTCGGGGTATCACCCCTCATCAGCCAGGCTAGCATGAATCCAGTAGCATAGCGAGCATAGGACGCACGTCTGGGCATACCAATCACATTTAAAGCGACAAATGCAAACAGAACAGATGATGGACAGAATGCTAAACAAATCAAACATTCACCTCAGTGACAGATCTGGGTTAAATCCATTGTTGTCTCGCATTAAGTGGGACGGATATGGCCAGACATGGGTCCTGTGCACACTTAGTCACTGGAACCAAGCTGTACCATGCTGATGAGTCCATAACAAGGGTGATACCAGTCCTGGGTTACTTTTGTTCCGGTTCAGGGGGGACCTGTCTTAGCAGTTCGGGCTTGACTGTTCACATTGGAGGAGGGTCAAGACTGATTTGCATATAACTGGGTCCAAACTGAGGTGGCATTGTGTGCAAAATAAAAATGGATTGGGACGCAGCCCCGAGTGACTACAAATGGCTGAGATTAATTCAAACATTCCATTCATCACTGTTTTGTATACTTATTAAAGTTAATAGTGAAGCATTGCTTGTCTTAATGAATGCTGTTATTAATGGTACCATCTATAATTGGTTTTAATGGTGTTGTGCTGGTTAATTGTGAACTATTTCTGTTTTTATTAATGCAGTGACACGCGATCGAAGACAGTAGGCCTGCTTTTTGATAACTACACTCCCTTTTTGATAACTAGTTCCAGGAACTATTGTCAGTTTGTGTGCTATCCTTTCAGAATGATACTTTTTGCTCTGATAAGACTGTGCTTGAACTTACATTGTTGCATGCAAAAATCGGATGGCCTACTTGAGTGAATGATTTTCTCTAGTGGCATTCAAGAGTTCTGGAGGTAATCACATTGTGTCTGAGACTATAGGCTCATGTTTAATCAGTGGTAGCTGGTGGCATTTGAAAGTGGTGAGGCGTAAAACTTTGGGATGAGTGGCTGTGGCGATCGAGCGTAGCGAGTGAGGCCGACTGTCATAAGGGGGATTCAGGGGGGTTTTCTTAAAAAGTGGAAAAATGGTGCATTTTCTAGCACATTTGAGAAAGCAAAAAGGTTAATAAAGCAATTGTGAAATTTTAGTTATTACATCAATACAGAGATTTTATATCATAATGACGTAGGTAGCTGTTTATTCAGTATAAAAAGAAAATTGTGTATGTGCGTGTCTCCGCGTTGTATATCGCCGTCATTTCAGAAAGACTAGCTTTGCTCAGAGTTTAATGAAATGACCAGTCTGTTCATTCATGTTCATTTACGGTCTGTTGTAGTGCCTACATGGTACTGTAAACCACCTGGGAGCGCTTGAGGGTTATGGAGAAAGGCAAACACGTAGACCTTTGTAATAGACGCCATTGGTTGCTAGAATGATGTGCCCAGGCTGTTCTTGTGGCAAGGAGCTTAGGGAACAGCCAATGAAGAACCCCACTGGAACCCTATAGGTGTGCGGGTGGCAGAACGCAGGAGTGAGGTGACTGATGGGAAAACAGGGATAAAGAAAAGGTTTGCCTAATGTCCATCCAGAGCTGTAGTGCGAACACCAAATCGTCAGTCTCCAAAAACCCTCCCATCCTGCAGATCACCTTTTGTTATGTGCTCCATCATGGGCCCTTGCCATGAGTCGAATATCCAGCTCTGCCTGCAGCACACTCTGGGGACATCCCGTTATGGCCTTTTGACCTGACAACGATTGGCCTTTATTCACTTCCATGTGACCATACGTGGAGCTCAAATCCCGAGAAGGGTACTAAAAGGAAATGATTCAACTGCTCTGTCTTCAAAATGTTTTATTTGTTAACTAGTATTTATTTCAACTGCTTCTGCGGCCTGAAATTATTTGACTCACATGTTGATATAGAGGGAAACACACAATGTTCAAGGGCGCTTGTGTATTTTCACTTCAGAGACTGCTACAATGCCACAGCTCTCATATACAAAGACTCTCCTCATAAATCCACACACACATCTAGACTACCTAAAAAGTACTACTACTAACTACTCCAGGCATCAAGCAAGGACAATCATCACCAGCCTGCCTCACACCAGTGGATTGACACTTAAATCACTTTCCCGCAAATAGGCTACAAAAATGAAAGGATCCAAAATTGGCCTAAAAGTCAATTTCGTGACATTTTCAATAAGCAATAAACATCCACGCAGCGATTACTAAATAAAAAAGTTAAGAATGAAACATGTGCAAACTAAAACATGCATTCATCATAAATAAAACAACAGAAGGCACATATTTGCAAACAAGTTATCCTTGTTAAATAACAATATGAAAAAAATCATAAAAGAAACACCTGTAGCACTACTACCACAGCACAATAATGCACACACCTCACCATCAAGAAGGTATTCCTTATGTTTAGACTTGTATAATGACCAGAAGGGATGCAAAACCGAACCCTGAACATCTAGATGAATTGCAGCACCAAGAGGGGCTCAAAACGATTGTCTGGGCTTTGTGGGCTGGATGTGAGAGATATTAAAACCCAGGTATATGAGCTGTGTTTCATACATTGAGTCACACTTTCATATTCACACTACACTGCGTGCTTCAAGCACTTGTGACTCCCTGTTTCCATCCAACCAGTGACATCAGCTATCCAATGGTGAAATTGGTGATAATGCCCTACAACCAGCAAGGGGAGACACAAGTTAGAAAAATTCTGCACACAATGCAGCATCGAGAGCGCGGTTGGGACAATCAAATAGTTAATTGAGTGCCTTTATTATGAGCTCTACAGGACTCAACTAGTGTGATATTATTATGTCAGAACTACAATATATACAAAAAAAGCCTTGGTGTGTTGCAGTAATAATATGCACACCTTGGTAGCCCCTTACACGTTGTGGAGGTGTATTTATTTAATTTAAAATACTGTGTGCGTTAAATATGCCTTTTCTCAGCAGGTGGCAATCAAGGAACAATCTAGACACTACTGCTCCGTCTTCAAGTAGGACTCTCTGGCGCGCTTTCATTTAACCCGGCGCTTTAGTTGTGAACGTTTCTCCCGCTCAGCAGTCATGGCTAAAAGGTCACTACATAGATCATTAGTGTGCATGTACCTCGGCAATTGTTGTTTCATTTAGTTTCTAATAAAAGTAATAATGCATAGCCACAAAATATTACATACATATGCCCACTGTACCCAGCCCCTATCAAGGGTATACACAACATATTCACGTAAATATAGTGCATTCGATTAATCATTTAAAATCTGTCTGGTAATTTAATATAATCCTGATAGTTTCCTACATACATTTGTATATGAATGTGTACATACATTTGTATATGAATGTGTACATACATTTGTATAAGAATGTGTACACATCCGCACAAAACATTTCACTGCTGTCTTCCAGAAACGGGTGCAGGCCCCTCTTAATTGTACATTCTCCAAAGCTTCAAAGAGAAGGTTAAGAGAGATCAAAGTAACGGCAGCGCTGCAGCTCTAAAGAAAAAGAAGAATAAACTTACACGGGCCTGATGCCACTGGCCAAATTTCTGGGGACCCATGGAGAGCCGATGTAGATAAATGATTACTTTGTGCACTGTGCAGGGGTCAACTTCAGATCAGGTCCGGGCAGGGAAGCATGTAGGTAATGTCGACAGGCACCTGCGACACTGGAGCGATGCTGGAGCTGAAAATGGATGACAGAGTCCAAGGTTCACATGATCCTGCGATTAACAGCAGTAACGGGAAGCAGACACCTTGAGTCTGCGCAGCGTGTTTTCAAAAGTTCTGCGCAGACTCAATTTATCAGCTTCCTGCCAGCCTGCAGCCTCTACCCCACCCTTTCCCAACTCATCAAAGGGTGCGACCCACCTCCCTGTGATGAGTTGGGAATGGGTGGGGTGACCAGCCTCTCCACTCCCTGACTGACGTGAAGCCCCTGGTGCTACAGGGCTTCAGCCTGAAGCGCCCAGGGGCTAACTTTACACCCACGTCGTTAAGGGGTGGAGACTGGAGGCTCAAGGCTATTCGTTTGCCGAACTGATGGCGTCACATGCCTCAGGGCTGTGAGTTCATCAGCCCGGCAAATACTGTAGACGGAGGGCCCGCCCATAAAAAATAGAATACATTGGCTACTCTGCCAGTGTCACATGACACTCGTCGTCATCAGTCATGATCCCAACAGCATTGCCCCAAGCAAGAGGTAGGTGTACATATATTTTTAAACAGATGAGTGTATTTTCACTGTTACAATAGCTGACCCGGGGAGAAAATAAGGGGGGCGGAGCCCCTACGCCCTAATGCAGAATCCGCCGCTGGACTGGGTGCGCAAGGCTATGCGTTTGCCGAACTGATGACGTCACATGCCTCAGGGCTGTGAGTTCATCAGCCCGGCAAATACTGTAGACGGAGGGCCCGCCCATAACAAATAGAATGCATTGGCTTCTCTGCCAGTGTCACATGACACTCGTCGTCATCAGTCATGATCCCAACAGCATTGCCCCAAGCAAGAGGTAGGTGTACATATACTTTTAAACAGATGAGTGTATTTTCACTTTTACAATAGCTGACCCGGGGGAGAAAATAAGGGGGGCGGAGCCCCTATGCCCTCATGCAGAATCCGCTGCTGTGTTTATTAGGTGTAAAGAGACGGATTGACCACGTTCAGTTTGTGGGGGTGAAATAAACCTTTAATGAAATGTCATTTAGTTGGAAGACTAGCATATTATTTAGCAGAGAAACGTGGCTCTGAGGCGACTAAACTCTTTGCAGAAAGCTGTTTTGGTGCAAGGGAGAAGATCTTAGAACATGAGTGATCTTGCAATTTTTCGGTGTACTTGATACAGGAGGTGGAAAAATGAGTTGATAATCTGATTCTTATGATTCTCATGAAGTGAACAGTTTAACGTTCAGGCTGTACACGAAGATAACATTCGACAGCTGATGTTGGTGCTGGTGAAGCCAAGCATATTTAGAAGCTAGAATGTCAGACTAGGGGTCCATGTTGGAGATGTCCTGTATAATGTTTTTTTGAGGTTTGAGACCTGTTCAAGATTGGACTTACAAAAAGTGCTAATACTAGAAGGGATCTGTCATTATGTTTCATTACCAAGGGTAAAAGCTCTTGTCAAGATGAAGGTTTTGTGAAGTTCTATGGAGATGTAAACATTGTGGGTGGCAGATGCTGACAATTGCACATAAGTGGCACTGCATTGATTTCCCTGACATTTTTGGTTAAATAGTTCTTGTAGAAAGCGAGACCCACGAGGACTGAGGTTATCAAACAGCCCCAGGCTGAACTCCATTAACCCTGATTGTGTAAGGCAGGAAACAACAGTCTTCCAGATGTTGTTGTTGAGGCACAAAGAGGATTTTGGTGGACCCAGTCTTGAGATAATTTAGTCAAAAGCCAAGTTGTTGAGCTTGCTACATTAGAGGATGGCCACCAGAAATTACGGGCTTTTTGCTTTCTGTGGTAATTATTTTGAGCATCACCGTGGTATCACTCTACCTCCTTTTTCTCCCTTTGCTTTGCCGTCTCCGTTCTTTAGAATGTTCCCTCTTTAGGTATGGACCTGCATGTGATTTCCATTAAAATTAAATAGTGATTTTCATCTGTAGACACATCAATGGTGGACTGCTAATTTAGGCACCATCTATTTAAACACATCCTTGCACTAGAAATTCAAAGCACTGCATTGCTATTTGGAGCACAGCAAGGGTTTAGTGTTTATTGATGGTGCAAACTGGAGTGTGGAAAACTTCTCTTTTCGTACAGATGTTCCACATTGTGGTCCACATTCATACTTCTCACCAGTGTCTGCCTGTTCCATAGATCTTGAACACAAAGAGGAACCTCTGTGTTCCATCTAGAGACTAAGGGGTCAATTCCGATTCGGGCCGGAAAAAGCACCGACCGACTCGGAGCCGGAATTTATTCCGACCGACACGTACCTGTGGCGCCCGACACGCCAAGTACGATGCAAGGCGTGCAAAATCCGACCGACACGTACTGAACCCAAGCCGAACGACCGAGCCGCACGGAAAACAGCAATCCGGCCGGAAAAACACGCGAATCGAACCGACCGACACGCACCCGGAACAAATCCAACCGAAACGTACACGCGAACTCCAAACCGCTAAGTACGATGCAAGGCGCGAAAACCACGACCGAGTCGAACGGAGGACAAGCCGTACGACCGACACGCATACAAAACCGAGCCGAAGTAACACAAAACACCGCGACCGACGCGTACGCAGCATAGAAAACTGCACAAACACAGTGTAAACGAAATGGAGAAGACCGTACGAGACAAATGCAGGGTCCGACTCGGTCACAAGAACGTTTCCAACATGAACAGAAAGTTCTAAGGAAAAATACACAAAAAAAGGCCAAACAAGCAATTACAAAGCCAATAAATACTGGGGGGGTGGGGACAGAGAACAAAGACACACCTACAACTCCACCCATATAAAGGACACAAATCCCAACCGTGATCCTTTGCAAATGCTATTCTACTGCCAGCTCTCAACAGACAGCAACCACACACCCACAGCTCATCCCTCACACAAGCCACACACCATCAGCACACCAACAAATAGCTACCTCACATACACCCAGCAAAACACACACTCACACACCCTCACCTGCACACCAACACACACATCACTCACCATCACCACCCATCACCATGCCCCCCAAGAAGAATCACAAGTTCCTAGATTGTGAATTGGAAGTCCTGGTAGACGAGATCCTCAGGGTAGAGCCACAGCTGTTTGGCACACTGGTCCAAAAGACACCCATCTCCCAGAAAACCAAGATGTGGGAGAGGATCATCAACAGGGTGAACGCACAATCACCATGTCTGCGCACAAAGACTGACATCCAGAACAGGTGGTATGACGTGCGCAGGAGGGTACGGGAGCTGCTCAAGAAGGACTACCTCCTGAGCCAATACACCGGCAGTGGCCCTCCTGCCAAGCCAGTATACCTCAGGCCCTGGGAGGAGAAGGTGCGGGCCATCCTTCCGCCAGTGAGCGTCTATGGACTAGAGAACATCCCAGAGCCTGGTGAGTACACAACAAATGTACACAATATTCTGCCACAATACACACACACATCACTGTCAAGGGGAGAGTCAAACCATGCACTCATAGCAATTACACAGCAACCAGAACAGAATCATCCCAAAATGTGTATGTCAGTCAGATAAACACAACACATGCCATCTCAAAGTTACATTTAACCGTGTCATCACATGTACAAACACAACTACAACTACAGCTAGGCAGTGGCACAAATAGAACTAACAAACACATCCAGACATGTAGCCACCACTACAACACCAACACACAGTGAAGACCACTGAAAGGAAGGAATTCTGTGTATGCTGGGCAAGTCAGTGTAGCCAATAGCATCATGGGAGTCGTAGTCACACATATTGCTCACCCCCACAACTGTCCCATCAACACCACCATGAACCATGCGCACATCACAGGGAGTGGAAAAGGACTCACAAGATGGCTGACACTGGCTACTGCTGTGGGGAGCACAAGGCCCTGCTGGCAACTGTGCAACAACGAACAGCAGGACACCACTGACTGACATCCTGAGAGACAACTTCCACTCCCTGCAATGGAAGCACGTTCCATGGTGGGATATCTGGCTGGGTGGGAAGGAGGACTCGCAGCACTGACCATAGTCACAAGCACCTCCCCTCACACACCCCCTCAACACAAACTCCACAGAACCCACCTGGGAGAATGCAATGCCTCACATCCTAACTCAAGATCCCACAAAGAACCTCCACCCTGGGTAATGTTGTGTGAAGCACAGGGACACTCTTGGGACTTTTAGCCAAACAACTGCCAGGACAACACTCCCAGCCATCCTGTCAGCACAGGCAGCCCACCCCACAGGGAAGCAGAGTCAAAAGGAAGGAAGCATGGGCATGC
Organism: Calotriton arnoldi; assembly: GCA_963921515.1. NCBI lineage: Eukaryota > Metazoa > Chordata > Amphibia > Caudata > Salamandridae > Calotriton > Calotriton arnoldi. Next base: position 864,655 of record CAWUFW010000089.1, on the reverse strand, counting down.
TGGGAAGGGGGGTGGAGGCAATAGCATGATGGGAGTAGTAGGCACAGATATCGCTCAGCCTCACAACTGGCCCATCAACACCACCCTGAACCATGCTCACATCACAGGGAGTGGATAAGGACTCACAAGATGGCTGACACTGGCTACTGCTGTGGGGAGCACAAGGCCCTGCTGGGAACTGTGCACCAACAAACAGCACCACACCACTGACTGACATCCTGAGAGACAACTTCCACTCCCTGCAATGGAAGCACGTTCCATGGTGGGATATCTGGCTGGGTGGGAAGGAGGACTCGCAGCACTGACCATAGTCACAAGCACCTCCCCTCACACACCCCCTCAACACAAACTCCACAGAACCCACCTGGGAGAATGCAATGCCTCACATCCTAACTCAAGATCCCACAATGAACCTCCACCCTGGGTAATGTTGTGTGAAGCACAGGGACACTCTTGGGACTTTTAGCCAAACAACTGCCAGGACAACACTCCCAGCCATCCTGTCAGCACAGGCAGCCCACCCCACAGGGAAGCAGAGTCAAAAGGAAGGAAGCATGGGCATGCTGGGAAGGGGGGTGGAGGCAATAGCATGATGGGAGTCATAGGCACAGCTCTACATCCCCCACCACATGGCCCAGCAAGCTCACACTCACGCATGCACATCCCACAGAGAGTGGAAAGGCCCATCAAAGATGTCTGACACTGTTGCTGTGTCGTGGGGAGCACAAGGCCCTGCTGGGAACTGCACACCAACCAACAGCAGGACACCACTGTCAGCCATCTTGCCATTGCTCTCACACCCACACACACTGAACTCCCCACAAAAGCAAGTAAGTATGGGAATGCTGGGAAGTGGGGTGGAGGCAATAGCATGATGGGAGTCATAGTCACAGACATAGCTCACCCCCACAACTGTCCCATCAACACCACCCTGAACCATGCTCACATCACAGGGAGTGGAAAACAACTGACAAGATGGCTGACACTGGCTACTGCTGTGGGGAGCACAAGGCCCTGATGGGAACTGTGCACCAACAAACAGCAGGACACCACTGTCAGCCATCTTGCCATTGCTCTCACACCCACACACACTGAACTCCCCACAAAAGCAAGTAAGTATGGGAATGCTGGGAAGTGGGGTGGAGGCAATAGCATGATGGGAGTCATAGTCACAGACATAGCTCACCCCCACAACTGTCCCATCAACACCACCCTGAACCATGCTCACATCACAGGGAGTGGAAAACAACTGACAAGATGGCTGACACTGGCTACTGCTGTGGGGAGCACAAGGCCCTGCTGGCAACTGTGCAACAACCAACAGCAGGACACCACTGACTGACATCCTGAAAGACAACTTGCACTCCCTGCAATGCAAGCACAGTCCATGGTGGGATAACTGACTGGCTGTGTGGGAAGGAGGGCCGGCTGTCAACCAAATACAACCAATGCAGACCATGTTCACACCCCAACAAATACATAGAAATGCCCAAATAATGCAGGACAATGTGCTACACCAATATCAACCCCTGACTGTGACAACTTAGGACAATGCAATGTACAGGCCCGCACCCAGAGGCACAATCACAACTGTCAGGTGTGTCAACCATTGATGCCTGCAGAAACATAACATACATTGTGTGTGTCTCCCAAAAACAGGTGATGATGGGGACACAGCAGCAGACGCTGAGGAGTCCCAGTCCCAGGCTCAAGAGGATGCGGAGCTCACTGGTGTAGTACAGCCTCTGCCCTCCTCGGACGAAGAAGACCAACCTGGCACATCCGGTGCAAGTCAACATGCAGCACCAGCAGGACCACCAGCTGCAGCACCAGCAGGACCACCAGCTGCACCCCCTGCACCCACCCCTCCAACGACTGTCACCACAAATACCATCCCTGCCGACATGGACAGAACAAGGAGCACCGCCAGCACAGGGACCCTGGACCAACGTGGGGCCATGGACACCACCACCACCACCAACCCCCAAGGGGGACCAGGGTCATCTGTGCGTGCCACTGCACGCACTGCACATGTCAGCAGGGGTGGTGGGAGGGGTGGGAGACAGAGGTCGCTGCTTGCAGAGGTTGCTGGTGTGCATGATGACCCACAACTGGTACGCATAGCCGATGCATACCAGTCCAGCACCGGAGATCTCAGCCAGGTAGTGGGGCTCCTCAGAGACATGAAACAGCAGCAGGCTGCCCATCATGCCCGCTTGGACTCACACATGTCCCGCGTGGAGTCCAAGTGGGACGCACTGCAAGAGATGACGGCGGTGCACAGGGACATATTACAATGCCTCCGCCAGATGAACAGCAACCAGTCCACACCTCCCTGTGTGCCAACAACATCTGGTGCTGAACAAACTGCAACTGCCACAGGGAGGGAGGATGACTCTGGCGGAGAGTCCCCAGCACCGCAGCAGCCTGTACTTGAGGGGCCCCCCAAAGAAGAGGGGTCGTCCGAGGAGGGGCAAGTGAGAGGCCGATGGCCAAGTGCAACCCCAGGAAGCCTGAACCTGTTCTGGATGTTCACCTTTGTGCACAAACTGTTCACCCTGTTGACGGCAACATAACTCCCACACATGACATGGGGAGTACAAGTTGGACCAATGTCTCAGACAACTGTGGCCCCGATACTGGGGATTTTGTCTACCAGGACTTTCAATTCACCTAGGAACTTCTGATTGCAATATATATGTACAGCACTAACCATCCTATGCACTATTCACACAAATGTATCACAATAAACACACTAATACACCATACTTGCCTCTGTTGTGATTCCAACGTGGGTGCTGTCATGGGGATGATGAACTGCAAAATTACACTGTGTATGCGAACTGCAACAGCAAGTACAACACAGGCATGTGAGTAAAGGCAACGTGACACATATGAGGGAGACACACCACCAGGGCTACACAGCACATACACACCTAGGCCATCTGACTCATTGCCTACACTGATGTTGCCAGGGAAGACGGTGCAATGCACAGACACCACACCTATTCCCAGTTGTAGTCAAGTAGCCCACAGGTGCAGTAAGCAAATGGCAGTCAAATGTGTGACCACAGACAACGCACATCACAAAGTGAAGCACAGGTTTATTACACAGTTGCAACATGTCGTAACCACTACAGATGCAAGGTAATCCCACCTGGCAGCGGGCACACAGTCAACAACTGTAGAAGGAAGGAAGTCCATGGGTGTGGCGCACATCACCTGTAGGGACACAACAGCTACCACCCTGGAAGTACAATCACGTCGTCGGTGGACACAGTTGACCAAACGAATCTGAAAGTACCCTGTGAAGGACAGAAATGACACACAGTCAAAAGCAATGGAGAACAGGACAGAACAGCAAAACTCATGCACAATACATGTTACAAGATACCCACCCAGAACCAAGTTAGCATGTCAACACTGTTGGGGAGTACAGACCACCTGTAAGCACACATCGCTACACACATCCAGTCAAGTAGCCCATGGACACACTCCAACAGCACCAGAGCACCACCTACACATATCATGCCAACTCACATCATTGACATGACACCTCAGGATACTCACATTCAGCTAAAGAAGTTGGTGATGAGCTGTGTGCGGACATCACCCTCATCATCATCATCATCACTGGCATCGTGGTCCAGGCCAGGATCCTCCACAGGTGGCGGATGTTGGTCATTGTCATCCTGGATGAGAGGCAACTCCTTCCGCACTGCCAGGTTGTGGAGCATGCAGCAGACGATGATAATCTTGCACACCTTCGCTGGGGCATATGGGAGGGGCCCTCCTGTCTTGTCCAGGCAGCGGAAGCGGCTCTTCAGGAGACCAAATGTCCGCTCAATCACTCTCCTGGTCCGACCATGTGCCTCATTGTAGCGCATCTGGGCTGGTGTCACAGGGTTCCTGAGGGGTGTCAGCAACCACGGCATGTTGGGGTATCCCGAGTCACCTACGGACAGACAAGTGCACATTAGCTGACTTGGAAAAGTGGGCGGAATACTACAGATCAGATCACACACAATGGCACAAAGTCAGTACACACCGACAAGCCAGGCACGCTGGTTCTGCATCTGTGCCATCATCCTGGGGATGCGACTACTCCTCATCACAAAGGCATCGTGTGCTGAACCAGGGAAGCGGGCACACACGTGTGTGATGGTCATATCTGCAAGACACACCACCAGTGCATTGACCGAGTGGTAGTGCTTGCGGTTACGGTAGGCCTGCTCCTGGGCCTGTGGTGGTACCAAAGCCACATGTGTCCCATCAATGGAGCCAATGACATGCGGCATCCTCCCCAGGGCATAGAAGTCACTCTTCACGTCAGTGAGTCGTTGCAGTCTAGGGAAATAGATGTACCGGTTCAGGAATAGCAACATTGCCTCCAAAACATCGCGGAGCACACGGCTCAACATGGTCTGTGACATCCCACCAGCAGTCGCCACAGTATGTTGGAAGGTACCGGTGGCAAAGAAGTGTAGGGCTGCCATCACCTTCACCTTGGGGGTCAGCGCTGTAGGATACGGCCGGCCAGGCTGCAAATGTGGGGCCAACTGCACTGCCAAATCCTCAATCAGCTGCCTGGTGAAGCGGTACCGTCGGATGCTGTCCCGTTTCACCATCGTTGCCAGGTCTGGGAATGGTCTATGGACAGCAGGAGCCCTGCAGTGCAGAGGAGAAGAAAGCAAGATTGTCAGTCACCCCACATATGCGGCATTGAACACACTCAATATCACAACATACATCATTATGAGGCACAACTACATGAAGTGTGCAGTTCCGTAAGGACATGTATGGTACATACATGGCCAACATCTGTCATCACGGTTCAACAAGTGGCATCAATAAGTCCCAGGTTGGCCCATTGGATATCATGAGGCCGTGTCACAGTTCCCATCTCCTGCTGCCGTGTCACAATCACCCCCACAGTGACATGTGAGGACAGATGTGCCCCAGGCATCACAGCTCAACGACAGGTACATTCCCAGGGACCCTGTATTGCCACATGGACACTGGCATTACATGGAGTATCATGTATACACCACAGCAAAACAACCATGACCCCCACAGGTAGTGGTCCCACTTGCCACTGCAGGACAGACATGGATGTCTGTGACACACACACGCACAACATCAAAGTCCATGCACACACAACGTGGATGTGGAGACTGTCTCCCATTGTGCACATGAAATCAGAGACATTGTAAACACTACATGCACACAGACTGTGGAGGACCATCACTATTGTGCCACTGGGACACCCTGGCTCAAACATACCGTCCCACATGGGACTCACGGGGTATGTGACATGACATACACTTACACCACCGTGAAATGTGACCATGGCACATGCACAGATATGAACAGTTGCACATCACAGTGGTCATGTACACGTAACACCCAGGATCCTGTCCCCATGAACACGTGCACAGCCTGGGGGTGGCTGCCCCCAGGTGACACCCACAGGACAACATGTACACCAACATACACACAATAGGAAATGCAGCCTTACATGCCTTATGATACAGTTTGGACAGGCTGTCGTGTTGTAGGTGTGCCCCTCACTCCCTGGGAGCTATCTGTGGCTGGCATATGTTCATCTGAGACAGGCATGGTGACATATGCCAGTCACTTGTACAGGGATGCGTTGAACAGCAATGGACCAATCGGTGCCCCGGCCGGCCCATTGCATTCAATGTGTCGTGGTACGCGTTGTACCCCTGCACGCGTTGTACCGCAATGGACCGATCGGTGCCCCGGCCGGCTCATTGCATTCAATGTGTGCGGTGCACGCGTTGTACCCCTGTACGCGTTAGTACCGCAATGGACCGATCGGTGCCCTCGGCCGGCCCATTGCATTCAATGTGTGCGGGTACGCGTTGTACCCCTGTACGCGTTGAACAGCAATGGACCGATCGGTGCCCCGGCCGGCCCATTGCATTCAATGTGTGCGGGTACGCGTTGTACCCCTGTACGCGTTGAACAGCAATGGACCGATCGGTGCCCCGGCCGGCACATTGCATTCAATGTGTGCGGGTACGCGTTGTACCCCTGTACGCGTTGAACAGCAATGGACCGATCGGTGCCCCGGCCGGCCCATTGCATTCAATGTGTCGCGGGTACGCGTTGTACCCTATGCAGCGTTGAACTGCAATGGACCGATCGGTGCCCCGGCCGGCCCATTGCATTCAATGTGTGCGGGTACGCGTTGTACCCCTGTACGCGTTGTACCGCAATGGACCGATCGGTGCCCCGGCCGGCCCATTGCATTCAATGTGTGCGGGTACGCGTTGTACCTCTGCACGCGTTGAACAGCAATGGACCGATCAGTGCGCACCCATTGACAATGGCCTAGCCTGGCAACGGATGCGTTTTCGAAATTCGAACGAGTCGGTTGCTGGAAATTCAGTTGGTCACCCACAACAATGTTGCAAAATCATGTATGTCATGAAGTTGAAGATTTGAAGGATGCTGTGGGCGTGTATTGGTGCTGCTATTCCATGGATTGGCCAGATTCAGAAGATGCAAATGACTTGGACCTATCACTTTGGACACATGGGACAGTATCTGCCTCTCCAGCACATATATATTGCTGGCTGTTCCCCTGAGAGCTCACTTGCCTGCACTACATGCTCCAGGACGACATCTGCCACTGCACTGCTGCTGTCTCTGCCCCCTCTGGACCCTGCAATGGCATGTACTGTGGAGAGAGCCCCAGCCTTCAGCCTTGAGGAGAACCAGGCCCTGCTGGACAGCCTACTTCCACAGTACAGCAAGCTGTATGGGACACCAGGGGAGCAGGTGAGTGTTCTGTGCACTGCCTTTCTGAATGTGCATTTTGTCTGACTAGCAAGGCTGAAAGTCTGCACACCACTGGCTAGCAGGCTCACTGAGTAGTTGTCACCCCCATAGTGTGTAGTGACATGCACTGGACAGGTATGGTGCAGTGACAGTGCATTTGAACAAGGTTTTACTTCCCATGCAATGATACCATGTAGTGACTTCTGGCAAACTGTCCATGGGCAGCGTTGCACTGCCTGTGTACATCAGGTGCCCCTGTGATTGAGACATGTATATACAACTGTGTCATGCACGGATATGTTGCATGTGTAGTAATGGCCTTTTCACTTTGTCATCCTGACAGGTTAATGCCCATCGGAAGCAGGAGATCTGGAAGGACATCGTCCGGGCTGTCCGGTCCGTGGGGGTCTACAAGCGCCGGATCCGCAACTGCCAGAAGAGGTGGCAGGACCTTCGGGGCTGGACCCGGAGGATTGCATGGGGCCAGCTGAAGCTGTCGCCTCCTCGCAGGAGGGGCGGAACACGGACCCTGACCCCCACATGCTCCAGATCCTGGCGGTGGTGTTTCCAGACCTGGATGGGCAGCTGAAGGCCAGACAGCAGCAAGGAGGGGGTGAGTCAAAGACTGCACTGTGAACTCTGTATTACATGCTATGTGCCCTCCTCTGGCCTGGTTAAACTGCCACAGTACAGCAGTCATGTTGTCCAGGAGCCATGTCCCTCTATTGTGCACTGCCCACTCCTCATCTGATACCCAGGTGTGGCCCTTACATTCAGGGAATTGTGTCACTTGGGACTGTGTCCTTGCAGTTTGCTTCACTAAAGGTGGGGGACAGCATCTGTTTCCCTAACTCTGTTGTGGGCATCATGGGTGGGTCCATTGTTCACACAACGCCTGTGTTCGGACATGTAATCTGCGTGTTGCTTTGATATGCGGTCCACTTGCTGAGCTGAGCCACCACATGTGCCTGGGGTATCTGGCACACACCCATGCAGCGGGTGGGAACAATGTTTGGGCCCCAGGAGTGTGCAGATTACGTGTGTCACACATACATAGCCAGCAATCCACTGTCCAGGGCTCATCCCTCATTCATGTGGGGCAGGACAGTCATGCCTACTCCAGGCCATGCAATGCACTCTGTACTCCCACTCCCGTGTATCAGCTGACACATTGTGCGCAGTGATTTGACCCCTCAGGTGTCTGCCTCTGTGTCAGTGTGCAGTGGATTTGTTGCCAGGACTGCTGGGGTGTTTCTCGGTAGGGGCTCAGCATGCCACTGGAGATGTGACCATAGGAGAAGATACTTGTGTGTCACATAGGTGTTTGATCAGCTGCCCGTGCAGACTGGGGTATGCGAATGTGAAGTTCAGGCAGCTGTTTCCCATTCACAGCAGATTGTGAGGGGCTCAGGTTCAGAGGGTAGTGTCACAGGTCTCCCATATGTCCAATCGGTATGACCTGGACAGATGAGGGTTAAGATGATGTGTTGTGTGGGGGATGTACATGTGCACTTGTGCAGCTCCAGGACTTGCATTCCCCATGACCTACTATTGTGACACAGTGCAGAGTGTTGTTGTCTGGCTGCCAAGTCATACATCACTGAGACAGTGATGTATGACTTAGCAGTCATGCCTCCGCCATGGCATGTGTCTACTTATTGTTGATCCTGCAGGGGAGTGACATGTGCTACATGCACACCATTGTGGCGATGGCTATCAGGACATGGGTGCATCATGGTGTCTGTCGCTGGTATGCATCACATGCATTTCCTATTTGACTCTGGGCATCCCTTTCATCCGGAAACCTGTACTGACTCAGTGGCAAGAGTTGTGATGTGTGCATGTCCACATGCTACACCGTGTCCTCTGCACTGTCCAACTACTGTGTAGGTGGTGCATGTGTCCACACTGGGGTGTTGCTATCCAACAGACACCAGACAGATGGGTGCAAGGCCATGTGGGATGTGAGTGCCATGGTTGGCATCAGACTGACAATTGGCTTCTCCTGTTCAGTTAGGGCACTTTTAGCAATGTTCAACTAATGATGCCAGGGTTTGCTCTGTAATGTGCTGTGCTCACAGTGGTGTGTGCGTTTGGTGCAGGTGACTGATGTCTGTCTGTTTCCCCATTGTTTGCAGATACATCCACGGCCACGGAAGGGGACAGCTCCACGGACCAGGAGGAGCCGGAGAGCCAGACTGGGTCAGCAGCCGAGGAGTGGTCGGAGGGACCCAGTGGCACGGAGGGCGAGGGGAGCCACACCGAGGAGTCCTCAGCACCATCCACCTCAGCTGAGGACCACAGCAGCTCGGAGGATGACTCCCTTATGGAGGCGGGTGTCAGCAGCCACCACACCCCAGCTAGTGTTGCTGTCCCCGCCACCACCAGCACCACCACCGCCCTCCCATCGCCTCCCATTCCCCAGGTCCGTGGAGGCTCCCATGTTCGGGAGCGTGTCTCCTTTGGGCCAGGCACCGCACCCCTGCCCCTGTGTCCCCTGCTGCCCTGAGTGAGGAGTCTGTGTACCTCCTTCGCCAGCTCCATGTAGGGCAGACAGCCATGCTGAGTGTCCTCCATGCGCACACCGCTCTGTTGACTCAGCTGGTGTCGTTCATGGAGGGCATCTCATCGGGCATGTCTAACCTACAGAGGGGCAATAGGTCCATGGACTCCTCCCTGACGGCAGCAGTGTCCCTCCTCAGACAGTCCCTCACCCCTCCTGCCTCTGCTCCATCCACACTCCCCAGCACCTTACCTGTCCCAAGCACACACACACCGGCACAGGCACACACCAGCACACACACGTCCAGCACACAGACACACACGCCACAAACAAAACGCACATACACGCACAGTCAGGGGACTGAAACCAGACTCACAGGGGATGGGGCCCTGGAACACACACACGCATCCATGAGCACTGTGCAGTCCTCAGTTGCCTCTCCCTCCAAAGCACCCTCCCTTGCCTCACCTGCAACCCCAAAGACCCAGCGGCTCTTCCTCAGTGACCTCGGCCTCTTCCCCTCCGATCCAGCTGATACAGCATTCAGGGGGAAGAGGAAACCCACCCACATGGAGCAGAGTGCCCCTCGCCCCCGGACACCCTCCCCCAGGCGCAGACAGACTGAGGCCCCCACCCGCAAGTCCCCCGGAGTCGTAAGAGCAAGACCCCGCCGCCGCCCTGCAGCTCAGGCACCAGGTCTCCTTCCTCCATCCCTCAGGCCCCCACTCCACAGGTGCCCCCACCACACCCTGCCCCAGGTTCCCCCACCCACAGATATACCAACCCCAAGAGGATCCGGCCTTCTCCCCTGCCACTTGCTCTCCCGGCACCACACCCCCGCTGCGCTTGTCTGTGCCACTGATGTGGTGAGGGTGTCCTCCCCCTCTGTCCAGCCCACCTTGCCTGTTCCCCATTCTCCTCACCTGGTGGTAGGCACTGCAGTGGAGTCCACTACCACCCTGTCTGACTTGGGCACTGCAGTGGCGGACCTGTCAATCAATCAATCAATCATGTCACTTATAAAGCGCACTACATACCCGCGAGGGTCTCAAGGTGCTGGGGGAAGAGGGGGGTGGTGCTGCTACTGATCGAAGAGCCAGGTCTTGAGGAGTCTTCTGAAGGCCAGTAGGTCTTGGGTCTGTCGGAGGTTGGTGGGGAGGGTGTTCCAGGTCTTGGCGGCGAGGTGGGAGAAGGATCTGCCGCCGGCGGTCATTTTCCGGATGCGGGGGACTGTGGCGAGGGCGAGGCTGGTCGAGCGGAGCTGGCGGGTGGGGGTGTAGAAGCTGAGTCGTCTGTTGAGGTAGGCTGGTCCGGAGTTGTGGAGTGCTTTGTGTGCGTGGGTGAGGAGCTTGAACGTTATCCTCTTGTTGACAGGGAGCCAGTGCAGGTCTCTCAGGTGGGGTGTGATGTGGCTGCGTCGGGGGATGTCGAGGATAAGACGTGCAGAGGCGTTCTGGATGCGTTGCAGCCATCTCAGGAGCTTAGCCCTCGTTCCTGCGTAGAGGGCGTTTCCGTAGTCCAGCCTGCTGGTGACGAGGGCCTGGGTGACTGTTTTTCTTGTTTCGGTGGGGATCCACTTGAAGATCCTGCGGAGCATTCGGAGGATGTTGAAGCAGGATGAGGAAACGGCGTTGACCTGCTTAGTCATGGAGAGGGTGGGGTCGAGGATGACCCCTAGGTTGCGTACGTGGTCGGTGGGTGGCGGGGCTGTTCCCAGTGATGTTGGCCACCAGGAGTCGTCCCAGGCTGAAGGGTTGGAACCAAGGATGAGGACCTCCGTCTTGTCCGAGTTCAGCTTCAGGCGGCTGGTCCTCATCCATTCGGCGACGGCCTTCATTCCTTCGTGGAGGTGGGCTTTGGCGGTGTGAGGGTCTTTGGTGAGGGAGAGGATCAGCTGGGTGTCGTCGGCGTAGGAGATGATGTTGAGGTTGTGCTGTCGGGCGACGTGGGCGAGGGGTGCCATGTAGATGTTGAACAGCGTTGGGCTGAGGGAGGAGCCTTGGGGTACGCCGCAGATGATCTTGGTGGCCTTGGATCGGAAGGGGCGAGGCGGACGCTTTGTGTTCTGCCGGAAAGGAAGGATGTGGTCCAGTCCAGGGCCTTCTCTTGGATCCCGGCGTCGTGAAGGCGTGTTCGTAGTGTGTGGTGGCAGACCGTGTCAAAGGCGGCTGATAGGTCCAGGAGGATGAGGGCTGCTGTTTCTCCGTTGTCTAGCAGGGTCCTGATGTCATCGGTGGCGGCGATGAGGGCGGTTTCGGTGCTGTGGTTGCTGCGGAAGCCGGACTGGGAAGGGTCCAGGATGTTGTTCTCCTCGAGGTAGCGGGTCAGTTGTTTGTTGACGATTTTCTCGGTGACCTTCGCGGGGAACGGGAGCAGAGAGATGGGTCGGAAGTTCTTGAGGTCCTTGGGGTCTGCCTTGGGTTTCTTGAGTAAGGTGGTGATCTCGGCGTGCTTCCAGCTTTCCGGGAAGGTTGCTGTCTCGAAGGAGATGTTGATTATTTTCCGGAGATGGGGCGCGATGGCTGTACTGGCTTTGTTGAAGATGTGGTGAGGGCACGGGTCTAGCGGTGAACCGGAGTGGATGGTGTTCATGATCTCGCTGGTGTCCTCGTCGTTGATGTTGGTCCAGGAGAGCAGGCGGTTGGTGGTTGTGGGGGCAGTGGTCTCGGTGGTTGCCGGGCGGTCGTGGTGTTGAAGCTGTCGTGGATGTCGGCGATTTTGCGGTGGAAGATGGTGGCCAGTGAGTCGCACAGGTCTCGCGACGGCTGGATGTCGTTGGTGTTGGAGCTGGGGTTGGAGAGTTCCTTCACGATGTTGAAGAGCTCTTTGCTGTTGTGTGCGTTGTTGTCTAGGCGGTCTTTGAGTGAGGCCCTTTTGGCGGATCTGATGAGGTGATGGTGACTGCGGGTGGTGCTCTTGTGGGCGGCGTAGCTGTCCGCTGTCCGTTCGTGGAGCCAGATCTTCTCCAGTTTTCGGCATGTTCGTTTGGAGGCCTGGAGGTCTTCGGTGAACCAGGTGGCTTTCTTGCTGCTGTGGCTGTTGGGCGGATTCTTGAGCGGGCGAGGGTGTTGGCGCAGTCGTCGATCCACTGTCTGAGGTTGCGGGCGGCGGTGTCGGGGTCGGAGGGTTCGGCGGGTGGGCTCAGGGCGAGGGTTGTGGTTAGCTGGTCTTCCGTGACTCTGCTCCAGCAGCGGCGAGGCATTTGTTCGGTGCGGTGGTGCATGGTGGGCTTCCTGTAGGTGAAGTGGATGCAGTGGTGGTCAGTCCAGTGGGGTTCGGAGGTGTGGTTGAAGGAGACATGTGGGCTTGCGGAAAAGATGGAGTCGAGCGTGTGGCCGGCGGCGTGGGTGGGTGTAGTCACGAGCTGTCTGAGTCCGAGGGTGGCGAGGTTGTCGATCAGGGTGGTGGAGTTGGTGTCCTTGTTGTTCTCGAGGTGGAAGTTCAGGTCCCCGAGGAGGATGTAGTCCGTGGAGGCGATGGCGTGTGTGCTGACGAAGTCAGCGATGGAATCGCTGAACTGTGGTCGGGGTCCGGGGGTCTGTAGATGAGGGTTCCTCTGAGGGTGGTGTTGGGATCGGTGTGGATCTGGAAGTGCATGTGTTCGGCGGTGCTGAGGGTGTCGTCGGTGTTGGTTGAGACTCTGAGGGTGTTCCTGTGGACGATGGCGATGCCTCCTCCGACTCCGTTGGTGCGGTCCCTGCGGGTGATCTTGTATCCGTCCGGGATGGCAATGGCGATGTCGGAGGCTGAAGCGGGATTCAGCCAGGTCTCCGTCAGGAATGCGACGTCTGGGGAGGTTGAGTCGAGAAGGTCCCAGAGTTCGATGGCGTGTTTGCGGGCGGAGCGGGTGTTGAGGAGGATGCATCTGAGGTAGTTGGGTTCTTTCCTCGGCGGTGGTTTGGCGGGGCGGGTGCTGGCGAAGCTGCAGTTCCGGCAGGTGAAGGGCCCTTGGGTGCGCTTCGGGGTGGCCTGGTAGCAGGCGTGATCTTTTCCGGGGTTGAGTGCGTGGAGGGTGCTGGTGTCGTATCGGCGTCTGTTGATGTGGCGGGCGCGGGGGATGCCCGGACCAGGGGGTCTGGCGCTGGGCGCGGTCACGGCGCGGACACGGCGCAGACGGGCGCAGACGGGCTTGCCTTAGGCGCGCCTTAAATGGGGAGGTGGGAGGGAGGAGCAGGGAATGGGGCAGCGAATGGGCAGTGAGGGGGCGGGGCCGCAGGGGCGCAGCGGCGGGAGACAGGCACAGAAGGGAAAACGAGCACAATCAGGGCATCAAGGGGGCACAGAAAGGAAAAAACTAGCACAATGAGGGGCAGCAAGGGGGCACAGAAAGGAAAAACGAGCACAATCAGGGGCAGCAAGGGGGGCAAAGAAAGGAAAAAACGAGCACAAACAGGGGCAGCAAGGGGGCACAGAAAGGAAAAAACGAGCACAATCAGGGGCAGCAAGGGGGCACAGAAAGGAAAAACGAGCACAATCAGGGGCAGCAAGGGGGCACAGAAAGGAAAAAACTAGCACAATCAGGGGCAGCAAGGGGGCACAGAAAGGAAAAACGAGCACAATCAGGGGCAGCAAGGGGGCACAGAAGGAAAAACGAGCACAATCAGGGGCAGCAAGGGGGCACAGAAAGGAAAAACGAGCACAATCAGGGGCAGCAAGGGGGCACAGAAAGGAAAAAACGAGCACAATCAGGGGCAGCAAGGGGGCACAGAAATGAAAAAACGAGCACAATCAGGGGCAGCAAGGGGGCACAGAAAGGAAAAACGAGCACAATCAGGGGCAGCAAGGGAGGCACAGAAAGGAAAAAACTAGCACAATCAGGGGCAGCAAGGGGGCACAGAAAGGAAAAAAACGAGCACAATCAGGGGCAGCAAGGGGGGCACAGAAAGGAAAAACTAGCACAATCAGGGGCAGCAGCAGGGCACACAGACGGAGCTGTGTGGTGGGGGAGCGACCTACCAGTCAAGGTCAGGGGTCGCTCTCTTCACCACGCAGCGGCCGCCATAAATGGGGAGGTGGGAGGGAGGAGCAGGGAATGGGGCAGCGAATGGGCAGTGAGGGGCGGGGCCGCAGGGCGCAGCGGCGGGAAACAGGCACAGAAGGGAAAACGAGCACAATCAGGGCATCAAGGGGGCACAGAAAGGAAAAAACTAGCACAATCAGGGGCAGCAAGGGGGCACAGAAAGGAAAAACGAGCACAATCAGGGGCAGCAAGGGGGCACAGAAGGAAAAACGAGCACAATCAGGGGCAGCAAGGGGGCACATAAAGGAAAAACGAGCGCAATCAGGGGCAGCAAGGGGGGCACAGAAAGGAAAAAACCCACTCCATCTGCAGGGTCCACTGCAGTCGTGCCGGCACCCACAACATCTGAGTCATGCCCCCCAGTTGTGCCGGCACACACCATGTCAGACACCTCCACTGCAGTTGTCAGTGGCTCTCCAGCACCCACCACCCCTTCCCTGCCTCCTCCTGGTGAGCCCTGATCCTGTCCCTGCGGTGCCTGGCCTGCCCCCCCGGTTGCCCCTCCTAGTGGATTGTCCCTGGTTTTGTGCAGTGCAGGCATGCGTAGGGTGACATCTGCCACTGTCACCCTGTTTGGACTTTGACAATGGACTGGCCATTGGCCTTTGTGGTTTTTCTGGACTTTCACTTTTCAATACACACATATGCTGAATAAAGCAACTTTCTGTTCTCTAGTGCTTATGCTTCTGATGTACATGTTGTTGATGATGCTAACCATGCCCTTGCTGCAGTGATGGTGATATTTGGTCTCATGATAATGAAGTGTTACTGTGCAGGAACCCATGTGGTCCAGGGGAATGTGTCCTATTCTGTGGTGTATCCATGTCATCCATAGCAGCATCTGAGGGTGTCATGTGTTCAGTATTTGGCAATGGGATTTCATACTTACATTAGCAATTTCACATCTGTGGCTTCCACCCCTGCACATCTGTTGTGCCTGCCATTGTTCAATTCGTCTACTTCCCTGACCGTGTGGCCATCTCCACTGGACATGCAGGTTTGGGCATCAATGGGGAAGGACTCATCTGTGTTGTCAGTGCAACATTGCTATACAAGTGTGTTGGATCTGTGCTGATGATTTCGTTGGCACTTCCATGACCAGGCTGATGTGACAGGAGCCTTCATTTGGTGCTAATTGTTGATTGTGTGACCAAGTGCTCAGCTGACATGATGGGGCCCTACTGAGGCAACATATGGCACAGCTTTCCTCACACAGGAGTGGAGTCCCCTCATGGCAGTGTGTACTCCTGTGACATTGCCTGCGCCCAAGGTGTGTGTTGTATGAGCATGTCTGTGTGTTCACTTCCGTTTAGCTGTGCATGCTGTGATCCCTAGTGTTGTACCTGTTTGTGATGCTTGCTGAGTTGACCTATGTTCCCCCAAAGTCTTCTCCCTGGGTTCTCTGTGATGTGGGTGCATGGCACATTACTGGTCATCAGGGTGTCACCCATAAGTGTGTTTGCTGTCAGGGCTGAGTTTGTGTGCAGACGCAGATGGGTCACAGTCAGGTTTCCCCTTGGCACTTGTTGTTTGCCCCTGTCATGTGATTTCCAGTTTGTGTTATCTTTCAGTGATTGTGACACGTTGTGTGTGTGACTGCTGGCACTCCTCAGGGTCCGGGCTGCAATGTTGGTTGTTGTCTATGTGTGTTCTTTGTGGGTGACCTTGGCTTCTTCATTGGTGTGTGACTGTGGCTGGGATCCCATTGGTTGGTGTGGTATTGCCGTCATGTCCATGTACAGCGTAGTGTGCAGTGTGTCAGACATTCCGGAGTCTTGTTGAGTGGCCATGTGTGATGTGTTTCTGCACCTTGGTTCCCACCCACCACCCTGGAATAGTCATGGGTGCATGTGCAATGTCACCAGTGCATGTGTGCTTCACTGCTGCACATTGTTGGAGGTCGAGGTGTGTGGTGTTGAGTGTGTGCAGATGAGAGTTGTTGCCCGGCTAGACCCCTGCCTCCATGTTGGCCTTGGCTTACTGGCCGTGCTGATTGATTTGTGCTTGTGTAGGTGTGATGGTAGTTTGTTGCTCAGGACACATGACTGTGGTTCACAGTGTGAACGACATTTAGCTTTGTCATCACAGTGGGATTGTAATGCAGCCCAGGGTCACCACATTGTGGGGGCCCTGGGGGTAGTGCTAAGGTGTGTCTGTGTCTTGCTGTGTCAGTTGCTGTTCCTACGTGCCTGTGCGACATGTGTGATTTGTGCTCCCTCTCATCTGACAATGCCTGCTTGCCCACATAGGGGATTTGGATCCATGAGTTACCTTTGTGTGGCACTGTATGCACATCTGTATGATTGGTATTCAGGCCTCCTCATGTGTTGTGTGGTTGCCTGGAGACACTGGCACCCCCTCACCTGTTGTGTATGATGTGCAGTGTGGGTCTGCCTGTTTGTGTTTGTGCATCTGCACCACTGCATTGGCATATCTTGGGTGTGCCATTGGCTGTATGCAGTTTGGTGGGTTTCCCCTGCTGTCCCTGGGACTCCTAGGTCATCGGTCAGCACAATGATCATGGTTTGTGTGTCCCATTGCTGCCATGGTATGGTATCTGTTCACCTCACATCTACAGTCTCCACAGGGTATCTGCATTTGTGTGCCCATTGGTGCAAATATGTGGGTCTGCATTCTGATGGTCACTTCTGTCCTTGTGTCATTGATGAATGTTGACAGTGTCAGCCCCCATGGGTGTTGTTTGTCTGCACATGGCCAAAGGTATGTCTTATTTGCACTGCAGTATTTGCCTCCCCCAATTTATGTTGCAATGGGACACATGCACTACTTTGCCACTGATGTGTTTTATGTTCTGTGACCAGGAATAATCCATGCAGTTTGGCAGTTGCAGCTTTTTCTTTGTCAACACTTACATTTTGGTCACTATGATGATGGGGGTTTGGACCCCATTGCCACAATGTTCAAAATGTGCTTCAGATATGGACCCCACACTTACATTTTGGTCACTGTGATGATGGGGGTTTGGACCCCATTGCCACACTGTTCAAAATGTGCTTCAGCTATGGACCCCACACTTACATTTTGGTCACTGTGATGATGGGGGTTTGGACCCCATTGCCACAATGTTCAAAATGTGCTTCAGCTATGGACCCCACACTTACCTTTTGGTCACTGTGATGATGGGGGTTGGACCCCATTGCCACACTGTTCAAAATGTGCTTCAGCTATGGACCCCACCCTTACATTTTGGTCACTGTGATGATGGGGGTTTGGACCCCATTGCCACAATGTTCAAAATGTGCTTCAGCTATGGACCCCACACTTACATTTTGGTCACTGTGATGATGGGGGTTTGGACCCCATTGCCACAATGTTCAAAATGTGCTTCAGATATGGACCCCACACTTACATTTTGGTCACTGTGATGATGGGGGTTTGGACCCCATTGCCACACTGTTCAAAATGTGCTTCAGCTATGGACCCCACACTTACATTTTGGTCACTGTGATGATGGGGGTTTGGACCCCATTGCCACAATGTTCAAAATGTGCTTCAGCTATGGACCCCACACTTACATTTTGGTCACTGTGATGATGGGGGTTTGGACCCCATTGCCACAATGGTCATGGCCTGCTTGCATTGTGGGGGCCACACACATATATGTGTGGCACATGTGATAGGGGGTCACATTGTATGTTCAAAGTCATGTTCAGTGTTGTAGGCATTTGACACAGTCTACACACGCTTGTCATGGTGTTGGGGGATGTCTTTTTCTTGCATTCCCTAGGTTGTGGTGTGCTGGTTGTGTCATGCATTGTCCATCCTATGAGTGGGGGTGGTGTTGGTGGTAGGCATCCAGCCCCCATGGGTAGAGGTGGTAGTAGTGACAGGCATCCAGCCCCCTGGGTAAGGGTGGTAGTAGTGGTAGGCATCTGGCACCCCCATGGCTAAGGGTGGTAGTAGTGGTAGGCATCCAGCCCCCTGGGTAAGGGTGGTAGTGGTGGTAGGCATCTGGCACCCCCTGGCTAAGGGTGGTAGTAGTGGTAGGCATCCAGCCCCCTGGCTAAGGGTGGTAGTAGTGGTAGGCATCCAGCCCCCCTGGGTAAGGGTGGTAGTAGTGGTAGGCATCTGGCACCCCCATCGCTAAGGGTGGTAGTAGTGGTAGGCATCCAGCCCCCTGGCTTAGGGTGGTAGTAGTGGTAGGCATCTGGCACCCCCATGGCTAAGGGTGGTAGTAGTGGTAGGCATCCAGCCCCCTGGGTAAGGGTGGTAGTGGTGGTAGGCATCTGGCACCCCCATGGCTAAGGGTGGTAGTAGTGGTAGGAATCCAGCCCCCTGGCTTAGGGTGGTAGTAGTGGTAGGCATCTGGCACCCCCATGGCTAAGGGTGGTAGTAGTGGTAGGCATCCAGCCCCCTGGGTAAGGGTGGTAGTGGTGGTAGGCATCTGGCACCCCCTGGCTAAGGGTGGTAGTAGTGGTAGGCATCCAGCCGCCCTGGGTGAGGGTGGTAGTGGTGGTGGGCATCTGGCACCCCCTGGCTAAGGGTGGTAGTAGTGGTAGGCATCCAGCCCCCTGGGTAAGGGTGGTAGTAGTGGTAGGCATCTGGCACCCCCTGGCTAAGGGTGGTAGTAGTGGTAGGCATCCAGCCCCCTGGCTAAGGGTGGTAGTAGTGGTAGGCACCTGGCACCCCCATGGCTAAGGGTGGTAGTAGTGGTAGGCATCCAGCCCCCTGGGTAAGGGTGGTAGTGGTGGTGGGCATCTGGCACCCCCTGGCTAAGGGTGGTAGTAGTGGTAGGCATCCAGCCCCCTGGGTAAGGGTGGTAGTGGTGGTGGGCATCTGGCACCCCGCTGGCTAAGGGTGGTAGTAGTGGTAGGCATCCAGCCCCCATGGCTTAGGGTGGTAGTAGTGGTAGGCATCTGGCACCCCCATGGCTAAGGGTGGTAGTAGTGGTAGGCATCCAGCCCCCCTGGGTAAGGGTGGTAGTGGTGGTGGGCATCTGGCACCCCCCTGGCTAAGGGTGGTAGTAGTGGTAGGCATCCAGCCCCCCCTGGGTAAGGGTGGTGGTTGTGGTAGGCATCCAGCCCCCCCTGGCTAAGGGTGGTAGTAGTGGTAGTCATCGAGCCCCCCTGGGTGAGGGTGGTAGTGGTGGTGGGCATCTGGCACCCCCCTGGCTAAGGGTGGTAGTAATCCAGCCCCCCTGGCTTAGGGTGGTAGTAGTGGTAGGCATCTGGCACCCCCGTGGCTAAGGGTGGTAGTGGTGGTTGGCATCCGGCCCCCCTGGGTAGGGGTGGTGGTGGTGGTGCGCATTCAGGCCCCTGTGTGCATATGTGGCATTGGTGATGGGCATCCCGCCCCTATGGTGCTGCTGTTGCAAGTAAATTCTGCATCCCTCTGTGTGTGTGTGATGTGTCGTGTACGTGTTGTATGTGTTTTGTGATTGGTGTCTGACTTACCTTCTGCGCCGTACGCGTCCGTGCCTGTTCCGGTAGTAAATGTAGAATATTGGTATGATCGGGACGAAGGGATTCATGGTTGGTTCGTGTTGTTCGTCTTTCTCGTCGCTTCGCGTCGTCCTCGTCGCTGGCGTGTTCGCCTCGTAGCCGTGGATCGTGTTGTGGCGCGAATCGGAGCTTATGTGCGCTCTCCCAGATGCTTTGACGTGCCGTGCGTAGCGACGGGTTCGGCGCGTACGGAAAGCGCATCGTACTTGTTCGGCCGGACGGGGCTGCATTTTCCCTTCCGTGCGACTCGATTCTGCGTTTCCGGATTCGCCTCGGTCGGAGAACAGGACCTGGATTGGGTGAGTACGACTCGGCCGGATTCTGTGCTGTTGTGCGCATCGTACTTACTCGTTCGGTATGCTGTACGGATCGGTCGGGAAACAGGCATTCGCATGGCTTTTTTCCCGAACGAATGGTATTGGGTGCGCCTCCGACCGAGATCGGAATCGGCCCCTAAATATCATCCAAAACATTCCAATATTAGACTCCATGATAAGTAAAGCAGACAATGGTTTCTTGGTGGGAATCAAAAATATTTATGTTATTTAGCACACATTTAACTTATATTTCCCATCCTCACCTTTTTACATCTCTCTGTTAATCCCTTAACTGCTGCCCCCCCACCCCCGACCAGGGGTGAGCCCTTTTTGTGGCTCATTGTTCACCCATATTGCTGCGTAATTTTGTTTTCACATATGTTATTCGTGCCAAATTTGTGTCCCTTTTTTCCCCATTATCCTGGGGATTCTAAAGATACCCAGGGTTTGGGAAAACAGGCAAACTAAAGCTAAATTTTGGGTTTTGGTGGAAAAATAGGGAAAAAGTGCTCTGGAGAAAAGTCACCATCTTCCCAGCTTTCATGAAAATGCAGAGCTGAATAAAAAAAGCTATTTACTTACTACAGTTTTGTCATTTTTCAAAGAGATAACCTATTTTTCCTATTTTATGTGCTCTCAACCTACTTCTAGTTTGTGGTGAAAACCAGAGTGAAACCCATGGCTGATCCAGGAAAGCAATAGATTTCTTTTTTTTTCTTTTTTCTTTTTTTTTATTGAGCGGAGCAATAGGTATATAAACAAACATCATTCTTAAATATCATATCAAAAACAGCCCAATATTACATATAAAAGAGAAAATATAAAAAACATCGCATAGCTTCTGAAGCCCTAATAAATTTCAATCACATAATTATAAGACAAAAAAACATCTTCAGTACAATAATCTCAAACAACAGTACATATTGAATAATATCGAGGAAAAAAGTGCTAGTGCTTACACAGTGCAAGAAATAGAAAAGTGCAAATGCAATATAAATATAAATATATTTGACTGGTGCATAACCAATATCTGTCAAATATTCATATCCTTCAATTTTTCTAAATCACTAAAAAACTTCCAGTTCTTTCTGAATTTTTTTATCGCTCCTAGTCGTTTTGCATAGGCTTCCTCAAAGTTACGAGTTCTCTGCATTTTCTTAAACCATTTTAGATGGGAAGGTATTTCATTCGAGTTCCAGTTCTGGAGAGCGAACGAGCGTGCTACCATGCAGGAAATACACAAAAACACTTTCTCAGCCTCAGTTAGTAACAATTTATCTTTGCAAAATCCAAATAGTGCAGCATCAGCCTCTAACGGCACTTTCTTTCCCAAAGCCTGTCCAATATCAGCGAAAATTGATTCCCAGAAGGAACTCAAGCGAGGACATGTAAAAAAATATGGTGCCATCCACCTTCCCCATCTTTCTGACATCTAAAACATTTATTTGGGACTTCCGGAAATCTTTTTAAGTGCCGCCGGGGTATAATAAGAGAACCAACGAGATAAAAAGAAATTCTCTTAAAATTCGCCGCTCGAAGTGTTTTATTTCCTAAAGGCTGATATCTTCCCAATCTTTAAGAGTAAAAAACATTGGGTTTCACTGGCGATTCTCACTAAATAGTTCTCTAATAAGGGTTTTTGGCTATGCTGTTGTAACAGCCGATACCAATTCCCCACACCATGTAGTTTAGTGGCATAAAGGGTTCTTATTAAATAATTTGGAGCATCAAAAATTTCTTTTATATCTGATAAAAAGTGGACAATTTGAAGATATTCAAAGAAAGCTGGTTTATTACAGCCCTCAGCCCTAGCCATTATTTCTTGCCAAGAAATCGCCCTATTCAACACAGAAAATTGTCTTAGCTCGGATAGTCCACAGTTCTCCCATACTTTTATATTTTTGGATCGGAGCTGGAGACCCAGATTACACATTCTCCCAATTTTACAAAGTGTAAACCTGATGAACTCGTTTTTTTAAAGAAAGCTAAAAGTCTAGAAGAATAGTCTTTTAACGTTTTGTACCTTGTCTTCTTGGGAAACTTGGAAGTTTTTAAGAATACTGAAGTTTGTGAACCCATTTCTTGAGTCATTTTATCCAGAAAAAACCCATCTCTCGTACCATTTGATCTTAACAGTCCAGAAACTAAATCTAAAAATGCGGCTTCATAATAAGTTTTCAAATGCGGCAAAGCCAGGCCCCTTGTTTTATAGGTAATTGTACCGTAAGCAGCTTAACCCTAGATGCTTTTTTCGCCCAGATAAATTCTCTAAATAGAGTTTCCATTTCTTTAAAAAAGAAGCATATACTTTGATTGGAACATTTATAAAAAGAAATAAGAGCAGCAGGAGTATAGACATTTTAATTAAAGACACCCTACCAATCAATGAAAGGGGAAGAAGAAGCCATTGTTCCAACAATTTTTTAATTTTATCTTTCATTCTTATATAATTTAGTCTAAAAAGCTGCTGATGTTGATTAGACACAAACATCCCAAGATATCTAATTGGATCCGTCTTAGATGCTTGAGCTTCTAAGCATAACGGAAGAAAATTCGAATCTACATTAAGAGCGAGCACTTCGGTTTTATTAGAATTTATCTTATATCCCCCAATTAATTCATAGTTCTTGAATTCTTTTAAAACTGTCTCAAGATTCATTTTATCAGGTTTTAAATATAAAATAATATCGTCTGCGAATAATTTTAACTTTGCCATTCCAGGAATTGGAGGCAAAATATCAGGGTTATTACGCATCTTGATAACCAAAGGCTCTATAAAAAAGGTAAAGAGCAGCGGCGATAACGGACAGCCTTGTCTTGTCCCACGGCATATTTTAATATTGCCTGCTTTTGTAGCATTTATAACTACCGTGGCTGTTGCTTCCTGATAAATGTTCTGTAACATCTTAACAATTTGGGTTGGAAAGCCGAAAGAGCCGAGAATAAAAAATAACGTTTTCCAATTAACCAAATCAAAAGCTTTCTCGGCATCCACCATTGTAATACATGCCGGGGTAAGATTAGTATTAAAATAATCCAAAGCATGGATTAAAAATTCTGTATTTGCCGCCATCGATCTGCCCTTAATGAAACCAGTTTGGTCACTATGAATAGTCTCTTGGGCAGCCAACAAGAAGCGCTCCGCCCAAATTTTCATTAGTATCTTGTAATCTGAATTTAAAAGACTAATGGGCCTGTAAGAATTGACATCGGCGGGATTCTTATCTTTTTTCACAAAGGACACAATTATGGATTCCTTAAAATTCGCGGGTACCGAGCCTCCATCTTTAATATAATTAAATAGCTTTTTAAGAGGGGTCAGTAACTCCCCTGAAAAAACTTTGTAAAATTCAATAGGGAAGCCATCTTGTCCGCAAACTTTAGCCCCAGCGGTCGTTTTAATAGAGGTCAGAATCTCGACGGATTCCACGTCCAAACTTAATTGACCAACTCTTTTTGCCGAAAGTTTTGGAATATTTAAATTTAAAAAATAATTCTGGATCCATTCATCCTCTACCTGATGTTCTGTTGAATAAAGTTGTTGAAAATGATTCAAAAAGATCTGACAAATCTCATTACTTTTAGTCGCTTCGCCCCCTGTCTGAGGGTCAAGAACTTTCAATATTGTAGCTGCCTCTTGTTTCTTTTTTGTTAAGTTCGCTAGTAATTTACCTACTAGCTGGCTTTCCTCATAGGTTTTTTGTTGATAATTTTGAGAGCTACAAATTTCTTCCAAAACAAAAAACTCCCTTAATACTGATCTTACTTGAGCATACTGGTTCGGGAGTGACTGTAGCAACAGTGCATACTCTTTTTCAGCCTCCAGCTGTAGCTTGGCTATTTTTAACTTCCGCGCTTTATGCTGGGCGGCTGAAAAAGTAATTATTTGGCCACGAGCCGATGCTTTAAACCCTCCCCATACCGCGAATGGCTCAGCAGTATTGTTATTAATTTGAAAATATTCAGTAATCCATTTTCTAAAACTGGCCATCCATTCCTGATCTTGAAGAAGGAGGCGATCTAATTGCCATCTAGGGGGCTGTCTCATATCCCACTTTAAAATTAGCTCAAGACTAATATATGCGTGGTCAGAGAAAGGATTACACCCTATTCCTACCTTAGAAGTCTGAAGAGATCTAGATATGAGGAAAAAATCCATTCGGGAGGATGTTCCAAAGAGATGCGAGTGGCAAGTATAGAAATCCATGTCTGGGTTCTTAACCCGCCAGGGGTCCACCAATTGATATTCTTGTTTAAGAACATCAATTAGTTTTTAGTATTCGGTTTCAGTTGCTTTTTATTTTTATTTGAAGTGTCTTTTCTTAAATCTTGTATATAGTTAAAATCTCCGCCGAGAATAACCTGTCCAGGTGCACCCAACAGGTGTTCGTTTATTTTAACCAGAGCAGAAACTTCATCAGTCACAGGTCCATAATAGTTTAAAAATTCAAAATTTTCCCCTGCAGCCTTGTAGTAACCCAAATCCACCTCCCTTGAGGGTCTCTAACTATTTTTACAAATTCCCAAAGAACTTTATTGGAAAAGTAAATAGCTACCCCCCGCATAGCAAGACCTGCTGATGCAAAAAAAGCATGAAGAAAAGTCCTGGGTATAAATATTTTTGGAAAATTTGTTTTTAAATGGGTTTTCTGCAAATATATGACGTGAGGGCTAAGTGACATTAACCATTTAATATGAGCGCCGCACTGTTTTTTATTCAGCAGGCCATTGGCATTCGCTGATATAACCTTGCAATTAATATTTTCCATTATAAAGTCAGAAAATAGGCTATTAATTTAACCAAAAACCAATTCACACTTTGTTTATTAAACATACCTTCTGCTCCTTTTTCCTCTATGTGCCCACCTTGCCCCCCCCATGCAGCACCACCTCCCACCCATCTGAATGCGGAAACTCCCCTACCCCCCACGCATACCGCATTTCAGCCCTCCCTGTAGTCTCCTGGGTGTCTTGGAATTACACCCTGAGTGGCTCAGCTGGCCCTAAACCCCATCCCTCCTCCATACCAGTTCTTTCTTCTTTACTCATTCCCATACTTGCAGTAGAAAGCTCTCTTCTTCCAAAGTGCTCCCCCCCCATTTGGATTCAAGTGATACCTGAATATTTATAATGTTTCTAAACCTTTTAGACTATATAAACTATTTCCTTCAAGCTCGAGAGCCATTAGAGCCATTAGAGATCTCTTTTAATAGTGCCTGGGCTTCTTCCAAATCGGAAAACATAAAAAGTTTCCTTTTACTAAAACTTTCAACTTGGATTGCTGCGCAATCGAAGCCTGGGCACCATGTGCTTTAAATAACTGTAGCATTTTCACAAATTCTTTCCTTCTACGTGCAGCAGAGGCAGTCATATCCGAAAATATTCGACATTTTGTAGTATCATTTACAACAAACTCTCTCTGCTGAATAGCTTTGGTCAATATTCTTTCTTTCACACGGAAGTCCGCCAAGTTAAGTAGTATTGTACGTGGCATTGTAGAATTTGGGAAAGGTTGAGCTGGAACCCGGTGGGCCCTAGTGATGGTGAGGTCGCCTTCAAACTCTGGGAGGACTTTCTGTTTAATGAAAGAGTTAACCCATTGTAGCGGCTGGGAGCCTTCAATACCTTCAGGAATCCCCACTATCCGGAGATTAGACCTCCGAGAGTGGTTTTCCAGTTCCTCCAGCTTGTTCTCGAGATATTTCTTACTTTTAGTAGCCTCTTTCACTTCACCCCTTACTATTGTCATCTGATCTTCGAGAGCCACAATTCTTGCTTCTGCCTCCTGAAGTCTAGTTGGAAAGGCTGCCATTGCTTCCTCGATTTTCCCTAGTCGTTGATGTAAGGAAGCCGTCTCGATTTTCTGAGTATCCTTCATCTCACGTATTTCGAGTATCAAATTTAGCATATCCTTGATATCTAATTGGCGAACCCCAGATGTCGCCACATTTTGACCAAAATCTTCTTGTTGATGTACTGTCTTGTGGCTCATGGCCTCCTGGCAGGTCTGGCTACGTTACCACGCCTGGCTGCCATGATGACTCTTGCGCACGTTACTATTGGATGTTGTTCTGTCGCCCTCTGTTATTGCCAAGTTGTTCTACAATAGCCTGCATTTTCTGTTTCTCACCTTTTCTCCTATTCCCTTTGTGGGCTCAGTCTGAACAACAGTTACAAGGTCGAATAACAAATCCCTGGTTTCTACTGATTTGGCCCGTCCCTCGCACCTAGACATAACACTTGTACAGCTGCCATTGAGAAATTAGTGTGCTTTTAATAATGCGCTCGCTTGCTCTAAGATAGCACTTGGAGACGACCTTTCCAGAGAGAAGAGCTGTGATTGTTTGCTGATGTAGTTTTGCATCAAGAGACTGAGGTATGGGGGTTCGCTAGTCAAAGCCCAAAGGTCTTCTATTATTATAATAAACTGGCTTCTAGCACGGGGAGGGTGGTAATGTTAGTTAGACATATATCCACTGCTTTATGAGATGCTTTCCCCGTTCGTATTCTATGGAGTAGTAACTATGCTGATTATATTATTCTTATGTATTATGCTATTAGTACTGACACGTGTACTGTATCTAAGGGCACATAAGTTGAAATAAATATTTTGAACTATAAAGTGTCTCTTCTTACGCATGTTGTGGACAGGTACGAGAGTAACGAAAGAGTGTTCTTGCCTCTGCGAGTCCTGAGAGAGAGATACCGTGTTCTGGGTTGTCTAATATTTGGTACATTAGTGCTAATGGGACGCTAAGGCTAGTTGGGTTGGGGTTTTGGGTGCTAAGGTTTATGGTTGGCTCACCACTATATTCCGAGGTCCTATTATCCTGTGCATAGCTCTGTATGTGCAGAAACCTTAAGACAGTACAAGGGCATCAGTAGTCCTGCTTCCAGCTGAATTTGTCAGCATACTTGTATTGGTCATAGTATTAACTTGGAATGCCTGGTCCCCTGGCACGTCCTGGTCCTGGTCCTGGCTCTGTACCGAAAGCAAAGGTGGAGATTGCATCTGGGACTGGTGTATAAGCGAAGTCTGATTAGAGCCAGGATTTGAGATGGCCTCTATTACTTCTTTTACGATATTTTTCCTCGGGTCTTTACTCAAATCTCCTGTTCCTTGTAACTGTGTAGGAGAGAGGCTAGGGGCAGAGAATTGCGTAGTCTTTAATAAAACCGATCTTTCCTGGGCCGGAGCATGAACCTGGTCTAGACCATCGCCTTTCTCTAAGGCTGTAGCCTTCCTCTCTCCTTTAGAGCTCGTGTCGATTGACGTTGCAAGAGGGCCAGGTACCTTTGATTCTCCTTCTACTAATGAGCTCGAGCTAGGAGATGAAGAGGGAGAGAGAGCTGGCAGGATAGCTTTCTTGAGAAATAGTGAGGATTTCTTAACCTCCTTAGTGTTATTTTTGGGCAAGTCTGACATACATGTACCTTTCGGGGATTTTCCCAGACCTGCTACGTTGTTTCTCAGGTTTGATGTCTCACTTATGATGATGCTCTGTTCTAACTGTGCTTCATCCTGCTCCGATAGGATAATAGATGTCTGTTCGCCTTCCGAACTTTCCGGGGTGGAGTCTAGGCCGCACGACGGGTCTCCCTTATTTGCTAGATACATCGCTTCTTTGGCTTCCTTCGCCTGGGCTTGCGCTAATCGAGTTTTGGCTTTCAGCCTACCTGCAGAGTCCTGTTTAGCCGTATGGGCATGTTTCAATGTTTTGCCCATTTTTACTTCTGATTTCTTCCACCCCTTTTATTATATATTATCCTCTTTTTTTTTTTTTTCCTCCTTTTTTTGCTGCTTTTCTATTATTTTTCCTCTCTTCCTCTTGTCCTCTTATCCCCCTTCTCGTCTTTCTCGCTCCGCCCACTCCACTCTCTGCCTCCTCCCCAGCTCGTACTCCTCAATTAATGTTCTGGCTCCTTACAATCTCCACCTCTTTTCCCACCATTCCTCTCAGCTCAAGTTTCTCCAATGTCTCCAATGTCTCTAGTATTCTCCACATTCGGATTTTAAGTGGAAAGGTACCTGTTCTCCTCCGGCTCCTTCAACTGCTCCCCGCAGCAGCACAGCAATACAGCCCTCCAGTCCCCGAGGAAACCAGCGCCGGCACACTGCACCACACCAAGCCCCAGACCCGGGACCAAAAAGCGCCGCTCTGCCGAGCAAATCTACTGCTTCTCTTTCCGAGTTCTACATCCAAGCCTTAGTCTGCTTCGCCGGCGTACCTCCACATCTACAGCGGCTCTCGGTAGCGGTAGCGGCTCGCGAAGGGCATAGACTCAGCAGCTCCATCTCACGCTGCATCTCCGTCGAGAAACGACAAACACCAAACTCGATCCGCCATCACAGGGAGGGGGCGGGCCAGCAACCACCTACGGCTACTCGGAGGCATGGTCCTCCATCGCCGTCCGGGCCAGGATCGAAAGCAATAGATTTCTGAAAAGTAGATAAGATTCTGAATTCAGAAAGGGCTCATGTGTAGAACCCTAAAGGTTTTCTTAAAGAAACTAACTGTTGAAATAAAGAAAGATTGAAAATGAGTGGAAAAACACTGCTATTTGTAACAACATTTTCATCTATAACTTTTTGTCATAATAGCTGAATTACAAAAGCAACCTACTATTACGCCCACTAGGCCCTTATGGTTGCGGAGATATATAGGGTTTGTAGGTTCTCGGAGAACCCAAGGTACCCAGAGCCAACAACTGAGCTTCACAGTACAATGCTTTTTCATTGTGTACCGAGCATAGACCAATTCATACAGTGAAATATGAAGAGTGAAGAATTGATATAAATGAAACTTATGTATTTCTGAAATGGGCACAAGATATAGAGTTTAGGAGCAGCTACTATTTTACTAGCATATGATTTAGAGGGTATTTCTCAAAATGTCTTCTATCTTACACACTGGTTTATAATTGAAAGGCGCAAATGCAGCAAAATCCAATTGATAATGACAAATGTTCTACTATTCTATGATCTCACATGTCTTCTGATAAAAATGGTACCTCACTTGTGTGGTGGGCCTAAAGTCCGCGACAGAAAACGTCCCAAAGCGCAACATGGGTACATCACATTTATCCATTCAAAACGGACCCTTTTTTTGCACAGTGGGTAGCTGTGGATTTTGGGCCTTATCTCAGCTGCCATCTAGGGACACCTGGGACGATCCAGTATGGGGGGCCTTGCATGGATCTCATCAGGCATTTTTACCCAGAATGCCTTCAAACCTCAAACTTAGACTAAATAAAACACATTTTACTCACATTTCTGTGATGGAAAGTTCTGGAATCTGCAGGGAGCCACAAACTACCTTTCACCCAGGATTCCCCTGAGGCTCCTGATAAAAAGAGTACCTCACAAGTATTAGTATGCCTAGTGCCTGCGACAGGAAACTGCCCAAAACACAACATGGATGCATCACATTTGTCCACACAAAACTGACCCTTTTTTTGCAAAGTGAGTAGCAGTGGATGTTGGGCCCTAGCTCAGCCAGCACCTACGGAAACCTGGAAAACGTAAGTATTTTTCAAAACTAGACACCTGGGGAAATCCAGGGTGTGGTGATTTACATGGTTCTTACTACTTCTTTTTTTACCCAGAAACCCTTGCACACAAAAAACTTTTTACTCACATTTCTCTGATGGAAATTTATAGAATCTGCAGGAAGCTACAAACTTTCTTCCACTCAGCATCCCTCCAAGTCTATTGATAAAAATGTTACCTCATGAGTGGGTAGGCCTAGTACCTGCAACAGGAAACAGCCCAAAAAGCATAATGGATACATCACATTTTTCTACTCAAAACTGACCTTTTTTTTGCAAAGTGGGTATCTGGATTTGGGGCCATAGCACAGCCAGCACCTATGGAATCCTAGCAAACTTTCATATTTTTGAAAACTAGACACCTGAAACCTCTCCCAAGACAATCAGTGCTCAGGGGGCTGAGATATGCCCCATGTGCACTGATGCAGTGAAAGTGGAATGCGCACTGATCACCATTACAAACAAATAATAAAAACCCAAGGCTGCTCAGGAAGAAAAATAAATCTTCTGGTGCAAAACACCGGAGGATTATTTATAGCCTTTCCCAGTGTTGGAGGGAGTACATCTGTCAGCCATTATCTGACGGTCTCACTAAAGGGGTTAAGGTAAGTTTTCAGCATTGCTGAAATTGTACTGATGATTTTTGTACTCTGTTCCATTTGTCAATATCCCTTTGCAACTTCCCAGAGGTAGGCGAGTCACTGACAGCTCAAGCCATGCCCGAGCCTGAAGCCTGGCTCTGGATCAGCTTGAATTCTTGCTAGAAGCTCGAGTCAATGATGATTCGAACTTTCATGTGGCTTCTGCCTGAAATCCTGGCTCTACCCTCATGCTCAAAGAGGTAAAACAAAGCACTAACATATGAGGCAAAATAGAGAAACAAATGGATACTCATTTGCTGGCTCATTTTTACAAAGTGAAACCAGAAAAGCTGGATAAATCGGAGCTTCCCCACTCCGATTGTGTGATCTTAGACAAATATTTTATTTCACCGATCCTCCTTTTTTGAAAGCAGTTTCAAATACTTAGTTTCAGAATAAGAGCTGTACATAAACCTATTGTGTTTTACTTAAAAGATTATAATAAATGGGATTCTGCAATCCCTGTATAAATGCCCATATCTAATTTGTTTATGATCAGCGTCATATGACGCACCTAATCGCTGATTATAAAGAAAAGATTTCAGAACTCAACTGTGACTCAACTTATTACATTTGTGTTCTGATGTCACAAGATCTGCTGCCAGAGCCAGCAGCCCAAGGTGAGTCATCGGTCAGGTCACAGAGTACAATTAAAGCAACTGTTCAAAGCAATTAAATGTTGCTTTCCTTTTCTGCTCTGTTTTTCTACCTTACAGTGAGAAGCAGAAAGAACATGTTTACTTCGATAATTATAGAAAAGTTAGAATCTTTCTGCATGTTTCTACACACACTGAGGTACTGCACCTAAAAGAAACTGACTTGTATTGAACTGATCCTATTATGTTTTCGCAACAAATATTTAACAGGTTTTTGATGTGCTTAATTTTGCACTAGAGGTTCTATTTGAATTCTTCATGTTTACAAACATGTTCTCTCTTTCATTTGAAAGCTACACAACAAGGATTTAAGTGGTTTGTTGGGAAATGGGATAAATGACTCCCTGCTGTACATGATAAAGTTATTGCAAGCCATCTCAGAGTTACATAATCTTACAAAGGAGTTAAGCCTTTGGTCTTGTTCATTATAAGGTTTTGAAACTCCTCTGTGACTTGCAATATCTTTATAATTACAGCAGGGTGTACTTTATCCCTTATATAAAGTTGCTCTATAATAATATGGCCCACATACAGTGCACACATTAAACTGTCCTGCGCCTTAGTTCAGTAATGGAACTGTCGCTAGTGTGGGGATGGGGTCAGGAATGGTCATAAATTCATATTTAAAAAATATCACTTTTAATAAGTACTTCTCAGTGCAGCACAATAATGTGACTTATTAATGTCCAAACCTCCACATGTTAAAGAAATACACTTTTTTAACTTTGAAGGGGCTTTAATATATTTTATGCCATTTACATGGCAAAGATTTTCAGGGGACTCGGCTTTGAGAGCCAAGCCAGACCATTGGCATGGCTATGGTTCTGCTTTCCTGGTTAATTTGTAGTCGTGCTCACTTCTACAACTCCCTACTTACTTCTGTTTTATATCGCTATCATTGCTCTATTTGTGTTATTTTATGTTTGGTTATATTGCTTTATCCAGCTATATTTTTCGGATTCAATGACGCATACTTTTATATTTTCAATTAATATGTTTTCCTATCTTTTCTAATGGCACTTTGAAAAATATATATTTTGGAATCATGGATTTGTAACGAAACATGCAATTATGTATTGTTCAGCGAAAAGCCATCCAATTGAGACACTGTTCGAAATAACTGATCATATGGTTAAACTTAGAAATTCCTTTCATCACAGAAAAATCGAGTTGAAAAGTTCATTGCTGTCTTTTTCCCCAAAACCACGCTAAATGCAGAATAAGAGGGCATGAAACGTTCAGCCAATTTAGCCATCTGTTTGATGCCCCCCGGTGCTTTATAACAGAGGGTAGAGATGTTGTTGTAACTGTAGAAAAAAATGCAGCTTTGAAGTGACTTTGTACGGGGTTCTTAATTAGATTTGTTATAGTTTGGTGACAAAGCACGTGAGCACGAGTGCTGAGAAAAGGTGTGAGGCGTTTCTGTAATTTTACCTCGATGTCAGTAAATCACCATAACAAATATTGCTGCTAAAATATATTTATATATCTTAAAAAATATTCATATTACTGATAGCTTATTGTACACAAACCAGTTTTGCAAAATCTCCAATGACATGACATTCAGCTGACGCGCAACACTTATAAAGGCCTTGCGGTACCGAGTCACCCAATGATAGACGTCCATCCGCACGAATGACATGGGCTGCAGAAACGACAACAAGCATTGGTTACCATGCAATGACATAAAAGGTCAGACCCCTTGTCCCCAAGATAGCTCTTCCATCCCACAAGAAGGAATATGAATGGAAATAAAACTACAGAACCAAAATTGGGCTCTTTGTCCCTGATTATGAGTGGGCTGTTATATTCCATCTATGTGTGAATTACTTTCCGCAGGGATCTGAATTATGAGTTGGGTGGTAATGGCTGCACCCAATACCATTTCCCCCTGGTAGACCCAGTCCAGACTAGCCAAAATGTACTGATGCAAAATGCACAGCAAGTTCTGAGACATTCGTATTTTGGTGCAGGCAGGGCAGTTGTAAATGTAATAATACCTCCTTTGAAGAGGAAAATTCAGCATATGCGGTATTTAGCAAACCCCTTAAATACCACACATTGGTATCGCTTGCTTGCAGTAAATGCCTTACCAGAATCTGGACCATTTGTAACCTGAGTCGTAGGTTCTGTTTACTCTCTCACCCTGCCCCTGACGTCATGATCTCTGAGACCAAGGGCCAGATTTACACACATTTTGAGTCATGGTTGCACCGCTTTTGTGGCGCATCCATGACAAAAAATGCTAGCAAATATTTACAAAAACAACCCAAGGGGCAATTTGACTTTAAAAAATATGTACTGCAATGCAACGGCTTGCACTGCATTTAGTTACATTTCATTCTGGGAGGCATTCCATGGGTGGAACATGGGCGTTCCCATGCATCCATCCATGGATTTCACTCAATCCCAGATTTCCAAAGGTTTGTGATCCTAGAATTGCATGAAATCGCTAAACCTCTGTTTTTCTCCTCGTTATTTCCTCTTTCTGTGTGTGCTGTAATTTGCAGCACACATAGAAGGAGGAAAACTACTCGAAGATTGTTTTTTTGCGGGAAAATATCCGTTCCTGTACAAAAACAAGTCTTCTTGTAATGCAAGCACCCTTGCACTGTTGTGCTAGTGGCCTGCGTTTGCTCTAAGCAACCTGAAGTGCGCCAGAGCTATGAGAGAGCTGAAGTACACCATATCTTAGTACATATGGCGCATTTCTGCTCTCTAACTTTCACACAGCGCAGCACAGCAAGTTGCCTTGCTACACTGCGTTGCGTGAAAGGTTAGTAAATCTGGCCCAGTAAGTGCCAAAGGCATTGCCAGAGGTAGCAGCACCTCCCCTGTTAACTCCTTATTCCTGTCTATGCATAATTACTTTCCACCATTTGCTCTAAGGTCTTTTACAACCAGAAGCTGTTTTTTTCAGCAATAATCTGATGTCTGACAACAAATGTGAGATAATGGCTAGCTCTATTAGTTTTGGAAACCTGGCCCCAACCAATCAGAAGTCAAGGAAACAAAATTGAAATGAGCCCACATACCTAACCAATGTAAGATTTTTCAAGACACCAAAGATTCTAATACTCATGACACACACAAATGCAATAGAGGGCAACGCTTTTAGTTTTAGGTTTTTCTTTTTTCTTTTTTTGGCAAAACGTGCTTAATGAAAAAGATAATTCAACAATCTTAAATATTAAACAAATGAGGCTAGGCGTGGGAGTTTCCTAATCTTTTTGAAAATTCATTCAGTAGCTCATTCAACTAACACACGGCCTCTGTTCTGTCCAGGCCACTCATCATCAAACGCCTCAAAATATTTCTTAGTAATACATGCACATTTTTTTAAAAGTACTGAAGGTTGTATGAAAATTGCAAATTTTCAAACTGCTCAAATTTTCTTGTCCAATAGAACTCACCTTGTAATCTTGATTAGGGAACTGTGGATGCTCAGTAGAGATAGCGATAGAATGTTCCAGCACACAATCTAAAAAGCCTAACTCACTTCCACGCACATGTACTGTTCATGGCCTCCATGATCTAAAGCATGCCATTATTCTTATCATTACCAATGATGTCATTAAAGGATCATTGCTAATGTCATCAATGGGGCATCGAATTACTATTTTCTTTTTGATTAATGTAAAGGGCTATTTTGATACGTATTATGCTTTCTGGGAACATTGCAATGCATATGATAGCACTCATTATGCATGTGATGAGGTTAATTACCCGGATGAAGTGGGCATGCCTAGGTACTTCTGGGTGCTATGATTGCATCCCTTGGATATGATGCAACTGACAGAGCACAAGATGGAACTTTATTAACAGATGATGGCCTTTTACTTGACGAAGGCATGGAAACACACTAAGTGATGGAGAGCAGGGGCAAGGGGACTTCTCCACAGAAGGCTTTGATGAAGATGAGGGTAAGACATCCTTTTCATAGCAGGTATCTTTGGAAGAGATAAGTATGTTGGCGAGGTCTGCGGGAAAAAGGGGTTTGAAGGATGATCATTGAAAAATGCAGGTCAGAGCGCAGCAGGCCGATAATGTCTTTTTTCAAAAAGAAGGCATGCAAACACTATCATTTATCATGCACACTTACTTGAAATGTATTTAATTACTGTTGAAGTACTGTTGCATGTTTTGTATGTTTTAATTGTTGAAGAGGTTGATTGCATTGTACTTGTGTGAAATGTGGGTTTTAAATGTCAGGCAGGGGTTTGATGCAATACTTGGGACTGTTTGCGTGTGCTGTCTCTGTTGGCTGCTTTATTGATGATACTCTTGGTTCTGCTGATGTAATAACTTGATGTGTACAGAGGAACTTTAGCAGAGAAAGTTCATAGGAGGTTCTGCTTTTCCCCCACTTTCCTTTTTGCCTATGACTGGCACATTTGTTGCCGGTGAGGACTTTGAAGTACTAAGATGCTGAAGTATTAGGTCTGTACTTGTTTGTTGTGGATAGGGCATTGATGCTCATATTGTTCATCGGAAAACAGGGATGTTTAGTATGTACAAGGTTGTAGGTTTAGTCATGGTAGTGTGATGCAGAGTCAGTCGAGGTTATGATAGATACTGAAGTCTACAATATCTGGAGCCTCTGGTACTTAAGATCATTCATTAGGAGTTGCAGAGTGTGTTTGGTGTGTTTTTAGAAATGTGTAGTCAGAGAGATAGTGATGTTTAGAAAGCTGGGTCTATGTGTTGTGAGGGTGCAGTGTGAGGGTATGTGCAATGTTGGTCATTGTGTGGAAGAGTAGTGAGAGATGCTGGGTGAGGCACGAGTTGAAGTCTTACCATGTGATAGCTTGCTGTGGTTGCAGTGGAGCAGGCTTTCTGGCTTTAGGCACTTTCTGGGTCAAACATTACAAAACAGGTGACCTTGCATTTAGCTTCCCTTGGCTGAGGGTGCCTGGGTCCTGGGACACCCTTTGAAACTACAGGAAATAAGAGAGAGAAAAAAAACACTGGTAAATAAAAAGAGCAGCCGTGAATGCAGGATGGGATGATTGACATTCGATGGGATGGCAAGGATGCTGCATCAGTGTCGCTTTGGGTCACGAGGCAACATTTGGGCTAGGAAACACTGATTGGCCTCTTTGCTAGTAACTGCAGGGGAGGAACCAGGGAACCCAGACGTGATTAGTTGATAGACCTGGTGTTATTAATATTAGGGAGTCATGGCATACCTTAATGAATGTTTTTCAGCGAACATCTTCAAGTATGTAACAATATAAATTAATCTCTGTCCACATCAACTATAGTGCATGGTTTAAAACCTGAAAATACCTAAGTCTATGCCCTAGACAATCTACTCACACGTCATGAATTGAATTGAATTTATTAAAGTGCTTTCGGCCCATAATACAAAACATAGCTGCCTTTCACTCATACAATTAAAAACAAAACGTAAAACGTTTAAAAGAGAATTTAAAACAAAGCTTAAATACTGTATTCTTTAAAACAAAACAAAATATGTCAGGCCTGAGCAGGCCACAGACATGAAACAATAGCACTAGGCTGACAGCCGAGGCGACTTGCAAAATCAAAAAATGAAATGACAGGCATTAACACTGAAAATGGTCTTGTTAAGTGGTCTGAAGTTTTGTGTGAATGTCCCAGCTGAGCCTCAAGTATAGGCCTGTTGCCCTGGTCACAAATCCCACAAGGTCACTTAGCAAAAAGAGTATTTGGTCTGCCTTATTTCCAGATTGCTCTTTGTGTAGGATCTTAGCTATTGTATTGGGCCTAGCCTTGCCGTAATGGGCGCAAACCAACATACAATGTTCCAAGCACTCTTTTTCGCTGCAAAGGCATTTGTCTGTGACCTCCGGGTTGCATCTGTTCTTTATTGTATTTAGGAGCAGGCTCCCCCTCTAGACTAGGGGTAACTGTCTCCCTTCTCTGTGGTTTGCTAGCAAAAGAAGGTATTGTTGAAGCTGCGGTGTCGATCCAGAACACAGTGGCCAGACTGATCCTCAACCAGCCCAAGAGAACTCACATCACCCAGCACCTGAAATACCTCCATGGGCTT
Organism: Calotriton arnoldi; assembly: GCA_963921515.1. NCBI lineage: Eukaryota > Metazoa > Chordata > Amphibia > Caudata > Salamandridae > Calotriton > Calotriton arnoldi. Next base: position 827,666 of record CAWUFW010000089.1, on the reverse strand, counting down.
CCAGTTCACCAGAGATGCCACTTCAAACTCCTGACCCACGCCTACAAAGCCCTCCAAGACCAAGGACCCGTCAACATGAACCACCGCCTGCACTTCCACCAACCACCCAGAAACCTCCACTCCGCACACCCTCCCTCTCCACCCTCCAAACGGCACCCTCACTGACTGATTTCAGGAAGGGACTCAAGACCTGGCTCTTCGACAGAGACCTGCAGCAAGCGCCTAGAGACCCTCACGGATGAAAAGCAGTGCTATATAAATATGACTTGATTGACTGATGGGTCAAACAAGCCCTCATGGGATCTAATTTTTAGGGTTCCAAGCATGAGATCGCTTACTTATATATGGCGTTTTGCCTCTTATGCGACAGCAAATTTAAATTTGAGAAAGGCGCTAGGCACAGCCTCTCTGCTTCCCTATTCCATTAAATCATGCAGCTAGATTTAAGCTACATAGAGAAGTGTTCTTTCCAGGCTTTGCCCACGATGTGTGCAATTCTTGAACTCAGCCTTTTCAGTCCATATTTAATAGGGTCTGTCTGGCATATGGATTCAATTTAGGCATAGCGAACATCCGCCTCGAATACAGCTGTCATGACTTTGGCTATCCTACATGTGCTGTAATGATAACTGTTATTCATGCAGGATATGCCATTTTTCCATGCCCCATGGGTACCTGACATAGAGTGTAATATTCAATTAGGCCTTCTGCTCAGTACCCATGCCTTTTGTACACTTAGATCAAGGCTTGTGGTTATTTACTGTCAGTTCTTAAGCTAAGCCCTTTGGATACCGGGTGCAGGGCTTGGCCATGAATTATTCATTCTTGCAGGACTTACAATGCATGGTCTTAGGCATGCTTTGCTATCAGTACCTTTACTTTGATTTCCTTCAGGACATTGCCTTTGGACATGCTTTAGAGTGTAGAAGATAAAACTTCTTCCTCCCCAGATTGCATTTAAAATTTTTGGTATCACTAGATTTTTTGCAAAGGTGGAACATAGTGTTCTTGTAGGGACATGCCATTGGAAACCCTAACTCAGTTATTCAAGACCACAGTCATGAAGAGCCTTATGGGCAACACAGGTAATGCCTGTAAGATAGACTGAAACTTTGAAATCCCTAGAAGAAGGTACGCAGCAGCATTCTTAAGGATTTGAAGTTTGTTTAACAGTCTCTGTTGGGCATTAGTGTAAAGAGCATTACAGTAATACATTATTGCGAATACTAGGGCACTACTACTGTTTTCTGAAGAGCCAGTGGGATACTGGAAAAGACTTTCTTCAGTACTCTCAAACTATAAAAACAGGATGAGGTAACCAGATTCATTTGGTAGGGGAAAGTCAGTCTATCACCAAACATTATAGCAAGGTTTTTAACCTTTCTTGAGGGGGATGGAAGAAGTCCTAAATCCTGACGCCACCAACTGTGGAACCAGAAGAACATATCATTATCAAACAGCAGAACCTCAGTTTTACCAGATTTGAGTTTGAGGCAATAGTTCTTCATCCATCTTCCCAATTCCAGGATGAAATCATGGAACCTATAAGCAACCTCAGCGGGATCATTTGCAATGGAAACCACTATATGGGTATTGTGGGCATACGACACCAAGAAAACCCAAACGAATGCATTAATCTAGTCAGAGGTGTGATATAAATAATAAAAAGCATGGGACTAAATGATGAGCCATGAGGCACTCTGCAGGAAAGAGAGAAAGGCTTAGAGCTATAGTCCCCAATAGTTACCAACTGTTCGCAATCAGAAAGAACAGAGCTGAATAGAGTGAAAGCAGAGTTCTTAATCCCTATATTCTCAAAATGGGTTAAAAGTATTAAATAATTGACCTCGTTGAACGCAGCTGACAGATCTAGCAGGACAAGCGCTGCCTTACCCCCATTATCCATAATTGTTCTGACTTTTTCCACAGCTACAGTGAAAGCAGATTCTGTGCTCTGACCACTTCTAAAGCCAAATTGATTGCAAAAAAGTAGTTTGTTGTTGTTTAATAATGAGGAGAGCTCCATATTCATGGCCTTCTCTAGTATTTTGGCTGGAATTGGCAGTCTGGAAATGGTATAGTAGCTACAAACCTCAATCGGATCAAGCGCAGGCTTCTTTATAAGAGGTAGTAGAGAAGCCTTTTTCCAAAATCTGGGAAAGTATCCATATTTAAACTTGCTGTTTAAAAGCTTGGTGAGATGTAAATCTACTGTCTCAGGTGCTAAATGAAGTGCTCTCAAAGGGTACAGATCTGAAGGAGCACCAGATTTAATTGATTCAATAAGTGTTGTCACCTACTCAGTTGTTAAGGGAGTAAATTCATTGAGAGTCGTACTTCCAAAAGAATCATTTTCATAGTTCCTGTCAGAGAGATTGGTTTGCGTGTTAGCAGAGAACTCATTCTAAACCTCATTGACTTTTGATTGAAAATAACAAGTTTCTCACAAAAGTCTGGTTTCATGCCAGATGTAGTGTTATTATTAAGATTTGCTAAAGAATTGACTGTTTGAAAAAGTTATTTCACAGAACTTTTGGCAGATTCAATTTTTCTGGTATAGTAAGTTTATTTTTTAGAAGAGATCATCTCTTTATAATCCCTAATGCATTGCTTGTATCTGTCTCTCTCGCAAAGATCATCGTTTTTTCTCCACTTTTGTTCCTGTCTACCACACAGTTGCTTCTGAGATCTTAATTTGTCTGTGTATCATGGGGCAGATGGTTTGTTGCTGTGACACTTTCAGATTTTTACAGGGACCATCTAATCTACAGCTGTGCTGATCCATTTAGTGTATTTTAGGGATGCTAGATCCTGGTCATTGGCTAAGACCGACTGGGTTTTAGATAATGTCATTTTAAACTTATCAGCATCAATTTTGTGCCAGGCTTGCGATTTAACAATATTGCAATGGTTATTTTTTGGTGTTGCTCTAATTGGCAGTGTCAACATGAAAAATACCGCATAATGGTCTGACCAATTAAGCAGTGTTGTAAATAACTCAGTAAGTAGTGAGTTATTAGAGAAAATGCCATCCAAAATATGGCCAGCCATTTGAGTAGTTTAGTGAACCAATTGGGAAAGAACAAAACTAAGCATGTTGTCAATTACATCAATTACAAGTTCTGTATCATATTCACCAAGTGTATCAGGATGAAAGAGAAAATCTCCTAATACAGTGAAATTGAACAGGTGTATGCAAGATTCCATAAGTGCACGGATTGTTTGCACAAATTAGCTCTCAGACCTAGGAGGTCTAAAACTTAGCATACCATTAAATGAATAGTTTTTAGATAACTCAAATCTAAAAGTAAGTTCACAGTCAATGCAGGTCACAGTCTGAAATCTGGCCTCCGGATAACTCAGGTAGATAACCGCTATGCCACCACCCTGCTAGAGTATATGATCAAATCTGGGAATAGAATAGCCAGCCGGATTGGCAAACACAACATCAGGGCTGGATGTATCGTCAGGCCTGGTTTCAGTGACAAAGGCAATTTCTGGGGCATAATTCACTAAGAAGTCTACAAATTCATGTTTATTTTTAATTAAGGAACAAGCATTCATTAGTACACATTTTATACTACCTCCCGTTTCTTTCTCTCTAGTTCTAGTGGTGCTCCCGATTTGAATAACTGCAATACCTCACATTTATTTTTGTCTAGAGCTAACAGAATTGTCTGCTGTGATATCCACAGTGGGATTACCCTCATCGCTATTGTTAGCCACTGAGAAATCACAATCATTGCAGGTTAAATGGCCGATATACGAAGCAGTACTAAAACCTAACTTAGCACAAGTCATTTTCTTAACATTTTTTGTTTTAGGGACAGAAGCTCTTCCTTTGAGTAACTAATGAAAAGGCAAAGGTGTGGGGTGAATTCGGCATGGGTTCTGGCGCTGCGCTCTATCCGGGTGCGGATGGCCGCAGACAGGCTTGCTTTTGTCACACCAGCAGCGTGCCTGCTTCGCGCGTCCACAGCATAGGATTCCTCAAATAAAGACCAAAATTAGGAGAAAGAAGGAGGGGCATTGATTGTCTCAGCCACTAAAGGACTTCTACAACCAAATGGTGTCTCTTTAGTGGCACCACACAAGAAGAAAAAATGGCACACCACTCCCTGAGAACCGATAAATTTGGTCCCACAAAGATAATGTAAAAAACTGTTTTTATCTAAAAATACCTAAAATTCCTCAAAAAGAGCAGAGATTTTCATTCAGTTTCATATAATTCCCTTTCCATTTCAGTACTGATGCACAAAATCAATTAAAATCCAAATGTTTGCCAGATTGAAATAACTCACATAGTGAAACCCGTAATATAAGAAGAAACAAAAAACAGCCACCTAGCAGCAGGAATCAGGTTGACTAGATAATTTGCAGTCTACGCTGCTAGGCTAAAACGTATAAATCTATTTATAGTCCCCGGCCACATGGGAGTTTTTTGACAACAGCAATAATTTTTAAGGATTTCTGTAAGTTTGTGATTCAAAGGTTATACTCGAAGGTGGAGGTTACATTTCCACATTTTCAAGATATACCTATTGATGAGGAGCTTCTTTAAATATTAGATGTTAAGGAAATTATTTCTCAGGAGCTATAGAGAGATCCAGATAATGGGAGCATGGGATGTGAATTGAGTGATGCTAAAAAAGTACATGACAAAATTTTGCATTGCAATTTAATAATATGTACAACATCTGAGTAATTAACACAAGGCTGGATATAATAACTTAGCTCTCTGCAATTTGAGGATCATTGCACCCTACACACCAGGAAAAGGAATGGGAGAAGCATTCTACTCTTTGTAAGGAATGAAATGAAATTGTTTAAAATGGTTACCAACGAAGGATCTCTATCTAGCGAGACAATTAATTTGTTAGTAGGAAATGTCCTGTGTTCCTGACTTTCCACAATTCTCACAATAAAGTCATATGTATGACTAAGGCCTATACGTCACAAGGGAAAGGGTCAAAATGATGATCATGGCACGCTCATTTACACAACTGGAAATGGTTAATCCAGTGAAGGATGGCTGCAGTATTTGGGCCTTGGTTTTGATTGGACCAAAGGAACTGTAGCAATTCCAGTCATTTCTAATACACAACCAGGGGATCCAGTGAGATGTGACTTGCATGCATTCTTTCACTATCTCCTAAGAAACATAAGACTATGTGTAAAAAAATAACATTTCCTAACATATATATGCTCTGAACACTTGAATTTTCCAGCTAACGGGCAGGACATTTTGGGTAAGAAATGTGGCGGGACTAACACAAGTGTTCCGTCTCTGGGTTTCAAAAATTGCTTGAAATCATAATCTCCCAAGACTGATAGGGTTACCTGGGTTTTGCCTGACTGTTGGCTCAAATACTGCAGCCATCTGAAGGAAACTGGTTAATTTAAACAAACTTTGGAATTTTGAGGGCATTTTTAGAAAATATAGTGAGATCTGTACAATCTGCTCCTCCATGTAATCTCCTGGGCCTTTAGTTTTAAAATTATATTGGGTCAGTAGATATTCCTTGGTGCAAAGTAGGGTCCAAACACTGCAGGTGCTATACATTTAAAATTTCAAAGATGTAAATGTATTTTTAAGTCTGACATCCTCCATTGTGGCATGGCCATTAACAAATGTGGCCTCATTTTGGGAGAGTGAAGTGTGGGATAACTGGTTTGGAAATGCAAGGCATTCAGACGCTTTGCTGCTGAGTGCATTCTCTGTTTTTAGAAAATGCATATTCCATTGCAGCTAGAGTCTCAGCTTCCCAGGGTGCAGACTGGGAGGAAATTCTCATATATTTTCCCAAACACTATACAAGCCAAATCTCAAAGAAGCAGCATGCATCAGAAATTCTCCAAACATGGAACTTTTTGTCTGTTACCCTCCACTGTGGCATGGCCACCAAAATGTGGCTTCGTTTCGGGAAAGTGAAGTGTGGGATAAGTGGGTGGGAAGAACAAGGAATTCAGACACTTCGCTGCAGTGCCCAGTCCCTGGTTATGGAAAAGAAATATTTCATTGCAAATATTGCTTCCCAGGGTGCAGGTTACAGGAACATTATCATATCTTTTCCCAGAGGGAGATGAAATGCACTTAGTGGGTACAGACCAGTGTGAGACATACTTTGTGCTTTGAAGCACAACACCCCAGTCCATTTATATTTTTATATTTCATACAAAATAATCCTTGTTGTCAGAATTTCAGGGCCACTTAAGAGCAGTAGCTACACATCTGATCTGCTCCATCAGCAAAACATGTGTTGTAAAAATTAAACTTAACTTTTCTTTAAGTTTTTAAATTTTTATTTACATTACTGTTTAATAAACTATAATTTAACATTTTAAAACTCTGAGAGTAATAATATTTGTTGGAAATTGGGCTATTGCTTAGTTGTGTGGCCTGCACAAGTAATAGGTCCACAATTTCCCCTTACTGGGAACCAAGCACCTCATTCTAGCACTTGACTCTCTCAGGGTACCGAAGCAGAGCAGTCTAAGGCCTACTTTATGGAGGTGGTGCGCGCTAGTAATCACCATTCACTGACACGGAACAATAACACGAAATAAACGATTGTTCAATCAATGCCTTTTCTTTACAAAACAGAAAAGTATATTTATTAAACACACACACTATTAAATACTTTGGGGCCGATTACGATGGCGGTTGGACCGCAACCAACAGCTCGTCGGTTGTGGAATGACCGCCATCTGCTGCTGCGGTCCGACCGACGCATTGCAATACATTACAAGGCAGCAGGCGGAGGGACCGTCCAATGCTTTCCGACAGGCTCGAAACACACCATAATCCCCTTTTGACGGCGGAGTCAGGCTCGGCTCCGCCGTATGGATTATGATGGCAGTTCCTGACAGCCTTTCCATGTCGGCCTTTCCGACATGGATAGGCTGACAGAAAGTGTCTTTGTGGGCCCCTAGCAGGGCCCCCATCCCCTGACCCTCCGCAATGGGGCCACAGGGCACATCCCTGCACCGTGTGGCAGGCACTGCATGGTGCTGCCTCAGGGTGCAGGCATGTTTGAAGGCATCCATTTTTTATTGGCCTCATGTGCTGCGGACCTTTCCCACCTGACGCACAAGCTTCCATTGAAAAATTGATGTTTCCGACTGCCCTATGGGTGGTCGCATCCAAATACTGCGGTCGGAACCACTGACCTAATGTCAGGCGTTTCCCAATCTGTAATGGTGTCAATTCCCCCTGACATCATAATTAGGCCTGTGTATTAAATTACAAATATATGCATTAGGCAGATGGAAAATGCCATAGATTACTTTGCGCAATCTCCTTTGACCCCCCAAGAGGGTTATACAAACATATGAGGTAAGTCTATTGACTTGGTCAAAGGTTCAAGATCAACAAACTACATGTTAAAAGCAGCATCATTTTGTATGTAAATGCAATCATCATCCATAACCATGTGTAAATGCATTTATTAATGCTAATAAAGCCTATCCACTTTGATGAGTAATCACTGTCAACATTATTATGGCAATAAAGCTTTTTCAAATAATTAAAACATGTGTCTGTGTGCTTTTCATTCACTTTAAAGCCATATAGAATGTAATCATAAAAACAGGCCCTAGAGAGCAACACATTCTGATCATATAAAATGCAACCATAGAGTCAGCCCCTAGAGGGCAATCCATTACATGTATCTTCCTTATATACCTTCAGACCACATTAGATGTAGCCAAAGATCCGGCCATAGAGGGTGCTGGACTCTCAGCTATAGAGCAAAAGCATCACCAGACAGCACGACCTCAACATAATCTCCTACGCCGACGACACTCAACTGATCCTCTCCCTCACCAAGGACCCCCTCACCGCCAAATCCAACCTCCACGAAGGAATGAAGGCCGTCGCCGACTGGATGAAGAACAGCCGACTAAAGCTGAACTCGGACAAGACGGAGGTCCTCATCCTCGGCTCCAACCCCTCAGCCTGGGACGACTCCTGGTGGCCAATGACACTTGGGGCAGCCCCGACACCCACCGACCACGCACGCAACCTGGGAGTCATCCTCGACTCAACGCTCTCCATGGCCAAACAAGTCAACGCGGTCTCCTCCTCCTGCTTCAGCACCCTCCGCATGCTTCGCAAGATCTACAGGTGGATCCCGACAGCTACAAGAAGAACAGTCACCCAGGCCCTCGTCAGAAGCAGACTCGACTATGGGAACGCCCTCTACACGGGAGCCCCGGCCAAGCTCATCAAGCGACTGCAACGCATACAAAAAGCCTCCGCACGCCTGATCCTCGACGTTCCACGCCACAGCCACATCACCCCCCACCTGAGGAACCTGCACTGGCTCCCCGTCGACAGGAGAATCTCCTTCAAACTCCTCATCCACGCTCACAAGGCACTCCACAAGACCGGCCCAGCCTACCTCAACAGACGACTCTTCTTCTACGTCCCCAACCGCCAGCTCCGCTCCGCCGACCTCTCCTCGCCACCGTCCCTCGCATTCGAAGAACAACCACCGGCGGCAGATCCTTCTCCCACCTTGCCGCCAAGACCTGGAACACCCTCCCACTCAGCCTACGACAGACCCAAGACCTAGTGACCTTCAGGAGGCTACTCAAGACCTGGCTGTTCGGCCAGTAGCGGCACCCCCCCCCCTTTTTTCCCCAGCGCCTTGAGACCCTCGCGGGTAAGTAGTGCGCTCTACAAATTCATTGATTGATTGATTGAAAGCTCCAGCCTTGGGAGTGCATTAAAAAAATTAAGTGAAACTCCCAAAGGATCAAACATAGTATCAGTTTATAAACAATTCTGGGGGATCTGCTGAAACTCCTACAGGCCCCAAAACACTGTCTACGCTCTTTGGCGGTATCCCTGTCTTCCTAGGGCACCACAAGAAGCACAAAAGTATGCAAATGAGCCGGTCAGGGCAGTATGGAACACTTCTGCTGGGAAACAGTAAATATTTAAGTATTCAATCAATCAATCAATCAGGGGTTTGTTAAAGCGCGACTACTCACCCGTAAGGGTCTCAAGGCGCTAGGGATGGAGGGGGGTGCAAGTTCCATTCCATCAAGAAGGGGGTCTGTCGAAGAGCCAGGTTTTGAGATTTCTTGCGAAGATGGGGAGCGATGTTGTCTGTCTGAGGTGGAGCGGAAGGACGTTCCATGCTTTGGCCGCGAGGAAGGAGAAGGAGCGGCCTCCCGATCTGGTCTTTCTGGTGCGGGGGACCACGGCGTAGGAGAGCTGGGCTGATCGTAGGGTCCTTTGGGGTGCGTGGAATTTGAGTCGGCTGTTCAGGTATGCTGGTCCGGTGCCGTGGAGAGCCTTGTGTGCGTGGGTGAGCATTTTGAAGGTGATTCTCGCCTCGACGGGGAGCCAGTGGAGTGTGCGCAGGTGCTGGGAGATGTGGCTGTGTTTTGGCAGGTTGAGGACCAGTCTTGCGGCAGCGTTCTGGATGTTCTGTAGCTTGCAGGTGAGGTTTTTGTTTATTCCGGCGTAGAGTGCGTTGCCGTAGTCGAGTCTGCTGGTGACCAGGGCGTGAGTGACGGTCTTTCGGTGTTCGAGGGGGATCCATTTGAAGGTCTTACGAAGGAGGCGGAGGGTGTGGAAGCAGAAAGACGAGACAGAGTTGATCTGGCGGTCCATTTTGAGCTCGGAGTCCAGGATGATTCCCAGGTTGCGTGCGTGGTCCGTGGGGGTTGGCGGGTTTCCGAGGGCGGGGGGCCACCAGGTGTCGCTCCAGGCGTCGGGGTTTGGGCCCATGATGAGTACTTCTGTTTTGTTGGTGTTTAGTTGTAGGCAGCTGTTTTTCATCCATTTGGCGACGGCTTCCATGCCTTCTCGAAAGTTGCGTCTGGCGGTGTTGGGCTCGTTGGATAGGGAGAGGATGAGCTGGGTGTCGTCTGCGTATGACACGATGTTGAGTCCGTAGGTTCTGACAATGGGGGCGAGTGGAGCCATGTAGACGTTGAAGAGCGTCGGGCTGAGGGAGGAGCCCTGGGGGACTCCGCAGGTGGTAGGTGTGGGGTCCGAGAGGAAAGGGGGGAGTCTGACCCGCTGCGTCCTGCCGGAGTGGAAGGAGCGGATCCAGTCGAGGGCCTTGTCCTGGATTCCTGCGTCGTAGAGTCTGCGTATTAGGGTGCGGTGGGAGACTCTGTCGAACGCCGCTGATAGGTCGAGGAGGATGAGGGCTACTGTTTCTACTTTGTCCAGTAGGGTGCGGATGTCGTCTGTTGCGGCGAGGAGGGCGGTTTCCGTACTGTGGTTTTTTCTGAAGCCGGATTGGGAGGAGTCGAGGATGTTGTGTTCTTCAATGAATGTGGCGAGTTGGCTGTTGATGGCTTTCTTGATGACTTTCGCTGGGAACGGGAGCAGGGAGATGGGTCTGTAGTTTTTGAGGTCGGTGGGGTCCGCTGAGGGTTTCTTTAGGAGGGGGTTGACCTCGGCGTGTTTCCAGTCGTCGGGGAACGAGGCGGTCGCCAGGGAGCGGTTGATGGTGTGGCGGAGCATGGGTGCGATGGTGTCAGCGGCTCTGCTGAAGATGTGGTGGGGGCAGGGGTCATTGTCTTCAGTGTGTCTTCGGTGGTGAGGGCTGTCCAGTCGTCAATCGCTGGTTTCCGGGTGTCGGGGGAGGTTGGTGAGGGTTCAGTGTGTTGGTTGTCTTCATCGAAGTTGTCGTAGATGCTCTTGATTTTGTGGTGGAAAAAGGTGCTGAGGTTGTCGCAGAGGTCTTGTGAGGGAGGGAAGTCGGTAGACTCACTGGTGGGTTGGGCGAACTCCTTGATGATGCTGAAGAGTTCCTTGCTGTTGTGCGCGTGGGTGGAGATTCTGTCTTCAATTGCTTTTTTCCTCATTTCTCTGATGAGTTGATGATGGGCGTTGATGGCGGCTCTGAAGTTGTTGTGGGCTTCTGTGGATTTGGTGTTCATCCAGGCCTTTTCGAGGCAGCGGCATGTGCGTCTGGACTCTCGAAGTTCGGTGGTAAACCATCTGGCTTTTTTAGTGCGGGTATTGTTGTTTTTCTTGAGGGGGGGCTATGGTGTTGGTGCTGTCCGAGATCCATCTATGCAGGGTTCGGGCTGCGGTGTTGGGGTCATCGTATTCCGCGATGGTTGGGGTGGAGTTGTTCAGTGAGGAGGTGAGCTGGTCGTCGGTGATTTTGGTCCAGTTTCTTCGTGGAAGCAGGTGCTGGTGTCTGTGGATGGTGGGTGTTCTGAAGGTGAAGTGGACGCAACGATGGTCGGTCCATGGGAGTTCGGTGGTGTGGTTGAAAGTGATGGAGTTTCCTGTAGTGAAGAGGGGGTCGAGGGTGTGTCCTGCTGAGTGCGTGGGCTCGGTCACGATCTGGCGGAGTCCAATGTTGTGGAGGTTGTCCAGGAGGGATGTGGTGTTGGGGTCCAGTTGGTTGTCGAGGTGGAAGTTGAGGTCTCCCAGCAGGGTGTAGTTGGTGGATGTGATGGCCTGCGGGGAGATAATGTCCGTGATGGAGTTGGCGAAGGGTCCAGGGGGTCGGTAGATGAGGGTTCCTCGGAGGGTGGTGGTGGGGCTGGCCAGTATCTTGAATTGAAGGTGTTCCATTAGTTCTGTGGGCTCGTCGGGGAGTGTGCTCAGGCAGAGGCTGGATTTGTGGACGATGGCGATTCCTCCTCCTGGGCGGGTGGGGTGGTCCTTCCTGGAGATCTTGTATCCTTGGGGATGGCGATGGCGATGTCCGGTCCTGAGGTGGTGTGAGAGTCATACTGCCTGTAAGCATTTTTATTTCTGGGGGGATGCCCAGTACCCCCAAAGTGAGTGAAGCAGTGGGGGCTTCTTGGGAAAGTCCCTAGACCCTCACAACCCCAGCCAGCTCACTCACACACAGCCTTCTCCTTCGGCCAGTGCAGGATCCAGGCTGATCTTCTCTCGCCAGCGACCATGCGGCTGGGATACTGGCTGTCTGATGCCCTCTGCCCCCACAGACATGGGCACAGAGGGTGGAGGAGGCACTCTTGGGCCTCTCCTGTGCTCGGGTTGGGATCCCGGATTCCTAGGTCAATATTGCATCAGCCCCCGGGGTGATGGGGCCTGAGGGCAGGTATTGAAGTGGTGGTTGGGACACCCTTGTGAAAAATAATTAATGAATTCCCATGCCAGCCCCCCAGGCCCTGGCCCACTGCAGAGGTATAATCTTACCTGGTGGCGGAACCACAGGTGATCATTCACTCGGAAAAAGGTCAAAGTTTGCAGACCTTAAAACAGCCATAACTCAGGCCCCGTTGGGCAGATGTGGACGATCTTGGGCTCATTTTACTCATAGTGGTGGGCTCTAGCCACCAGGAGCAGAGCCCCCTCTGTGCCAGGCCACCTGTGTGCAGTTACCAGGCTGTGCAGGACAGTAGTCGCACAAGCGCAGCCCTCATATGTGTGCACATGTGTGTGTATACGGGTTCACATGTAATCATCCAAGTGCCCCTTAACCTAGCTGCGTCACAGCTGCCTTATCTTAGAAGGTGGACAATGGCGGTAAACACATTCAGTACTTTTGCCAGGTGATTACCGTGGGTGAGGCAGATTTAGGCAGATTCACCCACAGTAAAAAGTCCAAAACCATGTGATTCAAAAAGCAAAAAATCCAGGGGCACTAAATGGGCAGAAACCAATTGCAACAGTATTCCACAGTTCTATTATGAAAGTTAATGGCAGAAAAACATATATTTGAATATACTATTAATCATAGAAAAATTAAGATTTTATCACAATATTTAAAACCAAACATAGGAAAGCAAGTTTATATTTCCTTCCTGAAAAGTTTTGGGGTGACTCCTAAGTGGGAGCATAGACAATTTGGGGGTGGGGGACCAAAACACGTTTTCACCATGCATTTTTCATAGGAAAAATGGATGAACAGAATTACACCAAAATTGGCAGAGAGCTAGATCTTTACTCAGAAAGCATGTTTTTCTGGTTTAAGGTAAATCCGTCCATAGTTTTTGAGAAATTAAGGTTCGAAATTTATAGATACAGTGGCAGTTGATCCCACGTGACTTCTTAGGCAGTCCAGTGGGACGCAAATTCAAAAATTGGAGCAATCTGATTAATCGCAAGTGCTTTTTTCCCATTGGCTGGTTGCTCCCATGAGATTTACATCCTCATGAGATCAAGCGATCTGATTAGCTGGCCATAACATGAAAAAAAATGTTATGGCCGTCCTTTCAGGACACATGTCCAGAAAGTGTAAAAAAATTAAAATAGTAAGAGCGGGTTGAGGTATGCTGACTGCCTGACCCTTATGGTGGGGGGGGGGGTGGTCGCCAGTGGAAAAACAAATTGGTTTCATCAAGATCCCGCAGGAATCCTCTGTGTTCTAGTGTGGCCGCCGTGTGCTCCAGTGAGACTCCCACAGGAGTCTTGCAAGAGTCCTGTGGGACAAAAAACATTTTAAAAAGGCCCTGCACCCGACTCCCCCCACCCCTACTGCACACAGTGGAAAGTCATGTGCACCGATGGATTGGGTGCAGGGCCTGGCTGGCCTGCGGACAACCCTGCCCATTCGCTATGCATGGCAAAAAGCTGTGCGCAGCAAGCGATTGGCTACTGTGATGGTCTGCTTATGACCTCACATATTACAACACTGATGAGGTCTGAAATCTAATGCACAGGGAAGCCCCCCCCTATAAGACCAAGCATTATGTAAATGGTTACACTTTTTAGCAGTGGAGAAGCTATTGAAAATGTTCTGTAGATGTTGCTCACTATATACCTTTCAGTGTCAGAAATGTATAGCATACTCTCACTCTCATTAGATGATGTCAACAGTGATGTAATATGTGAGGTCATAAGTAGCGCATGGGGGTGCCATTTATAGTTATGTTTGTAAACTGGTGAATTTCAGTGGTCTTTTTAGTTTTACATTATATTTATAGATGACATTTTTATTTAACTATAATGTCACTTTAACCTTTTTGTTTAGTAAGTTTCGATTATTTTTTTAAAGTAAAGTAGATATTATTTTACAGACCTAATTCACTTTAACCTTTATTTTTCTCAGTGAATCTTTAGGTTATTAAACATAAAGAAAGATATTTTTTCCATACCTAATTATAATACCCCCTTAGCCTTTGTTTTTTTCAATGAATTAAAAGGTGTTTTTTATGTAAAGCAAAATATTATTTTCAAGGATAATAATAATGTAAATTTAGTTTTTTTATTGTTGAGTTACAATAGTATTGTTCAATGTTTAAATCTAATGTATGTTTTAAAGTATATTGTTTTTATCTCTTTTCAGGTCCCATTGTACTCTCACAAGACTACCACAGCCATGGGCAAGCCCCTACAGGAACTCTATAAGGGTTTTACTTCCTGTTCTCAGACTCAAAGTAGTAACGAAATACCTCTGTAAAACTAAAAATGTTGTGTGTATTATGAAAGACTTGTTGTTAAAAAATTACTTCATTACAGCATTTTGCAATGCGTCAAATGCACAGCGAGAGTATCGTGAGAGTACTGTAAGACCAATGACACACACGACAGGAAACACACATAAAAGAATTCTATTTGGCTCGATCCACTGTCTTACGGGAAGATCCCACCCTTTAAAACTCACTTGGGGGTAGAACGTAGGTGTGTTCAGTTGCTGTTCTAACCTCTGCCTGTTTTTTTTTTATTCCTTCCAATTTTGGGGAATTTTCATACAAAGAAAACATGGGATCTGGACAGGAGAGGCCACAGGACATGGAGAAAGAGGAGGAGACTCCTAGAACACCTAACAAGTCTGTGTTTTGATGAAAACAGTTGTCAGAAAAGATTGCGACCTGCACTCTCTGTGACAAGCACATCAGCAGGTGGACTTCCAAAAGGTGCTCATTTGGTACATCTGTCATGTTCAAACATATGAGGGCCGTTCATTCTACTCACTTTGCTCGAGCCAACTTCCAACGTCAGCAACCAGAAGATGGGGAAGAGGCATTCATTCATTTGGAACAAGGGAGAATACACAAACTCAAGTCCTCCAGCAGTAGACAGATATAGTGCCAGAATAGAAGCACATAGTTACATATTGCAACTGGTGCTCCAATAATAATTGTGGGAAAAAACACTGATGGTGGAGCACAATGGCCAGAAACACAAGACATTTCTTTTTTCCCTTCCATTTCCAAGTTCAGATGACTGTGTTTTTTATGTTGTAGACCCAAAAATTTGAAAAGTCCGGAAAAAAACCCACTGTTTGAAAAAAACAGAAAAAATGGTTCTTTTCAGAACCGCCTTTACTGGTTTAAAAAGAAAAATTATGTGTTGTTTGTCATGTATGTGTGTTTATATCTTTATAGCATAATGGTCTGCTGCGGCTATGTGATGAATTAAAACTCAAGCACTTATAAAAATAAGTAAATTATCTTACATTTATAAAAATATTTGTATCAGCCTTCCATCACTTCTTTAAAGCAGAATCGATACAAACTATATATATCTATTTTTAAACTAACCGAAATGTATTTTTTGTTGGTTTCTAACCAATTGTAATTCTTTGCAGGGTTTGGTGAGGGAATGCCCTTTCTACGAAGACCTCTGCATAGGGCTAAGACTGTATGTAGTAGGTTTTAGTGAGGGACTGGCCTCTCCATGAAGACCTCTCTACAAGGTGAAGGCTAAGCGTGGTAGGGTTTAGGCTAACAGGCGAAGGCTGAGCGTGGTAAGGTTTGGAGAGGGACTGGCCTCCTCAGGAAAACCTCTTTACAGGATGAATTCTGTGTATAATAGGGTTAATGAGGGAGTCGCTTCTCCATGAGAACCTCTCTACAGTGTGAGGGCTGTGCATAGAAGACTTTGGTGAGGGACTGGCCTCTCAGCGAATGCTTCTCTACAAGGCGAAGGCTGCGCGCATTATGGTTTGGTGAGCGATTGGCCCCTCCACAAAGACCCCTCTACAGGGCAAAGGGTGTGCATAGTTGGGAGTTCAGATGGTTTGCTTAAAAAACTTTTCATCCACTGGGACTCCTGCAGATACTTGCCGTACCATATGGGATTCACACTGAGTCTCTTGAGAGTCCTGCTGGACAGTGACAGCATTTCACTTTAAAAAACTTTTTTGGCTCTTGACCAAAATGGCTAGGGAGTCAGGGTATCAGTTTCCTAACCCTTTATGTCCCTTTTCTCCAATCTTTCAGGACTCAGGGGTCGGGTCACCAAGTCATGTATTGGCTGCTGCAACATTTTTCTTTATATTTGAGCCACCCAATCACATTAGACTGGCCTGCAGGACTTCCTTGGGATGATATCCTGTGCTCCTTGGGTATCTTTAATGTGCAAACTCTAAGCTGTGCTCCAGCAGTCCGTGGTGAGAATCCAGGGATTTGTGGTTTCTTAGTCTGCATAACTGTGTTAACCAGCAGTAGACATCCATAACCAGAGAGCAAATAGACATGCCCTAAAGAGTATGCATGTTTCTACAGTACAATGTTTTCAATAAATGGCAGCAAGCGCAAGGCCTAGCTCAAAGTTACCTGAAAGATTCGTAATATATTGCCCCCCGGCCTATAACTCATTTTGGCACTGAATCAGCAACTTCTTTCTCTCCATTCTTACTTGATTTCTCCACGTTGACAGCCCTAAGTGACATTCAATATGTCTATTGAGAAACCCTCTAAAGCCTGAGAGTTTCCTGAAGTTGAAGTCTCTCTTGATATGGGGCCTTAAGTAACTTCTTACTTCACACACTCTCATTGCGAGACATATTTTTCATCCTATCTTCAATGCAAATGGAAGCCTCTCATTTCATCTCTGATGCCAAGTACTTGGTCAGAACATGTTCATGTTTCTGTAACCTTTTCCTGGCCTGATTCTGGTACGACGCCAGTAAACCAACCTCTCCACGCTCTCTACATACCGTGGCCTAAAGTTAAGCCTCATAATTTTAGCACTATACTCTACTATGGGTAGTTATATCAGAGTTTACACAACCCTCTGTTGTAATTAGCTCGACTCTTCACTCAAAAATTGCCTTGCCCAAACAGTCAGATTAACTCAAAGTTACTCTATCTGCACTGAGGTACATGGACGCGTTTGCGTTTACCAAGTGTTGCTTCAAGACTCTGGAAAAATCTGGATGACGGATTATCGCAACAGTGATGATTCTGGCTACAAGATTGCGTTTAAAGGTTATAGATTTCTTATCCACAAAAGTCTGCTCAGCCAATTTTGCTTTTGAAATTGAATCAGCACAGTATTCTTATTGGGAGGCCTGCTCGATTCTGGTTGAGACTTCCAAATAACGTTGTAATTCTCTTTCTGAATTCTTTCGATCCATTGTCAATCCTATAGCGGCTGCTTCTTCTATTTCTGTTAATTCTACTCTTTTAGATTTTAATCTCTATTCTGATTTTTTTTGGCCCTTTCACAAGCTCTGTTAAATGAGGATTACAGGCAGATCTTTGTCTTGCTCAGATAATGCAAATGTTCTAGATACTGTATAGCCAGTTACAACACCTCTATAGACATATTCTCTCATCACCTCTGCAGCTCTTTCTGAATAGAAGCAGGCATTGGTGGTCCCACTTAGAAAACTTGTGACTGACTGAATGTTCTGAGATATTTTTTGACCTACTACTCTGCTCCCTGGTTTAGCCAAGATATTGGAAAGGAGCATTGTTGGATTTGGCACTTTCTGCAGGGTCACCACCCCAGATTTTTGCCTTCCTTTGCTGAACCCGTTTTTTGTTTTCCTTAGAGCTCAGAGCACTTTACTCTGACTAACCAGTGGTAAAGGGCCTGTGCTCTACCTTCTAAACATTGTAAAATTGCTATACACCTGATTGGTCCTTTTAATTTACTTATAAGCCCCTAGTACATGATTCTACATGTACCCAGGGCCTGTATATTAAATGCTATCAGTGAGCTGCAGGGCTCATTGTGGCACCCACTAACGTAGCATTGTGAAACATGTTTCTGGCCTACCACTGCAGCCTGCAGTGCAGTTTCATACTCCCATTAACTCAAATATCTCCTCTTTATTTATTGATGTCGCTCCTGACTGGGACACCCCATTTAAGGTAATTAATGATTCATTTTTCCTCAGTCTATATCTGGGGATAATACACCTGCTGGTTCTCATATTTATCAGTAATTTCAGGTGTTCCTTTCTCATCTTTTCAAGAGTCTATCCCGATTCTCGTCTTGTAAGTAACTCTAAAGTCTGTGTCTGTACCTCACACCACATTTGTACTATATCTCCATACTAACCATGTATATCTTATGCGTTTCTCTCTTTCAATCTAATCTCGGGGTCAATTAAAATTAGTGTCCTGATGATGATCCTTATATTCCTCTATGGGATCGAAACATCAACCACTACCACAGACCTTATCTAGATTGTCTATATAATAAGAAACAGACGGTGTTCTATTTTCTGACAGTCACTCTTGATCATTATTTTTCAAATGTGTGTATCACGTATATAAGAGCACCAAGCACGTTTGTCACTACACACCCACCACACCATTACTAATGTTTTAATCCAACCTAGACTTAAAGCATGCATGACAGCAGTTGCCATATAAAACTCAACACTGATTAAATGAGGCTACAAATTGGGTATGAGTACCTTCAGTCATTTTGGTGGCATATTGAATTGGGTACCCTTCCTATTCTTGAGACGTGCATGAAATCTTATGGTGATTTTAGCTGACTCCCTCTCTTTCTCTACCCAAGCAAACTGGGAGTCTACTTCCTGTTTCTTCTACTTGGGTGATTGTGTGTGATTGTACTATTCCTTCAAAGTGCCATAAAACAGTGGTTCAATCTCCCAATTTATCATATATTGACAACTGGGATATTCTTTGCATCTTGCCCTTCCTGGGTATTTTATCTGGCATCTGTGAATGGTTGAAAACACTGCCACTCACCTAATTCTGAGCCCCCCTCACTTATCAATTTCATATTATCATTCCAGCTTGCATTGACTTATGGAAGCCAAGTACTTGATTTTTGAAGCCTGGTGCTTTCATAACTTCTCCACATACTCAATCATTTTGCACATGCTAGAGCACTATGTATGACCTCAGCCAATCATCTTCAGATCTCTAGGCTGAAGAAAGCTAAATTGATTGCTGCTCTTTTCCTTCCTTGCTTCTAAACACTGGAATTCACTCCCTTCAGACTTTAATCTTCTTTCTTATCATGTGAACTTTCCACAAAAATGTATAACCTACTTATTTCCTTCCGATTAAACTCTTCTGCTTATCATTTAAGTAGAACCAGGACACCATGTTACTGTATAAGTGCACTTTACAAATTGCAAAGTTTCATTCACTCAATCCTGCATGTTATTCCCATTAAAATATGTGTATATAGCACATACGTGCTATTATCTTGCAATTTGATGATGGCTTTATCTGCTTCAAATCTAGAGAGCAAACTCTGACAATCTGCGTCAATTTGTAATCCCATTCTGGGAGCAAATTTAAGTTTCCACCTAAAATGGGAATTGCAAACTTATCATGAGCTGGGCCTTAGAATTTCATCCTCCTGAGTTCTGGAAAATTACCAATATAGAAGAGTTTGTGTGAGTATGCAGACCTATGGCAGTAAAAAGTAAGCATCTTATAGCCACGTGGTTACACTGTATTTAAATTCCGAATAGCCTGGGAGGCATCAGGCTGTCTAAAAATGGGTTGGATAGTGTGGGAGTCAAAGGGAAACAATGCTGGGTGTCAGTTTTTTCAGTTTCCACTATTTTCGCAAATTTGAGTTTTTGACTTCCTCCTAAGCTCCTGAATTGTTAGCTTGCCCGTCACAAGATTTAAAAAATGACATAGAATTGGGCAGTTTCCTGGAAAAGGCACTAACACACCCTAGAACCGGCTGATTTTTAGAGTCCTTCTTGCAACACTTAATGGAAATCCATCCATTTGTTGGTTCACAGTCTAACTTACCGATGAATAATGCTGCTTTCATGTCTTGTACCACACTAATCCTTGTCTCGCCTTCCCTTTACCAATGTCAGTTACTGTGCCTTACCCAGAACGCCGCAGCTAGACTCATCCTGGATCTCCCTTGTCGCACCCCAGGAAATTCCACTTGCTCCTGGTCAAGAAAAATACCAGTGTACAGTGGCGGCTCACATAGGGCGTGCTGCAGGGCGGTGGGGCGGGGCGGTAGAGGGGCAGGGTGGGGGGTAGTAAACTCGGACATACAACGGAATGGAGGAAAGTGCTTAAATAAATAAATACATCTATTTACCTTGCGCGCGCTGCATCGCCGAGTTGGCGATGCAGCGCGCGCAAGGTAAATAGTTTTATTTATTTAAGTACTTTCCTCCATTCCGTCGTATGTCCTAGTTTACTACCCCCACCCTGTCCCTCCCCGCCCACCGCCCCGCCCTATGCGAGCCGCCACAGTGTAAGCTCTTGACCCACGCGTTCAAGGACCTGCACGGATCTGGACATGCTTATATCAACCACTGCCTGAAATTCCATACACCCTCTAGACACCTTCGCTCTAGCTCCCTCTCACAGGCCCACATTAGACAGAGCAAGAGCAGGAGAACGCTCCTTCTCCTACCTTGGAACAACCTCCGCCTGGACCTCAGGACCTGCCTCACTCTTCAGAAGTTCCGAAGTTTGCTGAAGACCTTGCTGCTCAACTGACACCCTGGACCCTGCCAGCACCGAGATACCCTGATGGATGACAAGTTACGCTCTACAAGTCGACTGATTGATTGATTCATTCATTCATTAGAGCCTTTTAAGACATAGATCATGATGTTTTTAGTATTTTGAGTTTGATTTTGTGTCCTGAAACTGAATCAAATGAGGCATGGGTGAAATTTGTATTACGCAAGTAAAATCTCATGTAAGTTCTCACCTTATCGATATATGTGCTTTTTGAGTACTTTTTCCCATCATACAGTAACACTTTTTTCCCATTTCGTGATCACGCAGAATACGTCTAGTATGAATTGTAAAACTGATGTCTGCCAAAGCTGAGAGACATTTTCTGCTCAAACCAGTCCCCTGCCAGTATCTCACATCACTTTTTGACCTGAGGTGTGCCCTAGCATGCTATTTTCACTGAGTTGACCATAGTAATGTGTCTTAAGTATTTTACTTAGGAAAATTACATTTATTTCGTGAGAGGAAAAAACGACAATTTTGTCCATCATAGATCAAATACTCAATCCTTTCTTCTTTAACTTTTGACATGTGTGCTTGTTTTTTTGTTTTTTTTTAAATAGGGTTTCTAGCATGTCTCCAAAGATCTGGGTGCACGTATAGGACCAGATTCTCAAAGTGCTTTTGACATACTCCTGATTTACTCCTGAATCTTCGTGAGCAAGCCGCAAATACTCATGGAAGAAATCTTTATGATTAGGGTTGTGTATAATTTTATAACCCAGCTACTAAATTGAATGCCTATCCCTATGCACACTCAGGAGCCTTGTGTTTCTGTAACTGACATGTAGATCAGGTCAAATATATAAGAATCGTTTGAGGCCTGTGACGAAACGTAGGCTTCTTTACACGCCAAGAAAGATTGATATAATCACGCAGTAACATCTGGATATTTACACAAAGCTGATAGAATTGTTTGCATGTGGAACATCTAAGTATTCTATACAATGGCAAGGGAGAAAATACTACAGTAAACAACAAAGTGATGGAAGAAATTATTTAACTAATTTCTGCCGCTTGGGACTGCTGCAGGGCACGTTCCGGATCATCCAAATTTTGTTAATACACCACTTTAGATAGAGACCAACTATATGCAAATTAGTCTTGAAGATATTCCAATAGAAACAGTCCAACCCTGTCTGTCAGGACAGGTCCAATCCAGACAGCTACTCATGCAACCTCAAAGTGATGGCTTGGATTGATCCTGAATAATTACCAGTGGCTGAGATTAATTCAAGGAAATCCACACATCCCTTTTTTCGTTTGGATCACAATAGGCAATATTGCTTTGAATAAAACGATTATTGTTCTAAGATTGTTCCAAAATTGTTGACTGATGATATCAAGAGTTTATTTTGAATACAATTTGGCATACGCTATTTTTTTAAATGTCTAGAACAAGTAGAAAATGCACTTAGATAATCATGTAATTAAGTCATTAATTGCCTTCCGCATCGCGGTATATAGTGCCTAGCCGCTTATTTATTTACTTTGCATCTGCTAGGCTTCTGTGCAGTATGCTCGTGATTACTCTGTCACCGAACGGGCTTGTTAGAGCCTCTTAAATTTATGGACAGTACGAGTTTGCATTTCTTGTGATTGACTATTTAATTTTAATTTTTAGTTGCTGGCACAGCACTCCCAACTGTGGCCTTTTCTTTAGGCTTTCCTCTGAGGCTCATTTGCATTTACAGTGATTTACTGAACAATACTATTTTTTGCTCGAGAAGGACTTCTCTGGTTTAATACGGAGGTCTGCTGTCATTAAGCAGCATGCGCAGATCCGGCTACTGATTACCTAATTCCTCCCTAAATCAAACGCAAGGGGGCATATATTAGCTTGCAGATACTCGTGCTCACGGGATGCCCTACGTGCGGGATCCGCAGGGGTGGAGTTTATTAGAGTTTACTTCAAAACTGCCAGGCTAAATGATGGTCATATAAAATGCTATCTCGCAGGGAGGGAAAATATTTCTGTTTCTTGCTTTTCGGAACTCAGAGATCGCTATCATACCCGAAACCCAAGATGTGTACTTTATGGTAAGCAATAAATATATCGAGGATGCCAGATAGTAGTGAGCAGATGCCTGTTCAGAGTTTGACAGTCCTAGTAGCCAACTCGAGAAGACGAATCACAACTTTTTTCCAAGACGTTCTGTGACGTAGGTCTGAAAAAATCCGTGGTAAAGGTGTCCATGTCTATGTATTTCTATAGCATAAATTGCATGGGATTCGCAATAATATTCCTCACATGCACAGGTGTTAGCTACCTGCTTATAGTGTAAGTTAATGATGTCAGCACTAGACCCACGATGGTTCAGAATTACTGTGCATTTGCAGGGGCGCTGACAAGGCGCACAAGGCGCTATATGACGCAGAGCACTGCAAACTGCAGTATTGATCAAGTTTCCCATGCAGAACATACTTTGCGTAAAACCCCTGGTAATGCATGCAAAATTATAGTAATATTGGATCTAAACAATTTAAACTATAGAAAGACATAATTGACAGCACATACCAGAAAGGCGTGCAATGGTGAAACATAAAATATATATTGTAACCATAGCTATAGATAGGCCTTGCGATTATATCACAGAATAGTAATACGTAGAGGGATGAAAGGAAAAAAAGGCAAAGGAATGGGGATATTAGGAGTGAAGAGAAATGCAAAAATGGATAACCATCCAAACAGACATCTTTGACAGTGTTGTCATTCTTTCGTTCCCATCATCGTCCATACTAATAAGGCAGAGCCTGGGCCGTTCATGTTTCCAAATGTCCTTTGTAAGAAAATCTTCAGGAACCTTACTTGAACAAGCAATGGGGGGATTAGGGTGGGATCCATGTACTAGCCATTTTACTTCAACCTCTGAATGTCTTTTGAAGAAAAAGGTGGGGCTAGTAGTAGAGAATTAGGTTCTCCCGACCCTCGATGCAGAGTCACCCCAGATTTGTGCCTTCCCCTGCATTCCTTTGTTGAACCCATTTTTGGTGGCTTATATGACTGTGCACTTATTTCCTTCTAACCAGTGGTAAAGTGCTTGTACCCTCTCTCTTAAACCTGATAAAAGTTGCCTACACCTGATTGGTACATTTATTTTACTTGTTGTAAGTCCTTAGTAAATAATACCTAATGTACCAACGGGCTGTACATTAATTGATACAAATTTGCTGCAGTACTCTCTGTGCCACCCACTAAAGTAGCCTTTTGAAACATGTCTCGGTCTGCAGCCTGTAGTCCAGTTTAAAACTGCAATTTTGACCCAGCAAAGTAAACCTTTCAACAATCTTAAACCTTCATTTTTAATACTTTAAAGTCATCCCTAAGGTAGGCCCTAAAGATCATAAGACAGATGCCTGGTATTTTAAAAGTAGGACATTTATGTTTATGTTTTACATGTCTGGATAGTGAAAAACTCTCAAAAGAGTTTTTCACTGTTTTAAGGTTATCTCTCCCATAGGCTAACACTGGTTTACCTTATTATGCTCAATACGTGATAACTTCAGTTTGGGACTAGATAGAGGAATGGTGCTTACACTCAAATGAATTGTAATGTAAAGTCCACCTTAAAGGTAAAGTCGGATTTTAAGTTAATATTCTGAAAATGCCACTTTTAGAATGTTTAAAGAAAACAAGGATACCTGGCTACCTATTTTAATATGCTGCTATTTATTTCAGCAGGCTAAGGGCCAATGTATATAGTCTTTGGTCCTGGCTTAATCATTTCGCCTTTGGTTAACATATTTAGAAAACACTTTTTGAGAACATTTCAATCATGTCCGAGATATTGAACGATACACATTTCAGTGCAAAATGAAAACACAATTACAAAAGCAAATATGCGTTAAGCAAACACTTGTGCAAAAGACAAAAACTAACTGTGAAGACATCAATTTGAATACATTACAAACATATACCGAAAGATTATGTGAGAAATTACACCAGCACGTATATTTTACGTAATAAATCAAACAGTGAGCACTCCTATATTGCCTTATATTTGGCTTGTTTTGGAGAGGTGCTCTCCATGGGGGAATTTTTTTTTAATGTCCGCGGGGATCAATCATTATACATAGTCCCTCTCCAGAATCTACGTTCAATTAATTAAACACCCTCATGGATGCTAGAAAATGCCGACGCGTTTCCGATCCCCGTTGTACTTGAGGGATTTTCGTCAGGGCTGAGACACGGTATAATCTGAGGTATGAAATACTGGCTTCCTAATTATGTGGTGACGTATCTTCGCAATGGCGATTTAAAATAATGTTGAATTTTTTGCTGAGATGTGAGTCCGTTAAAGTTGAGCAAGGAACGTGTGTGAGCTCCCTTATTCCATTATGAGCTTGATTAAGCATGAATTACCATAATTCAAATTTATTATATCATGTTTGTTCCCAACTTCAAAAACAGAGAAAAAAGCAGTCGCTGACACGATCAGTGTTTACAATCTGCAGCAGGGAAAAGCCTCCTTTTACGTTGATTGTATAATTCTGATTTCCAACTCAAGCAGCAGATTGAAGCAGACGCGGACCCATTCAGCGTATGGAATGTAGTTACTCCTCTGTGGCAGGCTCACACAAACTGCTCCTTGCTTAGAATGTTGGTATTTTTCTGCCTAAGCCAAATGTGCCTTTCTGCCAGTGACCAGGGTCACATGATTGTGAATGGCTTGCATGTGGCGTTTTGTATATTCCTTCCAGACATATGGACAAAAGGGCCTTGAGTGTGGGATAGGGTGTTCACCACCAAAAATGGATATCCTGGGGGGTTGCACCAGGCCTTCCTGAGCTTCAAAGGGTAGCTTCTGGGCTTGACCACCCCCTTCCTTACTTCTTAGGTATACCTGCCCTGCCACTGACAAATCCTGCTTACACCTATGCCTGCCTGCCTTTTGTTACCCAAGACAATTTGGAGCCAAACATAGGAAAGGGAAAAGGTTAGACAAACAGGGAATCCACAACCCACAGACTGGCACTGGGGAGAAAAGGTGCACCTTCAGAACCCTTTCATCAGAACACTCCTGGACCTGTGAAAGGTTCAGAAGAAGGTCTACCCCGCTGTCTGAAGAAGGAAGATTGGACATATTTGCCTTGAACCAACGCTCCCCAGAAGTGACTCCTAGGGTCAGTTGGTTGACCTCCTGTGCAGGCTACAGAAACACAAGCTTCAGAAGCGTCGCTGCAACTGCCCAGCTGATTAGCACCACTTGAACCTGTCTGAACCCTGCTCTTGGCCTCTGCTGGAGTGAGTTATGAACCCAAGAGGTGCCCTCAGGGTCCTCGAATTTTGGCTGACATCAGAGAGTGCGTCTCCTGAAGAAAAGCTGAGGATGGATGTTTTGGGTTCCTGGTTATTTTTTCATGCTGAGAATCGACCGCCTGCAACGACCACCAATGTGAGGCTCCAGCTGGACCTGCTCTTCACACCAACAGTGACCATCAGCAAGACCTGCACTTTGCTCCGACACAGACAGTCCGCATCGACAGTCAATGCAAAGCTCCAGTGACCACCATGTCTTTGCGTCTGCAATGCCTGACCTGCTCTTCGCACTGACAAAAACTCAGACTTGTAACTTTCCCCCAGTCCAGATTGACCAAATAACTGCGAGTGGTGCTTTGTGCTTTTTGGCTCTATTTTCACCTACAGTTTGAAAAACTCATCCCTCTGGTTCGACTGATTGAATTTTTTTCGTTTGGTGTTGTTTATTTATTAAAATTGACTCTATTTTTCTAAAAAATGTTGGGATTTTTCTTGTGTTGTTTTTTCACTTTATTACTACGTGAGTGCAGCATAAATACTTTACACATTGCCTGTACACATTGGGCCTTATTCACAAAGGCAATCTGAGACAAAAGTCAAACTTTACGACTCTTGGTATTCACAGAGGTCATTTATGAGTCGTATCTTTACATCTGCGTCAAGCCGGAATCTCTGGCTTGGGCCATACTCTCTGCACCCGGGCCGTACTCTCCGCCTCGGGCTGCACTCTCTGACTCGGGCCGGATGAAGTGTAATCAATGGGCCAAAATACAATTTTTACAAAAAGGAACATCAGGAATGTGTGATAAATGGTAGAGGAGATCATGAAAATCAGTTTGGGCAGGGAAAAGGGTGTGGCCAGACACTACATCATTGCCCAGAAAAGTTTGCTGCTTAGCATCATAGTACATGCAGTCCACAATTTGCGCTTCCCTCAGTGTTTGCGATATTAGTTTATGTCTTTGTGTATTTTACGTTTTTTGCAATTTTAGGAGTGGTTTTTGTGACTTTTTGTATCTTACTTCCTAATTTCCTCTTTCCTTTCCTTCCTTTTCCTTCTTTTCTCATCTTTCTTTATCCCACCCAGCGCCATGGCAGATGGTCATCTACCTTGTGGGTGGCGCCGCCGCCCAGGTGTGCAGCCCCAAGCAATCTTTAGCAAGGAGGAGGTGGCAGCAATAGTTTATTTTATGCAGCACCATCTCCCCTCCATGCCCACAGCAGGCAGCAGGCCCGGCAGCGGATAACCCCTACTGGATTGTCGGCTACTATGGGGGGGTGCCCCGGTGCATGAGGCGCACCAGCCAGGTTCGACGCACCATACAGCAGATGGGCAGATATCATAGACCATGAACAGTACCTGCTCGACCTGCTAGGTGTCAAGATTTCGAGGCTTGGTGAGTATTAATTATTTGCTGTGTTTGTGTTCTACAATGTAAAAAAAAATCTGAATAGCTTGCTTCTCACACTCAGAGGTAAGTTATGTTTAGTTCATGATGGAATATTATTATTATGTGATCCATTTTCTAGTTTCTTCTAGGCAGATACTAATCATACTTATCATTGCCGCTCGCTTTGGCTGAATAATTAAGAAGCCATTGCAGACTGACCTCCTGTCACCATAGTGAATCAGTGATAGCAGTGAGTTGGCATTCTCTCTGTGACTTTGTTCGTGTAGCTCGTACAGGTCCAAGCTATTTCACATTGATGTGTAGTATGCATCTATGACATTGCAAAAAAGGGAGACTGAGTTGGTCCATCAAGGTGGTTGAGAAATGAGAATAGAATCTAAGATCATTCACTGCAATGCAGTAGTTCCAAATGTAGGTTTTGTTAAGGGAATTTGGCATAGGGATTTTAGGATTAGTATGAGCAACTAGCACTATAGGTGATCTGTTTTAGAGAAGTACAATTATGTGACTGTGTGTGCCTGTCATATTTTTGTGGAGATTAACTGAATAACTGATCTATTTTTTTATCTTCTTCATTTATTACATCAGCACCCAAGGGCAAAAAGAGGGATGTTGTAGAGGGTCCGGGAGTAGCTAGTCAGCAGGAGGCGCTGACTAGCAGTGCCTCTGCAATGGGCTCTGCTAACCTCAGTAATTCCTATTATTTATTATAATTATTTTCCTAATGTTGGGTTTTATGATTGTTGGGGGCTGAGGGTAGAATCTTGGGGTATTAGAATGTTGGTGCTGGGTTTCAGGATGGGAGGTGCTGCCTGGAAGCTGGAGTTGCTGGTGAGGAATAAAGTTGCTCTGACACCTTTACCTGCCGTCTTCCTTCCACATGGTGACAAGGACGGGATAGGAACCAACTTCTGCAAAGCACACTGGGTTACATTTTTGTTTCATTCATGTTATCCCTGCATTATCTTTTTTATTTCCTTATATTACATGGTTTTCTATTTTTGGTAGCTGACTTTTTCCTTTCTCTAGTCTCTAGTTCACCTATCTTCTGCTTTGTTGGTAATCTTTCCCTCTCTCCTATATATCTTGTGGTATTGTAAGAGTAAGACTAAGAATAACAAATTTTTGGCACTCTACAGTCTTCCATGAAGATTGCAGGCCCAAGTAAGCTTGTATTATTAATAATATTCACCATGTATGTTTGTTGAGAAGGCTTTCTTATTCCTGCTCATTCCCTAACAGTTGAGTTCACGAGAGAGTGGCCATGGTTATGGACCTCCCTCCCCCAATGTTGTGTGCTGTGTCATTCATTTATACAGTATACCAGCAGTTTTGGTTGCATTTGCCAACCAACACCATATGTCTTTCGTTGACCATTATTCTACCCATGGCTTGTCTAACATTGTGAACCAACCAAATGCCCAGAGTGATATTTTTGTTAGAAGATGCTGCAGTGCTAATCAAATTGTAGTGATGTATTGCGGGTGTATTTTTTGATTAAAAAAATTAAGGGGGGTGTATCTGGCATCTAGAATATGTATAATGTTTTATTCTATCCACAGAGACCACCAGTGACGTTAGCTTCAGTGCCGCTGCCGGAGGAGAGCAAACACAAAGAGATGATGGATGGAGCACTGAAACCTTTCAGACACTCGCCCCCTGTCACAGATCTTGGTTGAATTCATCATTGTTCTTTAGCTCACTTCGCCACCCCAGTTTAGACCAAGCCATATGCAAATCAGTCTTGACCCTGTTCCTCATGGGAACAGTCCAGCCTGAACTGCCAAGCCAGGTCTTCCATGGACCGGAAACAAGCATCTTAGGACCAGTTTCAGAGTAACACCTCTCATCAGCCAGGCTAGCTTGAATCCAGTGGCAAAGTGATCAAGGGACCCACATCTGGGCATACCCTGCCAACTTAGGGCAAACAAAGCAAGCATAAGAAGATGATGGATGCAGCACTGAAACTTTTCAGACACTCACCTTCAGTCACAGATCTGGGTTCAATCCATCATCGTTCTTTAGCTCACTTCGCCACTCCAATTCAGACCAAGCCATATGCAAATTAGTCTTGACCCTGTTCCTCATGGGAACAGTTGGGCCCAAACTGCAGAGCAAGGTCTTCCCTGGACCAGAAACAAGCATCCTGGGACCGGTTTCAGGGTAACACCCCTAATCAGCCAGGCTAGCTTGAATCCAGTGGCAAAGTGAGCAAGGGACCCACGTCTGGGCATACCCTGCCAAATTAGAGCAAGGATGAGAGTCAGTTGGAGCGGGACAAGCGGCGGCAGGGACGGGCTCTAGTAATTCACATAATTGCTTATTGACAATTACTATTATACTCACCAGCTAGTAGCAGGGCGTCGTCAACTCATGACAGTGAACCCCAGCTTCAGCGGTTGTTGAGTTATTATGACCTCTTCTATCTGCAACTCACCAAAAGCTTACATAATGAGCGTTCATTGCTTGAGGGAAACATGAAAGAACGGAAGGTTAAAAGAAAGGAAAATGGTATTTGAGTGAAAGGGTAGGTGGATGAAAGGGTGTGTGGGTGGGTAAAGGGATGAATTAGCGAGATGATGGTTGGAAGAAAGGGTGGGTGTTGAATGAATGGATTGGAAATTTTGATGAAAGACTGGATGAGAGAAAGTAAAGCTTAATCATGGTGGCTATGGGTGAATTACAATGTAAAGATGAATGAATATTTGGATTGCAAAACAACTCTTCTCATGGAGAAGGGCATGCTGCTCATCTACTTTGCATACTTTGTTTATGTAGGGTTATCAAAGCTATGGTTCAAAATGGAGGTCATTTAAAAAAAGAAAATTCTACTCCCTTGACTCACTGTATTTGTTAAGTGAGCCAGATATATCCTACCCATCATTCATCACCCCACCACCCCACCCATGGCATTTCACCACCTATGACCGAAGTGCAGTATGGTTCAATTCGTGACTGCAGTGTTGGCTTTGCAATGTGCTTCAGTCAATGGGGCATTTACAAAGTTTCCAACACATTGCAAACTGAACACACTAGGTGTGTTTCCCTTAGCCCACTTAGCGACCTCTTAGTACTTCACTGCTTTATTTTTTCTTTTGTTCTTCGGTCCCAGTCTACCAAAAAATTGGAAAATCCATTGTTGGCATGTGCCACATTTGATTTTATAACCATGTGAAGTGAGGTGATTCCAAAATATAAATATTTAATGATTTTCCATAACTTACACCTGTTCAGATTTTTCCCTTTCGACTATGTTGACTAGTACAGTGACTGAATAAATCAAAGGTGACAAATCAATGATCAGTGTAGTGACCACACTATACTATATCAAAATCTCTACCCTAACTGCCCAATCCCTTTACCCTACTCTGCAGTAGAGTTAATTCAAGTTTTGTTTCCTTACTTACTGCCCAGTGAATGAATTTGGTGGAAATATTATGTGGCGGTGGGCGAGGCCAGTGAGTAAAGTGGGAGTAAGTGGATGATTTGATGTCAAGTTTGGCATGTGGGATACACTGTGACGAACGTGCCAAATACAATCTATATAGCCCGTTCCTTTCACTGTAGTGCAGTGCATCATTCATTTTCATGTTTACTTAAGGCAGACAGGATAATATGCACATTTCATACATGAGCTGTGTGACATAGTATCTTATTTATTATTCATCTGCCTGTTTGGAGCCAGGGTAGAGAGAAAAATACATTTGGAGAAGATCAGGGGAATTGGAATTAAAAATAGATAATTGTCAACTACAGCTTCCCCAGCTGCAGACAGTAGTAAAATACCCGATGTGCTGACTAGCAATGAGTATGGCTCCATTAATTTAGCACAACACACAACTTGTACTCCATAGTGCATAATGCCTTGCTCATTAATGAGAGGTCATTTATTTTTCCACTCAAAGTGTCTGTTTAGTTACTTGAAAAGCCTTTAAAAGAAAAAAGAAATCATATCACTGTTTTTTTAATCCGGTGTTATTCTGTCCAATACTTTTCTGCCACACAGTGAGTGCTTTTTATGCAAGGCATGTGTGGGTAAAACATAAAGTTGGCCCCGTGACTCTCCTAATCATAATCAAATCAAATTCCAATGGCACTAGGAGACCAGCAATGTACTGCTACTGTACCACCCACTAATTTCAAACAATGTTTGCACAGAGCATTGTTTACAATTTGTCTTTTTTCTTTTTGTTTTTCTCAATGTAGCTACTCCTGCTGGTCCACCTGTAGACCCAACAAGCAGGAGATAGTAGCCCAACTTTGGCGGCAGAGGCTGGAGCGAATCCAGCACAAATACCGGCGGCTGGTAGTCCTGGAGAAAGAAGAGGCAGAAATAGCTGCCTCTCAGTCTCTGACAGGCCCCAGTATAGCCGGTCCCCCTCAGCCTCCAGCCTCAAAGCCATTCCCTCACCAGCGCTGTCGCCCCTCTCACACTGCCAACAGCAGAACATTGCTGCAGTATATCTTGCAGTGGCTGGACAGCATAGAGAGTCACCTCACTACAAAGAAGCAGAGCTTGGACCAGCTCTGGACCCAATTTCAGAATGCTATCTTTTAACCCTTTAATATGTTTTTTGTTTTGGTGGGAGGGACTTGTTGTGGGTGGAGAGGGTGGGAAGGGAGTTGGGATCGGGTTTTATTCTTTGGACATTTCAGATTTTGGGACATTGGGGCTTGGGTCAGTTTTTTAGGGAGAGGGATGGGCATGTTGTTTGGGTGTAGAGGGTGGGTTTGTTTGTGAAAAAATATAGGGGAAGCTATATTTCTAAAAATGTATGCTTGAAGTAATTTGTTTTACTTATACTTTGCACTGATGCCTTCAGTTGTTACGCAGCCTGTTTATGTGCTTGTAATAGTGTACCACTTAGTTATAGAATTATACCTCTCTAACTATGTTGACTATTAGGGGAAGTGCTGCCATGACCTAAATTGTCTACAACAACCTAGATAAACGATTACTTGTAGTAGCAGTTAGTTAGTTACTTACTATCTTAACTAGTTCACTTCACTCCATAGTTGTCTTATCTGAATATAGATGAAGCAGTAACGGGGAAAGCATCACAACTTCACAAGCGAGGTCCCTCTTACACTCAGATGAGCTCCAACTGTAGGATTCATGGGAAGGATTATCCATTGCAGGCAACTGAATGGAAATAAAAACACTGAGTTAGTGAGTTATATCAAAGCTTTACAAATAAATTACATCACCTGAACTCCAGGTATTCCGATGGGGCAACGTAATTCCCAAACTCCCACTGGGACCTGACATGGCAGCAATGAATATGTACACCGCTTCCTCGTGAGCTCCCAAGGGAAAGGTAGGTTGGGAAGAGAGAGAGAAAGAGAGAGACTGAAAGAAAATAATACTGGTTCCAATATGTGAAGTCTGCACGCCACTACTGCCGGCCTCTGAACAACTTGTAAAGCCTTGGCACAGAAATCTGGATCACCAAGTGCTTGAATTATGGTTCTGCAAAGAGAATATCAGTTAGTTCAATTGTGTGGTGTAAATGACTAAACAAGCATAAAAGAAGAGGCCCCCTACTATATAGGCGAGGTTCCTTAAGGTAGGGAAAATTCAATCAATGTAAAGAATTAAGACAACCATACTAAAATTGATAGTTAACCCCTTCGGTGCTCATGACGAGCTGGACTCGTCATGGCACACAGTGGGCGTGTGCTCATGACGAGTCCAGCTCGTCATGGCACCCACCCATGGGGGAAGCGCTGGCGCTCCCCCCGTGGGACGCCGATCTGGGTACTTTTACCGGGGAAGGCAGGGGAAGCCCTTCCCCTGCCTCCCCCCACCCCCGTACACGTCATCAATGACATCAGCGCGCAAGGCGCGCTGATGTCATTGGAGGTTTCCCTTTCTTCCCCGACGCGCTGGAAGCCATTTGCTTTCAGCGCATCGGGAAGAAAGAGGTGAGTTTTGGCTCTGGGGAGGGGGGATTCAAACAAAAGAGGCATCTGGGGAAAGGAAAGGGTTTTCCTTTCCCCGATGCCTCTTTTGTGCATTCCTGCTGCACGATCGTGCAGCAGGAATGCCCACTAGACGCCAGGGATTTTTTTTTTTTTTAAATGGACAACTGTTTTCTGTTTGGGGGAGCGGCCCCTTAGGCAAGGGTCGCTCCCCTTTTGGCGCAATGCTGTATGGCTTGGTCTGCCCCCCTGGGGGGCAGACTTCGGCATTATTTATAAATAAATTGCCCACTGGACCACCATAAATGTTTGGGGAGTGGCCCCTTGGGCAAGGGTCACTCCCCTTTGGGGGCATTGTTTGTGGCTGTCTGCCCCCATGGGGGGGAAGATCTCCCAATTTATTTTGATATAGTGCCCACTAGACCACCAGGGATTTATTTGTGGAGAGTGACCCCTTGGGCAAGGGTCGCTCTCCTTTGGGGGCAATATTTGTGGCTGTGTCTGCCCCCCAGGGGGCCAGATCGCCATGTTTCTTTTTCAAATTAGGCCCACTAGACCACCAGGGATTTGTTTGTGGGGAGTGGCCCCTTGGGCAAGGGTCGCTCCCCTTTGGGGAGCATTAATTTGGCCGTTTCTGCCCCCCTGGGTGGGCAGATCGGTTGATTTTTTTTTTGTATGGCCACTGGCCACCAGGGATTTATTTGTGGGGAGTGGCCCCTTGGGCAAGGGTCGCTCCCCCTTGGGGGCATTGTTTGTGGCTGTCTGCCCCCATGGGGGGGCAGATTTTGCCATTTTTTTATATTGGGCCCACTAGACCACCAGGGATTTATTTGTGGAGAGTGACCCCTTGGTCAAGGGTCGCTCTCCTTTGGGGGCAATGTTTGTGGCTGTGTCTGGTGGGCAGATCTCGCCATGTTTTTTAAAATTGGGCCCACTAGACCACCAGGGATTTGTTTGTGGGGAGTGGCCCCTTGGGCAAGGGTTGCTCCCCTTTGGGGAGCATTAATGTGGCCGTTTCTGCCACCCTGAGGGGCATATCGGCTGATTTGTTCTTTTGTAGGGCCACTAGGCCACCAGGGTTTTTTTTTTTTATGTTGGGGAGCGGCCCCTTGGACAAGGGTTGCTCCCCTTTGTGGGAGGATGATTGTGGCCATTTCTGCCCTCTTTGGGTGGCAGAATAGCGGTATGTTTTTAGGCCCATCTGCCCCCAAGGGGGGCAGAAGTCACTAGACACCAGGGTTTTTTAAATGTTTGTGTTGGGTAGTGGCCTCAAGGGAAAGGGTTGCTCCCCTTTGGGGAGCATTAATTTGGCCATTTCTGCCCCCCTGGGTGGGCAGATCGGTTGATTTTTTTTTTGTATGGCCACTGGCCACCAGGGATTTATTTGTGGGGAGTGGCCCCTTGGGCAAGGGTCGCTCCCCCTTGGGGGCATTGTTTGTGGCTGTCTGCCCCCATGGGGGGGGCAGATTTCGCCATTTTTTTTATATTGGGCCCACTAGACCACCAGGGATTTATTTGTGGAGAGTGACCCCTTGGTCAAGGGTCGCTCTCCTTTGGGGGCAATGTTTGTGGCTGTGTCTGGTGGGCAGATCTCGCCATGTTTTTTTAAAATTGGGCCCACTAGACCACCAGGGATTTGTTTGTGGGGAGTGGCCCCTTGGGCAAGGGTTGCTCCCCTTTGGGGAGCATTAATTTGGCCGTTTCTGCCACCCTGAGGGGCATATCGGCTGATTTGTTCTTTTGTAGGGACACTAGGCCACCAGGGTTTTTTTTTTTATGTTGGGGAGCGGCCCCTTGGACAAGGGTTGCTCCCCTTTATGGGAGGATGATTGTGGCCATTTCTGCCCTCTTTGGGTGGCAGAATAGCGGTATGTTTTTAGGCCCATCTGCCCCCAAGGGGGGCAGAAGTCACTAGACACCAGGGTTTTTTAAATGTTTGTGTTGGGTAGTGGCCTCAAGGGAAAGGGTTGCTCCCCTTTTACGGGGGTGAATATTTTATTTATACTCCTAGGCCCACCTACCCCTTAGCTTGGCTGGTGGATTGTGTGTGGACTGGTGCATTATTTGCATATGTGATTGTAATGTTTTTTTCTCCTTTTTATTCTAGTGTAAAGCTTTTGATTCCTGTTTGCGGTTTCGACAGTGGTTGTTCTGCAGTTTTGCGTAGTTGCATTTTTTTGGTAAGAAAAACATTTTTGTTGTATTTACTCCAAATGAGTATTATTGTCATGTATGAATGAATTTTTTTGTAAGTGGTGTCATAATGGCAGCATATTTAGTTAGTGTTTTGAGCATGAAATTCTTTGCGATGTGTTTTGCATTGTCTTATGTGTAATTTTCTTTTCTCTTTCTTTTTAGTGGGATATTGTTGATCCATACTGTGTCCGTGCAGAGTAGGTGGTGGTGAGTTTAGCTGCTTCTGGCAAGTGAGTGGTATCGTTTTGGAGTATATAGGTATTTCTGATAAAGGTGCATTTTGTTTATTTACTTATTTTACAAAGTGTTTGTTGTTGTTGACTTGTTTGACAAGTTACCTTTATTAGTAAGCATTATGGCTAGCCGTAGAATGACTGCTCAGCAGGTGGTTGGTATGCTTCTTGAATCTTCCTCTGAGCAGGATTATGAGACTGACAGTGCGTCTGAGGGAGACGAGGGAGGGGAAGATTCAGGCAGTGAGTTTTCTCTCCACATGGAATCATCGGATGATGAAGGTACTCTCAGTGCAGATGAAGCTACTCTTGGTGTGGATGAAGCTACTCTCAGTGCGGATGAAGTGCCTGTTTTAGAGGAGGATTCTGCTGTGCCGATGGTGCAAGAGGCATCTGGATTGCAGCCTGAGGCTGCAAGGCTTCCTACTGGAAGTGCTGGACTCTGGGTTGATCCAAACATGGTGCAGCCGGTGTTGCCTGCCTTTAATGGTGATGCAGGGTGTAGAGTGGATTGTGAATTTTTTTTGCCTATACAGTTTTTTCAGTTGTTTATGGATGATGTATTTTTGGGTGAGATTGTTAAGCAGACTAATTTGTATGCTGAACAGTTTTTGAGGGACAACAGTGACAAACTTAGGCCCCACTCTAGAGCTACCCGGTGGACTCCCACAAATCTGAAAGAGATGAAGAAGTTTTTGGGTTTGACTTTATTGATGGGTTTGATAAGGAAGCCGTCCATGGCTTCATATTGGTCTACCAGTCCCTTGATGGCAACGGCCATATTTCCTGCAGTTATGACTCGTGATCGGTATTTACTTTTGCTACAGATGCTGCATTTTGTTGATAATTCTTTGGCGTTGTCACGAGATCACCCTGACTGTGACCGTCTTTTTAAGATTCGGCCTGTTCTTGATCACTTTGTAGATCGATTTTCAGAGATCTATACTCTAGGGAAAGAAATATCTATTGATGAGTCTCTGGTCTTGTTCAAGGGCCGTTTGGTTTTTAGGCAGTACATCCCTAGCAAGAGGGCACTCTATGGAATTAAGCTGTATATGTTGTCTGAGAGTAGGACAGGATATGTTTTTAATTTCCGTGTGTACACTGGTAGGGATTCCACTATTGACCCCCTGGTTGTCCGTCCACTTTTGAAGTTTCAGAGAAAATTGTGTGGGATCTTGCTAGAGGACTGTTTAACAGAGGCCACCATTTGTACCTTGATAACTTCTACGCTGCTGTGCAATTGTTTAAGGAATTGTTCAAAGTGGACACTTTTGCTTGTGGCACAATCCGCTCTAACCGTAAAGGTTATCCAAAAGAGCTTGTTTGCAAAAAAACTTCAGAGGGGACAGTGCAGTTCCTTGCGTAGTGATGAACTACTAGCTGTGAAATTTGTGGACAGGAGGGATGTGTACATGCTGACTACCATCCATGATGAGAGTACTTCACCTGTGGCTGTTTGGGGTCAGATTGCTGAAGTGCGCAAACCTGTGTGCATTTTAGACTACAATAAGCACATGGGTGGTGTTGACAGAGTAGATCAGAGGTTGGAACCTTACACTGCTATTCGTAAGGCTTACGTTTGGTATAAGAAGTTGGCCATCCATCTCTTCAATTTAGCAACTTTCAATGCTTTTGTTGTGTTCAAGGAGTGTTCTCCTGCGTCAAAGTTGACTTTTGTTCAGTTTCAGCAGTCTGTGATAGGCAGCCTTGTTCTTGTGGAACAGGCAAGTGTTCCTAGAGTTGGAGTGGTGGAGGATGTGGCTCGATTGAAAGATCGCCACTTTCCTGATTACATTTCTCCCACACCCTCGAAAGACTTTCCCACTAGGAGATGTAGAGTCTGTTGGCGAAGAGGTACGCGGAAGGAGACTTGCATGTACTGCCCCGAGTGTCCTTCTAACCCTGGGCTGTGTGTGCCTGCTTGTTTTAGAGCGTACCACACGCAAAATAATTTTTGGGAGCATCCATGAGTGGTAAAGTGAACTGCCTGGTCTGTATTGTTTAATTTTTTTTATTCTGTTTCAAGGTTGGCATTGTGCAATGTATTTAGTTTCAGATTTTGTGTTTGTAGATTTGTATCTATTTGCAATTTGTTTGTGTTATCTTTTTTGTATAAAAAAATCCTAAATGTGATGGCGGTGTGTGTAGGCTGTCGCTTGGCTGGTGGTGTGCGTGGACTGGCGCTTGGCTGGCAGTGTGCGTGGACTGGTGCTTGGCTGGCAGTGTGCGTGGACTGGTGTTTGGCTGGCGGTGTGCGTGGATTGGCGCTTGGCTGGCGATGTGTGTGGATTGGCGCTTGGCTGGCGTTGTGCGTGGACTGGTGCTTGGCTGGTGGTGTGCGTGGACTGGCGCTTGGCTGGTGGTGTGCGTGGACTGGCGCTTGGCTGGCGGTGTGCGTGGACTGGCGCTTGGCTGGTGGTGTGCGTGGACTGGCACTTGGCTGGTGGTGTGCGTGGACTGGCGCTTGGCTGGCGGTGTGCGTGGACTGGCGCTTGGCTGGCGGTGTGTGTGGACTGGCGCTTGGCTGGCGGTGTGCATGGACTGGCGCTTGGCTGGCGGTGTGCGTGGATTGGCGCTTGGCTGGCAGTGTGCGTGGATTGGCGCATGGCTGGCGATGTGCGTGGATTGGCGTTTGGCTGGCGGTGTGTATGGACTGGCGCTTGGCTGGCTGTGTGCGTGGACTGGCGCTTGGCTGGCGGTGTGCGTGGACTGGCGCTTGGCTGGCGGTGTGCGTGGACTGGTGCTTAGCTGGCGGTGTGCATGGACTGGCGCTCGGCTGGCGTTGTGTGAGTAGTGACTTGCTGCTGGTCACTACACACACTGCTAGCTGAGCGCCACTCCACGCAATCCATCAGCTTGTGTGGTTGCTGTGTCAGGAATGTGGGCATGTGAAAGTGATGGGCCCTTGAAAGGCGCTGTCTGCTGGTGTGAGTGTTGTAATGTGATGGGCCCGCGGCTGGCGGTGTGAATGGTTTTGTATGTGTCACATGTATGAAAGGTGTATGAATGGTCTGTAAAGAGGTTGGTGCCTTGTCGTGGCTTTACAGCTCATGAGCAGTGAGTCAATGGTTCAGTTTCTCGTCCTTTCAATTACTAAAAGTGAATTTCATTTTTGTGAAATCACTTGCAAATACAATTGTATATGCTGAACCATCACTCACCCTTGTGCCAAATCCAACCAGTATGTGTGTGTGCTTGAGGATTAGATGGCTGTGCAGTAATATTTGTCTATTTTGTCTTTCTGAAGGAGGGTGTACCTTGTCCCTTTTTGTGAATGTTGTAATGTGTTGGTTTCGTGCCTGGTGGTGTGAATGGTCTTGTGTGTATCATGTATGAAAGGTGTGTGAATGGCCTGTAAAGCGGTTGGTGCCTTGCCGTGGCTTTACAGCTCACGAGCTGCGAGTCACTGGTTCAGTTTTTTGTCCATTTAATTATTGACAGTGAATTTCACTTTTGTGAAATTTCTTGTTAATAACATTTTATATACTGAACCATCACTCGCCCTCGTGCCAAATCCAACCAGTATGTGTGTGTGTTTGAGGAATAGATGGCTGTGCAGGAATCTTTGTCTTTTTAGTCTCTCTGCCAAGGTGTACATTCCATCTAAGAATAACCTACCCACTGTAGATATTGTCGTATACCCATGGGAGTACATGGTGATGTCTCTCTTGTGAATCCCAACAAGTAATTTTATCCACAATGTCCTGTGCCAAAATTTTCACGTTGCAGAAATAAACAAATAATTATCTCAAAACAACCTGGTTTTGCAAGGGGGGTCACCTGGGTTTTTGGCCCGGTGCTCGGCGGCCACCTAGGGAAACCTACCAAACCCACACATTTCTGAAAACTAGACACCCGAGGGATTCCAGGGAGGTATGGCTTGCGTGGATCCCCCAACGTTTCCTTACCCAGAATCCCCTGCAAACCTCAATTTTAGCTGAAAAATTCGCTTTTTTCACACATTTTTGTGTGGGAAAGTTGTGGCATCACCGGGCTGACACAAATTTCCTACCACCCAGCATTCCCCCGGGTATCCCAATAAAAACGGTGCCTCACACGTGCGGGAGGCCCAACTACCCGCAACAGGCAAGGGCACAAAACGTAGTGAGGCGACATCAAAATTGCCCATCACAAAACAACCTGGTTTTGCAAGGGGGGTCACCTGGGTTTTTAGCCCCGTGCTCGGCGGCCACCTAGGGAAACCTACCAAACCCACACATTTCTGAAAACTAGACACCAGGGGATTCCAGGGAGGTATGGCTTGCGTGGATCCCCAACGTTTCCTACCCAAAATCCCCTGCAAACCTCAATTTTAGCTGAAAAATCACTTTTTCACACATTTTGTGTGGGAAAGTTGTGGCATCACCGGGCTGACACAAATTTCCTACCACCCAGCGTTCCCCAGGTCTCCCGATAGAAATGGTGCCTCACTTGTGTGGGAGGCCCAAGTACCCGCGACAGGCAAGGGCCCAAAACGTAGTGAGGCGACATCAAAATTGCCTATCTCAAAACCACCTGGTTTTGCAAGGGGGTCACCTGGGATAGGCAATTTTGATGTCGCCTCACTACGTTTTGTGCCCTTGCCTGTCGCGGGTAGTTGGGCCTCCCACACGTGTGAGGCACCGTTTTTATCGGGATACGCGGGGGAACGCTGGGTGGTAGGAAATTTGTGTCAGCCCGGTGATGCCACAACTTTCCCACACAAAAATGTGTGAAAAAAGTGAATTATTCAGCTAAAAGTGAGGTTTGCAGGGGATTCTGGGTAAGGAAACGTTGGTGGATCCACGTAAGCCATACCTCCCTGGAATCCCCCGGGTGTCTAGTTTTCAGAAATGTGTGGGTTTGGTAGGTTTCCCTAGGTGGCCGGTGAGCACCGGGCCAAAAACCCAGGATAGCCCCCTTGCAAAACCAGGTCGTTTTGAGATAGGCAATTTTGATGTCGCCTTACTACGTTTTGGGCCCTTGCCTGTCGCGGGTACTTGGGCCTCCCACACGAGTGAGGCACCGTTTTCATCGGGAGACCCGGGGGAATGCTGGGTAGTAGGAAATTTGTGTCAGCCTGGTGATGCCACAACTTTCCCACACAAAAATGTGTGAAAAAAGTTATGTTTTCAGCTAAATTTGAGGTTTGCAGGGGATTCTGTGTAAGGAAACGTTGGGGGATCCTTTGCAAGCCATACCTCCCTGGAATCCCCTGGGTGCCTAGTTTTCAGAAATGTGTGGGTTTGGTAGGTTTCCCTAGGTGCAGGCAGAGCTATGGTTCAAAAACTACAGCTAGGCAGTTTATCAAAAAAGGGTCATTTTTCACTGCAAAATTGAGGTGTGTCCACGTTGCGTTTTGTGCCGTTTCCTTTCGCGGGCACTAGGCCGACCCACACAAGTGAGGTACCATTTTTCTCTGAAGACTTTGGGGAACGCGGGGTGGGTGTAAATTTGTGGATCCACGCAGATTCCAGAACTTTCCACCACAGAAATGTGGGGAAAATGTGTTTTTTTTGCCTATTTTTTAGGTTTGCAAGGGATTCTGGGTAACAGAACCTGGAGGGAGGCAGTCAAGTCACCCCATCCTGGATTCCCCTGGGTGTCTAGTTTTCAAAAATGTATAGGTTTGCTAGGTTTCCCTAGGTGACGGCAGAGCTATGGTTCAAAAACTACAGCTAGGCACTTTGCCAAAAAAGGGTCATTTTTCACTGCGAAATTGAGGTGTGTCCACGTTGCATTTTGCGCCGTTTCCTATTGCGGGCACTAGGCCGACCCACACAAGTGAGGTACCATTTTTCTCGGAATACTTTGGGGAACGCGGGGTGGGTGTAAATTTGTGGATCCACGCAGATTCCAGAACTTTCCACCACAGAAATGTGGGGAAAATGTGGTTTTTTTTGCCAATTTTTTAGGTTTGCAAGGGATTCTGGGTAACAGAACCTGGTGGGAGGCAGTCAAGTCACCCCATCCTGGATTTCTCTGGGTGCCTAGTTTTCAAAAATGTATAGGTTTGCTAGGTTTCCCTAGGTGCCGGCAGAGCTAGGGTTAAAAAAATACAGTTAGGCACTTTGCCAAAAAAGGGTCATTTTTCACTGCGAAATTGAGGTGTGTCCACGTTGCGTTTTGTGCCGTTTCCTTTCGCGGGCACTAGGCCGACCCACACAAGTGAGGTACCATTTTTCTCTGAAGACTTTGGGGAACGCGGGGTGGGTGGAAATTTGTGGATCCACACAGATTCCAGAACTTTCCACCACAGAAATGTGGGGAAAATGTGTTTTGTTTGTCAATTTTTTAGGTTTGCAAGGGATTCTGGGTAACAGAACCTGGTGGGAGGCAGTCAAGTCACCCCATCCTGGATTCCCCAGGGTGTCTAGTTTTCAGAAATGTGTGAATTTGGTAGGTTTCCCTAGGTGGCCGCCGAGCACCGGGCCAAAAACCCAGGGTACCCCCCTTGCAAAACCAGGTCGTTTTGAGATAGTCAATTTTGATGTCGCCTCACTACGTTTTGGGCCCTTGCCTGTCGCGGGTACTTGGGCCTCCCACACGAGTGAGGCACCATTTTCATCGGGAGACCCAGGAGAATGCTGGGTGGTAGGAAATGTGTGTCAGCCTGGTGATGCCACAACTTTCCCACACAAAAATGTGTGAAAAAAGTGATTTCTTCAGCTAAATTTGAGGTTTGCAGGGGATTCTGGGTAAGGAAACGTTGGGGGATCCACGCAAGCCATACCTCCCTGGAATCCCCTGGGTGTCTAGTTTTCAGAAATGTGTGGGTTTGGTAGGTTTCCCTAGGTGCCGGCAGAGCTAGGGTTCAACAACTACAACTAGGCACTTTACCAAAAAAGGGTCATTTTTCACTCCGAAATTGAGGTGTGTCCACGTTGTGTTTTGCGCCGTTTCCTGTCGCGGGCACTAGGCAGACCCACACAAGTGAGGTACCATTTTTCTCGGAAGACTTTGGGGGACGCGGGGTGTGTGTAAATTTGTGGATCCACGCAGATTCCAGAACTTTCCACCACAGAAATGTGGGGAAAATGTGGTTTTTTTGCCTATTTATTAGGTTTGCAAGGGATTCTGGGTAACAGAACCTGGTGGGAGGCAGTCAAGTCACCCCATCCTGGATTCCCCTGGGTGTCTAGTTTTTAAAAATGTATAGGTTTGATTGTTTTCCCTAGGTGACGGCAGAGCTATGGTTCAAAAA
This sequence comes from Calotriton arnoldi, assembly GCA_963921515.1. NCBI lineage: Eukaryota > Metazoa > Chordata > Amphibia > Caudata > Salamandridae > Calotriton > Calotriton arnoldi. The sequence continues at coordinate 784,835 of CAWUFW010000089.1, read as the reverse complement.
CTACAGCTAGGCACTTTGCCAAAAAAGGGTCATTTTTCACTGCAAAATTGAGGTGTGTCCACGTTGCATTTTGCGCCGTTTCCTATTGCGGGCACTAGGCCGACCCACACAAGTGAGGTACCATTTTTCTTGGAAGACTTTGGGGAATGCAGGGTGCATGGAAATTTGTGGATCCACGCAGATTCCAGAACTTTCCACCACAGAAATGTGGGGAAAATGTGTTTTTTTTGCCACCTTTTTAGGTTTGCAAGGGATTCTGGGTAACAGAACCTGGTGGGAGGCAGTCAAGTCACCCCATCTTAGATTCCCCTGAGTGTCTAGTGTTCAAAAATGTATAGGTTTGCTAGGTTTCCCTAGGTGCCGGCAGAGCTATGGTTCAAAAACTACAGCTAGGCACTTTGCCAAAAAAGGGTCATTTTTCACTGCAAAATTGAGGTGTGTCCACGTTGGATTTTGCGCCGGTTCCTATTGCTGGCACTAGGCCGACCCACACAAGTGAGGTACCATTTTTCTCGGAAGACTTTGGGGAACGCAGGGTGGGTGGAAATTTGTGGATCCACGCAGATTCCAGAACTTTCCACCACAGAAATGTGGGGAAAATGTGTTTTTTTTTGCCAATTATTTAGGTTTGCAAGGGATTCTGGGTAACAGAACCTGGTGAGAGGCAGTCAAATCACCCCATCCTGGATTCCCCTGGGTGTCTTGTTTTCAAAAATGTATAGGTTTGCTAGGTTTCTCTAGGTGCCGGCAGAGCTATGGTTCAAAAACTACAGCTAGGCACTTTGCCAAAAAAGGGTCATTTTTCACTGCGAAATTGAGGTGTGTCCACGTTGCATTTTGCGCCGTTTCCTATCGCGGGCACTAGGCCGACCCACACAAGTGAGGTACCATTATTCTTGGAAGACTTTGGGGAACGCGTGGTGCATGGAAATTTGTGGATCCACGCAGATTCCAGCACTTTCCACCACAGAAATGTGGGGAAAATGTGGTTTTTTTTGCCCATTTTTTAGGTTTGCAAAGGATTCTGGGTAACAGAACCTGGTGGGAGGCAGTCAATTCACCCCATCCTGGATTTACCTGGGTGTCTAGTTTACAGAAATGTATAGGTTTGCTAGGTTTCCCTAGGTGCCGGCAGAGCTATGGTTCAAAAACTACAGCTAGGCACTTTGCCAAAAAAGGGTCATTTTTCACTGCGAAATTGAGGTGTGTCCATGTTGCGTTTTGCACCGTTTCCTGTCGCGGGCACTAGGCCGACCCACACAAGTGAGGTACCATTTTTCTCGGAATACTTTGGGGAACGCGGGGTGGGTGTAAATTTGTGGATCCACGCAGATTCCAGAACTTTCCACCACAGAAATGTGGGGAAAATGTGGTTTTTTTTGCCAATTTTTTAGGTTTGCAAGGGATTCTGGGTAACAGAACCTGGTGGGAGGCAGTCAAGTCACCCCATCCTGGATTCCTCTGGGTGCCTAGTTTTCAAAAATGTATAGGTTTGCTAGGTTTCCCTAGGTGCCGGCAGAGCTAAAGTTAAAAAAATACAGGTAGGCACTTTGCCAAAAAAGGGTCATTTTTCACTGCGAAATTGAGGTGTGTCCACGTTGCATTTTGCGCCGTTTCCTGTCGCGGGTACTAGGCCGACCCACACAAGTGAGGTACCATTTTTCTTGGAAGACTTTGGGGAACGCGGGGAGGGTGTAAATTTGTGGATCCACGCAGATTCCAGAACTTTCCACCACAGAAATGTGGGGAAAATGTTTTTTTTTTGCCAATTTTTTAGGTTTGCAAGGGATTCTGGGTAACAGAACCTGATGGGAGGCAGTCAAGTCACCCCATCTTAGATTACCCTGAGTGTCTAGTTTTCAAAAATGTATAGGTTTGCTAGGTTTCCCTAGGTGCCGGCAGAGCTATGGTCAGGGCCGTTTCTAGGTGTTTTGCCGCCCTAGGCGAGAATTGAAAAATGCCGCCCCCTCCCTTTTACTACCATCACTCTCTCCCCCAGTCATCCAGGGTACAAGAATTAATGCATTAGATATAAAAGAACTTGCATTCAACATTAAACAAAAACACATCAATTAAGTCATATGGAGACTAAGCGATTTGCTCAGAATCACAGGCTGCTGAGCCGATGCTGAGACTCGGCCTGTTTCCCAGTTCTAAAGTCAGCAGCTCTGGCGGTTTCCCCACAATCTCTCAGAAATGAAAGTCAGTGATTATCACGTGAGAGCATGTTTGTTTTACTTCTGGGACCTTTAGTTTAGGTTGTGTGTCTTACGGATTCACATTGGGAAACAATATGGGGCATATTAGCAAGGGCACTATCGCCGCTTTAGCGGCACTTTTTGCCGCTAAAGCGGCGATATTTATATCGCCCTATCAGCAAACTGTCTCTAACAGCAGTTAGCGACAGTTTGCGGGCATTAGCGCCCGTTTTTATCGCTTTGCATGTCAGCGATATTTATCGCTAATGACATGCAAAGTGGGCGTTCCCGACTGAACAAACCTGGGAAACACTCGCTAACAGGCCTATCGCCTATTAGCAAGGTGGCCATGGCCCCAGTTAGCGACGTGAAAAGTCGCGCTAACCGGGTCATCGCCATTTATTTAACACCTGCAATTAGCAGGTGTTAGCCATACCTAACATGGGGGTGGATTATGCTGATACGACCACAGGGTCGTATCAGCAAGGTGTTCTCCCTTCTCCATGCAACATCGCCGGTTTTCAGCGATGTTGGCCCATTTCCCCCGCTATCGCTGGAATATTCATCGCCATAGCGCTAATCGTTGCTAATACAGCGTTAGCGTGGCAATATATTCCAGCGATAGCCGGCGATAAAAAAAATCACGCTAAGCAGGGTTAGCGATGATTATCGCCTCTTCTTGCTAATATGCCCCAATATATTTTTGGCATATCTAACAATTGTGGAGTTTCCTTTGACAAATGTTTTGATTGAGTTTGTCACTCGCGCAAACACCACGTGCACTGGTGGAGCCAACAGTAAGTAGAGCAGCAACACCAGCAGCATGTGCGTATCCCTGACATCCCTTAAGGCTGCCTGTAGAGTCAGCTCACGCATAGGCTTGGGGCCCCCCAACTGCCAAAAGTAAGGGACTGGTTTTTAATCCTAGTTGCTTATGCTGCTATATAATGTTGTATAAAGGTTTACTTTTAGCGCTGCGGCGGGCAGGGTGATAAAAGTGCCCAACAGTTATCAGCGCAGTTAGTGGCTGGCTTCAATAGCTCATTTTGGTCGGCTCAGCATTAACTAATGTTTTTTCGTCGAGTGAGGCTGAGCTCACATTTGCACCAGTTTTAAAGTCTTCTTAGTTTATCATTGCTCAAATGGGTGTAATTACTGATATGTATATGTTTCCCCTGCTTCATTGCTTGAGTTTTGCTCACAAAAAAGTGTCACTCATAGTCGTTGAAATGTCTCTCATAATTACACTTTAATTATGAAAATGTCACACATAGCAATTTGAAACCTTGGCAGCAATGTAGCCGGTGCATTCTATTCAAGGAACGCTTATTGTGACTGGCAATGGCATTGGTGCAGCGCGTACCTGACCAGGCCTTAAATAATTAGCCCCCTATATTTTTTTTACATGATTTGAACTACCCTGCCTGCCGCTGCCAGCCGACCCGGTTCCCATCCCGGCCTCCCCCCGGACCCCGGTACCTGATAGGCCTGCAGGCGGGCCTCAGCGCCGCGGTAACTCTCTCTCTGCTCTGCCTCTGCCTGCCTCTTTTTGCTGGCCGCGCGCGCATAGGCACAGCCCCCGCGGCCGCCTTGGCGCGCCGCGGCCGAACGTGACCTCGCGTCACGTCACCCTGGTCATCATGATGATGTCGACGACGGTCTAATTTGAAGGCGAGCCGGCGCCGTGCCCGCGCTACACCTACACTACCTGGTAGTGGTAGATTCATTCAATAATAATAATAGAACGAAGTTAGGACAGAGAAGAGAGTAAAGAAGAACTCTCATGTTTTTAACTTTTGCCACGGCACGCCGCACGGCCTCCGGCCGCCCTCCACCTTTTGCCACCCTAGGCAGCTGCCTAGTCCGACCTAGTGGTAGAAACGGCCCTGGCTATGGTTCAAAAACTACAGCTAGGCACCTTGCCAAAAAAGGGTCATTTTTCACTGCGAAATTGAGGTGTGTCCACGTTGCATTTTGCGCCGTTTCCTATTGTGCGATACAAAAGGGGATGATGGACGGAACGTTTGAGCCAATCAAACACTCACCCCCAGTCAACTGATCTGGGTTTAATCCATCATCATTCTTTAGCTCACTCCACCACCCCAGTTCAGACATGGCCATATGCAAATCAGTCTGACCCTATGCCTCATGGGAACAGTCCAGCCCGAACTGCCAAGCCATATCTTCCCTGGACCGGAAACAAGCATCCTAGGACCGGTTTCTGGCATTTCAGCCGTCATCAGCCAGGCTTGCTTGAATCCAGTGGCAAAGTGAGCAAGGGACCCACGTCTGGGCATACCCCGCCAACTTAGGGCGAACAAAGCGATACAAAAGGGGATGATGGACGGAACGTTTGAGCCAATCAAACACTCACCCCCAGTCAACTGATCTGGGTTTAATCCATCATCATTCTTTAGCTCACTCCACCACCCCAGTTCAGACATGGCCATATGCAAATCAGTCTGACCCTGTGCCTCATGGGAACAGTCCAGCCCGAACTGCCAAGCCATGTCTTCCCTGGACCGGAAACAAGCATCCTAGGACCGGTTTCTGGCATTTCAGCCGTCATCAGCCAGGCTTGCTTGAATCCAGTGGCAAAGTGAGCAAGGGACCCACGTCTGGGCATACCCCCGCCAACTTAGGGCGAAAAAGCGATACAAAAGGGGATGATGGACGGAACGTTTGAGCCAATCAAACACTCACCCCCAGTCAACTGATCTGGGTTTAATCCATCATCATTCTTTAGCTCACTCCACCACCCCAGTTCAGACATGGCCATATGCAAATCAGTCTGACCCGATGCCTCATGGGAACAGTCCAGCCCGAACTGCCAAGCCATGTCTTCCCTGGACCGGAAACAAGCATCCTAGGACCGGTTTCTGGCATTTCAGCCATCATCAGCCAGGCTTGCTTGAATCCAGTGGCAAAGTGAGCAAGGGACCCACGTCTGGGCATACCCCCGCCAACTTAGGGCGAACAAAGCGATACAAAAGGGGATGATGGACGGAACATTTGAGCCAATCAAACACTCACCCCCAGTCAACTGATCTGGGTTTAATCCATCATCATTCTTTAGCTCACTCCACCACCCCAGTTCAGACATGGCCATATGCAAATCAGTCTGACCCTATGCCTCATGGGAACAGTCCAGCCCGAACTGCCAAGCCATGTCTTCCCTGGACCGGAAACAAGCATCCTAGGACCGGTTTCTGGCATTTCAGCCGTCATCAGCCAGGCTTGCTTGAATCCAGTGGCAAAGTGAGCAAGGGACCCACGTCTGGGCATACCCCCGCCAACTTAGGGCGAACAAAGCGATACAAAACGGGATAATGGACGGAACGTTTGAGCCAATCAAACACTCACCCCCAGTCAACTGATCTGGGTTTAATCCACCACCCCAGTTCAGACATGGCCATATGCAAATCAGTCTGACCCTATGCCTCATGGGAACAGTCCAGCCCGAACTGCCAAGCCATGTCTTCCCTGGACCAGAAACAAGCATCCTAGGACCGGTTTCTGGCATTTCAGCCGTCATCAGCCGGGCTTGCTTGAATCCAGTGGCAAAGTGAGCAAGGGACCCACGTCTGGGCATACCCCGCCAACTTAGGGCGAACAAAGCGATACAAAAGGGGATGATGGACGGAACGTTTGAGCCAATCAAACACTCACCCCCAGTCAACTGATCTGGGTTTAATCCATCATCATTCTTTAGCTCACTCCACCACCCCAGTTCAGACATGGCCATATGCAAATCAGTCTGACCCTATGCCTCATGGGAACAGTCCAGCCCGAACTGCCAAGCCATGTCTTCCCTGGACCGGAAACACTCATCAGTTGACTGGGGGTGAGTGTTTGATTGGCTCAAACGTTCCGTCCATCATCCCCTTTTGTATCACTTTGTTCGCCCTAAGTTGGCGGGGGTATGCCCAGACGTGGGTCCCTTGCTCACTTTGCCACTGGATTCAAGCAAGCCTGGCTGATGACGGCTGAAATGCCAGAAACCGGTCCTAGGATGCTTGTTTCCGGTCCAGGGAAGACATGGCTTGGCAGTTCGGGCTGGACTGTTCCCATGAGGCACAGGGTCAGACTAATTTGCATATGGCCATGTCTGAACTGGGGTGGTGGAGTGAGCTAAAGAATGATGATGGATTAAACCCAGATCAGTTGACTGGGGGTGAGTGTTTGATTGGCTCAAACGTTCCGTCCATCATCCCCTTTGTATCACTTTGTTCGCCCTAAGTTGGCGGGGGTATGCCCAGACGTGGGTCCCTTGCTCACTTTGCCACTGGATTCAAGCAAGCCTGGCTGATGACGGCTGGAATGCCAGAAACCGGTCCTAGGATGCTTGTTTCCGGTCCAGGGAAGACATGGCTTGGCAGTTCGGGCTGGACTGTTCCCATGAGGCACAGGGTCAGACTGATTTGCATATGGCCATGTCTGAACTGGGGTGGTGGAGTGAGCTAAAGAATGATGATGGATTAAACCCAGATCAGTTGACTGGGGGTGAGTGTTTGATTGGCTCAAACGTTCCGTCCATCATCCCCTTTTGTATCGCTTTGTTCGCCCTAAGTTGGCGGGGTATGCCCAGACGTGGGTCCCTTGCTCACTTTGCCACTGGATTCAAGCAAGCCTGGCTGATGACGGCTGGAATGCCAGAAACCGGTCCTAGGATGCTTGTTTCCGGTCCAGGGAAGACATGGCTTGGCAGTTCGGGCTGGACTGTTCCCATGAGGCACAGGGTCAGACTGATTTGCATATGGCCATGTCTGAACTGGGGTGGTGGAGTGAGCTAAAGAATGATGATGGATTAAACCCAGATCAGTTGACTGGGGGTGAGTGTTTGATTGACTCAAACGTTCCGTCCATCATCCCCTTTTGTATCGCTTTGTTCGCCCTAAGTTGGCGGGGGTATGCCCAGACGTGGGTCCCTTGCTCACTTTGCCACTGGATTCAAGCAAGCCTGGCTGATGACGGCTGGAATGCCAGAAACCGGTCCTAGGATGCTTATTTCCGGTCCAGGGAAGACATGGCTTGGCAGTTCGGGCTGGACTGTTCCCATGAGGCACAGGGTCAGACTGATGTGCATATGGCCATGTCTGAACTGGGGTGGTGGAGTGAGCTAAAGAATGATGATGGATTAAACCCAGATCAGTTGACTGGGGGTGAGTGTTTGATTGGCTCAAACGTTCCGTCCATCATCCCCTTTTGTATCGCTTTGTTCGCCCTAAGTTGGCGGGGGTATGCCCAGACGTGGGTCCCTTGCTCACTTTGCCACTGGATTCAAGCAAGCCTGGCTGATGACGGCTGGAATGCCAGAAACCAGTCCTAGGATGCTTGTTTCCGGTTCAGGGAAGACATGGCTTGGCAGTTCGGGCTGGACTGTTCCCATGAGGCACAGGGTCAGACTGATTTGCATATGGCCATGTCTGAACTGGGGTGGTGGAGTGAGCTAAAGAATGATGATGGATTAAACCCAGATCAGTTGACTGGGGGTGAGTGTTTGATTGGCTCAAACGTTCCGTCCATCATCCCCTTTTGTATCACTTTGTTCGCCCTAAGTTGGCGGGGGTATGCCCAGACGTGGGTCCCTTGCTCACTTTGCTACTGGATTCAAGCAAGCCTGGCTGATGACGGCTGGAATGCCAGAAACCGGTCCTAGGATGCTTGTTTCCGGTCCAGGGAAGACATGGCTTGGCAGTTCGGGCTGGACTGTTCCCAGGAGGCACAGGGTCAGACTGATTTGCATATGGCCATGTCTGAACTGGGGTGGTGGAGTGAGCTAAAGAATGATGATGGATTAAACCCAGATCAGTTGACTGGGGGTGAGTGTTTGATTGGCTCAAACGTTCCGTCCATCATCCCCTTTTGTATCGCTTTGTTCGCCCTAAGTTGGCGGGGGTATGCCCAGACGTGAGTCCCTTGCTCACTTTGCCACTGGATTCAAGCAAGCCTGGCTGATGACGGCTGGAATGCCAGAAACCGGTCCTAGGATGCTTGTTTCCGGTCCAGGGAAGACATGGCTTGGCAGTTTGGGCTGGACTGTTCCCATGAGGCACAGGGTCAGACTGATGTGCATATGGCCATGTCTGAACTGGGGTGGTGGAGTGAGCTAAAGAATGATGATGGATTAAACCCAAATCAGTTGACTGGGGGTGAGTGTTTGATTGGCTCAAACGTTCCGTCCATCATCCCCTTTTGTATCGCTTTGTTCGCCCTAAGTTGGCGGGGGTATGCCCAGACGTGGGTCCCTTGCTCACTTTGCCACTGGATTCAAGCAAGCCTGGCTGATGACGGCTGGAATGCCAGAAACCGGTCCTAGGATGCTTGTTTCCGGTCCAGGGAAGACATGGCTTGGCAGTTCGGGCTGGACTGTTCCCATGAGGCACAGGGTCAGACTGATTTGCATATGGCCATGTCTGAACTGGGGTGGTGGAGTGAGCTAAAGAATGATGATGGATTAAACCCAGATCAGTTGACTGGGGGTGAGTGTTTGATTGGCTCAAACGTTCCGTCCATCATCCCCTTTTGTATCGGTTTCCTATTGTGGGCACTAGGCTGACCCACACAAGTGAGGTACCATTTTTCTCGGCAAGACTTTGGGGAACGCGGAGTGGGTGGAAATTTGTGGATCCACGCGGATTCCAGAACTTTCCACCACAGAAATGTGTTTTTTTGACAATTTTTTAGGTTTGCAAGGGATTCTGGGTAACAGAACTTGGTGGGAGGCAGTCAAGTCACCCCATCCTGGATTCCCCTGGGTGTCTAGTTTTCAAAAATGTATAGGTTTGCTAGGTTTCCCTAGGTGCCGGCAGAGCTGTGGTTCAAAAACTACAGCTAGGCACTTTGCCAAAAAAGGGTCATTTTTCACTGCGAAATTGAGGTGTCTACGTTGCGTTTTGCGCCGTTTTCTGTCGTGGGCACTAGGCTGACCCACACAAGTGAGGTACCATTTTTCTCGGAAGACTTTGGGGAATGCGGGGTGGGTGGAAATTTGTGGATCCACGCAGATTCCAGAATTTTCCACCACAGAAATTTGGGGAAAATGTGGTTTTTTTGATACTTTTTTAAGTTTGCAAGGGAGTCTGGGTAACAGAACCTGGTGGGAGGCAGTCAAGTCACCCCATCCTGGATTCCCCTGTGTGTCTAGTTTTCAAAAATGTATAGGTTTGCTAGGTTTCCTTAGGTGCCGGCAGAGCTATGGTTCAAAAACTACAGCTAGGCACTTTGCCAAAAAAGGGTAATTTTTCACTGTGAAATTGAGGTATGTCCACCTTTGTTTTGCGCCGGTTCCTGTCACGGGCACTAGGCCTACCCACACAAGTGAGGTACCATTTTTCTCGGAACACTTTGGGGGACGCAGGGTGGGTGGAAATTTGTGGATCCACGCAAATTCCAGAACTTTACACCACAGAAATGTGAGGAAAATGTGTTTTTTTTACACTTTTTTAGGTTTGCAAGGAATTCTGGGTAACATAACCTGGTGAGAGGCAGTCAAGTCACCCCATCCTGGATTCCCCTGGGTGTCTAGTTTTCAAAAATGTATAGGTTTGCTAGGTTTACCTAGGTGCCGGCAGAGCTAGGGTTCAAAAACTACAGCTAGGCACTTTGCAAAAAAAGGGTAATTTTTCATTGTGAAAATGTGGTGTGTTCACGTTGGGTTTTGAGCCATTTCCTGTCGTGGACACTATGCCTACCCACACAAGTGAGGTACCATTTTTATCGGGAGACTTAGTGTAATTCATATTTGTAAAGCAACTGTTATTACCTATTGACTTTCGATGCATTTCTGCCTTCCAAATGAAAGACATTGTGTAAAAAAGAAGTCATTTTAAAAAATGACCAATAATTCTCATGCTTGTATGAGTATTCCCAATTTCGGAAATGTGCAAATATCTACAGTTTCTAAACTCTATATTTTGTCCCCATTTCAGAAATACATAGGTGTCTTTCATACCGATTTTTCCATGTATACATTTTCCCACAAGAATTGCTATATACCCATACATAATAAAAAGCCATTGCAAATTGCTGCTCAGTTTTTGACTCTGGGTTCGTCGGGTTCTTGGTGAACCTACAAGTCCTATATATCCCCACAACCAGTAAGGTCCAGCGGATGTAACAGTATATTGCTTTCAAAGAGCTGTCATAATTAGAAGAAGTTACAGGTGAAAACGTTGACACAAAAGGCTGTTTTTTTCAACTAATTTTCAATTTTTCCTATATTTAACTATTAGTTTCTATAAAGAAACCTTGATGGATCTACACAAATGACCCCTTGCTGAATTCAGAATTGTGTCTACTTTTCTAAAATGTATAGCTTTCCAGGATCCATTATTGCTTTCATACCCATTTCTACCATTAACTGGAAGGAGGTTGAAAGCACAAAAAATAGCAAAAATAGGCTATGTCCCAGAAAAATGCCAAAACTGTGTAAAAAATGTTGGTTTTCTGACAAAAGTCTGTCATTCCCTAAAAGCTGGGAAAATGGTGATTTCAGCCCCACAAACCCTTTTTTGATACCATTTGCAGGGAAAAACCCAGACGCTTTCATTTGCAGCCCTTTTTTCCCATTTTCCCCCAAAAAACAAAAATTTAGCTGTATTTTGGCTAATTTCTGGGACCCCTCCAGGGGGATCCACAAACTCTGGGTACCTTTACAATTAACCCTGGGCAAAGCACTACGCTACGCTCGCGTAGTTTGCGAAGTTTGCGCTACTTCGCACAACGCGAATTGCACGTAGCACAGTGCAAACACGCGTAGCGTAGCGTAGCGTAGTGCAGCGGTCATTTTTTGCTTGCTCGCGGTCCTCAACGTCAAGTTGGCGACCGCGAGCAAGCAAAATGACATCCCGGCGAGACTTTTTCCTCGTTCGCGATCAGCAACATCAAGTTGCCGATCGCGAGCGTGAAAAATAAACATCCCGGCGAGATTCTCAACGCGGGGAGGTCAGGTTTCTCATTGCGAGTGGTCGCGTATGCTCGCGACCGCTCGCGATGAGAAACTACCAGTCCGCGTTGAGAAAGCTGCCGCTCGAGTAAAAATCTACTCGAGCGGCAGTAAAAGACAGCTCGCACTGTGCAAGATGCCGTTTTCAATGATTGTACAGTGCGGACAAGCATCCGGCACTGTGCAATCATTGCGAACAGTGCACTACGCAGTTCGCGTAGTGCTACGCGTAGCTCGCGTAGTGCGAACTGCACTTTGCGTAGCTTCGCGGAGCGCTACTTCGCGAACTACGCCCAGGCTTATTTACAATCCCCATGATGTTGGAAGAAAAGGACGCAAATTTGGCATGGATACCTTATGTGGTCAAAACGTTACAGGGGCCTTAGCGCGCACTACCCCAAATAGCCAAAAAAAGGCTTAGCACAGGGGGGGGGGAAAGGCCTAGCAGAGAAGGGGTTAACACATTATATAAACAGTAATAACTTGAAAGAACCAAGGCAGCAACAACTCTTTATCAAAATTACAAAATATCATTTATTTAATTCTTAACAATTGAACAATATCTAATATGCATACACTCACTTTCATGTCTGTCAATCACACTTGCATACACTCTTAAAACAATTTAAAAACATATTGAAATAGAAACATGTTCCACAAAATTATAGATAAACACAATGTATAGGGGAAAGATTCCAATAGAACACAGTGGCACAAAATCAAATGACTGGTGGTGTTCTACGCGCGTTTCGGCACACACAGGTGCCTTCGTCAGGAAAAAGTCCACAGTTGGAACTTATGATGATTCTGTGAATAAAAATTGTAAGAGTTGCTTTCAAGGATATATAAAGAATACTAATGCTATTGATAATCGTTTGCATTGAAATTATGGAAGATAAAGAGAGAAAGAAAGAAAGCGGTGCATAATGTGCTGAATAGCTAGAATACCACGTGACAAGGTTTGTGATGAAATAGATGAATAAATAAAATTGGAAGAATGACAGTGATAGAAGATATGACCCATGACCTATGACCCAAAATAGATGGTCAAAAGGAGACAGAATGGGAAAAGAGTGGTAAAACCAGAGATGAAAATCAATGAAAATCTACTTAAAATGAGATACCATGTTTAGAGATTAGTGATAGATAAATATTTTATATTTTACCTGTTGGATGTAATTATAGGTATTTATAGTAGCCAGTCGTTCTCTATGATGCTATATAGGCAACACAAATAGGCCTGAAATATAGATCGCAAGTGCAATCGTAGCGATGATATGTGCTAAATTTACAATAAACTGACTGTTGAATGGCTTTAAATGGGCAACTCTGAGATATTAAATAAACGCTGCCATAATCTTTTTAATACGAATTATACTGACAAAAGACTCTAAGTAAAGTAGTCGTGCCATACTTAATGGCCGGCTGTGTGTACGAGCGGAGTTAAGGAGATAGAGATAACCACAGCGTATACTTACGGTTTTGACGACGTGGAGCCTACGGATATGGGGTTGCTGTGTACGCTAGCTCTTAATTGAGACTAACTGAAACGAGCCATGATGGTCCCGTTTTAACGTTCTAACAGATATCATGTGATATATGCGGCCAATCGTATGCCGAGTTTGAATATGTAGTTTTGTCAGTCGGCCCGTCAAGCCCTCTTAGTCAAGCTTTACTGAAACAATGTCGCAGACAATAGAATTGCAATATAAAGGCTAATGTGCTGGAATGGTTACAAAGTTTGTAATATTATGAAGTAAAGGGACAGCGATAATTCCAATTACATGAAGCTGATAAAGTGAAAATATTATTAAATAGCATAACACAAAGAACGAATGTCCAAGATTGTGTTTACTCCATGATGGGATAATTTAAAAAGCACTGTTGTTAGACGCTCACTGGATCATACTCAAAACGATTAAAATTGACGGATATGGCTTACACGAAACGATTTAAAAAAGAAAAAAAAAGGGGGGGGAAATGTGAATTAGGATCAGAAGATACTTGATATTGTAAAGGCTTCAGGTAGTAACATTGAAAGTTACATGTTACCCTGGAGGAGGTAGGAATTGGAAAACTCTTTAAAATAGAACAATGGGAACAGGTACTATATATGGCCATGGAGGACTTAGCTAACTTTGCATCTTGTTGCCTGTTCCCAAGGAATTTCCTGGTTTAAACCATGCTTAACTGTATCCAGAATAAATATCCAAAATACTTCTCTTATTTTTCTAGTGGCATCAGTATCAGTGCCTGTTGTGACATTTATTTTTTCCAGAATTAGCCATTTAATGTCTTCATGGCTGTGTTTTGCCTCTATATAGTGTTTAACTAAAGGGGCAGCGGTCTTTTTAGTTCATATCGCAGAGTGATGTTCTGTCAGACGTGTGGCTAATGTTCTGGACGTTTCGCCGACTTACCCCAATCTGCAAGGGCATAATAGCAAATAAACAATGTTTTTTGTTTTACAGTTTGTGAACGACTTTAATGTAATGGTGTGACCATTATGTTCAAATATGTTTGTTATTATAGCGCTTTCGCATGCTTTGCATTGGGAACATTTGTTGTTACCATAGATAGGGGTGGGGCCGTCTAGGGTCTTTTGAATAAAAGGTGGTTTTAGTTTCATTCGCGAATGTACAATCTGGTCCTTCAAATTTTTGTTCCGTCGATGAGCAAACATCGGACGTGGCAGTATATCTTTTTTGTCTGAGTTGATGTTTAAAATATGCCAATTTGCACATATTATTTGGCGTACCTGTTCATTTGCTGTTGAGTGCCTGGTTACGCATACTAATTTGGGTGCAGTTTTAGGGGGGTGGTTTTCTAAAAGATGATCCCTATCATAGAATCTTGCACGTTTGTATGCTTCTCGTATAACTCGTTTAGTGTATCCATGTGTGGCAAATTTAGTCTTCATCGTTTCTGATCTTTTGTCATAGTCGGTTATATTGGTACAGTTTCTCCGTAAACGGAGAAACTGTCCAAATGGAATGCTTTCCTTTTGTTTTATCGGCTGGAAAATATTAAAATGCAAGAGTGTGTTTCTTGCCGTGGGCTTCACATAGAGGTCTACTTCCAGGACCTGATTGTTTTCTCTGATTTGAATATCGAGAAATTCAATATTTTGGGAGCTGGTGTGAGCTGTGAATTTAAGGTTGCAATCACAAAGATTGATCCACTGTAAAAATTCATGTAAAGCATTTCATTCATTGGTCCAAATGAAAAAAACATCATCTATGTAACGAGCACAATTTTGAATGGACTCAAAAAAAGGGGCTACTTCATTATATATATGTGGATCTGTTCGAATTGTGCCATATATATATTCGCTACAGTAGGGGCACAAGCTGCTCCCATACTTACACCTTTTGTCTGTCTATAGAGGTTACCATTAAAATAAAAGGTATTTTCTTCCAATACAATTTTGAGGGTCTCTATAATAAATTCAAGACAGCAATCAATTTGATAGCGGTCTATGAACCACTTCACAGCTGTGAGTGCACCTTCTTGAGGTATGTTGCTGTAAAGGGATTCGACGTCTAGTGTGACTAGCGTATCTTTGGAACTATGGAACAGTAATCCCTCCACTGCTTTGATCATTGCTTTAGTGTCTTTTATATACGATGGTGTTTTGGGCACATGTGGACATAGAATGCAATCAATATATTTTGAAATCGGCTCAGTGATCGAGCCAATTGTAGTCACAATGGGGCGATATGGAGGGTTGTGACTATTTTTGTGTATTTTTGGTACACCATATATTGCTGTCATTTTGGGGTGTTCTATATTTAAATAGTCAAATTCCATTTGGCAGATAGTACCTCTATCTAATGCTCTTTTTGTAAGATTGTAGATCTTTCTTTGGACTCTCGAAGTAGGGTCTATTTTGACAGGTAGGTAATATGTAGTATCACTTAGAAGAACTTGCATCACTTGGATGTATTTGGCCCTATCCACTACTACTATACCACCTCCTTTGTCACAGTTCTTGATAATTACTTCTGAATTATGTCGGAAAGTGACTAAATCCTCTAGCTCCTCTTTGTTTAAGTTGGGTGGAGGACGAAATGCAGGAGTGATTGATGTTTTGAGGCGTTTAAGAACAATATTTTCAAAAATTTCCACCTCTGGTCCCAGCTGATCTAATGTGGGAGTAAAGGTAGATATAGGGCGTAGACCTGAGCAGTTGTCTACTTGATTATGGTGTATGTCTTCGCCATTAGCAAACTATTTCCTCAAGCGTATTTTGCGAAAGAATGCCATTATGTCCTCTTGTAATTCAAAAATATTAATGCCTGTGTGAGGTACAAAGGAAAGACCCTTAGATAGGAGTGAGATGGTGGAGTCTGGCAACATTTGTTTAGATAAATTAAAAATAGGTATGGCCATTACGGCCTCCAATAGTGGGCATTCCTTGTTACCAGAAATTGTTGGTTGCTCTGTTGGAAGTTGCCCCGATTGAAGGTATCGTGATATCTGGGCTGATATCTCGTCTCCATGGGCCTCGTGGTGCCTGTTGCTTGCCTAAAAAAGGTTGGCCAGAAGGTTGATTAGTTGAGCTCATAGGTCTATTTCCATCAGGATAATAATGATGGGAGCTCCCTTCATTATCCGAGTCCGAGGTGTCTGAGAAGGTGGTAACTTTCCTCATGGGCCGTTGGTACTCATTCGGTTCAGATTCTTGGTATTCACCTTGTTTATAGAAGTGTTCATTTAAATATGGATATGTTAATTCTTTCTTTGGTATTAAACCTAATGTCTTTTTTTAATTTATCAGTTTTTCTTTTTATCAGGTAGTCCGAGTAAGATGTAACTTCCCTATCAATATCTTCTAATGTTTTCTTGGCCTCATCTAGTGCATTACTCTGCTTGATTTTTTCTTCTAGTGTGGACATTTCTGATAGTAAAGTTTGCACCAGTTCCTTAGCTGTTTCTATAATTAAAATCATGAGGTCCCGCGAACATCTGTTAGCTATTAGGGACCACTTTTCTAGAAACATACGTATCTGTACAAAAAGGCCTGGGATGTTTTTAACCCTTAATCCCTGGGGAATGACACCTGCTTTGAGGTAGTCTAACATGAATTGTCCGTGAAGTTCTATTCTACAGATCTTTTTTTAAGTTGGAGTAGTGTATTTAAATCTTCGTTTGTGGCAAGATCCCTGCTGTTTACATGATTGCTAGAGGTGGGTTGGTTTCCCACTACAAGAGCATATTGCTCATCCGTGAAACCGAATGTTTGTAATGTGTCCATGCTTCCAAAGAGGAAAAGAGGGAAGACTAGAATGACAAAGATAGAAAAAACACAAGTGCTTACAGATCCAACTAAATGTGTTTCAATAAGAACATGCAACCTTGTCTAAAAAAATATGTGTGCTACATTATCTTCTAATCAATCAATGCAAACATGAGAACCATTGATGAAAGTAGAAACAAAATGAATAAAAGAAACAGCCCCACGCAGACAAGCTGCGGGTAAACAAGCGTAAAAGAAGAGGCCCCCTACTATATAGGTGAGGTTCCTTAAGGTAGGGAAAATTCAATCAATGTAAAGAAATAAGGCAACCATACTAAAATTGATAGTTAACAAATTATATATACAGTAATAAATGGAAAGAACCAAGGCAGCAACAACTCTTTATCAAAATTACAAAATATCATTTATCTTCCATAATTTCATTGCAAACGATTTCTAATAATTATCAATAGCATTAGTATTCTTTATATATCCTTGAAAGCAACTCTTACAAGGCAACAATTTTTATTCACAGAATCTTCATAAGTTCCAACTGTGTGCCGAAACGCGCGTAGAACACCACCAGTCATTTGATTTTGTGCCACTGTGTTCTATTGGAATCTTTCCCCTATACATTGTGTTTATCTATAATTTTGTGGAACATGTTTCTATTTCAATAATGTTTTTAAATTGTTTTGAGAGTGTATGCAAGTGTGATTGACAGACATGAAAGTGAGTGTATGCATATTAGAGATTGTTCAATTGTTAAGAATTAAATAAATGATATTTTGTAATTTTGATAAAGAGTTGTTGCTGCCTTGGTTCTTTCCATTTATTACTGTTTATATAATTTGTTAACTATCAATTTTAGTATGGTAAATGACTAAACATTATTTTGTGACATACATTACTATTATGTGTTGATGCTTCAACTCCCTCTTATACATGGTTATTTTCCACTTTGTGAGTTTCCAACTCTTATGTATCCATAACACAGTTCCAAGGTACAAAGAACAAGGAAACAATCTAGAATTTGTTTTACCAGAATCACAGTTTTCATGATACAGCCCACTCTGTAATTGTCTATAATAAACTCAGTTCACGATCCTTGCAATGATATATAATAATGGTGATGCAAATAATAGAGGAAATGTGTCTTTTCTTCATTCACCCTTTTGGCTTTAAACTCACAGTCTTGCAGCCTGAGCAGCGGGAGCCGGATGCAGAAGAACCCAGCTGGTCTCGATCGCGAAGTCTGAAAGCCACCTCAGCCTGAAAGCAGCTGAATGGAGGAACTCGGCAGGAATCAGGTAAGCGATGGTTGCTGAATGGAAGAACTGGGCAGGAGTCAGGTAAGTGGGGGCAGAATCCAATGAAGCCAAGCAGTGACTGAAAGCACCGTGCAGTTTAAATAGGTGCTGAAGTTACAGTAAACACATGTTTTGCTGTTCATTTAGTGGCATTTTGGGGGAAATAGGTAATTGTCAAAACAAATGAAGGGTACATGTTATGCAAAGGGTTTTAGGTTCTTTGCGTGTCACGTTGGAGGTCTTAGGCGAATGAGGTGCAGCACGTTGTCTACAATGACAGTTGGCATGCTGCACATTTCTCATAATAAAAGTTGGCACAAGGCCCACACGTTGTGTGCTCAGTCATGTATAAACAAGCCTTGGCTGGTTCCAACGTTCTTTCAATACTGAATGGCAGAATATGCACAACAAGCATTGGCTAATACAATCAAAGACACCCATGAGCAACTAATATTTCTCATCATAGTTATTACTAAGTAAGCACAGTACATCACTGCCCATCTTCCTCAGGTTACACCAGGGTTTGTACAGTTGAGCAGTGGCAAGTGTGATGTTACCCATGATACCAGACTACTACATGATGACACAACAAGTATTACTGATAGTGATAAAATAATAATAAAAATAGCAATAGTAGTAACTTGAACAATGGGGAGCTACTAGTAACTTATGAAATCCTCGAGTCATAAAAAATGGACTCAAAGTCTGGAGTGGAAAAGCTTAGGTTAGGCATTTATGGTTACGCAACATAAGGCCTGAATGATGATGCTGATGACTGATGTTCTTCATTCTATATCTAAAATATCAATCAGTTTTTATGCATGGGTGGGTAAATGGGGCCAGTGTGGGATATTGCTTATAAGATCCTGCAGTGAGTTTGTGTTGCTTTCACCACATCCGCCTCACTAAGGGGCATATTAGCAACGAGGCGATAAACAATTATCGCCGCTTTTGCGTCCGTTTTCGGACAAAAAGCGGCGATAATTTTATCGCCTAATCAGCAACGTCACGCTATCGCGTGAATCATTGCATTATCGCCCTTTCCCCCAACGCCCATCTTTGCATCTCTAATGAGATGCAAAGTGGGCGTACCCCGGATGGACTACGTTGCAAATATCAGTGGTATTTAGTTGGGTAAATGAAGGCGCCACTCGGGAGAGATAACACAAATATTTGATATTTACTTGCTGTATTGATCACGGTGCTGCAAGGTGAAGAGAACCACTGACCTCCTCAAAACACAAAATGGCCTTGGCCAATTGACAGATATACAAAGGAATTCCTCAGCACACGTCTGTTATGTCACAATATACATAAACATGCTTGATGTGAGCATAAGTAAAATACAAGTAGGTAAGTTCTTATTTCTTTTTCCTTTTTATTTTCCGATGTTCAGACAGCCGACACGTGTTTCGTCGCTTACATGGGAATTAATCCCGCGACTTTATCAAGGCTATTGTCTTCCTGTGTATAACCTTTATTAGTGGTGTTAATTCCAACCCACACTGGGATTCAATATCTCGCGACGTCTCACTTCTCAATGTTAAATCCAAGGGATCCCTGTATGTCCCAGAAGTCCAGAATCTTATTTCTTAGTAGTTTGATCCCACACACGGACGTCGCTCCTCGTGTTGCCGAGTAAGGAAAAAAGAAATAAGAACTTACCTACTTGTATTTTACTTATGCTCACATCAAGCATGTTTATGTATATTGTGACATAACAGACGTGTGCTGAGGAATTCCTTTGTATATACGTTGCAAATATCGCTGATGTTCATATCGCGATATTTACAAGGCAGCCCACATGATTTTAGCAGAGGTTAGATTTCGGCGAAAACGGCCAAAATCTAACGTCTGCTAAAATCCTGACTTAGCCATCCCTAACATAGGGGTGGATTCTGCTGATACGACCACAGGGTCGTATCAGCAAGGTTATCGCCGCTTTGCAGGGAACATCGCTGGAAAACCAGCGATGTTCCCTGCAAACGGCGATAACCTCGCTATCTCTGGAATTTTTATCGCCCTGGAGAAGCGCGTTGTTAATAACGCGCTACCAGGGCGATAAATTCCAGAGATAGCCTGCGATAGGGAATCTGTCGCTAAGCACGGCCAGCGATAATTATCGCTGGCCGTTGATAATATGCCCCTAAGTGTGTGATCCATTGATGGTGTAAAGTAAGCCATATCTCAATAAATCACACTGCCCGGGGGAAGAGGGTTAGAGGTTTGATTAATGGATCGGAAAAGGGATTTGGGGAAAGTTTTGACAAAGACAAACATTCATCTGGGCAGGGAGTGGCACACCATTCGTCATAAATCTGTTGTGGAAGGAAACGAAGGAATGAGCATGACACGGTGCCATTAAATGCATTGCAAACAGTCCTTCTGTCCCCGAGACCCAAGGTATCAGATATCTAAATGTTCTGTCTTCTAGGTTGGGAGTGAACCCACCCACCCAGTTCTCCAAATATGATTGTTAAAAGAAAAATGATACATTGTTGCAAAATTAGGTGCTGCTCCTGTATTCTCCTTGGGAATGTCTATCACTCTTGTGTGCCTGTCTGGACTAGTCCGTAAGTAAGCAGGAGTGTTGAGCTCAGCTTTCGCCTTTCGTTCATGCAGGACACTAGAAAGCCTGCAGATTGTAAAACAGAAACTATATTTTAAAGTCAAGGGGAAGGTCAGAAGGAAGGTAATCTTCATGAAGAGTGTATCAAGAAGACTCAGAGGCAGAGCAAAAAAACACAAGAGGTGGAATTACAGTTTCACTTTTGCCACACACATGCAGCAGCATTTCACAGATAAACATACCTCTCTCCATTCCACATAGCTGAGTACTAGACCTCAGACTCATGGTTTGTCTTTGAAATCGTTAACGTCTTGCATCTAGCTGTTGATGAGGTAGTCCCACAGCTCCTGCTGTGAGTTCTTCCATCCTTCTCCTGACTCCGAGTAACTCCATCCCAAACCAGTCATGACCTGAGCAAGATAGACGTGCAGTGCACTGCTGTTGAAGAACAAGTAGAGAAACAGAATTGCAGTAATTTGCATATGTTTTTGTTTGTTATCTAAAGTGAATGTTCTGGTCTGTGAAGAACCAGAAAAAAGGAGAGGACCCTGCAAGTAAACCTGGCTAAGTGTGAAAGGGCCAATCAGCTCCAGGGAAAAATGATCTTCCATCACTCAGGCCCCAAACATTGCAAATCAATCATGTCAAGCAAGTTCCCAAATTACAGTTCAACACTCTCCCTCACTGTCTGCCACCACATGAATCATCAATCATCAGCACTCACACAATCACTCACTCACTGTTGCAATAGTTGTAGTTGCCTTTCCAATCCAAGGTAGGGTTGTTTAGGTATTAGGTATTTATATTTGACGCAGGCAAAACATAGGACTTTGGCATTGACACTCTTGTAATTCAGTGATCTTCTGGGGCAGACCTGCTAGTTCTGAGTGATGTAAAAAAGGATAGTCAATAGGCATGCGAGGGGGCAGGCATTGTCTCCAATGTCATGAAGGAATTGTTGAGGCTTCTTCAATGTACACTGGTCCAACTGCAATCTGGCAATATATGTGACTAAAAAATGGTGGGGCAGCATTAATCTGACATAAAAATATTAATGTTTCACTAGCTACTTTTTGTTTTTGCTAAGATAGAAGTTCAATGAGAAACAATTGAAATGTTCTATGGAGACACTGGCATACTTAGTCTGGGAAGTAGAGTTTGTCCTCAAGGGATTCACCCAGAAGTTGTCAGGTAACAGACTTGATTCTGACTAATCATCCTCCTCCTGTGCTGTTTCAGGAACGGTATATGGTATAAAATGTAGGTTCATTTTGATCATAGTCAATCTCTCTATGTTTTGAGGCAAGAGACTGGTCCTTCTCACTGTTACAACTGTACCAGCTGCACAAAACACATGCTCAGCAGACACACTGGCTGCAGGACAAGCCAGATACTTTATTGCCATTCTACTGAGCTCTGGTCATTGGGACATTCTCCCATACCAATACATCCATGGATTTTGATCCACATCGACCTCTTTTGGATCATCCAGATACTCCTGGAACATCCTGCAGATGGCCATTGGTGTTGCCACTTGCTAAACATCTTTTGCCATCACCTCTGCACTGGACTTAAGCCCTGCCGATTGAAACCAATACAATGCAGAGGTTGGGTCCGGTCCTTCTCTTGCTGTTGTTGTCGGTGTTCTGCTTGATGGTGTTGTTGGCTGCTGTGAAACAAGACTGCCCTCTGGAAGTTGAAGGCAATACCCCAGAACTACGCGGTGGAACTCTATGTTCCAGCCATTCTTTTTCCATGTCTCCAGCTTGCTCAAGAATCCACCTCATATATTTTGAAACATCCCTTTCAGAAAAAGGAATGAAAGTGGGCAGAAGTTGTTTGCACTGTGGATCAAGTAGTGTTGTGCAGATGTACTCTTTGGATGTGATGATGTCATTTTACAGCCTTTTATTACAAGTCAAGCACAGGATTACGCTCTCAACCAAGGCATGCACTTCTGCATTTTCATTCACACCTACGAGGGAGAACCCTTCAGACACCTTCATTACCTGGTCCTGTAGCAGATGCAACAATGGGATAGCTTTGCCCATTGTACTGTCCTCCTTGCTAACTTCCCGTTTGAAAACCTCAAAAGGGAGTGGCATCTGTGTCAAGCATTTGACTAGGCACCATTTTTCTGAAAACCATAGTCATAGCTCTCTCAACTCCATCCCCCCCTCTTAGAATGACAGAGTAATTGAATTGTTTGTACTGCTCAAAGAGACACTGCAACATGTAATAGGTCGAGTTCCAATGTGTTGGAACATCCTGTATCAGGGCTTTAACTGGTGCTCTATTATTATGCTGAATAAGCCGCAACTGCTTCCGGGCTTTAAAAGAATGGCTAAAATTAGTGCAAATTCTTCTGTAAGTGGTCGGTATGTTGCTGACTATGTCTTCTTTTTTGAAAACGTCTTGCACTACCATGTTAATGCAGTGGGCCAAACACAGGACCCTGAAATAGCCTCCGTCTGACATGCCTTGACTATGTTACAGTCATTGTCCATGGCAACAAATCCAATTCTGAGACCTCTGGGTCACAGCCATTCACATATCTTACTGTTAAATTCATCCAAGATGTAACAGCTGTCTGTGATTTCTCCATGGTAAACATGGCCCATGTTGCATGCCGATGAATGTTCTTAAAACTTTCTTCAAGGTCAAGACCTGTAGATATCTTTTGCTTTCCCCCCGCCAAAGAGATCCCGTGTGCAGTGATGCACATGTAATCAGTCACCTGACAACTGGTCCACATGACCGTCATCAGGTGGATAGTGTGAACAACACTCTGCTGCAAAACTTGTCGGACCAACTGCAACATATCCTGATGCAGTGCTGGCGCATCAACTCTGGCAAAATAGGTCCGACTCAGTACCTTCCATTTCGGTCAGATGGCTGCCACAATTTCTAACAATCCGTCTCCTTCCATAAAAGAAAAAGGGAGGAGGTTCAGTGCTAACATTTTTGCCAGCTTTCCATTGTACAAACATGCAGTTGGGTGGTTCCACTCGTAGGTCCCCTCCTGCCTAAACATGCTCATAATAGTAGCCTATATTTTCTTCTTTTCTGGGGCCACTGACACAGATGTCTTTCAAGAAGTAGATGGTGGTAGTAGACTCAATGTGCGTCGTGGTGGGGCAGTCACTATATGGCTTGGTGTCTCCATCTGACTCTGAGTCTTGTACCATTGTGAGGTCACAGAGGTGGGTGGTTCTGCTGGTGCACTGCTGGGGACAGAGCATGAAGATGTCACCATCTTCTTCTTCATCATCACATCTCACCATGACTGGACTTGTTGATGATGTTCCCCTGCTCTCCTCACTCCACGTTCAGCAATTTTTCTAAGGTGCTCCTCCCACTTGATTGTGTGGTGTTCTTTCATATGGGTCATTTGATCTGCAGTACTGTAATGTGTACTAGGCTTACCTCATCAAACATACATGTTGCAAATGCTGCCTACTGCAACGTGCCCCCCCCTTTGCTGCCCCTAAAAAAAGTCTCATACTGGGGAGAAGTACTATTTTACAGTGCCACTGCCAATGCCTGAAGAAGAACTGGAGGTACGTGGGTGTGTTGTTGATTGCATCTCTGCAGTGAATACTTCTCCTGAGGTAACGGTTGGTGCAGGTTTCAGCTCGGGCTTTGCCTACAATGGAGCTAGTGTTGGAACCTGTGCCACATCCCTCGGAGCAGGTTGAATAGAAATGTCAGACTCCTCTGTGTCTTCTTCCACAATGACTGCCTTGTTGTCATCATCCTCCTCATCATCCCCTTCAATAATTCTAAGTCTTTCAGGAACTTTTCTTTTCCCTTGCCTCTCCTGTTGTCTCTTGGACTCTGCCGGGGTCCACTCTATGTCCCTATCATCATCAGAAGTGGTGATTGGAGAAGATGGTGGAGTAGTACCCTTTGTTTTCCTTGCTGGAGTTCTTGAGCCAATGATTTTAAAATAGGAGGTTCTTGCTCAGAAGGAAGCTCAATCTCCTGTTCTGCTCCAAATTTAGGAAAATGTACTATTGCTGGTCGTGGCTGCTGTTCACTTTTCTCTGTTTCGTGAAACTATTGTGAAAAACCTTGTGAAAGGGACAAATCCAATTCAACATCACTACTCGTCAGCGTCGACATGATTGCAGTGGCTGCCTCATTAACAGACATGGTCCTGGACTTGGGTTGGGGTGGTGCTCTTGAAGCAGGAATGCTGCTCTCAGCTTGCTCCCCGGAGGCCCGTGCGGCAGGCACACAACATGGTGGTCCAAAAAAAGATTTGGGGTGATATGCCACTGGTGGGAAGCTGCTTCTTCTCACTGACCACTTTCTTGGAAGAACCTTTCCTGCGGCCATCTTCAAGCTCTCAGTTGGTAGTTGCCCAAAGCTGCACAAGTTGAAGAGACATGTGACTGCACAGGCCTTCTGTTTGGCAGTACTGCATGTGATGTCTCTTCTCTTGTGCACCTTAAAGCAATCAACCAAGAAAAACATTTAGTGTGAAATGTGGCATTGCTTGCAGTTTGATTTAGTACAGACAAAGGCCTGGTTGTTTTGTTAAGTTAGGTAACCACTTTAAAAATCAAACCAGACCACCATACCATAATTCCACATCATAATAACTCACAATATACAGAATGATAGAGCTTTTTCCTTTATGTCCATATATTCTAAATGAGACACCTGTGGCTCTTAGGGAAATGAATGGGTAAATGGAATAGTAATCTTTTAAAAATTGAGGCTAGTGTGTGCCTATGGCAGGCAATGTAGTCTGGGGGGAATGGAATAATCATCATCATTACACAACTGAATCATACTAATGTCTACTCTAAAGTGCACCGCAGCCAGGGTGTCCAGGCGGAAATTAAATTAAAATATTCCTAAAAAACTGAATGCTGTTGCTCAGCTGTGCACGGATGGATGATGGATCGATCGAGGCAAAACGGGAAAAAAATTATTTACAATAAAAACAAATAAAGATTTTTTAAAAAGAAAATAAAAAAATTAAAAAATTAACAATAAGTAAAATTATCCTCAAGCATATTATTAAACTAATATCTCATCCTTCCATGCAAACCTATGGCAAGGGCACACTGGCTGGATGTACAAAATGGCTGCCAGCCAGTGCCACATGGTCAGCAATAGTGAGCAAGAAGGCATTGGGAGCAAAGAAGACATGCGGCTGCCTACACAAAAAGTCCTCTAGCCACATGGTCACAACAACAAGCAGGAGACCTGGAAAATAAAGAACACATGGCGGCCTATGGTAAAAGTACACTGGCTGCCTACACAAAATGGCCGCCAATCACTTGGTTACAACAACAAGCAGGAGGCCTGGAAAACAAAGAACACATGCAGGCCTAATGCAATAACACACTTGCTGGCTATACAAAATGGCCGCCAACCACATGGTCACACCAAAAACAACCAGCAAGGAGGCATGGCCACAACAAAGAAGACATGAAAGCCTATGGCAAAAGCACAATGGCTGCCTACACAAAATGGTCACCAGCCACATGGTCACAACAACAAGCAATAGGCCTGGAAAACAAAGAACACATTCAGGCTTATGACAAAAGCACACTAGCTGCATACACAAAATGGCTGCCATTCACATGGTCACAACAACAAGCAAGAGGGATTTTTTGGGGAATTCCGGAGAACACAGCGGCTGGCTAGAGGGCCGGTCGCGAGCTCCTGAGCTCTCAGGCATAGAATGCGAATCACAACAGTGTAAAGCACAGCAAAGCGGTCTATTCACTGAAAACTACCTGAAGCATGATCCTTGGGTCCGCAGGCGTAACTAACGATTCCCCTCCCGCTCCAACAGACAGGGAGCTGAGCGTCAAGATCAGACTCGCAGTGGTGAAGCCGCTGCAAACCTCGAGCCACGGAGCACCGCCAAACACGGTGTGGGCGAAGGCGGTGTCAGTATTGTGTTCCAACAGGAAAGCAGCCGCCCGGGTCTCCTTCCGGGGGAGAGCTCAGGTCAGCCCCAGCAGTAGTGGCACCGGCAACGGCCAAATCAGCTCGGTAAGCGGGAGCAGGACCAACTATGGCACCCAGGAAAGAGAAGGTTGCGAGAAAAGGGCAGCCTGTCAGACCAGAACACAGAGGTAGAGGGCAGCCAACTAGGGTCAGTGCGTGGGCTGAGGGGGGAGACCCGCCTCCCACACAGAGCAGCAGGGGGAGAAAGCCAGGAGCAGGCATAAAACCTTCAGAGTCACTGAGAGAGCAGTTATAGGGTGTTACTTCGAATAGGGGGGTAAGATACTGCTTGAGGAGCAGAAGGCTGGCAGCAAGTCTCGCAATAACCCCAGAATCGAACCAAAATCCCATCATTACTGTAACTACTTCCAAAATACAAAACAGTGATAAAAGTAAAAAGCTGGCAACCCCCACCCCCAAGCCCTAGCCCTAGCCCCCACCCCTGCCTTAACCCGGGCAAGAGCAGTGGGTCCAAAGGTAAAAATCACCCCTTCCCTTCGATCATACTTTAAAGTTAAACAGACACTCCCAAGCGAAACAACAGCACTTGTAGGAGAGCAGAGCAAAAAGGGAGGCAAATCTGTAATGACGGAGGATAGCCCAGTGACTGACTTTCCGACTAGTAATAACAGATTTCAGGCTCTTGAAATGATTGAAGCCACAGGGGAGGAACCCATCCCAGTTTCCGCAGAGAAAGATGGGCAACCTCATACATGGGCTGATAGCAATGTAGAAGGAGCAAGGGGTACGGAAAGCCTAATTGAGTCTCTGATTGTAGAAATGAGGGAGAATTTTGCCACCTCGGAAAAAAATCAGCATATGATCTAGGGAGCCTGTGCAGTACTGGAAACCAAAATCAACTCCATAATGGAACGCATTAGTGCAGTGGAATCTACAGTAGAGGAGATGGGGAAGAGCGTGGAGTCGAATAAGGAGGAGATACGGGCCCTGAAAGAAAGTGAAAAGGACCTCAGGGGGCAAATAGAGTCAATGGAAAACCAGGCCAGACGCAACAATCTAGGAGTTCTAAATGTCCCGGAGGGACAAGAGGGTGACGACATCAAAGGCTATGTGATTACTCTTCTGAAGGAGTTCTTCCCATGGGTCGAAACAAAGGCACTGGCAGAAGATATCCAGAGGGTACACAGGGATCTGTTTGGTAAAGGTAAACTAAGGAAGAACCCGAGGAAGATTCTGATCAACTTTAGAACTTATACTCTAAAGGAGAGAATCCTAAGCGAGGCAGAAAGAGCTGGTTCTCACACAAAGGATGATTGGGCCTATAGAATAAGATCAGACATTTCAAAAGCAACCCTGGATAGGCAGTGGGAATTAGGACAATATATGCAGGAGTTGAGATCTTTGGGAGCGACAGTACAGATGCGTTTCCCCGCATCCCTGAGAATAATGTGGGGCAACCAGATGCACAACCTGAGAGAATCCAAGGAATTAGAATCCTTAATAGCAAAAATCAAGGAGCAAAAAGTGTAAAGAATGCCTGCAGAGTAGGGGACTCAAATCGGCGAGATGCATCACCAAAGAGACAGAGGGAGGGTTCTTCATGAGGGGACAGGGGGAGGGAAGGGGAATGGGATCACAAGAATAAGAGTGAGAGTAAGTTCACAAAGGGTGTGGGAGCATATGGGGAAAAATAAAAAAATGGTCCTACTTGTGCAAAAGCAAGAGATACAGATCGGAACTCTATCGTAGGTCATGGGAGTTAACATTCTAACATGGAATGTAAATGGTTTGAGGATCAGAAGTAGAAGGCAAAAAATATTTCAATATTTAAAATGCATAAAGTGCAATATAATAATTCTTCAAGAAACGCACCTTCTAAAAATAGAGTGGGAAGAAATATTGAAGAAGCAAAGGTGGGTGGATGCTTATACATGCACAGAACAGGTTTGTTGTGTCAAGGGAGTGAGTATCCTTTTCAAGAGATTAGCAAATGTGGGGCATGGCTTGAGCCGCCACCAAGATGGCCGCATCCGGCTGAGGCTCCGTGCATCGGGCGGAACCTTTTCATGTGCCGGAGCCGCTCTTCCGACCCCAGGGAGATGAAAACTGTCAGCCGTTGAGGAGCGAGCGTGAGGGCTCAGGTAGCCGTTTTTCTTTTTCATTTTAAGCTACCTATCGCCCTGTTCAAGCCGTGCTACGCTCCCCTCAGAAATATCAGCAGCGCCCGACATTTTGTTTTTGGTGGGACGCTGCTTTATTCTTTGGATTTTCCCACGTCGCTGGAGGTGCGGCGCGGGCGCTTTCTGCAATTTGTGCCTTTGGCTGTATATGGAGGAAGATGCAGCTTAAATAGGGATTTCTGCCCTTCAACAATATCTTTCTGACTGAGGAAGTCCTTTTTCTTTAGTTTTACACAACGGTGAGGAGACTCTTTTGCTTCTGTAATGCCACACCTCTGGAACTGCATCTTCTAAATATACCTATGCCGTCTGTGTGACCAGTTCTTCAATTTTGCAGGATTGCATATTCTGAGCCAAGCTGTCATGCTACTTACGCCTTCTATATCAATTTGCGGATACCTTTTATTGCATGGAAGTTGTCACTAAGTCTTGATAGTTGGTAATAAATTTGTTCTTTGTTTGGGTGCGAGTAGAATTCGACGTCCCGCTCCATACCTGGTGAGGGGAAGACTGGGGAAGTTTTTTCACTGCTGCTTTTAGCTGCCTCTTACTGGTGTCTTATTTTACTCATATACGTTGCTTAATTTCTGTGCATTTCAACACACTATTACATACACCCGTATGGATCCTGTTTCCTCCTTTGGTCAGAAAACTACTTCATCAAGTATGTCTTCTCTTCGCAAGGATTCCAATCCTACTGCCCCTCCTAAACGTCACAAGAAAGAACCTAACTCGCCTACCAAGTCTCCACTACCCATCACACTGGAAGATCTCATGGAAGAGATAAAGATGATTAAACCTTTTGTTATTGAAACCAACGCCACCCTTCAGAGGCTGGATGAAAAATGGTTGAACTTGGATTCAAGACTGTCGGCGGTGGAGCAGAAGATCAGCGATATCCAAGATGTGATCCCTCAGGTTGCGGCCATGTCTAAAGAGATTGCTCACCTCAAGACGCAAACGGAGGACTTAGAAAACCGTAATAGACGCAACAACGTTTGAATTTATGGCATTCCTGAGGGTGAGGAAGGGTCTGACATGCTCGCCTTCTTAAAAATTCACATTCCCAAAATTGTTGGTCTCAAGGATGGTACTAATCTTAATCTGCAGCGTGGTCACCTCATTGGTCCTAAATCCGGAGGTTCATCTTCTCCATCGTCAGTCAATCATCCCAGAGGGATAATCATTTTATTTTTGGAATATACTGATTTGTTAATGGTCCTTACAGCAGCAAAACAAAGAAAGCAGATGTTATGATCTGGTCACAAAGTTTTCTTCTCTCAGGATGTTGCCCGCGCTACTGCAGCTTGTCGCAAGGAATTTCTTTCTCTTCGACCGGCTCTTCGCTCCATGAATGCCAGATATGGCCTGGTACATCCTTGTTTCTTCAAAATTACATATAAGGAGAGGTCCTACTCCTTTGATCGTCCTGAAGATCTAAGACAATTTATCTCTCGCCATAAAGGGGACGAGATGGACTTTGGAGGGACCTGATCAACTTTATCATTTCTGCTTTGTCTTATGTTCCATGAGGTCATTTTTTCTAATCCACTGTTCTGAATATATTGGATGTCTTTCACTATTGTTAGTTTTGGTCTGTTGCTGTTGTTCTTTTTAGATTATTGTGGCTGGTTTGTCATCTAGGTTGGCCATCTCATATTATTGTTTCTCTTCGTCTCTCTCCACAGATGTTCTCTCCTCCTGTACAGACCCATTCCCCAGATGTTTCCCTCCTCCCTGCCTTTCCACCTTAATCCTAATGTTCACGGTTACCCTCATGTATGGTAAGTGTTTAGTACTCCTTCACGTACCCTTATTTCTGTTGCTTGCCTGTTTTACGTTTATTGATTCAGGTTTGATTTGTAGTTAATCTCTCCTGTTGTGTCATCTCTTATCGGCTCCTTGTTTTTGTATTTATTTTTTCTAGTCATTAGTTCCGGTCGTTCTCGACTGTCCTGGCTGGCTTGGCCATCTGTCTTTCCTCTGCGGCTTCCTCATGCTATTTTCTTTACTTTGTATCTTTACCCTGTTTTTCTTGACTGAAGTCCCCCGGCTTCTCGTCAACCTTTATATGTCTATCACTTCAATCAATC
The DNA here is from genome assembly GCA_963921515.1 of Calotriton arnoldi. Classification (NCBI taxonomy): domain Eukaryota; kingdom Metazoa; phylum Chordata; class Amphibia; order Caudata; family Salamandridae; genus Calotriton; species Calotriton arnoldi. The sequence goes on along the minus strand of CAWUFW010000089.1, from coordinate 754,365 downwards.
AATCAGGGGTTTATAAAGCGCACTACTCACCCATGAGGGTCTCAAGGCGTTGGGGGGGGAGCTCCGGATCAGTCGAAGAGCCAGGTCTTGAGGTCCTTCCTGAAGGTGTGCAGGGTTGGGGAGTGTCTGATGTTCACTGGGAGCTCGTTCCAGGTCTTGGCTGCGATGTGGGAGAAAGCCCTCCCGCCTGTTCTGTTCTTGCGGATACGGGGGACATCTGCTAGCGCGAGGTCGGCAGGGCAGAGGTTCCTCTTGGGTACGTGGAAGGATAGTCTCTCGTTGAGGTATTTGGGTCCGATGTTGTAGAGGGATTTGTAGGCGTGGGTTAGGAGCTTGAAGGTGACCCTCTTCTCGACAGGGAGCCAGTGAAGATCTCGTTGGTGTTGAGTCATGTGTTCATGGCGTGGAGTCCCGAGGAGTCTGGTGGCGGCATTCTGGATGGTCTGGAGTCTGTGAAGGAGGGATCTGTTGATTCCAGCATATAGGGCGTTGCCGTAGTCCAGTCTGCTGGTTATGAGTGCGTGGGTGACGGTCTTCCTGCAGTCGGGGGGGATCCATTTGAAGGTCTTGCGAAGGATGCGCAGGCAATTGAAGCTAGTGGAGGCGACGGCGTTGACCTGGCAGTTCATGGAGAGGGAAGAGTCGAGGATGATGCCGAGGTTGCGTGCGTGGTCTGTAGGAGTGGGTGGGTTCCCGAGGGCAGAGGGCCACCAGGAGTTGTCCCAGGCTGAGTTGCAGGGTCCGAGGATGAGGACCTCGGTCTTCTCCGAGCTAAGCTTGAGGCAGCTGTCTTTCATCCAGGTTGCCACGTTCCTCATTCCCTCCTGGAAGCAGAGTCTGGTGCCGTCGGGGTTCTTTGTGAGTGAGAGGATGAGCTGAGTGTCGTCTGCATAGGAAACGATGCTGAGCTCATGCTGTCTGACGATGGCGGCGAGGGGGGCTATGTAGATGTTGAAGAGCGTGGGGCTGAGTGATGAGCCCTGGGGCACTCCACAGTTGATGTCAGTGGGTTTGGAGAGGAAGGGAGGGAGTCTGATACTCTGGGTTCTGCCGAAGAGAAAGGATCGGATCCAGTCGAGGGCGGCTCCTTGTAATCCAGCGTCGTGAAGTCTGGCTGCAAGGGTGCGATGAGAGACGGTGTCGAAGGCTGCGGAGAGGTCAAGAAGGATGAGGGCCGCGGTGTGTCCCTGGTCGAGTAGCATGCGGATATCATCTGTGGCGGCGAGGAGAGTGGTCTCAGTGCTGTGGTTACTGCGGAATCCGGACTGGGAGGTGTCTAGGATGGAGTTCTCTTTGATGAAGGTGGTCAGTTGGGTGTTCACGAGTCTTTCGGTGACTTTGGCTGTGAACGGGAGGAGAGAGATAGGCCGGTAGTTCTTCAGGTCCGTAGGGTCGGCCGTGGGCTTCTTGAGGAGGGGTTTGACCTCTGCACGCTTCCAGTCATCTGGGAAGATGCCGGACGTGAGGGTGGTGTTGATGGTCCGTACAAGTTCGGGTGCGATGGTGGCTGCGGCCCTGTGGAATATGTGCGGTGGGCAGGGGTCCGTGGGGGCTCCTGAGTGGGTTTTATGCATAGTCACAGTGATGTGTTCGACGGTCGCGGTCGTTGGTGATCGGCAGCGATGGGGGGGTGCTGACCCTCGTCAGTTCGCTGAAGTTGTCATAGAGGTCCTTGATCTTGCAGTGAAAGTATTTGCTGAGTTTGTCGCAGAGTTGCTGGGAAGGTGTGACGTCCGTGGCTTCGCAGGGTGGCTTTGTGAGCTGTTGTATGATGCTGAACAGTTTCTTGGCGTTGGTCGTGTTGGCCTGGATTTTGTCCTTTATGAAGGTCCGTTTGGTGTCTCTTATGTACTGGTGGTATTCCTTCAGGGCGCTCCTGTGGTTGTTTCATGCTTCCGTGGTTTTCTGGTTTTGCCGGGTTTTCTCTAGGCGTCTGCACAAGCGTCTGGCTTCCTGTAGTTCCGTGGTGAACCAGGCGGACTTTGGCGGGCGTTGCTTGGCGGGGAGTCAGAGGGGTGCGAGTGTGTCTGCGCAGTGGGCGATCCAGCGGTGGAGTTCAGTGGCTGCGGTGTTGGTGTCGGTCGTGGCGCTGGAGGGGTTTTGGCGTAGGGTGGTGTTGAGGAGTTCCTCTGTGATCTTGCTCCAGTTTCTTTGTGGGGGTCGTGGGGCGGGTTTGGGTGCGACGGTGGTGTTGAAGGTGAAGTGGACGCAGTGGTGGTCCGTCCAGGGTGGCTGGGTAGTGTGGCTGAACCGGATGTTTGTTCCTCCCACGAAGATAGGGTCCAGAGTGTGTCCAGCTGTGTGCGTGGGTGTGTCGACCAGCTGCTTCAGTCCGAGGTTGGCGAGGCTGTCAAGGAGAGTGGCGGAGTGGGGGTCGTTGCGGTTGTCGAGGTGGAAGTTGAGGTCCCCGAGGAGGATGTAGTCCGTGGAGGTGATTGCGTGGGGTGCGGCGAGCTCGGTGATGGTGGTTGCGGACTGGGTGCGAGGGCCCGGTGGTCTGTAGATGAGGGTGCCACGTAGCATGGTCCTGGGGCTGGTCTGGATCTGGAAGTGGAGGTGTTCTGTGTTGGAGTGGGGGTCGTTCGTGCTGGATGTGGAGACTCGGAGGGGTGTCTTGTGTGCGATGGCGAGTCCTCCTCCTGGGCGGTGGAGGCAGTCTTTTCTCTGGATCTTGTAGCCGTCTGGGATGGCAGAGGCGATGTCAGGGCCGGAGGCGGCGTTGGTCCAGGTTTCCGTGAAGAAGGCCACGTCAGGCGAGAGGGTGTCGATCAGGTCCCAGATCTCTACGGCGTGTTGGTGCAGGGAGCGCACGTTGAGGAGGACGCAGGTCAGGGTGTTGTTGGTGCGAGCGTCGGGCGGGCCTTCGGTGGTGGTGGTGTCCTTATCGATGGTGAAGTATCTGTGGCAGGCTCTGCACGAGAACTCTCGCTGGGTGGTGTTTGGGGCAGTTCTTACGCAGCAGGTGTGTCTTCCGGGGTTGAGTGCGTTGAGGGTGGTAGAATCGTAGTGGTGGGTCATGAGAGAGCCAGGGTCCCTGGTGCTGCTCGCGCCCGGGTCGCGGACGGGCGCAGACGGGCTTGCCTTAGGCGTGCCTTTGGCGCGCCAGCAGCGCGACCGCGCAACGGTCTGCATTATGTAGGGGAGGGGAGGAACGCTCAGCTGGGAGGTGGGAAAACGGGCGCGGGGAGAGGGGAGGTGCCATGTAGCAGTGGTGGGAAGCATGGGAGGGGTCAGCGAGTGAAGGCAGAAAAAAGACGGAGTCAAGATAACAGAGCAAGTGAAATCAGGAAAAAAACAGAAATGAAAAGGGCACAATACTTAACAATAATGACACAGGAATAACAGGAATACACCGCAAACAAAAAACCAGAGAGCAGTACTTAGGCGGCAGCAGACTCGAACACACGAGTCAGGGGTCCAGAGGCAGCAGCGGATCGCAGGAGCTGTCAGGGAGAGTGCAGGACTGTGACCGAGGTCAAGGTCTTACGAGCGCTCCCCAGCAGCGGTCGGCATTATGTAGGGGAGGGGAGGGATGCTCAGCTGGGAGGCGGGAAAACGGGCGCGGGGAGAGGGGAGGGGCCATGTAGCAGTGGCGGGAAGCGTGGGAGGGGACGGCGAGTGAAGGCAGAAAAAAGACGGAGTCAAGATAACAGAGCAAGTGAAATCAGGAAAAAAACAGAAATGAAAAGGGCACAATACCTAACAATAATGACACAGGAATAACAGGAATACAGCGCAAATAAAAAACCAGAGAGCAGTACTTAGGCGGCAGCACACTCGAACACACGAGTCAGGGGTCCAGAGGCAGCAGCGGATCGCAGGAGCTGTCGGGGAGAGTGCAGGCCTGTGACCGAGGTCAAGGTCTTAGCTGGTCTTATCACTTACTTCCTCTACCTTCTCTCTCTCTTCTTTCTTTTCCTTATGGTTTTCTTTTTTATACTTTCTCCATTGTCCTCTGACCTAGCATTTTCTTTTCCCTTCAGCGCATCATTTTTATTTATTTTCATCCCATATCTTCTACTTTGTCATCATTTTACTACTCATTTCTCTCATTGCTCTCCACTATTTATTCTTTGGCACTCTGCATTACATGTTTTCATGTGTTTATTCTATAGTTCTACAAATTATAAGTTGTCTCAGCTGTTGCTTAAAGTTACCTTTTGCTTATCTTGTTGCTTAATGTTGTTTCTCTCTGGTTATCATGACTGATAATGTTCGCATTGTTTCATGGAATGTTAAGGGACTACGCAACCCTGTTAAGAAACAGAGGGCTCTCACTCATTTGTCTAGGCTGCAATGTAAAATAGCAATGCTCCAGGAGACTCATCTTACTAAAAACAAGAATAATTCTCTTAAAAGGCAATGGGTTGGTCATGTTTTTTTCTCCCCGTCCAAAGATAGAAAAAATGGAGTGATTACTTTATTTCATAAATCTCTTTCTCTTGTTGTGGAGAGGGAGGAGAGAGATGTTGATGGCAGAAGGCTCCTTTTACATCTTAATATACATGGTTCCCCTATCTCCCTTCTTAACATTTACGGCCCTACTGGCGTTGATGTACAATTTTGGAAAGAAATGTCACACACCCTTCATTCATGTCCTGACACCAATTTACTAGTGGGTGGGGATTGCAATCAGGTCATGGACCCTTTCACGGATAAGAAGTCCAACGCTAGGTACATTCCCAACAAAATGCAAAAAACCTTTATGACTACAATTCATTCGAGGGGTTTGGTTGATTCATGGAGAATATCTCATCCGGACACGTTAGAATACACTTTTTATTGTCCTACTCACAAATCTTCCTCTAGAATAGATTATATTTTTTCGAGTCCTCATCTCCTTTCTAATCTAATTCATGCCGATATTGGATCCATTCTTATTTCCGATCATGCCCCAGTTTTGATTAGTCTGGATCTCCCCTCTGAACCCTCCAAGTCACGCAGATGGCACTTCAAAAATTATTTACTCAAGGATCATAAGTTTCTAGAGCGTTTTAAAGAGTTCTTGCCAGAGTTCTTCCTTAGGAACGCTTCTCCGGATATTCCTTTCCCCACTATATGGGATGCCTTCAAGGCAACAGCTAGAGGATTCATTATTGATTACGTTGCGGTGAAAAAGAAACAGTGTAGGAACGACTCCGCTTCTCTGTTAGCCTCTATTAAACATCTCGAACATGCCTACTTTACTTCCAATAATGAGGACACCTTAAAAAAGTTAATTCAAGCTAAGTTGTCCTTTAATATGAAATCAACTGAGGAGGCCTCTGGCACCTTACTCAAAGTTAACTCTAAATTCTACGGGGGTCGCAACAGAGCTGGCAAGCTACTGGCGAATTATTTAAAGGTGAATTTAAAGGTGAAATCCCAACATTCTAAAGTAGTCAAAATGACTGATAATGGTGGTGTTGAACATTTCAAAGACGATGAAATATTCAATTGTTTCACAGATTTTTACAAGACGCTATACACTCCAGAATCCTCTCCTTCCGAAGAGGCATTGGATTCTTTTTTTGAAGCACTCCCTCCACGTCCCTCCTCGCTTCCTGATTGCTCCGTATTAGAAGAGGATCTTTCACTCTCTGAACTTAAGTCCGCCCTAGCCCAATTACCAAAGGATAAATCCCCTGGTCCGGACGGCTTCACTGCCGAATTTTATTCTTGTTTCTCCCAATTTTTACTTCCTCACCTTTTATCTTTATTCCAACATTTTTTGTCTTGCAAAGAGGCTCGTGGTTCTTTTCTCAAAGCTATGATTTGTCTAATTCCTAAGAAAGGCAAGGATCCTTCTTCTTGTGCTAATTATCGCCCTATTTCTTTAATTAATTTAGACTGTAAGATTTTCACTAAGATCCTTGCTCTTCGTATTAATAACGTCATTCCTGATTTAATTGGTTATGAGCAAACAGGTTTTGTCAAGGGTAGAACGATTGCGGACAATTCTAGAACCTTTTTGAGCATCATACATCTTGCTTCCAAAAGCTCTACCCCGTTCGCAGCTATCACCCTAGATGCGGAGAAAGCTTTCGACCACGTTCATTGGCTTTTTATGATGCGTGCTCTTAAGTGGCATGGATTCGGCCTTGTTATTTTATCCCTTATTAGTTTGTTGTATTCCTCCCCTACCACTTCGGTCTTTGTAAATGGTTTTCAATCTCATTATTTTACTCTCCAATGAGGCACTCGTCAAGGTTGCCCCCTGTCTCCTTTGCTTTTCATTCTGTCTCTTGAGCCTTTCTTCACTCCCTTAGGAACTCTCCTGCCTTTCGAGGTTTTACTCACAAATCTATTGAAGTAAAGTTCACTGCTTATGCCGACGATATTTTGCTATATATGTCTGATCCTTCTACCTCTTTACCCGCCTTTGTTGATCTTTTGTCTTCGTATGCCGCCATTTCTGGATACAAGTTAAATTTTTCCAAGTCTGAAATTCTTCCGTTAAATAAACATTGGCTTAGAAGTATGTTTGAAGGGATGGACTTTAAATGGAATACTAACTGCATTACTTGTCTAGGGATAAAATATTCTTCTTCAATTGTTAAGACAGTTCAACTTAACTTGGATGATGTTTTATCAAAAAGTTCTGATATGGCAGAGAAATGGTCCCCTTTATTTTTGTCCTGGTGGGGCAGGTTGGATACCTCCAAGATGATGATGCTTCCAGTAGTTAATTTTTACCTTTCCATGTTACCGGTACGACTTCCTTCAAAAAATTTTAAGAATCTTAATAGTATCCTGAGTAAATTCCTCTGGAATAATCGGAAAGCTCGTATCTCTCTTTCTGCTTTGTCTGCTCCTAAAGATAGGGGTGGGGTTAATTTTCCCAATTTTTGCCAATATCATTCCTCATTCCTAATTTGACAAGTTTTGCCCTATCTTTCCTCTTCATATGACCCTCCCTTATCAGTATGGTATAAATTGGAGGAATCTGTTATTCATCCATTCCCCTTCTCCTCGTTAGCCAACCTTGTTCACCCTCCTCGCTCGTTCAAATCTCCTACTATCCCATATCTTATATCTACTCTTTATCCGATTCTTATTAAATCGCGTTCTCCACTTCAACTATTTTTGGATTCCTCTATTTGGCATAATAAATCCATTAAAATTTCTAATCGTACCATCTTCTGGAAAGATTGGATTATCAAAGGGATTATACAGGTTAAACACTTAATGCATAATAAGCAGCTTTTATCTTTCCAGGAACTCCAATCTAAATATAATTTGCCCGTCAAGTCTCTTTCTAAGTTTGACTCTTTGAGACTGATCGTAACTCAACAGCTTTCTCTTCTCTCTGATATTTCCTCCTCTTCACTTGACCCTTCTATTCAATCGTTACCTACTTCCCCTTCTGCCCGGGCCTCTCATATTTACAAATACCTCTTTTTTTCTCTACCTACTCGTCCCAAAAGCAAGATAGAACTTTTATGGGAAACGGACTTGCAACATACTTTTTCTATACACACATGGAACTCCATTTGGGCTTGGATACACCACACTTCATGCAATGCCAGTACCACTCTGCAACCGGGTTAGGTGCAAAGGCTTGGAATCTTATGCCAAACAAATTGAGATCGATAGAACCTGAAACACAGTTTAGGAAGGCCCTAAAGACCTGGATTTATGGAGCACCTGACGAACTTTGTCTAGCCCTCATCTAGGTCTCCACTCTCCTTGCTAAGTTTGTTATCTGTACAGCGCCAGGAGGCTCCTTTCGGAGTGACAGTTTGCACTTTATAAACATCACATTTCATTTCATTTCATTTCACTCAAACACTTTATTATTTTTATCAGAGACTATTTTTAACCCCATTAGCTATTTCTAAATTCAGCCCTGCCCTATCTCCTAATTGTTGGTCCTGTAAAAATACTCCTGGCACATATCTTCATTCCTTTTTTCTCTGCCCCAACATTTCCATTTTTTGGACAAAAGTATGCAAGTCACTTGCCTCTATTTGCTCCACTAATGATATTCATTACATATTTTTGGGTAGTAATTCTATACGCTGGTTGGATGCTCGTAAACTTAGCTCATTTGTAGATTTATCCATTGCCATTGCCTTTCAGGTTATAACTTCGAATTGGAAAGACGCCTCCAAAGTCTCCTTTTCCACCGGGTGGAATCTTTTATATCACCATCACAGGCTAGATAGAGATTTTGTAACCACCTCTCAGCAGCTTATTCGTAAAGAGGCCTTCTGGTCTCCTCTCACTAATTATATTTCTTCCTCTGCATTGCATGCCAAGGACAGTAACTTTGTTTTTCATCCGCCGTGAGTGCTGCGCTTATTCCTTTCTTTTTCTTTTTATAATGTTCATATTCTATGATTGTTTATTGCTAATTGCGTTTTTGTGTTATTAGTCATTGGAAAGTTTTACCAGTTTATATGATAGGATTGCTGATATTTTTCTCTTGTATCTCCTTTCCTCCTTTTCTTTCTCCCTCCTTTTACTCTCTTCTCTCCTCCCTTCTTCCCCTTTTCTTTCCTCCTCCTTTTCTCTTTCCTCCCTTTTCTGTTCTTGAAACTCAAAAGCAAAAATGCTAATTTTATTATGGTACTCTATGATTTTATCTTCCTCTTAATATTGGTTTTTAATCTCGTAATTGTATGATGTATTAGGTTTTTCACCATTTGATTTTCACTTTTTATTCCTTGTTATCCTATGGATTTGTACTTCATGCTCTTTATTATATTTCTGTACCATGTTTTCTCTATCTATTTTAATAAAGCTTTCTAAACTAAAAAAAAAAAAAAGAGATCAGCAAATGTGACAATAGAATAATCCAGCAGTGATCCGAAGGGGAGATGGACCGCAGCAAAAGTACGCTTGAGCGGGGGAAGTTACGTAATAGCTGGATACTATGGTCCTAATTTGGACGACCCCACCGCAATGCAGGCCTTGTACACATATCTTTTGGATGCTTCAGCTCAAGTTATAATTGGTGGTGATTTTAACTTGATCATAGATCCTAGGAAAGACAGGCAACCAATTAGGAACACCGTAACCCTGCCCAGAATGAGGAGCTGTCTAAAGCTCTATCTAGAAGACTTAGGCTTGACAGATATCTGGCGAGAAAAGGGAGTTAAGACTCATAAGTTTACATTTAAGAACAAAAAATTGGGTCACTCGTCAATAATTGACTACTTTCTAGTAGACAAGACATTATTCAGCAATGTAAAGAGGGTAGAGCATCTCCCGGCGCACCTTTCTGACCATTCAGCAGTGCAGATGGAGGTGTGCCTCCAGAAGACACATGATATTCCTAGATGGACTTTGGACAGAACTCTGCTTCTCGACCCTGAGATAGTAGAAACATTGAGACTTGAAACTAAGTCTTTTTTTTCAATAAACGCAAATGAGACCTCATGGCAGGTGCGGTGGGACGCATACAAGGCCGTAATGAGAGGGAAATTAACCAGCTTAGGACCCTACAGGCACAAGAAGTTTAAGAATAAGATTAGTGAGTTGGAAAGGGGAATTTTAGCCTTAGAAAAGAGACTGGAAGAGGAGAACATCGCACATAAAAAGGAAAAGTTAGATATGGAAAGGAATGAGTTGAAGGGTGAGCTCAATGACATACTAGAAGCTAAAATTAAAGACAAGTGGGTGGCTAGTAAACTCACTCACTATCACTACGGGGAGGGTTGCGGCAAAATCTGAGCATGGAAAACTAAGACAGAGCAAAGCCGCAATAAGATCCTATGTATACAGGAGGAAAATCAAGCTGATCCAAGCATGGAAGAAGCAGTGATCAGGAGGGCATTCAACAGCTTCTTCAAGAATTTGTATACTGAGGATATAAGGGCCAATGAACAGCAGATGGAAGACTACCTTGAGACTTGAGTAAAGCAGGAACTATTAGAAAACTATAGGGCCAAGCTTAATTCCAAAGTTACAGAAGAAGAGGTCATGGGGGTAGTAAAAGAGTTAAATAAAAGCAAAAGCAGCAGGCCCAGACGCTTTGCCAAATGAGTTATACAAGTCCTTAAAGGAAGAGCTTGTGCCCCAGCTGACCGAGCTATTTAACGAGCTATTTGTAAAGGGACAGGAGCTGCCGAAATCATGGGAAGAGGCGATAATATGCATCTTATTAAAACCAGGGAAGGGTCCAAAACGTTGTGAGTCTTACAGGCCACTGTCTATGTTAAACAGCGACTACAAGATATACACTCAAATACTGGCAAGAAGACTGGGCCAGGTAGTCGGTACTTTGATTCACGAGGATCAAAAAGGTTTTATAAGGGGCAGACAGATCCAGGAACTAACACACAAATTGGTGGGAGCAATAGATGTGGCTACTCAGGATAGATCCCCCTTATCTATAATCACTTTCGACGCCGCAAAGGCGTTCAACAGGGTCAGCTGGGTCTATCTACACAAAGCACTAGTAAAATACAACCTGGGAAGTAGTTTTGTAGGGGCAGGAGAGTTCTTATACAAAAACCAAACAGCACGTATATTAGTAAACGGAGCCCTCACAGACAAGATAAATATTGGGAGGGGACTAGACATGGATGCCCCCTCTCCCCACTGTTGTTCAACTTGTTCATAGAGCCTTTAGCAAATGCCTTGAGGTATAATCAGCGGATAACCCCTTTCAGGTATAGAGCATGGGTTAAGAAGGTTGCACTCTATGCAGATGACCTAATGCTATTTACGGATGACTTAGCAGGCTCACTCCCAAGAATAACAGAGGCACTTGAACAATTTGGGAAAATATCAGGTTATCAGATAAACCAACAGAAAACCGAAGCCATGCAGTGGAACACTCAGTGCAACATCCCTATGGTGAAGCAACAGATAAGGTAATTGGGCATCCAGGTAGTGGGCGAGATCGAGAAAATTGCTCAAATAAATGTTAATACAGTCCTAGCAGAATCCAAGAAACTCCTAAACGCATGGAAAAACTTACTGCTATCCTTCCTGGGCCGTTCTAATCTAATAAAGATGATGCTACTCCCCAAATTCACATACATCTTCAACACCATACCCCTAGAATTTAATTTAGGAGAGAGTGGTTTAATAAGATACAGGGAGATATTAGCAGCTTCATCTGGGCCTCAAGAGGAGTCAGAATAGCCCAGACAAAGATCAGGAGGAGGAAGGAACGCAGAGGGATTGCTAGCCCGGATCTGTTTCAGTACTATAGGGCTTTTCACTTTAAGAACATCAGGGGCATATCAACAACGAGGGGCGATAATTATCGCCCAGCGCGCCCTAGCGCTGATTTCCCTAACGCCGGCTATGGCTGAATTAAATCGCAGAGTTAGCGCGTTATCATCAACGCATAACTCAAGGGCGATATATAATCCAGCGATAGCGGGGAAATCGCCGGTTTTGCAGGGAACATCGCTGGTTTTCCAGCGATGTTCCCTGCAAAACGGTGCTATGCTTGATGATACAACTCTGTGGTCATAACTCATCAATCCACCTCCCATTGTCAACATACAATAGTCAGGATTGTAGCAGACGTTAGTTTTCGGCGAAAACCGCGGTTTTCGCCAAAAACTAACATCTGCTAAAATCCTGAGGGCCACCTTGTAAATATCGCGATGTGCATTTAGCAATAATTTACAAGGTAGTCCATCAGGGGTACGCCCAGTGATGCCCACTTTGCATCTCATTAGAGATGCAAAGCGAGGCGTCGGCAAAACGGCTGATAACATGCGCTAATGCATGTTAGCACCGGCTTGCAAATAGGGCGAATAGATTATCTCCGCTTTTTTGGCTTTAAAAGCCAAAAAAGCAGAGATAAGGCCCTTGATAATATGCCCCATCAGAGTGTTATTTACAGAACATCAATTGTACCCACCTTACCTGCAAGCTATGACAACCTCGGAAGGAAGCCACTTCCTATACAAATTTGGCAATCCAAAATTAAAAAAAAAAAGTAAAATTGAAGATATTAGTGTCTGCCGCCAAACTATGGTACCAAGCTAGACGTTCATGGAAAATTTTGTATTATAGTGACAATGCCCCAATCTGGGACTCACCAGGCACGCCTGAATGTTTAGGAGATACGTTATCATCTCCATTGAGAATAGGGGGAGTAACAAAGTGGGGCCAGATAATAACAGAAAATGCATTAGTCGGATGGGACCAACTATCGTTGCTGACTAATGGGACACTTTCCAAATTTAAATTTTACCAGCTATTGAGCTGGACAAAGTCTCTAGGGAAAGACGGCACAGGAAACTGGGAACTAGAGTCGAAAATCCAAGGGGATGCAATGAAGAAAGAAGTAGCACAGTGGTACTGGTCATTCATATCAGCAGGAGAGGAAGAATTCAGCCTACCCAAAGAGATCTGGGGGAAAGACCTGCTGACGCTGGATATCCTGAACCTAGGGCAAGTATCAATGTCTACATGCTGGCACATAATCAAGTCTGCACCCCTCAAAAAGAATCATTTATTCTCATTACATAGAGCCTATTGGACACCAAAGAATCTGCCCAAGTTGTCAAGGGGTGAGGCGAAAAAGTGTCCCAAATGTGGAGAGGAGAGAGCGGACGATGTCCATATGATCCGGAGTTGCCCCCAATTACAAGCCTTTTGGGAAGATGTGGGCAAGATCCTCTCAGAAGTACTACATCAGGAGATAGAGGTAAGCCTGGGTTTAGCCATGTTTGGGATGAGGAGCACCAACGATAACAGGGAAGGACTTAGCTTAAGTTAAAAACAGAACAGGTTACTTTTCCTCCTGATATTACTAGCTAGGCAGGAAATATGTATCAAATGGATTTACCATAATCCACCAACACTAGCGGAATGGATGGGATCAGTTTTTAGGACAAATAAGATTGAGTGGGCGGGCACACAAAGCAAAAGGCAAGATTTCTGGGATTTAAGGGAAAGTTACGGGGGAAGTCCCACTATTGAAACATAATGATGACCAGGAAACACCAGCAACTAAAGCAAAAAAAAGAAGACGGTCCAATGATTAAGTAAAACAGCAATATGAGCAAATGGGAACTGCTGGCGCAGATATCACTCCCAATAAGGAAGAGTGGGAAGAGGTGCGGAAAGGGGGCCTATGAGGCCGGTGGGATACCCACATACACTAAAACCTCTCAATCAAAGGTGTATGCCTGGGGATAGGGCCTGGGCGGCACAGGATGGAAACCAAGGCCCCCCAACCGCCAAAAACCCTGCTATCTCAACTCATCCTGTTTTATTGCACAATGAGGACTAAAAAAAAAAAAAAAAAAAAGAAAACAACAAGCAAGAGGCCTGGAATACAAAGAACACATGCAGGCCTATGGCAAAAGCACACTTGCTTTTTATACAACATGGCCACCAGCCACATGGTCACAATAACAAGCAGGAGGTCTGGAAAACAAAGAACACATGCAGGCCTATGGCAAAAACACACAGGCTGCTTACACAAAATGGCCACCAGCCACATGGTCAAACAACAACAAGCAGGAGGCCTGAAAAATAAAGAACCCACACAGGCCTATGGACACTGACTACACAAAAATATGGCCCCTGACCACATGGCATTAGGATCAAAGACAAATGAGGGCCTATGGCAAACACACCCACACACTGACAAATAAAGAAGGCATGGTAATTGGTAACACAGGAGAAAACAGCATTAATTCAGCAATGTCAAAAACAAAATCTAACTGGGCTAAAAAAAAACTACAACACACATCCTCCAAAAACATCAAATATATTACCCTACCTATACACTGTTTGCAGGGAAAAAACATTAAATACCCCCAAAAAATGCATTTTGTAATGAAATCCATTGCTATCCATACCTAAATGATGTTTCAATTCAACACCCACCACAAAACAGTTGTTTCATGCACTACTGGCTGGAAGGCCCATTGTCAGACTAGGCCACATACTGAATTCAATGAATATTGCAAATTTATTAAAAAAAATTGAGAAAATGTACTAAACTGTGCAACATTTTCCTTTACAAAAGAAGAAAAATTACATGCAAAAAAAAACACTGGGCCCCTACTGAAACTGGATGCCGCCCACCACAATAAATTTTAAAAATTGAATAAAAGTACAAATAAATTCTGGTACATGCCCCCAATCAAACAAGCACCCTCATACAACAGTTTTTTAACTTACTTGTGAAATCTCAAATACAAAGTCCTTAAATCCAATGGTATATATGCAGCAGACAAGGAGAGTGATCCTCCCAGTGCCAAATCCCAATGAAAAGTGACCAGGAGATGGACTAAGCACTGGAAGGAGCCTGCTGGTCAGGAAAAGGAAGTTGGAGTCTCTAGGGTACTTCCTTCCTGTTGGAACAAAAAGGTAAACAAAAAAGGCTTCTTGCAACAAAAAAAAACCAACTCTAATGGCCCTTTGGAGAAGATCCACTCAGAAAGCCTCTCAGCTGCTTCTCGAGCACAAAAGCTGCTTGAGCGGTACATTTGCGATCCCGGTAGGCACTACATTGGCGCCATCGTGGCCAGGAACTATGCAAGCAAACACGAAGTATCACGCAAGCTCGCAAGCAGCCAGAGTTAATTGTGGTGCTCGCTTCATGCCCGGGAAGGCGGAATTCAGGAGGAGTGCGGAGTGCCGGAATTCCATAAACTCTGCGAGCGGAGGAGAGTTTTCCACCAGGGCCTAGACTTAATGTGTTGTATGGAGAATCACCGAGGTGTGTCCAAACATCAGGTGTTACTTCTTTTGGTTTGCATTGCTGTTGCAGAGATTTTGGTCTGTATAATCTTAACTTGACTTAACTTCTTTAGGAGGTTGGGTCTTCTTGTTGCTATCCTTTATTTTTATAGCATGGTTTTGAGAGTGGTGTACCTAAATCTGATCTTCAAGTTGTGAGTTGACTGTCAATTAATGGTCCTCATGTCACAGCTAAAGTGGTGTTTGGTTACCCTAATTTCTACCCCCCCTATCGGCGGAGAAAGATTCGTCAGAGGAACATTGCCTCTGTAGTTATTGGAATCGTTGCAGACTGCCTATTTGTAATGGACCAAGTACGGTTAGAGTAGTAATTGAGTGTAAGTGCATAAATAAAAAAATGTACCACGCTTCTGCTGCAACAAATCTTGGTAGTAGAGCTATGGTTCAGCCTAGTGAAGTGAGATTTTAGGGTGCCATTAATAGCCATTTACTCAAATCCAAAGAGTCCACAATTTTTGGTTTGACAAAAAAAAGGATTGATGGAGTGCTGATGGAGTATCACTCCAGATAGAATCAAATCCTTGCAGCAAAGGAGTGTGAATATCAATGGGGATGCAAATTGCTATTGTTTTTGCTTAAGATTGTGGTTTATGAAATGGCTGTGTGTTGTTGAGTGGAGTGAAATGAAATGATTAAGGTCCATTTATGATTATGGCGCTTTGTGCAAAGTTGAAGTTGTAAAGGGGTCCCTCGTGGAGTAAGATCTTGAGATATTTACCTATGGGTTGTCTCAGTGTAGAAGACACTGAGTAAGTTGTCTGCTGGTTTGTGGTGTTGGTTGTGAAATGTCATCGACATCACCTTCGTAAGGGGTCCCTTTGTGTGTTAGTGGTAAATGGTTTTTATGGTTGATCTCAGGTGCACAGGAACTAACTATATCAATTAAAGGTAAAATCCTGCTGGTTGAGGTTTCATTTGAAGCAAATGAGAATAGAAGGTTTAGTTACCTTGTGTAAGTGAATATCCTTTAGTGGAGCAGACAGTTTTATTTGTTGCTTGCATTGTATTGTCATTTTGCTTTGAGAAAAACGTGCAGGAGAAGACAGTGAAGGAGGGTGAGCTGTTGCAAGGAGCAAGTTTGATGTCATAGTGTGCTGCACTGTATTTGGGCAGTTGGTGTAAAGCTGCGTTTGGGATTGGTTGGCTATGTCATTAGAGTCGCGCTGTCATTAGTTGAGGTTGCCAAACAGGTGGATTGTGGGAGAATAACATTTCCTAGATTTACAGAAATAATTTGTGAATACAGAATTGAATAATTTTTTTTTAAGTGATTGCAGAAAATAATAAGGAAAGATGAGGTTGTATTTGCTAAAACAAAGATAGAGGTACCACCCAAGGGTACACCAGGAAACATTGTCATGATGGACAAAGAATTACATTCATGTCTGTGGCTTGAGTTTTGGCACACACTTACTGAGAAAGATGAGGCCTTCTTACAGTTCCCTCGTTATGGGACATTTAAATTGATTTAAGAAAATTTAAGGGAAATGAGAGATCCTGTTAGGCCCACTGTTCTAGAGGCTTTAAATACCTGGGAGCATATTGCTCAACAGAAAAATAAAGAGAAATACCAAGGGAGGTATAGGTGAACAATGGATCATTGCACAGAAGCTAGATGGGATGCTCAAAAGAAAATGTGGAGAGCAGATATAATACACAGAACATGATTGTATCTGGTGTTAGAGGTTGAGGAAGAAGTTTGTGGCAAGAGAAAGGAAAAAAGAAGCATTTAGAGACAGACAAAACTAATATAGGGAAATATGGAGAAGAGAGTGACATTGATGATGAACTTTTGAATGATTTATTACTAAATCACCCACCACCTTATAATGAGATGTCGAGTTGAGACCTGATGATAATGAGTACACCTGAGGAACCTAATGTTCCCTTTATGCCTGAAGTATCAAAGGAATCAATGCTTATTTCTCCTGTGAGTGGGAGGACAGAAATGTCAGCTACCATAAACCTGATTGAATCAAATACTCCAGAAGCTTTGACTGTTCCCTTAGTATTGGCCCTGTTGTGCCCCTTTACAAGTCTGGGTTACAGGTAAATACAATTCACAATTTGACTGACCTACTGGAGTAAATACAGTACATGGGAGTGCTTCAGATCTAACAGTAAAATCACTGATTCACACATTCATGGTTCTGATTCAGACTAATAATGCTGCCGCTCTGAATGTTGGCCCAAATCAGACAAAAGCTGATCTGTCGCAAGGAATGGTGCAGAGGTTTCCACCTTTTTATTGTCCCAAACCAAGTGGACATCCTGAAATGAATTATTATGCTGCTGACATTGCTGTGCCAATGGGTATTTCAGCCCCAGATACATCTGTACAAAATGTGTAACCTGGAACAAGTACAAATTTTACTAATGGAAGCTTAAATTTAAATAGTACAGGAGAGCAATCAGTGTCTACTCCTCAAGAATTTGATGAATGGCTTAAAGGATAGAGTACCCCAATTAATCAGAATTCAGCAGTAGTTTCAGCTTCAGTTCCAGTTTCAGCTATGATTTCAGTTCCATCTCAACCTTCAGTTTCTAGTTCAGCCCACACTTCAGATATGGTTGCAGGTCCAAGTTCAGTTCAAAATTAAGTTTAGGGAAATAGAACATGGACTTGTGCCGAATAAAAGTTGAATTAGAAGAAATGATTCAGGGAACACTTAGCCCTTCAAGATTAGAGAGTTATAAAGAGAAGGAACTGTTGTTTCTCTGTAAATACATTGTACGACCATCAAACTCGACCTATGAGACATTATTTTAATTTGCTCAGAAATATGGTATAGATATTTGAAATTCAAAGATTTTGCCAAAATCTTACAGGATGGACTTTATTGACAAAGACATAGAGAATATGAAAAGAGTAGAAAGGAAATTGCAGATAAAAGAGCTAATGATATTATTCAGAAAATGAGAAAAAAGAGAAAAATGGGAAGACAGATGGGTGAAAAAGCCAGTTTGAATGCAGTCACCAACTGATTAATTTGGTGACAGTGTAGGGGATGTGCAAATGCTCCCTGTGAGGGAAGTAGCTGGAGGAGGTTATGTTCACATACCGTGGACAAGGCAAGATATTTTGTCATTTACAAATGATTTCCCAAGACTGAGAGAAAAACTAGTTGAATGGTATAGGCAAGTTGAACAATTTGTGAAAATTTCAAAGGTTTTGTGGATTGACTTGAATACTTTGTTTGAGACTGTGGTAACAACAGATTTGTGGACTAAATGTAAAATTACTGTTGATTGGCCAGAATCAGAACCAGCCAGGGATTCTAGAACTGGTGCACTCTCTCCAGATATAATGAGGAAATACCAACAGGTGATGACCTGAAGACTAAACTTTTCCCTAAAGAAATTGATTGGATGCAGATTGACAGGATGACCCAAGAGCTGAAAGAATCAGTACATGTCTTTTATGAGAGATTAGTACAGGTTTTCAAACAGTATAGGGGATCTGACACTATTGCAGAGAAAGATGTGGGACAATTTGTTTACAAGTATCATTTTGGGGTTGAGATCTGAGATTTCTAACATTATTTGGTCCAAGATGGCCGACAGGTGAGGAGCACCGGCCGGGAGCTCCCGGCCAGGGATCGCCTTTTCTGGCTCTAATCCCTCGAATTCACCCCCTCCTTCGACCCTTCTTGCTCACCTGGATTGTGTGGACAGCTGACCTCGTCCTCTTCATCTCTCGTGACTGAGCCTCGAATTCTCCCTGATGAACAGCGTTTGAAGTCCCGACCGCGGAGATCCTGGTCAATATGGCCGATGCTCAGTGGAGCTACTCATTTGGCTAAAGAGGAGACCGGCTCGGGTTCTTTCCCTCGGCTGTCATCTACCCAGCCGGACATGGGTCACAGTTGCTGTTATTCTCTCCGCGGTTACTCTCCTTCCTCCTCACCGATGATTCTCTCACGATGGAGCCAAATTCAGCGAGGTACCCCTGTGCTTGCTTTCGCCTTTCGAGCCATGGGAGGCGTACCCGCCTGGCCCCCACTGCTGCCTCCATCGCATACATGGCATCGCCTTCCCTCTGGTCTGGACACTTTTTTTTTTTTCCGTCCCCCTTCGCTCTTCTTTCTCCCCTCACCGTCCGATTATCCACAGAGGGTTTGCTGATGGAGGATCCTTGTTCTTCGCTGCAGATGCCCGGCTGGGCTACCCTGGATGCCTCTGGGGTGATGACTGGGGAGCAGACCTCCCTCCGGCTGCTGCCCGACCTTCTGGACTTGATCCGTGGCTGCCTGGCGCCACCCTTCTCCTCTTCTGGACTGTGGCTGGGACGCTCGGTGCCTGTCACCTTCATAGATCATCAACGAGGGTTCTGAAATCGCTACCTGACATTGTCTCCTGACCAGTTTTTCTCTTTCTCTCTCTCAATTTGGCGCGCCCTCCTGACCCGGCTGCTGCCTTCCCCTTTTGAGGTCGCTGCCGGGAGACCCGCGCTGACTGCCTCCTGACTGCATCGACCCGATTATGGCCGGCGTCTCGCAGCCTTTACCCGCCTGATCTGGTAAATCTGCTCTTCCCCTTCCAGCCTTACTCCAGGGGTTGGTTCCCTTGTTGGTTTTTGAACGGAGTGTTTTAATACTCGTTTCCCCACCATTTTATCACAAAGTTCTGGAGATCATGGCCAGGATCCACCATTTTGCGGTCTCTACAGTCTCCCTGGTCAAATCCGGATGCCGATCTACGCCTTGTACCAGTCTCCTTGTCGCCTTAATGGAGCACCTCTGGGAACTCTTCACCTTTCCTTCCTTGTTTTTTTTTCCCACTGGGATGCTTCCCTCTGCTCCCCCCCCTTCTGTCCCGTTCCCTTTTCTTATGCGACCTGAATCAGTGTTTGAGTCCTGGCCCTGGACTTTATTGATCTACTGGACCCTACTGGTATCTTTTTACGTGCCCTCTTAGTACTTTCCCCCTCGGCCGCTCTTTCCAGCCCTGACCTACATCCCTACCCCTTCATTTTCCTTACACTCCCGTCGCACCATAGTATCTGTTTATACGTTTTTTTGTAATGATCTAACAACAGATGTAAATTATGTAACTTCGTTTTTCTTCTCTTCGCAACGATCTTTATTGTAACCGATGTAACGTTTGTAAAACTGCTAATCCTCATGTAAAGCGCTTTAATACCTCCGGGTCTAGCCAGCGCTATATAAAACTCGTCAAACAATTTGACAGCAAATACTTTGTTGGCTGAGTAAATCAGTGGATGAAAGTTTTCATTTTGCAAAATATTGTGCAGACAATATTGAAATGAGACACAAGAAACTCAAGGAGAAATTAATGATTGCACAGATAAAAGCGATGCAAAAAGGTCAAATTCAGATGCGCTTTGTTAACATAGGACATGTAGAGAGAGGTTATAATCAAGTTCCGATGATGCAGGGTGTTAATTGTTTTCAGCAGCAGAATTTTCTGCCGCAAGGTAGAGGTCATGATAATCCTGTAGATCCAAGAACTGGTATTGAGGTGTCGCTATTGAAAAAGACAAATCCATGTCATGCGTTAGGAAACATTGGACATAGGAATATCAATTGTAAATCTTTTTTGAATAATACAGGGAATCAGATGCAGAATGTGGAATACGCAAAGTCTCAAGGGAATAACATAGGACAGACTCAACAAATGCAAGGACAGAGAATGCAGAATTCTAACATATCACAGCAAATGTAAATGCCTCAAGCTCCGATGCAACAATAGAATGTGCAGGTAAAAAGATAAAATGTGAGTAAAAATTCTTACCAAAATCAGAATGTAGCACTGCAACATTTGATTGAATTTGCATGACAGAGACCAGCACCCATTAGCATGACGGTGACAAAGGGGGTAGGAGGACTGCGTACTTGGCACAGCCTTAGAGGTAGACCAGAGTGGTCCCTATGTGGATGGAGAAGTGGATGGGAATCATATCTCATTCCTTGTCAACAGTTGTCCTCCCTGTTCTACTGTAAGAATAGCAGATTCCAAACCTACCCCTCTTGGAAGTAAGTATCCAAGTTATAGGAGTTACAATTAAAAAGTTGTCTATCCCAATTTCAGAACCAGTTACTGTGAACATATGATCCTCTGAGGATTTGTGGCAAGTCCAGTGAATTTGCTTGGACGTGATTTACTTTGCAAAATAAACTGCTCAATTTATTGTCCACCCAGAAGAATTGAATTCCATACGAATGATGAGGATGTTGTTTTCAAACTTGCCCAACAGGGATCAGATGTGGGTGGGGATGTATCCTCTCCTGATGAGTGGGGATTTGCCCGTTGAATTGAGAGATACAGTGTTACCTGAAGTCTGGGACTTTACAGGTAAAGATATTGAATTAATCAAAGGTGTCAACCCAGTCTGAAGTACAATCAAACCAAATGCAGAGTTACCAAGAATTCCACAATATAATTTGTCTCCAGAGGCAATTGCTGGAATTACTCCTGTGATTGATTCAAAGATTGAGCAAGGGATTCTGAAGGAGATAATGGGAAGTCCGTGTAACTCTCCCATTATGGGTTTGCAGAAGCAGAATGGCAAGTATCGCAATGTGCAGGATTTGTGCAAGGTGAATGCCATGGTTGCTCCGTGTTGTCTCGTGGTACCTATTCCAGCTGTGATCTAATTTCAGATTCCATGTGAGGCCAAATGATTTTCAGTCATTGACTTGTGCCAGGCCTTCTTTTTGATCCCATTGCATGAGGACAGCCAAGTTGTATTCGCTTTCCTTTTCAGCAGTCGTGTTTGGCATGGTGCCGAGTCCTACAAGGGTATACGAAGAGTCCCTCAATCTTTAATCAGATTATTAAAAAGAATCTCAAGTCTCTGGCAATGCCAAATCATTCAGTGCTAGTCCAGTACATTGACAACCTATTAATGGCTTAAACTATGAGAGAAGTATGCAAAACCAACACTGTTTCCTTATTAAAACATCTCGCAGAAAATGGACATAAGATATCCCAGATCTAGATACAGTTTTGTCTTACAGGACTCAGTGGCAATTCTCTGAGAGCTGTTGACATTGCCAGATGAGTTACCTTCTTAGATCAGGGGCCATGAAGTGAGGGGCAGATATGATAGCGGTAGATGCTTTGGGGAGACCCTCGACACTCACTGCTTGTTTACATACTTTGCTAGTATTTGTGCCAATTGCTCCACTGTGTGAAAATATGCATAAAATAAGATGTGGATTAAACCTGCATAAAATATGTCAGAGCCTGTGAGGGGTGAAGGGAGGTTGGGGGGCTTTAAAAGAAGATTTGCTTGTAAACAAATTGTGATATGATAAATTCACTCAATGCTGTTGTTGTAAATTTGGAAAAGCTAATAAAAATAAATACTATAAAAAAAAGATACAGTTTTGCAAAACTGAAGTCCTCTTCTTAGGACATCACATTGAGAAAAGAGCGAGGAAATTGTCACAGGAAAGAATCTCAGCGATTCTTACCATGAAACCTCCAACTACCCAAAAGGAAGTCTGCATGTTCTTAGGAATGGTAGGCTATTGCAGACAGTTGATTTCAAATTTTTCCTTGACAGCAAAATTTCTTCAGAGATTGACACACAAAGATGTGTCTGATCTGGTACCCTGGGATGACAATTGTAGAACTGCCTTCACAGAACTGCGAGAATGCCTTTGCAGGGCTCCAGCTTTGGGAATGCCTGATTATAACAAGTGCTTTGTGTTATTTCGCATTGAGAGAGAAGGCTGCGCTCTTTCAGTGTTAATACAAATGCATGGAAGCAATCACAGGCCTATCGCCTACTTCTCCGCGACCCTTGACTCTGTTGCGGCTGATATGCCTAGACATCTGAAAGGAGTTGCATCTACATAGGTGAGTCTTGAGCAGTGTGAAGGTATTGTCATGGGTCACCCACTGACAGTATTCGTGCCCCACTCAGTGGAGATACTGTTAGCTCCTACCCGAACACAGTATCTGACCAATAGTCATCTGAATAAATATGAGTAGATTTTGTTGGGTGCAGAGAATGTTACTTTCAGGAGGTGTACAGTGTTGAACCCAGCTACCTTAATGCCATTCAAATAACACAAAAGAGAGGTAAGAGGATAAATCCCTGGTCGCCCTCCTGCAAGCTATAGATCCACACAACATGGACCAGGGACTAATAGGATCAGGAATTGTGAAGGGTAAAAGATAGGGGGGTACGAAGGTATAAAGAAGGGCACAAGCAATGTGTGTAAAAATGCCCTCACACACAGCAAGCTGTGTCATGCTTCATCATAGGGCCTGCTAAACACACCTCCGCGCTAGCCAACGCTGGAGGTGGAGCAATAGGGAGGGGGAAACAAACAAACACACAACATAAACGTGAACAAATTGTGTGGGATTTAGAAGGTGAAAAAATGTGGCAGAAAAAAATTTCCATGAGTGGTACAATCCCAGATTTAGAGTAATTGCAGAGACGCTATGCCATCGTTTTGTAATAAGTCAGCAACAAAACCCAGGAAGAAAAACACAGGTTGTCATGAGTCACATTGGTAAATCTGCAGGTCCTTTCAAAGGATGCAAATGGACTTCATAGAGTTACTCATTTGAAAAGAATTTAGATATGTTTTGGTCATTTTGTGAATTTTCTCAAAATGAGTTGAAGCCTATCCTACTTTTAGGAATGATAGTTTGAATATGGCAAAATTGCTGGGACAGAAGTTGATTCCAAGATTCAGATTTCTGGTGTCCCTTGAGTCAGACCGTGAAACTTATTTTAATAATGAGGTCTTTAAAATGTTCTGTGCAGCAGTATAGGTTGAGCAGAAGCTTCATTGCAGGTACCGACCAGAGGCCTCTGGGTTGGTGGAGCAAATCAATTACACATTGAAATCCAGACTGGCAAACGTATGCGCTTCTATGTCATTGAAGTGGCCAGATGCATTGCTGCTTGTGTTGATGAGTTTGAGAAATACTCCAGATAGGGAGACAGGGTTGTTGCTCCACCAAGTGATCATGGATTGTGTGATGAGGCTGCCAGTTGTTCCTGCTAATGCTAATTAGTCAATATTACAGATGACCTTATATTGGACTATTGCAAGGGCCTTGCTGATGTGGTACATTCTCTCTCTCACCTGGTTGGAGAAGCTGCCCTTGCAGTTCAACAGGAGCAGTGCAATGACCTCAGTCTGGGTGACTGGGTAATGGTGAAGAAACACGTACACAAAATGTGTCTGGAACCTTGCTGGCCTTTTTCAGGTAATCTTAGTCACCAACACTGCTGTCAAGTACGGGGGTCTGCTGAACAGGGTGCTTGCCACCCATACTCGCAGAGTCCCGAGTCTGCTTAATGATACAACAGTGCCTGTTCCTGATGTGCCAGTGGTAACAGTGAGACAGAGGGATCAGGTTAGCCAAGCTGTTGGGAACCAGCAAGCTACTGGGACAGCACTGGTTTGGCCAGAGGGAGGTCCGAGAGAGTCAACTGTAGGTTCTGAAGGGTCACAGCCAAGAGAGTTGACAATGAGAGGTACAGACCCCATTGAAGGACATAGTGCATTAAGAAAGCAAGTTATGCCCGGAGACAATTACCCCAGAAGAGGAGAGATTCTGAGAAGCTGTCTGACCACAAGGTGAGTACCACCAACTATTCCTAAAAGCTCTGAACCATCAGATCAAAGTGGCATAGATGATGAGCAAACATCTGTGAGGAGATCAAAAAGAGTGAAGGTACCAAGTCAAAAGTACACATCTCCTGAATGGGTTTATTTAGCTGCTAATGAGTGGGAACAGCAATAGTACAAGTTTTATGCTAACAATACATGTCCACCTGAACCTTCCTGAATCAAACTGTGTTATTGATTTGAATTTTAATCTGGATGTACCAACTGATTGACTGGTACCATTTTTTTTAATATACTCATCAACAAAGCTGATATGAGAGTCTTTCCTTAAATGAGAAGATTTCGAGCTTTGCCATAAAAACATTTTCTCCCAAGACCTTGCTAAATTGCTCAAACCACTGCTGCTATTTTTGATTTTTCTTTAGTTAAATGGTCTGAACCTTGAGTAGCCATGCAGTCTGATGCTGGAATCTCTTCCAAATGCAAATGTGTATATACTGTTATTCTGTCTATTACTGTTTTGACATTAAATGTAATGCTTATTCTTTCAAATCTGCTGCATTATGTTTCTGTGAAAGATTCTAAACTTACTATTCCTTTTGTAGTCACTAGAAGAAATGTTTCTGATTCTATTGATGTGAATGACAATTCTTTACACAATAATACTTTGAAAATAGATTTTAGCTCAAATGTTTATACTATTCTGTTTAGCGAATATGCAAATACTAGGGACGCTGCTGATTGCTACATTTGTATACAAATACCTTCATCAGTTGCTAAGGGCGTGGCCTACCATAGCTCACCTTTAGCATATGGAATTTCTTGCAGTGTGTTAGCTAGCTTATTTTATGGTACTGATCAATTGTGATAATATTACTCTAATCAAGAGCAAATCTTTTCTGAAATTTCTGTTCTTAGACTTTTATATCTTCATTCTGAAGTTTCAACAATTGAGACTGAAGTTTACGTATTTAGACCAACTCAATCTTTGGATATGGCTTATGCACGTAGTAATAGCCTAACATGTAAATTAGTGGGAATTGAAAATAATTTTATAAGTAGATGAAACCATGAAATAAATATTGGTGCTCTGCCTAAATTAGCTTCTTGGAGCTTACTGAAAGAAGAAAATAACATCATAGAGGAAATGGTTTCATTAGCTTTAGACCGGCAACACAAAGACGAACTTGGTTTATACAGAACAATTAACACTGTTTTTGTACGATTTAGTTAATGTGAACATACATTTGAATTGTATGAAAACTGGGGAAGATATTTAGAACGTGTAGATCCTATTTTCCCTGGAGTGTATTATGTTTGTGGGAAGAGTGCTTATTACAAATTGCCAAGACGATGGTACGGAAGTTGTCATTTGGGAATAGTTTTTCCAAACATTTATCATGTTAAGCGAATTAAAGAAGAATTAGCTGAAACAAATGAGAGAATGAAATGAAGTGCAAATGCACATGAAACAGTTTGTGATATATTTGGAGTTCTATTACCTTGAGTAGGAGTAGCATTAAACTCACAGAAAATCAGAAAGCTGTCAACTATTGTTGATAAACTTGCCACCAGTACAACTGGGGGATTTTCTGTTGTAAATTATGAAATTATATCGATAAGATTGATGGTGATTCAAAATCGACTTGCCGTTGATATTCTTCTTTTGAAAGATGGTGGAGTCTGCCAAATATTGAAAGTTTAACACTGTTGCACTTACATACCTGTTAGGAGCAAAGTCTTACAAGGTTACATTAAAACATTGCTGACTTCAACGAAGACCTGAAGGACTTTAAGAAACAGATGGTGCCTGGGAAACAATAGGCAAGCAGTCGCAGTCACTAACTCATACAGGCACTAATACACATCTCTCACCTATGCAGCTACTCACACAACCACTCACTCAATCATACAGGCACTCAAACAGCCATTCACTCACCTATACAGCCACTCACACAGCCAGTCACTAACTCATATAGACACTAACACACCCAGTCTCTCACCTATGGAGGCACTCACACAACCACTTATTCAATCATACAGGCACTCAGACAGCAATTTACTCACCCATGCAGGCACTCATGCAACCAGTCATTCAGCCATACAGCCACTCTCATACCCACTATCTCACTCATATGCAACTCATGCCCCCACTCGTTCACTCATAAAGCCACTCAGACAGCTATTCACTCACTCATAAACCACTCAGATACCCACTCACTCCCCTATAAAGCCATTTGAATAGCCATTCACTCACCCATGCAGCCATTCACAAACACAGACATTCACCCATAGAGCCACTCATGCATCTACTCACTCACCCATACAACCTCTCATGTATCCTCTTACTCACTCATATAAGCACTCACACACTCACTTATACAGCACTCACATACATACTATCTCACTCATACAGCAGCTCGTGCACCACTCACACAGCCACTCACTCACTCATACAGTCACACAAACTGATATAGCCACTTACATGCCCAATCACTCACTCATACAGCCTCTCACTGACCAATATAGATACTTACACACCCAGTCACTCACTCACAAAGCCATTCGCACACCTAGTCAGTCACTCATGAAGGCACTAACACACTCACTCCCCCATATAGCCACTAACACAAACACTCACTAAATCATACAGGCACTTACACAACCATTCACTCACCCATAAAGCTACTTACAGAGGCAGTCACTCATTCATGCAGCCACTAACACACCCTTTCACTCACCCATGCAGCCACTAACATACCCAGTCACTCACTTATAAAACCACTCTTCTTCATATATACACAGACATACAGTTTATCTTTATTTTAACCTTAAAAGGTGGTTCTAACAAGAACATTTCTTTTCTTCTGTTTTTTCTGGAACAGTTTTTGTTTTTTAGTTTTCTAACATTTTGTATTTTTTTGTGTTTCTTGTTAAATAAAATGGCAACTTTGAAAAAATACATTATCTCCACAAACTTAAAAAGTGTGGAACAAATGGTGAATAAAAAAATAGAATGTTTGTTTTTTGGCTGTTTCTAAAACAACAGCAACATACCGCTCACCAACAGTAAGTACTGTTTTACAGTCTAAAGCGATACCAAAGGGGATGAACTGGGGTGGTGGAGTGAGCTAAAGAATGATGATGGATTAAACCCAGATCAGTTGACTGGGGGTGAGTGTTTGATTTGCTCTAACGCTCCGTCCATCATCCCCTTTGGTATCGCTTTGTTCGCCCTAAGTTGGCAGGGTATGCCCAGACGTGGGTCCCTTGCTCACTTTGCCACTGGATTCAAGATAGCCTGGCTGATGAGGGTTTTGAACCCGAAACCGGTCCCAGGATGCTTGTTTCCGGTCCAGGGAAGACATGGCTTGGCAGTTCGGGCTGGACTGTTCCCATGAGGCACAGGGTCAGACTGATTTGCATATGGCCATGTCTGAACTGGGGTGGTGGAGTGAGCTAAAGAATGATGATGGATTAAACCCAGATCAGTTGACTGGGGGTGAGTGTTTGATTTGCTCTAACGCTCCGTCCATCATCCCCTTTGGTATCGCTTTGTTCGCCCTAAGTTGGCAGGGTATGCCCAGACGTGGGTCCCTTGCTCACTTTGCCACTGGATTCAAGATAGCCTGGCTGATGAGGGTTTTGAACCCGAAACCGGTCCCAGGATGCTTGTTTCCGGTCCAGGGAAGACATGGCTTGGCAGTTCGGGCTGGACTGTTCCCATGAGGCACAGGGTCAGACTGATTTGCATATGGCCATATCTGGAGTGGTGGAGTGAGCTAAAGAATGATGATGGATTAAACCCAGATCAGTTGACTGGGGGTGAGTGTTTGATTTGCTCTAACGCTCCATCCATCATCCCCTTTGGTATCGCTTTGTTCGCCCTAAGTTGGCAGGGTATGCCCAGACGTGGGTCCCTTGCTCACTTTGCCACTGGATTCAAGATAGCCTGTCTGATGAGGGTTTTGAACCCGAAACCGGTCCCAGGATGCTTTTTTCCGGTCCAGGGAAGACATGGCTTGGCAGTTCGGGCTGGACTGTTCCCATGAGGCACAGGGTCAGACTGATTTGCATATGGCCATGTCTGAACTGGGGTGGTGGAGTGAGCTAAAGAATGATGATGGATTAAACCCAGATCAGTTGACTGGGGGTGAGTGTTTGATTTGCTCTAACGCTCCGTCCATCATCCCCTTTGGTATCGCTTTGTTCGCCCTAAGTTGGCAGGGTATGCCCAGACGTGGGTCCCTTGCTCACTTTGCCACTGGATTCAAGATAGCCTGGCTGATGAGGGTTTTGAACCCGAAACCGGTCCCAGGATGCTTGTTTCCGGTCCAGGGAAGACATGGCTTGGCAGTTCAGGCTGGACTGTTCCCATGAGGCACAGGGTCAGACTGATTTGCATATGGCCATGTCTGAACTGGGGTGGTGGAGTGAGCTAAAGAATGATGATGGATTAAACCCAGATCAGTTGACTGGGGGTGAGTGTTTGATTTGCTCTAACGCTCCGTCCATCATCCCCTTTGGTATCACTTTGTTCGCCCTAAGTTGGCAGGGTATGCCCAGACGTGGGTCCCTTGCTCACTTTGCCACTGGATTCAAGATAGCCTGGCTGATGAGGGTTTTGAACCCGAAACCGGTCCCAGGATGCTTGTTTCCGGTCCAGGGAAGACATGGCTTGGCAGTTCGGGCTGGACTGTTCCCATGAGGCACAGGGTCAGACTGATTTGCATATGGCCATGTCTGAACTGGGGTGGTGGAGTGAGCTAAAGAATGATGATGGATTAAACCCAGATCAGTTGACTGGGGGTGAGTGTTTGATTTGCTCTAACGCTCCGTCCATCATCCCCTTTGGTATCGCTTTGTTCGCCCTAAGTTGGCAGGGTATGCCCAGACGTGGGTCCCTTGCTCAGTTTGCCACTGGATTCAAGATAGCCTGGCTGATGAGGGTTTTGAACCCGAAACCGGTCCCAGGATGCTTGTTTACGGTCCAGGGAAGACATGGCTTGGCAGTTCGGGCTGGACTGTTCCCATGAGGCACAGGGTCAGACTGATTTGCATATGGCCATGTCTGAACTGGGGTGGTGGAGTGAGCTAAAGAATGATGATGGATTAAACCCAGATCAGTTGACTGGGTGTGAGTGTTTGATTTGCTCTAACGCTCCGTCCATCATCCCCTTTGGTATCGCTTTGTTCGCCCTAAGTTGGCAGGGTATGCCCAGACGTGGGTCCCTTGCTCACTTTGCCACTGGATTCAAGATAGCCTGGCTGATGAGGGTTTTGAACCCGAAACCGGTCCCAGGATGCTTATTTCCGGTCCAGGGAAGACATGGCTTGCAGTTCGGGCTGGACTGTTCCCATGAGGCACAGGGTCAGACTGATTTGCATATGGCCATGTCTGAACTGGGGTGGTGGAGTGAGCTAAAGAATGATGATGGATTAAACCCAGATCAGTTGACTGGGGGTGAGTGTTTGATTTGCTCTAACGCTCCGTCCATCATCCCCTTTGGTATCGCTTTGTTCGCCCTAAGTTGGCAGGGTATGCCCAGACGTGGGTCCCTTGCTCACTTTGCCACTGGATTCAAGATAGCCTGGCTGATGAGGGTTTTGAACCCGAAACCGGTCTCAGGATGCTTGTTTCCGGTCCAGGGAAGACATGGCTTGGCAGTTCGGGCTGGACTGTTCCCATGAGGCACAGGGTCAGACTGATTTGCATATGGCCATGTCTGAACTGGGGTGGTGGAGTGAGCTAAAGAATGATGATGGATTAAACCCAGATCAGTTGACTGGGGGTGAGTGTTTGATTTGCTCTAACGCTCCGTCCATCATCTCCTTTGGTATCGCTTTGTTCGCCCTAAGTTGGCAGGGTATGCCCAGACGTGGGTCCCTTGCTCAGTTTGCCACTGGATTCAAGATAGCCTGGCTGATGAGGGTTTTGAACCCGAAACCGGTCCCAGGATGCTTGTTTCCGGTCCAGGGAAGACATGGCTTGGCAGTTCGGGCTGGACTGTTCCCATGAGGCACAGGGTCAGACTGATTTGCATATGGCCATGTCTGAACTGGGGTGGTGGAGTGAGCTAAAGAATGATGATGGATTAAACCCAGATCAGTTGACTGGGGGTGAGTGTTTGATTTGCTCTAACGCTACGTCCATCATCCCCTTTGGTATCGCTTTGTTCGCCCTAAGTTGGCAGGGTATGCCCAGACGTGGGTCCCTTGCTCACTTTGCCACTGGATTCAAGATAGCCTGGCTGATGAGGGTTTTGAACCCGAAACCGGTCCCAGGATGCTTGTTTCCGGTCCAGGGAAGACATGGCTTGGCAGTTCGGGCTGGACTGTTCCCATGAGGCACAGGGTCAGACTGATTTGCATATGGCCATGTCTGAACTGGGGTGGTGGAGTGAGCTAAAGAATGATGATGGATTAAACCCAGATCAGTTGACTGGGGGTGAGTGTTTGATTTGCTCTAACGCTCTGTCCATCATCCCCTTTGGTATCGCTTTGTTCGCCCTAAGTTGGCAGGGTATGCCCAGACGTGGGTCCCTTGCTCACTTTGCCACTGGATTCAAGATAGCCTGGCTGATGAGGGTTTTGAACCCGAAACCGGTCCCAGGATGCTTGTTTCCGGTCCAGGGAAGACATGGCTTGGCAGTTCGGGCTGGACTGTTCCCATGAGGCACAGGGTCAGACTGATTTGCATATGGCCATGTCTGAACTGGGGTGGTGGAGTGAGCTAAAGAATGATGATGGATTAAACCCAGATCAATTGACTGGGGGTGAGTGTTTGATTTGCTCTAACGCTCCGTCCATCATCCCCTTTGGTATCGCTTTGTTTTACAGTCTAGGCAAAATGTGCCAATTATATTCAAATATATAAGGGATTTCCTCTCCTCGAGCAGCTGATCTAGCAGCTGAAGTTGACGGCTGGTCTCCACTTCTCTCCAACTTTGTCCTCTTCAAGTAAGTGCCATGATAGGTTTTTAAATA
This sequence comes from Calotriton arnoldi, assembly GCA_963921515.1. Taxonomy (NCBI): domain Eukaryota; kingdom Metazoa; phylum Chordata; class Amphibia; order Caudata; family Salamandridae; genus Calotriton; species Calotriton arnoldi. Next base: position 723,145 of record CAWUFW010000089.1, on the reverse strand, counting down.
AGACAACATGCTAGTTGTCCCACATGAATATTTCTTTCAAGTGGCCCTTGAAAGGGTTTGTCACACAAGAAGCACTTAACATATTTAGCGACCTTTTTTTTTGCAGTACTGGTTTGTAAACAAATCTCCTGCAATAGACTGCCGTATTTGGTCTGGTTCTTCATCTGAAGACTCTCTGTGTGAAGGGCGTTGCTCCTGCTCCTCACTTCCTTGATGTAGCTCCTGCTCCTCACTTCCTCCAGTTGCCATTTTATCAAAGATAAAAAGACAAAAAATAAACAAAAGGCAGTTGTTCACTGAAAGTACAGGACACCTGCTAGGAGTATTCCAACATATCTAATAGAATCATCAAAAAGAGAGAAATGGGTGGAAACTTCCTTTGAATATTAATGAAAAGTATCCTCTCCAATCAAATCTCTTTATTAGATAGTCATGTAATATTCACTAAAGCAGACGTCATCGAGAATACTGGCATCATCACGAATACATCAAATACAATTTAAAAAGTGCTTTACAATAAAATTAATTGCAGAAATACAAATTTAAACACTATATTAGTAAACTACTGTTCTCAAACATTAATTACAATATGTCTATATATGTGTGTTAATTTTTTTTTTTTAAACACGTTAACTTTGTGAATATCTGCAAAACCGGAAAATACGTAGCGCGATATTTCCCTGCAAATTCGTGAGTAATAAAACATTTAGAAAAAATATATAGTGAGTAAGCCACTGAAAAAGGGTATGGAGAAGCACAGAAAAACACCTAAATGGGTGGCATTGATAGAGGGAACAGGCGGAGTGAGGAAGGTCAACTGCGAACACCTCAAGGGTGCATGCAGACAGGTACAGAGAACACATGCACAGCCATAGATTCAAAATATGGACAAGCACAAAGATATAGGATCCAGGTCAGTGAGAGGTGGAGGGCACCATTACTGCATGCACTTAAATGGCCCCTCGTGGGCCTCTCAGGTGAGTTACATTTTCTTTGCATGCCGGGGACCTGTAGTTTTTCACTCAAGCCAATAATTGATGCTGTCCTCCGCGGCCGGGCTGCCGCGTTCAATAACATCTTCACAAAGTGCCCGGCTGCAAATTGGTTTCTTCAACCTTTTATTAAAACGAAAACCAGCCTTTTCAATCCGAGTCTTCTTAGAGGGGCCATTTAAGTGCATGTGATAATGGTGCCAGCAAGCATGTCCGTTTAACCAGCGTCTGCCTATGAGTAAGGAGCGCCCAGCTCCGGAACGCGTCAGGAGGAATCTAAGAAGACTCGGATTGAAAATGCTGGTTTTCGTTTTAATAAAAGGCTCAAGAAACCAATTTGCAGCCGAGTGCATCCTCGCCTCAGGGCACTTTGTGAAGATGTTATTGAACGCGGCAGCCCGGCTGCGGAGGACAGCGTCACCATGAATTGGAAAATGGCGCGGAAGGGGCTTTGAACTGTGCTAACCCCAGGCGCTGCAAATATGTGGTACGAATAACCAGGGATTCTCACTCTGAGGCCCACTGGGGTTGAAACTTTCTATAAAGAGGACACTGGTATATACAGAACCCACTGTGGTAATTATTGGCTTGAGTGAAAAACTACAGGTCCCAGCATGCAAAGAAAATGTAACTCACCTGAGAGGCCCACGAGGGCCATTTAATGGTGCCAGCAAGCATGTACGTTTAACCAGCGTCAGCCTATGAGTAAGGAGTGCCCAGCTCCGAGACGCGTCAGGAGGAATCTAAGAAGACTCGGATTGAAAATGCTGGTTTTCATTTTAATAAAAGGTTGAAGAAACCAATTTGCAGCTGAGTGCGTCCTCGCATCAGTGCACTTGGTGAAATTGTTAAATATATATATATATATATATATATATATATATATATATATATATATATATATATATATTACCTACTGGCAGTCGCCAGTAGGTAGTTATAGTTAGAACATAGTTGCCATAGGAAAAGCATTTTTTGATTTGCTAATAACTTTGGCGTCGTTTGACGAATCTTCACGAAATTCTCCCCAAAAAAAGTCTATCCAGGTCAGCTCCTATCCTGAAAGTTTGGGGGTGATTTGTGAAGCGGGGGCTGAGACAAAAGGGGGGTCCCAAAACGCGTTTTCCCTATGTTAATTTCCATAGGAAATTTTGGGACGAGCTACAGCCCGTACTGCTGAACGGAATTAGCGCAAATTTGGCAAAAAGGTAGAGCTTGGTTCAGAAAGCGACCTTTTTTTTAAATGGTGTAAATCCGTTCAGTAGTTGCTGAGAAATTCAAAAAATAAGAGTCAAAAAATCAATTTCCCATAGGAAACTTTGGGCAAGGCTACAGCCGAAACTACTGAACGGAATTACCCCACATTTGGCAAAAAGGTAGTGCTTGATTCAGAAAGTGACCTTTTGTAAAATGGTGTAAATCCGTTCAGTAGTTGCAGAGAAAATAAAAAAATAAAAATGTATATATCTATGGCCGAGGAGGGTTCGCGAACCCTCCCGACCACAAGCTTTATTCTAATTGGCTGTCAACACTCCAAACCAGGAAGTGTTGGCAGCCATCTTGTGACTCGGTAGAACCGAGTCACAAGAAAACAGTGAAAAAAATGTTTAAAAACAAGAAAAGGGGCCAGGGCAGAAACACCCTGACCCCCTAGTCCTGCTCAGGGGGTCCCACAAGGACCCCCAGGGCCAAAAAAACATTTTTTTTTTCATTTCAGCGAAATTCACGCTGGGGCCACGAATCCCGCTGAAATTTTTAAAAGAAATGAAGCGCAGACTCCCGCGCTTCATTTAATTGAGGCCCCCGGGTGGGCCAGGTCCTCGGGGCATTGCCAACAAATATATGCGGGGGCCCGCGGGGGCCCCCACAGCCCCGGGGACCGCCACCTCCCTCGGGCTATGTTTAAAAAAAGAGGGAGGGCACGCGGCCCTCCCGCAGCCCTGGGAACCGCCACCCCCCGGGGCTTGCTTAAAATTATGTGCGGAAGGGCACTCGGCCCTCCCGCAGCCCCGGGGACCGCCACCCCCGGGGCTTGCTTAAAATTATGTGCGGGAGGGCACTCTGCCCTCCCGCAGTCCCGGGGACTGCCACCCCCCAGGGCTTCCTTTTTAATGGGTGGAGGGCCTCCAAGGCCCCCAAGCCCCGGGGACTGCCACCCCCAGGGGCTTTTATTAATTATTCATGGGGGCACACGGCCCTCCCGCTGCCCCTGGGACCGCCACCCCCCATGGCTTTTGAAAGAAAAAAAAACCTGGGGGGGGCTCGAACCCCCCCACATGCCCCGGGGACCGACACCTCCCCGGGGCACTAATATTTCAAATGCGGGGGTCCATTACGGACCCCCGAGCCCCGGGGACCACCACCTCCCTGTGCTTATATCACATTGGGAGGGGGGCCCCCCTCCAGGAGCCCTCCATGGCCCTGGGGACTGCCACCCACCAGGTCCGGCTCCTGCAGTGTCCCGGGGTGCCCATCCCCGGGACGCTGCTGTTTGCTATGGCAGGGCGGGAGCCGTGCGGCTCCCGCCCTGCCATAGCAAACTTGCTTTGGATTTTGGAAGTGAGAGCAGGGAAACCTGCTCTCGCTTCCAAAATCCAAAGCAGATTGCTTTTCCACACGGGGAGCTGCATGTCAGCAGCTCCCCATGTGGAAAAGCAATGCCGGCTCCTGCAGGACGTGGGGAGCCGGCGGAACCGTGGGGGCATTGGGGCTCCCCCCACGGTCCCCAACGGATAGGGCCTGCCCTGGGGATGGGGTCCCCGGGCTAGAAGTGGCCCGGAAAAGGGGCCACACGGCCCCCCTCCAACCCCCCAAAAAAATATATATAAATAAAGGGCGGCCCCGGGGGATGGGGTCCCCGGGGCCAATAGAGGCCTCAGGAGGGGGGCCACGCAGCCCCACTCCTTAAAAAATTAAATAAATGTGGCCATGCCCCGGGGGATGGGGGCCCCGGGGCCAGAATTGGCCACGGGAGGGGGGCCCACACGGCCCTCTTCCCGTTTTTTTTTTAAAAAGGGGTCAGGCCCTGGGGGATGGGGTCCCCAGGGCCCAAAAAAAGGAAAAAGAAGGGGGGCCACACAGCCCCCCTTCTAAAAAAAAAGAAATTAAAAAAAAGACCGGCATCGTGCCGGAGGCCCCATCTCCTCCCATCAACACTCTGCTAACGCGCCCTGTGGCGCGTTTTAAGTTGGGGAATTAATTCCCCTTCAATACTGGGGTTCCCTGGGGGCCAACTAGCCCACCAGGTACCTCCAGTATGCGCCACAGGGCTGCCTTGCAGAGAGGTTGTCCGAGGCCACGCCCCTTTGAACACCTCTCTGCAACGCAGCTCTGTGGCGCTTACTGGAGGTACCTGGTGGGCTAGTTGGACCCAAGGGACCCTCAGGATTCAAGGGGACTTAATCCCCCAACTTAAAACGTGCCACAGGGTGCGTTTGCACAGTGGTGAAGGGAGGGGGCGGGGCCTGATGTGACATGTGTGCAAACACGTCCTGTGGCGTGTTTTAAGTTGGCGGATTAAGTCCCTTTGAATTCTAAGGGTCCCTGGGGGCCAACTAGCCCACCAGGTACCTCCAGTAAGCGACACAGGGCTGCCTTGCAGAGAGGTGGTCCGAGGCCACACCCCATTTTACACCTCTCTGCAAGGCAGCTCTGTGGCGCTTACTGGAGGTACCTGGTGGGCTAGTTGGACCCCAGGGACCCTCAGGATTCAAGGGGACTTAATCCCCCAACTTAAAACACGCCACAGGACGTGTTTGCACACATGTCACATCAGGCCCCGCCCCCTCCCTTCACCACTGTGCAAACGCACCCTGTGGCACGTTTTAAGTTGGGGGATTAAGTCCCCTTGAATCCTGAGGGTCCCTGGGGTCCAACTAGCCCACCAGGTACCTCCAGTAAGCGCCACAGAGCTGCGTTGCAGAGAGGTGTTCAAAGGGGCGTGGCCTCGGACCACCTCTCTGCAAGGCAGCCCTGTGGCGCATACTGGAGGTACCTGGTGGGCTAGTTGGCCCCCAGGGACCCTGAGGATTCAAGGGGAATTAATCCCCCAACTTAAAACCTGCCAGGGGGCGCATTTACACAGTGGTGAAGGGAGGGGGCGGGACTGATGTGACATGTGTGTACTTATCCAATCACTATGCCAAAACCCAAGCACTTATATATTCACCATGCACTCTCCTTGCAGTACTCTAATCATCCAGTCAGTACCCATGCACTCATGCAATGACCCATGCACTAACTCATGCACTGCTACAATACCCTGAGCACTTCCCATGCAGTCCAGCCATCGCCCTGTCAGTACCCATGCACTCCTTCAATCACCCAGCCAGCACCATGTACTTATCCAATCACTCCACCAAAACCCAAGCACTTATAAATTCACCATGCACTCTCCTTGCAGTACTCTAATCTTCCAGTCAGTACCCATGTACTCATGGAATGGCCCAGGCACAAACCCATGCACTGCTACAATCCCCTAAGCACTTCCCATGCAGACCTCTAACCACCTACACACTACTGATTCACTCCTCCAATTACCCAGATATTACCCATGCACTCCAGAAATCCCTCTGTCACTACCCATGCACTCCTCCAATCACCCAGCCAGCACTATGTACTTATCCAATCACTCCGCCAAAACCCAAGCAGCTATAAAATCACCATGCACTGTCCTTGCAGCACTCTAATCATCCAGTCACTACTCATATACTCATGCAATGACCCAGTCACTAACACATGCACTGGTGCAATCCATTGAGGACTACCTATGCAGTCCAGTAATCTCCCTGGTACTACCTATGCAGTCCTCCAATCACCCAGCCAGTCCTATGTCCTTATCCAATCACTGCGCCAAAACCCAAGCACGTATAAATTCACCATGCACTCTCCTCGCAGTACTCTAATCACCCATGTAGTCATGCAATGATCCAGGCACTAACACATGCACTGCTACAATCCCTGTGTACTACCCATGCAGTCCTCTAACCACCTACACACTTCTCATTCGCTCCTTCAATTCCCCTGGTAGTACCCATGCAGTCCAGCAATCACCCTGTCACTCCCCGTGCAGTCCTCCAGTCACCCAGCCACTACCATGTACTAATCCAAACACTCCGCCAATACCCAAGCACTTATAAATTCACTCAGGCACTCTCCTTGCAGTATTCTAATCTTTCAGTCAGTAGCTATGTACTCATGCAATGATCCAGGCACTAACTGATCACTGTTACAATCCTATATGCCCTACCCATACAGTCCTGTATCCACTTACACACTTCTCATTTGCTCCTTCAATTCCCCAGGTAGTACCCAAAAAGTCCCGCAATCACACTGTCACTCCCTGTGCACTCCTCCAGTCACCCAGCCACTACCATGTACTAATCCAAACACTCCTCCAATACCCAAGCACTTATAAATGGACCACGCACTCTCCTTGCAGTGCTCTAATTATCCACTCAGTACCCATGTACTCATGCAATGACCCAGTCACTAATACATGCACTGCTGCAATACCTTGAGGACTACCTATGCAGTCCAGTAATCTCCCTGGTACTATCTATGCAGTCCTCCAATCACCCAGCCAATCCTATGTGCTTATCCAATCACTGCGCCAAAACCCAAGCACTTATAAAATCACCATGCACTCTCCTTGTAGCACTCTAATCATCCAGTCACTACTCATGTACTCATGCAATGACCCAGTCATTAACTCATGGCAAATACAGAGGAGGTCATGCTAATCACAGGGGTACCCCAATGCATAGTGTTCCCTAGTGTATGTAGGTGTTTTCACTGTATTCTAAGTGTCTTTTAGCATAGCACTGGCTCTAGGCCTGGTTAGTCAGAGTCAGTTACCACCAGTTCCCATCAGCAAAAAGTTGGGGGCACAGGAGGACTTTCTGCTCCTCTGTTGGTTCTTTCTGCACATCTCTTCTTCTTCCTGCACTTTTCTTCGTCTTTCTGGACTTCTGTTGCCTCTTTCTGCATTTGTCTTGCTTCTTTCTGTGCTTTTCTTCCTCTTTCTTCACATGTCCTACCTTTGTAGGCATAGTTAGAAATTAGTATTTAAAAAACCTTAGAAATTCACTGAAAAAAACATAGGTTTCAGGGACGTTATAGTTAGAAATTAACATTTAAAAAACCTTTGAAATTCACTGAAAAAACCATAGGTTTCAGGGACGTTATAGTTAGAAATTAGCATTTAAAAACCTTAGAAATTCACTGAAAAAACCATAGGTTTCAGGGACGTTATAGTTAGTTGGAGATTTCACTCATACAAAACCATAGAAATTCAGCCGTTATAGTTAGTAGACCTAACTATAACTCGCGCCCCCGCAATGCACTGCTGATGACGTCGCATATTACATCACTCATGACATGCTCAGTGACATCACTGATGACATCAATGACATCTCAAATGACATCACTGATGACATCATCCACGTGATCATCTGATGCACCTCCTCATACCCTAATAAAACCTTTCATACACCCACTCTAAAATACAGACCACCAATATCGAAACCATAGACAGACCAATAGCAGTTAGTACATACCTGCTCAGTGATTCATATGTCTACACACACATCCACCCACTAACCCATACAGTCACTCATACACACAGTCATTCATCTATACAGCCACTGATATATCCACTCATACACCCATATAGACACTCACACACTGCTACTCACCCAAAGAGTTACTCATACACCTGGTCAGTCATGGAAAGAAACTATCACACATCCATTTCCTTGCTTATACAGTCATACATACACCACCGCACTTATTTATACAGATACTAACATATACTTACTCTCTTAAACAATCACTCATAGAAACACACACTCATCCATACAGATATTCTTGCAATCACTCACTCTCACATATAGTCATTTATATACTCCAACACTCACATATACTGCTTTAAAACATATGTAGTTACTCACACATGCACAACTGAGACATCCATTCTCTCACCAACACACCCATACACACACTCACCCACCCAAACATTTATGCACAGAGTCACACACCTCCCACCCGCCCACACACACACTCAGGCACCCATACAAATACTCAGGCAACCAATCGATAACCCATATAGACACTCATGTATCTACTCACCAAGCCATGCAGCCGCTTACACACCAACTAACAGACTAATAAAGACATTCACACAGTTTAATCACTAACCCATGCATTCAGTAAGACACATTTAATCACTCACTTATACAGTCAGTCACACACCTACTAAATCATCCATTCAGCCACTCATACACCCACTCATACTTCAATACACCTTGGCATATATATATAAAACATATTTTTATACTTTACAGAAACACACATTCACTGGATGATGTCATCAGTGATGTCATCAGTGATGTCATTTGAGATGTCATCAGTGATGTCACTGAGCATGTCATGAGTGATGTAATATATGACGTCATCAGCAGTGCATTGCGGGCGCGAGTTATAGTTAGGTCTACTAACTATAACGGCCGAATTTCTATGGTTTTGTACGAGTGAAATCTCCAACTAACTATAACGTCCCTGAAACCTATGGTTTTTTCAGTGAATATATATATATATATATGTGTGTGTGTGTTCATATATGTGTGTGTGTGTGTGTGTGTATATATATTTATATATCAAGAGAAAACAGTCCACAAATGCTACTTAACTATTTTTATTGTAGTTGTTGTCGCCGTTGCTCATTTTGGTTGCAGCCGTGACCTTGATCACACTAATAAGGCAGCACCATTGAAGGAATCTATATAGTATCAGGTAAGTGCATAGACATAGAAGAAATATATATGTATATAGGCAAACATAATACCTTATTGTTTCCTTCCTATTTTCTATAACCTTTTACATATAATTTTTAAATATGATTTTTCTAATTCTTGTTATAACACATGTTGCTAAACCATAATTTCAAAGTCAAACCTTCTCTATTTTCACTATTTGATCATTTCAAAATTATGTTGATTTAGAACAATAACTTCTTACAAGAGTATTCAAGACATCTATGGCCTTTTTAAAACAAAGACAATTTCTAATACTAGCATCTATTTTGCTGAAAAAATTTGGGCATTTTGCACTTAACATATTTGTGCCTTGGAGATAAGCTGTGTGATCCTATTTCCGCTTGAGTTTCACATCCACAAATGGACTAATTGTCCCAATATTTGTTATCTATTGTTTTCTCTCCCACAAAAAGCGGCCTACATAAAGTTAAAGAGTATTTGACCTAGATGGACATATTTCAGCCTTCCAAATTGACTTGTGTCACTTTATTCCTTTCTCATAGGAAATTGTATAGATCGTCTTCCATATCCAGGCCCTGGGGTGACTTAGAATCTAACCGAAGTATATACTCACTCTAATTTTCTTAAAGCTTTCACCCTGTCTCCCCCTCTGATGAGTCATGGCATTGGGTCTATAACAAAGTATGACATCTGGGATTGATTGCTCTGATGAAAGTCAGCACAGTGCCTGGCTTCGGGATATGTTAAATCCTTGTTCTTAATGCCCCGCATATGTTGTAATATACGCTGTGGACTTGCAGCATTGTGCTGTCTACATATCTGAAGTTACAGCTGCATGTTAGAACATATACAGCAAATTCACTTTTGCAGTTATAACTGCCTCTTACGTGAATTGGATTGTATGTAAAGGGAGAGCAATATTCCTTGGTATTTATAGCTATGGCGAAAGTCTCGGCATTTGTAACAGTTGTCGAACCCTTGGCTCCAGTCATTCAATTGCCTGTCCTTATCATTTCCGGACTTGATCTCATCAAACTGTCTCTCATTGAACTGGCTCTCCAATAAGTTATTTGTGGTCTTACTGGAGCCATCTTTCCTATGGTCAAATCGGAGAGAATTAAAGGCCAGTTCTTATTAACTGCCTTAGTTAGCTTTTTATGTTTGTTGCTATATGTAGTGATTAGCCTGACCATATTCTCTGATTCAAGTTTTTTCTTTTGTTGGCCAAACAAGATGAGTTCCCTCAAAGTGTGATTGATCTTTTCTTGAGCAGTATTGATCATTATTATGTTGTAACCTGTTTGAAAAAACCTTAGTGTCATATCTTTATGACAGGCCAATATGTGTTGTGGCAAACAACAGTTTCTTTTGGCACGTATCAATTTGCCATATGAGATACTTGCTATCAAATGTCGAGGGTGAAAGCTAGATGCATGCAGAAGTGAGTTACCTGCTGTGTTTTTTCCATAAAGTTGTGTTTTATGTTTGCCATCTTTTACAAATATTTCCAAATCCAAAAAATGTATCAAATATTTGCTGAATTCACCTAAAAAATGCAAATTTAAATTGTTCACATTTATGTGTTCTATGAAGTCTTTGGCGCTTTGTTCTGATCCCTTCCAAATAACAAAAAGGTCATCAATGTAGCACAACTAAATTACTACATTATTGTCCGATTCAGTGGAAAACTCCACTTTGAGAACCCGCTCCTCCCACCAGCCCATGTGAAGACACGCGTAGCTGGGGGAGAAGCAGGCTCCCATCATGGTCCCCCGAGTTTGATTTTCTGCAGCACCAGAAAATATATACCACGATATTTTGCTGCAAATTCGTGAATAATAAAACATTTTTAAAAAAATGTACAGTGAGTACGCCACTAAAAAAGGGTATGGAGAAGCAAAGTCAAACACCTAATGGGTGCCATTGATAGAGGGAACAGGCGGAATGAGGAAGGTCAACTGTGAGCACCTCAAGGGTGCGTACAGACAGGTACAGGAACACATGCACGGCCAAAGTTTCAAAATACGGGTAAGCACAAAGATATAGGATCCAGGTCAGTGAGAGTTGGAGGGCAAGGGTAGGCACATGGAGGGAAGCGATGGGCGGACACAGGAAGCGAAAGCGCGGCAAGCTACCTGGCGGGATGGCATGTATTGACACATAGAATGAAGGCAAATGACATACACAGAAAAAAAGGGACAGACAGGTACACAAAGAGAAGGCATGGGCAGGTACACAGAAAGAAGGCATGAACTGGTACATACAGTCAATGCACGGACACTCACATACAAAGAAGACCTCAACCGGCAGTCATATATGATGAACGCATGTACAGGTATTTGCAGTGAACAGATGAATAGTATTGGTGATAGAAAGAAGGCACAATAAGGTGCATGCAGTGAATGCATTGACAGTCACATAGAAAGCACAGGCAGGTATCCACATCGAGTGAGGACAAGGACAGGTAAACACTCATACACCCATACAGTTGCTGATACATCTACAGAGAGACCAAGAGAATCACTGACATACCCACTGACAAACCCACACAAGCACTCACACACCCACGTATACAGCTAAGAACACACATACAACCACTTACACACAGTCACATACCCATGTATACACATATACCCAGACTCACACCTACTCATAGACTCACACAGCCACGTACACACACATTCACACACACATTAATACACACTTACACTCACACACCCATACAGCCACTCACGCACCCACTCACAAACCTATACAATCACTCACACACCCATTCACCAACCTATATAGCCACTGACACACCTACTCTCAGTGGTTACAGGTTATAGATAGGAAATTGAAAAAATGTAAACTTAGAAATTCATTAAAAAATCCAAAAGTTACAGGGTTAGCTACAGTTAGGAAATAACATTTAAAACATTGTCGAAATTGACTAAAAAGTTAAGTCTACAGGGACGTTATAGCTGGGAAATTGAATTTAAAAAAGCTTAGAAATTCACAGAAAAAAATAAAGGCTACTGTGACGTTATAGTTAGGCACACATTTCACTGGTACAAAACCATAGAATTTAGCAGTTATCGTTACCTCTGCTAACTATAACTTATACCCCCGCAATGCACTGCTTATCACCTCACATATTACATCACTCATGACATAGTCAGTGACATCACTGATGTCATGGCTAATGAGACAACTATATAGTCTCCCATAGAGCCTTTCTCATACTCACTTACTCACCCATACAGCCTCTCACACACTCACTCACTCACCTATACAGGCACTCATACACCCACTCACTCACCCATATACCCCTGGCACTTACACACCCAATCACGTACCCATACAGCCACTCATGTACCCGCTCAGTCACCATTACAGGCACTCACACACCCACTCACCCACTCACTCACCAATATACCCACTTGTCCACCAATTCACACACCCATATAGCTACTCATGTACCCTCTCACTCACCCATAAAGACACTCATACATCTGCTCACTCACCCATACAGCCACTAAGCACCCTCTCATTCACCATTTACAGCTACACATACAACCACTCACTCATCCATACAGCCATTCACACACAGGCACTTACTCATTCAGCCACTGACACAGCCACTCGCTCACCCATACAAAACTCACACACCCACTGAGTCATCTATATAGTCTCTCACATACCCACTCACTCATCCATACACCACTTACACACCCACTGACTCACCCATACAGACACTCACACAGCCACTTACTCACCCATGCAGCTACTCCCACTCCCACATATTCATCCATACAGCCACAGACACACCCACTCACACACAGACATACACAGTTCCACAGACACTCACATAATGTATGCTTTAAAATAGAGTCACTCATTAGTAGTACAGAAAGTAAGCTAATTTAACTTTTCTGGTACCTTAGTATATAGGTTTAATACTCAGAAATGTTTCGAAAACTTTAATAATTACTGGATGATGTCATCAGTGATGTCGTTTGAGATGTTATCAGTGATGTCACTTACCATGTCAAGAGTGATGTCATATGTGTGGTTATAAGAAGTGCATTGCAAGGGCGTAAGTTATAGTTAGCTCAGGTAACAATAACTGCTGAATTTTACTGGTTTTGTATGAGTGAAATGTGAACCTAACTATAACGTCCCTGTAACCTTTGTTTTTTCAGTGAGAATATATATATATATATATATATATATATATACATTCATGTATGTGTGAAACTGCAGTCCTGCAGTTCTTCTGACTTCATATACCTGGCAGGGGTCAGTATAAGGGCAATGGGCACAGGACCCACTTTGATTTCAGAATATACTCACACAGCAGCGCAAGAAAAAGAGCCCGCACTCCTCAGTTATAATCCAACAGATATTTATTAAAGCGGATGATACGTATTGACCTCCAAGTCTTTATCAAAGCCTCATGCCCCAGTGAAGTGCCCTAATTCCTTTTAAAAGCATTAACATACATGTGTAAACATAGAAGAAAGAATTGCAGAACCTGACTAGAACACGCTCCAGAGGTAAAAAAAAGACTAGGCAAGTCAAATGGTAAACATGATAATAAAGAAATAAACAGAAAAAAATATTATGTATAAGATGCATGAATGTGCCCTCTAAATTATAACCATGTGGCAATTGTATCAACATTGCAATGTATTTATATTGTAAGCATGTGGTGCATATTAGCCAGGATTATTCTCTCAAAAGCCATCGTAAAAGCACAAGTGTGCTTGCATTTTGCACATAATCTTCAGTAATTCCAGTAAACCAATGCAGTGAAGTACAGTCAAATTAAAATGAAACATAATAGCAGATCCTGTTCAGTGCAGAAGCAATTAGGGGACCATCAATCGAGCATAAAGAGTACTGGCTGGAAATAAATGCACAGTGTCATGCTTCCATATCAAATGCACATGTTGAAAGATCACAGTGTAAATAATACCACCCAGACAGGAGCATGTTAATAAATGCCTAGTGGTTGAATCTGTATCTAAACAGTCACCAAGCCTGTGGCAAATCTCAGAACAAAAACCATACATTGTAGAAAGTCACAAGATTCCACAGAGAAAAATATTTTAACATACAAGAAAAGGTGAGTGTATACATTTCACTGAAAAAACAAAGGTTACAGGGATGTTATAGTTCGGCTGACATTTCACTTGTAAAAAACCATAGAAATTCTGCAGTTATAGTTAGCTGAGCTAACTATAACTCATGCCCCCGCAATGCACTGCTTATGACCTCACATATTACATCACTCATGACATGGTCAGTGGCATCACTGATGACATCACTGATGACATCTCAAATAACATCACTGATGACATCATCCACAGAATCTCTGACACAGCCACTCACACACCATGTAACCTTTCATACACCCACTCCAACTTTCACATGACCATTCTCAAAACCATTGAAACACCCATACCAGTACTTACATACCCACTCATTGATTCATAGGTCTACACACACATCCACTTACTCATCCATACAGCCACTCATACACCCATGCACTCCCTAATACAGCCACTGACATATCCACTCATACACCCATATAGTCACTCACACACTGTCAGACACTCATAGAGCTACTCACATACCTACTCACTCACCCATAGAGTCAGTCACACAGCCACTTACTCAGTTATACACACACCAACTCACTTATTCATAAAGATACTAACACATACTTACTCACCTATACAGTCACTGACACAAGCACACACTCACCCATGCAGTCACTCTTACAACTACTCACTCACACATACAGTCACTTATATACTCCAACATGCATGTATACTGCCTTTCACATATGCAGTTTCTCACCCATATACCACTGACACATCCATTCACTCACCGGCACAGTCATATGCACACTCACTCATTCATACAGCCCCTCTCAGACGCACACATGAACCCATATAGAGTGATTAATCCACTCACTCATCCATGCAGGGACTCACACACCCCCTTACCCACCCACACAGACACTCATACATCCATACAGGTACTCAGTCAACAAATCAATAACCCATATAGCCACTCATGTACCTACTCACTAACTGGTGCAGCCACTTACACACCAAATGACAGACTGATACAGACATTCACAAAAATTATTCACTCTCCCATACATTCACTGAGACCTGTATAATCACTCACTTATACAGTCAGTCTCGCACCCACTAACTCATCCATACTGGCACTCATACACCCACTGATTCATCAATACACTTTGGTGTATATATATATATATATATATATTTAACACTCAACGTTTTTAGAAACACTCACAGTCACCACATGATGTCATCAATGATGTCATTTGAGATGTCATGAGTGATGTTATCAGTGATGTCACAGACCATGTCATGAATAATATAATAGGTGAGGTCATAAGCAGTGCATTGTGGGGGCATGAGTTAATGTTAGCTTACCTAAATATAACTGCTGAATTTCTCTGGTTTGTATTAGTGAAATGTCAGTCTAACTAGAGCATCCCTGTAATGTTTGGCTTTTTTCAGTGAATTTCTGCTGTTTTTTTTAATTCTAATTCCTAACTATAACGTCCCTGCAACCTATATATATATTCACTAAAAAAAACAGATGTAACAAGGACGTTATAGTTAGGAAATAGAATTAAAAAACCTTAGAAATTTACTGAAAAAAACAAAGGTTAAAGGGACATTATAGTTAGGCTCACATTTCACTCGTACAAAATCATAGAAATTTACCAGTTATAGTCACCTGAGCTAATTATAACTTATACCCCCAATGCACTGCTTATGTTCTCATATAATACATCACTCATGACATGGCCAGTGACATCACTCATGACATGTCTGATGACATCTCAAATGACATCACTGATGACATCACTCACAGAACCACTCACACACACCCTCAATACCCCACAAACTCTCATAAACCCATTCATATACCCACACAATCACTCACATACTCATTGATAGAGCCATATAATCACTCACATATCCACTCACTCACCCTTACAACTAGACACACAGCTTCTCACTAACCCATACAGGTATTCTCACACCACACCACACCACACTACACCAACACACTCATCCATACAACCACTCACACACCCACTCACTCACTCACCCAAACAGCTAGTCACACACACTTATTCAGCTAAATAGCTACTCACACAGCTACTCACTCAACCATACAGCCACTCAAAACAGTCACTCACTCGTCCATTCAAGCATTCACATACTCACTCATACACATACACAATCACTAACATACCTATTCACACATCCATACAAACACTCACACATCTACTCACTCACCCATGCAACCATTCACATAGACTCTCACTCACCAATACAGCCACTAAAACACCAACTCACTTAACCAAGTATCTACTCAACCACTCACTCACCCACACAGCCACTTACACATGCAAGCATTCCCAACCTAGTCACTCACACACCCAGTCACACTCATATAGCCATTCCAACACCCACTCATTTACCCAGCCACTCATGCACCGACACACACACAGCTACTCAGATTGCAAATGTTAGAAATAGTATCACTCAATAGTAGTACACATAGTATACTAATCAAACTTTTGTAGTAGGTTAGAATATATGTTTAACACTCATAAACTCCTAGAAAACACTTACACTCAATTGATGATGTCATTTGAGATGTCATCAGTGATGTCACAGGCCATGTCATGAGTGATGTAATCTGTGAGGTCATAAGCAGTGCATTGCGGGGGCGTAAGTAATAGTTAGCTCAGGTAACTATAACTGCTGAATTTCTATGGTTTTGTATGAGTAAAATCAGAGCCTAACTATAACGTCCCTGTAACCTTTGGTTTTTTCAATGAATTTCTAAGTTTTTTTTATTATTGTTTCCTAACTATTATGTCCCTGTAACCTTTGATTTTTAAAGTGAATTTATAAGGTTTTTCTTATTTTCTTTCCTAACTGTAACCTGTGATCTTTGAGAGTGAGTATGTGAGTGACTGCATGAGTGTCTCAGAGGGTGTGTGAGGAAGTGTGTGAGTGTCTTAATGGGTGTGTGAGTGTCTGAATCGATGTCTTTGTGGGTCTGTGAGTGGCTGTTTGGGTCTGTTACTGGGTTTTTCAGTGTCTGAATGTTTATTTTAGTGGATGTGTGAGTGCCAGAGTGTGTGAGTGGGTGTCTAAGTATATGTGTGGGTGTGTCAGTAGCTGTGTGAGTGAATCGGCCACAACAGAACCCCACTTGCCCTTTTTATCCAGCAAGAGTCCACAGTTCTGCACAAAATATCTACCCAAGTGGAATTCTTACTACTCATTAATTACTATGTGCTACCTCCTTTGGTAAATGTCCAGTACGTATTCTACACTAGAGCTGCGTAATGGACCATGAGGAAATGTCACCAGTGACCTTCTGTGTGTTTGGCAATCTGGCTGTTTCTGGTGCGTCTTTATTCAGAAATATGTAATAACATGAATCCTCCTATAGAGAAGACGAAAAAACTACAAAGAGGTAAATCCGCACCAAACAAGGGTCCTTCCTCTCAACTATGTAAAATAAGTGCTTCTTTGCTTCATAGAGATGTCCTCATATTTCTCAGCATCAAGAACTGCTCACCGAAAAATATGGGAAACACGCTTGGGGGGTCGCTTGATAAGCTGCCAATCATCCTGGTGAAAGACAGGAAGACCTTTGAAAAGTACTAATGTGGGCGGGGCCAAACAGGGAAGCATCCAAGTGATTTCCACACTTACATACTTAAACAGAGAGCCATGGACTCTGCTTTCACTAGGACAGGACAACAAAGAGCCCATTCGTCAAAGTCACATACAGACTGCGCTCCATTAGATAAATGATGCAGTCACCTCCCCAAAGGATTTCAGATTTTTTTCAAAATGTAATTGCCAAGAAAATACCCTTGCTTTGCTTTTGCCAAGCCCAGGAGGTAGGATCATATGTCCTTTACAGAAGTGGCACTTCAACGGGGGTACCTGCTATGTTTCTATGAGTAAGTGCTTACTGTTGAGGTTTAATTTTTTTGAATGGCATCAGGGCAGAAAGGCCCCAGGGACCTCATCCCCCAGGGCCGGTCATGACTTAATGGGAGAGGGGGGTTTTGTGTCCCCCTTCCCCTGGCCAATTTTGGCCCCTGGAACCCTCAGGTCCCGGTCTTAATTGAATAGGGGAGGGGGAAACGCGGACCCCCTCTCTGGGCCATCCAGGGCACCCAGTGTGCTAGGTGACTGCGGGCAGAGCCTCAAGGCCCCTGGGGCCCCAGCGAGCTCCCCGCATCCTGCAGGAGCCAGCATTGCTCTTGCACCTAGGGAGCTGCTGGAAATGCAACTCCCTGCATGTGAGAGCAATTGTTTCATCTCTTTCCTGCCCGCATGTCTGCAGGCAGGGAAAGAGCTTAAACCTCCGCTTCCAGCAAGTGGGAGCACTTTGACAGCTCCCGCTTGCTGGAAGTGGAGTGTTTGCTCTCGCCAAACAAAAGCAAACAACTATGTCCCGGGGGTGTTCACTCCAACACATAGCAGGAGCTGGCTCTGGGGGGGTGGTGATCCCAGGGGCCATGTATGGCTCCAAGAGGGGGACCATGCAGCCCCCCTCCTTTCTTGTTCACACGCCGTCCTGGGAAGCAGGTGGTCCCTGGGGCAGAGAATGGCCTAGGAGGGGGGCTGCATGGCCCCCTCCTTCCAAAAAACAGAACTACCCCCTCTTCAATGTTTATGTTAGCCCCGAGTAGGTGGTGGTCGCTGAGGCTCAGGTGGGGTCCCAACGGTCCTCACATATATTTTTTTATTTACAGCCCCAGGAGGTAGTGGTCCCAGGGGCGCAGAGGGTCCACGCGCCCCCACTTAATGTTGACATTAGCCCCTGGGAGGTGATGGTCCCCAGGGCTGGGGGTCCGCTTGGCCCCCCCTATGTATTTTAAAACCTAAAGCCCCAAGAAGGTGGTGGTCCCTGGGACATGGGTGGGTTCGTACACACCCCCGCATTATTATAAACAACAGCCTAGGTGGTGGAGGTCCCCGGGGCATAAATATGCCTTAGGAGGATGGCCCCATTCGCCCCCTCCTTATTTATTGAAATAGACATGCCCCCGGAACCTGGCCAACCCAGGGGCAGTATTAAAAGCAAGCAGGAGAGACCACGCTTGTTGTTTTTGTTTATTTCATGGTGATATGTGCGAATATTTTATGAAAATCACAGTGGATGAAAAAAAATGACCTGGCATGTTCCCTCTGGTACCTCAGCACAGGGCTAGAAGGTGAGAGAATTCCTACCCTGCCCCCTTTTCTTTTTTTCGGCATTTGATATTAAGACTCAGATGAAGATTGCTGCCAACACTTCCTGGTTGAAGTGTTGGCAGATAATCAGATCTCTGTATGAGCTTGTCATTATTCATAAAGTCATCATGGCCACAGATATTACAATTTAGATATCCTTTTATTTCTCGCCAACTACAGAACATATTTAGACCACATACCATGAGAATATTATCTGCGGATCAAAATCTACGTTTCTGCCAAATGCGGTTTAATTCTGTCCAGCGGTTCGGGCTGTAGTCATGTTCAAAGCCGCAATGAGAATTAATATGGGACATTTTGACCCCCTTTTTCTCAGCCCCCGCTTGACAGATTGCCCTGAAACTTTCCATGCACAACAAAACCTAACTCAACACATTGTTTGGAACATTTTGTGAAGATTCGTCAAATGGCACCAAAGATATTGGCAAATTAAAAAATGCTTTTCCTATGGAAACATGGTCCTAACTATAACTACCTACTGGTGACCACCAGTAGGTAATTATATATTTATATTTTCACTGAAAAAAACAAAGGTTACAGGGATGTTATAGTTAGGCTCAGATTTCACTCGTACAAAATAAGCCCGGGTGTAAAACTCCACTCTGTTTGCGGACTTCGGCAACTCTGCGTTCCGTGAAGAATGCAGAGATACCATTAAGCTCTGCATTTAGCAACGGAGTAGAGTTTTTCTTCGGTCCGCAAGCTCAAAATGCAATTTTGTGCATGCCGGAGCAACTTGCTGGGCACTCGCGTTTGCCAACATGATTTTCAGGGCCGTTCACGGGCGCCATGAGATTTGCTACCTGGCTGCATGCTCCCGCGAGATTTTGCTTTCGCCAACACATCATTCGGGCGCGCCAGCGACTTCCGGTGGAACATTTCTGCTGTATGCAATCCCAAATGCGCAGGATCTACCGGGCTGCAATCTGGGGAAGATTCTCTCCTCGAGCAGCATCAAAATCTTCCCGAACTGACGAATTGGAGTTAAAAACCTCCTCGGATTGACATTTGGGAGTGTTTTTTTGTGTAAGGAGTCTTTCTTTGTTTTTTGTTACTTGTTTTTCAACTGGAAGGAAGTGCACTAGAGTCTTCAACTTCCTGTTCCTGTCCAGCAGGCTCCTCCCAGTCCTTTGTCCACCTCTGGTCACTTTTCATTTGGATCTGGAAGGATCACTCTTTGTGTCTGCTGCATATCTTATTGGATTTAAGGACTTTGAAATTGAGATTTCACAAGTAAGTTGAAAAACTGGTGTTGTTTGTTTGATTGGGGTCATGCACCTGGATTTATTTGTACTTTTCATCGATTTTTTTAATTTATTGTGTTGGATGTCCTGTTGTTTCAGTAAATGCCTAGTGATTTCTTTGCATCTCATTTTTCTTCTTTTGTAAAGGAAAAATGTTTCACATTTTATTTAATACATTTGAAATTTTGATTAAATATGTGGCCTAGTAGTAGTCTGCCAATTGGTCTTCCAGCCAGCAGGCCCAGTACTAGTCATGGGTGTATGAAACAACTGTTTCTGTGGTGTACTGTTTACAGCATTTAGGCCATGAATGGAGTTGGATTGAAATACAAAATGTGCTTTTTTGTGGTATTTCATGTTTTTGTTTTCATACAGTGTATAGGAGTCTGGACTATGTGGGGTAATGCATTTGAAGGATTTGTCTTGTTGTAAATATTTTTTTTAGCCCAGTAATTTTTGTTTTTGGCATTGCTGAATTAATGATGTTTTCTCTGTTTTACCATGCCTCCTTTATCTGGCCAGTGTGTTTTTTTTGTGTGTACCATAAGCCAACATTTGCCTTTGTTCCAGATGCCATGTGGCCACTGCCTAGGGTCCATTTTCTATAGTCAGTGCACTGTCCCAGCCCAGGCCTGCATGTGCTGTTTGAGTGTTTTGCAGGACTCCCGCCTCTTGTTGTAAAAATGTGGCTGACAGCCATTGTTTGTAGGTAGCCGGTGTGCTTTTGGCATAGGCCTGTATGCATTCTTTGTTGTGGGCCTCCAGCTTCTTGTTGTGAACATGTGACTGGTGGCCATTTTGTGTAGGCAGCCAGTGTGCTTTTGCCATAGGCGTGCATGCGTTTTTTGTTTTAGGCCTCCTAATTCTTGTTGTGACTATGTGGCTGGCTGCCATTTTGTGGATCCAGCCAGTGTGCTTTACCTAAAGGCCTGCATGTCTTCTCCTTAGTCCCAATGAATGCCTTTCTGTTCAGTGTTGTTGTTGATGACAATGTGGCACTGGTTGGTAGCCATTTTCTGCGTCCAAACAAATTCAGCCCTTTTTGCCATTTGCTGCATGGATGGTTGAGCAATGAGATAGCAGTTTAATAATAACGTATTATTATATCTTTGAGGATAACTTCACTTATGTTTAATTTGTTAAATTTTTCCAATTTTTTTCAATTAATTTGTAAATTATTTTTTTCAATTTTCAATTTTTTGTTTAACTCAAATAAAATGTTTATATCATTTCCCACTACAACTTGCTTCCATGAAATCAAACACATGTCTGCTATAGAGTATAGATGCACAATATCATTAATTGTCTAGGGATTATTTCTTCCATTGTCATTTGTCAGGTGCACCTCCCTCAGAGTCAGTGCCATATCACACGTCGTGAGTAACGTGACATCACATGCTACACATAAAGCAAACAATTTCATCTGTATGTTGTTGTTGTTGTTTTTGCTCCCTCTTATTCCTCCTGAGTGGTCAGTCACCATGAAAGTAATTATATGCCGGTGTGGCTTTCCGTTTTACGAATGAGTACATATATTTATACTGTATTGTTAATTAAGGGATATACAGCAGTGACCACACAATAAAAGATATTTTTTTGTTTGTGCTACTAATTGAGCAACAACAATGCCACGTTTCACTGATGTCCTTCTTTTCTTTTAGGTGCACGACAACAAGACAACAAGAGACTACAACACATCACTCACCGTACTGCAAGAAAGGCCTGTGCACGGCGCGACGCGTGAGTGACCCACACATCAGATATCTCTTCAACTTGTGAAGCTAAGTGCCACTGCTATCTGCCAGCTTCAAGATGGCCCCAAAGAAAGGTGCCTCTGCTAAGCCTAAAACTGCTACCAAGAAAGTAGCCAGTGAGAAGAAGAAGGAGCTTACGACCACCACCACTGGTATGTTGCCCCAGATGTTTTTTGGAAAACAAAAAACTGTGCCTGCCACATCGGCCTCTGGGGAGCAAGCTGGGAGCACCATAGCCAAATTAGTGGACCCACCCCAATATAGCCCAAGCCCATGTCTGTCACAGAGGCAACCAGTCTAATCACGGCCACGCCGATGAGCAGTGATGTTGACATTGACTTATCTCTATCGCAAAGTAGTACCCAATCATTAAAGGAAACTCAGAGAAGTGGACAACAACAAGAATAACAGCCACAACTGTGAATAGTAGTTCCTCCCGAGGTAGGAGCAGTTCAAGAGATTGAGCTTCATGCTGAGGAAGTATAAAGCATGCACCAGAAGATCCATTGTCTTCCATATCTCCAACTAGAAAAAGGAGGGTTAGTGGTGCATCATCTTCTTCTTCAAGCCCCCCTTCTGATGATCTGCACGCCAAGATGACTCAGATGAGGCTAGGGAAAAGGAAGCTTCCAGAAAGCCTTAGAGTTCTGGATGCAGGTGTAGAAGAGGAGGATGACGATGAGCCAGTCATCATGTTAGCCCAGCCCCAGTGGAGAACGATGTTGCACCATCCCAACTTCCCGGGGGGATGTGGCAGTGGCACCACAGATCCAGCCGGCTGCCATATTTGCAAAGTACTGGCAGCGACCTACATCCACAACCACCTCAGTAGAAGTAGGTACTGCAGAGCCAGTAAGTCAGACATCAAATATCCACCTACCGCCAGTTCATCAGATATTGGCAGTGGCACCAGCAGCGTCAGAAAGTTGAGCTCCCCAGTTTGGGATTTCTTTTCGGTTAGCCAGAAGGAGGAGAACATTGCCATATGCTCCATTGCGGGGCAAGTGTTAGACGGGGTAAGTTTGGTAAAAACTAAGGTACCGGGGGCCAAGCGACCCATTTGAGAAAGCACCATACAATCCATTGGGAGGCACCCCTTAGCGGCCAAAAAACTGCAAGTGTTGTTGGAGAAGTGGGTGAAAGCCGGCTGAGCAGGTAATCTGAATCTGATCCAATCACGGTGGAAGGCAAAGCAGCCCTCTCCCCAGCCGTGCAGTAGTTTCGCCCACATCAGCAACATCGCAATGGCACAAGACTGAGGTCGAGACACCAAGGCAACAGAGGACAGTGACTGCCCCGCTGAAAGCACATTGAGCCTACCACCGCCTGGTCTCAAGAAGTCACCTGCATCAGTGGCATAAGGAAAGAACAAAATTCAGGCTACTATTCCTGCCATGTTTAGGCCAGAGTGGCAGTATGAACGCAACCACCCAACGGCAGGTTTGTACAATGCAAAGCTGGCTAAAATGTTAGCACTGGAGATCCTTCCTTTTTCTTTTGTTGAAGGGGTGGGTTTTCTTGAATTTGTGGCAGGCATCTGCCCAAAATGGAAGGTTCCCATCCGTTCCTATTTTGCCAGAGTTGCTCTTCCAGTGCTACATCATGAGGTGCTTGAATTGCTTGGACAAGCTTTGCAGAAGAGTGCTGTCCACACTATCCACCTTATAACAGACATGTGGACCAGTTACCAAGCAACTGATTACATGTGCATCACTTCACACTGGATCTCTTTTGTGGGGGCTAGAGAAAAAATATCTGCAGGTGTTGACACTGCTGAGATTTTTATTGCTGCTCAGAAGCATGCCATAGTAGTGATGTTCACAATGGAGAAATCACATACAGCTGCAAACATTTTGGAAGACTTTAACAGCAAGGTCTTTGAATGGCTGCTACCAAGAGGGCTCAAGATTAGATTTATTGCCACGGACAATAGCAGTAATATAGTTAAAGTCATGGCTGATGGTGGTTATTTCAGGGTCCTGTGTTTAGCACACTGCATCAACATCATTATACAAGACTTTCTCAAAAAAGAAGACCGAGTAAACAACTTACTGTCCACCTGCAGAAGACTCTGTATTCATTTCAGCCATTCATTTAAAGCCCAGAAACAGCTGAGGGTGCCAACACGCTGGAACTCCACTTATTACATGCTTGAACGCCTGTTTGAGCAGTACAGACCTATCAATGAATATGTCATGGAAAGAGGAGATGCAACTGTAAATGGCATGACCAATAAGAAGGACCAATGGGGCCTAGTCAAATGCCTGACAGAGATGCTGCTTCCTTTTGAGGTGTTCACACTGGAAGTCAGCAAAGAGGACAGACAGTACCATGGACCAAGCTATCCCATTGTTGCACATGCTACAGGAACAGCTAAAGGAGGTGTCTGCAATGTATACAGGTGTGGAGGAAAAAAAAGATGCGTATGACTTGGTGGAGAGCTTTATCCTTCGCTTTTCTGCTAATACAAGGGAGCAAAGAGACATTGTGTCCTGCAAACATTACATCTGTGCCACAATTCTTGATCCACGGTACAAACCATTACTGTCCACTATCATTTCTTCTTCAGATGGGGATGTTAGAAAATACAAAACATGGATAGCTGAGCAAAGCACAAATAACAGCAGGGTCCCACTGGTCCAGGGCACAAGTCCTGGTTTGTGCAGCCTTCAAGTTCAGAGCCTGAGGGCAGAACTGTTGGCTCACAGCAGCCAAAACCAACAGCAAGAACACTATCAACAACACCAAGACCAGGAGCATCAGCCCCCAAATCTGAAACTGAGTGGTTTCTACCGGCAGGGCTTAAGTCCAGCGCAGAGGCGAAGACAAAAGAAGTTGAGCAAAGTGGAGTACCAGCAATGAACATTAAGCGATTAGCCCAGGCCTATCGGGATGATGCAACAGAGGCCTACTTTGATCAAAACCCATTGGTGTATTGGTATTGGAAGAGGCGCCAATGGTCAGTGCTCAGCAGTCTGGCAATAAACTATCTGGCTTGCCCTGTTTTCAGTATCTCCGCTGAGCGTATTTTCAGTGCTGCTGGTGCCGTTGTCACAGTGAGAAGGACCAGTCTCTCGCCCCAAAATGTGGAGAGATTAACCATGATCAAAATGAATCAGCCCTTAATACCACCGGATTACACCATATGTGAAGTACCACAGGAGGAAGATGATGGAGACTCAGGTCATAGAAGTAGTGTGTTAGATGATCTACTACCGGTGAACCACCAGAGTTGAAGGACGAGCTCTACTTCCCTGACTATTAAGCTTTGTTTCCTTAATGGCAAAAAAAAAGATATAGCTATGGAACATTATTTTATTTACTTTATTTTTTGTGTGTTTCTGGTTGACCAATTCATCCCCTCTGTCTTACTCTTAGAGACATTTTATTGACAGATTGGAGTCGGACTCGCAACTATGTGCAGTGAAGAAGTCTGACTTGCCCTCCAAAGCATTTCTCTCAAGCAAGACATTGGGCAGAGATTAAACAAATGTTTGCCTGCCTGCCTGCCTCCAGCCCTGGGTCATGATCGTGACTATCTATCCATTCCTTTCCAACCCTAGAGGGACTGCCCCACATGTGACATTATTATATAATTTAATTTACACTGGCAATTCTCTGCTTCGCGAACAAATGGAGGATCTGCATTCTGCAGTGTGCCATCAATCAATCACAGTGAGCACACGAGTCCTGAAGAACAGGAAAATGCTGGCATGCATTGCATGCTGAATGATTGTTGTTTGTTGTGATGTGAACTTGTTGTGATGATATGTTCATCATCATATGTGTGAGATTGAGAGGAGATGATTCATGTGATGGCAGGCACTGTGAGTGTGGTTGTGGTTTTTAACACTTAATGTGTTAGTGATGATTCAGAATTGAGATTCACAATGTTGGTGGCCCAAGTACCGACGGCTGATCCATAATTTTCCCCTCAAGGTTATTTTTTTTTCCTTCCTCTTTGAGAGATAGGATAGCGAGATTCCCTCACCAGGTCCACTCCACACAGTTCACACTGCTTTGTTTTTTATTTTTTATGCTTTATACTCCTCAAAGACTCAGACCCGACCACGACCAGTCCCTTATATAATACAATGTTTGAAAACACAAATCTAGTCTACACAATAAGTGGCTCAATCTTTCCCTTCTTGTTGTACACTAACAAAATTGTACTTCTACAGGCCAATCTAGTAAATTTTTGAGTCGGGACACGGGACACTGTTGATATGGAGTTGGACACCATATTCGTAGTCAGACTCAGGAGGATTAGAGATGATGGAATGACTCAGGGCGTGGGCAAGAGCGTGACTACTTCGAGGACTGCCACCAGAAGATGGTGGACATTTTCAAAATTACTGAAACCAACCGATTTGGATGATTGTTGATAACCAAACCTACAGAAGTCTGTGTAGTGATGGTGGAGAGTGGTGTGACTGACAGCTGTGCATTGATTTTTTACTTGATTGGGACAATGTTATGTTGCTGGGGGTGTGTGTGCTGCTCAGTGATGGCTGGCTCCAATTTGAAGCAAAGTGGTGGTTGGGTGGGGGCCTATTGTTGAAGGTAACTGGTGACAGACATTTAGTCATGAATGACAAATAATCACATTATGCATGTGCTGCTGTTAGGCTTTATATTTTGTTATATATTATTATGTGATAATGAAATGATGATGATCAAGACAGTTTGATCAGCCCGATACCAATAGTTACCTTGCATGTAGCCTTGTTTTGTGGCATTTTTGCTGGTTGTTGTAAAATTGGCCTCACCAATTTGTTCACACACCAGGCATAAAATGAATTAATGGAAAAGCTAAAGGATTATTCTTTTCTCCTCTTGTGCTTCCTCTGAGTCTTCACGGTGCACTCCTAGTCCTCCTTAGTTTAACTTCCTTCTTTCTCCTAGTCCTTGATTCTTCAATATCATTTTTGTTTTCCAATCTACAGGCAATCTTATCCGGTGCCAAACTGGAAAACCAACGCTTACCTTACCGGACCACATCTGTCAGGCACCCAACATTGACGGAGTGTACAAGAAGAATCAATGCAGATGCAACTCCCAGTCCCAATTTGGCAATACCCTTGCATTTCTTCTTTTAGTTTTCATTTTAACTGTGTGTGTTTATGTTGTTTACTTGAATCCTACAGAAAGTTTATTTTGTAATATAATCGATATCTTTCAAAGCTTGTTAAGACAGAACATAAATAATATTGTAACTTGGTCTCTCTGGGGGCAGACGGACAATTTGTGGTACTCATTTCTTGTTCCTTCATTTCCTTTTCCTCCAATAACAGATTTATGATGGTCTGCTGCTCATTGCCAAGATGAATATTGTCCTTGTTTAGTGTTTGTCTTTGTCTAACCTTTTCCCAAATCCCCCAAACCTTCCCATCCATTCATCAAACCCCTAACCCTCTTCCCTGAGCTCTGTGAATTATTGATGTGTGACTTAACAATTTACCCCATTAATTGATCACACACTTGGAGGGGCGGATGTGGTGAAAGCAACATCAACTCAGTGCCAGGTGGTGAGGAGGATCTTATTCTTTAGCTCATATAGCCCTCACTGGGAATATTTATATTAGCAAGTAGTTACCCCCACACAGTGTATGATATTTATTTTTCAGAGGAACATCTCATTGCCAGCAACATCATTAAGTCACTGAATTAATTTGCGTCTAAGGTTAAGCTTGTCCACTTGGTACTGTTCATAGTAGCTCAACATTGTTCTGATTAATTCCGTTTTTCATTGCTTATCATACTCTCTTCTTGTATCTGAGACTGTTCTAGTACTCTAGTCTCTGGTGACTGTTATTTTTCTATAAGCTTGCATATAATAACGGCATTAAGCTATTTTTAATTTTTATTTCAATTTGTTATCTTCCCTGCGATGAATAGTCTCCACTCTCCTGATCCTACAGTTTGAGTTTGCCTAGGAGGGAATGGGACCTCGCTTCAGTTCTGATGACTTTGCCTTCAATGTTAAAAGAAACACTAGCAATGCATGCTGCTACTACTGCCACCACCATGGCACCTTGGGAAACCATGCAGCCCTCGCTTCATCTAATCAGGTAAGAGAAGTGAACTGTGGTTGATTGATTCATAGTTGAATGGCAATCATTCTGCACAGTGGAAATTCACCCCCACACCCCCTCCGAGTCCTTAGGGGCTAATATTAATATAAAGTAGCAGAGTAGACTGCAGAGACTAGGAGGAGAGAGTAGTAGGACGATGGAGGGTACCGCATAACTATTTTGTTGTTTACACTATCAGCAGATTTTTAAAACTGACTGCAGCAAAGGCAGCAGTACAAAGTAAAACAATAACCCTATCAAAAAATGTTTAAATCATCCATAATGTAAAAGTATGAAATATGTATTCCCTGAACAAATCTAAAAACTACCAAACCCACAACTGACCCACCCCTCTCCCTAACCCCAACCAATGTCCAATAAGTGTCCAAGAGTAAATTGTCCATAAATAAAAAAAAAACAACAATGCCCCAACTCCCACCCAAAATAAGATTAAAAAGGGGGCTGAAGAGGGTACTAACAGCGGGTTAAGAGCTTCTTCAGGTGCCTGTCCATCAGTTCCTGCCTGGCTTCCCTATTTGTCAGCCTTAGCATGATGCAGCACTCAAAATGGCAGAAGTAAGGTGGAGCAGCAGTGATGGTGGAATGGCAGCGGGCGCCCATTGGACCGCTGCGATGGTGTGGTGTTGTGGCCTGGCTGGGCCCCAGGCATCTGCAGCAGTAGCTTCTGCCTCCTCAACCTCCAAGGCCACCAGCCGCCAGAACTCGGCCCTGATGGCCTCCAGTTTCCGCTAACAGGAAGAAAAAGACAAATTGTAAACAATGCTCTTAGAAAAACCCATAAAAATGATGCCATGTGTATGGAGGGTGGTGATTGATGATGGGGGGGGTAGGAAGGATACATAATATGTTGCACTTCAAAACTACTGTGAGTCCAGGGAGGAGTCTGAAATACCATGTCCTCAACCCTTTGAACCAAAAATACCTCAAAAAAACCATTCAAGGCAAGTAAAGGTGAGAAGAACACCACCACCACAGAGGAGCACCCTAGTCCCTTGTTTATTCTCCTTCTCAAGGACTTTTCCATTCATCATTGCATTATTCTTCTAGTATTTTATTTTTTATTATTCACCCTTGGCTTTGCCACTCACCACCATTTAAGTTTTACATTCTCTCACTCCACTCTTCACCATTGAAACCACCCATCCAAGTATAGCCATCCATCCAAACAAGGCTCTCTGTCTCACTCTAGTCTCAACAAAACGTTCAGCAACATACATTTGTCATTTACCCACCCATGCATCCTCAAGTTTCTTTCATTCAAAAGGAACCACCACAGGATTCCAATCAGCCACCCAGACAGGCATCCTTTCACACATATACTTTTATCCACCCGGACAGGCTTCCCACCCGTATACCTTTCATCGGTCCTTGACCCACCCATGCATTCTAGCTATCAGCCACCTATAGTATATGCATCTGGAACTTTCACCCACGCATCTTCTCGTTCAGTCATATATATTACATTTCACCTGTCCTTTCTCCTTCCATCCTTCTTTCCCTTTTCCATCAACCAATAGTTAAAGGTCTTGTTTATGAAACTTTCTCTGCTGAGTTGAAGAAAGGAGCAGCTAGTAGTTACTCAGCTCAACTCCTGCTGTGTTAACCTATTGTTCACAAGTCAACAACACTACACCTTTACAATGAGTATATAATTAATTATCAATAAATAAGCAAGCAATATGACTTACCACCACCCGTCACTGCTCCTGGCTCACCCCCTTCGGCTGCCACATATGCAGACTGGCTGGCTCCATCACTGCTGGCCCAGGCACTGGTGGTCAGTGCGGCTAGAAAAAAAAGATTACACATTTCTTAGATGCCAGATACACCTCCCTATTAATTATTTTTATAGGAAAATACACCACACACACCATTCACTACAATTTTGATACATTACAGACAGTATCTTATATAAAAAATATCAGGTTGGGCATTTTGTTGGTGTACTTTTTTTTAAAAAGCCTCAAGACAAGCTTTTAGGGAGTGGCTGGAGCTATTGATTAATGAACAGCATATGACCTTTTTTGGCAAATGCACTGGGGCCATCCTCCTCGTACTCTCTCCCAGACATGGTACACAGTCATCAGTTCACCAACTGCTGCTAATAATACTAGGCCTAGCTAAGAAGACACAACTGTGGGGTGTCCAATGTGACTATGGCCACTCTCTTGTTTTAGTGATTGAGCCTTCTCATTTCAAAAAACTTGCATAGAATACCTTACTTGGGCAATGGGCATGCAATCTGCACGGCAGAGGATTAGTATTAGTAGTATGTGACCAATGGGTTCTCTGAGGCTTAGAGTACCACCACTAGGCAGTCCACAATATAACGGGAGAGGGAAAGCTGACTGACAAAGCCGAAGAAAGGATGCTACAGACAGACTAGTAACTACAGACTAGAGACAGTTTGAAGTAAAGCACAGAAACTTGAAATATAGAAAATTAGTGAATAGGAAGGATAATGCAGGGATAACAAGAATTTAGAAATGGATAGATCGAAGAGGATTTGGAAAAAAATATTAAACGCCTAGACATTAATTACTCAAAAAGGAGCGGAAACGTTAGGGGAATAAATATATTAATGTTAACACCAGAAGGACTTACTGGGGCCAGCAGAGCCATCGGCCGAGGAACTCTGGGAGGTACCTCCAGCTCCCGGACCCTCACCCGCCTCAGCCCTCTTCCTGCCCCTGGATGCTAATGTAGGATATAAAGACAAAAAAGATTGGTGGTAAATAAATATATCCCCAAAATATTTTTTGACAGGCAAAACAATCACAATAACATCATTGAACTTTTCTAAATCAGATCGACTAGTAGTAGTATATCGCGGACCGTCCTCCTATCCTATTCCAAATTTCCAAAACCTACCTACCTAGCCTTATTCCAAATTTAGTAAACTACATTTTGGAATTACTAATAATAAATTTCAACAAATGATGTTTGCTTCTTCTCAAATCTCATTCGCAATCTCTCAACCCCTTTGACAGGCCAATTCACTAATCACTAAGGGCCTTATTAACCCCTTGACCGTGATCGGAATTCCGCTCGTGTGCTGGACATTCCGATCGCGGGTGTGGTCGTGACGAGCTCAGCTCGTCATGCGCACAGCGCTACCGCGCAGCATGACGAGCTGAGCTTGTCACGCGCATCGAAGGGGTTAATTATTACAACAATGTCAGGCGGATGCCGTTACGTTTCTGGAACTGCCCGACCTTAGGTTTGCGGTCACGACTGCACTATTACGAATCAATGCGATCGCACATTGGTCATAGGGCGGTCGCAAACTTCCATTTGTCAATGGAAGCATGTGCGGCAGGCAGAAAAGGCCCTCAGCACAAGCTTCCATTGAAAAATAGATGTGTGTTGTTCACAAACATCCCTGCACCGTCCATGTGACATGTAATTACGAAATTACAAATAACTAATTACTGAACTTCTTACATAAGCATCACTACTCACATCAGCCCAAGTGAGCCCCAACAAGTGCGATAACTAGGTTAAGTGGCGCCAAGTAAGCTAAGCACCTGTCTAGAATAACATACTATCACATAATATTTGAAAACTTAACTTACCTGCATGTGAGCAGCATGCTTGCTATTATTTGTGAAAAAAATATAAGCATAGTATAGAACAGACACACAAGTAATAATAAAAATTATTCTCACCTACTCACCTAGACCCGCGACCTCAACTCCTAGCAGGACACAGGTCCAGCAGGTCCTGCTTCTCGTCCAGGATGTCGGACCAGCGGTGCGTCAACTGCTTATGAGTATGCCGGTCCCCAGAGCAGTGGTAAACTGCCCGGCGCACCCTCTCCCAGTGCTGCTAGTGGTTCCACATCCCATACCCAGAACCAGGCCTTCTGCCTGCTGCCAAGGTGGAGGGGAGGTGACGCTGGATATAAAAAACCAGCACTGTCACCTCCACCTTGGAAAAGAGGGCACGGGGCTGCACACCTGACTGGCGCCACCTTCAGCAAGGAAGGCGGCTGCTACTTGCGCGCCTTGCTGCCCCCTTATCTGCCATGGGGCTGGGGGAAGAAAGAAAAAAATAAACGGGGTAAAAGAAGGAAGGAGGGTAATAAGGAAGTAGTAAAGCTAAAGAATTAAAAAGTACAAAACTCCCCAAAAACACAAAAAAGTTGAAAAAACACAAGATACAGTCTTAGAAAGACAAAGGGTAAGATAATACATTTTTAAAAAATTGGAATAAAAGATTTAGAAACAAAGAATTGCAAAGATTGAATAAGGATGAAAAAGTAGGCCCCAGCACCATAAACAGAGTAAGAAATAAGATGGCGACACCCATGCGTGACCGTGTGGTGCAGTTTGCGCGATATTGCCACCTGAACACACAATCCGTGTTGACGTACGGTGGAAACATCACATCACATCAAACAACTCTGCCCACTCGCAGAACACAGCATAGCATGGCGGAGTTCCGCGTAGCACGGCTACATGGACTATGCCCAGGGTTAGTACAAAACCAGTGAAATTCAGCAGTTATAGTTACCTGCACTAACTATAATTCATGCCCCTGCAATGCACTGCTTATGACCTAACATATTACATCACCCATGACATGGTCAGTGACATCACTGATTACATCACTTTCATGGGTGAGCAAGTGGATATGTGAGTATTTGTATAGGTGACTGATTGAGTATGAGAATGGCTGTATTGTTGTATGAGTGGGTGTGTAAGTGTCTTATATCTGTATGACTAGATGTGTCAGTGGCTGTATTGGTCAGTGAGTAGGTGCATGAGTGGCTGTATATGTGAGTTAGTGGTTGCATTAGTGGATGGGTGGGTTGATGTGTGTCTGTATGAATCAGTGAGCAGGTGTGTGAGTGTGGATGATGTCATGAGTGATGTCATTTGAGATGTCATCAATGATGTCATGAGTGATGTCATTTGAGATGTCATCAGTGATGTCATGAGTGATGTCACTGACCATGTCATGAGTGATGTAATATGTGAAGTCATAAGCAGTGCATTGCGGGGATATAATTTATAGTTTGCTTAGCTCACTATAGCTGCTGAATTTCTCTGGTTTTGTACAAGTCAAATGTCAGCCTAACTATAACGTCCCTATATCCTTTGTTTTTTTACGGGAATATGTATATATATATTTTTATATATACATATATGTATATATATATATTTTTTTCTTTGGTATGTGGCTTTGCTGGCATGTATCCTGACTGCCGGTAGTGCAAGTAGGAGGCTAGTACCACTCACGCCTCTTTGAATTCCAAAAACTGTTCCTGCTAACAAGTGCTGCCAGTGAATAAAATTGTATTTCCCACAGAATTGGAGTGCAGGCTTTCTCTGGAACAGGAGAGAAGTGTTTTTGGAATATATATATATATATATATATATATATATATATATATATATATATATATATATATATATATATATATATATCTCGCAAAACCACTTCCGGTATGTCGAAGCTGTCGAAAGGGCGGTCTGGTACGGGTTACCGGATAACCCAAAATAAAATGCAAAGAAACTCCTTCCTCGTAAGTAAGGATACCAGACTCTCCAAAGTACTGCAAAATGTAGGTTTAATGGCACAAACGACGCGTTTCGGCTTACGCCTTCTTCACGGTCTCACATCCATTAATTTCATACAAGATTTAAACACAATTCATTAAAACAGAAAAGGGACTGTATTCTATACAAGTATCATAGTGAGTAAGAAAATAAATCGGCCATTTTGTAATGGTATTCAAGATTCCATGAACAGTTGCTTTCTATGTCACATATTTACAATAAATGAACAATGTTACCATAATCGACACATCATGAATATATAATGCAATAATAATCATGCCCCTGCTCGTACATTTAAATGATATTCTCTAAATACGAACAATAGAAAATTATATAACGGACTCTTCAAACGCTATAAATAAGCGCAAGGGAACAAATAACAAAGATGGCAGTCATCATATTGCCTATAAAGAACCCATTGCAATACAGGCAACCTGAGTAATTCATTTTACTATATCCACAATATACGCCAATGACTTTGTGTATACTTGCAACTCAATAAGTTTCATAAAGTTGCATACATTTGAAATTCATAAAATACTCCAATGGGCAATGTTCGAAAGTTCATGCTAATACAAGGCAATTAAAGTCATAGACTGCCACGAAACCAGAGTCCAACGTCCCGCCCAAGTGGGCGAAATTAGGCACGACAAATTGCAATAGATGCATCAATACTCACTAATCAACAATTAATGTGTCCCTGCATCTGCAAAAAAATATAATTTCAAAATGATTTAAAAACATATTATTTACATAGAGATACTCAGCGCAAAGAAGCTAATAACAGAAAAATCTATTAACAACAAAATCACGTTATACATGTAGGTGGATGGCCAGTTCCTCACTTGAATTAAGGCCTAGTGGCCCCAATGTTTCAAAATCAATTATGTATTTAGATTCAAGTTTCCTCAAAGTCAATTCACGATTGCCTCCTCTAATGTTAGGTGTCACTGCATCAATAACCATCATACGTAAAAGATTTTCATTTTGAAAATGCCAATCATGAAAATGGCGAGCCACCGGATAGTGTTTATCATGATGCCTGATGGCTCGTACGTGTTCTAAAAACGTTTCTTTGCACGATGAATCGTGCTACCTATGTACATTTTTTCGGGTGGGCCAAGTCCCGGGGGCATGCTGGGGGGGGTTAATTTTATGTGTGGGGGCCTCTAAGGGCCCCCAAGCCCCGGGGACCACCACCCCGGGGCTTTATGTATAATGAAGCGGGAGGGCTCTGAGCCCTCCGCAGCCCCGGGGACCACCACCTCCCGGGGCTTCTTTTTTTAAATTAAAAACCTGTGTGGGGGCTCCAGCCCCACATGCCCCGGGGACCACCACCTCCCGGGGCACTAAGAAAAATTAAAATGGGGGTCCGTTTTGGACCTCCAAGCCCCGGGGACCACCACCTCCCGGGGCTGTGCACTGAATGGGAGGGGGCCGCGCGGCCCCCTCCTGGAGCCATTGATGGCCCTGGGGACCACCACCCCCAGGGCCGGCTCCTGCAGTGTCCCGGGGTGCCTACCCCCGGTACACTGCTGTTTGCAATGACAGGACGGGAGCCTCGTGGCTCCCGTCCTGTCATTGCAAACTTGCTTTGGATATTGGAAGAGAGAGCAGGAAACCTGCTCTCTCTTCCAGTATCCAAAGCCGATAGCTTTCCACATGGGGAGCAGCATGTTAGCTGCTCCCCATGTGTAAAGCAATGCCGGCTCCCGTAGGACACGGGGAGCCGGCGGGACTGTGGGGGTTTGGGGACCCCCCACAGTCCCCACCGAGAGGCCAGGCCCCGGGGGATGGGGTCCCCGGGGCCATAAGTGGCCACAGAGGGGGCCACGCAGCCCCCTCCCCAAAGGAAAAAAAAAAAAAAGTGCAAGGCCGGCCCCGGGGATGGGGTCCCCGGGGCCTTAAATGGCCTGAGGAGGGGGGCCACGCAGCCCCCCTCCAAATAAAAAAAAAAGAGGCCATGCCCCGGGGGATGGGGTCCCCGGGGCCAATACAGGCCCAGGGAAGGGGGGCCACGCGGCCCCCTTCCCGTTTTTTTATTTTATTTTAATTAAAAAAAAAGGGGTAAGGCCCTGGGGGATGGGGTCCCCAGGGCCTAAAAATAGGAAAAAGGAAGGGGGCCACACAGCCCCCTTCAGGGGGAAAAAAAAACAAAAACAAAAACGATCGGGCCCGCAGGCCCCGCCCCTTCCTTCACCACTCTGCAAACGCGCCCCTGGCGCGTTTGTAGAGGGGGAACGATTCCCCTTGAATACTGGGGGTCCCTGGGGCCAACTAGCCCACCAGGAACCTCCAGTATGCGCTAGGGGCTGCCTTGCAGAGAGGTGTACAGAGGCCACGCCCCTTTTACACCTCTCTGCAACGCAGCTCTGTGGTGCTTTTTGGAGGTATATGGTGGGCTAGTTGCACCCCAGGGACCCTCAGGATTCAAGGGGAGTTAATCCCCGACTTAAAACGCGCCACGGGGCGCGTTTGCACAGTGGTGAAGGGAGGGGCGGGGCTTCAGGTGACATGTGTGCAAACAGGCCCCGTGGCTCATTTTAAGATGGGGAATTAAATCCCCTTCAATCCTGAGGGTCCCTGGGGCCAACTAGCCCAACAGGTACGTCCAGAAAGCGCCACAGAGCTGCGTTGCAGAGAGGTGTAAAAGGGGTGTGGCCTCTGTACATGTCTCTGCAACGCAGCCCCTGGCGCATACTGGAGGTTCCTGGTGGGTTAGTTGGCCCGTAGGGACCCTCATGATTCAAGGGGACTTAATCCCCCAACTTAAAACGCGCCACGGGGCGCGTTTGCACAGATGTTACCTCAGGCCCCGCCCCTCCCTTCACCATTGTGCAAATATTCCTCTAAAATCAGCCGAAATCCGAATTCTGATTTACTCACCTGTTATCAGGAGAGACCTCAGTGCTGCATCTTTCAGCCCAGTACTGGTCCTGAAAAGTAATTTTAACCGTACTTACCGGTAACTTGAATTTCCTTCATAGGCTAACATTGACTGGTTTCACTTGGAAATTCTTCTAAGTGTGGAGTTTTGGAACTTTAAAATATTCCTCTAAAATCAGCCGAAATACGAATTCCGATTTACTCACCTGTTATCAGGAGAGACCTCAGTGCTGCATCTTTCAGCCCAGTACTGATCCTCAAAAGTAATTTTAACCGTACTTACCGGTAACTTGAATTTCCTTCCATAGGATATCATTGCCTGCTTTTTGCTGAAAAAGTTTCTAAGTGTTGATTTTTGAAACATACAAATATTCCTCTAAAATCAGCCGAAATCCGAATTCTGATTTACTCACCTGTTATCAGGAGAGACCTCAGTGCTGCATCTTTCAGCCCAGTACTGGTCCTGAAAAGTAATTTTAATCGTACTTACCAGTAACTTGAATTTCCTTCCATAGGCTAACATTGACTGGTTTCACTTGGAAATTCTTCTAAGTGTGGAGTTTTGGAACTTTAAAATATTCCTCTAAAATCAGCCGAAATACGAATTCCGATTTACTCACCTGTTATCAGGAGAGACCTCAGTGCTGCATCTTTCAGCCCAGTACTGGTCCTGAAAAGTAATTTTAACCGTACTTACCGGTAACTTGAATTTCCTTCATAGGCTAACATTGACTGGTTTCACTTGGAAATTCTTCTAAGTGTGGAGTTTTGGAACTTTAAAATATTCCTCTAAAATCAGCCGAAATACGAATTCCGATTTACTCACCTGTTATCAGGAGAGACCTCAGTGCTGCATCTTTCAGCCCAGTACTGATCCTCAAAAGTAATTTTAACCGTACTTACCGGTAACTTGAATTTCCTTCATAGGCTAACATTGACTGGTTTCACTTGGAAATTCTTCTAAGTGTGGAGTTTTGGAACTTTAAAATATTCCTCTAAAATCAGCCGAAATACGAATTCCGATTTACTCACCTGTTATCAGGAGAGACCTCAGTGCTGCATCTTTCAGCCCAGTACTGATCCTCAAAAGTAATTTTAACCGTACTTACCAGTAACTTGAATTTCCTTCCATAGGATATCATTGCCTGCTTTTTGCTGAAAAAGTTTCTAAGTGTTGATTTTTGAAACATACAAATATTCCTCTAAAATCAGCCGAAATCCGAATTCTGATTTACTCACCTGTTATCAGGAGAGACCTCAGTGCTGCATCTTTCAGCCCAGTACTGGTCCTGAAAAGTAATTTTAATCGTACTTACCAGTAACTTGAATTTCCTTCCATAGGCTAACATTGACTGGTTTCACTTGGAAATTCTTCTAAGTGTGGAGTTTTGGAACTTTAAAATATTCCTCTAAAATCAGCCGAAATCCGAATTCCGATTTACTCACCTGTTATCAGGAGAGACCTCAGTGCTGCATCTTTCAGCCCAGTACTGGTCCTGAAAAGTAATTTTAATCGTACTTACCAGTAACTTGAATTTCCTTTCATAGGCTAACATTGACTGGTTTCACTTGGAAATTCTTCTAAGTGTGGAGTTTTGGAACTTTAAAATATTCCTCTAAAATCAGCCGAAATCCGAATTCCGATTTACTCACCTGTTATCAGGAGAGACCTCAGTGCTGCATCTTTCAGCCCAGTACTGATCCTCAAAAGTAATTTTAACCGTACTTACCAGTAACTTGAATTTCCTTCATAGGCTAACATTGACTGGTTTCACTTGGAAATTCTTCTAAGTGTGGAGTTTTGGAACTTTAAAATATTCCTCTAAAATCAGCCGAAATACGAATTCCGATTTACTCACCTGTTATCAGGAGAGACCTCAGTGCTGCATCTTTGAGCCCAGTACTGATCCTGAAAAGTAATTTTAACCGTACTTACCAGTAACTTGAATTTCCTTCCATAGGCTAACATTGACTGGTTTCACTTGGAAATTCTTCTAAGTGTGGAGTTTTGGAACTTTATAATATTCCTCTAAAATCAGCCGAAATACGAATTCCGATTTACTCACCTGCTATCAGGAGAGACCTCAGTGCTGCATCTTTCAGCCCAGTACTGATCCTGAAAAGTAATTTTAACCGTACTTACCAGTAACTTGAATTTCCTTCCATAGGATATCATTGCCTGCTTTTTGCTGAAAAAGTTTCTAGTGTCGATTTTTGTAACATACAAATATTCCTCTAAAATCAGCCGAACTACGAATTCCGATTTACTCACCTGTTATCAGGAGAGACCTCAGTGCTGCATCTTTGAGCCCAGTACTGATCCTGAAAAGTAATTTTAACCATACTTACCAGTAACTTGAATTTCCTTCCATAGGCTAACATTGACTGGTTTCACAAGGAAATTCTTATTAGTGTGGAGTTTTGGAACTTTAAAATATTCCTCTAAAATCAGCCGAAATACGAATTCCGATTTACTCACCTGTTATCAGGAGAGACCTCAGTGCTGCATCTTTCAGCCCAGTACTGATCCTCAAAAGTAATTTTAACCGTACTTACCAGTAACTTGAATTTCCTTCCATAGGATATCATTGCCTGCTTTTTGCTGAAAAAGTTTCTAAGTGTTGATTTTTGAAACATACAAATATTCCTCTAAAATCAGCCGAAATCCGAATTCTGATTTACTCACCTGTTATCAGGAGAGACCTCAGTGCTGCATCTTTCAGCCCAGTACTGGTCCTGAAAAGTAATTTTAATCGTACTTACCAGTAACTTGAATTTCCTTCCATAGGCTAACATTGACTGGTTTCACTTGGAAATTCTTCTAAGTGTGGAGTTTTGGAACTTTAAAATATTCCTCTAAAATCAGCCGAAATCCGAATTCCGATTTACTCACCTGTTATCAGGAGAGACCTCAGTGCTGCATCTTTCAGCCCAGTACTGGTCCTGAAAAGTAATTTTAATCGTACTTACCAGTAACTTGAATTTCCTTCCATAGGCTAACATTGACTGGTTTCACTTGGAAATTCTTCTAAGTGTGGAGTTTTGGAACTTTAAAATATTCCTCTAAAATCAGCCGAAATCCGAATTCCGATTTACTCACCTGTTATCAGGAGAGACCTCAGTGCTGCATCTTTCAGCCCAGTACTGATCCTCAAAAGTAATTTTAACCGTACTTACCGGTAACTTGAATTTCCTTCATAGGCTAACATTGACTGGTTTCACTTGGAAATTCTTCTAAGTGTGGAGTTTTGGAACTTTAAAATATTCCTCTAAAATCAGCCGAAATACGAATTCCGATTTACTCACCTGTTATCAGGAGAGACCTCAGTGCTGCATCTTTGAGCCCAGTACTGATCCTGAAAAGTAATTTTAACCGTACTTACCAGTAACTTGAATTTCCTTCCATAGGCTAACATTGACTGGTTTCACTTGGAAATTCTTCTAAGTGTGGAGTTTTGGAACTTTATAATATTCCTCTAAAATCAGCCGAAATACGAATTCCGATTTACTCACCTGCTATCAGGAGAGACCTCAGTGCTGCATCTTTCAGCCCAGTACTGATCCTGAAAAGTAATTTTAACCGTACTTACCAGTAACTTGAATTTCCTTCCATAGGATATCATTGCCTGCTTTTTGCTGAAAAAGTTTCTAGTGTCGATTTTTGTAACATACAAATATTCCTCTAAAATCAGCCGAACTACGAATTCCGATTTACTCACCTGTTATCAGGAGAGACCTCAGTGCTGCATCTTTGAGCCCAGTACTGATCCTGAAAAGTAATTTTAACCGTACTTACCAGTAACTTGAATTTCCTTCCATAGGCTAACATTGACTGGTTTCACTTGGAAATTCTTATTAGTGTGGAGTTTTGGAACTTTATAATATTCCTCTAAAATCAGCCGAAATACGAATTCCGATTTACTCACCTGTTATCAGGAGAGACCTCAGTGCTGCATCTTTCAGCCCAGTACTGATCCTCAAAAGTAATTTTAACCGTACTTACCGGTAACTTGAATTTCCTTCATAGGCTAACATTGACTGGTTTCACTTGGAAATTCTTATTAGTGTGGAGTTTTGGAACTTTAAAATATTCCTCTAAAATCAGCCGAAATACGAATTCCGATTTACTCACCTGTTATCAGGAGAGACCTCAGTGCTGCATCTTTCAGCCCAGTACTGATCCTCAAAAGTAATTTTAACCGTACTTACCGGTAACTTGAATTTCCTTCATAGGCTAACATTGACTGGTTTCACTTGGAAATTCTTCTAAGTGTGGAGTTTTGGAACTTTAAAATATTCCTCTAAAATCAGCCGAAATACGAATTCCGATTTACTCACCTGTTATCAGGAGAGACCTCAGTGCTGCATCTTTCAGCCCAGTACTGATCCTCAAAAGTAATTTTAACCGTACTTACCAGTAACTTGAATTTCCTTCCATAGGATATCATTGCCTGCTTTTTGCTGAAAAAGTTTCTAAGTGTTGATTTTTGAAACATACAAATATTCCTCTAAAATCAGCCGAAATCCGAATTCTGATTTACTCACCTGTTATCAGGAGAGACCTCAGTGCTGCATCTTTCAGCCCAGTACTGGTCCTGAAAAGTAATTTTAATCGTACTTACCAGTAACTTGAATTTCCTTCCATAGGCTAACATTGACTGGTTTCACTTGGAAATTCTTCTAAGTGTGGAGTTTTGGAACTTTAAAATATTCCTCTAAAATCAGCCGAAATCCGAATTCCGATTTACTCACCTGTTATCAGGAGAGACCTCAGTGCTGCATCTTTCAGCCCAGTACTGGTCCTGAAAAGTAATTTTAATCGTACTTACCAGTAACTTGAATTTCCTTTCATAGGCTAACATTGACTGGTTTCACTTGGAAATTCTTCTAAGTGTGGAGTTTTGGAACTTTAAAATATTCCTCTAAAATCAGCCGAAATCCGAATTCCGATTTACTCACCTGTTATCAGGAGAGACCTCAGTGCTGCATCTTTCAGCCCAGTACTGATCCTCAAAAGTAATTTTAACCGTACTTACCAGTAACTTGAATTTCCTTCATAGGCTAACATTGACTGGTTTCACTTGGAAATTCTTCTAAGTGTGGAGTTTTGGAACTTTAAAATATTCCTCTAAAATCAGCCGAAATACGAATTCCGATTTACTCACCTGTTATCAGGAGAGACCTCAGTGCTGCATCTTTGAGCCCAGTACTGATCCTGAAAAGTAATTTTAACCGTACTTACCAGTAACTTGAATTTCCTTCCATAGGCTAACATTGACTGGTTTCACTTGGAAATTCTTCTAAGTGTGGAGTTTTGGAACTTTATAATATTCCTCTAAAATCAGCCGAAATACGAATTCCGATTTACTCACCTGCTATCAGGAGAGACCTCAGTGCTGCATCTTTCAGCCCAGTACTGATCCTGAAAAGTAATTTTAACCGTACTTACCAGTAACTTGAATTTCCTTCCATAGGATATCATTGCCTGCTTTTTGCTGAAAAAGTTTCTAGTGTCGATTTTTGTAACATACAAATATTCCTCTAAAATCAGCCGAACTACGAATTCCGATTTACTCACCTGTTATCAGGAGAGACCTCAGTGCTGCATCTTTGAGCCCAGTACTGATCCTGAAAAGTAATTTTAACCATACTTACCAGTAACTTGAATTTCCTTCCATAGGCTAACATTGACTGGTTTCACAAGGAAATTCTTATTAGTGTGGAGTTTTGGAACTTTAAAATATTCCTCTAAAATCAGCCGAAATACGAATTCCGATTTACTCACCTGTTATCAGGAGAGACCTCAGTGCTGCATCTTTCAGCCCAGTACTGATCCTCAAAAGTAATTTTAACCGTACTTACCAGTAACTTGAATTTCCTTCCATAGGATATCATTGCCTGCTTTTTGCTGAAAAAGTTTCTAAGTGTTGATTTTTGAAACATACAAATATTCCTCTAAAATCAGCCGAAATCCGAATTCTGATTTACTCACCTGTTATCAGGAGAGACCTCAGTGCTGCATCTTTCAGCCCAGTACTGGTCCTGAAAAGTAATTTTAATCGTACTTACCAGTAACTTGAATTTCCTTCCATAGGCTAACATTGACTGGTTTCACTTGGAAATTCTTCTAAGTGTGGAGTTTTGGAACTTTAAAATATTCCTCTAAAATCAGCCGAAATCCGAATTCCGATTTACTCACCTGTTATCAGGAGAGACCTCAGTGCTGCATCTTTCAGCCCAGTACTGGTCCTGAAAAGTAATTTTAATCGTACTTACCAGTAACTTGAATTTCCTTCCATAGGCTAACATTGACTGGTTTCACTTGGAAATTCTTCTAAGTGTGGAGTTTTGGAACTTTAAAATATTCCTCTAAAATCAGCCGAAATCCGAATTCCGATTTACTCACCTGTTATCAGGAGAGACCTCAGTGCTGCATCTTTCAGCCCAGTACTGATCCTCAAAAGTAATTTTAACCGTACTTACCGGTAACTTGAATTTCCTTCATAGGCTAACATTGACTGGTTTCACTTGGAAATTCTTCTAAGTGTGGAGTTTTGGAACTTTAAAATATTCCTCTAAAATCAGCCGAAATACGAATTCCGATTTACTCACCTGTTATCAGGAGAGACCTCAGTGCTGCATCTTTGAGCCCAGTACTGATCCTGAAAAGTAATTTTAACCGTACTTACCAGTAACTTGAATTTCCTTCCATAGGCTAACATTGACTGGTTTCACTTGGAAATTCTTCTAAGTGTGGAGTTTTGGAACTTTATAATATTCCTCTAAAATCAGCCGAAATACGAATTCCGATTTACTCACCTGCTATCAGGAGAGACCTCAGTGCTGCATCTTTCAGCCCAGTACTGATCCTGAAAAGTAATTTTAACCGTACTTACCAGTAACTTGAATTTCCTTCCATAGGATATCATTGCCTGCTTTTTGCTGAAAAAGTTTCTAGTGTCGATTTTTGTAACATACAAATATTCCTCTAAAATCAGCCGAACTACGAATTCCGATTTACTCACCTGTTATCAGGAGAGACCTCAGTGCTGCATCTTTGAGCCCAGTACTGATCCTGAAAAGTAATTTTAACCGTACTTACCAGTAACTTGAATTTCCTTCCATAGGCTAACATTGACTGGTTTCACTTGGAAATTCTTATTAGTGTGGAGTTTTGGAACTTTATAATATTCCTCTAAAATCAGCCGAACTACGAATTCCGATTTACTCACCTGTTATCAGGAGAGAACCCAGGGCTGCATCTTTGAGCCCAGCACTGACCCTGAAAAGTAATTCTAACCGTATTTACCAGTAACTTGTATTTCCTTCCATAGGAATCCATTGTCTGGTTTTCAGCAGAAAATTTCAAAGTGTCGATTTTCACAAACTACAAATATTCCTTAAAAATCGCCTGTATGACTTAAACGCATTCTTTCAACTGTTTACAGGAGATACACCAGTGCTGGAACCTAGATCCACCACTGAGTAAGAAAAAGTAACGATAACACTACTTACCTGCTAAGTGAATTTCCTCCCATAGGATAACATTGGTGATTCTATGTGAAAAAGTTTCTAAGTGTCAACTTTTAAAATACAATAA
The DNA here is from genome assembly GCA_963921515.1 of Calotriton arnoldi. Taxonomy (NCBI): domain Eukaryota; kingdom Metazoa; phylum Chordata; class Amphibia; order Caudata; family Salamandridae; genus Calotriton; species Calotriton arnoldi. The sequence continues at coordinate 678,904 of CAWUFW010000089.1, read as the reverse complement.
TATTCCTTAAAAATCACTACTGTAACCAAAACGCTTTTACTCAACTGTTTACAGGAGATGTCCCAGGACTGAATCTAGGATCCAGTCCTGTGGTTAGAAAAGTAATCCATAAAGTAACTAATTGCATTTAACTTGAAATTCACATTGAGCTCAATGTTGCATTGTGTTTGAAATTGTGTTGCCCATTGCAACAACTGTAACTACTGTAGTTAAAAGTCTATTGCCTATTTGCAAAGTATTTAAACTAAAGTAATTCATTCTGAGAAAGTATATTTTGTAATGTAATGTATAATGTAATTACAATGTATTTTAAAAAATAAAATATCTAAAAATAAATAGTTTAAAAAAATGTAGTAAATCAGTATCAAAAAAATAAATATAACAATTAATACATTTAAAAATTGTCATTTACAAAACCTTTGAAATTCACTGAAAAAAACCATAGGTTTCAGACATGTTATAGTTAGGAATTAGCATTTAAAAAACCTTTGAAATTCACTGAAAAAACCATAGGTTTCAGGCACGTTATAGTTAGAAATTAGCATTTAAAAAACCTTACAAATTCACTGAAAAAACCATAGGTTTTACGGGCAGTTATAGTTAGTTGGACATTGCACTCGTACAAAACCCATGAAATGCCCCCGTTATAGTTAGTTCAGGTAACTATAACTCGCGCCCCCGCAATGCACTGCTGATGACGTCACATATTACATCACTCATGACATGGTCAGTGACATCACTGATGACATCACTGATGACATCTCAAATGACATCACTGATGACATCATCCACGTGATAATCTGATGCACCTCCTCACACCCTAATATAACCTTTGATACACCCACTCTAAATTACAGACTGCCATTTGCAAAACCATAGACACTCCAACACCAATAACTACATACCCACTCACTGATTCTTAGGTCTACACACACATCCACTCACTCACCCGTACAGTCACTCATACTTATGGTCACTCAGTACAGGACTATCATATGCACTCATACTCCTATATAGACACTCAAACACCGCCACTCATCCATAGAGGTACTCACACACCTAGTCAGTCATGCAAATAATTAAACACACTGCCATTTACTCACCTATACAGTTATACACACACCAGCTCACTTACTCATACAAATACTAGCACATTCTTACGCTCTTATACAATCACTGATACAAGCACACACTCATCCATACAGTCACTCTCACAATCACACACTCTCGCTTATAGCTATTTATATACTCCAACACACATATATACTGCCTTTCACATATGTAGTTACTCACACATGAACCACTGGGACATACATTCACTCACTAACACACTCTTACACACACTTACCCACCCATACAGTCTATCACAGATGCACTCTTGAAACCATCCACCCAGTGAATCACCCACTCACACATCTATGCACAGAGTCGCACACACCCCACCCACACAAACACTCAGGCACCCATACAGATACTCAGACAACCAATCAATAACTCATATAGACACTCATGTAGCTATTCACAAACCCATGCAGCCACTTACACAGCAACAGACAGACGGATACAGACATTCACCCAGTTTAGTCACTAACCCATGCATTCAGTAAGATACGTTTAATCACTCACTTATAGAGGTAGTCACGCACCTACTAAATCATCCATACAGACACTTATACACCCACTCATTCTTCAATACGCCTTTCCCTATATATATTAAAAATATTTAAACTTTACAGAAACACACAGTCACTGGATGATGTCATCAGTGATGTCATTTGAGATGTCATCAGTGATGTCATCAGTGATGTCACTGACCATGTCATGAGTGATGTAATATGTGACGTCATCAGCAGTGCATTGCGGGGCGCGAGTTATAGTTATTTGAACTAACTATAACGGGGAATTTCACAGGTTTTGTACGAGTGCAATGTTCAACTAACTATAACTGTCCCTAAAACCTATGGTTTTTTCAGTGAATATATATATATATATATATATATATATATATACTCTAAAAAAACACAAAGGTTACAGGGACGTTATAGTTAGGCTCAGATTTTACTCATACAAAACCAGAGAAATTCAGCTGTTATAGTTACCTGAGTTAACTATAACTCTCGCCCCGGCAATGCACTGCTTATGACCTCACATATTATATCACCCATGACATGGTCCGTGACTCCCCTCATGACGTCACTGATGTCCGATTTCGGCACAGGGACCCCATCCCCCAGGCCTGGCATTTAATTTTTTTTATTGGCCCAGCCATTTAAAAAAAAAAAAATCTTAAGAGGGAGGGGGGCCGAATGGCCCCCATCGCAGGCCAATTTCGGCCCCAGAAACCCCTTCCCACGGGGCATGGCCAACTAGTTGGGGACCGTGGGAGGAGACTGAAGGCCCCCATGGTCCCGGCCGGCTCTTGTCTCCGGCAGGAGCTGGCATTGCTTTTTACACCCAGGGAGCTGCAAACATGCAGACCCCTGGGTGTAAAAAGCAAAGCGTGATCCACTTTAAACAAGTGAAAGCATAATGCTCTCGCTTGTTTAAAGCAGAGCACACTGTTTGCTATGGGATGGGGAGATCAGTGCTCCTGCCATCCCATAGTAAACTGCAATGTCCCGGGGTGGGCACCCCAGGACATTGCTGGAGCTGGCCCTGGGGGAGGTGGTCCCCAGGGTCATGCAGGGCTCCTGGAGGGGGGCTGTGCTGCTCCCCTCCCATCATCTCCAGAGCTCTGTGGAGGTGGCGGTCCTCGAGGCTGCATGGGGCAGCTGGAGCCCCCCACACATTATATTTTCATATAGCCCTGGGGAGGTGGTGGTCCCCAGGGCAGCAAGGGGGTGCCTGGCCCCCTGCATTTTAATATATTAGCTGCAGGGAAGTGGTGGTCCCCGGGGCTGCATGGTGGGGGCTGGAGCTCCCACACACATTATATTTTCATATTGCCCTGGAGAGGTGGCATGCCCCTGGGGCAGCGGGGGCACATGCCCCCTACATTTTAATATATTGGCCCCAGGGAGGTGCCCCCCACGCATTTTTATTTGCATAAAGCCCCAGGAGGTGGCAGTTCCAGGGGCTGCATGGGCCCACATGGCCCCTGCATTAATATTTCTAATTGCCCTCAGGACCTGGCCTACTAGAGGTCCTAATTAAACGAAGTGTGGCAACTCGCGCTTCGTTTAAAAAAAAAAAATCGGTGGAATTTGGGGATCCATCATGACTCCCGCCGAAAGTAAAAAAAAAATTGCTTTTCAACCAAGTCACAAGATGGCTGCCAGCACTTTCTGGTTTGAAGTGTTGGCAGCGAATCAAATCTTAGGCACGAGATTGGCAAGGTTCGCAGGGGCCACAGTTGTATTTCAGAGAAATCTTTAAATCTCTCAGGAATTACTGAATGGATTTACACAATTTAACAAAAAGAGTGCTTTTTGTACCAAGAGCTACCTTTTGTCAAATTCGGTGTCATTCCGTTCAGCAGTTTGGGCTGTAGCTTAGTCTAAAGTCTCCTATGTAAATTAACATGGAGAAAAAGCGTTTTGGGACCCCCCTTTTTCTCAGTCCCCATTTGATGGATCACCCCAAAATTTTTAAGACAGGAGCTGAAATGACTGGCATATTCATTTTGAAATATTTGTGAGGATTTGTAAAACGACGGCAAAGTTATTGGCAAATGAAAAACGCTCTTCCTATGGAAACTAGGTCCTAACTATAATCACTTCTGGTGCCCGGCAGATGGTAATATATATATATATATATATATATATATATATATATATATATATATATATATATATATATATATATTCACTGAAAAAACCATAGGTTTTAGGGACAGTTATAGTTAGTTGGACATTGCACTCGTACAAAACCCGTGAAATTCCCCTGTTATAGTTAGTTCAGCTAACTATAACTCGCGCCCCGCAATGCACTGCTGATGACGTCACATATTACATCACTCATGACATGGTCAGTGACATCACTGATGACATCACTGATGACATCTCAAATGACATCACTGATGACATCACTGATGACATCATCCAGTGACTGTGTGTTTCTGTAAAGTTTAAATATGTTTAATATATATAGGGAAAGGCGTATTGAAGAATGAGTGGGTGTATAAGTGTCTGAATGGATGATTTAGTACGTGAGTGACTGACTCTACAAGTGAGTGATTAAACGTATCTTACTGAATGCATGGGTTAGTGACTAAACTGTGTGAATGTCTGTATCCGTCTGTTTGTTGGTGTGTAAGTGGATGCATGGATTTGCGAATAGCTACATGAGTGTCTATATGGGTTATTGATTGGTTCTCTGAGTATCTGTATGGCTGCCTGAGTGTTTGTGTGGGTGGGGTGTGTGTGACTCTATACATAGATGTGTGAGTGGGTGATTCACTGGGTGCATGATTTCAAGAGTGCATCTGTGATGGACTGCTTGGGTGGGTGAGTGTGTGTATGGGTGTGTTAGTGAGTGAATGTATATCTCAGTGGTACATGTGCAAGTAACTACATATGTAAAAGGCAGTATATATGTGTGTTAGAGTATTTAAATGGCTATAAGTGAGAGTGTGTTATTGTGAGAGTGGCTGTATGGATGCGTGTGTGCTTGTATCAGTTATTGTATAAGAGCGTAAGAATGTGCTAGTATTTGTATGAGTAAGTGAGCTGGTGTGTGTATAACTCTATAGGTGAGTAAATGGGTGTGTGATTAATTTTTTGCATGACTGACTAGGTGTGTGAGTACCTCTATGGATGAGTGGCGGTGTGTGAGTGTTTATATAGGTGTATGAGTGCATATGATAGTCCTGTACTGAGTGACTGTAAGTATGAGTGACTGTACAGGTGAGTGAGTGGATGTGTGTGTAGACCTAAGAATCAGTGAGTGGGTATGTAGTTTTTGGTGTTGGAGTGTCTATGGTTTTGAGAATGGCAGTCTGTAATTTAGAGTGGGTGTATCAAAAGTTATATTAGGGTGTGAGAAGATGCATGAAATTATCACATGGATGATGTCATCAGTGATGTCATTTGAGATGTCATCAGTGATGTCATCAGTGATGTCACTGACCATGTCATGAGTGATGTAATATGTGACGTCATCAGCAGTGCATTATGAGGCGCGAGTTATAGTTAGCTGAACTAACTATAACAGGGGAATTTCACGGGTTTTGTACGAGTGCAATGTCCAACTAACTATAACTGTCCCTAAAACCTATGGTTTTTTCAGTGAATTTCAAAGGTTTTTTAAATGCTAATTTCTAACTATAACGTGTCTGAAACCTATGGTTTTTTCAGTGAATTTCAAAGGTTTTTTAAATGCTAATTTCTAACTATAACGTGCCTGAAACCTATGGTTTTTTCAGTGAATTTCAAAGGTTTTTTAAATGCTAATTTCTAACTATAACGTGCCTGAAACCTATGGTTTTTTCAGTGAATTTCAAAGGTTTTTTAAATGCTAATTTCTAACTATAACGTGCCTGAAACCTATGGTTTTTTCAGTGAATTTCAAAGGTTTTTTAAATGCTAATTTCTAACTATAACGTGCCTGAAACCTGATTTTTTAAGTGAATTTCAAAGGTTTTTTAAATGCTAGTTTCTAACTATGCCAACAGAGGTAGGACATGTGAAGAAAGAAGAAAAACGCACAGAAAGAAGCAAAAGATGTGCAGAAAGAACCAACAGAGGAGCAGAAAGAGGCCTTGTTGCAAAATCATCCTGTGCCCACAACTTTTTCAGACGGGTACTGGTGGTAACTGACTCTGACTAACCAGAGCCAGTGCGCGTTTGCACAGTGGTGAAGGGAGGGGGGCCTGAGGTGACATGTGTGCAAACGCGCCCCATGGCGCGTTTTAAGTTGCGGGATCAAGTCCCCTTGAATCCTGAGGGTCCCTGGGGCCCAACTAGCCCCCCAGGTACCTACAGTTAGGACCACAGAGCTGAGTTGCAGAGAGGCGTTCCGAGGCCACGCACCTTTTTCACCTCTCTGCAACGCAACTCTGTTGTGCTTACTGAAGGTACCTGGTGGGCTAGTTGGCCCCCAGGATTCAAAGGGAATTAACTCCCCAACTTAAAATGCACCACAGGGCGTGTTTGCGCACATGTCACCTGAGGCCCCGCCCTCCCTTCACCACTGTGCAAACGCGCCCCGTGGCGCGTTTTAAGTTGGGGGATTAGGTCACCTTGAATCCTGAGAGTCCCTGGGGCCCAACCAGCCCACCAGGTACTTCCAGTAAGCACCACAGGCCTGCGTTGCAACGCCTGTAACAAATTGTGCAGTTGTGTTTAGGTAGTGAAGAGGGTCGTGCTGGGGGTAGTGTTTTAGGGTTTAGGGTAGTGCAGTGGTGTTTGTGTAGTGTAGGGGGTCAGCTGGGGTTTTGGGTAGGGTAGTGCAGTGGTGTTTGTGTAGTGTAGGGGGTCATGCTGGGGGTAGATTTAGGGTTTAGGGTATTGCAGTGGTGTTTGTGTAGTGTAGGGGGTCATGCTGGGGGTAGATTTAGGGTTTAGGGTAGTGCAGTGGTGTTTGGGTAGTGTAGGGAGTCGTCCTGGGGGAGTGTTTTAGGGTAGTACAGTGGTGTTTGGGTAGTGTAGGGGTCGTGCTGGGGTTAGTGTTTTAGGGTTTAGAGTAGTGCAGTGGTGTTTGGGTAGTGTAGGGGGTCGTGCTGGGGGGAGTGTTTTAGGGTTTAGGGCAGTGCAGTGGTGTTCGGGTAGTGTAGGGGGTCGTGCTGGGGGAGTGTTTTAGGGTTTAGGGCAGTGCAGTTGTGTTCGGGTAGTGTAGGGGGTCGTGCTGCGGGGAGTATTTTAGGGTTTAGGGTAGTGCAGTGGTGTTCGGGCAGTGTAGGGGGTCGTGCTGGGGGTGGTGTTTCAGGGTTTAGGGCAGTGCAGTGGTGTTCAGGCAGTGTAGGGGGTCGTGCAGGGGGTGGTGTTTCAGGGTTTAGGGCAGTGCAGTGGTGTTCGGGCAGTGTAGGGGTCATGCAGGGGTGGTGTTTTAGGGTTTAGGGCAGTGGTGTTCGGGCAGTGTAGGGGGTCATGCTGGGGGTGGTGTTTCAGGGTTTGGGGCAGTGCAGTGGTGTTCGAGGCAGTAAAGGGGGTCATGCTGGGGGTGGTGTTTCAGGGTTTAGGGCAGTGCAGTGGTGTTCGGGCAGTATAGGGGGTGGTGCAGGGGTGGTGTTTCAGGGTTTAGGGCAGTGCAGTGGTGTTCGGGCAGTGTAGGGGGTCGTGCAGGGGGTGGTGTTTCAGGGTTTAGGGCAGTGCAGTGGTGTTCGGGCAGTGTAGGGGGCGGTGCAGGGGGTGGTGTTTCAGGGTTTAGGGCAGTACAGTGGTGTTCGGGCATTGTAGGGGGTGGTGCTGGGGCTGGTGTTTCAGGGTTTAGGGCAGTGCAGTGGTGTTCGGGCAGTGTAGGGGTGGTGCTGGGGCTGGTGTTTCAGGGTTTAGGGCAGTGCAGTGGTGTTCGGGCAGTGTAGGGGGTCGTGCTGGGGCTGGTGTTTCAGGGTTTAGGGCAGTGCAGTGGTGTTCGGGCAGTGTAGGGGGTCTTGCTGGGGCTGGTGTTTCAGGGTTTAGGGCAGTGCAGTGGTGTTCGGGCAGTGTAGGGGGTCGTGCTGGGGCTGGTGTTTCAAGGTTTAGGGCAGTGCAGTGGTGTTCGGGCAGTGTAGGGGGTCGTGCTGGGGCTGGTGTTTCAGGGTTTAGGGCAGAGCAATGGTGCTCAGGCAGTGTAGGGGGTTGTGCTGGGGGTGATGTTTCAGGGTTTAGGGCAGTGCAGTGGTGTTCGGGCAGTGTAGGGGGTCGTGAAGGGGTGGTGTTTCAGGGTTTAGGGCAGTGCAGTGGTGTTCGGGCAGTGTAGGGGGTCGTGCTGGGGGTAGTGTTTTAGGGTTTAGGGTAGTGCAGTGGTGCTTGTGTAGTGTAGGGGTCGTGCTGGGGGTAGTGTTTTAGGGTTTAGGGTAGTGCAGTGGTGTTTGTGTAGTGTAGGGGGTCATGTTTTAGGGTAGTGCAGTGGTGTTTGGGTAGTGTAGGGGGTCATGCTGGGGGTAGTGTTTTAGGATTTAGGTTAGTGCAGTGGTGTTTGGGAAGTGTAGAGGTCGTGCTGGGGGTAGTGTTTTAGGGTTTAGGGTAGTGCAGTGGTGTTTGTGTAGTGTAGGGGTCGTGCTGGGGGTAGTGTTTTAGGGTTTAGGGTAGTGCAGTGGTGCTTGTGTAGTGTAGGTGGTCGTGCTGGGGGTAGTGTTTTAGGGTTTAGGGTAGTGCAGTGGTGTTTGTGTAGTGTAGGGGGTCATGTTTTAGGGTAGTGCAGTGGTGTTTGGGTAGTGTAGGGGGTCATGCTGGGGGTAGTGTTTTAGGATTTAGGTTAGTGCAGTGGTATTTGGGTAGTGTAGGGGTCGTGCTGGGGGTAGTGTTTTAGGGTTTAGGGTAGTGCAGTGGTGTTTGTGTAGTGTAGGGGGTCGTGCTGGGGGTAGTGTTTTAGGGTTTAGGGTAGTGCAGTGGTGCTTGTGTAGTGTAGGGGGTCGTGCTGGGGGTAGTGTTTTAGCTTTTAGGGTAGTGCAGTGGTGTTTGTGTAGTGTAGGGGTCATGTTTTAGGGTAGTGCAGTGGTGTTTGGGTAGTGTAGGGGTCGTGCTGGTGGTAGTGTTTTAGGATTTAGGTTAGTGAAGTGGTGTTTGTGTAGTGTAGGGGTCGTGCTGGGGGTAGTGTTTTAGGGTTTAGGGTAGTGCAGTGGTGCTTGTGTAGTGTAGGGGGTCGTGCTGGGGGTAGTGTTTTAGGGTTTAGGGTAGTGCAGTGGTGTTTGTGTAGTGTAGGGGGTCATGTTTTAGGGTAGTGCAGTGGTGTTTGGGTAGTGTAGGGGGTCGTGCTGGTGGTAGTGTTTTAGGATTTAGGTTAGTGCAGTGGTGTTTGGGTAGTGTAGGGGGTCGTGCTGGGGGTAGTATTTTAGGGTTTAGGATAGTGCAGTGTTGCTTGTGTAGTGTAGGGGGTCGTGCTGGGGGTAGTGTTTTAGGGTTTAAGGTAGTGCAGTGGTGTTTTTGTAGTGTAGGGGGTCATGTTTTAAGATGCAATGCTCCAATACCTGACCAGTCTGCACTACATAAAACTGCAAAAAAACTAAAAATAAAAAGTGTTTTGCACACTTTTGTCATTGGGCTATATGTGGGCTACATCTGGGTAATATTTGTGCTACATTTGGGCTCTTTTTTCACTGGTGGCCATCTTGGAAGACTTCTTTGTTATGAAGTTTCCTAATTTCTTCATTTACTGCAGTCTCCTCAGTAGGAAATGCTTTCAGTTTTTACTTTGATTCCATCAAGAAGGCATTCAGATGTGTCTCACATCTGCCATAAATTCAGAATGTTAGCACTCTAGTTGCTCATTAGATCACTGGAGTAAAGCTACTGCTCACCAGGGAGTTAACTGGTAGTCTGCTGCTGGTATTGAAAGTGATTGTTTCAGTCTGCATGTCAGAATTTTCTAATGAAATAGAAGAGGATTTGAGATCTCACTTCAAACATGCCCTAATTTTTCTTTCTGCAGCACTAACCATAATTTCTATTTAAAAAAGAACCCCTCATTTTGTTCCTTTTTAAATTAAATGTTTTAAGTGTTACCGGTTTATTCCAATCAAGATGGCTTCAGGTGTGCCATACTTTTGTCATAAGTAAGGCTGTTAGCGCTCTAGTTGTTCTTTAGAACACTCTGGGAAGCTGCAGTAGAACACAAAGGCATCAACTGGCAGGCTGCTCCTGTTGAAATATAACAGGAAGATATTTGAGATCACACTTGAAACATGTCCTAATTTTTCTTTCTACAGCACTAACCATAATTTCTATGACAAAATGAACCCCATCATTTTGTTCCTTTTTAAATTAAATGTTTTAAGTGTTACCAGTTTATTCCAATCAAGATGGCTTCAGGTGTGCCATACTTTTGTCATAAGTAAGGCTGTTAGCACTCTAGTTGTTCTTTAGAACACTCTGGGAAGCTGCAGTAGAACACAAAGGAATCAACTGACAGTCTCTGCCCTTGTTGGATGTACATGTTTTACTGAGAATGTCAGACTTCATTCTCACATGAGTGAGAAAGATAATGTGAATTTACAGAAAATATGCTCTCATTTTAGCTTCTGGAGCACCTTCCAAACCTCCATGGGACAAGCATGAGAAAATAGTGTTCTCTCAAACATGATTCATGATATCCCAGCAGAAGGTTTTTCACATGGTAAAATCACCTTGGAATACACCACAATTCCTAAAATTAGTATGGTACCGTCAACAAATAAATTCTAATGTAACTAAAGCCTGTTATCACCCTTTATAGTTCTCCTTTTGGTGACCCTCAAAATCTTCTATTCACTACAATGCATTTCAATGAGGTACTATCATTTATATTGGTCCCAAGATGGCTGCCAGAAATTCCAGGATGAAGTGCTGACAGCCAATCAGATCTCACGATGACATGTGTGGTTAGGCTCCGCCCAGATATATATGTGACTTTACTTTTGATTTTCTCAGGAACTACTGAACGGATTTACACCATTTAAGCAAAAGGCACGACACTGAACCAAGGGCTACCTCTTTGCCAAATTTGGTGTAATTCCGTTCAGCAGTTCGGGCTGTAGCTGCGACTAAAGGTTCCTATGGAAAAATGAATGGGGAAAACACGTTTTGGGACCCCCTTTTTTCTCGGCCCCCGCTGACGTATCACCCCGAGACTTTCAGGATAGGAGCGGACCGGAGCGCCCCAACAAGTTGGAAACTTTCGCGAAGATTCGTTAACCGGCGCCAACGTTATTTCAAATAGAATGTCGCGGATTTCCTATGGTTAATAGGTTTTAACTATAACTATCTACTGGCGACCGCCAGTAGATAATATATATATATTTCCTACTGGCAGTCGCCAGTAGGTAGTTATAGTTAGGACCTAGTTTCCATAGGAAAAGCGTTTTTTGATTTGCCAACATCTTTGGCGCCGTTTGACGAATCTTCGTGAAATTTTCCCCAAAAAAGTTCCACTCAGGTCAGGTCCTGTCTTGAAAGTTTTGGGGTGATTCATCAAGCGGGGGCCAAGAAAAAAGGGGGGTCTAAAAACACGTTTTCTCCATAGGAAACTTTAGACACGGCTACAGGCAAAACTGCTGAACGGAATTACACCAAATTTGGCAAAAAGGTAGCTCTTGTTTCATAATGCGCCCTTTTTTTAAATGGTGTAAATCTGTTCAGTAGTTCCTGAGAAGTTAAAAAAAGAAAAATATCGATATCTGAGCACCGAGGAGGAGTCACGACTCCTCCCGAGCACGAGCTGACTTCTGATTGGCTGCCAACACTCCAAACCAGAATGTGTTGGCAGGCATCTTGTGACTCGGTAACCCAGTCACAAGAAGTCAGTAGAAAAGGGGGCAGGGTAGAGACACACTGACCCCCTAGGCCTGCTCAGGGGGTCCTTTGCCAAAAAAAACATTTTTTTTAAATATAATTTCAGCCGAATTCGTGCTGGGTGCGCGAATCCGGCCGAAATTATTTTTAAAAAATGAAGCGCGGTCTCCCGCTCTTCGTTTGTTTCAAGCCCCCACGTGGGCCAGGTCCAGGAGCAATTGTTAATTATGGTGTGGGGGCCCGTGGGGGCCCCCACAGCCCTGGGGACCGCCACCTCCCCGGGGCTTTTTCATAAAAAATGCGTGGGGGGGCTCCTGCCCCCCCACGCTGCCCTGAGGACCGCCACCTTCCCGGGGCATTCTTAATTATGTGGGGGGATCTCACGGGCCCTCCCAAGCCCCGGGGACCGCCACCTCCCCAGCTCATTTAATTATTTTGGGGGAGGGGCCACTTTAATTGTGTTTTTTTCAGTGAATCTATATATATTTAGTTGAGTTATAGTTAGCTCAACTAACTATAACGGCCGAATTTCTCTGGTTTAGTACGAGTGAAATGTCCAACTAACTATAATGTCCCTGAAACCTGTGTTTTTTTCAGTGAATATATATATATATATATATATATATATATATATATATATATTCACTGAAAAAACCACAGGTTTCTGAAAACCTGTGTGTGACTCTCTGCAAGGATGTGTGAGTCGGTGTTTCACTGAGTGTATGGGTTCATTAGTACGTGTATGAGGGGCTGTGTGGGTTCATGAGTGCATCTGCGAGAGGCTGTATAGGTGAGTGAGTGTGCGTATGGCTGTGTCGGTGAGTGAGTGGATGTCTTAGTTGTATATGTATAAGTAACTACATACGTGAAAGGCAGTATATGTGAGTGTTGGAGTATATAAGGGACTATATGTGAAAGTGACTGATTGTGAGAGTGGCTGTATGGACAAGTGTGTGCTTGTGTGAATGATTGTATATGTTAGTATCTGTATGAATAAGTGAGGTGGTGCATGTATAACTGTACAGGTGAGTAATTGGCAATGTGATTGTTTCTTTGCATGACTGAGTAGATGTGTGAGTAACTCTATGGGTGAGTGGTGGTGCATGAGTGTCTATATGGGTATATGATAGCATATATCAGTGGCTGCATAGATGAGTGATTGCATGAATGAGTAACTGTATGGGTTAGTGAGTGGATGTGTGTGTAGACCTATGAATCAGTAAGTGGGTATGTACTAACTAGTATTGGTGTGTCTATGTTATTGAGATTGATAGTCTGTATTTTATAGTGGCTGTATTAAAGGTTATATTAGGGTGTGACGAGGTGCATCAGAGATTAAGTGGATGATGTCATCAGTGATGTCATTTGAGATGTCATCAGTGATGTCACTGACCATGCCATGAGTGATGTAATATGTGAAGTCATCAGCAGTGCAGTGCGGGGTGCGAGTTATAGTTAGCTCAACTAACTACAACGGCTGAATTTCTCTGGTTTTCTACGAGTAAAATGTCCAACTAACTATAACATCCCTGAAACCTGTGGTTTTTTCAGAGAATTTCTATGGTTTTTTAAATGCTAGTTTCTAACTATAACGTCCCTGAAACCTATGGTTTTATAGTGAATTTCAAAGTTTTTTAAATGCTAATTTCTAACTATAACGTCCCTGAAACCTATGGTTTTTTCAGTGAATTTCAACAGTTTTTTAAATGCTAATTTCTAACTATAATGTCCCTGAAACCTATGGTTTTTTCGGTGAATTTCAAAGGTTTTTTAAATGCTAATATCTAACTATAACGTCCCTGAAACCTATGATTTCTTCAGTGAATTGCTAAGGTTTTTTAAATGCTAATTTCTAACTATGCCTACATAGGTAAGACATGTGCAGAAAGAGGAAGAAAGGTGCAGAAAGAAGCAAGATAAATTCAGAAAGAGGCAACAGAAGTCCAGAAAGAGGAAGAAAGGTGCAGAAAGAAGTAAGAGATGTGCAGAAAGAACCAACAGAGGTGCAGAAAGAGGCCTTGTTGCAAAGTCATCCTGTGCCCTATGCACCCCCCAACTTTTTGCTGACTGGTACTGGTGGTAACTGACTCTGACTGACCCTGGGCTCTGCCTAAGCAGGCCCTGAGCCAGTGCTATGCTGAAAGACACTTAGAATACAGTGAAAACACCTACATACACTAGGGTACACTATGGGTTGGGGTACCCCTGTGATTGGCATGACCTCCCCTGTAAGGCCCTAGTACATAATAGGGCAGCGGAATTAAAACTACCTCTAAGTCCCTAGCATATAATAGGGCATGGCAGTTTAGAGGCCAGCAGCCCTTTTCTGCACTTGCATGTGTGCACTGCTGAGCCTGAGGTCAGTTTAAAAGTAGCCCTGTGTGTACAGAAAGAGGCAAGAGAGGTGCAGAAAGAAGCAAGAGAGGTGTAGAAAGAAGCAAGAGAAGTGCAGAAAGAAGCAAGTGAGGTGCAGAAAGAAGTGAGAGCAGTGCAGAAAGAACCAACAGAGGTGCAGAAAGAGGCAAGAGGGGTGCAGAAAGAGGCAAGAGAAGGGCAGCAAGAAGCAAAAGAGGTGCAGAAAGAGGCAAGAGGGGTGCAGTAAGATGCAAGAGCAATGCAGAAAGAACCAAGAGACATGCAAGAAAACGGGAGAAGGGTGCAGAAAGAGGCACAAGGGGTGCAGAGAGAAGCAAGAGAAGTGCAGAAAGAAGCAAGAGAGGTGGAGAAATAGGGAAGAGGGATGCAGAAAGAGGCAAGAAGGATACAGAAATTTGCAAAAGAAGTGCAGAAAGAAGCAAGAGCAGCGCAGAAAGAACCAACAGAGGTGCAAAAAGAGGCAAGAGGGCTGCAGAAAGAGGCAGGAGAGGTGCAGATAGAAGGAAAAGAAGTGCAGAAAGAAGCAACAGAGGTGCTGAAAGAGGCACGAAGGGTGCAGAAAGAGGCAAGAGAAGTGCAGAAAGAAGCTACTGAGGTACAGAAAGAGGCCAGAGAGGTGCAGAAACAGGCAGGAAAGGTGCAGAAAGAGGAAACAGGGGTTCAGAAAGAGGCAAGAGTGGTGGAGAAAGAAGCAAGTGAGGTGCAGAAAGAGGCAACAGAGGTGCAGAAAGATGCAAGAGACGTGCAGAAACAAGCAAGAGAAGTGCAGAAAGAAGAAAGAGAATTGCTGAAAGAAGTAACAGAGGTGTGGAAATAAGCAAGAGAAGTTCAGAAAGAGGCAAGTGAGGTGCAGAAAGAGGCAAGAGAGGTGCGGAAAATGACAAGAGAACTGCAAAAAGAGGCAAGAGGGATGCAAAAAATGGAAAAAGGGTGCAGAACGAAACAAAAGAAGTACAGAAAGAAGGAACAGAGGTGCAAAAAGAGGGAAGAGGGGTGCAGAAAGAGGCACGAGGAGTGCCAAAAGAAGCAAGAGATGTGCAGGAAGAAACAAAAGAAGTGCAGAAAGAAGGAATAGAGGTGCAGAAAGAGGCAACAGTGGTGCAGAAAGAGGCAACAGGGGTGCAGGAAGAGGGGTGGCGAAAGAGGCAAGAGGGTGTAGAAAGAAGCAAGAGAGCTGTAGAAAGAAAAAAAAGAAGTGCAGAAACAAGGAACAGATGTGCAGAAAGAGGCAAGAGGAGTGTAGAAAGAGAGAAGAGGACTGCAAAAAGAGACACTAGGTGTGCAGAAAGATGCACCAGGGGCAGAAAGAAGTAAGAAAAGTGCAGAAAGAAGCAACAGAGGTGCAGAACGAGGGAAGAGGGGTGGAGAAAGAGGCAACAGAAGTGCAGAAAGAAGGAACAGAGGTGCAGATAGAGGCAAGAAAGGTGCAGAAAGAGACACTAGGGGTGCAGAAAGAGGCAGGAGGGGTGCAGAAAGAAGTAAGAAAAGTGCAGAAAGAAGCAACAGAGGTGCAGAACGAGGGAAGAGCGGTGGAGAAAGAGGCAACAGAAGTGCAGAAAGAAGCAACAGAAATGCATAAAGGGGGAAGCGGGGGTAGAGGAAGAGGCAAGAGGGGTGCAGAAAGAAACAAGAGAGGTGCAGAATGAAACAAAATAAGTGAAGAAAGAAGGAACAGAGGTGCAGAAAGAGGCAAGAGGGGTGCAGAAAGAGGGAAGAGGGGTGCAGAAAGAGGCACAAGGGCTGCAGAAAGAAGGGACAAAGGTGTAGAAAGAAGCAAGAGAACTGCAGAAAGAAGCAATAGAGGTGCAGAAAGAGGGATGAGGGGTGGAGAAAGAGGCAAGATAAGTGCAGAAAGAAGCAACAGAGATGCAAAAAGGGGGAACAGGGGTGGAGAAAGTGGCAAGAGGGGCTCAGAAAGAAGCAAGAGAGGTGCAGAAATAAATAAAAGAAGAGCAGTAAGAAGGAACAGAGGTGCAGAAAGAGGGAAGAAGGGTGCAGAAAGAAGCACGAGTGGTGCAGAAAGAAGCAAAGAAGTGCAGAAAGAAGCAAGAGTAGTGCAGAAAGATGCAACAGAGGTGCAGAAAGAGGCAAGAGGGGTGCAAAAAGAGGGAAGAGGGGTACAGAAAGAAGCAAGAGATGTACAGAAAGAAACAAAAGAAGTGCAGAAAGAAGGAACAGAGGTGCAGAAAGAGGCAACAGGGATGAAGAAAGGGGGAAGTGGGGTGGATAAAGAGGCAATAGGGATACAGAAAAAAAACAAGAGAGGTGCAGAACGAAACAAAAGAAGTGTAAAAAGTAGGAACAAAGGTACAGAAAGAGGCAAGAGGGGTACAGAAAGAGGCAAAAGGGGTGCAGAAAGAAGCAAGATGTACAGAAAGAAACAAAAGAAGAGCAGTAAGAAGGAACAGAGGTGCAGAAAGAGGCAAGAGAGGTGCAGAAAGAGGGAAGAAGGGTACAGAAAAAAGCACAAGTGGTGGAGAAAGAAGCAAAGAGGTGCAGAAAGAAGCAAGAGTAGTGCAGAAAGATGCATCAGAGGTGCAGAAAGAGGCAAGAGGGGTGCAAAAAGAGGGAAGAGGGGTGCAGAAAGAAGTAAGAGATGTACAGAAAGAAACAAAAGAAGTGCAGAAAGAAGGAACAGAGGTGCAGAAAGAGGCAACAGTGGTGAAGAAAGAGGGAAGAGGGTTGGAGAAAGAGGCAAGGGGGTGCAGAAAGAAGAAAGAACAAAGGTGCAGAAAGAGGCAAGAGGGGTACAGAAAGAGGCAAAGGGGTGCAGAAAGAAGCAAGAGGTACAGAAAGAAACAAAAGAAGTACAGAAAGAAGCAACAGAGGTACAGAATGAGGCAAGAGAAATGTATAAAAACAACTGAGATGCAGAAAGGGGGAAGTGGGGTGGAGAAAGAGGCAAGAGGGATACAGAAAAAAAACAAGAGAGGTGCAGAAAGAAACAAAAGAAGTGCAGAAAGAAGGAACAAAGGTGCAGAAAGAGGCAAGAGGAGTGCAGAATGAGGGAAGAGGGGTGTGAAAGAGGCACAGGGTGCAGAAAGAAGCAAGAGGCATGCAGAAAGAAGCAGGAGAGTTGCAGAAAGAAACAAAAAAGTGCAGAAAGAAGGAACAGAGGTGCAGAAAGGGGAAGTGGGGTGCAGAAAGAGGGAAGAGGGGTGCAGAAAGAGGCACAAGGTTGCAGAAAGAAGGGACAGAGGTACAGAAAGAAGCAAGAGAAGTGCAGAAAGAAGCAACAGAGGTGCAGAAAGAGGGATGAGGGATGGAGAAAGAGGCAAGAGAAGTGAAGAAAGAAGCAACAGAAATGCAAAAAGAGGGGAACAGGGTTGGAGAAAGTGGCAAGAGGGGTGCAGCAAGAAGGAAGAGAGGTGCAGAAATAAACAAAAGAAGTGCCGAAATAAGCAACAGAGGAACAGAAAGAGGCAAGAGGAGTGCAGAAAGAGGGATGAGGGGTGCAGAAAGAGGTACGAAGGGTGCAGAAAGAAGCAAGAGAGATGCAGAAAGAAGCAAGAGAAATGCATAAAAAAGCAACAGAGATGCAGAAAGGGGGAAGTCGGGTGGAGAAAGAGGCAAGAGGGATACAGAAAGAAACAAGAGAGGTGCAGAAAGAAACAAAAGAAGTGCAGAAAGAAGGAACAAAGGTGCAGAAATAGGCAAGAGGGGTGCAGAAAGAGGGAAGAGGGGTGTGAAAGAGGCACGAGGGGTGCAGAAAGAAGCAAGAGGCATGCAGAAAGAAGCAACATAGTTGCAGAAAGAAACAAAAGAAGTGCAGAAAGAAGGAACAGAGATGCAGAAAGGGGGAAGTGGGGTGCAGAAAGAGGGAAGAGGGGTGCAGAAAGAGGCACAAGGGTTGCAGAAAGAAGGGACAGAAGTGCAGAAAGAGGCAAGACAAGTGAAGAAAGAAGCAACAGAAATGCAAAAAGGGGGAACAGGGGTGGAGAAAGTGGCAGAGGGGTGCAGAAAGAAACAAAAGAAGTGCAGAAAGAAGGAACAGAGGTACAGAAAGAGGCAAGAGGGGTGCAGAAAAAGGGATGAGGGGTGCAGAAAGAAGCACGAGTGGTGCAGAAAGAAGCAAGAGAGGTGTAGAAAGAAGCAAGAGGAGTGCAGAAATAAGCAACAGAGGTGCATAAAGAGGCAAGAGCAGTGCAGAAAGAACCAACAGAGGTGGAAAAAGAGGCAAGAGGGCTGCAGAAAGAGGCAAGAGGGGTGTAGAAAGAAGGAAGAGAAGTGCAAAAAGAAGCAAAAGAGGTGCTGAAAGAGGCACGAAGGGTGCAGAAAGATGCAAGAGAAGTGTAGAAAGAAGCAACTGAGGTACAGAAAGAGGCAAGAGAGGTGCAGAAACAGGCAGGAAAGGTGCAGAAACAGGGAACAGGGGTGCAGAAAGAGGCAAAAGTGGTGGAGAAAGAAGCAAGTGAGGTGGAGAAAGAGGCAACAGAGGTACAGAAAGACGCAAGAGAGGTGCAGAAACAAGCAAGAGAAGTGCAGAAAGAGGAAAGAGAATTGCTGAAAGAAGCAACAGAGGTAAAGAAAGAAGCAAGAGAAGAGCAAAAAGAGGCAAGAGGGATGCAAAGAAGGGAAGAGGGGTGCAGAAAGGAACAAAAGAAGTGCAGAAAGAAGGAACAGCAGTGCAAAAAGAGGGAAGAGAATGCAGAAAGAGGCACTAGGGGTGCAGAAAGAAGCAAGAGATGTGCAGAAAGAAACAAAAGAAGTGCAGAAAGAAGGAACAGAGGTGCAGAAAGAGGCAACAGTGGTGCAGAAAGAGGCAACAGGTATGTAGAAAGCGGGAAGAGGGGTAGAGAAAGAGGCAAGGGGGTGTAAAAAGAAGCAAGAGAGCTGTAGAAAGAAACAAAAGAAGTGCAGAAAGACAGAACAGAGGTGCAGAGATAGGCAAGAAAGGTGCAGAAAGAGGGAAAAAGGGGTGCAGAAAGAGGCACGAGGGGTGAAGAAATAAGTAAGAGAGAATGAAGCAACAGAGGTGCAGAAAGAGGGAAGGGGATGCAGTAAGGGGCAAGAAAAGTATACAAAGACGTAACAGAGATGCAGAAAGAGGGTAGGGGGTGGTGAAAGAGGCAAGAGGGAAGCAGAGAGAAGCAAGAGAGGTGCAGAAAGAAACAAAAGAAGTGCAGAAACAAGGAACAGATGTGCAGAAAGAGGCAAGAGGAGTGCAGAAAGAGAGAAGAGGAGTGCAGAAAGAGACACTAAGGGTGCAGAAAGAGGCACAAGGGATGCAGAAAGAAGTAAGAAAAGTGCAGAAAGAAGCAACAGAGTTGCAGAACGAGGGAAGAGGGGTGGAGAAAGAGGCAAGAGGTGTGCAGAAAGAAGCAAGAGAGGTGCAGAAAGAAACAAAAGAAGTGAAGAAAGAAGGAACAGAGGTGCAGAAAGAGGCAAGAGAGGTGCAGAAAGAGGGAAGAGGGGTGCAGAAAGAGGCACAAGGGTTGCAGAAAGAAGCAAGCAAATTGCAGAAAGAAGCAACAAAGGTGCAGACAGAGGGATGAGGGGTGGAGAAAGAGGCAAGAGAAGTTCAGAAAGAAGCAACAGAGATGCAAAAAGGGGGAACAGGGGTGGAGAAAGTGGCAAGAGGGGTGCAGAAAGAAGCAAGAGAGGTACAGAAAGAAATAGAAGAGCAGATAGAAGGAACAGAGGTGCAGAAAGAGGCAAGAGAGGTGCAGAAAGAGGGAAGAAGGGTGCAGAAAGAAGCACGAGTGGTGTAGAAAGAAGCAAAGAGGTGCAGAAAGAAGCAAGAGTAGTACAGAAAGAGGCAACAGAGGTGCAGAAAGAGGCAAGAGGGGTGTAAAAAGAGGGAAGAGGGATGCAGAAAGAAGCAAGAGATGTAAAGAAAGAAACAAAAGAAGTGCAGAAAGAAGTAACAGAGGTGCAGAAAGAGGCAACAGGGGTGAAGAAAGCGGGTAGAGGGTTGGAGAAAGAGGCAAGGGGGTGCAGAAAGAAGCAAGAGAGCTGCAGAAAGAAACAAAAGAAGTGCAACAAGAAGGAACAAAGGGGAAGAAAGAAGTAAGAAGGGTACAGAAAGAGGCAAAAGGGGTGCAGAAGGAAGCAAGAGGTGCAGAAAGAAACAAAAGAAGTGCATAAAGAAGGAACAGAGGTGCAGAAAGAGGCAAGAGGGGTGCAGAACGAAACAACAGAAGTGCAGAAAGAAGCAACAGAGGTGCAGAACGAGGCAAGACGTGTGCAGAAAGAATGATGAGGGGTGCAGAAAGAGGCACGAAGGGTGCAGAAAGAAGCAAGAGAGATGCAGGAAGAAGCAAGAGAAATGCATAAAAAAGTAACAGAGATGCAGAAAGGGGAAAGTAGGGTGGAGAAAGAGGCAAGAGGGATACAGACAGAAACAAGAGAGGTGCAGAAAGAAACAAAAGAAGTACAGAAAGAAGGAAGAAAGGTGCAGAAAGAGGCTAGAGAGGTGCAGAAAGAGGGAAGAGGAGTGTGAAAGAGGCATGAGGGGTGCAGAAAGAAGCAAGGGGCGTGCAGAAAGAAGCATGAGAGTTGCAGAAAGAAACAAAAGAAGTGCAGAAAGAAGGAACAGAGGTGCAGAAAGGTGGAACTGGGGTGCAGAAAGAGGGAAGAGGGGTGCAGAAAGAGGCACAACGGTTGCAGAAAGGAGGGACAGAGATGCAGAAAGAAGCAAGATAAGTGCAGAAAGAAGCAACAGAGGTGCAGAAAGAGGGATGAGGGATGGAGAAAGAGGCAAGAGAAGTGAAGAAAGAAGCAACAGAAATGTAAAAAAGGGGGAACAGGGGTGGAAAAAGTGGCAAGAGGGGTGCAGAAAAAAGCAAGAGTGGTGCAGAAAGAAACAAAAGAAGTGCAGAAAGAAGGAACAGAGGTGCAGAAAGAGGCAAGAGGGGTGAAGAAAGAGGGATGAGGGGTGCAGAAAGAAGCACGAGTGGTGCAGAAAGAAGCAAGAGAGGTATAGAAAGAAGCAAGAGGAGTGCAGCAATAAGCAACAGAGGTGCAGAAAGAGGCAAGAGGAGTGCAGAAAGAGGGATGAGGGGTGCAGAAAGAGGCACGAAGGGTGCAGAAAGAAGCAAGAGAGATGCAGAAAGAAGCAAGAGAAATGCAGAAAGAAGGAACTAAGGTGCAGAATGAGGCAAGAGGGGTGCAGAAAGAGGGAAGAGGGGTGTGAAAGATGAACGAGGGGTGCAGAAAGAAGCAAGAGGCGTGCAGAGCGAAGCAAGGGAGCTGCAGAAAATAACAAAAGAAGTGGGGAAAGAAGGAACAGAGGTGCAGAAAGGGGCAAGTGGGGTGCAAAAAAAGAGGGAAGAGGGGTGCAGAAAGAGGCACAAGGGTTGCAGAAAGAAGGGACAGAGGTGCAGAAAGAAGCAAGAGAAGTGCAGAAAGAAGCAACAGAGGTGCAGAAGGAGAGATGAGGGATGGAAAAAGAGGCAAGAGAAGTGCAGAAAGAAGCAACAGAGATGTAAAAGTAGGAACAGGGATGGAGAATGTGGCAAGAGGGGTGCAGAAAGAAGCAAGAGAGATGCAGAAAGAAACAAAGGAAGTGCAGAAAGAAGGAACAGAGGTGCAGAAAGAGGCAAGAGGGGTGCATAAAGAGGGATGAGGGGTGCAGAAAGAAGCACGAGTGGTGCAGAAAGAAGCAAGAGAAGTGTAGAAAGAAGCAAGAGGAGTGCAGAAAGAAGCAACAGAGGTGCAATAAGAGGCAAGAGGAGTGAACAAATAGGGAAGAAGGGTGCAGAAAGAGGCACAAGGGGTGCAGAAAGAAGCAAGAGACGTGCAGAAAGAAACAAAAGAAGCAACAGAGGTGCAGAAAGAGGGACGAGTGGTGGAGAAAGACACAAGAGAGGGGCAGAAAGAAGCAAGAGAGGTGCCGAAAGTAAGAAAAGAAGTGCAGAAAGAAGGAACAGAGGTGCAGAAAGAGGCAAGAGGAGTGCAGAAAGAGAAGAGGGGTACAGAAAGAGACACTAGGGGTGCAGAAAGAGGCATGAGGGATGCAGAAAGAAGTAAGAAAAGTGCAGAAAGAAGAACAGAGATGCAGAAAGGGGGAAGCAAGGTAGAGAATGAGGCAAGAGGGGTACAGAAAGAAACAAGAGAGGTGCTGAATGAAGCAAAAGAAGTGAAGAAAGAAGGAATAGAAGTTCAGAAAGAGGCAAGAGGGGTGCAGAAAGACGCAAGATAAGTGCAGAAAGAAGCAACATAGATGCTGAAAGAGGGAGGAGGGGTAGAGAAAGAGGCAAGAGAAGTGCAGAAAGAAGTGAGAGGTGCAGAAAGAAAGAAAAGAAGTGCAGAAAGAAACGAGAGGTGCAGAATGAAACAAAAGAAGTGAAGAAAGAAGGAACAGAAGTGCAGAAAGAGGCAAGATGGGTGCAGAAAGACGCAAGATAAGTGCAGAATGAAGCAACAGAGATGCTGAAAGAGGGAGGAGGGGTAGAGAAAGAGACAAAGGGGTGCAGAAAGAAGTGAGAGGTGCAGAAAGAAAGAAAATAAGTGCAGAAAGAAGGAACAGAAGTGCAGAAAAAGGCAAGAGGGGTGCAGAAAGAAACAAAATAAGTACAGAAAGAAGCAACAGAGGTGCAGAAAGAGGCAAGAGGACTGCAGGAAGAGGGATTAGGGGTACAGAAAGAGGCACGAGGGGTGCAGAAAGAAGCAAGAAAGATGCAGAAAGAAGCAAGAGAAATCCCTAAAAAAGCAACAGAGACGCAGAAAGAGGGAAGTGGGCAAGAGGGATACAGAAATAAACAAGAAAGGTGCAGAAAGAAACAAAAGAAGTGCAGAAAGAAGGAACAGAGGTGCAGAAAGAGGCAAGAGGGGTGCAAAAGAGGGAAGAGCGGTGTGAAAGAGGCACAATGGGTGCAGAAAGAAGCAAGAGAGGTACAGAAAGAAGCAACAGAGGTGCAGAAAGAGAGAAGAGGGGTGGAAAAAGTGTCAAGAGAGGTGCATGAAGAAGCAACAGAGGTGCAGAAAGAATGAAGAGGGATGGAGATAGAGGCAAGAGGGGTGCAGAAAGAAGCAAGAGAGGTGCAGAAAATAACAAAAGAAGTGCATAAAGAAGGAACAGAGGTGCATAAAGAGGCAAGAGGAGTGCAGAAAGAGAAGAGGGGTGCAGAAAGAGGCACAAGGGATGCAGAAAGAAGCAAGAGAGGTACAGAAAGACACAAGATAAGTGCAGAAAGAAGCAACAGAGATGCAGAAAGAGGGAAGAGGGGTGGAGAAAGAGGCAAGAGAAGTGCAGAAAGAAGCAACAGACATGCAGAAAGGTGGAAGAGGGGTGGAGAAAGAGGCAAGAGGGGTGCAGAAAGAAGCTAGAGAGGTGCAGAATGAAACAAAAGAAGTGCAGAAAGAAGGAACAGAGGTGCAGAAAGAGGCAGTAGGGTGCAGAAAGAGGCAAAACAGGTGCAGAAAGTAGAAGAGATGTGCAGAAAGAGGCAAGGGAAGTGCAGAAAAAGAAAGAAAGGTACAGAAAGTAGCAACAGAAATGCAGAAAGAGGCCAGAGAGGCACAGAAAGAAGCAAGAGTGGCTTACACACCATTAGTACCAATTTAACACCCACATTTAGCAATAAGTAACAGGTGATAATTCTAGGTTTACAAAGGACCTTCCACCACACTGTAACACTTGTCGCTGCATTTTTGGTAACGTTTGAACCATTTGAGCTGGAAACAAGGCTTTTTTTGTTGAAATCTGCAGATTAAGCAGCAGATGATGGATTAATTGGCCAAAGGCAAAAATGTATAATTGTGCGAAATTTGGTGCAGCCAAACAATCGCATAATTCCAGTGGCCCTGCTCATACCTCTGACTAGGTCCAGAAATGCTCCTCAGTGATTCCTTCTTTTTTTGTCTCATAGAGTTCATAGATGAGCTTCTATGGAAACGAGGAAGACTAAACCTGAGGTTACCACTCCACAACACAGACTACCATACCACATAATTGCTCTCCATAACACATAATCCCACTCTACATAATTCCTATACACTAAATACGACATACTTTCTATCCACATAATTTCACTGCACAACATGCCAAATAATTCCACTACACACAACGTACATCCACTCCACCCCAAAAAACATTAGTAAAAAACTTTTACATTTACAATGCCAATAGCTCTAACTCTTGCAAATGCGAGACCTATTAAATTACAAATGCTTCTTTAACTGGTAGTCACATTTGCAGAGTGGTGTAGAAAGGGGGCTGGGCCTCCAACCAGCGGACAGGAATTCCACTGCATAGGACTTACAGGAGGTACTAGGAGGGCTCCTTGGCCCCCAAAGTCCCTCAGGAGTAAAGTGGACTTCATCCCCCCAACCAGTACTGTGCCAGGAGGCACGTTTGCAGAGTGGTAGAGAAAGGGGTGTGTGGCCTCCGAAGACCTCTTAGCAATTCCACTGTGTGGGACTTAGTGGAGGTAACAGGAGGGGTAGTTGGCCCCCAAGGACAACTTTGGGGGCCAACTACCCCTCCTATTACCTCCAGTAAGTCCCGCACAGCAGCATTGCTAATTTCTCATAGCCGGCCACGCCCCCTTTCCCCACCACTCTGCAAACGCGCTCCCTGGAGCGCTCTTGGATGGGGACTAAAGTCCACTTCACTGCTGGTGGTCCTTAGGGGCCAACTAGCCTATCTGATACCTCCAGTATAGTGGGATTGCTGATATGTGGACACAGGCCATGCCTCCTTTGTCCACCACTCTTCAAACGTGCCTCCTGGCGCACTCTTGGTTGGGGGATGAAGTCCCATTGCTTCCTGAGGGTCCCTGGGGGCCAACTAGCCCACCAGGTACCTCCAGTAAGCCCCACACAGCTGGATTGCTGAGAGTGGTCCGAGGCTACGCCCCCTTTTTACACCATTTTGCAAACGTGCCTACTGGCGCACTGCTGCTCCGGGGATGAAGTCCACTTGTGTCCTGAGATCCTCAGGACACAAGAGGACATCATCGCCCCACCAGCAGTGCACCAAGAGGTGAGTTTGCAGAGTGGTGTAAAAAGGGGCGTGGCCTCAGACCACCTCTCAGCAATCCCACTGTGTGGGGATTACTGGAAGTACCTGGTGGTCTGGTTGGCCCCTAAGGACCCTTAAGATTGAAGGGGACTTAATCCCCCAATTCAGAACGCGCCAGGAGGCGCGTTTGCAGTGGTGCAGGGAGGTGGTGGGGCCTCCGGCGAGATGCTGGCTTTTCTTTTTTTTGATATTTTTAGAAGGGGGGCTGTGTGGCCCACCTTCTTTTAGTATTTTTTGGGCCCTGGGGACCCCAATCCCTAGGGCCTGAGCATTTTTTATAAAATAAAAAAATGGGAAGGGTGCCGCATGGCCCCCCTTTCCTGGGCCACTATTGGCCCCGGAGACCCCATTCCATGGGGCCTGGCCTCGTTTTTATATATAATTTTTAATTAATTTTCCCGGGAGGGGGGCCACGTGGACCCCTTCCCTGGCCACTTCTGGCCCCGGGGACCCCATCCCCCAGGGCCAGGCCAGCCTGGTTTTTTTGTGGTATGGGGGCTGCGTGGCCCCCCTCCTCAGTCCAATTATGGCCCCGGGGACCCCATCCCCTGGGGCCCAGCCTTATTTATGTATTTTTTTAAACATCAAAAGGATGGGGGCCGAGAGGCCCCCCTCCCGGGCCACTTCTGGCCCCGGGGACCCCATCCCCCGGGCCAGCCCTCAAGTTGGGGACCACGGGGGGAGCCCCAATGCCCCCACAGTCCCTGCCAGCTCCCCGCCTCCTGCAGGAGCCGGCATTGCTTTTGGGCAAGGGGAGCTGCTAACATGCAGCTCCCCTTGCCCAAAAGCAATTCTGCTTTGCTTTGTGGAAGTGTTTGCTTTGGCAGGGCGGGAGCTGTGCTCCCCCCTGCCATAGTAAATGGCAATGTCCCAGGGGTGGGCACCCCGGGACATTGCAGGAGCCGGCCCTGGGAGGTGGCAGTCCCCAGGACCATCAAGGGCTCCAGGAGGGGGGCTGCGCGGCCCCCCTCCCAATTGATTTAAGCCCCGGGGAGGTGGTGGTCCCCAGTGTTCCGCAATGGACCCCCGCATTTCAATAAAGTGTGCCCGGAGGAGGTGGTGGTCCCCGGGGCAGTGTGGGGAGGGGAGGGAGCCCCCCACACTAATTTAAATTATTGAAGCCCTGGGGAGGTGGCGGTCCCCGAGGATTGGGGGGCTGTTGAGACCCCCCCTGCCCTGAAATTCAGTGTGCCCCGGGGTGGTGGTGGTCCCCGGGGCAGTGTGGGGGGGCAGGAGCCTCCCCACTATTCTTTTTCTTTTAATTGAAGCCCCGGGGAGGTGGCGGTCCCGGTGGCTTGAGGGGGACCAGTGAGGCCCACCATCATAATTACCAATGCCCTGGGGAGGTGGCATTCCCCGGGGCAGCGTGGGGGGGAGGAGCACCCCCACACATTTTAATAAGAAAGCCCCGGGGAGGTGGCGGTCGCCGGGGCTGCGGGGGGGCTGTGTGCCCCCCACGCATAATAAACTAAGACATGGGGAGGTGGCCGTCCCCGGGGCTGCGGGGGAGCCCCACATGCCCTCGCACCACAATGAAACATTGCCCCCAGGACCTGGCCCACCCTGGGGCTTAACTAAATGAAGAGCGGGAGCCTGTGCTTTGTTTTTTTTTATATTTTTGGCCGGATTCGCGCACCCAGTGCGAATTAGGCCAAAATTATATTAAAAATATACTTTTTTTGGCCAATGGGGTCCTTGTGGGACACTCTGAGCAGGCCTAGTGGGTCAGGGTGTTTCTTCCCTGCCACCTTTTCTTGTTTTTTATCCTTTTTTTAACTGATTTCTTGTGACTTGGTTTTACCGAGTCACAAGATGGCTGCCAACACCTCCTGGTTTGGAGTGTTGGCAGCCAATCAGAATCAAGCTCGTGCTCAGGAGGGTTCGCGAATCCTCCTTGGTGCTCAGATATCGATATTTTTATTTTTTGAATTTCTCAGTAACTACTGAACGGATTTACACCATTTAAAAAAAAGGTTGCTTTCTGAACTAAGACCTACCTTTTTGCCACATTTGGTGTCATTCCGTTCAGCAGTTCGGGCTGTAGCCGTGTCTAAATTTCCTATGAAAATTAACATGGGCAAAAAACGCGTTTTGGGACCCCCTTTTTTCTCGGCCCCCACTTGACGAATCACCCCAAACATTTGAAGACAGGAGCTGACCTGAGTGAACCATTCGTTTTGAAAATTTCGCGAAGATTCATCAAACGGCGCCAAAGATATTGGCAAAAGAAAAAACGCTTTTTGAGTAGAAACAAGGTCCTAACCATAACTACCTACTGGCGACCGCCAGTAGGTAACATATATATATATATAGTGATGGAAATGGCCCTTTTTGCAGGGTTATCCCTAAACTTCTTGCTTCTTCCTCCTTTGTTTTTCCTGACCGTTGGTTGTTGGCTATAGAACTCTGGGCATTTTACCACTGCTGATCAGTGCTAAAGTGCATATGCTCTCTGTGTAAATTGTTATTGTGATTGG
Organism: Calotriton arnoldi; assembly: GCA_963921515.1. Lineage (NCBI taxonomy): Eukaryota > Metazoa > Chordata > Amphibia > Caudata > Salamandridae > Calotriton > Calotriton arnoldi. The sequence continues at coordinate 651,740 of CAWUFW010000089.1, read as the reverse complement.
TTATCCATGATTGGTTTATTTGTTTTACCAGTAGGTCCCTAGTAAAGTGCACTGAGTGTGCCAGGGCTGGTAACTCAAATGCTACTAGTGGGCTTGCAGCTAACCCTGGGCGTAGTTCGCGTAGTCGCGCTACGCGTAGCTACGCAAAGTGCAGTTCGCACTACGCGAGCTACGCGTAGCACTACGCGAACTGCGTAGTTTGCTGTTCGCACTGTGCAATGCGAGAGAACGGCATCTCGCACAGTGCGAGCAGTCGTTTTCTGCTGCTCGAGTAGATTTTTACTCGAGCAGCAGTTTTCTCAACGCGGACTGGTAGTTTCTCATCGCGAGCGGTCGCGAGCATACGCGACCACTCGCAATGAGAAACCTGACCTCCCCGCGTTGAGATCCTCGCCGGGAGGTTTATTTTCCTCGCTCGCGATCGGCAACTTGATGTTGCTGATCGCGAACGAGGAAAAAGTCTCGCCGGGATGTCATTTTGCTTGCTCGCGGTCGCCAACTTGACGTTGAGGACCGCGAGCAAGCAAAAAATGACCGCTGCACTATGCTTCGCTGCGCTACGCGTGTTCGCACTGTGCTACGTGCAAATCGCGTAGTGCGAAGTTGCGCAAACTACGCAAACTTCGCGAGCGTAGCGTAGTGCTTTGCCCAGGCCTACTTGCAGCACTGATTGTACCACCCACATGAGTAGCGCTGAAAAGAGGTCTCAGGCCTGCCACTGCAGTGCCTATGCGCAGTTTGTTAACTGCCATGTTGACCTGGCCAGTGTACCCACTTGCCAGGCCTTACGCTTCCCTTTTCTTACACATAGGACACCCCTATGGTAGGCCCAAGGTACCCCCCTGGGCAGGGTGCAGTGTATGTGAAAGGTAGGACATGTACTAGTGTGTGTAACATGTCCTGATAGTGAAATACTGCCAATTTAATTTTTCACTATTGAAAGGCTATCTTGCCCATAGGACAGAATGGGGAATGCTGTGTAACATGTTCACCTGCATATCTTCCCATAGGAGTAAGATAGAAAATTGGCGTCTGGTATCCCTGAACTCAGAATTTAAAAACACATCTTTTAGTAAAGATGGTTTTTAAATTCTGTGTTTGAAAATAGCACTTTTAGTAAGTGGCTATTTTCTTGTTCAACCTTTCTGTGTGCCTCTGCCTGTTTGTGGATTGACTGTCTGGCTTGAAAGTGACAGGGGCTGAGGTGGCTCCAGGAGTCTGGGTGAGTCAGCACTAGGCTGAATAGACCAACTGCATTTGGAGTGGTGGGAGGAGTAGCACCTGGGCCTGAATAGGGCTGTGCCTGCCTTCCACAATGCTGGCTCCACCTCCTGCGGTGCGTCTGAAGACCCTGGCCCACATTCACAAAGGAAGAAGTTGTGCACTGGCAGAGTGCACCCAGAACTGGTTTGGACTGGGTCCAGGACCCCTGACATATAGAGAGCAAAGACTTTAGGGGTATAAAAATGAGAGCTGAAACCCCTGTAATTTAGATCATCCTGGAATCAAGAAGAAGCCTTTGCCAAGGAGAAGAGCGCCAGAAACTGAGAAGAAGGACTGCCCTTGATGTGTGTTCTGGGGATGACTTGCAGTGGCTATTCTGCCAAGGAAAGGGGAAGGATGTTGCTGTGTGCTGTGTCCTCTACTTGAAAAGGAATCTACAAGGGCCTGAGGAGAGCTGGCCTCCTGTTGTGGAAACTCAGGATCATCAAAGTTTCCAAGACTACATCGTGATCAAGAGGAACCTCTGCCAAAAAAGATCAGCTGAAGAGACTGAGGAGGAGAACTGCCCTTGCTGTGTGCCTGGGGCTGACCTGCAGTTTTGCTGTTTCTGCTGAAGAGAGGACAAGGGGCTTTGCTGTGTGCTGTGTCCCCCCCTGCTTGCTACAAGGACTTTGCTGTGTGCTGTGTCCTGAAGTGAAACATCTCCAAGGGCCTGAGGAGAGCTGGCCTCCTGTTGTGGGAACTCAGACATATCAAAGTTCCCAAGATCGTGCCTGCAAAGCTGTAAGCGCGTCTCTGCCTACAGCTGATGTTCTCTGAAAAGCCTGCTGTATTATCTGGAGATTGCAAGATTCCTCAACCTCGATGCCGTGGGCCTGCGTCTGCACCCGGCCCTGCCTGCATCGTCGAGCTCCGTGGGGCCAGCATGCTACAACACCGTGTGCCTGTGTCGCCCATAGCCCAGCTAGCACCGTGACCTTTGTGGGGCCCGACAGCGGAATCATCGAAGTGCGGCGAGTGTGTTATCAGCAAAGCCGCTGTGAGAGGAAAGGTGAGCCGTGCTGCAATCCCCGGCCGCGAGGCGTTGCCTAGCAACCGGGGCTTCTCCAGAGATGCATCGCAGAGGGAAAAAGAAGCCGCCCAGCAGGACGTCACCGCTGCGTCACGAGGGAAGCCGCGCTCGAGTCTGAAGAAGAACGCCCCGGGCCCCCGTGCAGCGTCTGCCAAGAGAGGGCTCGTCCGTGCCCAAATCCAGGTGCCGGCAGTGACAAAGAACCCACCACCACAGGTAAGGCTCGCTTCAGCAGTCTGAGGCTGCGAGCCGAACTGTTCCTTCTAAACTTTGCCCGGAGAACGGACCAGAGTAACGTAGTTGGGGGTTGCGGTACCGGGGCCCTGTCCCGGTCTCCCGGCCTGATTGAGAGCATTTTTGGGGCATTTGGTATTATCTCTGGCCGTGGAGTCAGCTGTGGGGAAACCCCGAAGGGCTCAGCGCAGCCAGCCCCGTACCCCGGTGCCGCGTGACAGGCCCTATCAGCAACCACTTACCAAATAGAAGAAGTACAGGCCCTGTAAGTGCCGCATTTTTTAAACTGTTGTTTTCATCACATTCAAGGTGCCTAAAAGGACTACTACCACTACTAGTTATTTTTGGTCACACCTAGGAAGTACAGAACCTACAAAAGAACCTTTGAAAGAAGATTAATTGTGTATGTTGGATTCTTGTCGTTTTGGTCTTGCATAAATTAGATAAAGATACTTTATTTTTATAACAACCTGTGTGGTGTTCATTTGTGGTGTTTCACTGTGTTACTGTGGGTGTTGGTGCAAATACTTTACACATTGCCTTGGGGATAAGCCTGTCTGCTCGTGCCAAGCTACCAAGGTGGTGAGCAGGGGTTATCTACAGTGTGTTTCCCCCTTACCCTGACTAGAAGCAAGGGTCCCTATTTGGTCAAGGGTTCCTACCTCTGCCAACTAGAGACCCCCATTTCTAACATTGGTGGTCAGCGGTGAGGATGTGAACTTGTATTTGTACTTGACCCACAGTAATTGGTGTACATCACTAGATTAGTGCAGACCACTACGCAACCACATACTGTTTTTTTTCTGGTTCGTGGTGTCCTCCTGGAAGTATTTTTTTTTATACTGAGGCTCTGGTTAGTGTTGCACCTGGGAAGTCTTGGCAAAATGGAAGTCAACTTTTTCCACCTGTTTATCTACACAGTGGAGGAGATAAAAGCTTTTTGCAAAGAGAGGGGGCTGCCTGTGGAGAGGGGGTCCACAAGGAAGTATCTTGAGGCACGCCTGTATTCCTATGAGGTCATAATTTGGGAAGCAACACTAACAGATGATTCTGAGGAGGAGGACTTCTCTGACAGTGAGGGAGAGAAAAGTGAGTGGCTTATTGCTGCTCAGCGGAGGGAGAGAGAATTAGACCGGGAACTCAAGAGGGCTGAGATCAAGATGGCCTTAACCAAGAAGGAAGAAAAGTGTGTAGCTCATGAAGTGAGCTTTGCTGAGTTGGAGGTGGAGTCCAGCTCAGATGGTGGCAGCAAAATTATGTTATCTGGTGCTGAGGGAGAAGTACACACACCCAGAGATGTGGCGCCTGACTTGAGGGAGGGGGTTAACATACACCAGGGGGTTCAGGTTTGTGAGGTAGCTCCAGTGGTGTGCAGTGTCCCTGAAGTAGATTGGGGAACTGACACAGGGGATCATATTCCTAGTGGTGGGAGGGACACTCTACTGACTCTAGATGAGAGGTGCAGGGAGAGGGGTTCCCCCATGGTAGAAGTCCTGGTGTGTGAGTGTGGAGACCGCCCAGAAGAGTGTGGGTTGAGTGACAGAGACAGTCAGACACTGTCTTGCCAATCTCAGGAGAGTGGTGTGGGGTACTTGTGTGAGGCACTGAGGGTGAGGCAAAGGGTAGCCTGGTTAACGACTGTGGGGGGCTGTGTGATTCATTTGTTGGAGAGCATATTTTAAGTCCCTGTTTTCCAGAGCTATGGCAACACCCAGTGGAGTGAGTTCTCTGATTCCAGGGAGCTTGCGCTGGAGGTCGACCTTTTGGTGGATTCCAGAGGGTCTGAAGAGGCATTTGGTAGTGGTCCTAAAAGGAGTGGCTCAGGTATCTTCCAGACCTGTGTGGTGGGAGAGGTTCAGAGTAGCCCAGCTAGGTCCTGGTGTAGTGGGATGGGTGTAGGGGCTCACGTCCTGTCTCCGCGGAGACGGAGTGAGTGTGGGCTGTGTCCCAAGGTGCCCGAAACCCAGTCTCAGGGCCTGGAGGGTTCCCTAAGGGAACACCAGGTTGGGGGCCTAGGCTGTGCTAGTAGGCCATTTGAAGGGGATCTCCTAGTGTCAGGAGAACCTGGAGCATCTGTAAACGGAGCTCCAGTGGTTCTGGTGTCTGGCGGTCCCGCTCCCAAGTGGAGGGTGCAGAAGTCCAAATTGAGGGGTGAAAGGGGAATGTGTTCCCCAGTGGGAGAACCAGTGGGTCAGGGGCCAGCCAGAAGGGCTGAGCCTCCTAGTAGTGACCATGGTGACACCACTTCTGTCCTGGGGGATCTTCGCGCACTGTCAGATGGACAGGGGTTGGGAGATCTGCACCAGGCAGACTGCCACACAACACATGAGTCATGTGTTACCCTTGGGGGGATACTGTGTGCATCCCCAGAAGTCCTGGTGTGCCAGGCAAGTGCTTCACTGCGGGGTTCAGCCCCAAGTTTGGGAGGCCAGGTTCAGGTTCTGCCTGACCTGGAGGGAAGGTTGACTGTAAGCAGTGTCCTGACCGGTTTGGCTTCCAGGGGTACCACTCCAGGTGGGAGGATGCAGAACTCTGGAAGGGGGTGCAGAGGGAGGGAGTCCTCGCCTCTGACCCCGGTTCAACCTGAGGGTTTAGATCCTAGGTTGGGAGACCAGTTGCAGGGGAGAGGTCCTGAACTGGTGGGAGAGTTGTATTCTGAGCTTACCTCTCCTGAGAGGAGAGTGCGGGACCCCAGAAAGGGAGGTAGGGGGAGGAGAGCCTTGCCCGTGACCTCTGGTCAGCCTGAGGGTGCAGAACCTGGGCTGGTGGGCCAGTGTCAGGATGCCATACCTGACTTGGCAGGAGGGAAAGTGGAGAAAAGGTGCCAGGCACCTGGGGCTACTGCCCCACTTTCTGACACCACAGAGGTTAGAGAGGCCTGACAGGCATGAGGCCTGGCTCTCATCACTGACAGCTGTCAGTGGCCACTGTGGCTGGTTGTCCTGGTGGACAGAGTTGCCCCTGGGAGGGGGGCTGGAGTCACACCCTGGGGGTGGACTGGGCCACACCACTGTGTTGGCCAGGTGGGTACTGTCTACCAGTGCGGACACATCTGTGAGCAAAGTAAGGTTAGGCGCTGCACAGATGGAGTCCCCAGGTGAGGAGAAGGGTCCCCCATGGTTTAGCTTAGTGGGCCCTGAGAGTATAGATAGAGGGATCCAACTGGGTTCAGGAAGGCGTAGAACAGGAATAGACCCCTGCTGTTCGGGCCAGGTTCTGTGTTCTATCGCCCCAAGCAGGGAATACCATCGAGGTATCGATTGGTCTACCCTGGCTTTAGGCTGGAAGGGGGTTGTGTTGGAAATGGCCCTTTTTGCAGGGTTATCCCTAAACTTTTTGCTTCTTCCTCCTTTGTTTTTCCTGACCGGTGGTTGTTGGCTATAGAACTCTGGGCATTTTACCACTGCTGATCAGTGCTAAAGTGCATATGCTCTCTGTGTAAATTGTTATTGTGATTGGTTATCCATGATTGGTATATTTGTTTTACCAGTAGGTCCCTAGTAAAGTGCACTAAGTGTGCCAGGGCTGGTAACTCAAATGCTACTAGTGGGCTTGCAGCACTGATTGTGCCACCCACATGAGTAGCGCTGAAAAGAGGTCTCAGGCCTCCCACTGCAGTGCCTGTGTGCAGTTTGTTAACTGCCATGTTGACCTGGCCAGTGTACCCACTTGCCAGGCCTTACCCTTCCCTTTTCTTACACATAGGACAGCCCTATGGTAGGCCCAAGGCACCCCCCTGGGCAGGGTGCAGTGTATGTGAAAGGTAGGACATGTACTAGTGTGTGTAACATGTCCTGGTAGTGAAATACTGCCAATTTCGTTTTTCACTATTGAAAGGCTATCTTGCCCATAGGACAGAATGGGGAATGCCGTGTAAAATGTTTACCTGCATATCTTCCCATAGGAGTGAAATAGAAAATTGGAGTCTGGTATCCCTGAACTCAGAATTTAATAACGCATCTTTTAGTAAAGATGGTTTTTAAATTCTGTGTTTGAAAATAGCACTTTTAGAAAGTGGCTATTTTCTTGTTCAACCTTTCTGTGTGCCTCTGCCTGTTTGTGCATTGACTGTCTGGCTTGAGAGTGACAGGGGCTGGGGTGACTCCAGGAGTCTGGGTGAGTCAGCACTAGGATGAATAGACCGATCTGCATTTGGAGTGGTGGGAGGAGTAGCACCTGGGCCTGAATAGGGCTGTGCCTGCCTTCCACAATGCTGGCTCCACCTCCTGCGGTGCGTCTGAAGACCCTGGCCCACATTCACAAAGGAAGAAGTTGTGCACTGGCAGAGTGCACCCAGAACTGGTTTGAACTGGGTCCAGGACCCCTGACACATAGAGAACAAAGACTTTAGGGGTATAAAAATGAGAGCTGAAACCCCTGAAATTTAGATCATCCTGGAATCAAGAATAAACCTTTGCCAAGGAGAAGAGCGCCAGAAACTGAGAAGAAGGACTGCCCTTGCTGTGTGTTCTGGGGCTGACTTGCAGTGGCTATTCTGCCAAGGAAAGGGGAAGGACTTTGCTGTGTGCTGTGTCCTCTACTTGAAAAGGAATCTACAAGGGCCTGAGGAGAGCTGGCCTCCTCAGGATCATCAAAGTTTCCAAGACTACTTCGTGATCAAGAGGAACCTCTGCCAAAGAAGATCAGCTGAAGAGACTGAGGAGGAGAACTGCCTTGCTGTGTGTCTGGGGCTGACCTGCAGTTTTGCTGTTTCTGCTGAAGAGAGGACAAGGGGCTTTGCTGCGTGCTGTGCCCCCCCCTGCTTGCAACAAGGACTTTGCTGTGTGCTATGTCCTGAAGTGAAACGTCTCCAAGGGCCTGAGGAGAGCTGGCCTCCTGTTGTGGGAACTCAGGCATATCAAAGTTCCCAAGATCGTCCCTGCAAACCTGTAAGCGCATCTCTGCCTACAGCTGGTGTTCTCTGAAAAGCCTGCCGTATTATCTGGAGATTGCAAGTTTCCCCAACCTCGATGCCCTGTGCCTGCGTCTGCACCCGGCCCTGCCTGCATCGACGAGCTCCGTGGGGCCAGCGCGCCACAACACCGTGTGCCTGTGTTGCCCATAGCCCAACTAGCACCGTGAACTTCGTGGGGCCCGACAGCGGAATCATCGAAGTGCGGCGAGTGTGTTATCAGCAAAGCCGCTGTGAGAGGAAAGGTGAGCCGTGCTGCAATCCCCGGCCGCGAGGCATTGCCTAGCAACTGGGGCTTCTCCAGAGATGCATCACAGAGGGAAAAGGAAGCCGCCCAGAGGGACGTCACCGCCGCGTCACGAGGGAAGCCACGCTCGAGTCTGGAGAAGATTGCCCCGGTCCCCCGGTGCAGCGTCTGCCAAGAGAGGGCTCGTCCGTGCCCAAATCCAGGTGCCGGCAGTGACAAAGAACCCACCACCGCCGGTAAGGCTCGCTTCAGCAGTCTGAGGCTGCGAGCCGAACTGTTCCTTCTAAACTTTGCCTGGAGTACAGCCCGGAGTAACGTAGTTGGGGGTTGCGGTACCGAGGCCCTGTCCCGGTCTCCCGGCCTGATTGAGAGCATTTTTGGGGCATTTAGTATTATCGCTGGCCGTGGAGTCAGCTGTGGGGAAACCCCGAAGGGCTCAGCGCAGTCAGCCCCGTACCCCGGTGCCACGTGACAGGCCCTATCAGCAACCACTTACCAAATAGAAGAAGTACAGACCCTGTAAGTGCCGCATTTTTGAAACTGTTGTTTTCATCACATTCAAGGTGCCTAAAAGGACTACTACCACTACTAGTTATTTTTGGTCACACCTAGGAAGTACAGAACCTACAAAAGAACCTTTGAAAGAAGATTAATTGTGTATGTTGGATTCTTGTCGTTTTGGTCTTGCATAAATTAGATAAAGATACTTTATTTTTATAACAACCTGAGTGGTGTTCATTTGTGGTGTTTCACTGTGTTACTGTGGGTGTTGTTGCAAATACTTTACACATTGCCTTGGGGATAAGCCTGTCTGCTCGTGCCAAGCTACCAGGGGTTATCTACAGTGTGTTTCCCCCTTACCCTGACTAGAAGCAAGGGTCCCTATTTGGTCAAAGGTTCCTACCTCTGCCAACTAGAGACCCCCATTTCTAATATATATATATATATATTACCTAGTGGCGGTCGCCTGTTGGTAGTTATAGTTAGAACCTAGTTCCATAGGAAAAGCTTTTCTTGTTTTGCTAATAACTTTGGCGCCATTTGACGAATTTTCATGAAATGTTCAAAACTTATTGTTCATTCAGGTCAGCTCCTGTCTTGAAAGTTTGGGGGTGATTTGTGAAGGGGGCCAAGAAAAAAGGGGGTCCCAAAACGCGTTTTCTCCATGTTAATTTCCACAGGAAACTTTAGACACGGCTACAGCGCGAACTGCTGAACGGAATTATACCAAATTTGGCAGAGAGATAGCTGTTGGTCCAGAAAGCATGCTTTTGTTTAAATGGTGTAAATCCGTGCAGTAGTTTTTGAGATATTTAAAGATTTACAGATATCGATATTTCAGAATTGTGAGATCTGATTGGCTGAGGCGTTCCGAGCACGAGCTTGCCTGGGATTGGCTGCCAACACTTCAAACTAGGATGCGTTGGCAGCCATTTTGTGAGTCGGTTGAAATGAGTAGGGGGAAAAGGGGGGAAAAAAGTAGAAGAGGGTAGGGTAGGAACACTGTGACCTTCCTAGGGTGCTCAGGGGGTGTCACAGGGAGTCGGAACGTAAAGAAACATTTTTATATGTTTTCGGCGGGATTCGCGTAGGGACTGGAAAACACAGCGGGCAAAAGAAAAATGAAGCGCGGTGTCGAGTGCTTCGTTTAATTAAGCCCCCGGGTGGGCCAGTTCCCGGGAGCAATGTTTAGTTATGATGCTGGGTTTACTTCTGTCACAGGGAGCGCCACTTCCTTGGAGTAAATATAATGATAGAGGGGGTAGGCGTCTTCTCTCCCCCTCCGCTCTGAGGAGCAGGATGTGTTTTGGAGGTATACGTAAAATTTAAGTGTGGAGGGGTGAAGCTTCCCCACACTCTCCCGGGGGGCACTACTTCTTTGGGCATTCATGAATTAAAATGCAGGGTCTGTTGCGGACTGCCGGCCCCGGAGAGTACAATGTTCGCGGGCGGATGGAGGCGCATCGTGTAATTTCCCTTGAGGAGCTTTCCATGGCTCTGGGTATCGTTATTTCCGAGGTCCGGTTCCAACAATGAAGCGTGGTGCCTACGCCATGGACATTGTAGTTTGCTATGGGAAGGCGGGATCTATGGAGAGTTGCATCTCTGTTAAAACAAACTTTTGCTTCGCTTGATGGAAGCGAGAGGAGGAAATTTGCTCTCGCTTTTATGAAGCGAAGCAGATTTGCTTTTGGTGAAAGGGAGCTTGCATGAAGCAGCTGGCTTTGTTGAAAAGGAATGCCGGCTGCCGCAGGAGGCGGGGAGTGAGGGGAATTGGGGCTCTTTGCCCGGTTACCAAACATTCTGGCGAGGCTGGCCTGGGCCTAAAATAGTTCGGCTGAGGTGGTGTAACGAAACTTGAGGGGGCCCCTCCACGTACCTTGCAGGGGGGCACTGTGCGGAGGGGGACCCCTGGAGCCTGGGGGCCCCCATACCGCCGAGGCTGCAGGGGCCTGTGTTACTGAGTTATAGGGTGGCACTAAAAAGAGCCCTTGTTTTCATTGTGAGTTTGTTGGAGCTACATGTAAGTACGGATGCACAGCTTCAGGTTGTTGAGAAAAACTCTGTTTCCTTGATCTGTGAAATGAACTCCATCACTTCTATACATGCCATCCATATCAAAACGTATGTTGTTGTTGTAGATGGACCCCATTCTATGATCTCTGAGGTATGCAGACTCAGCTTTATTTACATTCTTCGTAGCTTTCTCAATCTGAGGACAGAATCTATTTGACCATTTCCACTTCTGTCTTTGGCATATATTGGAGTATACAAAGACAGTTTGAGGCAAAAGCAACATCAATTGTGCAAAGGTATCTCTCATGAGCATTTCCAGACTTACCCCAGTCAATGTGCCTAGGTCATTGCCACCACAGTGCACAATCATGAGGTCAGGGGGTTGGTGATGCAAAGAGGTTTTAACCAAAGGCAACAATTGGTGCCACTTTAATCCTCTCTGTGCAAACCATTTAATGTCCACATTTTGTAAACCTAGATCTTTGTGAATACGTCTGTGTTCAGCATACCTTTTGTACCAGAAAACATAGCTGTGTCCTACGATCCATACCAGCATTTTGAAGGTATGGCTGGAAGGAATCAAAAGATGTGTGTAGCTCATGTAGTCGGTTGGTAGAATGAGAGATATGTTGAAAGGTGGAGAAGGAGCTTTTTTTTGTTGAGAAAACGATAACTGATTGGATGATGAAGAACATTGTGTAGTGAAAACTAGGTTGCATGTTAGTTTCGTGAAAAAGTATGTTTCTGATTGGTTAATAAAAAATGTTTGAAACGTACAGTACATAGGATACGATGAGACACGCGGAGTCCAACCACACCTGCAACTTGCATTTGGAAGGTACTGTTCTTAACTCAAAAAAATTGTGAACTTGTGACCTGCACCTGCTGTTGAATGTCCCAGAAACGGTTAGGAGGAAGTATGGTGAACTTATGACCTGCACGAGGCGAGGCGCTGAATGTTCCAGAAACTGTTGGAATAAAAGTTGGTGAACTTGTGACCTGCAGCCTTCCGTTGAATGTTGCAAAAACTGTTGGTATGGAAATTGGCGAAAAGGTGATTGGGGGAGGAGTAGAAATAACTGTGGTATTAAAAGATGAAATGCAAAATTAATTACAACTGTTAAGCTATTGAAGTTAATTTTTCAAAATGAGTAGTATGTCTAGAAAAAGTGTGTTCTTTAAAATTTGCAGTAGTATTATTAGAAATAGGCTTCTGAATTGCTGTAAGGGTTCGGGGCGGTATGGCGATGCGGCAGTGTGGGGGAGTGTGGAATCCACAAAATAAGAGAACCAGTTTGGTGCGTTTTAGAAGAGAGTTAGAGAGGGTTAATATGAGTAACCAATAGGAATGTGTTTTGTAATTTAAATAATGAAGGAAGGATTTTAATTTGTTATGTACATGTATCTGTGCGGAAAGAGAGGGAATTTTGCCATTACTGGTTGTATTCTTGAGGAGAGTGTAGAATTATACATTTATTGTCTGAGAAAGAAAATATTGCATGCGTTTGTGAAATTCGAAATCTGCATACCAACCACAGAGGTGAGTTAGAAATTAATAAGGTATGTTATATATTGTGCAGTAGTGGTTAAGTGTTTGAGACGATAGTTTGAAAAAAAAATTATTTGGTAAAAAACATAGTATTACTGAAGTGTGGTGTTTCACATTTGTTACAAAATGTGTGAGTAGTTGCTGAAGAAGTGCCCCATATATATTTAGGAGTTTTCGAGGAAGAAGAAGTGTAGTTTGTTATGTTTAAAGGAGTCTATGGTTTTGAAAGTGAGGTACAGGGTTGATTTGGCTTCCAAAATGAATTCGGGCAACATAAAGAAAATGTCGCACGTTGTTACTTGTTGAAAAATAGTGGGGAGGGGGGGTTAGAAGAGGCATGTTTTATTAACTTGAAGGAAATTTTTAAAAAAAAGAAATGTTGCGTGCAGACGTTGTGCTCAAACTTTTGACACTGGTGAGCTATATTTGTACATAAGTGTAGGCAACTGTGACAGTCCTTGGCTGTGCAGAATGTGGAGACATTAGAAGGCCGGCAGATCGAGAGACTAAGAATGACACGTCCCTTTCTATATGTATTTTTACACGTGTTATGCATCGGAAGATTCCATATTTATATAGCAGTGGTATATATCTATTTGTAGGTTTCCTTTAAGTATGTGCTACTACGAAAAGATACAGGTCCATGGGGGATATTCTCAAGAACGTGCGATAATCATCGCCAAAATAGGTTAACGCAATTTTCCACATCGCCGTCCATCGCGGGAAAACAACTCCGTGTTAACGTCGTATTCCCAACATGGCGGCAACATGCGATAGTTTCCCGACAACGCGACAAATGTCCGCAATACATTTCCCGGGATGGCGATAAAAATCTAAACCTGAACGTGAAAAAAGTTGCGATGGGCCCAACTGCGATAAAAATTCAGCGATAAGCAGCGCCAGGCCTGCAAGTCCCACAAGTCAGGCGGGAAAAACCACTATAAAAGCAGAAAAAAAACAACTGCGAAGCACAATGGAGGTAGCCGGAGCAAGTACAGAGGACAACCAGAACCCCACAAGCCCCATGGAGGACCAGCCTGGGACCTCGGGGTCAGGGAAGGGCAAGGAGAAGAAGAAGAGGAAGACACGGTTCAGTCCGCTGGAAAACAGGATCCTGATAATGGAGGTGATAGAACACCATCAACAACTGTTCTTCACCTCCACTGTGTCATTGGCAACAAAAAATGCAATATGGCAGTCCATCGTGGACAAGGTGAATGCAGTCGGAGTGCTGAGGAGGACAATGGAAGAGGGCAAGAGGCGCTGGAATGATGTGAAGCGCAAAACCAAGCAGAAACTCAGCAACAACCAGAAGGCAGCAACGCAGACTGGAGGTGGGAGTCCAGTGCCACAGGAGGAGCTGGATGAGATGGAGGAAATGGTGTCCACAGTCATCAGTGTGGAGACGGTGGCAGGAGTTGGGGGACCGGACACTGCTCTACATGACCTGACACAACAGCAACAGGGTGAGTAACAACCAGGGACTGAGGGGACGGGGGGAGATGGGCACAATGGCACACATGCACAATTAAGTATAGCACATCTGCGGACAAACCATGCCCAAGAGTCACAACTCCAACCAAGAGCCCAATTTACCCAAGTCTGCAACATCACAGCACTGCATAAGCACAGAAGTGAAAGCCACACCGCCTGAAAGGGATAAGGGCCAGCCAAATCAGAACTGAAGGGGCAACTCACCTACAATGCAGCACACACACATAGGATTCAGAGCACCGCAACATTTACAACGATGTTGAACAAACAGCAAAACCAGCACAACAGAACAGAGAACACAACTTCTGCCGCTTGTGTGTGGAAAATGGCCATTCGCATGTGGCACAGCAGGAAACTGTGAGATGATAATGTACTAGTACAACCCCACATTCCTGATGGTGCAGTAATGCATGTATGGCCGTGACCCAGATAGGCAGTGAGACACACATTGTCATACAAATCAACACTCATCACAGATGAATACAAGTGAAGGTGCGTAGACAATATTAGCACATGCGTGTCAGTGCGGCCAAGATAAGTGCCACAACATGCAGACCAATGCAGCAGTATGTCAGAACGTGGAACGTTGCCAAGCACCACTGTCCACTCTGGGGGAATGGTGCACCATTCACAGGTGTGTGTTTACCCGCGTTGTTGTCCGCTCATGTATTCGGAGTCCAGGCGAATGCAGCCATGTCCACTGTCATCGTGGGAGATGTGACCAGAACCCCAAGTTCCAACAAGGAAAGGGACATGTGCAATGTGTTCCAAACTGTAGTGTCTGCAGGTACGTACTTACACGTCCATGAAAGCGAGTGCAGCTTCGTAGGCAATCATTTCCAACATGAGGTCGTTGTCGACTTCATCGAACAGGGCGGCAAAGCTAACCATTAGCAGGTCCGGACTACAGCCCAATAGGGGAGCGGCTCAATGTGGTCACTGCACACGAGGAGTTCTGCAATCTCCCAGGTCCAGCTGCCAGCATGTATGCCAAGTATCCAGGCATCCCACAGACGGGTATCACGGTGACACTCATGGTTGTGGGCCAACAGGGGGCGCACACACATGTCGAAATCCAGTTCGGCTACCGTCCTGTTGGATAGGCAGACCTCCATGGACCACTCGAATATGCACGAGCGACAATGCAACACAGGCTGAACACAGGTGATGTTGGCAAGGCGGAAGCTTAGCCAGTAACTGATCCGCAGCACTACCAGCGGCAGTGCCCCCAGTAAATGCAGCATACGTGCAAGGTACAGTTCCACGTGACAGGGGTTGTGCATGTGTCTGGGATGTTCTGCCATTGCATTAGTGGCTCTGGTTGAAGCGGCACTGACCTGCGCCAGTTCTGTGGATGAAATGCCACAGCTCGGATCAATGAGCAGTGTTTGTGTGCAACGTTTGTAGGCCTGGGATGGTGTGGGAGTAAGTGTGAAGGCCATTCCATGCACAATAACTTCGAGCAAGGACTTCTGTGTGTGGGGTGTGTATACGTTGGTCTGTCGTCAGTCGTCATCAGCTGCTATGGTATCTGTCAGGGGGTGCCGGACACATGCAATTCTGAGGTCGGAGGTGCAGATGTGCTTCCGCCTGATAGTTCAGACAATGGAGCTTTCATCCCTAATGTTAGTTTGTCATCTGCTTGCATTCAGGAAATGTGTAGAGGCTTGTTGGGAGTGGGGTGGGATGTCTGCGACTTTGGGAATCATGTATGACATGCCTAGCATGTGGCAAATGAGCGGCCTCACTGTGTGTTACATTGCCTCACAGCTGCTCCTCCCTCCCCCGAAACCTTTTACTTGTGTGCGCTGCACGGTTGCATCACTTGCACTACTACGGCACACCATTGTCATGCCTGTCTGCGCATGTCCACAAGCCTGACAACTACACTGTGATGTTGCCTGTTGAGGGTGGGCAGCCACGAGAGTGTAGGCCTATGGTAAGGACAGGGTGGACACAGGTGTACAGTTCATGGCTGGCTGTACTCGCGCTGCGATTGAGGCTAGGCATTTGGCTCATGCTGCGGCTATACAGATACACACAACACTTGTCATGTATGAGCCAAGACCCCGAGCGGTCTTGCGCTCCTTCATGACTCCGTACGTGTGAGCCCGCCCTCCGGGTGCATGCTACATTGCAACATTGACGATTGTGGGCCGGGTGGCGCCCACACTACAACAGAGACACACGCATTACGTACTTCCTTGTCCAGGCCAGAACTGAACCACGCCCAGTCCCCCGGGCAAAATCTTTGAACCCCTACGCTGGACTGGCGTACGCTGGCCCAGCCCTCTCTGCTTACGCATACAGGGGGGGGGGACGAAGCTACATGTCCAAGGTCTTCCCCACTGCCTGAGGTGACATGGTTTCATCCGCTGTCCACAGCACAATGTAATGTGGTCGGGCCCGGGCCCATCATGCATACATAATGACCACACAGGCACACTTGGTTAGATAGTGGAACTGGCTACGGGCACGTGCAGCCGGCCCCTTTTTATTACCAGGGTCACATGTCCAGTGACGCCTGTGCTGGATGGGTGTGGGGTGCGTGTGAGCCAGCCCTCAGGTAGTGGTTGGTGCTGGCAACAACTAGAACAGTGAACATCGGATAACACACAGTAGATTCAATAGTAAAGGGTCCATGAATTGCAGTTCACTGAGGTAGGGGCACCATAGCTGAGCATGCTCATGTGAAGGATTGATCATGATTGTGTACCTTCGGGATATTCCTGCAGCAGCTGCAGTAGGGTGTGGTACACCTGCCTCATCTTCATCGTCATCATCCCAGGTCTTCTCAAAGGCCTGAGGTGACATTGTTGCGTCTGCAGTCCACAGCACACGACTCAATCATGAAGGGGCCATAAGTTGGGGTGCATAGAGTTGGTGTCACCTGATGCGCTCAGCGTCTGTGCAGCCAAAAATGATGGGGTGTCTTTGCAGGTCAGGCTGTGACATGTGAGCCCTGCTGACCGCAGTGTAGGCTGGAGGCAGCGGCCAGCAAGGGCCCACGGCCAAGTGGCGTCGACTAGTGTTGCAGAGGGTCAGTGTCACCTGGAGCGATCAGAAGGTGAACAGCCAACGATGATGCGTCGCCCGGGCGGGTCACACTGCGAGCAATGTTTTTGCCCACTGAATTCTGCCTCAATATTGCCACGAGGCGTCGACTTGTGTTGCACAGGGCCAGTGGCACCTGGAGCGCTCAGCAGGTGAACAGCCACCGATGATGCATCGCCCGGGCGGGCCACACTGGGAGCAATGTTTTTGCCTACTGAATTCTGCCTCCATATTGCCACGAGGCGTCGACTTGTGTTGCACAGGGTCAGTGGCACCTGGAGCTTTCAGCAGGTGCACAGCCAACGATGATGCGTCGTCTGGGCGGGCCACACTGGGGGCAATGTCTGTTGACTAGTGGCTTTCTCCATTGACAGAAATGTGGCACGATTTGAATTGTGGGACCTGCTGACCGCAGTGTAGGACGAAGGCAGTATCCGGCACACACATGACTCCGTGTTGCTGTGCCGCTGGCTGCGCTGGGGGCCTGTGTCGTGGAGTCTGGAGGTCACGGCGGCGGACTCGTGGCATGGTGAGGTGCGCCGCCCTGGCAGACGCGTTGCCCATCACGGAAGAGAACCACGCCCAGAGCCCCGGCCTTTTTATCTGCACTCCTACGCTGGAGTGGCATATGCCGGCCCATCCCACTCCGCTTGCGCTGACAGGGGGGGACGGCACAGCTACATGTCCAAGGTCTTCCCCACTGCCTGAGGTAACATGTTTGCGTCCACTGTCCACAACACTACAAACGCCAGCAGTATATGTCCACATGGACATGTCTGTGCTCTGCATTCTGAGGGCTGTCCAGCACATCACCGCCACACTTGGCATTGTGTACATTCTCCTTCATGCGTGAGTTGCCTCTTCACACATACTTGGTTCCCACCTCTCCCCACATTCTGCACTTGTGTGGCTGAGGGACCATGCTGTTTTCAGGGGGTCCGCTGTCTTGTCCTACGCTGCCTCAGTGGTAGTCTGGGGGGAGGGTCCGGAAAGGGGGGGCCTGGGAGTGGTGGCGGTGGGTGTTGTGGCCCTCTTGGGTCTCCGAGATGCATGTTCATTGGCTCCATGGCATCTGTGGGTCTTCAGATGTGGCTCTGGGCTGGGCTCCCTTTCATACTGCAGGTAGTCGTCCTGCTTAACACCAGCAAAAGGCAGGTGTTAAATCCCTGCAGCTAACGCGCCTTATCGCCTGTTCTTGGTTCACATCGCAGATCTGACTGGTCGTTGAGAATCGCACGAAGTGGTGTTTTCGTGTGTTTTTGCACTGGAACGCCTGCTCTGCATATCATTAGCGTTAGTTGTCGCACTCATCCGTGGCGATGTTTTTTGCGGTAGCTATCGCAGGGAAACTGGCGATGTCGGCAGTTTGCACCAGCTTGTGAATGGGGCGATAAATCTATCTATTTTGCGGCGCTAAAGTGCTGATAAATCGGCGATGAATCCTTGTGAATATGCCCCATTGAGTATTAAGCATATATACTAAGGTAAGTGGCTGTGGGAGTTTCCATATGGGTGAGTGGGAGTTTAAGTGGTGTGTACAAGAGTGAGTGGGTATGTGAGGGACTGGGTGGGTCAGTGGATGAGTGAGTGGCTGTGTGAGTATCTGTATGGGTGGGTGAGTTGATGTTTAAGTGGGTGTAATGATGAATGAATGGATGTATGGATGGGGCCGGTGTGCCAGAGGCTGTAAATGGTGAATGAGAGAGTGCATGAGTGGCTGAATGAGTGACTGAGCAGGTACATAATGTCTATATGGGTGAGTGACAGGGTACATAAGTGACTGTTTGGGTGCATGAATGGGTGTGCAAGTGAGTGTATGGGTGAGTAAGTGAGTGAGAGAGACGTTGTATGGGAGAGTATTTACTTGTCTCAGTAACTGTATAGATGAGTAAGCAAGTAGATGTGTGAGTAACTGTATGGGTGAGTGAGTAGATGTGTGTGTGTGACAATGGGTGAGTGAGTAGGTATGTGAGTATTTGTATACATGACTGAGCATGAGAATGGCTGTATATCTGTATGACTGGATGTGTGAGTCTCTGTATTGGTCAGTAAGTAAATGCATGAGGGGCTATATGTGTGAATTAGTGGTTGTGTTAGTGACTGTATGGGTGAGTTGATGTATGGGTGGCTCTATGAATCAGTGAGTAGGTCTGTGAGCGTGGATGAAGTCATCAGTAGTGTCATTTGAGAATCCATCAATGATGTCAATTGAGACATTGTGAGTGATGTCATGAGTGATGTCATTGACCATGTCATGAGTGATGTAATATGTCAGGTCATAAGCAGTGCATTGCAGGGGCGTACATTATAGTTAGCTCAGCTAACTATAACAGCTGAATTTCTCTGGTTTTGTACAAGTGAAATGTCAATCTAACTATATTGTCCCTGTAACCTTTGTTTTTTTCAGTGAATGTCTAAGGTTTTTTAAATGGTAATTCCTAACTACAACGTCCCTGTAACGTTTGTTTTTTTCAGTGAATTTCTATGTTTTTTTAATTAGTAGTCGCACTTGTAGAGTTATGAAGAAAGGGAATGGGCCTCCCACCAGCTCTCACCAAGCCCACTGTATCACACTTACTGGAGGTACCAGGAGGGCTTCTTCGCCCCGAAGGACCAGCAGTTACCAAGAGGACTTCATCCCCCAGCCAGTAGTCTGCCAGGATGCATGTTTGCTGAGTGGTGGAAAAAGGGGGCGTGGCCTCCGAAGAACTTTTAACAATCCTACTGTGTGGAATTTACTGGAGGTAACAGGAGGGATTGTTGGTCCCCACGGACCCTTAGCAGCCAACGAGACTTCATCCCCAACCAGTAGTGCACCAGGAGGAGTATTTGCAGTCTGGTGGAGAAAGGGGTCCTGGCCTACGATGACCTCTCAGCAATCCCCTTGTTTGGGACTTACTGGAGGTAACAGAAGGGCTTGTTAGCCCCCAGTCCCCACAACATTCAAGGGAACTTCATCCCCTAACTAGTAGTGAACCAGAAGACGTGTTTGCAGAGTGGTGGAAAAAGGGGCCATGGCCTCCGGCGGCTTGCTGGTCCCACATGTTTTAAATCTTTTTTTACTAAATACTAATGGGAGGGGACTATGTGCCCCCACTTCTGTGCCGATTTTGACCCCATGGACCCCATCTCCCAGGGCCTGGACAGAGAGAGGGTGCCCTGGTCCAACCCAATGATGCGGACCGCGGGGGAACCTCAAGGCCCCCCCGGTCCCTGCTAGCTCCACACCTCCTGCGGAAGCCGGCATTGCTTTGACACAGAGGGAGCTGCTAACATGCAGCTCCCTCTATGTCATAGCAATTGTGCTCCACTATGAGCAAGCAAGAGAAAAATGTTCTTGCTTGCTCAAAGTGGAGCACAGTTTGCTATCAGTCATCTCTTTTCTATGCAGGCCTTGTGGAAGCACTTGAACATACAACTTTATTCCCGGCTGTATTCTATGATAACCAGAAAGTGATCAATGCTGCTTCTTCTACACACATTTACAGACTTTACGGTCTGAAACAGAGGTAGTCTAGTGCCTACAGGCTACTTTACAAGTGTCATCTCACCCCTAAAA
The DNA here is from genome assembly GCA_963921515.1 of Calotriton arnoldi. Taxonomy (NCBI): domain Eukaryota; kingdom Metazoa; phylum Chordata; class Amphibia; order Caudata; family Salamandridae; genus Calotriton; species Calotriton arnoldi. The sequence goes on along the minus strand of CAWUFW010000089.1, from coordinate 631,878 downwards.
GGCACTGGAACACTCATTGAGGTCTCTGGAAAGATGCTGACACTAACAAGAGTGGTATATAAGTGTCAGACTTTCATTTTGGGTTAGGTCTGGCATTGTTAGTTCTCTCTCTAAACAAACTGGCAGAGACATTTAAGGTTGAAAACACCAACATTGTCGTTTCAATTCCGACTGGCTGATTGTGATTCAGCCGGTCGAAATTAATTATAAGAATAATAATAATAATAATCTTTATTTGGCAGAAAATACAGCCATAAAAGAGACAATTTGAAAAGAAGCATACATCAAATACATCTGTTAACTGCAAAGCGTCAAAATGTGCTAATTAACAAAGAAAGAGTCCATTATGTCTTTACAACATGGCAAATTTCGTAGGTTCGCTAGACTACCAGAAATCATTTATACATTTACCAAACAAGAGGGAACAACACAAATAGTCCTAAAAATCACCATCAAGTCATTACATTTATAGCAGCATAGCAATGTGCAAACTTGCAACTGCTCAAGTGGTCCTCAGTCACCTCTAGTGTCTCTTGACCTTAAGGCGGCTCTTAAAAAGTTGGTAACACAAACAGTGTATGAACATTGGGTAACATCTGGAAAAACAATAGGGCAGCACCGGCATGCCTGAATCTGAGATCTTTCAAAAGCCCTTTAAGAAACACTTGTCTAGGGTGTGAGTAATATTTACAGAGGAGGACAAAATGAAGAGTATCCTGTGGAGACCTATTGTCGCAACCACAGGGACCTCTATCTTCTATATGTAGGGCAAAGCCCAGAGGTGAAGCCAATAAAGTGAAGTTGGTTCAGTCTAAAGCGAGTGATTAAAAATCTATTGTGTGCACTTATTAAAAGAGAGAAATCAGGTTCTATACCCTGTACAGATTTTGTTAAAATGTGCGCTCTAACCATGGGTTTCCTGAGCTCCTTGTCCTCTCCGTGGGATGCGGCGTATTTGAAAAACAAATCTTTAATAATATCCTTATCCTGGCATTTCACCTTATCATGACTAGTGGACATATCTTCTCTTCCTAGAGCGGTGAAGATGTCCTTGACATAGTTTAACCATGGAATCTTAAGCGCATGATCAAGAGAGAGGCAGTCCTGAATTACTAATCTGTTAAAACCTGCCTCTTCGTTGGACCAAATCTTCACCCAACAGAGCAGAGGTTTGACAGCCACCATATCCGTAATATACTTAGACCCTAGTTCCTGATGTACCGAGTACGAGGGAGTACTCTGAGGAACTTTCAGAATATGCCTAAAGTATATATTTTTTGCAGTTTATAATTTATTGGCCGCCGTGTACCCCCATACCTCACTGCCATATAGAGCTTTAGAAATACAGAAAGAGTTCTATAACTTTACAATTGTCCCCGGGGACCAGGTACCCAATCTGTGTGCATAGTTTGCAATTGCTCCCATTGACCTGGTCATTTCTAAAAGGTTCTCCTCCAGTAGATGTTTAAAATTAAGTTTCTCATCAAATAAAATACCTAAGTAAGAAAAGGCCGCTAAACTATGTGTACCTACTTTATAAGTGTTGGGCCTCCTGCTCTGCTTGCCAATTTCCATGATATATGATTTGGATAAGTTGGGTGACAGATCCATCTTATTCATAAAAGACACAAACCCATCAAGTAAAATCTGCAAGCCCTTCAGTCTACGTTCATGGAGTACAGCGTCATCCGCATATAACAAGATGTAGACCGGTCTCGTGACTATCCTGGGGATGTCAGCTAGTCGGGCCGTCAGGGCAGAATCCAGGCCATTAATATATAATGTGAATAGAAAAGGCGCTAATATGCATCCCTGTCTGACCCCACTTGAGCATTTAAAATGATTGGTGGTATTTCATTCCCGAGAATATATTTGATTACAGCAGTGGTATTAAAGTGTAGGGTCATTAAAATATTGGCTATCACCGGACCGACCCCGAGGTCCCCACGCAATTTCCAAAGTTTACAACGGTTCACTCGAAGGCCGAAATGAGATCCATGAAACCTAGAAACAGTACCCCAGATTTAGCTATTGTATATTTCGCAATTACAAGGTAAAGGTTGAGGTAAGCGGACCGCCTGCTTTGTGATTAATAATTTTTTTAAATACTTGTTAGGTTTGATGCGTATATGGGCACGTTTAACTTTAAATTTTAGGATGGGTGTTCTGTGGCCGAGCATGGGTTTGGGTTGCATGTGTTGGTGCGGCTGACTGTTTTCGGATCATTTTCCGAGTTTCTTTGTGGTACCTTTGGCATTTTCTAGCCGCTGGGAGATGGCCGCCGTAATTACATAGTTTCTAAACTCAACGATTGGGGTTCTTTTTCTCCTTGTTGCTCTTTACGGGTTCTTCTGATTGGCTCATGTGGTATGTCCACGTGACTGCAATTTACAAGATGACGCAGCAAACCCTTTTGGGCTTTAAATAATGGCGCCATTCCCGTACAGATCAACTCTGCCGGTTATCATGCCGCTTCGCTTTTATATGTTTCAGAGGTAAGCGGACCGCCTGTTTTTGAATATTTACTAAAATACTCGCTGAGATTGATGCGCATTTAGGCATTCGTTTCGTGATTGTTCGGCCATTTATTGGTTGTTCATGCAATTGTATTATGGTTATTTGGGTACACCTTTGTTTTCTAATTTTCATAGAGAGATTGATCACACAGTCTTTTTGTAGTTAGTGACGTGATCCCCAGCACACAATTATCAATTTCTTGTGGCTGGTTGTCTATTTATGTACTATGGGAGCGCATAGGGAGGAGAATATTATACTCCTGTTTCTTGCGCATTTATTAAATCTTAGGACGTGATGACCTTCTTGAATGTTGTGTATTCCATTTTTCGACCTTTTGGAAAATAGTTGGTATCGTTTTTATTCATGAAGTAGAGCATACTGGGAGCAGGTGACCTGCTTGCCTTGTAATTATTGGTTTGTTTAGAGCTAGGATATACTATGGCAAAGTTCTTTGGTCTTTCATGTTTATCAGTCATCCAATATCACTGTTCGCCATAGGTTATTTTAGATAGGGGTCGGGATGTAATTGTATTTTCAGTGTAATTGTTTGTGCTGTATTTTAGCACCGGCTACGATGCCCTTAATAAATCCTTTCTTTTCTTCTCATAGGAGATATGCCAAGATTTTTACTGCAAATGAGCAGCTTTTGTGAATTATGTTCTTTATCATTAAGGCTTTGAGTTATTCCGATTCTTGTACATAAATTATCGATTTGTGCTGGGTGAGTTTTACTTCTACTACTAAATATAGGAGATGTTCAGAGCAATACTTCTCTTCTTATTATGTTAACTGTAGTTTTTTCCAATTTTTAGAGTTTTATACACTTTGCCCTGGGCGGATCGTGCCCTTTGAGGTATTACTATTTTTCAAAATATTTCTGGTAACTCATTAAGGATTAATTGGATATTGAAGAGGTGAGATATAGTGATAATTTCTCACTTAAGATGATATCTGTGTCCTTTTTAAATCTCTTTGTATTTAATGGCACCATTTATTTTATGGTGCTGTTCTTTTCTAAGATATATCTATCTATTTAAGATTTATGTTCTTTATGTTTTTCTTTTTCTTTTTTCCCTTCTCTTTAAGATTGTCTATGATATTGTCACGCTATATTTAGTGTTTTTTTCACTTAAATATACTTCCTTCTTATGTTATTTTTTATACGTAGGAATTTCGTATTCTTAATTTATGTGTGTTAATGTGTTATATTTAGAGTTTTGTGTAATTTATGTTATGTTCAATGTTATGTTTATATGTTTGTAATATGAATGTGTCACGTATCTATTTTTGTATGAGTTTGTGGGTCATTGTATAAAATATAAAATATGTAGTTTTTAAATGTTGTTTATGTTTTTATAATGTTATGTTTTGTTTATGATTGTTACAGCCCTGATGAAGTTCCCTTTTGGCACTTTTGGGAACGAAACGCGTTGGCTGTGTGCCAGTTTTAAAGATTAAACGAATAAAGGAAATATTTTTGGAATTATTGCTTACGTGTTTGACTTCCCTGCGAGTGCACCTTCCGTTCTTCTTTTTTTGAAAAACAAAGGTTGAGGCACTTATCTGAGGTGGATTTCCCAACACGGAACCCATATTGTACCTCTGATATTATTCGGTTGTAATCCGCTCAATCGGATAGCCTGCTAAGTAAGATCCGACCGAGAACTTTCACTGTAACATCAATGAGGGGGATATGGGACGATAACAGTGGGGACTGTCCCTAACTTTCTTTTTAAAGATCAGGAGAATAGCGGAAGTAGACCATGATGTGGGCATAACTGTTGCTACCACCGCATTTAAAACCCTGAAGATGAGTGGGGTTCATACCTCTATGTTGTGACAGAAAAGGTCGGGAGGAATCCCATTGGGTCCCAGGGCCTTGTTCCGGGACAGTCCTTCAATTCCCAGTTTGACCTCATCCAGAGTGAAGGTAGTGGGTTCAGATATGTGGCAGGGATTTGGTTCCTGTGAGGGTTGGTCACTATGACCATGATTATAGACTGCCTCAGAATGAGCCTGCCATTGCTCTCATAGAATGCTATGACTTAGCCCCGGTTTATCTTGTTGTGTAAAACAGGGGTTATTAATAACCCTCCAAAAACAGGTGTAGTCCTTTTGCTCACATGCCTCTGCTAAATCTTCCCAAGCACGTTTTTGCAGTAAGTGCTTCCGCCCATTCACAACTCGCTTGTAATTGCTGTGGCAGGCTGCCACCCAGCATCTATGTCTCTGGGACTGTTTCAGGGCCCTCTTGAGATCTCTGAGAGCCCGGGAGCACTCCATCTTGGGACGTCCCCATGAGAGGAGGTTGCCAGGACTGTCAACAAACCGTCAACTGATTGTGCGAGAGCAATAAATGCCTGGATAGTTTCTTCCCCCTGAGCTTGCGGGTCTAAACAGGTTAAGCTCTCCTGCTTGCTTGTACTGAACAAAGATTTATTAAAAGCGATAACATCCACTTGTGACAACCTTAAACGCCTTCCTTGATCAGTAGCAGAGATCATTCCCCCAGTTATCCTTCGCGATATGGGCTGGTTCCATGGAGCTACAAGTGACAGACATAAACAAAGGGTTATGGTCACTAAATGGGCTGTGATGTATATTAAAAAGAGATATAAACCTCCTCAGTGCAAAAGACACAAAAATAAAATCAATAATGGATGAGCAACCCCTGCCTTTATAGGTCAAGGGCATAGGTAAATCAGGGGAGATAGCGAGCAGGTCCAAAGTGTGTGTTAAGCCTTGGGTGTATAGGGCGTTCAGATCCCGATCATCCGGGGTGTGTTCCATGTGCAGTCCCTCGGTAATTGTGCAAAAGGACCAATCTCGATAAGTCACTGCTAAATTGGGGCATAAGTGACAATTAAAATCTCCCACTAAGATTAATTGGACCTGCAACAAGCCTTCCCCCTGAGATTGCTCAAGACATCCACTTAGCTCAACAAGGCTTTCCGACCCTTGGTGCTGCTGTCTTGCATTATAAAAATTAATTAGAACAAATCGGTACGATGTGCTCATTAGTGTGAACCCTTGTACAACTTTAGAATCCCACATCAGGGACTTCATGGTGCCACGGAGCCTAAGATCTATAAACATGATTAAGCCCCCCCTTGCTCTCACAGTTCTAGATTTTTCTGCTGGGCGAAAGAACGTCTTATAGCCCTCTAGGAAAAAATTATTTCCAGTCTCCCACGTTATCTGAATACAAATTATGTGGAAGTGTCTGATAAATTAGATCCACTGCTCATCAGAGAATTTTGATGCTAGTCCTGCCACATTCCAGGAGACAATGTTTAAAATATCCCCCCTAACCCAAATATGGTTAAAAAAGGGGGTGACGGGGGCCTTCCCTGGGTTGCCAGTCCCCGTGATACTTTGGCACCTATGGCCAAAGCGGGGGCTTATTATTTCGCCGAAATTGATCTTATCAGTTATAGGGCACTCAAAGGGGAGGTCAATATCTTCCCCTTTACCCCTGCCCTCTTGTTGTCAGTCTAAATTGTTAAGGTCCCTCAAGGGGATAAAGGAGTTAAGTGAAGTCATGCGCGCCCTACAGCGGGAGAGGCCCCCTTCCTGATCAATAGGATAATGGGGAGAAGTGGGGCTGAGGGATGGCCTATAAAATAAAAACCCAGTGGGAGTGGTATAATCCCTGAGTAAATTGAGAATGAATGGGAGGTATGTGACAGGATCTTGTGGGCCAATTATGGATATCTAAGCGTGATGATCACACTATCACCTTCAAATGTTTTCTTGGGCCGTCCGATCCAGGCTACCCACCTAGCCATCAGGATATGCCTGTAGTCTGCCATATTAAACCTAGTATGTTTACTTAGCCAATGGGTTACCTTATTAATCATTTGGTCAGTGGACTCATCCCTCGAGGTGCTAAGGCCTGGTACCCCTACCAAGTCCACAGTATAGGGGCAACTAGCTGGAGGGAGGTCTATTACTGGTAAGTCGGGGCTGTTTAGGGCACATAAACTGTCTGTGTTAGCTACCCGTTGCTGTGGCGGTTGACCCCTATGGATCGGGCCGCTATTGGGAATGATAGGGAGTTGAGATTGAGAAATCAATGGGTCAGGAGCCTGTACCACAGTCCCAAGTGCGCTAGGAATAATTTGGGGGGGGGGTCTGGGTGATGATGGGGACCCCTACAAGAGGATTTATTGATTGAGTAGTCTGTTGCTACTGGATAGCTGTCTGAATAAGGGGAGCTAATGCTTTATCAACTTTACCAAGTGTAACACTGGTTTCTCCCAGGACTTTAGTAATTTTGCTACAAAAGTTAGTCAATAGACCAGTCAGTACTTCCACAATTTTTAGTTTTAAAGGTGTCCATTTTTCTTCAATACCCTTAAGGTCCACGTTGGCAACACCTGCCCCTTTCTTTGCAGTTTCAGTTTTCCTGGTCACTTGACGCAGTTTCTTGGGTGCCGGGGGTCCACTCGATTCTACACTATGATTGGAAACAATCAGAGCCCTGTTGCGTGTATTATGCCCAGAAGTGATGTTGCTCTGACTGGGGCTTGAGGTGCCCGAACCCTCCTGTTCTTGGCCCATTGCTCCGTCCAGTGATTTTTCAATAGCTGAGCCTAAGGACTCACCCGGCATAGGGGGCAAAATGCCTCCCTTGTCCAGAGAAACTCACCTCTCTGCCCTATCTATTTCTTTTGTAATTGCCCCCACAGTTTTTACCAAGAAGGAGTCAATAGTTCCATGGTGTGGGTCCCGCGGGGAGCTCGCAGCTGACGGTTTCCTCTGCCCCATATTGCCTTGAGTAGAAGACTCTCCTGCTGGCAAAATGATAGAGTGATAACAATGTCTCAATAGATTGGTAAAGTACTCACATGTAGGAATTATGTAGACATTAACAAGTGCCCAGTCGCTGTCCAGCTCCTTGACCTCAGTGCAGTTAATTAAAAACTGCTCCAAAAGTTGACATCTGCCTAAAGGAGGGCCAAGAGAATGGGCCCAGCCCAGCCATGGTCAGCAGCGGATGGGCGCAGACGGGCCCTCCCTTGACCTGGGCTTCGCCCGGGCAGGCCCGCACTCATCCCGCGCTACGGAAGCTCTGGCCGGCTTTTGAAGCACCTCCAAGCATGGAAATTATGAGGCGGCAACGACCGCGAAGGGTGCTGGTTGGTGTAGTCCTGCTCCTCGCCCCCTCTGCAACAAATGGGAGTCCCGCGCTGCGGGAGCCCTGGCCGGATTTTGAAGCACCTCCATGCACGGAAATGATGAGGCGGTAATGGCCGCAAAAGGTGCTGGGTGGTGTAGTCCTGCTCCTCGCCCCCTCTGCAACAGACGGGCGTCCCGCACTACGGGAGCCCTGGCCGGTGTTTTGAAGTGCCTACGGGAGCGTAAATGAGGAGGTGCCAACAGCAGCGAAGGGTGCTGGGTGGTGTAGTCCTGTTCCTCGCCCCCTCTGCGGAAGTCCAAAGTGTGAATTGAGCCTGTCTGTCTCCTAGGAGATTCTGAATAGAGGCGCAGCTACCCAGCCCCCTGGCCAGCAAACCTAAGCTTGCTGATTGGCTCCCCAGCTCCCAGGCAACCCGGTCGAAATTGGAACCGGCCAGTCATTCTGGCTGGCTTCCGACGAGCTCCACTGGTCATTCTGGCTGGCTTCCGGAACCGGCCCATAATCCAAATGGACAGCGGTTTACGCTGTCCGGTTTATGATGCACAGTTTTCGTCAGGGTTTCCATGCCAGCCTTTTCGACATGGAAACCCTGTCAGAAAGCGTGTTTGGGGGCCCGTAGCAGGGCCCCCTTTCTTTTGTGGCCTCTGGTTGGTGGCCGAGGGGCACCTATGGTGGCCCCTGTTAATCCCTGCACCCCGTGGCAGGCACCTCAAGGGTTTAACACCACCTCACATTTCCCTATGGGAGCATGTACTATGGCCGGTTTATGGCCATAACACATGTTCCCATAGGGAAATGTTGGAATGCGACCACACCATGTGCAGTTGTATCATAATGGGGGGTTGGGACTGCTGACCGGGAGGTCGGTCGATCCCATTTCTGAGTCGGTGCATCCACCGGACATCGTACTAGACCCCTTAGCTGTGCAGAATATGCATGGGAGGATTTACTTGAATTCTTACGAGAAGCACATTCAAATATAAATAACATTGAAGTGAAGACAGCTGGAGAACTCTGTTCTGTGGATCCCGCAAATGTCTGCAGATACTTTGTCCTTAGGTTTCAAGCTATGAAGTCATTTATCTGCAACAAAAGCATTCCACCTCTTGGAAAGGTAACTGATTTCTTTTGGTGAAAAGAGTACCAAGCCAGAGGTGCTCCTCGTATACACATGCTATTATGGGTAAAGGATGCACCAAAATTTGGAACAGATAGTAGTGACTAATGAGGCTGTTTTATCTTTCATTGAACAGTATGTTACATGTGCAATCCCAAGAGAAGGAGAAGATAAGAGCTTGAGACAACAAGTTTTACGGTTTCAAAGTCATAGATGTGGAAAATACTGTTGACGGAAAATTGAAAATTTTATACAAAATGTCATTTTGGATTCCAACAACCTATAATTTCTAAAGGGAGAGTAAACAACATTTTTGTCAGTGGTAAGACATACAATAACACAGAAATCTCCCAAAAATACATACAACCTAAAAATAACAGAAGCTTCATAGTATATTAATGAATAAATCCAGTTATTTTAAAAATGTGGAATGGAAATATGGATATTCAGTTTGTTGCAGACAGCTCAATTGCTGTTATTTGTTACGTCACATCATATATTACAGAATCTGAGAGGTCAGAGATGTAAGAGATGTGGGAAGAAATCTCTGCAGAAAAGAGTCTCTGCAAGAAATTGCGCAGCTTTAGCTTGCAGATGCTTCCCATGGAGAGATAGGATCTTATGAGTGTTCTGTCGGTTGGGCTCAGCCAGTTTGTATTCAAAGTCAAGAGGAATCATTTGGGTAAGCCTAGGCCTAGCCTCCACACGCAACAGAGTATTGAATCTTTTCCAGAAAGCCAATAATTAGCAGAGTATAAGCCAGAAAGTACTGATATTGTGAAAACTAATATGTTGGATATATACTATCCAAAAAGGAGTCAGCATCTCAAAAACCTATGTCTGTATGAAATACTACAAAACTACCGATTTAAAAGGAATGTTACAGAAAAAATAAGAGAAGAACAATGTGCAGTATTGGATGTGATGAATGTTTAGTGAAACATGCCAAAGGAAATCTTATTAACCACAAAAAACTCAGTTGACAAACTCCAGATAAGAGAGAATGTTTCTATTTAGCAACTGTTTAAACCTTGATGTCGTGAAACAGAATTACTTGGAGATTTTGACTGCTATGAAGATTCTTTCTATGCAATAAAAGATACAGGGGCATATTATCAAAGAAACACGATAAATATCGCGTTTCCCGTTTTGCGCGATTCTGTTTAACGCCGCATATCGCAGGATTTAATCGCCGAGATATCGCGTTATTATCAACGCATATCTCCACGGCGATTAAATCCTGCGATAGCGGCGTGAAACAGAATCGCGCAAAGCGGGAAACGCGATATTTATCGTGTTTCCTGATAATATGCCCCAGAGTCTCAGCCGTACGATCCACCTGCCATATCAAGTATGGCTAAGTCGGATTCAAACCAGGCGTTGCAAACCCGCGATAACCGCGGTTAGCGCGGTTAATTCAATCGCATTGCGGGTTTGCTCGAGGCTTGGTAATAGTGCGCTGCCATGTCAGCGCGGATTTCCAGGGAGGAATGGAAGGGAACGCCCACTTTGCATGTCATTAGCGATATTCTTCGCTGACATGCAAAGTGGAGTTAATTGGGCTGCTTACTCAAGGAAACACGCGTTAGCGTGTCCTTGATAATTGTGCGGAGTGAAATTCGCCGCTTTTCGGCCGAAAACGGCCTATAAATCGGCGAAAATGGGCTTGATAATATGCCCCACAATTCAATGTTCGGAATATCCAACTTCCTTATAAATGATAAATGATGAGATTGAACAAGAAGGAACTATTGCAGCTGAAATTGCTAGAGATAGTACATAAAACATTCAAAGTTCTAGTCAAGATCCACTTGGACAACCAATTATTGAAGTAGCAATAGCCATGAATGAGGTAGAAACTGCAATGCAGCAAGCACAACAGGATATTTTTGAGTTTGAACAATTAGAAGAACAAATGAACATTGAAAAATATATCTGCAAGTGAAACAACAAATAGAGCATGGCTTCCTCCACGACATAAAATAATGTCAATGTTCATCATTTCAACCTATTCTATTATACATTAGTGTTGAAGCTGGGACAGGAAAACGTTTTTAATTAAAGTTCTGACAGGTTATCTACACAGGACTACAGAATCATATTTATCTTGTGTCGTAACCGCACCAACTGGATTAGTAGCACATAACATTAAAGGTATTACTTACATCGATTACTAATGCTACCTGTTGAACATGATAATAAACTAGAATATCAGAAGCTATGTGGAGAAGCTTGTTATAAACTCTCAAGAGTACTGAAGATACTGAAACTTGTAATCATTGATGAGGTGAGTTTGGTCTCAAACTTAATGCTTCAATCTGTACATTTGAGGATGCAACAGAATTTAAAAACAGAGTATGATGTGCTGTTTGGAGGAAAGCATTTAATTGTATTTGGAGGCCTACTACAGCTTACTCCTGTTAAAGGACAACCTGTTTTAAAACACTTCTTCATGATGAGACAAGAAAATCTTAAGGAAGTATCGGAAATGTAAATATTTGATTAAACTTTAAATATAAAGAACTTGTTAAAAATGTGCGACAAGCAGCTGATGAAGAATATGGAAACATCCTTAAAGACATAAGAATTGGCATGTTAACAAAACATGGTAAACAAGCTTTAGAAAGTCAGCTAATAAGGAATTTGTTTACGTCTGCAAAAACACCAGCAGAACTAATGTATAATATGCTTGTGGAAAACAAAGCCATAGTTTGTTTAATGCCTGCACTTCAAGAGGGTTCTAATTTTAATGAACAATTATTGAAACTGGAAAAACAACAAATTCTGGAAAGTAAAACTGGAAAGTAAAGCTATTGACAAAATGGAACACCAGGGATTAACAATTCTACTAACTGAAAAACTACAAGCTAAATTGGATTTTTGGAAAAGTCTGTATCTAAAACAGCAGAATTAGAAAAGTGTTTACATGTATGTAAAAACTGTTGAGTAATTTTATGTCATAATTTGAATATAGAGGAAGGATTAGTAAATGGAGCTAGGGGAAAAGTTGTTGATTTAGTAAATTTTCAAAATAGAGATGCAATAGAATATTTGATTTTGAAATTTGACCAGATTAATAAAGGAAAACAGATTGCTTTTAAAGGACTTGCAAGTTCGAAGACAGCAGTTTCCTATGTCTCTAGCGTATGCAGTAACTATTCACAAATCTCAAGGTTTAAGTATAGACAGAGCTTTTGTTGATATTGGAAGTACTGCGTTTAAAGGAATGGCATACGTTGCATTGTCTTGAGTAAGGACATTGTCCGGTTTGTATTTGATTGAATTTGATGACAAAAAGGTTAGTGCTGATGCAAGTTGTACAATCACATAAGAAAACTCTATGCTCCTCATTTAGGTGAATACCCAATATAAGAGAAGCGTATACTATGTCCAAAATGGAAATATATAAAACACTCAACTGAACTTCAAGATGAGAAAGTAATTCAAGACAAAGTTGAGGGCATAAAAAAGAAAAAAGTGGAAACTGAGGGTGATATTGTAGAATACCAGTTAGAAACCAGTTCAGGTATCAACTGTTATGCTAAGGTGGTTCTGAATGCAATCTTTGATTTACCATGTCTTCTTAATGAAATCATGGAAAACCGTGAAAAAAGATTCTGTTCTGCACTACATTATTTACTTCAACAGTTGCTTACTAACAGAAGTAAAATACATTGGGCCCGATTCACAAAGGTAAAGTTAGACGAAAGTCTAACTTTACGGCTTTTGCTATTCACAAAGGGCATTTACGAGTAGTAATGCCATTTGTGAATTCCAAAAGTCGTAAAGTTAGACTTTTGTCTAACTTTACCTATGTGAATCGGACCAATACTGTTTCTGGCATTCAACATCTTTTGGATATATGTAGAGGATCAATGACATTTACTCTCAACATACAACAAGATGCCCAATAATTTATAATGGTTATGCTTGGAGTATTAGAAGGCAAAGAAGTAAATATTGATAACTTTTTTGGACCAAGTTAAAAATGGGAGCATAAGTGTGACGATTGTCTATTCACCACTACCACTGAAATACATGCAGAATGATTCCTATACTTAACAATACCAGATTAAAAAACTGAGTCTTTTGACAAATTGATTTAAACAGAAAATCAAAATATGATGTGTTCACATTGTAGATCAGGCATGTTGTCTACATTGCACATACTAAGATTTGGAAAATATCTCATTTTAATGCTTTATTATTATTATTATTATTATTTTTAAATTTATATCAGGCGCAACAGCTACCCAAAAGGGTTTCCCGGCGCCAGCCAGAGAAGGAACAAGAAAAGAAACTACTGATTGAACAACCAGGTTTTGAGCGTTTTACGAAAGCGCGTGTAAATGGTTTCACTCCAGAGTGATAGAGGAAGAGCATTCCACAAAGAGGGGCCTAGGTAGGCAAAGGAACGACCGCCCATACGGGACAGTCTAATCCTCAGCACCATAAATTTTGCCTGAGTGGTGGAGCGAAGAGTGCGTGTGGGCAAATAGGGTTTGACTAGTTTTTGCAGATACTGAGGAGCCGTACCCTGCTTGACCCTGAACATATAGCTCAGCGCTTTAAACTTGATCCGGCTCTCAACTTTGAGCCAGTGGAGGTCACTCAAGGAACCCGAGATGGAGGCCGCTCTAGGAACTTGGCAAAGCAATCTTGCCGCAGAATTCTGCACCAGCTGCAGCTTGCGTGTCACATCTTTATTGGCTCCTAAATAGAGAATGTTACCGTAGTCCAGTCTAGATGTTACCAGTGCCTGGACTACGGTTCTCTGGGTGGAGCTGGGCAGCATCCATACAATTTTCTTCAACCATTTCAGGATGGTGAAGCAAGTTGCAGCCACCTTCACGGCTTGTTGACGCATAGATAGTGAGTCGTCAATGATAAAGCCAAGGTTGCGGACATGATGCGAGGGGCGAGGCAAAGCACCCATTTCTGCCGGCCAATGGTGAGGTCCCCAAAGATCTTTGTTTTTCCCAAGATAAGGACCTCAGTTTTATCACCATTAAGTTTAAGAAAGTTGGCCTGCATCCAGGATGCAATTTTGCTCAGCCCAGCCCGCAGAACAGATGGTTCCGACTCATTCCCCGCAGAGAAAGAGAAAATAATCTGGGTGTCATCGGCGTAAGAAAATAAGGACAGCCCAGCGTCCTCTGCAATCATTGCCAGGGGTTTGACATAGATGTTAAATAATAGGGGACTAAGAATAGACCCCTGAGGAACCCCATAGGGAGAGGAGTGGACACTGGAGGTGGCTACAGAAGAGAAGACCTGAAACGTGCGGTCGGTAAGAAAAGAAATTAGCCATCTGAGTGCCACATCTGCAATCCCCAGAGACTGTAGGGCCCTTATTAGCACGGCGTGAGACACCATGTCAAAGGCCGCGCTTAGATCGAGTAAAATAAGGGCCACCGTGTCTCCGGCGTCCAAATGAAGGCGTAACATTTCAGTGACGCCGAGAAGAGTGGTTTCAGTTGAGAAGCCAGCTCTAAAACCAGATTGTGATGGATGGAGAAATTTTTGAGTTTCAACGAAGTTAGATAGCTGCCCATTAATATGCTTTTCCAGGACCTTGGAAAGTGCTGGAAGCAAGGAAATAGGCCGATAATTCGAGGAAAGAGTGGGGTCGGCATTAGCCTTCTTCAATAAAGGGAGGACCATTGCATGCTTCCAATCAGAAGGAACGGTGGCCTCCTTTAAGGAGGAATTAAGAAGCTCCATCATTATTGTAAGAGAAGGCAGTTCAAGCTGCCGTAGAACTGATATAGGAAGGAGATCGCAGGGGGAGCCTGATTTAATGCTACCTAGGTACTGTCTGAGGGCCGTAATGTCTAATGGTGACCAAGATTCCAGCTTATTAGCAGGTTCTGTATGGCAAGTGTCTTTACATTGAAGCGTACCGACTTCTTGAAGGTTGTTAGATGGCAATGAACATTGTAGAGCAGATGGAACAAAATTACAAACTGGAAATTGCAAACTTCAAAGCAGGTGATATATCTATTTCAGGAAGAACGTATACAACACTGGCTATTATTTTTCATGAAGGAGCTTATATAACATCTTGACACTATACTGTGGGGCAGATTCCGATCTCGGCCGGTAGGGCACCGAATCGGATTCGGCTTAACCGGATCCGATTCGGAGCCCTCTTTCCCGACCGATTCGTACGTGCGTCCGGCCGAGCGAGTACGATGCGAGCGCACGCGAAATCGCCGACCGACTCGTTCGCGGGTCCGAAGCGCTCCGACCGACTCGCACGGACACGACGCGCACCGCGCGATGGAGACGTTCCCCGGCCGGGCAAGTACGATGCGCGCCACGAGCAGTCCGACCGACTCGCGCCGTCCGGCTCAAAAGAGCAGTCGGAGCCGGACTTTGGGGGTCCGTGTCGGACCCCCTATACGCGTAGCCGCGCGAGTCGCACACAGGGGGGACCCATGGGTCCCTCCTACCTGTGCATGTACGGCACGAGTCGCTTCGAGGCGTACCCACTGTAGGGGGCACCCTTGTTCGCCTCGCACCCATTGGGTCAATGGGAGCCCGCGTACGCGTTGTACGTCCGGCTCCCATTGACTCAATGGGAGTCCGACCGACTCGAGTCCGATTGCATGCGTGCGCATCGTACTCCTTCGGTCGGACTGCCAGTGTCCGATTCGGTCGGAAATCTCTACGGGTCCGGCTCGGTCGGAGAGATTTCCGGCCTGAATCGGAATCGGCCCCTGTGTTTTTAAAATGTAACAGCGGATGGACACATTGCAATGATACTAACCTGAAATTCAAAGCTAGATTGCCTTCTCGACTAGCAAATTCTTACATGTTATTTCTGCAGACAGAGTTCTAAGAACATCATTTGGCCTATTGGGTGTGACAGTGTTAAAAAATAGAATGGATTGGATTCAATCAGTATTCATCATTAGTTTTTTCATTATTATTTGGCCTAATAGACAAACAATTTTGAAGAATAACTATAAGAAGCAAGTAGAATACATATTTGTTTTCAGTACTGTACCAGGTATAATAGTAATAGTTAATGTTTTAAAATCTATTTATGTTAAGTAGTAGAGTTAATATAGATGAAACAAGTGATTAAGAAATTGTAGTGAGTGTAAAGCATAGTTCTACATATTTATAATGATGTTTTTTTTAATACAATCCATTTGATTGTTTTTTCCCACTGCTTAATGTTGATGCCACGTTCAAACCACCATGTATGGTGAAGTTATTTGACATCTGAAGACAGTAAAAAAGGGAAACCTATACTGGTATCTAATTATCGAGCAATGTGATTTTTAAAAAAAAGGAATATTTTTTTTTTTCAGATAAGGTACTTATATATTTGTTTTTCTTCTTAATAATAGTTATACTACAAGAATGAAAATGACTTTAGTAATGTTTACGACAACACTACTCTAAAAATATCTTTACTAGATTATCTTTCTAAAATACTTGAAAGGTAAGGATATAGGATCTAATGTTGGTGATGAACTGTATATTTATTAAGAATATGTTATGTCATCTACTGGGCAAACCTTCAACATGTACGGACATTTCATGTGTGTGAAAGAAAGGTAGTCTAGTACCTCAAGGCTACTTAATATTTGTCATCTCACTCCTAAAAGGCACTGACACTCATTGGCGTTTTTAAGAAAGATGCTGAAACTAATAAGAGTAATACGACAGGAGTTGACCTTTCATTTTGTGTTAAGTCTCCTACTGCAAGCTCTACCTCTTTATTGAAACTGGTAAAGAAATGTGAGTTTTAAAACATATTACCAAGTGTGTTTACCTGTATCCTATTACATATAACTCTTTGCAATGGTACACTGCAAGTGGAACGTAGATAGTGATGTGTGTGCTTGAAAATGAAAATATATTCTCTCAAGTTTGCATATCTGACTTGTACCATGTGTCAGATATATGTGTACTTCTACGTGTAGTTTAACATGTGTAGTGTAGCTGATGACCGTAACTTAAAAACGACATGGTCTATTTTCCCCCTAGACAAATATTGTCAGAGCTAGCTCATCATTCAGTCTCAGAAGTACTGATCTCTTTGCTAGGCAAGCATCACGGAAGCACTTGAACAACAGGTTCATACCCCACTGCCCTGTATAATAAACAGAAAGTGATCCATACAGTGCCTTCTACACACATTTACAGACCATACGGTCTGATACAAAGGTAGCCTAGTGCCTGCAAGCTACTTTATATGTCTCATCTCACTCCTAAAAGACACTAACACACTCATTGAGGTTTCTGGAAAGATACTGACACTAATAAGAGTGGCATGAGAAAAGACGACTTTTCATTTTGGCTTAGGACTGGCACTGTGGGCTCTGTGAATCATTGACATAATATCGACAGACACTATATCGACCTACCATAATATCGGGACAAAAATATCGAATACACTAATATCGACACACTATACTTATTTAAATAAATACACAAATATCGAGACCAAAATATCGTCATACACTTACATCAATATCAGTATTATCGAACACAAAAATGTCGTTATAAAAAATATCGAACATGTTTAAAAAAGATACAAGGCATCAATAATATCGATAACCACAATATAGACACTAATAATATCTTTAGAAAAATTATATCGACATGTTAAAAACATTTATAAACATACAAAACTTACCCCAAATAATATATAATTATTAATAAACACACACAACATACAAAAGAAATCAATTAAATCATGTTTTAAAGACATTTAAAAATATTACCATAAAATATATTAAATACACACAAGTATTTACTATTTAAAATATTATACCTAAATAAAAAGCACATATTATTTATCATCGAAAACAATATAATTCACATATAATATAATAAACCACTTTAAAATAAAAAATGCAATAACTGAAACTTAATTAGCGTTTTCCATATATGGAAAGCAACCACCAAATCAATTAAAACAATAAATATCAACCAATGAAGTACACACACTATTAAAATAAACCAATGAAATGAAAACAACAATTAATTAAACACTATATAAACACACAAAAATTAAGCATTATTTTACACTTCAAACAAAAATGAAAGAAAAAGGAGAAACTCTGCCGGATTGCTGCCAGAACACTGGACTACATTATAGAAAACTCCGTTTCCTGCTCCACCAAGTAAGTAAAATAAACTAATACTACTGCTAATCTTCTAAAAGCACTATTTTTAAATACAAAATAATTAATATATGTTTTTTAAATTTATATCTCCTCTACAGATAAATCTAAAAATATTCAAACACCTACAGAACACTGTGAAAAATCAAGTTGCAAATAAAGTAAGTATCAAACCGAAATAAATTAAAACAATTTGATAAAATACCCAACAGAAGTCCAAGTTAATCCCAACCCCCAATACACAGTTAAACAAAATTATTAAAATTACTTTTTTTTTTACCAACAGGAATCTTAGCAAGAAAACCAAAGGCAGCAAACAGTAAAGAAAACCCATCAGCATTCAAAACGACTTTAAATTCAACGATGTAAGTATAAAACTGACAAAGTATATATTTCAGAAAATAAAACAGTACAGGAATATTTATAGTAATTATTCTATACATTTTTCTTAGGATTTGAAACATCACAAAGACTGAAGGTGCCCAATTCATAACTTCACAAAAAGGAAAATTTTGACTATGTTATATGGGGTATGTGTACACCCAAGAAAAGCAAACAGGAGACAAAGTCAACTGGAAATGTAGTAAATACTATTCTAACAAATATTATGGGAGGGCTGCAACAAAGGAAACAACTGTACTATGTGTTAGGGAGCATAACCATTGTCCCTAAAAAGAACAATAGCTAGAACTAAAAAGCTACTACCACTACCACACCTGTCCCCAAAACTTTTGCAGAAGTAGAAATTCCCCCAGAACTCACAATTACCCATAATGAAGAACAATTTTTTCTTTATGATAACAAATCAACAGACAAAAGAATAATATTATTTGGAACTGCTTCTAATCTACAAAAACTCCAAACCTGTGACACTTGGATGATGGACGGGACTTTTGAAATATGTCCCAAACCATTTTATCAGTTGTATACTATACATGCACTTTATCAAAACACAAACATCCCTTTTCTATATGCTTTATTACCAAATAAGCAAAACTCCACCTATATTGAACTATTAACAAAAATTAAACAAGAAGCCAATAATTATTTTTCCCAAAAAATAATCATTGACTTTGAACAGTCAATGATACAAGCAAACTAAAAACCTACCCTCACACAGCAATTCAGGGTTGCTATTATCATTTTAATCAAATGTATTTGGAGACACCTCCAAAAATCCACACTAAGGGGCCGATTACCTTTGCGGTGCTGGCAGTGTTCGGAAAACGTCCATTTACTTACTCCTGCCGCGGTCCTCGCGTCTGCCATATTACAATGGGCAAAAACAGCCCATTTCCCGTCCGTCGCAGAGTTGCCGGATCCGCCACATTTTGCGTTTCGCAACGGTGGCGGAGGGAGCCAATAGAGAAAGACCGCCGGGCGGAATGACGTTATGACCGCCGGACAAATCACGATGCCTCAAACAGCTCATTCGAACGCAGCGGAGAGCCAGCCACCCGGAGACGGCGGAAGCACAACTGCGGAGATAGAAACTCTAATCCGAGACACCTCCACATGTTCCTGGCCACCATGGATCCTACTCTACAAGCCCTTCTGCTGCTGTACCTCATCCACTATCAGCAGATAAGACGCCATCGCGGTCAACACCGCAGGTAAGTCAACAACACATCCCTGCATACAACCACAACACACAACTGTCGCGCTGAAGTACGTGTCCTTTCTACATCAGACAGCCTGGTGGAGACAGGAAAAATCCCCCAGTGTAAGTACACATGTCCTGCACATCACAAATTGACACCTCTGAATCGGGGTCACCCATCACCATAGAAATCACTGCAACTAGCCCAGTTGTGCCGGTCATGTCACCGCAGCGGTGAAGCTGCGGGAAAACCTGCCCACAATGTACTAGGAGTCCAGGACATTGTCCCAGACAAGCAACACCAACATCACAACATCCACACCACATGTAACATAAAAGAAGCACCACTCAGCACAACATATCTGTAGCAAGAAGTCATGTGCAGGGACACTGTCTAGAGTGTCATCTCATTAGGAACACCTTCAAATGTATAGTAACATGAGTGTAGGGTGAGGCAAGAGTCCCTCCAAAATGACCATAGTCATCATTGCACACAAATAAGGGTCAGTCCACATACAATGTGGAACAGAGGAGGGCAGACCAAGTAGGGTGTGTGTGTGTATTTCACAGTAGGGCAACAAGGTGTTGGAATGAGTCAGTGAGCCCAGGTAGATGACACATCATATTAGAAACCACTGCCACACAATCACAGATCATCACAGCCCCCAAGCAGACATTGATAGGCCCATCACATACAATGGCAGACCATATCATACAAGGACAGCCCATATCATGCAACACAGTGAGGAATTCCTGACTCAAACAGCAAACTCAAAGTAAGCACCACTGTGCATTTGACTCACAAGTGTACTGCTGCAATAAATGACACCATGTGAGTATGTCACATCATATTAGAAACCACTGCCACACAATCACAGATCATCACAGCCCCCAAGCAGACATTGATAGGCCCATCACATACAATGGCAGACCATATCATACAAGGACAGCCCATATCATGCAACACAGTGAGGAATTCCTGACTCAAACAGCAAACTCAAAGTAAGCACCACTGTGCATTTGACTCACAAGTGTACTGCTGCAATAAATGACACCATGTGAGTATGTCCAGTACATCAACAACACTGACTACACTGCCAACTCACAGAACACCTACATCACCATCACTACACCTCAACAAATGGAGCACCAACTACAAAGTAGTGAATGAATGCCAAAGTGTCAGGAAGACTCCATCTTGACAGCAGGAAACTCTGACCTGAGACTCAGGACAACCCTCCTCCTACTCACACCTGCCTTACACTCATGTGAATCAAAGTAAGTAATTTAAGAAATGAAGAATCACTGTGCAGATTAACAACCATGGAACTGTTCACACTGCATGTCAAGTCCTTCAGACAGCTCACACACTGAAACTTAGCCTCATACACATACCATAAGTGAGCAGCAATGTATGACAATAACTAAACTAGCCTAAAGTGGAGTGCACAGTGCATATAAAACATGGAGATATCTCAGATAGCATTTGTACATGACATGCAAGAGATGCAACATATCACACTACACCTAGGCCATCAAATCAGACATGGGTGGCACAGTGAATGAAATTGAACTAAAGTAACATCTGTGCAATATCCCTGTGATACAGCAATGCAAGCTATGCATTGGCCCAGGAATGATAGGAACTGTCATAAGCCATACAGTGACCAGCCCCACATCTATGTCAACTCCCTTGACATGTGCATGCCACCAGCACAACACTCATGGCTCATTGTCACACTCCCTGACTGGCAAACCCAAGTATGACCTTCACACATACCCCTCATCTACCCATCTCACACCTTCACTACTCCACACCTGTGAGAAACACAGATAAAGGTGCAAATAATGTCCTGTGAGTTTCCTGAGAACCAATGCCACACCCTGGTGTGTATCTACAAATGTCAGAATCCCACTCAGGGATGTCTGAACCAATGCTGTTCAAAAACCATTTGCCAAACACATGTCTCACAAACAGCATCCAAAGAAGT
The DNA here is from genome assembly GCA_963921515.1 of Calotriton arnoldi. NCBI lineage: Eukaryota > Metazoa > Chordata > Amphibia > Caudata > Salamandridae > Calotriton > Calotriton arnoldi. The sequence continues at coordinate 610,364 of CAWUFW010000089.1, read as the reverse complement.
CCAACAAGCTCACCCATGTGTAGGCAAACAGTGGATAGGCAATATGACCCTGGACAGCACAGGAATAGATAACATTTTTACTATGGCCAACTGCACAGACACCATCACCGAACCCAATCAAAAAATACATGATCAAATGCCAATCATGAACACCAACTGTGTGCAATAGGACAAAGCTGCAAACACAAATATATACACTCCACCAGTTACCAAGTGAGCATGGTGTCAATGTGTAGCACAAGCATGCACATGCACACTACTGACAAGGCCATAGCACAAGTGTGCACTCAAAACAGGTCAATGAACAAGACCCCACATTGCTGCATGTGACAGTCACACAAGAAATGCACACAACAAATTCTACACACATCTAAATGTATTCCAATACACAAACTCCTCACACACAATGTCATGCAAATATAACATTACACACACATGGACCTGTCAGTGGAAAGAACCAACACAGGCCAAAGACTGCATCCATCAACAAAAAGTACACAACATATGCGCATACAAAATCATCACATAGCAGACTCAGCTGGACATCAGGGGGACTCACACCAGGCAAGTACAAGGCAACATACACTCACAGCAGTGCATGTACAGTAAGCAGTGTGTGAACATCAACAAAACCAGTATCACACATATCTGAGTGCTCCACCATGAACTTTAACACCACAAATCATCACAGGGCACAGATCACATCACACTCAGGTTGGGTAGCAGTACCTCAGCAAACACACATACACATTAGCTATCACCCACTGCTGCACAACTCTGGAAAACACAGATGCATGGACCATGACTAGAGGACTGTGCTGGACAAACATCTGCACTGTATATGAGCAACCATGACTGCAATAAAGTAGAAGAAAATAGCACATAACAAATTGTGGAACAGTCCTGAGTGTAACATTGGTCCTGGACACAGATCATCCTCCCACAGTGTAGTGTCACACTATGAAGTGGTGGTGGGGGTCACACACTGGCAAGGCATGGGGTGGAAGACATTAGACTGAAGTGGTGTGTACATCAGTATTGGACAGGTGGGGAGTGTACAGAGAAAAAACACATAGAGGAGTAACTCACAATGTGTGCCCATCAAAAGCCCCCATTGGGGATGGTCTGACTCTCAATACCACATACTTGTCCAACAAATGATGTAAAGTGACACCAATGTATGAGAAACGTCACTTATAATGTCAGTTTGCCTGAGCAGGTCAGCACAGTGAGCACAAATGTAAGCAAGAGCCATTTCTGATCAACAAACCACAACACAGACATTGCAATGAACCACTCTGCATACTCACAACTGACAGCGACAACAAGTAGGTGTACCCCAGGACTGCAAGGTCATACCGACACACTGCACAGTGCTCAACCAACAACTCCTACATGTGCCCACTATCTACAGCACGTGTCTGTCAATGTAAACAAACAGGCACTCATTACCTGGATCATACATGTGTGTAGGTGTCCTGTTCAGGGGCACATACTCATCAACACTTCTGCCAATGATAGGCCAATCACACTGTATGACTACTCAACTGCACACATTCAAATGTACCCATGTGACTATGAAGCCAGGCCTACACAAGATGACTACACATCTACACTGCTGTTCACACATCAAGATAGATCCCACAGATATGACTGACCCTGTCCACCACGCAAGTTATCCTGTGGATAGAATTCTCTTCTGTTGTGGTACAGCATCCAAATATGACGTGTACAAAATTGGAGACCTGACAATAGAATGATTAGGATAAGATTAGATCACCACAGACAACCATCAGTGCCCCCTCAAGCCTCTGAGTCAAGAAGCACAAAAGTGCCTGTAACCTCTGGCAACCTCTGAAAAAGAAAATCAGGTATATGCCAATGTGAATGTGGCATACAGAGCATGTGTCACATGAACATATACATGTACATTGCACTGCATCATTAGCAAGGGGAGCGACAAAGCTCACAACATCAGTAATAGTCTTTATTATATAAACTCTGCATAGGCATCAAATGTGCAAAACATAAAGGCCATTGGCCAGTCCAAATTTTAAGTCCGCAAATGTGTGCATGTAAACTTGCACATCAAATAGGTAACACAGTCCACTGCCATGGGAATCACCACAGGTCAGGGGCTTCGATTGGGAAGTCCAGGCACCGCTGTTGGAGAAATGGTGTGGGGAGGGGGACTTGGCTTCAACTTTGGCTTGAAGTTGAACTGGGAGGGGGCTAATTGTCGGGGCCAGTTGGAGGACTGGACCTGGGAGGGAGAGAACTGAATGAGGTAGAGGGATCCATGGATGTGGGACCCTGAGGGCTGCTTGGACCGGGTGGAGTGGTGGCACAGGGAGGTGGAGACATGCTGTGTGGAGGTTCAGTGGCTGAGGGTGGATATGGAGGGCTGGGTCTCAACTGTTTGGGGATCCGATATCCCACAAGTGTCTTCGCCGGAGTGAGAAGTGAGGTGGGCACAACAGCCTCACTCTTCCCCAAAGGTGTAGCAGGTGCAGGTGGCTCTCCATGTGTGGATTTGTTGGACCTGGTGGTACGCTGGGGGTTGCCTTGCCTTTTGCTCTGCATCTCCTGTTGTTGATGTACACTCCCCACTTTTCTCTCTTGTCCATGCTTCACAGGGGTGTGGGTGGGAGTTGACGTTTTGGGTGAAACTGCCTTTGGAATGTGTTTGGGCTTAGTCGTTGCAGGCACCAGGTTCACTGCAGACAGGGCAAGTGTCTGTGTGTCCTTGGGATCAGGTGTGCGGATGGGAGTGTCCTTGGATGTTGATGTTTTGGAGGAATCTAATGTGGATGCATGCTTTTTTGCCATATGTACCTGAGTGTCCTGTGATGGGCTTTTTGTCTTGTGGTCATGTGTGCTCGTTTTGGTTTGTGGTGATGGTGTACAGTGTCTGGTATGCTTAGAGTGCTGAGGTTGTGTGCTGCGTGTGGATGACTGGGTGCCTGAGGGCTCTGGCATGTGTGTACTCTGGTCAGGTGGGGCCACTGGCAGGGTGGTTGCCAAAGGGACAGGAGCTGGACTGGGAGTTTGGGACTGCTGAATGGCTGCCATCACTGTGGAGGACAAAGACTGGACAGTTCGGTGTAGGCCACCCACGTCCAAATGAATGCCCTCCATGAACACAACAACCTGGGACAACTTGTTGCCATGATCCTGGAGGGCATTCAGGAGAGCAGTCTGACCCATGATGCCGTGATTGATTGATTGACCCACACACAGCTGCTGCAAAATTTCTATGGCCTCCACACTGTGGGCAGCAGGGGAGACAGGGGCAGGGGCAGCGGTGCCTGGGGGAAGGAGACTCTACCCTTCTTAGGGCTGTGGGCACGGACAGCACTTGGGGGAGCATCCGGGAGGGTGGGCACTGGACGAGGTGTGGCAGAAGAAGATGCAGATCTGGAACTTCCGGTGCCCCCCAACATCGAGGAGTCACCACTGGACTGGGAAGATGTGGAGGTTGGTGTTTCCGGGCGGGAATCATCCAGGGCACTCCTGTCCCCCTCCGAGGTGCTGGTCCCCGTCAGTGTCACTGAACTCCTATGTCCCAGTCATGCCAGTAACTTCCCCAACGCTGTCAGGCCCCCGTCCTTCCCTGCCCTTGGTAAATGCTGCAAGAGACAGAGACATAGGTTCAGTATAGTGCCATACTCACAAACATCATATGCAATCAAAACTCAAATCCTGCAAATGATATTCCCATGTTGAACTACTCCATGTACTTTCAGCATATGCCACATTTAAGCAATCATCAGCTGATGCATGGAAAAATGCATAGTTGATAGCCATGCTCCATTTTGCGTAGACACAGCCAAATAGCTGAGCCTGTGCCTCCCTGTAACCACACATACAATTGTCTGTAGGCACACTTACGTGCCTGTAGGTAAGATAGCTATACATCAAAACATGTTGTCTCTGTCACATATGGAGTATATTTCATGGAACACCACAGATACCAAGTCAAATATGTCCTTTTGCAAGGGCAATCACCTCCTGAAATCCACCATGTTGGGCTTTGAAGCACAACTACTGTTGTCCATTGGTGTCAGCTGTGTAGATGTTACTATTCATTTGATATGCACAGCACACATTTCTAAATGCACACTAACATGATGCTCACTGCTTTGCACTGCCAGTTGATGTCTCTGACACTCACACTGCAGCATATGTCACAAGGCCACATCTTTTTTGTTAATGAAGTGATAATGAGCCCCATGTAACAATGCACAATAGCATGAGAATGGGAAAAAAAATGCAAGGCCTTCATAGGTTGTGACATGTCACAGACCAACATCTCCATAGTGCCTGACAGGCCCTCATAGATCCAAGGCAGGATAGTGTCTTCTTTTGATGAGGAAGTTGGTGGACTCCATTACGACAGCTAATGTCTGAGAATACCTAGGGTCTGGCATATGACATCCCTCCGTTGTGCTGACTGATGACATTGAGGATACATCAATGTGCCAAAAAGTCACTCACTGATTAAAAGCTTTAGCCACAATTTCACCATGCACTGATGCACATGGACACCCCTCCACAATACACACATACTGAGGACTGACACTCTGAGTAACCTTTGTTCATTATCATTTTACAAATTACTGTACAACACCTCAGTCACATCACAATTTGCCATACACACAGATCACATCCAACCATGTTAAGCCATAGCGCCAAAACAATTTCGCAATAGCCAGCTTCAGCTACATTGCATTTAAATCACAGAGTCTAACCATCCCAGTAAAGTTGCCATGTGCACAAATGGAAAATGGAAATCAGTCAATGCATCACTGCAATCATCACCATCGAACCCATCAGCACTTGTGTGCACTTGCTGTCACCATGGTAGGAAATACAGCATGTTATGCCATGCTGCTGTTATCATGCTAATATATTTTGCAATGGTGCTTTCTTCTCTATCATTGTGAAAAAAGGACCCATGGGACAGGTGTGACCTTTCCCTACTCACTGCTCACTGAGTCCACATCTGTGCCTGTCTCTAGCCACTAAGACATCATCACATGAGCACACTATTGTGCTAGCCACACAGCACACACAAGCCTGACAAGTGTACTGGGCTACACACTTCACACAATGAATTATCCTTTGTATGAAGGTCTCAGTTCAGACAACATTCATGCAATGTGACATGAAAACATGGCAAGATGATTTAATATGACAAGGTTCATGGGTTTTAACACAGGAGAAACAAAATGTGGTACGAATGCAGAACCACTGCACTCAACCCTGAGGCCACTTAGAAGCCATTGCATCACACTAGAGACATCACAAAGTCCGCACTTGCTCAGGGCTGGGATTCATGCAGTCACTCATATGCAGAGTCACACTTTGCACAATACTCACCCCCGACTTGCTGCTGATGGGCCCTCAAGTGTCCATCCAGCTCTGGCGTTGTCACTGCCAAGATGCGGGTCATTAGTGGTGTCATGGTCTTGCGCGCCAACCTGCCACTTCGAGGGAGCACCCCCAGCGTCATCTCTGTGACGTTTTTGCTCAGGCAGCAGATGTCATCCCACCTCTTGTGGCAGTGTGTATGACGTCGGTTTGAGACACCCAGAGACCGCATGTTGCGAGCAGTGGCCCTCCATATGGCCTTACACTGATGGACCTTAAGCTGCAGGCATGGGAGACAAGAAGAGGAAGTTTCTGTGACACTGTGTTGTGAACCACTGTGTGTCAGTACAGGAGCATGAAAATACATAGCACACTAATACATCAATGGAGGGAAGAGCCCATACAGCATGTCACATAGTACACTTGGATCAACCCATATCATAGCTATGTATACATCTATGATGATGACACACTACATGCCCATCTCATACACATGCAGAGTGCCAGCACAGAAACAAAAGTAATAATGGGCCTCAGCTGCAATGCACTATGTGAGTAAGCATTGTCGTGAAGTTCCTATGTTGCCTATACAGGTTCTGCGCGTTTGGATAACATAAACTGTGGGATTGGTGGCGGACGGTTCCGTGCACCCCCACCGAATACGTTAGCCTGTCTGTATTAGCTAGCTCACAGTGCCACTAGAGTCTCCTCTTATCGGGGAGAGAATAGGTCTTGGCAACCTCAGAACATGACAACCCTGATCCCCCAGGATTGTGGAAACAATATACTACCTTTCGCTCAGTCACTCGTGCTTACTTAGTTTGTCTCAGACAGATACACATAATAAACAGCCTGGGCGTTTCAATAAGTATTTATTGAACAGTTGTTATTCGAGTGTAAAATATATGAGCTGCAACAACCATTAGACAGTAGCAGAGATATATGAATAGCAATATTATGAAAGTAAAAGGATGGTATAGTTCTACCATCTTGCAGAAATCATGAATATATACAAGTACATAAAACACATGATAAAAAGTGCGTACTCCTACGATGTCTCCCTAACTAGATGTACCTAAATGTACCTAGCATCTATGTGGGTGTTATGCCAAGAATCCCTCTAGGATCTAGTCCACCCCATTACCTGAGAGTTTGAGAATATGGGACACCGTCCTGTTCTCGAGTTGGACACCCCGCGAGGGATGTCAGACCACTGCTAGCTGGAGCGTCTGCATGCAGGAACCTCAGCGTCTCTGGTCAGTGTGTCAGCCGGGAAGTCACGGTCTCCTCTATCTGTCTAAGCAAGACATGATGTATATACACCCATAGGTCTCCCCAGGGGTCCTACCTTGCTGTGTTACTGTGTCGGCCAAAAGGATGACGTCAGGCCTGAACTTTATACAGAGATATTATACAGGAGATGGAAATCCTACTGTTAGTCCTGCTGTGCTTCCAAGAAGCCTCATGCATAATGTATGAGAATCAAACCAGGGAAAAACCTGTGTTCTGTATGCAGTGTCATATCTGGGTAAAAGGTCAGTGCCTAAGAACCGTTATGTATGTAATGTAGGGAAGGATATAAGAGAAAGGTTGCAGTGTCACCTGCGCCTATATAGGGTACCTACATGGAATGTAACACCCACTCCTCTTCCGAAAGGACGACATATGTAACCTATTGTTGTACTTCCATTCAAACTAAACATTGGTATGCACAAAGTGTTTAAAAACATTTCTTTTGCTAAAATGTTTGAAAACGTAAAAAAAATTCTAAAAACTTTAAAAAAAAAAAAAAGTTTTTCCCCAAATCCTAGCTCTAAAACTGTCCGTAATTATAGTCCGAACTACTATAAGCATTTTAAAGCCATGAATGCCCAAAAAATTAAAAGGAATGTCAATTTAGTTTCATAGTTCCAAATTTGAGCTTGTTTAAAAAAGGGCGAATTTCTTCCCAGCACACGACGAGTCAAAATGTTTATGTGTCCTGGCTGGTAGACGCAACATTTCCGTTGCTTGCTTCCGCAGTAGACGGCCCCTGTAACACCTCGCAAAGAATGTCAATTGAGCACAGATGATGTTCCTCACTGTCCGCAGCCTGTGCTGTGACAGCCTGTGCGCCGTCCAAAGCCTGGGTGCCAGTGGAGGAGCCGGTGTCCATACTAACAGGTGGAGTTACTGCCTGTGGTGGCTCAAGGAATGCCGCCATCAACATAGGAATACGCTGAGGACACTGCAGAACATGGGCCGTTATCGGGTCCAGTAGAGCATTCACGTCCGGTTGCGCACATGATGGAAGTGTTAAACAAAGGTCTAACATGCATTCTTCTCCGCAAAACAGGCATCTCCTTGGTGACTGGGACGTCCATTGCGTAGCAGAAAAATAAAAATCAGGATACCTGCTATTAGAAACACGATCAGCGGAAGTCCTCCAAAGATGCTTCCAAATACGGAGTGTATGAAGTTTGGTATAACTCCAAGTACCGTCTGAAAGGTGCTTAAAAGTCCAGAACCTATGGTCTTAAATAGGTGGACAATGCCAGTCGTATCAGACATGGTAAAGATATGATTCACCATTTCTATGAAATGGAAAGGGCAGTTTGTATTAATAAGCGCCTCTATCTCAGCTGAAGTCCTTGCGATCTCAAGTTCAAAAGTCTCTCGAGCGGCGGTTAAGGGCACAGACTTCTGTAAAAGCATGGCTTTCATTCTGCCTAGAGATCAAACTGTATTAAAGAAACATTTAGTGAAGGCCATAACGGCGCCTCCCTGACTGTATGTGTCGGTGGAAACAATACTTGCATACAACAAGTAACCCTGGCGCTCATGGTAACCAGATATGCGATGCCCGGGAGCATTCCACAGCAGCATTGACCGTTCAGCATCAATTAACTCCCATTCGAAAGTATCCCAAATGCTGGAGTAATCACTGCAGCTGGGTCACCCCTCAGATGACAGGACAAGTTCGCCACAGAACCATTACAAGCCCCGTGCAGTAGAATGTCCTGACATATGAGCGATCCACTTAAAGCGCTCTCACAGTTTGTACCACTGAGAAACACTTCTCAATCCCCACTCCGGCATCGAAATCTGTATGGTAATTCCCAAGATTCCTTAATGTACTCCTTACCCATTTTTCCATATTTGCCTGCCTGCTTTTGTTCAAGGCAATATTGAAACTGAAAAGTCGTGACCGGTAGAGTTATGTGGCCATGGATTAGCCATTCTGTAGACGGCGATTCTGCCACTGTGAATGGTAATCTATCCAGTTTTTCGATATGCAGCATTGTATATTTTGCTCCCCTTTGTGCCATTGCTATCTGTTTATCTGTTAGATTGTATTCAGAAAACAGAGACGTGCTGTTGATAAAACGCCAAGGCACGTAGCCTGCACGCAAAGATTGCAGCGTCCAGCTCAATAACATTATAGAACGTAACTGAGATTGCCTGTGTTGTAATATGGCCAAATCTTGTTCTAGAATGTCTATCGCAGAAGATAGAATGCTGCCCAAGGAATATATCCTGGAGGTCAAATGTTGTTAACCCATTGTCTACTACTGCTAGAGATTTCTCTAAGTTAATACGGTCTATTTCCCGTATTCTTTCTGCGGCCTCCTGTTGGGATATTTTCCAATTTCCATTGTAGGCAGCATAAATGCCAGCATATATGAAGCGTTTTTGGCGTGGTTTCCTGGGACCTAGCAAAAAATCCCTAAGATCCATGTCTTGTGTGAGTAAGGATAAGTGTTGTTTCACCTCTGTGAGTGTTGAGGTTTCTAGCCAATTAAGGCACAACTTCCCAACACTGTATAACGTCACTACCCCTGGATGTTGTCTCTGTACATAGTGCGGATCTGGCCTATGGATTGTGAACCCTTCGGTTTTACCCATGAATCTTTCCTGACAACCATTTGTGTCTGTGGGCCAAATCACCCATTTCTTCCAATCGAGGTCCGATCTATTGTATTGTATGATGTCATCTAATGTAATCCCTGTTTGTGATGTTTTGTTTCCCCCGGTGTTTGATGGAGTCGGCTCTCGAGGTGTGTTCAAGTCTCTGTTCTTGCCTAGTCCAAGGCAAGACATCTGTTGCACTGTCTAGTTCAAAAACATGATATGTTGAGGGATGAGGCATGCTCTAAACAAAGCTTCTGTTCCCTGTACCTGCCATTCTCTAGTACCCCAGACTGATTTTAAGTCTATGGTGTCTTTCCATAAGTCAAAACCTTGTTCGGACAACTGGGCAATAAAAGCAGCAGAGTAAATCTATTTGGTGTTTGTTAACATATTTTTCTGTGCTGATGTTGGTGCAACCTTATAATAGTATGAGGTTGGGTCAGACATATTAAACCCTGAAAAATATGGAAACTTCTGTGTAAATGTTTTTGAACTACCTTTCGATCGTGTTGGACAATGCTCCCACTGGTGGTAGGTGAACACATTTCTAGGATTTGCAGATTTATGCAAAAAATGATGACCATAATGTTGATAACAATACATTGATTCATAGTCTGATGTGCCTTCCAATGTTTCACTATTGGAAAACGCAGCAGATTTTTCCAAATCAGACAACATGTTATTAACAGTTTCAAAATCCCAATCATTGGAAAATGTAACCTTTGTTTTTTTCAGGGAATTTTTCAGGTTTTTTACATGGTAATTCCTAACTGTAACGTGCCTGTAACCTTTGTTTTTTTCAGTGAATTTAATTGTTTTTTTAAGTAGTAGTCACGGTTGCAGAGTGGTGGAGAAAAGGGGTGGTCCTCAGACCAGCTCTCAGGAATCCCGATGTGTAGGACTTACAGGAGATACCAGAAGGGCTTCATCCCCCAACAAGTAGTGTACCAGGAGCCGTGCTTGCATGTGGTAGAGGAAGAGGTCGTGGCCTCCAAAGACCTCATAGCAATCCCGCTGTGTGGGACTTACTGGAGGTAACAAGGGGGGTATTTGGCCCCCAAGGACGTCCTTGGGGGGCCAACTACCTCTCCTAATACCTCCATTAAGTCCCACACAGCAGGACTGCTAAGAAGTTGTCAGAGGCCACACCCCCTTTCTCTACCACTCTGCAAACATGCCTCATGGTGCACTAATAGTTGGGAGATGAAGTCCCTTTGGCTCTTTAGGGTCCTTGGGGCCCAACTAACCCTCCTGTTAGCTCCAGTAAGTCCCTCACTGTGGGATTGCTCAGATGTTTTCAGTGGCCCAGTGGCCCATGCCCCCTTTCTCCACCTCTCTGCAATTGCACCTCCTGGCACACTACTATTTGGGGGATGAAGTCCCCTTGACCCTTGAAGGTCCTTGGGGGCCAGCTACCCCTCCTGTTACCTCCAGTAGGTCCCATACGGCTAGATTGCTAAGAGGTTGCCAGGAGGTGTGTTTGCAGAGTGGTGGAGAAAGGGGGCGTGGCCACCAAGTCCTCTCAGCAATTCCGCTGTCTAGGACTTACTGGAGGTAACAGAAGGGGTTTCTGGACCACAAGGACACTCAGCTTTCAAGGGGACTTCATTTCCCGCCCACCACTGTGCCAGGAGGTGCGTTTGCAGAGTGGTGGTGAAGGGGGCGTAGCCTCCGGTGACTTGCCCGATGTTTTTTTGTTTTTAAGGGAGGGGGCTGCATGGCCTCCCTTCCCTGGGCCATTTTCTGCCCTGGGGACCTCATTCCCCAGGGCCAGACCTTTTTTCAATGGGTGAGGGGGGCTGCGTGGCACACTTTCCAAGTCCATTTCTGCCCTAGGGACCCCATCCGCTGGGGCAAGCCTTTATAATTATTTAATTTTTTTAAATAATGGGAGGGGCCAGACCCTTTTTTCTTTTTTTTTACAGGGAGGGGGGCCACGCTGCCCCCTTCCCAGGCTGATTTCAGCACAGGATCCCCATCCCCCAGGGCCTGGCTTCTCTACTGGGTGCCCTGGTCCTACCCAGGGCACCCACGTTTTAAATTTTGGGGACCTTGGGGGGAGCCCGAAGGCCCCCCTGGTCCCTGCCAGCTCCCCACGTCCTGCGGGAGTCGGCATTGCTTTTACACATAGGGAGCTGCTGACATGCAGCTCCCTGTGTGAAAAGCAATTCTGCTCCGCTTTCAACAAGCAAGAGTATTTTTAATGCTCTCACTTGTTGAAAGCGGAGAAGAGTTTGCTATGGCTTGATGGTAGCAGTGCTCCTGCCAAGCCATAGCAAACTGCAATGTCCTGGGAGTAGGCACCCCAGGACATTGCTGAAGCCGGTCCTGGGGGGTGGCGATCGCCAGGGCCATCTCGGGCTCAAGGAGGGGGGACCGTGCAGCCTCCCTCCATTCTTTCATGTAGCCCCGGGGAGGTGGTGGTTCCTGGGCCGGGGGGTCTGCAACAGACCCCCCTCCCACATTATATTTTGAGCCCCAGGGAGGTGGGTGTCAGGGTATTCCTGCCATACCCCCTTTTCTACATTTTATACAATTTTTCGGGGACTCAACTTCATGCCAAGATGGCTGCCAACACTTCCTGGATGAAGTGTTGGTAGCCAATCAAATTTTAGTAGGGTATCAGCAGGCTGTTGTGCTTCCAGTGGCACAATGAGCACAGCACTCACGTCTGGTTATACGCTTCCCACTGAGGGCAACAAAAGCAAAAATAAAAGATAATGGATGGAATGCTGAACAATGCAAACACTCACCCGCAGCCACAGATCTCAGTTTAATACAAAATTGTTTTTCTCACCACACTACCTCAGGTTGGACCCAGTCATATGCAAATCAGTCTTAACCCCGCTCCTCATGAGAACAGTCTAGCATGAGCTGCCAGGCCAGGTCCTCCCTGGACAGGAAACGAGCACCCTGGGACTGGTTTTGGGGTACCACCCCTCATCATCCAGGCTAGCTTGAATCCAGTGGCACAGTGAGCACGGGAACCACATCTGGGCATACCCTTCCCACTTAGGCTGACAAAAGCAAAAAGAACAGATGATGGTAGGAACGCTGAACAATGCAATTAAAAAGATCCTTCCTTTTATACCCATTCGTCTACAGAAAACAGTAGTCACTTCTTTGGTTATGTCTAGAATTGACTGTACTTAAACACCCACCAGCAGGTGTTAAATAAATTGCAGACACTACAGAATGCGGCGGCTCGGACTCTATTGAAAATTCCTAGATTTCATTTTGTAGTAGATTCCATCAAGAAGGTACACTATCTTCCAGTGAGGAAGAGAGTGCTTTTTAAGGCTCTCTGGATTGTTTACAACGCCTTGCACAATTAGGGTCCTGAATTCTTCAAAAACAGCTTCAGATGGTACTTACCTTCCAGATCTTTATGATCCGCCTCAGCAAAGCTGGTTTCCGTTCCCAGATACAGGTGTGCCTCCTGGGGCGAAAGAAGCTTTGTTGTGAGCGCCTCCAAAGCTTGGAACAAACTCCCTCTTTGTATTAAATCAATGCCAAATCTGCATGAAAAACCTGGCTTTTCAGGTCCTGCTAATTTTCACTTAAGGGTCAACTCTCATTGTGGTCCTTTCAGCCAGTGCCCAGATGCCCATTGGGCAATCGAGCTCTTATTAAAACCCCTTAACATAACATAACATAACATTCACCCCCAGTCACATATCTGGGTTCAATTAATTTTTTGGTTCACCACACCACCCCAGTTTGGACCCAGCCATATGCAAATCGTTCTTGACCCTGCTCCTCATGGGAACAGTCCAGCCCGAACTGCCAGAACTGCCAGAACAGGTCCTCCCTGGACCGAAAGCAAGCATCCTATCACCCCTCATCAGCCACTCTAGCTTGAATCCAGTGGTGCACCTCTAAATCTTTCTGAGGGTTAACTGCTTCATGCCCAAACTGAGCCCCTATTAGATGTTAATTTCTTAAATTTGGCTGAAAAGATTTGTATCAAATCACCAGTTAGGACTTTGTGGCAAATTTGATGTAATTCCATTCAGCCATTTTTCTATATTGGAGAGCAAACTTTTGTAAGGAAATTAAAATGGGAAATTACATATTAGGGAGCCCACTTTTTTTGGTCCCCACTTAATGGATAATTGCAAAACTTTCCAGGAAGGAGCCAAAGTGAATTAACTTTTTTTTAGGTCCATGTAGATTCATCAAACAGCTCCAAAGTAATTGAGAAAACCAAAAATACCTTTTTTAATGAAACTCCGACCTAATTGTCACTACACTGGTACTGGCACCATAAGTGTGATCTATCTATCTATCTATCTATCTATCTATCTATCTATCTATCTATCTATCTATCTATCTATCTATCTATCTATCTATCTTTATAATTTTTTCTTAGATCTGTTTTTCTGGCAATTTTTAGCACCCTTATGGAGGTTTAGCTGTTTGTGTTATAAATAGTATTTAGGAACTTCAGATGTTACCTATTTCACAACATTTACTCTTGCTGTTGTGATGGAAATTAAGATATAACATCAACCTACTGTTTGATATATATGATAATTAATTCTTATTTTTCTCGCCGGGAGACAAGGGGATGGCTAGTATGAAAGATCAGCTAGAAATTATTTATTTAAAAATTACATTGTTTTGTACACACACATTGATATTATTGACTGGAAACCTTGAAGCTAGCATCTGGAGTCAAAATACCTTACATAAATTGGCAATGATTTTTGATGTTAGATGTAAGCTTTTATTCCTAAAACAATAATGCATCACACCACTATTGAATCTTTGGCAGGGCAAGGGTCTGGCCAGGATAAGCTTATTCTAATTGATGGCTTTAACTGTCATCAGTGTATTTGCCCCTTAGACCCTGATAATACTAAGCCTAAATGTATGTTGGTAGAAGTGCTCCACAAGGTTCACACAAAGAAGGGTACTGAGTTAAACACAGTCCTAAACACTTACAATCTTTTCTTTGCTTTGGAGAAGTTAGTAAACTCGGCTAAGCCATGAATTTTCCCTACGTTCAAAGGGAGGGGTTCTGCATCCATGATAGATTTAATTTTTATTTCAGGCCCTTTGTTTTTGCTTATCTCTAATTTTAACAAAGTTCACAGCCCTTTTAGTGAGCACAATCCTGTGTCTTTAGCCATTGGTGGAGAAAGGGGCGGTATTAGGCCATCGGCTGAGATGCAAGGTGGGACCCCTCTGTCTGACCAAGGTAGGAGAAAACCGTGTAGAGCCAGTGACGGCAGGAGATATCCACTTGCTTGGATTTGAGCTCTTCAGGAGGGGGATATCTTGTTGTCATTTGTGTGCATTGCCTAGAAGGTATCAGCATTACTGGAGGACCCTGTGAGAAATATTAGTTTGCAGGAACCAAAATGGTTTAACCGCAATTGCTGTAAGATCCTTTGTCTTTTGAAGGTTGCCTTAAAGCAGATCCCCAGAGATAGGGAGCATGTTGCCTCCTCTCGGAAAGGATACAAAAAGGCCATACCAAATGGCAAATTTATTTTATGGAGGAGTGCATGGGAGGATTTAGCCCAGGCATGAGAAACTCAAGACAGCTCCTTGTTCTGGAGGGTGATAAACAAGCCGTGTTTTGCTGATGTAACCTGACCGGCTTTGTGTCACCACATTTGAGAACTTTGGGCCGATCTCTTTAAAGGAATTCAGATTTTTTGGCTCAGTGAATGTGAGGAGGACCAGGATGGTTTAGTATTGGGCAGAGCTGATGTTGTTTTTACTTTAGATGAGGTATCACAGGTTATTCAGGGGCTCTCTCGCAATAAGGACTGAGGACCCGATGGTATACCCCCTGATTTTGTTTGTGGAGAACTTTGAGATCTGGGGCCCGCCTTGACATTGGTACTTAGTGCAACAGTGAGAGAGGGGGCTCTCCACTCATGGTCCACCACCATAGTTGTCCCGGTCTTTAAGAAGGGGGACAAGAACAATCCCCAGTGTTATCAGCCAATATCACTAATTGATGCAGCTGTGAAGGTCCTTGGGAGGGTACTCTTAAATAGGCTAATCTTGTGGACAGACGCAAATTTAAAAATTTCTGAGGTTCAATATGTCTCTAGGCCTGGCAAATCAACAACGGATCAATGTTTAAGTTAATATTTAATCATAAACAAGTATACGGTTGCCCGGCCTGCATCACTTCATCTGGCATTGTGGACCTCACATCCGCCTTTGACAGGGTCAATCTCAGGAAGCTGTGGAGCTTGCTTCTTGCGATGGGGTGACCCAGATATTGTGCTTCTTTTATCAAATTTGCAATCCAACACAATGGCTTCTGTGCAGTATTCTCAGGTGGTGGATTGCACCCAGCACTTTAGCACCAGTAGGGGAGTCCATGAGGGGTGTATTCCCGGCCCTTTCCAGTTCACCCTTTATATCAATGGGCTGGAACAAGGTCTTATCTCAGTGCAGGCAGATTGCCCGAGGAAGCTTGCTCCCAGTTTTATATAATGCATTTCTCATGTCACATACTTCAATGGGATTGCAGTCACTATTAGATAAGTTTGTTGTTTTTATGGACAGTTTGGACTTATCAGTAAACTTTATGAAGATGGTCCACGGTCCACTAGTTCTAAAACTTTCAATGTGGGAAATCACACACTTGACAAAGTTCTGGATTTTTCTTACTTTGAGGTGCTATTTGATGTGAATAAAAATTGGAAGCCCTTGATTGAGGGAAGGCGATGTGAGCTTGCTAAGGCCACAGGGGCAGTAGCCAGCTTTGCGCCGAGGTTGGACTCTTAGTCTCCGAGCACTTTAGTTAAGCTTTATCAGGCTAAATGCATCTCTAAGTCTCTGTATGGCTGTGAGGTATGGGGATACATAATGATTGATAATGTTTAGTCTGCAGAAAATCTGTTTCTAAGATGCATTCTGCAGGTACCGAAAAGTACCCCGGCCTTCTCTGTCCACAACGAGCGTGGTGTAAAATATATAGGAGACATTGTTGTTCTCCGACCTTTGCTTTGTTGGATTAAGATCTAGACTGGGAAGGGAGTCCAGTTGAACAGACATATCCTCTCTGATTGCTCGTCCCTTGATCATGTGCACAAAATCCCTTGCCAATGTGAAGCCAGCTTTCACCAGAATGGGCAGGGAGGACGTATTTTACAATCCCCATTCCCTGCATCCCCTAGAGCTCAAAAGGGTGAGGGATTTGTTTTTGGAATGTGTATCATTGCAACGGAAACACACAGAGCTATGGTACGGGGCACATGTTGTTAAAAATTGTTCAGAGTATGGAACCATATTTAACCCCTGTGACTAATGAGAGGGTTAGGTTTGTTTTGGGGAGATTCGGGTTTATTCTCTTGCATCATCTTCTGGCATCCCCCAGTGGATGGAGCCATCGTGGAACTTTGGGGCCCTGCGGCTGCAGCAATATGTCTCCACATGACACCCTACTTTTTGTTCTGTTTTGTAAGTGTTATAGCATGCCTAGGAAGTTGTTTTTTCTCCTGTTACAGAAATCCCTGAATTTCATTCAAGCTCACCCGGCGCTTATGTTCTTGCAATTCCTGTCAAACGAACATATTTTATTTGCTGTCTCACGTTTTCAACGTGCTACTCTGAGATCAAGGTGCTCCACAACCGATTAATCTTGTAATTTTTTA
Organism: Calotriton arnoldi; assembly: GCA_963921515.1. Classification (NCBI taxonomy): domain Eukaryota; kingdom Metazoa; phylum Chordata; class Amphibia; order Caudata; family Salamandridae; genus Calotriton; species Calotriton arnoldi. Next base: position 593,475 of record CAWUFW010000089.1, on the reverse strand, counting down.
ATTTTAATGCATTATCAATACTGTCTTTTCATCACTTTTTATGGCTTTTACAACATGGAGTGTATATTTTCTCAGTTTTATGAAATGTATGTATTGTGATTTTATGCTCTGTTTATGGTTGTATTTACAACCGAATAAAGATGTATATGATGATGGTGAATAATGTATTGCAGTTATTATAATGATGACTCCTGGGTTGTCTTACGATGTCTTCCTAGAAATATGTCCACATTTTCATGTCAAATTTCCATTAGCGCACCTGGACCACTTTTTTTAACCTTCTGACATGGTCCTGAAATTTTGTAATTGAAAAAGGTCCAATTCATCAAGAGAAGTATAAATGTCATTACGCTGGGTCTACAGGACTGTCTTGGGGTTATTGTCGGGTGATGAAGGTGCTGTACTAACAAAGGGGAAGACTTTACAGAACATAATAAGAAAGACTTTTCTTTCATAGCTGTGAAGGGTGGGTTTTCATTGACGTATGGCTGCATTCTGATTTTGCATTCAATGTAAATAGAGAGCGGTTCGAAGTTGGCAAGCTTCAAGTGAGTTATTCTGAATTGGTGGGTGAGGAAATCTGTTGTGAGAGACTGATTTCATCATGATGTCTGATGCCTTTTGGTGGATAGAGTTTTTAGATCTGAATGTGATGGATGATTTCGACTTTTTGAGTTATTGAACACTGAGCAGAAATATGTGTTTATTACTACTTGGCAGGGCGATAATCATGAGGGAGCCTGAGGAATAACGGTTGTGAGAAGAAATAGTAATATCTTATAATTGAACAACATAATGCATGCTGGGGAAACTGTAAGAACATAAACTCTCTAGGAGGTTTTACTCTTTTGCTTGAGTCCTTATAAGCTAATTTAAAAGAGGTGCAAACATTTATGGAGTCTCTGCTCTCACCAACTGAACAATTTTTGGTTTTAAAATATTCAGCTGACAGTTTTCTTATGGGTTTCAATTTCCATACATGTCAAGGATTGAATGTTAACATAACCGCTACACATAAAATCAAAGTTGCATTTAAGAATGAGTAAAAAGATTGGAGTAATGGTCAAAGCAAATGCCCCTGCAAACTGTGCATGTTCTAGTATGTTCTAGTAGGTTTTGGTGCTTAATTTGTAAAACAATGAGTATGGTGCCCAAAGCTCTGCTCAGACAAAGCGCTGCTCAGAAGTCATTGACCGTTGCTATTAAGTGTGCATCAACTATGAGGACTGCGTATTTGGCACCGTTTTAGCCTACTAAAGGACTCTCCCTGCCCTTATAACTTGCTCTTGCATGTTCCTGCTTTCTCCCTTTGTGGCATTTCCCTGTCTTTCTCTTCCTCCTTCTTTCCCCTTAATGTGTTTCCCTCTTTTGTTCTCTTTAAATCTCTGATGAGGACAATTGCCACTTCCCACAAATGAGTGCAGGAGGCATTCTTTGGCAACAAAGAATCTGAATTATTATAACTAACTGAAAATGACTGTTAGAAATTGGGTTGCTGCTTGACCTGGGTGTGAGCCCTGGTCAAGCAGCAACAACAAACCGAGTCAAGGTAAGGCACAAGCAAACCCCAAAATAACCTGTGCTCTACCCCCTAGTAACTTGGCAGAGAGTATTTAGGCTTAACTTAGAGCCAATATATAAAGTATTTGTGAACTACTTCAAACAGTAAAGCAGTGAAAACACCACACTAAAAGATCCCACACCAGGCTAGGCAAGTAGAGCTTAATGTAATAAATAAAACAAGACCAAAACAACACAAATCCAATCCGTAAAACCGGAGTTATGAATTTTTAAAGAATAAAGTGAAAAGTAGCACCTAAAGACAGAAAGGCCCAACTGCCGCCAACCGCCGATCACGCTGGACCGGGTCAAAGATAACAAATTCGGGCCGACCGCGATGGAGCACAGGTTTGATACACTCCCAGATTAGTCCCACTGAAGTTTTACCTTCTCATGTTTTGTGCCAAGAGTCCCATTCGTGTTGGAGAGCATAACAGGGAGAGAGGAGAGGGTCGCGGGTGGTTGTCGACATGGCACAAAGAGCAGGCCAGGCGTCATCGACGAGAGGGCTGGTGCTTCATGTTGGCGGTAAGCCATGGGTTGTGGAAGCTTCTGTGCAAAGAGACAGGCTAGCACAGGCTCACACTGAATTATGGTGCAAGCGGCATGGTTCTAATGCAAATGGCAAAGAGCCCAAAAGTTTGATTTAAAGAGCCTGTGAGCCACACCAAGGGTCTAGGACCTGAAAGTCACAACTTGGGGTCACAATTGTACTACAGCTGGGTCCAAGAGCTGTTTGGGGAGCCTTCTTTGTACCTGAGGCTGAGATCAGAAGGTCAGGAGACTAGCCCTTTGAGTGACTCTCTGGTCCTGGGTCCAAGATGAAGTTGCAGGTCAAGTTCCTCTTCCCCAGGCAAGAGGGCATCAGGCAACACATCAGCACAGCAGATCAGCAGTTCCTTTAGAGAAGCAGTCCAGCAGAGTGACGGTCCTTGTAGCAGCACATCAGTCCTTCTTCCTGGCAGAGTATCCATAGGTCCAGAAGTGTACGGAAGAGTTGATGTCTGTGATCCAGCAATTATTTAAGGTGGTGGAAAAGCTTCTAGAGGTTTTCCTTTGAAGTCACCAGGCATTCTGCCTTCTCTTCCCTGGCTCCAGACTAATCACAGGGGGTATGTAGCCCTTTGGGTGGAGTCAGGATACAGCCTATTCAGGTATAAGTGCGGCTGTGTCCAGTTCCTCCCTCCCATCCTGCCACTGAAGGCCCATCCGGGTACACCTAATCACCCTATTGTGTGTGGCTGTCTAGAAGGAATACAAAAAGCCCAACTGTGACCTTCAACCAGTCATGTGACCAGAGACAGGCTACATGCACCAAACGGCTAAGGCAATAAAATGTCAACTTTCTAAAAGGGGTGTTTTCAGAATTGCAATTTAAAATCTGACTAAACCATAAGCTACGATTTTAAATTAGGATTCCAGAGACACCATACCTGAATCGGTTACCTTTTTCCATTTGGAAATTACGCTTATAATAATTTAATAAGGTTATTCAAATGTTATCCTATGGGAGAGGTGGGCCTTGCAGTAATGTAAAACAAATTTAAGAGTTTTTCACTACCAGGACATGTCCCACTTTTTAAATACATTGCACCCTGCCCTCTGGGCTGTCCAGGGCCAACCCTAAGGGTGACATATATTTTAAAAAGTAAAGTTTGGACCTGGGAAACGTTTTATTTTGCCATGTTGAATTAAGTGGGTGGCATACCAGTGCTGCAGACCCACTAGTAGCATTTAATTTACAGGCCCTGTGTACATGTTACATCACTTTACTAGGCACTTATAGGTAAATTAAATATACCAGTGTGGGATACGCCAATATTACCATGTTTAGAGTAGCGAGAACACGCACTTTCGCATTGGTTAGCAGTGGTAAAGTCCCAAAAGCCAGCAAAAACAAATTCAGCAAAAAGGGAGCAGTGAAGACAAAAAGTCTGGGATGACCCTGCAGAAAGGGCCATGTCCAACAGCGACTACTTAGATATTACATTCAACATAATGATACATATATAATGGAACAAGGGTTGGAGAAAGTTGCCTTTAAATGTCTTCCATATCTTAAAAGGAGAGCATGTGCTTTTTGCCAGTGCATTTGTATCTCTTAAGACTTGTGACTCTTCAGTGGATATAGAGGGGCAAATTTACAAGCCCCCTGCGCCACCAGTACGTCACTTTTTGTGACGTACTGGTGGCGCAGGGGGCTGCTCCATATTTACAAGGAGAGGAAAAGCCACCCTGCGTGACTTTTCCTCTCCTTGTAAATACGGCCCCTTCACACGCAGTACTTTGCGGTGAAGGGGCGTTCCATGGGTGTTGCTGTGGGTGTTCCCACGCAACACCCATGGAACAAGACACATCTCCAGAATTACGAGAAATCGTAAATCTGGAGATGCGTTTGAAAGCTACGCCACCCTAGAGGTGGCGTAGCAAGGCGCACCGAGGAGAAATGTTTTCATTTCTCCTCGTTTTTTCCTCTTTCACTGCGTGCTGCATTCTGCAGCACGCATTGAAAGAGGAAAATGGTTGTAGTGATTGTTTTTGTGCAGGAAGGTTCCCCTTCCTGCACAAAAACAATCTCCCCACGACGCAGGCATCCTTGCACCATGGTGCAAGGGTGCCTGCGCCGGCGCATGGCTGCAGTTTGTGCGCCAGCGCAGGGGAAGCACAAGGATGCGACATATTCTTGTAAATATGTTGCATCCCTGTGCTTTCCAAACTAACGCAGCATGGCGCAGCAAAATGACTTGCTGCGCCGTGCTGCGTTAGTTAATTGTAAATCTGCCCCTGAGTGCTTAAGACTTGATGAAGCCATTATCTCCTAAAACACAATTGAATTCCCATATCTGACACATAATGCAAGGAGTGTGTTGTTACCGGACTGCTTTTAATACGGTTTTCTAAAGCCAGAATCACACATTGCATGTGCTATATCACTGATGTGCTCCCTATACAGAACTATTCCATTGTGTAATTTTCTTCCATTTCTACGATGTTTTTTCTTTAGGATTGTCTAGGTTAAGGTTTTGTTCTTTACACTCAATTTCTTTCTCCTTCTCTGTTCTCTCCCTGTGCTACCATTTGTCAGTATGATGCCTTATTGCAGGCATGTACAGGACGGATGTTTATCTCTGCCTTCAGCTTTTTTTCCAAGTTTCATATTGTGATGTACTTGTTCTGCATTAGTGGTTGAATAGATTACATGCAGGGTTTACTACAATTGCCATTATTCCTTTGTGATGAGTTGTCAATGATACTTTTGACCTTGGTCTTTTGTGCGCAAAATTGTCTTGTATGCTGCTCTTCTCACAAGTTCTAATAAAGGTTTTTTTGCTATCAAAAAAGGAAAACACGCAAAGGGAATGTTCCATCACTGAGAGATTGGAATGGCTTCTTCATGGCTTCACAACAAAAGCAACATCAGAAAACACGAAAATACATTAATAAATGGATAAGCGGTACTGTAATAGCAAAACTCTTGTTTGTGTTATTTGTAATGCTGTAGCCCTATTCCAATAACATGCAACCTTGATAAATGGTCTACATTGTATTGACAGGAGGATGAAAAAATGTAATCAAGGTCAATTTTTGATATATGAGAAAAAGAAGTGAATTGTTACTGATGGCCTTCCCATGTTTACTAGAACAAACAGCTCTGTTCCCTTCCAATATGATTAGTTTTTCTAACAAAAGCGAAATATGTTAAGAAAGTTGTGCTGTTGTGGATGTCATTTTACCTGATGAAATAAACATCTCTTTTTAGGTTAAAAAGGAAAGTTTCTGAAAACATTAACGAAAACTCCCATATGTATTTGAGGAACACTTGTTCAAAGAGTTGAAAGTTTGACTGTCCATTTCAGTTGTGTAAACAATCATGGTCTTGCCAATTTAAAATCTAGTTAAGCTTCAATAGTGTTCATGCTTCTCAAGGTATATGCCATTTCTCCTTTGTGTGGACTTACCTACATTTGGAGAATTCCCTCATATGATAAAAACGCTGTAGCTTACCATTTTTGTGTTTAAAGAGTGCAGCCGAAATCAAACTGTTAGCAGTTGGTACTGCAGTGCACAAAATGTGCACATGTCACTCCTGAAAAGTTCACGTGAGTAACATCAAGGGGCCTATGATGATGGCGGCCTTCGGTCGGAGGCTTTCTGACCGCCATCGTCGGTTTAAATTCTGACCGGCTGATTATGATGCAGCCGGTTGGAATTGAAACCGGCCGGTCATTCCGGCTGGCTTCTGACGGGCTCAAGGAGCCCGTCGGCCAGTCCGAACCGGCTCGTAATCCCAAAGGGCAGGCCTTTCCGCCCTTGGGATAACGATGCTTGGTTTCCAGCATGGTTTCCATGCTGGCCTGTCTGACATGGAAACCATGTCAGAAAGCGTGTTTGGGGGCCCCTAGCAGGGCCTCCTTGTGTGTGCTTCCTCCGGTTGGGGGCAGAGGTACCCCCCTGTTGATCCCTGCACCCCGTGGCAGGCATCTTTTGCTGCCTGCCATGAGGTGCAGGTGTGAGAAGTTGGCCTGGCATATGCTGTCCACTAATTATAGTGGGCACCTTGCACCAGTCCAAATCGACTCTTATGGTAGGTAGGTTAAAGACAACCTTATTGAAAGCTATCCTAGTGGTAGCTGTGGAGAGCAGCCTTCAGGCTAAGTCTTGAAGGAATGTAAAGCAGCTTGTTTTACCAGTCTATAATCTCTTGAGTGACCAAATGAAAGAGCACCACACCAGGTATATATTCAAAATATATGTATTTATTACTAAACACACCCCTCTAGTCTCTTTATGAGGCTAGAGTTCGAAGTACATAGGTTATAAGATCTTAAATCACAGTAATAGCACAAATACACGTTTGGGCCCTAGGGACGTACCAAACCATATACCAATAAAGTGGTATGCGAACCACGACTGAACTAGACACTAGGCCTAGAGCCTCTAGAAGTGCTTGGACCACAAGGAACCACCCAAGGTAGTGACACAGGGGACCCACGGGAGACGCGTGCAGTGTAAATACACAACCGCGGTACGCCGTTAACTTCTATGGAGAAAGTCGGGATCGGGAAAATAGAGGAAAGGGACACTTAAAAGAGGACTAGGACAAAACCCTTTGAGATCTAGGACTTTGAAGAGTCTCTACCCACGGGAGCACCGGAGTACTCGTGTTACCTTACCCAGGGAAGCCGGGTGCATAGGTGCCTTTCGGGGTCGGGTTTCGTCGTCGTTTCTTATGGCGATCTGCTGCAAAGTGCTGCTGGCGACCAGGAGAAAAGTGTCCGGGTGGATCCAAGAGTGGATCGGAGTTCTGAAGAACCTGAAAGCAGAGGGGACAGAGTCTGGGTCACTAGCCAGTGACAAGGAGGGCGATGGACAGATGCCCACCGATGTCGAGTGCTTCAAGTTCGTTGACGGTCGTCTTGACTCTTCAGCCACGAGGTCCGGGAGGCGTTGTCGGCAACCAGGAGCAGGATTCGGGCTGTTGCTTGATGTCTGTCGAGTGCAGAGGTGTCGGCGACCAGATTGGACCCAACAGGCCTTGGCAACGGCAAGTCTCAAGTAAGATGTAGATCGTCGATGATGCAGACCAGCAAAGTCTGGGGAACTCACCCAGCAAGGGTAAGTGAGGGCAGGCCTGGAGCAACCAGACTGCCAAGTAAAGAAAAGATTGGCCTTCGGTAAGGGCTACTAGCCAACGGGCTAGCGACCGCGAAGGAGCCTCGTGACACCGCACGTGGAGCTGGCTTACAGGACACTCGTGGAGTGGGGGCCAGTGATCTTCAGTGCAGGTGGTGCTGGAGGCTAGGGCTACTCGGAGCCCAAAGCACGACTTCTTGGGAGACCCAGAAGATGGTGCACTTGCAAGTGTGCTCGGTGTCCAGGGGTCACGGTCTCAAGTCACCCACGATAGCCACGGGCCTCAGCTTTGCTGGGGACTCAGGGTAGCCTCGGGGAAGTCTGAGAATCCACCTCTGGTGATGCGATGACTTCGGCGTCCGACGGGAGCTTCAGTAATGCGAACCGGACAGATGCTTCTTTGGTGCCTGCCAAGCAGGGGAGTCACTCCTTGACCCCAAGGGAGATTCTTCAGTCCTCTAATCGTGAGTAGAGCGTCGAAGGTCCAGGATTCTGTTTCAGAGTTTCGTCCAGGTATAATCTAAAGTCCTAAGGACTGGGTTCCTACCTTTATTCCAAAAATAGGGGATGGACTACTCTGTGGCCCCACCTATGGGTGGGTCAGGGCAGAGGGGTGGCTACACCCCTTTCCCTTTGTCCAGTTCGCGCCAAAGCAGGGGCTGCAAGCCCCTGATCCGGTTTGAACTGGGGTATGCACAGGGACACCAAATGTGCCCCCAGTGCAGGACTTCAAAGCACCCGAAAGTGCTCCCGCCCAGCCCCAATACACATTGTCCTGTCTGGGGAGGTGGTCACACCTCCCTGGGACAGGAAACCTATTGTCCAGGCCTCCCCTGCCAGAGTTTCGTCCAGCAGCAGGAGGCCAGACTCGTGTCTGTGGCAGCAGCATCCATTTTGTGATGCCAGGGCTCTGGAAAGAAGTTACCGGACTCGTCAGAGTTAACATGCCTTTCCCTCTAGAAGGGTGGAATTCTACCCCCGCCGCCAGGATTGGCGGGGGGTAGTATTCCAAGATGTTTGACACCAAACACGACATGTTTAGGTGCAGCCATTCCATAGTTAGCATTTTACCGCGAGGATATAATGCGTTTAAGAGTATATGGTCAGGCTGCACTACAAACAGCATCAGAGATGGTCTCCGAACGCTGCAGAGGGGCCCTGCTCATGCAGGGGCACCCTCTCACATCGGAACCATGCACTCTGCCTTTAGGATTGATAAGGCCTGCCTTAGGAGTGACTTATAGGTTTATATGTGTGTATGCTTTTAGTGATATAGGTAACCTATACCACAGCAAGGGGTGCATGCACCACCTTACCCAGGCTGCAGTAGCAGACCTGTGGTGTCAGTTTGGATGGCCTACCAGGGGTGGCATAATACATGCTGCAGCCCCTGGCAGGCCTCTGAGGTACCTATGCCCTTGGTACATAGTATACCATATACTAGGGACTTACAAGGGCACTCCAGATCCCAATCAGTGATGTGCCTAAGGCACATGGAGACCCTTTTAAAGAGGAAACAGCTAGGCTGGGGTTCTGAATAGCAGGGCCCCAGCCAGACTAATGTCGAAAACCAGTGAAGTATCAGCAAAAAGTGGGGGTACCCCTGTGAAGCAGATCCTACTCTCCTACACAACCCCCCCAAACGTAGGGACATTAAACTAACCTTGCCCAGTTAAGTCTTCATGTTCTAAGTGGAAATACCTAGAGAGTCCATCTGCATTCGCATGGTTACTCCCAGGCCTATGTTCCACTGTAAAGTCCATCCCCTGTAGGGAAATGGACCACCTAAGCAGTTTGGGGTTTTCACCCTTCATTTGTTTTAGCCATAAGAGGGGCTTATGGTCTGTCTGAACCAGGAAGTGTGTACCAAACAAGTATGGCCTCAGCTTCTTCAGAGCCCAGACCACAGCAAAGGCCTCCCTCTCTATGGCTGACCAACGTTTCTCTCTAGGGGTCAGCCTTCTGCTAATAAAAGCTACTGGCTGATCCTGACCTTCTTCATTCAATTGTGACAGTACAGCCCCTACCCCCAACTCAGATGCATCAGTTTGAACAATGAACTTCTTGGAGTAATCAGGACTCTGCAGAATTGGAGCAGTGCACATGGCCTGCTTGAGGTCATCAAATGCCTTCTGACAGCTAACTGTCCACTGAACCTTTTTGGGCATTTTCTTAGAAGTTAAGTCATTCAAGGGTGTCACTATTGATCCATACCCCTTGACAAATCTCCTATAGTACCCAGTCAGGCCTAAGAAGGCTCTCACCTGAGTCTGGGTAGTGGGAGCAGTCCAGTCCATGATGGTCTGGATCTTGCTCTGCAAAGGTTGAACCTGGCCTCCACCCACAAGGTGGCCCAGGTACACAACCTGACTCTGCCCTATCTGGCACTTAGTGGCCTTGATAGTCAGGCCTGCCTTTTGCAGGGCCTGTAGAACATTCCTGAGGTGGACCAGGTGATCCTCCCAGGTGGAGCTAAAGACAGCAATATCATCTAGATAAGCTGCACTATAGGCCTCCAGTCCTGTGAGAACTGTGTTCACCAACCTCTGGAAAGTGGCAGGTGCATTTTTCAGACCAAAGGGCATCACCACAAATTGGTAATGCCCACTAGGGGTTGAAAATGCTGTTTTGGGCTTTGCAGCATCAGCTAGTCTGATCTGCCAGTAGCCAGCTGTTAGGTCAAATGTGCTGAGATATTTGGCAGAGGCCAAAGTATCTATCAGCTCATCTGCCCTGGGTATTGGATGGGCATCAGTCCTAGTGACTGCATTGAGGCCCCTGTAGTCTACACAAAACCTCATCTCTCTTTTCCCACCACTGGTGTGAGGTTTAGGTACTAGGACTACTGGACTAGCCCAAGGGCTATCTGAGGGCTCAATCACTCCCAATTCCAACATCTTCTGGACTTCAGTCCTGATACAGTCCCTGACATGGTCAGGTTGCCTATAAATCTTGTTTTTAATAGGCAGACTGTCCCCAGTGTCCACTTCATGAGTGCACCAGGTGGTCTGACTGGGTGTCAGTGAAAACATATGTCTAAACTGATTGAGGACTTGCCTGCAATCAGTTTGTTGCTGGGTAGTGAGGCTGCCTGCCAAGGCTACACCATCAACTGACCCATCGTCAGGGTTCTGTGAGAGCAGGTCAGGGAGTGGGTCACTCTCTTCCTCCTGCCCTTCATCAGTAGCCATGAGCAAGCCCATGTCTGCCCTGTCCACATATGGCTTAAGTCTGTTGACATGGAGAACCCTTTGGGGACTCCTGGGTGTTCCCAGGTCTACTAAGTAAGTGACCTCACCCTTCTGCTCAACAATAGTGTGGGGTCCACTCCATTTGTCTTGGAGAGCTGCTGGGGCCACTGGCTCCAACACCCACACCTTCTGTCCTGGCTGGTAAACAGTCAGAACAGCTCTTTGGTCATGCCAGGCCTTTTGAAGTTCCTGGCTAGCCTCAAGGTTTTTGGTTGCCTTTTTCATGTACTCAGCCATCCTGGAGCGGAGACCAAGTACATAGTCCACTATATCTTGCTTTGGGGGCTTGAGAGGTAACTCCCATCCTTCCTTCACCAAGCACAGTGGACCCCTCACAGGGTGGCCAAACAGAAGTTCAAAAGGGCTGTAACCAACCCCTTCTGAGGCACCTCCCTATATGCGAATAAAAGGCAGGGCAAGAGTATGTCCCATCTACGCCTAAGCTTTTCTGGGAGCCCTTTAATCATGCCCTTCAAGGTTTTGTTGAATCTCTCAACTAAACCATTGCATTGTGGGTGATAGGGTGTGGTGAACTTATAAGTAACTCCACACTCCTTCCACATTGCTTTTAAGTACCCAGACATGAAGTTTGCACCCCTGTCTGATACCACCTCCTTAGGAAAGCCCACTCTTGAGAAAATTCCCAGGAGGGCCCTTGCCACCACAGGTGCTGTAGTGGTCCTAAGGGGTATAGCCTCTGGATACCTGGTGGCATGATCCACTACCACCAGTATAAATCTGTGCCCAGATGCTGTTTGGGGATCCATGGGACCAACAATGTCAATCCCTACCCTCTCAAAGGGCACCCCCACCACAGGTAGTGGTATCAGGGGGCCTTTGTAGTGCCACCTGCTTTGCCACTGGCTTGGCAGGTTACACAGGAGCGACAAAACTCCTTACTGTCTTCAGACATGTGGGGCCAGTGAAAGTGAGGGACAATTCTGTCCCAAGTCTTGTTCTGGCCCAGGTGTCCTGCTAAGGGAATATCATGGGCTAGGGTCAATAGGAAGCCCCTGAACTTCAAAGGTATTACCAACCTCCTGGTAGCACCAGGCTTGGGGTCTCTACTCTCTGAGTACAGGAGTCCATCATCCCAATACACTGTATGGGGACCACTAGCTTTCCCAGCAGCCTCAGCAGCAGCTTGCTGTCTGAGGGGTTCAAGGGAGGGGCAGCTCTGCTGCTCCTGGCTCAGATCTGCCCTAGAAGGTCCCCCTGTCCCCAAGAACTCAACCTGGTCAGGTTCAAGTTCCTCTGGGACAGTTCCTTCTTCAGGGCTGAGATCATCCCCCTCAAGGGACTGATCTTCCTCCTGAGCCAAGGGGAAGGCACTGCCTTAACCCTACTACTCCTCCTCTTGGAAGGCACTTGGTCCATTCTTCCAGAATCCAAGGCCTGTTCAGTTTTAGACAGTTTAGCTTGTGACCTGGTCACAGCAAACACATCTGCAGGGATCCCCAGCATTTCTGCATGGGTCCTGAGCTCCACTTCTGCCCAAGCAGAAGTTTCTAAGTCATTGCCAAGCAAGCATTCGACTGGTAGGTTTGCACTTACCACAACCTTCTTAAGGCCAGTTACCCCTCCCCAGGAGAAGTTAACAACTGCCAGAGTATGGTCTGTTCTGACATTGCTAGCATTGGTCACTTGGTACATCTCACCAAGTATAACTTGCCCAGGTAGCACAAGGTCTTGTGTCACCATTGTGACACTTGCCCCTGTGTCCCTAAATGCCAAAGCCTCTCGTCCATTGATTAAAGGCTGTTGTCTGTACTTGCCCAGATTACTGGGACTCACAGTGGAGGTCACATCCATGCCTCCATCACAGACTAACACAGCCTGAGTCAGTTCCCTGACTAAGTCAGAGCCCAACTCAGTTCCCAGGGTGAACCCTACTAAACCCTTTGCTGGAGCACCTCCACCAACTGTACTAGGGGGAACAGGTGCCTTAGGGGCATTGGTGGGTGCTGGACTGGAGTCTTTGGACTTGGTGCAATCACTGGTCCAGTGGGTCTTTTGCTTACAGACCTTGCACCATGGTTTTCTTTGGCCTTTACCCTTGGTAGACTGGGAATCCCCACCAGAAGAAGATTTTTGGGGGCCTGATGAAGACTTTTGATCTTTACCCTTCTCCCCACCCTTGTCAGAGTTCTTAGCATCTTGCTTCTTGGTTTCCCCACCTTGGTTCTGTACCTTCTGCTTCACCCTGGTTCTGACCCATTTGTCTGCCTTCTTTCCCAATTCTTGGGGAGAGGTCAGATCAGAGTCAACCAGGTACTGATGCAACAGCTGGTTTTGACAGTTATTAAGAATCTGCTCCCTCATTATCAGATTATACAATCCTGAGAAGTCACACACCTTACTGCCCATCAACCAGCCTTCCAGAGCCTTGGCAGAACAATCCACATAGTCTACCCAGTCTTGAGTCTGTGCTTTTTGGGTGTCTCTGAACTTCAACCTGTACTGTTCAGTGGTTAGGCCAAACCCATCAATAAGAGCACTCTTCAAGACCTTGTAATTGTCAGCATCCTCCTCTCTAACAGTGAGGAGCTTGTCTCTACCTTTGTCAGCAAAGGAGAGCCACAAGATTGCTGCCCACTGCTCCTGAGGGACCTTCTGTACTTTACAGGCCCTCTCTAAAGCAGTTATCCATTTGTGGATATCATCCCCACTCTGGTAGGGAGGGACAATCTTGCTCAGGTTCCTATGGTCATAGGACCTTTCCCTATCTCTAGGGATATGGCTGCCACCATGGGACTCTAGTCCCAACTTTCTTCTCTCTCTAAGGAGATCTAGGGATTCTCTATCTAAAGCCAATTGCTTCTTCCTGATCTCCAGTTGAGTTTCCTCATACTGGACCAGTCTCTTTCTTCTCTCATGAGAGGATTCCCTCCTGTGAGAAGAAACAGAGCTCCCTATTGAGGTGCCAGAGTGGTTAGACTCCTGAGAAGGAGACCTAGACTTTCTGAGCACACTCATAATCCTTCCTGGGGGACAAAGGTGTGGTTCTCTAGATCCTCATCTTCATCTTCCCCAGAAGGGATTGGGTTTTCCAGGTCAGGGTCATTGTCACCCTCCTGGTCAGTTTCAGAGGGGGGCTGGGGGTAGTAGTACCCCTGGCCCCTTCCTCATCTGCTGGCCCACCCTCTGCTCCTACCCCTTCAGTCTCTGAGGACTTACTAAGATCATAAGCCACCAACATCTCCTGGAGGTGTTGGGTGGTGGGACTTTGGCCTGTCCTTAATTTCCTCACGTTACACAAAGCTCTCAGTTCCAAGAATGGGAGTGTGTCATACTTGGAGGGGGAAGCTCAATGGCTTCCTGCAGGGCATCTCTAGATCCTGCTTTTAAAGACATTACTAGTGTGGTGTGGTGTATGCACTACCTACTCTAGTGTGGCCTACTAAACTCTCTTGAGTTGTAGAAAGGGTTGTGCTATCCCTTAACACACAACTCTAAGTTCAGTAGAACTTACTGATATTCTAAGCTTAAATTATATGTACCTTAGGTACCTTTAGTGGTTTTCAGTTGATCAATTCAATTGAGATTATCTGGTAAAACAATAGCAAGCTGGAATCCCACACGCTGCACACTAATGTGAGAAGTTGGCCTGGCATATGCTGTCCACTAATTATAGTGGGCACCTTGCACCAGTCCAAATCGACTCTTATGGTAGGTAGGTTAAAGACAACCTTATTGAAAGCTATCCTAGTGGTAGCTGTGGAGAGCAGCCTTCAGGCTAAGTCTTGAAGGAATGTAAAGCAGCTTGTTTTACCAGTCTATAATCTCTTGAGTGACCAAATGAAAGAGCACCACACCAGGTATATATTCAAAATATATGTATTTATTACTAAACACACCCCTCTAGTCTCTTTATGAGGCTAGAGTTCGAAGTACATAGGTTATAAGATCTTAAATCACAGTAATAGCACAAATACACGTTTGGGCCCTAGGGACGTACCAAACCATATACCAATAAAGTGGTATGCGAACCACGACTGAACTAGACACTAGGCCTAGAGCCTCTAGAAGTGCTTGGACCACAAGGAACCACCCAAGGTAGTGACACAGGGGACCCACGGGAGACGCGTGCAGTGTAAATACACAACCGCGGTACGCCGTTAACTTCTATGGAGAAAGTCGGGATCGGGAAAATAGAGGAAAGGGACACTTAAAAGAGGACTAGGACAAAACCCTTTGAGATCTAGGACTTTGAAGAGTCTCTACCCACGGGAGCACCGGAGTACTCGTGTTACCTCACCCAGGGAAGCCGGGTGCATAGGTGCCTTTCGGGGTCGGGTTTCGTCGTCGTTTCTTATGGCGATCTGCTGCAAAGTGCTGCTGGCGACCAGGAGAAAAGTGTCCGGGTGGATCCAAGAGTGGATCGGAGTTCTGAAGAACCTGAAAGCAGAGGGGACAGAGTCTGGGTCACTAGCCAGTGACCAGGAGGGCGATGGACAGATGCCCACCGATGTCGAGTGCTTCAAGTTCGTTGACGGTCGTCTTGACTCTTCAGCCACGAGGTCCGGGAGGCGTTGTCGGCGAACAGGAGCAGGATTCGGGCTGTTGCTCGATGTCTGTCGAGTGCAGAGGTGTCGGCGACCAGATTGGACCCAACAGGCCTTGGCAACGGCAAGTCTTGAGTAAGATGTAGATCGTCGATGATGCAGACCAGCAAGATCTGGGGAACTCACCCAGCAAAGGTAAGTGAGGGCAGGCCTGGAGCAACCAGACTGCCAAGTAAAGAAAAGATTGGCCTTCGGTAAGGGCTACTAGCCAACGGGATAGCAACCGCGAAGGAGCCTCGTGACGCTGCACGTGGAGCTGGCTTACAGGACACTCGTGGAGTGGGGGCCAGTGATCTTCGGTGCAGGTGGTGCTGGAGGCTAGGGCTACTCGGAGCCCAAAGCACGACTTCTTGGGAGACCCAGAAGATGGTGCACTTGCAAGTGTGCTCGGTGTCCAGGGGTCACGGTCTCAAGTCACCCACGATAGCCACGGGCCTCAGCTTTGCTGGGGACTCAGGGTAGCCTCGGGGAAGTCTGAGAATCCACCTCTGGTGATGCGATGACTTCGGCGTCCGACGGGAGCTTCAGTAATGCGAACCGGACAGATGCTTCTTTGGTGCCTGCCAAGCAGGGGAGTCACTCCTTGACCCCAAGGGAGATTCTTCAGTCCTCTAATCGTGAGTAGAGCGTCGAAGGTCCAGGATTCTGTTTCAGAGTTTCGTCCAGGTATAATCTAAAGTCCTAAGGACTGGGTTCCTACCTTTATTCCAAAAATAGGGGATGGACTACTCTGTGGCCCCACCTATGGGTGGGTCAGGGCAGAGGGGTGGCTACACCCCTTTCCCTTTGTCCAGTTCGCGCCAAAGCAGGGGCTGCAAGCCCCTGATCCGGTTTGAACTGGGGTATGCACAGGGACACCAAATGTGCCCCCAGTGCAGGACTTCAAAGCACCCGAAAGTGCTCCCGCCCAGCCCCAATACACATTGTCCTGTCTGGGGAGGTGGTCACACCTCCCTGGGACAGGAAACCTATTGTCCAGGCCTCCCCTGCCGGAGTTTCGTCCAGCAGCAGGAGGCCAGACTCGTGTCTGTGGCAGCAGCATCCATTTTGTGATGCCAGGGCTCTGGAAAGAAGTTACCGGACTCGTCAGAGTTAACATGCCTTACCCTCTAGAAGGGTGGAATGCTACCCCCGCCGCCAGGATTGGCGGGGGGGTAGTATTCCAAGATGTTTGACACCAAACACGACATGTTTAGGTGCAGCCATTCCATAGTTAGCATTTTACCGCGAGGATATAATGCGTTTAAGAGTATATGGTCAAGCTGCACTACAAACAGCATCAGAGATGGTCTCCGAACGCTGCAGAGGGGCCCTGCTCATGCAGGGGCACCCTCTCACATCGGAACCATGCACTCTGCCTTTAGGATTGATAAGGCCTGCCTTAGGAGTGACTTATAGGTTTATATGTGTGTATGCTTTTAGTGATATAGGTAACCTATACCACAGCAAGGGGTGCATGCACCACCTTACCCAGGCTGCAGTAGCAGACCTGTGGTGTCAGTTTGGATGGCCTACCAGGGGTGGCATAATACATGCTGCAGCCCCTGGCAGGCCTCTGAGGTACCTATGCCCTTGGTACATAGTATACCATATACTAGGGACTTACAAGGGCACTCCAGATCCCAATCAGTGATGTGCCTAAGGCACATGGAGACCCTTTTAAAGAGGAAACAGCTAGGCTGGGGTTCTGAATAGCAGGGCCCCAGCCAGACTAATGTCGAAAACCAGTGAAGTATCAGCAAAAAGTGGGGGTACCCCTGTGAAGCAGATCCTACTCTCCTACAGCAGGGATGAACAACACCTCTCCTTTCCCTATGGGAGCATGTATTACGGCCGGTTTACGGCAAAATGCATGCTCCCATTGGTGGGGCATGGCCAACTGCCAAACACGGCGGACATGTAGTTGCGGAGCTCCCGGCCTGGGATCCACCATCTGCACCATATCACACATTTAGGGGCGACATCTGTGCCCCCAAAAACACTGAGAAAAGCGGCGTGCCCCTGCGGATCCGAAACATACCTCGGAGTAACACCCATCCGGTATTTAACGCCGCTGCGGAGTAAGTGC
The DNA here is from genome assembly GCA_963921515.1 of Calotriton arnoldi. Lineage (NCBI taxonomy): Eukaryota > Metazoa > Chordata > Amphibia > Caudata > Salamandridae > Calotriton > Calotriton arnoldi. The sequence goes on along the minus strand of CAWUFW010000089.1, from coordinate 576,397 downwards.
TCGATGGATCAACTCTCCACAAAATGGTGTTGTATGGCCGTTAGCATGAGCTCTGCTGCCATGATGCTGCTCTTGTGCACGATACTACATGTCTTTATTTTGCAAGACTCTGTTTGTGCCTTTCACATGAGAACCGTCTGCTTTCTGCATTCTCTGCCTGTTCCTGGAGTTTAGTTTGAACATGATGTGCAAGGTCGATAAACAATGCCCCGTGTTATTCTGTTCTGGTCAGTCCCTAGCACCTAGACAAAACATGCTAACGCAGCTGCTATTGCTGGAAACTCGTGCTTTGATATTATGGGAATGCATGTTGTTCTAACACACACTTGGAGAGGGACCTTTCCAGGGAGAAGAGCTATGCTGTTCCTATGATGTAGAAATACCATCTAGGCACTGAGGTATGGGGTCTGCTGGCAAAGCCCAGAGATCTTCTTTTATATAATAAAACTTCTACCAAGGGGAGAGTGGTTAGGCCTTATAGTCCTTTATCCACTGTCTGTATGCAATGACATCCCCCTTTATAATCTATGGAATTGCAACAATGCTAACTGTTTTAGGTTTATGTGTTTTGCTGCTGGTAGCGGCTTGTATACTATTATAGAGCACTATAGTTAAAATAACAATTTTGAACTATAACAGTGACTGTCAATTCTTATTGTGGACAAGTACGAGTGAGTGAGCGAAAGGGTGTGTCTTGGTACCGCGATTCCTGAGAGAGTCGGGAGTGTTGTGTTCTGGGTTGTCTAATCATTTGTAGCTTCATGATTATGTAGGAGAATGAATGAGACACTATAGCTAGTCGGTTTTGGGATTTTGGGTACTGAGGCGGTAGGAAGGCTCAGCCCCTACACACCGAGGTCCTGTTTTCCTGCGCATAGTTCTCTGTATGTGCAGAATCCCCGCAACATGGCACCACCAACGTTTGATCTGGTAACTATCTGCGAGACTCCTGAGTAGTGCTTGTGCTTGTCCACAATCCCCTCACATCTGTTTCCGGAGACAGTTGTGATGGAGTAGCCTCCTATATTGAGATTTATAGGTTATTCAAGCTTGAATTTTAAAAGGTCTTTTTTCTTTCTTTAGCCCGTTATTTTGCTGCTGCTTGTGAGTTATTAACTTCTTTTTTCTGATTATGGCGGTTGCCATAGTAGCCCTGAACCGCGCTCCAGTCACCGCTTATTTGACTCAATATGGGGTCCCTAATGCCGGTGCTGATCTAATCTTTGTTGTTGAAGCGAATGTTGAACATCGCTTCGAGGTGTTTTACCCGTGGATCACCTTTCCGGCAGTGGATGGAATTGATAATTTCTTTCATGAAGGCTGTTGCTGACGCAGACAAACAGCGCGAATTGCCAAAGATTATTTCTAAAGCTTATAAAACCTTAGGACGCAATAGTCTGGGAGTTAAGCCTTTGTACTCAAACTCAACCTCCACAAAAAGACCAGACTGATAAGGATGGGCGAACGTTCTTTCCTAAAAAGAACTGGAGAAATAAAAAACAGGGGCAGCAACAACAGAAGCAAGGTTCGCATGCTGGTTCACCGACACCTGATTCTTCTGAGCGTACTTCTGATTTGCGCGACCTTGCAAAAATTAAGACTCCTGATAGATTTCAAGTCCCTGATCAGCGCTCTCCTCATTCTTTACAGGACGCATCAGACTCTCAAGCCGGTGGTGGGGAACGCCAGGATCGCGGCAAAGGTGCGACCACGCAATAGGGACGGGATCAACCTCGACAGTTTGACGTCAAAGCCAAACAAGAGGGACTGCCTCGTTTTCGACCGCCCTATTAAAAGAAGAAAGTTGCCGCTTCAACAGCGAAGTATGCCTCAGACAGTGAGAACGCTACTCCTAGACTGGACATGGGCAGTAACTCTGCCCGACAGCGTGACGGAGGTTACCATAGTGCGGGAGGCACAGCGTCCCTGTCTGGAGGCGAGAGCAACTGATACCTTTATTATAGTGGAAACAGCAGATACTCGAGTTGCACCCCCGGATAGACTTTATGAAATTGTCTTCCAAATTGAGGGTGATATACAGCGTACAATTACAGCGGTTTTCTGGGAAAATCTCACCTCCTCGTATGACATTTTGTTGGTGGAGGCAAATTGTCCGCCACCATTTGTGCTGGTGGCTTCTAGAGGGAAAGACGTGATACGTCCAAGTTTTTCACGTTATGTACCTGAGGAAGCTAAACAGGCTTACACATCTGAGTGGGCATTGGCCCTTGCCCCAGTGGTGTACCGTAATCAGGTGGTCTGGGATAGAGATTCACTAGCGCATGAGATACCATTACGGTCTATGCCATAGCCACAACCGCAATATCCAATCAGACGCGAGGCTAAAACTCCCGTTTGTGACATTCTGACTCAATTGGAATATCACCGATGAATAATCCTCTTTTTCCGGTTTCAAAACCGGATGGTTCATATCGCATTGTATTAGATTATCAAAATTTGAATAGTCATTGTCGTGCGTTTGCGGTACAGAACACACACAGCTCTGCGCTGGTGAACAGTATTGTTCGCAAAAAATACAAAACGACATTGGATATTTCCAATGAATTTTACAGTCACAATTTGGCTCCTGAGAGCCGTGATTTGACAGCATTTAGCGCCGTCGGAAATCAAAAGAGATTTAAATGCCTGCCTATGGGGTATAAGAACAGCCCGGGGCTTTAGCTGCACGTGCTGTGTCTTTGCTGCACAGCATAGATCCGGATGCGTACTCATACATAGATGATATTTATCTGACGGACGACGATCTGATACCGCATCTTGTCCGAGTCAACCGCATTATTCTGTTGCTTGCCGACTATGGACTATGGAAATTCAATTTTGCTAAATCAAAAATTGCTTGTTTTGCGCTGCTCTTTTTGGGCTATGAGCTCAATAATGAAGGTTGGAGGTTAGCCCCCCACTTTCTGGAGAAATGTGCACAATTGCAACCTCCGACTACACCGAAGAAGCTTCAGTCTTTGCTGGGATTTTTACATTTCGGGAGGACATACATCCCCGATTATGCCCAGCGTATCAAACTGCTCTATGCGTTGATACAACCTACATATTCTTCTGCCAGCTGGCTTCCAGAACACACCTTTATACTCCAATCTTTGCAGTCAAATCTGCTAGCGACGAACTACTTGCTGACGCGTGATAATTCCACGAATCTGGCCATAAGTATTGTACCGGGGACGGTGGGTTTCACTTACTTGACGTTCAATGAAGGTGACACAGTGCCTATTGCATACAAATCACATTTGTACACAACTGCGGAAATGCATTTCGAATGTTGAAAAGATTTTGACTGTGGTCCCAATGATGATTCTGAAAGAATGCTCGCTGGCGCAGGGGAAACGCATTCTTATGGTTTCGCCTATCCTTGCTTTAGAAGCAGTGACTAAGGCAAGTGTACCAAACTCTAAAGCTCTACATTCCCATTGGATACAATGGGCTACTTTGACATTGGCTGATGTCACGTTTATCTTTGATCCTGCACTTCAGACACAGGAGTTCTTACAGTACGAGCATGTTCATCCTCCTCCGTTGTTGTTGCTCCCTTTGGATGAGTACAAATGTATCATTTACACCGACGGCTCGGCTCAACCAGCCATCGGGTCCAAACATGCTTATTCAGCAGCTTGCGCTATTGTGGCTAGTTCACTAGTAAATGGTGAATTTAAGTATTCCTTTGGCCATACACAGGCACTGGGAGACTGTACGGCGCAATTGGCGGAACTGCGTGCTCTTGTTCTGGCTCTCGAGTTTGCTGATCCTAATGTGAATACACTTATTGTGTGCGATTCTTACTACTGTGTCCAGTCTTATAATGACAACTTATTCTTTTGGTCTCAGAATGATTATAGGGACTCTAAAGGCAGCGCAATAAAGCATAAAACGCTTTGGGTTTGAGTGGCGGAGCTTAAAGAACGTCTGCCACTCACACAGGTTATACATACTCTTGGCCATCAGCCTGGGGGAGCACATGCTGTTGGTAATTCTTTGGCTGACGAGGCAGCCAAATCTGCAGTAGCCACATTTTCCGTTGCAACAGTTACAAGATCCATGACTAAAATAGATAATGAAATTTTGGCAGCTTTAGCTGCTATGAAGGATGGAGCTGCTTACCCGCAGGGCTTCCCTTCAAAGTATTCTTATCATTTATCTCCCGAACAAGTTCCTTATGCTACCATTCCGTCAGTTGGGGATCGGCTGATTCCCAACATGGACCGCAGGCTTGCTTTGATAATAGCCACACACGAAGGCATGCCTTCTGCACATGACGGAGTGTCTGCGACTGTCTCTATTTTACAGCAACGTTATTGGTGGCGTGGTTTATATAAACAAACCTGTAATTATGTGCTTTCTTGTGACATTTGTCAACAGATCAAACCGTCTCTGGTTTCACGACCACCACAAACACAGCTATATATATCATATCCGCCATTTGGCTGTGTATATCTTGATCACTGCGGTCCATTGACTTCTGATACTACATATAAATATATTTCTGTTGCAGTTGATTCGTGCAGTAGATTCCTTTGCGTTTGGCAACAACGCAGTGGTGACGCTCAAAATGTCATTAGGGATTTGCGTGTCTTTGTCGGGATGTTTGCCTGTGGCACCTTCCATTCTGACCAAGGTCCAGCGTTCGCCTCTAAGGCGTACAAGGACGCGATGAAGTCTTTGGAGGTGCTGGTGCAGTTTTCGTCTCCATACAGGCCTGAGGGCAATTCTATAGTGGAGCGAATGAACCGTGACTTAAAGCAATCTTTGACAGCTAGAGTCCTAGGTACTGGCAGGAACTGGCTGGCCCATTTGTATGGAGTTCAAAGTGCACTCAATAATCTCCCTAGAAGATCTCTGGGTGGGCGGACCCCATACGAAATGCTCTTTGGCATTAAAATGTTTGTGCCAGACCTTGATGTTCTAGATGTTGTGGCGGCTGCCGCAAGCTTTGACGTAGATAACCATTCTACTATGTTACAGCACATACAAAAGACCTGTGACAGCTATGCAACAGAACATATGCCCTCTTGCAATGACACAGCAATGCTGATTCCAGTCGCCGGCTGGCTTCCTAAGATTAGAGATCTGGTACGAGAAAAGCTGGAGAACAAAAGAGAATTTGGTCCCTCTTATCATGCACCGGTCCCAGTACTTGGATTGAAGGGTACTCATACAGTGATACTGCCACCTTTGCCTGGTCGTAAAGAAAACAGATACATTTCAGTAGACAATGTCAAGCTACATCGTCTGGCGGATTCTGAATAGTGTCACTCCTGCTGTTTCGTGCAACGCTATTTCTTTGAATTTGGTGCTTTCAGACTCTTCGACAACTCCCCGTGTCAGTGAGGGTGAAATGGAAACTAATGTTGACCCTTTGACTGTCCTGCCTTCGTCCTCTTCCAACGCAGATGTCGAGTATGCTTAACCTGCGGATGAGTCCCACATTGAAGTGCCGGACAGTCCTTTACAACATCAAGCTGATGCTGCGCTGCCACCGTTGATGAATCTGGGTGCAAGCGGTTATTTTGGGGACCGTACTGTCAGGACCCCACAAGTCTTACCATCTGCTAGCGGAGTAATCTCGCAGGGAAGATATGAGCAACCTCCACCATCTCCTACTTTCCCTATAAATGGTATATATACTGACCAGGGCGAAAATGGATTCGGGGGAATAAATCCTAGTGGTGTGAAGAGGTATCCTTACTGAAGACCTGGTTGGCTACAGCTCCTGATGACGATGGGACCTCTCTAGGAAACACCGTCTGTAGGGACAAACCGTAATGGTAAGTACTATCACCATTGGATCACATTCATACAGACACACACACACACAGTCAGTACTTGTACTCTAAGGAATAGTATAATCACCTTGGGTGTGGTACCATGTCAGGCAGAATGAGAAGTCTTCACACACGAGGAGGGGGTTAGAAATGATACAAAGCGCTCCTGCACGTGCTGCCAAATGAAATGATACAAAGCGCACCTGTGTGTGTCACTACAAGAAAGCAATCCAAGCACTCTTGAGCTAACTATAGGGCAAGAATAGTGGCTACGCACTCCTGCGCAAGCCAAAGGCAACAATGTCAAGGCGTTCTTGCGCTAAACAACAAAAGAAAAGAATCGAGGCAAGCGCTCCTGCGTGAACCTCATCAAAGATAGCCCAAGCACTCTTGTGCTAGGTGAAAGGCAGGGATAGGGGTAAAGGCTACGCGCTCCTGCGCGAGCCAAAAGCAATAAGCCCAAGCGCTCCTGCGCTAGACAACAAGAAAAGGGTTGAGGCAATCGCTCCTGCGCGCACCTCAACAAAGATAGCCCAAGCGCTCCTGCGCTAGGCGAAAGGCAAGGAGAGTGGAAAAGGCTACGCGCTCCAGCATGAGCCAAAAGCAAAAGTCAAAGCGCACCTGCGCTTGTCTAAACCCACAAGTCAGTGGCTACGCGCTCCTGTGCTAGACACCAGGGATAAGGCAGAGTTAGCGCACAGCACTACGGTGTTGGCGTACCTGAAGGGCTTCCATAAGCACGGAGATTCAAAGGGGAGCAGCGAAGTTGAAAGCTGGAATCTGAAGCACTGCCAGGCCGAGCACCGCGGGCTAAAATGCGGCCTCACCCGCAAGTGCAATACCAGCTTGCTCAGAAGTCAGTTCCGGAAGGGAAGCTAGACCTCTAACTGGTCCACTCACTTCCTGGTACAGCCGAGCGGCTGAATTGAAGAGAACCAGAGACGTGCACCACGAGACCCCACCAGGCATACCTACAGGACCGGAACAATGACACGTACAAGCTTCTCCTATGACTCTTCCTCCTCATCTTCCTCTGTGGCACTTCCACCGACAAAAACGAGTATTTTTATCACTTGGTTCAAAAAGACTTACCTGGTCCCACCCTGGACCTACATCTGGTTGGTGCTTATCCGTATTTTCCTTTTTATGTCAATTGGATTTATGACAGTATTTTTCTTGCTCGTCAATGGTCATTATTTGCCAGAATGCTCTGCTGTAAAGTTGGTCGACGGAATTCTGGCTCCACATACATCGTCCCACATAATGAAACATGATCAAGCCCTTGTGAACATTTCAGCTTTCCCTGTTGCAGATGGCATCATTTGGGATAAAGTAGCATTCGAAATTCATGGTCCGACGGAGGTCCTCAAGATACCATACGTGTTTCGCGTTTCATTAGGAGATGTGGGAACACAGGACATACATTCCGGTGATTGGGATGTACAAGCAGTACATTCATTGTTTTCTGATTTAAAGTAATAGGCTGCTTTTGATGCTGAAGATTTATGTTTGAATTCTGCCAATTATGCTGATTTATTCTGATATCAACATTATGGCCATCATTTCTTACACAAAACAAACACGTTAAGACCTGTTTTTAATTACACACAATTGGAACATTGTCCAACTCCCTTACAGGGGAGTTCTATAACACCTCCAATCCAGAATCCTATTAACTGAATTGACCTTACAGGGCTATGATCACTGGAGAGAAACCATTGATTTGAAATCAATTTGGGGCTCTAAGGCTTGGCAGGTTCAGGGAACTGAGACTTTGCATCATGCCTGCCTAATTCCGACACAAATATTGTTTGTGAATGACACAGTGCACCAAACTACTTGTTTTGGCTTGGCCACTGCCAAGAATCTGAATCTTCCATCCATTCTGTCATTGGCAGAGTATGATAATTGGTGTAAACACACAAATTATACCATCGATGTATTACAAGCTCTGTTTCGAAATGACGCTTTCAATTTCTCTGATGTTGACCCGTCAGGATAGTTGTTGTGGCAAACCAATTCAAATGCATGTCAACTGTGTTTTTATAATGCAACGACCGGTTTCACACAAACTAGACCTGATCCCCGTTTCCCACATTCACACTCTGTCACCACATATTCAGTGGGAAAATTGTTCCAACAATGGTTGGAACACTCTACTCTGTGGTCAGTGAAACAACACCTGTCCCTCTTGTCGAGCGATATTAATTTGGCAGATTTTATTTTGGGTCCTAAATCCCCACGGTCAAAAATGTTTATCTATGCAGCTTATAATGAATTATGGAAACTTTCGCAGATGGAGGCAGCGCTCCGCCTGCACCAAATTGACCAAGCAAATTTGGAGATGGTTCTTGCAGTTCTTGACAATAGGATAAATACGTTGTCTTTCCGCATTTACACCTTAGATAACATTGTTTCATCTGTTATTGATATTGTTCAAAGTGAGGTATCTGTGTTATACCATGGTCAGAATCAATTGCGATCTGTGATGCAATTTGCATGGACGTTACAGACTCTCAAAATGGGGAAAGTACCATGGGATTATTTGAACGCTTCTGCTTTGTTTTTACCATTTAATCTAACTGATAAACAGAGATTCATGTCAATGAAAGATGATACATACACACTGTTACACATTGAACAATTAGAACACTTGCCATTTTCTGTAGCATAAACTGATTCGGCTGTGTGGTTAATTCATGGTGTTATTTCTTTACCTGTCTCGCTGTTTCAATTTACCTGTTGCATGAAACAGTTACCAATAGGCCGCTTTGAACTCCTGGGGAGTACATTTATTCACAAAGTGTGGTCTTTACCTTTTGCCTACAGATCTCAGCCGGAGGATACAGAAGTTTTCCTTACAGGGGAGGAGTGCGATTCCACAGTAGGACATTCTTTAGTTTGTAAACACATTAAGTTACACTGCGCTTGTAATGTGTCTGCACCTAATCTGGCTTGTTGTTTAAAAGGGACGCCTGTCCCGGCAATAATTCCCGCTCTCACGTTGCTCGCTAACGGCAGTTATTTTCTTTTGAATAACCACGACTGCTGTGGCTTACGGGCTGGCATCCCATATATAGTAATAGTTTCACGACGTGTTACTTGTTGTAGCAATGTGCTTTTTCCACCCCCGCATGGGATTGTAGATAGTTCCATTTGGCCTTCCATTCCAACTTTGAAAACAGACTTCAATAAGTTAAGCAGGCTCAAAGCGCTATTATTTCAACAAGATGTGGCTCTCACTTCGGCTCAAGAGACCTTCGAATTGCAGGTGGCTAGAACATCTAGTGAGATTCAGTCACTGCTTAACACGAATCTCCCATTTCATTTTGGGGAGCTGATACATCAAATATTTAATGCGTCTGACACAGAAGGCCTTGCTCATTTTTTTAAGCTTGTGGAACCCGGCCTTGTGACCTCTTTTCAGACGATTTTTGGAGTAATACCAGCCTTTATCCATTCTATTTTTTCCAGCGTCTTTGGAGGGTTTCCATTATTACTGGTGCTAGCGGGTGGAATCCTGATTCTTCTGCTCCTGCTACGCAATGGCTGCCCATCATGTGGAAATGCACAGACCAGGCCAATTGCAACTGTACCGTGACCGAATGCAACAACTGTTTGGATGCTTGCCGTTAGCGACGCTTAGCGTGAGTTAAGGACTAACGTTTCACTTTGCCTACTTCACTTGCATGCAACCTGTGTTTTACTGTCGGCGGTGCCCTTTCTCTTGGGCATTGGATTTATGCCTCTCCAATACGTCATGCACTGACCCGGATTATGACCGGTTGATGGGTCCAATAACGGCCCATGACCAGGCCTGCTCTCGGGACGGTCATATGGCGCGTGCGGCTGCACTTGGAGTATTGGCTGAGTGGAATATCTGTGCGGCGGCACAGAACCTCTTGCAACGAAGTTTCATCGAATATCACGCAAGTTGCCCGGATATGCTTTTGGAGGCATCGGATTATGAGGAACACTTGTGTTCCTTTCAGCTACTAGATTGGATGGCATCCCTTTTTGCTACGAACGACAGGTATAACCTTTTGGAACAAATTGCATTCTTAAGTTCACGTACTTTGATGGATTTTCCAACTCCACACTAATCTCATTCATAATGAATGATGATAATACAAACAAATTTTTTTTTGTTGAAATTTTTTATTTTGCCCTTTTTAAACACTTCTAGACTCTGCTAACTTTGAACTCTGTTTGGGTCTTTTGTCTATATACTACGACCATACCAAGGGGAGGGTGTCATGTGCCCAATAGGGTCATTGTCGACATTGCTAAGTTAGCATGAGCTCTGCTGCCATGATGCTGCTTTTGCGCACGATACTACATGTCTTTATTTTGCAAGACTCTGTTTGTGCCTTTCACATGAGAACTGTCTTCTTTCTGCGTTCTCTGCCTGTATCCGGAGTTTAGTCTGAACACGATGTGCAAGGTTGATAAACAATGCCCCGTGTTATTCTATTCTGGTCAGTCCCTAGCACCTAGACAAAACATGCTAACGCAGCTGCTATTGCTGGAAACTCGTGCTTTGATATTATGGGAATGCATGTTGTTCCAACACACACTTGGAGAGGGACCTTTCCAGGGAGAAGAGCTATGCTGTTCCTATGATGTAGAAATACCATCTAGGCACTGAGGTATGGGGTCTGCCGAGAAAGCCCAGAGATCTTCTTTCATATAATAAAACTTCTTCTACCAAGGAGACGGTGGTTAGGCCTTATAGTCCTTTATCCACTGTCTGTATACGATGACATCCCCCTTTATAATCTATGGAATTGCAACAATGCTAACTGTTTTAGGTTTATGCGTTTTGCTGCTGGTAGTGGCTTGTATACTGCATTATAGGGTACTATAGTTAAAATAAACATTTTGAACTATAACAGCGACTCTGTCAATTCTTATTGTGGACAATACGAGTGAGTGTACGAAAGGGTGTGTCTTCCAACCGCGATCCCTGAGAGAGTCGGGAGTGTTGTGTTCTGGGTTGTCTAATCATTTGTAGCTTCATGATTATGTAGGAGAACAAATGAGACACTATAGCTAGTCGGTTTTGGGATTTTGGGTACTTAGGCGGTAAGAAGGCTCAGCCCCTACACACCGAGGTCTTATTTTCCTGCACATATTTCTGTGTATGTGCAGAATCCCCGCAACAATGGCGGCTTCTGACTTTTCCTGATGGGGAGAACGCACCGATCCCTGATTGCGGGATGAGCCGGAGCACCGTACCATCATTCCCTGGATGTCACTGAAGCAGGGGATGTCTACTGCCCCGCCGAGCGACCGACAGTGAGAAGAATGAGGAGAGTTGGGGCATGCTGGGATTGGTGACGCCCGGGCTTGAAGGATGCCACGAGCACTAGCCACTATGCAACACTGAGGCCTGAGAGGCCCTCCAGCGCGATACGCTGCCAAGCGCCGAACCTGCAGTGGCCCGACAGGAAACGTCCGCAAGAAGAAATTACTGCCATCAGGCGGTCCTGGAGGTGAAAAGTGCCCTGAGCCCCCACTGGATGCAGCAATACCTGGTAGTTACATACCAGGAGCGAACTACGTTGAGCGGCGCCCATAACAGGAACAAGCTGCTGCCGGCCCGCCACGTTTGGCACCGGAGTGTGGGGTCGTACCCTAGCAGTGCGCACCTAAACTACATGCCGGTGTAGGTTGGGACCCGTGGGGGTCCACCTTAGTGAACTGCTGCCCCTGACCTCCCGACACTTCGGAACATCACCTACGCATGTTGAAGGCCGGCACAGGCTGTCGGCCGTGAACCAAGAACAGGACCTTGTCCGTGGTGCTTCGAGTGGAACCTAGCTATGGGCAGGGGAGGCAGCACCCCATAGTGACTGCTGAGGCCCACACCGGTACTGTACGGCGGAAGAAGCCCTGAGGTGTGTTGCAGTGTGGCCGGACCCACCTGATGTGACCCGAGGTAATGGCTTCCACTAGTGATACACCGCTGCGGCCCTAATGGCATTTGGGGAGTACGCTACAGTGACACTTGCACCCAGCAATCCTAGGTGGGGAAACCGCTTATCACGGAGGCCCTCCTTGCAGGCATAGAGCAGATTGAGGAGATCTGGCACAAGACGAGAGGCTGCAAGAGGTGGGGTCCCCACGCCCAGCCCTGTTTGCAAGGAAGCACATCTCCCAAGATCTAGACATTCTCCGCTCCTGGGCAGCTGATCAGTGCGGTGAGGTGTTCAGCTGGGCCTTGTGACTAACCCTGGGCGGTGAACTCCGCTCTGCTCACGGAGTTTGCAGAGTTTTCTGCACTCCGCGTTACACGGAGATCGCAGAGTTCCGAAAAACTCCGCTTCGGGGAGCGGAGTTTTTTTCCACGCTCGTGTTCGTCAACTTCAAGTTGGCGACCGCAAGCGAGGAAAATCAACCTCCCGGCGAGATGTTTCCTCGTTCGCGATCGTCAACATCAAGTTGGCGAGAGCGAGTGTGGAAAATCAACATCCCGGCGAGATTTTTCCTCGTTCGCGATCGTCAACATCAAGTTGGCGAGCGTGGAAAATCAACATCCCAGCGAGATTTCTCAACGCGGGGGGGGTCAGGTTTCTCATTGCGAGTGGTCGCGTATGCTCGCGACCGCTCGCTTTGAGAAACTGCTCGTTTGCATTGAGAAAGCTGCTGCTCGAATAAAAATCTACTCGAGCGGCAGAAAAGGAAAGCTTGCGCTGTGCATGGTGCCGTTCGCAATGATTGCACAGTGCGGAGAAGCACTGCGCAATCACTGCGAACGTCATTTTTCTATTATACTCCGCCGCTCGCGGAGCTCTGCGTAGTGCGACGGAGTTTTACTTGCACTTCACGGTGTTCCGCGTAGTGCAACTCTGCGAACTCCGCCCAGGGTTACTTGTGACCCAATAGTGATCCAACGTCAGCTCCCCGGTCCTGTGGAAGCCACCATTAGCTACTCCAGTGCGATTGACGCCCCGATCTGGAGTTCCACTGATGTATAATCATTAAAAACAACGCGGACCCGGCGAGCAGCATTGTGAAGTTTCCGAAGTGCCCTTGTACTTTCTTAGACACAACATCAACTTCCTTCTTGGATGGGCCAAGAGAGACAACTACTGAGGTGGGGAGCTAGCCGGATGTGACACAAGTGCCAGACCTCCCAGCGGAGCCTATTTGGGGGACAACTTAACCACAAAGGCGACGTTGTATGTGCAATAACCACAGGAACGCACAAAATTCATAATCCCGCACCTGACTCGGTCACCGAACCAAAAGCAAATTGGGATGCACAAAAGGTAGGAACCAGGATACAGAAGGCTCCAGAGCAGCCTCAGCCACCGCGTCCACTGATATGTTTCCCCCTACTGCGGAGGGCGCACAACCGGACAAACTGGACCTTATCTTTCAAGAAATACGGCAGTTACGTGCACTGATGGAGCAACAGCTGGGCTCCCTCACAGCAGATATTGCCATAGTTCGGGATGACCATAAAAAACTCGCTGAGAAGGTGACTGCCAACAAAGCAGAAGTACAGGAACTGCTCCCAAAGTAAAAAGAAAACTCGAACGAACTGGAGCGGATGCAACACCAGCTCCCAACTCTACAAGAATGGATAGAAGAAGCGGCAGGACGGTCACGTCAAAATAATGTGCGCATTATTGGCCTACCAGAGAATTCAGAGGGTCAAAATGCGACGCTCTACATAGAAGCCTGGCTCAAATCACTCATACCACCAGGACGCCTGACTGACACTGTCTGCATTGAGAGAGCCCACAGGGTCCCCACATGGAGAAGAGTACCGGGCATGCCGCTTCGCCCTATCGTAGCCAGAGTGCTAAATTACAGAGACCGTGACCAGATATTGCAAGTGGCGAGAGAAAAAGCACAAATCACGAAAGATAATGCACGCATTTCCTTCTTTCCTGATTACACACTCTAAGTACAGAGGCAATGGGCGCAATATCACGGAGTCAAGCAACATCTACAGGCAATAAATTTGAAATATGCGCTCCTATATCCAGCGATACTAAAAATTATACATGACCAAAAGAGTAACTTCTTCAACACCCTAGCAGAAGCATGGGAATGGATTGAGCACACCTTCCCTGACCTACCTACTAATTCGGCCCACAGGCAGACACAGGAGTCACAACCCAGGTGACGACAATCACAGCGGCAACGTTCTAAACACAATCGGTATGGACGAAAATGCAACCCCAACACCCGCGCAGGCGCTGGAAGAACAGAGGAGGGCCATCATTTCAGCTTCCACCTTCAGAGAAACGAGAATAGTCACGGACGATGAGTCATCTACGGGAGATGCAGCTCAGTCGGAGCCGGACCATAGCCCACCACTGTTTTCTTCACTGTCATCACACACGGTGAACGAACTTCTCAACTAAAAGACTCAAGTAAGGTCAGCCCAAATGGACAAGTCTGCACTACTGCGGCGGGCTTCCTGTGGTGCGGTTCGTAAGTAATACAAATACTGATGAGGGAGACCATTCCTGGTTTCCCCGCCGGAGGAGGTAAGACTGTCACGAAAGCAGCTGGTGAACACTATATACAACAGAGGAACTATATTAGTCCTTCAGCTAGGGGTGGATGTCCGCTTTCTTTTACTCCCCCAGAGACTTGAACACTGACTCAGGGCGCGGGCGGTGGGACCCCGGGGGCGGGAGCTGGCACCCCCTTTTGATCTGTGGGAGGTTACTTTTGGAGTATTGGAAGCTCCCAAGAGATACATTTAGCCATGGCCCCCAATGCAGTAGCAAGGTTTAGATTTGTTGAGTTAATAAGCATAATTTCTATTGTTTGGTCGAACCAAATTCCGTAGTTGGACCGTGTATTGGGGTGTTTAACAGGGATGCTGACGGGCCGTAACTCACAGAAACTCCGTACCACCTGGATTACCTTCATTCACTTTAATGGCTAGTCTGTGAACGATACAACATTATAACTGCATTACATGGAACATTAGGGGAATGGGATCACCACACAAAAGACACAGAGTACACGCTCAATTGACTCGGCGAAAAGCACAAATAGTGTTCTTACAAATGACACACCTAACCACGTTGGAAGCCACCAAACTACAGAATAAATGGAGAGGACAATTGTATAACACGGCCTACTCTGCTTTTGCCCAGGGAGCGGCTATATGGTTATGATCTGGGTCCTATTTGCAATACAAGAGAAACGTATAGATAAGGAGGGCAGATACGTCTTGATTCGGGCTACACTAGATGGTAATCCAATAGTGCTAGGAAGTTTATATATCCCCAATTCGGATCAGGAACCCTTCTATGCCCGAGTTAGCACGGCACTGGTGGATTGGACAGACGTTTGCTGGGTACTTGGTGGCGACCTTAATGCGGTTGCTGATACTGTTTTATATAGATCCCATCCTCCCCTGGTCGGGGCCCAATCACTACGCCAGTCCAAAACATTGCAGAACTGGGCACAAGGATGGGCCCTGATGGACATATGGCGTAACCACAATAAGGGAATGAGAGAATATTCATTTTACTCCGCCACACTGGATCTTCACACACAAATTGATCATATATTCTGCAGTTCATCGTTCCTCACGCAGACCACTCAAGCAGCCTACGTAGGCAAAACAATATGAGACCACAGTGCATTGGAGATCACATTCACATGGGGGGTGTCCCAGCCCCGGTCCCTACATGGCAACTAGAACCCCGTCACTTAAAAGATGGGGTATATCAGGAAGCATTATCGTCTACCATAACACACTACTTCGCGGAAAATGCTGGCACGGCGTCCTCTGTAGGACTGGAATGGGAGGCATTCAAGGTAGAACTAAGGGGCACGGCTATTAGCACCTCCTCAGGAGCCCGACAACAGGTCCATCGAGACTTGCAGGACATTGAAGATAAGCTGCACATACTTAAAACTAGGGTGGCCGAGACCCCACTGCAAAACCGGACCTCCAGGAGGCCCGCATTAAATATGTGGAACTACTGGACCAACTGTGTTTAATAGACCACTGCACTTACTTACACAAAATGTCAGGAGCGCTCTCACCTTGACTTGCACAGGAACAGAACGTTGCCTTTTTCCCAATTCCCTCCAGAAAACCCCCAGACACCTATATTGTATAATCAGGTGTCCAGCAGACTCTAGGGGGGGAAATGGGGTTATGGATAAAATAATAAACAGAAGAAGAGACTGCCAAGGCACTCAGGTTTTCTATCGATCTCTCCCTAGCGCTGCCCTCAATTCTGTTTGCGAGGGTGGTTATTGAGAGACCTAAAAGAGACTGGAAAAGAAGAAAGAAAATACAACATTTATCCTATAATACTCTCTACTCCACAGCTATCTCTTATTTTATTCAATACTCTGTCTTTCTCAACCTACCCTTCTATCCTTGACCTTTGCCTCTCTTCTATAGTACTTTCTGTTTTAGACTTTCTAGATATAACACTGTAATATTAATAAAAAAACATTTCTTAATCAATAATGCCATATATCTTTTCTCATTGCAGGCTCTCTCAGGAGAAGATACAATTGGTAAGTATTATTTCACTGTCTTCTTAGTTAGCAAGCATAACATTCTACTAGACTTTTCTTTTGTTTACTTCGTCAAAATCTTTTTTACATAGAAAGTATAAGGTTACTTAGCTCAGTTTTCTTATGCAGACTCAACAACTTGCCAATACTGCTCAAATGTGAAGTGACAGGAACCGCTGGAAAGGCAGTCTCATATGGGAGTCAAAAGGTTATTTCTAAAACCCCCGGAATTGGAAGAGTGCTTCTAGGAACTTCAGGAGAGAAATATTTGTGCCAGTTCGCTTCGTTGTTTTTCCCTATTCCCAGTCATGCGCGGAAAAGATTTTCAAGGCACAGACTCGGAAAAGGAAAACTCGAGTCACTGCCCTTCAGGAATGGAAGTCCGACTCCCGACGGGCTACGGACCTTAATGTCTTGCTGCGCGATGCCAGCTAACACGACGTATATGACGCAAACTACCTGACTAGACGACTCTTCAGGGAGAGGTGCGTTCTCTAGAATTTACCTTAGTGAAGTGCGCCGAGTTTCTCAAGCGCGCGCTTCATATGGAATCTTGGAGCAACGGTTTAGCGAGAACAACTAGACTGCGTACCCAGAGTACTACTGAGCGGCCATTTTGGCATTCAAATCGTGCCAAGCTTCTCCCCACGAAACACTCAGCATTCCACAGGCTGAGTAATCCTGAGTTTCTTGGATCCTGACACAAAATGCACGCAGAATCAGACAAACCAGGTACCTTATTGGCACGGATCCTTCGAAAATCCCACCCCCCCACGCCTATAATGATATTTGGTCGCCACAGCATACCAGGGCCGTTACACAAACAGACATTAATAAAGCCTTCTATGACCATTACAGGGCGCTTTACACGGCCCCACCACTGATTGACCACCTAGAGATTAACGCGTTCCTAGAAACAGTAGAACTCCCACAGGTGTCAGATGAGAACAAAACAATGCTAGCTGAACCTATTACACTTGTGGAATTAAAAGCTGCAATCAAGGGCCTCCTAAATAACAAAACCCCAGGGCTAGATGGCCTGCTTGCAGAGTTTTATGCCACCTACATGCAACAACTTGCCCCTCAGCTGAAGAAATTGTATAAGGAAGCCTTCAAGACAGGCACTTTGCCCCTCTCTACAACACAAGCACTAATAACCTCCCTTCCCAAACCCGGGAGGGACCACACTCAGTTGTCTGCATACCGTCCACTCTACTTGTTAAATACTGAGTATAAGATTTTAAGTAAAATACTAGTCAATCGCTTGCAGCCCCTCGTACCGAAGTTGGTGCATATAGATCAATGTGGCTTCAACCCAGGGCATAGTACATCTTTGAATATACGCCGGCTGTGCAATATCATGTTCGCTTGTACCACGGAAGAACCTGAAGCAGGATGTGTCGCACTAGATATCACTCAGGCATTTGACACACTGGGCTGGGACTATATGCTGGCAGCGCTACAGAAATTTGGGATTCCACATGGCTACACTCGTTGGATCCAACTATTGTATCACCTTCCCACAGCAAGTGTGCACACAGGGTCGCACATTTCAGAACCATACCAAATACAACGGGCACAAGACAGGGATGCCCCCTATCACCCATATTGTTTGCTCTTGCCCTTGAACCATTGGCCCACAAACTACGGGCATGCTCGGCAGGATGGGGTATAAGCATAAATGGCACCCTCCATGCTCTCTCACTCTACGCAGATGACATAATTCTATACACCAGGAGACTGAAAAATAACTTGGACACTGCGGCGCAGCTCTTTACACAATTGGAACACATAGCAGGGTTGGCAATTAATTATGAAAAATCCTATGCCTTCCCCTTTGGCACAAACACGGAAGAGCTGACTATACCATTTGGAAACCGTGAAATAACAATTATTCACAACACTTTCAAATACTTAGGGATTCAAATTTATAGAACCAAAACAGATCTTTTAGAAGGGAACCTGCATAGAGTGATCAGCTCCCTGAGGGCTCAAGTCACGTTTTGGACGTCACTACCCCTCTCGGTGGCAGGTAGATTAGCAATCTCTAAAATGGTTATGCTCCCATGTTTACTTTACTTTTTTACAAACCTTCCAGTGGAAGTCCCGAGAGCAGTATTTGCAACACTGAATACACTCCTGAGCAGCTTAATATGGGGCACGGGCCGCAGATGCCTAAGCTTAGCGGAGCTACAACTCCCATCAGACGATGGGGGTTGGAGGCCCCGGACTTCCATGAGTATTGTTTATCATCACAATTGCAATGGCTCTCATATTGGTTAGCAGGCCGCAATCTGCAGGAAATTGCTTACTCAGAGCGCATGCTAGCACAGGGCACGCTGCATAGACTGCTCTCCCCAGGTAGTGCACACTGCAGGAATGCTTCTTAAAACTGCACTCACATACTGGAAGCAGGCATTAAACTACACTAATATTATCCCTGCGTATGCTCCCAATATACCACTATTGGGCATTCCCACTAATCTGGGAACACTCACCACCCGCAAGTTAGAACCCTGGTTTCAGGCCGGAGTGACAACGGTAGGGGACCTCTTTGGGGATCAAATGTTACTCACGCACACAGATTTCACGAGCGAGCGGGGAGTCACGGAGACACTGTTCTTGACTCATGCAAGTCTGATGCGTTACATCAAAAGACACTGGGCACCCAATGGGACAGAACTAAATACACACGAGTTGGTCCATCTAATGTACCTTATGGGAACAGGTAGCCACCTAACTTGCTGGCTCTATCGGGGAATAAGCACACACCGTCCATCCCCTCTAACTGCAACACGCACTAAATGGGAACAGGACATTGACAGACCACTATCGGACAAAGAATGGGCAACGATTTTAGAATACCCAAAACGAGTATCCCGTAACACCCGTTTTAAATTCATCCAGTATATGATAACGCAGAGAGCGTACCTTACTCCGCATAGAATACATGCCATCTTCCCTACCATCCTGCCGTCCTGCCCTAGATGTCCTGATCAGGACGCAGATCTTTTACACATGCTTTGGTCTTGCCTCGGCCTAGGGAGATACTGGGGTGGAATAACTGATACCTTAAAGGAAGTCGTGGGAGATACGGGATGGCACACAGTAGAGACCAGTATACTAGGACTATACAGAAGGCGAAAAGTGCACAAAGTGTGAGCCAAATTCGCGGATCTGGCTTTGCTCCTTGCAAAGCGAGGTATCACTAGAAGGTGGAAATCCCCCGTGGCCCCAACACTGCTTAGTTGGAAGGAAGAGATGGAAAAATGGGGCTGGCGAAAAGTGTAGCTATCCGAAGAGAGGAAAAAAGAGGCCTAAGAAAGGAGCCGATCGCAATGAGCTGGGACCTCTTGTTGGAATCTTTCAAAGTGGCCAACACATTCACTCCATGGGGCTCTGTAAATGTCATTCACACTTGCCACCACTAGTCCCCTGCCCGGACAGGAGCTCCCACTCTTGCAGCCGAGACACGGGGATTGCTGTGGACAAGACTTCTCCAGGTCTCCATTCACCTTCATTCTACGAAGTACCCACCCAACTGGGCAGACATCCCACCTTCAGCTTCTACAATCTAGGTTTTAGTCACAACCTTACAAATTTAAGTTTCTAAAATTCCGGGGTGGCCCGTCAGCGGGGGAGGGGGATGTGGAGTTTATAAAAATGTGTAACACTGGCGATACCTTGATCCAGGAGAATAATACCATTGTTGTAATAGCAGGCGGGAAGAGATGCCATATCAGGACATAGGCCGTTCAACCGGGTCCCAAATGAAACGAGATTATAAAGGTGGCACAAAGTTAAGATGTGATGCAACAGTATGCAAATTATTTCACAATCATGTAGATGTATGAGATCCTGCTATGCAGATAACGATTTCTTTAATTTTCTATTTTCATGTACTGTAACTGGAGAAAATGAATAAAATTTGTTGGGAAAAAAAGATGCATGCTCCCATTGGGGAAATGTTGGAATGCGACCGAACAGTGTTCGGTCACATCCTAATGAGGTGGGCGGGACTGCCGACCAGTTGTCGGTCAGTCCCGTTTATGAGACGGTGTCAGGTGGAAGCAATTCCACCCGAGATCGAAATCGGCCAGCAAATGTCCATCTGAAGGTCGCACAGGACATATACCTTTGCATAGAAGTGGTCACACTATAACTGACATTGTTTTAAATTTTCCGAAGAAAATATCTTTTGAAGTTGCATGAACACTTTTCCTACGCATGATTTTTTTCTGGGTTTTTCGTTTTAATCAAATAGGTGGAATAGGATTCATTTAATGATGGTGTTTTCTTGCACTGTATTTATCTCTGTGTCTTAGGTGAATTTATTTAATATGTTCTTGTATGTTGCAATAATCAAGGCTTTGACTGCCTGACCCACAACTGTATTTACATTAATTTTAAAGTGGATTATCCCTTTCTTTGCTTCAATAGTGCAATGTAATTGTCCTTGTTTGTTGGGTAAAAAGGATTAACATTTATTTAGAGGTTTCATAAGGTATCTTATTTTATGCAGCACAATTTCTATGATGTTGATTTTCTATGCCGTGTATCCTTGTTAGAACAGCCCTATGATACCACTTCACGCAATGTTGAGTGCAGTGTTTTAATCTTCTCTGGAACTACAAAATGTGCTCTTTCTTGGATGTGTGCCAAAGACCTTTTGCTTGAGATCTGTAGACTCTTTGCTCACTTCCAGGAAAGCAGGCTTCACAATAATGTGCTTATTTGACTTATGCTTAAAGAACTTTCCTTGCTTTCATACTAAGCAATACCCATGTCGTACTGTTGTCTGATATAAATAGATTTCCTCTGTCTTTCTTACCATGCAATTTTTATGTTAGATTGTTCTCTGATTTATATTAGACTCTCTTTTGACTTATGAACTGGGTATACTCATGTTAGCTCAAAATTGCCTTACTTTTTATGCATTACTTATGCTGATTTGAAAATGAATCTCAGTTTTGAGTAAATCTTTATAGTTTTAATTTTGAATATTGTCCTGTGAAGGTTTTCTTTATTTGTTCTAGGGACCCCTTTGTTCTGGACTTACCCAGCCCAATTCTGCGCATCAGTCTTTTGAATTTATTAATGCAAAACACTGACAACTGTATGAGTGTTACTATAACGTATTCAATTTGCACCCCTGTACAATTGTTGGAAACGAAAATACAGACTGCTTAAGACCCACCCTCTATTATGGCTAAAAGAAACCATGCTGAGGAGCAATGGGGGCCTGCTGACATCAGTGGGTACGTGTCCATTCACCCAATGGAAGTAGGACAGTAACAACAATTAAAACATCAGGTGCCTGCTTGAAACTTATTTAGGGGAGGACATGCAAGTGTGACTCATGGTTTCCACAGCCAACCAAAAAACACATTTGTCATTTATTAAACTATGGCGTCCATGTATTGATTTCAGCTGACCTTATTTAAACAATATGAATTATGCAGATCGGGGTCTTATAACCAACCATTTGTGAATTTGTGCCAGATTGAACAGAATATAAACTATATAACAGTATGTGTACTAGCGTGTGCACACTCCACTATTATAAATATTTCAACATGTTGATTTAACCTCGTGGAAAATTTGCCTCTGCAGTTAATCTTTGTTGTATCTTTGTTAAATATAAGTAAATCCAAGGATGTGGGAGGTGTCTACACAGCAGCAATCTAATGAAATAGTTAAAGTGGTTGGACAACCAAAATTGGCAGGTGTAGCAAACACAATAAAAATTGCAGATCTCTGGCAATCAGCATCTTCACTTAAGTTTATCCATGAACACCTGCTGAAAAATTGCAAATAATCTTCTAGGGAGGCCCTATAAGGAGTGTACATCCATTAGAAATTGTTTTGCTTTTTATTCAAATTAGTTGATGTGAACAATGTTATGAAATACTCATTCCACAGAAATAGAATGTACTCTGTAGAAAATGCTCATAGTAGGATGATCTTCACTTTTTCTTCAAATGAGCACATATTGTTCCGATTTTAAATCTGTAGACTCTTTCCTACTCGCCCATTATCTTGTTTGGCCCCCATATAGACAGACCTCTTTCTCATCCAGAGACTCACGTTTATGAGGTGATTGGGCACAGGTAAAACCTCATTGACTTGAGGGGGGGTTTGTTACTATATTCAGTTGTGAAGGTGAGAGCGCTCTTAAGTAAAATGAATAAAACATGGTGCACATCCTGCTTCAGTACAAATAGTGGCCTTTGCTCTTGATGCTTGAATCTACAGGACTGTGCATTGTCTTTGGAAAGTCTGTGCCATTTGTTTTTTCTTTAGGCTTTCTCAATGTTTCTGCCACCTCATGACTTCCTGTGAGTTCACTGAAGGTCGGCCCACTCAATGAATGTGATCTAATACCCAACTCCCTCCGTCTAGAGCTTATCCTTGACCTCCCACCTCTGTTGACATCATCTACCTGCTCAGCCCCCACACAGAGAAAAAAGGCCAAATTCCCATGCTGCACCCTGAGAGGTCTGTTTCGTAGCAGGATGGCCACATGTTTAGGGCACAGGTAGCACCCCATAACCTCCAGTGGGGATTTCTTTTTTTTTTTTAAGAGCACCCTTAACTTAAAGAAAACACAGCACAGATCCTGGTTCTGGGTATGATACCTAAATATTGACTCCAAAATGATTATTTGACCATAATATTGAGGACAAAATATCATGGGTGCTAAAATATTGTAGGATGTAATATTTAAGGTATGTTACTATTTTCTTGTTGTAAACAATAGTGGTTTCAAAAAGAAAAAATGAAATGTATTATGACTTGATTTTTAATATTGTTTTGCTATTTCCCATATACTTTATTAGTTGATAGTTGTTTAGTGGTTTTGAGTGAATGATATCTTATATATATACATAGTTATAGGGTATTTAATGTTTTGGTTTACTTAAAAATGGTCTTGAAATATGTTTTATTAATTATCTTTAATTGTGTTAAAATTTGTATTGTTGTAAATTAATAATAATAAACTTATAGTGTATTGTCTCTAGTATACATGTCTTATACATCGTTGTTTTGTCCCTCCACCCTTTTCCTAATTATCAGTAAAATGTTCCACAGAGAGCCTACCTTAGAATGTTCATTTATGTGACAGT
Organism: Calotriton arnoldi; assembly: GCA_963921515.1. Classification (NCBI taxonomy): domain Eukaryota; kingdom Metazoa; phylum Chordata; class Amphibia; order Caudata; family Salamandridae; genus Calotriton; species Calotriton arnoldi. Next base: position 552,966 of record CAWUFW010000089.1, on the reverse strand, counting down.
TAATTCTGTTATGGAGAGTGGATGACTGGAATAAAGAAGACTCCTACTTACCACTACATCTCTGTGTATTCTTTGGAGTTTTTTACAATACTGGCAATGAATTTCTGCACAGCGGGCAGCCCAGTCGTCTCTCCTTTGTGTCTTTATTGCTACAATTTCAGGATTCAGCGGTGCCTTCACTGGACTTCCATGTGGTAACTTATACTGTGGTGATGTTTTGGGAGCCACGGGTCAATTTGCGCCGGTTGCGGAAATCCAGGAGCAGTGTTACCTTTTACTTGGACTGTCTTCCCAGCGGCTAGGAAGAGGAATCACGCTGCAGTTCCACTGGTCGTGGTTCAGCAAGAGAGGCCCGGCAGTCACATGCGACATCGGAGCAGCGGCGGAGTCAACTTCAAGGAGAGGCGGAGAGCTGTTTCTTGTGGCAGCTTTCCGGTATTTATACTGTGAGGCGGTGGGTCGTATTTCCTCACATGTCAGCATCGATTCATCATCGCTGCTTTGCTGCTACTGCTCTTTGGTGGTTGCCTGTTACCTCAGAGTGTCTTGCAGAGTACTACAGGCTGGGGGAATTGAGTTCCAGTTGTGCCTGAGCCTTCTTCATTCATTCGGCATCTTATTACACGGAAACAATTTTTGTTCTTGTCTGATCAGTCACGGGAAGCGCACTTTTGCGTGTGGTGCAGAGGTTCATTTCACAATGATACACACACCTTCAAATTGTTTGTTCCTATGGATGTTCTCATGGTGACACACATACCTGCTGTGCTAATTGCTACATATTGTTTTTTCAACATGAGTATGTTTGTCCTATAAGTTACCAGTACAGAGTCATTACAGTATAGCGAGGTAACTCTACAGAAGTATTCCAGTAGCATTGCATTGTGTATTTTGATTCTATCTTGAGAGTGGTTTGGTGAGATTGTAAGTCTCAGTATTTTTACAGTGTGCGTTATTTAAATTTCAGTGTTAGCACACGGCTGCTGCAACTATGAGTCAACCACCTTCATTTTGTAATGAAATTGTAGAACCTGAAACTCATTGGAAGAATTGGATAACATTGTTTGAATCATATTTAATAGCAATTGGAGGTGAAAGATTCACAGATGTGCGCAAACAACACATACTGATATATAATTTAGGAATAGAAGGTCTAAAAATGTATGAGACTTTGCCTGAGCCAGAGAGAGAAGATGAAGAAGACCAGGATGTTTTCAGTATAACACTTTTGAAGCTTGAGATTCATTTTGAATATAAAGTAAATGTAGTTCTTGAACGACACAAGTTTTTCAGTCGGGTACAAGGCAAACAAGAATCTATTGCTAAATATGTTGCGGCCTTAAGAGAGCTAACAAAATTTTGTGATTTTGGTAACCTTAATGATTCTCTTGAGAGAAACCATTTGGTCAGGTGTACCAATAATAGTCACATACAGGAAAAACTATTGGCAAAGAACCCCACGTTGAGAGAGTCAATTGATAAAGCACAGTCTGTAGAACATACAGCTAACTGCATTGAAGAAATGAAAACATCTTGCTCCATAGTGGCCAGTGTACAGGATAGTGTGGTAGAAAAGGAGATGTGTAAAGTTAAAGTTTAGAATGTAGGTGCTAATAAAGCAGTGAGAGAGAGCATTGGCTTGAAGTGTTTTAAGTGCGGTAGCAGTAACCACTTAGCGAATACGTTACAGTGCCCAGCCCATAGTGTTACTTGCAAGAATTGCAATAGGAGGGGGCATTTTGCCAGGGTGTGTAGAGATGGTGAGAATGCCAAATAAAGGTTGTTACCAATGAGGAAGAACAATTGCAAAAATGTGTATTTCGGGTTACGGGTGAAGGAAGTCACACTAATCCTAATTACCCTAAATGCACAGTATTTCTCAATAGTAAACCAGTAGTGATGTTTGCAGATTCTAGGTTCTCTGTTTACTCTACTAAGCCAAGTGGATTTTGAGAAGGTATTTGGAAAATTGAATCTTACCATGGGTAAACCTAATATCTCCCCAGAGGGATAATCTAAGGAAGCTATATCCCTGGTGGGTATGATAAGAATGCACATGGGTTTTAAAGGCAGATCCACAGTGGGTAAAGTATTTATTGTGGAAAAAGGGACACATTTGTTAGGATGGCAACATCAGAAAGAGTTAGGAATTACATTAGATCCTCACAACAAAGATCAAGTGCTACTTGTAGACAGAAGTAATAGTGCGTCAGATATATGTGAAGAATATTCCGATTTATTCTCTGATGAACTTGGACTGTTAAAACATTTTCAACACAAAATAAAGGTGAGACAAGGGGCAAATCCCCCTGTGCATGAACCACGCCCGGTCCCACTTATGATGAGAGATCCTTTAGAAAAATAATTGAATTGGTTGTGTGTGATGGGAGTAATACAACCTATAGACTCTTCTGAATGGTTGGCTCCCACTGTCATAGCAGCTAAGGCTGGTGGGGATGGTATTAGTTTATTTGTGGACTTACGCAGTTTAAAAGAGAACATATGGGTGGAGAGATTTCCCCTTCCACACGTAATTGAAATGTTGAGCACCATGGCTAATGCTACGTTTTTCAGTGTAATTGACTTATCCATGGCATACCATCAAGTAGAGCTCTATCTAGAGTCTAGACCACTTACAGCATTTGCCACACCATTTGGGGTGCATATGTTCCTGAGGATGTCTTTTGGTCTCGCATCTGCCGCTGCAGTTTTTCAAAAGATAAGTAATCAGATTTTGAAAGGAGTGGACAAAACCCTATGCTTCCAGGATGACATATTAATAAATGGATCATCGGTTGAGGAACATGACCATATCTTGAACACCGTGGTGGTGTTCCAAAAAATTGATGGATTCATGCAGTTATAGTTACCTCAGTGGATTACTTAGGTCACATGATATATCAAGAACGTTTCAGACCAAAAAACTGTTTGATTCAAGCAGTGAGAGATGCCTCGTACCCTAAGAACAAGGAGCAATTGAAATCATTTTTGCGTTTGATTAAGTACATGGCTAAATTTGTAAAGAATTTCTCTGACAAGTGTGAATGGCTTCATGATCTGGTAAAGAAAAACAATAAATTTGTTTGGGAGACAAAGCATAGTGAGATTGTTGATAAGTTAAAAGAGGAAATAATAAACTTACCTGCATTAGGAGCATTTGACCCTAGGAAAAAAAACATTCTAACTACTAATGCATCTAATAAGGGTCTGGGTGCTACCTTATCTCAAAAAGGAGAAGGGGCAGAAAGGATTATAGCATTTGCATCTTGCTATTTAACCAAAGCTGAGCGTAATTATTCTGTAATCAAAAGGGAGGCCCTGGCCTGTTTATGGGCCATAAAACATTTAAAGTTTTATCGATGGGGAATAAAATTCACCATTCATACAGATCACAGACCTCTTACTCTCAATAAAAGGCACAGACTGTAGTACTCCACGTATATCCAAATGGGAACTTGGCTTGGAAAATTACTTTTTTTAAATTGAGTATTTACCAGGAGAAGAAAACAAAATTGCTGATTAGCTCTCGAGAGCACCTCTGGAACAAGATGTACTAGAGGAATCGTTAGACATTCCCATATTAGCGTTTCAGTTACCTGCCTTGACCAAGAATGAATGGGAGGAGTGTATGGAGACGGATGGAAATTTAGCCATACTTAAGGACATGATCTTAAATGGATGGCCGGACAATTGTAGTGAGGTTAAGGAACAATTTAAAGGTTACTGGGAAGTAAGGCATGAACTAACCGTACTGGTTAGTAAAATTTGTCACGATGAGTAAGTAATACCACCTGAAGATCTTAGAAATAAGATTATTGATCTGGCCCATGATGGACATCTAGGTAGGGGTATTACAAAGAAGAAAGTAAGAAACAGTTTTGGTTCCCAAAAATAGATTCAATGTTGGAACAAAACGTTAAAGATTGCATTAGTTGTGCCAGAGGCGACAAGACTAAAATCTTCGGTAAAGTACCTCTATCCCCGGTAGAGGTGCCAAAGGGACCCTGGAGTAAGTTAGCCATGGACAGAATTGGACCTATGGAAGCTCTGGGGGCTCCTATGAGATTTACCATAGTTCTAATATATTATACTTCTCATTGGATAATGTTTAACTGTGTTCCTCATATGACAACCAATATATTCATTGAGTTTTTGAGAGATGTGTTTAGCAGCGTGGGTATTCCCTCCACCATAGATACGGATAATGGTGTCCATTTCACGTCCAAAGAAATGAAGGAATTCCTGCAAACATTACACATAAAACAAGAGAAAACTGCTTTATAGTCCCCTAAATCCAATGGTTTAGTGGAGAGAACAAATCGTATGACCAAAGAGCACCTACAACTGGCTATAGTAAATAGGCATGATATAGAGAAATCCCTATGTGGCTGTATTTGGTCATATCACACTTCACCCAACCTCATTACAGGTATTTCTCCTTTTGTAATTATCAGCGGGAGGTAACCTGGCACCAAAATGAACCCAACATGGCTGGATGGAGGAAAACAGGTAGTAACTGATCGTTCTGAAGCACATAAGAAAGTTCAGCAACACCAGATCCAGTACAAAAAATTGGTATGACAACATATATGGAGTGGAAAAAACACCTGGAAAATAGGTGATATGGTGTTGGTCAAGAGACCAACTAAAGAGCATCACACTCAAGGTAAATATTACCCACTGCGTCAGATAACGACAGTGAACTAAAATGTAGTACAGTTAGACAACAGTCAAGTATGGAGTTGTGAAAGACTTGTGAAGTTTGGGGAAAATTAAATGTATTGTATGCTGATTAGCTTTTTATCATGATGAAGGGAGATGTGTTGTAAATTATTAATAATACACTTATAGTGTATTTTCTCTGGTATATCTCTCATATATCGGTTTGTCCCTCCACCCCTTTCCCTAGTTATCAGTAGAATGTTCCATAGAGAGCCTCCCTTAGAATGTTCATTTATGTGACAGTTAATACTGTTATGTAGAGTGGATGACTGGAATAAAGAAGTCTCCTACTTACCACCTCATCTCTGTGTAATCTTTGGAGGGTTTTTATACAATATGTATATTATTTCATTTAAGAAATTCAGTATTGAGAGAGACTTTCATTTTACTTCCCTAGATGTGGGGTTTATTAGAGAATTGGGTGGGTAATGTTTCAATTTAAACTTAATTTAATTTTTATAAATAATGTTTCAAAATTTGATTTAATAATTTAATAAAACAGTTTTCTAAATTATACAACTTATTGTTGGAATTCTTTTGTAAAGTTCTGTATTTCTTTGTTCTGAAATGGGTTTTTGGTTGCTTTGGGGGATTGGGAAGGTAGTGTGTTAGCATTTTGATTATTAATTTAAATTCAACATGTGGATTTAAAGTATTATTATTTCTTTTCAGATTGGATTGAAATACTTCTTTGAAAAGTAAGGATAATGAATTGGGGAGGATGTGAGCCCTTCCCAAGTAATAAGTAAAAAATCCTTTCAGCTCAAACACAAAAGTTCAATAAATAAAACTAGACTCAACTCTCGGTAGCTATGGCACAGAGTAAAGAGGCTTAATTGAAGGAAAAGTGACATTAGCATTTAGCAGTAACAAAACAATTAAAAAGCCAAAACACAGCACAATAAAATTCCCACAACTAATTTCTAAAAATAGAGAAAAATGTAATAAGATAAATGACACCAAATTGACTATAATTCACAAGAAAGACAGGAGGTATGATTATTTAACAAATCTAGGGTAAAACATTTAAAAAATGTAAAGCTCCAATCAGAAAACATGTATTGTGGTTGACCAGGACCTGCGTGCGGTTTCAGACCAAATGCGATGTAGCGGCGGTCAGACACCCCAAGATGGTCATTCTATTAAAAGATTTTACCTTCTATAATGGAAGTCGAAATCCTCCAGTTGAACTCGATGTTGGATAGCTTTGGATGAGGACCCTCTTAAGACATTGACTTTAGCTCAAAAAGCTCTGAATGGGAAAATTCAAAGATTGCTGTAGCCAAAGTCCTCTCATCTCCTCATACTTTTCATCCTTTCTCCCTGTCAAGATTTCCATCTTTAGACTTGGGGACTGGTTTAGCCTTTGATAGATGGAGTAGTGTCCATGGAGGGGAACATTACCTCTGCCGTCCCAACAGTACTCTGTACGCCAGATTTAGAGATGACTGATGACTGAGCAGTCATCGCTGCCATTGAAAGTAACCATTATACTATACTAAAAGTAATCTGCCAAAACATTTGCACATTTTTCATTTTGCAGAAACAAATGCACAACACAAGAGTTTGTTTCTGAACATTTTCAAAAAATGATCCCCACACCATGGGATTCTCTCAGGCTGTGGGGATCATTATTGGGCTTTTCCCTGTATTTTATTCCTGTAGTGAACGACAGGAAAAAAAAGACATTGCACCATCTGCCCTAAATAGGTTGGTAACCCCTACTATATTGGACCATCGAAGGAAGTTTTCTATTAACAGAGCCTACAGGCACTAAGTCACCAAAATACTTACTGTCTGTCCATCTCTAACCGAGGATGGCTGACCGAGGGTTTGGCTGGCAATGAAAGCACTCTGTCACATTTTTGATGAATTAAGCTGTCCAACAAACTCTAAATCGTACCATATTCTACTTTTTGCTGATTAAAATCCTCCTGTGGGGCAGACCTAGTCCGACGAAGTTCTCTTGAAGTCCAACACCTTTGCACTGTGGTCCAGCTGAAGCTCCAGAGGTCTTGGAAGTGCAAACATTTTGCATGTTCCAACATTTCAGACTTTCTGGACAGCTTCTTTTGGCTACTTATAAGGCTAATGGGACCTCAGGGACAGTACTTAGGGGGGCAGGCATCACTACAGAGAAGGCCACCAGCAGGGTTCAACTCAGGTCCAGTTGCAACTCGTCAACTGGTCACTTCAGGAAAAAAGGCTTCTCGCAGCAGTTAGTGTCCCTGTTGCCACACAGGTGGTCAGCCATTTTAAACCTTGGACTACATTTTTTAATCCTGGGGACAAATTAATTAAGTCCAATCCTTCTGGTCTCCATACAGGTACCGTCCTCTTCTGATCTTCCACAGGTTCAGATCTGTATTGAAGAGCTGCAGATGAGGTGCTACTTTTGTTTAGTTCACTAGCCAGTGGCTGAGGGAGAATGCATCACATTGCCTAACCAACAGATTAAAGCCCCATGGGTAACCTTCCCTAGTTTCCAGTACATACCATTTTCCTTGATTCAAACTACCCCCCAATGCAACGATCTTAGTGAAATCCAACATGGCAACTACTTCCTTTCCTGAAGGAGTTCTACAGGACACCAGGGTTGTCTATAGGGTAATGAGTAGTCCCCTCCCACTCAATCACACGACCTGGTTCTGCGGCAGGCCCCCTACTCCCCTAAGACTGGAGTCAGGAGAGCTAAAGTTTATCCTATGATCAAAAGACCTCTCTTCTTCAGGCCTCATGTATTACAAAGCTATAACTCATCAAGTTTACCCCTGGTCCCTTTCAAGTTTCTATTGTTCCTGGGGCCTTTTTAACTGCCCTTCCTGACTTAAACCTGGTCTTATACCTCACTCAGGCCATTCTGAAAGCACCTAGCCACAGTCTCTACACATCAAAGAGAAGCATTGACGGGAAGTGTCATGGGGACATATATCACCATATATGATGCTTGTCATGATGTGCCTCCTTGGACAGGTGCTGTGCAATCTTGGAGGATGCGCTCTACATATATCCACATTTATAATCCATATGCATCTGTGTGGCATATCTGTGTGCTTTCCATGTGTGCATCTGATTGTGTGTGTGCTCTCACTCCATTAGTTCATATGTAATCATGATTATTCAATCAGGAAATTAGTCACCCAGACTGGGCCTGATGATTATACAATCAGGAAATGAGTCACCCAGAAGATGTCATGGTATGAGCCTGGTGATAATACAGCCAGGAAATGGGTCACCCAGACTGAGCCTGGTGATTATACAATCAGGAAATGAGTCAACCAGACTGGGTCTGACAATTATACAATCAGGAATGAGTCACCCAGAACATGTCATGGAATGAACCTGGTGACTATACAACCAGGAAATAAGTCACTCCCTCAGCAGCCATCTTAATTGGACCTTCACCTTAAAGGCACTCCCCGCCCACACCCGGTTTGCTAGGCAATCAGGAATCTGTGCAGCCTCAGTCACATCTTCAGATTAGCTCCGGTCGCCGTTGGACTTCATGATAACATAATTTAGTGAATCCTGTGTCATGAGTCTGTAGTGGAGATCGTCATTCTGTGTCACAAGTCTGCAGTGTACGTCAGCATGTCATCCTGTGTCACGAACCTGCAGTGGAGATCGGCACGTCTGAAAGTGTAAGTAAGTTACGCCCCTAGTTGCGCACCCCAAGGGGGGCATCTTTAACGCATTACAATAGAATCTCACCACAGTAGCTCTCGGCAAACGTTACATACATGACTACAGGACTACAACTGCTAGCGCTTATGACACTGACTTCTGAATCTCATGTCCAGCTTGCTGCAATGTTTAAGGATAGCCACCAGCGATAGTTTAAGGGTGAAGCAACCCGAAGGTTTTCCTGGTTCAGGTCTGGAGAGTTCATTATCGTGAGGCATGTGTGTAAGGTGCCTTACAGCACTTTCGGATTGGAGAAGGGCTCTATTCCTTCATGCAATTATTCAGTGACTTAACTGAAGGAAACAGCCTGCCTTCTTCCTGAGCCAACATCTTAGGCTACCTGCTGATTTGGTTGTGTGAAAAGGGGATACAGATACTGAAGTGAGTGTGGTGGGATGCGCAGGGGAGTGCTTGCATTAGGTGTGATGATATGTGGATATTTCTGTTTATGTTTATATCATAGTGTGAACAAGTCCACCTGGTTTAACGTCAAGGGCAATGCCTACCCAGCAACCACAGATGAGGGTGTCCAATGAGCCAATGGACCAGATGTTGTATCTTTATTATTTTGTTCCATTCCCTTCATTGTGACACGGGAAGGCAGAAATGTGGTCTGCATCGCAGTGAGGGACGTGATAAGACAAGCACAAACATCGCTCCCACTGGGTTCAGGATATCTCAGGTTAGTGCATCTGACTGGGAACTGCGAGGTAGGCTGTTTCTGTATATTTATCAACCTCCAACTTCACAATTACATTGGATTCTTCATAATTATTAAAAATAGAGGTTCTCAAACCTCTAGGTGAAATCATCCCCGGCTGCACCTGCTCAGTTTCAGCGCTGGGACGCCCCATTGCTTGGGCAGCCATGCGCTTTATAAGAACTCATAACATAACACAACAAATGAATGTTTTAGTTGGTTCTAAGCCAAAGAAACAAACAGAGGGCCCGATTCACAAAGGTAAAGTTAGACGCAAATCTAACTTTACGACTTTTGATATTCACAAAGGGCATTTACTACTCATAAATGCTCTTTGTGAATAATGAAAGTTGCAAAGTTAGAGTTTCGGTATTCATAAAGGGCATTTACCAGTAGTAAATGCCCTCTGTGAATACCGAATGTCGTAAAGTTAGACTTTCGTCTAACTTTACCTTTGTGAATCGGGCCCATAGTATTTTATTTATACTTTACATTTTCTTATTGAATAGGTCACATTTCTATACAGTAAGAATAGCTTTTGAGGCCTAGTCACTGCATGGCCATACCATCCCTAATGTTCCTGTGATAGTGTCATATTTTTGCTCTTCTTCAGGACTGGATTCCCCTCAGTTAATCACAGGCTAGAAGCCTTCTGGTTTTATTATAGCATCTCTCTATTGAACCTCTTTCCTTTTCCTATACTCTGTAAGTTCCACTTTTCCCCAGTGTAAACTTCCGTAATGGTACCTGCTCTGTTTGATTTTATAGGCTGTCTTGAAAAAGGCTCCATTCTGTCTCACCCAACTTTATATATCTTTCTAAGGCTCACTCATGCTTTTGTTGTCCTTCAACTAGCTTACATATCACGTTCCCCATCTTATATCAGGTGGAACATTTCCCCACTTCTGACAGCAAAATGTAATTGAGGCATGGTTTTGCACTTGTGCAGGATTGAATTTCATCAGTGAATCACAGGCTAGACACACTTTGCAATATATAGGCCATCTGGTTTAATTATAGCTTCCCTTTATTCAACCTCCTTTGTTTTCATATAATCTGTAAGTCCTGATTTTTCCGTAATATTCCTCTATCTGGGTCTTGATGGTTTCTCCTTTTCTCTACTCTTTGCAGGATTGTGCGGTCCTGCACTGGAGATCCTCGAGAAAAAGGAATTAACGCAGGTGAGTAACTAGTCCACATCTTATATCAAGCTTCTCTCAAAGATTCTTTCTTTTCTCTCTTCCTTTCTGATTCTTATTCATTGTGTATTTCTCTGTCTCAAGAAAGCTTGCTTTGTATTCTATCACTCCGAACAATTTTCCATGTCAATACCTCCGTCTTCTATAGCTTTCTTCTTCTTCTTTTAGTTCTCTTTAAGCAAAAGTGTCCTTCAGGCCTTTTCCTTTCCATTCTAAACTATCCAAATTGGGAATTGTTGATCCAGTGGGGTAAAGTACACAAGACAATAGTATGTGATTGGATCAGACCTTGTTTAGCAGGATGTACCACACACAAGAGGCAGAAGGGTGAATGCTCCACAAAGGATTAGGTGGATAATAATATGTTGAGAAAAGTATTTTTATTTTTAAAATTTATATTTTGTGTGTTTTTCCATTTCCATAGGTTGTGATGATGGATTCTTCATGTATATGTGTATATATTTGTTATTTCTAGAAATGACAATTTATAAATTGCTTTAGTTGTTAGTTAGGATGGAATATATTATCCTTTGATTGCATGCTTACACTTTCATTTTAGCTATGTAAGTGTTGTGCTTTGTTTATTTGTAAAGGAAGAAGTCGTTGTAGTATTCATTATATGAGGGATGATATTGTGACCTATGTAAGGTCCTATGAGAATGTTGTGGTTCAGACATTACTGGTGTCCTGGAGGCAGTTGAGACTCCAGGGATATGTAGGTTGCAGTAAATAAAGTAGGGTCTTGACACTCACCTGTGTATTGATTGATTACTACAACTTTAAACACTACTGGTTTTGGACAGGTTAATTTCCTTTGGCTTAACCGTCATTACCCATTATCAGCCATTGAGGTTTCCGGTTTGTTCTTTATATCTGTTTGATTATATTCCTTGCACATAGCTTCACTACTGCTGCTGTTTCTAGTTAGCTGTACATAAGGATTTTCTTTCTGTTGACTATTCCTCGCTTCAAATTCCTCACCATCTAGCAGGCTTGGAATGTAACAAAATGATATGATCTTGCGTTATCAAAAGACTCAGGGGATTCATGACTGTAAGCATGGCTTCAGGAAAAGTAAACGATCATTGTGGGCTATTTATTGGGTTTTGTTTCTAGGGCAGCATGGTGTGGATTTTGGGAGGCGGCACTAAGGAACAACCTTCATTTTTGCACACCATTTACCTATTTCATGTGGAAGCAGCTGTACCACCATAACCTCACACTCAATACTGTTGTGATTTGTGGAAATGTGGCTGATGTCAAATGTGGCACAGTTTTGTTAACTAGGTAAGAATGTAAATTAAACTGTATCACGCCCGCCTATTCACAACCTAAATACCGTCTACCCAAAAGGCATGAACTGTACTTAAAATATTAACTACCAAATAAAAAGTCTGAATAATACATTCAAGACAATAAAGTGAAACTCACCTTCTAACATCTATATTCAATGTTGCATTAGTTGTTCAGTGAACCAAATGTTCAACCTCTAGTAGATGTCTTTCTGCGTTGAGTATCCTCAAGCATTTTTCCTCAGTGGATCGCTTTCCTCCCACAAATTTATGGTATACATACAAAGGGGCCGATTCTGATCTCGGCCGGTAGTGCTCCGCATCGGATTTGGATTTACCGGATCCGATTCGGAGCCCTGTTTCCCGACCGAATCGTACGCGGGTCCGGCCGAGCGAGTACGATGCAAGCTCCCGCGAAATCGCCGACTGACTCGTACGCGGCTTCAACACGCTCCGAGCGACTCGCACGGACACGACTCGCACTGCGCTATGGAGACGTTTCCCGGCCGGGTAAGTACGATGCGCGCTGCGAGCAGTCCGACTGACTCGCGCCGTCCGGCTCGAAAGAGCTGTCGGAGCCGGACTTTGGGGGTCCGCGTCAGACCCCCCTGTACGCGTAGGCGCGCGAGTCGCACACAGGGGGGACTCCTGTGCATGTACGCCGCGATGCGCATGGACGCGTACCCGCTGTAGGGGGCGCCCTTGTTCGCCTCGCACCCATTGAGTCAATGGGAGCCCGGGTACGCGTTGTACGACCGGCTCCCATTGACTTCAATGGAAGTCCGACCGAATCGAGTCCGATAGCATGCGAATGCATCGTACTCGTCCCGTCGGACTGCTAGGGTCCGATTCGGTCGGAAATCTCTCCGGGTCCGGCTCGGTCGGAGAGATTTCCGGCCGGAATCGGAATCGGCCCCAAAGCCTTTACATAATTTAATCGTGTAGTCAAAAAAGCACAACCAATTTCAGAGTAATGACTGTTTGAGTTTTTTGTTGGCATTACATTTAATGAATGTATCTGCTGGGATAATATATAGAAACAAAGGGGAGTAGAAGTTAAACTCAGATGTAACAGAGAGTGCTTCAGAGGCCAATCTTAACCACAGATTCTAAATGCTAGTCAAGGAGAGAAGAGAATAAGTATACAGAATAAGTGCAATGTAAGATAATGAGTCATGTTGCAGAACGTATTACTTTAGATAATTCCTGTAGGAATGTCATCCTTTTTGTGATGATCACACCTATTTTTGGACTTATACTGGTGGTTACTGACTCTAAAAGTGCCCCGGGCTCAGCTAATCAGTCCCAGGACTAGTGCTCTGTTCTTAAAAGTTATAAGGTCATTTGTGTGATTATAATTGGCCAAGACAAACTACCTATAAGTCCCTAATATATGGTAGGGCACGTAGGTTTAGAGACCCCAGTGAACTGTGGTGTCTGGTGTCATTTTATATTTAGCCCAGCCTTGCAGGCTGGTTTTAAAATAATTCTGTGTCCAAATTCGACTTTGGAATTAAAAGTACTTCCATAGTCCAAAACTATCTTTTCATTACATACCGTCACCCCTAAGGTCTGTCCTAGGTGCCCCAAGTGTAGGGTGCCTGTTATAAAAAGCATGAGGGACATTATAAATATGTTTTATATGCCCTGGTGGGGGAAAAACAGCCAAAGTTATTGTTCCCCATTGTAGTGCTGCTAGCTCTTTAGGCTAACATGGGAGGGCTTTTTTAGACTTAATAAAGTCTAACGTTTCAATCAATCAATCAATCAATCAATCAGGCTACTTGTAAAGTGCGACTAATCACCCGTAAGGGTCTCAAGATATTGGATGTTTGATAGGAGTGAGCTAGCAAAGTGAGGCAAAGTCTCAAAATATTAGTTTCAATAAATCCAACAATTTGCCAAAATAGGATTTATTATAACTATTACAGGAAAGTAGTTGTATAACTCACTATCCTGAACTTTCATAAAACAGCCCTGTAGCAGCCTCTTCTGATTGGCCATCCTCTGACAGCCTGAGCCTAGTTGCTCCCTGAGTAGGTGTAAAGAGGCCTGGGGCTGAAACAATACAGCCCTTTGGTTGGAGGAGATTTGCTTCCTGGAGAAGCTAGGGACAGGAAGGGGGCTGGAGAGATAAACTGAATTTCAAAGATAGAAGAACAGATGTCACACGACCCAGGCCAGCCCCATCTTCCTTGATCCCCAGCCAGATGGAAGCCCCCCTAATTATATTAGGAGAGGGGCTGGAAGGGGATGCAGGGAAATGTTAGCCACACCTGTGGGTTGGGTTACCCAGGCCTGAACTCCAAGGAGAGAATTTCTCCATTTTGATTTTTGGACAATAGTGAATTTTTGGTCACCAATATGCCACACTATCCTAGGAAGTGGTGAAAGCAGAGGGTGACAGCTTGAATCCCATTGGTTGGGGTGTCCCCCCTCTTGTCAGCCCAGAATGGGTAATACATATGGAAGATCTGCAGGAGCCCCTCAGATTCCTGTCTGAAACATCTGAAGAAGAAGGACTGCCCTGCTGGACAATTGGGCTGCACAACTGAGTGACGTCACTCAGAAGGACTGCATCTGCTACACTTTAAAGGATCCACACAAGAAAGACTTTGCCTGTCTTCAATGACAAGGAATTGACTCCCTGAGCAGCAACAGTTAAAAAGTGCAGGAAGAAGCCACCTGCAACATCCACTGAGAAAACAGCTTGAGTTGACCAGCTTCAGCTGGATTTTGACCAGATGCATTGTGGGAGTTGGAGTCCCAAACCCCCAAGAGGCAAACCAGAGCTTCTAAACCCTTGGCTGGTGTTCTGGACCCTTTCTGACTCTCAATGAACCTTTCAGAAGTAGATCAACAGTTTGGGAACTTTTCGCCAACTTTTGTGAAAAAGCTTCAGAAGAAGATTGGCATCGACGAAGACAGTCAAGCTGGCGATGTTGAGCCGCGACTCGGCCTCACTGCGCAATTTTTCCCCGCTGAAATCTCTGCAGCTACTAGCCATTGATGACGAAGACAAAGACCTCCAGGGCTCACCAAGGCATTGCTCTGCACCAAGCCGCCATCGTCAAATCAAAATCTGTATCCAAGGAACCAATCGCTTGACGTCAAGAGAAAAAGCTCCAACAAAGTGACTAATTCAGAAGGTAAAAACTTGACTGGATCCAACCACTCATCGTATCCAACCTGCGGTCCATTTCGGTTGGCCTGAAACTTTGACTTTGTCCCAGTCTAGCTTGACCAGAAAGCCGTGGTTGGCGCTTTACACTTTTAGGTGATAGAAAGCAAGTTTTTTTCATGTAAAATTTAAAAATTCATATCTTCTGCTCCCTACATTGGATTTTTGTTGTAAAGATACAAATATTCTCTCTTTCTATAAATTGGTGTTGGATTTTTATTGTGCTGCATCTTTTATTTATTTACTATTTTGGTGATATAAAATGTTTTACACACCTGTTTCCTAAGTTAAGCCTGACTGCTTGTCTGCCAAGCTACCAAGGGTTGAGCAAGGATTAATTTATTGAGACTTGACTGGACCTTATTAGTTATTGTGGCATTATTATTAGCTGTAGGTACCTACCTGCACCCACTAATAAACTATCTTCCAACAATTTCCATAAAAGGTGAGCATTCCTCCACAGTTATCAAAGGATTTCCTCTTTGTCCAATAGTCAAATAACTTTGTTAGAGAAAATGGCAGAACCCATTTACAATGTTTATCCAGTCATTATGTATAATCTTGAAGAAAAGTCAACAAAAATGTGAAAGATTCAGTATTGAGGGTGAGTGGCTAAAGTAGAAAGGCTAACTCCGGTCAGCAATTACAATTGGTCAATGCCTATATTAGAATAGTGAACTCTTTGATGAGGAGCCATACATGATAAAAACATGTAATGTTGTAATTACGATTGAGTGTAGTGTATGTAAAACTTGTACATGTAGACCACCCTGCATTCTATTTTTAGTTTTACTAGTACCAAGTAGACATTCAGGATGTTTCCTAATCTGTGGCCTGTCCAATGGCCTAGATATTGCACATAATGTTTATTGCACAAAGGCAGGAGGATGTTTACATCGCTCACAAGTCCTTGCCAGGCAAATAAGTGCATGTATGTGATATCACACGGGTAATCACTAAGGGGTGACTGTTCCTAATGGAAGAAGAAGCTGGCCAATTCGGTAGCTAAAGGAAACTAGTGAGTGGAAAGCACTCACAGTAAAGGTTGGAAAAGGATAGTGATGAAGGTCGGGGAATTCCTCCTTTTGGAAAAAGTGCCCTCACACACCCATGCGGGTGTCATGCTTCATCATCGGGCATTGCTCCTCATGGGGGTGGCGCTGCAGTCCCCCACGGGCCCGGCAGGAGGGTTCTTTGTCGAAGTTCTTTTCGGAGTAACGCCGCAGTTGTGAGTGCGGGTGTGTGGGGGGGAAAAAGGGTGAGTGAGTTAAAATTACCACCTCTGTACCCCAAGAAACCTTTATTCAAGGGTCTGTGTGGTAAGATTAAAAACAGATGACAAGGAAGGTCTCTTGAGGAAGTTATCAGAGGAGGGAGTATTTTCCTTCTGTTCTCTTTGTCAGTGGGTGAAGGTGATAGTGGTGGTGAGTACATTAGGTCGACATGTTTCACACCGTTTCGTTGTGAGCGCTGCATCGCCAAATGCGATGCAGTGCGCGCAACGAAATTCGTTTTATTTATTTAAATGTTTACTTACCTGTATTCGGACGTAATCCATGGTTTACTACCCCCCACCCTGCCCCTCCCCCACCCCACGTCACCGCCCGGCCGGCACTCCTACCAGGGACCGCTACTGTACTCTAGAATCAAATGTCTAGGAAATGTCAGGGTTATGCGTTGGTAGACAATAAAGGACACAGTATAGCAAGCTAGGAGAGTGGTTAGAAGCTGGTTCAAGGAACTCCTTGATGTTAATACCATCCAAAGTCTCCTGCATCTAACCTATTGCCACTTACACTGTCAACAAAAATACACCAAACTGAGATTCTATCGAGTTCACTGTTTTCATTCCCTTCGGGTTCAGCAGCCACATTTACAAATTCTGTTAGCTATCTAACTTACCTATTTAAATAACACACAGCAAAACGCACAAAAAAGGTAGAATCAGCAACTTCTAAGTTCAGAACTGATTCTTTACACCAGCAGCCCCCATGGTAGACGTCCTGTTGATGAAGCCTCAAAAGTATACAGCTTAGGAATCTTCTCAGGTGGCACCCACTCAATGAATCTGACTGCAGTGAGGCAGGACAGAACTAAAAATATGAATGTGCATAACAAATCTCACAATATCGAGACACACTTTACCTTCCAATTGGATGAGTTAGCAATGCCCTTCTACATCCTCAGTTCTTAGAGCAAACTTCAAGGATTAGTACGATGCACATCTGTCCTCTTACGCTAAATCAAATCATTCTTTCAAAATATCACTTACCGGCTTAAGATATTGAAAACGATTATTCCATCATTCCATCTAAATTACTGTTCACTCCAACATAATTTGCGATGAAAAAGACAAAAACGAGATCCAGAGGGCACATCAGGGCAGTCAGACTTTACTTTCAGCTGAAAAGATGAGCTTCGCATCATCCTAGTTCTTAAAGAACTACGGGGCATATTAGCAAGACCCACGTTAAAATTATCGCCGTTTTAGCGGCAGGAAACTGCCGCTAAAACGGCGATAATGGGCTTGCTAATATGCGTTATGGAATTCCAATAGAAGCCCAGGTTAGATGTGCAGGACATCTAACCTGGGCTTCTATTGGAATTCCATAACGCATATTAGCAAGCCCATTATCGCCGTTTTAGCGGCAGTTTCCTGCCGCTAAAACGGCGATAATTTTAACGTGGGTCTTGCTAATATGCCCCCAGATTAGTTATCAGCGATTAAGTTGAAAGTACTATGCTCTGTTTTAAAAACTCATGGTTGCCACTGTGGTACATACTTTGCAAGGCCATATTTAATCACAAGATCTACATAGGCTGAACGTTTCATGCCCAGAGCAAAGTAATCAAACAAGAGCCTTATTTACAACAAAGTGACTCAGAGTGATGCTGCAAGCAATTTTGCTGCACCTGACTGAGTCACTTACAAAGCACAGGGATGCATCATATCTACAACGATATGAAGATCCCTTTGCTCTCCCCTGGTGCACAATGGGCTGCGATACGCCAACGCAGGAACCCTAGCACCATGGTGCAAGGGTGCCTCCGTTGCGGGATGATTGTTTTTGTGCAGGAAGGGACACCTTCCTGCACAAAAGCAATCACAAGAGGTGATTTCCACTTTCTATGCATGCTGCATAATGCAGCACGCATAGAAAGAGGAAAAAACAAGGAGAAATAAAAACATTTCTCCTCGTTGCGCCTCCCTACCCTTCCCCTGGGGAGGTGCAGCATTCTGATACACTTCCAGGTTTACGATTTCTCGTAAATCTGGAAATATGGCAGAAGCCATGGGTGTTCAGTGTGAACCCCCATAGCAACACTAATGGCATGCCCCTTTCATGCAAAGTGCTGCGTATAAAGGGGCCGTATTCACAAGGACACGAAAAGCCACACAGGGTGGCTTTATGTGTTCTTGTAAATATGGGGCAGCAAGATGCATTACAAATAAATATATTGACATGCCTCTTACAACAGGCGTCCAGTCCCCTCTTCAAATCAACTGTACACTGCCTCCTTTACGAAAGCATACAGCCCTTCTAAGAACAGTATCTCCTGAAGAAGCTGAGGAACCTGAAGAAACTGGAGCCCAAGAGACACAATGTGGAATTGCTCTCACTTCAATTGTCATCATTCTATATCCCCGGGGGTAATATTATAGACGGAAATTTGTTTGAACAACATTGCCAAGTGACTTTATGTTATAAGCCAAACCTATACAAACAGTATACATACTAAACAATAACAATGTGTTGTATTATTAACATGCAACATCACACAGGAGGTAACCAGCATGAGCATGTACACCAAGAAGCATCTATGCGCAGATCCACAAGTTTCACTTGCTGCCATTGAAAACTGATTTTGGTGTACTTTACTGCACGTCATGACAAGAAAATAAACCATTAGATCTTTGGCATGTCAGTCATGTTGTGCTATGTTATGTTATGTTATGTTATGCTATATTATGTTATGCTATGTTTTGCAGATTTAAGGAGCACACTGTAACCTGGGAAGGTATCATGGTACTGAGCAGTTGTGAGTTTAGCCACACCTAGGGCTTATGGGACTACTTGAAAAGTTAGGTCTTCAGCTTCTTGCAGAGTTCAAGAAGTGAGGAGGAGGCTCTTATATGCAGCTGCAGGTCAATCCATGCTTTAGGAGCGATGTAGGAGAGGGCTCGCCCGCCGGATATTGTTTTCCATATGTATGGGATTTGCGCAAGTCAGAGTCCAGATGAGTGGAGTTGGCTGGAAGGTTTGTGAAAGCAGATGCAATTGTTGAGGTATGCTGGGCCACTGTTATAGCGTGCCTTAAAAGTGTTGGTGAGGAGTTTGAATAGTGCTAGTTTGTGAGTGGGGAGCCAGTGGACCTTCTTCAGGTGTGGTGTTATGTGGGTGCGTCATGGGAGGTTGAGAGTAAATCAGGTCATTGAGTTCTGAATGGTCTGCAGCCTTCTGATGAGTGTTTCCCAGCATAGAGAATATTCCCATAGTCCAGCTTGCTTGTGACAAGAATGTGAATGACGGTTTTCTGGGTGCTGATTGAGAGCCATTCGAAAATCTTCCTCAGCAACTCCAGGGTTTAGAAGTATAAAGCCGTGACAGACTTAGGCAGTCATGCTGAGTTTGCTGTTGATGATGATCCTGAGGTACTTGGCGTGGGTGTCGGTCCTAGCTCTGTTGGCCACCATGTGGAATCCCACAATGATGTGCTCTTCCTGAAAATCATGATTTCAGTATTGTCAGTGTTCAGCTTTAGACAGTTGGTCTTTATCCAGTGGGTGATTTCAGTCATGCATGCATTGAACTTGATCAGGGTACTGGGGGTCTTGTCCTTGACAGAGAGAATGAGGTGCGTGTCATCAGCATAGTAGAGGATGTTGATAGTCATAAAAGTGCAACATTTGACAATCTACTGCTACTCCTGGTATCAATGTGAAGACTACTGTTCATGTCTTGATATTAAAATATCTTGTTTTAAATGCTGAAGGCAGTTTCCAACATGGATTGCTGATAGAAAAAAAAGATTACAAAAACCTTAAAAATAGGAAAGGAGATAACTTGTGATTCTCAAACAATTTCGATTTTTGGAAAACGTTTATGTTCACTTTAATCGATATATCCATTCTTTGCTTCCAAATACATTTTTCTTTGCCTAAAAACATTGCAAAGAAGAATCAAAATTCTCATTGTCTTTCTCTAATATTGTACGGCAGCATATCTCCATACACTGTGATGATTGTCGGGTACCAACCATCAGCATTGACAACCGTAGTATATATTGCTATCACCACTCCCTCTTATAGGTACCCTTCTCTAAAGCACGTGTGGTGGTTGCTAATGCTTTCCAAAAAAAACCTAAACAAATAATCTGCTTGATCGGATTCTCATTCACAATCCTACTATAATTGCTCAAACATGGGCGATATGATCTGGCCTATTTTTTACTGTAACTTAAACCGGAGGTAAAACTCAGAAAAAAGATGATTGTCATCACAAAGAAATAGAAAAAATAAGATTCAAGAATAGAAAAACATAGTTCATCACCGACTGTAAAGAAAAAGTAATTTTGTACTCAAATGTGTAATGCTCGGTGAATGCATTTTCTCGAAAGTCTGAAACAGCTATCAAAGTAAGCTTTGAAAAACTTATGGAAAATATCCAGTGGCAATGTGTAACCGTTTTTTTTAGCTTTGTGCAGCCCCATCGGGTATTGCATCGCCTGAAGATGAAGTTTCTGAAGATTACTTTGAGTAGAGGCTTGTCATCTCATTAATGAGGAGTGACCACTTGTCACCCCGCATAAAAAAAAAATATTGTGACACGTTTTAGGGGGGCCAGGAGACCAACTTCATGTAAATACAGACTTTTTGCGCAAAGATAATTAAAACTCTCGAGACTGCAATTATCAAAGGCAGCACGACATGTCTTCTGCGTGTCAATACAGTACATATTATATTGACAGATGATGTCCCAGAAAGTCTCTATACGCAGTATGCCTGTCACTTCAGAGACTGCATATTAGCTGCAAATATTGACTTTGTGCTACACAAAAACAGTCACTCTCTTCTCATTTCGCATCCTGCTCTGATGTTTATTTAATTGTAAAAGGACTATCTTTTTTCGATTTTGAACGGAAGTAAACACTGGGGTGTTTTAAGTGTATAACACTTTTAAGGCTGCAACTCATTGCTTACGTGCTGCAAAAAGTGACAACTATCTCTATGTGCCCGTATATGTGGCAGTGTGTCCGGGGTTGTCATTGCCAGCTTGCCTGCCCAACAGTTGTATGTTCCTGTACTTCTCTCATTTTATCTCCAGCCCGTGAAGCCACGTGTTTGGAGAATTGGTGTGAATCTGGAAGCCAATCATTCCCGCAAACTGAGATTATCAAAAACTTTAAATGCTACAATTGTAGAATGCAGTTGGAAAAGTGCCCCATATGAATTGGCTGGCATACTTTGCGCAGGAGGACCAGAGCAGGGTAAATAAAGGATCTGTTATACAGGACCAGGCAGCCTGACAAAGTGTGCACTTGGTGGGCAGCAGCATGTTCACCTCTGCTGTCTTCAGGGTGAAGCCGCGGTGCAGATATTTCTGTCTGTCAGGTGTCTCCATTGGATACTCTCACTGGCTCTAGTCTGCTGTATGTGTCAGCGGCTACTTGACAATCCTGGGCCTTACACATCACTACCATGCACATCTATTTACCTGATGCAATCTAGACCAGTAGGGACGAGGGACTCCTCCACTATTTATTCACCATAAAGTCTATGCAGCAAGCCACCTTTGTGAGGTTGTCTGAAGAGAGTTTGAGCTACACTCCAGACAGAATATAGTCGGAAAGAAACGTGTCTAGTGCTTCTATCTCAGTTGTACCAAACCAGAGGATAAGCTGCTTCATGTCTCTCATTAAAGAACAGCAAACCATCTGCATGCGCCTGCTGCAGAGAGAGGGCGCAAGAGATCACTTGCCTCAGATTCTGAGGTCGAAGGCATAGGTACATGTGAGGATGTGGATGGCTCACAAGTGCAAACCAGAAGGGCATAAACTGTACACAGCTCCTGCTGCTGCCAACGGACTCCCTCACAAGTCAAATCACTTTTCAGGCTCTCATTAGGAACATGAACCAAATGTTTCCTGATTCGTACAGAGAGGAACAGATAATACGATTAATTAAATGACTTTGCATTGAGGAAAGTCATGCGTGGAAATGTCCTCTTCTGTGAAGAGGGGACAGTAAACAGGAGTCTGTTCTAGGTGGAGTCATATGAAACTCTCGTTCTCCGTCCCTAAAACATTTCCTATGTCCCCTTGTAAACAAATGCTTACATTTCCCATCTTTTCATTATAGCCAGGCAGCAGGTCAAATATTGTGACTATCACGCAGAGCCACGTGAAAATGTTTGCACTGGAATGGGACACACCACACATCCACTCTACCCACAGGGCACAGAGCCTTCATTTTATGGGAGGCGGAGGTAGAGAGGACATTCCCAGTTGCTGAAGTCCAGCTAGGTCTGCAGTTATTAAATCCATAAAACATATGAGAGTTTGACTAATTAAAAACTCAAGTTTTTGAACTGAAATTCTGAATGTCGGCACAGAAATCCTCAGAACAGACCAATTACAAACCCACCTGCGTCCATGCTTAGTAGAACTCCTACGGCCAGAATGCAAAAGAAACACAGATGATGGATGGAATGCAGAGCAAATCAAACATTCACCCCCAGTCAATAGATCTGGGTTAAATACATCGTTCTTTTGCTCACCATGCCACCCCAGTTTAGACCCAGCCATATGCAATTCAGTCTTGACCCTGTGCCTCATGGAAACACTCCAGCCCGAACTACCAACCCAGGTCCTCCCTCGACCAGAAATAAGCCTCCTGGGACCGGTTTTTGGGCGTCACCCCTCATCAGCTAGGCTAGCTTGAATCCAGTGACACAGTGAGCCTGGGACCGACGTTTGGGCATGCCCGGAGCACTCATTTTGCATTTGTTGCACTAAGTGGGAAGAGTATGCCCAGACGTGGGTCCCGTGCTCGCTATGCCACCAGATTCAAGCTAGTCTGGCTGACGAGGGGTGTTACCCTGAAACCGGTCCCAGGATGCTTGTATCTTGTCCAGGGAGGACCTGGCCTGGCAGTTTGGGCTGGACTGATCCCATGGGGAACAGGGTCAGGACTGATTTGCATACTTCCTAGGCATAATTGTGGGTAAGATCAGGGTATTGGATACAAAGTGTGACATAACTGGTTGTGGCAAGGACAAATTTAAGAGGGGCACAGAAAGTGAAATTCAAATCAATTGACACAACTATAAAAGAGTAAGTCAGACTCAATTCATAAAAGACACAACCAATAGTACTCAAGTAATATTGCAGTTCAACCAGGCTCAAAACTATAACCACCGAACACTGAAGTAAGGGTTGCATTTTAGAATATAGTTAACAAAGATATTGCCTGACATAATATTTGTGTTCTCAATGTTGTTCACAAAAACATTTCCCCATTGGGTGTAGATTTTCTACAACTAATTCCACAGGGGCAATACTTTTTTAAATGATACTTCAGAGACAATAATTTAGTCAGATTAGAGCCTGACAGATGAAGTTCCATTCATCAGGGTTTCATCAGGGTGGAGTAGGGCTTAACATCCATCGTCCTGATAGAAGGTGACCATCCTATTTAGAGATGACCCTAGTCATCTCTATACTTTGAAAGAACAGCCATCATGGTGGTTTCCTTCAAAGTACAAAATGATTGATAGCAGTTCTCCAAACTTTAAAAAAAATTGTTATTGGAAATCAAAAAGACTTATGAAGCCTCTCCACAGGGAGTCTCCTCCCAGAGTTTAGGGTCAGATCACTAACATAATATTGATCACAACAATATCGTGATAAAGAAATGTAATGTCAAAAATATCAATAACAAAAATATTGTTTCCCTATACTTATAAAGGTAAGTTCAAAAATATTAGAAAAATATTGTTTCACACTAATATTAAAAACATACAAAAATACTGCTTTTTAATATATCCATAGTTAAAAATAGTCAATATTAAATATTCTAATATATAAAATTAATATAATGTAAATTAAATACATTTAAGTAACAGTGAATGCTATATATAAATATATACTTATATAAACATACACATAAATATATATGTCTCTGTTTATGTATACATATATATAAGTAACTAAGGGGGTCATTACGATGGCGGGCGGAAGCACAACCGCCGTGCTGGCGGATGCAAAAACCACCAGTTACCGCCGGCACGCAGCAGTCCACACGCCCGCCCAATTACGATGCGAAAAGTAGGCCAAACACCGCCGGCAAGCCAGCAACACCGTCCGCCATCAAAGTGCGTCCGTACACGTAGCGGCGCAGCACAATTGACACACACCGTCCGACGAAATCACGTCCCGCCCGGCGCATAAATTACGATGCCGCAAACAAACGGCTCCCACGGCTAAGAGATACCGTACGACAAACCGAAGCGGTAACACGGACGCCGAGCACGGACAACGAAGAAGCGGCTCCCCGAGCATGAATCCAGCACTGCAGGCCCTCCCCATGCTCTTGCTGATGCACCACCAAGGACGCAACGTACCGCGGAGACGCAGGTAGGCACACACACAACAAGTGCACGCAAACAGCGCACACAGTGCAAGGGCGGAAAAAGCGGACAACCCCCACTAGCGCGTGTACACTACACATCCACCATTGCATCCACATATGACACACAGGCCAAATCGTAACATCGCGTAACACATGTGTACACACCACCTGGGACTAGGAACCAACCACCCCGTCACGGCCCCAAAGCGGCGATGACACCGCCACACATGCGCACAACGCAGAGGCCAACCGCAGCGCCATGCATGCGTCGCACACAGACACAGGGACACAACCAAGCAGCACACACATCAGCCCCACCCCGAACGCACATGACACGTGACAGGCCTGCCACAGACATGTCCCCAACGCCCAATTCACGGACAACACCCAACGCCACACAACCGACGCACACATGTCAGTGAAGTCACGCAACAGCAGGACACACCCCAGTGTAACAAACATGGCGTAGCACACAGCGGCGGCAACACCAACTAGGAGAAGCAGGGCCCCTTCGGGAAGAGGAACGCCAGTACCACACTGAAACACCCATACCACCCTGCACATATGAACAAGACATATAAAACGGAACACCAAAGAGCCCGGGGACCGACAACAGGTGGCCCAAGAATAACATTCACACACAAGGCCCAACGCAGAGCGGAAAGGCAGCCTGCCGCCCACACAAGGGAGAGCAGACAGCACTGAATGACCTTCCATTCCAACTCCGAAACCACAGCCCTACGAAAGAAGCCGGTGAATACAGCCATTGTCCAAGAAAAGACCAACACAGGCATGCCGAGGAGACCGACCACAGGGCAGATAGCGCATATCACAGAAGCACACAACGGACGGGGAGGAAAAATAATAACACTCCCCATGTCAGCCACATGCAAGTTAATTGGAAGGAGTCACACATCACTGACCTTGAACTGTCTGAGAAGCAAGTGGGATGAGGGCCCATGTCCTCCGCACAAGCCAACAGAACACAAGTCCTGTCTCCCTACGACTACACAGAGCTCACAGCAACCTCGGAGCGTGCACATTGCAGACTGCACACACAGCCGGAGCACGCCACCACAACGCACCGCTGCGAAATGGCAACCGCAACACACCTACCCAACTACGCCGGACAGCTCAAGCTGTACAAAACCAACCTGATACATATATTGGGATGCGATCTCCTGTCCCTGCTGAACGTAAGTTACCGACTGACTTACCGCATCACATTGTTCAGCTGCGTCATGCCCGTCTTCTACTGTCGGAGGTGTCCCTACCATCATCCCGTGGAGATATGCCTCTCCAACCCGGCATGTCTAAAGGCGGACCTGCTACCACTACTCCTCCCTCTGGACGCACACGACAGGGCCTGCTCTGCCTATGGGGGCATGGCGTATGTGGCCAACATCGCACCCGCACTGAAATGGGACCACTGTGCCTCCACACGACGGATCATCGAGAACAGCTACATCGAATGTCACCCAGCATGCACCATCATGGTCCTCCAAGGGACAACTTACGAACAACACCTTGACAGCCACCATCCGCTACATTGGCTGGCAAACATGTACACCACCAATGACATGGAGGCCCTGCTGGACGGCATCGCATACCTGACAACCTGTAAATTCGTCGGACCACAACGCAGGTTCCCCGATTGACCTATGATGTCCAACCCCGCACCCATGCTTAGCTTCCGCACGGACTGGCCAGTCACCACCACAACAGCCATACCAAACGACCGGCAACTGTAACCACACCATCAACGACATCGCCATGACATCGGATATGACCGGGACATGCACACTGTTCCCCATCACATCCAGGAACACCGCATGCATCGTGGGAGGCAGTGGCATGGGGTCTGTGTATCGCACCCACATGGACGGAACTGCACGAACAACCAGGACACGACATGGATCCAGCGCCCATGGACACACACACCGCTCAGTGGACATGAATAGGTCGCCTGGAGTCTGTGGGTGCTGCACCCCTCCCACCCCCGCCCCGGGAATCCCATACCAGGACCCTTGCATGGACGACAAGTGCATACAACAACAACACGACCCCAGTGACTGTGACATGTCCAGTAACCACCACATTGCAACAACAAGTGGCACGCCGCTGCATGCACGCAAGCACATGCCCTGATGTCATCTCACATGCACGCGTGCATGAGGAACAACCGCAGCAAACCTGTCACATGGAACTGAGATGGACTGTGCCCATGATGCCAAGCGGTCTGGTAGGCTACATGTATACCGTCTGTGTCAAAGTCCGCAGCTCCGCAGCTATACGTAAATGTACATTAGCACAGCCTTGGCCAAGCAGATGTAACTCTGAAGCCCACATCCCACATGCAACAGCCAATCACATGTAACCCCACACCCTATCCCATTTGCAATCATGCTCAGTATATCCTCAACATGTATTCCGCTGCCAGTAGTGTCCACTATACTGCATCACAGAGGACAGAAGACTCAATATAATGTTTGAAACCAAAACTGTCTCCGCTGACTCATTTCACAAGTACGAATGAGAGAGGATGAGAGTATGTGAAGTACACGGCAGTCGTGACATGACCATGTAGTCCACTGGTATTGGATGTCAACGCAAATGAGTAGCACAACTGTGGAAGACACACATGTGTCGTGTGAAGTCGTATGGACGCAGTGCTCAGGTGGGTGGGTGTGACGGGTAGATGCGCACATGCCAAGTTGGAGCACGCCGTGTTGGGAGGGGTCATGAACAGTACACCACCGCTTCCCTGGGCATTGTGAGAGGACACCTGTCGGGGGAGTGAACACGTGTGTGCACAGCAGCCGGGCACACGTACAAAGCGGTACCAGGCGCACCTCAGCCCACCCTCTGTGGACAAGCTGGATCCTGTTGTGCACCCGCCATGCCCCTTGACAAGGCACACACAGCCCCAGTCGACCAGGTGTAACCCCAACATAGTCAATCCGCACAGGCGATACAGGGCACGGGATGGCAGTGGAGCATGGTGTGTGAGAGGTCTCCTCGCGCTCCTCCTGGTCATATCACGCAGGCAATAGAACCTCAACGTCTAGCATGGCACAAGTCAAATGGAAGTGTAGGGGGACGCACCACAGCACGAGCAGCACTGACGTCACGGGAGGTGGCTCGCACCATCCCATCCATTGCCCATTATACCAACCACGCCACATGCCATTGTGACTAAGTGCAAGCGCGTGCGCCACCACCCCGAGCCCTCCCCAGAGAGGCCAAAGAGTGAATGTGTGGGCCATCAGTCACAGACGGACGCGGCCTGGCCGCAAGGGCAGCCACAGCCACTGGGTGTCGCAGGTGGCGGATCCGGAAGGCGAAGACTGTGATGCATAGTCCAT
Organism: Calotriton arnoldi; assembly: GCA_963921515.1. Lineage (NCBI taxonomy): Eukaryota > Metazoa > Chordata > Amphibia > Caudata > Salamandridae > Calotriton > Calotriton arnoldi. The sequence continues at coordinate 525,192 of CAWUFW010000089.1, read as the reverse complement.
GCAGGCCGGGTCTCCATTTGGGGCACCACGAAAGGTGGACGGCGTCCCGCAACACATCATACCCTGAGACAGCCCACTCGTGCAACTGGACCCACACATACACTCCTTGCCCTCTCTGGTGCGAGCTCGGGGCTGCCTGTGCAAGCGCTAGTCTCGCAGGTGCACATGCATATTGGGGGAGCGAGGGGAGGACATGAGGGCTGGGGCGAAGATGACTGTATCACTGTCAGTGAGTACAAGGGATGACCCAGATGTGGAAAGGAAGAGACGTGTCCCGTGTGTACTGCAACTAGTCGCCAATCCAACTACCCCCCATGTCCGGAATGTAAGCCCGCACCTAGGCCCGCCCATCCGCCACATCGAATATACCACCAGCACGACAACCTTCCCATTCGAAACACTGACTGGGGGTGGCGACCAGTGAACAATCATGTGTAGCCTACCCACGCGTACATGTGGGCCCTCCATGATCCATGTCACCTGCGGCAAAGTCATGACATGCGCAATGAGGGAAGTGAGGAGAGCTGTCCGCCCCACGCACAGAAGGTGCATCAGCTCCACAGACCCAGCAGCGAGTCCAGCAGGGGTCACATGTGCAGGGGCAGCTGTGCCTGGTGTGAAGGCACATGCATATAGACAGCACATCGACCAATGTGTAGTCTGCCCACATCTACAGTCCATCATCATGCGGACATAGGAATTGAACACAGGGCAACACATCTTAGTGGGTGCACCCACCGTGACCAACAATGCGCAATCATCGACGTACCCGCCCTGTGCATGGCCCCCACCCAACGGAGGCACATCCAGTGCCACCATCCCACACACACAAGCCTTCCACGGAACATGCTGTGTCCAATGGTCAGTACAGAGTCAGCGCCCATCTGGTGGATCCTGAACAGGAGACACATGCACACACATGCCAGCTCCCACTATGTACGTCTGCCACCTGGCACATGCAATGTAACCTCTCACCTGTGACGTGTGACTGCAAGCACACAGCCGTCTTGGCATGGGGCTGTCAATGTGGACACCTGTCAATGTTTCGGGAGGTGTGATCCGTACAGTGCTGTACATAGGGTGCAGTGCTGACACCTACTACTGTCTCATATCCCCTCGTGCCACAGGTCCCACTTGTTTTGGCCGCTCAGCCTGTGCCCACATCGTCGTCGTCGTGTGCCATACTCATCCAGCCTCGGAAGCAGTTCCATGCTCAGCAGACATTCATGTTGCCGTGGCGTTGCCGCTTGACAAATATGCAGTCAGTCCCCATCAGCACGCCCCGCAAGTCATTGGGGCCTAGATCCCCATGTGCATGCACATGGCAGTGGTTTGTATCACTAGCCATTGCCATTGTTGGGAGACCTGTGTAAGTGTATTGTGGCCGTGCCGTCCCAGCTTGACAGCTGGGCTGTGGCTCATGTGATTGCTCAGTCATGTCAGTGATGTGTATGCGAAATTGCTATGTGTTGTGTTGCTTTGACATGTGTCCACTGCCATTTTCCCTAGGCGGAGACCGAACATTGACCGCCCATACCAATTGCTGGCGGACATGGACGATACAGAGGTCATTAGGAAGTTTCGGCTGGACAGGCCAACCCTGCATCGACTGTATGCCATGTTGGAACCCCATCTCCGTCCCCGCAGGGTGTATCCGACAGCTGTCACCCCCACGGCTAAGGTGATGGCCGCCATGCATTTCTTCGCCACTGGGTCATTCCAGCACACAGTGGGCAGTGGAGGAGGGATGTCCCAGCCCATGTTCAGCAAGGTGCTGAGGGATGTACTGGCAGCCATGATGCTGTACCGAAACAGGTACATCCGCTTCCCCAGGGCTCGTGAATTGGCGGCAGTGAAGGGTGCATTCTATGCCCTTGGCAGAATCCCACACGTCGTTGGAGCCATTGACTGCACACATGTTGGCCTTGTTCCACCACAGGCCACTGAGCACCTGTACCGCAACAGGAAGCACACGCACTCCCTGAATGTGCAAGTGGTGTGCCTTGCGGACATGGTGATCACCCACGTGTGTGCAAAGTTCCCAGGCTCGGCCCATGACGCACACATAATGCGCAACAGCATCTTGCCACGACTGATGTCCAATCTGCAACAGGATCGTGGCTGTATTGGCGGTGAGTATGTGGAGTGGTGTAGCGTGCTGGTTGTGCGATGCTGTCCCCTGTCCAGTTGGAATAGCAACGGTTCTCTGTGTCCCTCACACCCAGGTGACTCTGCGTACCCGAATGGGGCATGCCTGCTCAGTCCATTGAGGAATCCTCGCACCCCAGCAGACGATCGCTACAATGAGGCACATGGGAGGACCAGACGTGTGGTCGAGCGTACCTTTGGCCTCCTCAAGTCCAGGTTCAGGTGCCTGGACCGCACCGGGGGTGCGCTGGCGTACTCCCCACAGAAGGTGTGCCAGATAGTGGTGGCGTGCTGCATGCTGCACAATCTGGCCATTCGGAAGCAGATCCCCTCATCGTGGATGACGGAGATCAACCAGGGCCCCAGCCCGCAGACCAGGACAGCTCGAGTGAGGAGGACAGCGGAGAGGAGGAAGCTGGTAATGTGCGGCAGCAGCTCATCGCCCACTACTTCACTTGACGGTGAGTGTCCATGTACGACGGCTGATGTGGCTGTATCTGTGCAGGTGTGTGTGTGCTGTGTCAGGGTGGCCGTTTGTTCACTGCGTGCTGTGTGTCAACGCTCCATGGCCAGGGTAGTATGCCACTGTTGGTGGCTGTGGCATTGTGCCCTATTGCTCTGTGCGATGTGTGTACATTGCTTGTAGTTGTTGACATGTACTGTGTGATGGGTGTGTGACACACTCATTGAATGTGCTCCTGTTCTGTCTCCCACCCCTAGGTCCCTACAGGCCCTCCGGTTCCATTGCCATGCCACGCATCAGGTGCCTTTCCGCCCAAGGTGGCCGTTGTATTCCGTACAAATAAAACACAGGGCACAAACAGCAGTTTGTGTAAGAGGTGCATTTATTTCAAACTGTGACATGTGATTGTGTGCGAGGTGATGACAAAAGTGGTGCGTGCAGTGACAATGAGCTGTCGGTCACGGCTGCGTGATGCTCAGGGTGTACCCACTTGTTCCATGTCCATGGTCCAACAGACACATGCCATCCAGATGGCTGTGTGGAGTGGGATCGTAGTCCAAGTCAATGCAGTGGGTGGTCAAGGAAGGCTGGCTGGCTGCCTCACTTGCGTCTGGAGCGTGCGTAGTCCTCCCGGGAGATCTGTTTGTACTTCGGACGGCCCCTTCCACGTTTGGGAGGGGGTGTGTGGTGGCGACCTGCTGGTGGGGGGTGAGGTGTGCTCACTGGCTGTGGACGCAGGGGTACTGGACACTGCTGCTCGACCCTGCGCCCCGGCAGGTGGTGGCGGTGGTGGAGCTGCTGTCCCTGGCTGTGACCTCACCACCAGCTGGCCCATGAGGTCCACGAGTTGGCCCATACGGGCGTCCATGGACCTCAGCACCCCCAGCACCTCCCGCGTGTCTGAAGCAGACCTGGCCCATTGTCCTTGGGCCTCTTCATAGGCCCCAAGGACTCTGGCCATTTGAGGCAGGGCATGGCTCCCAGGGGAGACTTGCGTTTCCCTGACCCTGCTCCTCCTACCAGTACTGCTGCCACCGGCCTGCCCACTAGCCACATTGCTCACCACGGTCCTCGCTGTGGCTCCCAGGGTGGATCCAGTCGGCCGGGCCACCACCTGCGCTGGGGCTGGTGCCAGCGAAGACGTGGTGGTGGTGGCGGCGGTGGTGGTCGGTGCGGCGATGGTGGCGGTTGCGGCAGTGGTAGTGGCCGCAATGACCGTGGGTGTGGCCGCAATGACCGTGGGTGTGGCCGCAATGTCCGTGGGTGTGGCCGCAACGACAGTGGCAGCAGGGGGCTGGGAATGTTCAGCAGCCCAGGATGATGGGTTGGTGGGTAGGAGGGGTCCTGGGGAGCGGCTGGGCCCTGCCACACCAGATGGGCCTGCTTGGTGGTCCGTGTCCGAAGAGGAGGACAGATCCTCCACATCCGTGTGTCCTCGTTGGGGGCTTGTAGGCTGGCTGTGCTGGCTGCTGTCTCCATCCCCAGCATCCAGCAGTTCGTCACCTGTGGAGAGAATGAGATTTGTTATTGTGTTGCACCTGGCGAAGTATGTATTTGTCGTCTGACATTAACAGTTCGTGCAATCTCGTACATGGGTTTCCCGGAGGCGTGTGTGTGGCTGTACCATTTGTAGTTGTGTGTGCTTGGCAATGGGACTGTGTGCTGTGCACATGTGGCATGGGACGGATTGGCCATGCCGATGGGTGTGTTGCTGTGCCCCTACTTATTGTGACTCTGGTGTATGCGGGCTCCTGGCCCATCCTGGGTCTGGTTTGTACTTTGCTTTTGGTGTTCAAATGGGACGCTTAGGAACGCATATGGCAACATGGGGGCCATGCCCCAGATTCGCATTTGGGAGGGAATATGCTTTTGGGGTACATGCTGTGAGCCATGGGTGCCGAACGTGACATGTGTTGTGGCAGCATGACAGTGCATGGTCTGAGGTGTGTGCATGCCTGACATGGCCTGCATATTTGCTGTCTGTTGTGATTACTGGACATGGCATTGGACGCATCGTTATGAGTGAGTGATGGTTGTGTGCCAGCCAACGTATTGCAGTTGTCCCATCTCCTTGGTGTGCGTGCTGCCCTGTGCCATGTGCATCACTGCAGTGCTCGTGGGGGGTGTGGCCCATGTTGTGTGTTGTTGCTCACAGTGTGGCGTGCGCTTCATTGACTTCTGGCACATGGTTGGTCATGGGCATGTATCTTAGCGTGACTGCTGTATGTGTGGCAGCTGTGCGGATGACATGCCTTTCATGAGACTGGGGCTGACGGATGGGATGGATGGTATGTTGTATGTGCATGGTGTGTCTTTGTGTTTGATGGGTTCAGTGGTGTTCGTGTGCATTTATGTTGTTCCGCTCTGTTGCGTCTAGTGTTGTTTGTCTTACATTGGCGTAGTTGTGGGGTGTGTGGTTGACAGGCAGTAGGGGCTACATGGACAGGACTTCAATGGTGTTTCGGTTGTGTGTGATGAGTTGCACAGTGGCTGCCGTGTGGTACTATATTCAGTGTGACTTGTGCATGCAGACGTGGCTCCTTGGGTGTTGCTGTGTCTGTGATGGGTCATGTGAGGTGTGAGTCTGTGGTTCATGTCCGTGTGCACATTGTTCACTTGTTCGTGACGGTGGGCGGTGCTGCGCGTTCGTCTGCTACGTGACATGTCCCATGTGTTGGTCGTGTTACGGTCCTCATGCCTCCAGTAATCCAGCCCTGTCCAGTTTCCCACCTGCAGGTTGTTCGGGCGTGCACTGTACTGGATGCCACATGGTTCTAAGCGGGGGTGCTCCATGTTGCAGGTCTGTGGGGGTGGGGGGGTGTTGTGGGTCGTGGTGGTGGCTGGACACCCACTGACACCGATTGTTGTGGATCGTGATGTCTACCTTTCGGCTGTCGGTGTGCACTGCGGTGGCTGACACGTGGCTGTGGGGGTGGGGGATGCTCCTCCTTGCTGTGCTGTGGGACTAGGGACCTGGTGTGTGTTGTACTTGGGCTGTCCACCCTCCCACCCACTGCACTTTGTGTTCCTGCCACTTACCTGTTACTTGTCGGTTAGTGCAGCTATGGCGGACACATGGGTGTGGTGGGTGCTCGTTGTGGCGCTTCTGGCATACTCGGGGACCTGTTGGTGGTTACGTGGCTGGCTGAGTGTACACATGTCCCCACGTATCTTACAGTTGTTCGGTTTGGGCTGTGTGTGGTGGTGTCTGTTGCATGTGTGTGTGATGTGTTGTGTATTGTGTGCTGGACATGGGGGTGTTTGTCCCTGGGAGCTGTGGCATGGTGGTAGTGCATGTGAGTACATAGCGGTGTGCTGGTATACATTAGTTTGTACTTACCAGCCTCCACTCCCCTGCTAATCCGGCGAGGATCTCCGGATGTATAATGACTCGCACCTTCTCCTCCCACGCTTTGAAGGTCTTGAAGAGCGCGGGATTCCCTCCGCCAGTGACGGCTGCCAGCTCTCTGTTCTTGCTCTCCTTCTTCTTGACCAGGCTCTTGACGTCATTCCACCGTTTGTTGATTTCAACTCTGTTCCTGGGCAGGGTCCCAACTGCATTGACCTGGTCTACGATCCGGTTCCACATTCTCTTTCTGGTGGCTAGTGGTGTGTGCTGGACCAGGTTCCCATAGATTTGTGGGTGCACCTTGATGATCTCGTCGACCATGACCGTCAGCTCAATGGGCGTGAACTTGGGCATTCTTTGTGGTGCCATGGTGTTTGTGGTGCTGGTGCGGTGTGTGTTGTGTAATGTGCAGGGGGTTTGTGGTGCCGGTGTTTGGTGGTGGTGGTGGTGGTGGTGGTTGTGATGTGTGCGTTTCTGTGGTGTGCTGCTGTCCTTGCTGTGTCACTGTGTCCTCTCCTCTCTCTAGTTTGCAATGTTGCAAGGGGTTGTGGTCTGTGGGAGTGCTGCTTTTGTACTTACCTATGTGGGTGTGTCCTCATGGTCTGTTGTTTTCAGGTGTGTTGTGTCTGGTGTTCTGGCCTTTGTAGTTTTTGTTTGTCCAGGGGGTGTTTTCGGGATGTGTACTGTGCTTGTGTATTTGTGCGTGCCTTGTTGTGTGGACTTGTTGGCCATGTTGTGTGCGATTGTTTTTGTCAGCGGATGGTTTCTGTGCAGGGACGTGGGCGCCATGGCTTCTACCGTGTCGATTCTCATCGGCGTTGTTTGCGCAGGCGGGCGGTATATTTGTAGTTTTCCCACGCTCATGGCGGTGCGATCGTAATCTCACGTGCGGTGTGTTGGCCGTGAGGGCGGGCGGTTTTGTGTTGTCGTGCGTGTTTCCGTCCGTGGCGGGCGGTTTGACTCCGACTCGGACGATGGCGGGCGGTATCTTGTGTGATTTTTCCGCCGATGGCGGTTTTCGGTTTGTGTAATCGTAATGGCGTGGTCGGTGTTCAGACGGTGTGTGCGGGCGGATTTTTGCCGCTTCCATGCCTGGCAGATTTTTTTACGCCGGGTATCGTAATGGGCCCTTCAGTAAGTAAATAAGTAAAAGCTTCTAAAGAGTACGAATGTCTGGGGGCGTCTTGGCGCTACCGCCCTAAATAGAGCCAACAGAACAGAGACCTATTTTGAAGAAAGTGAGAAGAGGCAGGTTTTTAACATTTTCCTGAATTGAAGGAGATTTGACTGGGATCTTAGATTAAAGAGAAGGGAGTTCCAAAGTTTACATTCCTGAGTAGAAACAAACTCCCCATCAGGCTTTGTTAATTCTGGGTATGGCCACTAGCTTTGCTGTGCTTGAACACATACCAGCAAAAGATCTGTCTCATGGAGAGCTTTAGGGACTAGATGGAGCACTTTGAATTTAATCCTATCACAGAATGGTAGCCAGTGAAGGCTGAGAATGGTTTGGGAAACTGAAATTAATTTACACATTTTATTTTACTGAGCAGCCTAGCTGCTGCATTTTGAAGGTATTGAAGTGTTTGCAACAAGCTCTTCCGAATACCAGTATACTCTGCATTGCAATAGTCGATCTTTCAGATGATGAGTGCCACAATGACCATTCTCTGCAAATCTAGGGAAATGAAGGAAAGGATCTTTTTTAAGGTTCCGGGCAGAAAGAAACAGGAGGAGGTAATTTGATTAATTTGGCCTGAAAAATAAAGTTTTCCGTCAAACACCACTCCAAAATTCCAGGCTTTTTGCACTGGTGGAGGCAGTGGGCCTAAGTTGGAATGCTACTAGGAGGTGTTCCAAAAGGAGATATCATTTCTAAATAGTAGTACCTCAGTCTTGTCTGAGTTCAGTTTAAGACAATGTTTCTGCATCCAGCTCACTATTTGCGCCAAGCAGTTGTTACATTTCTTGGCCACCTCCTCGACATTGAATAAGACATACACCACAATTTGTGTGTTATCTGCATAGTAAATAACAGAGAAACTGCAAGTGTAGATTAAGTTGGCCAGAAGGGTGACATAGGCATTTAAAAGTGTAGGGCTTAGGGAGGATCCTTGGGCTACGCCGCATGGGAGAGAGAAAGGTTCGGAAGTGAAGTCTCCAAGAACGACCACTTGCTGTCTGCCATGCAGAAAGGAACTGAGAAGGGCAAGTGCTGAGACTTTAATGCTCTCATGCCGGTTGATGAGTAGTGAGTATTTGACTGTATCAAACGTGGCCTACGGGTTAAGGAGAATCAGTACAACTTTCTCTCCCTTGTCGACTATCATTCTTATTTCCACAGTGGCCACCACTAAGGCAGACTCAGTACATCGGTTTTGTTTAAAAATCCAAAAAGGACATGATCACCTCATTCATAGCCTTTTTAATACCTTGGCCAGCAGAAAAAGACTTGAAATGGGCCAATAGCTCTTCACATCCTGGGTGTCTAGAGAGGTTTTTTTTAGCACTGGAAGTACTGAAGCTTTTTTCCATGCTGCCAGGAACTGTTCTGAAATCAGTAATTTATTCAACAGTTTGGTAAGGTGGACTGAAACTGTATTGAAAACCCCATGTAGAACATGTGGAGGACATGGATTAGATGGCACAGCAAATTTGGTGGATTCAATGACTTTGACTACTTTCTCCTTAGAGAGTGGAATAAACTTCGCAAGAACGTTAGGAGTCATGCCTGGGTTAATTTTCCAGACTACAAGGGAAGTGGCAGCTTGGGCCTCTGTAGAAAGTACATTGTGATTAGAGGTAAAATCCTGAAAAGTGAGATTTAACTTAGTCTGAAAAAAGTCATCTAATTTGTTGCAAAGGGATTGATCAGCATTGAGGACATTATTATTGTGATAACTGTACAAGGATTTTACGTTTTTGAATAGCTCCTTGAAATTCGATTTCTTTTTGTTCAGGACAGTAGTCTTTCCTCCAACAATGAGCCTGATGTCTACATTTTTGCTTGAGTTTTTTTTTAAATCCGATGTAACCATAGAGCAGATGGTTTCTTCCTATGATTTGTTACCATTTTTTCAGAAGCAAATAGGGTAACTACAGAGTCCATCCAAACAGCAAAATTGGCAGTGGCTGAATCTATGTTACTTCCTAATACAGGGCTGGAACTCAGGAGAGTATTATTGAGTTCCCTTCTACCAATGTTCTGCCAAGGGTGAAGCTTGAATGTGGTAGAAGTGTTAATACTAGGTGAATTGTTAGTAGGATTTTTTAGTGTGAGAAAGATAGCTTTGTGGTCTGTCCAAGTTAATGGCAGAACTTTATCCAGACTCAAATGGGAGTTGTTGGTAAATACTCTGACTAATGAATGGTTGCCCTGATGAGTTGGTAGGTTTACTATGTGCGTGAAGTCAAAACTACAAAGGCTGTCGGGTAGATGTTCCGTTTCACTGTTTCCCAGTAACTCTAAATGAAAGTTAAAGTCACCTAGGATAAAAAAAATTAGGAAATTTACACGAGATTCTGTAAAATCCAGTAGTGTATGGATACATTTGTTTCTGGGTCCAGATGGGCAATATACCAGAATGCCATTATCGGAACTGGTGTTATTAAGTTTTAGATTGAACATAAGGGCTTCACAGTTAAGCTGGGTAACGAGATAAAAGATGACCCTTAAATGATCATGATAACAATTGCAATTCTACCACCATGTTTTTTTTTTGTCGGTCTACTCTGGCAATATCATAGCCATCAGGAATGGCAATTCTAAGATCTGGGTCTGACGAAGCATCAGCCCACGTGTTGGTTACAATTCAAATGCATGCCGGTCAACAAAGTAGGAAAATTGATATTTATTCCTAATCAAGAAACATGTGTTTAAAAGCGTGCATATAAAAACATGAGGTGAGTCCCTAAACTTAGATTTTAAGGCAGGAGAAGGCTGAAGAGTATTGTAATCCACAAAAGTGATTTGGTCAAGGTTAAAGGTATATTTCCAAACAGAACAGCAATAGAGACCTGATCTGGAGTCAAAATTGTGGATATCACAATAGGAGTGCCTACCTAAATTACGGAGAACAAGGAGTGCGGGATCCTGGCTCAGAGCGCAGTTCAGCAGCAGACGGGCACAGAAGGGCTTGCCTTTGGCATACCCGCTGCCCATGTCCACTGCGTGGCCTCTCTACATGGTCCTTTAGAAGGGCCAGCATCAATGGGTGTAGCCAGGCTTCTGAGGTGCAATAGAATGCTTCAGTTGGTGTCTGAGTGGCTGTATGAGTGGGCATGTGAGTGGCTATATGGGAGATTGATTGGTTGTCAACGCATTCCGTTAGTTGGTGGTCACGTGAGTGGGATACGAGGCGAGCGAGCCGAGCGGGTGGAGAGACGGCTGAGACGGTGCTGTGCTGTGCGGTGCGGAGCGAAGTGGGTCGGTCCCGGGAGGAGAGACAGAGCGCCTTTACTGGTGAGCATTTGCCGGGGCTGGGGTGGGGCACAGCGGAGGCTGGTGGGAGTTTCGAGGTGGGGGTTCGGGACTATCCCGTGCCCGCCAGCACCCGTCCTGCCTGCCTGTGCCGGAGCCTGTGCTTGTGTCTGTCTGTGCCAGCTCTGCTCGAGCTCACAAGGGTTCCCGTTCTGCTCTTCCCCCGCTCCAGTGTTTGGGTCTGCTCCTGGCCCGCGCCGCTCCGTCCCGCTCTGCTCCACCTTCTCCTCCCCTGGCGGCTTTATCAGCTCTATCGCTCTATCGGGGGTTCCTGGTTCTCTCATCTGCCCTCCACCTGCCACATACTGCCACACACTGATATCTGCCACACATACGCACACACACTGCGCATGCCACTGACTCCTGTGGTGTTCCTGGTTCTCACGGACCTCCAGCCTGCCCAGCCAGGCCAGCCATCCACGCTCCATATACCGCAAGCATTGCTATAACTGCCACAACAAGCAGAGAGCACTGAGCACTGAGGTACAGAGGGGGAGGGGGGCAAGGCGCCCCCTGCAGAGGCTGTGGCAGCAGAACCCTTGAGCTGCGGAGGCAGCCCGCCCAGGGTGTGGGTGCAGCTTGTAGCCGAGGTGTTCTCCTGCCCTCAGTGATCAGCCAAACAAGCCAGCAGTCGGTACCAAAGTACAGCCACACCGGAGGCGAAAAGAGCGTCCAGGACACTGCTCAGCCAGGGAACCAAACCCCGGTTCATGCGCAGGCCTTTCACCTGAGCCTAATGAGAAACTTGGACAACCACCAGGAACGCCCCCCACGGAGACCGCAGAGTTCAACAGGCCTAGGGAGAGGGAGCTTGGGTGGCGCCCACCGACGACCCATAAGAAGAGGCATAAGACCCATAAGATCCAAATACAAGGCCTCGGGCACTTCAAAAACTGACTGGAAAATTGTCCCCAGAGTATTCCTGCAGAGCAGGGCAGCGATCATGGTAAAAGGGGGCAAAAGATGTCAACCAGGACGAAGGAGAGGTGCCCTAGAGAGTGCCCAAAAGAGGAGAAAAACCTTGGACGACTACTACAGGAGGATAGATACAACCCTTGATGGAAACCTTAAAGTCATGCCCAGAAACAACCACAGTGGAAAGGACGGCCAAGTAGAGAGAAACGCACAACGACAGTCTTCCCTAGACAGTGGGGACAGTGAGGATACACCCCCAAAGCCCGCTCCAGAGGCCGGGCATAGTGCCGATGATGGCACAGTGCAGGGTTTACATAGTATACACAACACGGACACCTCCACTACCAAAGGGCCCATCGGCAGTATATGCCTACTGACAAGCGGGGAAGAGAACAGTGTGATTGAACTCTCCTCTGAGCTGATAGCTATGCCCTATATGGGGCAGGACTTAGTTAGGGAGTTATTTTCAAAGATTTTGAGTCCCAGCCCGTCCCACACGACAATAGACAGGGTTCTGGGGACAGACAAACAAGGTCAGCAAGACAAAGACGCGGAGGCTGGCGGCGACACAACAGAATTGGACCCTCCCCAAACCAGCACCCAGAACTCAAGTGGGTGGGAAGACACCGGCAGAGACGGCCTTATGGCACGGTCCACAGAGGAGAAGCAGCAGCAAGCTACTTGGTCTACGGCCAGGAGGGTCCCAACTGATAAGACTCCCGAATTTAAGCAGGAGGGAGGTACAGAGACCAGCAAGGTTGACTTTAATGAACAAAGCAACTGGTTGGCGCCGATCAATGATACACTAACGGCAGCCACGAATGCCCTCAACTGGCAGTCACACAAATTAGAGGTCCAAATGGGCACAATGCAAACTATAGCCTTGGATATTGCAAACATAAGCCTCAAGCTTGAAATGCTAGAAAAACGTGCAAACACCAAGGACTGCCACTGCAGAGTCATCGTGGAAAAACTTTCAACACTCCCGGAAGTCTTGACAACCTTGATTACGGACTTGAAAAAACTAACCCTAAACAATGGATGCAACATCAACTTAGAAACAAAGCCCAAAACTATGGCCACGGCGGAAAGCATAGAGGCGTTCGGGACACATTCTAGCTCAACAACTTCCAGGAAAGAAGCCAGCCTAGAGGTGGTCCTAGCAATAGCCAATCCCCAACAGAGTCCGTGCAAGGTAACAACGAACACGGCAAACAGAATCAGCAGTCCTAATACCTCCTTCATTGCTAACTTGAATCCCAAGAATGCTCACAACCTACGAAAACGGAGTACTAACAGCCAGAGTCACCTGGTGGTTACCGTGGAAGAGTCCCCCAGGACCAGATGCTTCAACACCCCAACGTCCACCACCCCAGCAACTAAAGATAGCAAGCCCTTGTCCAGACGTGAGAAAAAAGGACTAAAGAAAAGACAAAAAACAAACAGGCAAACCGAGGCACAAAGGATCTGGGAGCACCCATCCACGATCAGGAGGAGAACTGGCATGAACGAAATACCTTCCAGCAGGAAGCTCTTCCCAATTTTTGAAAAACAGAGAAGGCTCTCCATGAAGAACACACAAATCCATGTTCCAACACCATCTGAGGATGATGAAGTAGGTAGGAACTCAACTCCGACCCAACCTCACGATAGCACAGAGCCAGGGCCAATTCAAGGGTCAACTAGGAGTAGTTCAAAACCAGTTCACATGTCCCAGCCAGCGGCGAGCAGAGGAAGCCCGAGTCAAACAAGACCTCAGGGCACAGACGCCGCCTGTCAGGTGATGCAGGAAGAGTTGAAGGGACGAAAGGAAATGACCACCGAGGGAGCAGTGTCTGACAGAAAGGGAACATTAACTGTGCAAACTCTAGCTACTTCAACAAAGAACATAGCCTTAGGAGCTCAGACAAACACTGAAGAAAACCCCATGGCTCATACATCAACTGCATATAAAGTTATGTTCTGCCCCCAGTATATGTCACGTAGAAGGACAGACACCCTCAATAGGGGGAATATTTTGAAGTTGCTTCCTCACATCCCCTCGTTAACACAAATAACAAGCAACGACCTCCTCAGTATACACTTCGAGGTGAACAAGCAGCAACCCACTATGGAAAACACACTAACAACATGGAAGACATCTACCCAAGCTGACATGGTTTTGAGAGAAAAGTCCAGTTTCGAAAAATGGGGCATAGTGGTCCGGGAATTAGAAGATGAAAAGTACCCATATGTGCTAGTCACACAAGAGGGTGGTTCAACCGAACAACATAGAAACGATTCAAAGACACAAAGCTTCCTAAAATGGACCCACCCCGTAGACACGCCATCGAGCTTTCACAACTTCGCAATTGAAATTAGTGAAAAAAGGGCCACAGTGAGAGGAAAGTACTTGAAAAGAACACAGCAGATGGAGGCTGGCATAGACCTCCGGCAAGAATGGTACCCCGCAAAGCTACCACACTGCACGGAGGTCACATCAAGCGGTACTCCTAGCCCCAAAGCGCAACAAAAGGCAAACGTTACAATTCCAGTACATAAAAATTTTGAGGGATCGGCAAATATAGATCACAAAACAAGCCTAAGGCTCATAACATGGAACGTGGCAGGAATTGTGAGTACAAGAAATTGCATTTCTGCTATGAAAAAGATCCATGAGGGGGACATTCTCTGCCTGCAGGAAACATGGGCCACAGAGGACATCCACTTACATGGCTTTTCTGGTATCCACGTGCCAGCGAGGAAACTTCACGCCTACGGTAGGCCCTCGGGAGGTCTCTCAATTTATGTTAAACACTCAATAGAGGTCTCAATTGAAGAGATTGGGAGTCCAACGGACATGCGCAGTGTATTATGATAAACGGGCTATGGGATGGTAAATCCAGAAAAGAACTCCTAATTATCAATGTATATCTTAACCATAACGGAGCTCCAAAATAGGCAAACACCAAACGGATTATCGCAACCCTAGAGGAAGTACTCTGTGAATACACCCACTTAGATTTGATTATTACTGGGGACTTCAACCTTCACCACCTGAGTCCGGACAATGGTCAAGGCTCAACGGCGGAAAGAGAATTTAATAACTTTCTAAGGGCATACGGTCTAATCTCAGTTCAGGCCTGGACTGAGCAACACAGCCCCAAGGTTTTAAACTGTTTGACCTTCAATAATCTAACCACAATTGATTATACCTTCATCAGGAAAGGCATGTCGAACAGAATTCTGGACTTTCAGATACACCAACATGACACAAGTGACCACGCAATGCTTATTGCAGAACTTAACCTCCAGTGCGATTGCTGTGAAGAATTGGTGCCCATAAGCAGTACAAGTGGGTGGGAGGTGCAGAAATTAGTGAAGAGGATCAGATGGAACCACTTCACGGCCTCGAATTGGGAAGCATGGAAGCTGGGACTAGCACAAAAGGGATATAAGAAGCATCCCTCCCCAGCTATCCGGAGCTGGGCAACTTTAATTGATGAATTGTGGGCAGCCCTACTGAAAGGGGAGCGGAATACAGCACCCAAATTGGTGGGACACCTAGATCAAATCAGAAAATACAATAAAAGGTTGAAGAACAGCACGGGCATCCTCAGACAGGCCACACGGACATATAAAAAAAGTGGCTCCCCGGGGGCAGAGAGTTTACAAAGAAGCCCAGCGGAACCACAAACATTTAATATGGAAAGAAAAATGCCAGACAATGGAGAAGGAATGGATAAAATTATTTGAATTATGTAAACCGAACAAACAGAAGCAATTCTGGGATTACATAGCCAAGATGGAAAACACAAAAACAGACAGATGGAATGCAGTCACAGCCGAAGCCTGGCTGGACCATACGGCAGAAATATATACAATGAAACCAGGATGCCAAAATGTTACTGGATTCCCTAGATCAGAAGGGGGCTGAAGTGGAGGAAGAAGACTGGACAGACGAGGCGGGCCAAGCCCAGGACCCGAAAGAAATGTTAAAGGTCATAAAAAGGATAAAAAGGGACGGAGCCCCTGGTCCGAATGGTTCACTGGGTGGATTGTTCAAGCAGGACCCCAAGGGATGGGCGGTGTTGCTATCACCCCTGTACATGGAATGCAGAGCCCTGGGAGACGTGCCAGGCGCATGGCACGGCTCGCTATTGCAGCCAATACACAAGAAGGGAGCAAAAACCGACCCAAAAAATTACAGACTCATTGCCTTGTTAGACATTGAAGGCAAAGAATATGCCAGTACTGTGCTACAGGAACTAACAGCCTGGATTGAGGACAATGAAATACTACCTTTTTACCAGACTGGCTTTCGAAAAGGCTGTTCTACTATAGACAACATTATGGCTCTTTTGTTCCTGGCACTACAGGCAAACACCAGTAAAAACCTGCCAGTATTTGCATGCTTTGTAGACTATTCTGCAGCCTTCAACGGGGTAAACCGAAGC
This sequence comes from Calotriton arnoldi, assembly GCA_963921515.1. Taxonomy (NCBI): domain Eukaryota; kingdom Metazoa; phylum Chordata; class Amphibia; order Caudata; family Salamandridae; genus Calotriton; species Calotriton arnoldi. The sequence continues at coordinate 509,401 of CAWUFW010000089.1, read as the reverse complement.
AAGCTATGGCACAAATTGCCCGGCTGGAAGATACCCGGCAAACTACTGAAGGCAATTATGTCACTGCATACCTGCACTTGGGTGAGAATCAAACTGGCAGGGGACACGGTCACACACAAGCTGCCAACTGACCGAGGTCTAAAGCAGGGCTGTGTTCTAGCACTCAAACTCTTCAATCTCTACACGGCAGACTTGGGGAAAGCTATGCAAGGAGCAAGCTTGGCAATCCCAAAAATCGGACAGCAACGGCTAAACATACTCCAGTATGCCAATGACCTGGTGATTCTCGATCACACCAGAGTAGGTTTGCAAAGAGGGTTGAATGCATTAAACAGCTATAACCAGTAGAACGAGCTTGTGGCCAACTCCAGTAAAACGAAAGTCATGGTGTTTGGCAAATATCTGAAGAAAACATGCCTGAAGGGGAGACTGGGCAGTAACAACATAGCCACAGAAAGAGCATACCACTACCTAGGAGTATGGCTGAGCGATAAGGGCAAGGCAACCTTGTACCTGGCCAAGACGCAAGCCAAAATACAAGCCACCATCTGCGCTCTGTGCAAACTTCAAGGTAAACTACACAGTCCTACCACGAAACCCATTATGAGAGTAACAAAATCTAAACTCCTCGCTGTAGCTGGGTATGCTTCACACGCATTCCCAGGGAAGATGGAAAAGATGATGGAAAAAGCCCAGTGCCAGTGTTACAAAAGGCTTTTTAGGCTCCCTAAGTACACATGAAATGCCCTGATTCGGCTTGAGTTTGGCCTGGTACAACAAAAATATGAATGCAGGAGCACATTGGTAAAATTCTGGTTCAAGACAATAAAAGCACAGAAAGGATCCCTTAAGGAGGTATTGAGAACTATATTTGAGGGGGAACTGACCCATGGCAGAAGTACTGTCTGGAGACTGTGGCGACGCTGGGCCTATCCATTGCATCCTGGTCCCAAAAAAAACTAAATTATCCTGCAATAAAGAGGGCGCTAAACAATCACACCACCCAGATATCAAGGAGTGAAGATATAGCAAGACTGAAGGCCATCAGAGGGTTGACCAGCCTAACTAAAGCATATGAGTCGCACAAAACTCAACCATACATGAACAACGCCGTAGGAAAGAAGTGCTTGAAAGAAATTCAATGGGCATGCCTAGTCCCCTTGCCATTAAAATACCTGAATCCGGGCTGGAAATCGCTGAGCAACATAGTCAGATGCAGGCTGTGCAATTATAGAGCAGAATCATTGGTACACCTACTATGTTGCTGCCCCACATTACTGCAACACCGATGTAGATTGTTAAAACAAATGTTCCTAAGGCATGGGATCAGAAAATGCGCGGACGCAGTGGCCCTGCTCCAATCCAGCATGGAGCACTCGGACCTGGCCAAATTTGGCAAATTTATAAATATCACACGAAGGGCCCTAAATGAAAACATCACAGAGGAAGATCGTCTGGTTGCAATTGTCGTGTCACCAGGTGTAACAGAAGGAGACGAACAGTGAAGAGCCCCTTGCAGAAAAGGACCGCATGGTCCTCACAAGACCCCGAAGGCATCAAGTGACTCTGTCTCAAGAACAGATAGGAACAGAGACTTTTTCTAATACACAATTTTTAAACCAATGAATTTTAGAATGTAACCCACATTTTAGAAATGGTCTGTCACCGCAGTTTAATTGACACTTCTTAATTTTTTATATGTAATTAGATATTTGTATTATAATGGTGTGAGACACGTATTTTAGCATAATTTTGATAATGTACTGCAACTTTGCAATGATTGTAAGTAATTATGCAAATAAAATATTATTCATTCGATTGGTTGTCTGAGTACCTGTATGGGTGTCTGAGTGTCTGTGTGGGTGGGTGAGGGTGACTGCCTGTATGGATGACTGAGTGGGTGAGTCAGTGGCTGTATGGGTTAAAGAGTGCATATGTGAGGGGCTGTATATGTGAGTGAGTGTGTGTATGGCTGTGTGGGTGAGTGAGTGGATGTGTCAGTGGTATATGACTGAGTAACTGGGTATGTGAAAGGCCGCATAGGTGAGTGATGAGGTATATGAGTGACTCTGGGTGAGTGAGTGAATGTGAGAGTGGCAGTATGGATGAGTGTAGGCTTTTGTCAGTGACTGTGTAGGTGAGTGAGTATGTGTTTATATATGTATGAGTAAATAAGTGGGTGTGTGTCTAACTGTATGGGTGAGTGAGTGGCTATGTGATTGATTGTATAGGTGAGTGAATAGGTGTGTGAGTAGCTCTACGGGTGACTGACTCAGTGTGTGAATGGCTGCATGGGTGTATTATTGGATATGTTAGTGGCTGTATTAGTGAGTGAGTGGGTGTATGAGTGGCTGTATGGTTAGTGAGTGGATGTGTTTGTAGATTTATGAATCAGTGAGTGGGTGGGACTGTGAATGGGTTTGTGAATGATTGTGTGAGAGTGGTAGTGGGTAAAAGGATCTATAGGGTGTGAGTGGGTGTGTTACTGATTTTTTGGATGATATCATCAGTAAGGGTGGGCATAGTTCGCGAAGTAGCGCTACGCGAAGTGCACTTCACACTACGCGATCTACGCGTAGCACTACGCGAACTGCGTAGTGCGCTGTTCGCGATGATTGCACAGTGCCGGATGCTTGTCCGCACTGTGCAATCATTGAAAACGGCATCTTGCAAAGTGCGAGCTGTCTTTTACTGCCGCTCGAGTAGATTTTTACTCGAGCGGCAGCTTCTCAACGCGGACTGGTAGTTTCTCATCGCGAGCGGTCGCGAGCATACGCGACCACTCGCAATGAGAAACCTGACCTCCCGCGTTGAGAATCTCGCCGGGAGGTTTATTTTCCACGCTCGCGATCGGCAACTTGATGTTGCTGATCGCGAACGAGGAAAAAGTCTCGCCGGGATGTCATTTTGCTTGCTCGCGGTCGCCAACTTGACGTTGAGGACCGCGAGCAAGCAAAAAATGACCGCTGCACTACGCTACGCTACGCGGGTTTGCACTGTGCTACGTGCAATTCGCGTAGTGCGAAGTAGCGCAAACTTCGCAAACTACGCGAGCGTAGCGTAGTGCTTTGCCCACCCTTAATCATCAGTGGTATCATGAGTGATGTAAATTTAGATGTCATCAGTGATGTGACTGACCATGTCATGAGTGATGTAATACGTGAGGTCATGAGCAGTGCATTACGGGGCGCGAGTTATAGATAGCTCAGCTAACTATAACTGCTGAATTTCACTGATTTTGTACGAGTGAAACCTGAGCCTAACTATAACATCACTGTAAACTTTGTTTTTTCACTGAATTTTTAATTTTTTATTCCATTTTCTAACTATAACATCCCTGTAACCTTTGTTTTTTTCAGTGAATTTCTAAGGTTTTTTAAATGCTAATTCCTAACTATAATATCCCTGTAACCTTTGTTTTTTTCAATAAATTTCTATGTTTTTTAAAGTAGCGATGGCAGTTGCAGAATGGTGGAGAAAGGGGGCGGGCCTCTGATCAGCTCTCAGGAATCCAGCGGTGCAGGACTTACAGAAAGTACCAGGAGGTCCTCTTGGCCCCCAAGGTCTATCAGCAACCAAGAGGACTTAATTCCCAAAACAGTAGTGCTCCAGGAGATGTGTTTGCAAAGTGGTAGAGAAGGGGGCGTGGCCTCCAAAGACCTTGTAGCAATCCCACTGTGTGGGACTTACTGGAGTAACAGGAGGGGTTGTTCTCCCCCAAGGACTCTCAGCAGCCAAGGGGACTTCATCCCCCAACTAGTAGTGTGGCAGGAGGCATATTTGCAGAGTGGTAGAGAAAGGGAGAAGGCCCACAAAGACCCCTCAGCAATCTTGCAGTGTGGGACTTACTGAAGGTAACAGGAGGGGTAGTTGGCCCACAAGGACGTCCTAGGGGGCCAATAACTCCTCCTGTTACCTCCAGTAAGTCCCACACAGCGCAATTGCTTAGAGGTCTTCAGAAGGCCATGCCCCCTTTCTCCATCACTCCGCAAACGTGCCTTCTGGCACACTGATGGTTGGGGGATGAAGCCCTCTGTAGTGACCAGGGTCAGGGGGCACTAGGACCCTGCACCCAGATGCTGGGTGCGGAACTGTATACCACTTCCGGTCAGGGAGTGGGGAGGGGATTCCTGAACAGCGAGGGCACGAGGAAGGACGTGCAGGCAAGCGCAGCAGAAAGACACCCAAAGAATAAAGATGTTATAACAAACAACTTACCTGTCTCTGCGTGGTCTGTAGACACGACATCTGGCGATGTAGGTGGGATCCAGATTCACCACCAGAAGCGCATGCCCCGCCTGCGACAACGAAGAGGAACCAGGAGCCCACCCTGGTCCGCTGACCACGACGAGGCAGAATCGGGACGTCGGGAGAGCTCACCGGACTACAAAAGACGAAACCAGGAGCCGACCCTGGTCCGTCGGGCCCCCAAAGAAAGAAGACGCGAAATCGGGAGCCTACCCCGATCGCGAGCTAAGCAGAGCCAGGAGCCCACCCTGGTCCGCGCATGACTGTCCGCAGCGACATTGGGAGCCCACCCCGGCCGCATCTAGAGAGGTGAGGTGAGGGAAAAAGAAAAAGACACCCGACCGGGAAGAAAGCCAACCGCCGACTGAAGGAGGGCCGGGGCTTCCCGCGTGTAGATTATGAGCAAAATCTCGCAAGAGCTCGGCGGCCATCTTAGCGTCAGGTGGGACAGCGAATGAAATGCTGGAAAAGACCCATCGGCCATTTTAAAGTCAGGCCATACAAAGAATAGCAAATCTCGCCCATACAGGAGTCCCGGCGGCCATTTTAAAGTCAGGCAGGACAGCCAATGAGAGGCTAGAGAAGGCCAGGCGGCCATTTTAAAGTCAGGCAACAACAAAAATACATAGAGAAAAAAAGAAAAAGGTGAGAAAAAAAAGAAATTGCAACACAAGAGGAACAGAATAAAAGAAAAGAAGACGAATACATATAGAAAGGAGGGAAGAACAACAAAATGGCTGATGTAAGTGACAAGAACAGTGCGCAGGCAATATTTCGCAGACCACTACCATTCAGCCTATCGGAACCGCAGACAGGCATCAGGTGCAAGAGATGGATTAGGCAATTCGAAAGATACATGCGTGCCACCGATATCGCTGAAACAAAGCACGTGGATCTATTTCTGAACTTCGTTGGAGATGAAGTGGAAGACCTGCTAATAACATTTCCCGCAGAGGAAAGAGATACATACAAGGGACTGATAAAGTGCCTCACTGACAAATTTGACCCGCAAAGAAGCATAGACTTCGAAAGGTACACTTTCAACACCGCATGTCAACGAGCAGAGGAATCGCTCGACGACTTTGCAATGAGACTACGAAAACTGGTCACGTATTGCGGGTTCGACAAGTTCGACAATGAACAAGCGATCAGACTGCGCATCATTGAAGGCTGTCAGTCATTGGTATTCCGTGCGTGAATTCTGAAAGAGCCGACCTCGCTAGAGAAAATACTGACCATGGCCCGAGCGGAAGCCAGAGCAACAACACATGCCAGACAGAGGGTACTAGGAAAAGAAAGGAGAGCGGAGCAAGCAAATTGTCTAACTGGAAATGGGAAAAAGAGAGACACCACACCACCATCACCAAGAAGGAAGCATGAAAAAACATGCTATCGGTGCAGACTGGAGTTTCCACATGTCGGCGCGTGCCCGGCAATGGGTCACAAATGCAGGAAATGCAACAGAGAAAACCATTTTGCAAGCGCCTGCATGAGTGGTCAATTTAAAAGTGAGCGAGGAAGACCGGCAAGACCAAGAACAGTGCCAAGCAGGCACGCAAGGCACATGGAAACAATAAATCGCAGTTCCTCAGCTGAATCGGAGGAAGCAACTGCGCCAGAAGTGGTGGAACGACTGTATCTGATGTCAGATGCCCCAGTGGAAGATCGAATGCCAGAGCACATCAATGTTGTAGAGAAACATCAGATCAAGAAAACAGAGACAGTGGACATTAAAGTAGGAAGCCACAATACACGTTTCGTATTAGATAGTGGGGCCACATGCAACATCATGTGCATGTCGGAGTATGAAAGGATGAAAGTGAAGCCACCACTATCACCGTCCACTGTTGATGTATTCACCTGGGGCTCAAGGAAACCAGTAGTAAACATGGGGAAGTTTACAGAGACATTGACTTACAAAGAGAGGTCAAGCATCGAGGAAATACATGTGCTACGAGGAGACCTTCCGGCACCCTGTCTGCTAAGCAACGTCACAGCACAAGTGATGGGCTTACTAGCAATGACATACAGCATGTCAGAAAGACGGAACATCCTGCGAGAACATCCGACCATATTGCAAGGGCTATGGAAACTAAAAGAGAGACAAATAACACTGCACATCAATGAGGCGATAAAACCTGTGGCTCAACATCACCGACGAGTGCCCATACATTTGCAACCACAGGTGGAGGAAGAAATACAAAGCCTGCTGACCCAGGACATCATAGAGCCCGCAGTCGGGCCGACCCCCTGGGTGTTGCCAATAGTAGCTGTACCGAAAAAGAACACCTTGAAGATTCGCATATGTGTGGACATGAGAGTACCAAACACCGCAATTGAGAGGGAAAGGCACCCTGGACCTCACTTGAATGACATGATTAGTTGTCTCACGGGCGCATTGCGATTTTCGGAACTAGACCTGTGCAAAGGATATCATCAGTTGGAGCTCGACCCACAATAATGGTACATCACCACGTTCTCAACGCACATGGGCCTGTTTAGATACAAACGACTCAGTTTTGGCATATAATCGGCAGCGGAGATATTTCAAGAAATAATACGGCACGTAATATGACCAGTCAAAAACAGTTTGAACTACAGTGACGACATCCTGGTATTCGGTCGTTCAGACGACGAACATGACAAGGCTTTACGTGAGGTCTGCAGGCAGCTGGAACAAGCAGGACTAACACTAAATGAAGACAAGTGCGAACTGGGAAGGGATGAACTGGTATTTTTCGGTCAGATCTTCTCAAAAAATGGAATGAGGCCAGACCCCAGCAAAGTGGAAACACTGGAAAAGACAAGTGCCCCAACGAATGTCGCAGAGGTGAGGGCATTTATGGGTCTGGCAAGCTACTGTGCTCGCTACATAAAAGACTTTGCCACAGTGAGCACACCGCTGAGGGAGCTAACAAAGCAGGGTCAAAAATACATCTGGACACTAGAATGCAATAGAGCATTTGAGGCCATCAGACATGCCGTGATGGCCGTAGATCACCTTGCATACTTTGACCCATTGCTATGCACAGAGCTAACAGTGGACGCCAGCCCGGTAGGGTTAGGGGCAATCCTAGCACAACACAAGCCAGGTAGGGATTCGCCCAGAAGAATTGTCGCATACTCCAGCAAGAGCTTGTCAGACATTGAAAGGGCGTACTCCCAGCCAGAAAAGGAAAGCATGGCAGTGGTATGGGCGTGTGAACACTACCACATGTTCATCTATGGGAAACCATTTACCATCGTAACGGACCAACAGGCCCTAGTGACAATCTACGGCAATCCAAATGCAAAGATACCACCCCGCATTGAGCGATGGGGTATAAGACTAATGGACTATGACTTCAAGATCGTGCACAAGCCAGGAAAGGAACACAACCAAGCTGATTACATGTCACTGCACCCCTTACCGCAGGCCAAAGAAGGCGCATCCATGGCGGAGGAATACCTCAATTTTGTGCTAAAACAAAATACCCCTGCTCCAGTAACGCTGGCACAGCTAGAGCAAGAAACAGCAAAGGACGGAAAAATGCAAGCGGTCAAAATGACGACACAGCATCAACGATGGAGACACGTCAACAACAACAGCGTCTTGGGAGAAGGTGCTGACAAGGAAGAAATGCTGGCATTCAAAAAGATACATGAAGAACTCTCCGAGACTGGAAAAGGAATCCTAATGAGGGGAACGCGGATAGTCATGCCATATGCACTACGTCGGCAGACTGTAAGTTTGGCACATGAATCCCACAGAGGAATGGTAGCAACTAAAAAGATGCTGCAGGAGAAAGTATGGTTCCTTGGTCTAGATAGGATGGTGGAGAACACCATCATGAATTGTCACACCTGCCAAATAACAGGACGACCGGCAAAGCCCGAACAGCTACAGATGTCGGAGCTTCTAGAGGCAGTGTGGACAACGTTGGCAGCAGATTTCTATGGGCCACTAGACACGGGAAACTACTTGCTCGTGGTCATTGACGAATATTCCAGATTCCCCATAGTATAGTTCGACACATCTCGTCAACGTCAGCGACCGCGACGTTGCCAATCCTGGATGACATATTTACAGCCTGGGGTTTCCCACAGACCTTAAAGACAGACAATGGTCCACCCTTCGCAGGGGAGGAATTTCGCAAGTTCATGGGCTACTTAGGCATTCACCACAGGAAAATAAAGCCTCTGTGGCCACAAGCGAATGGCATGGTGGAGAGGTTCATGGGGAACATAAAGAAGGCAGTCCAAAGAGCAAAGCTAGAGCAGATCTCCATAGGACAAGCGCTCTGTCAAATACTAAGAGACTATCGAAACACCCCCCACAGCTCCACGGGACGATGTCCAGCTGAACTAGTGCTGGGAAGGACAAGTAGAACGAGACTACCACAACTAGAAGCTAAAGCGCCACTTGAGCACAGCAGCATTGCTGTCAGAGACCAGGAGGCGAAAGAAAAGATGAAGACATATGCAGACGCTAGGAGACATGCGACTCAGTCGCACATCAAGCAAGGGGACTCAGTGGTGGTGCGTCAGTGGCAAGTGAGAAAATCGGACAGTCCATTTTCCAGTGATCCGCTAACAATAACTAGCGTCAAAGGATCAATGATCACAGCTGCATCTGGAAACTACCGGATCACCAGGAACAAGTCTCACTTCAAAGGGTTAGGGAGCATGGATGAAGACAGAGAGGACACTGAAGCAGAAAGCGGTGACACAAATGAAAGAGAAGAAGTTATGGATGAAAGCAGAAGAGGAACACACAAAGGGGAGAGACAAGAAGAAGAATCACCGAAGAGAATGGAAGGGACAGGTCCAAAAAGAGAGAGCAAAAGGCCAACGAGACTGATTGAAGAAATGTAATGATGGGATAAGGATAATGATGATTATGTCTCTCCATATCTCTCCCTCTCTCTCTCTCTCTCTCTCTCTCTCTCTCTCTCTCTCTCTCTCTCTATCACACTCTCTCTCTTTCCCCTCATCATTTCTTTCGACAAAAGGGGGAGACGTAGTGACCAGGGTCAGGGGGCACTAGGACCCTGCACCCAAATGCTGGGAGGGACAGGAACCGGACACCACTTCCGGTCAGGGAGTGGGGAGGGAATTCCTGAACAGCGAGGGCACGAGGAAGGACGTGCAGGCAAGCGCAGCAGAAAGACACCCAAAGAATAAAGAAGTTATAACAAACAACCTACCTGTCTCTGCATGGTCTCTAGACACAACACCCTCTTGGCTCCAGAGGGTCCTTGGGGGCCAACAAGCCCTCCTGTTACCTCCATTAAGGCCCACACAGCGGGATTGTGGTGATGTTGTCAGAGGCCACGCCCTCTCTCTCCACCACTCTGCGAACGCGTATCCTGGTCCACTGATGGTTGGGGGATGAAGTCCCCCTGGCTCCAGAGAGTCCTTGGGGGCCAATAACACCTCCTGTTACCTGTCATCAGTGATGTCATCAGTGATGTCACTGACTATGTCATGAGTGATGTAATATATGACGTCATCAGCATTTCATTGAGGGCGCGGGTTATAGTTAGCTCAGCTAACTATAACAGCTGAATTTCTCAGGTTTTGTACGAGTGAAAGGTTAGCCTAACTATAACGTCTCTGTAACCTTTGTTTTTTTCTGTGAATTTCTAAGGTTTTTTAAATGCGAATTCCTAACTATCGCATCCTTTAAACCTGTGTTTTTTTTCAGTGAATTTCTATGTTTTTTTAACTAGTAGTCATGTTTGCATAGTGGTGGAGAAAGGGGTCTGGGCTTCCAACCATCTCACAGGAATTCTGATGCGTAGGACTTACAGGAGGTAACAGGAGGGCTTCTTGGCCCCCAAGGTCCCTCTGGAGTAAAGTGGACTTCATCTCCCAACCAGTAGTGCACCAGGAGGCGCGTTTGTAGAGTGGTTGACAAAGAAGGCGTGGCCTCCGAAGACCTCTTAGCAATCCTGCTGTGTAGGACTTCCTGGAGGTTACAGGAGGGGTAGTTGGCCCCAAAGACGTCCTTGGGGGCCAACTACCCTCCTATTAGCTTCAGCAAGTCCCACACAGAAGGATTGCTGAGTTCTGATAGCATGCCACTCCCCCTTTCTCCACCAGTCTGCAAAAGCACCTCCTGGTGCGCTCTTGGTTGGGGTATGAAGTCCCATTCTCCGCTGGGGTCCTTAGGGGCCAACTAGTCTACCTGTTACCTCCAGTAAGCTTCACATAGTGGGATTGCTGAGAGGTGGTCCCAGGCCACGTCCCCTTTCTTCACCACTCTGCAAACATGCCTCCTGGTGCGCTGTTGGTTGGGAGAGTAAGTCCCCTTGCCTCTTTAGGGTTCTTGGGGCCAAATAGCACACCTGTTACCTCCAGTAAGCCCCACAGCTGGATTGCTGAGTGGTGGTCAAAGGCCACACCCCCTTTCTCCACCACTCTGCAAACGCACCTCCTGGGGCACTGGTGCTTGGGGGATGAAGTCCACTTTAGTACTGCGGTCCTCAGGACACAAGGGGACCTCATTGCCCCACCAGCAGTGCGCCAAGAGGCGCGTTTGCAGAATGGTGTAAAAAGGGGCATGGCCTCCGACCATCTCTCAGCATCCCCCGGGGTCTGACCCTTTTTTAATTTTTTTAAATAAAATTAAAAGGGAGGGGGCACACAGCTTTATATGCTCCACATGCGGCGAATGAAGATGTGCAGCTCAAGCATCAGGGGTGCCATCAATCCTGCGCGTCCGCGCTCACTATGCCAAATTTCCCATTTTCAATTCATAACAAAAACTCAGCACCTCAATACCACAGATTTATTAAGTAGGATTTTTAACATCAAATGGGAGAATGACATGCACCTGATAACACTAGACGTAACATCACTTTACACTAGTATAACACACAAGGATGGTTTGAATGCAGTGAAGCACTATCTGTGAATGAGACCTATCAAATATGTGGAACACAACAAAATGTTGTTATCCATGATGGAATGGTGCCTCACTAAGAATATGTTTATGTTTGGTGATGTTCTTTATAAACAAACAAGAGGTATGGAAATGGGCACCTGCTTCGCCCCCAGTTATGCAAATCTGCATATGGGCTGGTGGGAGGAGCAGGTGGGAGGAGCCAAGGAGAAATGGACGGACCATATTGTATTAGAAATCAGGTACATAGATGAATTATTTATATTATGGAAGAGTTCATCCACACAAGCAGATGGTTTTTTTGCGGAACTAAATTGTAACAAACTTAACTTGGGTTTCACTAGTAAAATCAGTCAAACCGAAATAGAAAAACAGGTAACACTGTCTTAAATGCGGGTAGTTTTCATCCTACACCCCTGATTAAAAGTATCCCCTTTGGGGAATTCTTCAGAGCCAAGAGATTATGTAGCACAGAAGAGGAGTATGACAAGGTGGAGTCTGAAATGATGACACGGTTCAAAGAGAGAGGATATCCTAAGACCAACTTAGAGGCAGCCACAAAGACAGCTAGATCTATAAAATGAGATAAGACCCTGTTTACATTTAAAAAAGCACAGACTAAAAAGAACTCTCTAAGGTTTATTACATCATACAATGTAGACCACGATCGATTACGTAGGGCTCTACGTAAGCATTATCACATAATTAAAAGTGATACAGCAATAGGCCAGGATTTACCCTAACTATCCACTAGTCAGTTATAGAAGAGCTAGATCCATATGTGACCAATTGGTAAGGAGTTAATTCAAATGAACCTCACCACAAGGGACATGGTTGTCAGGGAAAGAAGGTTTCAAAGCACACATTGCAAAGCCTCACCGAATTAATCACCCCTTTTAATAGAAAACTGAAGGTAAAAGGGAAAAACTCTTGTAAAAGTAGTTATGTAGACTATATGCTTAGGTGCTCATGCTCTAAGGTCTACTTAAGAAGTACCACATTACCTGTGCACAAACGTATATTGCAACACCTCAGGGCAATTACCAACAAAGACATAACATATCCAGTGGCAAGACACTTTGAGAAAAACATGATAGTAACATTTCAGATATGAAGTATAGCTGCCTAGCCCAAGTCCTTAAAAACAAAAGAGGAGGAGATAGAGGAACCCAACTGAGGCAGTTGGAATCCAGATACATATTGGATATGGACAGTAAGGAGCCGACTGGTCTAAACAGTGAAGAGGACTTACATGTTTCACTGAGGTAGACCAGTTGTGAGCCTAAACTCTCAACTAGCACTGAGTTCCAAGATGGATTTTAAAGCTGTTTAGTTAGGTTGATTATTATTATTTTCACACATTTTTCACAATAATTTTTCATGGCACGTAAGAGTTTTTGTTGCTAGGTCAACCAGAAGAGATACATCTGAGGCCACTTCCTGAGAACAAGAATTTAAGATAGAAAACGTTGATAGCCATGGGCAGAAAGAGGCATAGCCTCATCGGGTAGCGAAGATTGACAGAGTAGGCCCACTTGGGCTTAACATGATCATTCAAGACCGACTTCATTTGCAAATAGATCACGTAAAGGGATTGCATTTTGTGTCGTATACACCTAATTTAGATATGTGGAGATAAGATACCTGATGGGCACACAAATTAAAGATGTGAGGTATTTTCACAATATCTTGAATGCATTAAAATTCACAATGGAATTGAAATTGTAATCACAATCACAATTTCAATTCCATTGTGAATTTTAATGCATTCAAGATATTGTAATCAACGTGAGAAGCAAGATGGCGATCGACTGAGACTGAAGCAGCTCGCAGACCGCAAGGGAGCCCCTATCAGTATCTACATGCAGACGTGAGGAGATGACCCTCGAAGTGCAAGGGGAAGTGACACGCGGTCCCCCGAGAGTATTGGGGAGCTATGTGCAGCTGATGGGTACAGTAATCGGACTGGCGGTTCTGAGACACTTTAACAAACTGATTGGATTGGTGCCGGAGCGGCCTCTCTGTGACTCTTACCTTACCGATACATCAGCTCCTGTATCAGCGGATGGCATGGGGCCAAAACCAGCCAGCAGAGCTGCTAAAGCAAAGACTACTCGTCCCACGCTCAAGGGCCATCCGGAGGCAGGAGAAAACAACTTTGATGCCGCTGCTGTATCGACCGCACAGACACCTCGACAGGGGCGGCGAGGTCATCAAACTGAGCAGCGTGAGCAAGCCCTGGAGAAGAGATGAAGAGGCGGGACCACCAGGAAATAGCGTCTGACCGGCCCTAACGTGGTTGAGCTTCGGCGAGGTCCTGCAGAGAAGACGGCCAGCCCCGAGCAAGTTGTGGAGATGGCGCTAGAGGCGGACGGCTCCCCAGGAACACGGGGAGGCAGTCAGGAGTCTGATTCAACCTGGAAGGAAGGTAGGCCAGGAGAGGATAACCCCCCTCTCCCACTGACAGTTAACGGGGGGGTAAGGCAGCACTGACTTACCAGGTCCTGACAACTTGGCAGTAAGCCTATTGGGGGCAAATATGGGAGAGGAGATGGGTGTTTCCCCCGGGCCATTTCAATTCCCCCACCCCAACCGTTGGCAAATCTCAGGCAGGATGGCTCATTGAATCCCACATGTTTAACCCTGGCAGAGGGATCTCAGGGGTTGGAAAGGACCGAGAGGATAGACTTGGAAAAAGATCAGGAAAAGGAGCCAAGTGACTATTTCTTCTCAGTGTCAGACGGGGCTGAGTGGTCAGATGATGGCTCTGGTGCCTCCACTGATATCAGTAATGTTGATAGTGATCTAGATGAGGTTGATGGAGCCCGGGCCAAGACCGTACTGAAGAGAGGAAGAAAACCGGGAGATATAGACCTCACTTGGGACTATACCCCTACAAACCAATTTGTTGGTCCCTCATCTAGCGGCCCATCTGTCTCGAATTTAAATGGACTGACCCCTCCAATGTTGGAAGCCATCTTTCAGGCTATATCAATGCATCGGGATGAGACACGACAAGATGGCCGTAAGGCCCAATCAGCTATGCGAAAGGTGCAGGGGTGGTCAGGAAACTGACCAAAACCTTTAGCGCCATTGGTGAGCGGATGACGGATCTCGAGTCAAAGATTGTTACCACAGAGTCCGATCTCACAGCCACCCAAGTGTTAACTAAGTCCCATGAGTCCCAGCTAATCGATATACAATGGAAGCTGGAGGAGCACGAGAACCGCCAGAGGCGCAACAACCTGTGGGTGCTTGGGGTTCCCGGGGGGGAAGAGGGGGCAGATGCCCATTCGTATGTTGTGGCGTTATTAAGAGTGAGCATTCCCTGAGTCAACGGACTGGAATTGGGCTCAAGAGGTGCAACGCGCACATCGGGTCCCTTTTGTACAAAAGCAGCCAGTAAGGGAAAGAGCAATGCCACGAGCCATTTTAGTATACTTTGGGAACTTTTTACTGTGTCAAGCAATCTTCGAAAAGGCCAGACCCAAAGCAAGGAGGACCAGGGGTGGTGTCTCCTTTTTCGTTCGCCCGGACTTTTGTCACACTATCGCCGAAAGTCGCTGCCGGCTACCGCAACTGATCAAACCTTTCCAGGACAAAAACGCACAAGCCTTCCTGAACAATCCAGCTCGGCTAAAAGTGATCTGGGGGGGGGAAACACAATTTTTTGTATCAGAAATCAAAGCTAAAGAATATTTGCATAGCCTTACAGTGTAGAAATGGCTAGACTAAGCTAATCATAAGAAATGAGTTGATCATGGGAGTTTTTATGAAGCATAAAATCGTAGTGGGAAAGTAGTGGTTTGAATCAGTGGGTCTTCTCTCTTAGGAAAGCATGTATTTTGTTTTTGAACACAAGGGTGAGATTTATAGGGCTCTCGGTCTTGCGCATCGCATCAATCGCGCACAGACCACAGTCTGAGTGCTTCTCAAGGGTGGTGGTGGGAAGGGGGGGAGGGGGAAGGGGGTAGGTGGGAGGATGGGAGGAGAGGGGGGCTGGGGAGGGGCGGGTGCAGGGGGAGATGGGGTGGAAACTTAAAGAAAAAACATACCCAGAGACGTGAAGGTAATGTGTCTACAAAAGAATCACTTTATGAATGGATAAAAATGAATAGAGGTATATCAGGCGGGTACAGAGTTAAGTTCAGATGGGGAGGGTAACTATCTGCTCACTGAATGTGGGAGAACTGAACGATAGAGGGAAAAGGTCAAGGTTGGCAGAGTTTGCGAGGACGAGTGCCTTTGATATAGTGTGTCTGCAGGAGACACACATCCCATGGGGGAAGAAGGGTCTGATGGGTATTGGGGGCCATAATATGGTGATATGTACGTCTCAGAGTTCAAACATTTGAGATGTGGAAATCTTTGCAAAGACTGCCTTAGGACAGGCTAAACACAAGGCTTCAGACGCACTGGGAAGGTGGGCAATGGTAGAGGTAGACGCAGGGCTTACAGTTTGTGCGGTATATGGTTCAAACCAAGACGATCCAAAGATTTTTGAAGACCTTGAGCTGGAGCTGCCGGCATGGCCCTGTCCATTAACTATGTGTGGAGATTGTAATATCTCCTTGAACCCTCACCGAGGGCAACTAAATCAAGGGACGTACCAAGGCCGAAAGCCAAGAGTGCACAGGGCTTTGTCATCTCTCATGAGCAGCCATGGCCTGGTCGATATCTGGGCAATTAAGAACCCCAATAACCCAGGGTACACATATTATTTCTGCCCCCATAGGAAATATCTCAGGATTGATTATTTCCTAGCTACGAGGGACTTACTTAATGGAGTTGGTATTAGGAAACTCCCTAAGGTGATCTTTGATCACAATCCATTAATTTTGGAACTTGAATTTAAAAGGTTCAAAAGAACTAGAAATAAATGGACCTTCAATAGGAAACTCCTTGTAAATGATGTCTACATTGAGCACAATAAGAAATGGTCCCAAGAATTTTTTGATATAAATAGATATAGTGCTTGCAGGGGGGTTGTGTGGGATTGTTTTAAGACATGCCTTAGGGACGAAACGATTAGCTTTGTTGCCAGGGCAAGGAAGCATCGTGAGGCAAAGAATGAACATCTGATACGTAACCTAGCTGAAGCAGAGGAAGAACATGTGCTTTTAATAGCGCAGGGTCGGGATGTGGCTCAAACTCAACATCAAATAATCGCTCTTAAGGTGGAAATAAATAGCTGGCTCACACAGAAATCGGCAGAAGAGTTTCAGTCCCAGCGAAATAACTCTTATGAAAATGGTGAACTAGTGGGGAGGAGACTAGCCCTACGAACCCGCCAGAAATCAGCCCGGAATATATTATCTTCAATTAAGAAGGATGGCCAAATGTATACCGACACAAACGATATATTAGGGGTGTTTCAGGAGTATTATCAACTGCTGTACAAAGATGATGCTGGAACAGTGGGAACATCACAGGATATATCCCAAATAGTAACCAATGCAGATCTTGGGGAGGTGTTGGATAGCTCAGCTAAGGACGACTTAGAAAAGGACATCTCACTAGAGGAGGTTCTGGTAGCACTGCAAGATTTGGCATCAGGGAAGGCTGCCGGCCCCGATAAGATCCCCCTGGAATTGTACAGGATAATGCAAAATCTGATAGCCCCCCTTCTACTTGATCTCTTTAAGGGTATACAATATAGGGGCCGATTCCGATCTCGGTCGGAGGCGCACCTAACAGTATTCGGTCGGGAAAAAAGCCATGCGAATGCCTGTTTCCCGACCGAACCGCACATTATTCCGAATGAGCAAGTACGATGCGCATAACAGCATAGATTCTGACCCAGTCATACTCACCCAATCCAGGTCCTGTTCTCCGACCAAGCCGGATCCGTAAACGCAGAATCGAGTCGCACGGAAGCCAAAATGCAGCCCCGTCCGGCCGGACAAGTACGATGCGCTTCCCGTACGCGCCGAACCCGTCGCTACGCACGGCATGTCAAAGCATCCGGGAGAGGCGCACATAAGCTCCGATTCGCGCCACAACACGATCCACGGCTTCGAGATGAACACGCCAGCGACGAGGACGAGGCGAAGCAACGAGAAAGACGAACGAGACGAACCAACCATGAATCCCATCGTGCCGATCCTACCAATATTCTACATCTACTACCGGAACAGGCACGGACGCGTACGGCGCAGAAGGTAAGTCAGACACCACCCACAAAAACAAACTACACGTACCCGACACATCACACACACACAGAGGGATGCAGAAATTACTTACACCAGCAACAGCAGCACCATAGGGGCGGGATGGCCATCACCAATGCCACATATACACATAGGGGCCCGGATGCCTACCACCACTACCACCCTTACCCATGGGTGGCTGGATGCCTACCACTACTACCACCCTTACCCAGGGGGTGCCAGATGCCTACCACTACTACCACCTCTACCCAGGGGGTGCCAGATGCCTACCACTACTACCACCCTCACCCAGGGGTGCCAGATGCCTACCACAACTACCACCTCTACCCAGGGGTGCCAGATGTCTACCACTACTACCACCTCTACCCATGGGGGGCTGGATGCCTGTCACTACTACCACCCTTACCCAGGGGTGCCAGATGCCTACCACTACTACCACCCTTACCCATGGGGGCTGGATGCCTACCACTACTACCACCTCTACCCAGGGGGTGCCAGATGCCTACCACTACTACCACCCTTACCCATGGGGGCTGGATGCCTACCACTACTACCACCTCTACCCAGGGGGTGCCAGATGCCTACCACTACTACCACCCTTACCCAGGGGTGCCAGATGCCTACCACTACTACCACCTCTACCCAGGGGTGCCAGATGCCTACCACTACTACCACCCTTACCCAGGGGTGCCAGATGCCTACCACTACTACCACCTCTACCCAGGGGTGCCAGATGCCTACCACTACTACCACCTCTACCCATGGGGGGCTGGATGCCTGTCACTACTACCACCCTTACCCATGGGGTGCCAGATGCCTACCACTACTACCACCTCTACCCATGGGGAGCTGGATGCCTACCACTACTACCACCCTTACCCATGGGGTGCCAGATGCCTACCACTACTACCACCTCTACCCAGGGGTGCCAGATGCCTACCACTACTACCACCTCTACCCATGGGGGCTGGATGCCTACCACCAACAACACCCCCACTCACAGGATGGCTAATACATGACACAACAAGCACACACCAACATAAACAATGCAACATAAAGACATCCCCCCAACAACATGACAAGCGTGTGTAGACTGTGTCAAATGCCTACAACACTGAACATGACTTTGAACATACAATGTGACCCCCTATCACATGTGCCACACATAAATGTGTGTGGCCCCCACAATGCAAGCAGGCCATGACCATTGTGGCAATGGGGTCCAAACCCCCATCATCACAGTGACCAAAAGGTAAGTGTGGGGTCCATAGCTGAAGCACATTTTGAACATTGGGGCAATGGGGTCCATACCCCCATGATCACAGTGACCAAAATGTAAGTGTGGGGTCCATAGCTGAAGCACATATTGAACATTGTGGCAATGGGGTCCATACCCCCATCAACACAGTGACCAAAATGTAAGTGTGGGGTCCTTAGCTAGACTGAGCTGGGGTAGCGTGGGGAATTGTTGGTGGAAGACTTTTGAACTGTTTTAATGTTTTAAGATTGCACCCACTATTGCTGCTACCTGCACTTTTTAAAAAAGTTTCTATAACCTTCTGCATTTAAAGTTGCTCGCTATTTCCCTGTGTTTGTGGCCACTTCCTGACCTCGGTAGTGCGCCCACGCTGATTGGCCGGCTTTCAGCCAATTAGTGTTTAGCCCGGGTGGAGCCTGTTGAGCCCCGTGGCATTTAACGAACGCCGCTGCGAGGACGCGCGGCTAGACTGAGCTGGGGTAGCGTGGGGAATTGTTGGTGGAAGACTTTTGAACTGTTTTAATGTTTTAAGATTGCACCCACTATTGCTGCTATACCTGCACTTTTTAAAAAAGTTTCTATAACCTTCTGCATTTAAAGTTGCTCGCTATTTCCCTGTGTTTGTGGCCACTTCCTGACCTTGGTAGTGCGCCCACGCTGATTGGCCGGCTTTCAGCCAATTAGTGTTTAGCCCGGGTGGAGCCTGTTGAGCCCCGTGGCATTTAACGAACGCCGCTGCGAGGACACGCGGCTAGACTGAGCTGGGGTAGCGTGGGGAATTGTTGGTGGAAGACTTTTGAACTGTTTTAAAGTTTTAAGATTGCACCCACTATTGCTGCTATACCTGCACTTTTTAAAAAAGTTTCTATAACCTTCTGCATTTAAAGTTGCTCGCTATTTCCCTGTGTTTGTGGCCACTTCCTGACCTCGGTAGTGCGCCCACGCTGATTGGCCGGCTTTCAGCCAATCAGTGTTTAGCCCGGGTGGAACCTGTTGAGCCCCGTGGCATTTAATGAACGCCGCTGTGAGGACGCACAGCGGATGCGCGCAGCGGGCGCGCCGCTGGCGCGCCGAAGGCGCGCCTAAGGCAAGCCCGTCTGCGCCCGTCCGCGCCTGGACGGCGCTAGGAGTCAGGGATGCTGCCTCTCTTAAGCCACAAAGATTAGCCTACACCCGTGAAGCATTATCTGCCTTACATAGAGTGGGTGCTTGTGGGACTCATAGCTGGGCCCCAGATGATTGCCTGACCTCTTGTGGATACTGTACCTTTAGGTTGAATCCTCTTGGGCACTCCATACATTCAGGTCCTAGGACCGTGACATATACCATCTTAAGTATCAACTGCCGATCCCTGTCTAAACACCACGCTGAGGTATTCGACCTCCTCCTGGATCGATCACCTGAGGTTCTCTTTTTAACGGAAACTTGGCTTTCCGAGACCTCTGTGGCTATACCGGCACTTGCCCTCCCCTCAGGATATGCCATATGCAGTCTAAATAGATCAGGGGGAAAGGGGGTGGCATTGCGATCATCTATAAATCCGTTTACTCCTGTAGTTTGATCCCCAAGACCTACCGGACTGTGAAAGTGCGCTCTTCAAAATCTCATTGAGTGCAAACTTCACTTTCTCTGGCCTCCTTATCTATCGCCCACCTGGTCCATCTAAAATCTTCCGAGAGGCTCTGGTGAATACAGTTACAGTACTAGCGCTCCAGACTGCCAATTTCAATATTATCGGTGACCTGAACCTTCACTTAGAGTTGCTAGAATCACCGGACATTGCAGCCCTGACCCTGAGGAGTGCCAGCAGTCACACACATAACGTGTCACAACCAATGAAAGCTAACACAAACTGGAAATCACATGACAGGTGTAAACAACAAGTGCCAAGGGGAATCCTGACTGTGACCCATCAGCGTCTGCCCACAAACTCAGCCCTGACAGCAAACACACCTATGGGTGACACCCTGATGACCAGTAATGTGCCATGCACCCACATCACAGAGAACCCAGGGAGAAGACGTTGGGGGAACATAGGTCAACTCAGCAAGCATCACAAACAGGAACATCACTAGGGATCCCAGCATGCACAGCAAAATGGAAGGGAACACACAGACATGCTCATACAACACACACCTTGGGCGCAGGCGATGTCACAGGAGCACACACTGCCATGAGGGGACTCCACTCCTGTGTGAGGAAAGCTGTGCCATATGTCGCCTCAGTAGGGCTCCATCATGTCAGCAGAACACTTGGTCACACAGTCAACAATTAGCACCAACTGAAGGCTCCTGGCACATCAGCCTGGTCATGGGAGTGTCAACGAAATCATCAGCACAGATCCAACACACATGTATAGCAAGTTGCACTGACAACACAGATGAGTCCTTCCCCATTGATGCCCAAACCTGCATGTCCAGTGGAGATGGCCACACGGTCAGGGAAGTAGACTAATTGAACAATGGCAAGCACAACAGATGTGCAGGGGTTCAAAAGTTAAAGTCCAGAAAAAAAGAAACAAAGGCCAATGGCCAGTCCATTCTGAAAGTCAAAACAGGGTGACAGTGGCAGATGTCACCCTACGCATGCCTGCACTGCTACACACAAGGGACAATCCCCTAGGAGGGGCATACGGGGGGCAGACCAGGCACCGCAGGGACAGGATCAGGGCTCACCAGAAGGAGGCAGGGAAGGGGTGGTGGGTGCTGGAGAGCCACTGACAACTGCAGTGGAGGTGTCTGACATGGTGTGTGCCGGCACAACTGGGGGGCATGACTCAGATGGTGTGGGTGCCGGCACGACTGCAGTGGACCGTGCAGATTGAGTGGACAGGTTCGCCACTGCAGTGCCCAAGCCTACCTCCAGGGGAGGAGAATGGGGATCAGGTAAGGTGGGCAGGACAGAGGGGGAGGACACCCTCACCACACCAGTGGCACAGACAAGCGCAGCGGGGGTGTGGGGCCGGAAGAGCAAGTGGCAGGGGGAGAAGGCCTGATCCTTTTGAGGATGGTGTATCTGTGGGTGGGGGAACCTGGGGCAGGGTGTGGTGGGGGCACCTCTGGAGTGGGGGCCTGAGGGATGGAGGAAGGAGACTTGGTGCCTGAGCTGCAGGGCGGCGGCAGGGTCTTGCTCTTCTGGGTCCGGGGGGACTTGCGGGTGGGGGCGTCAGTCGGTCTGCGCCTGGGGGAGGGTGTCCGGGGGCGAGGGGCACTCCGCTCCGTGTGGGTGGGCGTCCTCTTCCCCCTGAATGCTGTATCAGCTGGATCGGAGGGGAAGAGGCCGAGGTCACTGAGGAAGAGCCGCTGTGTCTTTGGGGTTGCAGGTGAGGCAAGGGAGGGGGCTTTGGAGGGAGAGGCAACTGAGGACTGCGCAGTGTCCGTGGATGCGTGTGTGTGTGCCTGGGCCCCATCCCCTGTGAGTGTGGTTTCAGTCCCCTGACTGTGCATGCGTGTGCGTCTTGTTTGTGGCGTGTGTGTCTGTGTGCTGCTCGTGTCTGTGCTGGTGTGTGCCTGTGCCGGTGTGTGTGTGCTTGGGACAGGTAAGGTGCTGGGGAGTGTGGATGGGGCAGAGGCAGGAGGGGTGAGGGACTGTCGGAGGAGGGACACTGCTGCCGTCAGGGAGGAGTCCATGGACCTATTGCCCCTCTGTAGGGCAGACATGCCCGATGAGATGCCCTCCATGAACGACACCAGCTGAGTCAACAGAGTGGTGTGGGCATGGAGGACACTCAGCATCGCTGTCTGCCCTACATGGAGCTGGCGAAGGAGGTACACAGACTCCTCACTCAGGGCAGCAGGGGACACAGGGGCAGGGGGTGCGGTGCCTGGCCAGAAGGAGACACGCTCCTGAACATGGGAGCCTCCACGGACCTCGGGAATGGGAGCCGATGGGAGGGCGGTGGTGGTGGTGGCGGGGACAGCAACACTAGCTGGGGTGTGGTGGCTGCTGACACCCGCCTCCATAAGGGAGTCATCCTCCGAGCTGCTGTGGTCCTCAGCTGAGGTGGATGGTGCTGAGGACTCCTCGGTGTGGCTCCCCTCGCCCTCTGTGCCACTGGGTCCCTCCGACCACTCCTCGGCTGCTGACCCAGTCTGGCTCTGCGGCTCCTCCTGGTCCGTGGAGCTGTCCCCTCCTGTGGCCGTGGATGTATCTGCAATCAATAGGGAAACAGACAGACATCAGTCACCTGCACCGAACGCACACACTACAGTTAGTACAGCACATTACAGAGCAAGCCCTGGCATCCTTAGTTGAACTTTGCTAAAAGTGCCCAAACAGAACAGGAGAAGCCAATTGTCAGTCTGATGGTCAACCATGGCACTCACATCCCACCTGGCCTTGCACCCATCTGTCTGGTGTCTGTTGGATGGCAATACCCCAGTGTGGACACATGCACCACTTACACAGTAGTTGGACAGTGCAGAGAACCCGGTTAAGCATGTGAACATGCACACATCACAACTCTTGCCACTGAGTCAGTACAGGTGTCCGGATGAAAGGGATGCCCAGAGTCAAATAGGAAATGCATGTGATGCATACCAGTGACAGACACCATGATGCACCCATGTCCTGATAGCCATTGCCACAATGGTGTGCATGTAGCACATGTCACTCCCCTGCAGGATCACTCATTGGAAGTTTCATGCCATGGCACAGGCATGCCTGCTAAGTCATACATCACTGTCTCCAGTCACATGGGCAGGGCAGCCAGACAACAACAGTCTGCACTGTGTCACAATCCTAGGTCAGGGGTAATGCAAGTCCTGTAGCTGAACAAGTGCACATGTACATCCCCCACACACCACATCATCTGAACCCTTATCTGTCCAGGTCATACCGATTGGACATATGGGAGACCTGTAACACGACCCTCTGAACCTGAGCACCTCACAATCTGCTGTGAATGGGAGACAGCTGCCTGAACTTCACATTCGCATACCCCAGTCTGCACGGTCAGGTGATCAAACACCTATGTGTCACACAAGTATCGTCTCCTATGGTCACATCTCCGGTGGCATGCTGAGCCCCAACCGAAAAACACCCCAGCAGTCCTGACAACGAAGCCACAGCACACTGACACAGAGGCAGACACCTGAGGGGACATATCACTGAGCACAACGTGTCAGCTGATACACGGGAGTGGGAGTACAGAGTGTATTGTATGGCCTGGAGTAGGCATGACTGTCCTGCCCCACATGAATGAGGGATGAGCCCTGGACAGTAGGCAGCTGGCTAAGTATGTGTGACACACGTTATATACACACTCCTGGGGCCCAAACATTGTTACCACCCGCAGCATGGGTGTGTGCCAGATACCCCAGGCACATGTGGTGGATCAGCTCAGCAATTGGACCACATATCAAAGTAACACGCAGATTACATGTCAGAACACAGGCATTGTGTAAGCAATGGACCCACCCATGATGCCCACCACAGAGTTAGGGAAACAGATGCTGTCCCCCACCTTGAGTCAAGCAAACTGCAAGGACACAGTACCCAAGTGACACAATTCCCTGACTGTAAGGGCCACACCTGGGTATCAGATGAGGAGTGGGCAGTGCACAATAGAGGGACATGGGTTCTGGACCACATGACTGATGTACTGTGGAAGTTTAACCAGGCCAGAGGAGGGCACATAGCATGGCAGACATAGTTCACAATGCAGTCATGGACTCACCCCCTCCTTGCTGCTCACTGGCCTTCAGCTGCCCATCCAGATCAGGGAAGACCACCGCCAGGATCCTGAGCATGTGGGGGGTCAGGGTCTGGTGTCCGCCCCTCCTGCGAGGAGGCGACAGCTTCAGCTGGACCCGTGCGATCCTCCGGGTCCAGCCCCGAAGGTCCTGCCACCTCTTCTGGCAGTTGTGGATCCAGCGCTTGTAGACCCCCTCGGATCTCACTGCCCGGACGATGGTCAGCCATATCTCCTGCTTCTGGTGGGCATCAACCTGTGAGGATGACAAAGTGAGAATGCCATTACTACACATGCAACATATCCGTGCATTACACAGTTGGACATACATGTCTCAATCACAGGGGCACATGATGTACACAGGCATTGCAACGATGGCCATGGACAGTATGCCAGCAGTTACTACATGGTATCATTGCCTGGGAAGTAAAACCTTGTTTAAATGCACTGTCACTGCACTATACCTGTCCAGTGCATGTAACTACACACTATGGGGGTGACAACTACTCAGTGAGCCTGCTAGCCAGTGGCGTGCAGACTGTTAGCCTTGCTAGTCAGACAGCATGCACATTTAGGAAGGCAGTGGACAGAACACTCACCTGCTCCCCTGCTTTCCCATACAGCTTGCTGTACTGTGGAAGGAGGCTGTCCAGCAGGGCCTGGTTCTCCTCAGTGCTGAAGGCTGGGGCTCTCTCCACAGTACGTGCCATTGCAGGGTCCAGAGGGTGCAGATACAGCAGCAGTGGTGGTGGCAGATGTCGTCCTGGAGCATGTAGTGCAGGCAAGTGAGCTCTCAGGGGAACAGCCAGCATTATATGTGTGCTGCAGAGGCAGATACTGTCTCATGTGTCCAAAGTGATAGGTCCAAGTCGTTTGCATCTTCTGAATCTGGCCAATCCATGGAATTGCACCACTTACACATGCCCACAGCATCCTTCAAAAGTTCAACTTCATGACACCCATGAATTTGCAACATTAATGTGGGTGACCAACTGAATTTACAGCATCAGACTCGTTTAAAATTTGAAAACGCGTCCGTTGCCAGGCCAGGCCATAGCCAATGGATGCGCACCGATAGGTCCATTGCTGTTCAATGCGTACCCAGGATACAACGCGTACCCGCACACATTGAATGCAATGGGCCGGCCGGGCACACCGATCGGTCCATTGCTGTTCAACGCGTACCCAGGATACAACGCGTACCCGCACACATTGAATTCAATGGGCCGGCCGGGCACACCGATCGGTCCATTGCTGTTCAACGCGTACCCAGGATACAACGCGTACCCGCACACATTGAATGCAATGGGCCGGCCGGGCACACCGATCGGTCCATTGCTGTTCAACGCGTACCCAGGATACAACGCGTACCCGCACACATTGAATGCAATGGCCAATGTGTGCGCACAGATCGGTCCATTGCTGTCCAACGCGTATTGCGAATACAACGCGTACCAGCACACATTGAATGCAATGGCCAATGTGTGCGCACAGATCGGTCCATTGCTGTCCAACGCGTATTGCGAATACAACGCATACCAGCACACATTGAATGCAATGGCCAATGTGTGCGCACAGATCAGTCCATTGTTGTCCAACGCGTATTGCGAATACAACGCGTACCAGCACACATTGAATGCAATGGCCAATGTGTGCGCACAGATCGGTCCATTGCTGTCCAACGCGTATTGCGAATACAACGCGTACCAGCACACATTGAATGCAATGGCCAATGTGTGCGCACAGATCAGTCCATTGCTGTCCAACGCGTATTGCGAATACAACGTGTACCATCACACATTGAATGCAATGGCCAATGTGTGCGCACAGATCAGTCCATTGCTGTCCAACGCGTATTGCGAATATAACGCGTACCAGCACACATTGAATGCAATGGCCAATGTGTGCGCACAGATCGGTCCATTGCTGTCCAACACGTATTGCGAATACAACGCGTACCAGCACACATTGAATGCAATGGCCAATGTGTGCGCACAGATCAGTCCATTGCTGTCCAACGCGTCCCTGTACAAGTCACTGGCATATGTCACCATGCCTGTCACAGGTGAACATATGCCAGCCACATATACTTCCCAGGGAGTAAGGGGCACACCTACAACACCACAGCCTGTCCAAACTGTATCCTAAGGCATGTAAGGCTGCATTACCTATTCCGTGTATGGGGGTGAACATGTTGTTCTGTGGGTGTCACTTGGGGGCAGCCACCCCCAGGCTATGCACGTGTTCATGGGGACAGGATCCTTGGTGTTTCGTGTACATGACCACTGTGATGTGCAACTGATCATATCTGAGCATGTGGCATGGTCACATTTCACGGTGGTGTATGTGGACGTCATGTCACATACCCCCTGAGTCCCATGTGGGACGGTATGTTTAACCCAGGGTGACCCATTGGCACAATAGTGGTGGTCCTCCACAGTATGTGTGCATGTTGTGTTTCCAATGTCTCTGATTTCATGTGCACAATGGGAGACAGTCTCCACATCCACGTTGTTTGTGCATGGACTTTGATGTTGTGCATGTGTGTGTCACAGACGTCCATGTCTGTCCTGCCGAGGCAACAGGGACCACTACCTGTGGGGGTCATGGTTGTTTTGCTGTGGTGTATACATGATACACCATGTCATGCCAGTGTCCATGTGGCAATACAGGGTCCCTGGGAATCTACCTGTCGTTGAGCTGTGATGCCTGGGGCACCTCTGTCCTCACATGTCACTGTGGGGTGTGTTTGTAACGTGGCAGCAGGAGATGGGAACTGTGACACGGCCTCATGATATCCAATGGCACAACCTGGGACTTATTGATGCCACTTGTTGAACTGTGATGTTAGATGTTGGCCATGTATGTGCCATACATGTCCTTACGGAACTGCACACATCATGTACTTGTGCCTCATAATGATGTATCATGTGATATTGAGTGTGTTCAATGCCACATATGTGGGGTGACTGACAATCTTTCTTTCTTCACCTATGCACTGCAGGGCACCAGCTGTCCATAGACCATTCCCTGACCTGGCAACGATGGTGGAACGTGACAGCATCCGACGGTACCGCTTCACCAGGCAGCTGATTGAGGATTTGGCAGTGCGCTTGGCACCACATTTGCAACCTGGCCGGCCGTACCCTACAGCGCTGACCTCCAAGGTGAAGGTGATGGCAGCCCTACACTTCTTTGCCACCGGTACCTTTCAACACACTGTGGCGACTGCTGGTGGGATGTCACAGACCATGTTCAGCCGTGTGCTCCGCGATGTTTTGGAGGCTATGTTGATATACCTGAACCAGTACATCTATTTCCCTAGACTCCAACAACTCACTGACGTGAAGAGTGACTTCTATGCCCTGGGGAGGATGCCGCATGTCATTGGCTCCATTGATGGGACACATGTGGCTTTGGTACCACCACAGGCCCAAGAGCAGGCATACAGGAACCGCAAACACTACCACTCGGTCAATGCACTGGTGGTCTGTCTTGCAGATATGAGCATCTCACACGTGTGTGCCCGTTTCCCCGGTTCTGCACACGATGCCTACGTAATGAGAAGTAGTCGCATCCCGAGGATGATGTCACAGATGCCGAACCAGCGTGCCTGGCTTGTTGGTGTGTACTGACTTTGTACCATTGTGTGTGTTCTGCAATGTAGTGTTCCACCCTCTTTTCCAACTCAGCTAATGTGCAATTGACTGTATGTAGGTGACTCCGGATACCCCAACATGCCGTGGTTGCTGACGCCCCTCAGGAACCCTGTGACACCAGCCCAGATGCGCTACAATGAAGCACATGGTCGGACCAGGAGAGTGATTGAGCAGACATTTGGTCTCCTGAAGAGCCGCTTCCGCTGCCTGGACAAGACAGGAGGGTCCCTCCCATATGCCCCAGCAAAGGTGTGCAAGATTGTCATTGTCTGCTGCATGCTACACAACCTGGCAGTGCGGAAGGAGTTGCCTCTCATCCTGGATGACGATGACCAACGTCCGCCACCTGTGGAGGATCCTGGCCTGGACCACGATGCCAGTGATGATGATGATTACGATGGTGATGTCCGCACACAGCTCATCACCAACTTCTTCAGCTGAATGTGAGTATCCAGAGATGTCATGTCAATGATGTGAGTTTGCATGATATGTGTTGGTGGTGCTCTGGTGCTATTTGAGTGTGTCCATGGGCTACATGACTGTATGCGTGTAGCGAAGTGTCCTTACAGGTAGTCTGTACTCCCCAACAGTGTTGACATGCTAACTTGGTTCTGGGTGGGTATCTCGTGACATGTATTGGGCATGAGTATTGCAGTTCTGTCCTGTTCTTCAGTGCATTTGACTGTGTGTCATTTCTGTCCTTCACAGGGTACTTTCAGAGTCGTTTGGTCAACTGTGATCCCCGACACCGTGATTCGACTTCCATGGTGGTAGCTGTCGTGTCCCTACAGGTGATGTGCGTCACACCCATGGACTTCCTTCCTTCTACACTTGTTGACTGTGTGCCCGCTGCCAGGTGGGATTACCTTGCATCTGTAGTGGTTACAACATGTTGCAAATGTGTAATAAACCTGTGCTTCACTTTGTGATGTGCGTTGTCTGTGGTCACACATTTGACTGACATTTGCTTACTGCACCAGTGGGCTAGTTGACTAAGACTGTGAATAGGTGTTGTGTCTGTGCATTGCACCGTATTTCCTGGCAACATCAGTGTAGGCAATGAGTCAGATGGCCTAGGTGTGTATTTGTTGTGTAGCCCTGGTGGTGTGTCTCCCTCATATGTGTCACGTTGCCATGACTCACATGCCTGTGTTGTACTTGCTGTAGCAGTTAGCATGCACAGTGTAATTTCGCTGGTCATCATCTCCATGACAGGCACCACGTTGGAATCACGACAGAGGCAGGTATGGTGTATTAGTGTGTTTATTGTCATACATGTGTATGAATAGTGCACAGGATGGTGAGTGCTGTACATTTTGATTGCAATCCAAAGTTCCTAGATGAATTGGAAGTCCTGGTAGCAGAAATGTCCTGTATCAAGTCCACAGTCATCTGAGACATTGGTCCAACTTGTACTCCCCATGTCATGTGGGGGAGTTGTGTTGCAGTCAACAGGGTGAACAGTTTGCGCACAAAGGTGATTATCCAGAACAGATGTTGGCTTCCTGGGGGTTGTGCATGGCCATCAGCCTCTCAGTTGTCCTTCCTCAGACGACCCCTCTTCTTTGGGGGGGACCCTCAAGTGCAGGCTGCTGCGGTGCATGGGACTCTCCGCCAGAGTCATCCTGCCTCCCTGTGGCAGTTGTTTCAGCAGCAGATGTTGTGGGCACACAGGGAGGTGTTGACTGGTTGCTGCTCATCTGGCGGAGGCATTGTAATATGTCCCTATGCACCGCCGTCATCTCTTGCAGTGTGTCCCACTTGGACTCCACGCGGGACATGTGTGAGTCCAAGCGGGCATGATGGGCAGCCTGCTGCTGTTTAATGTCCCTGAGGAGCCCCACTACCTGGCTGAGCTCTCTGGTGCTGGACTGGTACGCATCGGCTATACGTGCCAGTTGTGGGTCATCATGCAGTCCAGACCCCTCTGCGATCAGCGACCTATGTCTCCCACCCCTCCCACCACCCCTGGCGACACATGCAGTACCTGGGGTGGCACGCACAGGTGACCCTGGGCCCCCTTGGGGGTTGTTGGTGGTGTTGGTGTCCATGGCCCCATGTTGGTCCAGGGTCCCTGTGCTGGTGGTGGTGGTGCTCCTTGGTCTGTCCATGTCGGCAGGGGTGGTATGTGTGTTGACAGTCATTGGAGGTGTGGGTGCAGGGGGTGCAGCTGGTGGTCCTGCTGGTGCTGCATGATGACTTGCTCCGGAGGTGCCAGGTGGGTCTTCTTCATCCGAGGAGGGCAGAGGCTGTTCCACACCAGGGAGCTCCGTATCCTCTTGAGCCTGGGACGGGGACTCCTCAGCGTCTGCTGCTGTGTCCCCATCATCACCTGTTTTTGGGAGACACACACAATGTATGTTATGTTTCTGCAGGCATCAATGGTTGACACACCTGACAGTTGTGACTGTGCCTCTGGATGCGGGCCTGTACATTGCATTGTCCTAAGTTGTCACAGTCAGGGGTTGATATTGGTGTAGCACATTGTCCTGCATTATTTGGGCATTTCTATGTGAATGTTGGGGTGTGTACATTGTATGCATTGGTTGTATGTGGTTGACATCCGGTCCTCCTTCCCACCCAGCCAGATATTCCACCATGGAACGTGCTTCCATTGCAGGGAGTGCAAGTTGTCGTTCAGGATGTCAGTCAGTGGTGTCCTGTTGTTGGTTGGTGCACAGTTGCCAGCAGGGCCTTGTGCTCCCCACAGCAGTAGCCAGTGTCAGCCATCTTGTGAGTTGTTTTCCACTCCCTGTGATGTGTGCATGGTTCAGGGTGGTGTTGATGGGACAGTTGTGGGGGTGACCAATATCTGTGACTACCACTCCCATCATGCTATTGCCTCCACCCTCCTTCCCAGCATGCCCATGCTTCCTTCCCTTTGATTCTGCTTCCCTGTGGGGTTGTGTGCCTGTGCTGACAAGATGGCTGACAGTGTTATCCTGGGGTTAGTTTTGCTACAAGTCCCATGTGTGTCCCTGTGCTTCACTCAGCATGACCCAGGGTTGAGGTTCTTTGTGGGATATTTGATTGGAGTGTGAGGCAATGCATTCTCCCAGGTGAGTTTTGTGGAGTGTGTGTTAGGGGTGTGTGTGAGTAGAGCTGCTGGTAACTATGGTCAGGGCTGTGAGTCCTCCTTCCCACCCAGCCAGATATCCCACCATGGAACGTGCTTCCATTGCAGGGAGTGCAAGTTGTCTTTCAGGATGTCAGTCAGTGGTGTCCTGCTGTTGGTTGGTGCACAGTTGCCAGCAGGGCCTTGTGCTCCCCACAGCAGTAGCCAGTGTCAGCCATCTTGTCAGTTGTTTTCCACTCCCTGTGATGTGCGCATGGTTCAGGGTGGTGTTGATGAGACAGTTGTGGGGGTGACCAATATCTGTGACTACCACTCCCATCATGCTATTGCCTCCACCCCACTTCCCAGCATGCCCATACTTACTTGCTTTTGGGTGGACTTCACTGTGTGTGAGTGTGAGAGCAATGGCAAGATGGCTGACAGTGGTGTCCTACTGTTAGTTGGTGGCCAGTTCCCAGCATGGCCTTGTGCTCCCCACAACTGAGCACCAGTGTCAGCCATCTTTGAAGTGGCTTTTCACTCCCTGTGAGGTGTGCATTCTTCAGTGTGAGCTTGCTGGGCCATGTGGGTGGGGGATGTTGAGCTGTGACTACCACTCCCATCATGCTATTGCCTATACCCCCCTTCCCAGCATGCCCATACTTCCTTCCTTTTGAGTGGACTTCACTGTGTGTGAGTGTGACAGCAATGGCAAGATGGCTGACAGTGGTGTCCTGTTGTTTGTTGGTGCCCAGTTCCCAGCAGGGCCTTGTGCTCCCCACAGAAGTACCCAGTGTCAGCCATCTTGTCAGTTCTTTTCCACTCCCTGTGAGGTGTGCATGCTTGAGTGTGAGCTTGCTGGGCCATGTGGGTGGGGGATGTTGAGCTGTGACTACCACTCCCATCATGCTTTTGCCTCCACCCCCCTTTCCAGCATGCCCATGCTTCCTTCCTTTTGACTCTGCTTCCCTGTGGGGTTGTGTGCCCGTGCTGACAAGATGGCTGACAGTGTTATCCTGGGGTTAGTTTTGCTACAAGTCCCATGTGTGTCCCTGTGCTTCACACAGCATGACCAAGGGTTGTGGTTCTTTGTGGGATATTTTATTGGAGTGTGAGGCAATGCATTCTCCCAGGTGAGTTGTGTGGAGTTTGTGTTAGGGGTGTGTGTGAGAAACGCTGCTGGTAACTATGGTCAGGGCTGTCAGTCCTCCTTCCCACCCAGCCAGATATCCCACCATTGAACGTGCTTCCATTGCAGGGAGTGCAAGTTGTCTTTCAGGATATCAGTCAGTGGTGTCCTGCTGTTGGTTGGTGCACAGTTGCCAGCAGGGCCTTGTGCTTCCCACAGCAGTGGCCAGTGTCAGCCATCTTGTCAGTTGTTTTCCACTCCCTGTGATGTGCGCATGGTTCAGGGTGGTGTTGATGGGACAGTTGTGGGGGTGACCAATATCTGTGACTACCACTCCCATGATGCTATTGGCTACACTGACTTGCCCAGCATACACAGTATTCCTTCCTTTCAGTGGGCTTCACTGTGTGGTGGTGTTGTAGTGGTGGCTACATGTCTGGATGTGTTTGTTAGTTATATTTGTGCCACTGCCCAGCTGTAGTTGTAGTTGTGTTTGTACATGTGATGACACAGTTACATGTCACTATGAGATGGCATGTGTTGTGTTTATCTGACTGACATACACATTTTGGGATGGTTCTGTTCTGGTTGGTGTGTATTTGCTAAGGGTGCATGGTTTGACTCTCCCCTTGACAGTGATGTGTGTGTATTGTGGCACAATATTGTGTACATTTGTTGTGTACTCACCAGGCTCTGGGATGTTTTCTAGTCCATATACGCTCACTGGTGGTAGGATGGCCCGCACCTTCTCCCCCAGGGCCTGAGATATACTGGCTTGGCAGGAGGGCCACTGCCGGTGTGTTGGCTCAAGAGGTAGTCCTTCTTCAACAGCTCCCTGACCCTCCTGCGCACGTCATACCACCTGTTCTGGATGTCTATCTTTGTGCGCAAACATGGTGATTGTGCGTTCACCCTGTCGACGATCCTCTCCCACATCTTGGTTTTCTGCGACATGGGTGTATGTTGGACCAGTGTACCAAACAGCTGTGGCTCTACCCTCATGATCTCATCTACCAGGACTTCCAATTCACTATCTAGGAACTTATGATTCTTCTTTGGGGGCATGGTGATGGGTGGTGATGGTGAGTGATGTGTGTGTTGGTGTGCAGGTGAAGGTGTGCGAGTGTGTGTTTTGCTGGGTGTATGTGAGGTTGCTATTTGTTGGGGTGCTGATGGTGTGTGGCTTGTGTGATGGATGAGCTGTGGGTGTGTGGTTGCTGTCTGTTGAGTGCTGGCAGGTATTTTGAATTTGCAAAGGATCATGGTAGGGATTTTTGTCCTTTATATGGGTGGAGTTGTGGGTGTGTCTTTGTTCCCTGCCCCCCCCCAGTATTTATTTGCTTTGTAATTGCTTGTTTGGCCTTTTTTTGTGTATTTTCCCTTTGTACTTTTTGTGCATGTAGGCGACGTTCTTGTGACCGAGTCGGACCCTGCAGTTGTCTCGTACGGGCTTCTCCGATTCGTTCACGCTGTGTTTGTGCTGTTTTCTATGCTGCGTACGCATCGGTCGCGGTGTTTTGGGTTGCTTCGGCTCGCAGTTTTCTATGCGTGTCGGTCGTACGGCTTGTCCTCCGTGCGAATCGGTCGTGTTTTACACGCGTTGCATCGTACTTGGCGGGTAGGAGTTCGCGGGTACGTTTCGTTCGGGATTGTTCCGGGTGCGTGTCGGTCGGTTCGATTTGCGTGTTTTTCCGGCCGGATAGCTGTTTTCCGTGCGGCTCGGTCGTTCGGCTTGTGTTCCGTACGAGTCGGTCGGGTTTTGCACGCTTCTCATCGTACTTTGCGGGTTGGGCTGCACCGGTACGTGTCGGTCGAAATTAATTCCGGCTCCGAGTCGGTCGGTACGTTTTCCGGCCCGAATCGGAATCGACCCCATAGTGTGTGCCCTCCCGAATCCTGGAAAGAGACAGATATCATTATCTTTCCAAAGAAAGGTAAACCAACAGACAATCCTGCCTCATATAGGCCGATATCCTTAATAAACTCGGATATAAAAATGTACTCGAAAATATTGGCTAACTGGCTAGGGAGGGTTATAGGACATCTGGTTTCCCCCTGGCAGCATGGGTTTATCCCGGGTAAAGAAACAACGGATCACATTCGGAGGGCTATATCGCTATTTGACATCATGGCCGGGACTGGGGGGCAGATGGCTATGATCCTCCTCGATGCAGAGAAGGCATTTGACCGGGTATCCTGGAGGCTTTTGTGGGGGGGGTACTGGAGTTAAAAGGCTTCGGACCGCACATCATAAAGGCGATTAAAGCCATGTACACCGACCCAAGAGCCCAATTACAATTGATGGGGAGTGAATCAGGAAACATATTAATATCAAGAGGAACTAGACAAGAGTGCCCCTGCTCCCCCATTTTATTTGATTTGTATATAAACCCCTTGGTGGTAAAGCTGCTGTGGAGCCAGGAGGATAAACCAGTGGTAAGCAGGGGATACGAGACCAAGGTGCTTGCTTACGCCGATGATGTTACTGTGTTAACTAGTGATCCGTCAGAGGCAATTAGGGAGATCACACGTATAGCTGAGGGATACGAATCACTGACAAAATATCGACCTTAAAAATATCGAGGTACAAAAATATTGTGACAAAAATATCGAAGTCAAGAATATCGACATCCTATCTACATCATGGTAAGTACAAAAATATCGAAAATTAAATATCGATGTCAAAAATATCGTTGTAAAAAATATCGTTTTTTTTCAATGTTAAAACAATAATCTAAAATAAAGTAAATAATACATATAATTAAAAGAAACATAGTTAAAATTATTTTAAAATGTTTAAAAATAAAAACTGATACATATAATGTTAAAATAAATTAAACATACATATAAAATATAATATATATACTTACTTATTAATATTCATAAATAATTATTTTAATAACTTATAAATTGTTTAAAATATTTTATAAATTATAAATAGACATACACATACAAAAATATTATTATTAAACATTTTAAAAATATATTTAACAAATTAAAAAATTACAATATTTTTAATTTTTGTAAAATAAATTATACACAACATTAAGTAAAACAATACAGAAAAATATTGGATAGCGGAGGGAACAAAATTACTATTCCAACTCCAAACAGTGCAACAGTAGGGAAAATGTTGGATAGCGTAGGGGTAAAAATTACTATTTCCACCCCAGTGAGTGCAACAGTAGGGAAAGTGTTGGATAGCGTAGCGGTAAAAATTACTATTCCCACTCCAGTGAGTGCAACAGTAGGGAAAGTGTTGGATAGCATAGGGGTAAAAATTACTATTCCCACTCCAGTGAGTGCAACAGTAGGGAAAGTGTTGGATAGTGTAGGGGTTAAAATTACTATTCCCACTCCAGGGAGTGCAACAGTAGGGAAAGTGTTGGATAGCGTAGGGGTAAAAATTACTATTCCCACTCCAGTGAGTGCAACAGTAGGGAAAGTGTTGGATAGCGTAGGGGTTAAAATTACTATTCCCACTCCTGTGAGTGCAACAGTAGGGAAAGTTTTGGATAGCGTAGGGGTAAAAATTACTATTCCCACTCCAGGAAGGGCTACAGTAGGGAAAGTGTTGGATAGCGTAGGGGTAAAAATTACTATTCCCACTCCAGTGAGTGCAATAGTAGGGAAAGTGTTGGATAGCGTAGGGGTTAAAATTACTATTCCCACTCCTGTGAGTGCAACAGTAGGGAAAGTGTTGGATAGCGTAGGGGTACAAATTACTATTCCCACTCCAGGGAGTGCAACAGTAGGGAAAGTGTTGGATAGCGTAGGGGTTAAAATTACTATTCCCACTCCAGGGAGTGCAACAGTAGGGAAAGTGTTGGATAGCGTAGGGGTAAAAATTACTATTCCCACTCCAGTGAGTGCAACAGTAGGGAAAGTGTTGGATAGCGTAGGGGTAAAAATTACTATTCCCACTCCAGTGAGTGCAACAGTAGGGAAAGTGTTGGATAGTGTAGGGGCTAAATTAACATACTTATTAATTAAATAATTTTTGTAAAATAAATAACATATTAATAATTAATTAACTAAAAAATTAATAATAAATACCAATAAAATTAAATTAATATTTACTTAAATAACATTAAATTACTTCCCACCCTATTCCCCCATAAACACACAACCCACTACACATAAAAAGAACACAATTAATTTAATTATCAATTAATCAATTAATAAAAATTAATTACCAATTAATAATAAATTAACAATAAATTAATTAACAATAACAATAAATAAAACATAGTAATTCATTAATTATAATTAATATAATTATAAATTAATCAACTAATAAAAATTAATTACCACTTAATAATTAATTAACAATAAATTAATTATCAATAACAATAAATAAAAAAAATGTTAATTAATTAATTATAATCAAATTACTTCCCACCCTATTCCCCTATAAACCCACAACCCGCTACATATAAAAATTAACATAATTAATGTAATTATCAATTAATGAATTATTAAAAATTAATTACCAATTAATAATTAATTAACAATAAATTAATTAACAATAAAAAAATATTTAATTATAATTAATATAATGATAAATTAATCAATAAAAAAAATAACCAATTAATGAATTAACAAAAAAATTAATTATCAATACTCCATTTTTCTTAATTAATTACTTAATTACAAATCATTTACTTACCACCCTATTCCCCTAAAAACACACAACCCACTCCAATAATAAATTACTACAAATAAAATAATTATCAATTAATAATAATTAATTACCAATTAAAAATTAATTAACAATAAATTAATTATTAATAACAATAATTAAAAATTAATAATTACTTAATTAAAATTAAATTACTTCCCACCCTATTCCCCTATAAACCCACAACCCGCTACAGAAATAAAACACAAAATTTAATTAAAATAAATTAATAATTCCTAAAAATTATTATTTAATTTACTATAATTAAATTACTTCCCACCCTATTCCCCTATAAACCCACAACCCGCTAAGGGTACTAAAACGCAAAATTTACTTTAAAAGAAAATTGTAATTTCTAAAAAATGTATACATATATTTAAAAAAACAGTACAATACTTTACAAACAATATAGAACACATACATATTAAATACATACTAAAATACATAACACTCATATAAATATCGATATTATTAACATCGATAATTTAACTATCAATATTACTAACATCGATATTTGCCACATCGATATTTCTTACCTTAACTTCGATATTCTGGTTGTAGATATTCTTGACTTCGATATTTTGTCCCTATGATATTTAAAACTCGATATAACTGTGCTTCGATATTTAAAAATCGATATTTTGACTGTCCACCGAGGGGATATGGGCATGTATCAGGGTACGCATTAAATGAGGGGAAGACAGTTGTTATTTGCACAGAGACTATTGTTTTTAATGACTCTAGGTGAGCAGAATCAGCAGTTTATCTCGGGGTCTGCATTAGCTCGAAGGTGGATGAAATTTGGAAAATTAATTTTGACCCCCTGGTAAAGTCCATATCTGCTGATCTAAAAAGAATAAATGGGCTGCATCTATCGATAATTGGAAGAGGGATTTAAAAAAAAATGTCTATGTTGCCTAAAATCTTGTATCTATTTCATTCAATTCCGCTCGCGGTAGATGAACAGATTTTGAAGACCTTGGATTCTATCTTTTTTAACTTCATTTGGCAATACGGGAAAGTGAGAAGGTCACTTAAATATTTAACTCTCCCACAAGACAGAGGGGGGCTTTCAATTCCTAATATTACGCTATACTACTGGGCGGCTCTCCTTCATCAGATGTCTACCTTGTTTGTAGTAGATAGGAACAAGGAGGCTGAAAGTGTGGCTAGAATACCAACAATATATGAGCTTGCCATATGGAAGGAGGTCGCCGGGCTGCTGCTGAGACAAATGGAGCAGAGCTATTATAAAAAGGTTTGCTTCAAGATAGTATACGGCGCATGGAGGATATGGAATAGAGTGTTAAAATTCATTGCGATACCTAAGCTTTGCCGATATACTCCCCTGTGGCGATCCTCGCTCTTCCCATCCCTCTTTTACAACGCTATGGGAAAGCAATGGGCAGAGCTAGGCGTGGTTACAGTTGGAGAACTCTCTGTGGTAGAGCAAGCCTCACACTTTTCCAGGCTACAGCAGGAGTTTGGGATTCCCAACAACCATTATTTTAAATATGTGTAGATCCGGAGCATCCTTGCTACATGTCGACCTGCGTTAAAACTAGATAGGATACCAATTCTAGAAGTAATTACTAGGAAGTCTGGCAAAATTAAGAACATTTATAGCCTGCTGATAGATGAACTGCCAGATGATTTATAAAAGACTGAGATAAGCTGGGCAAGTAAGCTGAACAACCCCGATGTTGATATCTATATGATACTTTCATTAACTGCTAAAATACTTTTATCTACTTGTTTAAAGGCACAACTGTTTAAAACTGTATTTAATTTATATTTTACACCTGCTAAATTATTTGATTGGGGAAAAAGAGCAGATGATAACTGTCCTAGGTGTGGGGTCGGACCGGCCACACTGACCCACATGTTTTATGAGTGTGATAAACTATCTCCTTTGAAGAAAGGGCTGCTCAACTTCTGGGAAAGTCTGTTTGGTTTTAGGATTAATCGGACCCCTACCCTGCTGCTCCTGGGATATGATAGCTCTCTGGAGCTTGATACTGCACAGGAATATTGTATATTTGTGGGAACAGCAGTATTTAGGATAATGCTAGCCGCCATTTGGAAGGACGCAGAGCCACCTACCTACCAGATGTGGCTAGCTCGGCTCCTTGGGATATATAATCAAGAGACGGCATTGTATGCATGTAGGGGCAGACAGGCCAGAATCCATGGGGGGAAAATTTGGTCACTTGTCTCAAAGTGGAGCAGAGAATCTAGGGGCCCTTAATAATGGGGGGGGTGGGATAAAGGGTGGTGATGGTTGGCTTCCCCACCTCTAAATTTTTTATGGTATGTTGGATTAATTATGGATGTAAGGGTCTTCTCTCAATAAGCATGAACTGTAATGTTTCTTTTTCTTTTTTTTTTTATTTGGTTTTAACTTCCTAGCTCCAAACATGCCTATACTACATTTTGTAACTGTTCTTATTCTGGATTAGCTCATCTGTGATGTTTGTTTTTTAAGTGATCTATTTGTATTTTGCACTAACCTAACCTATCAGAATTTTATCATTTCATATGATCTATTGTTATTTATTCTTGTAAAGGACGTTATATGGGTATGAAAAAAAAAAGGAATTGAAATTGTAATCAGCGTACAAGTATAAACCATAAATTATATTCTGTATATTTGATGAAATGTATCATTTGATATAATAGATTGCAGATGGCAGTATACAATAACTTATGACCATTCCAATATTGCTGCCACTCATAATACTCGTAATGTTGTCATGTTTATCACTATTTTATGTCCGTTTTTGTGTTTGTACATGAGACTGTAAAAGTTAAAAAAGTAAAAAATCCAAAATGGCGCTTATCGTGTTGATCGTGTTGATTTTCCTCGCACGCCAAATAAAAGATGTATTATTGTCTTTAACTGCCGGGAGTTCTTGTTATGAGTTGAAAATGGGAAATTTGGCATACATATGTATGTGTATATATATATATATATATATGCCACACAACGATCCAAATACAACGCTATCTTGATCACACAGCTAGTCTGTCGAAATGCGTTACCTAGAATAAACTGTTCCTGGGTAACTCCTGAGCGTGCGTTGTATTTGGTTCGTTGTGTGACATTTACCTGCCAGCTGGCTCCGCCGGCTTCATGCGACACCTGCCAATGGGCCAGGATTTCAAAAGGATCAACTTGGTGTGGAATATATATATATATGTATATATATATATATACATATATATATATATATATATATATATTTATTTATATATATCACATATATATATATATATATATATATATATATATATATATTTATTTATTTATATATATCACACAAGGTTGCCCTCACAGAAGAAGCCACACATGGGGAGCTAACGTCCTTTTATTGCAGATAGCAGCAATCAAAGCATACCACAATGACTCGTGCCAAATGCCAGAATTTTCACCAGACGCGTTTCGGACAACTGTATGTCCTTGTTCACAGGCTATGTGGCAAATGGGAAACAACAGGCTTCATGTGGAGCACATTGTTAAATACACACCAAGTCCCGCCCCCATGGGCGTCGGCACAACTGCCTCCTGGTACTTGTGGTCCACCGCAATTAAAACCACAGTGGGTGCTGTTGTTGAAATCGTCCAAAGTTCCTTACCCAAGTGGGTGAATCATGTTTGGCATGCCCGCTTTTGCTGCTTGTATACTCCGCAATAATGACCTCCTCATTCTTTTGAACGCTCGAGGTTGCGAGCGCTCCAGATCCGCCCTGTATTGGCAGCAGGGCTTCTCCGCGGCCGGACTAGCCGCAAAACGTAATCACACAAGGTTGCCCTCACAGAAGAAGCCACACATGGGGAGTTAATGTCCTTTTATTGCAGATAGCAGCAATCGCAGCATACCACCATGACTCGTGTCAAATGCCAGAATTTTCACCAGACGCGTTTCAGACAACTGTATGTCCTTGTTCACAGGCTATATGGCAAAAGGGAAACAACAGGCTTCATGTGGAGCACATCGTTAAATACACACCAAGTCCCGCCCCCATGGGCGTCGGCACAACTGCCTCCTGGTACTTGTGGTCCACCTCAATTAAAACCACAGTGGGTGCTGTTGTTCAAATCGTCCAAAGTTCCTTACCCAAGTGGGTGAATCATGTTTGGCATGCCCACTTCTGCTGCTTGTATACTCTGCAATAATGACCTCCTCATTCTTTTCAACGCTCGAGATTGCGAGCGCTCCAGATCCGCCCTGTATCGGCAGCAGGGCTTCTCCGCGGCCGGACTAGCCGCAGAACGTAGCGCGCGCAATGATATTCGTTTTATTTATTTATTTGCTTACTTACCTCTGTTCGGCCGTATGCCGTAGTTTACTACCCCCACCCTGCTCCTCCCCCGCCCCGTCCCACCGGCCCGCAGCACTCCCTCCACGAGCCGCTACTGCTTTCATGAGGCTAGCAGTTTTTTTTTTAAACTACAAACTTTGCACATCCCTTTATAAGACCTGTTTTCCTTCAGTACAATATATTTCGGCAGTGCCCTTTCAGAATCATACGTATTTAATAGTTTCTTGAGTAGTTTAATGCTCATACTGGCCGTCATGTTGCTGGCTTATATTTCACACTGGGAATTGGTGCATGGGCCTAGTTCAAGTACTGTTTGAAGAATTTGTGGGTGACCTTTAATCTTATTTTTTTGGCAGGGGGTGAAATCCGGAGCGGCAGCTCCTGATAAACTGAGGTTGGGGGTTCTTTTCCTTCTGAAGGTGGGAGTTTCTAGGCAATAAAAGTCTTTGCTTTCAAGTGATCCTGAGTCCAATGAAAGGATTTGTTTGTGGAGATATAACTTGGCTTGCTAGAGCTCAAGGCCTTTTAGATGATAATAACTAGAAACAACAGAATTTGATATGCGTACCTATATTGTATCTTTATTGATGTACTATATTTAGCTGAGGAAGCATTGTTGCTCTCCACTGACATCTTGCAGTTTTATGCAGTAAATCAAGTAAAGGGAACACAGTATATTTTGTTAGGAAACTCAGGGGTATATTCACAAGAACGTGTGATAACTACCGCAGGAGTAGCGTAACGCAACTTTCAATAACGCAGCCTATCACGGGAAAATAACCCTGTGTCAACGTGGAATTCACAAGGCGGTACCATGCGATAGTCACCAGATAACACGTCAAATGACAGCGTGTAAATCAACACCACGCCCAAAAAATGCGAAACGCGAGAAATCATGCGATGAGGCCAATCGCGGTACAAAAAGCTGCGAAAAGCAGCCTCAGGCCTGCAACCCCCACGCGTCTGGTGGGCAATTGCACCATAAAAACCACAGGCACAACACACCAGAAACAAGCCAAAGCACGTAGCAACATCCATGCACCCTGACCCAGCGCAGAGGGCAACGCGAACCCCACAACCCCCACAGACCAACAGCAAGGAACAAGTGGGTCGGGGAAGGCCAAGGAGAAAATGGAGAGGAAGACGGGGCGCAGACCGCAGGAAAACAAGACCAAGGCCACGGAGGCGACAGAACACTACCAGCAAATGACCCACAAGCAGACCGCCTGGAATGCAGTCGCAGAACCCAGGAGGCCAATCCAGGAGGCCAAGAGGCTCCACCAGGGCGTGACAACCTAAACCAGGTACAAAACTGCTGCCAACAGGAAGGCAGCAACGGCGACAGGAGGTAGCAGTCCAGCGACACATGAGGAGCAGGAGGAAAGCCAGGCCACAGTCATCAGTGTGGAGAGGGTGCAAGGAGTAGGGAGTACGGACACAGCTCGACAGGACCTGACACACGACAACACCCCAATCGCGGTACAAAAAGCTGCGAAAAGCAGCCTCAGGCCTGCAACCCCCACGCGTCTGGCGGGCAATTGCACCATAAAAACCACAGGCACAACACACCAGAAACAAGCCAAAGCACGTAGCAACATCCATGCACCCTGACCCAGCGCAGAGGGCAACGCGAACCCCACAACCCCCACAGACCAACAGCAAGGAACAAGTGGGTCGGGGAAGGCCAAGGAGAAAATGGAGAGGAAGACGGGGCGCAGACCGCAGGAAAACAAGACCAAGGCCACGGAGGCGACAGAACACTACCAGCAAATGACCCACAAGCAGACCGCCTGGAATGCAGTCGCAGAAC
Organism: Calotriton arnoldi; assembly: GCA_963921515.1. NCBI lineage: Eukaryota > Metazoa > Chordata > Amphibia > Caudata > Salamandridae > Calotriton > Calotriton arnoldi. The sequence goes on along the minus strand of CAWUFW010000089.1, from coordinate 466,490 downwards.
CCAGGAGGCCAATCCAGGAGGCCAAGAGGCTCCACCAGGACGTGACAACCTAAACCAGGTACAAAACTGCTGCCAACAGGAAGGCAGCAACGGCGACAGGAGGTAGCAGTCCAGCGACACATGAGGAGCAGGAGGAAAGCCAGGCCACAGTCATCAGTGTGGAGAGGGTGCAAGGAGTAGGGAGTACGGACACAGCTCGACAGGACCTGACACACAACAACAGGGTGAGGATCCAACAGGGACTAGGGGGGCGGGGGTGATGGGCACAATGCCACACATGCACAATGATGTGTAACACACTGCACACCCACATTTACCCAGGGACATGTCCCCCATCCCAGTGGCACACTGCAGCACACACACATAGCAATCACAGCACATACCATGACGATGTAGCACAAAGTGCAACACCCACACTGCAGAACAGGGGACACAACTGGGTCCACCCAGGCGCAGAAACAGAACAATCACATTGGACAGAGCAGGGAACTGTGAGATGCACATCTACGGCTACAACCCCACAGCAGCCATGTAGGCCAAATGTACACTGTCCCAACTCAAATAGCCACCACCGCCCAAACAGTCACAATGTACATTGTCACACAGTCTGCATGTCGACAAGAACAAGGCGCCAACACAATGCCAACATGCACCTCCCCTTCACAATGCAGAGGGACAAACAACACCTCCAGCAGGTCTGACCAGACAACCCATCAGTGATGCCCGAGATGAACACCACACCCCCGATGCCCTACAACAGCCCATGGACATCCCACACAACCCACCACCAGGACCAGGGCAGACAAGCTACTCAGAGGAGAACCCAGACTCTGCAACAGACCACACAGCATGAAGCACCCGCAATCGCGGCTGCCTCACAACACGTCACCCACCCACACATGGCACCCCAATGCCAGGTGGCTGAATGCCAAAAGGAGGTGGCCCAACAGGTGAGGGTGTTGCCTAACCCACGGAATGCGAAGTAGAACACATACGTGGGTGTCCAATACCCTTCAGGGACCACCTACACCCCACAAAGGAGACCCACACCTCCACAGAGACACATGCAAATATCATGTTGAACTGGCTACAGGCACGTGCGCCCGGCCCCTTTATTGGCAGGGCCACATGTACAGTGACACCTGTGCTGGATGTGTGTGGGGTGAGTATAAGCCAGCCCGCACAGAGTGCTTGGTGGTGGCAACAACCTGAAAAGTGGACACCAGTGTAATGGAAACAGAAAACACCAGCATAACAGAGTCAATTGCAGAGCAACATGGAGGGATCCGGAGTAAGGACAGAGGTCACCCAATATTCAGTCTGGCCGTTCCGTGAGTTGCAGTGCACTGAGGTAGGGGCACTAGAGAAGAGCGCGCTCATGTGAAGGAATTGCTAGGATTGTGTCCCTTCGGGTTAGTCCTGATGCAGATGCAGTGGGATGTGGTACACCTGCATCAACTTCCTCATCAACGTCCCAGGTCTCCCACACTGCCTGAGGTGACAGTTGCATCCGCAGTCCACAGCTCAATACCCAGTAACAGATCCGGGTGTGTAGCTTGACTACTGCCACCAGTCTGCATTCCTGCCTTGGGGCTGCTGCCACCTGCCCTCCCATTGTCTGTGCCTTCTCCCGTCTGCACACTTGACACATCCTCCTCCTCATGGTCCCAGGTCTTCCCCACTGCATGAGGTGACATTGCTGCGCAACCTCACAACAGCACAAAACTCAATCAGTAACGGACAATGGCTTGCGGTGCACTGAGTCACTGGCACCTGGAGTGCTGAGCAGGGCAGTAGGCCGATGATGGCATCCACGACAGGTCTGGGCAACTCCGTAGGTCTGTCAGGACCACCCTTTCGACTCTGGCAGATGGCGGTTGAAGGTGGTCCTTGCGGTGGTGGCGTGTGCCTCCTGCGGTGATGCGATGTCCGGGCCAGTCAAGACTCGATGCCATGTGTGGGCCCTTGTGGCCCGCAGTTGGGGCCGGAGGAGGCGGACAGCGCAGGGCCACAGACACATGGCGTTGATGACCCCAAGACCATCACTACAGAGGCCATTCAATGTCTCAGAAGAAGGGGTCCTAGGCCTGACCAGCACAGAGTTAGTGGCCCCGGATGCACTGCGGCCGGCACAGGCACCCAGCCACGGGACAGTGACTTGCGGTGTAGTCAGATGGGCCATGTGACCTGAGCGGGTCCCCATCAATGTCCGAGGTGTATGTTGCGGAGGGTTTCGGGGGACAGTGGAAGGTGACCTCCAGGGCATGGTGCGAAAGGTCTGATGTCATCTGGAAACAGAAAATGGAGGAGTGGAAAGCGCAACCCTCATTTTCACCAACAATTCGGGATCAGCTACATGAGGATGTAAACTAGCCCCTAGTCCATAGACTCAAACGCCCCCAATGTATGACCAGTGAGTGTCCATGAATGTCAGGGAACAAACTCAGTGGCACAGGTGCTGGGAGGGGATGCAGTCTGCGATGATGCCTGAACACAGATGTGAACTCCAAGAATGCCAGATCAAGGCGCTGTGACCTACTGGACCACAGTGTAGGCCGGAGGCAGCGGTCAGCAGTGGCCCACAGACATGTGTTGTTGGCTCGCAAGGCACAGAGTTAGTGACACAGTGGCAGTTGTCGGTAGTGTTCAATAACCTCCGTGACAATGATCCTGTTCCCTCCAGCCTGCAACGCGTCATCCTCTTACGCCCCTCCGTGTGTGCGAAGACATGTATTCAGCCTTTTGAATTACCCATGTTCAGTTCCAATTCTGGGATCCCACTCGAGCGCAGCGTAGCCCGAGGGCAGTGGTCCGCGTAGGCCCACAGACACGTGTGGTTGTGATGCAATGCACAGACTTGTTGCCACCACATCGAAGGGTGTATGGTGAATAGTTCTCTGCCTTAAATAATGTTCACTGCCATGGTGTAATCAAGACTCAGTTCCAAATGTGTGACCTACCTGACCGTGGTGTAGGCCTGAGGCAGCGGTCAGCACGGCCCATTCACTGAGTGTCGCCGGCATAGGTTGGATGGCCCCACCGGCCTGTGTAGTTCAGGTTCAGTGGCACCACGTGTAGTAGCCTGGCGTTGAACAGGGTTAGTGGCACCACGTGTAGCAGCCTGGCGTTGAACAGGGTTAGTGGCACCACATGTAGCCGGCTGGCGTTGAACAGGGTTAGTGGCACCACTTGTAGCCGGCTGGCGTTGGACAGGGTTAGTGGCACCACGTGTCGCAAGATGCCCATATGGAACTATGCCTCACTGAACTGGGGGGGTCTGGTGCTGTGGCCACTGGCCGGGATAAGGGGTCACTGCCATTCATGCCTCAAGACACAGTTCCACATGTGGGACCTACCGGTCCAAAGAGTAGGACGGGGGCGGCAGTGGAGTACGTCAACGAAAAAGGAATAAAGCGGGCCGGTGTCGTGGCAGCCGTGTTGGTCTGAGGTGGCTACCAAGGTCTTGGGCCTCGGGCTTGTGGCTTGCGCCGGCACGTGGTGGGCCCTCCTTGACACACGCCGGTGTCGGAAGGTGATCAGTGTGGCCTGGCTGCGCAGGGGCTGGCCTGACGGGTTCGTGGACCAGCGAGCCGGCGTCCGGCAGGCGCATGGCATCTCAGGCAACTCCACTCACGAGGATGGCATCGGCCTCGTGGTGAGGTGGGAGGCGCCGCCCTGGCAGGGACGTGGGTCTTTCTGGAAATGAACCACGCCCAGGCCTACGTGGTTTTTATTCACACCCCTACGCTGGCGTGGCGTACGCCGGGCCATCCCACTCCGCTGACACTTGGGGGGGGCGTAACAGGCAACATTTCCGCGAGGTCCCCCACTGGCTGTGGTGACATGGGGGCGTCCACTGTCCACTACACTCCATATGCAAGCGGTGTATGTCGCCATGGATATGGGTGTGTTCTGCATACTGCGAGGTGTCCAGCACATCTCCGGCACTGTTGGCATTGTGTACTTTCCCAATCATGGTTCTACTGCATCCTTCACACATGCCTGGTTGCCACCTCTCCCCACATTCGGCTATTATGTGGCTGAGGTGCCATGCCGTTGCTGGCTCATTTTCAGGGCTTGCCCATGTGGACATTGTAAGTTGTTGTGTCGTGTCTGGTGGGTGGGCATATTGTTGTGCCTGTTGTATGACATTTTGTGACGTGTGCATTGCCAGAGTTGGGAGTTGCATGGTTGTGGTGTTGAGGTGTGTGGGGTGTTCATTTGTATATTGCCAAGGGGCTGTACATTTCCCTTGTTGCCATCCTGGGAACGCTGGTTGATGATGGCCTGTCAAAGGATGAAGGTATCATGCATTCTGGCTGTGTATTTGAAGGCGACATTGTTGGGTGTTCCACGGTGTTCTGTTGTTGCCTGCACATTGGTGTGAGATGTGTGCTTCCTGTTGCGGTGATTGTGTGCTGTGTCACCAGGGGGCACAGGTAGTACATGTGTGCTGTGTGTTGCCCCCGACACGTGCATGCATCCTGCTATGGCGTATGGTGCTTGCTTGGTCTCCAGCGGATCCTGCGCATTGTGTTGTTCGTATGGGGACTGGGGTACCAGGGTGATGGTGATGTCCAGGACAGGTGTGGGGGACTTGGATGTGGCTGGCTGTGGGACTCCTCCGACTCTGGCGGGTGTTGGATGGGGGGTCTCAGGGGCCAACAGGTGCAGCCACGCCATCAGCTTTGTGTGGGGTGGGATGTTGGTTGTCCGCTGTGTTGTTGCCGTAGGCCTGTTAGGCGATGATGGTCAGGATGCGTAGGTTGGTTGTCCCTTTCAGCCTGCAGTGGAAGGTGACATTGTCAGATGTTGGGTCTGTGCAGCTGGTACGTTTCCTGGGGTTGCGCTGTCTTTGTCTGCGCTGCGTCTATGTTGGTCTGGGGGGGTGTTCCAGGTGTGGGATGGGGTCCTGGGGTGGTGGGGGTGGGTGTTGTGGCCCTCTTGGGTGTCCGGGCTGCATGATGTGTGGCTCCATGGCATCTGTTGCCCTTCGGTTGTGGCCCTGGGCTGTGCTCCCTTTTGTGGTGCTGGATGCCGTCGGACTTTACACCAGGTCAGAGCAGGTGTAGATTTCCTGGTGCTAACGCGCCTTATCGCCTGTTTTGTGTTTTTATCGCGGATGTGGTTGGTCGTTGTGAATGTTGAGGTGTGCTGTTGTCTCGGCTTTTGTCACGGGAACGCCTACTCTGCATCTCATTTGCGAGGGTCCTCTGTGGCGATGTTTTTTGCGGCTGCTATCGCGGGTAAACTGGTGCTGTGGGCTGTTAATACCGGCTTGTGAATGGGGGGGTACATTTATCACGACTTTGGCTGCGATAAAGTGCCGTTAATTCGGCAATAGCTCCTTGTGAATATGCCCCTCAAATTTGGAATCACAAGCGGGCATGGTTGATTGAACTTACTAGTTGTGGAAGATAGTCGACAGCTTAAACATGCTAAGCTAGCTCTGACGTTTAAGGAAAATGATTGCTGGTCAAATGGAAAACCTGAACCACACGATGCGGGGAGATAGCAAGCGTGAAGTAAATTTTTTAAAACAAAAGGCCACACATTCAATTAACACTTTCCTCATTTAGTTCTTATGACGTCAAAATGTATGTGTTATTTGAGTCATAATTAGGAAGCATGGTACAGACTAAATTTATATCTTCATGCAACATTTGTATCTGTGCAACTGTTGAAAGATTGTAGCTATTTTTATTTCAGATCTCATTAAAGACCTTGGGGCATATTATCAAGCCCATTATCGCCGCGTTAGCAGCACTTTCCTGCCGCTAACGCGGTTAATTTTTATCGCCCTATTAGCAAGCTGTCGCTAACAGGTGTTAGCGACAGCTTTCTGGCGATCGCGGCCGGATTTTCCATCGCCTTGCATGCCATCGATATTTATCGCTAATGACATGCAAGGTAGGCGTTCCTTCTCAAAATATCACAAAAACTCACGCTAACACCACTTCGCTCTATTATCAAGGATGGCCCAGTCCTGCGAAGCGATAAAAAAAAATGTCGCTAAGGCCCGTTAGCTGAAGGAACTTAAGACCAGAAAATAACTGGTCTTAGAAATGGGGATAAGACTTGGGCCCACATGTATGCATGTGTTTGGTGCTGGACAGCGCTGCAAGCAATGTTGCAGCGCTGCCCTGCAACAAAAATACAGTGCAGGAATGCGCACCATCAATAAGATCGTGCACATTCCTGTGCCCCAGTCATGAAAAGTGTTGCTGCCCTGCGACAAGACAGCGTTGCAACACTTCTCATTACGCCCTCCTTGCAGCAGCATGGATGCGCTGTAGTCACTGGACAGCGCTCCATGATGCAAGTAATGATAGATACGTCAGGAATCCTGACTTATCTGTCTGCGCTAAAGTCATGCATTGCTGCAGTCGTGGCACAACCATGACACAACTCCAGCAATGCATGGGGCCAGCCTATCCCTATGGCACTGCCTCACCCTCACGCCTGCCATCAGGCAGGCAGAAGGTACTGATGCAGTGCCGTTCATGAGGGGTGTCCGAATGTCGGCGCTGTTGGAGATCCATCAGTGGTGGTTGCGCGCTGCGGTGTCATCGTCTTGAAGCATTGGTGGAGTGTTGGTGCGGAGGGAGTTGACAAGACGTTCTACGTTGGCCTTGATCCAGCTGCGAGGGGGTGCGATGATGCCAGTGGCATCCAGTGGGCAAGGTGAAGACTTGATGTTGCCTATGATGGTCGGTCCAGGAGAGTCCGATGTTGTGGCTGTAGTCGAAGTTCCCGCTGGAGGAGGTGACGTGCTTGACCGTGTGCCCTGCTCTGTGACTTGCTGCTTGCATCTGATGTAGGGGACCTTCCCCAGGAGGGGGTGGTGTTCTGGTCACTGGGGTTGTCCATGTGGAACTTGAGTACGCCGAGTAGGATGTCGCCGGTGGATGGGACACCCTGGGGTGCAACGAGCTCTGCAATGGCATTGGAGAATGGGGGGCCATGGCGCATTGGGCCTGCACATGAGGGTGCCGCAGATGATGTGCTTTGGCCATGTCTGGATCTGGGAGTTGAGGTGGTCCATGGTCACCCTTGGGTCATTAGAGTGCGTGGTCAGTCGGAGTGTGCTTCTGTAGGTGATGGCAATGCCTCCTCCTTGACGGTCGGGGTGCTCCTTGCGGGTGATAGCAATAGCGATGTCCGGTCCGGAGCTGAGATTGGTCCTGGCAGGCGAGGTGGCATCCAGGGTTGATGGCGAGGAGGGTGCTGGCGTCGTAGCGGTGGAGTGTCCAAGAGGAAGGCTCCTTGGTGCAAAGCGCAGTCCAGGGGCAAACGGACGCAGACGGGCCAGGCTATGGTTTGCCTTTGGCATGGGAGACGTCCAGTACAACGCAGGCAGTACATCCTTAACCACGCAACTCCAACAATGCAGGTGCCTTTACATCGCATTTGAGTACAACACATTGTGAGGTCAGTAATGTGGTAAGTATATTGTGTGTGAATGGGTTTCATATGTTGGATATGAAAATCGGGGTGTGATTTGGGGTAAAATATGAAATTCGGGGTGTGCAATTGGGTTAAAATATGATTTTTGGGGTGTGATTTGGGGTAAAATATGAAAATCGGGGTGTGCAATTGGGGTAAAATATGATTTTTGGGGTGTGATTTGGGGTAAAATATGAAAATCGGGGTGTGCAATTGGGGTAAAATATGATTTTTGCGGTGTGATTTGGGGTAAAATATGAAAATCAGGGTGTGCAATTGGGGGTAAAATATGATTTTGGGGGTGTGCAAATGGGTCAATTTTGAGTTTTGGATGTGCATTGGGGGCTCAGAAAGGAAAACCAGGGTTCATGGTTGGGATTGGGGTGCAAAGGTTAGTTTAGGGTTGCACTCACTGGAGTGTGAATAGTGATGTTTATGTCTCCGCAATGCAACGCCTAACCTACTGTTGCAATGTGCCTAGTATTAGTATGCATTGAAATGGAATGCAATGTTGTGGTATGCGTTGTAAGTACGTATGTGCCTTTGGCACACAAGTGTTAATCCCGCTGTGCATGTGCGCACATCGGCCACCATTGAGAAGTTCGGGGGGGGTGCTGGACAGCTGTGTGGTGGTACACGAAGGAAATAATACTGGATGGTGCCTGGACGCGGGTATGTGTGTGAGCGGGTGTCTTTAATATTGTAATGAGGGAAGTCTTACCTCAAAGCCGTGCCCAGTGTCTTCGTAGCTCCTGCTCCCCTGCATCTGCTTCCAGAAACAGGAATTCGGCAGCCAGGCTCCCTACCCTGAGTCAATCACAACGCTGCGATGCGGCAGTGTGATTACTAATTTGCAACGGGACAAGTCATGCAGCCAGGGGCCGGAGGGGTGGGCATTTTCTACATGCAGGCTGTATTGCAGCCTGCACTGCGAACAGGGAAGTACGCATGACTGCTTTTAGTGGCCTGAGTGGTCTGAGCAAACAGTCATTGCACACTTGTCTGGGCATGCCAATCGGCCCATGCCCTGCACCGTGTTTGGAGCAGTCCTACCCACCCTCCCACCCCCTGAGGATACATAGCATGATTACATCAGTTAGTTATCATCATGTGATGATTGTTCCTCTTCTGCACTGCTTGAGGCAGTGGGGCAACGCCCTTCCACCATAGCGGAAGAGACGCCACTGGGGGGGCGTCATCTACGTGTGATAGGCCTGAGCGACTCGCACCATGGCCCTCCTGCACTGCGCGTCCCACCTTCTCCTTACCTGTACATTGACACCGTGGCACAATCCACTGCACTCTCTCCAAATCTGTGACTCAGCCAACAGGAACATCAGCCAGGTGTGATTTCACTAGGCTGGGTACAGCAGTTGCCGGCTAGTCCTCTGATGTGCCTACAGATGCAGTTGATGCAGCAGAGTCCCCTTAGGCGTGACGTTGCAGCGCTCACACAACACAAGTTCGGCGTAGCACAGGGGCCTCACCCTCCACAGCATACGGCCAGCCCAACATCATCCGGCCTGTGATGCAGGGAGACAGCACACACCGTTGTTAATCCCCTCCGTGCACCCCGGTGTAGTGTTGGATCGTAGTATGCGATGCGTACCTCACTACGTTGGTGCGCATGAGCGCCTCTACCATTAACAGCTCCAAGGGTCGCAAGGCGGTCTTCTCACACAGGTCAGCAATGTGTCTCCACGCGTCCTGCCAGACTTCACCACCAGGTACGGGTGATCGTTGCGCATCAATGTATACCGCCACGGATCATCGACAACACAGCTCCTCCACATCCCACTGCAGGCTCCAGACGCAGGTCCAGCGAGGTATCAAGGATCCAGACAAAGGTCCAGAGAGGCATCTTGGCTCTCATCCTGGTCATCCTGGATGTTGACTGGCTTGCAGGGGTTGTTGATGTGTGCTGCACTTGTCCCTGTCTGCTACATTCTGCATGTTATTGTATTTTATGCCTATTTCACACTCACAGGAATGCCCACACATGGCCGTCATGGGGTGGCAAAGTCACATTACTTACGAGTAATCTTCAATACTCTCAATTCTGCTTGTACTTGTTCCAGTCATTTCTTCATGAGGTGGATTCCACCTCCAGTGACAGGAAAACTTTATGAAATGCTCCTAGTGCAAGCTCCGCCCACCATTATATGGATGCTGTAAGAGCATTGGCATTGCTAGTATCCTACTGTCTCTACCATACATCTGTCAAAGGCCGCAATAGTGAGTGGGGTGGGCGGGGTGTAATGACTGAGACAAGCACAAGAGGACTAAGAGTAATGAGGATTACCAGTAAGTAATCAGGACATTACTTCTTCATCCCTTGCTCTCGTCGAAGTCATTACTTCATGAGGTATACCAAAATCATGAGGTCTTTGAAAGAAATTAAAGTGGAGTCACCAAATTCAACAGCAAATATTTATGGAATATGATATGTTCATAGGTATCACAGACTTTCTAATAACAAATCAAAAATGTACTTCAGATGAAATGTGCTTACTAGATTGATGCTGCTTCCGCTTCTCTCCTGCACACTGATGATGGCCTTGTTTGGTCCAGCTATAACACAAGGCCAAGTGATGCAAGTTACTGCATGCGAAGATATGTATATTGCAAGCTGCACTCCTCTTCGCAGCTGTTTGAACCTCCATCCATAATTTATTCACCTGTACATTTTGCATTTTAATGTTTCTCAGTGGTATTCTCATGGTTTATTAGGTACTTGAGTGTCTTTCTGTACTATATATGACTTGTCTGGTTTCATATATAACCCCATAAGGGTCTAGTTCGCTTTGTATCAAACCACAAACAAATGATGGAGGGTTGTGCAGGTGGTGACTGTGAGTGCGTAGATGAAGGCGGCAGCATTGATGGTGGGAGGGGGCACAGGCGGCTGAACGGGGTGGGGGGGAGAACACAGGCAGCACAGATCACAGTGATCAGCCAATCAGGGGAGACTCATGGACCATAGAGCGCAAGGAGGCAGACTGGCAAGAGTAGCCCTGACCCAGGAGGCACAGAGGAAGTCACCAGCATTATCTGTGGGGGCGCAATTTAGAAGAAAGGGATTGGACGAGCAGAAGGAGAGAAAGGAACACGAGCTCTTCAGTGGCAGGAGGAGGGGGAGAAGCACTGTGACCAAGGGATGAGAGCTAGGAGGAGTAAGAGGCAGAGACAACGTGAGCCTCATGGGGGTCCCTGTTTGTCTTCTCAGCTGCATGCCTGAGCCCTGTGTTTGGCAGACAGTCTTGCTTGAATGTATCTTAGACATCCAGGGGCATTTTCACAGTGCAATATTGCCTGGAGTGAAGATGGCACTGTTGTGGCGCTAATGTGCCGATCGCCATGTATCGCCGGATAACGCAGGTTTCACTATCGCCATCGCGATAATGTTTTCGGGGACTTTTCACCGCCTAACCCTGGTTCTATCGCCATGCAGCGTCTGCTTGATAATAGGGCGCTAATATGGCGATAGATTTCAGGGTTAGGCGGCGTTAACAAAACTGCCGATAACTTGCGATGGCGATAGTTATCGGCAGTCCTTGATAATATCCCCCCATGTTGTTTTTGGGCGGGGTGTGGATTTGTGCAATATAAACAAAATAGAAACATAATTGCGGCGGAAAGTAACTACTTATTGAATAGAGAATAAACACAGGCGCTCCTCTGTCCATTTACTTGGACCAAGAAAGGGGCATTAAATTAAATGTATAACCAGTAGATAATGCTTATATCTTGCAAATGGGTGTACGGCTCGGTTCCCTCATTCAGGAGAGGAGGGTGCAATACAAGCCCCAAACAGATTAATAACATGAACTCAAGTTTGACAAAGATAGGAAATATATGATTTTTCTTCAGTATTAACATTTCTAAATCGTGCTAATAATTTCACCTATTTCCACAGATTGCTTTACAGCAACTTTTTGGGCAAGTCATTTACATGAGCAGCTGTCTCGTTCCTTAATGCCAATGTTCCCTTGCCAATCAACCAATAGGGGGTACTCCTGCCTTGGAACGCTGACACCCCCTCAGAAACTGAGCTAGTAAACTTTCTGACACTTCGAGATTTCACAAGCCTGGGGCCCGCAACCAAAGATCTGCATTGAGAGCCAAAATCGCCAGTTGGCAGTGGGACCTTCCTGCTCTGTCTTTTTTCAAATGTTAATGCAATTGAAAAGTGAGCTATTTTTACTGAGGAAAAAAAATGTAATTCATAATTAAGGAATACTTGTTGAAGTTTCCTTTCCTGTCTAAAATCTGTCACTAAGATATTCTGCCAAATACTGTGAAGACAATGTTTTTTATTTCTTAAACCTAATTCTAGCAAATTAAATCAAGTAGTTCACAGAAAGCATATAAACGTGTGCACACAGTACAGCTTACAAAAGAAGCAACTCATTTTCAAGAACTCTAGCTCAGAAATGTTCTCCAGTAAAAGAAAGTAACTGGATTTTTAGCAGTTTTCGGGCAGGTAATTATTCATGCAAACAAGCAAAGCAGAGTGAACAATGCAAAAACTAGCAATTAAAATGCAAACCAACAGAACTAACTGAATTGGTGTTACTGGTTAACATGTTTGACACAATTTCAAAAAGTATTACCATATTGTCTTTAGAAAATATGCCACGGTAAAAGGTATATGCAAAAAGTGCAGCATATATTTACAGTGGAAAACATTTTAAAATCTTTCCGTACATATGTCCATATTTACATCAGCATGTGACAAAACATGTCCTTCCCTCAAATTGAGATTCCTACCACCTGCAGCCTAACAGTTCAATCTTCTAATCCTGAATATGTTTCTTTTAATGACAGAATATATATGCTGCAAGGTGGTTTATTAGTAGGTGCAGGTAGGTACCTACAGCTGGTAATAATACCACAATCACAAATACGGTGCAGTCAATTCTCAATACATTAATCTGCGCTCAACCCTTGGTAGCTTAGTGGATGAGCAGTCAGGCTTAACTTAGAAGACAGGGGTGTAATGCATTTAATATCACCAAAACAGCAAATAAGTAAGACACAACAGACAATAAAAATTCAACACCAATTTATAAAAATAGAGAAGATTTTTATCTTAAAAATTACCAAAACGACAAAAATCCAATGTTGAGAACCAGAATTTTTTAAGTTTAAATTAAGAAACATGCTTTCTAGCACCTAAAAGTGAAAAGCTCCAACCGCCGCTATCTGGTCGTGCTGGCCTGGGACAAAGTCAAAGTTTCAGGTCGACAGCGATGGAGCGCTAGTCAGCTACGATGAGCGGTAAGGCCGATCAAGTTTTTACCTTCTGTCATAATCACTTTTTTGGATGTTTTTCTCTCAACATTGATAGGCCGTCTTTGCCAATCTGACTTTCAGTACAACGACTACGACGACCTACTACAGCACGATGACTCAGTGAGTCCTCTGGGTTTTTGTCTTTGTAGTTGACATCAAAAAGCTCCGGAGCTTTCAGCGGAGCAAACCTGCAAGTTCGGCTGAGTTGTGGTTCGATGTCGCTGGCTTGACTCTCATGTTCGGGGTTGGTGAACTTCCCAAATGTTGTCCAAAAGTTTCCAAACTTCCAGAACTTCTTCTGGAAGGTCTCTTGAGGGTCTTTGAGGGTTCACAACACCAGCCAGGGGTCCAGAAGCTCTGATTTACTTCTTCGGGTTTCGGACTACAATTTCCACAATACATCTGGTCAATTACAGTATAGTCCTGGTGAAGCTGGTCAACTGGGCTTGTCCTTGTTGGAGATGATGTAGGTGACTTCTTCCAGCACTTGCCTTCCTGTTTTTGATCAGGGAGTCCACCACTTAATCTTGGAAGCCAGGCAAAGTCCTCCTTTGTGAAGCCTTAAGTGTGCAGCAGGTGCAGTCCATGTGAGTACAGTCCTCTCTTTGTGCAGACCGAGGATTTAGCAGGGCAGTCCTTCTTCTTCGGATGTCTTCAAGCATGGATCTGAGGTGCTGTGCAGCTCTCCCATATTTATTAGAGATTCTGGGCTGGCAAGAGGGGGCACCACCAACCAATGGAGTTCAAGTTGCCACCCTCTGTGATGACCACTTCCTTGGAAGTGTGGTATATTTTTGTCCCAGAATGCACATTTCAATCCAAATCAAAATGGAGAAAATATTTCCTGGGTGTTCAGGTCAGGCTTACCCAACCCACAGGTGTGGCTGACTTTTCCCTACACTCCCCTTCAAGCCCCTCTCCTAATTGAATTAGACAGGCTCCCATCTGTCTGGGGGTGCAGGAAGCGGGCATGGGCCTGGTTCCTGTACTATCTGAGCTTATCCCTTTGAAGACCAGTTTGACTACCCAGTGCCTTTCCTGTCCTGGCATCTGCAGGCAGCAGATCTTCCCCAGCCAGATGGCCTTGATCTTTCCGCCAAGGCCACTTCACACCCAATCAGGAGCAGCTTGGCTCAGCCTGTCAAAGGCTGGCCAATCAGAAGAGGCTGCTACAGGGCTGCTTTTGGTAACTTTAGGAAAGCAAGTTCTAAAATGACTCTCCTGCAATAGGTATAACAAATCTTGGCAAGTTTTTATATTTATTGTAATTGATATTTTTATACTTTGAATTAATATTCTAGCTCACTCCTGTAAAAATGTAGGCTTTATTAAAGTTTAATAAAGCCTTTCCATGTTAGCCTATGAAGCTAGCAACACTACAATGGGGAACAAGCATTTGCAATGCAATAGGTCTTGCAATTGCAAGATTTTGAGCTATTGTCATTGTAAAAGGCAATGCCTTTTATAATAATAAGAGGCATTGTCATTTACAATACCAATAGGTCAAAGTGTTGAAAAAGCAAGACCTAGGTGTCCATTACGATACCGGGCGGAATAAAATCCGCCATCCACCATAGCGGGAAAAAACCGCCCGCCTACACCCTCTGAATACCGACCGAGCAATCATGATGTCGCGAAGCGAACACCGCCCGCGGCGGAAAAAACACACAAAATACCGCCCGTCTATGTCCGAGTCGAAGTCCATCCGTCCGACACGGACGCAAACCCACACGACAACCCAAAACCGCCCGCCCTGACTACCGAGACACCGGCCGTGAAATTAGGATCTTCCCAACATGAGCGCGGCAAATCCACTAATACACCGCCCGCCATCGTAAACAACAGTGATGAAAATGGACACGGCGGAAGCCCTGGCGGCCACGTCCCTGCACAGAAACCATCCGCGGACTAAAGAAACACACACAACATGGCCAACAAGTCCACACACAGCAAGCAACGCCCAAATACCCAAACACAGTACACATCCCGAAAACACATCCCCCTGGACAAACAAATAAACTACAAATCCCAGAACACCAGCCACAACACACCTGAAAACAACAGCACATCATGACACACCCACATAGGTAAGTACAAATGCAGCCCCTTCACAGACCACAATTCCTTGCAACACTACAAACTGAGGACGAGAGCACAGAACACAGCGAGACAGAAAGGACAGCAGCACACCACAGACATGCACCCATCACCACCACCACCACCACCACCACCACCACCAAACACCGGCCCCACAAACCCCCTGCACATCACACACCACACACAAACACACCGCACCAGCACCACAAACACCAAACCACACACCATGGCAGCACAGAGAGTGCACAAGTTCACGTCCACTGAGCTGACGGTCATGGTCGACGAGATCATCAAGGTGCACCCACAAATCTATGGGAACCAGGTCCAACAGACACCACTAGCCACCAGAATGTGGAGCAGGATCGTAGACCAGGTCAATGCAGTCGGGAAACGTGCCACGCAACAGAGCCGAAATCACCAAGAGGTGGCACGACATGAAAAGAGTGGTCAAAAAGAAGGAGGCCAAGAATCGGCAGCTGGCTGACAGGACTGGCGGAGGAAATCCCGCGCTATTTAAGACCTTCAAGGCGTGGGAGGAGAAGGTGCGAGGCATCCTACATCCGGAGAGTCTCACCGGAATACCAGGGGAGTGGAGGCTGGTAAGTACAAACAAATGTATACCAGCACACCGCTATGTACTCACATGCACTACCACCATGCCATAGCTCCGAGGGACAAACACCCCCATGTCCAGTACACAATACACAAGACATCACTCACACATGCAACAGACTAACTAACAAAACCATGGGGGCATGTGTACAGTCAGCCAGCACCGCAACTCCCACCAGGTCCCCTTGTACTCCAGATGCGCCAGAAGGATCACTTCCACACCCACACTCATGTGTCAGCCATAGCTGCACTAACCGACAAGTAACAGGTAAGTAGCCGGAACACAAAGTCAGTGGGTCGGAGGGGGGACAGCTGAAGTACAACACCCACCAGGCCCCCAGTCCTACAGCACAGCAAGGTGGAGCACAGCCCACACCCATGTGTCAGCCACTGCAGTGCACACCTTCAGCCGACAGGTAGAAATCTTACCGTACATGGAGGGGTTTCTGTGGGTGGTAAGCCATCACCACAACACACAACACTGCCCCCACGCCCACAGACCAGCAAGATGGAGCACCCCTCCCTCCCAGTACCATATGGCATCCATTGCATTGCGCCCTCCAAACCAACAAGTAGTTAGAGTACTGTACAGGGCGGGGTGTCTGTAGGCATGAGGACAGTATTACGACTAACATTTGGGAAATGTCACGTAGCAGAGGAACACGCAGCACTGCTCCCTGTCATAATCATGTGACCAATGTGCACACGGACATGTATTACAAAGTCATAGCCCACATGAGCCATCACAAATACAGCAACACCCATGGAGCCACGTCTGCATGCACAAGTCCCACTGGAGTACTGACCCACACGGCGGGCACTGTGCCACTCATCACACACATCAGCAACACCATCGAAGTCCTGTCCATGTAGTCGTTACTGCCTGTTCCCCACAAAACGTACAACATCGCCCATGTAAGTCTAACCTGTCTAGAACTAACAGTGTGGAACCCCAGTAATGCACATAAACACCACTGGACCCATGAAACACACAGCCACACAATGCACATCCAACATACCATCCATCTCATCTGTCAGCCCCAGTGTCATGAAAGGTATGTCATCGGAACAGCTGGCCCTCACACAGTAGTTCTGCAAAGATACCTGCCCTTCACAAATAATGTGTCTGCAGTGACTGAAGCGCACATCACACTGATTTACAACATACATAATATAGTCAACACCCCAAGAGCCCTGCATTGCTGCACATGGCCGAGGGTAGCACGCACACCAAGGAATTGGCCCATCTGCAATACGTCGTGTGGCACACAACCATCACTCACTCACTACAATGCTTGCAGTGTAATGTCCATAAATGATAACAGTGAGCAGATATGCTGGGGATGTCAGACATACACACACCTTTGTCTCTGCACTGTCATGTTGCCAAAACACATGTCCCGTTCTGCACACATATGTCACAGTATGTACCCCAAAACCATATTTCACCTCAAAAGCGTTGAGGGGCTGTACCCCCTTTTGCCATCTGCGTTTCTAAGCGTTCCATTTGAACCCCAAAATCATATTTCACCTCAAAAGCGTTGAGGGGCTGTACCCCTTTTGCCATCTGCGTTTCTAAGCGTTCCATTTGAACCCCAAAACCATTTTTCACCTCAAAAGCGTCGATGGGTCTGGAGCCCGCATACACCCAAGCCACAAAATGTAGGAGTACAGCAACACACACTGATTGTCATCGCTAATCCGCCCCATGCCACATGAACACAACACACAGTTCCATTGCCTTGCTCACGCATACACACATCGTACATCCACACACACGCCACTGGGAAACCTGTGCACGACAGTGCACGAACTGTAAATGTCAGACAACCAATACAAACTTTGCAAGGTGCAACACAATAACCTATCTCATTCTCCCCACAGGTGCCGAACAGCTGGATGCTGGAGAGGGAGACAGCAGCCAGCACAGCCAGTTTGCAAGCCCCCGACCCGGACTCACGGATGTAGAAGACCTGGACACCTCTTCGGACGAGGACCACCTAGCAGGCCCGTCTGGAGTGGCAGGGCCCAACCGCTCCCCAGGGCCCCTCCTACCCACCAACACATCACCCAGGGCTGCTGACCAGTCACAGACCCCTGCTGCCACGGTCATTGCGGCCACCACCACCGCCGCAACAACCACCACCACCACGCCATCCCTGGCCACAGCACCTGCGCAAGGGGTGGCACGCCCGTCGTGCTCGACCCTGGGAGCCAGACAGAGGACCGTGGTGACCAATGTGGCGAGTGGGCAGGTCGGTGGCAGCAGTACCGGTGGGAGGAGCAGGTCAGGCCAACGCCATCTGAGCCTGGGAGCCAAGCCCTGCCGCAAATCTCAAGAGTCCTTGGGGCCTATGAAGAGGCCCAAGGACAATGGGCCAGGTCGGCTGCCGACACGCGGGAGGTCCTTGGGGTGTTGAGGTCCATGGACGCCCACATGGGCCAAATCGTGACCCGTATGGACAAACTTGTGGACCTCATGGCCCAGCAGGTGTTGGGGGGGAGGGACCAAGCAAGGCCAGCCACACCACCGCCGCCACCACGTGCTGTGGCGCAGGGTCGTGCAACATCTAGTTCCCCTGCGTCCACAGCGAGTGAGCAGTCCTCAGCCACCACCAGCAGCCCACCAACACAACCCCCCCCTACCAAATGTGGAAGGGGCCGTCCGAAGAGGAAACAGGTGTCCAGAGAGGACTACGCATGCTCCAAACGCCAGTGAGTCAGCCAGCCACCCTGACCACCTACTGCACTGACTTTGACTACGATCCTACCCCACGCTGCCATGTGAATGGCATGTGTCTGTTGGACTGTGGACATAGAACTTCATGTGTACACCTTGACCATCATGCAGCCATGTCCGTCAACTCATTGTCACAGCATGCACCACTTCTGTCATCACCTTGCACACAATCACATTTCACCGCTGTAAATAAATACACCTTGATCACAATCTGCTTCATGTGCCCTGGGTTTAATCAACGATGTGCAACCGCCAACATGAGCAGGAATGCCTCTGCTGTGTGGCATGTAGATAGGCCAGGAGATGTTGTAGGGACCTAGGGGTGAAAATCAGAACAAGAGTCCATTCAATTAGTGTGTCACACACCCATCACACAGTACTTGTCACCAACTACATGCAATGTACACACATCTCACAGAGCAACGGGGCACAATGCCACAGCCAATATCAGTGGCATACTACCCTGGACATGGACACCTGCACAACTACAGCTACATCAGCCGTCGTACATGGTCACTCACCTTCAAGTGAAGTAGCGGGCAATGAGCTGCTGACGCACATTCACAGCTTCCTCCTCTCCACTGTCCTCTTCACTGGACCCGTCCTGATCTGCAGGCGGGGGCCCGGGCTGATCACCGTCATCCACTATTAGGGGATCTGCTTGCGAATAGCCAGATTGTGCAGCATGCAGCATGCCACAACTATCTGGCACACCTTCTGTGGGGAGTACGCCAGTGCACCCCTGGTGCGGTCCAGGCATCTGAATCTGGACTTCAGGAGGCCAAAAGTCCGCTCCACCACACGTCTGGCCCTGCCATGTGCCTCATTGTAGCGGACATCAGCTGGTGTCCGAGGATTACGTAATGGGCTGAGCAGCCAAGGCCCATTCGGATAAGCAGAGTCCCCTGGGTGTGAGGAATACCGAGATTAGTTGCAATTCCAACTGTCCCCAAGACAGCATCGCACACCAGCCACGCTACACGAGTACACATACTCACCAACAATCCAAGCACGGTCCGGTTGCAGATTGGTCATCAGACGTGGTAGGATGCTGTTGTGCATGATGTGCGAGTCATGGGCCGATCCTGGAAACTTTGCACACACGTGTGTAATGACCATGTCCGCAAGGCACACCACTTGCACATTCAGGGAGTGGAAGTGCTTCCGATTCCTATATATGTGCTCCATGGCCTGTGGTGCTACAAGGCCAATATGGGTGCAATCTATTGCACCAACAACGTGGGGATCCGTCCAAGGGCATAGAAATCACCCTTCACTGCCGCCAATTCACGAGCCCTGGGGAATCGTATGTACCGGTTCCTGTACAGCATCATAGCTGACAGTACATCACGTAGCACCATGCTGAACATGGGCTGGGACATCCCACTTCCACTGCCCACTGTGTGTTGGAATGACCCAGTGGCGAAGAAATGTAGTGCAGCCATCACCTTAGCCGTGGGGGTAAATGCAGTCGGATACACCCTGCGAGGATGGAGGTGGGGTTCCAACAAGGCACATAGGCGATGCAGGGTGAGTCGGTCCAGTCGGAATTTCCGGATTACCTCCACCTCCTCCATGTCTGACAGCAATTGGTAGGGGCGATGTATGTTTGGTCTCCTCCTAGGAAAGATGGAAGTGGACACATGTCAAAGCAACACGCCACATGGCATTTCCACAAACACAAAACAAAAATGACTGACCAAGCAATTGAATCACAGAACAGCTGACAAGTAGGGACAGCACAGCCACAATACACTTACACAGGTCCCCTTACCAATAGCAATGAGCAGTGACACAAACCATTGCTATGAGCATGCACATGGGGATTTAGGCCTTAACAACTTGTAAGGCATGATGATGATATCAGACTGCATATTTGGGAAGCGGCAACACCACAGCAATATAACTAGCTGCTGTGCCTGACACAGCTTCCGCGGCTGGGTGAGTATGGCACACACCAACAACGCAATGGACACAGGCTGAGTGGCAAAAACAAGTGGGTCCTGTTGCACGAGGGGATATGAGACAGTCATTGATGTCCCTACTTCACCCTATGTACAGCACTGTACAGATCACACCTCCAAAACACATTGACAGGTGTACACATTGACAGCTCCATGACAACACAGCTGTGTGATTGCAAATACACATCACAAGTGACACGTAACGTAGCACGTGCCAAGTGGGAGATGTGCATAGTGAAAGATGGCATGTGTGTGCATATGCATGTCCCAAGCTCCCATGCCAATGTGTACATGATGATGTGCCAACAGACATGTGGAGGCTGAGCACTGGCCGTCCCTGCCCATGCGCACAGCATGTTGTGGCCCTGTCCAGTGTGGACCTGCTCCCACACACAAGTCATGGCCACACCTGCAGATGCATTGCGCACATCATACTGTGTAGTGCACATGGCATCAGCGGACTGTACCCGCCATGGGCCAGGCCCTTACGGCCAACTCCAATGGCCCTCGCGGTTGCACCCTGCGTGTCCCGCAATGGAGAAAAGCGTCACGGGCCAAATGGAAGACGGCCATCGTCTGCAATTTAAGCAGGCAGACACGGTACACCAATTGCAGCGGCTTGGACCCACTGAACCTGCCCCAGGGGGCTATATGAGTGTGGGAGTGAGACCGGCATTACCACAGCTACCAGGGACTGCAGCCTGGCATCCCTCAACAACACCTGCTGCTGCCACCTGTCCACCTTAACGTCGATGACACTGAAGATATGTCCATGTCCACTCACCAGCGAGGAGCTGGAGATTCTGGATTCCGAGCTCCACGCACACTGCACATGGCTATCCCTTGCAAAAGTTGTGTGTGTGAGACAACCACAGTGTGTGTGGGAGTGCATGTGGGGGACACACATGTCGTTGATCCGCAGCACCATGAGTCAGAACCTGTGGGGTTCCAACATGCACTGCTCACCATGCTTACTGCAGGTGGCAGGGGTATATGAGCTCTCGGGCGCTTTGCCATGTCTGTCCCTCCCGAGTGGTGGTACATGGCAACTTCATGTCAGACATCCAGTGACACAGCCAATTGGCAATGCAGGTCTCAGAGCACTTGTTGCTCGTGAGAATGGCAGGCTGGGGCCATGCTGCCCTTCTCAGTCCCAGCAGGCCTGGGCTGCACATTGACTGCACAATCCCAGTAGGTGACAACACAGACTGCCCAGTGGGTTACATGTGTCTCCTGTTCAGGACCCTCCGGAAAAGCGCTAACTCAGCACTGTCGATTGGACACACCATGCCTCGTGATAGGGATGTGTGTGAGAGATAGTGGCACAGAATGTGACCTCCATTGCGGGGTGGGCCATGCACAGGGCGAGTATGTTGATGGTTGCGCAGTGTTGGACACAGTGGGTACACCCACACAGATGTGTTGCCTTGTGATCTTTGCGTAGGTCCACCTGACAATGGACAGTAGATGTGGACAGGCTACACATTGCTCGATGTGCTGTCAACCTGCATGTGAATGGGTTGGTCAGGTACTGTGTACACACTCCCAGCAGCATGCTTTCACGTTGTGGTGTACACATGCTGTTAGGCCATGTCCGATTACTTCCTGGCTCTGTTGCACGTCTCGGAGTATTTGGGATGGGTCAGCAGCATGCCACTGTGATTGGTGGATGTGGGTGATGTTGAGAAGTGCATTAGTGACATTCCAAGCCTCCTGTGCACCATCCCTGCAGTTGGAATTCCTCCAGCCCAAGGACTTGTGAGGAGCCATTGCTACCAAGTTGATGCCTTTGTGTGTGTGTGACCGCCAGTGCAGCCAATTGCCCAAAGGGTGTGATGGCATCTGCCGGATGGGCCACTATGTGGCGTTGACGGATCGGGGGATGCCCCCTCGTATTGTCAGGTTAGCATCAGCGTTAGCAGTAATGGTCTGCATCTTGACAGTCACACGGCCTGTGCCGGATGCACGTTTGTTGGGGAATCAGCAGCAAGCAAGTTTACAGTCTTGTGTGATGGTGTCTTTTGCTGTGAGAGGCAGCATGTGTCCACAGCCTACCCATGATCTGGGTAATGTGATGTTTGTTTTGTGATGCAGTGTGTAGTAACTGTAGTCTGTGCTGTGTGCATCTGACATGCATATGCTAGTCCTGGGGCTTAAGATGCAATTAGGGCACTCTGCATTCCCAATGCACTCGGAGTCGTAGCCCTCAGGTACAACCTGTAGTAGGCTGGAGTGGCTATTCACATGTATGTTAGGGGCACTGTGCCTACTCTGATTTCGGTCGGACATATGTGTGCGATGCCTCACCTCATGTCTCTGGTACTTGCACATCCGGCACACCGTGCAACAACAGTTGTGCTCGTGTGAACGACAGGTGGATGGCATGGGCTCATGGCCATTGTGGGCTGTCAGGTTGCAGTCTGTGTGAGTAGTTTCACATTTGGCTCCATGCAGGTATGTGTTTGGGCTAATTACATAGTGGTCATCCTTGCCACCATCAGGATAGTGGTTGTGCACAACGCGAGTTGGGGCTATGGTCGCAGGGTGACACAGGCCGTGTGTAGTGTGATGTGCACTACATTCGTGGCACTAATTGGCGGATTCCTTTCCTGTACGCCAGCCATTGGGTGTTGATTGTGGTGGCTGTATACTATTGCACAGGTATCGTGCAACATGTGGATTTGGGTATGTTCTGTGCTGCTTCCTTTGCACATGTCTGTGTCATTGATGCCAGATGAGTGGGACCACCTCGCTCTCTCTCATGTGGCATCTCCCCTGGGTGCTGAGGGACAGGGGACGCTCAACAGTGGGGTGGCTTCGGATTTAGCAGCTGCACAGCTGCTGAGTGAGACAGTTGTGACCTGCGCCTCGGAGGGGCTTGACGTGTGCTGGATGAATCACAGGCCCAGTGGGCAATTTCGGCGTTATCTGAGGACTGAGGTGATGCATCCATGTTGTATGACACAGGGGACGTGGACTCTGGGTCTTCTTCAGCCACGCGGAGGCCAATGACCGCCCTCCCATCCACTTCCACTGGTGCAACACGTGTCGGCACAGGGATGAAGGATAGGGTGTCCTTCACACCAGGCACAGCTGCCCCTGCACATGTGACTCCTGCTGCCCTCAGTGCTGGGTCTGTTGAGCTGATGCGCCAATTGTGCGTGGGGCAGACATCTCTCCTCACTTACGTCATTGCCCATGACATCACTTAGCCGCAGGAGACATGGTTGATGGAGGGCCCACATGTACGCGTGGGTGGACTACACCAGACCGTCCAATGGTTGTCACCCCCAGTGAAGGTGTGCCTTCAACTGCACCAATCTCAGACTGACATTCCTGAACCTTTCCCCACCCCCCTGGGGAGTGGCACATCTGACGGCAGCAGTGCACGAGTCCTAAATCGGAGTAGTGGGGGACGCTGACGTCCCGACCGGATGTGACATGTTGGAAGGTGGCTTGCACCGTCAGACTTAATGGCCTCCCTCCCTCACCCCAATTTGCGTTTGCATCTGAGAAGCCAGCGCGTGCACAGGCAGCTCCGAGCTCGCACCAGAGAGGCCAAAGAGTGTATGTGTGGGTCCATTTGAACGAGTTGTCTGTCTCGCGGTATAATCAGTGGCGGGACGCCGTCCCTCTGCGTGGTACCCTGACTCGAGACCTGGACAACATTGACAATGCATGACAGGCTCCGCAGTCCGGATACACCACCTGCAACACACAGAGGCTGCAGCTGCCCTAGCGGCCCAGGCCGCGTCCAACTGGAGGTAATGGGCCCACACATTCACTCTTTGACCTCTCTGGGGCGAGCTTGGAGCTGCTTGTGCACGCGCTGGCTTCTCTGTTGCAATGGCATGTAACGTGTGTGGGGAAATAGGCAATGAGTGCGATGGTGCGAGCCACCTTCCGTGACGTCACTCCCGGGCGCGATGTGTGCGTCCCCCCACTACTTATATTTGACTTGTGCCATGCTGCACAATGAGGATGTGTTGCCTGCGTGATGTGACCAGGAGGAGCGCGCCATGACCTCTCACCAACCATGCTCCACTGCCATCCCGTGCCCTGGATAGCCCGTGCAGGTGGACAATGTTGGGGGTACACCTGGTCGACAGGGGATGTGCGTGCCTTGGCAAGGGCCTGGCGGACGCACAGCAGTATCCAGCATGTCCCCAGAGGGTGGGCTGACGTCTACACCTGATGCAGCATCTTTCGTGTGGCCGCCTGTTGTGCACACACGTGTTCACATTCATCCCCAGACAGGTGGTCTTTACAAATGCACAAGACAGCGGTAATCTAGTGCTCCCAAATCCTCCCAACACAGTGTGTTTCAACATTGCATGTGCGCACCTACCCATCACACCCACCCACCTGGGCCAAGCGTAACTCCCGCTTCACATGACACATGTGTGTCTTCCACAGTTGTGCTACTCTCTCAGGGCCTGACCTGCAACTGTCCCGTAGCACACACACAGCACCGAGTCGTACTGGCATCCTGTTAGATTGGTAGGCACACTCACACATCTCCTTCTGACACAGTGGTGGCTGTGATGGATATTGTGACTGCCATGGCAGTGTTGGCTGGCCATGGCAGGGCACACTAACACACATTGCATCCGCGGCACTACGTGTCACTACTCGGCACATCGAACTGGGCACTGTCCCTGGGGTAGATGAGTTATGCCGCCTGTCGATGTAATCTGTGACTGGATGCTGTTGTTCCTGTAGTCGGTTGTATCTGTGTAGTTGATTATTGCAGTTGTTGCAGTGTGTGCTTGGTTAAGTGGGGCACATGCCGTGTATGTGACCTCAGCAATTGCAATGTCTGGTCTCACATTCCAATGTGTTGTACACGTGGCAGGGACTTCACTTCTTTCAGGCTCTGCTACTTGTGTGTGTGATGAATCTGCTTTTCGGTGCAACGGATTGACTGCATGTATTTGGTGTTATTTCTGGGTAAATGTATCCATGTCATGTCTGCGTGCATGCAATGCACAGGGTGTGAGTCTAGCCACAGGTGGACTGGCAGCATGCGCTGAGTATGCGGGCATGTGTGAGCTTACTTGCTGTGTGGCCAGCGGTGTAGGTGTATGTTGGTCTTGTGCTGTGCATTGTGCCTGGGCACATGGCCTACTCTCAATGTGTGCATTTGGGAGGTGGTGGTGGGTGGTGTGGGTGGTGTGAGTTTGGGGTGGCGTTGGTGTGTGTGTGTGTTGTGGCCATGTCGACTACACACATATGTTTCCCAGGCCCATGGTGGATGTTTGTAACCGTGTTGAGGTCTGTGTATATGATGAGATGTGTGTGTTGTATGTTGCACGGAATGCAGTGTGTGGGTGTGTCCTTGCAGTTCAGGATGACTCCTACTTGTTATGGTTCAGACGTTGTGTGTGTGCAGGGTGTGTCACTGTCAAGATTGTGCCTAGTTCAATTGTGCATGTCAGATTTTCTGCAGTTCTTACTCATTGTGCAGTGCTGCCCACCCAAACTGATGTTGTGTGTGTGTTTTGACAGGCATTGCTGTGGCATGCTTTTGCGTGGCTCCTACTTCTTGTTGCTGAGTGTGTGGTCAGACTGTGTGGGAAATTGTAGACATGTGTAGGACTGTGCTTTGTATTGACCAGGCCGTCAGTGTTGATGTGATGATCTATCGGGCACCTTCAGAGTCTGACATGTCCTGCTCCAGGAGCTGTGGTATTGCACTGTGGCCACTGTTGCGGCTACTCATTTGTGTTGACATCCAGTGACAGTACTTCACACACTCTCATCCTCTCTCATTCGTACTTGTGTTTGTGAAATGATTCAGCGGAGTCACATTTTTGCTTCAAGCCATGTATTTGGACTTACGTCCTCTGTGATGCAGTATAGTGGACACTACTGGCAGCGAAATGCATGTGGAGGATCTACTTAGCATGATTACACATACAAAAGGGGTTAGGGGTAGATGTGATTAGTTGTTGACTGTGGAATGAGGGCTTCAGAGTTACAACTGCCTTGCCCTTGCTATGCTAATGTACATTTGTTAGTTACTGAGGAGCTCTCGAGTTTGACACAGACAGTAATCATTTTGCCTACGAGACAGCTTGACATCATAGGTACAGTACATCTCAGTTCCATGGTACAGGTTTACTACAGTAGTTACTACGACACACGTGCGTGAGGGGTGACATCAGAGCATGAGCCTACGTGCATGCAGCAGCGTGTCACTAGTTGTTGCAATGTGGTGGCTACTGAACATGTCACATTCACTGGGGTCATGTTGTTGGGGGATGCATTTGTTGTCCATGCAAAAGTCCTGGCACGGAAGTACAGACAAAGGTGAGGTGACAGTTCTCACGTGATACAGCTGACAGATTAGTGTGCACTGACCGGTGCATATGTTCATGTGCGCAGGATACATATTGTAGCATAGTTGTTCGTGCAGTATTGTACATGTGGTTACTGTACACAAGTCACATACCTCTGCCTCCCCCTGTTCATGCAGAGATATTGGATGTGGTGAGGAACAGAGAGAATGTCCCGAAAATGTCCGATGTCATGGCAGTGGAGTTGATAGTGTAGTGTTTGTTGCAGGTTGTATGGTATAGTTGTTGTACAGGTAACTGCCCAGTCCGTGCGAAAGCCAAGCATAGGTACGGTGATGAACCTCATTGTTCAATTGGGGGTATTGCGTCGGGGCCCGACGAATTGACAAGTTGTCAGGTATGCGATACCTTCCAGCAGGGCTTCCATGGCATTGGTGTTATACATGGATGCCATCCAATGAAGCGGATGGTGGCTGTCAATGTGTTCATCGTAAGTTGTCCCTTGTAGGAGCCTGATGGGACATGTTGGATGACATTCGATGAAACTGTGATCCAGAATCCGTTGTGTGGAGGCACACATGTCCCATTGCAGTGTGTGTCCGATTGCAGCCACATACGCCATGCCCCCATAGACTGAACAGATCCTGTCGTGTGCGTCCAGGGGGGCGAACAGTTGTCCAGGTCCGCCTTTGGACATGCCGGGTTGGAGAGACATAAATCCACAGGACAGTGGAAGGGACACCTCCGACAGTTGAAGACGGGGATGACGCAGCTGAACATTGCGATGCAGTAAGTTACTCGGTAACTTACGTTCAGCATGGCCAGGTTTTCACAGCCCACTATCTGTAGCAGGCTGTCCATGTAGAGCTGCATCTGTCCGGCGTAGTTGGGTAGGTGTGGTGCGACTGCCATTTTGCTACAGGGCGATGTGATGGCGTGCTCCAGCCGGCTGTGCAGTCAGCAGAGTGCACCCTCCGACGATGCTGGGAAATCTGGAATAGTCGTACGGAGGCAGGGTTTGGGTTATAGTAGCTTGTGCGGAGGACACAGGTCCTCATCCCACATGCTTCTATGAATGGTCAAGATCAGTGGTGTCTGACTCCTTCCAGATTACTTGCATGTGAACCACATGGAGGAGTGGTCTTATTTCTTTTTGTGGTCAGAAGTTCTTTCATGTTGTGCGCTATCTGCACATTGGACGGTTTCCTCGGCATGCCTCTGTTTGGTTTGTTGTTGGGACAATGGCTGTATTCTCCGGCTTGTTTAGTCGAAATGTGGTTTCAGAGTGGGAATGGAAGGCCATTCAGTGCTATCTGCTTTCCCGTATGTGGGCGGCACGCTGCGTTTCCGCTATACGTTGGGCCTTGTGTGTGTGTGTTGTAATTGGTAACACCTGTTGTCAGGCACCCGGGTTTTTCATGTTACGTATTGCATGTATTGGTATTGGGTGCAGGATGGTATTAGTATTTTTGTATGGTACTGGCGTGCCTTTTGCGGACGAGGTACATATTCTGCGGCGTGATGTCGCAGCCGCTGTGTGCTTCGCCATGTTATGCACACAAGGGTGTGTCCTATTTTGGCGTGACGTCACTGCCCTGTTCGGTACACTTGTGTGGCGTCATGTTGGCACCTGTGAGTTGCCGGTTGGGGACATGACTGATGCAGGAATGCCACGTGACATGTGTGTTCAGGGTGGGGCTGGTGTGTGGTGTGTGTAGTTGTGTGCCTGTGTTATTTGTGTGCGGCCCATGCATGGCGCTGTAGTTGGCCTCTGCGTTGTGCGCATGTGTAGCTGCGTCATCGCCGCTGCGCTGCATTGCCGTGACGGGGACGTCAGTTCCTGGTCCCGGGTAGTGTGTGCCCGGTAGTTGCGAGTTGTTTCATTTTGCATGGTGTGACATTTGTGGGTGCAGTGGTGGATGTGTCCTGTCCACACAGGGGTGTCTAGGGGGGCCATGTTCAGTTTTTCCGCCCTTGCACTGTGTGCGGTGTTTGCGTGCCCTTGTTGTGTGTCTGCCTACCTGCGTCGCCGCGGCGCGTTGACTCCTAGGTGCTGCATCAGGTACAGCATGGGGATGTTAATCACAACTGGGAGCCAAGGGGGAGAGAGAAACAGAACAGGTCGCCCCCCACTCATAGACTTTCATACAATTAAGGACCTGCTCTGCTGGTGATCTGGACTCCTGAAAGGACGTCCACATATATTTTCTCAGGCACAAAATCTTGTGTGCCGCAACAGTGGATCAGTGTTTCCCATCTGCCATCTAGTGTCTAAAATCACTATTTTTGAACCACAAGTGCTGTATGTATCAATTGTGGGGCACAATTGATACATACAGCACTTGTGGTTCAAAAATAGTGATTTTAGACACTAGATGGCAGATGGGAGACACTGATCCACTGTTGCGGCACACAAGATTTTGTGCCTGAGAAAATATATGTGGACGTCCTTTCAGGAGTCCATATCACCAGCAGAGCAGGTCCTTAATTGTATGACAGCATGGGGATGGCCTGGAGTGCAGGATTCATGTCGGGGTGGGCCGCCTTTTTGGTGTCCGTACTCGTGCGGTCGAGTTTCCGCCTTGGTATCTCGTACGGTGTCTCTTAGCCGGGGGAGCTGTTTGTTTGCGGCATCGTAATTTGTACGCCGGGCGGTACTTGATTTCGTCGGACGGTGTGCCTCCATTGGCTGGCGCCGCTACGTCAACGGGTGCACTTTGATGGCGGGCGGCGTCGCGGACTTACGGGCGGTGTTTGGCTGGTTTTACACATCCTAATTGGGCGGGCGTGTGGGCCGCGGCGGGCGGACGGTAACTGGTGGTTTTTGCCTCTGACAGCACGGCGGTAGTGCTTCCAACCGACATCGTAATGGGCCCCCTATTGTATTACAGAATGTGCGGTGTCCTGAAGTGGGTGCCGCACTCACCATTGAAGCAAAAAAAAATTAAACAAAGCATGGTGTCCCTGAAGCGGGCGCCGCGCTCACCATTAAATTTTTTTTAAAAAATGAAATAGAGCGCGTGTCCCTGAAGCGGGCGCTGCGCACACCATTAAAGTTTAAAAAAAAAAAATTAAACAGAGCGTGGTGTCCCTGAAGCGGGCGCCCCGCTCAGCATTCGAGTTAAAAAAAAAGCTGAAAAAAAGTGCAGTGTCCCTAAAGCGGATGCTGCGATCAGATTAAAAGTGTTAAAAAACAAGAAGCATCCACCCTTGTCTTGTGAGTGCTGTGGGGGTAGGAGGCAGCCACTTTTTTCAGTTAGAGCGGCATAGAGCTCCATACGAGAAGCAGCCACCATTGTCCCACGGGTGCTGTGTGGACGTGCTGCAAATACAAGAAGCAGCCGCCATTGTCCCCATTATTCAATAAACAAAATAGTGCTCACGGACTTCTAACGCAGACTGTGTAACAAGACAAGTAAAAGGTCCAGTCGTTATAGGAGGTAACAAATGCAGACAAGGCAGTACCAAGGAGGGACTAACAAGCCTAATAACGAATTGGAAGCCAGCGTTTACGAAGGACAATGACACAAGCCAATTAAAAATATGGGCGTGGCTTCAAGTCCATACTCCAATATCGCATGCCTCGCAGCAGTGCATGCGCTGACCAGGCTCGACCTAAAAACAAAATTGTCAGTTTTACCCTCACCAGGACATAAAAAACATATTTTATGATGTCCCTGCTTCTAATTACCAAGGCACCCTACCATTGGGGCACCTAGGGCTGACCTTAGGGGTCACTTATATGTACCTTGTAAGGCAATTTTAGACTTTGGAAGTATTTTTAATTCCAAAGTCGGATTTGGACACATTTTTATTTTAAAAGTAGCCTGCAAAGCAGGACTGGCTTTAAAATGATAGCTGACACCACAGCAGTGCACACTTACGTGCATTAAATCCACTGGGATCTCTAAACATACATGCCCTTCCACATTCCAAGGACATGCAGATAGGTTGTTGGAACCAAAGCGTAATTACACCTAGTTACCATATACCTTTTAAATAGAGCACTGGCCATGGGCCTGGTTAGCAGAGCCAAAGGCACTTTCAGAGTTGTTAATCACCAGTATCAGTCAAAAAATGGGGGTGATCAGGGCACAAATGAAGACTTTCTCACAATATATATTAAAGCCTTAGTTGCACCTGCCTCTCAGAGTTAAACTGTGTAATAAACAAATTATTGTTTTGCAGGGTCGGCTGACAATTTTTGAGGTCTGCTTTATTAACACACCTAAAGTGGCATTCCAGTTCCTGGTTCATTTTCAGGACTGTAGACTCTCAGTGACATTTTTGGTGTGTTATGTGTTGAGCCCCGAAAAAAGTATGCAGATAACCAACACATTTTGGGTCTGTATAAAGATAAAAAGACAACTTTCCCCATTTAGTTGTGCCCTGGAACCAGAGTCTATATTTAGGGGGTCACTCATAGTGAATTACATTTTTGGTTGACCAGGTTTTTGGACAAGCCCCGTCACATAAGGCCATAGTGTGTGTGCAGTAGATGTTGGTTGCCTGCAGTGGGTTGTGCTCAATCCTGTGTGCTGAAGCTGTTGTCTGCTGATGGCTGGTTGGGCACTGGGCTTGGCCTAAAGAGTGAGCTATTGTATGTTTTGGATCTCACAAAAAAACCTGATGAATGTTAGCAGTTTTACTTGTTTGTACTCACTGACCATTAAATGTGGGTTGTTTTTTGCGATAATATATATTCACAATTAAAACAAACAGTAAAGTGACATTATAGTTAGGTGTTTAAATGAGACAGGAACTAACTTTTAAAAACAAAAATCACTGAAATTCGCCAGCTGTAGATTAGCGAAATAACAAAGATTTGCGTCCCCATCACCCACTCCTCATACCCTTACATATTGCATCATTCAGAAATGTTGATTCAGCAAAGTGCGATGTGCCCAACTCACTGCAAGCAGCCAACCCCCACTGTGCATGGTATATGGCCTGCACAAAAGCAGTTGGCCAGAGTGTCTGGACTATGGCCAGACTATTGCACTTTAAAACAAAATGTTTTTGTTACAGTGGTACTAGTACAGTGGTACCAAAGGGGAAGCACACAATGGGTACCATGGCACCAGGTGCTGGTACTGTGATACTAGCACCCTAATTTTTTTTTCTAATTTGAATTAATGGAGAGGTCCTTTGTGACCCCCCTTTCCACATGGCCCAGGGGTTAAGGTGTGCCCACCCTGTCCCCTCAAGGGCTTTTTAAAAAAAAATCAGAACTCACTGACCAAGTTCTTGTATCCTATAATGATGGATACAACATTTTGATAAGAGTTAAAGCTAGCCAATCTACTGCGGTACAGAAATGGCAGACAACAGATAAAGCTCCCTACTCAATCAGAAGGCCTTTGATTTTAAATTTTTCAGTACTGCAGCACTTCTGTGAGAGTCCCGCAGAACCAGCAGTCCAAATTGAGCATTAACATCTTTATCGTCAACCCATGCCGCTCTGTAAACTCAAGTTTCTCGAAAACAGCTAAACATATTTACATCAAATCATAAAAAGCACTCTGTCTGAGTAAAGGTCTGAATTTTTCCCAATTTTGGTGTAATCCTGTTCAGAGATTTTTCTGTATTGCAAAGCACAGTTTCACATTGGAATTACCAGGTGAAATCACACTTTTGGGACCGCCATATTTCTTGCTTCACTTTTGAAGAATCAGCAAGGAACTTCCCATGAAGGAGCTGAGGTGCAAGAACGTTTTTTGTCTAACTCTTCATACAGATTCTTCAAACAGCACCAAAGATATTAATGAAACAAAAAACATGAAATAATACTCAGCATATTTAGATCACAGCAAAAGAGGATTGCCTTCTTAGTAAATTTCTACTTTCATGTCACATTTGGGTTGTTATTTTAGGGATTCAGGCTGTAGATATGAGAAAAATGTCCCGTGGGAGATGAAATGGAAAATCTCTTATACTTTCTCACCCCTTAACATTTTTGCAGTTGATGGATCTTTATGAAATTTAAATGCATGCCAAAGCTTAGCAGACTGAGTAAGCAGTTTGCCAACTTTTGTGCCAATCTGTTACAATTTATAGGCAAAACAAAAATGTATGTTTTCAATGGAAACACTGTTTAAATATGTTCACACATAGAGCGAGGGAGGGAGAGAATACATAAGAAGTAATATGGTCCGATATTGCATCACTTGTTTCTGAGGCCAAGGGCAAATGTTACCTGGAGGCTGAGATGCCAATTAAGACCATATTACATATTAACTGTTATATATAGTATGTATTGCATGTTTATTTGGGGGTACTTAGCTTTAAAAGTTGTCTTCTTCAAATTGCAGCTGAAAAAAGACAGTGATTGAAATTAGAATGTTTAGGTTTTGCTTACTTTTCATTAATAAAATGTTGATAAAACAATGAATAACAATGAGGGCCAGTGGATTTATATGATTCAATGTCTGCTGTGTTTCCTGCATAATTATGCATTTACAGAATTTGAGTCACTTTTTTCCCAAAATTAAACTAAACAAATCCCCTCAAACTTCCCTCATAGTGGGTAGTAGTTTGCACCTGGATCTTACTGACTGGTGTCAGGAGGTGCCCGATGATAAAGCATGCCACCAACTAGGTGGGCACGGGCCTTTCATCCTAAAAACATGAGTACTGATGGACCGGATGTTACTGACATTACCACAAACCTTCATCAAGAACATATGCATGTATTCTCTCATACTTAATTGCAAATGTGGGCCACATTTGTACATCTCTGATTCCCCAAAGAGGGCTACTTTTATTTTGGGGACTCCACTTTTTCCATCTCTGATTTGCTAATGGCGGCTACTTTTATTTTGGTGTCTGGGTGTATTTTCTATTCCATTCCGACCCAGACTGCCTCGTATATGTCCAATTGCTAATGTGTACCAACAGTCACAGGGAATAGGGGGTACACTGATATTCCGAGAGGAATATTTATAAATCAAGGGACGTCCACAAAAAGCTAAGCATAGTCTTGCTTCCCACCCAATCCAGTAAAACCCTTTTGGAAGTGCTAGAAGTAAACAAGGAAACAAAGACAGATGGAAATTTACTAAGATTTCTGCAGGGCATCACTCGAATGGACAAGAACTTTGCAGAATCCTATGTAGAATGGGTTATGTGCCGACTAAATTAGTAGTTAAGCCAACGCAAGTAATGCCATTCCGGTGTCTTGCAAAATTAATTTTAGTATTGACAGTGTGCCGAGCCTGAATGGTATCTTTCATGGCTTTTGTACTCAACGCATACTCTTGAGTGAAATTGTGTACACGCCGTGTGACTGCCCAAGGTAAAAGGCATAATATGTGAAATGTAAACAATTTTTACTGGTGTGTCCATTATCTGGTGCTTCACAACATATGACATTATAAATTATTTGGTGCTTCACACAAAAGTGACATGATGCATTCCTTGGCAATACTTTCAATAATGCAAGCCCCCATACAAAATGTTGTTCAATCTGGTGAGCGACATTGAAAAACAAGCATTGGCATAGCCAATAGGTCTCGCCTTTGGGGCCTTATAAGTGTTTAGCCAGAGCTATTGACTTTGCCAATGTCTTCAAGCTGTGCTGTAGAGAAGTGTGGCTGCTGTGCAGCATGCTGAAAAGTTATAATAAAAAAGTATCAGAAGCATTTTTGTTACTTTATATATGACCAAGAAGGCATTATGTAAAACTGAACGACCATATTAAAAAAAGTATTTACAATAAAAAATGTCCTCAGTTTTCTTTTGTTCTTGCAATGCTGGCAACTTGTTTCTGCCTATTGCAATGGTTGTTTGTTAAAGCTTTTTTTTTGAGGGGGCATAAACAATCGGAGGGTGAAGGTTGGGAACTAGTACCTGTATTATAACACTAGCAGCGGCCAGACGCTAGGGGAGAATCAACAGATGCCAGATTCCGAGAGCAGGCTGAGGTGGTGCTGAGTGATGCTGAGGTGGTAGTGGTGGTGGTGGTGACTGTTGCGGAGGCGATGCTGAGGTGATGCTGAATGATACTCAGGTGTTGCTGAGTGATACTGCTGTGGTGCTGAGTGATGCTGTGGTGGTGCTGAGTGATATTGTCTTGGCGCTGAGTGATGCTGTGGTGGTGCTGAGTGATATTGTCTTGGTGCTGAGTGATGCTGTGGCGGCGCTGAGTGATGCTGTGGCGGCGCTGAGTGATGCTGTCGCGGCGCTGAGTGATGCTGTGGTGGCCCTGAGTGATGCTGTGGTGGCGGTGAGCGATGCTGTGGCGCTGCTGAGCGATGCAGTGGCGGTGCTGAGCGATGCAGTGGCGGTGCTGAGCGATGCTGTGGTGGCGCTGAGCGATGCTGTGGTGGCGCTGAGTGATGCTGTGGTTGCGCTGAGTGATGCTAAGATGGCGTTGAGTGATGCTGTGATGGCGTTGAGAGATGCTGTGTTGGTGCTGAGTGATGCTGTGCTGGCTCTGATTGATGGTGTGCTGGCTTTGATTGATGCTGTGGTTGCGCTGAGTGATGCTGTGGTGTTGCCGAGTGAGAGATAGAGTGAAGATATAATGCCCAATTAGAGAGGGTGGTGAGAGAGAAAGAGAGAGAAAGGGTGTACATAGAATAAAGAGTGGAGCGGGATAGAGAGAGAGAAAGAAGGGGAGAGAGAGTGAATGAAGGAGTTTGAAAGAGAAACAGATAAAGGGGTGAGAGAGAATGAAAGGCTAAAAAAGATAGAGAGGGGAGAGTTAATTAAGTAGAGAGAGAATTAGAGAGGGAGAGAGAGAGAAGGAGAGAGACAATAAGAGTGGGGGTGTGGAGTTTAAATAGAGTGAAGAAGTGACGCGGAAAAAGTAACCTTAAATATAGCTTTGTGCTTTGCGCGAATAAATATAAAAAAAAAACAGTGAGAGACAAAAATACTGGTAATTAGGCTGTGACTCCCAATATAAAACAAATAGCGATATAAGGTGAAATCAACCCACCGAAGCAATATTTCTAACTAGACAAAAAAAGCTTGCATTTCAATGCTAATCGCTGTTGTTTTTCATGTGACTGTAGTCCAGGGCCCTCAGTTGGTAATGTGAGCTGCTGCTGCGATTGAAACATCAGAGTCCAGAGAGTTAATGAGCCATGACGAGGAAATGAGGAAGAGATAGGAAACCCAGATGCCAGCTGCGCGTGCACGCCATCGTGAACTCAAGCTGGTCGCCAGCCGAAAGCCAGTGTTTGCACTTCCAAAACCCGCTTACTAAAACTCTCGGCCAGACCAGCGCAAGCGCTGGTGCAGGCCGAGACCTAAAAAGGAAGGTGAAATGTCCTGAATCATAAGACAGACTTTGCCTACAGAAAATCTCACTGACTAGAAATAAGCAATGTCAATAGACAAGGAGGGCTTTTACTGCTTCTGCTGCTGCAAACCTAAGACTGTGTTCATTAGGTACGTGTAACTATGATACAGAACGTTTATCATCACCAGCCGGGGTAGCTCTGACATTAAATAGTGACGGTAAATGAT
This sequence comes from Calotriton arnoldi, assembly GCA_963921515.1. Classification (NCBI taxonomy): domain Eukaryota; kingdom Metazoa; phylum Chordata; class Amphibia; order Caudata; family Salamandridae; genus Calotriton; species Calotriton arnoldi. The sequence continues at coordinate 430,563 of CAWUFW010000089.1, read as the reverse complement.
AGTATGACAACGAGCGTTATTGGAGATCTGTCTGAACTAGTATCATCCCCAAGTGGCAATGATTTAGGCGTTGTCTTTTTACAAAAGGCCCCCTCCACGACTGGCAGCACTCCCAGGCGTCATCCTACGAAAAGCTAGGTACCTTTTTTATTGTCTGATTAATAAAAATAATTACATTATATATAAAACATTAATACAACATTTACACACCAATACATTGGTCGTAGTCGAAATAAGATCTAGCAGTTAGTTAAAACCATTTGCTATTCAATAAAACTCTAAAAACTTTGTTTATTACCGAGCAAAAATTGGAGCAAAAACCACTTAAGTGCATTAATAGCTATCAACCGCACTGAGATAATTTCTATCATTATGCAAAAATGAGTACGAAAGTAATGCTAAAGTGCTTCCATGATTACAACTCATACTAAAATATTATGAAAATGGATGAGCTTTGTTTGTTATTTCTACCACTGCAGTTTGTTACAGGGTCCTCAATGCAACCATTATTTGTTATAGTTTTCATGCGACATGTTAAACGAAATTTAACAGTTCCTAACATTTCTGAGGTTCTTTCCAAATAAAACAATTATGTATTGTTGCATTATAAGTAACATTGAAATAATATAACTCTACTCCATATTGGTCTAATTTTAACATGTTATCGGCCAGAAGCATACCAATGGAATTGATCTACCAGAGAAACAGAGTATTATCGCTTGGCTACACAAAAGCTGCATGACAAATCATTGGTTAATTAAAGTAGAGACTTCCGAGCCCATGATATGATCAATGTCTATTGCCTTTTGCCCCAAATAATTTTTCCCTCTGACACCAATAAAAACGTGAAAGCCATTCAGCCACCAAGTTCGGAAATAAATTGGTTTGATAAGATTGAACCTGCAATAGCATCCTTAAAGTGGCAGAATAAATTACAGCTTTACAAATCGCGCAATAACACTTTTTTAGCAAGACTGTTGGGAGGAAGCGATTCTGCTAGCCTTTCTTTTTAAGGCAGGTAAACAGGAAACATTCTATTATCTGAATGTCATTTGCCAATAGTCATAGACCTGAATGTTCTTACTTAGTAACCAAATGAATATTGTGGTGGAGTGGAGAGGTGTGGTGCAGCGGCCAGGGCAGCTGACTTCGGAGCACAGGGTTCACGGTTTGATCTCCGGCAGCTCAGCTCAGCACCATGTGACTCTGGACAATAGCTCACTTAATTTCCACGACGGCCCCCAGCGCCTTGAGACCCATAAGGGTGAGTAGCTGCGCTATATAAAAACGGACTTACATTTTAATATTGTGATCTTGGATGATCCAAGAACCACAAGCTTATAACCACAGGAGTGACTCCAAAACAAATGTCTGAGCAACAAAGTGCCCTACACATGCTCACATCCCAGAACAGTGAGTTAACAACTGTATTATCTTTGGCAGTGATGTTGAAAACCTATTAAAGAGCTGAGCATGAAATCATCAAATCTAAAACTGGTTATTCACTTTTGTCCTCTGTCCTGACATTTATTCCGTAAAGATGTTTATAAAACTGTGGGGCGTCTTTAGAGTTTGTGGACTGGGTACTACCCCACAAACATGGTGAAGTACGTTGTCAGCCGAATTTACTGTTCCAGAACTCTATTTACAGCTAGGGTAACCCTCAGGTTTCCACCATAGTACTATCCACCATCAGATGGAACTTTGGCCAATGAACCGACTGATATTAAGCTGTTGGTCAATGGACATCATATCATTTGTCTGAATGATCCAATGAATTTTGTTTTTCCTCTTTAGGACTAATTGGGAGATGTCAGGCATGAACAGAAAACAGGATTAAAGAACCCCCATATGCTAGGAAATAACGTCTGGCACGTTAGAGCCACTCTTTTTAGTCTTCAAGAACAAACTCCAAATAATAAACAAAAAACGTTTCTGTTTGGATGCAATGAAAATATTGCCTGTTTAGCACATCATTAGTGCATTAGGTAAGCTGAGGTGGAGGTGATTCGCCTGAATGTACAGAGATCTCCACCTGCCTGGCAGACTATTGTCCACAGATCAGAGAGTACAGCTCTTCCATATTTCCCGGTAGACCAGAGTATAGCCCACTGAATGCTAAATAAGGCACTTAGGCTAGATGTATCAAGCGTTTTTCTGGTCGCAAAATGGCCCGAGTCACAGAATCGGACCGTTTGTGGACAGAAAAATGCATTTTTGGTATGCATTATTACCAAATTGTGATGCGGTCAGATGCTACCTAATCGCAATTTGGAATTGCGAATACATACCAATTCGGTATTTGGAAGGGGCGTGTTTAGGTCGTCCCATCCTAATACCGAATCGCATTGGTATGTAAAAATATTTAGCGACCGAAATGCGGCCCCTAAACATTCGCATTTTACCGCCTTCTTCAAGTAGGTGGTAATCCATTCGCAAACAGGAAAGGGTCTGTCTTTATTAGGTAGGTCGCTTTGCAACTCACTGGTAATCGCTTTAATGAAACTCTTTGAGTTTGATTGTTTTGGAATAGCGATTTCCTATTTGCGATTCACAGAGAATTGCAATTAGGCAATCACTATTCCTAATATTGATACATATGCCCCATTGTCCTAGCTTTCTAATGTACCTGCTTGACTGATGTTATTTGTAAATCGAAGCTGGACATGATAAACAATCTGCGGGCACTTCACCACATCCAACTTCAGCACTGTTTAATTAGATGCTGCAGCGCAGGCAGTAACATGTCATTCCACAAAAAAAACAGCACAAAGTCTGCATACCATAATAAACATTCTATGTAGAATCACTGAAACCTTTCTTGATCCTACTTTTAAATCCTGTTCCTTCTCCACTATTTTCCCCATAAAATATATCTGCTTATTGGAGGTCACAATGGGTAGCCGTAACTCTCTAATTCTTTCAGGCCATTATTGCCTAAAACAGCACATTACTTGATCCATATATTTTTATAGAATGTATTTACCATCGGGTCGGTCTCAGTGTGTTTTATGTTGTTGTTAATGTAATGAATAATTGCCAATTGCATTGTATCTGTTGCATGTGATTGACAGTGTTGAATTAAACTAATTTCATAATTTCTTAGGTTTATAAATGGTGGCCCAGTCACCTCGATCTCCCAAAGAGTGACAAACCTCTCAATTAATAAGCAGAACAGACCACTTCATTGTGTGGAGTTCTCAAAAGTGCCATAGTATTAGTCCCTATCCTCCTTTGGCAGTACTGTATTTTAGAAATGTAGGTGGAAAGACCACAAAGTCTGAAGTGACGCATACAGGTAATCATGACAGTGTTCAGTCACTGCCCATGACAGTGTTCAGTCACTGCCCACTTGACATCCAAAAATTTCATTTTGCGAAATGAGTATTCCTTTTAAGAAGCCAATAGGCTTCCGCTGACATAAGCGGCTGGTCTCGCAGCCTGCACCTCTTCTTGGTAGAGCAAAGTTCCCAGCCTGGAATACTCATAGAAGTTGAATCCGCAAAGGCCAACACTGGTGCATCCATGATAGTTCACAAGGTTTCTTCATAGGCGGTGCCCAGATAGGTCCAATTTATTTATTTCATCTGATGATTACGCAATAGTTCCTTTACTACTCGGTAACCTTTGGTGATTTCAGTAAGTAGTTTGCTAAGTAGCATAATGTCTTTCATGAAACGTTTGTTGTAATTGCAGAAGCCTAGACAGCTCTGGCGTTTCTTCAGGTTATACCAGACTGGCGACGTTTTAGATCTTGTTACTTTGCATAGACTTTACCTGATGATATAGAAGGTAAATGCAATCCTTTTCTTTTAATTTTCAACATCTGTTGTCATTTATAATATTAATTTCTTAAGCTAAGCACAGAGAACCACCAAGTAGACACACATTGTACAGTACAGTGGTTAAGGCACAGCAGTGCAAGGGTGAGCAGCCACAGATGTGTAAGCACAGCAGCAGTTTTCATCTCAACCAATAATAGATGTGAAGTGAGACAGTCCCTCGGATTTCTGCCAGGGACTGGTCCTCTGGGGCTTGACTCCTGAAACCCCTCTCCTCAGAAATACCCTGCAGGCATGCCCCACTCTCTTTCATAAGATCAGCCTGTTGTGTGTTCTTGCATAGATCTTTACTCTTACCGAAAAAGAGTTTTCACAATTCTTCAGACCCTTCCTGATAGCTGTTCAATTGGTCCCTATGTGAGGACCAGAGAACAATAAGCTTTTAAGAGAGTTGCTTCCCTTTGTTGCCTGCTTCTTCTCCCTTATCCAAGTCAAAAACAGGAATGTGCCTGGCACAGTGGTTGCCAGGATTAGGAAAGCACTATCTACTGATAAGCACAATATATGTATTGAGCAGATAAGGTACCTAAACTATCACATTTAACTTAGGAATTGAAGCAAATATGCACACAATTGTATATCTTTATCATTTTATATTGGGAAGCCCTTAAATATTGAAAATTACAATCCTGATCTGTCAATTATTCAGGTCACCAAGGGCGATTAAAGGACACTGACAGTAGCGGCCCGTGGAGAGAGTGCCGCGGGGCGGTGGGGCGGGGCAGGGGAGGAGCAGGGTGGGGGTAGTAAACAAAGAGAAATAATGGTTAGGACATATATTGCAAAGGAATGAACTACACCAGTAATCTGCCCTGTCATTACACTTTTCGTTCCTAGCATGCCAAACTGGCAACATTTCTCACTTTGTCCTAGAAAAAATTAAGAATATGATGATCTCAGCAGGGTTTTAAAAAAAAAAAACGTTCACATATGCAATCAAATCACAAACTGATTGCCCAGTTGTATGCTGCCGTTTTCATATTCTACGACTTGAATGTGAAATGAATTCAGCCAAACTACTTTTCCATTAGAATGGCAAAAATCACACCTAACAAACGCTAAATAAATATCTCTACTTTCAATTTAAATGGCATTGCAGCTATTTCACTTACAGTAATGTAAGCAGTAGCGCCATCAACACATATATTGTGTTATTTTCTACTTAGTGCCTCTATTTAACACCAGACAATACTTCCTGGATTGTGATTGCAGCAAAATATGCAGTTAATCAAAAATCTCGACATGCATTTATAGAGCATTTTTAGAAAGTCAGTAAATTTGGCAACTTTTTGAGTAAATTATGGCTTTTTGTGCTCATTCAATTACTGAAAAGAAAGCCACATGCTGGACTCTGGAGTGTTTACTCTTGTGGTCCGTTTAGGATTTACACGGGACAAAAACCATCCCTTTGAGGTGGGAGGGGGGGTAGTGCTAAGTAAAGTGCACCATGCAGCTGCCATTTTCCCAAATAATCAGACTCGATAGCCGCCATTTTAATCAAAGATCTTTTCTTTAGAGTTTATGACTGGTTTTGATGCATTACAATAGGGCATAATGCAATGCAATACATAATGCATTTTAAGAAGTATTTCTGAACTCAACAGCTGGCCCCGTTATGAATGTCGAGAAGCAGATGGGAAGGCACAGATTGACATATAAAATGCAACAAAATACAAGCCCTTCATCGTGTTATAAAGACCATGATAACGGTGTGCATTGTGGCCATGCCTTGAAAATTGTGTTATGATGGTTCAGTCATTATAAGGAGAAGCAAGATTATATAACAAATGATATAAGATAAATGACTTACATCGGACAGCTGTTTTGTTGTTGTATTGCCTTTTTACGCTAGGCTACTACCACCAGTCAGGAAATAGTAACTAAATGAGTGCCCTTACTTGCTGTTCTTCAAGGACGCCAGCCACCATCACTGATGCAGATTCCTCTCTCACAAGTGAATATGTCACAATGCAAAGTGAATGGACAGCATTTTTCACTGTACCACTGTATCCAAACATCTGGGGACATTTTTGTTCTATGATTATAAAGATTAAACGGCCGATATTGATTGAGGAATGGTCGAAATGATATCTCACTGAGGTAAAAGCTTGCCCTGTCAACATTCGGATATCAGCTGGTCAGGGCTTGGAATGTGCACTAGTAAGCAAGTGGCCACCAATCTGTGGCACTATGTCCCAAATTAATTTTGGTCCGAGAGATACCTCAGCGCAACACCTCTCTAGCTAACTGCCAGCCACACTAAATCCTTTTTGCGTGCAAACATGCGCAACATCCATGCACCTTTAACCAGTCTGCCACATCAATATCCAGCATGTAGTTCACAAGTTCATAGCACATGCAAAGTGCATAGACTCCCTGGAATTATCATGGATTACGGATGGATGTTTGATCACAAAGCTTTATTCGTGGTAACAGCCACTGACCTTCCTTGGATGCTAGAGTGTATTGGACTGTATTTCTGCTGTGTCAGTGATCTGCTCACTAGTCCTCTGCAAACTTACGAAACAGAAAGGCAAATGGTTCTCTTTCTGAACACATCAACTCAAAAAACAGCAGCCAGAGCGGATTCTGCTCTTTAGGATGGCTCATCTGGCTAGCATGGGCTTGATCCTTGTTGCCCACAGAAGTTACCATCAGTGCCATAGAAGCATTTGGAATTGGCTCAAAAGATGGCTAATGTCTTACCCCTGTAGAACCTCCAGCAGAGATGCTGCTTGGCAATGTTATTTTAGCCCTCTGCATCAAAGTTGTGGTCCTTTCACCACTTTTAGTCCTTGACCCTTCATATTCTAGGCAAAGAGGTGGGGTCGACTTCCATGCTCCCAAACCACCAATTATGAACTTTATTTCTCTATTGATTTAGTGCAATCTTACATTACAGCTAAACTTGGGCCGCATGGGCTTTGCTATCCTGAACAGTGAAGCCTGGATGGCAGGTAATAACACAGCTTTATGAATAGCCCCACAAGGTAAGATAGTATGGAAATTGTTGTGTGTCTGCAGGGATTGGCAGCCTCTGTTACAGAGAGCACAACCACCAGGTAGAGCTGAAAATAAATCTGCTGAAGCCTTAAGAGGCAGCACGACCATCACTGTCCACTGGAGAGTTAACAATGACTAGCGGAGCCCATTATACCATATACCTCAGTGAGTGTGTGTCTTCCTAAGAATTATCACACTTAATAGGTTCCTTAGGACAGCAGGGCCGCACTGCTCATAGCTTTGTAATTGGATGACCAAGTTGGCACTCATGTTTTCCTCCCAGCTATTATGTCCAGGAAATTGAGGCCTATGCTGCCCATATACATTAGATGGAGCCCCGTGGTTCACAAGCATTAGTGACCCACTTTATCAAGCTTGTGGGTTGCTGTACTATAATCATCTAAAGATTCCTGAATTTTTTCAGTTCCTTTATTCCTTCATTTCTTTTTGAGTTTTAAAAGTAAAGTTTATTTAGTAGGAAAAAGGGAAAAAACAAAACAGCAGATTCACAATGTAATATAATAACGAGGGAGCCGATTCACAGAACTAATCTGAGACAAAATCCTAAACTTACTACTTCTGGTATTCACAGAAGGCACTTGCGATTTTCGGTATTCACAGAAATCACTTACGACTCCTAACTTTGCGTCCGCACTCGGGCCGGAATTTACGCACCCGGAGCAGAATTTCCACACCAGGCGCGGAAATCCCGCACTTGTGCCGGAATTCCCGCACCCGGGCCGGAATCTCGGCTTCTGGGCCGGAATACCCGCATTCTGGCCGGATGAGCATTTTCCTCAATGCTATCACCTGTCCAAGTGCCTACCATCCCCCACCATGCATCAGATGAAGTCAATCAACACCAACTGCAAGACCAGCACCACAAACCACATAAAAGCTGCAAACATTCAAGGAACAGGTTTGGCCACAGAGAGTTCCTGTTTTCATTTGCTGTGCATCACTACTGGAAAATGTACCAACTGATCAGGAAGAAAAACGTCACAACTGAGGAGACCACCCTGATTGTGGAGTTCATTGTGAGGCACCACAAACGGCTATATGGTCTCCCCCCTTACTGCACCAGTGGAACAGAGAAGGCAGCTCTATGGCAGCATTTAACCATTGCTGTCACAGCATTGGGGGAGGATGTGCGCACAGTCCAGGACATCAAGAAGAAGTGGCAGAACGAAAAGGCGAGGATGAAGGAGAAGTACGCCAGGATTGAGTTGAACAGAGTTCTCCCCCCGCCCCACAATCCGTAACCCACCTCCATCTCACCACACTTGAGGAGGATGTCCTCACTACAATCAACCCCCACATGCTCCATGTGCTGCCTGTGAGTGATGTCCACAATGTGGTACCAGGTAAATGTAATGACAAGAACAAGTATATAAAATGACTGTCTGTGTTGCACCCCCATTGTGATTAAGGAAGTTGTCCAAAGTTTACATAAAGATATAGTCAGTCAGGGGCTCATGTGTTTCTCTCCGTATGTTGCACCACAAGTCCCAGAATCCTTTGTATCAGAAATGGCAAATCCCTCTCCTACAATTGAAAACATGGGCCCAATACTGCTGCCGTATATACCTAACATTGTTAAGCAGCAATTGACAAAATGCCCCTTCCACTCATCCAGACGCAGCTGGGTCAGTCAAGAACATCAGGGGGGGTGGGGTGGGGCAGAGGAAAATCAACAGACAATGGAATAGGGAAACTAAAAACAAAATATCCCAAAAATAACTCACCTTGTGCCTGCCGCATCACAAAGCAGAAGGTGAGAGAATCCTGATTTAAAAACATTTAATTCCCTTATTCTGTTGTCGATTTCCCACCCTGCCCGCCATTACATCCCCAATGCCCCACTGCTCCTACCTGCACCGGCCGTGGCAGTACTTCACAATACTGTTAGCATGCAGAAGATATGAGGAACTGTCTGACATGTAACACATGTAAAATTTCAATTTGGTTACTTTTCTCTCTTCTCACCTATTGACACATTCAGCCAGAGCACAGACAACCGCAGTAGCAGAGGTCCCTGCATCTTCTGGGAGGAAACAACATCATCAGGAGCAAGGCATACCACCCTCACTAACTGGTAAGTCAAACTGGTCAGGAGATGTTCAAAATGCACACATTGTCAGCAGACAACAGAGGGACATATAGGGCCCAAAGCTCAAAGGTAACAGAGATGAAAATCTAACTTTACAACTATTGGAATACTTAAAGGACATTTACCTGTAGCAAATGACATTTGTGAATAGCGAAAGATGAAAATTAATATATCTAGCCTCATCGTACCTTGTAATATGTGAACATTACATGTATTCCACCAACAGTTCCAGAACTGTGAACTCAATCCTGGATTTGAGTGCCACAACAAGTCAAAAAGGAGTCCCCACTATATTGTAATTGTCTTTTGTAGCCAAAATTCAAGAAATCCAATGTGAACAAATATTACAATGATGAACAAGAAGTGAGATACAATTGTCAGGAGTATTGCGAATGCGTCCAGTGTCCAACTTAGAATGTGTTTTCCTATACATGAAATTGTCCAGTCCACACAGCTGGTTATATTTGTTAACATCGGATGACATGTTATTTAGGCCATAAACAAAACACGATAGTGCACCTTACTTCAGGAATTGTTGTGGTGTCAATTTGATAGATGTTGCTTCTAGGCAGCGGGGCCATTATAAGTTGAATGTGGGATCACTCATGATATGTAGTGCGAAACACTTCTGCAACGGTAGTGCCCACACTGCTTGTGCTTATCTTTTGTGCCTGAAATTGAATGCATCACATGTGGCAGCTGAAATGTAAAGTTGAAAACACACTTATCATTGTAGGTCCAATGATGTCGTCCCAGATTCCAGTACCCCATTGACCTTTTCTACAAGGTTGGCTGTGACATCTGGTCAGGGACCACACACTGGGCAGGTATGGGGCCATGGTAAGTAAACCCAAGAATAATGTACCAGAATGTTCATGCTCATGAAATGTGCCTTCAATCTCCGCTCTATGTTGTAAATGTTTTACATCACTGTTGTCCAGCATCACAATATGCCTACATATGGCATTTCACCACATACCAGATCACACCATGCTGGCTAGTGAAAGGGTGACACAAAATGTATGCCAAGTGAGTGCAGAATGGACATAAAATAGTATATAGTGTCATATGAAGTATCCTAGACACAACTGGATTGTAATTAAATGATATGAAAACTCTCTTGCAAAATATCAATGGACAAATCCTAATGAAATTGGTGGGGATGAGGGTCGCACTGATGCCAGTTGAGTACTTTTGTGATGGATGTATGGGCTGCTAAGGTGAATCTTGAGGAAGTTAAATTTTCAAATCTCTTGGCTGGAAAGCACAATGCAAATCCAGTGAAGGGGGCAACCATCAAAGCTTCTCAACTTACCCACAATGTGGGATCCTAGTCAAATGTTGCATTCTGCTGGCCTCCTCTTCTACTGTATTCACCTATGTAAGTGAGTGTGTAATATATGAGGTTAGGATGTCTGCTGTACAAGACATCATCCGTTGTCAGCTAAGTACTACCATGATGTTGTAAATGGATTATAGGAACAGAGGACACTCAAAGGATGGACATAACAAATGTGTGATCTCTCAGTACCAAATGAGCTTTGTGACTTCATGTGTAGGGAAGCACAAATGAGCCACAAGATGTACCTGACTATTGCACATCTCACATATGAACCCTGCAATGCAATGTTTGATCTGATGTGCAAATGTGAAACTGGTCAGCCTGGTAATATCCACTCCTTTTGACTTGTCAACAGACAACACTATACCCATGAGGCATGATGGTCTTAACGGTGAAGGTGTAAACAATGTAATGGGGAGGCGTCCTGATTATTTATCCCCTTCCTTCAAATATCAGTGACCTTCTCATACACGTTTGTCTGTTGATGTGTTATCTCTTTGATGTCAGTGATGTCTGGAGGTTACAGCTGACAACTGCTGCATGTGAGCAGGGGCCCACATGTAAAGTCCATGAGGTAAACATGCTGGACATTGGCCAGGAATATCATATCAATGGTCATTGAGAATGACACATACATGTTAGCTCATAGCTACCATCTGGTGAAATATGTATATGTATGTCTCATCACAGCTGCTGACAGGATGACACCAGTGCAGTGTACAACACCATCCCGGGGTATGCAAGACATCCTGACTGCAGCAGTGAAACCCTCTCGCACCTGTCCATCAGGTAAGTGTGGCATGAAGTGTTTCCCTATCATAGATTCAAAAACCCTGACAAAGATCCAAATCCCCTTCTGCATAGAATCTGCAGTCGGTGTTTACAAAGTTACATACATACCATTTCATTTCCATAAGTGTCACATGTGCCTGTTTGTAAAATAGTAAAACAGATCATTGAGTATGTTGTCACTTCCATCTCCAGCTGCTCGATCAGGGACTGCTTCATTAACTACACCTATGAGGAGCCATGTTCAGCAGTTGACATCAGGGGGGATCGCAAAGGGACACAAAGCTGTGGCTGGAGCTGGTGAGTTTGGTTGTGCATTGTACATCTCCTTTCAACACCTCAGTGCTATGGTGTGAGCTGTCACCTGTTGGGTACCCAAACCAGGTCACATGTGCTTCATCTGTTGATGCAAAGTACAGTAGAACCAACCCTTGTGTTGCACCACATCTTATACCAGGTCAATTACTTATCCTGTTGCAACCTCTTTGTTCCAGGTGATGATGACGATGAGGAGGATGGGCGACGGGCAACACCAGTGTTGGGCGACGGGCAATCAAAGGGGAAAATCCGCTGCTCCTGCAGGCAGTAATGTCGGCTGCAAGTACTGTGCAAGAGGAAGAAGATGATGTACCTGAGGAGGCTAAATAAATTGACCATGATGAAGACCATCTGTCCATCCTCGCAGAGGGTGATGAATCAGATGCCATGGCCCGAAAAATTCCCAGATCGGACAAATTTGGCAAGGCCTCACACCCTCCGCAAAGCAAAGTGCCGCAGCCTCCAATAGGAAAGATTGCCTGTCCTCAGCATAGAGATAACCAGCCACAGCTCACACGCACCCCAACACATACACTGACCTTGACTGGTAGGTTGCTCCCCCACCACACAGCTCCGTCTGTGTGCCCTGCTGCTGCCCCTGATTGTGCTCGTTTTTCCTTTCTGTGCCCCCTTGCTGCCCCTGATTGTGCTCGTTTTTCCTTTCTGTACCCCCTTGCTGCCCCTGATTGTGCTCGCTTTTTTTCCTTTCTGTGCCCCCTTGCTGCCCCTGATTGTGCTCTGTTTTTCCTTTCTGTGCCCCCTTGCTGCCCCTGATTGTGCTCGCTTTTCCTTTCTGTACCCCCTTGCTGCCCCTGATTGTGCTCGGTTTTTTTCCTTTCTGTGCCCCCTTGCTGCCCCTGATTGTGCTCGTTTTTTCCTTTCTGTGCCCCCTTGCTGCCCCTGATTGTGCTCGTTTTTCCTTTCTGTGCCCCCTTGCTGCCCCTGATTGTGCTCGTTTTTTTCCTTTCTGTGCCCCTTGCTGCCCCTGATTGTGCTCGCTTTTTTCCTTTCTGTGCCCCCTTGCTGCCCCTGATTGTGCTCGTTTTCCTTTCTGTGCCCCCTTGATGCCCTGATTGTGCTCGTTTTCCCTTCTGTGCCTGTTTCCCGCCGCTGCGCCCTGCGGCCCCGCCCCTCACTGCCCCATTCCCTGCTCCTCCCTCCCACCTCCCCATTTATGGCGGCCGCTGCGTGGTGAAGAGAGCGACCCCTGACCTTGACTGGTAGGTCGCTCCCCCACCACACAGCTCCGTCTGTGTGCCCTGCTGCTGCCCCTGATTGTGCTCGCTTTTCCTTTCTGTGTCCCCTTGCTGCCCCTGATTGTGCTCGTTTTTCCTTTCTGTACCCCCTTGCTGCCCCTGATTGTGCTCGTTTTTTTCCTTTCTGTGCCCCCTGCTGCCCCTGATTGTGCTCGTTTTTTCCTTTCTGTGCCCCCTTGCTGCCCCTGATTGTGCTCGTTTTTCCTTTCTGTACCCCCTTGCTGCCCCTGATTGTGCTCGTTTTTTTCCTTTCTGTGCCCCCTTGCTGCCCCTGATTGTGCTCGTTTTTTCCTTTCTGTGCCCCCTTGCTGCCCCTGATTTTGCTCGTTTTTCCTTTCTGTGCCCCCTTGATGCCCCTGATTGTGCTCGTTTTTTCCTTTCTGTGCCCCCTTGCTGCCCCTGATTGTGCTCGTTTTTCCTTTCTGTGCCCCCTTGCTGCCCCTGATTGTGCTCATTTTTTTTTTCCTTTCTGTGCCCCCTTGATGCCCTGATTGTGCACGTTTTCCCTTCTGTGCCTGTTTCCCGCCGCTGCGCCCCTGCGGCCCCGCCCCCTCACTGCCCATTCGCTGCCCCATTCCCTGCTCCTCCCTCCCACCTCCCCATTTATGGCGGCCGCTGCACGGCCGCGCCGCTGGCGCGCCGAAGGCGCACCTAAGGCAAGCCCGTCTGCGCCCGTCCGCGCCGTGACCGCGCCCAGCGCCAGACCCCCTGGTCCGGGCATCCCCCGCGCCCGCCACATCAACAGACGCCGATACGACGCCAGCACCCTCCACGCACTCAACCCCGGAAAAGATCACGCCTGCTACCAGGCCACCCCGAAGCGCACCCAAGGGCCCTTCACCTGCCGGAACTGCAGCTTCGCCAGCACCAGCCCCGCCAAACCACCGCCCAGGAAAGAACCCAACTACCTCAGATGCATCCTCCTCAACACCCGCTCCGCCCGCAAACACGCCATCGAACTCTGGGACCTTCTCGACTCAACCTCCCCAGACGTCGCATTCCTGACGGAGACCTGGCTGAATTCCGCTTCAGCCCCCGACATCGCCATTGCCATCCCGGACGGATACAAGATCACCCGCAGGGACCGCACCAACGGAGTCGGAGGAGGCATCGCTATCGTCCACAGGAACACCCTCAGAGTCTCAACCAACACCGACGACACCCTCAGCACCGCCGAACACATGCACTTCCAGATCCACACCGATCCCAACACCACCCTCAGAGGAACCCTCATCTACAGACCCCCGGACCCCGACCACAGTTCAGCGATTCCATCGCTGACTTTGTCAGCACACACGCCATCGCCTCCACGGACTACATCCTCCTCGGGGACCTGAACTTCCACCTCGAGAACAACAAGGACACCAACTCCACCACCCTGATCGACAACCTCGCCACCCTCGGACTCAGACAGCTCGTGACTACACCCACCCATGCCGCCGGCCACACGCTAGACTCCATCTTTTCCGCAAGCCCACACGTCTCCTTCAACCACACCTCCGAACCCCACTGGACTGACCACCACTGCATCCACTTCACCTACAGGAAGCCCACCACGCACCACCGCACCGAACAAATGCCTCGCCGCTGCTGGAGCAGAGTCACGGAAGACCAGCTAACCACAACCCTCGCCCTGAGCCCACCCGCCGAACCCTCCGACCCCGACACCGCCGCCCGCAACCTCAGACAGTGGATCGACGACTGCGCCAACACCCTCGCCCCGCTCAAGAATCCGCCCAACAGCCACACCAGCAAGAAAGCCACCTGGTTCACCGAAGACCTCCAGGCCTCCAAACGAACATGCCGAAAACTGGAGAAGATCTGGCTCCACGAACGGACAGCGGACAGCTACGCCGCCCACAAGAGCGCCACCCGCAGTCACCATCACCTCATCAGATCCGCCAAAAGGGCCTCACTCAAAGACCGCCTAGACAACAACGCACACAACAGCAAAGAGCTCTTCAACATCGTGAAGGAACTCTCCAACCCCAGCTCCAACACCAACGACATCCAGCCGTCGCGAGACCTGTGCGACTCACTGGCCACCTTCTTCCACCGCAAAATCGCCGACATGCACGACAGCTTCAACACCACGACCGCCCCGGCAACCACCGAGACCACTGCCCCCACAACCACCAACCGCCTGCTCTCCTGGACCAACATCAACGACGAGGACACCAGCGAGATCATGAACACCATCCACTCCGGTTCACCGCTAGACCTGTGCCCTCACCACATCTTCAACAAAGCCAGTACAGCCATCGCGCCCCATCTCCGGAAAATAATCAACATCTCCTTCGAGACAGCAACCTTCCCGGAAAGCTGGAAGCACGCCGAGATCACCGCCTTAATCAAGAAACCCAAGGCAGACCCCAAGGACCTCAAGAACTTCCGACCCATCTCTCTGCTCCCGTTCCCCGCGAAGGTCACCGAGAAAATCGTCAACAAACAACTGACCCGCTACCTCGAGGAGAACAACATCCTGGACCCTTCCCAGTCCGGCTTCCGCAGCAACCACAGCACCGAAACCGCCCTCATCGCCGCCACCGATGACATCAGGACCCTGCTAGACAACGGAGAAACAGCAGCCCTCATCCTCCTGGACCTATCAGCCGCCTTCGACACGGTCTGCCACCACACACTACGAACACGCCTTCACGACGCCGGGATCCAAGAGAAGGCCCTGGACTGGACCACATCCTTCCTTTCCGGCAGAACACAAAGCGTCCGCCTCGCCCCCTTCCGATCCAAGGCCACCAAGATCATCTGCGGCGTACCCCAAGGCTCCTCCCTCAGCCCAACGCTGTTCAACATCTACATGGCACCCTCGCCCACGTCGCCCGACAGCACAACCTCAACATCATCTCCTACGCCGACGACACCCAGCTGATCCTCTCCCTCACCAAAGACCCTCACACCGCCAAAGCCCACCTCCACGAAGGAATGAAGGCCGTCGCCGAATGGATGAGGACCAGCCGCCTGAAGCTGAACTCGGACAAGACGGAGGTCCTCATCCTTGGTTCCAACCCTTCAGCCTGGGACGACTCCTGGTGGCCAACATCACTGGGAACAGCCCCGCCACCCACCGACCACGTACGCAACCTAGGGGTCATCCTCGACCCCACCCTCTCCATGACTAAGCAGGTCAACGCCGTTTCCTCATCCTGCTTCAACATCCTCCGAATGCTCCGCAGGATCTTCAAGTGGATCCCCACCGAAACAAGAAAAACAGTCACCCAGGCCCTCGTCACCAGCAGGCTGGACTACGGAAACGCCCTCTACGCAGGAACGACGGCTAAGCTCCTGAGACGGCTGCAACGCATCCAGAACGCCTCTGCACGTCTTATCCTCGACATCCCCCGACGCAGCCACATCACACCCCACCTGAGAGACCTGCACTGGCTCCCTGTCAACAAGAGGATAACCTTCAAGCTCCTCACCCACGCACACAAAGCACTCCACCACTCCGGACCAGCCTACCTCAACAGACGACTCAGCTTCTACACCCCCACCCGCCAGCTCCGCTCGACCAGCCTCGCCCTCGCCACAGTCCCCCGCATCCAGAAAACGACCGCCGGCGGCAGATCCTTCTCCCACCTCGCCGCCAAGACCTGGAACACCCTCCCCACCAACCTCCGACAGACCCAAGACCTACTGGCCTTCAGAAGACTCCTCAAGACCTGGCTCTTCGATCAGTAGCAGCACCACCCCCCTCTTCCCCCAGCGCCTTGAGACCCTCGCGGGTATGTAGTGCGCTTTATAAGTGACATGATTGATTGATTGATACATTACTCCCTCACAGCTCTCACATCCAGTACAGACATGGTGGTTCCTCAACAAACTCCTCCCTATACAGTGTATCCCAGGCATTCTCTCTACAATATGAGGGAAGTTACAATGTTCAACCTTCAAACTATGTGATCAGCATGACATTACCAAAATATCACTATCTCTGAAACCAAATAATCATTACAATGACCATCTGCCATCAAAATGCTAGCCCTCCTGAAACCACATGGCCATCCCCTATTGGACTAAGATAATTAATGAATCGCTTGCCCAAGGATCAATTCCGGACTGCCTAAAACTTTCGTTCGGTAACAACCATTCCCCTACTAGCCAACGTACTAGAAAAATGTGCACACAATCAATTAAGTCAACACATTACTGAATTTGATCTACTAAATGACTGCCAGTCAGGGTTCAGACCTAATCACAGTACGGAAATAGCAATCCTACACATAGTAGATGACGCTCTGCTGGCCCTCGACCGGAATGAAACCTGTCTCCTGATCCTTTTGGACCTATCATCTGCATTTGACACAGTAAACCATCCCAAATTATTAGAACACCTGGAAAACAGGATGGGCTTATCGGGAACTGTACTGAAATGGTTCTACTCCTTCCTAGAGAACAGATCGCAAAGATTCCTGGTGGACAACAAGCTATCCCCACCATCTCCGATTCAAATTGGGGTTCCACAAGGATCAACTCTATCCCCTTCACTATTTAACCTATACATCGAACCATTAACTGAAGTACTGCATAAGGCTAACATTTCCTTTCACATGTATGCTGACGACACCCAGCTGTATATGAAGATATCATCTCTGGAAGAGATCAACACTATGAACCAAGCACTCAAGAAAACCGTTGAATGGCTAGCTGACAATCATCTTAAGCTCAACTCACAAAAAACCGAATTCCTTCTGATCTCCCCCCCTAAAAGTTCAGCCAAGATTAAAAAATAGACCAAGTTGATCACAGCACTAAACGGTACCCCCACTATAGTTAACTCAACCAAATCCCTTGGTATCACACTGGATAAAGAACTAAACATGCGAGCACACATCAACACAATGGCAAAAAACGCTAGTTTTCATTTAAATTACCTCAGAAAACTGAAGCCACTCATCAATCCCGGTGATCTGAAAATGGCAGTCCAGGCACTGGTCATATCAAGAATTGAATATGGATGCGCAACTCTATCAGAACTCCCTAAGATCTCAACAGCTCCCCTAAAAGCTTGTCTCAATGCAGCAACTAGACTTATAACGGGAACAAAAAAAGACGACCACATCACTCCACATCTGAAAGCGCTCAACTGGCTACCATACGAGGCAAGAATAGAGCTAAAAATTGCATGCATTACACACAAGGCAATACACCACAAAACTCCACATTACCTAGCCCATAAAATTACGCTGTCCGGAGGCACTAGACCCTTGAGGGGATCCAAGGATTTTCTACTGAAACCAGCAATCTTCCGTAAGAAAAAAACTTACGATAGAGCGTTCACGGGAGCTGCACCAAGGATTTGGAATTCGCTCCCACCGAATATCAGAAGAATCACCTATGCGCCACGATTCAAAAAGGAGACTAAGGGGCCGATTCCGATCTCGGCCGGTAGGGCTCCGAATAGGATTCGGCTTTACCGGATCCGATTCGGAGCCCTTTTTCCCGACCGAATCGTACGCGGGTCCGGCCGAGCGAGTACGATGCGACTCGCCGACCGACTCGTCCGGGCGACCCGACCGCTCCGACCGACTCGTACCCGGATCGTACCGCTCCGACCGACTCGCTCGGACCCGATTCGCACCGCGCAATGGAGACGTTTTCCGGCCGGGTAAGTACGATGCGCACCTCGACCGCTCCGACCGACTCGCGCCGTCCGACTCGAACTCGCTGTCGGAGCCGTACTTTGGGGTCCGTGTCGGACCCCCTGTACGCGTACCCGTGCGAGGCGCACACAGGGGGACCCATGGGTCCCCCCTACCTGTGCGTGTACGCCGCGGGCGCTCGCGGCGTACTCGCTGTAGGGGCGCCCTTGTCCGCCTCGCACCCATTGAGGCAATGGGAGCCCGCGTACGCGTTGTACGACCGGCTCCCATTGAGTTCAATGGGAGTCCGACCGACTCGTGTCCGGTGGCATACGAATGCATCGGACTCGTTCGGTCGGACTGCACGGGTCCGATTCGGTCGGAAATCTCTCCGGGTCCGGCTCGGTCGGAGAGATTTCCGGCCCGAATCGGAATCGACCCTAAGTCCTTTCTGATGGGTAAATTTCTCCCATAACGATCAACAGGGACGACTAAGTCTCTATGGAAATGGGCGGTCAATGCGGCGATCTTAAATCAGATGTTCAAGTAAGCTATTGTGAGCAGGATTACTACCCTGCTAGTAACAGAACAAAGAAACTGATCACCTCCCGAATCAAGCTACTGTCATTAATTGAGCTCGAATGGCTAGCCTCAACTAGGGTGGATACAGTTAATCCCCTCGTCCACCAACATTGATGCCGTCTATGAACAGATACCTTGACCAACACACAGATATATGTGATTAACCTAACAATACTATAACCAACTTGGGATAAAGAAAACTCAGGAGTGGTCTGATCTCAAATTTAAGTATGACACGACAATCTTGTATGTAATCTAATGATTTCTATTATTCCTCATTATATTTGTTTTGTATATGGATAAATATATGCCAATGTTAGTGAAATACATAGACATGCTCTAGACGTGTAAGAATTGGATATCTGCTGATATCGAAGGTGGTTGAAATGTAAAGCGCTCTGACACCCAAACTCTGGGTCTGGTTTGCGCTATAGAAAACATTGAATAAATAAATAAATAAAAACCCTGTTGTGGTGCAGGTATCCCCTGGGCACCATTTTCCTGTCCACAGGCTTCCAGCTGCCACACGTCCCCCCTGCTGTTGGACCCGGCGGTCTCATCCATGGCCGACCCCTGCAGAGAGGGCCTACACCTGGCTATGGTGCCCAGTGGGAGCAGGACTTCTTCCAACAGCAGGCAGATGTGAGGCAGGACATTCATGCCATAGGGGCTACCCTGTCAGACATGTCTGAGGCCCTGCAGGACATGCGCCAAATCCCTCAGGTGGTGGACATACTGACCCATGTTTTGGACAGGATGGATAAATCTTGGCAAGACATGTCCAAGAATATCAGAGACATGATATCCATCCAAAGGGAAGAGAGTGCAAGACACCATGCCTTGGCTATGAAGATGATGGAGGGCATGCTGAAAGTGATCTAAAGTCTCCCTTCATGGTCAACGCAGGGAGGGGAGCCATCACATCTGCCTGCAGCACATCACACCCATACACCTGTACCACAAACTGCACAGGACCACAGCAAGGGGACACACCCATCACCCCCCCTGAACAGGCACTACCACCACCTACACAACAATCCCCTGTCCACGCACAAACAACAACTGTACAGACAACATCTGCCCCTGCACCCTGTACAGGCACCTGCAACACCCCGACCTGCACCTCGGCGACAACCCAGACATGATCCTTCACAGCGATCCTCATCTCCGAAATTGCGATGTCCTAGCACGAATCCCCATTGATCACATCCCAAAAACTATTTGACCAGTGTGAATATGTGTCAATAAAAAGAAATTCTCTTCACAGGTCAAGACTCTGTTGCGTATCATGTCCTGATAGGCAAATGTATACCAATTTTGGTGGCCTAGAGATGTGAGGATGTATGTTTGTGTGTGTGACACATGTACAAGTGTAACCCCATCATTGCAACAAGCCATAATGTGCAGAGGAGATGACTCCCAAAATATATGTCCATATTTTGTACAAGACATTCACAATGAAGTTAAACAAGAAAAAGAAAGTATGATTCAAAATAAGATTTTATGTAAAAAAAAGTGTGGGATTAGAAAAACAACAACAGTCCGTTTGGAAGGGAGAAAGGAAAACAAATGATGTTCTTACTACAGAAGGAGAATGGAACTTGGATTGGGGTGGGGCAACTTAAATATAACACGTCAGGGAGCGTCAGGGGAACCAGTCTATTTACAAGGGGCAAAGTAAATAATTGTCCACAAAGAAAATTCTGTCCAACAGGTCAAGTGTCCTTCTGGTCATCCTCTAATACCACAATGTCCAGATCCTCTGAGTCTGATGCGGGCTCCTGGATGGCTGGTGCAGGACCAGGCACAACACAGGGTTGGGACACACGAGGAGTAGGGGGGAAGCAGTGTGGCACAAGTGACAGGGGAAGACATTGACGGTGGTGTGGGCGGGATGTTGGGACACGACAGACAACATGGCTGCAGTCAGGAAATTGACACTGGCAGGGAGGGTGGCCAGAGCTCGGGCAGTTTCCTCTCACATCATGCGCAGCTCTAGACACATCTGCAGCATGATGCGAGAGGACATGTCTGGCTGACCCTCACATGCCCACATCAAGTCCTCTGGTACAGCCACAGGAGGAAAAACACAGGGAGGGGTTTGGGTTGAACATGAGGGGTGTGGTGCCTCAGGTTCGGAGCCAATGTTGGTGTCGACCTGGCAGCTACAATGAGGGGGACTGGTTGCAGGGGATGCAGCTGGAGGACCCGATGGAATGGGGGCCTCTAGAGTTAGGGAGGGGCTGATGGCAGGCCCAGGTTGTGTAATGGCCTGCCCCGGGACACCTCGCCAAAAGTAACTGGTTAATGGTCCGGGGGAGAGTAGATCCCCCCAGCCAGAGGTGTCCAGTTCTTCCCCCACTTCAATGTCCTCAGCTTCCACCTGGTCCGTAGCACCAGAGGTGTCTTCCTGCTCAGTCCGGGTGGGCACAATCCCCCTGCCTCCTGATGTTGAAGGTCCGGCCTCATCCTCTTCTTCCTCACTAGTGGAAAGAGGTTGTAGCCGCTGACGCACCACAGATGTCCTGCTCTGAACCATGTCCGTCTGTTGGCCCTTTTGGCCAGCTGAGCCCACTGAAATATAAGACAAATCATGATGTAGTTGTACCCGTCAGGACAAGACACATACCTCCATGAGCCAAGGTCAGACTTTGTTCTCCTCTGATCACACTATACAGTTGTCAGTGTTTATGAGCTTAAATTACGTGTATGTTCACTGTCACATCCTGATTTGAGTCTGACATGGACATCTCACGAGATTTTTGGTGGCTTACACGTCTGTACTGGCCAACCCTCAACTTTAGCATTCTTGTGATCTGTGCGTCCTGTCACTGCTACATGGACTGGGTCCAAACCCAGTCTACAAAAGGAGATCAGAGAGAGTTCAGATGGTTTTGAAATGGGCCTGTGATATGGAGTCTCTGCACTTTTACGTCTGGACAAATGTTATCTGCTGTGTAGCATTGTATGAGACAACACAAATGCTGATTGGGGGTCACACATCCATATAGGGTCTGGGCTATTAGGTTTGCTAAGTTGTGAGTCTAACCTTTTGATATTCCCTCACAAAATCTGACAATCCAGTGCCACATATTGGTTTTGGAGACTGATCAGGTAGTGCTGTGCACTGGTGAATAGTAGTGGCTCATTGTTACAGCTACCTGTTAATGGAAAATGGCATACAAGCCACTGAGGGTAAGACGTGTGTCTGTGGACACGCTTGGCAAAATTGGACACACTTAAGAGTGAGGCAAGGATCTCAAAGTCTGTCTTGACTCCATGGCACATGATGGTCTGTCTCAATCAGAACCCAAACTCACCGAATGCATGCAAGTCACAGCATCCAATAGCCATTGGCCTCTCATACACACACTGAACAGTGTCTGTCCCATTCCTCATCCAATGCACACATTAGTTATGATTCCCTTGGTTCACTATTAGTGGTGCTGGCAGTGCAAATTTCTGTACAAATGCATGTGTGTGGCTCAATTTTCCAGTTGTCATAATGAAACTACAACTCCCAGAATGCACTCTGCCCTGTACAGTCAATGTGCTACAGTGAGCCTTTTGCTTCATGATGACTGCTGCATAGACACAGAATAGGTGAATGGAGGCATGGGACACACGATGGTACAGCTCTGTCTTCACTCACATCATACTTCCAGACACATATTGCATATAATGCACTTACCAGGACTCTGCTGCTTATTCTCCTCCAGCTGAGCATGGAAGGTCAGCCAAGCTGCATGCAGGACCCTCCTGTACAGTGACAAGAGGCGGGGACGATGCACATGGTGCTAGGAAGACTGGCCCAGGAGCTCCTCGGCCTTGTGCCGGGCACAGTGTTTTAGGTCCTCCCGGCACTTGCGGCATGTCCTCACATTCCTGGTGTAAACGCCCACTGCACTGCAGCGCTCACCAATGTTGGCCCATAGTGTGGCCCGCGCTGCATTACTCAGCTGGTCCTCTGGCCCCCCATATAGCTGAGGATATTTGTTAAACACCACCTCAGCTAAAATGTCTAATTCCCTTTCAGTGAAAGGGGTTGCTTTCTCCTCATAGCCCTCAGCCATCTTGGGGGAAATAAGGTTGAAAAGAGCAGCAGGATGGCAGAGGATCTGATCTGTGAGAGAGGATGACTCAGAATGAACACAAAATGGCTGTCAACAACTTCCTGTGATGTATTTCCTGTCCCCCACTTCCTGCATGTCATTTCCTGTATGAAATAATGGGTTCCGGTTCGATTTCGGAGATTACGGCCTGAATACGTAATTTCTGGTTGTGGAGCGTAGGGTCCGCATATGAGGCAGACGCTCCGCATACGGAGAGTGTGCAGTTGTGCCGGAAGTTGCGAAAATAGACCAGATCCCATACCTTCATAAAGGAAATGACATACAGGAAGTGGTGGACAGGAAATACATTACAGGAAGTAGTTGACAGCCATTTTGTGTTCATTCTGATTCATCCACCATCACAGATCAAATCCACTGCCATCCTGTTGTTCTGTAGCGGAGAAACCTGAAATGACAGTGTAAGAGACAATAATAGAGATGAAACAAAAGGGAGAACAGACCATTTAATGAGATTTGGGCTGGGACAAGGGGGGGGGGCTGACACAACATCAAACCCCAGTTTAGTTTTCTCCTCCTTTGCATTATGGTACATGTAGTCCATATTTAGTGCTCAACATAAGAGTTGTCTGTTGTGTTACGGAATATTTGGGGGGAGGCAGTGCTGTGTATCCCAGACACATAGTGGCAGATTCAGCCAGAACATCATCACTCACGTTGTGGGCCCATTGTTTGTGGGGGAGTCAAATCAGTTGGGGGCAAAAACTCAACAATGCAATAGTTATGCCCTTTTTTGATTCAGACACCCATTCTCAAAAGATACAGGAGGGTCTCTCAGAACATATACATCTTATCCTCTGAGTCAATAGATTCCTTAGGGACATCCACTACACTGATTGCTGACATCGGCACATGACCTGATGCACGGTCAATCTTTTGACTCCTGTCAACAGCTGTGGTTTACATACAGTTAGTGTGGCTTGCAAAGTAGTCTCAGAATGGAATTTTTGGACAGAGTCGTAATTATCCAACTTTCATCATTGACAACAGACTGCAAACTACATTTTGTCCATGACACAACAGGTTGTTCATGTGAAAAACATGGCAACCAGCTGATCACGGACTTGCATACCCTGACCTCGGTTATGTGCAATGGCCCAGTTGCCCGGATTCAGAGCTAGCCGAGGTTCAAGAGGTATGTGTAAGCCATGCGTTGAAGTTATATTGTGCAAAACACAACAGGCTAATATGATCTTGTACACGACTTCAGGGGAGTACATCAGCACACCCCCTGTACGGTCAAGACATCTGAATTGCGACTACAACAGACCAAAAGTGCACTCTATGATGGCTCGAGTTCATATGTGTGCCCAATTGTACCCATGCTGAGGTACAGTGGTTGGATGTCTGTAAGGTGTGAGGAGTTGGGGGCGAGTGCATACCCAGCATCGCCTGAGCAGGGAAGATAGGGCATTAGGTTACATTTCCAACTTAAATTTAAACAGAACATGATCTATACTTTGGTACATGCAGTGTCTGTTGAGACCGTGTATGTGGCTTGGTGATTCTTATTGTACAATGGTTGTTAATGTAAGGTGGCAGTCATACATTTTGGGGCTTATTTACAAGCCCCTTACACACCGGTGCGTCACTTTCCATATGAGAAAAAGTGGAGTACCGGCAGCGCACAGGGCTTGTAAATAAGTCCCTTCATTTGTACATATCCCTCATTTTTAGTGCTTGGTACTTACCTAGTAGCCACATGTTGCCAAATTCTCCTGCAGCCATCTGCCGGGCAAGAGGTGACATGCGGAATACGAAGCTGTCATGGGTACTGCCTGGAAACACTGCATGCACATCTATGAATCTCCCACTGGCATCACAGACAGCCTGCACATTGATGGAATACCATTGGTGTCTGTTGCAGAATATGTGTGCAATTCAGCGGGGTGGCTGAAGGGCCACATGGGTACAATCAGTTGCACCCAGCACATGTGGGAAGCGAGAGATGAGATAGAAATCCCTATCTGCCCTTTGTCTGCTGGCCAGTGTATGGGGCATTCGTATGTGAGATCTAGAATTGATGAATCTCAGTACCTGATGCAAGCACCGTGACTGGCTTGCCTGAGAGATGCCCACAAGGTCACTGGAGACCCTTTGGAACGACCCCGTCGCAAAGAAATGGAGAGCAGAAAGGATCTTGAGATAGGCTGGAATAGCATGGGAGCAGCAGGTCACAGAGTCAAGTTCCTGCTCTCACTCACATACCATATCCAAGATGACTTCTGGAGGGAAACAGTATCTAGCCCTGACATCTTGGCTGGACATCCCAAATTGGTTGATCCTTTGTCTGAAGATCCTCTCTACTCTCCTCCTCCTCCTCCTCCTCCTCCTCCTCCTCCTCCTCAAGTCTTCTTGCCGCATAGCAAGGGGCAGATTAACAAACACATTCAGCGACATGTTGAAAGAGTTTGTGTGTGTCTGCTCTTCCTTCACACATGCTGCAGGGCTGGGATTGGCTGTTGGGCTGCAGTGTGTCAGCCGGTGCATGTGGGGGATGGTAGACACTTGGACAGGTGATTAGCATTGAGGAAAATGCTCAACCTGCCAGAATGCGGGTATTCCGGCCCGGAAGTGGAGATTCCGGCCCAGGTGCACAAATTCCGGCACAAGTGCAGGATTTCCACTCCTGGTGCGGAAATTCCGCTCCGGATGTGGAAATTCCGGTCCGAGTGCGGACGTAAAGTTAGGAGTCATAAGTGATTTCTGTAAATACCAAAAATCGTAGGTGCCTTCAGTGAACACTAGAAGTAGTAAGTTTAGGATTTTGTCTCAGATTATTTCTGTGAATCGGCCCCAATGTACTGAAAACATTTGAATAACAATAAGATAGAACAGGAAAGGTTATGCAATTATTTGTAGAAAACAGGAAAAGAGGGGGAGAGAAAAAGAAAATAGAAAGGGCAAAAATAAAAGTACTTCTCATGTTGTGAAATTAGCATAGTTTTAAACAGTAGTGGAATTACAAAAATCATAGAGTACATATTATCAGGGAAACAAAAAAGCAAAACATATTACTATTAGAATGGAAGGTCTAATAAGACAAATAATATATTCAAGGAGGTTTAGATACTTCATCAGTTAAGGGTTGATGTATGAACGTCTTTAAAACTGAGGAACCTAGAAAAATGGTTACTGGAGACCAGAGAGAATTTCGTTTAATAGTAAGAGACATTGGGACAGCATACGCTCTATCTAGTCTATGATTATAATAAAAACACCATACCACCATGCTATACAGAGCATTCTTCCAATTTTTAGTAATCTGTTGAAACGCGACAGCAATCAATAAGTCTACAATTTGTATATTAAAAGTACAACAATACCAATCATCAGAAAGACTACCTAAAATTAAATTAGTAAAGGAGAATGGTATATGTGTATGAAAAACAGACTTAATTTGTTTCCAAACTTGTAACCAAAATTGATAGGTGGGGGGACATTCAAACAAAATATGTTTAATATCAGAAATTGATGCAGAACAGGACCAACAAGAGAATGAAGTGGAGCTATCTAATTAGTGTAAAGAAGCAGGAGTGACTAGAAGGCGGTTATAAATAAAAAAGAGTGTTTGAGTTGTGTTGGCAGCACGCAATGTCTTGCGAATTTTAAGCCATAACTTGTTCCTCAAGGTAATAGGAAAGGAGGTGTGACGATCTGCTTCCGATTGTAATTCTAGAGTTGATTTTAGTCGATCAACAGGGGGACAGGTAAGGTGGGTATATATATGAGAAGCAGTAGGGGCAGTTATCAGTAATGTTGGTATAGATGAAATAGGAAGAGAGGAAATGGGTAACAAATAAAGTGAAAGGTATGTGGTACAGATAGAAGAGATCAGTGACTGAAATTTGTGTTGATCTGAAAGATGGAATGAGCCTGTGAAAAAAAGATAGGTGAGTGGTTATTTATCAATTGATGAGTCCATAATAGACCTTTATCTCTCCAGGATTTCCAAAAGATAGTTTTATTATTAATTTTAATGAATATATTATACCAGATCGAGGATTGAAGCTATTGATTTAGAGGTGAAAGAGAAGAAATGTAAAATGGACGTAATATTCTGCAAGTATTTTTGAGCATAGAAAGAGACATGGAAGAAGGGCGTTGAATAAAGGACAAAAATTCTGCAAAAGAGAAAGGATGAATAAAAGATAACTCCAATTCTGACCATAAGGGAAATGGAACTGTGGGTGGGCCATCTTGAAAATGTATTGATTGTTTTAAAAAGAAAGCATTTTGATAAGACTGAAAATGAGGAAAATTAACTCCCTTGCTGCTTTTGCCTTTGTGATTTGGACAAAGATATAAGATGCTTTTTATTATTCCATAAGAATGCAGTGAGAATAGAATACATTTTTTTTAAAGTAGAGGTGGGAAATTTAATTGCAATTGCCGAAAGATAGAAAAGAATGATCGGGACTAACATAATCTTAATGTAATCTAACCTACTCCACCAGGGGCCGTATTTTCATTGCGATTGTTTGCGCCCGGCGCAGCTTTTAAAAGGTGCGCCGGGTGCAAACAATCACAATATACCCTATTATGATGTATGTGCTGCCCCCACGGCAGCTGCGAACTCACGCTGTCCCAGGGCAGCGCATTCATGTGAAAACACGGAGCAGCTCCGTGTTTTCACAGTGCAGGCGGCACCTGCCTGCACTTTTACAGGGTAATGGAGATACCCTTGCAGGCGGGTGCAGTCAATGACTGCACCCACCTGCAAGGGGATGTCTGGGGGTCCATGGGACCCCATTTACCCCCTGTAGAGCGCTGCTCTCAGGAGGCGCACTGACAGTGCACCATCTTTTAAAAGGCGCACTGTCAGTGCGCCTCCTAGGAGCTCCTGAGGGCTCTATTGAGCGCCATATTACAGAAGCGGGCGCAGAGTCAAAGTTATTCACGCCCCTATGCAAATGAGGGAACACCCTCTGCAGGTAGTGCTGGCGCTTTAAGTGCGCCAGCACTATAGGTATTATAGAAGAGGACGCACAAGCGTCTGCACCCCCTTCTATAATACCAAAGTGCCCCAGGGGTGCGCAAAGCGGGCGCAAATGCCCATTGTGCCCCCGGGGCACTTATTGTAATACGGCCCCAGGAGAGAAATAGTGGATTCCATCGTGACGTATGGGTAGATAAAGTAGACAGTAAATTTGTAGTGTTGAGTGATATAGTGTCTTTTATAGAAGAAGTGAACCAAAGGCCCAAATATTTAATTGTTGTCGGGCTCCAAAGAAATCCTGAAGGGAGGAAATCATGTTTGATACACCATTTGTTAAGTGGAAGGATTTCACATGTGTTAGCATTAAGTTTATAGCCTGAAAGTGAGGCAAAAGTGGAAACTGTATTTTAAAAGGGTTGTAAAGGGGGCGCTAGAGAGCCCACGGCAAGCTGGCCACACTGTAGTGCTGCTCTGCCTGCCGGAATAAAGAATCCAGCAATTATCGGCAGTATGGGCACTCATCTGCAGAAATAAATAAAGGCAATACATGGCGGAATGTAGGAGAAAGTACAAGATGCCACTTTGAACAGCTAATGATAGCGGGTGTTCCGGTGATCGAGGCGTGCAGGACTACGGCCTGCATCACAACAAGATGGTGGCATGAGACGAGAGCCGGGACCCTCTGGAGGCGAAGATCATGATTCCTGTACCCTACTGACAGTGACCCGGACCAGGAATGGTAGGAGGAAGGACTGAGGCCTGCATATGAATCTGCAGCATGTGGCCGGAGGAGAACTCCTGAAGGGCACAACTGTGTTATGCGAGCAGGGTGATTTGTGAGGTGGCGCCCTGAGGTCGCGGTGCCGCTGTTGGTGGAGGAGCGGCTGTGTGAAGCGGTGCAGCGGCGGTGGTCACTGCCAATGCCTCAGGAGCGAAGGCAGGAGTCGGGTGGGCCCCCCGGCGCATGTTTTGTGCCAGCTCAGTGATCCGCGACTGCTGCGGCACACGCTGTGGGCCTGCTACAGGAAGGAATCCCATGTATCTGGAGGCGAGAGAGGAACATAACAGACTGCGGGATGCCTGGATCACACATATTAAGACGGTATGAGCCTACCCCCTTGCCGGTGCCGGTGGAGCGTGACATGGGCTTGTGGAGTGGAGCAATAGCAACCTGGGGCCTGATGTACGCTGGCGGGAAACCTAGCTCCCTTGGAGGTGCCCCTTATGTATGTGATCCCACGTGTGTACATTAAAGCAAAACCGCACGTATAGACATTCCTGGACTCTGTTGGTGGAGTGCCCACGTGTGGGCATCATGATCGTGAGCTGTGATCTGGGGATATACGCGGTGACGTCACTGGCTGCTGGATAGGTGTGTGGGGTGCCCATTTCTTCAGCTGTTGGATGGCTGCACAGGAAGGCAAAGATGGGCAAATCGGATAAACAACAGTCTAAGCTGTCCTTTGAATCTCGCCGTTCATCGCGACCTGCAGTGGCACATTCAGATACTGAGCTGGAGGTGGGGCAATAGAGTACACCATCATTGGAGTCTACCGTGCTGGCGATGCAGCAGAGTCTGCAGGCCATAGACGAGAAAATAGATACCCTCACGCTTAGGATGGACAGTATGGCCGCCAAGCTGGACAAACAGGGAGCGCGCTTAAATGCCGCAGAGCAGCGCATTTCCTCTTTCGAGGACGAGTCACATGCAACAGTGAACAAATGCAGCGACATGGAGAAAATTTTGGAGGTTATCAGGGCGAAGAATGAAGATTTAGAGGCTTGCTCCCGGCGCAACAAGCTGAGAATAATGGGGGTTCCAGAAAGCACCAATACAGGCTGCCTTGAAGACTACATAGAAGTAATGCTCAAGGATATGTTTGGGGCAGAGAATCTCTCACAAGTGCTCATTATTGAGAGGGCGCATAGATCATAGCCAGACTTTTGAATTACTGGGATTGTGATGCTGTTCTACGATTGGCAAGGGAGAAGCAGAAGCACTAGCTACGGGAATGTGGTATCTTTTTTCCCAGATTTCACCGTGGTGGTTCAAGCAGCTCGCAAAGAGTTTGCACCTATCAAGAAGAAATTGCAAGAGGTGGAAACTCCTTATGCAATGCTGTATCCTGTGCAAATGCAGATTTCGCATGAGGGCAAGATGAAATTCTTTCCAACACCGAGAGCAGCTCAGGATTTTCTGAAACAGGTGCAACCCAAATGGAAGAGTCCAAGGCGGTCACCCTCCCCCTCGCATTCAGAGTCATGACTGCTGCAGAGCTGCATTTGAAATGGGGCAGGTATTGGTAAGGTGGTCTCTGTTCACATATGAGGGTATGGATGACTATATTGGTGGTCATGGAATCACACCTCAGGACATACGCGAATGGTGGATTGTAGAATGTCCCTGAACTGTTCTGATCAGGATCGTAGGTCACTGGGGTGCCCTCTGAGCTGTATATACATTGAAAGTAATATGGTTGATGTGGATTGTAAACCACATGGCACCATACAAAATGAGGGCAGGCATATGTTTGATCAGACTGTTGGTGGGTGGTTTTGGATGAAGCGGGTGCATAATGTTGGTGTTATTGGGGCACTGCAATTTGTCATGTACATGTGTCAAGTTGAGGGTATGGATCAAGCTACGTAATTGAGCAATTGTATTTCTTATGCTGAAAATGTAAGCTAAAACACTATATTAAGATGTTCCCAAAGAACTGTCATTCCGCCCACACCCGGACTGCGGGTGGGAGTACGGGCATCTGGTCGCCCCATTTGGGTATTCCCCAATCTGTTTGCAATGCTGTTTGCGGGTTTTTTCTGGGTGTGTCTTTGGCATGATTGGGATGCTAAAGTGGGAGGAGGAGTTTTTGAGTTGTTGTTTGTATGTTCAAACATGGTATATCACTGGCTGATAGACACACTGGTTATGCAGGTACATTTAGCAGGCCTGGGCGTAGTTCGCGGAGTTTTGCTACGTGAAACTCCGCGAAGTTACAAAAAAACTCCGTGAAGTTCCACGAGTGGCGGAGTGCAGTGCGAACTGCAGTTTGTGCTGGTATTCCTGCTGCTCGGGAAGAAATTCTACCAGAGCGGCAGCTTGCGCTCGCGAACTTACTGTTCGCGATCGCGAGCGGGGAAAAAACCCTGCTGCACATAGCAAAGCGGAGTTTTCTGCACTCCACGAGCTCCGCGGAGTGCGGAGTGCAGAAAACTCCGCAAACTCCGCAAACGGAGAGAAGTTCACTGCCCAGGCCTAACATTTAGCTGTGCCACAAGAGAGGACTAACATGCAAGATCAGGATACACCATATAAATGGTAGGTGAGATTAGCCTTATGACATGGAATGTCAGGGGGCTGAATGATCCCAAAATAATTAGGCAGGTGTTGGTATCTTTAGACAGACATCAGGTGCAACTGGCTCTTTTACAAGCAACCCACCTCACTAGAGTCGGAGAGAGTAGGGTGGGTGCAAAATGGGCAGCGGTAAAGGCGGCATCGTCATGCTCATCCTATGCCAGGGGGGTCATGATATTAGTGAAAAGGGGCACACCCTTCAGGCTTACGCATACAGAATCAGACGACTTGGGCTGGTCCACACTTATACAGGGGAATCTCTGTGGCACGAACCCTACAATTATCACAACATACAGCCCTAACGTTGATGATCCAGAATTTTACCGTCGACTGGAGAGTAAACTGTTTGCCCTTCAACCAGAAGTAGTACTTTGGGGGGGTTTGAATACATATCAGGACCCTGGCATGGATCGCAGTGCGGCGACCCTCTGGCAGGGAAAATGGGCAGCACAAGTCATACATATCATGCACACCCATAAGCTCATTGCTATCTGGAGGGCACGAAATCCAACAACACGAGAGGGCACGCACATTTCCTTGGTACATAAATCGTGGTCCAGATTGGACTACTGGTTGGTCTCCGGTCGGCTGCTACCTGGGTGAAGAGGGTGGCGCATTTACCATGCACTCTATCGGATCATTCCCCTGTGATATTGGATGTGAGCATCCCTACGCAACACGTTCAGCCTTTCCAGTGGCGTCTTCAGCCGACGTCGCTGCTGAATCCAGTTTTTAGGGAAGGGGTGAGGCAGGCCATTGAGCTTTTTTTTCTTGCAAATGAGGGCACAGTGGAAGGGGCAGGTACACTCTGGGAGGCATTTAAGGTCATGATTAGGGGGATATGTATTGGGCTGCAGGCAGGCATGGTTAAGGATCAACGGTCCCGGATGCGCACGTTAGAGAAATCTTTAACAAGATTGGAAAAAGAGTATGCGGTCACTCACAAACTGGAAACCCTGGCTGAAATTAGGGAACAGGTCACTAAATACAATGAAACTGCAGACCAAGAAATTAAGCATTTATCCAGGCACATTTAGCAAGGGCATTTGGGGAGGGTGGACGCCCGAGCCGCACTCTGGCGGTTAAGGTTAGGGTGCGGACGCAGTTGTTCATTACAGAGTTGGAGCACAAGGATGGCACGAAATGCCATAGCACGGCTGAAATACTTAATCATTTTATGGATTATTGTTCCGAACTGTATGGTGCGTCCGAGGTAGCCTCTGGTGAAGAGGAACATGCATTTTTGGAGGAAATAGCACTTGCCTGGTTGTCCCCGGGGCAAAGAGAGTATCTGGTGCAATCATTCACAATTGATGAGGTGAAGGAGGCGATACAGGAACTTCCCATTGGTAAGGCATCTAGCAGCAACGGCCTGCCTAGTGAGTTTTATAAAACTTTGCAGACTTGCTGGCCCCTCACCTACACAACATGTATAGCGTAGCCTACGAGAATAAAATACTCCCTCCCAAGCTAGTGAGGCACTAATTACTACCTTATTGAAACCAGGCAAACACCCTTATCGCTGTGAGTCGTATCGCCCGCTCTCACTTTTGAATATAAATACAAATATTATAGCTAAAATTGTAGCTTCTAGGTTGCGTCCCTTGTTACCAGCGTTGGTCCTCCCGGACCAATCAGGTTTTGTCCCGACTCGCTCCACCACACATAATTTATGCACATTATTTGCTGTGATGCATCAACTTGACCCGGATGTTAAAGCAGCGGCAGTGCTGCTCGATGAAGCTAAAGTCTTTGATTCCATCAAATGGGGTATATGTTTGATGTACTGAGGTGAATGGGATGCCGTTCGCATTTATACAATGGATAGAACTGTTGTAAACTGCCCCAGTTGCCAGAGTGCAGGTTAATAATTGCCATTCTAAGCTTTTACCGATTTTTAAAGGAACGCATCAGGGTTGACCAGTCTCCCCATTGCTGTTCGCAATTGTGATGGAGCCATTAGCATCTATGGTGAGGCAGAAACATGTGAGCACAGCGTTGGGATTTAGACAGTGACCTCTTGTTATATCTATGTATGCGGACGACATGGTGCTATACGTCCGCAATCCTGAAGAGGAACTACATGGTTTGGTAAGGGAGTATATCACCTATGAACACCTCTCGGGTCTCAGGATTTACTGGGATAAATCTACCATCTTCCCGTTAACATCCAGTACGTGGCTGTTTGAGCTGGAATTTCCGCTGGAATGGATGGTAGAGCCGGCAAAATATCTGGGAGTATGGATTCACAATGATCCTGAGATCGTTGTGAGAGAGTATTTAGGTCGGGTGATAGTACAAACAGAGGAAGAAGTGGATAGATGGATTACGCTACCGCTGTCATTGGCGGGTATAGAGTGGCCGTCATAAAAATGACCGTCCTTCCGAAAATTTTATATTTGTTCTCTAATGTCCCTATCCAGCTACCGAAGACATTCTTTGCAAAACTGTGCTCTGCCCTAATCCAAATGGTCTGGGCGGGTAAACAACCTGGCTGTAGATGGGAAGTCCTCATAAGGCCATACTCTCAAGGGGGCCCTGATCTATATCTTTATTACTTGTGTGCACAGGCGCACTTTGCGCACTACTGGTACTTCCCTCCGCCCTTCCTGCCACATATGGCAGTGGAGGCGTATGATGTATATCCTGAGCTGCTGACTGCTATGCTGCACAGGGCACAATCAGCATGCCTCTGTCGTGAGATGAGCACGATAGATTGCACAGTTCAGACGTGGTGGACACTGGTGGGGTAGGCGGGGAAACTTCCAATATACATCCCGGCACTGCCGCTGGACTGACACCTGGATATCTCTGTGGCGCATGAGCACCAGGTGCTTTCAATCCTGGCAGATATAGGTATTGTTACGATGGGCGATGCATACCCTGAGGGCACATTTATTACACTAGAGGATATACAGGTACGAAAGCCCAGTTCTCCGCTGGTAGTATTTACATATTACAGATTGAGGGAGGCCCTTAAAACTTTTAACGCATGGCATCCTGCCGAACCGTTCACCTTGAAGCCGCTAAAAGCTATGCTGGCAGGTCCCTCCCATATGAAGTTGGTCACTAGACTTTATACTTCAATGCAAGCCGACACTTCACCACGACATTGCAAGGCTTTGGAGGTATGGAATATGGTGTTAGACACACCACTTACAGAGAAGGATTAGGACTATTGTTGTTCTCTAACAGGACTACTTACCGCAAACAGTAATATGCATATTTTTCATTTTAAGTTTCTACAATAGTTGTATTATATACCCAAGCAGTTACAGAGGTGTGGTTTGATAGAATCGGCTAATTGTACCAGATGTAAAATGCAAGATGCAGATTTCATCAATTTGGCGTGGCTCTGTGGGCGGGTGCACGACTTCTGGGAGCAGGTTACCAAGACCTTATCTGATATTGTACTGGAACCGGTGAGATGCACGCCACAGCTTTGTTTGGTGGGCCTTGTAGGACATCTAAAGCCGCAGAATAGAAGGTTGGTGCTGATTGCTTTGCTTTTGGCAAAGAGAAAAGTGGCTCAAAACTGGGATGGTAGAAATGCCCCCAAACTGCAACAATGGTTGGAGGATGTCATATACTGTAGAGATCAGTTGTCGTATTATGCTGAAGAACTTCCCTTGCCATCTAGGCTTAAGGACTTCCGGGCCCCTCTTGCGTCCTATTTGCTAACATCACATGAAGTGAACTCTCCTGCAACAACTACGGGTGACTGAGTCCTCGGTCAATATAGAACAGATGTTTGTATTTGCTATACTGTGTAACTGGACACTGGTGTATATTGTATTGATTCAATGTCATGGGTTGTACATGCTTGGTTTTCACTCTTTGTATGTGAAATGATGTTGTATTCACATAAGACCAAAATAAAAAAAAATGAATAAAAACAAAAGGGGTTGTAAAGAAGAATCAGGAGAGGCCATGTATAAAAGAATATCATCAGCATTGACTGAAAATGTAATTTGTTTATCTCCATATTTGAATCCTTGTATGGCACTATTCAGTCGAATTTTAGATAGAAAAGGTTTGAGAGCCAGAATAAAGAGAAGAGGCAATAAGGGACAGCGTTGTCGTATACCTCTGTGTATAAGAAAAGGAGAGGAGATTAGGCCATTGACAAATATAGATGCAGAAGGGAAAAATATAAAAGAGAGACTAAGTTAATGAACTTTTCCCCTAAACCAAACCAGGAAAGCTTTCTCAGCATCCAAGGAAATGGCTACTAAAGAACGTTTTTAAGCTTAAGATTTACTCAGAACATCTAAGGAAAAGCCTGGTATTATCATAGAGTTGTCTACCTTTAGCAAACCCAGCTTGCTCACGACCAATTAAGGGGCATATCAACAACAAAAGGCGATAATAATCGCTGAACGCGTTTATCGCATTTGTCATTATCGCCGTCTATCGCCGGTTCACATTGCCGTGTTAGCGGCGTATTAACAACGCTTGGCTAACAGGCGATGTGAAATCCGGCGATTGACGGCGATATTCCACATTACCGTGTGAAAACCAGCGACAACAGGACGGCGCTAAAGGAAATGTTGTTGATAGGGAGATGTGGACTCAGCCATTCAATCCACCTCCCATTGAAGAGATAGACAAGTCTGAAATTTATCAGACGTTAGATACCGGCGATAACCGCGGTTAGCGCGGCTTTTAATAACGCTATGGGTGTCAGGGCACAGCTTGTTAATACTGCGATGTGCGGTTACGGACTGTTTTCCCTGTTGTTTTCTTTGGGAACGCCTCCTTTGCATCTCATTAGAGATGCGAGGCTAGGCGTGTGGAGAACGGCTGCTAACATGCGGTAAAGCATGTTAGCACCGCATTGTTGATAGTGCGATGACATTTTCGCCGCCTTTCTGGCTTTTAAAGCCATAAAAGCGGCGATATGGCCCTTGTTAATATGCCCCTTTATTGGGGAGGAGAGGATCAAGGCGTAACGCCAGAATCTTGGCAAAATCTTATAATAAGAATTAACTAAGGAAATAGGTCTATAATTTTTGCATAACTTATGGTGTTTATTATCTTTTGGCGTAAGGCATATTAAGGCTTCTTGAAATGTCCCGGTAGCAGAATTGGAGGAAGTAAAGAAAGTAAATAATAGATGTAATTTAGGGATTCATTGTTTAGAGAAATGAAGGTAGAATTCAATAGGAAAACAATCAGGCCCAGGAGCTTTACCCTTTTTAAATTGAGTTAATGGCAGTACGAATATCAGAAGTTGTGATATCAGGATCAAGAGAAGAAAAATCAGTGTTTAAATTTAGTCGTAATCATATTATCTAAACAAGTCTTAGAATTGGATACGAAGTAGGATTGTTCTAAGGATTTAATATGTTTCATTAAAACCAGTGCTTTTTAAAATTTATTTTATTTTTGGTGGAAATATAAGTAATAACAAAATCTCTAGAAGCAGATTTGAATGTATCCCAAATAATTGGAAATGATAAGTCAGGAGATTCATCAGAGCAAAAAATTATGTTATATAAGTATCAAAGCGTTGTGTGAAAGAGGTATCCAATAAAAGAGAAATATTGAAGCGCCAATGTTTAACTTTGGGGGGAAGGGGAAGGAGGTCTAAATCTAGAATTACCGGTGCATTATCAGAAATTAAAATTATGCCTATCTCAGCTCGTAAGATGTGTTGAGATAAGGGTTTAGAAACAAAAAGGTGATCAATCCTAGACTGAAAGATTTGTACAGTGGAGAATAAGTGTATTCTTGTAAACAGGGGTTGCAAATTTTCCAGGAATCAATTAGGGGTCTTTGTTTAATGACTGTGGTGAATTGTTTGTGAATATAGGAAGGGACAAAAGAAGACATTTGGGGAGCGATCTAAAAAATGATCCATTACCAGATTGCAATCCCCACCAAAAACTAAGTAATCATCAGAAATAGACATCAGTTTGGGTGTAATTGAGGGCAAAAATGTTTTATCAGGATGTGTGGGTACATAAATATTTAAAGCAGATATTGATATTTTGTTTACTTGTAATCTTACGAGAAGCCATCAACCTTCTTGATCTGATTCTTGTGATAACAAGGTAACATCCAAAGATTCTTTACACAGAATTACAACTCCATTACGTTTTCCATTACCTGGTGAGGAAAATGCATATCTCACCCAATGTCTAACAAGTTTTTTGGTCTCCAATTCAGTAACATGAGTTTCATGTAACAAAGCAACATCAGCATTTAACTTGGCTAAATGAGTAAGAACTGTTTGTCATTTGATAGGTGAGCCTAACTCTTTTACATTCCAAGCAATAATGCATAAAGTCATGAATAAAGAATTGCAGTGAAATTAGTGTACTCTATGAGTGAAGAATAACAATTACGCAAATTGTTTAATCAAGTAAAAAATGAAACCATACATTTCTTAGCAAAAAAAGAAATATAACAGAAAATAACACATTTAAAGAGAAGGAGCAAGATGAAGAATACAAAATATAGAAGAAAGAAAACATAGGAGAGAGTATGAACATAGAAGGAAAGAAAAGGAAATGCAGATAGAGAAAAGAAAACATGAAAAGGATAAAAGAAATACGTTGACAGAAACAAAATAAGACAAAAGACATACCAAATACCGGGACAAAATAATCGGGAGTGGTGCGACCACAAAAGGGAAGATGACAACAACCGGTTCTAGAAGCAGCCGGAGGGGAGACATCCAGACCATAGATATGGGTAAATAAATAGGAGGGTTTGCTGGACCCGACACAAAAAGAGGGTACCTCACAGCTGCGACGGAGCTCCGTTAGCCTTCTGCCATCTTCAGTGGGTGCTAAGCCACGCCATCTTATTCCTTCATTTCTGAAGGGCTACTTTTCCTCCATTATCGCAAACAACAGTCTAATGACGAACGTTGATAAAACCTTTCACCAGGGGGGTCAAAAGTTCTACATCCTCCTCTCCTTTTGAGATTAACACTGGAAAAAAAACTATGCATTCCCACAGTTCCTGATATAAATCTCCTATTATATTTTAACAGACATGTCTTATGTCTTTGTGATTTTTTTGGTCTATTTTCACTTTTTTTGCACATTGCCAGTTGCACTAGAAAACTCCGCCATAACAGCATGCACTGTTTGTCGTACCCTATTCCACTGTACCATCTATAGGGGCGATTCCTCCATAGCAGACAAGGAATGCCACTCCCCACAATGCTGCGTAGAAAGCTAGAAAAATAAAATGGTAATAAAAGGATTTTATTGCCATTCTATTTTTCCAGCTTTCTGGTGAACGGAGAAGGCAGGGCTGGGCCAGTGATTCATTGCTGCTGATTGGCAGCAATGACTAGTGCCCCATTCACTTTGAAGTACGCATGCCGGTTTGGCCGGCTACCTTGCTACGGCCAAACCGACATGCATAATTCAAACTCTCGACAGCTGGGTTGAAGAGCAGACTGAAGAATACGGAGGACGTGCTGCAAGCTAAGGTAAGTGAACCTTTCCTTTTTTCATTTTAAATGTTTTCTTTTTTTTGATTATGTTTTTGTCGCCCACTCGCCCACCATTTTTGGCAGTCACCAACCACCACTGGCCATGTAGACATCTATTTATGTACTAATGTGGAACACATTACACTTTATTTAATATTTATGTGTTGTGTTCACTTCGACTTATCTGTGTGTAAGTGATTTATGAACTGGCTTTGACATACTGCAGCCATAATGATAGCGGCACTATAGAAACCCTACAAGGCAGTCGTGGGAATTGTTTTTCCTCAGAAGATATGACAACTGCTACATTTAAAAACAACCAAGAAGAAATAAGTAACCCTTCTTTTTACATTGCCCCCTGGAGGTTGGTCAGCATAGTGGCGAGAGTAGGATCCCTGTTCCAGTGCGCAAGACCCAGCACCAGGTTTGATGAATATACAGAATAACTTTCTGAGATCAGGTGGCAGCACAGCAGCATGGTCTACATCTTGTGAGATAAACAAAGTCATGTCCTTGGGGAGATCCAGTGGATCAGGCCCTGTACAGAGTTGAAGAACGACAAGGGATGAGAGGCTGTGGATGTGATGAAATAAATGAGCGGCGACTGGGTCACTCTGGGGCACCATTGATGGTGGAGCTGTCTTTGGGAAGCAGTGCCTACGCTTGGGGAACACAGTGCACAGCCTGATGGACCAATGTTCCTGTTGCAGTGTAACGGTAGCAGATGATCAAATGGGGAGAAAACCACCAAATGACCTGAGTTTAAAAAAAAGAGATGAATGATGGGAGCATTTACACTTGGGATCTAGACCTACCCAAAACGAACTCTCACATACCCAAATCAAGTGAAACACTTTGAATAACAAAAGTAGTATAGGTGAACCAAAAGTTTCAGAGATTCAATGCACCTGCTTCAGGTGTGGGAAGTTTGGACATAAGGCCAATGCTGTTTTTTGTCCTGCAATCCATGTTTTGTGTAATCTGTGCAGAAAAAAAGTCAACCTCTCATAGTGTTACAGAGGCAAATACAAGAAAGAACAAAAACTTGAGGTTAAGGAAATTGTGTTTTAAGTGATTGAATGTGAAAATGAACATCCCTCTGAATGGGTTAATGTTGAGTCTTGCAAAATCAAAATGAAATTTGACTCAGTTGACATTATTTCCCAAACAGGTGGACGATAACAATTTTACAGGCCGGGTGACATTATATAAGCCGGATGTAAAATCTACAGGGTGGTGGGTTACCTATTGATGGATGGATATTTTTTAAGGTGTCTAGAATACAATGGGAGATTTGTGGAGACAAAGATATATGTGTCAGACAAAGGTGACAATTTACTAAATTGGCCACATCAAGGGCTGTTGGGGGTTACACTTAATCCCAATGTTGTTCCACCAATTCAAGCACAAGAAATAACAGAAGATGGTAGCAAATATGAGACTAGGTTCAAAGATTTGTTCAGAGTTGAACTAGGTTGTCCGCAAGGCTACAAGCATTGCATTAAGTTGAGTGTGGGTGCTAAGCCTGTTGTACCCAAGGTAATAAATATACCTATTAATGTTCAAGAAGGGGTTCAACAGGAGATCACAAGACTAGTTGAAATGGGGGTAATAAAGCCGGTGGAAGCCACAGAACAGTTGGCTCCTATTGTCATGGCAAAGAAGTCCAACAATGAGATTTGTTTGTGTGTCGATCCCAGGGCACTCAATAAAGAAGCTATAGTGGATAGATTTCCACTTCCCAGCATTGATGAGATGGCTCTAGGTATTTCACTACCTTGGACCTTCTGCATACCATCAGGTGACACTAGATAAATCCTCTCAAGAGCTGATGGTTTTCATTATCCCTTGGGGAGCTTTCACACTTCTATGAATGCCCTTTTGGTTAGTATCTGCGGCCCCAGTTTTCCAGAGGGCCCCGGCCAATGATTTGAGAGGAATTCAAGGGGTTTGTTGTTATCAGGATGACATACTAATTTTTATGAAAACTAAAGAGGAACATGATGTTGAGGTTGAAAAGGTGTTGGAGAGGTTATTAAGAGAAGGCTTAACTTTGCCAAGAGACAAGTGCAGGTTCTATGTGACAGAGGTTAATTATTTAGGGCACCATAATCCAGGAAGTGGCATTAAACCAAAGAAAGAGTTAGTTGAAACCATTGTGAACTTGTAGGAACCTTGTTCCAAGGAAGTATTCGCATCTTTCCTTAGAATGGCAGAATTCTATGATAAATTTGTAAAATCTTTTGCAAATGAGACCTCTCATCTCAGAGTGTTGTTAGGTAAGAAGGTGGAGTTTGTTTGGAGTGAGGCTTGTAAGGAGGAATTTAAAGAAGTGAAGAAGGATCTTGCCAATGCCCCCAACTAGCAAGCATTTATTCCAGGTGAAGACATTTGCATAGTCACTGATGATAGTAGTAAGGAATTGGAACTGCTTGTCCAGAAGAGAGTTGGTATTGAACAGCTGACTGCTTGTGCTTTGAGATGCTTGAGGGGTGCAGAGTTGAACTATGTGCCATTTTTTGGGTTGTACATAAATTCAGGAATTTGATTTGTGAAACAACTTTCAAAGTTAGGTCAGATCAGAAACCTTATTTATTTTTTAAAAGAAAGGTTTTTATTCTATATCCTCAAGGATTAGAAGGTGGGTTTGATTTTACTGTGGAATGTATTCCTGGGGTAAAACATTTTACGTCAGACTGCTTATCACGTTTGATGGAATTGGTCAGTACGCAGGATTCCCAGGATGACTTGGATGATCCATGTGAGCAGGAGGTAAAATTGTGTGAGGTCACTTTTGGTACCATGCAGGAGGATGAATGGAAAGCTAAAAAAGCAAAAGAATCTGGCTTACTTAACATCATCGAGTTGATACTGTCAGGGCAAGGGGATAAATTAGAAAAACCGTGGTCAATTCTTAAAGAACTGGTGGTAAATTATGGTGTTTTAAAAAGAGGCACAAGATTAGTTCCACCAGAATCTTTAAGAAATAAAATAATTTGTTTAGCCACCAAAATTTGTTTTTGGTGGCCTGGTTTAGATCTTATGGTTGAATTTGCTGTAAGAGATTGCATTCAATGCAATATGAGTGATAAGGTGCACAAAACCCGACATGCCTATGCTTTGTAGGGAGTTACATATGTGCCCATGGGAGGAAGTAGCAAAATTGACATTATTGGGCCTCTTCACTGGGAGCATCACACACCTTATCGTATTGTACTATTGGATTTGTATTCATGGTGGGTGGAAGTAAGTTGTGTGTGGGATATCTCTCTGTATAGTGTAATCAAGTTTTTGGATGAGGTCTTCCAAAGAGAGAGCTATCTATGTTATATATTGTCTGACAATGCTCCACAATTTTGTTCGCAAGAAATGGAGGAATATCTAAGAGAGTGTGGTATTTCTTATAAGAAGACATCACCCAGAAACAAAAGGGGCTATTGCAAGACGTAACAAGACTGTGAAGAAGAGTATACAGTTGGCAAGGGTGCTCAGCTTGAATTGGAAAAAGGAGTTGCAGGAATGAATAATAGCTTGTAGGTTGTCGCCTCATGCTACGTACGACGAGTACAACACCTTTCGAGCTGTTCAAAGGGAGAGCAGCCAACACAAAGCTTTGTCCAGGGTGAACGATTCTTGACAAAGGTTTAAAATATAATGCCATTGGAGAATGGAGAGAGAGAGAGAGCTTAAACATCAACAGAATATGAAGACATAGTTTGAAGCACATATGTGTGTTAAGAAGGTAACCTTTCAGAATGGTGATTGGGTGAAAATCAGAGCACCAGTAGGATGTCAGCAATGGTCTAAACTCACAAGAGAAAGACAAATTGTGAAATTGTTTAAGAATGCCATGAAGACAGATGATAGCCAAAAGAACAAATGATGGACGGAATACTGAACAGTGGAAAAATTAACCCCCCAGTCACAACAATCTGGGTTTAATCCATAGTTTTTTTGCTCACCACGCTACTCCAGTTTGGACCCAGCCATACGCAAATCAGTCTTGACCCTGTTCCTCATGGCAACAGTCATGCCCGAAGTGCCAAACCAGATCCTTCCTGGACTGAAAACAAGCATTCAGGGACCAGTTTCAGCCAGGCTAGCTTGAATTCAGTGGTGCATTGAGCACGGGACCCAAGTCTGGGCAT
Organism: Calotriton arnoldi; assembly: GCA_963921515.1. Lineage (NCBI taxonomy): Eukaryota > Metazoa > Chordata > Amphibia > Caudata > Salamandridae > Calotriton > Calotriton arnoldi. The sequence continues at coordinate 387,693 of CAWUFW010000089.1, read as the reverse complement.
ACCCTTCCCACTTAGGGTGACAAAAAGCAAAAAGAAAAAATGATGGACGGAATGTTGAACAATCCACACATTCACCAACAGACAAATAATGGCAGAATTGGGAACCTTAATTGTGTGATGTGCACCCAGCATGAGGTGGACAAGAATTAAACTACAGGTCGATCTGCAAATATAAGAACTAATGAGTTCATGGATGTAGAACAAGGAGGATAAAGTAGGAGGAGTCGGAGGATACGCAAAATACCACTTTATTTAAAAGACTACATAAGAGGTTGAATGTATACATTTATTGATCTGCTGCACTATGTTTGTGTTCCTTTACAGGTGAACTTTGACAACTTGATTGTTTGACTGACAGGATATTTTATGATAATCTTATTTTTGTTGTTTACTCTGTTTTTTGTTTGTTACTTGTCTCTGGGGATCTTTCTTGGGTTTATGTGGGGGTTGGTTTTTGTTATAGAAGGGAGAAGTGTGAGATGGCTAGGTTCTGTAGTGGAACCTTACGGTGAAAGAGAATGTTGGTGTTTGAAGGGTTGAGTAAGTTACCATGGAAAAAGTCAATGGATGAGGTGAAATAACGACATGTCTGCTTCATGAACCTCCTGGCGTTTTATGCAGTTCTTTACAACCTCACAGTGGGCATATGGCAGACTAATTGATCAAAACCAGACTCTCATGGCTTCAAGGTCAGAGCTCATTGGATGTTTACACTATGGCCCCCATTATTAGAATGACTGAATATTGTGTGGGGATACCAGAGGAGCAGAATCTAAGATTCTGGCAATCATATATTTACTCTCTGAAACAGGCTATAACTGCACAGACTTGGTAATACTGGGGCCTATTTCTATGCAGTTTGTGGGGTGAAGCGCCAGCCTGTCTGGCAAAAAAAATTCTGTTCCCCCATGCTCCTGCAGTTGTCTGGCAGTGGAATGGCTCTGCTGTCCATGTAGGATTAAATAAGATTCAATGTCGCCGGGCCTGGATTTATTGGGTTTGAAGTTTGCAAACCAATAATTCTAGGACCAGAGACAATTGCTAGCTCCAGATGATATTCTGATGAATGAATAAAATATATTGCACGGTTACTTAAAACCATTTGCAGTACAACTTACATCAATGAAATTTAAAAAAAAAACATGATTACTTAAAATCCTTCACAGTGCATCTAGCATTAAAAAAGAGTTCACATGAGATTCTAACCGATTTCAATTCTGAGAAAAATACTATTTATATTAAAAGGAAAAGAGATTTATATAAGCAGCATTGTGACAGAATTTGATGTATCATTTTAAAATGTGACTTAATCAAATGAGCAGCAAGTCTATTTTCTAGGAAATGCTTGATACAGTTCAAGACTCCTCAGGTGTTGTCAGGACCTTCTTCTTCAGTAAGTCTTGTGCGAAGCTCGTCCATATATCTCCCAAATCTAGCCAAGTCTGTCGGTAGGGTGCAAGAGAATAGAACCAAAGCTGCTTCTTTCACTGTCCGAACTCCTTTGCATAGCCACATTGGCTTTAGAAACTTCTGGCGAGACAGTAACGGGCCGGGGCAGCAGCACATCAAATGTAGCAGGGATTCTGTTTTAAAATTGCAAATTCTACAGTTGATTTTAAGATCAAGGGATTTCCACCCGGGATTTAGTTCTTTGATTGGGAGGGGCACTAGTCTAGCCCACAGCATATTTTTTTAAGGCCTTCCTCCCCAATGCCTGGCTAAGGTAAGGCTGGGTTTTATGCTCCTATGTTGCAATCAGCCAAGGTTGACCTTCTCCCATTTCATAATGTGCTAGGTCAGTTTTACGTGACAGTTGATAGCATTGTTTGTTGACTGCATTTTTGATGGCCGGGTAGTTTATGTCCCCTTGACCCCAGTTCTGTATTACCAGGTCCAGAGATATTCTGATGATATTCTGCCACTTGTATGAGGGCCTACATACTTGAGGTCCTTGTATCTAGAGGGAATTAGGTGGGGGTAGGAACTGTGACAACTCACTATGACTTGGTTTGGAGATTGTGGGAAATTTGGCACACTTGTTGCAAAGGTTTGAAAACAATTCATTAGTTGGGATGCTAACCACTGACCCTATAACCTACAGTAATCAGGTAATTTGTGTTATATGGCTAGGTTATATTGCTATTTTAGGGGGTACAGGTGGAAATTTAGCTAATAGCTAATCTCTGACCTGGGGTGGTATTGCTATCCAAGATTTATGGACAGATACTTCATGGTTGGACGTCAAGTGTGGTGACTGAGAGGTGGAGAGTTGTTAAATATCTGCGATTGATTCGTGTTTTATAATACATGTCTGTTGTTTAGAGGCAAGTACTCACTCACAACTAATGAACTTTAACAAGCTTGGGTGAATGGCTTAGGCACCTACAGAATGGATCTGGTGGAGGGGCAAGGTCCTTAGAAGGAATGTTCATGGTTTTCCTAACTTATTAAAAAGAAACTGTGCTGTAAGCAACCAAGCAATTTGTCCTGGATGTTCTTATGCTTCTAGACACACATGTCCTGGATAACAACTGTGAGCAACTGAGCAGATATGTGTTTGTCTTACATGCCGTTATCACAAGGGGCTATAGAATCTGCCTTGGTGACAATTTGTGCTCAGGATAATTAGTGTTTGGTATATGAGGTGCTCAGGTTGCTGAGTGTTTTCTTAATTGCATATATTACCCCACATGCTCCACCATTGTCGAGCGCTCGTCTGCAGACATTAGGCCCAGTCTTGTTCGGGGCTTCGCAGCCTTGAGGGGGACCTTCAATGGATAAAGCAAATAAATTGCTGTTTTAGCTTAGGAAGAGAGAGAAGAACAGAGACAACATGGTCCTAGGATAAACATAGAGGAGGAATGCATGAGTTCAGTGCCCATAACAATTGCCAGGGAATCTGGTAGGTTTTACCTGTACAACCCAATGACACTCATGAGACTGGAGACATAATCTGCATTTGTCACAGATCTGCTTGTTTCTGACTTCTCAGATATGGAGAAAGAAATGCTGGATCAGGTCCTTACAGTAGAAGTGGTGTCAGACACAATTAATTAAATGCAATTAGGCTTCTGTGTAGAATTTTTCAAACCTTGCTGGTGTCTCATCTATAGCCGACGTATGCCGCTTCAATTGAGGCTGGACATTGCCTGGGCGTCTGGCCAACCATTTCTGATCATTGAGATCCATGACCCTTCGCAATGTGGAGATGAAAATACTGGCCAAGACTTTAGCAAATTGACTGGTGACTTTTATTTGCTCCCTTTTTCACTGTGAATAGAGTGGCATTATTTCACAAAGGCACAGGATAATATAAAATGCCTAACCAGCACACTGGCACTAGCTGGTAGACCCAGTATACTTCAATCCAGCACTCATTTTAATGGATCTCGAGAAAGCCTGTTTAAACGAATCTGAGATTCTTTATTCTTGCTGCACACCTGAATGAATCCAAACATCATGTTTTTGACGCAGACTCATTTGCTATGGAAGGAGCCTAGAGCACAGGTGCGAGTAAAAAGGAGTCTGTTTGTCGTCCCCCAACAGACATGGCACACACCTAGTTTCTCCAATATCTCAGTTTCTGTTTGTATTTTCAATAGAGAATCTGGCAGAGGAGATCAGAGTAGATGAGGAAATCTCAGGGCCTTATTTGTGAGGCCCTTACGCCGCAGTTGCATCACATTTTATGACACTGCGGTGTAAAAAATGTGCCACACTGCGCCATATTTACAAAGTGACGCATCTAGGCAGATGCGTCACTTTGTAAACCCCAGGACTACATGATGCCTGCGACAGGTATAATGTATACAGAGTAGGCTTCCGTCGCAGGAAAGCCACGTAGAAGAGACTTCTGCGGCGTCAGTGCGTCAAACCCTTACACCTGCTTGATGCAGGAGTAAGGGGTGATGCAGTGCCTTTCACATGGGGCTTGCCCCATGTGAAGTGACACATTGCTGGAGCTGCATCTGTTTTCAGAAACACTTCAGCAATGCACCAATTTGACATATCTGTAAATCCTTGTGACATGGAGCGTTGTACAGTAAATACGGTGCATCCACGGTGTCTCAAGGATGATGCTATGGAAAGTGTTGCATTGCTGTTTTACTACATCGATGCAACACTTTTCATAAATGAAGCCCTCAGTCTTCCGATGGGCTGCGTTGGTCTTTGTATGCTGGCAACCACCTCCTATACCTAAGCCAACCAGATGTCTTAGGCCTTACTGCTGAGCAAATTTTGATTAGTTGTGTGGCATTTGTAGGATTGCATATGAATTATTCCAAGTTAGTGTCTGCCCATGAGAAGGTTCATGAGTGTCAATGCTCTCAAGTGAAGGTGGCAGTTTAGGATTTTAGATACCTACTTACTATTATTTTAGATAGTGAACCGCAGGTTTTGATACTAGGGCCCATTACTAGACCCGCTGAACAGGGATCTCCTTCATGGAAGCCATTGCAACTGTCTCCGATGGAGAGCGTAGGGCTGGCTTAGATGGTATTACTCCCAAGACCACTGTACCCCATACAGCTCTCCACTATAGAATGCAAACTCATTTCCTTATATGGCTCAGGGCCTGATTTAGAGTTTACCATATGGATTAGTCCATCACAAACATAGTGGATATTCTTTCTACCTTATTACAATTGCATCGTATATTATGGCACATATAATAAGGTGGACAGGATATCTGCTAAGTTTGAGACGGGGTAACCCATCTGCAAAGGTCTAAATGAGGCCCTAACTTTGACTATTATGGCATTTATTTGGATTAGCTGGATATTTGGAGTATCTTTGGCCACATTTTGTAAATGGAGACTTTATTGGGGCCTGAGTATGGTGGATTCTCGGTACTGCTGTCAAGAATCTCATCTCTCAATAATTAATGACTGGAACATTGGAAGGGATAGAGACCTGACACAACAAGATATGGGTCTTGTACAGATGTCAACCTCCTCACTTTGCATACTTTATGCATTTACTAGGGGGCACATCCCCATTTACCTGGGCAGCACTGCAGGCCTGGAGAGACTCCTTGTGTATGATAGGTTGGCCTGAGAATCTGACGAGGGAAACTACCCCCTGGATAGAGACAAACATTTCCTATTTCACATTACTGAAAGGCTTTAAAGGTCTGCAATCTCATTTCTGTGGCCAATGGTCACCCATAGTTCTCTGCCACCCATCAACAAGAATTTGGACTTCTCCAAGCCCAATTCTTACACAATTTGCAGCTCAGAGTCGCATGGTAACCATATCTTTCAACAATTGGATGATAAGATGTTCTTGTCTTCACACTTTATCGCATTTAGTGCTCATGTACAATTTGCAAAATGTATTTGTTTCTGCATCTTGTTTGTTTCCATTGAATATGTGATATTAAAATATATTTTTATCAACATAACTCTGCTCCCCATGTTCAGTCCACAACACCTCTTTTCAGTACTTAGGCCTACCAATAGATCACACTTAAAGGTCTACACTCGGTCATTAGCATGGGAAAAAACTCACTGAGGCTCTTTTGCCTTCCTTCCACAAGACTCACCAGACTGGGGTAAAATCAACAACATCAGATCAGTGATTCTGAGAGGCCGGTAGGTATGAGGCAGAGTTTGTTACCCATCAGACCTCTGCATGCACGAAGCATGCAGATGTCAAAGGATCTGTGAGTGGCATGAATGGAAGGGACAAGTGTCCAATCAGTCACTTCATAAAAAGTACATTCCAATAGCTGGTAGCTATAAGTGGAGTAAATCATCTGTTAAGATGATGCCTCTAGATGAATGGCCTGCATGGAACACATTTAGGGGTCGATTCCGATCTCGGTCGGAAGGGCTCCGAATCGGAATTGCCTAAACCGATTCAGAGCCTATGTTTCCGACCGAATCGTACCCCATTCCGAACGACCAAGTACGATGCGAGGATCTTGTCAGCGTTGAACGAATCGTTTCCGAACCCGAACCTGTCAGTCCAACTCGTTTGAAGCCGAATTGTGCCGCGCAACGGACCCGGCTTCCAAACGAGCGAGTACGATGCATGATTCGGACAGCCGTATCGACTCAGTATCGGACTTCGGGGGCCGTAGCAGGCCCCCCTTCACCTGGGGCCCTCCGAATCCGAATCCAAGCATACACAGTGTGGTGGTCACCATGGGGTGCCCGCCAAAGGGTGTACGCTTTTCCCCAACCATTCCTTTTTAGGTCGAGCCTAGCGTTGCAACGCATGCGCTGCGCGCTTTGTGAGGCATGCAGTATTCAGTATAGCATGGAAGCTTCGTGGAAGCTCCGCCCACTCTCCGCCCATATTTTTCATTGGCTTAGGTCCTAAATGCTGCCTTCCAATTGGTTTTAGGCTTGTTAGTCCCTCCTCATGATGGCCATGTCGTCATTTGTATCCTTCCATGGCTACTGGCCCCTTTACTCCAAACACTATTTTCTTACCTGTCTCCCCCCCTCCCGCAGTCCGTGATTTCTCGCCCCCCCTCACCCCTCCCACTCCCGTTCGTGCCTTCCCGCCCGCCCGCACTCCCGTTTCCAATGCAATAGGTCTAGCGTAAATGCGAGTCCTATTGCATTGCAAATGCTTGTTTCCATTTCAAGCACTGTGTGACAATTGAAACAAAGTTTCCTTGTAATTTTAAGAGTTTTACATTCATTTAGATGCATCTGGGAACCCATTGGGCAGTGGCTGTTATGGGAGAGCAGTCCACAGATGCGATGCCTCGTTGGTAAATCTGAGTACGAGAGTGTTCTGGCAACCTCGTCCCTACCCCTGCCCTACCACGGACTATATAACAGCTGAAGGCCCAGGCAGCGGGCAGCTGTTCCCGGACTCTCCGCCAGTCTTAAAATGGCCGCCGTGCAGAGGACTCGCTGAGCAGTGCACCCCCATCCGCTGCTGCCTCCTTTCCAGCTTCCTCCCCCGCCCGCTGCTGCCGGAGCTACCTTCCCTGGAAACCTCGCTCCGTACAGCACTGCCTCAGAGCCTTCTGCCGCGGTAGGGTAGGGTTTTTTTTACAGCAAACTGTTGTGTTATACGGTGCCTTTGGGCAAATGGTAGTTGTATTTTTAATGCTTTTTTGTACGTAAGATGATGCCTCCCTCTCCCATTCTGTAAATACATGAATAATTTATATGTTGAATGGCTACCGGTCTGCATGTGAAAATGGTGTCGTAGTCATACGAAGCACTGACTCTCGAGCACCGAAACGCACATTAAGTATTCTGTTGTTGCTCTTATTCTATGGAGAGGACAGGGGCGCATTTATTCGAGAAGCTCCCGTTTGACGGGGTAGATGACGATGAATGCACCTTGCCTGCTTATTGGATGCTATGTTGGTTATTTTGTTTAGGGTTTCGTGCCACCATACGTTCGCCTTAAAGCGCTGAGACGGGAACCGGGGGTGGTGAGGGGGACGGATGGAAAGTTGGAATAGGTCGTTATTTACTACTGCGTTGGTGTAGTGAAAAACTCGTCTTATTCTTTTTGCATTTGAAGACCAATTGTGTCTTGGAGAGGTCTTGAAAATTAGTCAGAAAGTGGTTGCTTTGATTAAACCGGTCGGCGTTAATCAGTGCCGTCGACAATTATTGACTTGAGTGCGGAGATCAGATTAGTTATAATGTAGTTATACTATAAAAGGTCACATTGGCCTACCGTTCTTTACTTTGCAAAGCTACAGAAGCTGCATTTACTTCAGTAGAATGGGCAAATATCTTTTGAGACTGGATGAGCACTTAACAGTCATGGTAACGGGAGAATGCAGGTATCAATACATTAAGTAATGAAGGTGCGGAAGATCGACAACTGGTGCATTTACCCCATAACAAGAAGCATAGCAGTACTTCTGTAGCAGTACTTCTGAATTCATTGATTCAATAAATATTAAACATCTTCGTTGCATAATTTTCTAAGTTGCGCATCTTTCGAAATGCCTACAGGTGTGCAGTTTAGCATACAAATCGGAGAGAGATTTTGCGTGTTGTACGGAAATCTGAACTGAGTTTATTTAGCAAGAATAATATAGAGAGGGATGCAGATAAAGGACATTACCATATCTATGTAGAAAAAACACAGTAAGATTTCAGTGCGAGGAAAACCTCCTTCAGCATAAACATGCCGATATGTAAACTTTTGTCCTACTGTTATCAGAGGCTCTGTGTGTCAAGAATACACAAACAAGTTCTCGTCGTACCCGCCTCCACTTCTGTCAAGCTTGTGCAGAGGACGTGATTGTTGTAGAGATCTGCTATCTGCGAATCTCAGAGGGTAGTTTTTTTTATCCAGGGACCGACAAGGTACTCAGACTGAAAACTGAAGAGATATGAAGCTCCTTGGTCCGAGGTTTTACTTTTTGAGCCTACTTTGGGAAAAATTGCAAATGTTTCCCTTACATTCTTGCCTATAAAAAGAAACTATACTATATACAAAGCCATGTGCCATCCATGCCCGTCTTCAAACACCATATAGCGTTTGCACTTTCACTATAAATGTGAGGTGGTCTCTGTGATGGCTTACATCCTATGGGACACGTACAGTCCTTCCTCGCAGGGAAGGGTTTGGCTTATGAAAGGTAACTCTTACCAATTGGGTTGTTATGAATGCTTAAGTGGCTGATAAAGACAACTAAGATGTAGTGTGACTGTCTTGACAGTTGTCGAAATAAGGGTAAGCCTTAGTCTTCTCGTGGTACAGATAGGCCACAGTTATTACCAAAACATTGATGGAGATGCAGGGAGCCCGTTCTCTAACATGCAGAATGCTGTCCTGCAATGCTGATTCAGCAGAGCAGTTTGCTGCACCCATCCCAAACAAAGGGTTTTATCTCTTGTCCTGCTGCTAGCTTGTGTAACACTTGTGCTGCCCTCAAGCCATTTTAAAACTTTGGATGGAGCAGGAGAGGGAATGAAAGGACATGTGAGAAGGCCGGCAAAAAAAGAGAGGGACAAGGGGACATGAATGGCTCAAGAAAGATTGAAGGAAGATAGACAAACCCCCTTGCTAAGATCACATCACCTCGCTTCTTTCTCAAAGTCCCTCTTTCTCCCGGTTCCTGGAGATGTGTTTGATGTTCTCAGTGGTGTAGCTTTTCAAGGTTCAAGACCCAGAATGACATTGGTTTAGTTTCTGTGATGATCTTTGGCATTTGGTGGGATAGTTGGACGTTCCGAAGCAAAAGAGGGAGGCGTTCTTTTTTTTGAGGGACATGGAACAGAAAATAAATTAACCTAGCAAGGTCCAAGATAAAACATTGCCATATGCCCTGTATCCCTGTACATGTTTAGGTTTTCTGACACTTGCTTCCTCCTGGCACTTTTGCATAAACATCCTCATGCCATGTTCTGATAGTTACACAAAGGGCTAAACATAATCTCTGCTTTGGGAAGTTTTTCTATAGTTAATGCCTGCTCTCGATCAAATATCCTTATTAAACATAATATACAGCCAGCCATCTTTGTATTTCATGTAATCATATTTAGCCCAAAATTCTGCTCAATCACCCTTATTTATTTTTCTGAAACGTGCTTGTAGGCGAAATAGTTTTTCTTTCATTTTTTTCTCGTTTTTACGGCAGTACTTTACGTATCCCCCTACTCAAATTAGGATGATCTACAGATTCTTTTCTATGGCCATGAAAGGACGTTAAGGCAACACACAAATTGCGACAGCGTTCAGGGCCTACGTGTCTCGTGCTCATTACAAGTTCTTACTCCACTTTCAGGATGCTAGCATGAGGGTGTAATAGTATTTTTAGCTTATTAATCCAACTTCCATTTCTTCCCAGTGATTTTTTGGGGGTATCTTTTTGCTATAGAATCAATTATCGAAACAGAGCAATAACTTGTAGGTAGCTCTATTAAACCATTTTTATGGATAATGACAATTTCAGTCCAGCCAGTTGATTGGTATTACTCTGCTTTTCAAAACTGCATTAGAGTTCAGTACGGTATATGGTCGCCAAATCAATGGGTTAGATTTTTAAATGTCACTTGAAGCACTCTCCATCCTAAGCAGTTTCACTTACTTTTGTGAGCCAAGAACAGCAAGGACCGGTTTCTTAGTGAAGAGAGTTTGGATGGCAGCGCTTACTCCAGGACACCTTGAGTAGTACCAGCCTGGATCATCAAGTGCACTAAGTACATTATAATACAAATATGACAACTATTTGTTGCAATTTTGAACAATCCTGATTAATAACCACATGGAATTTAATTTGTGTGGAGCAAAAATCATTTAGATTTGTTGTTACGTCCATTTTGGTCAGCTAGGTGATATTTATTGCCCAGGAAAACATGCCAATATGAATTAAAAACTGTGCAGGTAAGAGAACCCAAACTAAATCAGTTTGGCTTTCTGTGGGAAACTCTCCATTGAACCATGTGGTTCCACCTTATACATAACACTTCATACTTTCCGGATCATCATGTTCAGTGTCATTTATGAACAACAAAAGGAGAATTTGATGCCTTTATGAATCACCATTAGCTCACAGTCATAGGCAAAATACCATTATCCAAACGCAGCAAAGATTGACTTTGGAATCCTTGCCTTTTCTTCTATGTGGTGTAGGGTATTGTTGGTAGATAACAGAGGGCTCTCAATTTAAATCAAAACAAATATCCCAAAATAAGGATGCTTACTTTACCCATTACTTTTTAGGTCGAGCATTCGAGACCTCTTGTATATACTTTAGTATATACTTATTATATACTTATATGTGTATGTACTCTGTGGGCTCTGGAGATCAGCCCTAGGACTTGTCTGCTTCCGCTTAGGGACTTTTTTTTCTGTTCAACTCCCTCTTTTTAACTGTCTTGATAGAAAACGACCAGCAGAGGTCAGTAAAATACCAGAATTGCTTTCTGCTGAGAGACTTTATTTTTTTTATTTTTCTGGCAACTGCCTCTATTTAACTATCTTGATAGAAAACAACCAACAGAGGTCATTAAAATACCAGAATTGCGTTCTGCTGAGAGACTTTCTTTTTTTTATTTTTCTGTCAACTGCCTCTATTTAACTTTCTTGATAGAAAACGACCAGCTGAGGTCAGTAAAATACCAGAATCACTTCAGCATTCTCTAGATTCCAGTCCATAGAAATTGTCTTCCACAAGCACCCTTAGGCAATAATATTTTTTAAATCTTGTATTTTCAGTAATATGACCCCGAAGGGCCTGGTTTTATATTAAAAACAGAGCTTTGGACTATACCATTTCCCGCTGAAAGGCAATATTTCTCTCCATGTGTTCCCATACCTGGCGTGTTACGCAGTTTGGTGCTTACTTTCCCTCCATGTTAAAGAACAGTAGATGTTTCAGGACCCAGGCTAATGTGCTGCACAGCTAAATACATATAAGGTCCCAAAGGCGAGACCGATTGCATTGCAAATGCTTGTTGCTATGGGAGCCTGTGTAAGCGATTGGTATACAGGCTCCCATAGAGTTCAAGGGAGTCCGAGCGAACCAAGTCCGTCAGAATACGGATGCATCTTAATCGTTCGGTCAGACTCTCACAGCGGGATTCACTAGGAAAGCCCTCCAGATCCGAGTCGTATGGAGGGCTTTCCTAGCAGGATCGGAATCGGCCCCTTAGTGTTAAATGAGATATATGCCTATTTGAGGCTTTGTGGTCCTGTGCAAAATGAATATCATATTAAGTCAGTATCTTTTTGTGGCCTGGTGGGCTGCGTCATGGTTTCCACCTGTTAGGCATATGATTCAAGGGTGCAATAACATAAACATAACATAAATAACATACATAAATAACAATACACACTTGTTTTCTTACTAGGGGACCAGTTACCATGCATAATATGTAAAGTGGCAGTGTACATAATAAAGGCAACAAAAATAAGCTACCACAACACCAAACAGATGTAATGATGACAAGAAAATGGAGAGCTGTACCTTGACCACTGCTGTGATATGACACCTGGTCGATCATACCGTGCCCTGTAAGGCATCCACCCTAAAGTCATATATATAGACTAGCATTATAATGATGTCTATGGCAGATACCTTGTATAAAAGTAATAAAAGGTGCTAACAGCCACAATTTTTTCTTCATTTTACCCAGCATGCATACTACACGCAGTGATCATGCGCTCCCCATGCAGGGCGTCTGGACACATATCCACTGGCCACACATTGTGTCCATGCGAGGTCCAGACCCACCTGCACCTTTCTTTCTCCAAGGAATGTACAAATTACTATATGATGCTTCATGTAATGTATAAAATGACAGCCGAAACCAATGTGCATTGAGACAGTTTTCAGACCCCGACTCTGTTGCCTCCTCTCCCAGAAGCTGCGTTTAATTAAATCAACTGTTCCTGTTTTGCCAAATGCCTCTTACATTTTATTTTTTCAAGGTAAATTCACATTCAAGCAACATCTTGGCGAGCCCGCTGTGAGAGATTGGTTCTTTGAGCTTGACTACAGCCGACGGAAGAGGACCCCGCCTGTATGGATTCACATTTGCGCAGCAAGAGCAGTGAGCAGACATCGCAATTGATTGCAATTTCTGCTGAATCTGTGGGGTGGAGGTCCATCCTGAAGCCTCCATCAGTGGGTAAGTGACTACATCTGATCCTTAGTCCCTGCATTTGGCATGTGGCTAATTAGAAAAAGTGCAAAAACCTAACCTGAGTGTCCTGCCACTAACAGAAACCTGACATATTGCCAATTTTATGTGGCCAAACTAAGCAGTTGCAGGGTGCCCGTGGAGGTCATTTTTTTCTATAGCACGCGAGGACAGGTGAGGGTAGTTTAGTCGCTTGGACCGCTGGGCGTGACACAGATGGTATGCTTGTCTCTGGGTATGGTACAAGGACTGCTTGGACTGCTGGGTGAGACTCAGATGGTACGCTTGATCCCTGGGTATGATACAGGGGTAGGGGCCTCACCGCCTGGACCACTGGGCGTGACACAGATGGTACGCATAAGCTCTGGGTGGTAGAGCCAGCATCTCGATTATGTTTTAGTCTAAAGGGGTTTTCTCAGTATTACCAGTCTCTTGTGGTGTCTGAAAGAAGTGAGAGGTGTTAATCGCTTTGGCCGCCGGGCTTGACACCGATGGTACGCTAAGCCTCTGGGTGTGAAACAGGGTGCAATGCGGACATTTGGGAAAAATTTGGACCTTAGAGATTAAGGTGTAGCTTATGCTTGGCGAAGGAGGGCTTCTAGTTGTCGAGTTATTCCTTCTTATCCACATAAATTGTTGCTATCTTTGTCCCAGAGTCGATATTGACAGATTTTCATGCTCACTTTGTCCTGTGTACTGCGCAGAGCCTTCCCTTGTCATCGGGCAGCATGCGCTTGGAACGGGCTAAGATTTTTTAGCCAAAGTCATCATTTTTTCTTCTCTGTCATTTTTTCTTTTTTACTTCTATTATGGTTTTCAATTGATGCATTTTTTCTTGATGTTGTGGTGCTGCTAAATTATTGCAACTGTGTTCTATGTTGAATGTTATGTCCAGTTAACAATTCTATGTGCGTATGAAAAGGTCGCCATTTGTTCACGCTTTGCTGTTCCGTTGCTAAAAACAATTCATAATATTTTGAATTAAGTATTGCACTTTCTTACAATATGTTATTTTTCATATGTGTTGTTTTGTGTACTAAGTTGTTTGATGCATCTTTGTCGCAAACTGAGCTCATAGTAAAAGTAAATATTGCTGGTATAACCCAGTGTACATAGTCTTTCCCCACAAACAGAGTAGGATTTAAGTTTATTTTAAAAGCCTGAGAAGTCTAAAAGTGCACAAAATCCCTCCAAAAAGTTTCCAACCCATCATGGAGTTACCTTTAAACCACATGCAGACTACATTCCCCAAGCATGCTAAAAGGTCCGATAAATTGATTGTGAATGGCATGTACACACTAAGACACGTGCTTTCCCCAGGCTAGAGGGGGGAATCTTCGACACTAACATAATCAAACACACAAGGACGCACATTCAGACCAAATAAGTAGGACAGAAAAGGACTAGAAGAGGGGCACTGTTAGAACTGTGGGCCATCTTCAAGGTGGCCCGACCTACAATTCTGTCCCCGAATTCGCAAGCAAGCATCCGTTCCTCCCCCACCATACACTGGCACGGTGGTGCTCTCTCTGATGCCGGCCATCCCAGCTGTTCCTGCACTCGGTTGCACCAACCCGCTGGTCGAGGGGGTCGCAGGGCCCCCCACTGGACAGAAAGCCACCAGATCTAGGATTGTAAGCTTGCTAGATCAACAAACCTCTGTGATTCCAGCCACACCCCAGTTCAGTGCTAGAATCCCCTGAAGCTCATCCCCTCGGCCGACAGGTTTAGCCCACAAAACATACACTCCACAAGCACCAGGGAACCTCATAGGGGGTCTAAACATGACTAGCAAGGAAGAGGACGCCTGTCCCCCAGGATGTGACAGCAAAGGTGAGGATATAGGAATAGTCACGTCATAGACTGACAGGACACCCAAAGACACACACCCACTTCTGTCTGCCCCAGGCTGCCCTCAGGAGGACCCCATGGTCATGATGCTTATAAACAGGACACCTTACCACTTTCTGCTAGACATGAGGGTGACGAGGTTGTGCCTACGGTAGGGGACAGTCCCCCTGTTAAAGAGTACTGCAACCATACAAGGGGTCTCAGGCATGGTGGCAGGGATCCCCTTGACAGAAGGGTGAGGGAACAGTTGTTGTGCTTTCCCTCTTCCCTGACTAATATCTTGGGATGGGACCTAATGACCAAACTGAAAATGCCAATCCAGTTTTCTGAGAATAGGACTATAGCCTGCTTTTCCCCTGGAGTTCCCCCCTCAGGGTGTCCTTCACGGGGGTGGTCCAGGAGTATACAGGAATTCTCCTCAAGCTATGCATATCAGCTCGGCTGTGGCCATGACGCACACACCACCTCTTAGTGGAAACCACCAAAAAGACAAAAACGTTAGCCAGTCAGGTACACAAGGAGCAAGAGATCTGGAACCTTGACTTGTGCATGCCTACTGAGACTCCAAGACTAGGTGGGGAGCCGGCCCAAGGCGCATAGGGGCAATGGCGGTGACAAACAGACCATGTGCACCTCTGGGATTACTAAGCTCAGCTTCTGTCACCACTCTGGCACCTCCCTGAGTGAGGAAGTGGCACAGACAAGGTTGCCCGGCACTAAGCAGTGCATACCCTGCACCTGAAGCCCCCTACCTGCTGCCAAATACGGTTCCCAAGTGAGTGACCATTGGAGGGAACTCAGCACACCCAGCAAATGATACCCCACCCAAAAGAAGTGCCCCCACCGGCCACCTGAGGAAAGTCCCAGAGCCGGAGGGGGCAGGTCACCACACGCACCCCTCACACAATTGCCCACTAGGAAGGGCCAAAACCAAGAGCAAGCCCAGAAAAACTCCACTAAGTTGGACCATACAAACTCAGTAAAACCACTCCCAAGCAGGCTGCAGTGGTCGCAATCATACAGATAGCACCAGTCTTGAAGGGAGCTCCACCTCTGAACCCCAGAGGGTTTCCACCCAGTCCTAACAGCAGAGTTCAGGGAGGCTGGCAGCAGCCAGACCTAGAGAGTGCTACTACTGTCAACGAATGGACCACATGACCAACCTATGCCACATGAAATTTCATCATGAGTAAAGATCAAAAAGCTTGAGCAAGAGCCCGCAAAATCCCCATCTACAAAACCAAGCACAGATAGCGAGCGAACAGCACATTTGGCCACAAGGAAATCAATCAACAGACACACTACCGCAACATGGACCAGGTCGTTGGCCAACACATGGCAATAGCATCAGGAAGGAAACCCAGCCCAGCAAGGACCGGTGCCACAGAGACGGCAGGGAGGGGTGACTGGGGAAGCAATACCTTTACATAATCAGCCAATCCAAATGCACAGGGAGCCTAAAAAGACAGCCAATACAACATATCCACTTCATACTCACTTCAGAAAACTCACCCCAACAGCAAAACACAAAAATTGGAAGAAAAACTCAAGCCTTTACTTGCACTCAGGAAGGACTTCAGGCTTGAGAGTATCAACCCGTCTAATCACTTCAGTGACCCGTTGCCACCTTCCATCTTCAAAGAAATCAAGGATGTCGTCTCTCCCATCTGGACAAAGATTGTCAACGCATCTCTGTCACAAGGCACGATCCCGGAGTGCCTAAAAGCAGCTCAGGTAACACCTATATTAAAAAAACCTACAGCAGACAGCGCTGACCTTAACAACTTCCGCCCTATCTCTAACATCCCCACACTAGCCACACTCCTAGAAAAATGCGTCGAATCGCAACTCTGTACTCACATCGAAAATTTCCATCTCCTGGACCAACATCAATCTGGCTTTCGTAGTGGGCACAGCACCGAATCGGCTCTTATGGATGACATTTTAAAAATGCTTGACCAATATGAATTGGGCCTCCTTATCCTCCTTGACCTTTCCACTGCATTTGACACTGTTAATCACGACAACCTCCTATTCATTCTGGAGCACAGGATGGGCCACTCTGGTCCGGTGTTGCAATGGTTCTCATCCTTCCTCCATCACAGATCCCAAAGAGTGAAGGCGAACCACTCTCTCTCCCAGCCATCACCAGTATCCATGGGGGTCCCCCAAGGGTCCGCCCTATCTCCCATACTCTTCAACTTGTTCTTGGAACCAATAGCTAATGCACTAAATTCCATGGACATTCTCTTCCATATGCATGCAGATGACACCCAACTTTATCTGAAAATCTCCTCCCCGGATAACATCATTTCACTCAATAGTACCCTATTGACTACTCAAAACTGGTTAACTGAGAACCACCTCCTGCTCAACACCTCTAAAACAGTATTCCTTCTCATTTCTCCTCCGAATCACACTCTCTCGGAATCACCCTGGACAAGCACTTGAACATGAAGACTCATATTAGCAATGTGTGCAAGGGAGCTAACCACCTGATGAGGATACTCAGGAATCTCAAACCTTTCCTCCCACAAGCTGACTTCAAGCAAGTGGTCCAAGCGCTTGTGTTGCAGAGGCTAGACTATGGCAGTGCTACGCTCTGTGGTCTCCCCAAATATACCTTGGCCCCACTAAGGGCCTCATTGAACGCGGCGGCCAGATTGGTTACGGGTACCAAAAGAAATGCGCACATCTCCCCAGTCTTAAAATCCCTAAACTGGCTGCCCTACGAAGCAAGAATACAGCTAAAGATTGCCTGCCTATCCCACAAAGCCCTCCATTTCAAACCCCCCAGTTATCTAGTGCAAAAGCTGGAAGTATCCGGAGGGGGTAGACCTTCTAGGAGTGCTAACTCTCTCCTCCTGAAACCTCAGATCTTTCACAAAAAGAGAACGTGTCACCGAGCTTTCTCTGGCTCTGCACCGAAGATCTGGAACTCTCTCCCACCGGAAATACGTAGAATCTCCTCCAAGGTTGCTTTCAAACTGGAAGTAAAAAGATTCCTTATGAACAAGTTCTTACCTTAATAGAGTGATGGATCGTCTGCTCTAATGCATTGGACTTACACCTTTAAGCCCTGCGCTGGATGCTATTCTTGTTGGTTTGAATCATTTGCTCCCCTCCTATTTCGCTATGTACCAGTTTTTATCTTATTCTTTGTTGACCCTGGTATTTGTAACCGTTCTTGTTCTGTGAGTCCTATTTGATATGTTTTCTGTTTGGTATTCCTATTTGACACATATAATGCAACTGTTACTGTAGGAGAGTAGGATCTGCTTCACATGGGTACCCCCACTTTTTGCTGATGCTTCACTGTTTTTCGACATTAGTCTGGCTGGGGCCCTGCTAATCAGAACCCCAGCCTAGCTGCTTCCTCTCTAAAATGGTTTCCATGTGCCTTAGGCACATCTCTGATTGGGATCTGGAGTGCCCTTATAAGTCCCTAGTATATGGTATACTATGTACCAAGGGCATAGGTACCTCAGAGGCCTGCCAGGGGCTGCAGCATGTATTATGCCACCCCTGGAAGGCCATCCAAACTGACACCACAGGTCTGCTACTGCAGCCTGGGTAAGGTGGTGCATGCACCCCTTACTGTGATATAGGTTACCTATATTACGAAATACATACACACCTAGAAACCTATAAGTCACTCCTAAGGCAGGCCTTATCAATCCTAAAGGCAGAGTGCATGGTTCCTATGTGAGAGGGTGCCCCTGCATGAGCAGGGCCCCTCTGCAGCGTTCGGAGACCATCTCTGATGCTGTTTGTAGTGCAGCCTGACCATATACTCTTAAGCGCATTATATCCTCGCGGTAAAATGCTAACTTTGGAATGGCTGCACCTAAACATGTCGTGTTTGGTGTCAAACATCTTGGAATACTACCCCCCGCCAATCCTGGCGGCGGGGGTAGCATTCCACCCTTCTAGAGGGAAAGACATGTTAACTCTGACGAGTCCGGTAACTTCTTTCCAGAGCCCTGGCATCACAAAATGGATGCTGCTGCCACAGACACGAGTCTGGCCTCCTGCTGCTGGACGAAACTCCGGCAGGGGAGGCCTGGACAATAGGTTTCTGTCCCAGGGAGGTGTGACCACCTCCCGGACAGGATAATGTGTATTGGGGCTGGGCGGGAGCACTTTCGGGTGCTTTGAAGTCCTGCACTGGGGGCACATTTGGTGTCCCTGTGCATACCCCAGTTCAAACCGGATCAGGGGCTTGCAGCCCCTGCTTTGGCGCGAACTGGACAAAGGGAAAGGGGTGTAGCCACCCCTCTCCCCTGACCCACCCATAGGTGGGGCCACAGAGTAGTCCAACCCCTATTTTTAGAATAAAGGTAGGAACCCAGTCCTTAGGACTTTAGATTATACCTGGATGAAACTCTGAAACTGAATCCTGGACCTTCGACGCTCTACGACAAGATTAGAGGACTGAAGAATCTCCCTTGGGGTCAAGGAGTGACTCCCCTGCTTGGCAGGCACCAAAGAAGCATCTGTCCGGTTCGCATTACTGAAGCTCCCGTCGGACGCCGAAGTCATCGCATCACCAGAGGTGGATTCTCAGACTTCCCTGAGGCTACCCTGAGTCCCCAGCAAAGCTGAGGCCCGTGGCTATCGTGGCTGACTTGAGACCGTGACCCCTGGACACCGAGCACACTTGCAAGTGCACCATCTTCTGGGTCTGCCAAGAAGTCGTGCTTTGGGCTCCGAGTAGCCCTAGCCTCCAGCACCACCTGCACTGAAGATCACTGGCCCCCACTCCACGAGTGTCCTGCAAGCCAGCTCCACGTGCGGCGTCACAAGGCTCCTTCGCGGTTGCTAGCCCGTTGGCTAGTAGCCCTTAACGAAGGCCAATCTTTTCCTTACTTGGCATCCTGGTTGCTCCAGGCCTGTCCTCACTTACCCTCGCTGAGTGAGTTCCACAGACCTTGCTGGTCTGCACCATCGACGATCTACATCTTACTCGAGACTTGCCGTTGCCAAAGCTTGTTGGGTCCAATCCGGTCGCCGACACCTCAGCACTCGACAGACATCGAGCACCAGCCCGAATCCTGCTCCTGGTCACCGACAACGCCTCCCGGACCTCGTGGCTGAAGAGTCAAGATGACCGTCAACGCACCTGAAGCACTCGACAACGGTGGGCATCTGTCCATCGCCCTCCTGGTCACTGGCTAGTGACCCAGACTCTGTCCCCTCTGCTTTCAGGTTCTTCAGAACTCCGATCCACTCTTGGATCCACCCGGACACTTTTCTCTTGGTCGCCAGCAGCACTTTGCAGCAGATCGCCATTCAAATCGACGACGAAACCCGACCCCGAAAGGCACCTATGCACCCGGCTTCCCTGGGTGAGGTAACACGAGTACTCCGGTGCTCCCGTGGGTAGAGACTCTTCAAAGTCCTAGATCTCAAAGAGTTTTGTCCTAGTCCTCTTCTAAGTGTCCCTTTCCTCTATTTTCCCGATCCCGACTTTCTCCATAGAAGTTAACGGCGTATCGCGGTTGTGTATTTACACTGCACGCGTCTCCTGTGGGTCCCCTGTGTCACTACCTTGGGTGGTTCCTTGTGGTCCAAGCACTTCTAGAGGCTCTAGGCCTAGTGTCTAGTTCAGTCGTGGTTCGCATACCACTTTATTGGTATATGGTTTGGTACGCCCCTAGGGCCCAAACGTGTATTTGTGCTATTACTGTGATTTAAGATCTTATAACCTATGTATTTCGAACTCTAGCCTCATAAAGAGACTAGAGGGGTGTGTTTAGTAATAAATACATATATTTTGAATATATACCTGGTGTGGTGCTCTTTCATTTGGTCACTCAAGAGATTATAGACTGGTAAAACAAGCTGCTTTACATTCCTTCAAGACTTAGCCTGAAGGCTGCTCTCCATAGCTACCACTAGGATAGCTTTCAATAAGGTTGTCTTTAACCTATCTACCATAAGAGTCGATTTGGACTGGTGCAAGGTGCCCACTATAATTAGTGGACAGCATATGCCAGGCCAACTTCTCACAGTTACCTTCCTATCCCTCCAATTGTAAAGCGCTCTGATATCCCTCAGGATCATGTTCGCGCTATATAAAACTTTATAAATAAATAAATACCACATGATATGTTGACCTGTAATCCACGCTAGAGTTTGCCATTCGGGTGCCTGCAGGGACCTAGGCTCCACTCTTTTGCTGGTCCCCCGGGCACGGTTGGCTGGACACCCCAGTGAGAGGGCAGTCTGACAAGGAGGCAAGGCACCCCCGG
Source organism: Calotriton arnoldi (assembly GCA_963921515.1). Taxonomy (NCBI): domain Eukaryota; kingdom Metazoa; phylum Chordata; class Amphibia; order Caudata; family Salamandridae; genus Calotriton; species Calotriton arnoldi. The sequence continues at coordinate 367,007 of CAWUFW010000089.1, read as the reverse complement.
ACAGTGCATAAAACAGGTACCCAGATCCCCTCAGCTAAGTCCAATTGGGATGGATTCCTATCACTAGATCGAAAGGACCCTATTTAGGCCTCCAAATAGTGGAGTTCCCCTTTTAGTTTCAACACGAGGCAACGTTCCAAGTGCCGGAAACCTGGTTTTCCACACAGGCGGGATGTTGAGATGCCCCATAGAACTCCGTAGTCCATGCTCAAATAAGTAACAAATTGGCACCAGGTCAGCAGGGAACTACACCAGGGCGGTTAGCCATCCCAGTTCAGTACCAGCAGCAGGACACGTCCCAGCCACGTACCTGACTCCCGTCATAAGCAAGATATCTTGCCTCCTTCTCTCCCCTAATGCTTCCAAACAGCCTAAGTCGGCTCATCGCCCTCCAAAGCGGCAAGACTATCGTGTCACCGGGTAAGAAGTCTCTGATCCCGGCTGAGGGCGGCAGACCCAAAGCATCCTGGATCCGAGGGAGAGAGGGACACCGGGAGGGAAAGGGATTCTGTAGATGACCATCACAACCTCCACACAAGATGCAAGGAAACACACACCATGAGGCCTTAGGTAGGCGCCCAATGACCTGCAGGAAGCAGCCCAAAAGTAGCCCAAAAACAGAGCTTCCAGAAAAATTGGGCATAGTCAAAACACCCAAACTCCATTATGGAAAACCTCATTACATGCCACGTGCAGGGATCAGAGGGGCATACACTTGTCTTCAGCACATGTTGCAATTACCCACAACCCCCAAAATTGTGACACACCCCATTCCTTTCACGGCGCATCACGCAAGTGTAGGTCAAAAGGTACCATCGGCTTTGATAAAACTGTGCACACACACACACACACACATTCACACATTAGGGAAAGTAGGGTATTAGAGGGCTGACAATGCCCATAAACCAATAGCTAGGTAAAAAGAGTCATCCACACACCCGCAAAGATCCCCCTGCTAAAACACTCACCTCTTTAACGGTGAGGTGGAGGAGCAAATGACCCACAAAATAAAACTCAAGTGATCCATGACTAAACACTCACTGTTCCCTAAATAGCTGCTCCAACTGAGGCCACCTTCTGGTATCCCACTAAATAGTTGTGCAAAATGAATGTACAGAATATGCCCTGAAAAGGAAAAGCACCAGAATTTCCTGAAACTGTATGATGATATATGTTTGTTCTAAGCTAACCTACAACCCACATCTCTTATCCAACAGGTCTGCAATCAAGCCATAAGTCCACATCCATTTCTGCAGCCCGCCACCTCTTCAGCTGCCGACTTACCAAACCTCAACGAGGCCCAAGTGTTCAAGCAAAAGACCATGGACTTTTTTTTTATGGACATTTTTGACAACAGAGTCTTTACACTGTGCCCAGCAAGGACACCCCTGGATGACATAAAGCTGCAGATTACCCCTCTGGAAACCATCCCAAGTTCTGCAATGTTCCAAAAGTTATGTATTATTGCACCTTTGTACACCATCTGGTCAGCATGGGTGTGGCCGTATCCATCCTTAGTGAGAAATCTGCCCAGTCATATGGAGCCTACCTCAACACTTCTACAGTGCTTGCATAGGGACCTCTCCCACCTCACTTGCACTTACACTGAACCAAACACTATTATTCCACATGCACTACGCAGCGCACTCTTGCACAACACATGGTATCAGCACATGACCATTGTGGGTGCCCAGACGTAGGCTAGTAGTGCTATATCTGCCCACTGACACCCCACGCCATTGGTGCAGACAGACTTTACTTATCCCAAGAAATAGCCCCCGAAAAAGCAAAATGTCTCATCCATCTGCACCTATGTAGGATTAGGGCCAAGATACAACCCAGTAGAGTAGAACCCCATAGAGTAGTGGTAAACATCACCCGGTATGAAACCAACCCCGCAGCACTACATCATTTTCCGAGCCTAGCGACATTCAAACTGAGCTATACAGGATGCACAGGCAAGGACTATAGGTGAGGACACTGTTTGGACCTGAGATTTTCCAGAGAAGAGGTTCTTGAACGTAGTAAGGCCACTGCACCAGTGCACAAACATGGCAACTCATGCCTCTGTCTGCAGTCCCAGGGTGGCCCTTAGCATATCTGGGGAAGTATTCTTTAGTAACATACGGACCCCAGACATGGAGTTCCCGTAGAGGGCCATTCATCTCGATGACACAATGGGAAATTAGTCTAGAAGGGAAGGGTTGAATGCCAGAATAGATACCCCATGTCAGGAAATCTGGGACACTGAGATAGATAGGTACATGTGGCTAGAAGGGAAGGGGCAATCCCTAATTGTATGGAAACTTACACTGTATTCCTTCTATTTCAGAAGCAAAGGAACGATACCGCTTGGCACTAATGAGAATTGGAAATCAATACAGCAAGTACCAGAGATGCAAGGTGTCACCTCCATGTTGATGGATACCTATTGGCAATATGGGGAGTTTGCCTACACCCAGCTCATCACCGGATGTTGGGGCCTCTGCACCCTCATAACCATACACACCCTGACCCTAGTCATCCCTGAGAAGATCTGTCTGACTCAGTACAAGGACATTCTGGAAAAATTCAGACTGTTTTCTGACACTCAAGTAAACATGGGAGGGTGCATACCCTTCTTCCCCTTGCAAACAAAGGCAAACACCCGCTGGTTGCAAATAACTCAGTGGGAAATGATGAAGATGGTTAACAATACTGAGCTCAGCCTAAATGCTATCATGGAAGAACTAAGAGCCATCCGCCTCATGGTGATGCAACATCGGTATATGTTGGACTAGATGACCGCGATGGAGGGTGGGGTATGTGCCAAAAGTTGGTGCATCCTACTGTACTTTCATCCCCGGAAACGACCTAGACAACGGGGCACTAACTTTTGCCATTTACCAACTGCATCATCTACAAGCTGACATGAAGAATGAGGGAGGTGCCCCAGAGCAGAACTGGTTTATAGACTTATTTTCCTGGTTCCCCCGATGGGTGACCAGACTGTGCCTGTCATTGCTTCCAATTGCTATTCTTGTGCTATTTTTGTGTGGTTTCCTACAAGTGGGGGCTTTAGGTAACCCATACACAATCGCACAAGCAGGAAAACCCAGATCGATCCCACAGATTGGCAGCGACATCACAATGGTCTTAGGAAATTGGCCCCAATAAAACATGTTTGGCTGGATGGACACGCGTTCCCAAAACATCATAAAGTCAGATGTCACACTAAGGGGCTTATTATGAGCCTGGTGGTCCATGGACTGCCAGACTCATGGTGGCATTCCCCTGACACCCTATCATGACTAGGGAGGTTGGGCTGCCCTGAGACCATAGCATCTGCTGCAACCACCAGATAATTTCGGTTCCCTGGTGGTTGCGTGGTAGTCCTGAGGCCGTAATATGCTTGGCAGGGTTGCTGTGGCACTGTCAAGCATATTACGAGTTTGCTCACTGCCACCCTTTCATGGCAGTTCAACCACCATGAAAAGTGTGGCGGTGAGGAAACAAGGGGGCCCTACAGAGCCTCCTTGTTCTTCACACCATGTGGATGCACACAGGAAGGCACAACATGTGCACCCCTATGTGCATGCACACCAGTACCTGCACGGCATGAACTGCTGTGCAGGTACTACCTTTGACGTTCTCATTGCTGTGCCTATTTCATAGGCAGCACCCTGGGAACGCCAAAGAACCACCCGCCAGACAAGAGAAAACTCCTGATCTGGCGGGCGGTTCCTACATTGGTTTGGTGGTGCGGAAGCGCGGCAGCCCCTCTCCCGCACCACCATATTAAAAGGCCCTAAGTTAGGAACACTCAGCCAATCGGAACACAGCATGCACACTACACGCAGTGTCACAGGCTCACCATGCCGGACATCTTGACATGTCTCCACTGGCATCACCACGTTGAGTCCACGCAAGGCCGAGACCCACCTGCGCTTCTTATCAAAAGATCAGATTTATAGCGCCGTGACTAGGCCCAGATTTCTGTCTCTAAAGGAATGTACAAATTACTTTATGATGCTTCATGAAATGTATAAAATGATGGCCGAAACCAATGTGCTTTGAGACAGTCTTCAGACCCCGACTCTGTTGCTTGCTCTCCCGACTGATGCTTTTAATTTATCCAAATGTTCCTGTTTTGCCAAACGCCTCTTCTCTTTTATTTTTTCAAGGTAAATTCACATTTGAGTAACACTTGTTTGCCCTTTCACTCTTTAAGTGCACTTTTTATGGAACAAGTTCTCACCTTTTTATTTTCCTTTCTTTCACCTCCTATTTCTCTTTGCACATTCATTCATACACTGCATTTATCTTCTGATATGTAATACTTTTAGTTTTTGATGCTAAGCTCAAAAATGAACATCTGTCCATTATATGATATACAATTTAATGTTCCACCATTGTAATTTGTTTCAGTACCTTATTTTTTCAAATCTGTTATTAATCTTTTTCAGTTTTTTTCTTAATATTTTGATGTTAGTTATCATCATCATCATTTCCATCATGTTTTTATTTCATAACTAAAACCTTTTGGAGAAACTTGCAATTCAATATATTATTAAATAATTATTTTCAATTAAATATTCACTGCGAACATTTTATGTTTTCTATTGGTACTTAGTGCCATTCACAAGTTCAGAAGTGCCAGCCATAAGCATCAAAAGAGGCATGATTCATATACAAACATGGCACAATGTATAAACCTTTCTAATCACATTCTTATGATGGCAATCGTGCAATGACTGAATACAAAACAGATCGAAGAAAATGAATAGTGAATGGCAAGTGACTCTGAAGTTATTGTATTACTTCACTACTGTAAATTCTGCAAGACAATGCCATTGATAGTTCAGCTTCCCATGTAGAATTTAATTTTACATTACAATGACAGCAGCCTAATTAAAAAAGCAGCTTTGTATCTTCTTAATCATTGCATACTGGTAATCTTAAGAATCACACAACAAGAGAGTATGTTATTATTAATTGGAGGAATACTGTATTTTCAACCTTTCTTTTCCAAACACATCCAAAAGTAATACATAAATGAGTGAATGAATGAACGAAAACTTATAGAGTGCCAACCGAGGAGGTGGGTCTTGAGAGCCTTTCTGAAACTATTATGGTTATACATTTGGCACAGGCAGATTGGGAGGGTGTTCTACAATGAGGGCACCAATATTAAACTGTAAGAAAGTGGATTACTATTTTGTAGTGGGCAACCCCAATTTATGGAGTAATAACTTTAACATGTCAGGCTGAACCCTAAAGTCACCAAATTAACCTGAGCTCAACCCCCTGGTAGCTATGGCACAGAGTAGACAGACTGAACCCAGGGCAATGTGTAAACTATTTATGCTGTACCAAAACAGTAATAAAGATAAAACACCAAACAATAAAAATCCCAAACCAAATTAGAAAAATTGAATAAAATGTAATAAATATAATGATACCAACTGAAAAAGATACATAGAGTAAATTTTAATTATCAAAACGATACTAAATGGACAATAATCTAATAAGGGGCACCAGAGTTTTGAGTTTTTAACATTTTAGGGAAAATAGTGCCAAAATGCCCTAAGCACCAATGATAGTCAATGGTCACAGTAGACTGGACCTAGGCGCAACTTGAGACTCACTGTGAAAGATCGGAAGGTCAGATACACCAAGCAGAGCAACCCTGTCAATGATTTTGCCTTCTGACTGTGGGCCTGATTTAGATCTTGGCTGATGGAATTTATATTTCGGCAGACGGGATATCCATCATCATTGTGACGGGGTAACCTGTCCACCAAGATCTAAATCAGGCCCTTAGTCTGCAAAATGGAAGTCAAAATCAAATCATTCAGCAAGGCAGCATGCTGCATTTGAGAAGGTCTCACGGAAATCAGATAAGTGTTGACCTAGGTCCGGTTGAAACCATGGTTTTGTCAGGACAAGCCCTAAGTGGTAAATGTAAAGTTTAAATTCCGTACCCAGTCAAGTTGTTGCATCGGCTAGCTACTTTTAGCACCTCCACCTTGTCATGAATTCTGCATCAGAACTTAGGGCCCAATTTAAATGTTGGTATGATACTCTGTCGCGACGGTGACGGAGTATACATACCACCAGCATGAAACTCTGCCCACCCGATTTAAATGCCAGTGGACCTTCGGTTTGGCTATGGCAGTGAATACTCCGTCACCGCCATATCCAAACCTCTCCAACGGCCCAACAGAGTAAGGGCCAGGGGAGAAATGGCAACATGCTGGCCCACCCAATCAGAATTGGCAATTTCCATGGTGAGGATTGCATTACTGTTTTAATTGAAAAAAAACAAAAAATCCCATTTTGGGATTTTCTTTTTGAAAATAAAAAAAGAATACTGTTTGTCACAGGGTTGCATGATGCTGATGCAGCTCTACACCAAACAAGGAGATGTACTGACAGGAACCACTTTGACAGTAGTTCCTGGCAATGTTTTATAAAGGGCTGCCTTCTTAGTGGTCATTTATACATTTGGCAGGTGTTCCCTCCATCACGGGGACAGAGTAATTTACTCTGAGCCCATGGCGGAACAGCGAGCCATCCGTCAATATCTAAATTGGGCCCTTAGTTTCTTTTTTAAAGCCCAGATTTATCCAGCAGGACAAGGCAGCAGGCTGTTTCCAATAAGGGCTCCACAAGGCTGGATACCTTCTTGCTTAGGTCCCACTGAAACAGAATGGCTGCTGCAGAGAAGCTCCATGTTTTACAAACCTGTGTCTTCAGCCCAGGAAGGTTGCACCTTTGCCAGGTTGACTCTGGTGGTTAATACCAGTTCACCGGTGGCTGAATGTCCCAACACTTTGCAGCGGTAAATCCCCTTTTCCTCAACTCTTCATTTAGGGCATGCTAGCTTCAAGCTTCATGGGCGCACTTAGAACTTCAAAGCTTGGTTCAGGAAAGGCTTTGAACAGAATCCAGTGTCAGTCCAGTTGTGACTGGGCAACTGGTCATCTGGGAAAAAGTGTTTCTTCAGCTTTTTGTATCCCTGTAGTTACACAGCAGGTCAGCCCAACAACCCTTGAAGTCCACTTCTTTTTCCCGAGTACAGGAAGGAGCAGGTACAGTCCTTCAGAGCTCCTCTCAAGTTATAGGAAACAGAATTTGATCCTCCTCTGATCTTTTGCATGTCCAGAAAATGTACTGAAGAGGGTGCCATGGGGTGCCACCTTTATGATTGGCACCAGTTAATGGGTTGGTGTGACTCCTGACTACTCCATAACCAATTGGTAAAACTTACCTGAAGGCCAGTCTACCCACTTTTGAAGCAGCTCCTGTTTGCCCTATTGCAAACAATCCCACAGTGCATGTACTCCTAAAATTCAAGATGGCGAATACCCTTCTCCCTTGTGCAGAGACTAAGTGCCTGCCCAGAGATGTTCCCTGGGTAATGAGTAGCCTCCTCCTTTGTGATAACTCAAAAACTGGTTCTGGGGTAGCATCCCACCCACAGGGTTTGGATGGAGCCTGTGGGTGGGATGTGGCAGGCACTGAATGGTGCCTGCCACATAGTGCAGGAATATGTACAGAGAGTACACGCTGAAATACAAAAGATACACATTGCGACCGCCTTGAAGGCGGTCGCATGGTGATACCGGTTGCCGGACCGCCAACAGCTAGGCAGGTGTTCCCATTTCCGAAGGGATGCCGGTAAGTCCGACAGCCATCCTAATCAGGCCCTAAATTCTCAACATCTGCATGTAAGACAGTTCATAACATAGTGGCACTTGTGAGAAGTTGGCCTGGCATATGCTGTCCACTAATTATAGTGGGCACCTTGCACCAGTCCAAACAACCCCTTATTGGAGATAGGTTAAAGACAACCTTATTGAAAGCTATCCTAGTGGTAGCTATGGAGAGCAGCCTTCAGGCTAAGTCTTGAAGGAATGTAAAGCAGCTTGTTTTACCAGTCTATAATCTCTTGAGTGATCAAATGAAAGAGCACCACACCAGGTATATATTCAAAATATATGTATTTATTGCTAAACACACCCCTCTAGTCTCTTTATGAGGCTAGAGTTCGAAGTACATAAGTTAGAAGTTATTAAATCACAGTAATAGCACAAATACACGTTTGGGCCCTAGGGGCGTACCAAACCATATACCAATAAAGTGGTATGCGAACCACGACTGAACTAGACACTAGGCCTAGAGCCTCTAGAAGTGCTTGGACCACCAGGAACCACCCAAGGTAGTGACACAGGGGACCCACGGGAGACGCGTGCAGTGTAAATACACAACCGCGATACGCCGTTGACTTCTATGGAGAAAGTCGGGATCGGGAAATTAGAGAAAAGGGACACTTAAAAGAGGACTAGGACAAAACCCTTTGAGATCTAGGACTTTGAAGAGTCTCTACCCACGGGAGCACCGGAGTACTCGTGTTACCTCACCCAGGGAAGCCGGGTGCATAGGTGCCTTTCGGGGTCGGGTTTCGTCGTCGATTTGAATGGCGATCTGCTGCAAAGTGCTGCTGGCGACCAAGAGAAAAGTGTCCGGGTGGATCCAAGAGTGGATCGGAGTTCTGAAGAACCTGAAAGCAGAGGGGACAGAGTCTGGGTCACTAGCCAGTGACCAGGAAGGCGATGGACAGATGCCCACCGATGTCGAGTGCTTCAGGTGCATTGACGGTTGTCTTGTCTCTTCAGCCACGAGGTTCAAGAGGCGTTGTGGGCAACCAGGAGCAGGATTCGGGCTGGTACACGATGTTTGTCGAGTGCTGAGGTGTCGGCGACCGGATTGGACCCAACAAGCCTTGGCAACGGCAAGTCTCGATGCAGAGGAAGATTGTCGATGGTGCAGACCAGCAAGGTCTGGGGAACTCACCCAGCGAGGGTAAGTGAGGGCAGGCCTGGAGCAATCAGGATGCCAAGTAAGAAAAGGATTGGCCTTCGTTAAGGGATACTAGCCAACAGGCTAGCGACCGCGGAGGAGCCTTGTGACGCCGCACGTGGAGCTGGCTTACAGGACACTCGTGGAGTGGGGGCCAGTGATCTTCGGTGCAGGTGGTGCTGGAGGCTAGGGCTACTCGGAGCCCAAAGCACGACTTCTTGGGAGACCCAAAAGAGGATGCACTTGCAAATGTGCTCAGTGTCCAGGGGTCACGGTCTCAAGTCACCCACGATAGCCACGGGCCTCAGCTTTGCTGGGGACTCAGGGTAGCCTCGGTGAAGTCTGAGAATCCACCTCTGGTGATGCGATGACTTCGGCGTCCGACGGGAGCTTCAGAAATGCGAACCGGACAGATGCTTCTTTGGTGCCTGCCAAGCAGGGGAGTCACTCCTTGACCCCAAGGGAGATTCTTCTGTCCTCTAATCGTGAGTAGAGCGTCGAAGGTCCAGGATTCAGTTTCAGAGTTTCGTCCAGGGATAATCTAAAGTCCTAAGGACTGGGTTCCTATACTTATACTAAGGATAGGGGTTGGACTACTCTGTGGCCCCACCTATGGGTGGGTCAGGGCAGAGGGGTGGCTACACCCCTTTCCCTTTGTCCAGTTCGCGCCAAAGCAGGGGCTGCCAGCCCCTGATCCGGTTTGAACTGGGGTATGCACAGGGACACCAAATGTGCCCCCAGTGCAGGACTTCAAAGCACCCGAAAGTGCTCCCGCCCAGCCCCAATACACATTATCCTGTCTGGGGAGGTGGTCACACCACCCTGGGACAGGAAACCTATTGTCCAGGCCTCCCTGCCGGAGTTTCGTCCAGCAGCAGGAGGCCAGACTCGTGTCTGTGGCAGCAGCATCCATTTTGTGATGCCAGGGCTTTGGAAAGAAGTTACCGGCCAGGCCAGGGTTAACATGTCTCTCCTCTAGAAGGGTGGAATGCTACCCCCGCCGCCAGAATTGGTGGGGGGTAGTATTCCAAGATGTTTGACACCAAACACGACATGTTTAGGTGCAGCCATTCCAAAGTTAGCATTTAACGCGAGGTTATAATGCGCTTAAGAGTATATGGTCAGGCTGCACTACAAACAGCATCAGAGAAGGGTCTCCGAACACTGCAGAGGGGCCCTGCTCATGCAGGGGCACCCTCTCACATAGGAACCACGCACTCTGCCTTCAGGATTGATAAGGCCTGCCTTAGGAGTGACTTATAGGTTTATATGTGTGTATGTATTTAGTGATATAGGTAACCTATATCACAGTAAGGGGTGCAGGCACCACCTTACCCAGGCTGCAGTAGCAAACCTGTGGTGTCAGTTTGGATGGCCTTCCAGGGGTGGCATAATACATGCTGCAGCCCCTGGTAGGCCTCTGAGGTACCTATGCCCTTGGTACATAGTATACCATATACTAGGGACTTATAAGGGCACTCCAGATTCCAATCAGAGATGTGCCTAAGGCACATGGAAACCTTTTTACAGAGAAAGCAGATAGACTGGGGCCCTGAATAGCAGGATCCCAGTCCAACTAAGTCATAAACAAGCAAAACACCATAAAAAAAGTGGGGGCAACCATATAGTCAGATTCCACCTTCCTACATAACCCCCCCCCAAACAAAAGGAGATAAGGCTAACCTTGGCCAGTTGAGCCTTCATTGACTAAGTGGTCATATAAGGAAGCACCTGCACTAGCATGGTTGCCCCCTGTCTTATGGTCCACTAAGCAATCCCTCACCCTAAGGGTATGAGAGGGTCTCCACCATGGGGAATCACTACCTGTGGTGTGCTTAGGTAAAGTACAAGGCTGGTGAGGTGTCTGAGTAGGGAAGTGAGGCCCTAGGAATGTTGGCCTCAGCTTCCTCAGATCACTGGTCATCATGTATGCCTGTCTTTCCATGACTGAGTTGCACTTTGCTCTAAGGGTCAACCTTTGGCTGCCTACAGCTGGGGGTTGGGTCCCTTTGGATGGACTACTGGAGGGACAGGGCAGGTTTGGAACCTTCAGGTCCCAGGTTTGCCCTTGCCTACCAGAGTCCTTCCGGGGGAGGTCCCTACATAAAGGCATGGGGGATCCCTCAGTGTGTAGAGGAGTTTTCACCTGGCTAGGGCTACTAGACTGGGTGCCCCTAATCTGCTGATGGGGGGGGTTCCTCTGGACAGGGGGCCCTGGGGGGTCCACTGACCTCTGCAGCCCTGGGCTGGCTGAGGCAGGGTAGAGAGGGGCAGGTTACCTGCTCCAGACTGGGTACCACCTTGGAAGGGTCCTCTGCCATCAGGGGTGTGGCCAGGCCAGGCCTGACTACCTCTGGGGCAGTTCCTTCACTAGGGGTAGGGTCAGTTCCCTGAGGAGGCTGACCCTTACCTACTGTCTGGAGGGAAGAAGACTTTTCTTCAACCCTTGTGCTCTCTTTGGGGGAGAGTGGGCCATTCTTTCAGGCTCCATCTCTCCAAATTCTTGGGCTGGGGCTGTGGCCATCACAGCCCCACTAACCTTTACAGGGACGCCCAACATCCTAAGATGGGTTTGGTGTTCAACTTCAGCCCAGGCTGAAATTTCCAAATCATTGCCCATCAGGCAATCTACAGGTAAGGTGGGGGACACTGCCACTCTCTTTGGGCCTGTGACCCCCTCCCAGCTGAGATTGACTATGGCCATGGGGTGATCTGTTCTGACACCATCAATGTTGGTCACCTGGTATTTAAACTCAGGTAAAAACTGGTGAGGGGGGACTAGTTTCCCTGCCACCATGGTGACACTAGCCCCTGTGTCCCTAAATGCCACAGCTTTTTGACCATTAATTATTGGCTCCAATCTGTACCTGCCCAACGCTGTGGGACCCATGGTAAAGGTGGCAAATCCTATACCACCATCAGAGTCAGAGGAGTCTGTTGAGGGGTCCCTGTCTAAACTAGGGCTCACCTCCGTTCCTCTTGCAAAAGCACCCAACTTTTTGGGTGCACTACTCCCAACTGGAGGATTACTACTGGTAGTACCAGGAGGGGTGGTAGTAGTTGTCGGAGGAACATTTTCTTTATTGCCAATCCTGGGGCAACTGGGATCAGTTTTCCAGTGCCCAGGCCTTTTACAGACATGGCAATATGGTTTCTTTTCAGGAGAGGAAGGAGTTTGGGACCCACCCCCAGAAGAGGAATTTTGGGGCCCTGTAGGGGACTTATCCTTAGATTTATCCCCACCTTTCTCTTGGGACTTAGTAGAATCTTTCTTCTGGTCACCACCCTGATTTCTAGTTTTTACTCTGGTTCTGACCCATTTGTCTGCCTTCTTTCCCAATTCTTGGGGAGAGGTCAGATCAGAGTCCACCAGATACTGGTGCAAAAGCTGGTTTTGACAATTATTAAGGATCTGCTCCCTCATAATCAAATTGTACAATCCTAAAAAGTCATGCACTTTGTTGCCATGTATCCAACCTTCCAGAGCCTTTGTAGCACAATCTACAAAATCAACCCAGTCTTGAGTCTGAGCTTTTGGGTGTCTCTGAACTTCAACCTATACTGTTCAGTGGTTAGGCCAAACCCATCTATCAGAGCACTCTTCAAGACTGTGTAATTGTCAGCATCCTCTTCTCTTACAGTGAGGAGCTTGTCTCTACCTTTGTCTGCAAAGGAGAGCCACAAGATTGCTGCCCACTGCCTCTGGGGGACCTTCTGAACTTTACAGGCCCTCTCCAGTGCAGTTATCCATTTGTGGATGTCATCCCCACTCTGGTAGGGAGGGACAATCTTGTTTAGGTTTCTATGGTCATAAGACCTTTCCCTATCTCTAGGGATATTGCTGCCACCATGGGACTCTAGTCCCAACTTTCTTCTCTCTCTAAAGAGATCTAGGGACTCCCTGTCTATGGCTAGTTGCTTCTTTTTGAGTTCAAGCTGAGCTTCCTCATATAGAACCAGCCTCTTTCTTCTCTCATGAGAGGATTCCCTCCTATGAGATGAGACAGAGCTCCCTATTGAGGTGCCAGAGTGGTTAGACTCCTGAGAAGAAGATCTAGACCTTCTGGGCACACTCACAATCCTTCCTGGGGGACAAAGGGGGCATCATTCTGATCCTCCTCTTCATCTTCCTCAGGAGGGGTTGGATTATCCAGGTCAGGGCCATTGTCGCCCTCCTGGCCAGTTTCAGAGGGGGGCTGGGGGTACTGGTACCCCTGGTCCCATCCTCATCATCTGCCCCACCCTCAGCTCCTACCCCTTCAGTCCCCAAGGGCTTACTAAGGTCATAAGCCACCAACAACTCCTTGAGGTGTTGGGTGGTGGGGCTTTGGCCTGTCCTTATTTTTCTCAAGTTGCATAAAGCTCTCAATTCCAAGAATGGGAGTGTATCATACTTGGAGGGTGGAAGCTCAATGGCTTCCTGCAAGGATTCTTTAGATCCTGCCCTTAAAGACATTACTAGTGTGGTGTGGTGTATGCACTACCTACTCTAGTGTGGCCTACTAAACTCTCTTGAGTTGTAGAAAGGGTTGTGCTATCCCTTAACACACAACTCTAAGTTCAGTAGAACTTACTGTATTCTAAGCTTAAATTATATGTACCTTAGGTACCTTTAGTGGTTTTCAGTTGATCAATTCAATTGAGATTATCTGGTAAAACAATAGCAAGCTGGAATCCCACACGCTGCACACCAATGTGAGAAGTTGGCCTGGCATATGCTGTCCACTAATTATAGTGGGCACCTTGCACCAGTCCAAACAACCCCTTATTGGAGATAGGTTAAAGACAACCTTATTGAAAGCTATCCTAGTGGTAGCTATGGAGAGCAGCCTTCAGGCTAAGTCTTGAAGGAATGTAAAGCAGCTTGTTTTACCAGTCTATAATCTCTTGAGTGATCAAATGAAAGAGCACCACACCAGGTATATATTCAAAATATATGTATTTATTGCTAAACACACCCCTCTAGTCTCTTTATGAGGCTAGAGTTCGAAGTACATAAGTTAGAAGTTATTAAATCACAGTAATAGCACAAATACACGTTTGGGCCCTAGGGGCGTACCAAACCATATACCAATAAAGTGGTATGCGAACCATGACTGAACTAGACACTAGGCCTAGAGCCTCTAGAAGTGCTTGGACCACCAGGAACCACCCAAGGTAGTGACACAGGGGACCCACGGGAGACGCGTGCAGTGTAAATACACAACCGCGATACGCCGTTGACTTCTATGGAGAAAGTCGGGATCGGGAAATTAGAGAAAAGGGACACTTAAAAGAGGACTAGGACAAAACCCTTTGAGATCTAGGACTTTGAAGAGTCTCTACCCACGGGAGCACCGGAGTACTCGTGTTACCTCACCCAGGGAAGCCGGGTGCATAGGTGCCTTTCGGGGTCGGGTTTCGTCGTCGATTTGAATGGCGATCTGCTGCAAAGTGCTGCTGGCGACCAAGAGAAAAGTGTCCGGGTGGATCCAAGAGTGGATCGGAGTTCTGAAGAACCTGAAAGCAGAGGGGACAGAGTCTGGGTCACTAGCCAGTGACCAGGAAGGCGATGGACAGATGCCCACCGATGTCGAGTGCTTCAGGTGCATTGACTGTCGTCTTGTCTCTTCAGCCACGAGGTCCAGGAGGTGTTGTGGGCGACCAGGAGCAGGATTCAGGCTGGTACACGATGTTTGTCGAGTGCTGAGGTGTCGGCGACCGGATTGGACCCAACAAGCCTTGGCAACGGCAAGTCTCAATGCAGAGGAAGATCGTCGATGGTACAGATCAGCAAGGTCTGGGGAACTCACCCAGCGAAGGTAAGTGAGGGCAGGCCTGGAGCAACCAGGATGCCAAGTAAGAAAAGGATTGGCCTTTGTTAAGGGCTACTAGCCAACGGGCTAGCGACCGTGAAGGAGCCTCGTGACGCCGCACGTGGAGCTGGTTTACAGGACACTCGTGGAGTGGGGACCAGTGATCTTCGTTGCAGGTGGTGCTGGAGGCTAGGGCTACTCGGAGCCCAAAGCACGACTTCTTGGGAGACCCAGAAGAGGATGCACTTGCAAATGTGCTCGGTGTCCAGGGGTCACGGTCTCAAGTCATCCACGATAGCCACGGGCCTCAGCTTTGCTGGGGACTCAGGGTAGCTTCGGGGAAGTCTGAAAATCCACCTCTGGTGATGCGATGACTTCGGCGTCCAACAGGAGCTTCAGAAATGCGAACCGGACAGATGCTTCTTTGGTGCCTGCCAAGCAGGGGAGTCACTCCTTGACCCCAAGGGAGATTCTTCTGTCCTCTAATCGTGAGTAGAGCGTCGAAGGTCCAGGATTCAGTTTCAGAGTTTCGTCCAGGGATAATCTAAAGTCCTAAGGACTGGGTTCCTATACTTATACTAAGGATAGGGGTTGGACTACTCTGTGGCCCCACCTATGGGTGGGTCAGGGCAGAGGGGTGGCTACACCCTTTCCCTTTGTCCAGTTTGCGCCAAAGCAGGGGCTGCCAGCCCCTGATCCGGTTTGAACTGGGGTATGCACAGGGACACCAAATGTGCCCCAGTGCAGGACTTCAAAGCACCCGAAAGTGCTCCCGCCCAGCCCCAATACACATTATCCTGTCTGGGGAGGTGGTCACACCTCCCTGGGACAGGAAACCTATTGTCCAGGCCTCCCCTGCCGGAGTTTCGTCCAGCAGCAGGAGGCCAGACTCGTGTCTGTGGCAGCAGCATCCATTTTGTGATGCCAGGGCTTTGGAAAGAAGTTACCGGCCAGGCCAGGGTTAACATGTCTCTCCTCTAGAAGGGTGGGAATGCTACCCCTGCCGCCAGAATTGGCAGGGGGGTAGTATTCCAAGATGTTTGACACCAAACACGACATGTTTAGGTGCAGCCATTCCAAAGTTAGCATTTAACGCGAGGTTATAATGCGCTTAAGAGTATATGGTCAGGCTGCACTACAAACAGCATCAGAGAAGGGTCTCCGAATGCTGCAGAGGGGCCCTGCTCATGCAGGGGCACCCTCTCACATAGGAACCACGCACTCTGCCTTCAGTATTGATAAGGCCTGCCTTAGGAGTGACTTATAGGTTTATATGTGTGTATGTATTTAGTGATATAGGTAACCTATATCACAGTAAGGGGTGCAGGCACCACCTTACCCAGGCTGCAGTAGCAGACCTGTGGTGTCAGTTTGGATGGCCTTCCAGGGGTGGCATAATACATGCTGCAGCCCCTGGTAGGCCTCTGAGGTACCTATGCCCTTGGTACATAGTATACCATATACTAGGGACTTATAAGGGCACTCCAGATTCCAATCAGAGATGTGCCTAAGGCACATGGAAACCTTTTTACAGAGAAAGCAGATAGACTGGGGCCCTGAATAGCAGGATCCCAGTCCAACTAAGTCATAAACCAGCAAAACACCATAAAAAAAGTGGGGGCAACCATATAATCAGATTCCACCTTCCTACAGCACTGTTTGTCAATGTTTGGAATGTACACCTCAGCAGAGTGTTTAACAATTAAATATATATTAAAAATGATATTAATACTGGCACATCTATGCCATTCTTGCAGCTTTGGGTCATATAAAATAGTCCAAATTGTGGTACTTGTAGGAGTGTAATTATTGGAAGTTCTGTTGGTAACAGCATTTGGCAGCAGTGCCAACAGCAGTGGGTGTTGGAAGCTGCAGTGGCCTCTTATGAATTTCTTGGGCCCTGGCACCTATGCTTTTTACAAATTAAGCACTGGGGTAAAGTTCATCATGGCAATCTGTGCCACACATCAAACCCTAAGATTAAAGATAATGCTAGTCACGGAAATAATTTTCCAATGGTAGGAATGTCACTTCTCTTTGCTGAGAAGTCAAAGACAAGTGCTTTCCATCTTTTATGACACACTCAATATTGTTGCAATTGGCAGTTCCAATGTAACTAATACTCCACCCACTAAATTGAAGTCATTCAGTAAACTTGGCACTGTTAAAATGTTGGCATCCTGTTGAATATTATCCATGCTGAATATTGAGTGGTTCTATAATCATATATAACTTGCAAGTCAGTATCTGGCTGTGGTCAATTGAGTGCCAGCCACAGAGTTTTCTTAGCTCCCCACCTACTGAATGAAGCATTTTTCACGTGTTTTGCATTTCCTCTAGCATAACAGTGAACCTCAGTTTTTCCTACAGGTAATTGTTATTTTCTTATATATATATTTATCACTTTGTCCAAGTTTCTTAGGGGCATATTAACAAGGGGGCGATATGAAATTATCGCCGCTTTTGCGTCCGTTTTCGGGCGAAAAGCGGCGATAATTTCATCGCCTTATCAGCAAAGACACGCTATCGCGTGTTTTGCTGACTTAGAGCCCGTTCCCAGCATGCCTAACTTTGCATCGCTAATGAGATGCAAAGTAGGCGTGGCTGTGAAACCAAACAGGGATAATATCGCGAAGGCAGCTTCGCGATATTATCAAGGAGGGTTAGCGATCTTTTAAATCGTGTTAAGTATGCCTTAACGCAGGAATTTAACGTCTGTTAAATTCCTGACTAAGGCATACTTAACATGGGGGGTGGATTCTGTGGCTAAGACCACAGGCCCTATCATCTAGGATATCGCCGTTTTCCACCATGGAAAACGGCGCGATATCCACGCTATCTCTGGAATTTTATCGCCTCGGCGATGCGCGTTGTTGATAACGCGCTAACCGGGCGATAAATTACAGAGCTAGCCGGCGATAAATATGCAAGCGCTAAGCGCGCTTTGCAATATTTATCGCCGAGCCTTGTTAATATGCCCCTTAATTTCTTGACTTGGTTCTTATGTATTTGGTGCTATTTAGGCTTTGGCTGAACTTCTTTCTGCCACTTCAGGGTAGAATGTTACTCACTGCCCTAGCAGAGTGCAGCCCACCACATTTAAAGATCTCTGCCAGGCAGTTGTAGAACTTGTGCCACAGCAGAGCCATTGCCATGGCAGCACCGTTAAAAGCACTGAAACTTTGTTTCACGGAAAAGTGTTTTGTTTTCTAAAAACAAACAATTAATGGCCCTTTCACACTGGGAGTGTGTGGTGGTTATCATCTTGACACGAAAAAATGATGTCACAATATCCGCCGGTGGGTGGTCTAAGATCCATTGATTGATGGTCCAATGGTAGTTGGACTGTCTGTCAGTCAGTATATTACATAAAAAAATATTTCATATTCACATCAAATAAATTCTGAATACTATATTGATAAAGTTGTTTAAAACATAGAAACAATGGCAGTTAAAATTCACTGTGCGCTAACTACCCAGTCTCTTCCTTATATTTATATAGCATGCTAGATATTAGTCACTACACTAAGACAAACTTTTTCTGAATGTAGGATTTGAAAAAAAAATCAAAGCTGGTTTACAGTGTTTAAGATGATTTTTATTTAGCACAGTTTTGAGGAAGGTAATTCTAGGGACATCAAAAAGCAACACAAAAATAGAAAATGAAGTATCCCTTCAGTGACATTTCTCTAAACTCTCAACCAACCGTTTTGACATGGAAAGGTTATAATTAGATGCACCATATTCAATCTGAATCATTTTAATAGATACTTATGCTGGTTATCCTCTATATAGCAAACACAAGGTAACGAAGTGAGCTAAAGAATGATGATGGATTCAACCCAGATCTGTGACTGGGGGTGAGTGCCTGAAAAGTTTCAGCGCTCCGTCCATCATCTCCTTGTGTTTGCTTTGTTCGCCCTAAGTTGGCAGGGTATGCCCAGACGTGGGTCCCTTGCTCACTTTGCCACTGGATTCAAGCTAGCCTGGCTGATGACGGCTGAAATGCCAGAAACCGGTCCTAGGATGCTTGTTTCCGGTCCAGGGAAGACATGGCTTGGCAGTTCGGGCTGGACTGTACCCATGAGACACAGGGTCAGACTGATTTGCATATAGCTGAGTCTGAACTGAGGTGGCGAAGTGAGCTAAAGAATGATGATGGATTCAACCCAGATCTGTGACTGGGGGTGAGTGTTTGATTGGCTCAAACGTTCCGTCCATCATCCCCTTTTGTATCGCTTTGTTCGCCCTAAGTTGGCGGGGGTATGCCCAGACGTGGGTCCCTTGCTCACTTTGCCACTGGATTCAAGCAAGCCTGGCTGATGACGGCTGGAATGCCAGAAACCGGTCCTAGGATGCTTGTTTCCGGTCCAGGGAAGACATGGCTTGGCAGTTCGGGCTGGACTGTTCCCATGAGGCACAGGGTCAGACTGATTTGCATATGGCCATGTCTGAACTGGGGTGGTGGAGTGAGCTAAAGAACGATGATGGATTAAACTAACCCTGGGCATAATACTTTGCTACGCTCACGAAGCATGCAAAGTTTGTGCTACTACGCAAATTGCACGTAGCAGAGTGAATAACTGTGCTAATCAACGTAGCGTAGCAGGAGTATAATAAACTCCTTCAAATGCTTTGATAAAGCAATTTTTTATGCTAAAAAGCATATAAACAATTCACAAAAATGAATTTTGACAATAAAATATCAAGCAAATGAGAGAGGTGATGATTTTGGAATCCCCCCTAACCTAGGGGGAGGACCAAGCAGATGCCTTGAACACAAAAAGCATATCATGTGAACGATTCAATGGTGGTCCCTTCCTCCTAGGACCACCCCAAGCACAGTTATGGGCAAAAATACAATCCCAACCAAAGGCCCTGCAAAGCATTATGGGACGAGATTAGCAGTGGGGAGTGAATATTATAGTGTCCAATATCAAAATAATTCTACAAAGAGCTGCAGTTCAACTAGTCGTTACTAGGTGTCCCTCACGAGTCAAATGCAAAAGCATTAAAATTATTAATACATCAAGCTGCAGTTCCACTAGTCGTTACAAGATGTCCCTCACGAGTCAAATGCAAAAGTATTGAAAACCTTTCATGAAGCTTTTGCATTTGACTCGTGAGGGACACCTAGTAACGACTAGTGGAACTGCAGCTCTTTGTAGAATTATTTTGATATTGGATACTATAATATTCACTGCCCACTGCTAATCTCGTCCCATAATGCTTTGCAGGGCCTTTGGTTGGGATTGTATTTTTGCCAATAACTGTGCTTGGGGTGGTCCTAAGAGGATGGGACCACCACTGAATCGTTCAATAAGATGTGCTTTTTGTTTTCAAGACATCTGCTTGGTTCTCTCCCTAAGTTAGCGAGGATACCAAAATCATCACCTCTCTCACTGCTTGTTAACTTTTTGTTTTCACTTTAGTGAAATGACTATATGCATTTTTAGCATATAAAGACAGAAATATTTATTTTATCTTAACTTGTACTGTACAAGATGCTTTTGGTAATTTTTGTACAGTGCAGTCAAGCACACAGCTATGCACTACGCAATTTGCATAGCTACGTGTAGTTGAAGCTGTACTTCACGTAGCTACGTGAAGTGCTACTACGCAAACTACGCCCAGGCTTAGATTAAACCCAGATCAGTTGACTGGGGGTGAGTGTTTGATTGGCTCAAACGTTCCGTCCATCATCCCCTTTTGCATCGCTTTTGTCGCCCTAAGTTGGCGGGGGTATGCCCAGACGTGGGTCCCTTGCTCACTTTGCCACTGGATTCAAGCAAGCCTGGCTGATGACGGCTGAAATGCCAGAAACCGGTCCTAGGATGCTTGTTTCCGGTCCAGGGAAGACATGGCTTGGCAGTTCGGGCTGGACTGTTCCCATGAGGCACAGGGTCAGACTGATTTGCATATGGCCATGTCTGAACTGGGGTGGTGGAGTGAGCTAAAGAATGATGATGGATTAAACCCAGATCAGTTGACTGGGGGTGAGTGTTTGATTGGCTCAAACGTTCCGTCCATCATCCCCTTTTGCATCGCTTTTGTCGCCCTAAGTTGGCGGGGGTATGCCCAGACGTGGGTCCCTTGCTCACTTTGCCACTGGATTCAAGCAAGCCTGGCTGATGACGGCTGAAATGCCAGAAACCGGTCCTAGGATGCTTGTTTCCGGTCCCGGGAAGACATGGCTTGGCAGTTCGGGCTGGACTGTTCCCATGAGGCACAGGGTCAGACTGATTTGCATATGGCCATGTCTGAACTGGGGTGGTGGAGTGAGCTAAAGAATGATGATGGATTAAACCCAGATCAGTTGACTGGGGGCGAGTGTTTGATTGGCTCAAACGTTCCGTCCATCATCCCCTTTTGCATCGCTTTTGTTGCCCTAAGTTGGCGGGGGTATGTCCAGACGTGGGTCCCTTGCTCACTTTGCCACTGGATTCAAGCAAGCCTGGCTGATGACGGCTGAAATGCCAGAAACCGGTCCTAGGATGCTTGTTTCTGGTCCAGGGAAGACATGGCTTGGCAGTTCGGGCTGGACTGTTCCCATGAGGCACAGGGTCAGACTGATTTGCATATGGCCATGTCTGAACTGGGGTGGTGGAGTGAGCTAAAGAATGATGATGGATTAAACCCAGATCAGTTGACTGGGGGTGAGTGTTTGATTGGCTCAAACGTTCCTTCCATCATCCCCTTTTGCATCGGACTGTACCCATGAGGCACAGGGTCAAGACTGATTTGTATATAGCTGGATTCAACCCAGATCTGTGACTGGGGGTGAGTGTCTGAAAAGTTTCAGCGCTCTGTCCATCATCTCCTTGTGTTTGCTTTATCCTCTATATAGACCAGGTAAGGATGCAAACCCTTGTCTACTGAAATGGTGAAATATGATATGCAAGTAACCTTGTTTCTGTCACCAGGGATCTTTTCTCATCAAAATGCTATAGACGCAACTTCTTTGGATCCACCCTTACCATCTCTGCCAAATTTCTTGAGTTATCAAAAAGATGGTGATGTCCCAGCTTGCCACACAAGGAGCGACCCCTGACCTTGACTGGTAGGTCGCTCCCCCACCACACAGCTCCGTCTGTGTGCCCTGCTGCTGCCCCTGATTGTGCTCGTTTTTCCTTTCTGTGCCCCCTTGCTGCCCCTGATTGTGCTCGTTTTTTTCCTTTCTGTGCCCCCTTGCTGCCCCTGATTGTGCTCGTTTTTCCTTTCTGTGCCCCCTTGCTGCCCCTGATTGTGCTCGTTTTTTCCTTTCTGTGCCCCCTTGCTGCCCCTGATTGTGCTCGTTTTTCCTTTCTGTGCCCTCCTTGCTGCCCCTGATTGTGCTCGTTTTCCCTTTCTGTGCCCCCTTGCTGCCCCTGATTGTGCTAGTTTTTTCTTTCTGTGCCCCCTTGCTGCCCCTGATTGTGCTAGTTTTTTCTTTCTGTGCCCCCTTGCTTCCCCTGATTGTGCTAGTTTTTTTTCCCTTTCTGTGCCCCCTTGATGCCCTGATTGTGCTCGTTTTCCCTTCTGTGCCTGTTTCCCGCCGCTGAGCCCCTGCGGCCCCGCCCCCTCACTGCCCATTCGCTGCCCCATTCCCTGCTCCTCCCTCCCACCTCCCCATTTATGGTGGCCGCTGCGTGGTGAAGAGAGCGACCCCTGACCTTGACTGGTAGGTCGCTCCCCCACCACACAGCTCCGTCTGTGTGCCCTGCTGCTGCCCCTGATTGTGCTCGTTTTTCCTTTCTGTGCCCCCTTGCTGCCCCTGATTGTGCTCGTTTTTTTTTCCTTTCTGTGCCCCCCTTGCTGCCCCTGATTGTGCTCGTTTTTCCTTTCTGTGCCCCCTTGCTGCCCCTGATTGTGCTCGTTTTTCTCTTTCTGTGCCCCCCTTGCTGCCCCTGATTGTGCTCGTTTTTTTCCTTTCTGTGCCCCCTTGCTGCTCCTGATTGTGCTCGTTTTCCCTTTCTGTGCCCCCTTGCTGCCCCTGATTGTGCTAGTTTTTTCTTTCTGTGCCCCCTTGCTGCCCCTGATTGTGCTAGTTTTTTCTTTCTGTGCCCCCTTGCTGCCCCTGATTGTGCTCGTTTTTTTCTCCTTTCTGTGCCCCCTTGATGCCCTGATTGTGCTCGTTTTCCCATCTGTGCCTGTTTCCCGCCGCTGCGCCCTGCGGCCCCGCCCCTCACTGCCCATTCGCTGCCCCATTCCCTGCTCCTCCCTCCCACCTCCCCATTTATGGCGGCCGCTGCGCGGTGAAGAGAGCGACCCCTGACCTTGACTGGTAGGTCGCTCCCCACCACACAGCTCCGTCTGTGTGCCCTGCTGCTGCCCCTGATTGTGCTCGTTTTTCCTTTCTGTGCCCCCTTGCTGCCCCTGATTGTGCTCGTTTTTTTTTTCCTTTCTGTGCCCCCCTTGCTGCCCCTGATTGTGCTCGTTTTTCCTTTCTGTGCCCCCTTGCTGCCCCTGATTGTGCTCGTTTTTTCCTTTCTGTGCCCCCTTTGCTGCCCCTGATTGTGCTCGTTTTTTCCTTTCTGTGCCCCCTTGCTGCCCCTGATTGTGCTCGTTTTCCCTTTCTGTGCCCCCTTGCTGCCCCTGATTGTGCTAGTTTTTTCTTTCTGTGCCCCCTTGCTGCCCCTGATTGTGCTAGTTTTTCTTTCTGTGCCCCCTTGCTGCCCCTGATTGTGCTCGTTTTTTTTCCTTTCTGTGCCCCCTTGATGCCCTGATTGTACTCGTTTTCCCTTCTGTGCCTGTTTCCCGCCGCTGCGCCCTGCGGCCCCGCCCCCTCACTGCCCATTCGCTGCCCCATTCCCTGCTCCTCCCTCCCACCTCCCCATTTATGGCGGCCGCTGCGTGGTGAAGAGAGCGACCCCTGACCTTGACTGGTAGGTCGCTCCCCCACCACACAGCTCCGTCTGTGTGCCCTGCTGCTGCCCCTGATTGTGCTCGTTTTTCCTTTCTGTGCCCCCTTGCTGCCCCTGATTGTGCTCGTTTTTTTTCCTTTCTGTGCCCCCTTGCTGCCCCTGATTGTGCTCGTTTTTCCTTTCTGTGCCCCCTTGCTGCCCCTGATTGTGCTCGTTTTTTCCTTTCTGTGCCCCCCATGCTGCCCCTGATTGTGCTCGTTTTTTTCCTTTCTGTGCCCCCCTTGCTGCCCCTGATTGTGCTCGTTTTCCCTTTCTGTGCCCCCTTGCTGCCCCTGATTGTGCTAGTTTTTTCTTTCTGTGCCCCCTTGCTGCCCCTGATTGTGCTAGTTTTTTCTTTCTGTGCCCCATTGCTGCCCCTGATTGTGCTCGTTTTTTTTTCCTTTCTGTGCCCCCTTGATGCCCTGATTGTACTCGTTTTCCCTTCTGTGCCTGTTTCCCGCCGCTGCGCCCCTGCGGCCCCGCCCCCTCACTGCCCAATTCCCTGCTCCTCCCTCCCACCTCCCCATTTATGGCGGCCGCTGCGTGGTGAAGAGAGCGACCCCTGACCTTGACTGGTAGGTCGCTCCCCCACCACACAGCTCCGTCTGTGTGCCCTGCTGCTGCCCCTGATTGTGCTCGTTTTTCCTTTCTGTGCCCCCTTGCTGCCCCTGATTGTGCTCGTTTTTTTTCCTTTCTGTGCCCCCTTGCTGCCCCTGATTGTGCTCGTTTTTCCTTTCTGTGCCCCCTTGCTGCCCCTGATTGTGCTCGTTTTTTCCTTTCTGTGCCCCCTTGCTGCCCCTGATTGTGCTCGTTTTTTCCTTTCTGTGCCCCCCTTGCTGCCCCTGATTGTGCTCGTTTTCCCTTTCTGTGCCCCCTTGCTGCCCCTGATTGTGCTAGTTTTTTCTTTCTGTGCCCCCTTGCTGCCCCTGATTGTGCTAGTTTTTTCTTTCTGTGCCCCCTTGCTGCCCCTGATTGTGCTCGTTTTTTTTCTCCTTTCTGTGCCCCCTTGATGCCCTGATTGTGCTCGTTTTCCCTTCTGTGCCTGTTTCCCGCCGCTGCCCCCTTGCTGCCCCTGATTGTGCTCGTTTTTTTTTTTCCTTTCTGTGCCCCCCTTGCTGCCCCTGATTGTGCTCGTTTTTCCTTTCTGTGCCCCCTTGCTGCCCCTGATTGTGCTCGTTTTTGCCTTTCTGTGCCCCCTTTGCTGCCCCTGATTGTGCTCATTTTTTTCCTTTCTGTGCCCCCCTTGCTTCCCCTGATTGTGCTCGTTTTCCCTTTCTGTGCCCCCTTGCTGCCCCTGATTGTGCTAGTTTTTTCTTTCTGTGCCCCCTTGCTGCCCCTGATTGTGCTAGTTTTTTCTTTCTGTGCCCCCTTGCTGCCCCTGATTGTGCTCGTTTTTTTTTCCTTTCTGTGCCCCCTTGATGCCCTGATTGTACTCGTTTTCCCTTCTGTGCCTGTTTCCCGCCGCTGCGCCCCTGCGGCCCCGCCCCTCACTGCCCATTCGCTGCCCCATTCCCTGCTCCTCCCTCCCACCTCCCCATTTATGGCGGCAGCTGCGTGGTGAAGAGAGCGACCCCTGACCTTGACTGGTAGGTCGCTCCCCCACCACACAGCTCCGTCTGTGTGCCCTGCTGCTGCCCCTGATTGTGCTCGTTTTTCCTTTCTGTGCCCCCTTGCTGCCCCTGATTGTGCTCGTTTTTTTTCCTTTCTGTGCCCCCTTTGCTGCCCCTGATTGTGCTCGTTTTTCCTTTCTGTGCCCCCTTGCTGCCCCTGATTGTGCTCGTTTTTTCCTTTCTGTGCCCCCCTTGCTGTACCTGATTGTGCTCGTTTTTTTCCTTTCTGTGCCCCCCTTGCTGCCCCTGATTGTGCTCGTTTTCCCTTTCTGTGCCCCCTTGCTGCCCCTGATTGTGCTAGTTTTTTCTTTCTGTGCCCCTTGCTGCCCCTGATTGTGCTAGTTTTTTCTTTCTGTGCCCCTTGCTGCCCCTGATTGTGCTCGCTTTTTTTCCTTTCTGTGCCCCCTTGATGCCCTGATTGTGCTCGTTTTCCCTTCTGTGCCTGTTTCCTGCCGCTGCGCCCTGCGGCCCCGCCCCCTCACTGCCCATTCGCTGCCCAATTCCCTGCTCCTCCCTCCCACCTCCCCATTTATGGCGGCGCGCTGCGCCGCCGTGCCGCTGGCGCGCCGAAGGCGCGCCTAAGGCAAGCCCGTCTGCGCCCGTCCGCGCCGTGACCGCGCCCAGCGCCAGACCCCCTGGTCTGGGCATCCCTTGCGCCCGCCACATCAACAGACGCCGATACGACGCCAGCACCCTCCACGCACTCATCCCCGGAAAAGATCACGCCTGCTACCAGGCCACCCCGAAGCGCACCCAAGGGCCCTTCACCTGCCGGAACTGCAGCTTCGCCAGCACCCGCCCCGCCAAACCACCGCCCAGGAAAGAACCCAACTACCTCAGATGCATCCTCCTCAACACCCGCTCCGCCCGCAAACACGCCATCGAACTCTGGGACCTTCTCGACTCAACCTCCCCAGACGTCGCATTCCTGACGGAGACCTGGCTGAATCCCGCTTCAGCCCCCGACATCGCCAATGCCATCCCGGACGGATACAAGATCACCCGCAGGGACCGCACCAACGGAGTCGGAGGAGGCATCGCCATCGTCCACAGGAACACCCTCAGAGTCTCAACCAACACCGACGACACCCTCAGCACCGCCGAACACATGCACTTCCAGATCCACACCGATCCCAACACCACCCTCAGAGGAACCCTCATCTACAGACCCCCGGACCCCGACCACAGTTCAGCGATTCCATCGCTGACTTCGTCAGCACACACGCCATCGCCTCCACGGACTACATCCTCCTCGGGGACCTGAACTTCCACCTCGAGAACAGCAAGGACACCAACTCCACCACCCTGATCGACAACCTCGCCACCCTCGGACTCAGACAGCTCGTGACTACACCCACCCACGCCGCCGGCCACATGCTAGACTCCATCTTTTCCGCAAGCCCACACGTCTCCTTCAACCACACCTCCGAACCCCACTGGACTGACCACCACTGCATCCACTTCACCTACAGGAAGCCCACCACGCACCACCGCACCGAACAAATGCCTCACCGCTGCTGGAGCAGAGTCACGGAAGACCAGCTAACCACAACCCTCGCCCTGAGCCCACCCGCCGAACCCTCCGACCCCGACACCGCCGCCCGCAACCTCAGACAGTGGATCGACGACTGCGCCAACACCCTCGCCCCGCTCAAGAATCCGCCCAACAGCCACACCAGCAAGAAAGCCACCTGGTTCACCGAAGACCTCCAGGCCTCCAAACGAACATGCCGAAAACTGGAGAAGATCTGGCTCCACGAACGGACAGCGGACAGCTACGCCGCCCACAAGAGCGCCACCCGCAGTCACCATCACCTCATCAGATCCGCCAAAAGGGCCTCACTCAAAGACCGCCTAGACAACAACGCACACAACAGCAAAGAGCTCTTCAACATCGTGAGGGAACTCTCCAACCCCAGCTCCAACACCAACGACATCCAGCCGTCGCGAGACCTGTGCGACTCACTGGCCACCTTCTTCCACCGCAAAATCGCCGACATCCACGACAGCTTCAACACCACGACCGCCCCGGCAACCACCGAGACCACTGCCCCCACAACCACCAACCGCCTGCTCTCCTGGACCAACATCAACGACGAGGACACCAGCGAGATCATGAACACCATCCACTCCGGTTCACCGCTAGACCCGTGCCCTCACCACATCTTCAACAAAGCCAGTACAGCCATCGCGCCCCATCTCCGGAAAATAATCAACATCTCCTTCGAGACAGCAACCTTCCCAGAAAGCTGGAAGCACGCCGAGATCACCGCCTTACTCAAGAAACCCAAGGCAGACCCCAAGGACCTCAAGAACTTCCGACCCATCTCTCTGCTCCCATTCCCCGCGAAGGTCACCGAGAAAATCGTCAACAAACAACTGACCCGCTACCTCGAGGAGAACAACATCCTGGACCCTTCCCAGTCCGGCTTCCGCAGCAACCACAGCACCGAAACCGCCCTCATCGCCGCCACCGATGACATCAGGACCCTGCTAGACAACGGAGAAACAGCAGCCCTCATCCTCCTGGACCTATCAGCCGCCTTCGACACGGTCTGCCACCACACACTACGAACACGCCTTCACGACGCCGGGATCCAAGAGAAAGCCCTGGACTGGACCACATCCTTCCTTTCCGGCAGAACACAAAGCGTCCGCCTCGCCCCTTCCGATCCAAGGCCACCAAGATCATCTGCGGCGTACCCCAAGGCTCCTCCCTCAGCCCAACGCTGTTCAACATCTACATGGCACCCCTCGCCCACGTCGCCCGACAGCACAACCTCAACATCATCTCCTACGCCGACGACACCCAGCTGATCCTCTCCCTCACCAAAGACCCTCACACCGCCAAAGCCCACCTCCACGAAGGAATGAAGGCCGTCGCCGAATGGATGAGGACCAGCCGCCTGAAGCTGAACTCGGACAAGACGGAGGTCCTCATCCTTGGTTCCAACCCTTCAGCCTGGGATGACTCCTGGTGGCCAACATCACTGGGAACAGCCCCGCCACCCACCGACCACGTACGCAACCTAGGGGTCATCCTCGACCCCACCCTCTCCATGACTAAGCAGGTCAACGCCGTTTCCTCATCCTGCTTCAACATCCTCCGAATGCTCCGCAGGATCTTCAAGTGGATCCCCACCGAAACAAGAAAAACAGTCACCCAGGCCCTCGTCACCAGCAGGCTGGACTACGGAAACGCCCTCTACGCAGGAACGACGGCTAAGCTCCTGAGACGGCTGCAACGCATCCAGAACGCCTCTGCACGTCTTATCCTCGACATCCCCCGACGCAGCCACATCACACCCCACCTGAGAGACCTGCACTGGCTCCCTGTCAACAAGAGGATAACCTTCAAGCTCCTCACCCACGCACACAAAGCACTCCACAACTCCGGACCAGCCTACCTCAACAGACGACTCAGCTTCTACACCCCCAACCGCCAGCTCCGCTCGACCAGCCTCGCTCTCACCACAGTCCCCCGCATCCGGAAAACGACCGCCGGCGGCAGATCCTTCTCCCACCTCGCCGCCAAGACCTGGAACACCCTCCCCACCAACCTTCGGCAGACCCAAGACCTACTGGCCTTCAGAAGACTCCTCAAGACCTGGCTCTTCGATCAGTAGCAGCACCACCCCCCTCTTCCCCCAGCGCCTTGAGACCCTCGCGGGTATGTAGTGCGCTTTATAAGTGACATGACATGATTGATTGATTGATTGATTGGTTATAATATAAGTGAGCCATGGAATTGACAGGCCCTATCAAGGGATAGACAGTCCTGTATTATCAATGGATAAATGACATAATATCAGTGAAAACAATATTGAATTATAAAATTATTGGAAAAATGTATTGTTTGCAAAAATATCACGATTCTATACTTAATCAACAACAAAATTATTATCGATGACCAAAGTATTATTGTTAAAAGTATCTATTTGTACTAATATAAAAATTAAAAACTCAAATATTGTAAGCCAAAATATCCTCATCTATAAATAAAAATGAAAACATTGAAACACACAATATTGAATACACTAATATTGCAAAAATAAAGCCAAATATTTGAAAATAATAAAAGAACTATTTTTATTGAAAAATATGATTAAGTTACACATAAATCAATAAATCATTTAACTGCATTATTACATTTTTACAATATTAAAGTAAACACTAAACACATCAAAAGTAATTAAAATACTTTCAGTATTTCATGGAATATAAAAAATAAACAATAAAAAATGAAATTAAACATAAATAATACATCAAAAATAAGATAAAAACAGAAATAAATATTTTACTTAAAAACAGAAACACTAATTTGCGTCCTAGTAAAAGGTAATAACTGGAAAAAAAATTCAAACTAAACAAATATTCACCAATAAAATAACCATAAAGCAACTATCCACCTAAAAAGGAAATTAAATAAGCATGCACTATAAAAGGAACAGAAAATCTCTACACTTAGCACTCCAAATGAGAATGACACTCTTGCAGATTGTCAAGAAACAAACAAAGAAGAAAAATTGCCTTCACAAGTAAGTAAAACATTTTTTTCGACAACTGATTCAAATAACGTTAAAATAAAATAACTAACCAAACTCTTTATTTTAATTTATCTACCAAACTTTAAGTACTACAGAATAAGTACAAAACCATCTACAACCTACAAACCTGTCAAGACAATTCAACAATCAACCACCCAGAAAAAGGCACATAAAAAATAAGTAAAAACAAACCACTTGTAAATATCAACTAAATCTTAAAAGTAAAAAACAAAACACCATCAGCCCCTACAAACTGCCCACTAACATTTAAAGTATATGTAATACAACTTTATCCCCAACAGTAAATAAAGCAGCTGATCAACATTATAAGACCTTCAATCGATAACTAGAAAGAAGAAATGCAGTTACTACCAGCAACAGATATGTAAGTATAAAATGCACACCAATTGTTGTAATATTTTATGTACATTAGCAATGTAAAAGTAAAATAATTACAATTTATTTAAGGAGATTAATAAAATATTTCCATACGCAATGACAGAAAGAGTAAGATGTTTCATCTCACAGAAAGGGAAACAATTTCTCTCGCACCTCAGCTACACATACAGCCAAGAAAGCACAAGCACAGTGAATGTTAATTGGAAATGTACAAAATACTACTTTAATGCATGTTATGGGAGGGCTACTGCATAGAATGATGTTGTCATTAACTTGAGACAACATAACCACCCATCAAATGTCAACAAAATCAAAGTAAGCGTCAAGAAGAAAGCACTACTTCCCACTACTAAAATTCTAAAAGATATACCCCCTAAAGTACATTAACACATTGCAGGATAGCTACCAGCTATATCCACTTTAAAACACTTAATAGCACAAACTGAAAAAGACACCAGAGACACTCCTGCTGCTCTTAGAAGATATGAAGATATGCAAATATCAAAGTACTTAATCACCACATATAATGATGAATCCTTCCTCCTACATGACAACCTAAATAATGAAACCGCATTATTATATTTGCTACAGTAGATAATTTATTAAGCCTAAGCCAATTTCAACTATGGATGTTGGACGGAACATTCGGAATGTGCCCTAAACCATTCACTCAGCTATACACTAGACATAGTGAATACTACCTAATAAACAAAGTGGCACTTACAACGAACGGCTAAACCCCGTTAAAATTCCCCACATAAAATAATAATTGACTTTGAATATGCTAAAATACAAACAATATTTAAACTCTACCCACATACAGCCATTCAAGGCACTTGATACCACTTTAAACAAAGCATTTGGATGCATCTCCATCAATCTGCACATAGGGGCCGATTCCGATTCCGGCCGGAAATCTCTCCGACCGAGCCGGACCCGGAGAGAATTCCGACCGAATCGGACCCTAGCAGTCCGACCGAACGAGTACGATGCGCACGCATGCTATCGGACTCGAGTCGGTCGGACTCCCATTGAAGTCAATGGGAGCCTGTCGTACAACGCGTACGCGGGCTCCCACTGACTCAATGGGTGCGAGGCGGACAAGGGCGCCCCCTACAGCGTGTACGCGTCCATGCGCATCGCGGCGTACATGCACAGGTAGGGGGGACCCATAGGTCCCCCCTGTGTGCGACTCGCGCGCCTATGCGTACAGGGGGGTCCGACGCGGACCCCCAAAGTCCGGCTCCGACAGCTTTTTCGAGCCGGACGCTGCGAGTCGGTCGGACTGCTCACGGCGCGCATCGTACTTACCCGGCCGGGAAACGTCTCCATAGCGCGGTGCGAGTCGTGTCCATGCGAGTCGGTCGGTGCGTGTTGAAGCCGAGTTCGAGTCGGTCGGCGATTTCGCGGGTGCTTGCATCGTACTCGCTCGGCCGGACCCGCGTACGATTCGGTCGGGAAACAGGGCTCCGAATCGGATCCAGTAAATCCGAATCCGATTCGGAGCACTACCGGCCGAGATCGGAATCGGCCCCTAAGTGTTTAAAGATGAAACAAACAGCAAGAATGACTTTGAAATTAAAAAAAATAATAGCAGTAGGCTATGTCCCTGTAACAGAGGTAGCTAACCACTGCAACTTACCAATAGCAATCCAATTTTACAAAGAAAATAAACACTAGCTAAATCCCCTAATAGACTACTTTGAAGACACTTGGGCTGGCAGACTGCACCACTCTGGACACAGATTACAACCCAAATTCAAAATACCATGGTGGAATGTCTAAGACAGTACGATAGTTCAAGAAGCCAAAACCAACAATGCAGTAGAAGGATGGCACAATACCTTCCAAGCCATTCTAAGGAGAAACCAACTTGCACTCTACAAATTCATAGAAGCCCTACAAAAAAAACAAAGCTAGCAACAACTAAGAATAGAGCAATCACTGACCCAAAGTAAACCTAAAGTAAGCAAACAAACCAGTAGAATGCATGACATGCTACAATGTAAAGTTAGCATCTATATAAACAGCAAAGGCGTATACTACTTAGAAACATTGACAAAATTGCTACCATAAAACACCTAGATACCTACTAAAATACCAACAAACACCACCACAACTTAAGGATTTTCAAATAAATATTAAATAATATATTTATATATATATATATCAGTCGAAAAAATAGAAATAAGACTGATAAATATAAACAATAATTTTTAATAATTAAAAATCAGCACTTTAAAAATCACAAAGCACAGCATTACAAATAGACACAAAATAAAAACAAGTTAATCCAATACATAGAAATGTAAAATAATACATTACAATCACAGCAAACAAATAGAAAATACAATATAATATTTCCCGCCCACAAATAAATAAATACATTAAAGTTACAATTCTGTAGCTGTAGATCTCCATCCATATCCACTCTCATGGGGATGGAATGATCAGGTATTTAGATTATCTTTATTTGTTCTGTTTTACTTTCATAACCTGGGGCATTCGAAGGAAGTGTACTTTAAACATGTATTGTTTGGGTATCTCACTAGGTTATTTATTACATCTTAATGTTCTTTGATAGCTATTTTCTTAACATTATTTCACATAACTATCTATATATTTGCTGTTTGTTATGTTGCTCCATCTTGATTCTGTATGATGTATTTAAGGATACTCTGACCTATGCTCCATTCCAATATGGCAACCATATATCATGCTGTGCATTGGTACACATTTATTGTCCTTTCTGTGCCCCCTTGCTGCCCCTGATTGTGATCGTTTTTTCCTTTCTGTGCCCCCTTGCTGCCCCTGATTGTGCTCGTTTTTTCCTTTCTGTGCCCCCTTGCTGCCCCTGATTGTGATCGTTTCTTCCTTTCTGTGCCCCCTTGCTGCCCCTGATTGTGCTCGTTTTTTCCTTTCTGTGCCCCCTTGCTGCCCCTGATTGTGATCGTTTTTCCTTTCTGTGCCCCCTTGCTGCCCCTGATTGTGATCGTTTCTTCCTTTCTGTGCCCCCTTGCTGCCCCTGATTGTGCTCGTTTTTCCTTTCTGTGCCCCCTTGCTGCCCCTGATTGTGATCGTTTTTTCCTTTCTGTGCCCCCTTGCTGCCCCTGATTGTGATCGGTTTTTTTTTCCTTTCTGTGCCCCCTTGCTGCCACTGATTGTGATCGTTTTTTCCTTTCTGTGCCCCCTTGATGCCCCTGATTGTGCTCGTTTTTTCCTTTCTGTGCCCCCTTGCTGCCCCTGATTGTGATCGTTTTTTCCTTTCTGTGCCCCCTTGCTGCCCCTGATTGTGATCGTTTTTTCCTTTCTGTGCCCCCTTGCTGCCCCTGATTGTGATCGTTTTTTCCTTTCTGTGCCTGTGTCCCGCCGCTGCACCCCTGCGGCCCCGCCCCCTCACTGCCCATTCGCTGTCCCATTCCCTGCTCCTCCCTCCCCCCTCCCCATTTATGGCGGCCGCTGCGTGGTGAAGAGAGCGACCCCTGACCTTGACTGGTAGGTCGCTCCCCCACCACACAGCTCCGTCTGTGTGCCCTGCTGCTGCCCCTGATTGTGCTCGTTTTTTCCTTTCTGTGCCCCCTTGCTGCCCCTGATTGTGATCGTTTTTTTCCTTTCTGTGCCCCCTTGCTGCCCCTGATTGTGATCGTTTTTTCCTTTCTGTGCCCCCTTGCTGCCCCTGATTGTGATCGTTTTTTCCTTTCTGTGCCCCCTTGCTGCCCCTGATTGTGATCGTTTCTTCCTTTCTGTGCCCCCTTGCTGCCCCTGATTGTGATCGTTTTTTCCTTTCTGTGCCCCCTTGCTGCCCCTGATTGTGCTCGTTTTTTCCTTTCTGTGCCCCCTTGCTGCCCCTGATTGTGATCGTTTTTTCCTTTCTGTGCCCCCTTGCTGCCCCTGATTGTGCTCGTTTTTCCTTTCTGTGCCCCCTTGCTGCCCCTGATTGTGATCGTTTTTTCCTTTCTGTGCCCCCTTGCTGCCCCTGATTGTGATCGTTTTTCCTTTCTGTGCCCCCTTGCTGCCCCTGATTGTGATCGTTTTTCCTTTCTGTGCCTGTTTCCCGCCGCTGCGCCCTGCGGCCCCGCCCCCTCACTGCCCATTCGCTGCCCCATTCCCTGCTCCTCCCTCCCACCTCCCCATTTATGGCGGCCGCTGCGTGGTGAAGAGAGCGACCCCTGACCTTGACTGGTAGGTTGCTCCCCCACCACACAGCTCCGTCTGTGTGCCCTGCTGCTGCCCCTGATTGTGCTCGTTTTTTTCCTTTCTGTGCCCCCTTGCTGCCCCGGATTGTGATCGTTTTTTCCTTTCTGTGCCCCCTTGCTGCCCCTGATTGTGATCGTTTTCTCCTTTCTGTGCCCCCTTGCTGCCCCTGATTGTGATAGTTTTTTCCTTTCTGTGCTCCCTTGCTGCCCCTGATTGTGATCGTTTCTTCCTTTCTGTGCCCCCTTGCTGCCCCTGATTGTGATCGTTTTTCCTTTCTGTGCCCCCTTGCTGCCCCTGATTGTGCTCGTTTTTCCTTTCTGTGCCCCCTTGCTGCCCCTGATTGTGATCGTTTTTCCTTTCTGTGCCTGTTTCCCGCCGCTGCGCCCCTGCGGCCCCGCCCCTCACTGCCCATTCGCTGCCCCATTCCCTGCTCCTCCCTCCCACCTCCCCATTTATGGCGGCCGCTGTGCGGCCGCGCCGCTGGCGCGCCGAAGGCGCTTAAGGCAAGCCCGTCTGCGCCCGTCCGCGCCGTGGCCGCGCCCAGCGCCAGACCCCCTGGTCCGGGCATCCCCCGCGCCCGCCACATCAACAGACGCCGATACGACGCCAGCATCCTCCACGCACTCAACCCCGGAAAAGATCACGCCTGCTACCAGGCCACCCCGAAGCGCACCCAAGGGCCCTTCACCTGCCGGAACTGCAGCTTCGCCAGCACCCGCCCCGCCAAACCACCGCCCAGGAAAGAACCCAACTCCCTCAGATGCATCCTCCTCAACACCCGCTCTGCCCGCAAACACGCCATCGAACTCTGGGACCTTCTCAACTCAACCTCCCCAGACGTCGCATTCCTGACGGAGACCTGGCTGAATCCCGCTTCAGCCCCCGACATCGCCATTGCCATCCCGGACGGATACAAGATCACCCGCAGGGACCGCACCAACGGAGTCGGAGGAGGCATCGCCATCGTCCACAGGAACACCCTCAGAGTCTCAACCAACACCGACGACACCCTCAGCACCGCCGAACACATGCACTTCCAGATCCACACCGATCCCAACACCACCCTCAGAGGAACCCTCATCTACAGACCCCCGGACCCCGACCACAGTTCAGCGATTCCATCGCTGACTTCGTCAGCACACACACCATCGCCTCCACGGACTACATCCTCCTCGGGGACCTGAACTTCCACCTCGAGAACAACAAGGACACCAACTCCACCACCCTGATCGACAACCTCGCCACCCTCGGACTCAGACAGCTCGTGACTACACCCACCCACGCCGCCGGCCACACGCTAGACTCCATCTTTTCCGCAAGCCCACACGTCTCCTTCAACCACGCCTCCGAACCCCACTGGACTGACCACCACTGCATCCACTTCACCTACAGGAAGCCCACCACGCACCACCGCACCGAACAAATGCCTCGCCGCTGCTGGAGCAGAGTCACGGAAGACCAGCTAACCACAACCCTCGCCCTGAGCCCACCCGCCGAACCCTCCGACCCCGACACCGCCGCCCGCAACCTCAGACAGTGGATCGACGACTGCGCCAACACCCTCGCCCCGCTCAAGAATCCGCCCAACAGCCACACCAGCAAGAAAGCCACCTGGTTCACCGAAGACCTCCAGGCCTCCAAACGAACATGCCGAAAACTGGAGAAGATCTGGCTCCACGAACGGACAGCGGACAGCTACGCCGCCCACAAGAGCGCCACCCGCAATCACCATCACCTCATCAGATCCGCCAAAAGGGCCTCACTCAAAGACCGCCTAGACAACAACGCACACAACAGCAAAGAGCTCTTCAACATCGTGAAGGAACTCTCCAACCCCAGCTCCAACACCAACGACATCCAGCCGTCGCAAGACCTGTGCGACTCACTGGCCACCTCCTTTCACCGCAAAATCGCCGACATCCATGACAGCTTCAACACCACGACCGCCCCGGCAACCACCAAGACCACTGCCCCCACAACCACCAACCGCCTGCTCTCCTGGACCAACATCAACGACGAGGACACCAGCGAGATCATGAACACCATCCACTCCGGTTCACCGCTAGACCCGTGCCCTCACCACATCTTCAACAAAGCCAGTACAGCCATTGAGCCCCATCTCCGGAAAATAATCAACATCTCCTTCGAGACAGCAACCTTCCCGGAAAGCTGGAAGCACGCCGAGGTCACCGCCTTACTCAAGAAACCCAAGGCAGACCCCAAGGACCTCAAGAACTTCCGACCCATCTCTCTGCTCCCGTTCCCCGTGAAGGTCACCGAGAAAATCGTCAACAAACAACTGACCCGCTACCTCGAGGAGAACAACATCCTGGACCCTTCCCAGTCCGGCTTCCGCAGCAACCACAGCACCGAAACCGCCCTCATCGCCGCCACCGATGACATCAGGACCCTGCTAGACAACGGAGAAACAGCAGCCCTCATCCTCCTGGACCTATCAGCCGCCTTCGACACGGTCTGCCACCACACACTACGAACACGCCTTCACGACGCCGGGATCCAAGAGAAGGCCCTGGACTTGACCACATCCTTCCTTTCCGGCAGAACACAAAGCGTCCGCCTCGCCCCTTCCGATCCAAGGCCACCAAGATCATCTGCGGCGTACCCCAAGGCTCCTCCCTCAGCCCAACGCTGTTCAACATCTACATGGCACCCCTCACCCACGTCGCCCGACAGCACAACCTCAACATCATCTCCTACGCCGACGACACCCAGCTGATCCTCTCCCTCACCAAAGACCCTCACACCGCCAAAACCCACCTCCACGAAGGAATGAAGGCCGTCGCCGAATGGATGAGGACCAGCCGCCTGAAGCTGAACTCGGACAAGACAGAGGTCCTCATCCTTGGTTCCAACCCTTCAGCCTGGGACGACTCCTGGTGGCCAACATCACTGGGAACAGCCCTGCCACCCACCGACCACGTACGCAACCTAGGGGTCATCCTCGACCCCACCCTCTCCATGACTAAGCAGGTCAACGCCGTTTCCTCATCCTGCTTCAACATCCTCCGAATGCTCCGCAGGATCTTCAAGTGGATCCCCACCGAAACAAGAAAAACAGTCACCCAGGCCCTTGTCACCAGCAGGCTGGACTACGGAAACGCCCTCTACGCAGGAACGACGGCTAAGCTCCTGAGACGGCTGCAACGCATCCAGAACGCCTCTGCACGTCTTATCCTCGACATCCCCCGACGCAGCCACATCACACCCCACCTGAGAGACCTGCACTGGCTCCCTGTCAACAAGAGGATAACCTTCAAGCTCCTCACCCACGCACACAAAGCACTCCACAACTCCGGACTAGCCTACCTCAACAGACGACTCAGCTTCTACACCCCCACCCGCCAGCTCCGCTCGACCAGCCTCGCCCTCGCCACAGTCCCCCGCATCCGGAAACGACCGCCGGCGGCAGATCCTTCTCCCACCTCGCCGCCAAGACCTGGAACACCCTCCCCACCAACCTCCGACAGACCCAAGACCTACTGGCCTTCAGAAGACTCCTCAAGACCTGGCTCTTCGATCAGTAGCAGCACAACCCCCCTCTTCCCCCAGCGCCTTGAGACCCTCGCGGGTATGTAGTGCGCTTTATAAGTGACATGATTGATTGATTGATTGATTGATTTCTTTCTGGTTACATTTGGTTTAACACATTTATGGTGGATTGTCTATCTTTGCTTTCACTCGTGATCAAAGCTATGATGAAACAAGTTGGGTGTTGTCATGTTCTGCATTCTAAATGAAAGCATTGGTCATCTAATGTGAGTGTGCCCGCTTTTGTAATTCAGTCCATATTGGATATATTAATAACAGTATAATATAATATATATATTATTCAACATGTTAAACACTAAAATAGTTGCATTTACTACACCCACTAATATTGAAACCATTTTAGGGGTTATGATGTACACTCAAGTAATCACAATTAGTACTCCCACTCCAGTCTAAAACATTTAGGGGAAGGTGTTCCCCACCAAAGTAGTCACATTTACTATTCCCACTCAAATCTAAACCATTGAGGGGAATGTTTTGGACACTTAAGTGGGTAATATTTACTGTTCCCACTCGAATCTACACCATTTAGGGAAATGTGCTGTACGCTACAGGTGGGATATTTACTATTCCCACACCGAACTGAGCTACTTGGGAATGGTTCTGGACACTAAAGGGTTGACATTTACTAATGCCACTCAAATCTATGCTTTGTAGGGGAAGGTTTTGGACACCAAAGTGGTGTTTTTACTATTCCCACTCCAATCTAAAGCATTTAGGGGATGGTGTTACTCATCAAAGTAGTCACATTTACTATTCCCACTCCAATTAAACCGATTGAGGGGAAAGGTTTGGACACTAAAGGGGTAACATTTAGGATTCCCACTCCAATCTATGCCATTTGGGGGAAGGTGCTGGAAATTAAAGGTGAGATATTTACTATTCCCACTCCAATCTGAGCTCCTTAGGGAAAGGTTCTGGACACTAAAGGGGTGACATTTACTATTGCCATGTTATTCTTAGCCATGAAGGGGAAGGTTTTGGACACTATAGGGGTGACTTTTACTATTCACAACTCCAACATAAGCCATTTAGGGGTAACTGTTGGACACTAAAGGGGTGGTATTTACTTTTCTAATTCTAATGTAAGCCACTTAGGGGTAGGAGCTGGAAACTAAAGTTGTGATACTTACTATTCCCACGTCAATCTAAGCCAACTGGAGGATGGTTTTGGACACTAAAGGGGTGACATTTATTATTCCCACTCCAATATAAGCCAAGTAGGGTGGGTTTGGAAACTAAAGGGGTGACATTTACACTTCCCACTCCACCCTAAGCCATTTAGGTGTTGGCCATTAAAGTTGTGACATTTAATATTCCCACTCCATACCTAGCTATTAGGGGAATGTTATGGACACTAAAAGGGAGACATTTATAATTCCCACCCCAATTTAAGCCTTGAAGTGTAGGTGTAGGACATTAATGTTGAGACATTTACTATGTCTACTCCAATCTGAGTTATTTAGGGAAAGGTTTTGACCATTAAATGGGTGGCCTTTTTTATTCCCACTCCAATCTAAGGCATTTACTTGGACACTAAAGATGCTATATCTACTACTCCTATTCCAGTCTAAACCATTTATGGAAAGGATTTTGTCACTAAATGGTGACATTTGGTATTCCCACTTCAATCTAGCCCATTAGGGGAAAATGTTGTACACTAAAATGATTACATTACCTATTTCCACTCCAATGTAAAATCATTATTTGTAAGTGTTAAGCACTAAATATAACACATTATAACTTTAACACTCTAAAAAAATAACATTGACTAAATATTATTAAATAGCAAATCTATATTAAAAATTATAAATAGTTTCTATAAAATATATAAACTTAGAAATGTTTAAAAAAATGCAAAACTTAAAACAATAATTTATTATATAATGTAAAGTTTTTTTTAATAAATACAATTAATATATAATCATTTGACATAAAACATATAAAAAAGCAATAAATAACAACATGTATATACAAAATACTACCAACTTACAAAAGAAAATATTTATTAAAATGTTTGAATAGCGAAAATGTTATTTTCATATACTAATTAAAAACATATATAACATTAAATCTATACATTACAGAAAAACATTCAATAATTATTTTACTTTTTATACAATAGACTTAAAAACAATATGACTCAAAGGAACATATAAATTAAATGTTTAAGCAAATATAAAACACTTAAATGTATAATTTAAAAAACTATAAATTATTAAGTAATGTAATATACATTTATAAATAATCATCAACAAAAAACATATTGCTATGGGGGCGTGGCCTGATGTCAATGGAGTGAGCAGCTTCGCTCAGAGCTCAATGCGGCTGGGCCCAATCCAGCACCATCCTGCCATGATACACCTGGCCCGGGGACACTAATTATGGCCCTCCCTGCATCCGCTTGAGAGAGCATTTGCTGCTGGCGAAATTGGCAGGGGAAGTGCCCGATTCGGCCTGAATCCTGCCTGTGACTGCCCCGGGGGCCTGCCGGTGCTCCAAGATGGCAGCGGTGGCACTGCAGATTTTGGCAGTAAGTTGTACCTGCTTGGGCTGCAGGCGATGAACAGGAGTGCTGCCAGGACCCCGGACTGAGAGATAGCAGGGAATCCCTGACATCTGTGGCTACTGGGCCGATCGAGGACCTGCCTGAGGCTACTGGGGCCTGGTGAGGGTGGCCTGCCCAAGCAGCAGAGTGTGCTGTAGCCTGCGGGAACTCTGTTGCTGCCGACAGAGGGGTGGCCCCTTGGCGTGTCCCCTAAGGACAAAGAAGATAGTTGAGAAGGAGGAAAGATGTGATGGAGTCGCACCCTCTGCCTCTTGTCCACTCCTGGATTCCAAGACTGAGTGCTCCCCACACGTGAGTGGTGCAGGTACGAGGTGGGGGAGCCCCATGCACTGCTGGCTTGTGGGGGGGCCAGCAGAGGAGGGTGGAAGATCTGGGCCTATTGCCCGCATATCGGCGGTTGCCCTTGGCACCCTTGTCATCCTTGGCCAAGCGGAACAAGTCCCTGACAATTAGGTCAAAGACCATCTGCCCGTGGATGGCTGCTCAGTGAGAAACGCAGAATGCTCCTGAGACCCTGGGCCTCCTCTTCTCCGGGAGGGTTTGACATCCTTGGCCCTTGCCTGGAGGGGTTCCCAAGCATCACCATGCATGCAGTGCTCGGACCTCCTGTCACAGACCCGGATGCTGACGCTGCGGAGTTGAGGGTCAGGACCCGGGGGGAACCTATATGACCAAGCTAAAGGTGTTATTCGCTGGTGGCCCCCGTGTGGCCCTGGGGCTGCGGAATGCTTCGCTACCTGCCCTTAGGTATTAAGAGGGACGTAGCAGAGGGGGACATAGCCCTGCACCGGGAGGCCCATCTGCTGCGGTGAACTGATGGGGTGCTGGGACTTCTGATACTTCTTGGCCTTACTCTGCTACTGCTGGGTCTGCCTTGCAGGAGAAGTTCAGGTGAGGCAACATTGGGGGTTGTCTGCTGGCCTGTGACTCTGCCTCCCCCCTGAGAGCTGCTGCTGGAACTGGAGGCCCCTTGCTGGGAATACCGCGGAGAGAGGAAAGCTGCAGGAGCATGTGGCTCTGATGGTATGATGTGCACGAATGAAGGGATGGGGGCACTTATATTTAGGGTCCTCAGAACTCAGCGGAGATACCACATGGCTGCAGCCCCTGGACCTGCTGCTCTGGCGCCTGGCTAGTGTGGAGGACCTGTTGTTGGCCCGCTCCCTGAACTGACACTGTGATATCGGGATGCGACGTTGAGGACTAGTAGACCCATCTTGACCTGTGCCAAAAATGGGCAAATCCACCCGCAAACGTGATCAGGACCCTGGAGTTATGGCAGAACTCTTGAGAGACACAGGCCTGGAGGTGCATGTGTCCAGAGCGGCTGGGGACCTCACCCTACAAGATGTTATACTGGCCACCACATCCTCCTGGAGGCATTGGAGACTAAAATAGACACCATGATATCGGATCCGGGCCTATTGCGTGACGACCACAAGTGCCTTGCTGAGCGTGTCACCACGACTGAGCGCACATTGGCAGAGATATCCCCAGCACTCACCTCGACTACTGAGAAAGTGACTAAAATGGAGGCCAAAGTTTGGACACTAGAACTGCGAGCAGAGGATGCTGAAAACGGCGCCCGCCACAGTAACATCAGAGTGGTGGGATTGCCAGAAAATGTTGAGTGCCC
This sequence comes from Calotriton arnoldi, assembly GCA_963921515.1. Lineage (NCBI taxonomy): Eukaryota > Metazoa > Chordata > Amphibia > Caudata > Salamandridae > Calotriton > Calotriton arnoldi. The sequence goes on along the minus strand of CAWUFW010000089.1, from coordinate 324,958 downwards.
CAACATGGCTAAGAGAAGAGCTAGAACTGGAGGCTCTATCTGCCTTCTTCCCGCTCAAACAAGCCCACTGAGTACCTTCTAGGCTGCCGCTGCCTGGGGGCCCCCACGGCCGGTGGTGGCCCGATTTCTTAATTTCAAAGATAGAGACCATATCCTAACCCAGGCTGGCACTAGGGGGAACTACGAGTCAAAAATGTGGTGGTGCAGATTTTTCTGGACTTTTGGAGGGAGGTACAGAAGCGGAGAGCATCCTTCCAGGATGCAAAAAGACGTTCGCAGCAGGAGGGCCTTGCCTATGTGATGCTATTTCTGGCCTGACTGAGAGAGACAACACCAGATGGCACCATATTCTTCTGCTCTCCGCAGGAGATATGGGACTGGCTGGAGCATCAACCGGGGTACGGGGCCAGGGCCAGATGGGGCCACAGCGCCAGTGCAGATCCAAATCCAGATGGGGGAGGTCGGAACTCAGTTTGGCAGCCGCTTTGCAGGTGGAGGTGCAGCTTGAGAGGCAACAGGAAATGGAGGTGGTTGTGCTGCTGAGGGGAGGAAGGATGGGCCAACTACACCTGAGGAAGAAGACAATGTGACGTACTCTGACTCTGACCAAGACTCCACTATGTCGACAGGCTCGAGTCTCATGCTCCCCAAAGTAACCCCAAAATCGCTGGATGACATTATATAGAGCCTTTGATGCACTGATTGCAGGTCGGGATGGATTCTTCTGGGCCGGCAAACACACTTCAGCCTCTTGTATAAGGTACCTGGGTTATTTCCTTGGGCTGGGACCACATATTTTAAGCACAGCTCTGGACAGAGGGACTGCCGCCGGGGGACACCTTTTGGCCAGCCCCTACTAGTTACAGCGGGCGTTCCCTAAGATTTACAGTTTATTGATTATCTGTTTGGATGGGGTTAGCAACCTACTTGTCCTGGGTCGGGGTGTTGGGATTATTGTTTCTGGTTAACTTGTTGGGAATTTCTGAGCCATACTTTGCAGAATGCTACATTTGGGCTATGTCTGAGTAGATCAGAGGAGGGGGAGGAGGGAGACAGTGGGGCCCTACACAACTCAATACACCTGCCCTACACTGCAGATGGTGCCCCCTATAACTTATAAGTGCCTCACCTAGAACATTTGTGAAATGCATACTATGTCAAAGCGCTATAAAATGCTTTCCTATCCGAATCGGAGAGGTATTCAAATTGCACTGTTACAGGAGACACACCTCACTGCTAAGGAGGGTAAGGTGCTTCAGTGCCGCTGCAGAGGTCAAGGGTATTACACCACATACTCGGCCTATGCAATGGTGGTCCTGATCTGGATACAAGCGGGGGTGCCATTCCAGTGCTTTGGCACTCTGATAGTCCCGGAGGGTAGACATGCGGTGACCTGCGATCGCCTGAAGGGCCTGTACTTCACATTCATAAATGTTTATGCCCAAAATGTAGATCAGGGCTCCACACCTAACCAGATTTTTATAGTGTGGCAGATACACAACTGGACAGAATGCACCCTCCATTACAAAACTCCAAAACTAATTGCATGGCCTGAGCATTTACGGAGTGGCCGCTTTACTGGAAACCCCATGACTCTTGGAGGTATATGCACCCACAGGGGTGGGATTACTCTTTTTTTCTGCCATCCACAAGGTCCACGTTGGGGTGGGTCCTCTGCACTCTGGATGCCCATAGGTCAGTATATCTAGTCAAATACCTAGCCCGCGCAATGTTGGATCACAATCCTGCGCTACTACATCTCCAGTGGACTCATGCTCGCCCTTCTATTCCCACATGGCGTCTAAAACCTGAGTCTCTAGAAGACCAGGTATTCCAAGACACAATTAGAGATAAACTAACGATATATTTCGACAATAATGCTAATATGACATTCTCTCCCCAAGTGGAATGGGACGCCTATGAGAAGCCAGATGAGGAGTGGCACATTGGATATGGCCGCAGCCTGGGATAACCTAGTGTACACATTCAAATATCCTGACTCTGACACTCCTATACCCTCCCACCCGGGATCCCCCATTGCTGGTTCACACTGAGATCCCATTGTAGGAGGGGATGATGTCGGGATGCCAGAAATACTGTGAGGATCTCACTTGCTTGTTGCCCGGATGTGCCCAACCTGCTTCTCCTTGCCTGCCCAGAGTCGCCCAGGCAGGGTCACACATTGACAGAATACGCACCCAAATTAGTACTGACTCAGAGGGAGAGGAAGGAAAGAGTGGGACTGTTTTAATTCCTTTACTGCTTCTTTATTACAGATGAGGAGAAAGTACGCAACTCAAGTACTAATGCTTTTAGATCTATTGCTGGTGTGTACTTGTACTGTGCATTTGACAAAAACCTCAATATACATGTGTTTACAAAAAAACCCACATATTACTAGATGATTTAATTTGTTTTTTATTTAAAATGTTTTACAAAATTTAAAGAAAAATATAAAACCTGTAAACTGTTTAAATAATATAAATTACCACATATTATATTAAATAACTTGCATTTAAAATTAAACCATAAATATGAAATGTCTACCAAACTCCAATAAACATTTCATTATAAAAAATATTTGTTACAAAATTAACTCAAAATAAAAATTGTAAAAAGTGATACAATATTTTCAGCTAAATTATACATCACGTTTATAAAACAATATCTTAAATAAAAATGTCAATATAGCAACACATACAAACATTTTTGCAAAATCATTTTCAAAATATTTAAACTTTACTCATAAAAATATTTAAATTTAAAAATATATATTTAATTTAAAAAATTCAAATTTTATCTGATACACCAAATTTTACATAAAATTAAAACAAACATTTCAAATGGTGCATGTTCCTGCACCTCTCCACCAACACCCTCTGTTGTTAATATAGATTGTAAAGAGGAAAGGCTCTAGGACATGGGTACTCACAAACTTTCTACCGGGGGCCAAATTTACAGTGTGGTTTGTGGCCGAGGGCCGCACCGGTGGGGGCGGGGTCAGTGGGGAGGGGGCGGGGCTAGAGCAAAAAAACTGTGACCATGAGGTTGAACACAGGCCCCTGCAGCGGACGCCTTCGTCCACTGAGCCACCAGACCCGGCATACACACATCTCTCTCTCTCTCTCTCTCTCTCTCTCTCTCGCTCTCTCTCTCTCGCTCTCTCCCTCTCGCTCTCTCTCTCTCGCTCTCTCTCTCTCTCTCGCTCTCTCTCTCTCTCTATCTCTCCCTCTCCCTATCTCTCCCTCTCTCTCTATCTCTCTCCCCCTCTGTCTCCCTGTCTCCCTCTGTTTCACTCACTCTGTCTGTCTCCCTCTGTTTCACTCACTCTGTCTGTCTCCCTCTCTCCCTCCCTCTGTCTCTCTCCCTCTGTCTCCCTCCCTCTGTCTCCCTCCCTGTCTCCCTTCCTCTGTCTCCCTCCTCCCTCTGTTTGTCGCCCTCCTCCCTCTGTCTGTCTCCCTCTGTCTGTCTCCCTCCCTCTGTCTGTCTCCCTCTGTCTGTCTCCCTCTGTCTGTCTCCCTCTGTCTCCCTCTGTCTCCCTCTGTCTGTCTCCCTCCGTCTGTCTCCCCCTGACTCCCTCCATCTCCCTCTGTCTCCCCCTGACTCCCTCTCTCTGTGTCTCCCTCCCTCTGTGTCTCCCTCCCTCTGTCTCCCTCCCTCTGTCTCCCTCCCTCTGTCTCCCTCCATCTGTCTCCCTCCGTCTGTCTCACTCCGTCTGTCTCCCTCCGTCTCCCTCCGTCTCCCTCCCTCCCTCTCTCTGTCTCCCTCTCTCTGTCTCCCTCTCTCTGTCTCCCTCCCTCCATCTGTCTCCCTCCGTCTGTCTCCCTCCGTCTGTCTCCCTCCGTCTGTCTCCCTCCGTCCCTCTGTCTGTCTCCCTCCGTCCCTCTGTCTGTCTCCCTCTCTCTGTCTCCCTCCCTCTGTCTCCCTCCATCTGTCTCCCTCCGTCTGTCTCCCTCCCTCCCTCCCTCTGTCTCCCTCTGTCTGTCTCCCTCTGTCTGTCTCCCTCTGTCTCCCTCTGTCTGTCTCCCCCTGACTCCCTCCGTCTCCCCCTGACTCCCTCCGTCTCCCCCTGACTCCCTCTGTCTCCCCCTGACTCCCTCCGACTCCCTCTCTGTGTCTCCCTCCCTCTGTCTCCCTCCCTCTGTCTCCCTCCCTCCCTCTGTCTGTCTCCCTCCGTCCCTCTGTCTGTCTCCCTCTCTCTGTTTCCCTCCCTCTGTCTCCCTCCCTCTGTCTCCCTCCCTCTGTCTCCCTCCCTCTGTCTCCCTCCCTCTGTCTCCCTCCCTCCCTCTGTCTCCCTCTGTCTGTCTCCCTCTGTCTCCCTCTGTCTGTCTCCCTCCGTCTGTCTCCCTCCGTCTGTCTCCCCCTGACTCCCTCCGTCTGTCTCCCCCTGACTCCCTCCGTCTCCCCCTGACTCCCTCCGTCTCCCCCTGACTCCCTCCGTCTCCCTCTGTCTCCCCCTGACTCCCTCTCTCTCTGACTCCCTCTCTCTGTGTCTCCCTCCCTCTGTCTCCCTCCCTCTGTCTCCCTCCCTCTGTCTGTCTCCCTCCCTCTGTCTCCCTCCCTCTGTCTCCCTCCCTCTGTCTCCCTCCGTCTGTCTCCCTCCGTCTGTCTCCCTCCGTCTCCCTCCCTCTGTCTCCCTCCCTCTGTCTCCCTCAATCTGTCTCCCTCCGTCTGTCTCCCTCCCTCCCTCTGTCTGTCTCCCTCTGTCTGTCTCCCTCTGTCTGTCTCCCTCTCTCTGTCTCCCTCTCTCAGTCTCCCTCTCTGTCTCCCTCTCTCTCTGTCTCCCTCTCTCTCTCCCTCCCTCTCTCTCTGTCTCTCTCTCCCTCCCTCTCTGTCTCCCTCCCTGTCTCCCTCCCTCTCTGTCTCCCTCCCTCTGTCTCCCTCCCTCTGTCTCCCTCCCTCTCTCCCTCCGTCTGTCTCCCTCTGTCTCCCTCCCTCCCTCTGTCTCCCCCTGACTCCCTCTCTCTCTGTCTCCCTCTCTCTCTCTGTCTCCCTCTCTCTCTGTCTCCCTCTGACTCCCTCCCTCTGTCTCCCTCCCTCCCCGTCTCCCTCACTCTGTCTCCCTCCCTCCCTCTGTCTCCCTCCCTCCCTCTGTCTCCCTCCCTCTGCCTCCCTCTGTCTCTCTCTCCATCTCTCTGTCTCTGTCTCTGCCTCTATCTGTCTGTCCCTGTCCTTGTCTCTGCCTCTATCTGTCTCTCTGTCCCTGTCTCTGTCTGTCCCTGTCTCTGTCTCCCTCCCTCTGTCTCCCTCTCTGTCTCTCTGTCTCTGTCTCGGTCTGTCTCGGTCTGTCTCTGCCTCTATCTGTCTGTCTCTGCCTCTATCTGTCTGCCCCTGTCCCTGTCTCTGCCTCTATCTGTCCCTGTCTCTATCTGTCCCTGTCTCTATCTGTCCCTGTCTCTATCTGTCCCTGTCTCTGTCTGTCTCTGTCTGTGTCTGTGTCTGCCTCTATCTATCTCTGTCTGTCTCTGCCTGTCTCTGCCTCTGTCTGTCTCTGCCTCTGTCTCTGCCTCTGTCCGTCTCTGCCTCTGTCCGTCTCTGCCTCTGTCCGTCTCTGCCTCTGTCTGTCTCTGCCTCTATCTGTCTCTGCCTCTATCTGTCTCTGCCTCTGTCCGTCTCTGCCTCTGTCCGTCTCTGCCTCTATCCGTCTCTGCCTCTATCTGTCTCTGCCTCTATCTGTCTCTGCCTCTATCTGTCTCTGCCTCTATCTCTCTCTCTGTCTCTCTCTCTATCGCTGTCCGTCTCTGTCTGTCTTTACCTCTATCTGTCTCTACCTCTATCTGTCTCAGCCTCTATCTGTCTCTGCCTCTGTCAGTCTGTCCCTGTCTCTGCCTCTATCTAGCTCTGTCTGCCCCGTCTCTAGCTGGCTTTGTCTCTATATGTCTCTATCGGTCTCTGTCTCTATCGGTCTCTGTCTCTATCGGTCTCTGTCTCTATCGGTCTCTGTCTCTATCTGTCAGTCTGTCCCTGTCTGTCTCTGTCTATCTCTGTCTCTATCTGTCTCTGTGCCTCGGGCAGTGCACACGTACTGTGTCTACACGTCCCCGTCACCAGCCCAGAGACAGCCCCCCCACTCCCCCTCTCCCTGTGTAATGTAAAAGCCAGCTCGTTTTCTCCTGGAAAAGACCACTATCGCGTGGCAAGTGTGAGTCGTGTGACAATAAAAGGCTGGGGGTGGGTTGGTTCAGATTCAGTCACATCCGTCTGGTGAACTAATGATAAGTAGCACTGGACACCAGGTGCACAACGCCCATTGGGCTCAAGGGCTTCAGCGCCCCCTCCCCCCTCGTGTGTGTCAGCCCGGGCTGAGACAGCTTCCCGGGCACACACACAGCCGCACCCGAGTACTTCACAGGTCTTTAAAAGACCATTTACTTGTTAATGAGGCTTTGTTGTATTTCACCTCTTAGCGCCCCTGCATCTCCACTCTGACTATCCTGGAATCGCCCGGCCCCCATAGAGCAGAGTCTCTCGGAGTCCGCGCTGCAAACACAGGTACGATGTCTGCAAGGTCCGCGGGCCGCCAAGGAAGGCTTGCCGGGCCGCTGGCGGCCCGCGGGCCATACTATGAGTACCCGTGCTCTAGGACATAACACTGGCTAACCCCCTTGGCGATGCGGAACTCATTGGACCATTCCCTATCGATAGTACACCACACACTAGCTGTGGTCCCAGTGTAGAAGTCTTTCAGTATATTTAGAACAGACAAATCCACACCCATGTCCTCCGTCAAGTGCCAAAGCTTGCTTGAGATGCACATTCAAAGGTGCTTGATAGGTCCATAAAGGCTAGGTAGAAGCTACCTTCTATGGCTGGAGTAGACTTATTAAACAACAGAGACAAGTTAAGGCACTTCCTCTCATGAACCCATATTGGTGCCTATCAGGATATGGTACTCTTCTGCCCACTCTTCAAGCTTTCCTAATAAAACTTTCTCCAGTACTTTCACCAGACCATCCAGCAGTTAAATTGGACAGTAACATCTCAGATCATCCCGATTTCCCTTTTTAGATATAGATCTTATCACAGATTCTGACCAGGTGTGTACTTTCCCTGTTTTATAAGCAGACTTCTACACATTTGTCAATAGCGGGCCCCAGTTCAATGATAGCCTTAAAGAGGTCTGACTGAATACTGTCAGGCCCTGGGGATTTGCCATTAGGGCAATTCATTATAGTTAGAGAAACGTCATGCCATGTAGAGACAAAGACCAGTTTGTGCCTCCTGTTTGGGGATAGAGACTTAGGGCCTGATTATAAGTTTGGAGATGTGGGAGCAGGCTGCCATGCCACTGCTCTGCTCCTACTCCACCAAACTCGACTGCCGTCTGCCTGCCAGATTACGTTAATACGTGATCTGGCAGGTGGGCGGTGTGGTGGTACTACTAAGTGTGCTACCCACTCATGAACCGGAATAGCCATTTCCATGACAGGTGCACCCTCATCTCTAAAAAAAAGGAACATTTATCTCCTGCTAATAAGTAATATTTCTTTGCTGGCCGTGAAAAACGCAGCCCATTTCTTTTCTTTGATCACTTTTTCATGTGCTGAGTGCCATTTTATATTTTTTTGACAAACTGCTATCTCTGGCTTAGATCTCTTGTCACATTTCAAGGCCAACCAGAGTGCGACATGGGCCTTGGTTCAATTTTGGTCAAATCAACCCTGTTGTTTCAAAGCCCTTCCCACAAGTGGCCTCATTAATTCTGCCTTCACATATTTTCTAATTTAAAAAAAGCATATTTGATATCTGATTTTGTGGCATTCCCATCTAGGCAGGTGTTGACATGCTGTTTATTCTCAATAATTAACTTGGAGAGGAATCCTTCAGGATTAACTTTATCCCACTTTATTCCGGGACCACCTTGATCTCATTTACTACAGAGAGTTTCTTATGCTTGGCTCCCCAAAGGGTGGAACATAACTCAACACTTTGAGGATAATTGTCACTTTGGCAAACATCATGAGTCTCAATGTTCTGTAAAACTGGAGATACTGTCAAACACTAGATTGTAATCTACAGTGCTCTTTACACCACAGCCCATAAAGGTGTGACCAAAAGAAACAGGTGGTCTACTTACTTCATCAGCAAAAACTAAATTGCATTTAGCAAGCAAATGATTAAGGTTACTGCTATATGCATCATGCACAAAGCACATTTGCACATTGCCATTAACATCACAAAACCCGCATATTTCCCTAGAAGGATGTGAACACGTACACATTAAAGCCCCCCCATACCAGATATAACTTATTACAAACCCTGGGCAAAGCACTAGGCTACGCTCGCGTAGTTTGCGAAGTTTGTGCTACTTCGCACAACGCGAATTGCACGTAGCACAGTGCAAACACGCGTAGCGTAGTGCAGCGGTCATTTTTTGCTTGCTCGCGGTCCTCAACGTCAAGTTGGCGACCGCGAGCAAGCAAAATGACATCCCGGCGAGACTTTTTCCTCGTTCGCGATCAGCAACATCAAGTTGCCGATCGCGAGCGTGGAAAATAAACCTCCCGGCGAGATTCTCAACGCGGGGAGGTCAGGTTTCTCATTGCGAGTGGTCGCGTATGCTCGCGACCGCTCGCGATGAGAAACTACCAGTCCGCGTTGAGAAAGCTGCTGCTCGAGTAAAAATCTACTCGAGCGGCAGTAAAAGACAGCTCGCACTGTGCAAGATGCCGTTTTCAATGATTGCACAGTGCGGACAAGCATCCGGCACTGTGCAATCATTGCGAACAGTGCACTACGCAGTTCGCGTAGTGCTACGCGTAGCTCGCGTAGTGCGAACTGCACTTTGCGTAGCTTCGCGTAGCGCTACTTCGCGAACTACGCCCAGGCTTACTTATTACCATCTTCATACTTGAATGTGCTGAAATATTTATTGGATCTATTTAAAACCTCTGATTTCTCTGTCATAAAAAGAAATTGTCATTAAAATGAACCACTGCCAAGCAATCGCCCTGGGATCTCTATTCCTAATATTTTATAAAAGGGGTTGCCCGCTATATACCTAATTGCCCTACCTTGTGTATCAGCTGTCTGTCAAAGGTTTCTGTCAGCAGACCAAGCAAAGGTTCTGCTGTCAGAAACATGGCAGTTTTCTGAGTCTATATAGAGCATGAAAGCTTCAAGTTTAGTGGACAGGGTACTCTGTCACATGCAGGGCAGAGTACCCTGTCCACCAGTCTAAATAAGGGCCTTTGGGGCATATTAACAAGGCGGCGATAAACAATTATCGCCGCTTTTGCAGCCGTTTTCGGCCGAAAAGCGGCGATAATTATATCGCCTTATCAGCAAAGTCACGCTATCGCGTGTTTTGCTGATTTTGCTCCCGTTTCCAGCACGCCTGACTTCGCATCGATAATGAGATGCAAAGTAGGCGTGTCTGTGGAAACAACATGGGTAAATATCGCGAAGGCAGCTTCGCGATATTTACAATGCGGGGAAGCGATTATTTTAATTGCGTTAAGTATGCCTTAACGCAGGAATTTAACGTCTGTTAAATTCCTGACTAAGGCATACTTAACATGGGGGGTGGATTCTGTGGCTAAGACCACAGGCCCTATCATCTAGGATATCGCCGTTTTCCCATGGAAAACGGCGATATCCACGCTATCTCTGACATTTTTATCGCCTCGGCGATGCGCGTTGTTAATAACGCGCTAACCGGGCGATAAATTCCAGAGATAGCCGGCGATAAATATGCAAGCGCTAAGCGCGCTTTGCGATATTTATCGCCGGCCCTTGATAATATGCCCCTTTGTTCCTACATGGCTCAGACCTTTATATTGAGTATACCTACATTTACTCAGTTTTGGCTAATCTTTGCCCATATACCATGGGAGTTTTCTGTGAAGAGGGACTTGCTGTTTTTGCCAAGCTGACATGGGAGCCATGGATTCCTCATGAATACTACGAAAGCTTCCCTTTGTTGGTCAGATTATTTAAGCCTTATGGAAGCTCAGACACATCTTGCACTTAGATATAAGATTAGGGTTTATTTTATAGTTGAACTCTCTGATTCCTTCCAACAGATGAGTTTCTTTAGGCACCGTATGTTGTGGACCTGACTAACTCTACATTTGGATGCTTGGGCCCACAAGTTGTTTGACTGCTGTATCTTTATTGTACTGTGCTTGTCATTGGACCTATAGTTGAATTGTTACTCATTTTTCACAGAGCCTAAAACCAAGGGAATTGGCATGGCAAGCACTGTCTGGATGCAAGTGTCTTTCCTAGCTAAATTTCATTAATAATGACTATGTTCGTGCTAAGAGAAATGTGAATATCACTTGTGCTGGAGTGGGAATCAGTTCAAAGAATTTATAGTATCTTGGCTTACCATTACACAGGCTAATTCCCGCTCTATTTTAAATATAAGCCTCTGGTCGATTGAGTCTTTGCTGTTGTTTTAGAGAAAAAGAAAGTAATGTATCATACACATTTTCATCGCAATCATTAGTACCATTTTAGTGAAAAAAGAGACTTGTTCTTATGTTTAAATAGTTTTATTAATCATAACTTTTAGCAGATCATCTTTAGTGTACATTACAAGTTAAATTCAGATTAATCTCAATAGTCAATATATGACAGAAATATCAAATCAATATAGGTTAATCAAGTCATGTAATAAATGCAATAAAGAGCGTTCCATAAAGAAAAGAATGGAGTTAGTCCAAAATCACAAAGAGTTCCAGTCTGAGAAAGTGAGAGAAAGGCATAAAGCTTCAGCATTTAAACCAGCTGAAATAAATCAAATATACCTAAGCAAAAACCTTCCCATAAAGAGCGATTCAAGAAAACTCAGTAGAGTCTCAACGCAATGTGACATAAAGTCTGGGTCTGGAAAGTGGGCAAAATAAAGTGTGATCAAAAAGTTCTCAAAAAGAATGTGGTCAGAATGTGCTAATATACTCTAAGAACACACACTATTATAGATTACACATTTTGCAAAGCTTTGCAACTTCTTGCTTTTCTGATCTCCCATCAGCCAATCAGTGTCCAGTGCTCTACTGGGAATCGGATCACTCCTCATCTTCTCACACAAATATAATAGCCCATAGACAGCAACGTTATGTTTGCAACTAAATTACAACAATAATATATTCACATGGAGTTTGCCTTATTGGAGACTATTTTCCCACATAATCACTACATCTTTAACTTCCTATTGTCAAGTTTTTTAAACAATAGCCTATGTAGAAATTGAAACATCTGTATTAATGAAAAAGAAAACATTTTGTAGACTCACCATTATGGAGAAAAACAAGTAGGTAAGAAAGTGAAGTTCACATTTTAAACTCAATGTATGAACTCCTCATAAGCCCATTAAATGACAAAAATTAATCATATGTCAATAGTGGTATTTGTGTACATGGAAACACTCTGTGGAAATACTTGAAACTATATGTGTAACTTATTATTTATTAAAAAAATCTTGCTCATGTAGAGGTCAGGAATTTAACATTTTATGCGCATTTAGCATTTGCTATTCAAGCTTGTTTTTCAAGCTGCATTGCTTTAGCCATTTGAGACCTAGTATGAGTAATTAGGATTAATTTACATTTTTATGCAATCTAAACACAGTATTTTCATCGAAGCTTGCATGTTAATTCTGCATATTTTATTATAACCAGCATTGTTTCTTATTAAACTAAGATTTTTTTCTCACGTGTGGTGGGAAATCCTTCTTCAAACTTCATTTTTTCTAGTTTTCCTTGTTGCTCAATGGGCCAGCTTTAGCCACTGTTATCAACTGAAAAGAGAAATTGAGGTAATGAAAGGCAGATGGGTACGAGAATGATGATGATTTTTCCAATATCTGGATCTCCAGCAATGAGGTGCTAGTATTTCTTGATTTTATTGATTTTATTGAGTATTATCCCACTCTCCTTACTATATGTGGTTATGAATCTCGGTGCCAGTTGTTTATTGTGTTCATCTTCTTTAGTTTTGGAATCAATATCTCTGTTCTTGGTTTTTTATCAATCTTTTTTTTACATTTTTTCAAAGTTCTTCCACTGTATCCTCTTGCTTTCAATCTTACCATGGTTTCCTGTATTTTATTCTCCGCATCTTCTTCCTTGGAGCAATTACGTTTCATCCGTGTAAATTCTCCATACGGGATATTGATTCCAAAAACTAAAAGAGGATGAACACAATAAACAACTGGCACCGAGATTCATAACCACATATAGTAAGGAGAGTGGGATAATACTCAATAAAATCAAGAAATACTGGCACCTCATTGCTGGAGATCCAGATATTGGAAAAATCTTGGGACAGAAACCGGCTGTCATGTATAGAAAAACAAAGGGGCATATTAGCAAGAACATGCGATAAATATCGCAAACCTTGCTTAGCGCGCCTTTTTTTATCGCCGGCTATCGCTGGATATTACCGCGGAAATAACATGCTATTAGCAAGGTTTATCTCCATTGCGATAAAATATCCAGCGATAGCGGCGAAACCCAGCTTTAACGCGAGAAATCCAGCGATAAAATCCTATCGCTAATTCTGGGGACTTAACCTTACAATCCACCTCCCATTGACTTTCATTGCTAAGTCATGTTTTTATCAGTTCTAAAAACAAGCGCTAATCGGGGTTAGCGCGCCTTTTTTATCGCTTCGCGGGTATTGCTAATAGGCGATAGGTATGTAAGCGACTGTTTTCTGTCGCTTTTAGTTGGGAACGCCTACCTTGCATGTCATTAGCGATAATTATCGCTGACATGCAAGGCTATGTAAAACCCGGCCGCTATCGCCTGAAAGCTGTCGCTAACGCCTGTTAGCGACAGCTTGCTAATAGGGCGTTAAAAATATCGCCGCTTTAGCGGCAAAAGTGCCGCTAAAGCGGCGATAAAGCCCTTGATAATATGCCCCAAAGTCTCTCAAAGATATGCTTGTTCCAAGTCATTTTCAAGAAAAACCTAAAACAAACTGGCTATTGTACCAACAGAAGGGGTTCAAAAAATGCAACGTATGCAAGGCCTGTAAAATTGGAAAAAATATGAGAATAATCATGGAGGTAAATGGAAAATCAACGAACATTGACCAAAATATCACCTGCACATCTCGTTTTGCAATTTATATCATTGAGTGCAAACTGTGGAATGAAATACATCGGTAGCACATCATGTATGCTCAAAAAACGGATCCTTGAGCACATACGTGCAGTAAAGAACAGAGACATGACATATGCCACAGCGAAGCACATGCAACAGTGCCAGAATGGAGACTGGAAAAAAATGTGCTATTACGGAATGCACATGATATCAGCTGGAGAACGTGGAGGGAATCGAACAAAACGACTTCGACAGACAGAATCACGGTACATTATTAGACTTAGAACTAAGGCTCCTAGAGGCATCAACAACGATGAGGAACTTTTTGTGCATTTGGAGTAAAAGTAAAGAGTTCTAAAGATGGACAAGATCACGAATAATATAACTGAAAAATAAATGGTTTGGTATACCAATCACTTGAGTTTTAAAAATAACTTGTTCCTGTAAAAAACGTTCATAATTGGTTGATACTATATTGAATGAATTGCTCTTAAGATATACCAAAAAATATGTGTCTTAGGAAATGCTCAAGCCATCCATATTTACAACGTGGTTCCCATATATCAATTGGAGTTTTAAAATAACTTGATTCTATATAAAAAATGTCCATAATTGGTTGATACTATATCGAATGAATCGCTTTTAAGATATATAAAAATATGTGTCTTAGGAACTGCTCAAGCCATCCATATTTACAATGTGGTTCCCATATATGAGAATGATACAATGTGATTTAGAAACATAATGGCACTAGACCTAGAAATGTTGCAGATCATAGAATGTAATAAACATCAAGGAAAGCAGCGCATGACATAACAGTGCCTCAAATCATAGACATAGCAAAATAACGCTGAACCTGACATAGAATGCAAGTCCTTAATTTTGTTTTCTTTTAATGTGTTAATAAAGTTTTGTATAAACCCACTACAAATCCCACAATGCCCCATTAAGGCTAAAGGTGGGTATAAAGAAGTGTAACAAACAGGGGACTCACTAACCGTGAGAAAAGCCATGAGAGGGCTGAAACGCGTTGGTTTGAGAAGTTGCCAAGAATAAATTGTGCAGAAATTCAGTTTTGGAGTGCCGCGTCCTTTGTTGTGAAAAAAAAAAATATATATATATTCAAAATAAGATATTCTTTCAGAAATAATCGTCCAGCACTCCCAGGCGGGTTCAATCACTCAGTTCTTTATTCGAACGACAAACAACATCAACGCGTTTCAGCAGTCTCAGCTGCCTTGCTCACGATGTCTATATATAGTCCACAAACTCCTTCACCCACGAAGAAAAGCGCACTCACGTGATTGGTACTTTTAAATCCTTTATTTAGCATTTCAATCGGACCTCACACCTGACGCGTTTCAGTCTCAGCGACCTTTCTCAAAGGTTATAGTCCGGCATTAACATTGTTGCACAACCTTCTATCCCATCAAATTGCTAATTGTATAATACTGGCCCCCATTGGACCTCCTCGGTGGTGTCACTTCAACTGCATGATGGGACTTGTGGTTTGCAAATTTCAAACCCTCCAGTGGGTAAATGCATGGTCTATTGATGTCCGTTTATTTATTCATTTCTTGCTCATAATCCAATCGCGTTCCCTCGCAGACCCACTTTGAAGGCTGCGCAGGACCCCTACCTCGGCAGGTCCGAGGTGGCAACCAATACCCCTATGTGTCCTCCAACTGCAACAAACTTGGTCCATGGCGGGGCATTGTGGCGCTCTTGTCAGGTGGTGCGTCTTGAGCGGCGGGACCAAGCCGCTGATAATGTCCACAAACTCCTTCACCCACGAAGAAAAGCGCACTCACGTGATTGGTACTTTTAAATCCTTTATTTAGCATTTCAATCGGACCTCACACCTGACGCGTTTCAGTCTCAGCGACCTTTCTCAAAGGTTATAGTCCGGCATTAACATTGTTGTACAACCTTCTATCCCATCAAATTGCTAATTGTATAATACTGGCCCCCATTGGACCTCCTCGGTGGTGTCACTTCAACTGCATGATGGGACTTGTGGTTTGCAAATTTCAAACCCTCCAGTGGGTAAATGCATGGTCTAATGATGTCTGTTTATTTATTCATTTCTTGCTCATAATCCATTCGCGTTCCCTCGCAGACCCACTTTGAAGGCTGCGCAGGACCCCTACCTCGGCAGGTCCGAGGTGGCAACCAATACCCCTATGTGTCCTCCAACTGCAACAAACTTGGTCCATGGCGGGGCATTGTGGCGCTCTTGTCAGGTGGTGCGTCTTGAGCGGCGGGACCAAGCCGCTGATAATGTCCACAAACTCCTTCACCCACGAAGAAAAGCGCACTCACGTGATTGGTACTTTTAAATCCTTTATTTAGCATTTCAATCGGACCTCACACCTGACGCGTTTCAGTCTCAGCGACCTTTCTCAAAGGTTATAGTCCGGCATTAACATTGTTGCACAACCTTCTATCCCATCAAATTGCTAATTGTATAATACTGGCCCCCATTGGACCTCCTCGGTGGTGTCACTTCAACTGCATGATGGGACTTGTGGTTTGCAAATTTCAAACCCTCGAGTGGGTAAATGCATGGTCTATTGATGTCCGTTTATTTATTCATTTCTTGCTCATAATCCAATCGCGTTCCCTCGCAGACCCACTTTGAAGGCTGCGCAGGACCCCTACCTCGGCAGGTCCGAGGTGGCAACCAATACCCCTATGTGTCCTCCAACTGCAACAAACTTGGTCCATGGCGGGGCATTGTGGCGCTCTTGTCAGGTGGTGCGTCTTGAGCGGCAGGACCAAGCCGCTGATAATGTCCACAAACTCCTTCACCCACGAAGAAAAGCGCACTCACATGATTGGTACTTTTAAATCCTTTATTTAGCATTTCAATCGGACATCACACCTGACGCGTTTCAGTCTCAGCGACCTTTCTCAAAGGTTATAGTCCGGCATTAACATTGTTGCACAACCTTCTATCCCATCAAATTGCTAATTGTATAATACTGGCCCCCATTGGACCTCCTCGGTGGTGTCACTTCAACTGCATGATGGGACTTGTGGTTTGCAAATTTCAAACCCTCCAGTGGGTAAATGCATGGTCTATTGATGTCCGTTTATTTATTCATTTCTTGCTCATAATCCAATCGCGTTCCCTCGCAGACCCACTTTGAAGGCTGCGCAGGACCCCTACCTCGGCAGGTCCGAGGTGGCAACCAATACCCCTATGTGTCCTCCAACTGCAACAAACTTGGTCCATGGCGGGGCATTGTGGCGCTCTTGTCAGGTGGTGCGTCTTGAGCGGCGGGACCAAGCCGCTGATAATGTCCACAAACTCCTTCACCCACGAAGAAAAGCGCACTCACGTGATTGGTACTTTTAAATCCTTTATTTAGCATTTCAATCGGACCTCACACCTGACGCATTTCAGTCTCAGCGACCTTTCTCAAAGGTTATAGTCCGGCATTAACATTGTTGCACAACCTTCTATCCCATCAAATTGCTAATTATATAATACTGGCCCCCATTGGACCTCCTCGGTGGTGTCACTTCAACTGCATGATGGGACTTGTGGTTTGCAAATTTCAAACCCTCCAGTGGGTAAATGCATGGTCTATTGATGTCCGTTTATTTATTCATTTCTTGCTCATAATCCAATCGCGTTCCCTCGCAGACCCACTTTGAAGGCTATATATATTGCGCTCTCCGTCGTCTTCTCAAATCCACTTCAAGATACACGGACACGGACCACAAGTAAGTGATGGTTACTGCTTTATTCTGCCGCCATTACATATATATATATCCAAGTTATCCTGTGGCAGTTATAGTTAGCACTGGGTTTCCATAGGAAATGCAGAAACCTTTTCTGTGCTGGTAATAATGTTGTCATCGTTTGATGAATCACCATTAAACTTCCCAAGTAAGTGCTAATTTTCTGGTGAAACGTTTCGTGGTGATCCATCAAGCAAGGGCCTACAGAAAGGGGGGGTCCTTGAATGCAAACCCCCCCATGCATTTTCCATAGACTTCTGTCAGAAAAACTGCTGAATCCACACTAAATTAGATTCTCATGTGCCCCCTCTCATTGTAAATTGGATCCGCCCCACTGGATGGGGTCCCTGGGGCATATTAAGGTTTGAGGAGGTGAGCCACGTGCACCGTCCCCATTTTTTTGGCATTCAGCCCAGGGCATGGGTCCTCAAGGCCTTTTAATGCTAGGAATAGATTTTGGTAGTCCAAGTGCTGGTTATAAAACCATCGATGTTTCAACCCCCTAAATTAGCATGTGTGACTCGTATCATCCAACAGGTGTCTTCCCCGGGACAATACCAGAAGTGCAAGGCATCCATATTCAGTGTTCAATCAAAAACTGCTTTCACAATCGTAGCCAAGTGAAGCAATCACTTATCAACCCTCACAGTACTGCAGAGCCCCAAAGGGTGCTTTCACATGACTGGAATGTTCTTTTTCTGAACTGGCACTATTTCTGCACTTTACTACTGTCACACCTGCACAGCCAGCTTTTTTAAATGTATTCTTTGAAACATTCTAAATGATATGTAAATAATTATATACTGTAAATGAATTGGAAGCACATTACTGGGCCTGGTGGTCATCATTTAATGAATTGAGTCCGAAACAGGTGGAGAAAAGTTTAATGCACTCAGGGTTTCCCCATTAGATAATATGACCAGTGGACCTGCAGCACTTATTGTGCCACCCACTTAAATAGCCCCTTAAAACATATCCCAGGTCTGTCATTGCATCCTGAATGGAGGTTTAAACTGCCAATTTGACTAGCCGAATAAACCCCTGGCCAAGCCTCAAACTCCTCTTTTATTACATATAAGTCACTCCTTAGGTAGGCCGTAGGAAGCCCAAAGGGCTGGGTGCATTGTAATTAAAAGGTTGGATATCTACATTTAAGTTTAACATGTCCTGGTAATGACAAACTCCTAAATTCATTTTTCCCTAGTGTGAGGCCTACCTCTCTCATGTGATAACATTGGGTTGCCTTATTACGTTTAATAAGTGCTAACCTTTGATTGGAAACAGGTAAATATTTCATGTTGGTGTCTGAGAAATTGCAATTCAAAATGCTCTTTAATGGTAAAGTTGGATTTTATGTTACAATTTTGAAAATGCCACTTTTATTTTCCTGCCCTAACTATTTACTGCCTGCAGCCTATTCCTGAGTCACATGAGTGAGTGTAGTTAGCAGTTGGACTTTGTTTATTCCTCCCAGACAGCCACACAGTCAAGGGACTAGGTGTGCCTGGATGAGCCATCACTGGTAGGATGGGGGGGCAAGGCTGGGCACAGCCCCATTTGCAACTGACTAGGTTGTGCTCTGCCTTCACACAAAGGACTTGTCATCACTGCATTGTTCATGCAGCCAGCTTGGAGCCAGGGCAGGGGTGGCAGGAAACTTCAAGCTCTTCAAAAAGAACACTCTAGAAACTTCTCCTACTTCAAAGGAGGCACCAGGTATAAAAACAGGACTCTCAGGCCCACTTTTCAGTTCATTTTCTGGACCTGTGGTAGAACTCTCGGAGGACTGCCTGCTGCTGTGGTCTGCTATGTACTTCAGAGGACTTCTTTTCTGCACCTGGAAGGGCTGCTATGCTGTCTGAAGCCTGCCTTGAACCCACAGAGGCCTGCCCTGCTGCTTGAACCCTGTTCTACTGCTGAACCCACTGTTGACACACATTGGGTTTTGATCACAATCATGCCAAGCTTATTGGACAGCATATGTCGGGAGGTGGTGGACAAGCTGTTTGACATTCAAATACTGGCATCTGGCTCAAATAATGCCACAGGTGATGTAGGAGGTGAAGCGGCCCCCAATAAGAAAAGTCTCTGGGACAAACTTGGAAAAAAACATGTAAGAAGGAGCTCTGAAAATGGTGGGAGGCAGCGTCCCTACAAAAATACATAGACTGTGCAAGGGTCACATATAGGCTAAGAAACTTTACCGTCCCTACCTATCAGAACCCTGATCCGGCGATGTTGGAGGAGTGGGCGACAAACTCACATGAATATTCAATGAATATGTTACGCATTTTCGTGAAATATGCTTGGAAGGACAGGGATAAGCTTCTGTTGGAGATTGATTTAATTACCTCCAATCTAAGAAAAATAGTGGATCTACAAGAATATGACACTGGTATGGAAAAAGTAACTGCCAGAGTGGAGAAATTGGAAGAGGAGAAAAAAATGAAAAAACAAAGGAAGTTCTAATGGGACTACAAGAATTATGCAAATTGTCAAATATTCACCGGCGGAGCAGAGTTTACCGGCGCGCTCATCTCTAGACTTCATCCCCCAAGAGTAGTGCGCCAGGAGAGACGTTTGCAGAGTGGTCAAGAAAGGGGGCAGCACCTCCGATGAGGTCTCAGCAATCCCACTGTGTGGGACTAACTGGTGGCAACAATAGGGGTTCTTGGCCCCAACAACCCTCAGCAGTCAAGGGGACTTCATCCCCCAACCAGTAGTGTGCCAGGAGGTGCTTTTGCAGAGTTGTTGAGAAAATGGGCGGGGCCTCTGATGAGGTCTCAGTAATCCCACTGTGGGGAACTTACATGTGTCAATAATAGGGGTTCTTGGCCACCATCGACCCTCAGCAGCCAAGGGGACTTCATCTCCCAAAATAAATAAATATCAAAGAGAGAGAGAGGAATAAGCTATAGACTAGTTCACTTCCCCAAGGAATTGTAGCAATAATCAATAGGAGCTAACTATATAAATAAGAGAACTCTTATGGTGTATGTCAGAGAAAACAATTCTGTTTTATATGAAGGCCCTCACCCACCACCTGGTTGGTGGCATGCTTCATCATCAGGCCCCACCCGACGGCACCGAGTGTGCCTCGGGTGTGCTGCAACGCCTGCTTACAGCGGAGCGGGTTGTGTAAGGTGAGTATGCAGTGATAGGTGTTGTGAATGTGAAAATAAAAAACTGTCCAATGGGTCCCAGGGTCCACAAGGGAGTTTTATTCATGGGCTCATGGCAGTATTTAAAAACAAGTCTACGGATGTAGTCTGGGGATAATTATCGTCCCCTACATCCAGTGGGGTCAACTAGTTTCAGCCAGGCCTTATGGTAAAACTGGCTTTCATCAGGACCGTATGTGTGTAGTGAAATTAAAAAGGAGTCTACAGGGTATGTACAGGCTCCTATGTGACGCACACACTAAGGTGCGAGAAATGAAAGAGGATGGTTTCCTCTATAGTCGTACCTGTGAAGTAAGGACGAACAAACGTGGAAAAAACATAAAAAACAAACATACATCAAGAGTAAGGAATACGATAAGGCACTGTGATATTCAATGTGACTTAATATCGTCGTGCCTAAAATCGTAATAATGCGGAATGTGTCGGCATGTGATGCTCAGTTGTCGTTTTGTAATTATGCGTTACTGTGCTATCACTTCGAAAAAGTCAATGTCAATAAATAGTGACATTAGTGCACGTGAACACGGAAAACAGAAAGGCTTACTCTTATAGTCTAAAAGGCTGACTCCATGAGTCCCTGGAGGGGGTCCGGCTTACAGTCACACTCTGGTGATGGTTAAGAGGGGAAATGGTTACAGAGGGATGTTACCCCCTAGTGGTCACACGTATACGCCCCACAGTTTAGCAGCGGTATCCCCCATTTCCCTACTTACTTTGTCACAGCTCAGAACCCGCAACTCCACCTACTTGGTCATAACAGGAACTCCGTCGATGTTCCTAATGGTTTTGGCGGGGTTTAAATACCTGTCAGGTGCCGCAGCTGCAGTAAATTTTCTCTCCAGCGCGACTAGCGTCTGTCAGGTACCGCAACTGCAGTCGATTGCCTCTCCAGCGTGACTAGCGTCTGAGGAAAGAGTAGAGACAGACAACAGACTGCACATGTGTATAGAGTCATCAGTGGCTACACTGTAAAATGTAATAGTTGTTCCAATCGGCAGTTTATTGAAGAGCAGAATATTATGTGTTTAGAGCAACTGTTGCTAATAAATTAACATGTGGCTTATTGGTCTAAGTGAGCTCAGTATAGAAAGAGAAAGAAAAGAGAAAACAGACTAGTTAGGTGTAAGAGACTGGGGCATCAACTGTTGAGCATTACGTGTAATCTCTCGCTGACTAGATGTAACACCTCTAAAGGTACGTGGTCTTGTTGCACACGAGTTACTGAGACAAGGTGCACTAATAGAGGTCGTTTCAGGTCATATCTTTTGGTTGAACAAGAGTATTTATATCCATATAAAGGGCCATATCAGTGGTCCTAGGTTCTTTGTTTAATAAAGGGCTTGGACTTGTTTCATTTCAGTTATTAAGACTGTTCCAGGGAATATTATCATTTAATCCTTGGGTATGGGTCAAAGGCGATATATCCAACGCTGTTCTTTAGAGAGGAGGAATTTGTCGTTATTGGTGTTATGGTATGGTATATGTTCTATGATTGTCCATGATATGTCATTGGGGGTGTGTCCTTTTTCCAGGTAATGATCCATCAGTTTGCTATTTGATTTTTTGCACCGAATGGTGCTACGGTGCTCCACAATTCTTGTCCTTACTTTCCTTGTAGTCATGCCGATATAGCAGAGTTTGCATGGGCATTCAATTAGATATATTGCGTTTGTAGAGTTGCAATTTGTATGTTTGAGTTGGTGCCACTTTTTACCCAGTTCCAGATCGAGTGTTTTACTGGGTTGCGTTAGATGACATACACTGCAGTTACCACAAGGGTAATGACTGATCACGTTAGGTAAACCCCACGCGTTCAGAACAGTGTTGCCAGTGGTGTTCAATTTCTTAGGGCAGGTGGATACCAAACGGTCTTTTAGGCTACTGGCCTTCTTATATGCAAATAGAGGTAGATCCCATTCTCTGGCTCCTGTATTAAGAATTCTCCAGTTTTTCCGTATTATTTTAGCAACCTTGTTAGATACTTCATTGTATGTAGTGACACAAGTAAGTGGTGTCGATGTGTCATTTCGTGCTTGATCTTCAAGGAGTGCTTCCCTGTTCTGATTACGGGCACGTTTTTTCGTAGTTTCTATGATTTTTTTGGGGTAGCCTCGTTCCTGTAGTTTTTGAGCGAGGTCTGTTGATTGTCTGTGGAAATCTGCAGTGGAACTGCAGTTTCGTCGTATACGGAGGAACTGTCCAAATGGTAGGTTCTCCCTGAGCGGGCGTGGGTGAAAACTTTCAAATTGTAACAATGAGTTTCTTGCTGTCGGTTTATAATAAGTGGAGGTCTTGAGAGTTCCAGCCTCTGCTTCAATGGTGAGATCCAAGAAGGTTATACTTTGTGCATTGGCCGTACTAGTGAACCGTAAGTAGGGGTCACATTCATTGAGCCAAGCAAGAAAAGTGATCAGTGACTCCATAGTGCCAGTCCATATCATCAGGATATCGTCGATATATCGGCGCCAGAAGCAAATGTTGTTACTGAAAGGATTCGTGGTTGGTAGAATATGAGTCTTTTCAAAGTGGTAAACATATAGTCCAGCCACACTAGGGGCAAAAACACTGCCCATTGAGGTACCATTTGTCTGGAGATGCAATTCTCCCTCAAATTCAAAATAGTTCTCTTTAAGAGCCAGCGTGGCACATTGAAGGATGAATCCTCTGGGGGTAGTATATTCCCAGGTTGTCTCCATCATCATATCGTGGAGGACTTCCAGAGTGGCATCTTGAGGAAGGCTAGTATATAGACTTTCAATGTCCAACCCTACCAGAAGTTGTGTTGTAGGGTCAAAGTTCATGTCTTTAATAAGGGACAACAAGTGTTTAGTGTCTCTGATGTAAGTAGTGGCTTTCTGGGTTAGTGGGTTCAAGAAAAAGTCACAATACCTAGAAAGAGGTTCCAGAAGGGAGTTGATTCCGGAGACGATTGGTCGTCCAGGTGGCGGTCTAGTCTCTTTATGAATCTTTGGTACTGTGTAAAAGTAGGGAATTTTCGCGTTTTTAATGCAGAGATAATCTGCCTCCTGTTTGGAGATATCTTGATGACTTTCTGCTGTTTCTACCAATAAAGCAATAGTTGTCTGTAGAGTACCAGTTGGATCATCTTCAAGGCGTCTGTAGTTACGTCCATCACTGAGTAGTCTACGACATTCAGAGTTGTAATCCTGTTTATTCTGGATGACTACCCCTCCCCTTTATCCGCAGGCTTGATGATTATGTTGGTGTTTTCTTGTAGTCTGCGTACTGCCTCCCTCTCTTTTTTTGAAAGGTTGTTGAAGGTGTTTGGTTGATTCAGATTTTCAACCTCATTGTAAACTGCCTGTTCAAAGGCACTAATTTCTACCGGGATGCCTGATGATGGGGGAATGAACGTCGATTTTAATCTTAGACCTGTTTCATTTTTGTTGGTTGTGGGGTCCGGTAGTGGAGTTTTCTCAAAGAAAGCTTTGAGTTTGAGTTTGCGGAAGAAGTCTGCTAACTCTAAATGGAGATTAAATTTGTCCAGTATCGAAGTTGGGACAAAAGAGAGTCCTCTATTGAGGACATCTTCCTCAGCAGAGGTGAGGGGAATAGATGATAAGTTGAAGACTAGGGATGGTGGGTGAGGGCCTTCATATAAAACAGAATTGTTTTCTCTGACATACACCATAAGAGTTCTCTTATTTATATAGTTAGCTCCTATTGATTATTGCTGCGACTTCATCTCCCAACCAGTAGTGCGCCAGGAGGTGCATTTACAGAGTGGTTGAAAAAGGGGGCAGGCTTCTGATGAGATCTCAGGAATCCTGCTGTGGGGGACTTACTAGTGGCAACAATAGGGGTTCTTAGCCCCCAATGACCTTCAGCAACCAAGGGGACTTCATTAGGGGTGGCCGAGGAATACTCTGCCACTCACTGAACTGCATGGAATTTGGAGTAAAACTCCATGAGCTCAGCCCAGGCCTACACACAAGCTGGTGCAGAAGTGATTATACAAGCAATAACAGAGGAGTCAGGGGAAGGCACTAGCGCCACTGACAGTGATACATCTTGTGGATCTGACATTTCTGGCCCAAAAAGAATCTTTTGAAGGAATTTCAGCTACTGACCAGAAGTCGGTTGGAAATATAGCCATATCGTGTCGCAACAAGAGGAAAAAAGATGAGGAGGATATAAAAAATACAAAGAAAGCAAGAAAAGACGCAAGGTCAGTTGGAATTAAAATAAGAGCTCAATCTGCAAGCAAATAATGGAATCACATATTAATGTGGTAAATTTATCAGATTTGACTCCCCCTAGAACTCATATTGATGTACTTTCCCTCGGTTTGTCTTTCGCACACACCTCAAACGTTGACTTTACCCAGAGTCATATTGATATTTTTAATTTCACGCAATTCTTTTTTTTTAAAGTGGTATGAACAAATAGTGACCAATCCGGCTAGGGGAAGAGACACATCAGGCTCACCTTCTAATTTAACCACTGCTGATGTGAAGTCATTACATGTGATGTGTATACTTGATGAGGAGATTGTTGAGAATGAAGTTCCTTTATTGAATATAGAGGGCTAGGTATTGCAGTGGATTTGAGTTCCACTAGTGGATTTCATCTGAAGCCTATATTTGTACTCACCCTGCCTTTTGACTCCATTGACGTATTTGAATTAGGTGTCATCAAAGACCTAAAACACTTAAGTTTAGAAGAACACACGGAAGTTACAACTTATCTAAGGAAAATCTCAATGCATTGTTGGAATTACAGAATAGTAATGGCATTGTAATCAGAAATTCTGATAAAGGAGAGGAATACGGTGATTCTCTCCAAAGAAAAATATTTTCCTGAGGGCCACAGGCAACCAGCAGACATTTCATGTTATAAAGTGAGCGATGTGATTGAGATTGATGTGTCAAATAAAACCTATTGGGAAAAATTGGTAGATTGGAGGGAACCAGGGCTTCTCGAATGGGAAGAGTAACAGTTCCTACGAAATAAACACCCCTGGATACCAGTTCTATATTTGCTTCCGAAAATCCATAAGGACTCAACCAGCCCCCAAGGTAGACCTATTGTTTCCTCTATTGGTAGTCTCCTTAAGAACACTTCCCACTATGTAGACTATTTCCTGAGGCCCTTCATAGAGACACTTCCCTCTTATGTTCGTGACAGCAGTGATTTTCTGCATAATATAGATGGAATCACATGGAAAGATGATTACCTACTTAGGGCCTAGATGTTTGCAGCCTATACACTTGCATTCCACATGATTTAGGCATACAAGCCTGCCATCACTTCCTTAGAGCCAGATCTCTATCTTACTTATTACATACAGTGATGATCCTAGATATGGTTTGGTTTTGTGTGAGCAATAGCTTCTTTATTTTTGACAAGAGACACTGCTGGCAAACACAAGACACTGTGATGGGGACCTGCTTTGCTCCCAGCTACGCATATTTTCACATGGTGAAGGAGGTGACCCGATTTGGACCACCCTGGTCACTAAGACCACCTCTCGGCCTTCCGTACTAAATGAAGAGTCGGTCAGACAGTAGAGAATACAAACCAACATTTGTTTATTCAAATAGACTCAGAGTGGAGCCCGATCTGCCCAGTCACAAGGAGTGCCACAGAGAGGACTGAAATTGACGAGCATAAAGATACATTATGTTCATTTCATAATCAAACTAAGGCACGCCCACAATGGAATTTTCCAGGCAGGTACCGTTAGTTAGTAGAACACAAGGAAGGCAATTCAAAACTCACATCTTTGCACACAGTTGCACAACCCAAGGTCATTCCATTCGGAGCCTGCCACCAGACTAGTGGGAGAGGGCCTCTATCTAGTGAGAAGGCTATATGCTGACACGAACAATGTGCTCATTGCTAAAACAAAACCTATCTGGAGGGAACGTTTCTCGGAATTACACAAGATTAGTTTCATACAACCTAAAATGGCTCCTGAACAGAAAATGGCCCAGCGAATGCTAACTTATACAATACATCATATAAGCCGAAACAATTTCTAATCCATCAGACCCTCCTTTTAGCATGAGCTTAAGACATTTTCCAGTAAGCAAAAGCTATAAATGATAATAAAAACATATAAGAAAACAATTAGGAACACTCCATATTATCAGCATCAGGAAGGGAAACAGTGAGAAGAGAGGAATTATCGAAAATCCCCTTGTCAATGGCCATCATATCGTCAATATCCTTCTGTAGCATGATGGCAGCATTGGTGTCGTGAATTGATATTTTCCTTCTGAGGGTAAGAAGACTAGTACAATAAGAACAACACATAGGCAGGCATTGAACAAGAACACAACAAAACACCAATATAGCAATGAGCTAAACCACCTTCTCAAGAATCCAGCCCCAGCCGCCAAGGAGAGACCAACTCCAGTTTCCACTTTCCATTCCCTTGACATTCTCAAGAATATCTAAGATATGCTTGGTAATATTATTTCCATATTTGTTATCCCGACTACACACTGATCAACAACTACTGCGCACCCACCACCACTCTTAGCCAAGATGAAATCTACTGCATATCTAGTCTGTTCAGAATATATCCGTATACTCTCTAACTGGGTGGTGATGTCGCGCAAAGCTGCCGCGGTCGTATTAGATAAAATTTGCAACTTACATCCAAAATACTCTCAAGCCTTTTCACCTCTCACCATGGCAGTTCCACCCAATGTAAAAATAGAAGACATGATGTATCCAAAAGTAATGCCATTGCTATAATAGTTTATCTCACAAAACTCTTTCATCAATGTTCTTTTTACCCATTTTACTTTAGGTTCTGCATGTTTACAGGGCACACCATCCCAAGGGCCACATCATCTGTCCCGTTATGAACATTAGAGTAAGTCCCATTGAACAAAAAGAAAAATCCTGGGTGTGCATAAATTGGCCTATCATAATCCACTGCAGAATATCGGGTATTCATCCCAAAAGTACTTGTATTGTCTGCTTTCACCAGAGGGATTGTCTCTTTATACATCAATAATCCTGAACAATTTATGTACAATGAAGTGTCAGTACTATTGATGATAGGACAACAAGCGGGATAATAACCAGCTTGCCGGGGGACCGTCAATTCCTTGTAAGGCCAACTCACAAATGTTATGTCCATATAAAAATGATCACAATATGTATTGTTATCGCAGCCGGGGTAACCCTCCCCCAGTGGTTTTCGATGGTACAGACATGGTCCTGAATAACCAGATCCAAACACTCCTTTTATCTCTACAAAATCTGCTGGTTCAGTATATGTATAATTCACCAATGACAATGGATACGCAGTCCACAAACTAGTGACAGAATCAGTGGGGTAACAAGCTGTCCCATTACCAAAGAATCTCTTATGTGTCTCCAAAAATATATTACTAAAAGCTACCCCCTTATTTCTTTTTGGGGGAAAACCTTTACCTTTACTGTGTGAAACTACACTGGAAGCATTCTCCAAGACCCACAATACCCCACATAAAATTATCATCAACAAGACTGCAGAAACAACATAAATCAATTTGCGTTTTTTGGTCCACATCACATTATGCTGGGCAACAAGAACCATCGGCTGCTCCTCCTCGGCAACCTTTCTACCAAAGGAATGCATAATGAATTGCAAATAGACAGGAACGCAAAGAAAACACACACAAGTTCCAAGTGTCCCTCAGAGCCTCACTGGTGCAGGCTCCTTGTGTTCATCAAAGTTGGCGCTCTTGAGCACCGGCGGTGGAGCTTGCTCTGTCCTAAGCTCTTTTGATCTATCCCACGTCGATAAAGGTGGTATACATAGAAGGTATACGTCTATTGTCCCTAGCTAGTGTGCCATCAAAACAGTAAAACAAATGCAATTTCTCTGCTAATTTCTGTGAATTTCGTTGTTTTTAATTTGTACTATTAATACATATATGTAGAGAATACTAATGTTATGTTATGTCAATATTATTTGCTATAGCGCACGTCTCACCCGGGGGCATCTCGGCGCTGTTGCAGATCCTACAGGAGGTGCGAACCAGGGAAAATCAGTATAAGTGGGCTTTTAGTAATTTCCTAAATTTACAGTATGTGATAGTCTTTCGGAGGGTAAGAGGTAGTTTGTTCCAATATCCTGGGGCGAGATTGGAGAAGGCCTTTCTCCTGGTGCGGATTTGACGAATTCGGGGCACACACAGTAGGGCTTGGTTGCTGGATCTGAGATTGCGGCTAGGGACATAAGTTGTTAGTTTATTTTGGAGATACCGCGGGCCTTTGCCTTTTAAGGCGTTATACGTGAAGCAACAGATTTTGAAATGGGAGCGCTTCTTCACTGGTAGCCAATGCAGTTCTTTCAACAAAGGCGCTGAGGGAGTGCCTGCAGGGCGATTCAATATAAGTCTGGCCGCAGTGTTCTGGACCACCTGGAGCTTGGAGAGCAGAATATCACTGACTTCAGCCAGGAGAGCGTTTCCATAGTCCAGTCTGCTTATCACCATTGCCTGACCCAGTGTTCTGCGGACATTCGTGGGGAGAAAAGGGAAGATTCTGCACAGAAGGTGCAGATTGTAGTAGCAGGCGCTCGTGATAGCTGCAATCTGATCTTTCATTGTTAATGCTTGATCTAATTTTATCCCCAGGTTTCTTACAGTTTGATTGGGCACGGGGATAGCACCAAATTGGTGAGGCCACCAGTCGTCCCACCAGATGGCTGGGGCTTTTCCAAGAAGCATAATCTCCGTTTTTTCTGGGTTTAACTGGAGGCAATTCTCAGTCATCCAATTGGAAATTGCTAGCATTCCCGACGCAAAGCGTTTTTTCTCCATTTCCAGGTCTTGGCCCATAGTAAACATCACCTGGGTGTCATCAGCATATGATATGATCTCAAAGCCGAAATGCTCCGCGATCTTTGCTAGCGGGGTCATATAAATGTTGAATAAAGTGGGGCTCAGGCATGAGCCCTGCGGTACACCCTTGTCCAGGCGTGTTTTGCCTGAGGAATATGGGCCTAGGATGACCGTCTGCTGTCTATCTGACAGGAAGTGTTGCAGCCACTTTAGTGCCGTCCCCTGGACACCGATTGCCTGCAGTCTTTTTAAGAGCCTTGAGTGAGAGATGGTATCAAAGGCTGCCGACAGATCTAACAGTATCAGTACCACGGGTCTTCCTGCATCCACCCCCTGTCTGAGTGAATCGGTCACGGCCAGGAGTGCAGTCTCTGTACTGTACCCAGGACGGAAACCAGATTGTCAGGGATCGAGGATGTGATTGAGTTCAAGGTAGGATCCCAACTGCTTATTTATTAGGCCTTCAAGTTGTTTACCCAGAAGAGGTAGCAGGTAGATCGGACGGTAATTGCTGAGTGATTGTTGGTCCAGCGTTGCTTTTTTTAATATGGGCCGTACACATGCTTCCTTCCACTCTGTCGGAATAATACCTGTTTTTATAGAGCAGTTAAAGATCTCTTGGATCACAGGGGCGCAACAGGTGGCTAGAAGGGATATTGTCTTGGGTGGACATAGATCCCGGTGGGACCCGGATTTGGCTGCAGCCAAGGAGTTGTGTATTTCCTCTAAGGTGAAAGGCTGAAACTGTCTAGTGTATAGGGAATTACTTTTTCCTGCTCTCCTTTCAAGATTCAAGGTTACAGTTTTGCTAAGCTAGTATATAAACTTCTATATTAATAAAAGAAAGTGATTAAAACGTATTTTTAATAATAATTCAGTAATCACGATAGGTCCGCATACATCGCAACTTCCGGTTTCGCGTAGGGGATGCGAATCTAACTTTTTCTTTCAAACAATATTATATATTAATATAGCTTTATTTACTTTATTTGAAATAAAGAGATACGGTTATGTGTAATTCAAATATTATAAGATAGTACTAAATATTGTTGAAATGTAAAATTGTAAGAAGTTGCGGAATCGCGTTCGGTACGCAGTGGTTCCGCGTAGGAGTCGTGCACCCCATGTGATGCAAAAAAAAGAAATTTGATTGGTTAAAGATCCTGTCATCCTTAAGTTTGCTAGATCCCACCCTCTTTCTTCTAATTTTGGGTGTGGTTGGCAACAGCCATACTTTTTCAGGAGCTTCACAATTTTGGAGGTGTTTTTTGGTGTTTGAAAGATTTTACACTAACATTTCGATATTGCAACTCCACAGGATCTGCAGGAGGATGAGGAGGAGGAGACCCTTCTGGAGGAGGAAGAGGAGCCATGGCACAAAAGGAAGTAGAGTGTGGCATTGCAATTCTTTAGCATACCCGAGAGCCACAAGAAGGTCAATGCCCAAAAAGTAACATGTAACATGTGCAAGAAGGTGCTGTCGTGAGGATCGGACAGGGAATACTCCTGCAGTACATTGTCGATGTACAAGCATCTTAAAACCATGCACGAAAACAGGCTTGCAAGAGTTGAACTTGCAAGACTAAATGATGGCAACCAAGATGCACAGCCTTCCACCTCAAGACCTGGTGACAGGTTGGAGTCCATACCACCGACTCTTCAAGATTTCGCAAAGGCAGGCCTTTTTTGTCCTAAGTGCATTACTGTGCTGAGCATTGGGGAACAGGTTGTCCAAACAATGTGGGACACAATTAACAATCACCGTTACTAATTTTTTTCCCCCCATTTACGCACGCTGTTATGTGCTTGTTTTTTTGTTTACATTTTTATTGATAAAATGTTAAAAACACCCAAAAAAACACACAATTGTTAAAAAAAAAATATATATATATAAATGTTTTTAAAAAAGAAGAAAAAAAAACGGTTCTTACGGAACCACCTATTCTGGTTTCAAAAAGAAAAGCTATATGTTGTATGAATACATGAGCCAATGGCTAGTGTCTGTGTGATTGCATTAGGGCGTACATACAGTCTGAGTAAATGAGTAGAGTTTGAGTGAATGGATGACTGCAAGATTAGTGGTTGCATGAATGTATAACTGAATGGATAGTGCCTGAGTGATTAGAAGAATGTCTGAATAGTGCCTGGCTGGTTGGATGACTGCATGAGTAGTGCATGGCTTATTAGGTAGTGCATAGTTACTATCTGTGTGATTGGATGAATGCATGGGTACTGTCTCAATGATTGCATGACTGCATGGACAGTGCCTGAGAGAATGGATGAGTGCATAGGTAGTGCCTGGATGAATGGGTGAGTGCAACAGCATTGCCTGGGTGATTGCATGACTGCATGGATAGTACCTGGGTGAATGAATGAGTGTATTGATAGTTCTTGGGTGATTGGATGAGTGCATGCATAGATCTTGGGAGATTAGATAAGTGCAAAAGTAGTGCCTGAGTTATTCCATGAGTGCATCAATAGTACCTGGACAAATAAATGAGAGTATGGGTAGTACCTGGGTGATAGGATGAGTGCATAAGTACTGCCTGAGTGAATGCATGACTGCACGGGAAGTGACTGAGTAAATGGTTGAGTACAAGCATAGTGCCTGAGTGATTGTATGAGTGCATGGGTAGTGCCAGAGTGAATGGATTACTGCAAGCGTAGTGCATGGCTCATTTAGTGAGTACATAGATGCTGTCTCAGCGATTTAATGAATGCATGGATACTACATGGATGAATGAATGAGAGTATGGGTAGTGCCTGTATGATTGCATGAATGCATGGGTAGTGTGTGGGAGATTGGATCAATAAATGTAAAAAAATCCATATTTGTAAAGCGCGAACTACTCACCCTTACGGGTCTCAAGGCGCTGGGGGCCGTCGTGGAAATTAAGTGAGCTATTGCCCAGAGTCACATGGTGCTGAGCTGAGCTGCCGCCAGAGCCGGGGATCGAACCGTGAGCCCTGTGCTCCGAAGTCAGCTGCCCTGGCCGCTGCACCACACCTCAATACATGAGTACTGCCTGAGTAAATGTATGAGTGCATAGGTAGTGCATTAGTGAATGGTTCAGTTGAAGAATAGTGTGTGAGTGATTGGATGAGTGCATGGCTAGTGCCTGGGTGATTGGATGAGTGCATGAGTACTGTCTGACTGAATACATGAGTGCAAATGTAGTGACTAAGTAAATGGTTGAGTGAAAGTAGCGTCTGAGTGATTGGATGACTCCATGGGTAGTGCATGAGTGAATGGATTAGTGCAACGTTAGTGTGTGGCTCATCCAATTAGTACATGAGTACTGCGTCCGTGATTGATGAGTGCATGCCTACTGTCTTGATGACTGTATAAGTCCATGCGGAGTACGTGAGTAAATGTATGAGCGCATGAGTAGTGCTTTAGTGAATAGTTGAGTATAGGGGAATTGCCTGGATTATTGCATGAGAGCACAGATAGTACCTGGGTGAATGAATGAGTACATAGGTAGTCCTTGGGTGTTTTAATGAGTGCATGAATAGTGTATATTTGGTTCCATGAGTGCATGGGTAGTGTCTGGGTGATTGCATGAGTGCATGTGGACTGCTTCGATCAGTGCAGTGTCTGAAAAAAATCGATGAGTGCATCAGTAGTGGCTTGATGAATAGTGAGTGCAAGAGCACTGTCTTTGTAATTCCATGAGTGCATGGATAGTACCTGGGTGAATTAAGGAGTCTATGGGTAGTGTGTAGGTGTTTGGATGAGAGCATGGGTAGTGCCTGGGAGACTGGATGAGTGCCTGCGTAGTGTCTGAATGATTGCATTAGTGCGTAGGTAGTGCCTGAGTAAATAGATGAGTGTAAGGCAAGTGCCTGGGTCTTTTGGTGAGTGAATGGGGAGTGTCTGTGTGATTGCGTGTATGCATGGGGAATGCCTTGATCACTGCATGACTGTATGAGCAGTGCCTGAGCAATTTGATGACTGCATGGGTAGTGGCTGTATGAATTGGTAAGTGCAAGAGCAGGGTCTGGATGATTCTATAAGTTCATGGAAAGTATGTAGGTGAATGAAATAGTGTATGAGTAGTGCCTACGTGATTGGATGAGTGCATAGGTAGTGTTTGTGTGATTGAAAGAATGCACTGGAATTGCCTTGATCACTGCATGACTGCATGGGCAGTGCCTGAGTGAATTGATAACTGCATGGATAGTGGTTGTATGAATTGCTGAGTGCAAGAGCAGTGTCTGGGTGATTCTATGAGTGCAAAGCTATTACCTGGGTGAATGAATGAGTGGATGGGTAATGCCTGTGTGCATAGCTGAGTAAAAGAATAGTGCCTGAGTGATTTCATGAGTGCAGAGGTACTGCCTAGGTGATTGGATGAGTGCATGGATAGTGCTTGACTGATAAGATAAGTGCAAGGGTAATTCCTAGGTTATTGCATTAGTGCATGAGTTGTGCCTGACAAAATGTATGAGTGCATGGGTAGTGCCTGAGTGAATGGTTGGCTCAAAGAATAGTGCCTGACTGATTGCATGAGTGCATGGGTAGTGCCAGAGTGAATGGATGAGTGCATGAGTAGTGCCTGCGTGAAAGGATGAGTGCAAGGGTAATGGCTGGGTCATTGCATGAGTGCATGGGTAGTTCCTAACAGAAAACATGAGTGTATGGGTAGTGCCTGAGTGACTGGTTGAGTGCAAGAGTAGTGGTTCAGTGATTGCATGAGTGCATGGGTAGTGACTGGGTGATTACATGAGTGCAGCAGTACTGCCTGGGTGATTGGATGACTGCATGTGTAGTACCTGAGTGACTTTATGAGTGCAAGGGTAATGCCTAGGTGCTTAGATGAGTACGTCTGTACTGCATGAGTAAATGAATCAGTGCAAAGGAAGTGCCTGAGTCATTGAATGAGGGCATGGGTAGTTCCCGAGAGAATGGATGAGTGCATGGGTAATGCCTGTGTGAATGGTTGAGTATAAATATAGTGCCTGAGTGTTTGCATGAGTGCAGAGCTACTGCCTGGGTGATTGGATGAGTGCATGGGTAGTGCCTGCATGAAAGGAAGAATGCAAGGGTAATGCCTCGGTTATACCATTAGTGCATGAGTTGGGGCTGAGAGAATAGATGAGTGTATGGGTAGTGCCTACATGAAAGAATGAGTGCCTGCCTGATTGGATCAGTGCATTTGCAGTGCGTGAATAAATGGATGAGTACACAGCTAGTGGCTAAATGAAAAGCTGAGTGCAACAGCACTGCCTGCCTGATTCTCTGAGTGCATAGATAGTAATAAATGAGTGTACAGGTAGTCCATGTGTGATTGCATGAGTGCAATCATACTATCTATATCATTCAATGAGTGGATGGGTAGTTGCTGTGTATTTCAATTAGTGCATATCTTTTCTATGTATCTATCTTGGAAGTCATTAGATAGGGAGTTCAATACACACCTGTCCTGTATAATGAGGAGTAAATAACTTGCAATTAAAGCACTTTTATTGCTCTATGCACCTTTGTAAAAAGTAAGTATGATACTGCTCCTTAGAAATATGATGATAGTTTTCAAATAGTGTAAAGGATCAACATTATTTATATTAGAAACAAATAACATATAATTACATTTTAAACATTTTTCCAGGTTATCATGCATATTACATTATGTATTCTTACCTTTCAAGTAATTTAGATACATTACTCAGGAGAACTGATTTTAGAGTAGTATTGTCCTAAACAGCATTAAAAACTGTTTTCACACTTCAACACTTGCTACTATAAAGAAGAAAAAGAAAAATTGTTATTCAATTAAAATATATTACAGAAATGTTAATATTATATTTTTAAGAACACAACATAAATTTAGAATTACATAACATTTTCAGTTTCCCCTTTTTGCTGTTCTCAGATTCCACTTAACTTCACCATACACAGCGTTTCAATGAGGTATCATCATTGAACAGCGGGGAAAAAAACTATCAAATTGATTGTAGATAAAAACAAAATCAACCTAGTACATCATTATAAGTATGTGTAGCTATGCGTTTTTCTATCTACACTTTGTTAATTACTTCCTTCATCTAATTAACTCTATTATTTATCTCATATACTTTTGCCAGAATATAGACTCTCATTTACATCTGGTACAATATAGACAACAAATATATAAACTATTTGTTTTTAAACACAATTTTCCAAATGTAATATCAATTAGTCCAAATAATAATCAAAACACTAATTATAAATATTAATAGTTTGCAGTGCTGACTTCTTTTTGCTTACATCTTCCCAATAGGCCGAATGATGTACTCAAAACTTTGGCTGAAGAAATAACAAATATGAATTTGGTAATTCATAAGGCAAACTAGGTTTGAATTCCAAGTGGGCATCATTGCAATGCGTCCATCCTTTATTACACTTTAAATACACAGTATAGTGTCCAGATGTTGTAGTAGGTCCATCATGGAAAATAATAGCCACTGTTGTAAAAGTAGTTCCTGAAATAGATCATTGACTTGCATTAAAATGTTTAATTTTGTTTCCAATTTTCTTCCATTGGCTCTACAACACTGTAGCATTAAAATGAGAAATTTTGCAAATCTTTCTATATGTATTGTAGACAGCATCTCTGATCTACAATGTGAACATCTCATATCCTGATTAGCTGTTTTTATCAATTTGTTAAAAGGTACTGATTTGCAGTCTGGTATTGTCAAGTATAGGAATCGTTCTGTTTGTATTTCAGTGTTAGAAGTAAATGAACACTCTTGACACTTGTGATCCCATCTGTAACTTAGTCCAAATAAGTTTTCAATCTGTATTCCTTCATGTTCTAATACTCCGAGCATAAGCATTAGAATGTTTTGTGCATCTTGTTGTATATTGAGAGTAAATGTCAACAAACCAGTACATATATCGAAATGATGCCGAATGCCAGAAGCAGTATGCATTTTACTTCTGTCAGTTACCAACTGTTTAAATACATGATGTAGTAAAGAACAGAATCATTTTTCACGATTTCCCATCATTTCATGATGAAGATCTTGTAGATAAAACACACCATTCAGAATCACATTAGCATAACAATTGATACCTGAACTATTTTCCAACTAGTATCCTCCAATGTCATCAACAGTTTTCAATTTCTTTTTCTTTACGCCTTCAAGTCTCTCTTGTTTTCTTTTTTTGAACCTCAGTTGAATGTTTGACATATTTCCATTTTGGACACACCACACGTTTCTCATATATGAGATATTCACCTAAATCAGGAGTATAAAGTCTTCTTAAACGATTGTACTCTCTTACACAATTTGCATCAGCACTAACCTTTTTCTCATCAAAATCTATCAAATACAAACCAGACAATGTTCTTACTCGAGACAATGCAACTTATGCTATTCCCTCTTTGAACACTTTCCTTCCAATATTTACAAAAACAGTGTCTATACTTAAACCTTTGGATTTATGAATAGTTACTGCATTTGTTAAAGACAGAGGAAACTGTTTTCTGCGAACATACAAATCTTCCACAAGCAAAAAACGTACAACACAACGCCCAATCTGTCTTACCTCCTTAATCTGATAACATTTTATAATCAAAAATTCTATTCCATCTCTATTCTGAAAATTTACAAAATCAACAACATGTGTCTGTACCTTTTCATAGTGGTGTCATACACAAAAAGTATCATACAAATAGATGTATACCTGTGTTTCACACATCTAGCATCTTCAGATGCATAACACATGTGAAAATACATGTACAAGTAGAGACATACCTGAGTCACAAGACCATGCAGACCTTTAAACTTGACAGACTGCAATTCCCATTTCAGGCAGGCACCTAAATTTATACGGCGTACTTCAAGTATACCTTTCCAGAGACTCATACAAAGTACCCAAATCAAGAATCCCTCTGCCGACATGTCTTAAACCTCACTTTTCTGCTGAATCTTCATTTTTCACAGACTGCTCAGAATGTTAGACCTACCAAATTTAAAACAGTAATGCTTCCCATGTTTCTGTTGTAAGTCTCACCATGTTCCTGAAAACATGCATGCATGAGTCTGTGCCTTTTGCTAGTGGCATCATACATAAAAGAAACAGACAAATAGTTGTATACCTGTGTTTCACACGTCTAGCATCTTCACATGCATAACACGTGTGAAAATACATGTACAAGTAGAGACATACCTCAGTCACAACACCATGCAGTCCTTTAAACTTGACAGACAGCACTTCCCATTTCAAGCAGACACCTAAATTTATACGGTCTACTTCAAGTGTACCATTCCACAGACTCATAGGAAGTAGCCTAATTACTAATCTCTCTGCCACATGTCTTAAACCTCACTTTTCTCTTGCAGTTTCAGCTTTCACCAACTACTCAGAATCTTGGACCTAGCCAAATTTAAAACAGCAACCCTTCCCATGTCACTGTTATACTTCTCACCATGTTTCTCAAAGCATGAATGCATCAGTCTGTGCCTTTTGCTAGTAGCATGATACATAAAAGAAAACATACAAATAGTTGAATACCTGTGTTTCACAGCGCATGCTCCCTAAATTTGTGTTAAAGAAAGTGTATGTATTCCTGTCTGCTCATAAAATAGGGCACCTGGGTATTGAACAGGCTATTTGAGAGGCTCCATAACACCTACATACAGAAGACAGCCTGTGCGACCGAATAACAGAGCAGAAAAGAGAGATTTGACCACCGGTAGGAACACTGACCAAGTTTTCAAGCTACCATCTTCAGATGCATAACACATGAGAGAATACATGTACAAATAGACACGTACCTCACTCACAAGAGCACACAGACCTTTAAACTTGACAGACTGCATTTCTCATTTGAAGCAGACACCTAAACTTTTATGGCTTACTTCAAGTGTACCTTTCCACAGACTCATAGGAAGTAGCCTAATCACTAATCTCTCTGCCAACATGTCTTAAACCTCACTTTTATCTTGCAGCTTCAGTTTTTACCAAGTGCTCAGAATGTTGGGTCTAGCCAAATTTAAAACAGCAACCTTTCCCAGGTCACTGTTGTAAACCTATCCATATTTCTCAAGGCATGCATGCATCTGTCTGTGCCTTTTGCTAATGGCATGAGACATAAAAAGAAACATACAAATAGTTGAATAGCTGTGTTTCACAGCGCATGCTCTCTACATTTGTGTAGAAGAAAGTGTATGTATTCCTTTCTGGTCATAAAACATGGCACCTGGGTATTGAACAATCTATCTGAGAGGCTCCAAAACACCTTCATACAGAAAACATCACAGGCTGTGCGACCAAATGACAGAGCAGAACTGAGAGATTTGTCAACCAGTAGGAAAACCGACCAGGTTTTCAAGCTACTATCTTCAGATGCAGAACACTTGAGACAATAGATGTACAAGTACACACATACCTCACTCACAAGAGCACGCAGACCTTTAAACTTAGCAAACTACATTTCTGATTTGAACCAGACACCTAAACTTATACAGCCTACTTCAAATGGACATTTCCACAGACATAGCACGTAGTCCTATCACTAATCCTTTTGCCAACATGTTGTAAAACTCACTTTTCTCTTACAGCTTCACTTTTCACCAACTGCTCAATATGTTGCGCTTAGCCAATTTTAAAACAGCAACCTTTCCCATGTAACTTTTCTAACTCCCACCATGTTTCTAAAGGCATGCATGTGTGTATGCCTTTTTGCCAGTGACATGAGACGTAAAAAGAAACATCCAAATAGTCAATACCTGTCTTTCACACACATGCTCTCTAAATGTGTGTAAAATAAAGTGTACGTATTCCTTTCTGATCATAATAGAAGACACCTGGGTACACAGTTATATAGACTGGAATACACTTGAATACATCTACCAACATGTTTTAAACATCAGTTTTCTCTTCTACTTTCATTAGACACTCAGCAACAACACATATTACCACGCACAACCAATTTCAATTTTCATTTCAGTACAATAAAACAAACTTTAATACACGTTAATACATTTAGTAACATATTTCAAACATCACATTTCTCTAATACTTTGCAAGCTTTACAAATAATGCATTATAAAGTTAAAATGATCATTACGCACACACTGAAGCACTCCTACACAATATGTAACACACCTTACACATTTGTAACTCACCTCTAAAATACTATTGCAGAATATGAAAATGTCAGAAACTCCAAAAAGCTTTTCTTTCCAACACAATAAATGTGATGTACCACTCTCAGCAAAGTTAAACCAGCATTGGCAAACTTCCCCTCTCTTTTTCCACACAAGTGAATTTAAGTAGCAAATCAAAATGCTCCCTTCATTTTTTCAAATTCTGGAACCCACTTCTATTGGATACACATATTAACCCTTTATTACTCCCTTCTAAAAGTGCCCAATCTGCTTCTGTAACTTACAGGAGTCATAACTCCACCGCTGTGCCATAGTGAGGGTTGCGTAGGAGTCGCGAACCCTGACGAGAGTTCAAAAACCTATTCTCAACGATACTACTATTACTTTTTAAAAACATACCACTTCTAAACATACCACTGATTTAGAAAAAATAACTTTAAAACCATATCACTCATATATAACTTGCCATTTCATATTTTAAAACCACAGTTAACTTCCAACCCTTCCCCCATTCTCTGTAACCCTAGTTTACATTGTAACAATTTCTGCAACATTCAACTAAACTGCCAGGTCACAAGTTCACTATATTGTCAACTTCAGCACACTAGCTTACAAATGTAAACAGCAGGTGTGGTTGAGTCTTGCAAATATTACCTTATCCTGTGGACTGTAACTTTCAAAATGTTTTTGTGTAACCAATCACAAAGATGCTTTTTCTACAAAGTAAGAAGCATCCTATTTTTGAGTACTCAATCTTTATGAACAGCCAATCAGCGAGCTGCTTTTTCTAAAACAGCTCCATCGCCACCATTTTAGATACCTATCATTCCACCAACTGACTTACTCAGCTACAGACGTCTTTTGATTCCTTCCTCTCATCCCTTCAAAATGCTAACAGTATGAATTGTAGGACACAGCTATGTTTTCTGGGGCAAGAGGCATGCTGAACACAGAGGCATTGACAAAGACCTAGGTTTGCAAACTGTGGATATTAAATGGTTTGCAAAGAGAGGATTAAAGTGGCACCAATTGATGCCTTTGGTTAAGACCTTTTTGCATCTGCAACCCCTTAACCTCATGATTGTGCACTGTGGTGGCAATGAGCTAGGAAGATTGGCCGGGGTTAGGGCTGGAAATCCTAATGAAGGATACTTTTTCACAACTGATGTCACTTTTCCCTGACACTGTCTTTGTATACTCTAATATATACCAAAGATAGAAATGGAAGTGGTCAAATCAATTCTGTCCACTGATTGAGAAAGCTAGGAAGAATGTCAATAAAGCTGTTTCTGCTTACCTCAGAGACCATAGGATGGGCTCCATCTATAACAACAATATACGCTTTCACATGCACAACATCTACAGAAGTGATGGAGTTCACTTCACAGTCGAAGGGAACATAGTCTTTCTCAACAACCTTAAGCTCTGCATCCGCACTTACATGTAGCTGCAACAAAGTCATAATAAACACAATGGCTCTTCTTAGAGCCACCCTATTACCCAACACTGAAACTTATATATTTTTTACTATATATATTATTTTTAATTTATTTCGGATTCGCTAACCCACAGCGAATTTGCAAAACAAAAGCACGAATTCAATGTACTACAACACATATAACCTTTCAACTTTAACTTTAATTTTCATTTTAAATATTATATCAAACTCTCACAATTTTAATGTGATTATGAAGTTCAATCTCAGTACATTTATAAAAAAAGTCCACTATTATAATTCTACCTTCTAAATTAGCTAGTATTTAATTATGTATTTAAGATGGAACAGCGAATCCACCATGACGTTACACGGGGGGTGTGCTGAGCGCCACAATAGGGTTGTGACTCCTTTCACAAGAGAAAAAAAAAATAATGCCCCCCAGTTCCATACGGCCATTTTGGCCCCAGGGACCCCATCCCCCGGGGCCACAGAATTTCATTCTTTTTAAAATAATTTTAAGGAGGGGGGCCATGTGGCCCCCCTCCCAAGGCCAATTATGGCCCCAAGGACCCCATCCCTTGATGCCCGACCAATCATTTAAAAAAGAAAAGAGTGGGGCCTTGCGGCCCCCCTCCTGGCCATTTTCTGCCTGGGGACCTCATCCCCCAGGGCATTGCCATCATTAAAAGGACCGCGGGGGGAGCCTGAAGCCCCAGAAGTCCCAGCCGCCTCCTGCGAGGGCCGGAAATGCTTTTTCCTCCAGGGAGGCAATAAGCAAAGTGCTCCACTGTGAACAAGTGAGAACAAAGTTCTCTCACTTGCTTACAGGGAGCATTTGTTTGCTATGGGATGGTGGGAGCAGTGCTCCCGTCATCACATGCCAAACTGCAATGTCCCGGGGGTGGGCACCCCGGGACATTGCTGGAGCCGGTCCTGGGGGGTGGTGATCCCCAGGGCCATGGAGGGCTCCATGAGGGGGGCTGCAAGGCCCCCATCCCATTGTGAGTCTTACCCCGGGGGGGTGTGGGTCCCTAGGGCCGGGGGTCTGCAATGCACCCCCACATTTAAGTAATTAGTGCCCCAGGGAGGTGGTGGTCCCCGGGGCAGTGTAGGTGAGCTCGAGCCCCCCCACACCTAATTTTTAGATGAAAGCCCCGGGGGGCGGTCCCCAGGGCTTTGGGGAGCCCATAAGGCCCCCCCACCCATAATTAATGAAAATCCCGGGGACGTGGTGGTCCCCGGGCAGGGTGGGGTGGGAAGGGGCAGGAGCCCCCGCATGCATTTTTGTTTTTTTTAAAAAGCGTCGGGGAGGTGGCGGTCCCTGGGGCTGTGGGGACCCCCACAGGCCCCACATCATAAATAACCATTGGCCCCGGGACCTGGCCCACCCGGGAGCTTCAAGAAAATGAAGCGCGGGAGACCGCGCTTCATTTTTTAAAAAAAAATGCTTTTTTGGGCCCTCGAGGTCCCTGAGCAGGCCTAGGGGTCAGGGTGTTTCTACCCTGCCCCCTTTTCAAATTTTTTCACCTTTTTCCTTGTGACTCGGTTTAACTGAGTCACAAAATGGCTGCCAACACTTCCTGGTTGGAACTGTTGGCAGCCAATCAGATTGCAAGGCTCGTGATCGGGAGGGTTCGCGGATCCTTCGCGTCCATATGTAGATATCTGTAAATATTTAATTTTCTCAAAAACTACTGAACGGATTTACACCATTTACCAAAAAGGTCGCTTTCTGAACCAAGAGCTACCTTTTTGCCAAATTTGGTGTAATTCCGTTCAGCTGTTCGGGCTGTAGCCTTATCTAAAGTTTCCTATGGCAATTAACATAGAGAAAACGTGTTTTGGGACCCCCCTTTTTTCTCGGCCCCCGCTTGACGAATCACCTCGAAAGTTTTAAGACAGGAGCTGACCGGAGCGCCCCATTAGTTTTGAAAATTTCGCGAAGATTCGTCAAACTGCGCCAAAGATATTGGCAAATCAAAAAACGCTTTTCCTATGGAACTAGGTCCTAACTATAACTACCTACTGGCGACCGCCAGCAGGTAATATATATATATATATGCGCTGACTCCACAGCAGCACAAGAAAGTTGCCAGTGATGGATTATGGGATTTGAAGGCACTGGCATCTGAATGAGAGTATTGAATTCAGATGCCCTTTAAAGTACAAGGTACTTTATTTCAAACACGTTGGTGACTGTAAGTGCAGAAAAATGTGCTAGAATTATTTATGCAGTACTTACGAGTGATGGTGACTTTAATTTATAAATGGAAAAGTATTTCTTCGATGGCAGTCTAATTAACATCACTTGTGGACACTCATTGTTATAAAGGCGCTATTGGTTGATAAAGGCTGATAATACAGCCGAAACGCGTTCCAAGAAAAAGCGCTGTGTGAATTAAAAGCAGTGTCAACTTACGTGCCAGAGTGCAGAATTTTCTTTTATGGAGGAAAAGGCTGTGTTCATGTTTGAATAAAGTTCCAGCGGGGCGCTTTACTTCTGCACCACCAGCGATTAGGCTGCACACCAGCAAAACCGCCAAACCAGGTGGATGAGTAATGGCTGGTGAACCCCCGAGCACCGCATGAGATCATCAGAGGAGAATGGGGGCGACACAGAAAGTAAAGTTCAGCGCTGGGAGCCGATTAGCTACCCTTGGCGTGAACTGTCTTCCTGGGAAATGCCCGCAGATGCTGCTTCAATGAGGGTGCTTGGAGCTGGGCCACAAAGGTGATTGTACCAAGTGGAGGCGAGTGATTTTGTACTGCATCAGCAATACCAGCGCTGAATCCAAACCAGCACGAGAAAGTTGCCAGTGATGGATTATGGGATTTGAAGGCACTGGCATCTGAATGAGAGTATTGAGTTCAGATGCCCTTTAAAATACAAGGTACTTTATTTAAAACACGTTGGCGACTGTAAGTGCAGAAAAATGTGCCAGAATTATTTATGCAATACTTACGAGTGATGGTGACTTTAATTTATGAATGGAGAAGTATTTCTTCGATGGCAGTCTAATTAACATCACTTGTGGACACTCATTGTTATAAAGGCGCTATTGGTTGAGAAAGGCTGATAATACAGCCGAAACGTGTTCCAAGGAAAAGCGCTGTGTGAAATAAAAGCAGTGTCAACTTACGTGCCAGAGTGCAGAATTTTCTTTTATGGAGGAAAAGGCTGTTTTCATGTTTGAATAAAGGGCCGGCGGGGCGCTTTACTTCTGCACCACTAGCGATTAGGCTGCACACCAGCAAAACCGACAAACCAGGAGGATATATATATATATATACATATATATATATTCAAGCCCCGGGGAGTTGGTGGTCCCTGGGGTTTGCTTGAGCCCATGGCGGGGGGGTCCATGTGGGTGTCCATGAAAGTTATAAAGACCTAGAGAGGTGGTGGTCCCAGGGGCTCAATAGAGACTAAGGAGGGGAGACCAGTGCACCCTCCTCTTTTAAAAATAATTGCCACATGCCCCCGGGACCTGGCCCATCTGTGCTATATTATAAACAAGCGTGGGAGACCGTACATTTTTTTTTCTTTCCCTATTACCGTTATAAGCAAAACCTTCCTCTTTCTGAAAGTGACCCAGCCAATGAAAGACCCTTTTACATCCCATAGTCTTTCCTCTGGTCATATTGTATATTAAGAGTGAGCATTGTGGACTAAGGAAACTGTGGCCGATAACGCCTACCTGTGAAAAAGGATTGTTGTCTGAGCCAAAACGCGTAAGGAGTCTGTGGTGATCTGCCACAGACCAGGAATCAAAAAAAGTGCCCATATTTGAACTCTCTGGAAACAGGCGTACAGTGTTTTTCCTGTTTGGAGAGTGGATTTATGACTAGGGGGTGTCCAATCCAACTCGCCGAGGCCACCCTGTTAGGGTTGGTGGACTCACTTTAACCTTTAATGTATAAACAGTGTAATATATATAAAAGAGGAGGGTGCACTGGTCTCCCCTCCTTAGTCTCTATTGAGCCCCTGGGACCACCACCTCTCTAGGTCTTTATAACTTTCATGGACACCCGCATGGACCCCCCGCCATGGGCTCAAGCAAACCCCAGGGACCACCACCTCCCCGGGGCTTGAATGGACCAGCACTTCCATTGGGATAAAATAAAATATTTAAA
Organism: Calotriton arnoldi; assembly: GCA_963921515.1. NCBI lineage: Eukaryota > Metazoa > Chordata > Amphibia > Caudata > Salamandridae > Calotriton > Calotriton arnoldi. The sequence goes on along the minus strand of CAWUFW010000089.1, from coordinate 280,488 downwards.
GGGGGGGTCACGCAGACCCCCTGGGTCCTGGGGCAACCAACTCCCCAGGGCCTATGAAATATATAAAATTAGGAGGGGGCCATGCTGCTTATTCCCAGGCCATACACGGCCCTGGGGACCACCACCTGCGTCGGTTCCCCCCATGGCAACTAAAGGAGGGGTGCCACGCGGCCCCCTCCTGGAGCCATTAGAGGCCCTGGGGACTGCCACCCTCCAGGGTCGGCTCCTGCTATCTCCTGAGGTGCCCACCTTCAGGAGATAGCTGTTGGCTTTTGCTTGGTGTGAGCTGTGACAGCTCTCACCCAGTGAGAGCAAACACTAGCTCCACTGCCATGTGTTTTCCTGCCCGCTGTCAAGCGGGTAGGAAAACAGGTGAAAAAATTGCTCCGACATGCAGGGAGCAGCATTTTTGGCTGCTCCCTGTGTGTGGGAGCAATGCCAGCTCCCTCTGAAGGGGAGCCAGCTGGGACCCCCGTGGTCCCCAACAGTGCTCACTGGGTGCCCTGGGTGGGCACCCAGCCAAAGTTTATCGACCCTTTTTAATAATTGTCCGGGCCCGGGGGTTGGGGTCCCTGGGGCCAAAATCAGCCCAGGGAGGGAGTCCATGTGGCTCTTCTTCCCTCTTTTGAAATGAGGAAGATCTTTCTTGGCCTCTCCGCTGAGAGCAGAGTCCATAGTTCTCTCTTTAAATGACTATGAATATTCAGATGTGCAAAATCACCTGGAAGCTCCACCCATTTGGCCCCGCCCATTCACCTTTGTAGTATGCAATATTCTTCCCGCTTTTTCCCAGGATGATTGACAGCTTATCAAAAGGCCGCAGCTTCAGTTGGGTAGACATTTTGTGCAAAACTGTAGACTCTTGTATAAAAGGGCAGGCGAGGTTCCATTCTGGCCCTGATGCTCATTTCACAGTAATTAAACCTCAACGGAAAAGACTTACAAACATAAACAAAGCAGGAGCCCCAGTAGAACCTCCACTTCTCTAAAGTAGGCAAAACAAGTGTGCTTTTTGGCAGTTCCACATTGAAAAAAAATCTGAAATCTTTGGTGAAGGTGAATGCATCGTTGATCCATTGAAGTGCAATCTGTGGTGACTGTTACAAGTTGGTTCTTTCTTGGCCTCTCCTGGTGAGAGCAGAGTACATGGTTCTCCCTTTAAATGACTATGATTATATAAAAGTACACGTGTTTGCCCCCATTCACCTTAGTGGTATGTAAGTCACAGACCCATACAGACACTCACACACCTACAAAACCACTCACAAACCCACACAGCTGTCACATACCCAGTCACAGACCCATACAGCCACTCACATCCACTCACCAACTCACAAATCCACTCACAAACTCACTAACACACCCTCAAAACTATTCACACACCCACTAATACACCCATATAGACACTCACACACCCACTCACAGACCCAAACAGCACTCACACACCCAGTCACCCACCCATATAGCCACTCACACACCCACTCAAAGACCCATACAGCCACTTAGACACCCCACAAAGCTACTCACATACCAACTCACAGACCCATACAGCTACGAACACACCCACACACTGACCTATAAAGCCACTCACACACCCACTCACAAAGGTTACAGTTTACAGTTAGGAAATAGCATTTAAAAAAACATTGAAATTCACAACAAAAAAAATATATGTTATGTGACTGGGTTAGGCCCATGTAGCGAAGCAGCTCATTTCTTACATTGTCTTATTTTTCACAATAACATTTATGCAGTGACCTTTTGCACATATTTGCGTGCACGACAATGTTGGATTAGTTTCTCTGATACTAATTTGTTTACACATCTAGCTTCATACAACATTATCACGATGCCGTGAACATCATGTACAAGGTCCTCCTACGCACTATGTATAAAGGTCGTTCTATCTTCATCCACAGGGTGACAGTGCTATCTACATATCCATAGAATCGTCAATCTATACGCACATCGCAAGCCTGCTTTTTATTATAAATAAAGAGCATCCCAAAAGATTATTAGAGGAGACACTTCAGCTGACACCGAGGCTCCCTGCATGCTCAGACTTCACCACACAGCGGTCTTACATCTCATGAGGGGTGTCCAGTTCGTGACCAAGATGGGGTCCTTCATTCTCTCCCACCAGGTGATGGGGTTGGATCATGCCTTGGGGGGATTTTTGGCTTTACACCTACACACACTCTAGGTACACTCAGAGTAGGGTTTGCATAGTAGGATTACGCCTGATTACTGCCTTGTTTATATGCCTACATATATACACTGTTTTAGCACAATGGTAGAACTGTATCTACTATTTACTCTTTTGGTGCTTGTGATCTCTTTCATCTGCTTCTGTCTACTGATTATTGCAGCACATGTATTCTATACCAGAATAACATTGGTTCAATAAATATTTTGAAAACATCCCACTGTGCATTCTGTATATTTCTCTTAGCACAAGTAAGCACGAGTGACTCAGCTAAAGGTTCTGATCTGTTTCCACGATCCGTGAGGGGTCAGGGTTGTCATGTTCAGTGGTTGCCAGAAACCATACACATCCTGGTAAGGTTAGGGGGCTTATGGTGGCACTGTGAACTAGCTGGTCTCTAGGCCAAAATATCCTGCGGGGAGCCAGGAACCGGTCTAGGCACCTCACCAAAGTTTATGTTGTCTAACAAACACACAGGTCCTATGGATTAGTGGGAACTACACGACAATACAGCCACGCACATACCCACTCACAAAGGTTACAGGTTACAGTTAGGAAATAACATTTAAAAAACCTTTGAAATTAACTAATAAAAACAAAGGTCACAGTGAACTTATACTTAGGAAGTAACATTAAAAAACCTTAGAAATTCACTGGAAAAAAAAAAGGTTGGGACGTTATAGTTAGGCTAAGATTTCACTCATACAAATCCAGTGAAATTCAGGAGTTATAGTTACCTAAGTGAACTATAACTTACACCCCTGCAATGCACCTCACATATTACAACACTCATAACATGGTCAGTGACATCGCTGATGACATCTCAAACCGCGCTTGTTTTGAATACAGACCCCAAATAGGATAGCTCCTGGGGGCATTTTTAAAAAAAGGAGGGGGTGCACGGTCCCCCCTGCTGAGGCCCATTGAGCCTTGTGGACCACCACCTCCCAGGTCTAAAGAAAGAATAATGGAAAGCTGTGCAGCCCCCTCAGCCCCGGGGACCACCACCTCACCAGCACCCACAAGTAAGTTCCCTACAGCGGAAATGCTCAGACCTCATTGGAGACCCCACCCCCTTTCTCAACCACTCTGCAGAGGGGCCTCCTGGCACTCTACTAGTTGGGGGATGATGTCCCCTTGGCTGCTACTTTTCATTGAGGGCCAAGAACGCCTCCTGTTGCCACAAGTAAGTCCCCACAGGGGGATTCCTGAGACCTTGCGGAGGCCCCACTCTCTTTCTCATCCACTCTGCAAAGGGGCCTCTTGATGCACTACTGGTTGTGGGATGAAGTTCCTTTGACTGTTGTGGGTTCTCGGGGGTGAAAAACCCCTACTGTTGCCACAAGTCAGTCCCCACAGCAGGATTGCTGAGACCTCGTCGGACACCCCATACCCTTTCTCAGCCACTCTGCTAAGAGACCTCCTGGCGCAGTACTGGTTGGGGGATGAAGTCCCTTTGGCTGCTGAGGGTTGTTGGGGGGCCAAGAATCCCTATTGTTGCCACCAGTTAGTCCGACACAGCAGGATTGCTGAGACCTCATCGGAGGCCATTTCCTCTTTCTCAATCACTCTGCAATGGGGCCTCTAGCAGCACTACTGGTTGGCAGATGAAGTCGCCTTGGCTGCTGAGGGTCGTTGGGGTCCAAGAACTCTTTTTGTTACCACAAGTAAATCCCCCACAGTGGGATTGCTGAGACCTCGTTGGAGGCCCTGCATGCCTTCTCAACCACTCTGCAAAGGGGCCTCTCAGCACACTACTGGCTGGGGGATGAAGTCCCTTTGGCTGCGGAGGGTGTTGAGGGCCAAGAAACCCTACTTTTGCCACAAGTAAGTCCCTCACAGCAGGATTGCTCAGACCTCATCGGAGACCCCACTCCCTTTCTCAACCACTCTGCAAAGGGGTCTCCTGGCACACTACTCTTTGCGGATGAAGTCTAGGGCTGAGTACGCCAGTAAATTCTGCTCCGCAGGCGGTTGGTGGAGCTTTTGCCGAACTCCGCGTTCAAGCGGAGCACAGAGTGGGAAAACTCTGCAAACTCCGGTGGTGGAGTGGAGTTTACCTGTCATGTCTATCAGAGACTCACACACCCACTGACAAACACACTCAGACACTCATATACCCACTTACAGCCCTACTCATATTCTCTCACACCCACTTATAAACCTACTCAGAAACTCATACACCCACTGAGACACTTAGGGCCTGATTTTGATGTCGGATGGACCACCACTGATCCTGACAGACAGGCCATCGGTCCGGCCACCACATTACAATGCAGGGAGTTGGACCACAGAGGTTGGGGGAAAGACCGCCACTTCCGACAGGATTTAAATTCCTGTTGGGGCAGCAGTCAGAATCGTATCCCTTGCATGGCGGCGGTGCCTGCGCTGGCACCGCCATAGGGATTACAATGTCCCTTTCTGATAGCCTTTTTATGGTGGTCTGACCGTCATGAAAAGGCTGTCGAAAATAGACTTTGGGGGCCCTTAGCTGGGCCCCTGTCCCATGTCGGCCACTGCAAAGTGGCCCTGGGGGCACATGTTTTGCCCCCACACACATCCATACATGGTGCCTGGCACACGGTGCATGGATGTGCAGAAAGTGCACTTTAACACTGCCGCCCGTGTTGTGCCCCTTTTCCTGGGCTTCTGCACAAGCCGCAGTGTTAAAGTGCACTTTCCGACCGTCAGCACGGCAGTTCCATCATAATTAGGTGGTCTGACCACCGCCTGCTTTACGGGCGGTCTCCTGACTGCCGTGATACCGGACCGCGGTCCGATCGCCCACTACTGTAATTTAGGTGTCAAACGTTATTGGTTACAGTTAAGAAATAAAATTAGAAAACCTCACAAATTACCTTAAAAAGCAAATGTTACAGTCTATTTTACAGATGCCAGGGATCATCAGACCGTTTGGCGAACGTAATAGGTATAGAGCTGTATTAACACCTAGAGCCATATAAAGCAAGGTTATATCCAAGAATGGGAGCTAAATCACCATAGGTGCCCAAATTTGACAAGCTGCCCTCTAACTAGCAGTGTTGTTGCTATGGTTTTCTTGGATTTCATACCTTGATCAAGAAAATAAAACATTCGCTGTCTTACCACATTTGTGCTCCATTTCTGCCAATCCCTGGGCAGTTCAATGTTTTAAGAGAAAAATGGCACATTAAGTGACATACTTGACTCTTGACCCAGCCCTATGGAATTTTCTTCTTGCCACTTATGAACCAGTAAAATCCTCTTGCCTATTTGCCCTGATGCTTCACTGGTACTGTCAATACGTAGGCAACGTAGGCTCTCAAACACGTCTTCCTAATAAATTGCAGACCCTTCAAAACACGGCAACGAGACTATTGTTGAATCTTCCAACAAGTTTTTCAGCCACTCAAGCCATCAGAGAACTGCATTGTCTTCCCATCAGGGCACAAATAAAGTTTAAGGCCTTATGTTGGTTCCAGAAGGCCCTGCACAAGGATGGCCCTCGTTTACTGCAAGGAATTTTTATATGGTACTCTCCTTCTTGTGCTCTACGATCCTGGAATAAAAAAATCCCATTGGGGAGGAAGATATTTTTCCTATTTCCGCCTCTAAATGGTGGAACTCTGCCCAACTACCTAAGAACTCAGCCTAACCTCTTGAAGTTCAGGAAGGAATTGAAGACCTGGCTCTTTAGTTCCCTGACCTAAAATCTTTCCTAATTTACTAACATATTTCTCAGTCCCTGAATCCCAGGTTGATTGTATACCCTAGCCTTTGCACAGTATTCTATAATGGTTCAACTGACACTAGCGCCAAGACGCCTTTGGTATTAGCGTGCTCTAAAAATCATAAAAATTAACAATAAAGTCAAGGCACACCAAGATGCATGCAGACATGTCCAAACTTAATAATGGAGAAATCGAGTAAATATGGTAGGAACTACAAATCAGTTTTTTCAGTTAAACATAATTGCCTAGAATATTTTTGTTTGTGTTCTGAAAAGAAAGAATTAATCCATTTAAATGCTGCAGTATTTATTAATTTGTTACCCTTGCAATATTTAGTTTGTTACTGGGATTAACTGTGTCAAAGACAAGTGCAATTTCTACACCCTATTCTTTTAATTTGAGAAGATCATTAAGAACAGCACAGGACACTGCATGCCTGCTGTACAGGAGTCTAAAACCAGATCAGTCCATATTTTTTTTTTCATATTGTAATTCTGCAGCTGGGCTGTGCAAATGTTTCTTCCATAAGTTTCTCTAAAAAGGCAGACTAAAGCCTGCTGTTAGAATGCTTGAGTCATATGTGGTCCATATAATTATTGGCTGTACTGTTTTTTGAAGACATTGATATCTGCCTTAACTGTAGTGACTGAATAATAAGTCTGAATATTTGTGAAGTGTCTATTTTGTTTCTGTCTTAATGGATATTGTTAGACATTTGTTAAGGTTTGCAGATTTACATATCTGAACTTCTCTATAGGTACAGTGAAGGTTGGAAGGAAGCAGTTCCAAGTTCTAGTTGATTTGTGGCCTCTTTGACGAGGTTGAGTTGCAGAGACAAGAGAAATGTGTCTGCATGGATTAATTAGTTGATTTTTCCTAATTTATTACGTGAGGGTCCTCTTTGAAGTTGCAGAAGGCTTATTGGGCAATTAAATAGGGGATGAGATTTTATGTGGGATTGTATAGTATTTGTATAGTATTTCAAATCGGTTAAGAAAGTGTATATCCTAAAATGATTTAATGAATTAGTTGCTGTTTTAAGATGTTTGGTCCAGATATGATCAGGAATATGGTTATATGCCTATTTGTGTTCTGTCTTGCTAATTCTATTTTTACAAACTAAGCGCTAGTGTTTAGTGCAGAGGAACCTGTCTTGGCCAAAGTTAAAATGAGTTTGATCCTACATTCTATTGGTATTTATCCTTGGCCACAATTACCATCATATGTCTTCCTATTATCCCTTGTTTTGAAATCTTTATGCTTACAATATTTTGTGAATCCAAAGCTACCTCATTCCTTCTCAACAGCAGTGCTTTCAGGTTTTCAGATGTATTTTTTTTCCAAATAAATCCAGTTTAAAACTGTGATATTAATAGGATTCACTTGGTTGAAGATCTCAGTTTTTTTTTTTAAAACAGGGTTTCATCAGCAATTCACTTTATGAGACAGTCTGAATGGTTCTTAGATTTTATCAGAAGCACTGGCAAGTGATACTCTTAGAAGATCATATAATTACTGAAACTTCTTTTAAGCCTCAGTCAATGGCATCCCTTAAATGACTGGAGCGAGGATGGTCCAATAGAGTTCTGTTTCTTCACAATTGTTAGTTGGAATTATTTCACAATCAAATTATACCTAAACGAAAAGATATACCTAAAGCGTCCATGGCATCATCATCGTCCATGTAAGCAAGTGACATTTTAAAATGGTATGAGCCAATGGCAAATTATCTTTTTGCTGAATTAAATATACTTCTTGTGATATTGCATTCACTCTCATAATGTTCAAATATTGTTTTTAGTTTATTTGGCTTGCAGATGAGCACAGCATTTAATTATGTAACATTTGTAGTTTTGTAGGTGCAACACACATACTCTATTGCACATCTTGCCAGGAAGTGCTGATTTTTAAATAGTGTGAGTGATCCATTGTATTATTTAAATGAAAGGTACGTAGCTGGTACCCTGTAATATTGGTTTTGATTCCCCATGATTTTGAAAAAATCCTTTTCATAAATATTATTTGCCAAAGAAAGCTACAAAAATAGATTCATTGCTATTAACCAACAATCAACCCAGGAGAAATAAATAATGACTGGTGCTGAATATAACTGTTTTGTCAAGACCTGTTAATCCAGAAGAGGTTGCTTCTGATGTGGTGTGAAAAATGTAGTTGATTTTCATCTTGTGATGTGGCTTGAGAGACTTCAATATTGGTCCAGAGAAATGTTAATAAAGAGATGTTCCTTCTGTTGAGGTTCTGAATTTATGTGTGATGTGAGTGGTTGTAGTTTGGATGATGTCAGAAAGTGAAACCTGATAAGAAGTAGGTGGTTGCCTTTTTGATTACAGGAATTTGTTGTTGAATAGTCTTTAGTTTCACTTTCAGTATGAACATAGACTATAAAAGTGGGGTCTAACTATCCTTCTGATATTTTTGGGTTTCATTCAGAAGGTGTTAGAAACCATATCACAAGGGTAACTGAATTGTGGCAAGCAAGTGTTTGTAGTCATTATTTTTGATCTATTGATCGCATCTCTTCTTATCATTGTGAAGCAGAATTCTTCAATTACTGAATTTTTCACGTTCTTAGTAAAAATAATTTGGGTTTATACTGGTATAAGACAAGTCAGCTTTATCTTACTGATGATTTGTTATTGCAATAGTATTCATGCTTAGTATGAGAGAAACCTTGGGTCCAGACAGGCAGAGTCAGTAAAATCGGATTCAGTTTTAAATCCTTTTTTGCACTTCCCTACAGATATGTGTAAATGCAGATCACAGAACTTGAGGACTGCTGCATGTGTCTTGATACCCAAGCACTAGGCTAGGGAAAAATGTAACAAAAGCTGATAAGGAGATGGATTTTGTATAACTTTAACTGTTTTGTTGTTTGATTAGCTGATCACACATACACAAGCAAGTATAAGAAGAGCATTCAAGTGGATTGAGTTAGTTGAGAGCTGTGTCTAGACAGAGTGAAGTGGAATGGAACTTGCAGGCTTTAGCTGAGGTTCAGCCCTGTGGTGCTTCTGCTTACAATGCCTGGCATGCATGGGAAGTTAGGACTTATCACCATACCTAAAGGAAATTATGAACCTGATAGATCAGGGCATCCAACCTTACATAAAAGATTGGATTCAGTATGCCCCAAGAGCAGGAGAGCTAGGCACTTGATCATGGCAACCCAACATGTCAACCAATGTTCCCTATTTGTGGAGCAGCAGAAGAAGAATATGCATTTGCTGGACCCAGGCCTTTGGTGGGTAGTAATGTGAGATGTCTCATCTCTAAGGGATACAGACCATTGTTGAGTCTTATAGAGTGCCGGGGGAACAACCACTTCTTAGTGGGTTCTTCCCACAGACTATGGGCTTCCCAACTAAGGATCATTGGCATAGCCTCTATTTTTGGTGGACCAAAAAACATTAGGAGAGAACCTGTTGACATGTGAAATTGTGCCTCATCTGACTGCATACCCTTCACTAGCCAGGTTCTTTGTAAGGCATTTCCAGAGAAGAATATCACTACTCAGGAAGGGAGGCTAGAGGTGCCCCTTGTCTTAGAGTGGAAGAAGTGTTCTTTCCTCATCCATTGGGGTAAGCCACTAAGCAATTGTGTGTGAGGAACTATAAGGTTATGCTTATTTACACTAAATCAATACATTTGTACCTTTCTTTCTGAGGAAATGTGGTTGTTTTTACTTTATACATTGGCCTACTGCACCAAAGCTAATAATACATTTCTTGAGTACTGTATTGTTTGTAATTACATTCATATAACATGTATTACCCATGACTATGCATTTAATCACTTTGCACTGGAGAGCACACTGGTCAGGAGCCTAAGGTTATTGGTTCATCCATTGGTTCTTTTAGGTCAATGGGATTAGTCTTATGCTCTTGAGGAAACCAATCCATGTCTTTACTCCTGTTTCTTTGTGGTAGATTAAAATAATATTAGTTAGTTATGAGGAGCATAAAAAAGCTTCTCATAAGTGCAGGGCCACGGAAAATAAACTAGCCCTCAAAGAGGAGAAATCTTTATATTGCATCAGTAAAAATGTATCTGCTACATCTACTAAAGAACGTTGTAAGGTGGTGCAGCAGCTCTCTTCTCATCGGCTGGGGAATTTGATGGTTTACAAAATTTCTGTGACCAATTGGCTGATTTTTTCAAACAACAACTATGACAAACTTGAACCATCTAAACAAAAATAATTACATGCTGCAGACCCCAGGTAGTGACCCGCAGTTAGAACCTCTTTTTACTCCAGAGGTTATAGATCAAGAGACTTACTTACTCACAGTTTTTCCCTCTCTTACCCCTAAAATGGTAGAAAAACATCTTCTAAATACCCATGGAACCGTGTGGATTTGCAGTTCTGCATATGGCAGCTGGTTCTGTTGTATGCCCTCTTTTTTTTTTTAAACATACTTTATTGATGACCATGACATTCAATCCAATGCAGTAAGTATTGTACGGTGACAGTCTTTTGTATTTATAATACGTATTACACATATTTGACATGAAAGTACCATATATTTTCGTACTCTTCGGTAGGAATTAAAGGACAATTAATCTCCCATGACAACGTAAGCATCAGGGATATCGCAGTTATGATAAAGTAATTGGCTGCATAAAGTATGTACATTTCAAATTAACAAGAATGACATATTCAACCCCCTCCCTTCCCTCCCTAGCCCTCCCAACCCGGACTCCTGGTTAGTCAATAATGGACTTCCGTAATAATCCAACGTAGGATACCAGTAGTGTAACTCTGAGAGGTCTATAGCGCCCTTGGGTTATAATGTGTGGGTCTGGTCCTCTGAACCCAAAGACAAAGAATCTTAGAGGGATGTCGTGTATTATGAGTTTGGGGTACCCTGTGGGGACAATAAGTCAAATGATTCGAACTCATGTAGCATGATCTCCCATTCCATCGACATAGGTTGTTTTCGCAGCCCTCGTTCTTCTTCCTTTCGGAGGGCAGCTCCCTCCGCCCTCCCCCACTGAAGCATATCGGCCCGCCAGCTAGAGACCGCAGGACATCTAGGGGACTTCCATCTCATGGTGAGGGCTCTCACTGCTAATATAAGGGCTAAGTCTAAAAATCTCAATCGTACCTTTTGCACCTTTGTGCGACTGCGGAGACCCATGAGGCAGTTCAGAGCATCATCCGAAACATGGATTTGTGTGACTTCACTTAGAGAGTGACAAACTCTCTCCCAGTAGTCTCGGAGGTGGGGGCAGGACCAGAGCATATGGAGGAAGTCTGCCTCGTCTCCTTTACAATGGGGGCAACAATGGGAGGAACCTGGGAACATGCGATGAATCCTTTTAGGGGTGAGATATGACCGATGAAGGACCATTGTCTGAATGAATTTTAGTTTCGCATTACGTGATACGTTTTTAGGGTGTTCTAGAATGCACTTCCAAGCCTTGTCCGTGAGTTCCGTAGTAGAATCCTCGGACCAGTGCATTCTGAGGGACGTGAGTGCGATTGCTGCATGCGCTCGGATACCCGTGTATAACCATCGTACCAAGTGTCCTCCATTTCCCATGTAGTATAAGAGGTGTACCAAGTTATGTTGGGAGGGTTCACTGCGCTGTGGGGCCCATGTGTGTTTAATAGTATGTGAAACAGCAGCGTGTAATAGATATAAACGTGGTGGCGCGCCCATAGCCTGGACAAATGAATCATGGTCAAGCATAGTTCCATCACCAAAAAACGCCCCGATGTCCTCCACCCCCACGTCTACCCAATCCTGTATCCTGGCCTTCGTGATTCTACCTTGTGGTGTAGAAAGGCCCAAGAGGGGGATATTCGTCGCGTAAGGAGGTGTTTGGGAGGCATATGATAACGCCTTCCTCCAGCACTGCAGAGCGATCTTCAGTAGGGGGGGGGGCTATCCACAGGGATCTTGGCTTTAGGCAAGAGTAGTGAATGTAGCTCGCCCCGATTCAAATCTCTAGGTGTGTACCCAATTTCTTGTAAATTCCTCCCCGCGGTCCAATAGGAGAGCCATTGGAGTTGGCTGGCACAGTAGTAGGCCCTGAAGTCCGGAACCCCCAGGCCGCCGCTCCGGGTCTCCAGCTGCAGTTTCCGGAGACTCACTCTTCTGCGGCCCGTTCCCCAAATTAGGTCCACCAGTATTGTATTCAATGTATTGAAAATGTACTGTGGGAAAACAACAGGTATGTTCACAAAATAATATAAGAGGCGAGGAAGCATCACCATCTTTGAGATGGCAATACGCCCCATCACCGATAGCGGCAAAGAGGACCAACAGGCTACACTGGCACGCATGGCCCGCATAATGTTACCTTCAATTTGATCCGCCTGCGTTCTGTAAACTTGAATACCTAAGTATTTAAAGGTGGCGGGGGCAACTGGCAGGGTGTGATCTCCGAACTGTAGATTGTTGGGGCATAGTGTTTCCTGAAAGAAGTAAACCACAGATTTCCCCGGGTTTATGGCCAAGCCCGAGAGACGTTCGAAATTGGCAAACACCTCGGGGAGGGGAGCGTTATCCGCTGTCAGGTCACGGAGGTATAAGAGGATGTCATCTGCATAAATAGAAATTAGGTGAGTGAACCCATTAATGGGTATACCAAGCCGGTCTGCCGATCTTCTAAGTGCTATCGGTTGAGGCTCCTGCGCAATAACAAACAACAGAGGGGATAGCGGACATCCCTGCCTAGTACCCATATGTATTGTATATTGGTCTGATATGTAGCGGCCTGTGCGTGCTCTGGCCGTGGGAGATGTGTATAATAATCGTACCCATTTTAGATATGTGTCCGGGAACCCAAAGCGTTGAAGTGTCGCGAACATGAAGTCCTAGGAGAGAGAATCAAAGGCCTGCCGGAGGTCTAGCGCTATGCATCCTGCAGCCTGGTAAGCGTGTGGAGTAGCCTTCATGACGTAATGTAGCCGTCGGGTATTAAGGGATGTACTACAATTAGGTAGGAACCCACACTGGTCACCGTGTATGAGTGCGTTAAGATATGGCTGTATACGATTGGCGAGAGCCTTACTCAGAATTTTATTTTCAGTCGCTAGTAGTGAAAGGGGTCTATAATTAGATAGCTCTAAGCCATCGCGACCTGGCTTGGGTAACGACGCAACTAGCACTTGCATGGTGGATTGTGGTAGATGACCAATCTCGAAGGCAGCTTTATATACTGCTTCCAGTGCAGGTATTAGAGTCTCTGAGTATGTATGGTAGAATTCAATGGGTAGCCCGTCAATCCCAGGTGTTTTATTACGATTCAGACCTTTTATCGCAGCTCGAATTTCCTGTTGGGTTATGGGGCCATTTATTCCTCGTTGTATTTCATCTGGGATTGTCGGGATGGGGAGATCCTGCAAGAACTCCGCTATAGTAGAGCTCTCCACAGGAGTAGGTACTGCGTAAAGCGTACTAAGGTAATCATAAAAGGCTGTATTTATTTCTCGTTGGGTATGTGCTATATGTCCCTGAGGTGTACGGATTCTAGTTATGACCGGCAGATCGGGTCTATCCCGGACAATGCGGGCGAGCAGTGTACCAGACCGGTCTGCCTCTGTGTGTTTGCGTTGCAGAAATGCTCTATGATCTATTGTCCGCAGTGTCTCCAGAGTTTCAGCGTGGTCTATACGGGCAGCCTGCAACTTCTCTTCCTTGTCAGGGTCCGTCACTGCCTCCTGTTCTAGCATAGTCATCCGTTGTTCGATCCTCAGTAAATGTTGGTGTGTCTCCTGTCGCGCCCCCACTAACTGTCCTATCGACGCCCCCCGTACCACCACTTTCAGGGCGTCCCATTCAATTAAGTTAGAGGAGGCCGTGTTCCAATTTTCAGCTAAGTAATGTGTTATAGTATTTGAAAGGGCTGTTCGAAATGGAGCATCCTCCAGCAGTTGCGGATGTAATTCCCAGGTGGGTACTGGGGTAGGCACTTTACCCCAGTTGAGTGTGAGTTCTAGGGGATTGTGATCTGAGAAGGTTTTTGCTAGGTATGTGGATTGGCAGACCTGGGTAATATTGAATCTGGTATAAAGGAATCTATCTATTCTGGTGTGGAGGCTATGTACTGGAGAATAAAATGAGTATTCTTTATGAGTAGGGTGTAGACAACGCCATGGATCAGAGAGCGCCCAGCCATTAGCCCATGTAGCAAATAAGTCAGCTAATTTACTGGTGTTTGTACCATGGAGGGGAGGGTGTGATCTATCCAGGGTAATGTCAAGTACAGCGTTCCAATCTCCTCCCAGCACCCAGGGGATACCATCCCAGTCAGCCAATGCCGCTCCCAGTCGATGCAGAAAGTGGTCTTGATCAAAATTAGGGGCATAAACACTGCTGAGGATCACCAAGGAGCCGTCTAGCGTACCTTTCAACAGGATGTATCTCCCTTGGTCATCAACACAACGTTCCAGTTCAAGAAATGGGACCCCATGGCGTACCCAAATGGTTGCTCCCCTGGCAAATGCGGAGTAATTAGTAGAATAAATCTGTCCCCTCCATTTTTTGCGTGTTTTTTGAGTTTCGGACTCAGTTAGATGAGATTCCTGTAGGAACACTATATGTGCCTTACGCCTGAGAAGATATGCATGTACACGGTGTCGCTTCTGAATCGCCCCAACCTACGTACGTTCCATGTGATTAGGTTATAAGACCCTAACGTGGTACCTGTCCCGGGCATATCGCTATATAGAATGTGGAGCTCCACGTTATGTGGAGCCAGTAGATCGAAATCAACCAGGAGTCCCTTTTCCCTGAACATTAACAAAACATGGCGCAGCGCTCGAACTACGCTGGGCCCAACAATAATTCAGAAGAATTACATAACAGATAACGGTGCATACGCTTGTAGGGAGGCTGCCGCCTTTAGTCGCGGTCATGTTCTCAGTGAGGTCAGCCACCTGGCGGCTCCACGGACCCTGCGGGGGGTTTATAATTATACCTGTCCAAGACAGTACCATTCGCCTGATGTGATCATATGTACTAAACAGCTGTAGTCCCCGTACAAACAGCGCCCAATTCGTGCACATATAGGGATGGTCTATGCATACAGTTGTAGCAAACAATCCAGACCTCCATGTTAATGCACAGGTTATAACAAAATGGCAATGTACGTATTTCTGATTGCGAAAAAAGGATATGATAGGCGCCATGTGTTGATGTCCATGTTGTCCATAGGAACGTGTGCCAGATAACAGTTTCAGGAACAGTCTTAGCCCCTCCCTCCCGACCCTCCACATTAATTTACATGCAACATCGTGATGTCAATGTTCAAATGCAGGACTGCCAAGAAAGGATACAATGGACGCCGGGAGGTGGAGCCCAAGCCAGCAGCACACGCGTCCGTTTAACATTTCTAGAAGGTCTACCAGTACGGTGAGTGGTCTCCACAGCTTTCAGTTATCAATGATATTGTCCGCCGTCTGGGGTGTCATTGTAGGAAATAGAGTTATACTGTGCTCGGAGTCTGAGTTCAGGGTGCTGTCCTCCGAGTCTGTGGGGATTTTGTTGGAGTCTTCCCGAAAAGCCCCAGTGACGGCAAGGGCCCCTTCCTGGTCGCGCCGTTGTTGTTCACGCGATGGTCCTGCTCCACCCTTGCCCCGATTGGGAGTCGGATATCCGCGAGATCCTGATGTCGGAAGTCTGCTGGTGCCCTGTACGGACAAGTCCGAATGGCTGAACTGGCTAGAACCTAGCCCCATAACTTCAAGCCATTCCTCGGCGTCTGCAGGACTTTCAAAGAAGTGAGTTTTTTTTATCACAGATAACTTTCAGTCTGGCGGGGTACAGAAGTGCATATTTGATTTGTGCTTTCTGTAGTTTCTTCTTTACGGCTTGGTAGGACAATCTTTGCCTCTGAACCATGATGGTATAGTCGGGGTATAGCGAAATGCGGTGGTTTTCGAACTGAATCAGTTTTTTCTCTCTCGCTTTCTGTAATAAGACATTGCGATCCCTATAATTCAGAATTTTCACTATCAGAGGGCGAGGTGGTGCGCCAGGTTTGGGCGGCCCGGTTGGAATTCTATGTGCCCGTTCGACACAAAAGTATGGGGAGAGTCCCTCCAGTGCAATATGGTCCCTGAACCATGCCTCCGTAAATTCTGCCGCCTTAACACCCTCACTGCGCTCTGGCAGGCCAATGATGCGGATGTTGTTGCGTCTGTTTCTACCTTCCGCATCTTCCACTCGGTCCAGGAGGCCTGTCATTTGTTGCTGCAGCTGCCGCAGTGTTGTGGAGTTTGCTGTGACTCGGGGGTCCAGGTCCTCAAGAGATTGTCCGTGGTTCTTGACGGTGTCAGCTAGCTTACCATGGTCAGCCCTGAGTAGTGTAAGGCCTGTGGTGAGCGTGCCGATCTGAAGCTCGAGCGCTGTCCTGGAATCACGGATCTCTTTAAGAATTAGATCCAGTTTGTCTGGTGCACTCTCTAGCAGTTCCGTGGTTACGGCCCCCGGTGAGGAAGGCCGACTGGATAGCTCCGCCGTGGTGGAGGGAGGGCCTGCTCCCTGTTGGCCCTCTAGTGTCTTTGCCTTAACCCTGCCCATGATGTGAGTCCGCAGTGCGGGCGCAGAGTGTCGTCTACTGAGTGGGCAACTGTAAAAAGTGTTGTCGGGGCTCTATGTGGATACACGGGTAGGGCCAAACCAACCCTCGGTGGGCCGTGGGTGTATGATTCTGGTAGTAACACTTTGCTTGTGGCAGAGTCAGATAGCCGGGGTGTTCTTATGAAGGAATCCGTGACCGCGCTCCCCTTGTATATCTTCAGTCAGGGTTGGTAAAGAAGCGGGCCGTACTATAGCTGATGGATAGTACAGGTCTCCGGGCCCAGTACCTTCAACTATTAGCTCGGGAAAGACTCCTTATCAATATTGCTGCCCAATTTTATTTGGCCGTGTCCCCTCCCATGTGCGCACAGTAGGATGAAGCGTAGCGCGGTCTCCTCAGGCCACTCCAGCTGGTCAGTTGATTTTGCACCAGTGGTGTAGGCCTCACCTCGAGGCGCGAGTGCACGGGGGCACAGTAGGTACAATGGCGGGTAGAGCAGGGCCTCCGCAGTGGGGTCGCTTATTGCGCAGGGGAGAGAGCCGCCTCTGCTTCAATTGCCGGGTGAGATCGGCACAGTCTCTCTAAAGGAAGCTCTGGTCAGTGCGTGAAGTCACGGAGCCACCCCCGGCCTCCAGCCACTCGGGGGGGGGGATCCAGCCGTGCACCCTGGCAAGGCAATCATGTGTGGGGTGGAATGTCCTGGCCAATGCGGGCCGGTGCGGGTGTCGCCACTCACCGCAGAGATCATTGAGGAATCCTCCTGTCGCACCGGCGTGGCCCCCCCATTGGCAGACGGTCCAAGGGGGGTTCATAGGCCGTGGGCCGCCCGGCTGCCCCCAGTCGACCCGTCCGGCTGCTCCCAGTCGATCTGCGGCCGCCGCCTCGCGGCGCGCCCGCTCACCCACGCTCGCCCGTGGCTCCCCCGGGAGTCGGATCAGAGCACACAGGGGGGGAATAGCATCGTTGAAGAGGTTAAAGGGAATGCAACCCTTGCAGCGTCTAGGCAGGTTCCGCCGCACTCTCGATGTCTAGTATCGTCGGGCAGACCTCGTACCACAGCGCGCCAGCCGCTTGCGCCCTGCGCGTTCACAGCATACTCGATATCCCGGCCTTCGTCCGGCCTCCGCCCGAGCACAGTAGCGGACCGGGCCAGGATCGAAACCCTCTCCTCTCCGTAGTCGGAAAGGTTACTCGGGGCATAGAGCAAGTCGGGGGACCCCAGCGTTACATTGGCGATGTCTCCGGTCGTCCGTTGGCCTGGGAGGCGACACAGGAGAAGTGAAACCCCCCCCCCCGAGGGAACCGGAGCTCTACAAAGTTTCGACCGCCATCTTAGGCGGCTAGCCACGCCCCCCCTGTTGCATGCCCTCCTGTGTCCTTAATGAATAAAGCTATCTCCTCTGGCTGCTATCAGCGCCTTAGGAAGGAGGCGGTGATCAGGCCTTTTTAAAAAAAAAATCTTGATAATAAAGATCCTAAAAACTACCATTCGATCTTGCTACTCCCGCTTCTGGCCAAGATTCTTGAGAGATACCTAAACAGCCATCAGGCTTAAGGCTATCTGCATTGTACACAAGGCTCTCCATGAAGCGAGTTCAGTGAGGATTAGGGAGATGTTCCACTGGTACATTTCAGGTAGAAATTTCAGTTCAGTCCATTGTAATCTGGTTATCCTGCCTAGAGTTCGCAAGAAGAGATGGAGGGGCAGAGCCTTTTCGATTGCTGCTGCCAGATTCTGGAACTCCCTCCCCCAGTCTCTGATTGCAATCAATGGACACCTGCCTTTTAGAAAGGCACTTAAGACCTGGCTATATATTATTTAGGCAGCCCTCTTCTAATAATTATAGGTGATTTGCCGCTGGCTTTTATCAGACTGCTGTGACTATAGCACCATGATGCCTATGGGTAATAGTCGTGGTTTATAAAACATAAATCAAATCAAATCAGGTGAGATCATTAGTGGAGTGTGTATAAACTCAAACAGATGGTTGGTGGGATTAATATATGGGTTAGAGGAGATTAGGTATTGTTATGGTGAGGGATGTGACTTTCAAAGAAGAGGTTGTGATATTTATACTGAGGTGTGGGAAATGTATAGAAATATAGCAATAGAAAAAAGGACCACATTTGTGACTTTATATAGGATGTGCTTAGAGAGAGGAGACATGCAGAGAATTGAAAAGAAGGGGAAGGGTATTCAAAAAAAGGAGGAGAGCCAATCAAAAGTGTAAATCAAGGTCAGTTTTCCAAGCAGTGTTTTAGGACTATAGTGGGGGCTTTTTGACATAACATGCAATCTGAGGGTGCAAAACTATAGCTGGAAACAACACAATTTGCATGTGAGATAGTGCTGTATTAGGTATTTTTCAGAATCAGGAAAAACAATCTGTCCGCTGCTAGTCCACTACTGGATCACCACTTCAGCTCAGGGGCTGATAGCGTAAAGTAATGGCTGGATGCATATATAGAGAAATATTGAGACCTTTACTCTGCACTCACAGGAATACAGGGTAAATACCATACACATGAAAAGGAGATTCTGAGAATGCTGGAGCAAATGTAGGCTGATGTTCATCCTGAACATTTGACTCATATTAGTCATTAGAAAAGCAAAGTGGGGTTCATTTGGATGGCCTTGGCAGGAGCATGGCACAGGATTGGGACGAGAACAACTGCCAAGATGGTGGAAGTGTTTTGATGCATTCCTTTTGTTGGCGGGCAGAAGCCCATAAAATCAAGTGAGGAGAATGGAGACAGGGCTACCTTCAGGAGTTCCATGAAGACCTTGTAATGAAGGGCCTGTTGATTAGTTCCTCCTGAGAACTGTCATTTAGTGGATGGTATTGGAAAGGGTGGGACTGTAATTTCTATTGTTTAAGGTGAGTAAGTTTCTAGACCAGTCCTTGCCCTTTTTCAATCCCTAATTGGTACTACAGGAAGTTGGATGACAGCCGAATAGCATCTGTTACCACACATGCCAAAACTACATGTGGCTCAATAACGCAGTCAATACCACAACTGTGTCGTTACCACGAGTTCCATTACAACACAAGTTATTAGAACGACTTGCTTTAGGGAAGCACTGGACTTTAGAATAGTTTAAATTACTATTCCAACTCCAGTCGGTGTATCAGTATGATAGGTGTTGGATTTAAAATCCAACAACAGTCCAACATCGCATTCCCTAAAGCAATTAATTGTAATGACTTGCGTTGTAATGGAACTTGTGGTAACGCTGCAGTCGTGTTACTGACTATGTTGTAAAGGCACTACGATGTAATGGCTGCGTTGTAATAGATGTTTCCCATGACAGCCCAGTGCTAAGGTATGGCACTTCAGTGTGCCAATGTTGTGGGTACTCATGCTTGGAGCAAGCCCCAGGGCTACCTGCTGTGACAATCGTCACTTTATGCCAAGACTTTGTCTGCCTAAATATAAAGGCACTTATCAGTAAAGTAACAACTTTGGTAGGATCAAAAAGGGTGGCCCAACAATTTGTTATTTTATTTTTCTCTCTCTGACTAACCCACCGCACATGCACTAGCTAACACAGCTTATTTCTTAGTATTTCACAGTATATCCCATCAAATGTACAGCAGAACAGGTACAGAAAAGCATTGAGGACTTTTCTACAAGTTACATGAATTGAATTTCGAACATGCAGCATAACATATTACATTCTTCAGCCTGACACACCTGAAGTACATGGGCAGCCCCACAGCCTTCATCTACTCTTTACAATTCTCAGTGTACAACTCCACATTGCTCCTAACATAAATAAATATATAAAATAATGTTAACATTCATCTTTCAACATTTTAAGCTGAAAACAGGATTATGCCTCACATTGCTAACACAGGCAAGCCCCATACAGGGTTGGGCATCCAGACAGAATAACTTGAAAAAAGTGGTGTTGCTTCGAGATTTTAGAGATTTAGCAGCAAGCAAAAATTCACAACCCAGTTCATCTCAAACTGCCAGGCAAGGTTCTCTCCACAAGGGAACACAAGCAACCCAAAACTGGTTTCAACCTTCTTAGGCTTTGTCAGTGAGGTATAGCTTGGATCCTACAGCATAGTGAGCCAGGAACTCATGTCTTAGCGTACCCTTGGCCATTTAGGGTGCTACATGAATCACACAAAAAGTGATCAGAGGAATGCTTGCAAATAGTCTAACCACTGGCAATCGCTCATGGTATCATTACAACCCATCCTTTTTAACAAGTGTGGCACTTTCGACAAAGACCTGCCTTCTGCAAATCACTTTTGATCCTGCTCCTGATGAACAGTCAATCCCAAACTGTTGAGTGAGCCTCCCCCCACCCCCGAAGGGAATGCTAGCAACCCCAGACTGGCTTCAACCTTGTTAGCTCTCTTGAGAGAGGTATAGCTTGAATCCCAGGGCACAGTGAACAAGTTACCCACATCTGGGCCTACCTTTGGCCACTTGGGGTGTTCCATCAATCACACAAAAGATGATGGGAGGAAAGCTTGAAAATAGTCTAACCACTTGCAATCACTCTGAGTAGCATTACACCCATCGTTTTTTCACCCACTGTGCCACTACAGACAAAGGCCCACCTTCTAAAAATCATTTTTGACCCTGCCCCTCATGGGAACAGTCCGTCACGAACAGCCAGTCGAGGCCCTCTCTTGAAAGGAACACAAGCGTCCCCAGACTAGTTTTGACCTTGCCAGTGGTTAGACTTTTGCACACACTCCTCCCATCCCCTTTTTTGTGATTGTTGCACAATGCAAAGTTTTTTACATTCCCTAATGTGTTACAGAAGTAATCATTTCAACCTTTGCAGAGCTGCTGTTTGACATTTTTTCAGTCTTCCTTCCTGATTCAGAATATTTTCAAGCGATTTAATCACATTTTGTGCAGGGCAGTGCATTTGCTATCACTATAATGAAGTTAAGCATAATAGGTATTGTAATAATTTTCCTTTTATGTTTATATTACTGAATTTCTATCATATAAAGAGGAACTGAGAACAGAATTGGCCACTGATGTTTTCAGTTGTTGTTCCAGTGTAAATATCTTGACTAGTGAAGAATTAGGATTATTATTCTCCTCCACCATGCTTCTATTTTAAATCTGTTTAGACATATGTGGGTGACCTTTTCCTTTATCAGAAGCAAATCTGGTAGAGGCAATAGAGAATATCAATCTGGCTCCTGAATTTGTTTGCGAAGTGGATTTAAATCTTGGTCTCATACAAGTACATCTGAAATTGTAAGTGGAATTCTTCTAGGGTCTGCTGTAAAAGACATAGATAATATCAAATCGAGGCAGCATTAATGAGGAGGCCATTTAAAACTAACACAGAAATCTATTGTTAGCAAACTGAAGGACGACTATTCCAAATTGTTTGTTGTGATTCATGAGAGATAATTGGACCCATGCTACGCTGAGTCATGGTGGCCCCCCATTTCCATAACATAGGAGTTTTGTATGATGCTGTTGTACTGTGTCATACAATGCAAAGAGTTTGAGGAGGAGCAGAGCTGCCAGTTGTGTGTGACAGTGATCAGCCTGTGCCATGGTATGTTTCTACTTTAGGAAGGGACTATTCATCCACCTTTCAATGTATAATACAGACGCATTGAAACGTAATGATGGTCACGATCCATGCCAAATCCTTCATTTTTATCTAATACGTATAGTGGGGGAGAGAAATGAGAATTATCTTTTGTATTTTGTGTTTTTGAATTTAACAGTTCCATGGGTTCAGTGGGCAATGTTGACCAGATAGCTCTGTTTTGTGTTATGGATGTATGGGATTTTGTGCTTCTTTAGAAATAATCTCACTGTTGATGATCACTTTCAAGATTTGTTGATTGTCCTACCATTTAGAGACAGCAGTTTTAGAATTGTTTGAGTTTTTTTAAGGAGAGCATCAGCTTTGCTGCAAACATTATTTTCAGTTGTGGGCATGTCTGTTGACAGAGGTATGTGCATGTGTTCAAGTAATTCACTGGAACAATGTACGAAGAAGAGGATGGTATTGGGTGTACCTTTCCATTCTTGTATGGACTGGACAGATTTAAATCCATGTCAATGGATTCTGGTAATACTTGTCCGTATTGGTGGTATTTTACTTTGACAGAAGAGGCACCAAACTCAGGGGCAGATTCATCATTCTTTTACGCAGGGCAGCACAGCAAGCCAACTTGCTGCAATCGTGAAAGGGACGGAATGCACTGTATTTACTATTATACAGCACATTCATCTCCTTTCCTAGCGCTAGCACACTTTTGGCTGCCTAGCGCCTATGCAGGCACCCTTGTGTCATGTTGCAAGTGTGCCTGCATAGTAGACAGGATTGTTTTCCTGCAGGAAGGGACATCTTTCTGCGCAAAAACCATTCTGAGAGGCATTTTCCTCTTTATACGTGAATGCAGCACACATAGAAAGAGGAATAAACAAGGAGAAATAAAGATATTTCTCCTAGTTACACCTTGGGGAGGTATAGCATTTTGACACATTCCCAGGTCTACCACTAATGGTAAATCTGAGAATGCGCCAAAATCCATGGGTGGGTGCGTGGGAACACCCACGCTCCACCCATGGAACACCTCCCTGCTGTGGAGTAAAACAAAGAAGCTATATGCGCTGTCTTGTGTTACTCTATATTTATCAAGCAATGCAAGGCCATGCAAGCTGGCCTTGAATGTCTTGATAAATCTCACTTAAGTTTTGAGTAGCCCTTGCTCCCCCTTGCATAGCGCAAGGGCGATGCAAAATCTTGATAAATATAGGCCTGAGTTTGGAATAGTTTTCTGCTTTTTGGGGTTAATTATTTGCAGGAGGTGTATTTGTGGTGTAATAATGGCCATACAAAGTGGAAAATGAAAAGTGGCATAGTGTCATTAATTGAGTTTAAACAGAACACTGCTGTGGAAGACTTATTTTGCAAATGATAGTGCAATGTATTGAGTTTGTGGATAGGTACAACAACGGGTTCCGGTAATTGTAGCTGGCTGCAGTTGTTTGGGTCTATATTCTGTACATTGTTAGACAATTCAAATTTTTTATCTGAATATCCCCACGGTGTTTGGGCGAGATACATCCCAGCATGCAGAATTGTGCTTCATTTTTGAGCCTTTAAACTTCCCAATCTTTAGGCAATAGATCTTAGCATTCAGTACAAAGCATGTAATATATGATTCTAAACATTATAATATTGCAAATAGTGATTATGTTTGTACTCTGAATAGGGTATCAATAGAACAGAAAGTACTACCGCAAATGAAAGCTTTAAATGTGGATGATTACTTCTCGCCATCTGTACAAAGTACAAGACAGCATGTAAGACTCTCCATTGTGAATATCTGTTGAAATTAATCGTTAATACATTGTGTCTTTTATTTCATTCCTAAAGAGTGCCTAAAAATATTATCAGTTGTTGTAGCTCCTGTATCATTTGATTTGGCTTTTACCATGGTTGCAGAAGCATTAGTTTAACTTCAGCTGAATAATTGTGCTAAGCTCTCTAAAGAAGCACTATTATTCTATTCAATTATGTTAGTTAAAAATATATAAACTGCTATTTAAACACTGACTTGGCACATTCATTCAATGTCAATAATGGTAAAGACATTGTTCAGAGAAAATGCAAATAACACACCAATGAAAATTGTCGAGTAGAAATAGGAAATTGCAAATATCAATGTTTCTGCAGATGCATTCACAAAAATCTTGATTTAACCTTGAGCCAGAATGAAATGACTGAACCATACGCAACTATGTTCACAACTCAAACAGCCACAAAACTTTGTGATCTCCTTCAGGGCCTTTTGTATAAACATGTAGGGCCTGATTCACAAACTACGGGGGTCATTACGATGGCGGACGGAAAAAAATCCGACCGCCATGGTAGCAGAAAATCACCGTCCGCAGGTATCGCGGAAACACCGCTGACCCTATTAGGATCAACCGCCAAAACATTCCGACCGCGGCGGTAGGAGGCATCGAAAAAACGCCCGTAGAGGGCAGAGAAAGTGAAAATTCAACCGCGACGGTCGGTAACATAGCGGAAACACATCAACCCACCGCCAGACACGCGGAGTGACCGCCAATGATATTATGATATCCCCGATGTCACAGCGGTACGTTCCGCTGTTTCCATCCGCCGCGGTCGCTAACAGTAATGAATGTGAGATACGACGGAAGGCCTGCAGCACAGCCATCGCTGCGGATGCTCCGCAAAAAAAATGGCAGCCAAGTAAAAAAAATACACAATAAGGCCACCAAATGCACACAGGCAACTAGCCCTGCCCCCAAAATAACGTGAAACATCCCAATGACACACCCCATGGCAAAATCAAATATACAAATCACAGGACAACCCACACAGCACACCTGACTGCATTACACCATCTTGACACACCCACATAGCTGAGCATAAAACCAGCCCCTTCCCTGACCACAATCCTTTGCACTGCTCCAGCCCTGAAGGAACCAAACCCTGCAGCACATTGGATAGGCAAAACACCACACATCTCACCAGCACAACAACACACACACACACACCACCTACACCACCCTCACAACTGCACCCCAAAACATCAGCACAGCACACACCATGGCACCACAGAAAATGCCAAAATTCACTGACACTGAGTTGACAGTAATGGTAGATGAGATAATCAGAGTAGAACCCCAACTCTTTGGCAGCATGGTCCAACAGACACCATTAGCCACAAGAACAAACATGTGGGCAAGGATAGTGGGCAAGGTCAATGCAGTAGGGAATGTGCCCCGCAACAAGAATGAAATCATGAGGCGGTGGCATGACCTGAAGAGTGTTGTCAAGAAGAGGAGGGCCAAGAACTGTGAGCTGGCTGATGCGACTGGTGGAGGCCCTCCCATCCCACCAAAACTGTTCACTGCGTGGGAGGAGAAGGTGCTTGCCATACTGCATCCAGAGACTCTTGAAGGAATACCCGGGGGAGTGGAGGCTGGTAAGTACCAACTAATGTATACCGTGAAACTGCCATGTACTGTCTTGCACAACTACAAAGATACATCCCTGAGGCACAAGTACACACATCTGCACCCCAAAAACACACACAGGTCACACTGATTTTACATCCGCTCCACCTCAAACATCACAAAGGTAGACAACATCTACTGTGTTGTATGTGTCCAGGCAAACAGCACTACAACTCCCACCAGGCACACCCTGCCCCATCCCTCAGCAGGATGGAGCACTCCCTCCCACCCAGAAACATGTCTCAGCTATTGTGTTCTTCACCCTCACCTAACAGGTAGGTAGCCCTCTTTCCAGGGAGGTGTTTGGAATAGGGAGGCCTGCACTACAACTCCCACCAGGCCCCCTTGTCCCACAGCTGAGCAGGATGGACTACTCCCCCCACCCACAACCATGTGGCAGTCATTGTGTGCTCCACCCTCACCTAACAGGTAGGTAGCCATCTTTCCATGGAGGAGTGTCTGGAATAGGGAGGCCTGCACTACAACTCCCACCAGGCCCCCTTGTCCCACAGCTGAGCAGGATGGACTACTCCCCCCACCCACAACCATGTGGCAGTAATTGTGTGCTCCACCCTCACCAAACAGGTAGGTAGCCATCTTTCCAGGAAGGTGTCTTTGGAATAGGGAGGCCTGCACCACAACTCCCACCAGGCCCCCTGTCCCACAGCTGAGCAGGATGGACTACTCCCCCCACCCACAACCATGTGGCAGTCATTGTGTGCTACACCCTCACCTAACAGGTAGGTAGCCATCTTTCCAGGGAGGTGTCTTTGGAATAGGGAGGCCTGCACTACAACTCCCACCAGGCCCCTGTCCCACAGCTGAGCAGGATGGACTACTCCCCCACCCACAACCATGTGGCAGTCATTGTGTGCTACACCCTCACCTAACAGGTAGGTAGCCATCTTTCCATGGAGGTGTCTTTGGAATAGGGAGGCCTGCACTACAACTCCTATCAGGCCCCCTGTCCCACAGCTGAGCAGGATGGACTACTCCCCCACCCACAACCATGTGGCAGTCATTGTGTGCTACACCCTCACCTAACAGGTAGGTAGCCATCTTTCCAGGGAGGTGTCTTTGGAATAGGGAGGCCTGCACTACAACTCCCACCAGGCCCCTGTCCCACAGCTGAGCAGGATGGACTACTCCCCCACCCACAACCATGCGGCAGTCATTGTGTGCTACACCCTCACCTAACAGGTAGGTAGCCATCTTTCCAGGGAGGTGTCTTTGGAATAGGGAGGCCTGCACTACAACTCCCACCAGGCCCCCTGTCCCACAGCTGAGCAGGATGGACTACTCCCCCACCCACAACCATGTGGCAGTCATTGTGTGCTACACCCTCACCTAACAGGTAGGTAGCCATCTTTCCAGGGAGGTGTCTTTGGAATAGGGAGGCCTGCACCACAACTCCCACCAGGCATACCCTGCCCCATCCCTCAGCAGGATGTAGCACTCCCTCCCACCCAGAAGCATGTGGTAGAAAGTCCACCCAAAAGATGCCAACTGTACAGGTAAGCAGACAGTGTATGCACCCCACCATTCCTCAACGAAAGCATTGAGCTAATGCAAGCACAATGCCACACATCACAACAAAATACACCCCAATTACATACCATTTGATAGAATGCAGACAGCGATGCGTATGTAACTGTGACAGAAACAGAACTGTGACTCAACTAAACCCATGTGTAAGCAAATCAGGGACCAAATATGCACTTCACAGAATGCTATCTGCAAATTCCATGGGTGCTAAGCATGAAGGACCATAGTAACAATGAAAAGGCATGGTCTGTCGAGCAAATAAATACAAGCACAGAACATTACAAAGATATGCATGAGATAACAATGGGACAATGTCTAGTACATGTGCATATGTAACATCTGTCGGGAAGAGTAATCATCCTCGATGCATCACATCAAGTTACATGGCAGCCAGTTGTCAGATGACAACCCATCAGTTCCATACAAAGAGTGTCAAGTTGGGCATGGCATCCAATGACTTGTCACACCATGGAACAAGATGTATGTACCTACACATCATGTCATGACGAACAACACTGTGCAGACATTCAAATTATGAAATACGTAACTGTGTGTTGCATAACATGTAAATAAGAGACATCAAACACAGCAAGCCATATGGCTGTAAGTCAATGACTATGTACCCTCTGTTCCACAGGTGACCAACAACTGACTGCAGAGGACAACAACCTCAACTTGCAGAGCCAGTCTCCTCCCCCGGAACATGGACACTCTGATGCAGAGTCCCTGGATTCTTTGGATGAGGAGCTCCAAGCCGGCCCATCTGGTGTGCCAGGGCGCAACCGGTCACATGACCCCACTGCCCCCCCACCATCAGCAACAACAACAACGCTGACCCCTGCTGGAACGACCTGTGCCGCCACCACCACCACCACCACCACTACCACTGTTGCCTGCAACAGTCGGCCAGCCCCAGAGGATGCCCAGCCCACACCACCAACTGTGGAGGGCAGGCGTGTGGCTAGAGTGGTGAGGCAACAGGTCAGTGATAGCAGGGCAGGTGGGAGGACAAGTGGGACTCCAACAACACCGGACACTGTGACCGAAGCCCTGTTTAACATCACCAGAGTTGTGGGTGCCTATGGGCTGGACTGTTCCCATGAGGCACAGGGTCAGACTGATTTGCATATGGCCATGTCTGAACTGGGGTGGTGAAGTGAGCTAAAGAATGATGATGGATTAAACCCAGATCACTTGACTGGGGGTGAGTGTTTGATTTGCTCAAACGCTCCGTCCATCATCCCCTTTGGTATCGCTTTGTTCGCCCTAAGTTGGCAGGGTATGCCCAGACGTGGGTCCCTTGCTCACTTTGCCACTGGATTCAAGCTAGCCTGGCTGATGACCGGCATCCTGGGACCGGTTTCTGGCTATTCAGAATAGCCAGAAACCGGTCCCAGGATGCTTGTTTCCGGGCCAGGGAAGACATGGCTTGGCAGTTCGGGCTGGACTGTTCCCATGAGGCACAGGGTCAGACTGATTTGCATATGGCCATGTCTGAACTGGGGTGGTGGAGTGAGCTAAAGAATGATGATGGATTAAACCCAGATCAGTTGACTGGGGGTGAGTGTTTGATTTGCTCAAATGATCCCTTTGGTATCGCTATGAACGCACACAGGCACAAATGGGCCAGGCCCACGAAGATGCCCTGGAGCTCCAACGTCTGCTGAGGTCCATGGACAACCGTATGGGACAAATCGTGGACCTCATGGGCCAGTTAGTGGCGGTACTGAGGGACAGGCCAGTGCCACAGGCCACACCTCCACATCCCCCCATTGCCACGCAGGATGACAGTTCATCATCCACCCCTGCGGGCACGGAGAGGGATGACTCCTCAGACCCCACTGGCCCAGCAGACAATGCCCCCCCTGCCAAAAGAAGAAGGGGCCGTCCAAAGAAGAACTTGGGACTCATCCATGGCAAAGCACCGGCCAAACGCCAGTCAAAGAGCCAGCCATGATGTCAACACTCTTCACCCAACCATTGACTCTGTACACTGTCCTCACCCACACTGCCATGATAATGGCATCCGTCTGTTGGACTGTGTCACCACAGCAATGTGGTGCCTACCCGATTGTCTCATCTACCATGACTGCCAACTCATTGATTCACCATTCACACTTATGTAAATATCCACTTCCCTCTCACAGATACCCATTGCAAATAAACTACAAAAACGCAAAAATGTGGTTGAGTCTGCTCCATGTTTATCACAGTATGTGCAATGTTTACCATGGTTACAATGTCACAGGAGCATGTATCCTCTGTAGGCAAGGGGAGGCAGAAGGGACCTAGCAAAAGACAACAGAACAAAAGTCACTAGTCAGGTGGTGGCATCACAGCCATCACACAACACATGTCCTCACTGTACAACAATATGCACACATAACAATGTGCAACAGTACCAACATAGACATCCTGTAGCTGTTCCTACATACCCTGTATCCAACACATAGGCAGCCAGCACTGAGTCAACAACAGGATGCACACACAAAGATCACATAGACCTCCACCCAAACAACTACATCAACAGACAATGGACCAGTTGTACATCGTCACCCACCTTCAAGTGAAGTAGTGGTTGATGAGCTGCTGACGCTGGTCGACACCTCCCTCCTCTCCACTATCCTCATCACTGGACATTTGTGGGATCGCAGGGGGGGGCCCTGGCTGGTCATCATCGTCTAGGATCATGGGTATTCCTTTCCGTAAGGCCAAGTTGTGCAGCATGCAGCATGCTACCACTATCTGACACACCTTTTTGGGTGAGTACATGAGTGCCCCTCCGGTCCGGTCCAGGCAGCGAAATCTTGATTTTAGGAGATCAAAGGTTCGCTCCACCACCCGACGTGTTCTACCATGTGTATTGTTGTAGCGGACGTCAGACGGTGTCCTAGGATTGCGTAGTGGGCTCAGCAACCACGGTCTGTTGGGATATGCAGAGTTACCTAGGTGTGAAATAAACATACCGATTCAGTAATACAACTGTGGCAGAGGACAGCATGGCACACACAGCACACAACTTGACTCTGCCTACTCACCCACAATCCATGCCCGCTCCGGAAGTAGATTGGCCATCAGCTGGGGCACAATGCTGCTGTGCAGGATGTAGGAATCATGTGCAGAGCCCGGAAACTTGGCACATACATGCGATATGATCATATCGGCCTAGCACACCACCTGCACATTGATGGAATGGGAATGTTTACGATTCCGATAGATGTGTTCCCGTGCCTGTGGTGGAACCAGGCCAACATGTGTGCAGTCAATAGCACCTACAACATTCGGGATGTGGCCAAGGGCATAAAAATCCGCCTTTACATCCGCCAAAGCCGCCCTCCTTGGAAAAATGATGTATTGGTCCTTGTATCGCATCATGGCCAACAGGAAATCCCTTAGCACCATGCTGAAGGTGGGCTGAGACATCCCCCTGCAATGCCCACTGTCTCCTGGAATGACCCACTAGCCAGGAAATGCAGTGCCGCCATCACCTTTGTTTCGGTTGTCAATGCTGTTGGGTATGTCCTGCCAGCCCGCAGGTGAGGATCCAACATGGCACACAGGTCTTGGATGTTCGTGCGGTCCAGACGGAATCTGCGTATCACGTCATCATCCTCAATGTTAGCCAGCAGGGTGACAGGACGATACACATTAGGTTGCCTCCTAGGTGAGATGAAAGGGGATACGTCATTGCAACAGACCATGAGATGTGCACAACTCCGTAGCTTCTGATTCACACAGCGCAAACATTGACTGGCATCACAATGCACCATACAGTGCAAGTCAAAAGTCGTGACACATTGAGAATACATTGTACTACACTTCTTCAGTATTACCACTGTGAGAACAACAAACATGGAAACTGTGTCTGTGAATGGTAATAGTCACATTTCAGAATCTGGTGCAAACAGCCCGGACAGTAAATGATAGAGGACATGTGTGAAACAGAAACACTGCTGGCTTCCAAATGTCTGCTGTACTTGCAACACATTCTTGTGCAATCATGACAGGGGAAACATGAACTACACAATTTGTCCAGTTCTGAAGGACTCAGCATGGAATGTGAGCCAATGCTAATCCACACAAGTCTAGAGACACTCACAGACATATTCACAAGCCTGTGCCAATATCCACTGTCATCAGTAGGCATGCCATACATGCTGTTACACACAATTCAAAGTCAGTCAATGAAATAATAATGAACAGCATATGCATATGCAGTCTTGACGTGAATCAAGACACAACAACACAACTGCACAATATCATCAGCAAGCACACAGATTGTCAATGTGGCACACAAAAAGTGGATAAGGTACGTGATCCAAAAGGACTGTAGACAAACGTCAATCTGCACTAAAGTTGCACTATGACATGCAGTATGAAGGTAGCACTGCCCAGACACACAACTAAAGTACAACATTTGCCATGGAGCTAATACTCCAGCTGCTTGGACACACAACAGTGACACAGAAACAACCTACATCACCACCCGGACAAAGCCACACCACTATACCTAAAAGTCAGCGCATGAACATACTGAGTAAATACCGAAGACACAACAGCCTCATGCACATAACAACAGGGGATGTCATCGCACAACACAGGTACCAAAGGACTACTATCAAAAGCATCCTGAGCAACATACCACACAGCCTGTCAGGAACAACAAAGCGGACTCTCAACATTCCTCTGCAGACAAAGATGCTGGCTGTGCATCACTTGTTGGCCTCTGGTACCATTAGAACAACAAAAGTCTGAATTAGATGGGTGCCACAGCCAGCCCTATCAAGGTATATCTCACCTGTCTTGGATGCCATCATTAGCTTGAGTCAACAGCACCATCAGTTCACCCACACAGCGCAGGACCAGCTTGTGCCCCAGAAAGGCTACTACACCATAGCAGGCTTATCCACACGTGTTAGTTTAATTTCACTGCACACGTGTCCTAATTGTGCACCCTGCCAAAACTGCACACACTTACTGCACATGAAAGCACACGCAATACTGAACTGTCCAGGCCAATTGTGGGTCACCTTCTACTGGTCACAGATGCCATGTCAAACTTACCAGTCAGTGAGCACCAGCACCACATTTGGCTACAGTCCCTCACCAAGCCAAAAATCTTCATGTGGACAAGGTCAATGCACCTGTCCTTGGTGAGTACCAACGTAACACACCACACACATCAAATCCACTATCAACATACTCACAGCTGTGGAAAATACATGTGACAAATTCACATATGACCGGCCGAACAACATGAGCACATATCCTACACAATGACACAAGTAATGCTGATGACATTTTGCAGATATGGGGACAAAACATACCCAAATGCATACAGACAGGTCAAATAATTAACCCCTTGACCGCGATCGGAATTCCGCTCGTATGCGGGACATTCCGATCGCGGGTGGAGTCGTGACGAGCTCAGCTCGTCATGCGCACAGCGCAACCGCGCAGCATGACGAGCTGAGCTCGTCATGAGCACGGAAGGGGTTAAGGAGGAACATATTTCAAAGTGTGCCGGTGATGTATGTTACAACCTTCAGTGTGTATAGCACACACATTTCCATGTGGACATATACTCTTGGTTTTGCTACAGCGAACAATCACCTTACATGAATGCTGTAATAGGTGATACCAAACAGACAACAGTGTGACATATGTGGTGAGTAATGGAGACAATGCTGAAATCTTTGTACAATCATGTACTGTCTAGCGACATATTGTGTGAGATATGAATATGTGTGTAAAAATTTGGCTAAGATACGAAATTTGGGTGGAAATGGGGTGAGAGACATGAACTTTGGGCAAAATGTTTGGGTCAGATATGAAATTGTGTAGGAGTAATGTGCCCCATTAGTCCTTTCAGTGTTGCATTTGGTGTTAGATATGAAGTTTAGGCTCTCATTACGAACTATAGCTCATTTTAATTACATCAAGTTCCATGTTTAATTGAAAGTGACCACTGTTCGAAGTATAGATATGACCCATGACATTGACACTACACGATGTGTCCATTGCTGCATTAAACGTGCTCTAAGAACACCATCACGCCCATAGTCAACAATGTCATGCTGCACCCTCGCCGTAGCTACCGCCTGGCACCAGCGGTGTGCCACCGCCATGGTCCGAGACACCATGGCGGGATTGCTAGGCATATACACATGGCTAATGGCGGATGGCATGCTCGCGCCACCCAGATCCCGGTCACTCATGGCAATGCATGGCTCAGGAATAGCGGGAACTACCGCCTGGCACCAGCGGTGTGTCACCGTCATGGTCCGAGACACCATGGCGGGATTGCTAGGCATATACACATGGCTAATGGCGGATGGCATGCTCCGCCACCCAGATCCCGGTCACTCATGGCAATGCATGGCTCAGGAATAGCGGGAACTACCGCCTGGCACCAGCGGTGTGTCACCGCCATGGAGCATGCCCATCCAGCCAATGGGAAGCGCAATCGAGGTAGCCTGATGCAAGTTTGAAAATCGCGGTAGGCGTGCTCCGCCACCGCGGGGCCGGTCATTGGATGCACTTAAAAGATGCACCACCGCGGTACCGCACGCCTGTCCCCTGCGGTGTGTCAGCGCCATGGACCATGCCCTTCCAGCCAATGGGAAGCGCAATCGCGGTAGCCTGATGCAAGTTTGAAAATCACGGTAGGCGTGCTCCGCCACCGCGGAGGCGGTCATTGGATGTATTTGAATGAGGCAGTCCTGGAACACCAATTGCAGCAGCTTAGAACCACAGAAACAAGCCCTGGGGGCTATATATGTGTGTGAGAGAGCCACACATTTCCACAGCTTACTGAGCCTGCTGCCTGAGACCCCTCACCTGCTGCTGCCTCCAGGGACTACTGCCTGAGACCCCTCACCTGCTGCTGCCTCCAGGGACTGCTGCCTGAGACCTCTCACCTGTTGCTGCCTCCAGGGACTGCTGCCTGAGACCCCTTACCTGCTGCTGCCTCCAGGGACTGCTGCCTGAGACCCCTCACCTGCTGCTGCCTCCAGGGACTGCTGCCTGAGACCCCTCACCTGCTGCTGCCTCCAGGGACTGCTGCCTGAGACCCCTCACCTGCTGCTGCCTCCAGGGACTGCTGCCTGAGACCCCTCACCTGATGCTGCCTCCAGGGACTGCTGTCTGAGACCCCTCACCACCAACTGCTGCTGCTGCTGTCTCCTGCCCACAGTGATGGCGAGGACTGAGAAGATCCGTGCCACTCCCTTCACCACCGAGGAACTGGAGCTCCTGGTGGACGAGGTGCTCAACCAGTATCCAAGGCTCTTTGGTGTGCCTAATGTCGTGGTGAGTATCTCAGATTGTGAGTGAGAGTGCAGGGTGGGGGACACATGAAGTTGATCTGCTGCAGTATGTGCGTGGGAGTGTGAGGGTGGGTCATGCACTGCCTAGCATGCTGTTTCCAGGAGGAAGGTGTGTTTGGCCTATTCAACAAGTTTCCCTGCCTGCACATCCAGATGTGAGGGAAGTATGATGTCTTGTCAGACATACAGTGAGGCTGCACCTTTTCATTTCACGAGTCAGGACAGTGATTGCCAGTCTGCATGTCTATGTGTGTCCCTGATGTCCTTCACAGGCCCATCTGTGGCCTTAGCTAGTGTTGCTGTCCAGAGGGTAGTGAGGCCATTGTTTAGACCTCTATATGTGCCTCATCTCCAGTTCTGCACCATACTCATGACCTAATTCCCCCAGGGTGACACTCTTGTTGGTCATTCACCTATGACACAGTACATTCAAACATTATTGTGCCCGGACTCTTCCGTCCCCACCAGCATGTGCACATACTCGCATGTGTTGGCACTGTTTGTGTTTCCAAATCGTCACTCCATGTAAGAGATGAGCTGCCCCACGTTGGACCTCTGTGTGACCCCAAATGGCCTGCACATTCACTGCCCAATCTGACAGTGACACAACACTGGATGTACAGAGTGTCACATATGTGCTTTTCCTCTTGAGTCTCCATCAATGAGCCATTACAGAGATGTAGATTGCACACAACAGGCCTTGTGATGAGGGTCTGCGTTTGTGAGGTCATGTCCCTCAATGTGACATCCATGACACAGTGTGGCAGTTGAAGGGCAAGTGCTTAGTGGGCTGCGCAGTGTTGGGCACAGTGAGTATTCCCAGTCACATATGTAGTGATGTCCTGCATGTCTTGTTATTCCCTGAATATTGCATTAGATGTGGTCAGCATACACATTTAGCTCTCTGCTGGCGTCCTGCATGGCCAGGAGATGGGCATGTACTGTGTCCACCCTCATACCTGCATGCATTAATGTGTGCTTCACACATGATGATGTTTGCAATTAGCAGATGTATTGTCTCCGCTGACGTAATGGCTGAATTTGGGATGAGTCAGTGTCATGGTCCTGCACTGGGGAATGGTGGTTGGTTACACTGAATGTTGCCCCCTCTTGTCTCCCATGTCTGCAGCTCAAAGTCAACCAGCGCAAGGCCATGTGGAGGGCCATTGCATGCAAGGTGCGTGCACTGGGTGTCTCAAACAGACGGCGCTCCCACTGTCACAAGAGGTGGGATGACATCGCCCGGCTAAGCAGGAACGTGGCCGAGATGACACTGGGGCTGATCCCTCGATCCGGCAGGTTGGCTTGGCGCAGCATGACACCACTAATGGCACGCATTTTAGCAGTGACGCAGCCTGACCTGGATGCATGTCTTAAGGTGCATCAGCAGCAAGCTGGTGGTGAGTATTCTGTGAGTGTGACTCTGGTTGTTGTTTGCCAGCATGTGCTCCAGGCCTGGGCCAGTGCAGGGCTGTGATGTTGCTAGTGTGATGCAATGGTGTGTAAGTGGCCGCGGTGTGGGGTGCAGTTGTCATGCATTCCCCCTACATGTACCTTCCCCTGTCATTGGTGTAATGGGCCTTGACTTCACATTTGTAGTTGTGGCCTTCTGGTATCATCTTCATTGGTGTCGTCACGGACATCCCATGTCAGGGTCCAGCAGAGTGCATGATCTGAGTGTGCCATCATCAATGTGTGCATTGCCTGACGTCAGATTTGTGCTGGCTACACATCTGGCACCAATGTGCAACTGTAGTTGTGCCCCAAGATACGACATGGTGGATGGCATGTGCCCATGGACATTGTGTGTGGTTATGTTGGAGTCTGTGTCTGTGTTGGTAACTTCTGCTGGATCATGTTGTGACGTTGGCAACATGTTGTGAGTAGGATCTTTGAACCCTTCAGGGCCCTAGGTGTGCACAGAGGGATATGTGTGTGTTGTTAGACGTAGCCACCAACAGGCTAAATGGCTGTGTGTCCATCACATGGGTGAATTATGTACAATTTTGCATCATGCCACGGTAATTTAGATGTTTGTATTGAGGTTGCACAATGTTACTGCCCATGGTGTTGTCCAACATGGATCATTGTCCATCATTAGTGATGCTTCACTTGCAGATATGTGTTAACTTGATGCAGATGTATTATCCTCTCTCTCTCTCTCATGCAGCATCTCACATGGGCACGGAAGGACACGGACAGACACCAGTGGTGAGGCATCAGGCACAGGTGATGCTCACCTGCATAGTGACACGGATGCCACCAGCGCATCAGAGGGGGACCGTAGTCATCTAGAGGAGTCCCTGCCAGAAACGCAGACCTCTACGTCATCTAACGATGGCGGTGATGCATCTATGTTTTCGTCTGAAGGAAACGGGGACTCTGCCTCCTCGTCCACCACACAGCGTTCAGTGTCCACCCTCCCTGCTACTCCCACTTTTGCTGCCCGTGTTCGCACCACGAGGAAGGGAAGAGTGCCCTTCATCCCAGGCACCGCTGCCCCTGTCCCCCCTGCTGCCATCAGTGCAGAGTCTGTGGACCTTTTGCGCCAGCTGTGTGTGGGTCAGACAGCTCTCCTCAATGCCTTCCTGGACCATGACAAAAAATTGGCACAGGTGGTGGCTTTCATGGAGGGCGTGCATTCTGACGTGGGTGGGCTACACCGGACTATACAGTCTCTGGCCTCTGCAGTGACAGCCGCCATTCAACTTGCCCAATCCCATGGTCCAGCTCCAGTCCCTAGGCCCACCACCCTGACAGTGGACGCATCTGATGATGGTGAGCACACACCCCAGACGTCAAGGGACAGATACGTCACGCGCAGCACACAGCAGCAGCAGCCCAAGCAGTCCAGGGCGCAGACACCATCCCCACATAAAGGTAAACCCACACCAGAGCACAGGGGCAAAAGCCCTTCAGGCCACACCCGGGGGCAAGGATGGCAAAAAGCAGGCCCCTGGCTCACATGCCTTAGAGGCATCCCCAGCCAAGGACTCACCTGTCCCAAAAGTGCCTCGCAGAGACAGGCACACAGTTTCTGTGCCCAGTGACAAACAGGTGCCTGCTAAGGGTACATGTAAGAAGGGCTCCAAGGCTAGTTCACCCACAACATCTACTCCCATCCAGAGCCCTGTGAAGCAGGGTAAGGAGGCCACTGTAGGGGGGACACCTGGTAAACAGGTGATGCAGGGGCAGAAGAATCCGGGGCCAAGCGTCCCAAAGGATCCAGCACGTCCCCAGAGGGGGACCAGCATCTGCAGCTGATCCAGCTTTTGTGACCAGTGTGCCTGTTGTATACACCCCACTTGGCCTTAATCCCAGGACAGGGAAGCCATATCAAATCCCCAAGAAGCGGAAGGGCACCCTCAAACTTCACCCACACACACTGGGTCTCATGCAGGCATGAGTCCACCTCCACGTGCCACCACCCCACCTGGACCTAGAAGCCCTGAGGCTTCCCAAACCACTGCTGGCTCTACCACACCTGGACCTGGCAGCCCTCAGGCTTCCCAGAACACTGATGGCTCTACCCCAGCTGGGCCTTTCTCTCCCGAGCCAGTACCCCAACTGGCCCCGACAGACAGCCACCTCCCAGTCATACTGCCAGCCAAGTCTGAGTGTTAGTCCCCCTCACACACATGTCTGTCTCACAATGGTGCCATGGCATGGCCATTTTTGACACCCTGAGTGTGTTGCTGACCATGGCAGAGTACTGTACCACACATTTACAGTGCTGGATGTCATGTACCTCACCGCAAGTTTGGACTGGCCACTGGCCTTGCTGTTCACTGCTGTTTGTCCCTTGCCTGTGTAGGATCTCATGTACCTCACCTGCACTTTGGACTGGCCACTGGCCTTGCTGTTCACTGCTGTTTGCCCCTTGCCTGTGCAGCTTCCCATGTACCTCACCTGCACTGTGTCCTGGCCACTGGCCTTGTTGTTCACTGCTGTTTGCCCCTTGCCTGTGCAGTTTCTCATGTACCTCACCTGCACTGTGTCCTGGCCACTGGCCTTGTTGTTCACTGCTGTTTGCCCGTTGCCTGTGCAGCTTCTCATGTACCTCACCTGCACTTCGGACTGGCCACTGGCCTTGCTGTTCACTGCTGTTTGCCCCTTGCCTGTGCAGGATCTCATGTACCTCACCTGCACTTCGGACTGGCCACTGGCCTTGCTGTTCACTGCTGTTTGCCCCTTGCCTGTGCAGCTTCTCATGTACCTCACCTGCACTGTGTCCTGGCCACTGGCCTTGCTGTTCACTGTTGTTTGCCCTTGCCTGTGCAGCTTCTCATGTACCTCACCTGCACAGTGTCCTGGCCACTGGCCTTGTTGTTCACTGCTGTTTGCCCCTTGCCTGTGCAGCTTCTCTTGTACCTCACCTGCACTTTGAACTGGCCACTGGCCTTGCTGTTCACTGCTGTTTGCCCCTTGCCTGTGCAGCTTCTCATGTACCTCACCTGCACTTTGAACTGGCCACTGGCCTTGCTCTTGTCTAACTTTTGCTGCATAACTGTGTGAAATGTAAATAAAAAGAAGATATTTACTCCTGTTGTCTGCCTTGTCAGTGTCCTTGCTAAATAAAGGGTTACTGTGTGGGTATGATTTACTGTGAGACATGCTCTATTTTCCACTTCAACATTGCCAATGTCTTGTTTCCTCTGATCATGTTGTTTAAACTTTTGTGTCCCAGACTTCTGCATCTGTGTGTGTTGGCTTGGTAGTATGTGTGTTTGCTGTGGACTGATTGACTTCCTGGGTGTGTTGTTGTGTGTGTGATGTTTAAATTGTTGTTGTGTGTGTTCATGGTGTGTCACTGATCTCTGTTTGTAACTGGTATGTGTGTTGTGCACACACTGCTTGGTGTGCATGCAGTGCTGTGAGTTGATGTTGCCTTGTCCTTGCCTGTTGTGCACCCCCTGATGTTTGGCTGTTGTAGCATGTTGATATCTTTGCCTGTGCATGTGTTGTGGCTGATGTGGCTGTGTGCAGTGTTTGTGTTGTGTTGTGTCATGCAGTTGACAGTTGCTCTGTGTGTGGTGTTCTATTTTCCTGTCAGTGTGTGTGTGTTGTTGTTGTGTTTGATTCAGGTGTGTTGCCATTGTGGTGTGCCTTACTTGGGTGTCTGTCACATGGACTGAGGTCTATTGTGGTTGCCGTGCTTGTTTTATGTGCATCCTTGGTGTTTTCTCCTCTCACATTTGATGTGTCTATGGTCATGGTTGTGCATGTGCAGACATGTGGTACACTATGACACAATTTTGAGTGGATGGGTGTTGTGGTATGTCTGTCTATGTGTCATTGTATGCCCATTTCTGCCTTTTGTTCTCCATTATTGTTTTTAGTGGATGCACTTCTTATATGTGTTGTGGTATGTTGTCTGTGCGTTTTTCATGACTGATGTGGATGTGTACTCCTGTTGTGTCTGTGCTCCCATTGAATTTGCACTGTTTAGCTGCACAGGTCTTGTCTGTTGTTGTAGTAGTTCTGTGTGTGTATTTTGATTGTGTTCTGTGTTTGACTGTTGTTTTTGTGCGTACAGTGGTACTGCCATACCTGTGTGTGTGTGTGATGTTTGTGGATACCACCCAGGGGGTGTGTTTGATTGTCAGTGTCTTGACTGGATATTATTGGCAAGCTTCTGTGTGTTTGTCACTGGTGTTGTGTGCTGCAGGTGTGATGGGTGTGGGGGTTGTGTGAAGGTTCATACTTGTGTTTGACTGTCATGGAGTGTTGCATTGGGCCCTGTGTGTTGTGCTGCTGACATACTCCTGTGATGTATTTGGATTCAGATGTGTGGCTGATCAGGGTTGGACGTCATACCCTTCCTTTCATCCCTGTGCCTATTCCTGGGTTGCCTTGCTGTCTCCCTGAGTTGTTGCAGTGAGGTGACTGTGCTTTGACTTCACTCACTGTGACTGCCATGTGTGGATTTTTGGGCTGGGGTGGATGTAATGTGTTCCTTCCCTTGCATGTGATGTACACATTTTTGGTGTTCAGCTCCTTGCCATTCCATTTGTGTGCACCTCACTTTGGGTTTCCTATTTGTTGTCCTACATTGCTGTTGGCATGTGGTCTGTGTTTGTTGCTGTGTGTCAGTGTGGGGTATGTCTGTGTGACTTGGCAGGCTGTGTGTCCATTGGAGTGTTTGTTCATTGTCTGTGTGTGTTTAATTTGTGCTTGGACTCAGTTTACTTGCCATGAGTGTGATGTTGTTGTGGTGTGTGTGTTCCCCTGGCCCAGTGATTCTACGCTGTGTGTTACTCTGCAGCCACACCTGATGAGGCTGTCTCCCTAGTTGTTTGTTGTGTGGTGCAGTGTGTGTGTTCACCTGGCTGCTTTTTGGGCATGTGGGGGCACAGGGAGATCACGTGGCATGTCCCTTCATGGTGTGGGTGGGCCTAGTGTGTGGAGTGTGGAGGTGTTGCCCTGTGTACTTTGAGTACTGCCCCTGCCTTGCAATGGCCCAGCCTACTACATTGTGTGCATTTTTTCTCGAGGATTCACCACTGCGGTCACGTGAACTGGACATTATTTCAGGATCGCGGACATGGTGGCCTGGGTGTGGAGGGGTGGACTAGTGGCAGGTAGGACATGTGTGGCTACACCTGTGGTTGTGTTCCTGTCCCCACCAGGGTGTCTGGTGGGGGCAGGCACCTTACATCGGACATGGAGTTGTGGGTTGTGTTTGTTAGCGGAGTTGTGTGATGGCGTACCTGCGTCGGCGTCCGCCACGGTCCATGGCTTGCTGTAGGTGTATCATGTACAGCGCCGGGAAGACGTGTAGTGCCGGGTCCATGGCAGTCGGCTCCGGTTATCGATTTAGCGCTCCGCTGTGGTGCTTCCGTATGCTCAGAATGGCCGGTTTCTCCGCTGCGGTGGGCCTGGCTGTTTTGCGCATCCTAATTTGTACGGCGGGAGGGACGTCATTCCGCACAGCGGTGGCTCTGGATTGGTTGTCCCCGCTGTGCTCGCAGGCGCGTTTTGATTGTGGTCCGAGTTGCACCGCAGCGGTCGGACAATGGGCTGTGTTTGGCCATTGTAATATGGCGGACGGGTGCACCGCTGCTCACTGGCGGAAAAAAGCATTTTCTCCCACCGCCAGCATCGCGGAGGTGCATCCGCCAGTCATCGTAATGGACCCCAAATTTTTTTAATTCGTAAAGCAGATCTACATAAGTACTACTTATACTACAAAATGCAATTCGCAAACTTACAGTTGGCGACCTCTGCCTCTCCTATCTTTCCTTTGTGGAGATCCCTGCCACGGTATTCCATCAAA
Source organism: Calotriton arnoldi (assembly GCA_963921515.1). Taxonomy (NCBI): domain Eukaryota; kingdom Metazoa; phylum Chordata; class Amphibia; order Caudata; family Salamandridae; genus Calotriton; species Calotriton arnoldi. The sequence continues at coordinate 238,869 of CAWUFW010000089.1, read as the reverse complement.
ACATCGTTTCAAAATTCTCCATTAACACAAATATTGTCTCAAAAATATCATGATGTGAAAAATATCATGGGCCAGAATTTTGAAGGTAAGAATATTGTTTTTCATTTTTTATATAATTTATTAAATAGAGTTGTACTTAATATTTTTTTATTATTTATTTAGTTTTATTAGTTTGGACTTTAGGAGTCATTATTTTAATGTTAAGTGTGTTTAATTAATTTTAGTGTGGTTTTGTTTTTTATGGTTTGGGAATGTATTTAAAGTTATTTTTATTTTATTTCAATATTTTGGTGGGTTGTTGGATTTGTAGGGAATAGTATGTAAAGTTTTAAAAAACATTTCAATTGAATATTGTTTTTTTATATGCTTTAATTTGTTAATGTGATTTTTAAATGTATATTTTTAAATGATTTAATAGAAAGTATTAACAATATCAGAATTATTTTTTTAATTGTTTATCAGTTCATTAGATAATGGATTTTGATAATGATTTAATTGTTTTTAACAATTTGGGTATTAATTAATTAAATTATTGTTTGTTTTCATAATGTTTAATTGCATAGTGGCATTATTTTTTCAAATAAATTGCAATGGTTTTCTTTCACTAAATCTAATTTAATTTGTTTTAATAGTTTGTGGACTTTAAGGGCCAGATGTAGGACCCACCAATTTGCGACTTGCAAATTGCGTCGCATTTGCGACTCGCAATCTGCGACTCGCAAATTGGAATGTACAACTGTGTCTCAGACACTGTTTGAGATTCCTAATGGGGTCGCAAATTGCATGCCTCATTAATATTAATGAGGCAGGCACATTTTGCGACCCCATTAGGAATGGCTAGCACTCACAGGGATGGTGGCCTGCTGGGGTCAGCTGACCACCATGTCTGTGACTGCATTTAAATGAAGCAGTCTTTTTTTTTTAAATGCAGCCCATTTTCCTTAAAAGAAAACGGTATGCATTTAAAAAAGAAAAATTAAACCTTTCAGTTTCATTTTTTTAAGGGCAGATAGTGGTCCTAGGGACCGCTGCCTGTTCTTAAAAATATTTTCTCACATACTCACAAAGGGAAGGGGTCCCTGGGGACTCCTTCCCTTTCGAGTGGTTTACCACCTACTTGAAGTAGGTGGTAAACTGTGAGTGTTTTGCGGCTGCAAACGCGGTCGCAAAACAATTGTACATGACATGGTGACTCGCTAATAGGAAGGGATGCCCCTTCCTAATAGCGGGAGTCGCAAATGCTATTTTGTGAGTCAGTGACTCGCAAAATAGCATTTGTACATGCCTGGACCCTTTTTTGCGGTTGCAAAAGGGAGGATGTCCCGTTTGCGGCCGCAAAAAAGTATTGTACATCTGTCCCTTACGGTATTAGGATGGGCCAAGTGTTAAATCTATTTATTTAATTTTGCTTATAGATATAAGTTTTAATATAATTGTAAGTATTTTGTTTATTATTTAGATTTTTTTGTTTTTGATTATTTATATAGCATATGTAATGTTAAAATATGTTTTAGATGTTTATTGAAATATATTGTATGCTATATTGTTTCATATATGTATGTATTTTATTTATTATTATCTAAGTATTGGGAAAGGTTAATGACTGTATTCCAAAGTTCAACATTTTTTCCCTACTATTCCTTATTTTGTAATAGGCAGAGTAAATGTGACCCCTCCAAAGTTCACCAGTTTCCCTACTGTTGCTCAGGGTGGAGTAGGAATAGTAAATATAACCCCTCCAAAGTCAAACGCTTTCCCTACTTTTGCTTAAGTTGGAATGGAAATAGTAAATCTGACCCCCTGTTGTTGGCAAGGTTGGAGTGGGAATAGCCAATATGACCATTCATTCTAATTTCTTTATCTGTTTTTTGAAATTATTTTTCTAAATTGTTTTAATATATATGTTTGATTTAATTTTAAAAATGAGTTTAATGTAAATTATTTTAATTACATATTATTGTGGTAATATTATTTGTTAATTTTAATATTGTTATTATTGTTATAGTATATTTAATATTTTTTCATATCAAGTTTTCGAAATTATAAATAATTATTATTTGTTTTTCCCTTTTCACCCTTTTTAAGAGGAGGAAGGGAAAGAGTTTGCAGTGTAGGAAACACAGAAAGAAGAAAGAAAGTTAGCAGCAAAGATGGAAAAGTCAAACCAAGCAGAGATCCCATGGAAACAAGGAAGAATCAGATGACAGGACAATATTGGCAGAGGTATAGTTACTGTCTCATAGAATTATGACTAAGGGCGAACTAGATATTTTTAATTTTGGCTTGTCATTTTGCCCGAGAAGTGATTTTAACTATGCACAAACAAGACTAGACTTCTTCCAGGTCTTAAACTGCAGAAAATGTTTAAAGATAAGAACGTATCAGTTTATAATGAGAGAGAAAAACATGCTTTGAATTTACAAGACACTCTTAAAATCTGTGATATGGATCTCCTTGCAACTTTACATGAGTTAGAGCAAGATGGGGGGATATGGATCTCCAAACATAAATCCTCCTAGAAACCCCCAAAATACCATTCAACAAATGCACATCAACACATTTCAACCCAAAATCACACTTCATGCCCCAAACTGCACATCACTGAATAGACACCTTTCATGAAGTTATGATTAAGGATTTGAAGAAGCTTAGGGGTCATTACGATGGTGGACGGATTGCCGCCGCCCGTATGGCGGTGGCGATCCGCCCGCCATTTTCATCCGCCCGCCTAACATTTCCCCCGCCATATCATGATGGCGGTGGGGACCCAGGCGGACGGAAAGACCGTCCGCCAGTTTTCCGCCGGACGGAAAAGGCCTGCAATATGGTGGAGGTGCTGTGCAGGTACCGCCATCCATATTACGATGCTGGCGGTCTCATGACTTTCCATGGCGGAGACTCCGCCATGGAAAGGAATGCGGAGAATGCCTTTTGGGGCCCGTTACGGGCCCCCAGGTGGTTGGGGGGGTGGGTGGCTGCACTTGGGGGGTACCCATGGTACACCCCGACATTTGCATGCAGAAGGTGGCAGGCACCGCGCGGTGCCTGTCACGTTGTGCGTGCAAATGCACAACATGCCCTTTTAACATTGTGGCGGTCGCATCTTAATCGGCACAGCGGAACCGCCGCACCTCTTGCGGGCGGTCCCTTTTCCGTTGCGATGGTGGGTGAACTTTGTCCACCCGTCATCGTAATAACCTCCTTAGTTCTGAGAATTGGAGGGGAAAACACTTTGTCATGGTCTCCCATGAAAGCCCATAACAATTTGGCATTGGAAAAATATATTGTTATTCACCCTGTGCTTAAAGAGAGCAACATTGCCATATTGCTGTAACAAATGTACATTGATGAGGACTTCAGACAATTATCAGACAATGAAAGCTACAAATGCATAAGCAAAGAGATGTGCATGGAAAGCATTGCCACATACTGGGAAATGGAGAAGCCAAGGCTTCATTTTGTATGAAGAAGTTTTCTTTTTTTAAATGTGATTACCCTTTGCATTCATGTACTTTACCTTCTCTCAAAGGTACATTAAGATCATCAGAATCCTACTAGTAGTCTTTTGGAAAATACATCCAAGCATATGGATTTTTTTCTTGAGACCATTTGCCACAGATTTATGCCTGTACATACAGAATACCAAAGACTTACTAAAAAGGATTGTGGGAATACCTTGGGAGGAAGACTTTCTCCTTATGACCTTAGATGAAGCTTCTCTTTATAAAAACCTTCATCATGAAACAGAAATGAAGCATGCAGGCACTTCCTGAGAGATAGGCCCCTGTCTTTCTATACCCTTAGTGAAATGATTATTGCTATAAGATACTCTCTTGAGAACATCTTTCTTTTCACTGGTGCACTGTTCAAACAACTATGACGGATTTCGATGGGCACCTATTTTGCCCCCAGCTATGCTAATTTGACTATGAGCTGTGCTGGTGTGAGGAGCAGGTGTCCATAGCACCTGAACATATAGAAAACATGGAACGGGTCATTTTATGGTTAAGATTCATTGACAAATTGTAATTTAGCGAGGGACAGAATACATGAGTTTGTCACTAATCTTAACAATAACAAACTGAATTTGAACTGTTATATTAGTGAAAACCAGAATATATTTCTTGATGCACAAGTGACAGCAAGTGGGAACCATTAAGAAACAAAACTTGATCAGAAATTGACAGCAGACAATACTTTAGTGCATGCCCACAATCAAGTTCAGCCTGATTTTTTATGTGCTATTTTTATCTAATATTAAGGAATACTTTTATGTATCAAGGATTTTAGCTAGGGGTTTTCATTCTGAGAGGTGACATGCTTGGTGATATTTTAGGACTGGTTTTATTGTGAATACTATGTATTTATCTACTTTTATGATTTACTGTGTGTAAATTGAATAAAGTACTTTTGGTTTGATTTGATTTCAATATTGATGTACAAGTGATAGCAGTGGGAACCATTTAGAAACACAACTTTATCAAAAATTGATAGCTGATAATACTTTAGTGCATGACCACAAAAGCCACTCTGAACCCTTAAAGTGGAGCATCTCCGACAGAGAAATGCTCCAAGCCAGGAGAAGCTGTGGTTTCACCAAGGCCTTTGAAGCTGAGTTATTGGAGAGGACCAAAAGGTTCAGGGTAAACAGTATCTTGAAAAAGAATTAGAACATTGTGAAATGTGACAGTATCACTGACAACCAGATTTTCCCACAGCCCCCAAGGTGACTTCCCGTAAGAGTAGATCACTATGGGATTGGCTAGTACACAGTGATATTACTGAAAGAAAAAGAGATACAGGAGGGGGTTTGGGTCTCAAGGGCTTCTTTATATGTGGTAAATGTAAGGCATGTAAGAACAGTAAGAATGTGAAAACCTTCCCAGCACCCTGTTGCTTGGGTCACAGAGAAATTGACAATTACATGCAGTAAGACCCATGTCGTATAAATTCTGGAACAGGTTATACTTTGGCATTACTATTCCATGAAACAATGCCATACAACTGTCATATGCCCACTCACACACCTACACAAACACTCACATACCCATCTACAGACCCATACCAGTACTCACAAACCTACTCACGCATCCATAGAACCACTCACACACCCACTCATTCACTCTTACAGCCACTCATGCAACCATTTCTTCACCCATACAGCTACTGATATAACCAGTCACTCACCCATACAGCCACTCACACAGCCACACACTCATGCATACAGCTACTCACACACCACTGATTCACCTACACAGTCACTCACCGACCCACTCACTCACCCATGCAGCCTCCCAACACAACCACTCACTCACCCATACAAGCAATCACACACTCACTCACACACCCACACATTCACTAACACACCCATTCACACAGACATACAAACACTCACACATCCGCTCACTCACCCCTACAGCCATTCATATATATATATACATGTATCTTGTTATCAAGCAAGTGCTGCTAAATAAAATCAAGATTTCCCGTACTTGAGTGCAAGCTTCTTCTGGAGTTTGGAGATGGTGTTTTAATTTTATGCGAGCGTGCGTGGTAATTCACCTCCTACTTGCACCACCCACGGTTTGGATGCATGCCAGCAAAGCCACACTATGGACATATATATATATATATATATATATATATATATATATATTCACTGAAAAAACCATAGGTTTTAGGGAAAGTTATAGTTAGTTGGACATTGCACTCGTACAAAACCCGTGAAATTCCCCCGTTATAGTTAATTCAGCTAACTATAACTCGCGCCCCCGCAATGCACTGCTGATGACGTCACATATTACATCACTCATGACATGGTCAGTGACATCACTGATGACATCACTGATGACATCTCAAATGACATCACTGATGACATCACTGATGACATCATCCAGTGACTGTGTGTTTCTGTAAAGTTTAACTATGTTTAATATATATAGGGAAAGGCGTATTGAAGAATGAGTGGGTGTATAAGCGTCTGAATGGATGATTTAGTAGGTGCGTGACTGAGTCTATAAGTGAGTGATTAAACGTATCTTACTGGATGCATGGGTGAGTGACTAAACTGTGTGAATGTCTGTATCCGTCTGTCTGTTGTTGTGTAAGCAGCTGCATGGGTTTCTGACTAGCTAAATGAGTGTCTATATGGGTTATGGATTGGTTCTCTGAGTATCTGTATGGGTGCCTCAGTGTTTGTGTGGGTGGGGTGTGTGTGACTCTGTGCATAGATGTGTGAGTGGGTGATTCACTGGGTGCATGGTTTCAAGAGTGCGTCTGTGATGGACTGTATGGGTGGGTGAGTGTGTGTATGGATGTGTTAGTGATTGAATGTATATCTCAGTGGTACATGTGTGAGTAACTACATATGTGAAAGGCAGTATATATGTGTGTTGGAGTATATAAATGGCTATAAGTGAGAGTGTGTGATTGTGAGAGTGGCTATATGGATGAGTGTGTGCTTGCATCAGTGATTGCATAGGAGCGTAAGAATGTGCTAGTATTTTTATGAGTAAGTGAGCTGGTGTGTATAACTGTATAGGTGAGTAAATTGGAGTGTGATTAATTATTTGCATGACTGACTAGGTGTGTGAGTACCTCTATGGATGAGTTGCGTTGTGTGAGTGTTTATATTGGTGTATGAGTGCATATGATAGTCCTGTACTGAGTGACTGTAAGTATGAGTGACTGTACGGGTGAGTGAGTAGATGTGTGTGTGTAGATCTAAGAATCAGTGAGTGGGTATGTACTTATTGGTATTGGAGTGTGTATGGTTTTGAGAATGGCAGTCTGTAATTTAGAGTGGGTGTATCAAAAGTTATATTAGGGTGTGAGAAGATGCATTAAATTCTCACATGGATGATGTCATCAGTGATGTCATTTGAGATGTCATCAGTGATGTCACTGACCATGTCATGAGTGATGTAATATGTGACGTCATCAGCAGTGCATTGCGGGCGCGAGTTATAGTTAGCTGAACTAACTATAACGGGGAATTTCACGGGTTTTGTACGAGTGCAATGTCCAACTAACTATAACTTTCCCTAAAACCTATGGTTTTTTTCAGTGAATTTCAAAGGTTTTTAAATGCTAAACCCTAACTATAACAGGCCTGAAACCTACGGTTTTTCAGTGAATTTCAAAGGTTTTTAAAATGCTAATTCCTAACTATAACAAGCCTGAAACCTATGGTTTTTTCAGTGAATTTCAAAGGTTTTTTAAATGCTAATTCCTAACTATAACATGTCTGAAACCTATGGTTTTTTTCAGTGAATTTCAAAGGTTTTGTAAATGACAATTTTTAAATGTATTAATTGTTATATTTATTTTTTTTGATACTGATTTACTACATTTTTTTAAACTATTTATTTTTAGATATTTTATTTTTTAAATTACATTGTAATTACATTATACATTACATTACAAAATATACTTTCTCAGAATGAATTACTTTAGTTTAAATACTTTGCAAATAGGCAATAGACTTTTAAGTACAGTAGTTACAGTTGTTGCAATGGCAACACAATTTCAAACACAATGCAACATTGAGCTCAATGTGAATTTCTAGCTAAATGCAATTAGTTACTTTATGGATTACTTTTCTAACCACAGGACTGGATCCTAGATTCAGTCCTGGGACATCTCCTGTAAACAGTTGAGTAAAAGTGTTTTGGTTACAGTAGTGATTTTTAAGGAATATTATTGTATTTTAAAAGTTGACACTTAGAAACTTTTTCACATAGAATCACCAATGTTATCCTATGGGAGGAAATTCACTTAGCAGGTAAGTAGTGTTATCGTTACTTTTTCTTACTCAGTGGTGGATCCTGGATCCAGCACTGGTGCATCTCCTGTAAACAGTTGAAAGAATGCGTTTAAGTCATACAGGCGATTTTTAAGGAATATTTGTAGTTTGTGAAAATCAACACTTTGAAACTTTTCTGCTGAAAACCAGACAATGGATTCCTATGGAAGGAAATATAAGTTACTGGTAAGTACGGTTAAAATTACTTTTCAGGATCAGTACTGGGCTGAAAGATGCAGCACTGAGGTCTCTCCTGATAACAGGTGAGTAAATCGGAATTCGTATTTCGGCTGATTTTAGAGGAATATTATAAAGTTCCAAAACTCCACACTTAGAAGAATTTCCAAGTGAAACCAGTCAATGTTAGCCTATGGAAGGAAATTCAAGTTACTGGTAAGTACGGTTAAAATTACTTTTCAGGATCAGTACTGGGCTGAAAGATGCAGCACTGAGGTCTCTCCTGATAACAGGTGAGTAAATCGGAATTCGTAGTTCGGTTGATTTTAGAGGAATATTTGTATGTTTCAAAAATCGACACTTAGAAACTTTTTCAGCAAAAGCAGACAATGATATCCTATGGAAGGAAATTCAAGTTACTGGTAAGTACGGTTAAAATTACTTTTCAGGATCAGTACTGGGCTGAAAGATGCAGCACTGAGGTCTCTCCTGATAACAGGTGAGTAAATCAGAATTCGTATTTCGGCTGATTTTAGAGGAATATTATAAAGTTCCAAAACTCCACACTTAGAAGAATTTCCAAGTGAAACCAGTCAATGTTAGCCTATGGAAGGAAATTCAAGTTACTGGTAAGTACGGTTAAAATTACTTTTCAGGATCAGTACTGGGCTGAAAGATGCAGCACTGAGGTCTCTCCTGATAACAGGTGAGTAAATAGGAATTCGTAGTTTGGTTGATTTTAGAGGAATATTTGCACAATGGTGAAGGGAGGGGCGGGGCCTGAGGTGACATCTGTGCAAACGCGCCCCGTGGCGCGTTTTAAGTTGGGGGATTAAGTCCCCTTGAATCATGAGGGTCCCTGGGGTCCAACTAGCCCACCCTGTACCTCCAGTATGCGCCAGGGAGCTGCGTTGCAGAGAGGTGTTCAGAGGCCATGCCCCTTTTTGCACCTCTCTGCAATGCAGCTCTGTGGCGCTTTCTGGACGTGCCGCAAGGCTCCCGTCCTGTCATAGCAAACTACAGTGTCCCGGGGGTAGGCACCCCGGGACACTGCAGGAGCTGGCCCTGGGGGGTGGCGGTCCCCAGGGCCATCAAGAGGCTCCAGGAGGGGCCGCGCGGCCCCCTCCCAACCATTTCACAGCCCCGGGGAGGTGGTGGTCCCCGGGGCTTTGAGGGTACGTAACGGACCCCCATATTCAAATCTTTAGTGCCCCGGGGAGGTGGCGGTCCCAGGGCGTGTGGGGCTGGAGCCCCCCACACAGGTGAAAATAATTTTTAAAAAGAAGCCCGGGGGTGGCGGTCCCTGGGAGGGCCAAGAGCCCTCCCGCACCATTATTTTTGAAAGCCCCGGGGGTGGCGGTCCCCGGGGCTTGGGGCCTTAGAGGCCCCCCACATTAAATTTAACCCCCCCCACCATGCCCCCGGGACTTGGCCGAACCGGGGGCAAATTAACATAGAAGCGCGGGAGACGCGCTTCAATTTTTTTCTTTTTTCGGCAGGATCCGCGCACCCTGAGCGCATCCTGCCGATTTAAAAAAATATATATATATGCTTTTTTCTGCCCAGGGGGACCTTGTGGGACCCCCTGAGCAGGCCTAGGGGGTCAGGGTGTTTCTACCCTGCCCCCTTTGTGCGTTTGGCGACGTGTTTCTTGTGCCTCGGTTCTACCGAGGGACAAAATGGCTGCCAACACTTCCTGAATCGGAATGTTGACAGCCAGCTGACAGCCAATTAGCATGCAGCTCGTGATCGGGACGGTGCGCGCAGGGTGCGCTCAGGGTGCGCGGACCCTACTCGTCCATAGATATATATGTGATTTTATTTGTGATTTTCTCAGAAACTACTGAACGGATTTACACCATTTAAGCAAAAGGCACGACACTGAACCAAGGGCTACCTCTTTGCCAAATTTGGTGTAATTCCGTTCAACAGTTCGGGCTGTAGCTGCGACTAAAGGTTCCTATGGAAAAATGAATGGGGAAAACATGTTTTGGGACCCCCCTTTTTCTCGGCCCCCGCTTGACGAATCAACCCGAGACTTTCAGGGTAGGAGCGGAGCGGAGCGCCCCAACAAGTTGGAAACTTTCACGAAGATTCGTCAACCGGCTCCAACGTTATTTCAAATAGAATGTCGCGTATTTCCTATGGATAATAGGTCCTAACTATAACTATCTACTGGCGACCGCCAGTAGATAATATATATATATATATATATATATATAATACAAAAAGAGTTGCCTCTAGGTTCCACAGTTAGCTGCCCCAATAAAGCAGCCGCGGACCCGCAAGTGTTTCGCGGTGGTGCAATCCCGCGACCAGGCAGGCCGCTATACAAAATACAAAAAGAGTTGCCTCTAGGTGGGATGCACTCCCGGGTGGAAATTACGCCAAAGCAAGGGCACACGCCATGAACAAAGTCCTTTTTTGGTTTCCTGCCAGACGCGTTTCGGGCCAACGCCCTCTTCAGTGGCAGACCATGTGACGTGACGGCGTGCGGCAACCACCAGTAAATCCCCATAATAATTATGCTCAGGTGAACCACCTGAAGCAATGCTTCCTGGGACTGGTGGTTCAGTAAAACCCAAGTGGGTCGCCGCCGGCACTCACATTCAAAAATGTCTTTAAAAGGATTGCCGATGTTCGCGCCGGCACCCCTGCATATTAACAGGCACCTCCTGTTCCACAGTTAGCTGCCCCAATAAAGCAGCCGCTGACCCGCAAGTGTTTCGCGGTGGTGCAATCCCGCGACCAGGCAGGCCGCTATACAAAATACAAAAAGAGTTGCCTCTAGGTGGGATGCACTCCCAGGTGGAAATTACGCCAGAACAAGGGCACACGCCATGAACAAAGTCCTTTTTTGGTTTCCTGCCAGACGCGTTTCGGGCCAACGCCCTCTTCAGTGGCAGACCATGTGACGTGATGGCGTGCGGCAACCACCAGTAAACGCGTCTGGCAGGAAACCAGAAAAGGACTTTGTTCATGGCGTGTGCCCTTGCTTTGGCATAATTTGCACCTGGGAGTGCATCCCACCTAGAGGCAACTCTTTTTGGATTTTGGATTTTGTATATATACAAAGACCATAATGCAGTTGTGGTGCACGCCCAGAGGGCGGGACTATATCTAATCGCTGCGAGTGCAGCGTGAGATTTTGCAGCTGTGCCTCCTTTCAGACACCAGTGAACAAGGGCTTGGAAGCCCGAAACGCGTTTGGTTATTACCTCTGCTGTGGAGGTGATGCTGGTCCCCCTGCAACCTGCCAATAAAAAGGTTCAAACACGTACGTGTGTGGCGCCTCAATTGTTGAGCGTTTTTCTTGTGGATTTGTGGGGCCCTGCTCGGGTCGCGAGGTACCCCGCTGCGGAAGAGCAGCTCCGGCACGCTGCGAAGATCGCAGCGTCAATGGAACGACGTGACCATTTGGTGAGGCAATATGAGCAGGGATCCAGTCATGCTCTTTACAGCAAAACCTACTAAAGGGTTTTAAGTAAATTGGGAGGCATTGCTGCATTTCACTACGGACTCAAATATGCACACTACAAAGACCATAATGCAGTTGTGGTGCACGCCCAGAGAGCGGGACTATATCTAATCGCTGCGAGTGCGGCGTGAGATTTTGCAGCTGTGCCTCCTTTCAGACACCAGTGAACAAGGGCTTGGAAGCCCGAAACGCGTTTGGTTATTACCTCTGCTGTGGAGGTGATGCTGGTCCCCCTGCAACCTGCCAATAAAAAGGTTCAAACACGTACGTGTGTGGCGCCTCAATCGTTGAGCGTTTTTCTTGTGGATTTGTGGCGGCCCTGCTCGGGTCGCGAGGTACCCCGCTGCGGAAGAGCAGCTCCGGCACGCTGCGAAGATCGCAGCGTCAATGGAACAACGTGACCATTTGGTGAGGCAATATGAGCAGGGATCCAGTCATGCTCTTTACAGCAAAACCTACTAAAGGATTTTAAGTAAATTGGGAGGCATTGCTGCATTTCACTACGGACTCAAATATGAACACTACAAAGACCATAATGCAGTTGTGGTGCACGCCCAGAGGGCGGGACTATATCTAATCGCTGCGAGTGCGGCGTGAGATTTTGCAGCTGTGCCTCCTTTCAGACACCAGTGAACAAGGGCTTGGAAGCCCGAAACGCGTTTGGTTATTACCTCTGCTGTGGAGGTGATGCTGGTCCCCCTGCAACCTGCCAATAAAAAGGTTCAAACACGTACGTGTGTGGCGCCTCAATCGTTGAGCGTTTTTCTTGTGGATTTGTGGCGGCCCTGCTCGGGTCGCAAGGTACCCCGCTGCGGAAGAGCAGCTCCGGCACGCTGCGAAGATCGCAGCGTCAATGGAACGACGTGACCATTTGGTGAGGCAATATGAGCAGGGATCCAGTCATGCTCTTTACAGCAAAACCTACTAAAGGATTTTAAGTAAATTGGGAGGCATTGCTGCATTTCACTACGGACTCAAATATGCACACTACAAAGACCATAATGCAGTTGTGGTGCACGCCCAGAGGGCGGGACTATATCTAATCGCTGCGAGTGCGGCGGGAGATTTTGCAGCTGTGCCTCCTTTCAGACACCAGTGAACAAGGGCTTGGAAGCCCGAAACGCGTTTGGTTATTACCTCTGCTGTGGAGGTGATGCTGGTCCCCCTGCAACCTGCCAATAAAAGGTTCAAACACGTACGTGTGTGGCGCCTCAATCGTTGAGCGTTTTCTTGTGGATTTGTGGCGGCCCTGCTCGGGTCGCGAGGTACCCCGCTGCGGAAGAGCAGCTCCGGCACGCTGCGAAGATCGCAGCGTCAATGGAACAACGTGACCATTTGGTGAGGCAATATGAGCAGGGATCCAGTCATGCTCTTTACAGCAAAACCTACTAAAGGATTTTAAGTAAATTGGGAGGCATTGCTGCATTTCACTACGGACTCAAATATGCACACTACAAAGACCATAATGCAGTTGTGGTGCACGCCCAGAGGGCGGGACTATATCTAATCGCTGCGAGTGCGGCGTGAGATTTTGCAGCTGTGCCTCCTTTCAGACACCAGTGAACAAGGGCTTGGAAGCCCGAAACGCGTTTGGTTATTACCTCTGCTGTGGAGGTGATGCTGGTCCCCCTGCAACCTGCCGATAAAAAGGTTCAAACACGTACGTGTGTGGCGCCTCAATCGTTGAGCGTTTTTCTTGTGGATATATATATATATATATGTATATGTATATATATATGTATGTATATATATATATATATATATCCAATACTCCTTTTTGTTTTGATTCTCCGACCCAGGAATCAGAAAAAGGCACGGACTCCTCTTGTTTGGTGCAAATGTTCATTTATTTTTCGTGCTGTGCAGCCATGACGCATTTCAACCCACCAGGGGCCATGATCACATGACATGCTACATTTTTTCTTCCCATTTTTAAAGTGACAAGTACATTATTAATTCATGAATATGAAACACAGACTACCCGTCTGAATTCCACTACTACACAGTACATTTTCACAATCATAATAGCTTGTTTGGTTCCTGGCTGATTCTTAAATATTAAAATATTTATAAATATTTAAGATTGTTAAAAAGACACGAACTATGTGCAAAACTACGCAATTTCACTGTTTAAATACATTTAGTTTAAAAATCACAAAATCCGTTCGGTCGATTTTACTCTTGGGTTTGATGCTTATTAATATAAAACCATGTGCTTAATTTCATTATTGCTGTACAAATACATCTTTACAGAAACACTTCTATATAAATATACATTTGTCCGATAACATTTTTTTAATAAAAGTTAGATCGTGACATCTGAATTATGTGCAAAATACGCAATTCTTGAATAACTGTATAAATACATTTCATTAATTTGTACACCAAAAAAGCATTTCTTGACAGCCTGTCTCGGTTGTTTCCTCACTTGGTTTTGTCATTCGCATCTTCCCAATCAGACCTAATCAGCCTAGACAATATTCAAAATTGATTGTTGATGTCAATATAGCCATATTGTTTGTTAATTGTACAGTGCAATTAATGATAAAGGATAGTGCAACTAATAAAAAACTATTCTGTGTTTCTCATACTCCCAGAGTATGAACACACCAATAAAGTGCCAGTGCAAACAATATTTATTGTGACATGAGCCCATGTCACAAAAACCAGAGAAAAAAAGGGAAAAAAGATTTCTTAAGGGTAAGAGACTCAGCATATTAAAACCTTATAGTTTTTATTCTCTGTATTTCTGTTTATTTATAAAACCAGGATGATTAAAAAGCTGCTATTAGAGCCAAGTGTGCAAATCTTCTGTGGTATTTAACCCATATGGGCTCTTGCTGTCCAATTCAAGGATATGCCTAGTTTCAAGTCGCCTAAGTGTCGCATCCCTGTTTCCTCCTCGTCTTAACGGGGGAACACAGTTTATCACATAATATTTCAGATGGTCTAGGTTATTTGCATGGACTTATCAGAAATGTCGGGCCACTGGATACGTAGTATCATTGTTGGTTATGGCCCGTATGTGCTGGAGTATTCTCTTGTGGACCTGCAGTTTTGTGCTTCCCACATACCGCAGTCTACAAGAGCACTCCAGCACATACACGGCGAACTCTGTTTTACGTTAAAAACTTTTCAATAACAGTAGGACTATCCTTGAATGATGTTTGGTAAGAAGTCTTGCTTTCCCCATACTTGCATGCCTTGCATGATGTACATCTCACAAAACCTTTGCGATTAGACAGCCAGTTGGCATTCTTTTTCACTTCAGGGCTGCTACTTACTAAGCAACCCCCTGTGCTTAGTGCCTTTCTGTATGTTATTGAAGGGGATGATGGCATTCTCAGCCCTATGACAGGATCACTCTGCACTAAATGCCAATTCTTTTTTGCTATTTTTCGTAGGCTGTCTCTTTGCTTGTTGTATGTGAGGATTAGTCTGGGGCTACTTTCAGTGGTTGTTATGTATGATGTTTGTTTGATTTTACTAGCTGATGGTTTGACAAGAGGTCATCACGTGGTTTGGCTCTAGTCTGGCAAATAGCCTCATCCACTGTTCGCTCTGAGTAGCCTCTGGCCATGAAGCGAGATTTACACTCCTCCTGTGCTTTTACTAGGTCTGCCTCCCTACTGCAGATATGCCGTATCCTCAGCATTTCACCATACGGTATACTATGGATTGTATGTTTAGGGTGAAAACTGCTGGAGTGCAGAATGGTATTGCCAGCTGTAATTTTACGGTGCAGTCTTGTTTCTACCTTGTTGTTAAGCACATAGACCTCTACATCTAGGAAGCAGATAGATGTATCACTGATGTCATGCGTGAGCTGAACATTTATATCATTAATATTCAGCATATTGATAAATTCCTCTGCACTTTGTTTGTCACCATGCCATATCACAAAGAGGTCATCTATGAAACGAACCCACTTTACCACATTTTTTGCCATTATATCTGCATATTTAGATTTTACAACCATCTCCTCCCACCACCCCATCTGGAGGCAGGCGTAGCTGGGTGAAAAACTTGCGCCCATAGCTACACCTCTCACTTGGTGATAAATCTGTTGCTGGAATAAAAAATTATTATTATTCAAGACAAATTTAATTAGATCTATCAACATTTTGTTATGGGAGTGGAATTCTATCGGTCTCATGCCCAGAAAATGTTCTAGTGCTCTTATACCATCATGGTGATGAATTGATGTATATAGATTACAAACATCCATAGATATTAGTAAATAATCACTTTTCCACTGAACATCGTTTATCTGTTTTAAAAAGTCCATGGTGTCCTGTATATATGATGGAAGAGTCTTTACATGTTCTTGTAAAAACGAATTGATATATATAGAAACATTTTCATTCAGGCTTTGCATTGCAGAAATAATGGGTCTGCCTGGTGGTCATAATCTGTCCTTGTGAGTTTTTGGGATAAAATATATCACAGGTAATGTTGGGTAGCCATTTTTTTAAAATTTAAATTCATCTTGATTGATTAAACCCATACTTTTCCAAGCTAGTAGTTTCTAGATAGTTCGTTCTGTGCTGTTTTCGTGGCCTGCCTTGTGCTAATATATATATATATATCACTGAAAAAACCAAAGGTTACATGGATGTTATAGTTAGGCTCAGATTTCACTCTTACAAAACCAGTGAAATTCTGCAGTTATAGTTAAATGAGCTACCTATAACTTACACCCCGCACTGCCCTGCGCCCGGTGTTTCAAGATAATGTGGAGTCGGCGAGGGGATATTATGCCCCTGCGTGGGTACTTTACCCTAGAAGATGGTGGACTTTTGTCTAATTCCTAATGCGCCATACACAACTTCCAGAAAAAGGACACGCTCGTCACAATGGTGAGCAGATGTCCTTTTATGTTTCATAACATCGATGCGGCCCGAGTTTGTGTGAAAAGGGTCCGGAGGCGAGCATGATACAGTGCAAGTAAACAACTGGTGTATTGTGGATATGTGATTATCAAGATTGCTGAAATAAATCTGCACTGAGCATTAAATGTTGACTACAACAATAATGCTACAATTCCCATAATGCTTTGAAAAGCTATTTAAGGCTGGGTAATTGAATCAATCAATGATCACCACTTGAAAAAGACGAATCTGTCAATCAACGTTGTGGTGTGCCTTGCTGTTCAAGTGCTGCTTTAATAAATGCAGATTACAAGCCTCTGGGAGTGCAGCGTCCTTGTTGGAGTAAAATTACATTTTGGGATCTGTGGTCTGTTTCCCTCGACGCTGCACCGGCAGTTAGTGCGTGCCGCTCCAAGACCACATTTGTTTGAACAAGTATTCAGAAGCGGCGGCGCCCGGTGTTTGAAGATAGTGTGGAGTCGGCGAGGGGATACTATGCCCCTGCGTGGGTACTTTACCCTAGAAGATGGTGGACTTTTGTCTAACTTCCAATGCGCGACTTCCAGAAAAAGGACACACTCGTCACAATGCTGAGCAGATGTCCTTTCATGTTTGATAACATCCATGCAGCCCGATTTAAGACTGGGTAATTGAATCAACCAATGATCACCACTTGAAAAAGACGAATCTGTCGAAACGTGTTGTGGTGTGCCTCTAGGAGTGCATCGTCCTTGTTGGAGTAAAATTACATTTTAGGATCTGTGGTCTGTTTCCCTCAACGCTGCACTGGCAGTTAGTATTTTCAGTTACCGTAGCAGAAAGATTGCTAGTTCCTTTTCTACTCATGAGTGTGTTACAAGTGTCATGCACCTTATAACCAGCAGGGAGAATGTTGAAAAATGGCCCCCTTTAAAGGGTCACCCCAAACTTTTTACCTTCCTCCTTCTCTTTTTATGACCACTATTTTGTTGGCTTAGAACTCTGGGCACTTTGCAACAGCTAACTAGCGCTAAAGTGCATGTGCTCTCCCCTAAACATGGTTTAATTGATGTCTCCACAACTAGCACATTTAATTTGCTTTTTGTGCCACACACTCAAGTAGCCCTTAAACATCTCTCAGGCCTACCACAGCAGGGCCTGTGTATGCCGTTTACACTGCTGTGTCAACTTGACATTTAAAGCCACTTGCTACGTTTTAAACTCTCCTTTTATTACATATACGTCACCCCTAAGGTAGGCCCTATGTAGGCCATAGGGCAGGTTGCTATGTAACTTAAAGGTAGGACATGTGCTTTTAAGTTTTACATGTCCTGGTAGTGAAAAGCTCCCAAATTTGTTTTTCACTACTGTGAGGCCTACCCCTCTCATAGGTTAACAGTGGAATTAGTTATTAAACTTATAAACTGTAATTCCTGCTTGAGAAGGAGAAGATCGGTTATGTTTCTTATCGTTGGCAAGGTGATGATAAATCCTCTTTATTGGTAACATTTAATTTATCATTACCCTTTTAAAAATGCCGCTTTTAGAAAGATGCAAACACAAGGAGATGATGGACGAAGCACTGAAACCTTTCAGACACTCACCCCCAGTCACAGATCTGGGTTGAATCCATCGTCATTCTTTAGCTCACTTCGCCACCTCTGTTCAGACCCAGCTATATGCAAATCAGTCTTGACCCTGTGCCTCATGTGAACAGTCCAGCCCGAACTGCCAAGCCAGGGCTTCCCTGAACCGGAAACAAGCATCCTGGGACCTGTTTCTGGGTAACACCCTTCATCAGCCAGGCTAGCTTGAATACAGTGGCAAAGTGAGCAAGGGACCCACGTCTGGGCATACCCTGCCAACTTAGTGCGAACACAGCAAACACAAGGAGATGAAGGACGGAGAGCTGAAACTTTTCAGACACTCACCCCCAGTCACAGACCTGGGTTAAATACATCATCATTCTTTAGCTCACTTCACCACCTCAGTTCAGACCCAGCTATATGCAAATCAGTCTTGATCCTGTGCCCATTAGAAAGATGGCAGTTTTCTGCTCTTAGCCCTTTGTGTCTGCAGCCTGTCTCCAATACACGTATGGGGTGGGTGACAGCTAGAGTTTTTGTATTTGCTCTAGACAGCCACACACAAAGGGAGGTTAGGTGTAACTGAGTGGCTTATCCACATCCTGATCAGCAATCCTGGGCAGGATAGGAGGGAGGAGCTGACACTTACACCTGAATAGGCTGTGTTCTGTCCTCCATAATGGACTGCATACCCCCGCCCCGGAGTGAGTCTGAAGCTGGAGCTAGGAGGGAAGATCTCTGTGTACTACAAAGCCCCTTTTTGAAGTCACCACTACTTCAAAGGCACAACTGGGAATAGGTACTGGTTCTCTGACCCCACCAAATCAGACACTCCTGGACGTGTGAAGAACTCTGCCAAGAGGAAGAACTGCTGTGCGGCTACAAGGACTTCCACTCTTCTGGACTGTTGCTCTGGAAGAACTGCTTTTCTGCTCTCCTGCCCTGCTCCCTACTACCCTCTGCCCTGCTAAGGAAGGACTGGACCCATCTCACTTGAACCCAGAATGACTCCAAGGCCATGGTGGTTTGCCCCCTGTTCTATGTCTTAGGGCCATCAATGATTTTTCATCCACCTGCAACAGCACCTGGACTTTGCTTGTTGCAAGTCTTGACCTGTCAAGTGGTGCCAATCCAGTCCTGGGCCCTTGGAAGTAGGTATAAAGTGCTGCAACTGCCAAAGTCCACCCATTAACGATGGTGCGCTGATCATATCTGACACATCTCCCTCAACACTGATGCATCGACAGTGCTACAAAGACCCCACACCTCTTATCACTGATTGTGCGGTGCATCAACTTCAGGTTCTGACACATCCCCGACTTTGCGCGACTCAGCACCAATGCATCACTTCATGCTGTTCTCATCACCTACAACCCAGCAATTCGATGACGACGCATCGCTGTGGTGCTTCTCGCATGTTGTCACATCTTCAATGTTGCACAGCTCAGAACCGATGCATCGCCTTCATTGAAAGGATCAATGCCGACGTATCGCCTCACCTGCTCCTCACATCATCTGCGACATCGACACGTCCAAGGTACTGTTTCCGTGGGCAAATGCTGGTCCCTATATCTGACCAAGCTGCATCGCGTCTGCAGGAACTTTTCGATTTACCATGGTTTAGTGCAACCAGATATCCCCAGTTGGTGCTTTAAGCTTTTAAGCAGTATATTTTCATTTATTCTCTAAAAATTCATAACTCTGGTTATACTACTTGGATCTTGTCTTTTTGGTCTTATTTTTGTCATACAAATACAACCTATATTTCTAACTTGGTGTGGGGTCTTTTTGTGGTGTTTTCACTGTGTTACTGTTTAAAGTGTTGCACAAATACTTTACACATTGCCTCTTAAGTTAAGCCCACCTGCTCTGTGCCAAGTTACCAGGGGGTGAGCACAGGTGTGTATCTGACTAGGACTGTGGTTCCTGCTTGGACAGGGTGCATACCTCTGCCAACAAAAACACAATTCTGTTTATTTTGGATAGTATTCAGGATTAGGGGTTTCAAGTATAATGAAAATAAATTGCATTTTGTTTGGGAGATACATTGATGTTTAGACAGACATAAACATGTTCCTAATTTGAGACATAATTTGCAGCTCTATTCATTTTTATGTATTGACAGAATAGAACTCCAAACAGTCCTCCTTTTCATGGGTTTTGCTTTCACTCATTATTTTATTTTACCCCTATAATTTGTCTTTTTTAAACCTGAAACAAGCAGGGAGAAGAATAGAGGCCAGAAAAATAATATTGGAACATGGGAGAAGATAGCTATAAAAGATGTTTAGAGGATGTCTCCAGGAAAAATACTTAAAAGAGGCTTAATATATTTAAAAGGAAAAAAAAACTTGATTAACATATTTTTTCAACAATTAGAATTTTCACTAGCTTCGAATCATGAGCTTAGTTAGTGCCATCCATTGTAAAATATTAGGCTAAATCTGTTTGATAGACTGGTTTCTTTAGAACAGGTTTTACCAAATATGTTGTCTCCAAAACTACATAGAAACAGATGTAGAACTGGACTCATTCAGGAACAAGTGATTGAGTGCTTTTGTATTTGAGTTTTGGACAAACTAAACCACAAAATATGTAAAAAGGTGTTTTGTGGATCACAGAACCCCACTCCCCTACTCCAAACGTTGTGCAGCCTTGTTCAAGAGTAGTTGAACCCGTTTAAAAGGCTTGCATTGTTAAAAAGAATCTAATTTCTCCAAATCCAAGAGGAGTTTATTTTTATAAGTTGTGCACTTATTAGAGAATCTCTTCTGACATGTGAACTGATACTCCATCAGGTGTGGAGCGAAGTTGCGCCCCTTTACCAGTTGCACAGCATTAGCCATAAGTATTCAAAAGACTCCATTTATGATTTGGTAATCCATTTAAATCAACTTTATTCAATTTTTTCATCCAATATTTTTTTAATTCCTTTCTCCATCCACATGCTAGGCTTCATGCTTTCCCGTTGCTTCTAATGCTAAAGATACGCCTGTCCAAGCCTTTTTCTATAACACGCAAGAATACATTGTTCATCCTTGGCAGCCTTATTTGCATAAACCCAATACATTTCGTACTCAACATCCCTTCTTCAAGGGTATCTTAAAAGTGAAAAGAAAACATTTTTGTTTTGCTACATTTGACATGCAACGTGATCTTTACACCTCTCATCCCATTATGTAGAAACTCCAATCCATGCATTAAAAATAACTCTTCATTTGCCAACACATCACTCTTATCCCATAAAAACATAAATATTGCCCCAAAACTGTCTCAAACCCTGCCCCCCCAGTGCCTTACAAATCTGCAAGCATCCACCATCACATGCATCATAACTAAAATATTCACCTGTGTAGCCACATCACACCAAATGTGTTCCAAATCAGCACCCACAGCCTCATCACTCCAACAAACGTACAAGGCCTTCATGTGTACCTGCAAAATCGTAATCCTATGCTTGGCGGTGAAACAGCCTCAGCTGCATCTCATGCCTCCAATGTGAAAGTGCTCAACCACCATCTTCCAGGTGACGCCCCCCATTTAAACTCTTTCCCTCCTATGTGCATTTCAGTTTTCTACGTGACTCTAACTGACTATTGAAACAACCAATAACTGCAAAAACATACAAATCCCATAAAAAACTGTACCGCGCTCCCGTTATTGCGTTCCTGCTTGTAGTAAAAATGTTCACATTTTTGTTTGCAAAGTTCCATACTTTGACAGAATCAATGTTTTTCATGTCTCCGATCGCCCACTAGTGGAAGATTTGTTTAGAACGAATTTTCTTTAAAAAACTGTGATGGTTCTCAGCAAACAAAATAGACTCTATCTTCTGAACGTAGTGTTACCAAACTGCCTTCCATGTAATAATATGTTCTTTTATCTGTTTAATCCTCTTGACTGTCCTGGGTGCAAACAATTGGAGGGGCAATTATACATTAAATATCCAAGTAAGTGATAGAATGCACTCCGTCTTTTACTTTACTTCCTTTGTTCAAGATTGCTCTGGACACAAATATTTTTCACCTGGTTGCAGACTTTGCCCATTCCCTAAATCCATCAGGTGTGGAGCGAAGTTGTGCCCCTTTACCAGTCGCACAGCATTATCTATAAGTATTCAAAAGACTCTATTTATGATTTGGTAATCCATTTAAATCAATGTTATTCAACTTTTACATACCTTTCTCCATCCACATGCTAGGCTTCATGCTTTCTCATTGCTTCTAATCCTAAAGATACGCCTGTCCAGGCTTTTTTCTATAGCACGCAGGAATACATTGTTTATCCTTGGCAGCCTTATTCACATAACCCAATGCATTTCGGGCTCAACAGCCCTTCTTCAGGGGTTACTACAAAGTAAAAAACCATCCTTTATTGTTTTGCTACATTCAACATGCAAAGTGATCCATATGTTACCGTCAAAGTGTGAAATCCCGCATTGTATAGAATGCCTAGGTAATGTATAGAATGCCTGAAAAGGCCTGAAAATCGAACGTCAAAGTATGAAATGATTGATATTTTAGACATTGCCTAGGCATTGTATACTTTGCAGGATTGTCTGCCGGCAAAGTATATAATACCCCTAATCCCGCCATTTTATTCCCGCCCGGCAAAGTGTGAATTCCGGCATTCTATAGAATGGCTAGGTAATGTATAGAGTGCCTGAGAATGGAACGACAAAGTATGAAATGATTGATATTTTATACATTGCCTAGGCATTGTAGACTTTGCCGGATTGTCTGCCGGCCAAGTATATAATACGCCTAATCCCGCCATTTTATTCCCCCCGACAATGTGTGAAATCCGGCATTCTATACAATGGCTAGGTAATGTACAGAATAGTTTTGTGCTTTCACTTTCAAATGCGTATTAATTAATAAAGGCTTCTCATCTTGTGCCCTTTTAACACTTTGCATAAATGGTACTGGTCATTCTGTATAATGCCTAGGAATTGTATACAATGCCTAGGAAAAGTATGTAACATTTTCCCCAAAAACTTATATTTCATAGTTTGCCTCTAAACCATCAGGCATTCTATACATTCCCTAGGCATTCTATACAATACCGGGATTTCACACTTTGCCGAATGCCTAGGAATGTCATCTTGTGGCCTTTTAACACTTTGCCTAAATGGTACTGGTCAGTCTGTATAATGCCTAGGAATTGTATAGAATGCCTAGGAAAAGTATGTAACATTTTCACCCAAAACTTATATTTCATAGTTTGCCAAAAACCATCAGACATTCCATACATTACCTAGGCATTCTATACAATACCGGGATTTCACACTTTGACGGTAACATATACATCACTTGTCCCATTATGTAGAAACTCCAATCCATGAAATGAAAAAAAATAATAATAATTGCACAACCTGGAAGCAAAATGAATCAGGCTGGACCCAGTTCAAGGCAACAACCCCCTTTACCCCCCCAAACAGCCAGGATGACCAGCCAGAGTCCCAGGGGATGAGGAAGAGGAAGATGAAAACAAGATTCAGTCAGGAGGAAAATGAGATCCTGATTGTGCAGGTGACGGAGAATCAACACCAGCTCTTCGTCAGCTCCAGGGTGTCATTGGGGACCAAAAATGCCATTTGGCAGTCTATCGTGACCAAGGTGAATGCAGTAGCAGAAGTCAAGAGGACGGTGGCTGACTGCAAGAAGTGCTGGCATGATGCCAGAGGCAAGACGAAGCAGAAACTTGCCAGCAATCTACAGGCGCAAAAAGAACAATTGATGGACAGAATGCAGAAATGTCATACATTCACCCCAGTACAGAAATCCGGGCCTAAATCCATCGATTTTTTGCTCCCCATGCCATTCCAGTTTGAACCCAGCCATATGCAAATCAGTCTTGACCCTGCACCCATTGGGAACAGTCCAGCCCGAAATGCCAGGCCAGATCCTCCCTGGACTGGAAACAAGCATCCTAGGACCGGTTTCAGGGTTTCACCCCTCATCAGCCATGATAGCTTGACTCCAGTGGCATGGAGAGCACGGGACCCACGTCTGGGCATACCCGTCCCACTCGGGGTGACAAATGCAAAAAGAATGCAGGCAGCACTGCAGACCAAAGGTGGGAGTCCAGCGCAGCAGGAGCAGCTTGATGACTGGGAGGAACAGGTGTCTGCGGTCATCAGCGAAGAGTTGGCGGTAGGCGTCGAGGGACAGGATAGTGCTGACTATGACCAGCTACATCAGCAACAGGGTAGGTAACAACCAGGGACAGGGGGGGTGAGGGGTGGGGGAGTAATGTCACTTCTGTCCATCCAAATCTGTGTGCAGAACAAATGCCTGATACATATGTACATGGGGGTACATTCACATGTCCCATGAGCTGCTGGCATCATTAACAAACCCATAGAAAGTCACATACCTTTGGGGTAAGGGACTTATATCCAGCACAAATGCATATATGTATTGACAAGTGACCACTCATGTGTCCCCTAACTCTGGGCCACATCAACAAGCAAAGGGGCACACACACAAGAGAAGTGGCGTAGCGTGCCATTAGCTTCCCTGCCTTAACACCACACTCCGTCAACTCTGAAATACAGGGCTGCAACATATTTTCAACAATATGAAGCAGCCAAGAATTTCCCCCTGTGCTGGTGCAAAACTTAGCAGCCCAGCACCAAAGGAGGCACCCTTGCACCACAGTGCAAGGGTGTCTGTGTTGAGGGGAAGATTATCAATGTGCAGGAAGGTCGCCCTCCCTGGACATAAACAACCAATGGCCCTTTGCTGTACCCATGTGTGCTGCACAACGCAGCACACATGGAAACAGCAAAAACTAGGTGAAATTAAGCACTTTTCAGCTGATTAGCCTGTTTAAGATCATGTTTTCCCTGCCCTCAATTTTGGCATTGACTCCCATTACGCTGCCCTTGCAAATAGGACCCATTGTCCAAAAATAAAGGGCACTGAGATGGAACGCCCACTGCAAAACCCATTCCCCTCCTCTTCCACGCTAAGTACATTGTGAAAGAGTGCCTAATACACAAGGCAGTGTTAAGCTACGAACAGTGGCTTAATGCTGCATTGTAAATTAGGCGAAGCACATATTGCCATAGGAAAGTCACTCAAAGTGACGTCCCTGTGGTGATAGGGGCCTGTAAATATTCACAAAAGTCACTGAGCGTGGGTTCAGGCCAATTGGCTCAAAGCAGCCCTCAGCCCCTTCACAAATGCAGCCCTGCACTGCATGTCCAACAATATGGCTCAGGCCCGTGTCACAACATGAACTGCTGATCATTGTATTTGCCTAGCGCTAAAGCCAGCACTCATGCACAATGGTGCAAAACTGTCTGCGTTGGGGCTAGCCGGCTACATCAATTTTATATGCATGTCGAAATTCCATGCCTCAAAGTAATGTAATAAATAAGTCTGGGCACCGCTCCACAGAAGTGCCTGAGTGCCCTGTCAAGCCAAGAAGACTAATGCTGCGTTACATAACAGGTTAGTACAAATGACCTCAGCTACATAACGAAAGTGTTCCTCCTTTACAAGGATCTGGCCAATCCACATCAAGTGGGTCAACTCTGCCTTGTAAACATTGTGAAGCATGCTTTTCTGCTGTAAACCTAAAAAGTATGAGGGTCCAGTTGCAACAGTGCATTGGAAATATGCCACAAGCAATTGCAATAACTTAACAGCTGCTTTCATCTGTGCAGCTGAATTAAGCACATATTAACACATCTAAAACTGTAGGAGAGCACCTTTTAAAGTAAACTCACTCATGTTAGCCACATCAAAGGCTGTACTGCCATTGCAAGCACCCTGTGCCAATGATGTGCACATTCCAGGATGTAAAAACAAAACATAGTGGTGGGCCAAGGTGCTGTACACCTCTGAGTAAAAGGGATATGCATCTCAAAGGACAGTGTAAGGCCACAGCATTTTAGGAATGTGCACCCCCCAAAAAATCATGCATGTTTTGGTTGCAGTGCACCTATAACCACATATTCCCTGTCACGTGCATGGTAATTGCAGTCAGCAAATGGGCCCCATACACTATCTGGGAATTAAGCATGTCATTTGTCTACCCGTTGACTTGACATAATTCCTCAACATTTATTCTTCAACATCTAAGTATCTTCTTGTGTTGTTTAGTTGGCAGTATGTCATTGTCATGATGGTCCTGGGTTTGGAGGTCCAAAACATATTGACATGCATGGAAACTGGCCCTTAGGTAAGGTCAACAGTGGCAGTGGACAAATGCATAGCCATTGATGTTTGTAAACACCCTTCCAGAGACAAATGCATCCAATTACCCTGAGCACCACAGTATGTACCATCCATGTGCCCATCCCTGTGAGGTACAAAAATATATGCAGTGCAACAATGCACCAATCTTAGAAGCCTGTTCAAAGTCCAGTGTCCTCCTGCCTGCATAATCTTACCATTGACACTGCACCATAGTGCAAGGGTGTCTAGGGAAAGGGATTGTTTTCCAATGAACAGGAAGGTGGTCCTCCCTGCACATCAACCTTGATGAATGGGACTGACATGTGTCAATGTGAGCTGGCCACCTTGAAACACATAGACACTTCCCAGAGTAGGGAAATTCAAGCACATCTACTTGTCATCTGAACGTGGACATCACTGTATCTTTGATCTCAAGTGCATGAGTGTCCTCCTCATTATGGCACACCAGGAAATAGGTGGCAGTGCCAACATCAATGGGGGGGTGCAGTCTAATCTACGCCTCTAAACTGAGTGACCAACCCATATGCAAGCTTGACTGAGTAAGGGTGACGTATCCACAATGCAGTGTTAAGACACATGAAGTAGATCAAATCTGCATTGTCAACAAGTTTAATCAACCAGGGGCATAGAAATATGCCCATCACTGTTGGCATACAGGGAAACTGTCCAGAACTATGAACCCCCTAAATGTTACATAAGTGATGTTGTAAACTGAATTACAAATCTGCGTGTAATAGCTGTAGCATGAAAGAACAGAGAATGGGAATGTTTCATGCACTCTGATTGTCAACTGATAAAATGCGTGCCCAAACTGGACATACACAAACTGTAGTATCTGCTCTTTACATTGCACAGGAAGAAACATCACCTCCTGCTCAGCAGCCTGTCCAACTCTTCAATGATGAGGAGGAAGAAGAGCTCCATACCATTGACCAGGACATCCCCCAAGAGCTGCTCAACTCCATAGGTAGTCCATCTCTAGAAGCAGGGCCGTCCAGCAGCACCATTGCCTCTCCACTTGCCGAACGAAACATCCAGCAGGCACCACTTAACACCACATCTTTCAACCTGGAATCTGAGGACCCACTGTTACATTTTCAACAGAGTGCTGTAGGAGTCCAGCGTGAGATGGCTGGTCAGGTGCGGGTAGGGTTAGACAGCCTGGTGGCCAAACTGGATGGGATCCGTGGGTGTCTCAGTCCAATCAGGGACCACCTACAGGCCATCAGAGGCACCAACAGTCCGCTCCATGCTCTCCAGCATTCCATGGATGACATCGCTGGTGTCCTTACTCAGAGACAAGAGTCACTGTCCTGTCAAAGTGGCACCAGCGATGTTGCCAAACAGTTGGGGGAAATGCGAAAGATCATGGAGAACATAGAGTGGAAGCAGGATGCCCACTTGGCTGCATGGCTGACTACCACAGAGACGTTGCTGGAGTCTTGCAAGCTCTGCAGCTCATCATCACTGCAGTGATGCCTCATCTGTTGGCACAGATGAATGCTGCTGTACCTTCAGCATCCACCTCTTCCCCCCTGATGTGTCTCTGCCTCCCGGTGCTGCCGCAAATCCACCACCACCCTCACAGGAGGTACATGACACATCAGAGGAGGAAGATGTGGATGAAACATCAGTCATAAGAAGAAGGCAGCGCTAGCATTCATCGTGTCAAATGGATAGTTTCTGCCTAGCCTTGTGCTTAGCATCATGCCATGGAACATCATCTGTCACTGTCCTCAGATTGACTCTGCTACATTCACCTTGGACTTCTAATGGACTGCCAATTTGGCCATTGATCCCCAATGACACCCCAATCAGCCTCCTGACTGAACTTTGCCTCTTCCTCAACATGTCCCTGGACATGTTCCCCCCAAAGGACTCTGTCTGGCCCTCCACCGGTCATTTCAACAATGTGGGGGTTGTTGTTCAAATAACTGGGCCAGTCTGTTGACTCCAGAACATCACTTGTCAATAAAAGCACTAAAGTCAGAAAGATGTTCGTTTCCTGTGACCATTCAAGTATAGATGTGTAAAAAATGCATGAGCAGTCTAGGCAGCAAAACTAATCCAGTGGGCCATTAGAAAAAGGGTCCTGTTGAGTCTGTGTCCCTGATAGGCAGTGAGATGGCAGGATAAGTGTGAAGTAGCCAATCCCTAATATCTCAAATACAACATTCTAGCTGGAAGTTCACATTTCCCTACATTCAGGATGGGGATAGGTGCTTGGTTCAATGTTCAAGTCAGTGTCATGCCACAAGAAGTGGCTCACCTAGCATTGCTAACAAGTCATATTTGGCAGATCTGCTTATAGTCAATGGTGTGGACAATGGTTGTTGTGATGGGTGTCATGCCATGCCACATCTCAAGATAGAGCCCTCACAATATTCACAAAGATGTTGAAGCATAATGGGGCATATTTACAAGCCCCTATCGCCCCCCGAACGTCACTTTCAGTGACTTTGTTGTGGCGATAGGGGCTTCGACCTTATTTACGAGGCAGTGTTAAGCCACTTAAGGTGGCTTAACACTGCCTTGTAAATAAGGCACACATTCACGCTGTACTCTGCGTGAAGGGGGGGCAATGGGTGTTGCGGTGGTTGTTCCACCGCAACACCCATTGATTTACAAGGGTGGCATAAATAGGAGGCAGCTCCAAAATTACGACCAGGGAAAAACTGGTCTTACCCTGGTGCAATGAGGAAAAATATTTTATTTCTCCTTGTTTTTGCTGTTTCCATGTGTGCTGCCTTGTGCAAATTGACATTGAATGTGTATTTGCAGGAAGGTGACCCTTTCTGCACATAAACAATAATTTCCCCAATGCAGACACCCTTGCACTATGTTGCAAGGGCGCCTGTATTGGTGCTAGACACACTGTGCTATGCAGGTGTGTGCAGCATGGTTGTGAATACGGCACATCCCTGCATTGTCAGACTGAAGAAGCGTGGTGTTGGCAATGGTTGCTTAACGCCACACTTCTCCACTCTGTTGTAAATATGCCCCAATGTGTCTTACAACTCCGTCAGTTCCTCATAAGATGCTAAATATATCAGCAGACTATCGCTATGCAAGCTCATAAGTCAAATTTGCCATCCTGAAATTCCTGTATGTTTCCTGATCCAACAGCATCATGACAGTAGCCTTACCCTAAAAGATGATGTCATGACCACACTTAGACATCAAAATGATTGTTTTGTGAATGAATTTGTTGTATTCAACTTCCAAATCACCACTCCATCAAATCACTTCAAACATAAGTGCCACCACAAATCACAACCCAGTAACATTTTATTAAATCTCAAAAAAATCTACCTTACTTAAATTAACACTAATCACATCAGCTAACCTAATCTAGACTAACTGATACTAACTAAATGTTACACTAAACTAACTAACTTATCTAATACTAAACACTCAACTACATATTTGAGACATCAACCCAGCTCCCCCCCTTAAAGCTTTTCATCAGATGGGACAAAGACAGCTTAATATAAACATGAACTAACTATACATATATCCTAGACAAATATATATTTTTTGGGATTTTTTAACACCCACCCAAAGGAAAAGGAAACTTAGCCCATAACACTACATAAATTGAATAAAAAATCTAAAACCTTATCTAAACCTTACACTAACTATTACTACTCTAAAACTACACTTAATAACACTTAAAATCCTAGACTTTAATCAAACAGTATTAAAAAAGGAATAGGGGGACTGTAGAAGGAGGGAAGGATCAAAAATTGGGTGGCTCAGAATGGGAGCCACAGGGCACCCTTGATGTCCTGGAGGTGGGTGTTAATCTCAGATATGTCCCTCTTAACTTGTGCTAGTCTCACATTTATGTCCAGTAAGCACCGCCGTTCCCTGTTTGTGTAAGTGACAGCATGTATCCAGGGTGCAAATGGCAGAGATGCAGTCCCTTGTGTACGAGTTCGTGAGGGGGCACCTGTTTGTGTGCTTGAGGTAGGTGCAGCAGGTTGACTATGTGGTGCGTGACCTGGAGTAGCAGCTCTGTGTTGATGTCTGGACCCATGCCAGGTAGGTCGCTCCCCCACCACACAGCTCCGCCTGTGTTGTCCGCCCGCTGCTGCTGCTGGTAAGATCGCCCTTCCGCCTGTGGCCTCGGTGCCCGTATTTCTTTGCTTGTCTCCCCATTTTCCTTTCTGTGCCCCTCGCTGCCCCATTTGCGTTGTGCCTGTATTTTTGTCTGTTTTCTCCCCCATTTTCCTTTCTGTGCCCCTCGCTGCCCCATTTGCGTTGTGCCTGTATTTTTGTCTGTTTTCTCCCCCATTTTCCTTTCTGTGCCCCTCGCTGCCCCATTTGCGTTGTGCCTGTATTTTTGTCTGTTTTCTCCCCCATTTTCCTTTCTGTGCCCCTCGCTGCCCCATTTGCGTTGTGCCTGTATTTTTGTCTGTTTTCTCCCCCATTTTCCTTTCTGTGCCCCTCGCTGCCCCATTTGCGTTGTGCCTGTATTTTTGTCTGTTTTCTCTCCCCATTTTCCTTTCTGTGCCCCTCGCTGCCCCATTTGCGTTGTGCCTGTATTTTTGTCTGTTTTCTCTCCCCATTTTCCTTTCTGTGCCCCTCGCTGCCCCATTTGCGTTGTGCCTGTATTTTTGTCTGTTTTCTCCCCCATTTTCCTTTCTGTGCCCCTCGCTGCCCCATTTGCGTTGTGCCTGTATTTTTGTCTGTTTTCTCTCCCCATTTTCCTTTTGTGCCCCCGCTGCCTCTCGCCATTCCCGCCGCTGCGTCCCTGCGGCCCCGCCCCCTGACTGCCCACTCGCTGCCCCTGCCTCCCGCCTCCCAGCTGCTCCTCCCTCCCACCTCCCCATAAATGGCGGCCGCTGCGCGGTGAGGAGAGCGACCCTTGACCTTGCCAGGTAGGTCGCTCCCCCACCACACAGCTCCGCCTGTGTTGTCCGCCCGCTGCTGCTGCTGGTAAGATCGCCCTTCCGCCTGTGGCCTCGGTGCCCGTATTTCTTTGCTTGTCTCCCCATTTTCCTTTCTGTGCCCCTCGCTGCCCCATTTGCGTTGTGCCTGTATTTTTGTCTGTTTTCTCCCCCATTTTCCTTTCTGTGCCCCTCGCTGCCCCATTTGCGTTGTGCCTGTATTTTTGTCTGTTTTCTCCCCCATTTTCCTTTCTGTGCCCCTCGCTGCCCCATTTGCGTTGTGCCTGTATTTTTGTCTGTTTTCTCCCCATTTTCCTTTCTGTGCCCCTCGCTGCCCCATTTGCGTTGTGCCTGTATTTTTGTCTGTTTTCTCCCCCATTTTCCTTTCTGTGCCCCTCGCTGCCCCATTTGCGTTATGCCTGTATTTTTGTCTGTTTTCTCTCCCCATTTTCCTTTCTGTGCCCCTCGCTGCCCCATTTGCGTTGTGCCTGTATTCTTGTCTGTTTTCTCCCCCATTTTCCTTTCTGTGCCCCTCGCTGCCCCATTTGCGTTGTGCCTGTATTTTTGTCTGTTTTCTCCCCCATTTTCCTTTCTGTGCCCCTCGCTGCCCCATTTGCGTTGTGCCTGTATTTTTGTCTGTTTTCTCCCCATTTTCCTTTCTGTGCCCCTCGCTGCCCCATTTGCGTTGTGCCTGTATTTTTGTCTGTTTTCTCTCCCCATTTTCCTTTCTGTGCCCCTCGCTGCCCCATTTGCGTTGTGCCTGTATTTTTGTCTGTTTTCTCTCCCCATTTTCCTTTCTGTGCCCCTCGCTGCCCCATTTGCGTTGTGCCTGTATTTTTGTCTGTTTTCTCCCCCATTTTCCTTTCTGTGCCCCTCGCTGCCCCATTTGCGTTGTGCCTGTATTTTTGTCTGTTTTCTCTCCCCATTTTCCTTTTGTGCCCCCGCTGCCTCTCGCCATTCCCGCCGCTGCGTCCCTGCGGCCCCGCCCCCTGACTGCCCATTCGCTGCCCCTGCCTCCCGCCTCCCAGCTGCTCCTCCCTCCCACCTCCCCACAAATGACGGCCGCTGCGCGCTCGCGCCGCTGGCGCGCCGAAGGCGCGCCTAAGGCAAGCCCGTCTGCGCCCGTCCGCGCCTGGACCGCGCCCAGCGCCAAACCCCCTGGCCCCCGCAGCAGCCAACCCACCCACCGGACTTACGACACCGCCACCCTCAACGCACTCAACACCGGCCGTATCCCCGGCTGCCACCGTGCCACCCCAGGTCGCACCCACGGACCCTTCGCCTGCCAATCCTGCAAGTTCTCCTGCCTCCGGACCTGCACCGCACCCGCCAAGCCAAGCACCAGCAGCAACCACCTGAAGTGCATCCTGCTCAACACCCGCTCCATCCACAGACACGCCGTGGAACTCTGGAACCTGCTCGACTCCACATCACCAGACGTCGCTTTCCTCACGGAAACATGGATGAACGCCTCCTCAGCGCCCGACATCGCCATCGCCATCCCGGACGGATACAAGATCACCCGAAGGGACCGCGCCAACCAGACCGGAGGAGGCATCGCCATCGTCCACAAGAACACCATCCGCATCACGACCAACTCCGACGACACCTTCACAGCCGGCGAACACCTGCACTTCCAGATACACACCGACCCCAAGACCACCCTCAGAGGCACCCTCATCTACAGACCCCCAGGACCACGCACACAATTCAGCGAAGACATCGCCGACCTCATCAGCCCGCACGCCCTCCCTCGGCTGACTACATCCTCCTTGGGGACCTCAACTTCCACCTAGAGAACAACAACGATCGCAACACCACCACCCTGCTGGACAACCTCGCCAACCTCGGACTCAAGCAACTGGTGACCACCCCCACACACCACGCCGGCCACACGCTTGACCCCGTCTTCTCCTCCAGTAAGGACATCTCCTTCAGCCACACCACCGGACTCCACTGGACAGACCACAGCTGCGTCCACTTCAGCTTCAGCAGGACCACCACGCACCACCACACGCAACAGTTTCCACGCAGAAGCTGGAACAAGATCACCACCGACCAACTCACCACATCCCTGAGCCAGAACCCTCCCGCCAGCTCAACGAACCCCAACCAAGCCGCCAGCAACCTCACAAGATGGATCACCAACTGCGCAGACGACCTCGCCCCATTGAAGACCCCCAGTCAGACACGGCAACAAGAAAGCATCCTGGTTCACCGACGAACTCAAGAAATCCAAGAAGAACTGCCGGGCCCTCGAGAAAGCATGGCGCAGAGACCCGACTGCAGACAACATGACCACCCTCAAGCACGCCACCCGAAAACACCACCAGCCGATCCACTCCACCAAGAAAACCGCATTCAAGGAACGACTGGACAACAACGCCCACAACAGCAAGGAACTCTTCATCATCGTCAAAGAGCTCTCGAACCCCAGCGCCGGAAACAACGACATCACTCCCTCGCAAGACCTCTGCAACTCGCTCGCCTCGTTCTTCCACAGCAAGATCGCAGACATACACAACAGTTTCAGCACACAGCCGACGTACCCTACGACCGTTCCAACGTCCCCCACCTCCACCCTCCGAGCCTGGACCCCGATCAACACTGAAGACACTATCCGCACGATGAACTCCATCCACTCCGGATCACCTACCGACCCCTGCCCTCACCACGTCTTCAACAAGGCCGACGCCATCATCGCACCCCACCTCCGGGACATCATCAACACCTCCTTCGACACCGCCACCTTCCCAGAGAGCTGGAAGCACGCCGAACTCAGCGCCCTACTGAAGAAACCGTCAGCGGACCCCACCGACCTCAAAAACTACCGCCCCGTCTCGCTCCTTCCTTTTCCTGCCAAAGTCATCGAGAAGACCGTCAACAGACAACTGGCCGCCTTCCTCGAGACGAATGGATCCCTCGACCACTCGCAGTCCGGCTTCCGGGCCAACCACAGCACCGAGACCGCCCTCATCGCAGCCACCGACGACATCCGAGCCCTGCTCAACAAAGGGGGAAACAGCGGCCCTCATCCTCCTGGACCTCTCCGCAGCGTTCGACACAGTCTGCCACCGCACCCTAGTGCAACGCCTGAACAACGTCGGAATCCAAGAGAAGGCACTGGAGTGGATCATCTCCTTCCTCGCCGGAAGAACCCAGAGAGTCCGCCTCCCCCGTTCAGTTCCGAGGCCACCGAAGTCATCTGCGGCGTACCACAAGGATCATCACTCAGCCCCACCCTCTTCAACGTCTACATGAGCCCCCTCGCAGCCATCGCACGCCAACACAACCTCAACATCATCTCCTACGCCGACGACACCCAGCTGATCCTCTCCCTCACCAACGACCCCACAACCGCCAGAACCAACCTACATGAAGGGATGAAGGACGTAGCCGAGTGGATGAGGAACAGCCGCCTGAAACTGAACTCAGATAAGACGGAAGTCCTCATCCTAGGATCATCACCCTCCGCCTGGGACGACTCCTGGTGGCCCCCTGCCCTGGGCAACGCACCCAAACCAACGGACCACGCACGCAACCTGGGCTTCATCCTGGACTCCTCCCTCTCAATGACCCGACAAGTCAACGCCGTCTCCTCGTCTTGCTTCAACATCCTACGCATGCTGCGCAAGATCTTCCGGTGGATCCCCACCAAAACCAGGAAGACGGTCACCCAGGCCCTCGTCACCAGCCGACTGGACTACGGCAACTCCCTCTAAGCCGGAACCACAGCCAAACTTCATAAAAGACTCCAACGCATCCAGAACGCTGCAGCTCGACTCATCCTGGACATCCCCCAACACAGCCACATCGCCAGACACCTGAGAGACCTGCACTGGCTCCCCGTCAGCAAGAGAATCACGTTCCGACTCCTCACCCACGCACACAAAGCCCTCCACAACCAAGGCCCCAGATACCTCAACGACCGTCTGACCTTCTACACTCCCACCCGCCAGCTACGATCGACCAACCACGCCCTCGCCGCCGTCCCCCGCATCCGAAGAGCCACAACGGGAGGAAGATCCTTCTCCTACCTGGCTGCCAAGACGTGGAACTCCCTACCCATCCACCTCCGCCTTACCCAAGACCACCTCTCCTTCAGGAAGCAACTCAAGACCTGGCTGTTCGAACAGTAGCGGACCCCCCTCCCCCAAGCGCCTTGAGACCCTCCGGGTGAGTAGCGCGCTATACAAATGATTGATTGATTGATTGATTGATTGTCAGACATTAGAAGGACCTGGAATTGCAGGGGTGTCCCTTCCTCCATTTGTCCGTGCAAAGTCGGGCAGAGATTTCCATCGTCCAACTGCCAGGTCCTCTCAATACCTCCTCACCTATGCACGATACCGGGTCTGGTGGCTCAGTGGACTAATGCATCCTCTGCAGGGGCCTGTGTTCAACCACATGGTCTCAGGTTCAAATCCTGGCATGTCCACTCAGCCTTTCATCCATCTGAGGTCAATAAAAGGAGTGCCATTGAGTTGAGTAACAATAAACATCTGTTATTCAGCACCAAGATACCTACGGGTGCACGTGCGCTTTACAAATACACATGTTATGTTATGTTATGATACCCCTTGGCCACACGTCGTATGAGCAAGTATCGTTCCTTCCTGACTTGGAACTCTCGTGCCTCCTCAGGCGACATGTTGTCTGAAAAATGAGACATATGGCAATATGTAAGATCAAAGATGAATGGCAATGTTCACCATTTAAGTTTGAAACACAAGTGCATGAAAACATGGACTCTACACTCTCATCAAATGTTTGTTACTTCCAAAGTGACCTGAACTATGCAATGTGAATGAAAGGATCAATTACAACCTGATGGTGTTACTGACCTGACAATGTATGGCATGGGACATGTCAAGGGCAGAGTAGAGTCACAACATTTGCAGATTAGCAGAGTTAAATGATGGTGCTGACACATACTCAGACTGAGTCTACCAAGGGAATGACCCGAAGGAGACAGCTTGACAGGACCATTGCAGAGCAAGGCCACACTGTGACAAAAAAGGACATAAGGGCATTTTCATAAGGAAGTGGTGGAGCGTGGCATTGGCTTCCTTGGCTTAACGCCACACCCTGCAGCTTCAGGAACGCAGGTCTGCACCATATCTACAACAATATGAGGCAGACCAGTGTCTACCCCTGCGCTGCAGCAAAAGTCTTGCCTCCTTGCGCCTACGGAGGCCCACCTGCAACATGATGCAAGGGTGTCTGCGTTGATGTGAAGATTGTTCATGTGCCGGAGGGTGCCCCTTTCTGCACATAAACAGTCTTGAAATGACGTTTTGTCACTTCTATGTGTGCTGCTTAATGCAGCACATTTTGAATTTACAAGATGTCATTTTTTTCACAGATTGGTCATGTGCTGTAAGGCTCACCTTCCTGCACAAGAACAATCAATTGTGTCTTGCTGTTTCCATGTGTGTCTAACAACGCAGCACACAGTGGAACAACAGAGATGAAAAGTAAATAAACCCTTCTCACTACACACATTTTCATATGCATTTTGGGCAGGGTATCACACATTACGCACTCCAACATATTCTCCCTGGGCTTGTGGATAGGGGCCAGACCTCCAAAATGTTGGTTGTGCAGGTATACATTTCCCACCATGTGCACCCAAGATATAGTGTGAAAAGGTGGTATAAAGCACTATTGGGCATCAATCAGAGGGAGCCAGTTTTAATGCTGCATCGTGACTAAGGCTAAGCCACGCTTGCTACCACAATGCTGTTCCAGGTAACGTTGCGGAGGCACTGGTGTCCTTGTAATATGCACCCACATGTCAAAGATACAACACATCAGAGGAAAGACAGTGACTATAGACAGGAATGAAATGTTGGCACCTAACTATCTCTCACAGTGATGTTGACTCATCCAAAGGAGGTGTGACTCTGGCTCATGCCACGCAAACTATTTTATCACATACACCAGCTCTCATCTTGTGTATGTGACTGACTTTTTGGACTGATACCTGTAACTGACAACTGGTGCTCCAATGAATTGATCATCATTGACAGCTATCTCAGTTCAGGCTGTACACACATTACATGTCTGGTCATAGCCATCACCAACATCACCCACATGTCTCCTCTCTTGTATGTACGCTGTGGAATTCACATGCATCGGCTGGAGTGACATACCCCTTTGGAATTTCTGGACTCAGTGAAGGTGTCAGTGTAACTTCACAGGTTTCATTGACTGAATCAGTCAGTACAGACTGACCAAATCACGTCATTTAGGTGTCGACATGCAACATGAGCCTAAGCTGCCACGTACACATGATGCAATGCCTAGAAGGCATCTACACTTTGTGATTTGGACATGTATCCACACCTGATATCACGGTATAATGTATTTCTTCAAGCACATTCTGTGACAGTTGCATACAGCATTTATCTGGGCATGAACAGCCACAGCATGCAAAGAATGGAGGGAATTTGGGCACAATGAATTCCATTGCATCACACATGTGATGGGATATATCTCAGATGGACAACCTTGGAAATGTATGTTGTATTGTATTGACATGACAAAATCTCAGGAATACAGGTTTGACATGTTGCTAACGCACGTTGGCAAACAAGGTGCCATGAGATAGTGGCAACACTGATTTGCATACACAACAGTGTCCATTGGCTATAACTAGCACCAAAGCAGGCCCACTTGTGCATTTGTGGCATAGTGCCTACATGTGTGGCATGCCATGATAATTGCTCAGAGACAGGCCAAAAGTCAGTGATAAGCAGGATATTTGCTAATACGGTGTGATGATGACTTTGACTAACTGGGGATGTGCAACGTAAAGTCAAGTAGCCAAATGCTGTGATCCAACACAACAACATAAAATTGTGCATACATCTCAATATTCAGCTACATCATCACACTAGAGGTGAGGTCCATGTCATACACACCCAGACTGTGTTCAACTATATACAGGAGCATTTCCATTGAATCTTCACATCTCATAAAGAAAATATATGAGGAGGGCACTCACCAGTGGCATGTGGGTCCATGAAGGCTTCTACGTCACCGTGAGTTATCAGTAGTCTTCCAACTGTGAAACATGTAAAAAGCTTGACTTAGTATCAGACGTGACTTTCCACAGGTGTCATGTTCATCATCCAATTCATCTTCATTCAATTCGATGGCCTGTAACAGTCCTGTCTATGTTCATGCTGCATACATGAAGGGATCTGCTTTGCCTGTATAGCACACAAACATGACCATTGCAGACTTGTGGACCACAAGACAATCCTGCTACTATATGTGTTCATTTTGCACACACTACTTGAGTGACACATTCTCAAGGCCCCGTTTCGAGCCACAGCGTCATTTTCTCCACCTTGGGTAGTCAATATATGCTTAGCATATTTCACACGGTTGTATTCCGACATTTGACATGGTCTGATCCCTCTTTGTGTATGAGACAGACTTATACACCAAAAATAGTGAGGAGTGTTCCAATGGGAATGGGTTTTTCGAAGGACCTTACACAACAGCACCCATGTTATATTGCAATGTTGAAGTTTAAAAGTGT
Organism: Calotriton arnoldi; assembly: GCA_963921515.1. NCBI lineage: Eukaryota > Metazoa > Chordata > Amphibia > Caudata > Salamandridae > Calotriton > Calotriton arnoldi. Next base: position 200,320 of record CAWUFW010000089.1, on the reverse strand, counting down.
GGCATACATGTGATCCAGCGCCAACATTGGGATCTGTTAACAAATGCTCAGACCCTTGCACAATGGGGATAGACTAGTTAGTTAATCAGGCAGTGTGTTTTGTCATGTGTGCTGCATTGTGCAGTTCACTTGGGCCCTTCATGCGAATTGAGGGTCCTCACACACAAATATCCCTATACACTATCTTTATATATTGCACTGCACAGCACACATTGAAACTTGACACAGCACGTCATTATTTTTTATGTGCAGGAGTGAACACATTTCTGCACATGGTCATATATCATCATTAACACTGGCACACTTGCACAATGGTGCAAGTGTGATTGTGTTTGAGTTAAACAGCTTTACTAAAAAATGGACGGCATCATCCAGTAGCGTTCATTACATTGTGTCACTGACTACATTTATTGACATGGAAAACACACTGTGATTTAATGAAACTTTTGTCATGTACACCTTGATTGCCAACGATAACTCCCAGGTGGTCCAACAGGTAACCCTCATGTCCCACGCAATCCTGTCATCGGTGCATCCATTGGTGGACAGTCCTGTCCACCCCGAAGATCCGCATCATGTGGTTCTGGATATGCTCCCACCTCTCCTTACGGACATGGACACCATAACCCTGCGGGATCCGTCTCCCACTCTCCCCCATCAGTGGCAGGTAAAATTTCACTAGCCAGAGGAAGCCCACCATGCCCTCTTTGACATCCTGTCCTCCCTACCCACACCCGACATCTCCCAATACACACCTAACCCCACTATGTAAAATGAAAACACCAAAAATGTTACCCTGAAACCGTTGGAAAGACAAATATACCCCTTGGACAGACACCCGACAAGATTATGAACAAGACGCAAAAAACACATAAATACTAGAACACAGGACTTGACAGAGACACTCAGGACAGTTCACAGGACACAATACCACTCTCTTCTCAAACAACACCAGCACACAACTCAAAACACCTCCAAAACTCTCCACAGACACTGACAGTGTGCTTAAAAGAAAAAGTGAAAGTGTACAGTACTCCTCCATTACACAGGATGCAGACTGACATCACTTCCTAGGTGTTTGCGACCCATTTTTGCACTCTGCGAGAATATTTTCCCCGCTAAGGGCTGAGTGCTAATTTTCAGTGTTGTAACATGTATTTAGCGATTATTTTCAATGGCGGTTATAAAAAAAAAATTTGCTTACGTGTTTACGCGGCCAAATTTTTAACGCTAAGTGCAAGTTGATCATCAGATGTACCATCTTTCATGAAATAGCATGACTAATGACACCATTTTGCTATGGGATGTGATCTGTGTTTTATAGGTGACTTCAGTCATTCTGATATGTCATGATATCAGTAATGCATGGATGTCAACATGCCCTTGATCCTCACATTGATGCCCATCCACATCGATTCATGTGTGATAATACATGCATGCATCAGTGGTAGTCATTATGGTTGGCATAGGTTGTATGTGTGACCACATATGTGACATATTACACACTGCTGTGATGTCTGCACCTGTTTGGCAGGCTTGCAACACACATGGACATGAACATCAGGCATTCACTACTTGAAAATCAGATTTGTGATGCAGCAAACAATGCAAAGGCTTGACCACAATTTCACATTGGAGTATTTGCTCTGCTGTAATTGCAGATGTGCACATTTACAACGGGATGTCCAAATTCACTCATGGGCATGATTCAAGGAGGCTGTGTGACGCGGTAGGGATTTTGAAAATCTGATGATTTTTACAAACAGTGTATATCAGGCAGATCCATGGTCATGTTAGCGACATATGTGCAATACGTTGTTACATGGCATGAAGAACACCTTGTGGCAGACACAATTGCCTATCAGTCTACTGTGACAGCGATACACAGCTTGAAGCTAGGAGAGTAACAATATGAAAGATGGACAGGTAGAGGACCAAACATTTTATGTGTTTAAGTACTGCATCACTTTTCAGCCTCTGTAGGTGACAGGAGCTTGTGGTAGCACCTCTGATGCTGAATGCAGAATTGTATGCACCAGAATGCAGAATGGAGCAGCCTGGTGCAAAATATGCAAAAGTCAATAATCCACACAGAGCCAAGTGAAAACATGTTGTAGACCCAGAGTCCCAGGTGGACAGGACATTGTTGGCTGGAAACAGCAATGCAGCACTTTACAATGTGCACTCCTTGCAACAGCAAGGCGTCCAATGCGTGTAAGCACAGATAGTCCCCATTGATTTGAAACAACACTGTGTTTTTGTATGAGACACGTAGTGGTAGACACAGGTACTGCAGAGTTACTGCAAAATGATGTTGAAGGCTGGGCCTGCGTCATGCACAAGCCTGTGGGCCCTAGCTGTGGACATTGATGTGTCAGCAATGACCCTTGGCTCTTCGCAAAGTCTGGGCTGCCAGATGTAGACACAATGCTGACAAGAGAAGCCCGCATGGTGCACCTTGTAGGGGTGAACAATCAAGGTGCTCCTGATCAGGTCCAAAGGGCAGTCTGCATTGCATGGCACGCACCAACTCTACACTGGGGTGACAGGGGAGACATCCTATTTTGTGCAGCACCTCTCAACATCATCATGCATGAGGATTTTGTGCTGCCCGTTAGCTGTGGAGGGTGAGGCCCCTGACCTTGTCACATTTTGGGTGGCAGGGGACCTGTGACTGGGGAACTTAGAGGGGCCATTTTCAGCTCCAGCACCTGTGGATTCCCCTGCATACTCGGAGTACCCTGCTGTACACAGACTTGTGTAATCCAGGCTGACAGAGGATTCAGCTGGGTGAGTCTGAGTCACTGATTAGGAAAGTGTGCTGTGTTTTGAAGCCTGGTGTCCTTGCCCAGATTGTGAGATGGTTGTTTGTGAAGCGGATGAGCCCCAGGAATGTTATCTTACCAAAAGCCATGGGCACACTGCTTGTACAACCCAGACTTACGGAGGGCGTATGTCTCATATCTAATCTGCTTGGAAAAGTTGGCATCCAGGAGGCAACCGGGTGGGGCTGCTTTTCCTCAACACATGTTATGGATCTCTTGGGTGTAGAGTGGATTTCTCTTGCTTCTATCCAGACATAGATTTCTGTCTAGCGTACACATGACTGGATTTGAGGGGCTGGTTGGCTACACTGGACTGCAACACATCACATACATGGTGGCTGGCCATCTTGCACAACAATGTTTTTTACAGAGTATGTTGTACATTCCTTGAGAGTTACAACAATATGTGACATTGACAATTATTTTTAGATGCATGTTTTTGTCTATGTGTTCAACTGTGCCTGCAGATGTGTGGGTATTTTGATTGGTGTAGTTGTGATAAATTACTAAATTACACACATCATGCAATTAACATAAGTAAACTTGTAGTGACCATCCAGAGATAGGTGGTGCAACTTCATGGTGCTACTATTTTTTTCATGTCCGTCTCACCCAATACAATGCCCATTCATGATGTAATTGGTTGTATGTTACTTGCATGTTTTTGCTGTACTTATTCGTTTCCCTGTTGCACTTCACTCCAGTGTATGTCTGTTCGTGGTCTTGGGGGTGACAACACAGAGTAAGTGTTTTTTGATGAGGATGTAGCCCATTCTCCACCTTCATTGCCATGTCACACAAATGTTGTTGTGCATGTTACTTCAACACATTCTTGCCATTGCATTGCCAGGTCCATAGGTCTGCATACACGTTGTTGATTGCTGTTGCCTTTCCAGTTGTTCCATTGCTGACCTATGTATCATTGTTTGTGCTTATGTGACTATTCCATTGTTAGACCAGTGCAGTGTTGATGGATGATTCATGCACAGTGTTAGTGATGCAAGACGTGCTTATCTGTCATTCCAGTGACACATGTGTCAGCTAGGGAGGTAGTGTCACTTGCTAATGTTGAATGAATGGGTATGCTTGGTGTTCAGAGCATTCCCTGCACTGCATTGATACATCCTTTATTCTAGCTGTACTATCCTCTGGATCTTCATCCTCCACACCTGCAAGGGGATCCAGTCCACATTTGTCATGTATCTTTATGACTATTGTCAGGTACCTTTTTTCCTGTGGCACAGATATGTTGTGTTTCTACTTTTGTGGTGGTTGAGAGCTATGTGGCCCCAGCTACAATGATGCATCAGACACACATTGTATGTTGTACAATGCTCTTGTGTGAAAACAGACCTGATTGTGCTCCTGTGAAGACAAAACACACAGTTTTTGATTCCCACTGAGAAACTGTTGCGGGGATTCTGCACATATACAGAGCTATGCACAGGATAATAGGACCTCGGTGTATCGTGGTGAAACAACCATGCACCTTAGTACCCACAATCCCAATCCGACTAGCTTTAGCGTCTCATTCGTTCTCCGTACTACAGCGAAGCTACCAATGATTAGACAACCCAGAACACGGTCTCTCTCAGGACTCGTGGGAGCAAGAACACTCTTTCATCACTCACTCATACTTGTCCACAACGTGCGTAATAAGAGACACAGTATAGTTTAAAATGTTTATTTCAACTATCGTGCTCTAAGATAAAGTACACGTGCCAGTACTATCAGCATAATGCATAATGATAAAATAATAAGCATGGTTACAATTCCATAGAATACAAACGGGGAGAGCATTTTATAAAGACAGTGGATATAGGGCTAAATGGCCTTACCACCCTCCCCGTGCTATTAACTAGTTTATAAAGATATAAGACCTCTATATATTATAAAGATAGAAGACCTCTATATATTATAAAGATAGAAGACCTCTGGGCTTTGTCAAGCGGACCCCCATACCTCAATATCTAGATGCAAGGTTTACATCATCAGACAAGCACAGCTCTTCTCCCTGGAAAGGTTTTTCTCCAAGTGCCACCAACAGGGAGATCACAATGTTAAAAGAACACAAATTTCTCTAATGCAGCTGTACTGTGTGTTATGTCTAGGTGCGAGGGGCTGACCAGATCAGCAATAACAAGGGACGTTGTTTTTCGACCTTGTACATGGTGTGCAGACGAAACCCACAGGGAACATGAGTAAAGGTGAAAGGCAAAAAGGCAGACAGTTCTAATATAACCGGGCAGTAGCAGAGTCTGGAAAAACAAAGTCACAAAGTAACGTGTGCAAAAAAGGCATCATGGCAGCCAGGCCTAAGCTAACTTAGCAATGCAGACAATGAGGCCACAAACCACACTACACCCTCCCCTGGTCAGTCCATAGGTCAAGACATAGGACGAAAACAGAGTTCAAATAGAAGGAGCAGAATGTAAACGTCTATTTGCCAAAAGTTCCCATGAAGGACAGTGAATGGAAAAAAAAATGTTTCAGGACAAAAAAAAAAAAAATCCAGAAATGCAGTTCACTGAAAGCGAAGGCCCCTAATCCAATAGAGTGTAGGTGCAGAAAACTGCCACACCTCCCAAGAGGACATCATTGGTATCGTCTGAAAAAAGAGATGCCATCCAGTTCAACAAATCAAAACTGCATTCATGTTCCTCATAATAGGGAGCAGAGATCAGCATTGCGGGACAACTTGCGTGATACTCAATATAACTTCGTTGTAGGAGATTCTGAGCAGCCGCCCAGATATCCCATTGCGCCAAAACTCCAAGTGCAGCCGCATGCGCCATCAATCCAGTGCCGGAACATTCCTGTTCATGGGCCACTAAGGGGCCCATCAACTGGCCAAAATCCGGGTCCGACTGAGACGTATTGGAGAGGAAAATATCCAAGGACTAAGAGAAAGGACATCGTAAGGAAGACATCACAGGTTGCACGCAAGTGACATACGCAAAGCGAAAAGAAAGGTCATAGGACACACCGAGTGTCGCCAATGGTAGGATGCCGAAGCTGAGGAGCATGCGTTCACGGAGCATTCGGAGTCGACCTTGGTCGAGCAGGCCCCCAGGTCGTGCAGCCATTGCGCAGCAAACAAATTAAAAGCAATATTCCAGCAGCTAAGGCTAGGAGCAATGGGAAGCCGCCAAAGACGCTGGAAAAAATAGAATGAATAAAAGCCGGAATTACACCCAATATAGTTTGAAAGGAGGTAACAAGGCCAGAGCCCACAACTTTAAAAAAGTGCACAAGACCTTCGGTATTAGAAGCATTGAACACGCGGTGAATCAGTTCACCGAAATGTTGTGGGAGGTTTGTGTTCAAAAGAGCCTGTATCTCACTGTGGGTACTAGCCACCTGCAGCACGAAGGTCTCCCGTGCAGAAGTGAGCATAACCACCTGGTTCAATAATAGCGCCTTTATTCTGCTCAATTTATTGAAACCCTCCTTCAAAGTCGGTATGGAAGGCCAAATGGAACTATCTATCATGTCGTGCGGGGGTGGAAAAAGTACATTTTTGCAGCACACAACACAGTGGGAAACTGTTACAATGTAGGGGATGCCGGCCTGCATTCCACAGCAGTCTTGATTATTCAGAAGCAGATAGCTACCATTTGTAAGCACAGTGAAAGTAGGTGATATAACAGGAGCCGGAATGCCCTTCGAAACACAAGCAAGATTCGGAGCTGAAACATTACAAGCCCCGTGCAATTTAATGTTTTTACAAATTAGGGAATGACCCACTGTAGAATCGCAAGACTCTCCTGTGAGAAAAACCTCTTTTCCGTCCCTAAGGCATCTGTACATGAAAGGCAGGGACCAAAGTTCATGCAAGAAGGCACTGCCTAAAGGCTGAAAACGGCCAACAGGATAATGTTTCATGCATGAACTGAACACAAATAAAGAAAAGGCAATGCGATAACTCCGTGAACTAGCCACACGGCAGAGTCCAACTACGCCACAGAGAATGGTAACGGCTCTATCTTCTCGATATGTAAGAGAGTGTATGTTGCATCCTTCATGGACATGAATTGCTGTTTATCAGTTAAATTAAATGGTAAGAATAATGCAGACGTGTTTAAAAAATGCCAAGGAACTTTACCCATTTTCAGTGTTTGCAAAGTCCATGCAAACTGCATTACTGAACGCAATTGATTCTGACCATGATATAACACAGACACATCATCCTGTACAATATTAACAACAGATGAAACAATATTCTCTAATGTATAACTGCGGGAAGACAGGGTATTAATACTATTGTCAACAACAGCAAGCACTTTTTCTAGATTTGCCTGATCTATTTCCCGTAAACGGGAAGCAGCTTCAATTTGCGAAAGCTTCTAAAGTTCATTGTAAGTCTCATAAATGAACCTTTTAGGCCGAGGACCACGAGGCCCTAGAACAAAATTGGACAGATCAATGTCGCCTGATAGGAGTGATAAATGTTGTTTTACAGAATCTAATGAAGAGTGCTGCAACCACTGTTTACACAATTTACCAACAGAATAAGTTGTAACAGTACGAGAGTCAGAAAATCTTGGATCTGGCCTATCCTGTTTGTAACCAGGAGCAGAGTTATGAAAACGCAGTTGGCAGGTATTCGAAGCTACGGGCCAAGCCAACCAGGGTGACTGAACAAAAGTAGAAATATTAAAGGAATTATTTTGAAACAAAGCTTGCAAAGTTGAAAGGGAAATATTGAAATGCAAGCTCTCGTTGGGAGTGGAAGACAATATGGGAATGGAGGGTGCATTCAATTGTTTGGAAGTAGCCAAACCCCAACAGGTTATTTGATAGATCGTACGATTTAAAAATAAAATCTGGGCCGGGATAAGGCAAGCACTGTGTAAGGCTTCCGTACCGTGTACCTGCCATGATTTGGTGCCCCAAATAGATTTTAAGTCAATGGTGTCCTGCCAGTGTTCATAACCGCCCACGGCTAATGCGTTCAAAACGGAACTCGAATATAGCAATTTGGTGTGGGTCATCATGACCTTCTGAGTGGACGAAGTGTTCAATCTAAAATAATAGGACCCAGGGTTCGATCTATCAAAGTCTGTAAAGTAAGTAAATTTACTTTTAAGTGTTTGGGAGCTACCGGGCAAAGGGGCAGGATAATGTTCCCATTGGGTGTAACTAAAAGTGCCCCGAAGCGTACTTGGTTTATGGAGAAAATGGTTGCCCCAATGCTGGTAAAAATATAAATCAGCATAACTTGCAGAATTTAAGTACAAATCCTCAGCATTAAAAGCAGCATAATATCTCAAATCAGAGAATAACGATTCAACGGCATGCACATCCCAATCGTCAGAAAGAATATTACTTTTCACCACATCACCCATAGAAACACGGAGGACATTTGGTACATTAATAATCTCGGTTGGTCCATGAATTTGGAAATTTACAGCATCCCATACGATGCCATCAGCCACGGGGAAAGCAGAAATGTTCACAAATGTGTGGTCACGCTTCATGATGTGAGATGAAGAATGCGGAGCCAAAGTTCCAGCGACACAGTTAACAGCAGATCGTTCAGGTAAATAATGACCATTAATGAGCAAGAAAAATACTGTCACAAAGCCAATGGACATGAACAGAAAAATCAGGAACAGTACCAACCAGATGTATGTCCATGGTGGGACCAAAAAATTGTCTCTGAACCAGGATATGAAAATACTAAAGCTGGACGGAATAAGTGATGAGGTGGAAGCCGAATCAAAGGAAAAACGGGTTGGGCTCAGTGGTGTTGTAGGTAAATGAGCCACCGACTCATTGGCGGGGTATGCATACTCGGTCTCCTCGTTGCAGGAGGAAGCCGGGAAGTTGAGCAGGCGATCAGGCAAATCGACCATCTCAATGGCAACATCAGTGTCTGTGTAAGATGGAGGGCTACAAACAGGAGTTCGTGAAATGGCTGGACATGATACCGCAGGCGTCACGCTATTCAGGATCGGCCAGACGTTGTAACTTGACATTTTCCACTGAGATGTATCTGTTGTCTTTGCGACCAGGAAGCGGTGGTAAGATGACTGTACGAGTACCCAAGGACAGGAACCGGTGCACGATAAGAGGGGCCAAATTCCTTTTTGTTCTCCACCTTCTCTCAGACCAGTTCTCCAACCTTCGGAAGCCAGCCGGCAACCGGAATCTGCAACGCAGCGTCAGTGGCTGAAGGCAAGTGTTCGTTTGCAAGTTTGTCACGGGTCTCTTGTAAGTCCTGCAACATAGTAGAATGATTATCTACGTCAAAGATTGCGGCAGTCGCCGCCATGTCTAGACCATCAAGGTCAGGCACAAACATTGTTATGCCAAAGAGCATTTCATATGGGGTGAGCCCACCCAGAGATCTTCTAGGGAGATTATTAAGTGCACGTTGCACGCTATACAAGTGGGCCAGCCAGTTCCTGCCAGTACCTAAGACCCTAGCTGTCAAGGATTGCTTTAAGTCACGGTTCATTCGCTCCACAATTGAATTACCCTCAGGTCTATATGGAGACGAAAATTGCACCCGCACCCCCAGTGACCTCATAGCATCCTTGTAGGCCTTAGAGGCGAACGCTGGACCTTGGTCGGAATGGAAGGTGCCGCAGGCAAAAATTCCCACAAAGACACGCAAATCCCTGATGATATTTCGAGCGTCAGCACTTCGTTGTGGCCAGACCCAGATGAAACGTGTGCACGAGTCTACTGCAACTAAGATGTATTTATAGGCAGTGTCAGAAGAAAATGGACCGCAGTGATCCAGGTAAACACACCCAAAAGGTTTGTTAGAAATGCAGAGCTGTGTTTGTGGTGGTCGTGTAACCGTTGAAGGCTTAATTTGCTGACAAACGTCACAAGAAAGCACATAAGTACGGGTTTGTTTATATAAACCTCGCCACCAGTACCGCTGCTGCATGATGGAAACAGTCGCAGACACGCCAGCATGGGCTGAAGCCAAGCCTTCGTGTGCGGCCGTTATCAAGGAAGGTCTGCGGTCCGCGTTGGGAATCAGCCGATCACCAACATCTGGAATTCTTACATAAGGAACCTGTTCGGGACTTAAATGATAAGAGTACTTGGAAGAGAAACCCCATGGGTAATTAGCACCTTCCTCTGTTGCAGCGATAGCTGCCAAAATCTCATTATCTACTTTTGTCATGGATCTTGTAACTGCTGCTACTGAGTACGTGGCTACTGCTGATTTGGCAGCTTCATCTGCCAAACTGTTACCGACAGCATGTGCGCCCACACGCTGGTGGCCAAGAGTGTGAATCACCTGTGTGAGAGGCAGACGTTGTTTAAGATCTGCCACTCGAACCCAAAGCATTTTATGCTTAATTGTGCTGCCTTTAGCATCTCTATAGTCGCTTTGAGACCAAAAGAATAGGTTGTCATTAAAGGATTGAACACAGTAGTAAGAGTCGCATACAATAAGCGTCATCACGTCTGGATTCGCGAACTCAAGTGCAAGCACCAAAGCACGCAGCTCGGCCAATTGTGCAGTACTGTCCCCTAGTGCCTGCGTGTGCACTACACGCGATTTGAACTCTCCGTTCACCATAGTACCGGCAACAATAGCACATGCTGCGGAATAAGCATGCTTAGAACCCATGGCCGGTTGCGCCGAACCATCGGTGTAAATGATACATTTGTACTCCTCAAGCGGCAGCAAAGACAGAGGAGGAGGATGGACAAATTCATACTGTAAGAACTCCTGTGTCTGAAGAGAGGAATCAAAGATAAAAGTGACATCCGGGGACGTCAGAGATGTAAACCATTGAATCCAACGGGGGTGCAAAGCCTTAGAGTTCGGTACACTTGCCTTTGTTACTGCCTCAAGGGCAGGATATGGTGTTACCACCAAAATGCGTTTTCCCTGTGCCAGTGCGCGTTCCTTTAGAATCGCCATTTGCACTGCAGTGAAAACTTTCTCCACAGAGGAAAAGCGCAATTCTGCTGAAGTGTAAAGATGTGACTTGTATGCAATCGGTACTGTGTCACCTTCGTTAAAGGTTAAGTACGTGAAACCCACTGCCCCTGGCACAATTCTAATCACCAGGTTTGTGTGGTTATCACGAGTCAACAAGAACTTAGATTCAAGTAGATCAGACTGCAAAGAGTGCAGTATAGAGGAATGCTCAGGAAGCCAGCATGACTTCAAAAAGTTAGGCTGTATCAAGGCATAGAGAGGCTTGATACGCTGGGCATATTCGGGAATGTAAGTACGCCCGAAGTTTAGAAATCCCAGTAATGACTGAAGCTTCTTCAGGGTGGTCAGAGGACGCAAAAGTGCGCACTTCTCCAAGAAATGGGGAGCTAAGCCCCTACCTTCATTGTTGAGCTCATAGCCCAAAAACAAAACGGTGAATTCAGCGATGTGAGATTTGGCAAAATTAAATTTGTATCCTAAGACCGCAAATTCAAGAATAATGCGGTCCACACGGGAAAGATGCGGCCATAATTAGTCGTCTGTCAGATAGATATCGTCGACGTACGAACACGCATCTGGGTCTATGCTGTCCAACAAAGAGACAACACAGGCGGCGAAGACACCCGGGCTGTTCTGGTAGCCCATGGGCAAACACCGAAATTTAAAAGTTTTCCACCGGAAGTGAAAGCGCTCCATTGGCTGCACTCCGGGGACAAATTGTGCGTGTAGAATCCATTGGATAGGTCAAGTGTCGTTTTATATTTTTTACGAACAAGACTGTCTACAAGCGCAGAACTGTGGGTATTTTGTACCGCGAAGGTCCGACAATGAGAGTTCAAATGTCGGTAATCCAAAACTAAACGGTACGACCCATCGGGTTTAGAAACCGCAAAAAGGGGATTATTCATTGGTGATACGCATGTTTCAATTACTCCTTGATATTCTAACTGTGTCAGAATGTCTGAAACGGGACCTTTAGCTTCCCGCCGGATGGGATATTGGGCTTGAGGCTGTGGCAAAGACCGCAATGGTATTTCACGGGGTGGAGAATCCTCATCCCAGCCCACGTGGTTACGGTACAGTGCCGGGGCCTGGGAGACAGCCCATTCAGCTGCGAGAGCCTCCGCTTTGTCCTTGGGGACATGACGAGAAAAGCTCGGAAGGATGCCCTCCTCCCCTCTACGGGCAGCAAGTACGAATGGGGGCGGCCAATCCGCCTCCGCCAACAAAATGTCGTAAGAAGAGGTCAGATTTTCCCAAAAGATCCCTTTAATAACACGCTCAATGTCACCTTCAATTTGAATGACAATATTAAATAGTCTGTCAGGGGTGCCACTCGGGTGTCAGCTGTCTCGACAGTAATGAATGTATCAGTTGCTGTCGCCTCCACATGAGGATGCAGTGCCTCCCGCACTATGGTAACTTCCGCGGCGCTGTCTAGCAGCGTCACTGCCCACGTCCAATTCAGGAGTCTCGTTCTCACCGTCTGTGGCATACCTCGCGGTTAATGCTGCAACTTTTTTCTTCTGAAACTGTGGGCGAGGACGTTGAAATTCTTCTGGTTTCCCTCGGCCTGGTTGTCGAGGTTGGTCTCGTCCTTGAGGGGCCTCATGACCCCTACCTCTATCCTGTTGATCTCCTCCACCAGTCTGGGAGGTCGATGGTGCCTGTGGAGAACGAGGAGAACGCGGGTCAGGGACTTGAAATCTATCTGGAGATTTAATTCTCGCTCGGTCGCGCAAATCATAAGTGCGTTCAGAAGATATGTAAACCGGGGATGCGGCATTCGACCCTGGTTTTGATTGTTGTTTCCCCTGTTTTTTCAACCTCCAGCTCTTTTTAGTAAAGAACGGTTTCTCATCTTTCTCAGACTGAGTTTTTTGTTGTGGGTTTGATTGTGTTTGCGTTTTAGCAAAAGCCTTAACCCCCAGACTATTGCGGCCAATGGTTTTATAAGCCTGTGCAATAATTTTCGGTAATTCGCGAGGCTTGTCCGGCTCCGGGACTAAAGCCAAAGCATTAGCGACTTGAAAGTTGACTGCGTCACCCTTGACGTTCGCAAGGATTAGATCAGCCACCACATTGAACACTCCCACCAGTCTCATCCCCAATTCCACAGCCGCTTCAGGGCCATGTTCATCCTGCACTCGTTTAATTACAGAGGGGAGAACCGTCATGGAAGGAGTGCCGAAACACTTCGCATACACTGCTGCGAATACCTTGCCCCAGTTGTTGCATTCTGCCAACTCGGGAATTAAGTCTTTCGGCAAGCTAATCGTCAAAATCCTGTGTTTATCCACAGGAGAAGTGTTTGAAAAAACTGCCTCCAGCTGGTCAAATTTTTCTGCAAGCCAATAAGGCAAATCATCTTTATTTTGTGGGCGCTTGCCCATCACCGAATTAACCATGACAGGACTTATGGTTACACCGCCCGGTCCAGCTGGATGCGCCGCAACTCCAGGAGGGGCTCCCTGTATGTTGCCCATAACATATTGCACCAAAGCTCTGTGCACGCAGATTAAAGACGTATGCAATGCGCGCAGTTCATCAACCGCACGCGTCAAATAACGCGGATGTGGGGTATACCCGGCCAAGACTGGCCAAGTGGCCCCATCTATTGATAAGGGGCCTAAACGAACCGGGGTGACCGGATGGGGGAGGGCGCCATTAAACCAGATACGGTGTTGCCATGCCGTAAGTGGTACTTCAAGAGCCTGATAAGGCCGATAAACATTGGGTAGGGCAGTGGGAGCGTACACATGAAACAAATTGTCCGCTCCTTCCACTGCCGGAAAAGTGACCCAAGAGTAAAACACCTCAAAGTGGTGAGCCGGATCAGCCTGCACCACAAAGATGAGAGCGACACCCGCGTCAGGCACTCCATAAGCCAATAAGTAAGCCCGGAGCGCAGCGTGGCTATGTGTCGGTATATTTACATCCGCCATTAAGACCAGAAATGTTCGACAACCTAGTATGAGGCAGCGCATATAGGGTTAACATAAACACCTTTTAAAAACTTCAAGCTTGAAAGAGCCTACAAAAACATCAATATAGGAGGTATCACCCTCACATACGTTTCCGGAAGCGTAAGCGAAGGTTATTGTGGACAAGCACAAGCACTACTCAAGCGTCTCGCAGATAAGAAGCCCACCACGTTGGTGGCGCCATGTTGCGGGGATTCTGCACATATACAGAGCTATGCACAGGATAATAGGACCTCGGAGTATCGTGGTGAAACAACCATGCACCTTAAAACCTACAATCCCAATCCGACTAGCTTTAGCGTCTCATTCGTTCTCCGTACTACAGCGAAGCTACCAATGATTAGACAACCCAGAACACGTTCTCTCTCAGGACTCGTGGGAGCAAGAACACTCTTTCATCACTCACTCATACTTGTCCACAACGTGCGTAATAAGAGACACAGTACAGTTTAAAATGTTTATTTCAACTATCGTGCTCTAAGATAAAGTACACGTGCCAGTACTATCAGCATAATGCATAATGATAAAATAATAAGCATGGTTACAATTCCATAGAATACAAACGGGGAGAGCATTTTATAAAGACAGTGGATATAGGGCTAAATGGCCTTACCACCCTCCCTGTGCTATTAACTAGTTTATTATAAAGATAGAAGACCTCTGGGCTTTGTCAAACGGACCCCCATACCTCAATATCTAGATGCAAGGTTTACATCATCAGACAAGCACAGCTCTTCTCCCTGGAAAGGCTTTTCTCCAAGTGCCACCAACAGGGAGATCACAATGTTAAAAGCACACACATTTCTCTAATGCAGCTGTACTGTGTGTTATGTCTAGGTGCGAGGGGCTGACCAGATCAGCAATAACAAGGGACGTTGTTTTTTGACCTTGTACATGGTGTGCAGATGAAACCCACAGGGAACATGAGTAAAGGTGAAAGGCAAAAAGGCAGACAGTTCTAATATAACCGGGCACTAGCAGAGTCTGGAAAAACAAAGTCACAAAGTAACGTGTGCAAAAAAGGCATCATGGCAGCCAGGCCTAAGCTAACTTAGCAATGCAGACAATGAGGCCACAAACCACACTACAAAACCATACACAGTAATAAGTTCAGATGCCCAATACATTGTCCCATTCCCACTGTTTCTTTAATTGGTGTCATATCCCCGGCTATGTGAGTGATCTGTGTGACACTGTTTTGTTACCATGACTTTCCATGCTTGATCCTATTCTGAAGTCACAAACCAAGCATACAAGACATTGTTGTAGTGATATTTTATTTTTCAAAATAGCAATATGTGGACTATGGTTTTAAGAAATGCTTGTGATGGGACATTTGTTAATGGTGATTAGGTAAAGAAATTGCGGATGATGGCATCCCTCCTTGCTGTTCCTGTAGCAGAAGCTGTGGTGTGTCTTGCATCAGCTTCTTTGTCCTGGCCATCCTGCGGATTGTCCAGCTCCTCCTTGTCTTCTGGCAATGGTGTGTTCGTATGTACACAGATGTTGTGCAAAATGCAACAAGTCAGAATGATTTTACAGACCAGTTCAGGCCTGTACAGGTGTCTCCCCCCTGAAATATCAAGGCACCGGAACCTTGATTTACGGACTCTAAAGGTAAATCTGGGCAGTGAACTCCACTCCGCTTGCGGAGTTTGTGGAATTTTCTACACTCCGCGTTACGTGGAGCTCACGGAGTTCCGAAAAACTCCGCTCTGCGGAGTGGAGTTTTTTTCCTCGCTCGCACTCATCAACATCAAGTTGGAGAGCGAGAGAAAGAAAAATCCACCTCCCTGTGAGATTTTTCCTCACTCGCGCTCGTCAACGTCAAGTTGGCGAGCGTGGGAAATCAATCACCAGGCGAGATTTCTCAACGCGGGAGGTCGGATTTCTCAATGCGAATGGGCGCGTATGCTCACGACTGCTCGCATTGTGAAACCGTCCGTTCGTGTTGAGAAAGCTGCCGCTCGTGTAGAAAATCTACTCGAGTGGCAGAAATGAAGCAGTGCCCGCTTGCGCTGTGCATGGTGCTGTTCACGATAATTTCACAGCGCAGAAAACATCCAGCACTGAAAATTATTGCGAGCGGCATTATTTCAAACTCACTCCACCGCTTGCGGAGCTCTGCATAGTGCGGAAGAGTTTTTTTTGCACTTCGCGGACTTCCACATGGCAGAACTCCGCGAACTCCGCCCAGCCTTATCCAAAGGTCCGTTCTAGAATAGCCCTTGTGCGTCCCAGTGCAACATTGTAGTCTCTCTGGGCCTGTGTGTGTGTCACTTTGATGGGGTCATCAGCCATGGCGACAGTGCATATCCTTGATCACCTGAAACAGAAAATGGAGAGAAGTGTCCATTAGTATTTGTGCCACCTGTGTTTGCAGAAGGGGATTTTTTATTTTGTGTCCATTGTGCAGCTTTGTACTTTCTACTTCGTCATGTTGTGGTACATTCAATTGACATGCATCACTGAAATTGATTTGCCTGTACTTTACAATCTACACATCACCATGATGCCATTGGCCAGGTGCTGTGTATTACCTCCATGTTGTAACTGTCAGGATGTCTGGCTACCTCAAAACACTTTTGGGGTTATTTACAGGCCCGTTGCGTCACTGGTACGTCACTTTTGCTTAGATTGTAAATGAGGCACCAGTGGCGCATGGGCCTTGTAAAGATCCCCCCTTGACGTTTGGCACATTACTATGTTTGTGCATCAGCAAGATACATCATTGTGAAATATTGTGCTGAGGGTAGCTTCACCGAAAATACTTGGATGCTAAATGTTGTACTCATTGTGGGTTATTTACATCCCCCTTGCCCACCAGGTGGGTCACTGCTTGAATCGCAGTAGCACTGCTACCTGGTGCACTTGACTTACTGGGACATGTCATTTCAACGGACACGTCTATTGATGTCCTTGGGCATATGTTAACTTTGAATCTCCTTGTATGCCTGTTGGGGTCATGCCCATGGATATTGCCATGTGTGTTCCCACTCAACACACCTTTATTTGGCTACATTTGCGCATCTGGGAATAATTTCCCAGCAGGGAATGCATCTGATTGATACACCTCACCAGGGGAGGCGTAGGGATGCGCAACATGTAGTGAGATTTAAATTTCTCTTGTTTGTATGCTTTCTCTATGCATGCTCCAATCTGACACGACCCAGACTAATGCTAAATCAACTTTTGTGATTGTTTGTGTGCAGTTAGGTGTCCATTAATGCAGAAATACTTTCCTCCCCATGATGCAGGCACCCTTGCAGCATAGTGCATGGGTGCCTGCATTTGTGCATGTCAGCTAATTGTGCACCAGCACAGGGGATAGCAGGGTGATCTGTCATCTTGTTGTGCATATGGCACATGTCTTTGTTTAAGAATGAATGCAGCACAGGGCAAGCATATGTCTTGTGTCATGTGCTGCATTGATTCCTTTCAATTTTTGTCTGATGAGTTCTGCAAGATCTATATTCTGAGAGTGAATTGGTGGTTTGTGAGAGTATTTCTGGCCTACACCCTTGTTGGGCCTACTTACATATGTGTGTTTCTTTGGCATTAGGTGTTTGTGTATAGTAGTTGGCCCGTATGTCGGATTCAATTTACTACATGTGCATTCTCACATGGTTGAGCTACATGATTGGTGACTTGAGGTGTGTGGTGTGTTCAGTTTGTACTTAAACCGCTGGTTGATGACCGATTGGCGGAAGAGATAGGAGTCATGCACACTCCCTGGAAACTTGGCGACGACATTGATGAACAGGCCCAGGTGGTCCACAATTGCCTGCACGTTCATTGAGTATGTGTGCTTCCTATTCCTGTATATATGTGTAGTGTCCACAGGAGGCACAAGTTGCACATGGGTGCAGTCGATTGCCCCCAACACATGCGGGAAACCAGCAATGGCATAGAAGCCTTGCTTGTTGGCAAGTTGTTCTTGGGCAGTGTTGGGGAACTGCAGGTGCTGCGGAGTCAGGCTGATGATGGCATCCAAGACAGTGGGGAGGATTCTTGTGAAGGATGCCTGGGACATTCCTCCCACTCTGGCAATGGTGTGCTTAAATGTGCCTGAGGCCAACATGTGCAGCACGGCAAGTAGCTTGGCCTGCGGAGAGATGTTGGTGCTGCGCTGGGATGGGGCCTGCAGCCTTGGTGCTATCTGGTTGAGTAGTCGGAGGATGGAGGACCTTTTTAGCTTGTAATGGGCAATCACGTCCTCTGGCCAGAGGTGTATGATGGTGATCCGTTGGCAGTAGACACACTCTCTTCTGAGGCACTGCCTCTGTGGAGGTGTGGGTGGCGATGGTGGTGGTGGTTGTCTTCTTGGAGCTCTAAGTTGCAAGAGTAGTACCTCGATTGCGTCGTTGGAATGCCAGTGATGGTCTGGGATTGCCTTCCTTATATACAAGTGTGTTTGCACCATTTTTTTAGACCAGCTATTTTTTGGTCTAAAAAACCTGCTGCTAACTGGACTTATCGGTCATTTTGAGGGGTTATCGACGGACAGGATTTCCTTTGTAAATATCGCAAAGTGTGGTTAGCAGCAATTTTTTCACGGGAATCCCTACCTTGCATCTCATTTTCTTTAAGTCCTGCTAGCAGAAGTGGCGATTCTGAAAATTCTCATTTACGCTGGAATAGTGCAGCTAACCGTAGTTAGCAGCGCTTTGAAAATAAAGCGATAAAAAAAAGCCGCCGTAACATCATAAAAATTGATGCTACAGCGGCGTTAAGTTCTTGTAAATATGCCCCTTAATGTGAACTGACACTGCCACATTGGGGGAGGTAATATTTAATATTTACATAAAAGAAACAAATACCACAATGTGGTGGAAGTATCCCCTCATACAGAAAAGTGATTCTTTTTTCAAGTAAGTGTACGAAATTTTCAAGGGGCAAATGTAGTGTGCAAAGTCTTTTATTATGTTATCAGTGATCTGCAAGTGTGGAAATGGAAGGCTGGCTAAGCACAGAAGCATCCAGAATGGAAAAAGACTTTCCAACGAGGTTCTGTTGAGGAGAGAAGTATAGTGATCAGAATTACATGTGTTACCTGACAGACACAGGTATCACAATAGCGCATCGTTATGTGTTGTTCCTTTGTATCAGAAAAATATTTAGAAAGAACTACACTAATTCATCAGAAATTCATTCCTCTGTTTCGTTCCTAAAGAAATTTGAACCAACTTGAATTTACTCTTTTAGCACAAGCTGGGAATACATGAAGAATTTTTTAAATCCCGACCTACTTAGACAATTGCTAATGGAGGTCTCACCTGATATATAAAATCAAGGTCTGCTGATATTGTAGAAATTAAAAGAAGATGTTCCCTTTGGTTCACCTAGTAATGTTTTATACAGTGCGGCAAGATTGCTTCCTAATCAGTTACATTTGGATGATCTTAGAAGCGAGGCAAATATTGATTGTTTATCCTACTTTGCATTGTCTGAGGACCATTGTCCTAGCAATTTTCAAATTGTGGTAAAAAAAGATGACTGAAATCGAAGCCCCTCCATTGTCTTCAATGAAGCTCTCAACATTCCGAATTCTAATTATTCATATATAATTGTTGATTTAATCCCTTAATTAAACGGATTTCAATTAGTTAGGGCTATGATAAGTGCCAAGCTGTGTTCACAATCCACAGAGCAATAGGTGAGACTTAATGGGTGTTATTCTTTATGACCTACAATTTTAGTTGTTAGTCTGTCCAACATTTTAATTAATTATAACCACCTTAATCACCTTGAACTCCCAAATCATTGTCGCAAACTTTATTCTGATGCCTGTTTTTCTGCTCAGTTATTTCTGAGCCAACTACTCCTTTATGGAGAATCTGCCTCATTCAAACTCATCAAATAGATTAGGCCGACTATTCATCGATTACAGGGCGGCCCTGAGACCTTGGTACTCCTAAGTGGCCATTACCAGCCAAGCGGAGAGTCTCTCTGGGTGAGATACTGCAATGCCTGATCACAGCTAGCCCAGGGTTCTTACACCATGTTTTCCCAGGTGCAGGAACAGTAGACCCAATTTTACTGACCTGTAATACAAGCCTGAAAATTCACATGATGCTTTGTCCACAATAGCAGCCATGACCCTCTCTCCATCACTGCCTGGGCATTTGTTTCTACAGGACACCTATTCCCCCTCCCCCCTATTCTCCCAACCCCTTTTCTTCTACCCCAACCCACCACCCACCACCTGCCTCCAGCTTACATTTATCACCTGTTCAGAGCAGGTGGTAAATGAGAATATTACCAACCCCACCCTACGTCAGAACAGGGAAAGCCATGCAGAAGTTCACATTGTAACACCAAATCCACGCAGTTATTCCCCATTCAGGGGGAATTAACTCATAATTGGACTGTACTAGAGGGGAGTTACCACATGGTGCTAGTAATTCCAGGTGCAGAGTTTGCACCCTGCGGTACTGTGGAACTCATAATGAGGGCCTTGGTGTGGAATATGTATAGGTTTGGATGCAAATGCGATGCAAATAGATGGTTTTGAAGACTTAATGGCTAGTAAAGGTGTTTTTTTTTGTTTTGTTGCAGAAGTCCTAGCTCCAGAAAATCATAGACATTGATGGTTTTATAATTTTTGATAGTTTTGCATTTTGGCATAATGCAGGTTGTCTATTGGTTCGGATATTGATAAAATATGTATTTTATGGGAGTTTGAGATAGACGCCTTGCAGTTGGGTAGTAGCCTGCTAAATTGCAAACAAAGCTGCTGGGGAAAAGATTAAAATGTTTTAGTCTTGGAAATGGAAGTGTTTACTCCAATCTTACTGAAAATGATGCTCAATGTATTTAGTTAAAATTGATTTGGACGCTTTGAGACTTTCTTTCCCGAAAACTCTTTTAATTGTTGCTGTTGATTTTTACTGACATTAGGATTTTGCAAGTTGGGATGATATTTAAGAAGAACAGTTGCTAGATTTTGATATACTCAATTGTGATTTAAAAACAAAAAAACCTCAAATGTTCAGTTGTTTCTAGCTAAATGCAATTTCTTTTCTCCCAATTAAACTAGCTCTTATTGAAAGGACGTTTCAGGAGCGATGTGCAAATCAAGCCTACTTTAAACAAGCATTGGCATAGCCAATAGGTCTCGCCTTTGGGACCTTATAAGTGTTTAGTTATACAGCACAATATCCTTGGTGCAACAACATAAACTGTTGCATGGCTAAACACTTATAAGGTCCCAAAGGCGAGACCTATTGGCTATGCCAATGCTTGTTTTCTTTTACTTTTCTCAAATTGCATTGTGCATTCCTGTTTACATTTTTAACAGGTACTGTTTATATAGCGGCCATTGTGGAACTGGGTAATTTATGTGCAATCATTGGCAACTTACATTTCAATAATATTAGGAGATATCAAGTTGTCCTTTAGTTTTCCCCTCACTCTTCAGCACTTGTACCTGCTTTTTTTTTTTTTTTCTTTGCAAACTCAAAAATACATGTACCAGAGTGCAAAGCTGAAGTACCCTGTTTAATCCTTTCAAATGGCATGCTAACTTGAGATGGCTTCACAACGTATCCAAGTTAATTTGATTGGTGGTAAGGGGGTTTATCTTCTCACCACAGCTCTACAGGCTGTAAAACATACTTACGACTCACTGTCTCAGCAGCTGGTACCTGAAGATAGGACTGAAGCAGTGCTCCTTGTATGTTCCCACTGGAACTGTTCAGCCAGGCTTGGAAACTGATCTGTCCGTTTTTCGCGCACTTGAAGCCTGTCATTATGTGATCAGCAAGCATATAACTTGCAAGATCTCGTCTTACTAATCGTATATTAACAGGTTTGCAGTCAGTGCTGGTTTATTTAAGCTGGTTGTTAGACGGGCCAAACTGATGTTTGTATTTCACAAATAGCCATTTCTTTCTGACATCCACTCATTAAATGCCAGATGTACATCAGACATGCAACAGTATCACTCGTCTGTATGTCACACGAAACAGTGGTTAAAACTCCCTAGTTAAATGTTACTCTTTTACAACGTATTGTGTGGTCTGTCTAGTGCTTACATCACATTGATGCTACATTAAACAAGCAAAAGCGCGCCTCGCGCGGCAGCAGGGGGGAGGGGGGCCTGCCGATTGCCTTGTGGGAGCCAGCGGCGATAATTGATACCATATGGCGCTGCCGCTCGCTCCCGCAAGGCAATCGCCACACGTGCACGCGTTGCCATTGAAGGCAATGGAACGCGTGCACGTTTTTGGGGAATAAAAGGAACCGATGGCTAAAGGTCTCCTCCTATGCAGCGCATGCGCGCTGCGTAGGCGAGACCTAAAAAACTGTAGGTCTAAGGGCACTATTGACTATATCTTTATTTCAGCAAATCTCTTAATCATTTTCACAGTTTCATGATTGAAATGAGTGAAAACGACGAATCAATCAAATACGTTTTCCTGCGAAATAAACACCTGCAGGGGGCAGATTTACAAGCCCATTGCGCCACTTTTGCGTCACTTTTAACATGGGAAAAGTGACGCAAAAGTGGCGGAAGGGGCTTGTAAATATGGCCCCTGATACCTATTTTGGACAGTGCGATAAGCTTTAAAACATGTTATCTTGTAATTTTGGGCCAACGCAAACCATACAAACGCGCGTCATTCTTTCTGTGTGTACAACAAATAATTCCATGCTCTCAGATTTTTTCTAGTTTCTGTTCCCTGCAGAGCTATAATTTCATGATGCAAACTCTCGATGGCCATCGTATACTATCTTATTTGAGGCAGCGGGAAGGTCAGTGACAAGCGTCTGTAAGAGGACAGAATCAGATTGGCAATAATCGCTGCAACGAGGAGAGACTGGGGTTTCAAGAGGCT
Organism: Calotriton arnoldi; assembly: GCA_963921515.1. Lineage (NCBI taxonomy): Eukaryota > Metazoa > Chordata > Amphibia > Caudata > Salamandridae > Calotriton > Calotriton arnoldi. Next base: position 177,753 of record CAWUFW010000089.1, on the reverse strand, counting down.
AATTAACCTCATGTGGCAGACCTTTTCCTTTACACTTTAAATGTGTTTTATTCTGATAGAACCATTAACACTCACACTAACCTTTCTCGTCGCTACCAGTGCACACGTTCGACTCACAAAAGCCGGCTATTGATTTGTGCCGGCATGCGTTTATAAAACCTAACTGCGAATATATGTACTTTCAAATTTCCTTACCATCAGATAAGACCGAAAACAGAGGCTAAATAGCCTATTAAATTTATTTCTCTATCGTTTTCGCTTTGCTGTATTATTTTTCTGGATTTATCACTGTAGTATGTGTTGTGAATTACATTAGTTGATTGCTCAATATATGATCACTGTATGCAGCATGGTTTATACGACACAAAGCAATACTTGAAAAGGCAAGAAAAATGGACCGGGTTTGAGGTCTCCGGTTTTCTCGGCCGTAAAATTGAAATCTCCAAATGTTTGATTGTTTAACAAAATAAGCAACACAGGCCAACACGTGTTTCATGACACACGTCACTTCATCAGGGCCATTTGTAACAATAACAATCAAGTATTCGAAGTGTGCAAACAGGAGAACGGCATCCAGACTAGTACAAGATGACAACATTCCTTGATTCAACAAAGCATACAAAACAAACTTTTTAACGTATATAAAACTGTGTGATTGATTAAATGTCTGTCAAACGATGTTGTTGAGGTGTAAGGATCCAAGTATCACAGCATGATAGCTGCTGTTGTAAGAAGATGCAAGGAGTCTGTAACATAAAAAGACACGGTTTATATTCCAGTGTATTTATTTATTTTTTTATTTGGGAGTTTAACCCCTTCGCTGCTAGGCCTTTTCCCTCCCTGTGCTAAGCCTTTTTTTGGCTATGTGGGGTAGTTCGCGCTTAGGCCCCTGTAACGTTTTGACCACATAAGGTATCCACGCCAAATTTGCGTCCTTTTTTCCAACATCATGGGGATTCTAAAGGTACCCAGGGTTTGTGGATTCCCCTGGAGGGGACCCAGAAATTAGCCAAAATACAGTTTTTTTTTTTTTTTTTTTTAAATGGGAAAAAAGGGCTACAGATGAAAGCGTCTGGTTTTTTCCCTGCAAATGGTATCAAAAAAGGGATTGTGGTGCTGAAATCACCATCTTCCCAGCTTTCAGGGACAAGCAGACTTTTGTCAGAAAACCAACATTTTTTACACAGTTTTGGCATTTTTCTGGGACAGAGCCTATTTTTGCTATTTTTTGTGCTTTCAACCTCTTTCCAGTTAATGGTAGAAATGGGTATGAAAACAATAATGGATCCTGGAAAGCTATACATTTTAGAAATGTAGACAAAATTCTGAATTCAGCAAGGGGTCATTTGTGTAGATCCTTCAAGGTTTCTTTATAGAAACTAACCGTTGAATATAGGAAAAATTGAAAATTAGTTGAAAAAAACAGCCATTTGTGTCGACGTTTTCACCTGTAACTTCTTCTAATTATGACAGCTGTTTGAAAGCAATATACCGTTACATCCGCTGGACCTTTCTGGTTGTGGGGATATATAGGACTTGTAGGTTCACCAAGAACCCGACGAACCCAGAGCCAATAACTGAACAGCGTCTTGCAATGGTTGTTTTTTATGTACCGGGTATATAGCAATTAATTTGGGAAAATATATACATGGAAAAATAGGTCTGAAAGACACCTATGTATTTCTGAAATTGGAACAAAATATAGAGTTTAGAAACAGTAGATATTTGCACATTTCCGAAATTGTGAGTACCCATACTAGCTTAAGATTTATAGGTCATTTTTCAAAATGACTTCTTTTTTATACATTGTCTTTCATTTGGAAGGCAGAAATGCATCGAAAGTCAATAGGTAATAACAGTTGCTCTACAATTCTGTGTTACCCTAAGTCTCCCGATAAAAATGGTACCTCACTTGTGTGGGTAGGCCTAGTGCCCGCGGCAGGAAACGGCTCAAAACGCAACGTGGACACAGTTTATTTTTACAGTGAAAACTGACCCTTTTTTGTAAAGTGCCTAACTGTAGATTTTGAACCCTATCTCTGCTGGCACCTAGGGAAACCTAGCAAACTTATACATTTTTGAATACTAAACACCCAGGGGAATCCAGGATGGGGTGACTTGACTGGCTCTCACTAGGTTCTATTACCCAAAATCACTTGCAAACCTAAAAATTTGTTTAAAAAAAAACACATTTTCCTCACATTTCTGTGGTGGAAAGTTCTGGAATCTGCGTGATCCACAAAATTCCCCCACCCCGCGTTCCCCAAAGTCTTCCGAGAAAAATGGTACCTCACTTGTGTGGGTAGGCCTAGTGCCCGCGACAGGAAACAGCCCAAAACACAACGTGTACACCACATTTTCACAGTGAAAACGGACCCTTTTTTTGCAATGTACCTAGCTGTAGATTTTGAACCCTAGCTCTGCCAGCACCTAGGGAAACCTAGCAAACCTATACATTTTTAAAAACTAGACACACAGGGGAATCCAGGATGGAGTGACTTGACTGGCTCTCACCAGGTTCTATTACCCAGAATCCCTTGCAAACCTAAACATTTGTAAAAAAAAAAACACATTTTCCTCACATTTCTGTGGTGGAAAGTTCTGGAATCTGCGTAGATCCACAAAATTCCACGCACCCTGCGTTCCCCAAAGTCTTCCAAGAAAAATGATACCTCATTTGTGTGGGTAGGCCTAGGGCCCGCGACAATAAACGGCCCAAAACGCAACGTGGACACACCACATTTTCACAGTGAAAATGGACCCTTTTTTGCAAAGTGCCTAGCTCTAGATTTTGAACCCTAACTCTGCCAGCACCTAGGGAAACCTAGCAAACCTATACATTTTTGAAAACTAGACACACAGGGGAATCCAGGATGGGGTGACTTGACTGGCTCTCACCAGGTTCTGTTACCCAGAATCCCTTGCAAACCTAAAACTTTGTCCAAAAAACACATTTTCTTCACATTTATGTGGTGGAAAGTTCTGGAATCTGCGTGGATCCACAAAATTCCACCCACCCCGCATTCCCCAAAGTCTTCTGAGAAAAATGGTACCTCACTTGTGTGGTAGGCATAGTGTCCGCGACAGGAATCGGCCCAAAACACGATGTGGACACACCACATTTTACAGTGAAAACTGAAACTATTTTGCAAAGTGCCTAGCTGTAGATTTTGAACCCTAGCTCTGCCGGCACCTAGGGAAAGCTAGTAAACCTATACATTTTTGAAAACTAGACACCCAGGGGAATCCAGGATGGGGTGACTTGTATGGCTCTCACTATGTTCTGTTACCCAGAATCCCTTGCAAACCTCAAAATTTGTCCAAAAAAAACAAATTGTCCTCACATTTCTGTGGTGGAAAGTTCTGGAATCTGCGTGGATCCACAAAATTCCACCCAGCCCGCATTCCCTAAAGTCTTCCGAGAAAAATGGTACCTCACTTGTGTGGGTGGCTCAAGCACCCGCGACAGGCAAGGGCCCAAAACCTATTGAGGCAACTTCAAAATTACCTATCACAAAACAACCTGGTTTTGCAAGGGGGGGTCCCATGAGTTTTTGGCCCCAGGCTCGGCGGCCACCTAGGGAAACCTACCAAACCCACACATTTCTGAAAACTAGACACGCTGGGGAGTCCAGCAAGGTATGGCTTGCGTGGGTCCCCCAACATTACCCTACCCAGAATCCCCTACAAACCTCAACTTTTGTTGAAAAAATCTATTTTTTCTCACATTTCTGTGTGGGAAAGTTGTAGGATCACCGGGCTGACACAAATTTCCTACCACCCAGCGTTTCCCCAGGCCTCCCGATAAAAATGGTACCTCACTTGTGTGGGTAGGCATAGTGGCTGCAACAGGAAATGGCCCAAATCATACTGTGGAGACTTCAAAATTACCTATAACAAAACTACCTGGTTTTGGGGGGGCACCTGGGGTTTTGGCCCTGGGCTCACCGCCATCTAGGGAAACCTACCAAACCCACACATTTATGAAAACTAGACACCCTGGGGAGTCCAATGAGGTATGGCTTGCATGGATCCCCCAACGTTTCCCTACCCAAAATCCCCTGCAAACCTCAAATTTAGCTGGAAAAAACACATTTTCCACATATTTTTGTGTGGAATCACAGTGGCGGCACAAATGTCCTACCCCACAGCGTTCTCCTTAGTGTCCCGAGTAAAATGATACCTCACTTGTGTAGGTGTCCAATGCAGAATTGGCTAAAAACGTATTTTTAAAAAAAATGTAGCGCTTAGAATTCTTGGTGCTATACCCTTATTCCCTATGTTTTGTGCTCTTCCCAGTCACAGGCCATTGCCCCACCCACACAAGTGAGGTATCAAAAACATTTGGGGACCCATGCAAGCCATACCTCCCTGGACTCCCCTGGGTCTCTAATTTCAGAAATGTGTGGGTTTGGTAGGTTTCCCTAGATGGCTGCCGACTCGGGACCAAAAACTCAGATGCCCCCTATGTATCCGAAAATGACCTGGTTTTGCAAGGGGGGGTCAAATGAGTTTTTGGTCCCGGGCTTGGAATGGTGGTTTGCCATTCAACACATTTTCGGGAGGGGTGGATCGGAACCAACACCAATTTAGCTTGGCAAACCTGTAGACCAGAGGCCTTTGCATAAATCTGAAGGAGACAAAGGCATCGTGGGCCATTCTCTGCTGGTTTGGAAAGGAATAGGAGGACATCCTCGGCATAAAGTGCGATGCGGTCATCATGTTCTGTGTCCCACATCCAGCCCTAAACCTGCGTATTACACTGAATGAGCCATGCCAGGGGCTCAATGACAAGGGAGACAAGGAGGGGGAACAGGGGGCAACCCTGCCTAGTGCCCCAACGAATAGGGAACAGGTTGGAGACCACACCATTGATTTGCACCTGTGCAGTTGGATGGAGTAAACCAGTTTGACATAGCCACAGAACCGGAGTCCCAAACCCACCTTCTGCAAGACATGAGACAGGTAAGTCCAGTCCACCATGTGAAAAGCTTTTTAAAAATTTATGAACAACAGGGCTGAAGGAGGATATGATTGCACAGAGGTGTTTCTTTCCTAAATTGGATCAGGGTTTGGAGAGTCCTACTGAGAGCACTGGAGATCGTGAGGTTGTCAACCAGATAGGTAGTGGTGCCACTTGCAATGGCTTTGCAGATAATGCAGCTGGCAAGAGTATCCAGTGAACTCCCATCATGGGCTGGGTGATCTAGTCATATTTCTGCATTCCCTTAATAAGGCATGTTGCTTTATGTACTGTCAGTACTGGAGTCTGTGAAAGAGCACATTGCCACCATTCAAATGAAGAAGTAAAAGGGTTTGAACACCAGTTCGGAAGTCACATTCTGAGAGGAATGGTTTCACTTTCTTTAATAGAGAGAGCTAGTCCCAGACAATCTTTGGATTCTTAGCAACATATTCCTTGAGTTTCAGATTAGTGTCCATGGTGAAGGAGAGAGACTTGGCATTGAGTGAAAGTTGGCGATCAAATCTGTCACAGTTATTGTTAGTGAGTCTGGGTTTGACAATTTGCTGCTTGTTGTTTTGGCAAACACAAGAAATTCTGTTTAGGCTAAGCTCCAGGTAAGGAGCTGGACATCCAGGTATGAATGAGGAGCAGGCAGTTTTCAAGAAGTTTGATATCTCGAGCTGTGGAGACATTCAAATACAGTTGTGTGTAGTACTGGTGATTGTTATGTGATCTGCGTGTCATGCCCCATTTAAAGGTGGAAGATGATGGAGGACAATATATAACCCTGGAGAACTCCTCTGCAGGTTATTGGTTTGTTCTGCAATCTAGAGATGATAGGTACATTGTGTTTCATTAAAGCCACTATTCAGTACTTTCATCTAGGTGTACTCTATATAACTTCTGCATACATACATACATACATACATACAAATATACATAAAGACAACGTAACAAAATATTATGCCTGCCATGTGTCCCACTGTACTAAAATATTGTTTGGCATTGTACTGTCATATTCATGTAGTGCCTTACACAATTGATAGTGTTGCAAATCACTCTAATTTCCATCAAAATGTATTGCACACTTTTCAGAGTGCAGCTTTGAAACATGCTTTTGGCTGTGCTGGATGAGATACATAAGAAATGGAAACATTTTCCCCAAACATGACGTGGCAGCGTCACTGTTCCTAAGCATGACATATTGAGAAACAGTGTGAGAATAGATGATTTGTACAAGCACATAATGACCCATTTACAGGATTAGCTTACAATATAATAGTTTCCTCAAAACCTGGCTCTTCGACAGACCCCTCCTTGATGGATGGAACCTGCACCCTCCCCTCACCCCCCACCCCTAGCGCCTTGAGACCCTTACGGGTGAGTAGTCACGCTTTAACAAATCCTTGATTGATTGATTGATTGAAAATCCTTGATTGGTTTCAAATGTGAGCTGAGCAAAGTTTTTAGCGATCTGCATAATGCCATATCATTGTATTGTGAGTGGCAAGGTGAGGGAAGATTTATTTATTGCCCAAATAGGAACTGATACCCCAGAGGTCGATGTTTATTAGGTCCTGTAAATAACATGCACATTTCCATGCTTTGTGCACCAAAATCTGAATGTACCAGTATTTGCTCATCATTTTCCAACTTTCAGCAAATTTGACCAACCAAAATTAATTACCGCTAAACCGGTGAGTCCATTCCGTTTACAAACTTGTGTTTGCACAAGGATCAGAAAAGAGGCCACTCATAACGAGTGCCTAAGTATTGCTGGCAGAGAATGTCATATCTCAGCCTACTGAAATGATAAGAAGTTACACTCTGCAGGCGATTTGGTCAAGGAAGGGGCAAATAGAAGTGGAGCTTTTCAAGATTGTAGTGATCTAGTTTGATGGTAGGTACAGACATTTTCATGAAGGATGAAGGAGAAATGCACCTGAGCCATGGATGACACATAGGGTTACACACATTGCTTTAAAGATGATCTTTAGGGCACAAGGCTGCCCCTGTATAGAGAATAATGTCAATGTTTTGCCTAGCACCTGCCATCTCGATTCTCTGTAGTTTTATAATCACTTGGTTGGCTACCTCAAAGTATAAGTGGTTTGTGTAGTCCAAACAGGAAAGTACTGGACAGATGGCGGCTTATATTTTTTATAGGATCTCAAATAACTCATGAGCAATTTAGGCCAATGTAGGTGTCCGAACATATAGAAACATCAATAAGTAAATTGTTACAAATCAGGAATAAGGGAAAGACTCTAATCCACGATCATGCCAATGTTCTTCATTTGGAGTGGTATATTAGGAGATGGAAGGCTAAATCTCAGGGTTTTTTCTTTTTAGATCAACATAGTTTTATTGGTTTTCAAGTATTATTAACAGTACAGAAAGGAGAGTAAATTTTAGTTGCAGTAGGCTAAAAAATTAGAAATCCCACATTTCTGCATCCAAGTAAAAGAAAAAAACAGTTTGCATTAACATACAAATGAGCCCTCAACTCTTTCTTCCAAAATTAACCTTTAATTTTGAACATGTCAAGTTGCTAAGCTTTGTTTCAATGGCTCCAAGATTTCTAGATAATAAACATATTGGTCTGCATATGTCATAGGTAGATACACCAGTAGTCTATCAGCCTCCCCCTCCCTTGAGCAGAAGAGATTGAGTGATTTTCTAGGTGGATAGGGTCTTATGCGAGCTCCTTCCATCACAATGTTTAGCAAAGGTTGCCAATGAGATTCACATCCTTTATAGTTATTAAATACATTCCAAGAAACCTTCTCCATGGACATGTTTTGCCAAAGCCAGGTACACTCGGACGACCCAACAACAACTATGGAAAACCTACACTTCTGGATCCAGATGCACCTGCAGACAACTAGAGAAGATATGGAGGAACAACAAAACCCTGGAAACCCACACAACCTTCAAATCTGCAATCACTGCACACCACCTCCTACTCAAACCCACTAATAAAATGGCCCTCCAGGACAGAATAAATGCCAATGCACACAACAGTAAATAACTCTTCGCCATTGTCAAGGAGTTCACCAGGCCCAACAGAGAGACCACGGACTTCCCACCCTCCCAAGACCTCTGTGACAAACTCAACACCTTCTTCCACCACAAGATCAGATAGATCTATGACAGCTTCAACACCCAAGACCCTCCCGCCAAGCCTGACACCACCGCAGCCAACCACATTGCCCCCCAGCAGATCCTGCATAACTGGACCCCACTCATCACTGACGACGCTCTCAAGACCATGAAGAGAATCCACTCCGGAGCCCCATCGGACCCATGTGAGCACCACATCTTCCACAGAGCAGCCCCCACCATTGCCCCTGAGCTCTGCCGCACCATCAACTGCTCCATCAAGACGCCACCTTCCCTGATGACTGGAAACATGCTGAGATCAAAACTGTGCTAAAAAAAACATCCGCCGACCCGACCGATCTCAAGAACTTCAGACCTATCTCACTGCTCTCCTTCCCAGTCAAGGTCGTTCAAGAAGGCCTGGGGGGTGATGGTTTGGATCAAGGCAGGGGTCCCATTCTAGAGCACTGGGGAGCTGATAGACCGAGAGGGCCGATATGTGGCAATCACAGGCAGACTCGACGGCCGGGACATAGCAATAGTTAGCATCTATGAACCCAACACAGAACAGGGGACCTTTCTGGCTGAGCTCTCAAACACCCTAGCAGCCTATCTCCCTCACTCCATAATTATTGGAGAGGAGTTTAATTGCACAGCTGACCCCTTAATGGACCGCTCCCACCCCTCGCTTAGAGATGCTTCAATATACAGAATGGCGAGGGCATTTAAGGAATGGCAGAGCAGATGGGGACTAGTAGATTCCTGGAGACACTTGAACCCCGAGATCAGGGACTATTCTTACTACTCCCCGGTACATGACCTCCATGCCATTCTAGACACGTTCCTGTGTTTCCCGGACATACATGCCTACACCTAGGCCTGGGCGGTAAATTCCGTTCCGCTCGCGGAATTTGGGTAATTTTGCGTTCCGCGGAGAACGCGGAATTGCCAAAAATTCTGCGATCTGCGGCTTCGCAGAATTTTTTGCTTGTTCACGCTTTCAAAGTGCTTGTTTGCGAGATATTTCTCCCTGAGCACGCAAACAGCGTTCGCGAACAGGAAAAAAGCATTGCTAACGGGCGGAACAAGCAATTCCGCGTGTTCGCTGAACTTTTGCGTGCTTGCGGAGATTTTTTACCATTTCGCGGAGCTTTGCGTAGCGCGACTACGCAAATTTCACCCACCCCTACCTACACCCATACAATAGAGTATTTAACACGCACAATGTCAGATCACAATCCAGCCCTCCAACATATACGTTGGGGTCAACTACGCCAGTGTATGCCAACATGGTGACTTAAACCTGAAGCACTAGAGGATCAGGTATTTCTTTAAGACATCAGGGGACATATTGCGAACTATTTTGTTGAGAATGCAAACATGACCTCATCTAGACTGACTGAATGGGATGCCTTTAAGGTTGTATTTAGGGGTTGATGCATGACAACCTCTGTGGGAGTCCGACACTCACTCGAAACGGACCTAGAGACTGCAGATCAGGCCCTCCACACCCTAGAAATACAAAGACCAAGACACCCTGAGTTGGTCCAGGCCCTACTGGATGCCAAAGAGGAAGTGGCCAAGCACACAGAACGATTGCAGTGTTTTGGCTATAAGAAATATATGGAGCATACTCATGCGGAAAGGGACAGAGTGGGATCCTTACTAGCTTGGTTGGCAAATCCGGCCCGGAGGGGTTCACCAATACTTGAAATTGAGGACAGTGAGGGGCATATACTATACCAACAAGAGGAGATCAATCAGAGATTCCTGGGTTTCTACGTCAACCTCTACAGAAGTAGGCTGAGGCAGGAAGAGGTAATTATCTGGGAATATTAAGTAGCTATACCGCTTCCTACACTGGGGCAGAGGAGGCAGAAGTGCTGGGGCCCCTATAGACATACAAGAGGTAAGAGCAGCTCTTGAGGGACTCGCTAGGGGCAAAACACCTGGCACCGACAGGATCTCCGTAGAATTTTATGCTGCCCATGCAGAGGAATTGGCCTCTAGGCTAGTAGACCTGTTCGGAGTGGCGATGGAGTAGGACCACCTCTCCAATACCACATGGGAGGCACTGATTGTTCCTCTCCTCAAACCAGGTAAATCCTCCCTTGTTTGTGGGGCTTACAGACCACTATCCATGCTTAACCTAGATTTTAAGATGCTCAGCAAAATACTAGCAACAAGATACCTGCCATTGATGAATGACCTCATACACCTGGATCTGGCGTGATTCATCCCAGGCAGAAGCACTGCACTCAATGTTCGGCGCCTTCTGGCACTTATGGAAGCATATGGCCGGATAGGGGTGGAGGGAGTGGTCTTTGCTGTTGATATTGAAAAGGCCTTCGATAGCCTCAAGGTGGAATTTCTTTATGAGGTCATGAGATGAATGCAATTGGGACAGGGCTTCTTGAAATGGGTCAGGCTGCTTTATATGAGACCTTTAGCACGGATACAGGTGGGCAGCAAAATCATTTCAATTTCAGTGTTTAACATTGTTATATATTTCATTCAGTGACTTTTTGTGACGGAGCCCTGATGAAGGCATTGCCGAAACGCGCGTAGTGCAACAACATACCGCCAGTTTCTGAACACCATGCCCACTCACTGTTATATTGTCATGAGTTGATTATGGATTTCATCACTGTATTGCCTATTGAAATGAATTATGTCATACAGACTTCTGTACATTAAATTAAGTATCATCTACTATCCTTATGACTACACTGAATGAATGTAATAATGATTGTATATAAAAAAGTAAAAAAAATTAAAGATAAACTATAAGCATGTTTTTTGATAATCATGTATCTTTTTGATCAACTAGAATTTTATATCTCCTATTTTTAAAAAAAACTTTATAAAATAAACATCCTTTTTGACAAGATTTGAAATATTCACTGTTATCATTTCTGTTATTGATCTGGAATTGCTTTGTCTGCAACTCATGCTATTCACCTTGCCCAGGTGTATCTTTATATGTTACAATCCTTGAAGACCAGCATGGAGCTCTGGAAAGAATTGCTGCTGTCATTGGTGGGGAGGGTGGTGCTCTTAAAAAATGGTGGCACTACCACGCTTGCTGTACTTTCTCACAGTGCTTCCAATATGGATACAGACAAAGTGGAATGCCGACTTACATTCCTTAATGTCAGATTTCCTATGGGGCACTGGCCATAGACGGGTAGCCCTGAAAATAATGCAGCACCAGACCCAGGAAGGGGGCTTTGCTGTCCCTGATTTTGAAAGATAGTACATTGCTGGGCTGCTACAGTGGTTTGCCCGCTGGTTAGTGGATTAGCAGACGCAGACACGTGAAGCGGACCGTTCACATCAGACTTGAACATACTATTGAAAATGTTTATGAGAGTAGGCAGAGCTCCGCTTGATGGCACCGGAGAGATACAAGTACTGTAGCGCTGCTGGAGACACTATCTCTAAAAAACAGAAACACAGATCCCCTACTCACCTGACCTCCCAATAACAATGCTATGAGTATTACCACATGTGCGACAGTGGGAGGGCCTCGGGGACTGGGTACAAGCAGGGGAAACACGACTGGGAGACCTATACAGAGACAGGGAACTCCCCCAATTCGAAGACTTGAGAGAGGACTTAGACCTCCCACATGGTCATTACTTAATACACTGGGGAGTTGTTTTGGCAATAGGGGAACACTGAGGGGCAGGAATGTCAGAATCTCTGCATCATGACACTTGTAGATACAGCAGCACTGCAGGGGGGAGAATCAAAGTGGTCACGTGCCTCTACAAAGCACTGGGAAGGGATACCCTTTCAACCGCTGCCTGTTCTACGATACAGATGGACAGAGGAATTGAATGCCCCTCTTTAAGACAAAGACTGGGAAACTATACTGGCTGGGACCCCTAGAATCTCGAGGAACGCCCTTTTCCAATTAATTAATTTCTTTATACTACACAGGACATACTTCACCCCGGGACGTATTAACAAATTCTTTCACAGGGAGGACCTGGGATGCCCAAAGTGCGGAGAATCGGGGGCAGAGCTCTTCCATATGCTCTGGACATGTCTAACATTAAGGAATTACTGGAATGAAATTACAAACACAATCAAAGCGATTATAGAGCACCTGGTTCCCTGTACCCCTGCTCACTGTCTCTTGGGCCTGTCCCCCCACAACTCCAAAACATGGATCACTAGCAGATTGCAAGACCTGGCCCTGATATTGGCTAAAAGAAAAATAACGAGGCATTAGAAGGCCCCTGAGGGACCTTGAATTTCAATATGGCAAAAAGAATTGGAAAAAAAGATGGGATGCAAGGGGAGGATCCTCTTTAGGAATGCCTGCCGGAGAATTGGATCAATAGAGAGGGCCAGGGCCTGGCAAGCATTGGTAGATAGTACAAAAGATCCAGAGCCCAAATCAGGGGAATCCACTCCCATGGGACCTTCTCCTCAGAGGTGCCCGGTGCAGTAAAACTTAAGGGGGGAGGGACCCCAAGCTGCCTCAGATACGTCCGAGAATAACAAATACTTCGAACAATAGGGTGGGAGATGGCAAAGATGGAATAACACCACAGCTAAACATAAGAACGTTAATCCTTAGCTCATGGCAATGATCTGTAATGGGGTGGGGTAAATGGGAGGGGAATTGAAAGTTGGAAGGTTCGATTACTTGCTATGAATATGTGTTACAAATGAGAGCTTTCATTGCATTGTTACATATTGAGACAGAAAAACAAATGAATAGCTGAACTGTAATGCATGCCTCATGAACACTGTAAAAACCAATAAAATATGTTTTAAAAAAAAGGTCATTGAGAAGGCCATCAGTGATCAACTCTCCAAGTTCATTGAAGCAAACCAAGTGCTGGACATCTCCCATTCCGGCTTCAGGAGCAGCCACAGCACCGAGACCACACTTCTTGCCGCCACCAACGACATCCGTTACCTCCTTGACTGAGGCAAAACCGCAGCTCTCAGCCTCCTGGACCTCTCAGCCACCTTTGACAACGTATCCCACAGCACCCTAATCAAGAGACTCCACGACTCCGGCATCTGCAAAAAGGCCCTGGACTAGATCCACTCCTACCTCACCGGCAAACATGACGAGTCAGACTACCTCTGTTCCTCTCTGAACCCACAAAGATCAGCTGCAGAGTTCCCTAGGACTCCTCCCTGAGCCCCACCCTCTTCAACCTCTACATGGCCCCTCTCGCGACCATCGTCAGGAACCACAGATTCAACATCGTCCCTTATGCTGACGACACCCAACTGATCCTCTCCCTCACCAATGAACCAACAACTGCCAGAAACAACTTCCAAAACGGAATGAAGGCTGTCGCCACCTGGATGAAGAGCAGCTGCCTCAAACTGAATTCGGACAAGATCGAAGTCCCCATCCTCAGACCCTCACCCTCAGCATGGAATGACTCCTAGTGGGCCTCCACACTGGGAACCCCGCCCACCAACCCAGACCATGCCCGTAACCTTGGCATCATACTGGACTCCTCGCTCACAATGAACCATCAGATCAATGCCATCGCCTCATCATGCTTCCACACTGTCCGGCTACTGCAAAAGACATTCATATGGATCTTCACCAAATCCAGAAAAACAGTCATCCACGCACACATCAGCTTCAGACTCGACTATGGCAACACACTCTACTCCGGTGTCACCCAGAATCACATTCAAGCTCTTCACTCATGCCTACAAAGCCCTCCACAATGCAGGACCAGCATACCTGAACCACGCCTCTCATTCCCATCCCCACCAGACACCTCCGCTTTGCCAAGCTGGCTCTGGCCACCATCCCTCCGATTCACAAGACTAAAACCGGAGGAAGATTCTTCTCCTACCTCACCACCAAGACCTGGAACACCCTGCCTACCCACCTCAGACAATTCCTGTCGCTGACCCAATTCAGGAAGGACCTCGAGACCTGACTCTTTGACTAAACACCTAAGTGAAAACGGACCAGCAGCCACCCCATTTCCAGCGCCTTGAGACCCTCATGGGTGAGTAGCCGTGCTTTACAAACCCTGATTGATTGATCATTGGGTAGTAGAAGGAGGAATTATCTTTTTCCATGCCGCTGCTTCTGGTTTTTAGACAGTTCCAAAGGATGATTTTATCCCTTGTAGATTGATTTTTTAACTTAAATATTATAAGTGATGTCCTCTTGAATGAAGTAACCCAGAATGGCTTTTATACTCTTCAAAATTTCCCTCTAGAAAGATTGAATCTTGGGGTATGACAGCTAAGAGGAAATGCATTTTTTGTAGGATCACCCCCATTTTTTCCCCCACTTTTTGAAATGAAATGAAATGAAAATAGGTATTTGTAAAGCGCACGGCTACTCACATAGAGTGTCCCGGCGCTAAACCACCAGAAACCACAAACAAGATGAGCTCAAACCTTGCCTACCAGGGTACTATTGCTGAAACAACCAAGTTTTTAGTCGTCTCCTAAAGAGCAGCAAGTCCTGGACCTGTTTAAGATGCAAAGGCAGATCATTCCACAGACGAGCCGCCAAAACCTGAAAGGAGCGGCCCCCTGCCCGAGAGCGGGCAAATTTAGGGATGAGCATGAGGGACTGCCCTGAGGACCTCAAGACCTGTTGGGGCTCGTAGTGATGGATCCTCCTTCTCAGATAAACGGCACCCATACCATGGATGTAGATGTAGTGCTCATTTATTGACTTTGAATACTAGGACAATGACGTTTAGTGCCCAGCGAATGTGCTATCACCTCTAAAAACATGTCAAATTGGCTAATCCCTGGTTAACATATGTAACTTATCTGTAAGTCCCTAGTATATGATACTCTGGGTACTCGGGCCTGTAATTTAAATGTCAGTAGTGGACTGAAGAACCTACTGTGTAAGCATTAATTTGGCAGTGCAAGCCTGAGTATGTAGTTTTAAAACTGTAAATTCGACCTGGCAAAATAAGCATTTTTCCAGGCCTAAACCTTCCTTTTTATTATTGGTAAGTCACTCCTGAGGTAGGCCCTAAGTGCCTATAGGGCAGGGTACCAGGGTACCTTGCAATTAAAAAGTTGGACATGTTTTCTTAAGTTGTACATGTACAATGCTGCCTCTCCCATTGAAAAGCACTAGGTTACACTATAACCCCTTAAAATGTATAACTTCGGTTCAGGAACAGCTAGAACCATGATTCAAGGGCTCAAATTAATACAAATTTAAAATACAATCTGATTGTAAAGTCAGACTTTAAATTACAATTTTGAAAATGCCACTTTTAGGAAGCTGGGATTTTACTGCCTAAAACCTGTTGCAGCCCTTTCTGCGATAATCCCCAACGGTCACCTAGTAGCATACCGGGAGGTGTGATTTGCTCCCAGGAAAGGGAACAAAAATGCCTTGGCTAGGAGGCTGTGTGACCTTCTTCTGATAGGAAGGCCTGGTGGTATGTGGCCAATAACAGTACAAGCTCCAAAGGGACAGCCCCTGTCACAGGCAGATGTAACTCACACCTAGTCCTGCCCCTGCCATTGTCTAAGTAGCCAGAGTGGCACCAAGCCAGTGGGGAGAAAACCTGTCCAAGAGCTGGTTTTGCAGGGGGAGGTCCTCATTTCCCTAGATACAACTCAGGGTTGTGCACGGAGCTCTGACCAAGGGAAGAAAGATTCTGCCAGATTGCATTTTGGCAAAGCATGGCACTGTGAGATTGACCAAACTCCTACTACGCAGTGGAAAGGACTTAGCCAGCCACCCCCCCACCTGGCCCGGTCAATGCTTCTGATCCCAGCCAGGTCGGGGGAGCCTCCCTTGGCCCGATGGACCCCGTCACGGGCACCCGGATCCTCGCCAGGCCGCAAGACGGGGGCTCCCGCACCACAGGGCCATTGATTGTTTATGGTCACCCCACTAGGAAATTTTGTCAAAGTAGATAGGGTTGCCCCTGGAAACATTTTCCCTTTTGCTTAGGGAGTCGTCCCCACTTACAAGCTAGTGCCAGGCATACAATTGGAACCCCTGGTTACCTTCTTCAGAACACCTCTGGACCTGTGGAAGACAGAAGGAGGACTGCACCTCCTGAGTATTTAGACTTCAGAAAGAGAACTGCACATACTGAAACTATGTAGAGAGACCCCAAGGGCTAGACCTGCTCCCACTTGCACCAAGGACTGAGACTGAGAAGTGGGCCCTAAGGGTCAGTTGGCTGATATCCTGTTAAGCTACACGTCCACAAAAGCTTCAAAAAGTCCACCTTCCAGAAGATCTCAGCTGACCAGGTGTAACTGGACATGCCCATGACCCTGCTGGTGACTTCCGCTGGAGTGAATACTGACCCCCAAGTTGTATATATTTAGAAACAGTTTCAATGATTTTTGCCTGGGGAATTGACAGAAGACTGGGATCAACCTGCCAAGTCAATCAGACAAAGGTGCATTGCTGCTGGGCTAAAGATTTTGGTTGCTTCCGCTTGAAGCTTTTCCGCAGCAGAAAATCAGTTTCAGTGGGAAGTCGTGGAGAGTATATCGAGCCTCGTGGAGCCCTGTTTGGCTGCAGCATGCAACCTTGCCCCGCTAGATGAATCCGTGCTTCAAAAAAGTGACTAAATCCGAAGGTACAAATCTTCACCGGGCGAAGGGGCCAAAAGAAGTCAGTTAGCGAGGGGCCTTCCTTGGGTGGGAAATTTGAATTTCTTGCACTCTTAACTTTCCAGCCAAAAGTCAATGGCTTTCCTGGGACTTCATCCTACAGCTATTCAACCTTGTAGAACCAATCCCAGTCACAGCCTTCTACCTTGCCCCGCTGAGGATTTTTGTCTTCCATTTTGGAGACTAAGGGCCTGATTTAGATCTATGCGGGCGGGTTACTCCATCACAACAGTGACGGATATCCAGTCCGCAGAAATATAAATCCCATAGGATATTATTGGATTTATATTTTGGAAGATGGGATATCCGTCACAGTTGTGATGGAGTAGCTCGTCCACCAAGATCTAAATCAGGCCCTAAGTCGGAAGGCAAAAATCCTGACAGGATCGAACTTGGTTTATGTATCCGACCCGTGCTTCATCGCAGTCGGCCTTATCTCACACCTAGGTAGCAGTCAAGCACAACCAGAAGACGGCATTTGGCGCTTAATGCTTTTTGGCACTATTTTTATTTAAATCTCCCAAAAATATCTCTGGTTCCCTACATTTGATTTATGTTGTTTTATTGTCTATTTGAAGATTAAAAAGTATCCTATTTTTATAAATTGAAGCTTTTATTATGTAATATTTTCTACTTATTACTATTTTGGTACTGATAAATGCTTTGAACATTTCTCCTAAGTTAAGCATGTCTGCTCTGTGCTACAGATACCAAGGGTTGAGCTCAGGTTTAAATTATTGAGACCTAACTGGACCTAATAAGAAGTAGTGCCTTTATTACTTGAAGAGGAGTACCATCCACTTCAAGTATTAATCTACATTCTCACAAACACCATATGTGGATCAAGTCTCCCAAGCCACCACACTCTTTCCAGCACATCAGGCCTACACTGGGATAAAACCTGTGTAATCTAGCCAGGTGCATGTATAAGTCATATAATAATTTACAATGGGCTTCTTTGCCTAAAATATTGTGCAAGGTTTTATTTAGAACTCAACATACACATGCCAATTGTTGCTCGGTGAGTTTCCTTCCTGTGAGTGTATGTCATTGGGTCTCGTAGGGATATGTAGTAAACAGTGACTCTGTAATAATTAGCTTTTAGAGCCTGTGTTGTATTTAATAAGGTGTTCCATTGGTGTGGGGTCTCGTGTTATGGTGTCCTTAATCTTTGCGTGTAAACCCAGTGTTACAATTGAGGTTAATGCAACCTCTCATGTTCGCTCAATTTAATCTCTTTTTTTTTACGATCAGGGAATGGTTTAACACACTCTTTGACACGCACTCAAATGCAATCGCCTCTACGCCAGGCATCAAAGGCCCCTGAGGTTAGTGCTAGTGCAAATAATGGAATACATGGTGGGTGTGGAGACTGTATATGGTCGGATGTAATTTATTATTAAGATCATCCAAGATTTGCAAGATCGTGTTGGTGTGGGGGGGTTTATATATACATTCGGGGGTCTGTCTCTTTTGGGCTTCCAAATTACATCCCATTGGGATGGACTTACTTTGGCTCTGTCCAAATGGAGCCAAGGTTTTTCTGAATGCATGCATTCCAATCTGCTAATACACATAGGGGCATATTTACAAGGGCATTGTGCCACAGGAACATCACATTTTTCGATGTTTCTGTGATGCAATGCCCTGCACCATATTCACAAAGCGGCATTAAGCCACTTTGCATGGCTTAAAGCCGCTTTGTAAATATGGTTCCCGTTCAGGCAGGTATCTGCGTGAAAGGGGCGTGCAATGGGTGTTGCTGTGGGCGTTCCACCTCAACACCCATTGATTTTTGATCCAGCCCAGATTTGCAAGGATGCGTAAATCTGAGGCAGCGCCAAAATTTAGCGCCATGCAAAAGCAGGGGTTAGATTGGTGTAACGAGGAGAAATACTTTTATTTCTCTTCGTTTTTGCTCTTTCTGTGTGTGCTGCATTTTGCAGCACACACAGAAAGAGCACATCGCCTTTAAAGATTGTTTATGTGCAGGAAGGTGTCCCTTCCTGCACATAAACAATCATTTTATGCAAAACAGACATTCTTACACCATGGTGCAAGGGTGCCTGTGCTGCAGGAAATCATCTCTGCAACGCAGGCACCATTGCACTATGGTGCAAGGGCGTCTGTGTTGGTGCTAAGCAGCTATTTTTAGTGCCAGCGCAAGGGAAAACACAGGGATGAGCCGCATTCTTGTGCAACCCTGCATTTTTTAAATGACGCAGAGCGGTGCTGCAAAATTTGCCACCACGCTGTATTATTTCCTTGTGAATATACCCCATAGTTGGGTGGCTACACAGTAAGTATAAATATCTGCTAGGGATACGCCACCACTTTCCCTTAGTCTACATAGAATCTTATAAGCAACCAGAGTGCCCCATACTCCACAAATATATTTCAAAAAAGCACTCTTTAGTGTGGAGAAAAAGGTCACAGGTTAAAATATTGGTATGGCCAAAACATGCCAAGAAGTCTTGGAAGGATGTTCATACTAATTGATTTGATTTGGCCTATCCAGGATGCTGGGAGGGTTGACCACTGTCTTGGAACTCTGCAAGTAGAGGAGATAAGTTGACTTCAAGATATGTGATATGTTTGTCTACATACCTAAACCTGGTGGCTCCTCGTGTTCTATCTAGGTCTCCAAGTGGGGTTGTAACTTTGGTAGAGATTTCTCCGGTACCGTAACGGTCAGTAGAATGTCATCCACAAAACAGCATGAGCTTGTGCTCATCCCTTCTAAAGTGAATATTTAAATACAACAAGGACCACCCTATCTGCCCACAATGACTAGGGTAACCATACAATAATACAACAATCGTCCTGTGGGACTCATTTAACTGGATACCTCTTCTAAGCTTCTGAGGTACTCAATTCAATTATACAATTCAAATTTAAACAAACCAATTATTATTAAGTACAGGACACACTTTTTTTGATTACATAATTTCTTACTCAACCTTATTATGAGCAAGGTGCAAAATATACAATGTGGTCTAAGTGCAGACATATTTACAAAACACATAATTAGACAGCGTACAAGCACCAATGGTTGAACAAATGACTTCGGAATGATTTATAACAGAGATAGTATCAGGGTGTCTACAATATATCCTGGCAATATAATGCCGCTATGCAACCAAAAAGCGGGGGTGTTCGATGTTTATTCATTTGTTCAGTACATTTTGGCCGTACCCGATGTACTCAGTCCAGCTGGAATTTTGCAGGTTTGATTAAAGCAATGGTGGCGAAAAGGTATTTAATAACGTTTTCAATGTCTTTGCCCTCTGCCACTCCACTAAAGCCTTTAGTGAGTAGATTATCCCTCCTAGATATTCATTACAGATCTTTTATTTTTCTCACCATTGCATCATTTTGCACAGGAAGCTGTGCATTTGTCCATGAGGGTTGAGATTTGGGCCTGCAGGGATCCGAGTTGCTGTTCTGCTTAAGCCACCTAGAGCTCCCTGAGTCCACATCCGAGTGGAGGGCTTCTATAGCAGCACCAAGATCGGACATCAAAATTGTGAGCTCCCTACATAGGGCTTCTTTAAGATCTTCACATAGTACAATCTTAAAGGTTTGAAAACTGGCCAATAGGTCAGCTTTTGTTAAGGCCATATCTGCTGCTTTTGCTATACTTTTGGCTATTGCATGAACTTGAGTAATCTTTTCTTATAGGATGGTGCAACTTTAAAAAGCCTGTAACCTGTCTCTGTGCCTGATCATTGGGTGGCATGGACAGAGTGGAGCAAATATGATAGGCTTGTTTCAAGTTTATTTTTATCAGAGTAGTTACTTAAAACCATTGCTACAAAATATGCTGATAAAAAGTTTCATTATAAGTTATGTTATAAGAAAAAATTAATAAAGGTGTTCAATTTAAAACAAATGATCCTTCATTTCCAATGCAGGTTATAGTAGACGGTTCATTTGCTGGATGACTATTAGCTGCCGTGCATTTGGTTGAAGATGTTTGTTGAAGATCCTGATGGAAGTGGTTTCAAAGGTAGGTTGTCCAATTCTCTTCTGATATGTTGGATGATAATCCCTCATGTGCTGGGCCAATGAGTCGATTTTTTGTCCCCCAAAATCTTGCACTGTCGCTCTGTTTGATGTTGACGTGCAGTTTCGCCCAGACCTCGTCCTCAGAGGCTCTCTTTGCCGCCCATGTTACTCGGTTTAGCTGAACTTTCTGCTGACGTAGTGCGGCTAGGTATGTAATGTCGGTTGGATTTCTTCGGAGGTGCCGCAGCGTGCGATTAATTATATTTTTTATAGATCTTATCTTGATTTTTTGCGTTTTTGTAAAGTTAGTTGCACTGCTATAGCTAGTCTGTGCTCTTGGTTTAATTGGGGCGGCAAAAAACTCTGCCATTGAAGTTGTAAAGTTCACCCATTTCTCTTTTTCGTTGCCCCCTTCCCGTGCTTCAAAGAAAAGTGTCGCAGTTTGCAAAAAGCTACTTTGCAATGCTTGCACAAATTTTATTTTCCTGTGATCGATTGTAAAATTCGCTCCTTGTAGGGCGTGCGATTTCTCGAACTTAGGCATTTTTGTGAGGAGCGTGAGTTCCTGGGGGCGATGGTCGCTGTCAGCTTTGTCGCCCTTGTTAAATGTAGCAATTTAATTGAACATGGTTAGGGACACAAAAGTATAGTCTAATGTCGAGTTTTTTGGTTGATGAGTAGTGAGTGATTGCCGGGGGGTTGCCGCTTGTACTTGTGCCATTTACTGCTCTGAAATTGAGGTGTTCAAGGTCCTCTAAGAGACGCTGGCCAGTTTTTGTAGGCTGTTCTGATGGGCTCTTCCCCTGTGGTGGGATGTTCATATGCAGTTTTGTATAGACAGTTCTTCCGCTGTCGATGAGCCGATTAGATATAAATTGAGGTCCCCTGTGAGTATCATATCTAGTGTATTAACCACACTTATGCATGATTCTAAGAAATCAATCAGTTGTTTCACTGTCTTGGTTTTCCTCTTCGGGTGTATATAAGCGTTTATTATTACAATTTCCTTACACCCGTTCCCTGGTGACACCCTCAGTGCAGATATTTTTATTGCAATAGATTCTGGTGTTGTCGGGCCAACTAAGCGGGCTGATATTGTACTCATGTTGTTAACGAAAATTGCGAAGCCTCCCTGCAGTTGTCCGTATCTTGCCCCTTTAACAGCTAGTGCGAAAAAACATAAATATCCTTGGAAGTGTGGTGGGTCAATCAGCCAAGTCTCCTGCAGTGCGATGATGTGGAATGTCCTTCGATATTTGATTAAGTCCAAATCTGTCATCTCGCTGGACAGCCCGTTGATATTCCATGAGCATATCCGCAGCAAGTTGATTTCTCCTGGTTGGTGGCTGTTTTGTCAATTATTTCTTGCTTGGTTATTGATTGTCCTTGAGATCCAATCCCAGGTCTTCACGCTGGATCACTTGGTGTGCAGGTTCTGAGCATATTCTGTGTGTTTCCTGTAAATGCCCATTCGTGAGAGAGTGGCCTATTGCGCCTTTTACTACAGATCTTGGGGTGTTTTTCTGAGCTGTCGGTGCTTTGTCTGTGTGCTCCAGGGCCAGCGGAGCAGGGTAGCCAGGTACGCTAACGGGGATGATATTTATCCCCCAGCCTTTGAATGTGGGGCTTTCCAGGAGTATTTTTAGTGCGATAGTTGACTGTCTCCATGTGGTCATTGTATCCTCTCCCCCCTGGGGGTCTTTACGATTGATGAATTCTACTGAGTCCAAGTCTGTGGTAGTTACATCTGTTAGTGTTGGTATGTGCGACATTAGGCAGAGATATTGCCTCGATTTAGTATGTCGTGTGGACCTCTTGATCTATATTCTGGTACAAACGTGAGGGAGTTTCCTTCCTCGTTTAGGTTACCAGCTCTGTTGGTCACTTGCTGGTTAATAGTAGACCGATAATTATTGTTTCCTTGTTTGTCCGATGTTAGCGGTCCTTCTGTGGCAATCCTGCACCGATCACTCTGAGTTTTATTTGCGGTCGGTCCAGTGTTGGACAGGTGGTCCCTTTTTTCCGCTGAGATGGCCCTAAGGCTTGACCAGCCTAGCTTTAGCGTGATCAAGTTTGCTGGCCGCTCGACCCTTATTGGAGATGAGGCAGGGTAAGTCGAGAGTTGGGTTGCCATTTCCGGTTGAGGCTCCCTTGGGTCTAGATGGAGTTTGGATTGACTAGTTGGAATTGCCAAGAGAGCCTGGGGAGTCTTAGCCCCTTGATAGACTGACGGTGCTGTTGTTGGAGTAGGTGAAAGGCGGTGCAGTGGGTTTGTTTCTACTTTCGTTCTGCGTGATGTTTGGCCGTATGCTTCTGCCTCCTTTCCAAGGTTGTTGTAGTTAGATGAGTATTTATCTTCATCCCCAGCATGCGTTGGTTGCCGTGGTAACCTTGGGGTGGTAGATTGTTCATTGGATTTGGAGATTGCCCCCTTTTCAGCAGACATGGAGTTTTTGTTCCGTGCGCCCACTGCCGCTCTGATTTGTTGGTTTGTGAGTTCTGGCATCTCTGCCGGTGTCAGCCTGAATAGGCGGGCAAAGTCTTTCCGGTTAGAGATGAGCTTTTGGTTCCAGCACTTCCTTCTTTGAGCACGTCTTTGTTTTGCATTTGAGCTGTCATGTAATTTTGTTACTTGAGTATCTGGATCTGTCCCGGGCCCCAGAACGGGCCCAGTTGCCGGTTCCTGTATTATTAATTTATTGCATCCGTCGCTTTTGGCTTCGCATCTTGTTAATGATTTGAGGGGGAGAGACTTTTGGTCTGAGCTCTCCGCCCAGTATGTTCTCATGCTGTTTTGTGCCTCAGTAGGGAGAGGCTCCTTTGGGAGGCACTTAATGGGGCTCCGAGCTGTATTTTGAATTTGCGCACACAGGTTGCTCAACATCGAGGTAAGGGAGGCTAGTTTGTCGACTATTGGGCTGCACCTGCAGCTTAATTCCCTGTCATGAGTTTTGCCCCGTGTGTTCTGGAGAAAAGTGTTCAGAGCTCCTAATTTCCCATCAATTGCTACTACAAAAAACAGCGAAGGTGCTTAGTAAGGTTAACTGAGTGTCCATTTTGTCAGATTGGTACTGGATGACTTCCACCAGGAGTTGCACTGTTTTGAGTAGAGTTGCCCATGCGCTTTCAGAGTTCAAATTTTGCTGGTGCCTGGTTGGGCTTTCCAGTTCAGTCCCTAGTGCAGGGTCCTCCATCCCCTGGTTCCCTCTTGCCTCCAGGTGCTCCAGTGCATCAGAGTTTTAAGGGTTGGTCTTGGGCTCTGCTGGTGGCGTAGGTTGCCAGCAGTTCCTCCCATTCCTTCGCGTCGAGGTTGGAGTACTGTTCAAAGTCTCCGTTCACATGTCCTGATTCTGGTTCTAATCTGATCGATGTTGATGTTAACGGTATGTAAAGCTCAGTGTTGGGTTCTTCTGATGTTAAGGTCAGGTTAGGCTTTGTTTCGTTGATGGAACTAGGCGGGTGCCTAGTTCTATTATTGACAGATCCTTGTCTGTGATGCAGTTACTGCTCATATTTCTGTTGCGGGCCCCCTCTCCCAGCGACTCAGTCTCTCCTCTCCCGACCCCCCCAGGAGGTGTTACCCTCTCCGGTTTTGGACCTTGTTCACTGGTTGCTGTTACTTCTGCCATAGTTAGCTTGGCAGGACACTGGGGGTCCTGTGGCGGGAGTGTGGCTTGATTTTGTGAGCCTGGTATTGAAGCAGCTGCAATAGGTAGTTTGGCATCGGGCCCGAGTTGGATTTCTGGGCGGGGTGTTGCGCTTGACCCAAGGGCCAGACCAATCCTGCTGCTTCTGTTGTCTAGCGGTTTGAGTGGCTCAAGAGGCATGAGTAGACCCTCGGCTGCAATTGTGCTCGAGAGGAGAGCATCACCCGCATTTTACAGAAACTGGAATTTGGTGTAGATCTTAGGCTGTGACAGTGTAGGATAGCTCTGGGAGGCTTTCCCCTCATGTTGTTGAGCACCCATAGCGGGGCCCTTTCCTGATGTGGGGTCACCTGGTTCAGGGCCCGGTCTGTTTTTAGGGTGGGGTTCAGCCATGCTGCCCTGCAGCTACAGGGATCTTCTTTTGCGTGTGTTTGTTTTTATCTTAGGCAGGGGACCCCCTCTCACCCTGCCTGATCTCATTTCCCCTTGGGCTGAATTCCCTTATTCCCTTGTTCCTCCTCTGGCCCCGCTGATTCCTCTGGCCCCCTCTCTCTCTGTGCTGTCCTGTCCTGCCCTATATCGTAGTTGCAGGTGACGTACTCCGGTGGCTTGAATAATACAGGAACAGATGGCTGTCCTATCCTAGCTGAGACAGGGGCCCTGTACAATGTTCCCTCAAATTATTTTTCGCTGTGTGCGACAGTGCAGGATTTGTCTGCATTGTTTTTTGAGCTGTGTGTGCATGCACAGTCTAAGACGAGACCTAAAAACTGAAATAGAGCCAAACTGTATTCCTCACAGGTCTTTTACAGTGGCAAAACAAATCTAAAGTTGCACAATACGCCTGTGGTAATTATTGATTCACATCAGCATCTAGACACAAACTCCACTGCAGAGTGAGCTACATAAATGCTCTCAAGTGAAGTGCAGCAGTCAACTCCTGAACCTCAGCTTTGTACTTAAAGACAGTCTCACTCCATATTGTAAGGTCGTCAACTCTGAACACATCTCCCCACCCACTACTACCACCATTCAGCTTACCCAGCCGCCAGGCTAATTGAACACTTTCAACTGCCATGCATCTGCCTTGTAAGAATTTCCTTTTTATTAACTACTATACTGTGGCAATGCTCCAATGGTATCTCCCTATTCAAGACCTGTTGCTATACCAAGTGCCTTTTTGAAGTCTTGTGACTGTGTGCTGTCCAGAATAGAGCTTGTCGAGTTGGCCTTCTCAAGTTGGCTCTCTGAGTTTCAGTGGTGATTGTGATCAAGCTAATACCCAAAGGGAGGCGTAAGAGTAGCATAGTTTGTAGTGTTGGAGCCGAAGATTATATCTCTTAACACCGTGCCTCTCTCTGCCTGACAATTTAAGGCTCAGGGTTCTGACCGTATATTCTTATTCTGCACTGGTTCGAAGTTTATGTCCTGCACTCCATGACCCGTGAATAAAGATTTGCACATTATAAATACTTGTAGTTAATAGTTCCACTATCAATCTCATTAGTAATAATATTTTATTAAAACTATTCTGTTGTTTGAAAACACTAAGCCAACATCAATACTGTATATGATATTTTATATAATTTAAATAGTATCATTTTGGGGATCTTAAAGTGTGCATTTCAGCAGTCAAAGTTCATCTTGACTCACTGTTGGCACTTTGTGCACCTTAAATTCACCCAGCAGACATCAGAAACAAAACATTCCATGACGGGATGTTATCAGCAGGCCACGCACACTGCAGAGGAATGCAGCAATTACCTCTAACCTCCTCAGGTTCCAGCGAGTTTCAAGGTACTCTGCGCACTTCGCATGCGTCCTCCCTCCAAGAGAAGCACCTGTTTACCTTCAGCTGCTGAAAGCATAGGCCCTGGTTCTGGGATGTGAACCCTGCTATAGATGGAAGGTTGTGGTGGGGGCCAAGTGATTTGTTTAATTTCTGCAATTAGGGCCATATTTATGACTCTGTTTGTATCGCTCTTGCACCACACAACTTGTGCAAAAGTCACGCAAACCGTAAGTCATAAATTTGAAGCCAAGCAAAGCCTCTTTGCGTGGCTTTGAATGACTTCAAAAATATGGAGTAATGCAACTGTTGTACGAATATGAATTTACCTTGAAAAATTGAAAGACAAGAGGCGTTTGGCAAAACAGGAACATTTGGTTTGATTAAATGCAGCTGCCGGGGGAACAGGCAACAAAGTTGGGGTATGAAGACTGTCTCAAAGCACATTGGTCTCGGCCATCTTTTTATACATTACATGATGCAGCATAAGACAATTTATACATTCCTTTGGGGACAGAAATATGGGTCTAGTCATGGGCACCGTAAATCTGGTCATTTGATAAGAAGAGCAGGTAGGTCTCGACCTTGCGTTCATACAATGTGGGCCCAGTGGGTACGTGTCCAGATGTCTAGCATGGGGAGCACGTGATCACTGCATGTAGTGTGCATGCTGTGTTCTGAATGGCTTCATGGTGTTTTGGGAATGCGCCTCCCTCCGGCCAAACATGTTTTATTGGGGCCAATCTCCTAGGACCATTGTGGTGTTGCTGCCTATCTGTGGGATCGATCTGGGTTTTCCTGTTTGAGAGTTTGTCTAAGAGTTATGTGTCACCTCATCTGTGATCTGTCAATCAGTTGCTTTAGGCCTAGGTCACAGAGCCTGTCTAACCACTTATTTTTGACTCTGGGTTGCTTGGAAGGTCATATTGGGTGGATTCAACAACAGCAATGCAAGTTCATTGTTATACATACATATATCATGGCATACATCATCATCGTATTTATCAAACTCAGAATTTCCTTTTCTTGTTGAATTTTTAACTACATCAATTGCCCCAAATTTAATGACAGTCACAATATTTGAGGTTGGGTGTGTATCTTGTGTGTTTGTTACTACCTCCCCAGTTACTTGCATTCTTCCTAATTTGAGGACTGTGATTTTACAGCAGGAAACCCCCACTTTTAGGAAATCACACAAAAACAATACAAAAATGGCGATCAGGAGCAATGACGTGCAAAGTCTGGTCACCTAGAGGGGGAGCCGGGAAAACAAATCAATTAACAAGTCCTGCTCAGGGGCACCACCCTCCTTTTTCATGTCAGCTTGTAGATGATGCAAAGCTTAGATGGTAAGAGTTAGCATCCCATTGTCCATATCATCTCCAGGGATAAAAGTACAGCAGGACAGGCAGATCTTGGCACACACCACACCCTCCATTGCTCAGTATTGATGATCATTTTGAGTAATTCCTGTCTGGTTATTTGTAACCAGTGGGTGCTCACCTTTGTTTGCAGTGTTAAGAAGGGTATGGAATCACCTGCGTTTAAATGAGTGTCAGAATAGAGTCTAAATTCTGCCAGAATGTCCTTGTACTGAGCCCAGTCAAAATAATCAGCAGTTCTTTTTTCCTGAGCCTGATGCAATAGAGCTACTTTCTTCTATAGTGGATGACCAGGGAAGGAGTGTATGGTTTCAAGGGCTCAGAGGCCCTGCCATCCAGGGACAAGCTGAGCGTAGGCAAACTACCCACATTGCCAGTAGATATCCATCAGTGTGGAGTTGCCTCATTGCATGTCTGGTACATGCAGATTTGCTCCACAATTTTCATTTGTGCCAAGCAGGATCATTCCTTTGCCTCTGAAACACAAGGAATGCAGTGTAAGTTTCCGTACAATTAGGGGTTGCAAGTCCTCTCCTAGTCATGTGTACCTATCTATCTCAGTGTCCCAGATTTCCTGACAAGAGGTAACTATGCTGGCATTCAACCCTTCCCTTCTAGACTCATTTTCCATTGTATTCTTGAGGGGGATGGCCATGTATTGGAACTCCATGCCTGGGGTTTATTTGTTATTTATGGAGACTGCCTCACACAGGCTAAGGGCCACCCTGGGATCACAGTCCAAGGTAGGAGTGGACGTGTTTGTGCACAAGTGCGGTGGTTTTGCTACCTCCAAGAACTTCTTTTCTGGAAAATCCAGTGTCAAACAGTGTCCTCCCATGTGATGCCCCGCCTGCTCATCCTGTCTAGCTCAGTTTGAATATCGCTAGGCTCAATGAGAAGGTACAGTGCCAGGGGTTGATATCATACTGAGTGACGTTTACTGCTAATATGGGGTTCTACTCTATTAAAGTTGCATCTTGGCCCTAATCCTACATAGGTCTAGGTGGATGAGACATTGTGCTTTTTCGAGGGCTATTTCTTGGGATAAATAAAATCTGTCTGTGCCCATGGCATTGGGTATCAGCGAGCAGACTTAGCATGGCCTAGCCAATGTCTGGGCAACCTTGGCAATCATGTGCTGATACCATGGGTTGTGTAAGAGTGTGCTGTGTAGTGCATGTGGAATACTAGTGTTTGGTTCAGTGTAAGTCTAAGTGAGGTGGGGGAGGCCCCTAAGCAAGCACTATATTATGTTGAGGTAGGCTCCATGTGACTGATTTATCACTATGGATGGATGCACCAAACCCATGCTAAGCATATGGTGTACAAAGATGCAATAATAAATAACTTTTGGAACATTGCAGGTCTTTGGAGGGTGTCTGGAGGGGTCTTCTGCAGCTTTCTGGCATCCAGGGGTGTCTTTACTTGACATAGTGTAAAAGTCTGTTTGTAAAAAATGTCCCTAAAAAATACACCATGGTCTTTTTTAGCTTGAATTCTCAGGTGTTTTTGGGACTTGAGAGGTTGCTACTGAAGAGGTGGCGCGCCACATTAAAGGTGGTGCACGTAAGGCTTGATTGCAGACCTGTTGGATAAGAGCTGTGGGTTGTAGGTTAGCCTTTAGAAAAACATACATCATTATTCAGTCTTGGAAGTTCCTTTGCCTCTCCTTTTTGGGGCATTTATGTGCATCCATTATGCGCAAACGTTGGCGAGGTACTGGATGGAGAGCCCCAATTTGGGCAGCATTTTAGGAATTGGTGAGTTTTTGGTCAGGGTCGCTTGAGTTTTTTTTGTGTGCATCTTTTGGTCCTTCCCCATTGCCGTGAGAGAGATGAGCATTTTAGTGGGGTGATCTTTATGGGCGTGTGGGCGACTCTTTTTACCTATCATTTTAAGGATGATGTCGGCCCTTTAATACTTTATTTTCCCTAATGTATGTATGTTTGTGTGTGTATGTGTGTGTGTGTAGTTTTATCTACGTGGTTGGTAACTTTTGACCTACACATGCTCAATGTGCTGTGAAAGGAAGCAGTGTGCTGTCATATGGTGGTTGTGGATAATTGCAATGTGTCCTGAGGACACATCATGCCCCTCTGGTCCCTGCACGTGGCATGTAACAAGGTTTTTACTAATGCAGTTGGGTGTTTTGACTACGCCCTTTTTCTGGAAGCTTTGTTTTTGGGCTGCTTCCTGCAGGTCACTGGGTGCCTTCCTATGGCCTCATGTAGTGTTGGTTTTATTCTGACATGCCGGTGGGGGTTGAGAAGCTGATCTGTGGCCCGTGTGATTCAGATGTGGCAATAACTGAGATCAGGCCTATTGCTCCCTTGTACGATGTTCATGAGGCCCTGTGTTATTTTATCGACAAGCTGGATGTGGTTGGTGAGCGAATCCATGCACCTTGTGTGGGGGCTGCAATGGTCATTTACAGAACCATTTCCTTCCTGGCGCCACTCTCTCCCTTGGATGCAGGATGCTTTGGATCTGCCGCTGTCGGGGAGAGGAGGAGGCAAAATATCTTGCTTATGTTGGGAGTCAGGTGAGCGGCTGGGACTTGTTGTACTGCTAGTAACGATCTGAGATGGCAGACTGCCCTGGTGAATTTCCGTACTGCCTTGGTGCCATATTGTCGCTTATTTTTGCGGGGACTAGAGAGTTCTATGGGGGACATCATTGTCCCAAGTGCATGAAAAACCTGGCTTCTAGCACTGGAGTGTCGCCTTGTTTTGGAACTGAAAGGGGGCCTCCACTAGTTGGAAACCTAAAATGTTGGAGAATGGGGGCCTTTCAATCTGAGGCTTACCCTAGTGACTTGGATGAAGGGACCTGGGGGCCTGTTTTTATGCACTGGTCGGGGCCGCCCTGCCCCCTTATCAGACTGCCTTCCCCCTGGGGCGTGGCCAGCCAACCCTGCCCTGGTTGGACCAGTGGCCCCAGCGGGCACCCAAATGGTGGATTTTAGCATGGATTCCCGATTGACCAAGCATACGGCAGCCCTGAGTTTCTCCTGGTGTAAAGGCTTGAGTTTTCTCCTACTGCTGTGCCACTAGTCTTTATTTTTGTGGTGAGTTCCTTGGAGTTGGTGTGAAGTGGATGGGTCATATTGGGGGTTTGGATTTACTGCATATTTGGATTGGGCGATTGCGTGACGGCATTGCCTAACCAGATAGTCACCCTTTCCTTCCGTGGCTGTTGGACTAGGTGCAAGCGGAGCTGGGTTCCCTGCCTGCTGCTGTTGCCATGTGTTTTGCCAAACTCCTGGCCCTTGTTGTGGTAGTGTGTTTGCTGACTGATTTCCTTGTGGCTGAATGTGATGTGCACTCAGGTTGATCTGGGCTTGGTTTTGTGGATGGGGATTTTCCGAGGACTGGCCCACGCCTATTGATCTTTGCGTAGATACTCCTTTAGGCCTCTTCAGTAAGCCATGTGGCCCATTCGGTGACAGTGGTAGCACTCGCTAAGGTCTGGCTGCTGCCAGTCCCCCATGACCTCTGCCACTAGAATTGGTTAAAAACCCTCTGGGGTTCGGTGGCGGAGCTCCCTTGAAGACTGGTGCTATTTGCACACTTGCAACCAACGCGGCCCTATGGAGAGCAGTCTTAGATGTGTCTCTTAGGGCTTGCTCCTGTTTTTCCATGCCCTTTTCCTGTTTCTTCCTGTAGTAATGTAATATGTGGGCCTGTATTTCCTGTGTTTGCTGTCTAATCCTACTATGCTGTCCAGTCCACAGTGAATTTCAGTGGGCAGCCTCTTTTTGAGGATGTTGTAGAAGAATGCAACCTGGGGGCCTGTGTCTGTCCATGGCTGTCCTGTTTCCTGTCACCATCATTCCCTCATTCTGACTAGAAATTAGGTTACGGTTTCCTCAGGCTTCATACTCTTTACCATCAGTCCTCCTACATCTGGGTGGCCAGGGAACATTTCCTTCAGGGTCATCCATATCTGGTCTTTAAGTGAATTGAATGCAGCCCCATCATGCTCGGTGTTGGTCAGTGTGACTGCTGAGATGCGATCTCAGGAAAGCACTGTGTTAGTCTGCTCTCCAAAGAGGCTGCTGACCAGACTCTTGATATCGCCTATTGCTAGGTTCATCCCAGGGGTGTTTCTCTCACTACAGGAGATAAATTATCCCGCCCTGTCAATGAATGGGGGCAGTTTGGTCCTGAGCCCTTCTTTGTCCATCTGAGCCCCTGGCACATAGATCATCCCTTCCATGCCTTTCTGTAATAGTGAGCACATTTTGGCTTGGAGACACTCCATCGGCTTTGCTCCAATGTTGCGCTCCCATCTTCTCCGGCATTCCTGCATGTAAGGGAAGTTCCACCAGGGATCTCCCCCTGCATGCTGGATGCAGTGCTCCACAATGGCCATGTCCTCTGATTCAAAGGATTCCTCCTCCGGTCAGGGTGTATGATTCTGGCCTTCCCTTTTGGTTAAGCAGGCTAGCAGGTGGCAAAATGATCACGTGAAGATGTCGCCTTCTTCTCTAGATACTATCTCTCTAGGGTTCAACTTGCTCGACCAGCATGTTTGGGCAGAGTGTCAGATGTCCTCGTCGCTGCTCCCCTCCTGCGGACATAGCGGTGCCATTATGCTTCTCCTATGTTTTAATTGAGTTTGGGCTAGGCTGGTCTGATCTCTTATTTCTTTGTCTGCCTCTCTCCTACATGGACAACCTGGTAGTGTTCGTGTTCCTGATCAGGGCCTCACTTCATGTCCTTCCTCGGGCTCCTCTCCGTGCAGGGCCCAGGACCTAGTTCCACTCTCCTCCGGGGGAAGGTGCGTGGTTCTGTTCTCCTTTTGCACCTACCAAGCTAGAGCTCTCTCTCTCTCTCTCTACTCTCAACCTGCGCCTCTCTACTAACTCCCACCTAGGCTGTCTCCTTCAATTGGTTCTGCGTGCTTTTCTTCTTGGTAGAAACTTGTCCTCCAGCTCACTTCCTGTCATTTCTTCCACTGCCTGGGCATTCACCTAGGGATCAAGCGTACCCTCTGTGTCACACTAATTGGTCCAAGCAAATAAACAACCCTCACCTTTCCTAGCGTACTGACTATTGGAGAAAGGGGACCTCCACGGGATCGCCTTCGACTACTCAGCTCGGACACATAAAATAGGCAATATGTCAGATTTCTGTTAGTGGCAGGGTGCTCAGGTTAGATTTTTACACTTCTTCCTAGTTTGCCATACGCCAAATGCTGGGACTAAGGTGTCCCTTCTTGCACAAAAACAATCTTGCCTACAACACAGGCCCCCTTGCACCATGGTAAGGGTGTCTGCGTTGGCAGTAGGCTACCAAAATATGACCAGCGCAAGGGAAGAGGACAGGAATGCACCATATTGGATAAATATGGCACATTCCTGCCCTTTCCCTTTGATGGAGGGAAGTGCAGCAAGGTGACTTGCTGTGCTGCCCTGCGCCACAATTTTCATAAAGAGACCCCTTAGTATTTAAAAGGTGCTGCTGTTGCTCTGCAGAAAAGCCCTTTGTAACGCACGCTCGTCCAGACGTTAATGACTGAATGCACATTTGCCCAGGCATGCACCTTACAGGGAAATGTCGCCCTATGACTCTCTTAGCTCCACCAACCAATTGTCTCTACAGTCATACATGGACAATGTGGGGGTCGTGGCATGGCCCTTAGAGCCCCTGGGAGTTCTTTGAATGGATTTTGTGTTGCCTAAGTTCACTTTGCACATGAAGGGCTGTGTATTTGTCCATTAGGGGTGAGTTTTGGGTCTGCAGGGATACCAGTTGGTGTATAGCTCCCACTACCCAAAGAGCCCGCTGAGTCTGCATCCAAGTGGAGGCTGTAAAGATCTGAACTCAGGATTGAGAGCTCCCTGGATAGGTCCACCTTAAAATCTTTGCATAGTTCAATCTTAAACGTTTTTAAGCTGCTCAATGAGTCTGCTTTTGTTAGGGCCATGTTTGCAGCTCCTGTTACACTTTTGGCTCTTGCTTGATATGCAGTATTTTTTTCTCATAGGAGTGGTGTAACTTCAAGAAAGCCTATAACCTTTCAATTGGTCTGCCACTTGGGTGGCAAGGACAGAGTGGGGCAAAAGTAATAGACTTGTAGAATAGAGGGCAACAATTCTCTGCCATCCTGGCTGGGACAGACGCCCTGTGACTCCCTTAGTTCCACCAAGGGGATGTCTTCTCTGTTGCATAGGGCCGATGTGGGTATCATGTGTGGCTCCCGGTCCTTAAAGGGCCCTTAGAACCCCTGGTTGTTTTTGTGATGAGTTTCATGTAGCCTATGTTCCTGGTTCTTGGACACTGATCCCTACTGGCCTCTATAGCACATTGGACACCCTGCTTCAATACATAAAAAGTCTCCACTGAGTTCTATTTTGAGGCAGGCGTTCTTCCCTCCACAGGCAAGTCTGAGCAGATTCAGCGGGCCAGGTGGCATCAAGTATTTGTAAAAGCTGCTGCCTCAGAATATCTCTTCTGGGCTCTCCATGTCTATGCATCTCGCTAGACCCCCTTTGGGGCCCCTGTTAAGTTCATAGGCCAAATTCTCTCATTCGATAGGTGCAGGGGCAGCAGAATCTAGGCTCCAACCTTTATTTCTTATTAATTTTGCAATTATATACTCATATCTAACATTGAATTCACTGTGTGACTTAACTTCCTTAACATGTGTAAAACATTAAATGTGTTAATGAAATGTAATTATCATAGGGGTTAGAGGCCTACACAAATTCACTAAAGTTCAGTTGAAACATGTAATCATGTCCTCTTTTATTCATGGCGTGCATTTACTTGTAAACGTTATACCTGTGTATGTATAATCATGTATTCGAAGTACATATTGACTGCTGAGTTAGCCTAGCCTGACTACCGGACTGAGTTTAGCCTTGCCAGTATATTCTTTCTTTCTTTTTTTGCAGGTGCATTATCATGCTTCTTGTTAGTTAGAGAAAGGCATATTGTTTGAATTAGACTATTAATAGTGAGGTCTGAAGGGAGGAACCTGGCTGTGAACGTGGAGAATTAATAGTCAAAAGAGGCCTTCAGTTCATCATGTACCAGGACGGCAGGATGGTCCAGGTTGCGGTTTGCAGTTCCAGTTTCAATGTGATGGAAAACTTAAGGGAGGGTGTGAATGCTCCTCTCTAGTAATGATTTGGTTGGTTCCTTGTGGTCTGAGAGGAGATAAGGATGTTTCTGAAGTTACTCCTATTTTGATTGGTGTTCCCACAGTTAGACAGACTCCTTTAAGACTTAGAGAGAGACAGACCTCTCTGCTTACCTTTTTCCTGCAAGTGTGAACCTTTAGACTAAACACGGATATCCTTTCCAAGACTTTTACAGACGTTCATATTATTGTGACACCTTCTAAGCTCCCTAAATAGAAATCCTGTAGTTGATCTAGGTTTAGAAGAGAACAGGGAAGTTTCTTTATGGAACACTTATTTACTTTAATTTGTTTCATTATTGCTGTGGCTGTCACTATTCTGCATCTCATTTTATTATGGCTCAATCTACTGAGATATTTCAGCTTTCCTGCTGCATTGTTGTATCTCTCAAACTTATTTTTATTCTGCTTATATACCGGGTTGGTTAGTATTTTAAAGTAAAATCCACTTAACCATATTTGGTTATTCCTGGTTCTTATTGTTGAGTCACATTGGCTTCACAAGCCAGAAATGTATTGTTGATGGCTCCTCCCTTACAGTGCTTCAAATCAACCAACAAAGGTCCATATAACCAATGGGGAAAAATCTTTAACAACTTCACTAAAAGATTGTGTTGTAAGTACCAGCACACTGTCAGTGTCATCACCTCACTGTCTCGAATTGCCCTGCTCACTTTTTCCAGACCACCCAGAGTTCCCAACTGAGCTTCCACACTGCCTCTATCCGAGGGAGAGGGGGAGGCTGTATACTGTCCCTGCATACCTAAGGCCAGGCAGTCATTGAGCCAATAGTGGCAGCCCTGCTGATAGGGTAGAGTGAGGACTTACCCCGTCCTGAATAGGTGCCTGTTACAATTGCTTCACTCTCTCCTGATTAGTGCTACTGTTGGGGTCCCCATGGTGTTTGATCTAGCTGTAGACTTTGCATTTTAAGTCCCCCGGGGCCTGGCACATCACGTCATGCCACCAGCATTTGAGATGTCATCAGTGATGTCATGAGTGATGTAATATGTGAGGTCATAAGCAGTGCATTGCAGTGGCGTAAATTATAGTTAGTGCAGGTAACTATAACTGTTGAATTACATTGGTTTTGTACGAGTGAAATCTGACCCTAACTATAACGCCCCTGTAACCTTTGGTTTTTCAGTGAATTTCCAAGGTTTTTAATTCTATTTGCTAACTATAACGTCCCTGTAACCTTTGGTTTATTCAATGAATATATATATATATATATTTACATATATATATATATATATATATTCACTGAAAAAACCGTAGGTTTCAGACATGTTATAGTTAGGAATTAGCATTTAAAAAACCTTTGAAATTCACTGAAAAACCATAGGTTTCAGATAAGTTATAGTTAGAAATTAGCATTTAAAAAACCTTTGAAATTCACTGAAAAAACCATAGGTTTTAGGGACAGTTATAGTTAGTTGGACATTGCACTCGTACAAAACCCGTGAAATTCCCCGTTATAGTTAGTTCAGCTAACTATAACTCGCGCCCCATAATGCACTGCTGATGGCGTCACATATTACATCACTCATGACATGGTCAGTGACATCACTGATGACATCACTGATGACATCTCAAATGACATCACTGATGACATCATCCAGTGACTGTGTGTTTCTGTAAAGTTTAAATATTTTTAATATATATAGGGAAAGGCGTATTGAAGAATGAGTGGGTGTATAAGTGTGTGTATGGATGATTTAGTAGGTGCGTGACTAATTCTATAAGTGAGTGATTAAACGTATCTTACTGAATGCATGGGTTAGTGACTAAACTGGGTTAATGTCTGTATCTGTCTGTTGCTGTGTAAGTGGCTGCATGGGTTTGTGAATAGCTACATGAGTGTCTATAAGAGTTATTGATTTGTTGTCTGAGTATCTGTATGGGTGCCTGAGTGTTTGTGTGGATGGGGTGTGTGCGACTGTGCATAGATGTGTGAGTGGGTGATTCACTGGGTGGATGGTTTCAAGAGTGCATCTGTGATAGACTGTATGGGTGGGTAAGTGTGTGTAAGAGTGTGTTAGTGAGTGAATGTATGTCCCAGTGGTACATTTGTGAGTAACTACATATGTGAAAGGCAGTATATATGTGTATTGGAGTATATAAATAGCTATAAGCGAGAGTGAGTGATTGTGATAGTGGCTGTATGGATGAGTGTGTGCTTGTATCAGTGATTGTATAAGAGCGTAACAATGTGCTAGTATTTGTATGATTAAGTGAGCTGGTGTGTGTATAACTGTATAGGTGAGTAAATGGCAGTGTGTTTAATTATTTGCATGACTGACTAGGTGTGTGAGTACCTCTATGGATGAGTGGCGGTGTTTGAGTGTCTATATAGGAGTAAGAGTGCATATGATTGTCCTGTACTGAGTGACCATAAGTATGAGTGACTGTACGGGTGAGTGAGTGGATGTGTGTGTGTAGACCTAAGAATCAATGAGTGGGTATGTAGTTATTGGTGTTGGAGTGTCTATGGTTTTGCGAATGGCAGTCTGTAATTTAGATTGGGTGTATCAAAGGTTATATTAGGGTGTGAGGAGGTGCATCAGATTATCACGTGGATGATGTCATCAGTGATGTCATTTGAGATGTCATCAGTGATGTCATCAGTGATGTCACTGACCATGTCATGAGTGATGTAATATGTGACGTCATCAGCAGTGCATTGCGGGGCGCGAGTTATAGTTAGCTGAACTAACTATAACGGGGAATTTCACGGGTTTTGTACGAGTGCAATGTCCAACTAACTATAACTGTCCCTAAAACCTATGGTTTTTCAGTGAATTTCAAAGGTTTTTTAAATGCTAATTTCTAACTATAACTTATCTGAAACCTATGGTTTTTTCAGTGAATTTCAAAGGTTTTTAAATGCTAATTCCTAACTATAACATGTCTGAAACCTACGTTTTTTCAGTGAATTTCAAAGGTTTTGTAAATGACAATTTTTAAATGTATTAATTGTTATATTAATTTTTTCATACTGATTTATTACATTTTTAGATTTTTTTTTTACATATTTTATTTTTTAAATTACATTGTAATTACATTATACATTACATTACAAAAAATACTTTCTCATAATGAATTACTTTAGTTTAAATACTTTGCACATAGGCAATAGACTTTTAAGTACAGTAGTTACAGTTGTTGCAATGGGCACCACATTTTCAAACACAATGCAACATCCAGCTCAATGTGAATTTCTAGTTAAATGCAATTAGTTACTTTATGGATTACTTTTCTAACCACAGGACTGGATCCTAGATTCAGTCCTGGTACATCTCCTGTAAACAGTTGAGTAAAAGCGTTTTGGTTACAGTCGTGATTTTTAAGGAATATTATTGTATTTTAAAAGTTGACACTTAGAAACTTTTTCTCATAGAATCACCAATGTTATCCTATGGAAGGAAATTCACTTAGCAGGTAAAAACTGTTATCGTTACTTTTTCTTACTCAGTGTTGGATCCTGGATCCAGCACTGGTGCATCTCCTGTAAACAGTTGAAAGAATGCGTTTAAGTCATACAGGCGATTTTTAAGGAATATTTGTAGTTTGTGAAAATCGACACTTTGAAACTTTTCTGCTGAAAACCAGACAATGGATTCCTATGGAAGAAAATATAAGTTACTGGTAAGTACGGTTAAAATTACTTTTCAGGACCAGTACTGGGCTGAAAGATGCAGCACTGAGGTCTCTCCTGATAACAGGTGAGTAAATCGAAATTCGTATTTCGGCTGATTTTAGAGGAATATTTGTATGTTTCAAAAATCAACACTTAGAAACTTTTCAGCAAAAAGCAGGCAATGATATCCTATGGAAGGAAATTCAAGTTACTGGTAAGTACGGTTAAAATTACTTTTGAGGATCAGTACTGGGCTGAAAGATGCAGCACTGAGGTCTCTCCTGATAACAGGTGAGTAAATCGGAATTCGTATTTCGGCTGATTTTAGAGGAATATTTTAAAGTTCCAAAACTCCACACTTAGAAGAATTTCCAAGTGAAACCAGTCAATGTTAGCCTATGGAATGAAGTTCAAGTTACTGGTAAGTACGGTTAAAATTACTTTTCAGGACCAGTACTGGGCTGAAAGATACAGCACTGAGGTCTCTCCTTATAACAGGTGAGTAAATCGGAATTCGTATTTCGGCTGATTTTAGAGGAATATTTGTATGTTTCAAAAATCAACACTTAGAAACTTTTTCAGCAAAAAGCAGGCAATTATATCCTATGGAAGGAAATTCAAGTTACTGGTAAGTACGGTTAAAATTACTTTTGAGGATCAGTACTGGGCTGAAAGATGCAGCACTGAGGTCTCTCCTGATAACTGGTGAGTAAATCGGAATTCGTATTTCGGCTGATTTTTGAGGAATATTTTAAAGTTCCAAAACTCCACACTTAGAAGAATTTCCAAGTGAAACCAGTCAATGTTAGCCTATGGAAGGAAATTCAAGTTACTGGTAAGTACGGTTAAAATTACTTTTCAGGACCAGTACTGGGCTGAAAGATACAGCACTGAGGTCTCTCCTGATAACAGGTGAGTAAATCGGAATTCGTATTTCGGCTGATTTTAGAGGAATATTTTAAAGTTCCAAAACTCCACACTTAGAAGAATTTCCAAGTGAAACCAGTCAATGTTAGCCTATGGAAGGAAATTCAAGTTACTGGTAAGTACGGTTAAAATTACTTTTCAGGATTAGTACTGGGCTGAAAGATGCAGCACTGAGGTCTCTCCTGATAACAGGTGAGTAAATCAGAATTCGTATTTCGGCTGATTTTAGAGGAATATTTGCACAATGGTGAAGGGAGGGGCGGGGCCTGAGGTGACATCTGTGCAAACGCGCCCCGTGGCGCGTTTTAAGTTGGGGGATTAAGTCCCCTTGAATCATGAGGGTCCCTACGGGCCAACTAGCCCACCAGGAACCTCCAGTATGCGCCAGGGGGCTGCGTTGCAGAGACATGTACAGAGGCCACACCCCTTTTACACCTCTCTGCAATGCAGCTCTGTGGCGCTTTCTGGACGTACCTGTTGGGCTAGTTGGCCCCAGGGACCCTCAGGATTGAAGGGGATTTAATTCCCCATCTTAAAACGCGCCACGGGGCCTGTTTGCACACTTGTCACTTGAAGCCCCGCCCCTCCCTTCACCACTGTGCAAACGCGCCCCGTGGCGCGTTTTAAGTCGGGGATTAACTCCCTTGAATCCTGAGGGTCCCTGGGGTGCAACTAGCCCACCATATACCTCCAAAAGCGCCACAGAGCTGCGTTGCAGAGAGGTGTAAAAGGGTGTGGCCTCTGTACACCTCTCTGCAAGGCAGCCCCTGGCGCATACTGGAGGTTCCTGGTGGGCTAGTTGGCCCCAGGGACCCCCAGTATTCAAGGGAATTCGTCCCCCTCTGCAAACGCGCCAGGGCGCGTTTGCAGAGTGGTGAAGGAAGGGCGGGGCCTGCGGGCCCGATCGTTTTTTCGCCCCTGAAGGGGGCTGTGTGGCCCCCTTCCTTTTCCTATTTTAGGCCCTGGGGACCCCATCCCCCAGGGCCTTACTCCCTACCAAAAATTAAAATAAAAAAAAAAACGGGAAGGGGGCCGCGTGGCCCCCTTCCCTGGGCCTGTATTGGCCCGGGGACCCCATCCCCCGGGGCATGGCCTCTTTTTTTTTATTTGGAGGGGGCTGCGTGGCCCCCTCCTCAGGCCATTTAAGGCCCCGGGGACCCCATCCCCGGGGCCGGCCTTGCACTTTTTTTTTTTAAACTTTTTTACCTTTGGGGAGGGGGCTGTGTGGCCCCCTCCGTGGCCACTATGGCCCGGGGACCCCATCCCCGGGGCCTGGCCTCTCGTTGGGGACTGTGGGGGTCCCCAAACCCCCACAGTTCCGCCGGCTCCCGTGTCCTACGGGAGCCGGCATTGCTTTACACATGGGGAGCAGCTAACATGCTGCTCCCCATGTGGAAAGCTAATCAGCTTTGGATATTGGAAGAGAGAGCAGGTTTCCTGCTCTCTCTTCCAATATCCAAAGCAGTTTGCAATGCCAGGACGGGAGCCGCGAGGCTCCGTCCTGTCATTGCAAACAGCAGTGTCCTGGGGGTAGGCACCCGGGACACTGCAGGAGCTGGCCCTGGGGGTGGCGGTCCCCAGGGCCACCACAGGCTCCAGGAGGGGGCCGCGCGGCCCCCTCCTTACATTTTGAAAGCCCCGGGAGGTGGTGGTCCCGGGGCTTGGAGGTCAAAACGGACCCCCATTGTAATTTTTCTTAGTGCCCCGGGAGGTGGTGGTCCCGGGCGTGTGGGGGCTGGAGCCCCCACACAGGTTTTTCAAAAATAAAAAGAAGCCCGGGGAGGTGGTGGTCCCCTGGGCTGCGGGAGGGCTCAGAGCCCTCCCGCACCATTATCACATAAAGCCCCGGGGGTGGTGGTCCCCGGGGCTTGGGGGCCCTAGAGGCCCCCACACATAAATTAACCCCCCAGCATGCCCCGGGACTTGGCCCACCCGAGGGCCAATTAGCATCGAGCGCGGGAGACCGCGCTCGATTTTTTCTGCAGGATTCGCGCACCCTGAGCGCATCCTGCCGATTTTTAAAAAAAATATATTTTTTTTTTGCCCAGGGAGTCCTTGTGGGACCCCTGAGCAGACCTAGGGGTCAGGGTGTTTCTACCCTGCCCCCTTTGTGCGCTTTGCGCACTTGTTTCTGTCCCTCGGTTCTACCGAGGGACAAAATAACTGCCAACACTTCCTGATTTGGAGTGTTGACAGCCAATTAGCATGCAGCTCGTGATCGGGAGGGTGCGCGAATCCGACGCAGCCATAGATATCTATCTTTTTACTTTTGATTTTCTCAGCAACTACTGAACGGATTTACACCATTTAACAAAAAGGGTTCTTTCTGAACCAAGAACTACCTCTTTGCCAAATTTGGTGTAATTCCGTTCAGCAGTTCAGGCTGTAGCCGTGTCTAAAGTTTCCTATGGAAAATTGCATGGGGAAAACGCGTTTTGGGACCCCCCTTTTTTCTCGGCCCCCGCTTGACAAATCCCCCCGAGACTTTCAGGGTAGGAGCGGACCGGAGCGCCCCACAAAGTTTGAAAATTTTGCGAAGATACGTCAACCGGCAAGAGAGTTATTTCAAATAGAATGTCGCGGATTTCCTATGAATGAAATGAATGAAATTTGTACTTGTAAAGCGCACCCATACCCCCAAAGGGGTGTCCAGGCGCAGTACGCATACCGCTGTGGAACCCTTCCTGGCTTTTCCCTGTGAAATGTCCACTCCTGGGCACCCCCAGGGTGAAGCCAGGCATCCCAGCGCTGTTGGGGCCGTTGTGGAGATTAAGCAAGCTATTGCCCAGAGTTGCAGAGTGGGACCCATGATTAGAATAGGCACCGAGGCGAGAATTATCAGGTCCGAGGAAATTGAGCCCAAGACCCGCCGAGGCGGGAATTGAACCCTGGTCCCGGGCCAGTTCTCTGCATCAGGGTCTGCCGCTCTAACCATTGAGCCACACTTCTCCTATGGATAATAGGTTGTAACTATAACTATCTACTGGCGACCGCCAGTAGATAATATATATATATATATATATTCACTGAAAAAACCATAGGTTTTAGGGACAGTTATAGTTAGTTGGACATTGCACTCGGACAAAACCCGTGAAATTCCCCGTTATAGTTAGTCCAGCTAACTATAACTCGCGCCCCACAATGCACTGCTGATGACGTCACATATTACATCACTCATGACATGGTCAGTGACATCACTGATGACATCACTGATGACATCTCAAATGACATCACTGATGACATCATCCAGTGACTGTGTGTTTCTGTAAAGTTTAAATATTTTTAATATATATAGGAAAAGACGTATTGAAGAATGAGTGGGTGTGTAAGTGTCTGTATGGATGATTTAGTAGGTGCGTGACTGACTCTATAAGTGAGTGATTTAACGTATCTTACTGAATGCATGGGTTAGTGACTAAACTGGGTGAATGTCTGTATCCGTCTGTCTGTTGCTGTGTAAGTGGCTGCATGTGTTTGTGAATAGCTACATGAGTGTCTATATGAGTTATTGAATGCTTGTCTGAGTATCTGTATGGGTGCCTGAGTGTTTGTGTGGGAGGGGTGTGTGCAACTCTGTGCATAGATGTGTGAGTGGGTGATTCACTGGGTGGATGGTTTCAAGAGTGCATCTGTGATAGACTGTATGGGTGGGTAAGTGTGTGTAAGAGTGTGTTAGTGAGTGAATGTATGTCCCAGTGGTACATGTGTGAGTAACTACATATGTGAAAGGCAGTATATATGTGCGTTGGAGTATATAAATAGCTATAAGCGAGAGTGAGTGATTGTGATAGTGGCTGTATGGATGAGTGTGTGCTTGTATCAGTGATTGTATAAGAGCGTAAGAATGTGCTACTATTTGTATGAGTAAGTGAGCTGGTGTGTGTATAACTGTATAGGTGAGTAAATGGTAGTGTGTTTAATTATTTGCATGACTGACTAGGTGTGTGAGTACCTCTATGGATGAGTGGCGGTGTTTGAGTGTCTATATAGGAGTATGAGTGTGTATGATAGTCCTGTACTGAGTGACCGTAAGTATGAGTGACTGTACGGGTGATTGAGTGGATGTGTG
Source organism: Calotriton arnoldi (assembly GCA_963921515.1). Lineage (NCBI taxonomy): Eukaryota > Metazoa > Chordata > Amphibia > Caudata > Salamandridae > Calotriton > Calotriton arnoldi. Next base: position 134,458 of record CAWUFW010000089.1, on the reverse strand, counting down.
CGTAGACCTAAGAATCAGTGAGTGGGTATGTAGTTATTGGTGTTGGAGTGTCTATGGTTTTGCGAATGGCAGTCTGTAATTTAGAGTGGGTGTATCAAAGGTTATATTGGGGTGTGAGGAGGTGCATCAGATTATCACGTGGATGATGTCATCAGTGATGTCATTTGAGATGTCATCAGTGATGTCATCAGTGATGTCACTGACCATGTCATGAGTGATGTAATATGTGACGTCATCAGCAGTGCATTGCGGGGCGCGAGTTATAGTTAGCTGGACTAACTATAACGGGGGAATTTCACGGGTTTTGTACGAGTGCAATGTCCAACTAACTATAACTGTCCCTAAAACCTATGGTTTTTTCAGTGAATTTCAAAGGTTTTTAAATGCTAATTTGTAACTATAACGTCCCTGAAACCTATGGTTTTTCAGTGAATTTCAAAGGTTTTTAAATGCTAATTTGTAACTATAACATGTCTGAAACCTACGGTTTTTCAGTGAATTTCAAAGGTTTTGTAAATGACAATTTTTAAATGTATTAATTGTTATATAAATTTTTTCATACTGATTTCCAAATTTTTTAAAAACAATTTTTTTTAAATATTTTATTTTTAAATTACATTGTAATTACATTATACATTACATTACAAAAATACTTTCTCAGAATGAATTACTTTAGTTTAAATACTTTGCACATAGGCAATAGACTTTTAAGTACAGTAGTTACAGTTGTTGCAATGGGCAACACATTTTCAAACACAATGCAACATTCAGCTCAATGTGAATTTCTAGTTAAATGCAATTAGTTACTTTATGGATTACTTTTCTAACCACAGGACTGGATCCTAGATTCAGTCCTGGGACATCTCCTGTAAACAGTTGAGTAAAAGCGTTTTGGTTACAGTCGTGATTTTTAAGGAATATTATTGTACTTTAAAAGTTCACACTTAGAAACTTTTTCTCATAGAATCACCAATGTTATCCTATGGAAGGAAATTCACTTAGAAGTTAAAAACTGTTATCGTTACTTTTTCTTACTCAGTGTTGGATCCTGGATCCAGCACTGGTGCATCTCCTGTAAACAGTTGAAAGAATGCGTTTAAGTCATACAGGCGATTTTTTAGGAATATTTGTAGTTTGTGAAAATCGACACTTTGAAACTTTTCTGCTGAAAACCAGACAATGGATTCCTATGGAAGAAAATATAAGTTACTGGTAAGTACGGTTAAAATTACTTTTCAGGGTCAGTGCTGGGCTAAAAGATGCAGCACTGGGTTCTCTCCTGATAACAGGTGAGTAAATTGGAATTCGTACTTTGGTTGATTTTAGAGGAATATTATAAAGTTCCAAAACTCCACACTTAGAAGAATTTCCAAGTGAAACCAGTCAATGTTAGCCTATGGAAGGAAATTCAAGTTACTGGTAAGTACGGTTAAAATTACTTTTCAGGATTAGTACTGGGCTGAAAGATACAGCACTGAGGTCTCTCCTGATAACAGGTGAGTAAATTGGAATTCGTATTTCGGCTGATTTTAGAGGAATATTTTAAAGTTCCAAAACTCCACACTTAGAAGAATTTCCAAGTGAAAACAGTCAATGTTAGCCTATAGAAGGAAATTCAAGTTACTGGTAAGTACGGTTAAAATTACTTTTCAGGACCAGTACTGGGCTGAAAGATACAGCACTGAGGTCTCTCCTTATAACAGGTGAGTAAATCGGAATTCGTATTTCGGCTGATTTTAGAGGAATATTTGTATGTTTCAAAAATCAACACTTAGAAACTTTTTCAACAAAAAGCAGGCAATGATATCCTATGGAAGGAAATTCAAGTTACTGGTAAGTACGGTTAAAATTACTTTTCAGGACCAGTACTGGGCTGAAAGATGCAGCACTGAGGTCTCTCCTTATAACAGGTGAGTAAATAGGAATTCGTATTTCGGATGATTTTAGAAGAATATTTGCACAATGGTGAAGGGAGGGGCGGGGCCTGAGGTGACATCTGTGCAAACGCGCCCCGTGGCGCGTTTTAAGTTGGGGATTAAGTCCCCTTGAATCCTGAGGGTCCCTAGGGGCCAACTAGCCCACCAGGAACCTCCAATATGCGCCAGTGGGCTGCGTTGCAGAGACGTGTAGAGAGGCCACACCCCTTTTTACACCTCTCTGCAACGCAGCTCTGTGGCGCGTTCTGGATGTACCTGTTGGGCTAGTTGGCCTCAGGGACCCTCAGGATTGAAGGGATTTAATTCCCCATCTTAAAACGCGCCACGGGGCCTGTTTACACACGTCACCTGAAGCCCCGCCCCCTCCCTTCACCACTGTGCAAACGTGCCCGTGGCGCGTTTTAAGTTGGGGAATTAAGTCCCCTTGAATCCTGAGGGTCCCCGCAGTCCAACTAGCCCACCATATACCTCCAAAGCGCCACAGAGCTGCGTTGCAGAGAGGTGTAAAAAGGGCGTGGCCTCTGTACACCTCTCTGCAAGGCAGCCCCTGGCGCATACTGGAGGTTCCTGGTGGGCTAGTTGGCCCCAGGGACCCCCAGTATTCAAGGGAGTCGTTCCCCTCTGCAAACGCGCCAGGGGTGCGTTTGCAGAGTGGTGAAGGAAGGGGCGGGGCCTGCGGGCCCGATCGTTTAAAAAAATAATAATAATTTTGTCCCCTGAAGGGAGGCTCTGTAGCCCCCTTCCTTTTTCCAGTTTTTATGCCCTGGGGACCCCATCCACCAGGGCCTTACCGCCTTATTTAATTACAAATTAAAAAAAAAAACGGGAAGGGGGCCGCGTGGCCCCCTTCCCTGGGCCTGTATTGGCCCGGGGACCCCATCCCCGGGGCATGGCCTCGATTTTTTTTTTTCGTAGGGAGGTGGGCTGCGTGGCCCCCTCCTCAGGCCATTTAAGGCCCCGGGGACCCCATCCCCCGGGGCCAGCCTTTCCGTTTTTTTAAACTTTTTATTTTTTTATTTTTGGGGAGGGGGCCGCGTGGCCCCCTCCCAGGCCACTACTTGCCCCGGGGACCCCATCCCCCGGGGCTGGCCCTCTCATTGGGGACCGTGGGGGGTCCCCAATCCCCCACAGTCCCGCCGGCTCCCCGTGTCCTACGGGAGCCAGCATTGCTTTACACATGGGGAGCAGCTAACATGCTGCTCCCCATGTGAAAAGCAATCGGCTTTGGATATTGGAAGAGAGAGCAGGTTTCCCTGCTCTCTCTTCCAATATCCAAAGCAGTTTGCAATGACAGGACGGGAGCCGCGAGGCTCCCGTCCTGTCATTACAAGCTAGCAGGAGCTGGCCCTGGGGGTGGTGGTCCCCAGGGCCATCAAGGGCTCCAGGAGGGGGCCGCGCGGCCCGCCTCCCATTCAGTTCACAGCCCGGGGAGGTGGTGGTCCCCGGGGCTCTGAGAGTCCGTAACGGACCCCCATATTTAAATGTTTAGTGCCCCGGGGAGGTGGCGGTCCCGGGCGTGTGGGGGCTGGAGCCCCCACACAGGATTTTTAATTAATAAAAAAAAAGCCCGGGGAGGTGGTGGTTCCCGGGGCTGCGGGAGGGCTCAGAGCCCTCCCGCACCATTCTAAAAAGCCCGGGGGTGGTGGTCCCCGGGGCTTGGGAAGCCCTTGAGGCCCCCATACATAAGTATCCCCCCACCATGCCCCCGGGACTTGGGCCACCCGGGGCAAAATACTATCGAGCGCGGGAGACCGCGCTTCGATTTTTTCGGCAGGATTCGCGCACCCTGAGCGCATCCTGCCGATTTAAAAATTTTTTATTTTTTTGCCCAGGGGGACCTTGTGGGACCCCTGAGCAAACCTAGGGGTCAGGGTGTTTCTACCCTGCCCCCTTTGTGCGCTTTGCGCACTTGTTTCTGTCCCTCGGTTCTACCGAGGGACAAAATAGCTGCCAACATTTCCTGAATCGGAATGTTGACAGCCAGCTGACAACCAATTAACATGCAGCTCGTGATCGGGAGGGTACGCGGACCCTACTCGGCCATAGATATCACTATCTTTTTACTTTTGATTTTCTCAGCAACTACTGAACGGATTTACACCATTTAACAAAAGGGTTCTTTCTGAACCAAGAACTACCTCTTTGCCAAATTTGGTGTAATTCCGTTCAGCAGTCCAGGCTGTAGCCGTGTCTAAAGTTTCCTATGGAAAATTGCATGGGAAAACGCGTTTTGGGACCCCCTTTTTCTCGGCCCCCGCTTGATGAATCCCCCGAGACTTTCAGGGTAGGAGCGGACCGGAGCGGGCCACAAAGTTTGAAAATTTTGCGAAGATACGTCAACCGGCAAGAGAGTTATTTCAAATAGAATGTCGCGGATTTCCTATGGATAATAGGTTGTAACTATAACTATCTACTGGTGACCGCCAGTAGATAATATATATGTATATATATATATATATATATATATATATATATATATATATATATATATATATATATATATATATATATATGTATATATATATATATATATATATATATATATATATATATATATATATATATATATATATCTACTGGCGGTCGCCAGTAGATAGTTATAGTTAAAACCTATTATCCATAGGAAATCCGCGACATTCTATTTGAAATAACGTTGGCGCCGGTTGACGAATCTTCGCGAAAGTTTCCAACTTGTTGGGGCGCTCCGGTCCGCTCCTATCCTGAAAGTCTCGGGGTGATACGTCAAGCGGGGGCCGAGAAAAAGGGGTCCCAAAACGCGTTTTCCCCATTCATTTTTCCATAGGAACCTTTAGTCGCAGCTACAGCCCGAACTGCTGAACGGAATTACACCAAATTTGGCAAAGAGGTAGCCCTTGGTTCAGTGTCGTGCCTTTTGCTTAAATGGTGTAAATCCGTTCAGTAGTTCCTGAGAAAATCAAAAGTAAAGTCACATATATATCTGGGCGGAGCCTAACCACACATGTCATCGTGAGATCTGATTGGCTGTCAGCACTTCATCCTGGAATTGCTGGCAGCCATCTTGGGACCAATATAAATGATAGTACCTCATTGAAATGCATTGTAGTGAATAGAAGATTTTGAGGGTCACCAAAAGGAGAACTATAAAGGGTGATAACAGGCTTTAGTTACATTAGAATTTATTTGTTGATGGTACCATACTAATTTTAGGAATTGTGGTGTATTCTAAGGTGATTTTACCATGTGAAAAACCTTCTGCTGGGATATCATGAATCATGTTTGAGAGAACACTATTTTCTCATGCTTGTCCCATGGAGGTTTGGAAGGTGCTCCAGAAGCTAAAATGAGAGCATATTTTCTGTAAATTCACATTATCTTTCTCACTCATGTGAGAATGAAGTCTGACATTCTCAGTAAAACATGTACATCCAACAAGGGCAGAGACTGTCAGTTGATTCCTTTGTGTTCTACTGCAGCTTCCCAGAGTGTTCTAAAGAACAACTAGAGTGCTAACAGCCTTACTTATGACAAAAGTATGGCACACCTGAAGCCATCTTGATTGGAATAAACTGGTAACACTTAAACAATTTAATTTAAAAAGGAACAAAATGATGGGGTTCATTTTGTCATAGAAATTATGGTTAGTGCTGTAGAAAGAAAAATTAGGACATGTTTCAAGTGTGATCTCAAATATCTTCCTGTTATATTTCAACAGGAGCAGCCTGCCAGTTGATGCCTTTGTGTTCTACTGCAGCTTCCCAGAGTGTTCTAAAGAACAACTAGAGTGCTAACAGCCTTACTTATGACAAAAGTATGGCACACCTGAAGCCATCTTGATTGGAATAAACTGGTAACACTTAAACAATTTAATTTAAAAAGGAACAAAATGATGGGGTTCATTTTGTCATAGAAATTATGGTTAGTGCTGTAGAAAGAAAAATTAGGACATGTTTCAAGTGTGATCTCAAATATCTTCCTGTTATATTTCAACAGGAGCAGCCTGCCAGTTGATGCCTTTGTGTTCTACTGCAGCTTCCCAGAGTGTTCTAAAGAACAACTAGAGTGCTAACAGCCTTACTTATGACAAAAGTATGGCACACCTGAAGCCATCTTGATTGGAATAAACTGGTAACACTTAAAACATTTAATTTAAAAAGGAACAAAATGATGGGGTTCATTTTGTCATAGAAATTATGGTTAGTGCTGTAGAAAGAAAAATTAGGACATATTTCAAGTGTGATCTCAAATATCTTCCTGTTATATTTCAAAAGGAGCAGCCTGCCAGTTGATGCCTTTGTGTTCTACTGCAGCTTCCCAGAGTGTTCTAAAGAACAACTAGAGCGCTAACAGCCTTACTTATGACAAAAGTATGGCACACCTGAAGCCATCTTGATTGGAATAAACCGGTAACACTTAATACATTTAATTTAAAAAGGAACAAAATGAGGGGTTCTTTTTGAAATAGAAAGTATAGTTAGTGCTGCAGAAAGAAAAATTAGGGCATGTTTTAAGTGAGATCTCAAATCCTCTTCTATTTCATTAGAAAATTCTGACATGCAGACTGAAACAATCACTTTCAATACCAGCAGCAGACTACCAGTTAACTCCCTGGTGAGCAGTAGCTTTACTCCAGTGATCTAATGAGCAACTAGAGTGCTAACATTCTGAATTTATGGCAGATGTGAGACACATCTGAATGCCTTCTTGATGGAATCAAAGTAAAAAACTGAAAGCATTTCTTACTGAGGAGACTGCAGTAAATGAAGAAATTAGGAAACTTCATAACAAAGAAGTCTTCCAAGATGGCCACCAGTGAAAAAGAGCCCAAATGTAGCACAAATATTACCCAGATGTAGCCCACATATAGCCCAATGACAAAAGTGTGCAAAACACTTTTTATTTTTAGTTTTTTGCAGTTTTATGTAGTGCAGACTGGTCAGGTATTGGAGCATTGCATCTTAAAACATGACCCCCTACACTACAAAAACACCACTGCACTACCTTAAACCCTAAAACACTACCCCCAGCACGACCCCTACACTACACAAGCACCACTGCACTATCCTAAACCCTAAAACACTACCCCCAGCACGACCCCCTACACTACCCAAACACCACTGCACTAACCTAAATCCTAAAACACTACCACCAGCACGACCCCTACACTACCCAAACACCACTGCACTACCCTAAAACATGACCCCCTACACTACACAAACACCACTGCACCGCCCTAAACCCTGAAACACCAGCCCCAGCACAACCCCGTACACTGCCCGCACACCACTGCACTGCCCTAAACCCTGAAAAACCAGCCCCAGCACAACCCCGTACACTGCCCGAAAACCACTGCACTGCCCTAAACCCTGAAACACCAGCCCCAGCACGACCGCCTACACTGCCCGAAAACTACTGCACTGCCCTAAACCCTGAAACACCACCCCCAGCAAGACTACCTACACTGGCCAAACACCACTGCACTGCCCTAAACCCTGAAACACCACCCCCTGCACGACCCCCTACACTGCCCAAACACTACTGCACTGCCCTAAACCCTGAAACACCATCCCTCAGCACGACACCCTACACTGCCCGAACACCACTGCACTGCCCTAAACCCTGAAACACCACCCCAGCATGACCCCCTACACTGCCCGAACACCACTGCACTAAACCCTGAAACACCACCCCCTGCACGACCCCCTACACTGCCGGAACACCACTGCACTGCCCTAAACCCTGAAACACCACCCCCAGCACGACCCCCTACACTGACCTAACATCACTGCACTGCCCTAAACCCTGAAACATCACCCCCAGCACAACCCCTACACTGCCTGAGCACCATTGCTCTGCCCTAAACCCTGAAACACTAGCCCCAGCACGACCCCCTACACTGCCCGAACACCACTGCACTGCCCTAAACCCTGAAACACCACCCCCAGCACGACCCCTACACTGCCCGAACACAACTGCACTGCCCTAAACCCTGAAACACCAGCCCCAGCAAGACCCCTACACTGCCCGAACACCACTGCACTGCCCTAAACCCTGAAACACCACCCCCAGCACGACCCCCTACACTGCCCGAACACAACTGCACTGCCCTAAACCCTGAAACACCAGCCCCAGCAAGACCCCCTACACTGCCCGAACACCACTGCATTGCCCTAGACTCTGAAACACCAGCCCCAGCAAGACCCCCTACACTGCCCGAACACCACTGCACTGCCCTAAACCCTGAAACACCAGCCCCAGCATGACCCCCTACACTGCCCGAACACCACTGCACTGCCCTAAACCCTGAAACACCAGCCCCAGCATGACCCCCTACACTGCCCGAACACCACTGCACTACCCTAAACCCTGAAACACCAGCCCCAGCACGACCCCCTACACTGCCCTAACACCACTGCACTGCCCTAAACCCTGAAACACCAGCCCCAGCACCACCCCCTACAATGCCCGAACACCACTGTACTGCCCTAAACCCTGAAACACCACCCCTGCACCGCCCCCTACACTGCCCGAACACCACTGCACTGCCCTAAACCCTGAAACACCACCCCCTGCACGACCCCCTACACTGCCCGAACACCACTGCACTGCCCTAAACCCTGAAACACCACCCCCTACACTGCCCGAACACCACTGCACTGCCCTAAACCCTGAAACACCACCCCCTGCACCGCCCCCTACACTGCCCGAACACCACTGCACTGCCCTAAACCCTGAAACACCACCCCCAGCATGACCCCCTTTACTGCTCGAACACCACTGCACTGCCCCAAACCCTGAAACACCACCCCCAGCATGACCCCCTACACTGCCCGAACACCACTGCCCTAAACCCTGAAACACCACCCCTGCACGACCCCTACACTGCCCAAACACCACTGCACTGCCCTAAACCCTGAAACACCACCCCCTGCACGACCCCCTACACTGCCCGAACACCACTGCACTGCCCTAAACCCTGAAACACCACCCCCAGCACGACCCCCTACACTGCCCGAACACCACTGCACTGCCCTAAACCCTAAAACACCACCCCCAGCACGACCCCCTACACTGCCCGAACACCACTGCACTGCCCTAAACCCTAGAACACTACCCCCAGCATGACCCCTACACTACCCGAACACCACTGCACTACACTAAACCCTAAAATACTCCCCCAGCAAGACCCCCTACACTACCCGAACACGACTGCACTGCCCTAAACCTAAAACACTCCCCCAGCACGACCCCCTACACTACCCGAACACCACTGCATTGCCCTAAACCCTAAAACACTCCCCCAGCACGACCCCCTACACTACCTAAACACCACTGCACTGCCCTAAACCCTAAAACACTACCCCCGCATGACCCCCTACACTACCCAAATACCAATGCACTACCCTAATCCCTAAAACACTACCGCCCGCACAACTCCCTACACTACCCAAAGACCACTGCACTACCCTAAACTCTAAAACAATACCCCCGCACGACTCCCTACACTACCCAAAGACCACTGCACTACCCTAAACCCTAAAACACGACCTCCTACACTACACAAACACCACTGCACTACCCTAAACCCTAAAAAACTACCCCCAGCACGAACCCCTACACTACCCAAACACCACTGCACTACCCTAAACCATAAAACACTACCCCCAGCAGTACCCCCTACGCTACCCAAACACCACTGCACTAACCTAAACCCTAAAACACTACCCCCAGCAGTACCCCCTACACTACCCAAACACCATTGCACTACCCTAAACCCTAAAACACTACCCCCAGCAGTATCCCCTACACTACCCAAACACCACTGCACTACCCTAAACCCTAAAACCCTAAAACACTAACCCCAGCACGACCCCCTACACTACCCAAACACCACTGTACTACCCTAAACCCTAAAACACTCCCCCAGCACGACTCCCTACACTACCCAAACACCACTGCACTACCCTAAACCCTAAATCTACCCCCAGCATGACCCCCTACACTACACAAACACCACTGCACTACCCTAAACCTAAAACACTACCCCCAGCACGACCCTCTTCACTACCTAAACACAACTGCACAATTTGTTACAGGCGTTGCAACGCAGACCTGTGGTGCTTACTGGAAGTACCTGGTGGGCTAGTTGGGCCCCAAGGACTCTCAGGATTCAAGGTGACCTAATCCCCCAACTTAAAACGCGCCACGGGGCGCGTTTGCACAGTGGTGAAGGGAGGGGGCGGGGCCTCAGGTGACATGTGCGCAAACACGCCCTGTGGTGCGTTTTAAGTTGGGGAGATAATTCCCTTTGAATCCTGGGGGCCAACTAGCCCACCAGGTACCTTCAGTAAGCACAACAGAGTTGCGTTGCAGAGAGGTGAAAAAGGTGCGTGGCCTCGGAACGCCTCTCTGCAACTCAGCTCTGTGGTCCTAACTGTAGGTACCTGGAGGGCTAGTTGGGCCCCAGGGACCCTCAGGATTCAAGGGGACTTAATCCCGCAACTTAAAACGCGCCACGGGCGCGTTTCACACATGTCACCTCAGGCCCCCTCCCTTCACCACTGTGCAAGCGCGCACTGGCTCTGGTTAGTCAGAGTCAGTTACCACCAGTACCCGTCTGAAAAAGTTGTGGGCACAGGATGATTTTGCAACAAGGCCTCTTTCTGCTCCTCTGTTGGTTCTTTCTGCACATCTTTTGCTTCTTTCTGTGCATTTTTCTTCTTTCTTCACATGTCCTACCTCTGTTGGCATAGTTAGAAACTAGCATTTAAAAAACCTTTGAAATTCACTTAAAAAATCATAGGTTTCAGGCACGTTATAGTTAGAAATTAGCATTTAAAAAACCTTTGAAATTCACTGAAAAAACCATAGGTTTCAGGCACGTTATAGTTAGAAATTAGCATTTAAAAAACCTTTGAAATTCACTAAAAAAACCATAGGTTTCAGACACGTTATAGTTAGAAATTAGCATTTAAAAACCTTTGAAATTCACTGAAAAAACCATAGGTTTTAGGGACAGTTATAGTTAGTTGGACATTGCACTCGTACAAAACCCGTGAAATTCCCCTGTTATAGTTAGTTCAGCTAACTATAACTCGCGCCCCGCAATGCACTGCTGATGACGTCACATATTACATCACTCATGACATGGTCAGTGACATCACTGATGACATCACTGATGACATCTCAAATGACATCACTGATGACATCATCCATGTGATAATTTCATGCATCTTCTCACACCCTAATATAACTTTTGATACACCCACTCTAAATTACAGACTGCCATTCTCAAAACCATAGACACTCCAACACCAAAAACTACATACCCACTCACTGATTCTTAGGTCTACACACACATCCACTCACTCACCTGTACAGTCACTCATACTTACAGTCACTCAGTACAGGACTATCATATGCACTCATACACCTATATAAATACTCACACACCGCCACTCATCCATAGAGGTACTCACACACCTAGTCAGTCATGCAAAAAATTAATCACACACCCATTTACTCACCTATACAGTTATACACACACCAGCTCACTTACTCATACAAATACTAGCACATTCTTACGCTCTTATACAATAACTGATACAAGCACACACGCATCCATACAGCCACTCTCACAATAACACACTCTCACTTATAGCCATTTAAATACTCTAACACACATATATACTGCCTTTTACATATGTAGTTACTCGCACATGTACCACTGAGATATACATTCACTCACTAACACACCCATACACACACTCACCCACCCAAGCAGTCCATCACAGATGCACTCTTGAAATCATGCACCCAGTGAATCACCCACTCACACATCTATGTATAGAGTCACACACACCCCACTCACACAAACACTCAGGCAGCCATACAGATACTCAGAGAACCAATCAATAACCCATATAGACACTCATGTAGCTATTCGCAAATCCATGCATCCACTTACACACCAACAAACAGACGGATACAGACATTCACACAGTTTAGTCACTAACCCATGCATTCAGTAAGATACGTTTAATCACTCACTTGTAGAGTCAGTCACTCACGTACTAAATCATCCATTCAGACACTTATACACCCACTCATTCTTCAATACGCCTTTCCCTATATATTAAACATATTTAAACTTTACAGAAACACACAGTCACTGGATGATGTCATCAGTGATGTCATCAGTGATGTCATTTGAGATGTCATCAGTGATGTCATCAGTGATGTCACTGACCATGTCATGAGTGATGTAATATGTGACGTCATCAGCAGTGCATTGCGGGGCGCGAGTTATAGTTAGCTGAACTAACTATAACAGGGGAATTTCACGGGTTTTGTACGAGTGCAATGTCCAACTAACTATAACTGTCCCTAAAACCTATGGTTTTTCAGTGAATATATATATATATATATTCACTGAAAAAACCATAGGTTTCAGGCACGTTATAGTTAGAAATTAGCATTTAAAAAACCTTAGAAATTCACTGAAAAAACCATAGGTTTCAGGGACGTTATAGTTAGTTGGACATTTCACTCGTACTAAAGCAGAGAAATTCTGCCGTTATAGTTAGTTCAGCTAACTATAACTCACGCCCCCGCAATGCACTGCTGATGACGTCACATATTACATCATTCATGACATGGTCAGTGACATCACTGATGACATCATCCAGTGACTGTGTGTTTCTTTAAAGTTTAAATATGTTTTATATATATGTCAAGGTGTATTGAAGAATGAGTGGGTGTATAAGTGTCTGGATGGAGGATTTAGTAGGTGCGTGACTGACTGTATAAGTGAGTGATTAAATGTGTCTTACTGAATGCATGGGTTAGTGACTAAACTGTGTGCATGTCTGTATCAGTCTGTCTGTTGTTGTGTAAGCTGCTGCATGGGTTGGTCAGTAGCTACATGAGTGTCTATATGGGTTATTGATTGGTTGTCTGAGTATCTGTATGGGTGCCTGAGTGTCTGTGTGAGTGGGTGGGAGGTGTGTGACTCTGTGCATAGATGTGTGAGTGGTTGATTCACTGGGTGTATGGGTTCAAGGGTGCATGTAGAAACAGCTGTATGGGTGGGTGAGTGTGTGTATGGGTGTGTTGGTGAGTGAATGGATGTCTCAGTGGTACATATCCAAGTAGCTACATATGTAAAAGGCAGTGTATGTGAGAGTTGGAGTATATAAATGAATATACGTGAGAGTCAGTGATTGTGAGAGTGGCTGTATGGATGAGTGTGTACTTGTATCAGTGATTATATAAGAGAGTAAGTATGCATTAGTATCTGTATGAATAAGTGAGGTGGTGTGTGTATAACTGTATAGGTGAGTAAATGGGAGTGTGATTGATTCTTTGCATGACTGACTAGGTGTGTGAGTAACTCCATGGATGAGTGGCAGTGTGTGAGTGTCTATATAGGTGTATGAGTGCATATGATAGTGTTGTATTGATGAGTGACTGCATGTATGAGTGATTGTATGGGTGAATGAGTGGATGTGTGTGTAGACCTAGGAATCAGTGAGTGGTTATGTAGTAACTGGTATTGGTGTGTCGATGATTTCGAAAATGGTAGTCTGTATTTTACAGTGGGTGTATCAAAGGTTATATTAGAGTGTGAGGAGGTGCATCAGATTTTCATGTGGATGATGTCATCAGTGATGTCATCAGTGATGTCACTGACCATGTCATGAATGATGTAATATGTGACGTCATCAGCAGTGCATTGCGGGGGCGCGAGTTATAGTTAGCTGAACTAACTATAACGGCGGAATTTCTCTGCTTTAGTACGAGTGAAATGTCCAACTAACTATAACGTCCCTGAAACCTATGGTTTTTTCAGTGAATTTCTAAGGTTTTTTAAATGCGAATTTCTAACTATAACTTGCCTGAAACCTATGGTTTTTCAGTGAATTTCAATGGTTTTCAAATGCTAATTTCTAACTATAACGTCCCTGAAACCTATGGTTTTTTCAGTGAATATATATATATGTATATATATATATATGTATATATATATATATATGTATATATATATATATATATATATATATATATATACGTGTATATATATATACGTATATATATATATATATATATATATATATATATATATATATATATATATATATCCACAACAAAAGAGTTACCCCCATGGAAGAGCCACCAGGTAAGTGTTAGTAGCACACTTTAATGAAACCCTGCAGAGTCATTCAGTCAGGAAAACAGGCTTAAAATCATCAACAACCTTAGCCAGACGCGTTTCAGGTTTCCCCTTAATCATTGGCATTGGTACAGCGATGTTGCGAGGCAAAGAGGTGCTACTAATTATGTCCTCGAACCTCCCCCAGTGGGCGTGGCTGCTCCTGCAGCCTTCTGGTTCCTGTAGTAGCACACTGTATTGCTTAAGTAAGTTTTGCCCAGCATACGCGTTTAAATGATAAACACCCCAGTGGGTAAAAGCAACATTCCTGCAAAACGCACTGCTTGTCTTGTGCATCTCATTGGGCAAATACCTCCCGTCACAGCGGTGACCTCATTTCTGAAGACATCACGGGTCCGCAATAGCAGTGGGGCTTCTTCCGCGACCGGGTCAGCCGCTATATATCCACAACAAAGAGTTACCCCCATGGAAGAGCCACCAGGTAAGTGTTAGTAGCACACTTTAAAGAAACGCTGCAGAGTCATTCAGTCAGGAAAACAGGCTTAAAATCATCAACAACCTTAGCCAGACGCGTTTCAGGTTTCCCCTTAATCATTGGCATTGGTACAGCGATGTTGCGAGGCAAAGAGGTGCTACTAATTATGTCCTCGAACCTCCCCCAGTGGGCGTGGCTGCTCCTGCAGCCTTCTGGTTCCTGTAGTAGCACACTGTATTGCTTAAGTAAGTTTTGCCCAGCATACGCGTTTAAAATGATAAACACCCCAGTGGGTAAAAGCAACAGTCCTGCAAAAACGCACTGCTTGTCTTGTGCATCTCATTGAGCAAATACCTCCCGTCACAGCGGTGACCTCATTTCTGAAGACATCACGGGTCCGCAATAGCAGTGGGGCTTCTTCCGCGACCGGGTCAGCCGCTATATATCCACAACAAAAGAGTTACCCCCATGGAAGAGCCACCAGGTAAGTGTTAGTAGCACACTTTAATGAAACGCTGCAGAGTCATTCAATCAGGAAAACAGGCTTAAAATCATCAACAACCTTAGCCAGACGCGTTTCAGGTTTCCCCTTAATCATTGGCATTGGTACAGCGATGTTGCACCTCTTTGCCTCGCGGCCCCCCTCCCCAAAATGAAATTTAAAAAAATTAAAATCCCCGGGGCCATAAGTGGCCTGAGGAGGGGGGCAACGCAGCCCCCCTCCATAAGTTTTATTTAAAACAAAAAAGAAGGCCATGCCCCGGGGGATGGGGTCCCCGGGGCCGATTAAGGCCTGGGGAGGGGGGGCCATGCGGCCCCCTTCCCAAATTTTTTTTTTAAATCAAATTATTAGGGGGCAGGCCCTGGGGGATGGAGTCCCCAGGGCCAATACATTAGAAAAAGAAGGGGGCCACACAGCCCCCTTCTTAAAAAAGACCGGCATCGCACCGGAGGCCACGCCCCTCCTTGCAGCACTCTGCAAACGCGCCCCCTGGCGCGTTTGCAGATGGAGGAACAAATTCCCCTTGAATACTGGGGGTCCCTGGGGCCAACTAGCCCACCAGGAACCTCCAGTATGCACCAGGAGCTGCGTTGCAGAGAGGTGTACAGAGGCCATGCCCCTTTTACACCTCTCTGCAACGCAGCTCTGTAGCGCTTTTTGGAGGTACATGGTGGGCTAGTTGGACCCCAGGGACCCTCATGATTCAAGGGGACTTAATACCCCAACTTAAAACGCGCCACGGGGTGCGTTTGCACAGTGGTGAAGGGAGGGCGGGGCTTCAGGTGACATGTGTGCAAACAGGCCCCGTGGCGCGTTTTAAGATGGGAATTAAATCCCCTTCAATCCTGAGGGTCCCTGAGGGCCAACTAGCCCACCAGATACGTCTAGTAAGCGCCACAGAGCTGCGTTGCAGAGAGGTGCAAAGGGCGTGGCCTCTGAACACCTCTCTGCAACGCAGCTCTCTGGCGCATACTGGAGGTACCTGGTGGGCTAGTTGGCCCTAGGGACCCTCGGGATTGAGGAGGAATTAATTCTCCAACTTAAAACGCGCCACAGGCGTGTTTGCAGACATGTCACCTCAGGCCCCACCCCCTTCCTTCACCATTGTGCAAATATTCCTCTAAAATCAGCCGAACTACGAATTCCGATTTACTAACCTGTTATCAGGAGAGACCTCAGTGCTGCATCTTTGAACCCAGTACAGATCCTGAAAAGTAATTTTAACCGTACTTACCAGTAACTTGAATTTCCTTCCATAGGATATCATTGCCTGCTTTTTGCTGAAAAAGTTTCTAAGTGTCGATTTTTGAAACATACAAATATTCCTCTAAAATCAGCCGAACTACGAATTCCGATTTACTCACCTGTTATCAGGAGAGACCTCAGTGCTGCATCTTTGAGCCCAGTACTAATCCTGAAAAGTAATTTTAACCGTACTTACCAGTAACTTGAATTTCCTTCCATAGGCTAACATTGACTGGTTTCACTTGGAAATTCTTCTAAGTGTGGAGTTTTGGAACTTTATAATATTCCTCTAAAATCAGCCGAACTACGAATTCCGATTTACTCACCTGTTATCAGGAGATACCACAGTGCTGCATCTTTGAGCCCAGTACTAATCCTGAAAAGTAATTTTAACCGTACTTACCAGTAACTTGAATTTCCTTCCATAGGATATCATTGCCTGCTTTTTGCTGAAAAAGTTTCTGTCGATTTTTGAAACATACAAATATTCCTCTAAAATCAGCCGAACTATGAATTCCGATTTACTCACCTGTTATCAGGAGAGACCTCAGTGCTGCATCTTTGAGCCCAGTACTAATCCTGAAAAGTAATTTTAACCGTACTTACCAGTAACTTGAATTTCCTTCCATAGGATATCATTGCCTGCTTTTTGCTGAAAAAGTTTCTAAGTGTCGATTTTGAAACATACAAATATTCCTCTAAAATCAGCCAAACTACGAATTCCGATTTACTCACCTGTTATCAGGAGAGACCTCAGTGCTGCATCTTTGAGCCCAGTACAGATCCTGAAAAGTAATTCTAACTGTACTTAACAGTAACTTGAATTTCCTTCCATAGGCTAACATTGACTGGTTTCACTTGGAAATTCTTCTAAGTGTGGAGTTTTGGAACTTTATAATAGTCCTCTAAAATCAGCCGAACTACGAATTCCGATTTACTCACCTGTTATCAGGAGAGAACCCAGTGCTGCATCTTTTAGCCCAGCACTGACCCTGAAAGTAATTCTAACCGTACTTACCAGTAACTTGAATTTCCTTCCATAGGCTAACATTGACTGGTTTCACTTGGTAATTCTTCTAAGTGTGGAGTTTTGGAACTTTATAATAGTCCTCTAAAATCAGCCGAACTACGAATTCCGATTTACTCACCTGTTATCAGGAGAGAACCCAGTGCTGCATCTTTTAGCCCAGCACTGACCCTGAGAAGTAATTCTAACCGTACTTACCAGTAACTTATATTTCCTTCCGTAGGAATCCATGTTCTGGTTTTCAGCAGAAAAGTTTCAAAGTGTCGATTTTCACAAACTACAAATATTCCTTAAAAATCGCCTGTATGACTTAAACGCATTCTTTCAACTGTTTACAGGAGATGCACCAGGGCTGGATCCAGGATCCACCACTGAGTAAGAAAAAGTAACGATAACACTACTTACCTGCTAAGTGAATTTCCTCCCATAGGATAACATTGGTGATTCTATGTGAAAAAGTTTCTAAGTGTCAACTTTTAAAATACAATAATATCCCTTAAAAATCACTCCTGTAACCAAAACGCTTTTACTCAACTGTTTACAGGAGATGTCCCAGGACTGAATCTAGGATCCAGTCCTGTGGTTAGAAAAAGTAATCCATAAAGTAACTAATTGCATTTAACTAGAAATTCACATTGAGCTCAATGTTGCATTGTGTTTGAAATTGTGTTGCCCATTGCAACAACTGTAACTACTGTACTTAAAAGTCTATTGCCTATTTGCAAAGCATTTAAACTAAAGTAATTCATTCTGAGAAAGTATATTTTGTAATGTAATGTATAATGTAATTACAATGTAATTTAAAAAATAAAATATCTAAAAATAAATAGTTTTAAAAAATGTTGTAAATCAGTATCAAAAAAATAAATATAACAATTAATACATTTAAAAATTGTCATTTACAAAACCTTTGAAATTCACTTAAAAAACCATAGGTTTTAGGGGCGTTATAGTTAGAAATTAGCATTTAAAAAACCTTTGAAATTCACTGAAAAAACCATATGTTTCAGGCACGTTATAGTTAGAAATTAGCATTTAAAAAACCTTTGAAATTCACTGAAAAAACCATAGGTTTCAGACACGTTATAGTTAGAAATTAGCATTTAAAAAACCTTTGAAATTCACTGAAAAAACCATAGGTTTTAGGGACAGTTATAGTTAGTTGGACATTTCACTCGTACAAAACCCGTGAAATTCCCCCGTTATAGTTAGTTCAGCAAACTATAAGTTACTATAGTGCGCCCCCGCAATGCACTGCTGATGACGTCACATATTACATCACTCATGACATGGTCAGTGACATCACTGATGACATCACTGATGACATCTCAAATGACATCACTGATGACATCACTGATGACATCATCCACGTCATAATCTGATGCACCTCCTTACACCCTAATATAACCTTTGATACACCCACTCTAAATTACAGACTGCCATTCGCAAAACCATAGACACTCCAACACCTATAACTACATACCCACTCACAGATTCTTAGGTCTACACACACACATCCACTCACTCACCCGTACAGTCACTCATACTTATGGTCACTCAGTACAGGACTATCATATGCACTCATACTCCTATATAGACACTCAAACACCGCCACTCATCCATACAGGTCCTCACACACCTAGTCAGTCATGCAAATAATTAAACACACTGCCATTTACTCACCTATACAGTTATACACACACCAGCTCACTTATTCATACAAATACTAGCACATTCTTACGCTCTTATACAATCACTGATACTAGCACACACTCATCCATACAGTCACTCTCACAATCACACACTCTCGCTTATAGCTATTTATATACTCCAACACACATATATACTGCCTTTCACATATGTAGTTACTCACACATGTACCACTGGGACATACATTCACTCACTAACACACTCTTACACACACTTACCCACCCATACAGTCTATCACAGATGCACTCTTGAAACCATCCACCCAGTGAATCACCCACTCACACATCTATGCACAGAGTCGCACACACCCCACCCACACAAACACTCAGGCTCCCATACAGATACTCAGAGAACCAATCAATAACTCATATAGACACTCATGTAGCTATTCACAAACCCATGCAGCCACTTACACAGCAACAGACAGACGGATACAGACATTCACCCAGTTTAGTCACTAACCCATGCATTCAGTAAGATACGTCTAATCACTCACTTATAGAGTTAGTCACGCACCTACTAAATAATCCATAAGACACTTATACACCCACTCATTCTTCAATACGCCTTTCCCTATATATATTTAAAATATTTAAACTTTACAGAAACACACAGTCACTGGATGATGTCATCATTGATGTCATTTGAGATGTCATCAGTGATGTCATCAGTGATGTCACTGACCATGTCATGAGTGATGTAATATGTGACGTCATCAGCAGTGCATTGCGGGGCGCGAGTTATAGTTAGCTGAACTAACTATAACGGGGAATTTCACGGGTTTTGTACGAGTGAAATGTCCAACTAACTATAACTGTCCCTAAAACCTATGGTTTTTTCAGTGAATATATATATATGTATATATATATATATATATATATATATGTATATACATAGATAGATAGATAGATATATATAGATATATATAATTTATTTTTTAAACATATTTTTATTGCCATTTAAAGTATACATTAATCATTCAGGAAAGATTTTATAGAAGTTACATTCAATGAGGCCGTTGCTATTACGGTGTCAGCTCGTAGCTTAAAGCACATACAGTAAGCACCCTGGTGGACAGCCTTTACAGGGTATATATACATTTGAGTACTGAATGAGATTTCACAACAATTTCTACCACCCTCAATGGTTAGGTCTTTGCTTTACCTATAATGTTGTGGGGTTATGTGTTATCTATGATCTGTACATGTCTGCTGTGTTGCCATGGTACAGGTCAGTTGTTCCCCATGACTATTTGGGTCTCTCCTTGATGTCGATCACTTCTGTTCGATTTATAAGTGTGTACATACAAACCTTCTACTTTAATGGCAAGGGACTTTGTACTGGTCAAAATATGAAAATTTTCAAAACTAAGATAAGGACACATCGAATTAAACTGTCCCATGGGTCTACACAGCAATCTCATGCACTCACATCAGGGTGTTCCATTGTAAAAGCCTCAGAGGGCAACTGCATTGCCCACAAAGGGTAGGGGGGATGTGGGTTTGCGCCTGCACCTTGTCTGCAGCCCGTCCTCTGGTAAATGAGGGGAACAGGCTGGGGGGCGCAAGCAAAGTCCTCCCTCTTCCCTTAATCCTTCGGCCCCAGGAGAAGACACCTCTACTTTTGGGGGTCTCCATCATCCCCGCTCACTATTGCATATCCTCTACTCCGTCCATGTCTTCCGAAGGATCATCACCAGCCTTCTCAGTTGATGTATCTCATTACCCTCCCCTCACTCTGGAATCCCACTCCAGGGGTTCCCAGGCCCCTCGCACTTCTGCTCACAGCCCTGCTATTGGGCAGCGTCACACTCCCCGAACATCCTCTCTTATCAGAGCTCTCGCCTCAGCCTAAGACCAAGTTGAGGCATCTGTTACCCAGGTTGTGACCACTGGGCCTCTGCTATACTTGCATGCCAGTGCTATTCATCACTTGGCCAGTTCCAGGGGCAGATTTAGGAATCTAGTGTCCACCTTTCGTGCTCGGGCTGAGGAAAAAGTCCTAATAAGCAGGTTTTTGCTGTGCACGCAAGTGTGCGACCCAAGGTAAAATGATGTGTATGAATGACTGTGTCCCAGAATGGACGCAACTCCAAGTTATGTGGCCAAAATTTGCATTTAGGAATGAGCATCTGGTAAATGTCCAGTATTTGTAAAGCACGAACAATTACCCGTGGGTGTCAAGGCGCTGGGGGCCGTCTGGAAGATTAAGCAAGCTATTGCCCAGAGTCACATGGTGCTGGGCTGATCTGCCACCGGCGTCGGGGATCGAACCGTGAGCCCCCGGGTTCCGGAGTCAGTTGCCCTGGCCGCTGCACCACACCTCTTCCGGTACAGGCTCGTAGCTCCCCACCATAGATGACCTGCAATCTATGGGGCATCAAGTAGGTCATATGGACGTAGTTGAATTGGGTGTATTTCATCCTCATGTTTCTGGAGATACCTTCAATGGAAAACTAGGCCTGGGCGGTAAATTCTGTTCCGCTCGCGGAATTTGGGTAATTTCGCGTTCCGCGGAGAACACGGAATTGCCAAAAATTCCGCGATCCGCGGCTTCGCTGAGTTTTTTGCTTGTTCGCACTTTCAAAATGCGTGTTCGCGAGATATTTCTCCCCGAGCACGCAAACAGCATTCGCGAACAGGAAAAAAGCATCGCAAATGGGCGGAACAAGCAATTCCGCGTGTTCGCGGAACTTTTGCGTGCTCGCGGAGATTTTTTACCGTTTCGCAGAGCTTTGCGTAGCGCGACTACGCAAATTCCGCCCACCCCTATGGAAAACCACACCAGGGCCCTAGTAACTGCAAGAGCAGTTAATCCACTGGTTCACAGGCTTTGGGGAATGCTTGCAGGGATTCAAGCGAAATGTAATTATGGGTTCTGGGGAAGCATCAGTCATGAGGGTGCTGGGGGAACATCGGTCATGAAGGTGTTGGGGAACATCAGTCATGAGGGTGTTGAGGGAACATCAGATATGAGGGTGCTGGGGGAACAAGAGAACGCTGGGGAAACATCACTTATGATATCATAGAGTGCCATAAAGCGTCATAGGAATAAAGCAACATGAACCCTGAACACTAGACCACTATGTAGGGGGTGCAGGAAAGAGTTGTGATAGAGAGGGCATAGGAGGGGATCGTGACAAATATTAAATGTTACCCCTTTAGTGTCCAACACTTCCCTGAGTTGGTTTAGATCGGAGTGGCAATTGTAAATGTGACCCCTTTAGTGTCCAACAACTTCCGCAAATTGGTTTAGATGGGGGTAGGCATAGTACATGTCATCCCTTCAGTGTCCAACACCTAACTCAAGTTGATTTAGATTGGGGTGAGAATAGTAAATTCCACCTCTTTACTGTGCAAAATCTTCCACAAACTGGTTTTAATTGGAATGGGAATAGTAAATGTCACCCCTTTAGTTTCCAACACCTTCCATGAGTTGGTTAAGATTGGAGTGGGGATAGTAAGTTTCACCATTTTAGTGTATAAAACATTCCCCAAATTGGTTTAGATTTGAGTGGGAATAGTAAATGTCACCACTTTAGTGTCCAACACCTTCCCTGAGTTAGTTTAGATTGGAGTGGGAATAGCAAATGTCACCCTTTTAGTGTCCAACACCTTCCCCGAATTGGTTTAGATTGGAGTGGGAATGTCGCCACATTAGTGTTTAAGATTTTGCCCAAAGGTAGTATAATAAAAAGATGTAACACATATTTTAAATGTTTTATTTTTTGACAATTTTTATTTATTGTATACTTTTCCATTTTGTCAAATATATTTTTTTAAATAAAAATAGCAATTCTTAAGTGAGGTAAATAAAATATTGTTTTTATAAGTGAAAAAAAGAGAAATAAATCAGATTTTATACATATTGTATAATGTACATTTTCACATACTATTTTACAGTCAATATAATTTTTACACTTTTTTTAAACTTGGCTACATACATTTTTCTAACATTGTTTAACATATTTAACATATTTATAATTGGTATATATTAAATAATTGAATATATTGTATATTATTATTTAATTTATACATTGTTTACGTATTTTATTTTTATTTATAAAGTTATATTTAGCGCGAACATGACCCTTGCTGGTATCAGAGCACTTTACAATGTTTAATGAGATAGGGAATATAAAGAATAACATTATTATCAAGGGGGGAACAAGTTATGATGAAAGCCTCCAAGAGAGACCACCACTGGGTCCAAGACATACAAAAACCCAGAATCAAATAAGGGATAAGCATACATGAGAGAATAAGTGGATACATAGAACCTTATTATGAGTCTGGTGGTCACTCATGGGTGCCCAGCAGTGGCGGTCTTCTGACCACCCTATTAGGACAGGGAGGTCGGGCTGACCTGGGACCACTGCATTCACCAGGGATCAGAGATCCCTGGCATGGTGTGGCAGTCTTGAGGCCACAATTGGCTTGGCGGGCTGCTGCGGCCCCACCAAGCATATTATGAGTTTCCTCACTGTCAGACTTTACATGGCGGTGCGACCGCCATGAAAAGTGTAGCGGTGAGGAAACAAAGGGGGTCCTACAGGTCCCCCTTGTGCCTCTGGGACATGAGGTGCGTGCAGGGGAGCACATAGTGTGCCCCCCTGTGTGCATGCACCCCCAGTTCCTGTAGGGCATGGATGTCACACTCAAGGCCCTGCAGGAACTGCCTTTGAATCTCCAATTGCGGTGCGTTTTTCAAAGGCACAGCAGTGGAATTGCCAAAGAACTGCCTGCCAGAGTAAAAATAAGTTGTACTCTGGCGAGCGGTCTTTGATGGCTTTGGCGGTCGCTGCCGCCCCGCTCCGAGATTGCCAAAGGCATAATAAGGCCCATAGTGTTCGGGAGTGGAGAGCGTGAATTTTATGGTAGAAATGTGTTCATCAGTATCACCTTAACTTCTTTATTGAATGAAGCAGTTGTGGGGTCCAGTCTGAATTCAGGGGGGAGGGCATTCCAGATTATTGGTGCAATACCTGAAAAAGCTGTTATAGGTTTTCTTTTTATATAATTTTGGTGGTTTCAGCTGTAGCGTGCAATTGCCTCTAGAAGCTCTGCATCTACCCTATAGCTACAATTTATATGCCAGGTATCTCGGGTGTTGAAGTGTAAGGCTTTGTGGATCATGCAAGCGATTTTTAAGTGAATCCTTGTCTCATATGGGAGCCAGTTTAAAGATTTCAGATCAGGAGTGATGTGAGTGTTTCTTTTGGATCATGTGATGAGTCTAGCAGCAGAGTTAAGATAGGCCATTAGTGGAGCAAGCTTAAATCTGGGAAGACCGCAGAGGGTTGTACTTCCATAGTCCAACCTGGGAATCACTAGGGCTTGTACAACTGAGTTGAAGTCACCACGGGGAAGGAAGGGTTTAATTTACCTTGTGATGTTCATTTAGAAGTTTGCTCCTTTAGTAATAGAGCTGATGTGCTCCTGCATGTTCAGGTTCTTGTTGAGTGTTATTCTCAATGATCTTGTTGAATCTAT
This sequence comes from Calotriton arnoldi, assembly GCA_963921515.1. NCBI lineage: Eukaryota > Metazoa > Chordata > Amphibia > Caudata > Salamandridae > Calotriton > Calotriton arnoldi. The sequence continues at coordinate 109,919 of CAWUFW010000089.1, read as the reverse complement.
GATGTGTGGTGAGCAGGTAAAAGCAGTTTGTTGTTTTAACCAATCAGCGATTCCGGTGGGTGTTAGGTAGGGCAATAAGGAGGAATTCTGTTTTGAGAGTGTCCAGTTTGTGGTGGTTACAAGACAGCTAGTTTGGGGTTTTGTGTAGTGTTGTGTTGAGAGACCTTACATCTTCTGGGGGAAGAGATTTTTAGATACAGCTGGGTGTTGTCAGAGTACATGTGATAGTGGATGTTGGATGAATTCAGCAGTTCAGTTAAAGGTTCCATGAATAGATTAAAGAGAGTGGGTGAGAGTGAGGATCCCTGTGGGACCCCTAGTGTCACCTGTGTGGGGTTGGATAGTGAGGTATTGACCTTTATTCTTTGGGTTCTGTTGTGGAGAAAAGAAGTGAACCAATTAAAAAAGGACCTTGATAACCCCATCCTAGGTTCAAGTAGGACGAAGAGGCTGTCATGTTTGATCATATTGAAGGCTGATGAGAGGTCGAGGAGGATGAGAAGGCAGGATTGTTCCGACCCACAACTTTTTAGGGCATCATCAACTATATGAGTGAGCGCCGATTCAGTACTGTGGCCCTAGTGGAAGCCGGATTGGCATTGATCTAGGAAGTTGAATTGTTCGATGTGGTTGCACAGTTGTACATGGACACATTTCTCAAGGAGCTTCGCCAGTGTCGTCAGGTTAGAGATTGGATGGAAATTGTTGGGATCTGCATGACCCGCTGTTGGTTTTTTCAAACTAGGGGTAACCTGCCCAGCGTTAAGGCAGTCAGGGATCGATCCTTGGAGTAGTGAAGCCTTGACTATCTTGGTCCAGAGAGGGAGTAGGGACAATTCGACCTCCTTGAAGATATTCGCTGGTATGACATTTTGTTAACATTTATTTAACACTTTTACTATATTTCCCATTGATTTCTATGGGGAGACAGCCATTTTGTTTACTGCTAGCTTCTATTTTGCACTCTATTGGTGTTATTTGGGGTCTTGTTAACAGGAGGAAAGCCGCGGTTAGGTGCTGCTGTTCGCCGGAACAGGTAAGTCTCCTTTTAGGGATTTTTTAAGGGTTTTGAGCGTAGGGGGGATGTAGGATGGATGTGTAAAAGTTAGGTATAGTGTTGTTTAAGAGTTTTTGGTATGTTTAGATGTGTTTTTGTTACTGTTTTGCACTATGGACCTCATTACGATGTCGGGCGGAAAGCTTCCGACCAGCAGTCAGAGCCTTTCTGCCCGACATGGTAGGTTTACAGTCTGACCACCGTATTAGGATGACGGCGGTCGGAGGTAAACCTGTCGGGGGATTCTGACATGGTTACAAGGTCCATCAGACAGACTGCATAATCCCTTAATGACAGCGGCTCCACTGTCGGGATTATCATGTCGGTTTCCAACATAGAAAGGCTGTCTGAAAGCGATATTGGGGGCCCCTAGCAGGTCCCCCTTACTCCCTTGCCCTCCGCATTATGGCCTGGGGGGAACCTATGGTGCCCCCTAAACATCCCTGCGCTGTGTGGCACACGGTGCCGGGATGTTTCAAAACCTCCATTTCTCAATGGAAGATTGTGCTGCGGGCCATTTTCCACCTGGCCTGCAAGCTTCCATTGAGAAATGGAGGAAAGGGGGCTTCCATTGAGAAATGGGAAGTCGCATCAAAATACTGTGGTCGGACCCGCTGACCTGAGGTCAGGCGGTTCCTTTCCGCAGTGGTGTCGGGCAGACGAAAGACCGCCCAGCATCGTAATAAGGCCCTACGTTGTTGTGTCATATTTCTTTAAATATATTATTAATGTATGATTATGTTATTGTTAAAATATTTGATGGTACGTATGTTTTTATTATTGAGTGTTATGTATGTATTTATTTGGGACTGTAATGTATTGTATGAGTGGGTGTTTAACTTTCCTTTTCCATGTTTGTGTTTACGAATGATATCAATGAGAAGTTGGAGTTTACGATTTTTTTTAAAGAAATCTGTTTTGGTGTATTATAAACCAATCGTTTTCTTATTTTAGTGGGCTTCCTGGAGTGTTTTTTCAAAATATTTTTGGGGTTTTTATGGAACCTACAGACTTTGGAGTTTTTTGGGATTGTTAATATTTTTGCATTTTTTAGCCCTTTTGTATTCATTTTCCTCATTTTTTTGGCTAAACCCTGCTCAAGCAGCAGCCACAATGTCTGTCAGGATGAAGTTACAAGCAACCCCCATTTTAACCTGTGCTTTACCTTAACCAATTTAGCAGTCAGGCTTAACTTAGATGCAATGTGTAAAGTATTTGTGCAGCACTTCAAGCAGGGATAAAGTGAAAACACAAAACAGGAAAAATCCCACACCAATTCAGACAAATAGAGCGAAATGTAATAAATTATTTGAGACCAAAACAGCAAAAATCCAATCAGTAGAATCTGAGATATGCAATTTTAAAGATTTAGGTAAAACAGTGCTTGGAAGCACAAAGCGCCAACTGTGGTTATTTGGTCATGCTGGACTGGGACAAAGTAACAAGTTGAGACCAACCACAATGGAGTGCGGGCCAGTTCCAGGGACCAAGTTAAGCCCACTCAACAAACAACCGTAAATCCTGGTTTGTGGAGCATTGCGAGACCCCTTGTCGAGGATGTGTCGCACAGCAGCGGTTATGAGGAACTGGTTAGCAGTGGTAAAGAGCACAGAGTCCTAAGGCTAACAAAAACAAGTAATTGAATTAGCAGAGGGGCTGGAAGGGGAGTGTTAGGGAAAGTAAGCCACACCTGTCGGCTGGCTTAGCCAGATCTGAAGTTCCAGGAGAGATTTTCTCCATTTTAGATTTTATGGAACAGTGCTTTCTGGGACAATATTTTGTCACACTTCAGGGGAAATGATCATCATTGAGGGTGGCACCCTGCAACCCATTGGTCAGGGGTGCCCCCTGCTTGCCAGTCCAGAAACCTGGATAAATATGGGAGAGCTGCCCAGCAACTCAGATCCCTGCCTGGAAGAAACAAGAAAAAGAAGGACTGCCATGCTGAATCCCTCGCCTGCACCAAAAGGACTGCACTCTGAAGGACTGCACCTGCTGTACACTTTGGGCTTCATCAAAAGGAGGACTTTGCCTGACTCTAAAAGTTTGAAGAGTGGACTCCCTGAAAGCAACAGGTTAAAAGAGCTCCACCTGCATTATCTCCACCATGAAGAACCCTGCTGGGCAGCGTTCCGTGGACTTTTAAGGATTTGGCCAGATGCATTGTGGGTCTTGTATTCCTAAATTCACAAGGAGCAACTCAGAGATTCTGGAACCTTGGATTTTTGTTGTAGACCCTTCAAGAGCCCAAAGGGACCTTCTGGAAGAAGATCCAGAAGTTTGAAATCAATTGGAGAATTTTTGCCAAAAGTCTCCATAACTTGACCGTCTTGTCGTGAAGCCGCCAACATCGAACTGCGACCAGGCCTTAAATTCAGGTTTGTCCCACTGAAATCTCCAGAACTGAAAAACTTCCCGGATTTCACTGAGGCCTCACACTGAAGCATTCCACCGTTGCTGGCTCGCAAGCCAGCCTGAGAAGGAGTCTCGCTCGATGTCGAGAGAAAAAGCTCCAAAAACTTGACTTGGTTTTATGGCTCACTGTATCTGACCCGCGCTCCATCGTGGTCAGCCTGAAACTTTGACTTTGTTCCAGTGAGGCACAACCAGGTGTCCTAAGTTGCTGCTTTTAGCTTTTAAACACTAGAAAGCATTTATTCTTTAAAAAATGTATATCTTCGGTTCCCTATTTTGGATTTTTTACATTTTTGGTGTCATTTTCATCATGAAATAATTTCCTATTTTTGTAAATTGGTGTTGTATTTTTTTTGTCTGTTGTGTCTTACATATTTAATGTATTGGTGTTTCAATGTGCTTTACACACCTGTCTTCTTAGTTAAGTCTCTCTGCTCGCAGCCAAGCTACTAAGGGTTGAGCAAGGATTAATTTACTGAGAACGCGACTGGACCTTATTTGTGATTGTGCTGTTATTTCTAAATGTGGGTACCTACCTGCCCTTCCTAATAAGCCACCTTCCAACAGGAACAAAGGCCAACATCACGAAGGAGTAGCCATCATCATGTGCAAGGGGACAGATAAATGCCCAACTGAGTGGAAGTTAGATAATGGCAGACTCCTGACAGCCAGTTTAAAAGGCAGAAATATCAACACCACCACTATCCAGTGCTATGCTCCAACAAATGATGCAGAGAAAACTGTCCAGGATATATTCTATCAACAGTTGCAAGCTGAGCTTGGAGCTGAGCTGAACCATGACCTGAAGCTCGTGATGAGAGAGCTAAAGGCTAAACTAAAAAATGACGAAATGAAACATTAAGGAGCCATAGTGAAGAAGGTTGTGGAACAATGACTGATAATGAATAAATGTTGTTGGAATTTTATGCCACAAAGGATCTGCTAATAGGAAGGATTCTCTTCCCCCACTGACATATTCACAAACTAACTTGGTGCTCACCCAGTGGCAGACACAGAAACTAGATTGATCACCTCATGATAAGCGGTACCTAGAGACACTCCCTGCAAGGTATCAGAGTGAAAAGAGGAGTGGATGTGAGCCGTGATCACGACTAATGACTGCTGTTGTGTAGCTAAAGTTCAGAACTCAGAACATCAGAATGACAGCACTTTGATGCGGCAAAATTACAAGACTCCAAGAGGGCATCTGTCTTATGAATCAAAAAACAAGTTCCAATTCCTGGCAGATATGAAAGATTAGTCTGAGTCAGCTGCAGATACAGTTAACAAGAAATGGGAACAGCTCTCTGCAATATATGTGAAGAGCAGTGAAACATGCTTGGGGACCAACACAATGAAGAGGAAAGAATGGATAAGACAAGACACATGGCAAGCTGTTGAAGATGTGATGGCTGCAAAAAAGAAACTCATGGAGTCCAAATCTGAGAGTCAGCAGGAGAAGCACAAGCAGCAGTACATAGAAGCAAACAAACGCTGTTCAATGTCTACATGGCTCCGCTCGCCCCCATCGTCAGAACCCATGGACTCAACATTGTCTCATACTCAGACAACACCCAACTCATCCTCTCCCTATCCAATGAACCCAACGCAGCCAAACACAACTTTCAAGAAGGCATGGAAGCAGTTGCCAAATGGATGAAGAGCAGCTGTCTACAACTCAACACGGACAAAACAGAAGTACTCATCATGGGCCCACACCCCAACACCTGGAATGACACCTGGTGGCCCCCCGCCCTCGGAAGCCCACCCAAACCCCACAGACCACGCACGCAACCTCGGAATCATCTTGGACTCCGAACTCAAAATGGACCGCCAGATCAACTCCGTCGCATCCTCCTGCTTCCACACCCTCCGCCTCCTACGCAAGACCTTCGAATGGATCCCCCTCGAACACAGAAAGACTGTCACTCACGCCCTCGTCACCAGCAGACTTGACTACGGCAACGCACTCTACGCCGGAATCAACAAAAACCTCACCCGCAAGCTACAAAACATCCAGAACGCCACCACCAGACTAATCCTCAACCTGCCACGACACTGCCACATCTCCCAGCCCCTGTGCACACTCCACTGGCTCCCCATCTAGGCAAGAATCACCTTCAAGATTCTCACCCACGCACACAAAGCCCTCCACAACACCGGACGAGCATACCTGAACAGCCGACTCAAATTCCACGCACCCCAAAGGACCCTACGATCAGCCCAGATATCCCACGCCATGGTCCCCCGCACCAGGAAGTCCAGATCGGGAGGCCGCTCCTTCTCCTTCCTCGTGGCCAGAGCCTGGAATGCCCTCCCGCTCCACCTCAGACAGACGACATCACTCCCCATCTTCATGAGGGACCTCAAAACATGGCTCTTCGATAGACCTCCTCCTTGATGGACAGAATCCTGCACCTCCCCTCCACCCCAGTGCCTTGAGACCCTTACGGGTGAGCAGTCTCGCTTAAACAACCCATGATTGATTGATTGAGAGCTGTCAATCAAATGACAAGAGCAGACAAGGGGGTATACATGGATAACCTTGCCAGCCAAGCAGGGGAGGCAGCCAATAGAGGAGAGTGGGGAAGGTGTTGACGATCACAAAGATAGTCAGTGGTAGAACTCATGCAACATCCAATACCCCTATCATGGACAAGCGAGGCAGACTACTCACAGCAGAGAAAGAGCAGGGAGCACGCTAGGCTGAGTACTTCAAATAAGTCTTGAACAGACCAGTTGACATGAGAGTCTCTGGAGTATACTTACAGCCTACGGCATTCCACACCATATAGTTCTCCTCATCAAGATCTTCTATGATCATTTTACCTGTTAGGTGGGAGTTAGTAAGTATAGGTTCGAAGTCAAGACCGGTTTGAGACTGGGATGCGTGATGTCAGCATTACTTTTCAACCTAGTCATCAGCTGGGTGAGGTGATGCACAACTGAAGACCAATCCAGAGGCATCAGATGGACCTTCTTCTCTACACTGGAGGACCTTGACTATGTAGATGACCAAGTCTTGCTCTCTCACACATACCAGCATATGCAGGAAAAGACATCTCAAATCAACATCTTTGCACAGCAATTGGGCCTGATGACCAACACGAAGAAATCAGAAGTCATGCCATTCAACATCCCAAAACCTTTACCAATCAAGGTGGATATGAAGAGGACATAGCCATGAGTGTACCGTTCACCTAACTAGGCAGTACTATCAGACATGATGGAGGGGCAGGCAGTGACATTGAGAGCAGAATGAACAAGACCAGGAATGCCTTCAGGATGTTGAACATTATGTGGAGGTCATCTGAGTACAGCACCAACACCAAGCTGAGGCTTTAGCAGAGCTGCATTGTTTTCACATTTTTGTATGAATCAGAATGTTGCTGGAAGACAAAAAGCAACATCACCAAAATGTAAACCTTCCACAGCAGTAACCTGAGAAGAGTCTTGCATATTTTCTGGCAGTGAACAATCTCCAAGCAGGAACTGCTCACCAGATGCAAGCAAGAAATCATGGACACCATCATTATGAGAAAAAGATGGAGATAGATTGGACACACCATCATAAGAAAACATGACTCCATCACAAGAAAAGCTCTACACTAGACCCCACAAGGGAAACAGAAGAGAGACAGGCCAAAGAACACCTAGAGGCAGGAGTGGAGGTCCTTCACTGCTTCCCTACATTTTGGACTGAAAGTAAGTAAGTAAGTAGCTTTATTTTATAGTTTTAAGAAAATGAAAGACCTGAACTTGGTCTTGTTTCTCTCTGCCTCTCTCCTAATTCCTCCCAAAGCAAATCACCTTGTGCCCTTTTAAATCATAACAAAATCGTACTCTATCTTGGTGTATTTGATGTCCCTCCTGACACATGTGGTCCACCAAGGCTGTGAATTCTGTTCCTTTAGAAAAGCAAGGTGTTAAGAATGTCTTTGAAACAGACAGCTGTTATAAGAGAATGACAGTGACATGTAGTCTTTTGGGTGGGGAAAGGTTTGATCTGAGTGAGCGGGCCACTCTATTGCAGGGGAATTTTGTGAAAGAAACCAATAAACTAATAAGCAACAGGAGGCTAGTTGAGGTAATGGGTTTATCACAACGAGCAAAAATTGATAAAAGGCAGAAAAATGTGACAATTTAAGAAAGCCATTTTAGTGACAGATAAAACAAAAGTCTATTTTTACAATTTTTGAGTTATGACGAAATTAGTTTTCAAACTGCCAGTTTAAATGTGTGAAGGACAGGTGTGGCCTTTCTGCCAACATAGCAAATAAACTCATGTTACATTTTTTAAGAGGAAGTGTGAGCTCATCTAACATTTCAGATTTAGACAATATGCAACTGGACCTAACTTAGACAAGAAAATGTGAAAGATGACTAAAACTGAGTTAAGTTTAATATTTTAATTTGAAAAGTATATTCAGTTAAAATGCACATTAGTTGTTTGGGGTGTTATAAGGCAGTTATGTCCGCTCATGCCTACGGTTTTCTCCAAATGCGAGCAGCAGGACTCCTCCGAAAGCTCAAATTTGGAATTCAGACAGGTTGCGCCATTTGGGTACACTTTAATGCAGCCTTAACATTTTGTCAAATATACCAATTTAGTGTACAAACTTGTCCATGTATTCTGTATAGGCGCATGCAGTTAGGGCCTACTTGTCAGGCCACTTCATTTCCAAAGGTTAACATAAAAATGTACCCAGAATCCAAAGAACATAGACGAAATCTAGGAAAAGCACTGCAAAAAGATGGATTTCGTTGCAAATTATTTTTTAAGTAGTCTATTCTGGACCTTATTAGGGTGCACCATGGTATGATGAATTGTAAACAGTCCTCTGAAAAAAGTTGTGCTTCAGCTATATGGAATTGGAAGTACTTTTAGTTTGGTCCTGAGAAATGACTGATGGTAGCAAAGACAGTAGAATAAACAGACTCCTTTAATCCCTGGGCGATACAATTTGAGTAAAACATATTATATGATACTTATTTGGACACTTCAAGATTCACAGAACATCTGTGTGCAACGGTTGTTGACTATTTTGTCTTCTGGGGTTTCCAGGTGGTCACCTTTTTGAAGGCATTTTTCATGCTTATTCAATTTATTCCAGTACGACTGTCAATCAGTTGAGGGTGGTTGATTGGTGCTTTATTACAAATCATGGGAGGAAAGGTGTCCGTGGTTGGAGAAATAAACACAAATGCTGGGGAAGCGTGGTTGATTTGAGACTAATTCTTAGGTTAATATTTATGTGGAATATGATGAGTGTATGGTGGATACACAAGCATCTGCCAGCCTTTTTGCTGCTGATTTAAAATAAGAGAGCACAGCAGGTTAAACGTATTCCTTCAAGTGTGTCTGGGACCCATTATCGATGTTTGAAGCTGTAGATATCATTTTTATGTACTATCTCTTTAGCCTACTATTTAGATAACAGATATTTCGGTCACGGAGGAGGAGAATCCGATCTGGCAGGGCTGTTCTGTTTTCAGTAAGGCCCATGATGTCATTCGGAATGAGTGATAGTTTTTCGTGTACCGATGGAAGCCTAGTGCACAGATGAATGACGAGATCGTGCTGTTTCTGCATTCATGGAGAAAGTGTTTGCTGTACAGAAACCATGAGACCACAAGCACCCTACACAAGATAAAATGGTTGCCCACACAATCGTAATTGTGGCTGTGTTGACAATCTTTTCGCAATGCATTTCCGCGACTTACATTCCTTTCTAACTTACAACTGGAATTCTCTGTGGTAAGTGCTGTAAGTGCTGTAATAAGTGTACGCAATACAGTGTATACAATTCACAGAATTGGTGTATAAACGGAGAATGTTCAAAGAAAACATTTAAATACAACTGTTAATCAAAATAAATGTTCTACTATTTTTATCCATTCATATATACGTTTACAATACATAGTGCAAAGGGCACCTACTTGTTGGATAAGAAAGCAGACTCCAGGTAGCATTCTGTCTGAATTCCAAGCACTTACAAGTGTAATTTACTACACTGGAAAACTGGACATATGATATATAATAATAAGTGTGCATGAATTAAGCAAACACTCGTAAATGACATGGATGTATTTGGCTTCAACTATTCATTTCATAATTTAAAGTGACTTTCTGAATCCACTATTGTATATGACTGTTATCAGCACACCACAGTATGCTATTTCACTTGGAAAAAAATATTTAAAATCCATCATATAACAATTGTGTGCTTCCTTTTTGTCGTGGGTTATCGCATTAAATCCTAACGAAAATAATAGAAGTACCTATTTTACACATCTTTCACTAGAATGTTTTTGTTTACGCGCATGTTTTGAATTCAAGATAAAATAAGCAGTATTTATATGTCAGTCCAAATAAGTGGGTTAGTTAAATGATCATGAACCTTTGCCCTTTACATAACTTCCAAGTTACCTTATAAAACAATTCCAAATTGAAACTCAAAAGAGATGCATTGGATGGATATACACTGCTCAAAAAAATTGCAATCGGAAAAAAACAATCAAGTCTTGAAAGCTGCAGCCTTCTATAAAACTTTTACCACTTGACATTTTCTGCATTTCTTTCTATTAAAGAAACAATATCTAATCACAAAGGATTTCAGAGCCCTGGCTACAAAGAAAAACTTGAGCTGAAATAGTGTGTTTACTGTAAGAATGGATGGTGAGAGAGGATTGGGTACTCGGAGCACATAACTTATAATTGCCTATGGCATGAGTGGGTTACAAAAGGTCTTTCTCGTGAACTGAAATATCAGAAATATAATTTAGAGCAGCACAACATTGTTCCACAAACAAAAAGAGTGAGATACTGTATGGAGTTGGGGAAATGTAATGAATAGGAAATTGGACAGCAGCAGTTCCCAGTGTTGGCTGTATATTTGTTCATGCCATTCAATACCCCGCCATCAGCTGGATGTCATTAGGTATTCTGTTTGTGCCAGGCAGAGGCCACATTTGTCAATGTCTTCCTTGCCTTTTTATTAACCTGATATTCGTAGGGCAGGAAGATCCTATTAGGCTGTCTTTGGCTTAGTGTTCTCAATTGAGAACAGCCATTATATGCAGAGGTTTAGATTTCAGTGTTTCTCTGGGATTTGATTTCTTTGTGTGTGTCCGCGCAGCATCAGAAATACTATTAGCAATAAGGAGACATAATATTAGCTTCGAAAATGAATTATTGACCAAATTGAAAATTAATGAACTCCACAGTCGTCTGGAGCGAGCGAGACATAATCCTTCTGCTATAGACTTTTGCATGCCGCTCTCTTCCTTTATTCTTCTCATTTTTCTCAATACTGTTTACCGATTTGTGTACCTTGCATTCATGTTGGTACGGGATAAACAGAGCACTATTTAAGTTGGTCTCCTTTTCTAGTTTAAGTCGCTGGACTTTAACATTTCTTTTAAATATTTTACTTTGTGACATACAATTAAGTTATCTTTACAGTGGATTCAATATTTATTTTGGTCACAGCTAGCTCGACTTCATTGAGGCCCCGATTACAAGTTGAACGGTGCTGGTGTCCTACAATTACTAGCAATGTGCTCACCGATTGCAGACTATAGTTCCATTTTTGCATCAGACTATCACAGCTTTTTGGGCCAGGCATGTAGACTACAGGGTTGGTCCTAACTGGGTTTTTACTGCATGCGTAGTCCCAATTCTAGGGATGGTTCCACAGTGCCTAATTTGTAAAAGAACATGTGCCGGTGCCCAAAGTTTTTCTCAGAAGCCCACAGCCAGTGCTATCGAAGATTGGGGTGTCAAATACAAAGGCTGCTTAGTCTCTTGAGTGTTTAATGCCCCTCCAGAAACTCCCTGCCCCTTTATCTCAGTTTTTCAGATCCTTTTTTAACCCTGCTTTCTCCCTTTGTCACCTTTTTTCCGTCTTTTTTGCTCTTAAACAGTCTTTCGACAAAAAATAAGTGCCAATCCTCAAAAATGAGTGGCAGTGGGCCTCACCTGCAACCACCAGCTCAAATTAAGCACTGATTCCACAAAGAAATCCCTCCTGTGTTCAACAGTAGGAATGTCTGTGTTGGAAGGGTGTGGGAGACATCTAGCACAAGTCCAAATATCCAGTTAAAATTATCATGGAAGGAAATATTGTCCAAAAATAGATAACAATGTTGTTTTTTTAATATATAGACTTTACATTAACGCATTTAAAATATTAAAATATAAAAAATTATGTAATGTAAAATAAATAGTTTTCATTAATGATTTCAATATATATATATATTACCCAGAGGCGATTGCCACTGGCTAGTTATAGTTAGCATCACGTTTCCATAGGAAATGCCTTTTTTGTGCCGTTTGATGAATCTCCACAAAACTTTCCAAAAAAGTGCTCCTTTTTACTTGTTTGCAGATGGAAAGTTTCAGGTTGATCCGTCAAGCAGGGGCAGAGAAAAAGGAGGGTATCAAACCATTTTTTTTCCATTCATTTTTCCAAAGGAACTTTAGACTCAGTTACAGCCCAAACTGCTGAACGGATTTGCATTAAATTTGGCAAAAAGCTAGATCTTAGACTAGAAAATGCTTTTGTGTTGTGGTGTAAATGTGTTCAATAGTTTTGGAGAAATTAAGGTTCCGAAAATGTGTATATATCAAGCTGCGTAGGCTCCGCGGGCTGACAGATCTCCTGCTGAGATCTCATTAGCTGCCACCACATCAACCAGGAAGCAAAAGAATCAAGAAAAAGATGCAGGGGGCAGGGAATGAATACCCTGACCTCCTAGGCCTGCTGGGGCCAAAAAAGCCATGAATTAATAGAGGATCTGCAAAATTAAAAAAACAAAAACATTTTTAAAACTCCCTTGGGTGGGTCTGGGGTGCTCAGTTCCTGTGTCCCAGAGAACCCACCTCCGGGATACAGTAGTTTCCCTGCCCGCACTGCCGCGGGCACTGAAGTCTGCTCCCAGCCGGCGGGAGATTTAAAAATTGCTCCCGCTGGCTGGGAGCAGACTTCTCTTCTGTTTTGGTGTCTGCACTCCTGCAGGCAGGGAAACAGAACACATATTGCTCCCACCCCGGAGAGAGCAAGCATAGATAACTGCTCTCTCCATGCAGGAGAAATGCCGGCTCCCGCACCATGAGGGGATCCAGCTGGGGGCATGGGGCTCTGTGGCTCCCAATGTGTTGCTTGGTGCAAACCCCGGGTGAGCACCCACCTATTATAGAAAGAGGCCCTAGAGAATGGGGTCCTCGGAGCCTGAGAAGGCTTAGTTAGGGTGCTGGGTTGCCTCCTCCCCTCCTCTCCTTTTTTAAAAATGACATGGCCCTGGAGGATGGGGTCCCTGGGGCCTTTGAAGCCTATGAAGGCTCGTGGAGGCTGCCACATGGCCCCCTCCCCTTTTTAATAAAATACAGTCCTGCAGAATGGGCTCCCCATGGCCAAGATTGCTTTGGGAGGAGGACTGCACTGTCCCCTCAAATTGTTTTATTAAATTTGTCCCCGGGTATGGGGTCCATGGGGCCTAATGAGGCTTGTGGTGGGGTCCCATGCTCCTGCCACCATTTTTATGGAATTTGGCCCTGGGACATGTAGTCCCCAGGGCCTTTAAAGGCTCAAGGAGGGGATCAAGTGCTCCCATCCCCAATCCTCATTAGATATACTATTCCCACTCTAGTATGAGCAATAGTAGTGAAAGTGTTGGACTTCAAAGGGGTTAGATGTACTATTTCCAATCCAGTCTAAGCAACGGTAGTATATTTGCTGGACTTTGGAGGGATAAAATTTACTCTTCCACTCCAGTCTAAGCAACAGAAAGGAAAGTGTTGGATTTCACAGGGATTATATTTAGTATTCCCAATTCAGTCTATGCAACAGTAGGGAAAGTGATGGACTTCAGAGGGGTTTTATTTACTATTCCCACTCTAGTCTAAGAAATAGAAGGGAAAGTGTTGCACTTCGGAGTGGTTAGATTTAATATTTCCACTCCAGTCTAACCAACAGTAGGAAAGGAGCTGAACTTCACAGGGGTTAGATTACCTATTCCCATTCAGGTCTAAGCAATAGTAGGGAAATGGTTGTGTTTAATAGAAGTTACATTTACTATTCCCACTTAAGTCTAAATAACAGTAGGTAAAGTGATGGCGTTCTGAGGGTTTTGATTTACTATTTCCACTCTAGTCAAAGCAACAGAAGGGAAAGTTTTGCAATTCGGAGAGGTTAGATTTAATATTCCCACTCTGTCCTAACCAACAGTAGGGAAAATGTTGGACTTTGGTGGAATTACATATAAGAATACAATTCCTAATCATTTATTAAAAATATTTTATTAGCTAATAAAAGAGAATTATCAAATGGTATTACACAAAGAAAATGCATACTATATTATGTAACAAAAAATGTAAAATAAATAATAAAAATGTTAAAGATAATGAAATTAGTTATGGTATTCACTTCCGCACCAACAAAAAAATACAAAAATGTGACAGAAATACCAAAGTATTTATTTTAAAACAATACCTAAAAGAACAAATAAAATAAAAAAAATAAGTTCACATTCAGAATTGTTTTAATATTACCATCAAATGATTAAGCATTCCAAATAAACAAATAACATCAGTACAACATAAAAACTATGCATAGTTAATTAATTAATTAGCAATTAATCAATGGCATATAAATAAAAATAATCTAAAACATATTATAACATTATTATCTTCCTACCCTCTTCCTCTACAAAAAATAACAAAATATTAAAAATTATATTAGCAGAATAACATATACAAATTAACTACACATTAAAAGAGATGCAAAATGAAATATATTAAACAGCAATTATAACATTAAATACCTACCTACCTCTCTTCAGAAAATGAAAAAAAGATTTAAAAATAAATACTGAAGTATTTTCTTTAAATAATATTTAAAAGACAAATAATTTAACACGAAAAATCATTTCATGGACAAAATTACAAATAACTTAACATTAAATTAATTAAGAAGTTCAATTTAACAAATATTTAAGATAATAAGTGTAGCATTAAGATTATACATATTTAACTATCAATTAATCAAATATGTATACATAAAAATCAGTCAAAATATGTATCTTCTAACCCTATTCCCTACAATAAAAATTGCATTAGTGACAAACATAAAGAAACAAACCTACACAATAAAAGATATAAAACACTTTGGGCCAGATGTATCAAGGCTTTTACCGGTTGCAAACGGGGCGATTCGCAGAATCGGCCCGTTAGCGATTGGTAAAAAGCCTTTTGGGATGTATCATCCCAAAAGGCTTTCGCAAAATAGGTAATCACAATTATTGCAATTACCTATTTTGCGAATGCAGTTAGGGAATCGCAATTTGCGATTACCTAAATGCAATGCAAGAAGCATTCTCAGAATGCGACTTTGCATTAAGGAATCGCAAATTACCACCAACTTCAAGTTGGTGGTAATTTGCAAATCCATAGAAAAAGGCACAAAATTGCATTTTTCCAAGTGCCATGTGGCGCATGTGCCACATGTTCACACATGACATTTTTGGGGGTGGATCAGGGTGGCCTTTTGGCCCCCTATTACCCTTAAAATTGCATTCGCAATTTGCGATTACCAATTTGGTAATCGCAAATTGCGAATGGCTTCCCATTCATGCCTATGGGCCTCTAGGCCCATAGGCATGAATGGGAAGGCATTCCTTAATAGCGAATCGCAATTTGTGATTCGCTATTAAGGAATAAGTAGGAATCGCTATTTCTTTTGCGAAACCTACATGCATTGATTCTATATAAGTGAATCGGTAAAATTCGCTATTATAGAATCGCAAAATGCAATGTTGATACATCTGGCCGTAAGGGCCTGATTATGATGTCGGTCGGAGTTGCCTCCGACCAACATCTCTGCGGTTTTGGAACCAACCGACTTCAGGTCGGCAGTCCGAAACCGCAATTACGATGCAACCTCACATGGTGCGGTCACAAACTCCCATTTCCCTATGGGAGCTTGTGCGGTGGTCGGAAACTGGCTGCAGCACAAGCTCCCATAGAGAAATGGGAGTTACTGTAAATCCCTGGACCGTGTGGCAGGCACCTCACTATGCCTGCCACACGGTCCAGGGATTTACAGGGGTGCCCCCAGGCCAACAACCGGAGGCTGCAGAGGGAAGGGGGCCCTGCTAGGGCCCCCCAAATTCACTTTCTGATAGGCTTTCCATGTCAAAAAGCCCAACATGGAAAGCCTGTTGGAAACCGACATCATAATCCCGACGGAGAAACACCGTCCGTAAGGGATTATGTGGTGGTTCCAACTGGCCGACAGGCTCCTTGAGCCCATCAGAAACCATTCGGATTGACCGGCCGGTTTGGACTCCGACCACCGTCATTGAAATAAGGCGGTTGGACCTTAAACCAAGGATGTCGGTCGGTAAGCCTCCGATGAGCGGTCAGAGGCTTACCGACCGACTTCCTAATCAGGCCCTAAATGAATTAAACACAATTATAATGTTGATTAATATACATAAATAATAATCAATTACAAGTTGTTTACCATTAAAATTAAATACATTTTAAATGAATTGACTTCCTGTCATATAATTGTATAAACTCAACAAACCACTACTAAAATATAACCCACTTTTCAAAATAATACAATTAAACTGAAAAATATAAAACAAAAATAAAACAATTGACACAATTAATAATCAATTAAATAAATAATTCACAAAAACAATCTAATAACCATTAAATTTGAATTAATTATAATTTAATTACCTTTCCACCCTCTTCCCCATAAAAAGCAGACAACCTGCAACTACATTATAAAATACTAATTACTCATTTAATAATACAACTATTAAAATAATTACAGTTACAAGAAGAAGTTTTTAAGTAATGAATAATAATTGCTAGCAATGCTAACACTTGAAAATAGTATATTTACTAAAACATAATAAATTATGTTCAAACAAGAAAACTATATGATAAAGCAATGATATTCTTGAAAACAATATCATATGCCAAAAAAATAATATTCTCACCTACAATATTCTGTCCCATGATGTTTTGGTGGTAACACCATTTTTAGAGGATATTTATATCCCACAATATTTAAAAATCAATATTCTGCCCGAACACCCCAGAAATTGTAAGTGACCCACATTTTACAATCACATTTAATTAACATTTGATTAATATTCTCAAAAACGCACCCCAATGACACACACCACAAATGTAGCGGGTGTCTGGCTACATGATGTCCCATAGCACAGGGGGAAAATGGCAGAAATTGGGGTGTAGGCTTTATCTATCTGATTCTATTTGCAATATAGGTATGTGGTATTTTATTGCATGTTTCATAGTCTTTTTAATCTTTAGTTCTATATAGCATAATCATATAATCGAGGTCTCCTGCATCGAGGGCTGCATCTGGCCTATAAAGTGAACTTTTAAGTCAGGTTTTGAGTTATATGTGTATTTGACACATTAGGAAAGGAAATGATGACATGCACTCCAATTACTATGCATAAACCTATGAAAGACGTTTTATTAAGGTGGAGAATTACGCCCAGGCATAGGCATAATTCTGCATGCATACGTAGATTTACCTTTGTGACTTGCTCGCTATATGAGCAAGCTTGGCGCCTGCCTTTCACTGTACCTAAATGTGCCAGGGTTGAGAAATATGCTTTGGTTTAGTAAACAGTTTCCTGTGAGAGTAAAATGTCAACAATAGGTGTGAATCGGACACAAAGGGACCTATTACTGAAATAGAGAAATTAACTTGTGAACAGATTTACAACTTCACCTGAACATGTGTTTATTACATTTTCTATTTGCAAATACTTCCATATTAAGTACAGCTAGAAAGCTACCATGTGCACATTGTCTCTGTTAATGTGAGGAGTTTTCTATAGTTAAGTACTACACATAGGAGAAATGGAGCTTCCAGTGCAAATGCATTTTCTTCCTCTGTAGAGAACCTGAAGTGCTGGACCCATGCTAGAGGTATGTTAATATTCATTTTAGAACATTTGGGAAAAGTACATTTTTATGGTTGCTCTCAACTCAGCTCTGGCTGTTGCTCAGTATGCTACGCTCTCCAAGCATCTTGCCCTGTGCTAATCAGGAACAGACTTCTCAGAAGGATATGACTTTCACTTGGAGAGTGCCATCCTCCTCACAGATTGCTGGATCTGCACTGACAATAGCAGAATTAGTTGATGGTGAATAAACGTACAGGAACAAGTAAATATAATTTAGCGCATTCCAACTTTCATTTATGTTGCTGGTAATGTCAGCTTTGTGTTACAACAGAAAAGGGATGTTTTCATTCTTAGTTAGTGTACTTTGACCTTATGGCATGCCTTGTGCAGTTTGTGATGTAGTCTCAACGGTCATCATATTACGAACCTCAAATGGCACCTACAAACTTGAAATTCTTTCATTTCTCTTTGTCTATTTAAGAGTTTTATTTGCGGTCCAAAATCTTCATAAATTATACATAACTTAATTTCCTGCTTTGAAATGGTATCACCTAGAGCTTTACTGGCTTCCCATTTCTGTTCCCCATCTAAATTGAAGAATCAAGATTTTAGAAAATTATACACCCTTTGTTCCCATAATTGTAGGTAAAGGAACTATTCTCTGGTGGCCATTTGCAACATCTCTTGCAGATGGATGGTTGCCTGGGGATATACCAGGACAGCTGATTTTGATTCTCCTCTTAATCGTCTGGGTTAAGGTCTCTGAAGATCAGAGATAGCATTCATCCCCAAAGTTAGCTGCCCCCTGGTCTTCCACACCAAAAGTAGTGATGCCATCACTCAGCAGTTGTTTGAAACTTAGCCCCCAAGGGTATTTTCAATTTACCTTTGATTCATAATATTTTCTAGTGATGGTATTAAAGTCACATTTTGGCATGCCTCCGTAGATGGAGACAACAATGGCGTGGCTGAACTATAATGTAAAGGGCCACTATTCTTCCTGAGAAAAACACAATTTAAACTTCAAATTCCATGTTCAGAAGGCAATATGTGTCAGAAACACAGACTATGGTTGTTGGTTGATAAAACATATTCGTATAACTCAAATATCAGAGTGCTTAATAACATGTTGGAGCAGATAAATATACTTTGGGTGGGGGGAGATGTAATAAATGTGTTTGGTTTGCAAGAG
Source organism: Calotriton arnoldi (assembly GCA_963921515.1). Lineage (NCBI taxonomy): Eukaryota > Metazoa > Chordata > Amphibia > Caudata > Salamandridae > Calotriton > Calotriton arnoldi. The sequence goes on along the minus strand of CAWUFW010000089.1, from coordinate 91,296 downwards.
CCACACCAAATGGTGCAGAATATGGAGACAATTTAGAATTTGTGTGTGGTAGTATGCTGCCAGCACTCAACACACCACCCACTAGTACATTGCACAGTGCAAAATAGGGCATATTAGTGACTGTGCTTCAAAATGTCAATGCTGATCCAGAAACTAGGACAATATTAAGCAGTCAGCCAAAAGTCAACTCGCAGGTGCCCAGTAAGAGAAAGGGGCCGATTCCGATCTCGGCTGGTAGGGCACCGAATCGGATTCGGCTTAACCGAATCCGATTCGGAGCCCTCTTTCCCGACCGATTCGTACGTGCGTCCGGCCGAGCGAGTACGATGCGAGCGCACGCGAAATCGCCGACCGACTCGTTCGCGGGTCCGAAGCGCTCCGACCGACTCGCACGGACACGACTCGCATCGCGCAATGGAGACGTTCCCCGGCCGGGCAAGTACGATGCGCGCCTCGAGCAGTCCGACCGACTCGCGCCGTCCGGCTCGAAAGAGCAGTCAGAGCCAGACTTTTGGGGGTCCGTGTCGGACCCCCCTGTACGCGTTGCCGCTTGAGTCGCACACAGGGGGGACCCATGGGTCCCCCCTACCTGTGCATGTACGCCGCGAGTTGCATCGAGGCGTACCCGCTGTAGGGGGCGCCCGTGTTCGCCTCGCACCCATTGAGTCAATGGGAGCCCGCGTACGCGTTGTACGTCCGGCTCCCATTGACTTCAATGGGAGTCCGACCGACTCGAGTCCGATTGCATGCATGCGCATCGTACTCGTTCGGTCGGACTGCCAGGGTCCGATTCGGTCGGAAATCTCTCCGGGTCCGGCTCGGTCGGAGAGATTTCCGGCCCGAATCGGAATCGGCCCCAAAGTCTTTATTGCTGCTGCAACTATTATGTCAGATACATGAAAGGGATCACTAACATAATAGCGATGACAACAATATCGACCTACCAGAATATCGTGTCAAGAATATCGATGAACAGAATATCGACATCCTATCTCTACAAAGGTAAGTACAAAAATATTGAAACCAAAATATCATTTTTTTAAATAAAATTGTTCAAAATATCGTTTTTTTTAATGTCTTAAAAATAATATAAAATAAATTACAAAATAAACATAATTAATAAAAACATAGGGGCCTATTAGGATGGCGGGCGGACTTTAGTCCGCCCACTATCCTCAGCGGCTACTGGGACCGGCTGCCAGGCGTGCAGCGGTCCAACACCGCTGATTAGGATGCGACCGCCACCCTGGCGGTCGCATTCTCATGATTTGACATTGCGGAGGGTGCTGCTTACAGCAGCACCCGCCGCAATGCCAAATGAGCATGTTGTGCATTCCCATGCACAACGTGGCAGGCACAGCGCGGTGCCTGCCACCTTGTACATGGAACTGCAGGGGGGTACCATGGGTACCCCCCAAGTGCACCCTCCACCCCCCTGGGGGCCTGCAACGGGCCCCCAAAGCACATCTGCGCCAGCCTTTCCATGGCGGCATTGCCGCCTTGGAAAGGCCTTTTGAAACACACATCCTAATATTAAGGCCCAATTTCGCCATATTATTAAGGCCCAATTCCGCCTGACCGGCACTCGGAACGATTACCGACCGGCGGTAAAGCAGCGGACGGACTTTCCGTCTGCCGCGGTACCCCCGCCATAATAATATGGCGGGGGTAATTCAGGTTGGGATGGCGGGTGGATCGCCATCCTAATGACCCCCATAATTAGAATTATTTAAAAATGTTAAATATTATAAATAATAAATATAATATAAAAATAAATGAAACATACATATATAAAAAATTATATATATATTTACTTAATAATATTAATAAATAATTATTTTATTAAATTATAAAACATTAGAAACATAATAAAAATTATAAATACATATATATATATACATAAACCTGTAAGATAAATATAAAAATAAATTATATATATAATAAAATAAAATATTAAAATAAATATTTATCTTTAAAACAACTTTTTACACTACATTAACTGAAACAGTAGGGAAAATCTTGGATAGCGTAGGGGATAAAATAACTATTCCTACTCCAGGGAGTGCAACAGTAGGGAAAGTGTTGTTTAGCGGAGAGGAATAATTTACTATTCCCACTCCAGCAAGTGCAACAGTAGGGAAACTGTTGGATAGCGGCATAGATAAAATTACTATTCCCACTCCAGCAAGTGCAAAAGTAGGAAAAGTGTTGGATAGCGGAGGGGAATAATTTACTATTCCCACTCCAGTAAGTGTAACAGTAGGGAAAGTGTTAAATAGCGGATGGGAATAATTTACTATTCCCACTCCAGGGAGTGCAACAGTAGGGAAAGTGTTTGATAGCGGAGGGGAATAATTTACTATTCCCACTCCAGCTACTGCAACAGTAGGGAAAGTGTTGGATAGCGGAGGGGAATAATTTACTATTCCCACTCCAGGGAATGCGACAGGAGGGAAAGTGTTGTATAGCAGAGGGGAATAATTTACTATTCCCTCTCCAGCAAGTGCAACAGTAGGGAAAGTGTTGGATAGCAAAGGGAATAATTTACTATTCCCACTCCACGGAGTGCAACAGTAGGGAAAGTGTTGGATAGAGGAGGGGATAAAATTACTATTCCCACTACAGCTAGTGCAACAGTAGGGAAAGTGTTGGATAGCAGAGGGGAATAATTTACTATTCCCTCTCCAGCAAGTGCAACAGTAGGGAAAGTGTTGGATAGCGTATGGGATAAAATTACTATTCCCACTCCAACGAATGCAACAGTAGGGAAAGTGTTGGATAGAGGAGGGGATAAAATTACTATTCCCACTACAGCAAGTGCAACAGTAGGGAAAGTGTTGGATAGCGGAGGGGAATAATTTACTATTCCAACTCCAGGGAGTGCAACAGTAGGGAAAATATTGGATAGCGGAGGGGATAACATTTCTATTTCCACTCCAACAATTGCAACAGTAGGAAAAGTGTTGAATAGCGGAGGGGAATAATTTACTATTCCCACTCCAGCAAGTGCAACAGTAGTGAAAGTGTTGGATAGCGGAGGGGAATAATTTACTATTCCCACTCCAGCAAGGGCAACAGTAGGGAAAATGTTGGATAGCGGAGGGGAATAATTTACTATTCCCACTCCACAGAGTGCAACAGTAGGGAAAGTGTTGGATAGTGGAGGGGATAAAATTACTATTCCCACTCCAACAATTGCAACAGTAGGGAAAGTGTTGGATAGCGGAGGTGAATAATGTACTATTCCCACTCCAGCAAAATAGTAAACATTAATTAACAAATACTTAAATAATAAAAAATAATTTACCTCTCACCAAATACCCCTATAAATAACACCACCACTATTGTAAAACATGACACAATTAACATAATTGCTTAACAATGAATTAATTAACTAATAACAATGAACAATAAAATTAAAAACAATGAGTAATAAATTAATTCACACTATTAAGACTATAAAATAACAATAATGATATATTCTATAAAAAATAAAAATTATATAAATTTTTAATTACTTGCCACACTACTCCCCTCTAAATACACAACTCACTCCTAAAAAATTAACACAATTTACATATTTACCAATTAATTATTAATAATTAATAACCAATTAATAAAAAAATATTTAACACAATTAACAATAGGAAATATTAAATACACAAATATTAATTAATAAAAATGATTAATTAATGAATTATAATTAAATTACTTCCCACACTACTCCCCTATAAACCCACAACCCGCTCTTAAAAAAATAACACAATTAAGATATTTACCAATTAATTATTAATAATTAATATCCAATTAATAACTAATTAATAACAAAATATGTAACACAATTAACAATATAAAATATTAAATACATACATATCAATTAATAAAATTATTAATTAATTAATTATAATTAGATTACTTCCCACCCTACTCCCCTATAAACCCACAACCCGCCCCTAAAAAATGACACAATTAACAATATAAACTATCAAATACAAAAATATTAATTAATTAAAATTATTAATTAGTTAATTTTAATTAAATTACTTCCCACCCTATTCCCCTATAAACCCACAACCCGCTATGGAACTAAAACGCAATATTTAATCTCTTAAAAATTAATAATTTCTAAAAATGTATTAATAAATATATTATAATTAAATTACTTCCCACCCTATTCCCCTATAAACCCACAACCCGCTACAGAACTAAAATACGCAAAAATTACTTAACATAAAATTAATTACTTCTAAAAATTTCAAACATACATTAAAAAAATAAACTATACTTTTAACACAAATACTAAAATACAGAACACTAAAATAAATTTCGATATTATTAACAACGATATTTTGACTAACGATATTACTAACTTCGATATTAACAAAAACGATATTTCTTACCTGCATGTCGATATTCTGGTCAACGATATTCTTGAAGGTCGACATTGTGTCACATCGATATTTAAACATCGATATTATGGCATATTGATATTATTACTCTATGCCACATGAAAGTGAATGTACACCGCAAACCGGCAAAGTATGAGAAGACATTTAAAGACACGTGTAGTCCATTCTCAACAAGAGAAAAGATAGTGCAACCAGGTGTCTGACAGGCAGAGGTTTGGTTCTGAAGCACAAGTGGGACCAAAACTGCTGGAGTGGTGATTGTTGCCACAAGTGGTGATGACATTGACAGTAGTACCACTGGCACTTTTAAGCCTGAGTAGTGGTGAGTTATATAAACGGTGGGGCATATGTACAAGCCACTATTGCCACGGGAACGTCACTTTTTGTGACGTTCCCGTGGGGATGGGGGCCTTGCCTTATGTACAAGGCAGAGTTAGGCCACTTAACGTGCCTTAACGCTGCCTTGTACATAAGGCACCCTTTCACGCTATGTTTAGCGTGAAAGGGGCGGGCAGTGGGTGTTGTGGTGGGCGTTCCACCGCAACACCCATTTTATTTGACGCTGCCTCCTATGTACAAGGGTGGCGTACATAGGAGGCAGGGCCAAAATTAAGACTAGGAAAACCCTGGTCTTAAGGTGGCGAAACGAGGAGAAATGCATTATTACTCCTCGTTTTTGCTTTTTCCATGTGTGCTGCCTTGTGCAGCACACATGAAAAAAGCAAAATGCCATGGTTTGTTTATGTACAGGAAGGTGTCCCTTCCTGTACATAAACAAACCTTTTTAAAAAATGCCATTTTGTAACTTTCATGTGTGCTGCATGAAGCAGCACACATGAAAGTTACAAAATGGCATTTTAAGATTGTTTATGTGCAGGAAGGGACACCTTCCTACACATAACCAGTCCTCCCCTGCACACAGGCACCCTTGCACTCTGGTGCAAGGGTGCCTGCTGGCAGCTAAGTCGTTACACTTAGCGCCATTGCAGAGGAAGGCAGAGCTGCACCACATTCTTGTAAGTATGGTGCAGCCTTGCGTTTCGAGTGGCGGAGCGTGTCGTTAAGCCCAGGAGGCTAACGACACGCTCCGCCACTAAATCGTACATATGGCCCAAAGTTCTTTAGCTCTTCCATTGAGAAAGGCAGACAATTTTTCCAACTCTATAAAAAGACAGTCAAGTGAAGAGTGTTTCTCAATCCTTCCAATGTATAAGGGCAGGCAACACATTTTCCAGCTCTCCAAAAGAAAGTCACAAGAACAGTGCTTCCCATCTCTTCCAAAGAATAAGCACACACAATGAAAGTTTCCACTTCTCTCACAGAGTAAATATAGGCAGTGCCATTCTAGATGGCCATGTAGTCTCTCCACATGAGGAGAGAAGATGCACATGGCATCTTTTTTTATAAAGTATGGAATATTTACTCTCATGCTGTGGAACTTATTTTAAAAGATCATTATAAATATCAGTTGGCATTACTAATACCAAATATGTTGACTATATAACTGTTTTAGCTTTGTATGTGACTTACTGAAAAGTAGATAGAACCTCTCTAGTCATAAGTAGATCTGTTACTAAACAGTGGTGTGTGTGTGGCCACTTATGGTGATGACACACAGCAGCAGCACAGGCACCAATTAGGCCGAAACAAAAAAAAATTCAGCTCTTTTTTTGAGGAGAGCACACAGCACTTTTTTCGGTGCTCTATTACAAACCCTTTCGATCTGATTTTCATCTTTTCCACTAAATAATGGTGCACAGTCATTGGGTCCAGCATTTCCACAGACCAGAACTATGTGATGTCTTTCTATATGTGTATCTTCTCTAAACAAATGAGGAGTGGGGATTCACAAGACATCCATTTTTTCGAGTCTGAGATGCATTGCGAGTTATTGTAAGAGATCAGTATCAAAGGTCAGCTGACATAGCTGCTATGAATATGAGAGATCGCAACTACTAAATGACTTTGTACATCTGCCCCTAAGATATAAACTTTAACAGACCCTCTGTATATATGGTTAGGTGTGTTAGTCCACAGCAATAGCAGCATTTTATTTGGCTAAATAATATTTCACCATTTGACCTTTTTGTACGAACATCACAGACAATAGATTTGTCACTTCTATTCAATCTAATACAATTTGCAGAATTTTTTTAAAGGGAAGATGTCAAAGACATAGGAAGAACTCAGATCATGATTTCTCCATTTTAACTATCATTTTAATTCGCATACAGAGATTTGTGACGTGCTACAGAAATATGTGCTGGTGGAAATAGGACACATTTGTGACAAACACAAAGCCCAGATTGTTTTACGTACTTTCAAATGTGGTGCAAACTCAGGGGCATATTAACAATAGACGGCGATAAATATCGCAAAGCGCGCTTAGCGCTTTTTTATTTATCGCCGTCTATCGCTGGAATTTATCGCCCGGTTAGCGCGTTATCAACAACGCGTATCACCGAGGAGATAAAAATTCCAGCGATAGCAGGGATATCGCCATTTCCCATGGAACAACGCTGGTTTTCCAGCGATGTTCCATGGAAAATGGCGATAACCTTGCTGATACGACCCTGTGGTCGTATCAGCATAATCCACCCCCAATGACAGGTATAGGTAAGTCAGCATTTTAGCAGACATTATTTTTCGGCGAAAACCCGCGGTTTTCGCCAAAAACGAACGTCTGCTAAAATCCTGGGGCCACCTTGTAAATATCGCGATGAGCATTTAGCGATATTTAACAAGGTAGTCCGTCAGGGGTACGCCCAGTGACGCCCACTTTGCATCTCATTAGAGATACAAAGCGAGGCGTCGGCAAAACGGCTGCTAACATGCGCTAATGCATGTTAGCACCGGCTTGCAAATAGGGCAAAAACATTATCTCCGCTTTTTTGGCTTTTAAAGCCAAAAAAGCGGAGATAAGGCCCTTGATAATATGCCCCTCAGTTTGTAGTATTTGTTTTTTTTTTAAATGTAAAAGGCACGTTTCGAAGGGTTATTTTAAGTATGTCTACCCACTAGCCTTTCAATACAATCATGAGCCAGCATTTACAAATAGGTTAGCTTTAACTGGCAGCCTTTATCCATCTCTAATCATCAGAAAATATTCCTTAAGAGAATGACTAAAGCAAAACATGTCCTTTATTATTGAAGTGCATAACCATAGAGTGCGCAAGTCTTTATCCGTAATAAACCTATCAATGAATTAAATCAGTAAGTCAGGGGATTAGAGTCATCATTCAATTAATGATTGGCTACCATATTTTCTGTCATTGTTGATGATCTGGATTATTATATATTACTGGCATCTTCATTCCAGATATGAACCAGTGCTGGGAGGGTTACTATCCAGCCGTGTCCTTGTGATGTGATTACAAAATATTTATTTATTTGTTTATTTATGTATTTAATTATTTGTTTATTAAAGTATTTATTTATTGGGATTTGTATACAACGTGCTATAACTCTAGTGGAGTCACTTGGCGCTGGCACCCGAGAGAGACCTCTCGCTAAATACCCATGCTTTTAGAGATTTCCTGAAGAACCACAGCAAGAAGATGGCATCTGACTCTGTGGGGATATTATTCCAGAGGATGATATCCTGCACCCTGAAAGCTCTCCCGTCTCATCTATGAAAAATCTGGATTTAGAACAGGATCTTAGGGTTCTAGAAGAGGCTTATTTTTGATTGTTGTCGTTAAAAACAGGGAAAAGGCTATGGTATATTTAATATAAAATGCAGCAATTTTAAAACATGAAGCGTTTAGAAACCTGGACCTAATGAGTTTGGAAAAGATAGAAGAAAACTGTGTGAAACTATTTTGGATTACTTCTGACCAGAGCATTTTGAATTTAGTACAAGCAGCTAATCTCATTCATGGAACTTTACCTATTCTCTCTACTCCTTTTGCTTTGGCAAGTGACATTTCTCACCACAGCAACTTGGGGTCATTCTGCTTTGCGGGAGAAAAGCTGAGACCATGCCAGTAATCCACTGCAGAAAATAATGCACCGCCATTTTAGTCTCTTTATGGTTCATAAATGGTCTGGGAGCGCCAAAAAATGAATTTTTAGCATTCTCCTCCATTTAATGATATGAGACAGTTTGCAAAAAAATGTGAACTCCATATTAAAGACACAAATTCAAAGGGTCAAGTTGGGACAAGTGAAACCTATCACAGTTCCAGTTTTTGCTGTGAGAAATTCAGTATATTTATTTATTTATTTAGGCAACTTATAAAGCGCGCAAATACCCTTGGGTGTCTCGGCGCTGTGGACTAGGCAGAGGGAAGGCCAGGCGCGGGTGGTTATTGGTTGAAAAGCCAGGTCTTTAATTGTTTCCGGAAGGTAAGCAGGGTAGGACTGGTCTTGATGTGGAGGGGAAGCGTGTTCCATAGTTTGGTGGTGGCGACCGTGAATCTTCTGTCGCCCCAAGAAGCTTTCTTGGTTCGGGGAACAATCAGCAAGTTCACTGCCGATGAGCGCCAGGGTCTGCTGGGCCTATAGGAACAAAGAATTTTCCTGAGAAACTCAGGTCCAGAGTCATGGATTGCCATGTATGCAATGCATAGAGCCTTGAACTTGGTTCTGCTCCTGATGGGTAGCCAGTGGAGCTGGCGCACCATCTTGGATATTGATTTGAACTTAGGGGTGGCTGTCAGAATCCTGGCGGCTGCGTTCTGCACCAGTTGTAACTTATTTAGGACTCTTTCCTGAGCTTTTATGAGTAGACCATTACAATAGTCAACCTTTGACATAACCAATGTACTAATGAGAGTCCTGCCGGCGCTGGTTGGAAGAAAAGGTAGAAGTTTTTTTATCATCCTGATGACATAGAAGGATGAAGAAATGACTGTTTTGGCATGGTGTATGAATGACAGCTTGTCATCGAACATAACACCCAGGTTTCTAACCTTTGTGACGGGGGACGGAGGTGAGCCTAACTTAGATGGCCACCAAGTGGGGGACCAGCTAGGGGAGAGGTTGCCAAAAATCATCACCTCCGTCTTGTCTGAGTTTAATTTGAGGCAGATGTTTGCCATCCATGCACTGATGGCTAGCATTCCCTCTTGAAAGTTTGCAGCAACTGCCCCTCCGTCATTGTGTACCGCTAGCACAAGTTGTGTATCATCGGCGTACGACGTTAGGCCCATGCTGTATGTTTTGATGACCCTCGCCAGGTCCGACACGTATATATTAAACAAGGTCGAACTCAGCGATGATCCTTGCGGCACACCGCAAGGGAGTGCAAATGACGGGGATTTGAAGTCACCGAGCGTCACAAGTTGAGTCCGATTGGATAGAAAAGAGGCCAGGAGGGCCTTGGCTTTATGTGTGATGCAGATGGCTGCGACACAGTCGATCAGGATTGCGTGATCGACCATGTCGAATGCTGCTGAGAGATCCAGCAGCACCAGGACAGCGGCACCCCCCCCATCAAGTATCTTCCTGATTTCATCGGATGCCTTGATGAGGGCTGTTTCAGTGCCATGGCCCTTTCTGAAGTCGAATTGGGTGTCATCTAGTAGGTTATTTTCGTCAATGAAGAGGGCTAGCTGAGTGTTCATGACCTTTTAAATTTTTTTTGCTGGGAATGGGAGACAAGCAATTGGTCTGTAGTTTTTTGTTTCTGTAGGATCGAGGTTGATCTTCTTTAATAATGGCTTGATGACAGCCTTTTTCCAGATGGAAGGGTAAGTAACTGTCCTGAACATCAGGTTGCAGATTTTTGCTAGGTTGGGGCCTATGATGTCAGGAATCAGTTTAAGGGTGAGTGGCGGGCAGGGGTCATTGGGGGATCCGGATTTAATAGTGGTAATTAGGTGAATGATCTGCTCCGGAGCAACCTGGCTAAATTTCGCTAGATTAGGTGTGATTTGACCCTCGATGGAGTTGACTTCGGGGGGGATGGGCGAGTTTTCAACTTTGCTAGGAACGTCCATCAGGATGTCAGTCTTAGTGTGGGCTGAAAAGTTGGCATACATTTGTCTAACTTTTTCTTGGAAAAAGCAGGCCAGCGAGTTGCAAAGGGTTTGGGTGGCGATTGTGGGGGGGTTGGTCCCTTGTCCTGATAACTTGGTTACTACCCGGAACATCTGTTTAGCGGAGTCGTGCGCTGATTCAATTTGTTGGAGGTAGTAATTGCTTTTCTCAGTGATTAAGAGGAGTTTGTATTTGGTAAGTGCGTCCCTATAGAGGATTTTTTCTGCGAGGTCATAGTCTCGACGCCAGCGTCGTTCTTGATTCCTGCACTTTTGTTTCTCGAGTCTTAGTGTCTCAGAGAACCAAGGGGCAGAATGGGTCTTTCTATTGTTAGAAGCATTTTTAAGTGGGACCAAGGTGTTAACTGCATTGTGGAGCCATTGTGTGTAGTTGATGGCTGCCAGTTCGGGGTCGTGCAGCAGGTCTTGCTAGGTGGATTGCAAGTGAGATTTAAGGGCCTCAGGGGCGATGTTACCCCACGCCTTGAACTGCATGGGGGGGAGGGAGCTGGTATAACGGGGGGTGTTCCTCTCAGTCTGGATGTCAAAGAGAACTGCACAGTGGTCTGTCCAAGGCAGCGGGAGGACGTTCTCTAGGGAGATTTGCTGGTTGTTGGAAAACAGCCCGTCCAGTGTGTGGCCGGCAGAATGTGTGGGGCTGGTCACTAATTGTGAGAGGCCTACCGCCTCTAGTTCTGCAATGAGGGCTGAGGTGTCCTGGTCATCGTGGGCTTCTAAATGGAAATTGAAGTCTCCCAGGATGGAGAAGTTGGATTCTCCTGCTATTGGTTCTAGTAGATGGCCCATGGCCAAGAGGAATTCAGTTCGAGAGCCCGGTGGGCGGTAAAGAAGGATGCCCCTGAAGGAAAGGGAGTGAGTGAGCAGGATCGTGAAGGTAAAGGCTTCACAGATCTTAGAAGGAATTGACTCTGTCCTGACTGAGTATTTGTCTCGGTGAATGAGTGCCAGGCCTCCTCCTTTTTGATAGTTCTGTCAAATCTGCAGGAGGAGTATAAGGATCGAGGTCCCATGACAATCAAAGGTTACTGGCCCTAGTTACTTTAATTGGAAGCTTTTACTACTGGTGTCTGGTGGCATCTATGTGCCGCGGACTCTCAACTTCGGAACCAAGTACCCCTTTCAGGATTTGATTCTCAGGATTGCAAAGCAGCGCTGTAAAAGGCTGACTCAGGGCGGACTGAATCCCGCAATACAGTATAATGAAATATTGCCCTACTAACATTTTGTACCTAGAATATCCGTTACTACAATATTGTAAAGGTAAGATTATACAGGTAAGTTTAAATTTGCTATTCTTATATATCTATGTAATTTGGAAAAATATACAAATAAATCATCAAGATATATGGATTCGGAGGGAGGGGCATGGCCTGATGCCGATGGCGGAGGCAGCGTTGTTTTCAGCTCTGCTCGGCTGGGCCCGACCTAGCGCCATCCGGACCCCTAGACAGCAGCCTGGGGACCCAAATCCTGAAGGAGCACTACCCAGAGACTACAATGGAGCAGAGCGATACCCAACAGCGGCATTGCCTGATTGCGGATGAGCCCGAAACCGATCGGGAGCACCGATTTCCAAGATGGCAGCATCGGGCCAGAACGGACCTGGCGCTGCGAGGCAGTAGAGAAGAAGTGGGCAGTGAGTTAGGGACTCGACCCACATTGAGACCTGCAGCCAGCAGGACCACCCGAGGGGCCAGAGAGAGGATTGCAGACCCGGGTGAGCAGCTCTGGGGCATGGAATCCGGAGCTACCGGACTTGGAGATCGGACCAGGTGATTGCCTGGAGGGAGCAGGGCCAGAGGAGGACGCCGCTATACTGGCCCCCTCGGCGAGTTGCAATGCAGGAGATCCCTGCTGATGGACCAAGAAGGCCATTGCGAACATTTTGGAGGAAACGGGCGAGGCGGGGGAGTGTACAAGCCCATAGCCCCACCTGCCCAGGAGACGCAGATGGCGAGACAAAGGCCAGACTCCTAGCAGCGACTGTATCCACAGGTGAGAGGGGGGCCATGCAGTAGATTCAGAGGGAGGCGCCCCCCTCGATCCCTGCACAACTGATCGTGGCATCAGTGCTCCGCAGAATTAACACCGAGGGAGCACAGGGTGCTGCACATCACCTTGATTACCTACCAGAGCGGGCTGTTTGCCAGAGGAGGCCCAACTTCTACTAATACAATCCTCGGCTGGAATAGACACGGCATGAAACTGTGGGGTGGGATCTGACCTCTGCTCATAAGACTTGAGGCTATCTTAACGCTGCAGAGAGCTATAACCTCATACACTGGGGACCCTGGCTTAGAGCCCAGCTAAGAAATCACTTACACAACCCACCCCCCCATGAAAAGTAACATCTGGAGCACAGAGCCCTCCTGAGGGGGTGCGGTGCCACAGATACACACTCCAGCAACTCTCACATCTCACCCAGAAACAGGGATTAGCAGAGGATGGGCAAAACATCATGAAAGAAGGAGCAAGACCAGGAGGAGCTGGCTCTGGCAGCTGGGGGAGGGGAGACAATGGCACCTGCAGCGATGGGTTCAATGGGCGATCCCACACTCCAAGACATTCTGCAACCTATCACTGCCTCGCGGGAAGTGCTAGAACACAAAATTGATACCATTGGCACCGACCTCAAACTCCTTAGAGATGACCATAAGAAATTGGCAGAGAACTCCACCCGGCCACGACAGCAACCGAAAAATGACTGCAAACGATGGAAGCCAAAGTGAGAAAAGCTGGGTGGAAGATGCTGAAAATCGCTCACGGCGCAACAACATACACGTAGTGGGCCTTCCGGAGAAGAGCGAGGGTCTGGATGCGGTAAAATACATGGAGCACTGGCTGCAAATGGAAGTAGCTCCTGAGGGACTTTCTGGATTCTTCGCACTAGAAAAAGCGCACGAGTGCTGGCAAGGCCCCCAAGCCTGGAGACCCTCCAAGACCGATGATAGCAAGATTGCTGTATTATAAAGACCGAGATTTCATACTGGAACAGGCATGGAAGAAGGATGCACTCCGAGTGGATTACGCCACTGTGCAAATATTTCTGGATTTCTCCAGGGCAGTCCAGAGACGACAAGCAGCCTACCAGGAGGTCAAGAAGAAGCTGCAGCAACTGAATCTCAAGTACGCCATGCTATTCCCAGTGATCCAGCGCGATATTAGCAAACAGCATTCATACACTAGATACTCACTTGGGCCCATACATTCATACTAAGCTAATACTTATGCTGGGGTTATCAGTTGTTACTCTTTATCAAAATCCCTGCTACCAATTACCTTCCGATTGAAGAGTAATGACTTACCAATGAATCCTTTGCTAATTGGGAAGTTTAAAATGAGTGACATTCATTATAATACATAATCCTGAAATAATCACTGAGTCAGGAAGTTTTAAAATGTTCATCTAAAGATTTAGCAGAGTAAATTACAGAAACACATGGTATTAATCGCATATCACGGATGAAGCATAGAAAAATAATTATTCATTAATGACGGTCCCTCAGAAAGGAGAAGATAGAGACAGCAGCGCAACTAAAGGTTTTATTTATATTTACCTAAATGCGAGAACCAAACCCCTTGGTCAAGGAGTTAGAAAGATTAGGACCCAGGAAGGATGAAGAGCAAAGACCTCCTCCAGGATCAGGACAGGACCGGTGACCTCTCTACAACGACACCTGCGTCGTTCCCCTCTCTGATACTCGACTTCTCCTCGATTCTCCCGTGCCTTTCTTCTAATGGACTCCGCCGCCCCCTCCTCAGGACCTCTCTGGACAGCGGTTCAGTCTGCAATCGATCAGCTTGACGGTCTGGAGCTAGAAGCTTCTACGCTTGTTCTCTGCTCTCTTGCAGCATCTCCTTCTTGTCAGCGTCTAGTCTCGTCCCTCTTGCCTCCTATACGCGTTCTGAGGTCTGAGCTAAACTAATTAACTAATTCTATATCTATTATACCCTTCTACACCCATGTACCTCCCCTTAATGTTGCTACAATATCGGACCACTACTTCTGATTGGACAGGGACAGGGGGTTGATCCTCACACCATATTGATTTGGCTTAAATTCTGAAGACCTTTGTTTTTAAACTACCGCCCATTAAATTTAATACATTGGCTTTATTTCCCACCCGTCTCACGACAAAGTTTATTCATTTTCCATGTACATAGTTGCAAGTTTGGCAGGAACACATGAATACATCAATATCGGCCATTAGGTCGTGGCCTTGGACGACGTCCAGGTTGACTTCATCCTTTTCCTTCTGGGCAGCCTTTCATAGAGCATGCGCGGAACCAACGTCACACGAGTTTTCAGTTCACCAACCCCAGGCCCAAGTTTACGAACTAATAAAAGTCAAAGAAGGAAATATTAAAATCACAAATAATATGTTTCACTGTATACCCATTCTCTCTACTCTATCCCCATTTACTTATAAATCGATCCCGCATTAGTAGCGTTAAGAAAACGACAATTTAATAATAATGCAAGAGCAAGCTGAAGCATGTGAAAACATCAAGCAGCCATTTTAATGCACACTGCGCAGAAGCAGAAATTTCCCACCAAGCAAAGAAAGACGTCACACCACGTGATATGGTTGAGACATGCGCAGTAAAGTTCCCGCGCTTTAGAGGCCATTTTAGAAAAAGACAAGCGTTATTTGTTAGTTAGAACACATAGGCAAGCTTCCTTGCTATTCATATAGTGTATTCAAAGTTAATATAACAATACAAGATTAATAATTTAATACTGTGAGGAGATTGCATTCGAGCAAGTCTCATTTGTGAGTCCTTGCTCCATCAATCCCCTCTCTGATGGCGTTTAAGAGCCATCAAAATACTACCCTCAATCAGGTGCCAACTTCTAGCAAATTGTCTCATTCTCATTTTTACATTTTCTATTTTTAACATCCCCTTTCAATTTCTTGTATAATTCACTTCTCACATCCTCAAGTTCAATTTCATCTACCTTTCTCTTCTTTCCTCTTCGTGTCACACTATACGATTCATTCTTTCTACAACATTTGCACCATATTATTATCATCAGTACTATCATTGCTATTCCTGCTAATGGTACTAGTATTTGACCTATAAGCCCTTTCCCTATATTAGAAAACCAGGTACCAATTGACGCAATACTACTTGTCAATCTTTCCCATACACTATCAACTTCCAGTGGTTTAAGTTCCTTCTCAAGTTTAGTTATATTCTGTATATACGTTCCAATTTCTGCACTTTTATCAGGAATGTAAGTGCAACAATGTTTCGTCTTCAGTAATTTACAGACTCCGCCCTCTTTTGCCAATAATATATCAAGAGCAAGTCAATTTTGCATTACCATAGATCTAATCGCAACCATCTCTGCATTAATCATTAGAAATCCTCCAGCAGTGTGCGTTGATAAACGATCAACCACTGTAGACAATTTACATATTTTCCTTGAGTTTAGAATTAGTCCCACCGAAGGTATCAATGCACCAAATATATCACCTACAATTTCAGAAAAACTAGCTCTTTTACTACGTGTTAATTCGCTATTGTTTTCATTGCTCCCAGTGTTTCTTTTTACGTGGTATATCTTTGGAAATACTATTCCAAAATAACAACTTCCATACCACCGTGCAGGAAGCCTAAAATAAGCCTTATTCCCGCATACATAATAGATTCCAGGAAAAACTGAGGGGCATATTAGCAAGGGCACTATCGCCGCTTTAGCGGCACTTTTTGCCGCTAAAGCGGCGATATTCTTATCGCCATATCAGCAAACTGTCTCTAACAGCAGTTAGCAACAGTTTTCGGGCATTAGCGCCCGATGTTTTTACCGCTTTGCATGTCAGCGATATTTATCGCTAATGACATGCAAAGTGGGCGTTCCAACGAACAAACCTGGGAAACACCCGCTAACAGGCCTATCGCCTATTAGCAAGGTGGCCATGGCCCCAGTTAGCGACGTGAAAAGTCGCGCTAACCGGAGTCATCGCCATTTATTTAACACCTGCAATTAGCAGGTGTTAGCCATATCTAACATGGGGGGTGGATTATGCTGATACGACCACAGGGTCATATCAGCAAGGTTATCGCCGTTTTCCATGAAACATCGCTGGAAAACCAGCGATGTTTCATGGAAAACACCGCTATGGCTGGAATAATTATCGCCATAGCGCTAAATGTCGCTAATACAGCGTTAGCATGGCAAATTATTCCGACGATAGCCGGCGATAAAAAAGTGCTCGCTAAACACGCTTTGCGATGTTTAGCGCACTTTTTAGATAATATGCCCCTGAATCTGTTCCTCCTTTGATTCCCCAACCTCCAAGAATTAAGAAATTTGTGTTCACATTCACAGGTACCAATGAAAACATTGTTATAATCAGTCCTTAGTCTATGTAGACAAATTTTCCCCGTTTTTACAAAATCCAGAGCCATAGCAGCTTGAGCCTTGCCAGGTGTGTAACTTCCTTCTTTCTCAGCACAAGGTGGCAAATGAGCCTTAAGCTCAGAAGCTTTCTTTTGAAAATCTTGTCTTCTATTTTCTACTAAATTCAAAAATATCTTTTCTTCTTCGTGTAAAGAACATGTTAGATTGTGTCTATGTGCATGTGTTATGTCTATCGATTTCATTGTTAAGAAAAATTCTCCCATAAACTGTGCGTCTTGACTACTAAGCACTGGGTTCATACTCTTTCGAATCGGAACCTAAGAAAATATCACATCTATGTTTGAATAATAATATTGAAGTCTCCCTGTTCTATAAAATAAACTAGCTAATACACTACATGATATGCCGTATGTCAATGGTAAGTGATGATATGTTAATCCTTCTGCTACTGATTCAGGTAACTTCATACAGACATAACAATTACTAACTTCCATGGTATCTACATACTGAAATAATAATTTTGTGAAAACATTTAAACTAGTGTCGTTATCAGTTATTTCATGATGAAATTCTGGTTCATTTTCTGCCATTAGTTCTACTCTATTTCCCTTTATGTGTGCTGTCCTTCCTTTAGTTTCGTTATTAATCTTCTTATCCATTATCATAAGGTAAGGAACTGCTACAATCAGGACTAACCATACTATAAGCACCATTACTAGACTACATATGCATATTGCACAGCATCTTCTACAACATCTCTGTTTTGGTCTCCCAGCAACTCTATCATCAGACATGTCTTCAAGTGGAGAGGTGTGGTGCAGCGGCCAGGGCAGCTGACTTCGGAGCACAGGGTTCACGGTTTGATCCCCTGCTCCGGCGGCAGCTCAGCACCATGTGACTCTGGGCAATAGCTCACTTAATTTCCACCTCGGCCCCCAGCGCCTTGAGACCCGTAAGGGTGAGTAGCTGCGCTATATAAAAACGGACTTACATTTTTTTACTGACTAAGATTGCTCTTCTTATCTATTTTTCGTTTTTCTTTATATGACTCTTTTGCGTAGTCAAGGTGGTCTTGTTTCTTTCTCGTACGTCAGTTCTGCACTTGTTCCTTCATCACCACTTTCACTTGACTCTGAGCTCTCGTAATCTTCAAGAATAATGTAAGTCCAATCAGGACCCTTAAATTTGTTATTCACAAGTTTAAGTCTCTTGCATATTCTTTTCTTAGTTCTGTTTTCTTGTTCGGTTTGACTTGTTACTTCATTTACTTGATCTGGATCTTCACTTCTGGTTGTTATGTGGTATTTTACTCTTTTAATGACACTAGGCCAATGATCACCTTTTCTTGTTTTCTTTGTTTGCACTGTTTCTTTCTTTTCGTCTTCAGAAATTCGCTTAATTTCTGGGTTTAGCACAGTTTCGTTTTCTGCAATTACTGTTTCTCATATTTGCTCCTTTCCAGGTTTTATTTGTTTTTCTTCTGCAGTTCTTCTGTGATTTTCCAATAATTGATCTTGTTCTTTCTTTAATTCTTCGTTTTTATGTTTCTCAAGATCCTTTTCTTCTGTGTGATTTTCTAGATCTAACTGGTTCTGATCAGGGCTTATTGCACTTTGTACTTCTGCAGCCTGACCGGATTCTTCTAAACCTGTCTGTTCCTGCTCAAAATTTGTCGATTCTTTGTTATTTTGAGCCCAGTTCCCTTTCCCTATCTGGTCCTGCTCAGGTTCTTTTATTGTATGTTCTTCTTTTTCCTGAGCTGCTTCTTCTTCACCTATCTGATCTTCTTCAATTTCTTCAAATTTTGTTTGACTTCTTGTTCTGTAGTAAACTTCAGGAATTTCTACCACCGGTATCCAGTCCCGACTTGTGCTCGGTTGTTCTTCTGTAACTTCTCTCGAATCTCGAGCCTGAGATTCTTCAGCTGGGCAACCTTCAGCTTCCTCAGTGATTGATGCTCACTGAGGATTTTCTTCTTCAGGGTCTGGTACTCTTTTGGTGTGGCTTACATGAATATAATTAGGAAATCCGGCACACTTCACTGCTGTATTGGTAGTCAGTATGACTTGACAAGGTTTTCCCCATCTAGGTGATAGACACATCTCTCTGGTGTGATTCTTCACTACCACCCAGTCACCAGGATTCAGATCATGTTCTTGTTCAGGCTGCCTCGAAACTGCGTCTTCTCCGACCTGATGAGAGACAGAACGCACTAGGTCAGCCAATCCTTTGCAATAATCCAGAACCATATCATCAGATATATTCAGCAGTTTGTTTATGGGAACATGTGCTTGTCTCATTGCTCTTCCCATCATTATCTCGTGTGGGCTCAATCCCGTATTTCTATCAGGAATGCTTCTGAGTCCCATTAAGACGAGTGGCAATGCATCCGGCCACTCCAATGATGTTGATGCACACATTTTTCCCAGTCTGGATTTTATAGTGCCATTCAATTGTTAAACCACTCCAGAAGCCTCTGGACGATATGCACAATGCAATTTTTGTTCAATTTGGAATGCTTCACAGATTATTTGAATCACTTCACTGTTAAAATGTTTTCCTCTATCTGATTCCAAAGTTACTGGGAAACCAAACCTAGGAATGAGTTCTCGTAGTAACAGCTTTGCGACTGTAATGCTGTCACTCCTCCTGGTAGGGTAAGCCTCCACCCACTTGGAAAACAGACATACTATGACTAGCACATATTTCAACCCTCTGCATGGTGGTAACTGTATAAAGTCGAACTGTAGTCTTATAAATGGCCCTTCTGCTTTTCCAATTTTTCCAAACCCAATTATTGTTTTTCTTCCTGGATTATGCATCTGGCAAGTCAAACATCTCTGGCAAAGGCTCTCTGCTACAGCCCTGAACTTGGGATTGTACCAGTTCTGTCTGAAAAGCCTAATCATTGCATCTCTCTCTATGTGTGTGTCTCCATGATACATCCTGGCCATTTGAGAGAGCAGACAGTCAGGCATGACTGGTCTGCCATCAGCACAAATCCACACTTCATCATCTCCCCTTTGGGAACAACCCACTTTGATCCATGTTTTCTTCTCACTTTCATCAGCACCATCTTGTAATCTTCTAACCTCATTCCATGTTTCAGGTGGCATATACAGCATAAGTTGGCAACTGATTCCCATTCTTTCCACCCTTTTATTGACTGACAATCTATTCCTGGCACAATGTTGAGCCACAAGATCTGCATATCTGTTGCCGACTACCACCCAGTTATCTCCTGACTGGTGTGCGGCACATTTCACCACAGCCAATTCTTTTGGTGATTGTATTGCCTCCAGCAATTCCCTTACAAAGTTTCCATTTTTAATGGGGGATCCTGAAGAAGTCATGAAATCCCTCTGCATCCATAGTTGGCCAAAATCATGCACAACCCCGTAACCATATTGACTATCTGTGAATATAGTTACTTTTTGATTCCTCCCAATTTTGCAAGCTTTTATCAAAGCAATCAATTCAGCTACTTGTGCAGATTTTACTCCTGGTAAATAGGATGCTTCGACTATTCCAGTTAATTCACATACTGCATATGCTGCAGTCAGTTTACCATCTTCATGCCTCTGGCATGAACCATCAACAAACAGCTCCCTGTCTGGCTTTCTAAGGGGCTGTTCCTCAATGTCTGGACGTGGTTTCGTGCATAATTCTGTGACTTGTAAACAATCATGTTCTTCTTCTTCGTCATTTTTAATTTCCTCATGATATGGGTCTGGTAGTAAGGTAGCGGGATTTACTATCGTACACTTCACTATGTTCACATTTTCAGCACCCATTATTATTCTTTCATATTTAGTCAGCCGACTAGGAGTAAGATGCTGAGTTCGAGTTTTTGTCAACAGAATCACAACCGCATGTGGAACAAACACCTTTACTGAGTGTCCCATTACAATCGACTCACTTTGTTCAATACTTAAACAGGTAGCCGCTACTGCTTTTAAGCAGCCTGGCAATGCGGCTGCCACTGGGTCCAATGTAGCAGAAAAATATGACATGACAGAACAATGCGAAGCTTCTCTTATAGTCGGGCATGCCTAGGGCCGGTGCTGAGCACAAAGCATTTCTCAATTTTACAAAAGCTCCTACACTCTCATCATCCCATTCAACTGGGTCTTTTGCTTTCTTTCTTGTCATTTGAATTAGGGGCTTCGCTAACAAGGAAAATCCTAGTATCCATTGTCGACAGTAACCTACTATTCCTAGGAAAATTCTCACTTCTCTTTGGGTTACAGGCATTTGCATTTTCTTAATCAATTGTACTCTTTCCGATGAAATTCTCCTTTTTCCCCTCTCAATTTGGTGTCCCAGATACTTAACTGCTGTTGTACAGAACTGCAACTTTTCTGGTGAGACTTTATGTCCTTCTTCAGCCAAATGATTTAATAGTGCTATGGAATCAACAACACAGTCCTCTCTGGTGTTTGATGCCACCAGTAAGTCGTCGATATATTGGACTAAAACTGAGCTTCCTGGCATCACTAGCTTCTCTAGGCACTTTTTCAATAATTGATTAAAAATAGAAGGACTTTCCGTGTACCCCTGAGGAACACGATTCCATACATAGACTTTGTTCTCAAATTTAAATGAAAATAGATACTGGCTGTCTGGGTGCAATGGTATTGAAAAGAACGCTTGGCATAAATCAATCACTGTGAACCATCCTGCACTCCAAGGTATTTGATATAGGATTACTGCAGGATTTGGCACTATAGGACAACATGGTTCCACGATCTTATTTATTTTGCGCAGATCTTGCACAATCCTATATTTTCTGCTAGGTTTCTTTAAACCCATTATTAGTGAATTACATGGGCTACTCATTACTTCTCTTAGTATGTTTTGTTCTACCATTCGATTTATTTCTTCAATGACTCCTATCTTTACTTCTGCACTCATTTTGTACTGTCTGGTATTTGGGAAAATCGCACCTTCTTTTACAGTAATTTTAACTGGGTCTATTTTGGCCATAAGTCCTACTTCCTTTCCTGTGAAATCCCATACTATGGGGTTTACTGTAGTTTTTAATTCTTCTGGCAGCTCATCTTTTGTTATTAACGAAAACATCTCATCTACCTCTGTACCTTGGTTTGCAATCATAAACTTATATACATGATCTTCATCTGGGGTCTGAACTGCCACACCATCCGGTGTGCAGAAAATTGTGCAATTCATCTTTCATAGCAAATCACGGCCTAATAAATTCACTGGACTGGAATCACACACTACAAATTGATGCATTTCTCTGAAATTTCCAATTTTAACTTCCATTGGTTCTGTAAGAGGTGTTCTAATCTTTCGATTAGCTACCCCCACTACTTGGATAGCTTCTCCAGAGAGAGGAAGGTCTGGAATGTCTGCTGTTCTCACAGTAGACCGGAGAGGACCAGTGTCCAAAAGAAAAGTAATATCATTACCTTTTACACTCCCTTCAACATATGAACCTGACTGATCTACCGATAAGGATGCGCCAAGTACGCACTCCTTCTTCCCCTCTCCCAGGCACCGTCATGAACTGTATTGACAGAAATCGTCCTGTAAAAGAAACTGTGATGTTACATAATCATTCTTACCACTTCCTCCTTGATATCCGACGTCTGTACCGTGTTTTGCTCTGCTTACATTACCCTGAATTGGTGCAGGTGGCAACTGACTCTGAGGGTTTACACCCTGCTGTGAGTCATTCTGTGTCTGTGGATTTAAATTTTGATTTGGGCCATTATTATTCCGAATCTTTTTACATTCATCCTTCCAATGCCCCAATTTTCCACATCCATGACAAGGAAATTTCTTTTTAGCTTCTTCTCTACTCATTCGTCCTCTCACTTTTCCACCATTCACAGTATCACCATTTGTTCCAGAATCCTTTCCTTGATTTTCACTTGGATTTTCCAAATTAATTCCCTGTTTCTCGGCCATTTTCACCTGTGCCCACATCACTTTTTCCTGCAATTTCTTGTGTCTATCCTCAATATCGTCTCCACAATATTTCGCATATTTCAGAATCTCATCTATGGGTTTCCCCTGCCAACACAACATGTGCTGTTTAATCATCTGACAAATTTCTGGCTTCAGACCATAAACAAATCGATACACAAACTGACTCATGTTCTTGTCTCCAATGTCCTCAAATCCACTATACTGCTTAAATACCTGCAATAAACGCTCATAATAGGCGTGTACCGATTCACTAGCTTCTTGGGTGGTTCGGTCTATTTTCACCCAATCTGTTTCTTTCGGTGGTATTTTGCTTTTCAGGTAAGTTATCACCTGCTGATACTTTTTCATTACATCATTTGACGGGGCACCTGTTTTTGGATCTCTAGGATACTCGTCACTAGGCCAATCAACTGTGATTTTACAATCTGTCCACAAATCGGCAGGTACCACTTTGTCAAACAAACCCATCCTAATCTTTCAACAATACCTTTGACACCTTCACAAACCTCTCAACCTGCTTGTACCTGCAATTGGTTTTTCTCTCAATTTTGGAAAATCATTCGTAAATGACAAAATATCCTGTCTGCTCCATGGGACATGTACATATCCCCCTCCTGGTACTTCTCGCATCGGGTACATTTGGTCTGCTTTCCCTGTTTCCTTCATTAAATATTCAGAGGCTGTTCTACTGGATCGTGCCTCTTCCTTTTTCTTTGTCCATCGAACTCTCCATTTATCTAGGTCTCCCCATTTTTGCAAAACTGTCATTAATTCTTTTACTTGTAACTTTCTTCCAGAAGCATTCATATTTTCTAAATCTTTGTCTGAAAAATCTGCTCTATAGGGTTTCTGCAACACCTTTGATCTCCCTATTTCAATTCCCATCTGCAAAGCCAAATCTGATAATTTTTCATGAAATATTTTTACATTTCTGGTGATACTTCTGCATATGAACAATAATTCTTCTTCATCGTAAGCATTTTGGCGATCTAGACCCACATTTCCTGCTATTATTTCTTCTAATTCGACTTTTAATTTATAAATATCCAAAATTTTTGGAGGTGTACACTGCTGATCTGATCCTTGTGCCCACCTTTCTAAGTCTTCTGGACTACCTACAGTGACACTTTTTGCTCCTGATGAAGTTATCAAGTTTACCTCTTTCGAGCACCCAGGTGTAGTTCTTCTGGGAGTACTATTGACAGAATCCCGAATTGGTGTATCCATTAATGATATCGTAGATTCACAATCACTAAAATGATCCTCAACCATTACTGTGGCTTCAGGTTTAGGAATATTCACAGGAGTAGGCATAACTAACGGTGGAGGACAGTTTCCCTGATTACCATATAATGGGACTACTGGACCAATCATTACAGGTATGGTCAAAGAATCAGGATGTACCTTTATCTGTGTTATTTTCTGTATTAATTCTGCTCTTCTCTTTTCTAGGGCTTCTTTTTCTTTATCATGAAGTATCCTACTGGGAGTAAATTAATGCATTACCTGTGGTACTAATGGAGTTTTTAACAGTGGGGCACTTGGGGTGCATCCACTTGTCCCTTCCTGATATGGTGGGGGGTTCCTTAATATTTCTTCTATAAATTCATCTTCGGAATCTCCATTTCTCATTAAATGTTTTGTCTTTTCTGTGCATTTGCTTCCCAATTTTTCTTCTGCTGTTAACAATGGATATAATCCTTCTGTAAGCATTGCCCTCCTCCATTGTTTCATCTGACCATCCCTAGACTCATGTTGGTATCTGGGGAAAAATCCTCGATAACCCCTATTACTCCTGGATCGGTCACGCTCAAATGCCTCAGTTTCCCATTCCTCTAAGGCTTCGTATTGAGTTAATCTAGGTCTGGGTTCCAAATCATTCATTCTCAATCTCAAATTTTGAAGAATTCTTCCATTGAAGGTACCATTCTCGGGAAATGCTAATATTCCATCATTTTTAGTATACTCTATCCAATTCTCTATCCATACACAAGTATGATAACCTCTCTCCATCATCATGAATGAAGCGGGTGTTTTAGCTGGTGGAATGATAATTCCTTCCCTAGTTTTGATTGGTTTATCCTTTTTAAAATAGTTCTTAATCTTTTGCAGAAAGGACATTTTTCTCTTTTCTCCGTACATCTTGGGCAAATCTCGATGTATAAAATTATATTCTGCAAAACCCAGGAATCTCCTATCCGGACGAGTTCCTGTTAAAGTCGGATGGCGTTTTAACATGCAATCTCTACCCACTAAGATTTTAGCTTCTAGAATATCAACCAATCAAGTGTCTGCTAACTTTTATTTCTGAACCAATCCTAACGCGGCCTTTCGGTGACGTTTGTCTGTCAACCCCTCCTTTACAATCTGCTCTTCTCTGTCCCTCGCTGTTTCAACCAATCCCAGCGCGGTACCTGTGATGTCAGTACTGCTCCTGACTACTGACCCCTCCTTTACAAGAGTCGTTCCACACCCACTGATTCAACCAATCCCAGCGTGGGGTTTGTGATTTCAGCTCCCTCTCCGGCAGCTGACCCTCCCTTTACAAAATCTTACGCAAACTTTATAAATCTTTAATTAAATTTCAGTAACAACATAAAACATTCGCTATCGTGCTAGTTTCTCTAAAATAGAAAAGAAAGTTTTCTCTCTCACTTAGTAAAACCTTTTCGTTTACTAAACATACACGACGAGTAAAACCCTTCCGCTTACTCTTCACACGAGCTCCAGAAGTACCTGTTACTTCTCCAATGTTACCCTTTCTAGGTGATATAACATCAAATTTTCACCAGCGTACTCCTTTGCTATCACTCACACGTATAGATTCCCTAACCAGTACTGATAGTCCTGCTTAACTTTTCAGTACTATTTCTGCCTGACAGACAACCTCACTGCAGTATGGCTTCCACTTACCATCCACTATTCAATTTTCCCCGGGGATTCTAGACAACATAAAACAAACTTTGAATACACGGATGTTAGTTCATAAAAATAAAATTCTCATTACCCAATTAACAAAAAGTAACCATCCTCTGATTACCAGAAAACTGATCCAGCGCGATATTAGCAAACAGCATTCATACACTAGATACTCACTTGGGCCCATACATTCATACTAAGCTAATACTTACGCTGGGGTTATCAGTTGTTACTCTTTATCAAAATCCCTGCTACCAATTACCTTCCGATTGAAGAGTAATGACTTACCAATGAATCCTTTGCTAATTGGGAAGTTTAAAATGAGTGACATTCATTATAATACATAATCCTGAAATAATCACTGAGTCAGGAAGTTTTAAAATGTTTATCTAAAGATTTAGCAGAGTAAATTACAGAAACACATGGTACTTAATCGCATATCACGGATGAAGCATAGAAAAATAATTATTGATTAATGACGGTCCCTCAGAAAGGAGAAGATAGAGACAGCAGCGCAACTAAATGTTGCATTTATATTTACCTAAATGCGAGAACCAAACCCCTTGGTCAAGGAGTTAGAAAGATTAGGACCCAGGAAGGATGAAGAGCAAAGACCTCCTCCAGGATCAGGACAGGACCGGTGACCTCTCTACAACGACGCCTGCGTCGTTCCCCTCTCTGATACTCGACTTCTCCTCGATTCTCGCGTGCCTTTCTTCTAATGGACTCTGCCGCCCCCTCCTCAGGACCTCTCTGGACAGCGGTTCAGTCTGCAATCGATCAGCTTGACGGTCTGGAGCTAGAAGCTTCTACGCTTGTTCTCTCTGGTCCTCTGCTCTCTTGCAGCATCTCCTTCTTGTCAGCGTCTAGTCTCGTCCCTCTTGCCTCCTATACGTGTTCTGAGGTCTGAGCTAAACTAATTAACTAATTCTATATCTATTATACCCTTCTACGCCCATGTACCTCCCCTTAATGTTGCTAAAATATGGGACCACTACTTCTGATTGGACAGGGACAGGGGTTGATCCTCACACCATATTGATTTGGCTTAAATTCTGAAGACCTTTGTTTTTAAACTACCGCCCATTAAATTTAATACATTGGCTTTATTTCCCACCCGTCTCACGACAAAGTTTATTCATTTTCCATGTACATAGTTGCAAGTTTAGCAGGAACACATGAATACATCAATATCGGCCATTAGGTCGTGGCCTTGGACGACGTCCAGGTTGACTTCATCCTTTTCCTTCTGGGCAGCCTTTCATAGAGCATTCGTGGAACCAACGTCACACGAGTTTTCAGTTCACCAACCCCAGGCCCAAGTTTACGAACTAATAAAAGTCAAAGAAGGAAATATTAAAATCACAAATAATATGTTTCACTGTATACCCATTCTCTCTACTCTATCCCCATTTACTTATAAATCTATCCCGCATTAGTAGCGTTAAGAAAACGACAATTTAATAATAATGCAAGAGCAAGCTGAAGCATGTGAAAACATCAAGCAGCCATTTTAATGCACACTGCTCAGAAGCAGAAATTTCCCACCAAGCAAAGAAAGACGTCACACCACGTGATATAGTTGAGAAATGCTCAGTAAAGTTCCCGCGCTTTAGCGGCCATTTTAGAAAAAGACAAGCGTTATTTGTTAGTTAGAACACATAGGCAAGCTTCCTTGCTATTCATATAGTGTATGCAAAGTTAATATAACAATACAAGATTAATAATTTAATACTGTGAGGAGATTGCATTCGAGCAAGTCTCATTTGTGAGTCCTTGCTCCATCACCAGCAAAACTAAGCGTAGCAGCCCAGAGTGGGGCGCAGTTCTTTTACTACCCACAGGAAGTATGGGACTGGCTGGAGGGTCAACCCGAACCAGGAGAAGCTACAGACGATGAGAGGTAGCAGCGACAATGACGGGGCTCAAGGCGTGGGCGATCACGGCAGAGCCTGGCAGAACCCTCACAGGCACAACTGGGGCGGCGCAGGAGGTGATGGAGGTGGTGGCCCAACTCAGTGGAAGCTAGGCGAGTCAGTCAGCTCTGGAGCTGGGGCCCCTCCACCCGAGCTCAGATTCGGATCCGGAGACTAACGCATCAGAGGCCTCCAGCTTGGAACTGCCCAAAGTCACCCCAAGAACAGCTGATGACATCATTTGAGACATTAAGAGCATCGGCAGGGAGCGATGGAGCAGCATGGCTGGACATGTAGGCTAAGTATCGCTCCCAATACTAAGCACGACTACCATGCAGTGCACTATATCCGTACTTGTTAAAGCTGGGTTTGGGCCTGCACGCACGGGGGCTTAGGGAACGTTCCCTCCTTTCCTCTATCTCTCTCTATTAAGCATCAGGGACCCACTTCCACGAAAGTTATTAACTGTTAATGTGGTTTGGATGGTTGGTGATCTTCTAATCATCTCACGGAGGGGGTTTTGGGGTTGTTCGGGATTAGTTCTGAAGCTGGGGTTTGATGAGTCATGCTTTATGAGATTATGTGCTTACATCACACAGGTTGAGAAGGGCATACAGGGTATCGCACTGGAAAATGGAAGGGTCCACTACCACCACTGTGATCTCTTATGGCAGGACACCCAACATACAAATGCTTGACATGGAACATTAGGGGTATGCACACAATGGCAAAGCGCTATAAGTATTCTTGTATCTCCAAAGAAGAGGAGCACAAATAGCGTTGCTACATGAAACGCACCTCATAGACAAAGAGGGGATAGCGCTCCGATGAAGATGGAGGGGTCAAATGTATTACACCATGTACTCTGCGTACTCCAGGAGGGTCCTCATATAGATCCGAGCTGGGATCCCATTCCAACTTACTGACACACTGATAAATACAGAGGGCAGGTACATAGCGATACGGGGAAGGCTGGAGGGCAGGGAACTAACAATAGTTGATATTTATGCCCCAAACTTTGAACAGAGTGGATTCTTCGCCAAGTTATCACGAAAATTAGCACCCTTGCTAACAGCAGCGACTATCATTGGAGGAGACTTTAACTGCGTAGCTGATGTCCTACTGGATCGCTCGCATCCTCCCTTGGGGACTTCCCAAACAGTCTGCACGGCTAAAATGTTTACAAGCTGGGAGCGGCAGTGGGGTATCATAGACTCCTGGAGACGCCTAAACCCGCACACGTGAGACTACTCCTTTTACTCGGGCCTCCACGAGGTACATGTCTGATTGGACCTTTTTTCTTTCTACCACTGAAGTACACAGCCAGATAACAACTATAGAATATCTCTCATGCACTATTTCAGAACATAACCCTGTTTTACTGCAGTTACAATGGGTCCAGCATAGACCCTTAATACCAATGTGGCGGCTCCAACCAAACTTATTGGAGGACCAGGTCTTCCGGGAGTCCATCAGAACAAAAATCACCCAATATTTTTTTAACAACGCAGGCACAGCAACCACCCCTCAGATAGAGTGGAATGCCTTTAAGATAGTGACACGAGGATACTGCATAGCCGAGGCTAAGGGAGTTAGGCAAACACTGTTAAGAGATATAGACATAGCTGAAAACCACCTAAGGACCATAGAGCTCCAAAGACCGGACCGCCCTGAGCTCCAACCTGTCTTCCTGACAGCTAAAGAGGCAGTAGCGACGCAGGTAGAATGGCTGCAATGTTTTTGATTATAAACGCTATATAGACAAGACACATGCGCAGAGGGACAAGTCAGGTTCTTTACTGGCTTGGCTGGCTAATCTGGAGAAGAGGGGTTCACCAATCATAGAATTAGAAGATGGGGAGAGAGTCCAGGTGTATACAGAAGAGGGGATCAGTGACATGTTTGCTAGCTACTACTCGGAACTCTATACTAGCTTCCCCACTAGAGACCTACCGGAGACACAAAATTATTTGGCAGCCCTCCTGCGAATTACGGAGGATGCGGCAGGGGGACTAGGAAGTGATATTGTGAAGCACAAGATAATGACTACCATCAAACACATGGGGCCTGATTCACAGAACTAACTTACGTCAAAAACGTAAAGTTAGTACTTTTTGGTATTCACAGAATACACTTACTCATTTTGGTATTCACAGAATGAACTTACTCATTTTGGTATTCACAGAAGTTAGTAGTCCTAACTTTAGGACTCCTAAATGCCTTCTGTGAATACCGAAGAGTCTTAAAGTTAGGATTTTTCTCAGTTTAGGAGTAGTAAAGTTAGGACTCCTAACTTTAGGACTCCTAAATACCTTCTGTGAATACCGAAAGTCTTAAAGTTAGGATGTTTCTCAGTTTAGGAGTAGTAAAGTTAGGACTCCTAACTTTACTACTCTAAACTGAGAAAAATCCTAACTTTAAGACTTTCGGTATTCACAGAAGGCATTTAGGAGTCCTAAAGTTAGGACTACTAACTTCTGTGAATACCGAAATGAGTAAGTTCATTCTGTGAATACCAAAATGAGTAAGTGTATTCTGTGAATACCAAAAAGTACTAACTTTATGTTTTTGACGTAAGTTAGTTCTGTGAATCAGGCCCCAGGCGCGTAGGAAAACTCCGGGTACAGATGGCCTACCAGTGGAATTTTATGCTACTTACTCTGCTGAGTTGACACCACAACTTGCAGGTCTATACAAGGCAGCCAAAGACACTGGCTACCTCCTGGACACCATGAGGGAAGCAGTCATAGTCCTCATCCTGAAACCTAATAAGCCAGCACAGGACAGAACAGCATACCGCCCACTCTTGATGCTCAACATCGACTATACAGTAGATGGACCTGATTATTATACACAAGACCCACCGCTAGAGTGCACACGGGGTGAACTATCTTGAGGGGATGGACGGTGGAGCAAGGCACCAGGCAGGGATGCCTGCTCTGTCCGCTAATATTTGCGATTGCAATGAAGCCATTCGCGATTGCAGCCCGGACGGCTCATTTAGAGCTTCTTTGGTGAAAACTGGAGTAAGCTAGAAGGTAAACATTCCACTGGACAAAATTTGTCCCTGTTTAAGACTAGCTCTCTGTCGCAGTCGTCCTTTTGACTTTGACCCGAT
This sequence comes from Calotriton arnoldi, assembly GCA_963921515.1. Taxonomy (NCBI): domain Eukaryota; kingdom Metazoa; phylum Chordata; class Amphibia; order Caudata; family Salamandridae; genus Calotriton; species Calotriton arnoldi. The sequence goes on along the minus strand of CAWUFW010000089.1, from coordinate 60,607 downwards.
TCAGTTAGACCAGATTACTGTGATTGGTGCTCTGTGATTCTTGGCTCTAGTTTTACTTAAAACTTTAAAAACGAATAACTCCAGTTCGATTTATTGGATTTGTTTAGTTTTGGTGTCATTTTATTTAGTAAAATCTACTCAATTTTTCTAAATTGATGTGGGATTTTTCTTGTGTTGTATTTTCACCTTATTACTGTCTGAGTGCTGCATTAATACTTAACATATTGCATCTAAGTTAAGCCTTTCTGCTTTTGTGCCAAGCAACCAGAGGGTTTAGCACAGGTTTATTTAACTATTTTTATGGTTCGCTCTGACAAGGATTATGTCTCCCAAAACAATCTTCTCAATTATAAACATGCACCTACTGATCAGCCTGTCCACTCTCACAATGCCTGCAAGAGAGTAAGAGATCCACTGCCATCTCCCCAGAGAGAGTCTACAGAGTCTATGAGTACAGTTCAGGAGGGTGCGCACTCACAAGGCTCCTGACATGGGTCCTAGTGTTGCTGTTCTTTTCTCAAGCTTGTTTAGGCTTCTTCTCTGTCCTATTTTTCTTTGCACCTGTTAGGAATAGAGATGAATGATTCTGTGATTGGTGAAGCAACAAATGACTCAAATAGTGCAACAATATCCCTCCTTACTTAACTACCAGCTCCATGTCTGTTCCACATCTGTACATTATACTGGGTAAATTATAAATTTCCATCTCTCCCCAAAATCGGGGCGGATTATTCTTTGAGCCTATCTCTACCTACGCAGACCTGGCCTCTTCCTTTCAAAATCTTCAAGAGGTCTCACGGCAGGCCAGCAGAGACAGAAGTCTGCCCCTTCCCTAACAAGTTGTTGCTGGTGCTCAGCTATGGAAATCCCACCATGCCTCCTTATTCCAGCAGGACATTTTTAATCCTGCTGGAACATGCCTATTATCTACCATGTCCTTTGATTTGCCAGGAACACAGTAATGGACTCTTACAGAATATGCTCTTTATTATCTTTAATGAGAAATATATATTGTATGCATATATAACCTTAGATATGGATTTCTTCCTATGTAAATGTAAATAAGGCAGTGACTCTAATCCTTCTACTGTGCTCCAAGTCAAAAAAGTATTTATTAAACATGAAGTCCACAAAGTCAAAACACACTACACAGTATATACTTTAGCCAAATGAGTTATGCAGTTCCTGTTACGCCCAACTTTATTAGATCAAATTATATTGGGTCTCAGCTGCCATAGTTCTATCTGTGCCTAGCTATGAGGCTGAGTCATACAGCAATCTTTTTCGCCCAGCCTTCATGTGTCACAAGCATGTGAACATGTTACTCATAACATGAACCAAGTGGCAGATGTATGACCATGTCATTTTGCGAGTCGCAAATTGCGCTCAATTGCGAGTCGCAAAATGACATGTACAACAATATCAGAGACACTGTTAGCGATTCTCAATGGGGTCGCAAATTGAATGCCTCATCAATATTCATGAGGCACTCGCAATTTGCGACCCCATTGAGAATGGCTGGCCCTCCCAGGTATGGTGGCCTGCTGGGCTCAGCAGACCTCCATGTCTGGGACTGCTTTTAAATAAAGCAGTTTTTTTTAAATGCTGCCCGTTTTCCTTAAAGGAAAACGGGATGCATATTTTTTTTAAAAATGAAACGTTTTCATTTCATTTTTTATGGGCAGGTAGTGGTCCCTGGGACCACTGCCTGCCCCTAAAAAATATTTCCCCCTGGGGACCCCTTCCCATTTGCAAATGCAATACCACCGTCTTGAAGAGGACGGTAAATTGCGAGTGCCCCTTCCTAACTGCGAGTCGCAAATCCTATTTAGCAAATCGCAAATAAATTGAGACTCGTTAAATAGGGTTTGTACATGACCCTGTAGGTTTTTGCATGCGCAAATGGGTCGCAAACCCATTTGCGCATGCAAAAACGGGTGGTACATCTGGCCCCAAATCCCTTACCATAGCTGTACACAGAACCTGACCTTGTTTTAGAAGTACACCATTGCATGTTTCAACATAAATCTTTTTAAACAGAGCATTACTGTAAGTGAGACTCAATTAGGGCGGTCTCACACCTTAGCTGAAGTTTAAAAAACTAAAGTCTGAAAGTGAAAAAATGGGAGTGGCTTTCAAAGACAGTTTCCAGATCTCTTACAATTGCACTACAGGGTAAACAGACCGAGACAGGAGAGTTGTGGATCCACAGGATGTTAATGACATAGGCACTGATTATGGATGTTTTGTTAACTGAGTAACACACTTCAATTCCAATCGTTCAAGTTCAGTGCATAAAGCATTTTCTGTTCGTAAATAATTAACAAAATTGAAAAGATGAGCATAAAACACAACTTAATGAATTGAAAATTAACACTGAGGTTAGAATGAGTGAGCACAGGATGTGATGTAAGGGCCATGTCTGTATCCGGAGTCTCCTGGGCATGACTGAAACCTGTGTAAGCGGACTGCACAAGTCTGCTGGTCACAGGCCTTGCCTGAATGTCATGTCTGCTTCCTAAAGCTTAATGGCACAATCAAAGGCTTCATGCAACAGACTATGGAGGCAGGGGTGACTGGGCACATTTGTAGCTTCATCCAGTGCCCAGGACCCACTGGGAATAACCATGCTTTGAGAACTGTGGTTACAGAGAGAAGGGTGCCAGGAGTAGCAAAATCGAATTATCTATGCCAAAGCCAACTTGACATGGGCAAAGGGTTTGAATGCTCTCTGGGGGAAGGAGGACTGTACACTAGAAATGAAGGCTACACATTTTTCCCAGAGCTAGCTGAGCACTGCTGAAGGCTGTGCCCAGACACTTTGTAGGTTTTGTGGCTTGTGTAGGGCATAGTCAACACCAAATGCCTTGTGCCCAGGTTTGTACAGTCTTATTCAAAGAACATTTCCCAAAGACACTGGGCAAAGGAACAAGATGAAGGTGCTGCTTGGTGCTTCTGGGATGGTGTTTATGAGGCAGGACATAGTTGTACACTACCCACAGTGCTCAGACTATTTAATACTATGTGCCATAGAACAAGTACATTATTAGAAAACTAAAGCAGTCCTCGCTGACATCACAAAATCACATACTCTATAACCCCCTGAAACATTAAATTAAAATTCAGTTAAATATATGTTATATAGGTATGGTTTGTTACACTATGTAAACAGACATGCTTCAATGCACTCCTCATTACTTCAAAAATGACATCATGTATTACATCAATGAATTCTCACATGGCAGGCATTTGATATTGATTGGCTGGATACACTTAGTCTTGTTTCTATAAAGCCTCTTTTACATGATTATCTAAATGTTGAAAGATTAAAGCCAAAGAAGTGACCACTGGGTCAGGGAGGCAGGTACCCAGCTATTGGCTTTGTCCCCTGTCTATAGCCTGTGGGTCAAAGAGATGAGCATGACAAGCAGATTTAGGGTGAGGTGTTGCAGAGCTGAGGGCCTGATCAAAGGCCAGAAGCTCCACCCAGAGTCTGCAGGGCATAACCAATGATTACAACCTGTTGGGCAAACTGAGCACTGGACATAGCCGAAGGCCAGACCAAGTATCTAAGGAATGCTTAACATGACCAGCATCAATGTTCCGTAGGGTCTCAGTGAATGTTAGAAATGGGGGGTCTCTAGTTGGCAAGAGTTTGCACCTTTGTCCAAGTAGGGACCCTTCCTTCTAGTCAGGATAAGGGAGCTACACTCCTAAAATAACCCCTTCTCACCCCCTTGGTAGCTTGGCACGAGCAGTCAGGCTTATCTTATAGGCAGTGTGTAAAGCATTTGCACATAACCAACAGTAACACAGTGAAAGCACTACAAAAGGACACCACACCAGTTTAGAAAAATATCCAATATTTTTATATACTCAAAACAAGACCAAAAAGAATCCACAATACAGTACTTGAAAAATAGATACTTTGCAAGATGTCTTCTAAACTGCGTCCGGGGCTACCGCGATGCTGAAAACAACAGCGTCTAACAGTTCCAGCCAACCGTGTTGATACAGGCCAGCAAAAGCGTGAAGAGACTCGGTAACAGTACCTTTCTCGTTGCGGCTTACACGGGGGTGCGAGCCGGTCGTGGCAACCGTCGTGGTTGCATTGCAAAATGGAAGCGGTGAGGAGCGCAGAATCCTCTCGATGCGGTGCAGGCAGCGGCTCGGTGACGATCGTCCAGACGGCGTCAGTGAGACCAAGGCTTACGGTGCAGGGCGAGACGGTGCTCGATGCGGTGCTGGCAAGTTGTGGTGCAGGCAACAGAGCCGGTTTGCGGGAGCTGGCGTCGGTCAGCCCAGACGGCTCTGTGGGACGAGGCGGTGCATTGTGAAACTTTACGAACGGTGCTCCCAACCACGATGCGGTCACGGGTGTCAAGTCATCAGCAGCGACAGCGTCGGTGAGACCAGGATGGCGAAGTGAAGCGAGGCGGTGCGGACTGCTGTGCCCACAGGTCACGGTGCAAGCAGCGGCTCGATGGCGGCGGCGTCAGTCATCGTCATCGGTGAGACCAGGGTTACGGTGTGAGATGCAGACGGTGCGGTCTGCTGTGCCATCAGGACACAGAGCCAGCGGCGGAGTCGGTGACGGAGTCGGTTGCGGTTCCCTTCTCTGTGGCAACTGAAACAGCGGTTCCAGAAGCGGTACCCAGAGGTTGATGAAGTCTTTGCAGTCCCTGAGACTTCAGAACAGGAGGCCAGCCCGATTTCAGGCCCATGGAGATACTCAGCACTAGTAAAGAAAGTTCAGTCCAGTCCTTTCACTGCCCAAGTCAGAAGCAGCAACTGCAGGCCAACCCAACAAAGCAAAAGCACAGCAAAGGGGCAGTACTCCTCCTGGCAGCTCTTCCAGCTGTTCTTCTTGGCAGGTTCCTTGATTCCAGCGAGTTCTAAAGTTTAGGGGTTTGGACCCCACTTTTTATAGCCCAAAATCCTTTGTCCTCTCAGGCAGAGAGTATCTGTGCCCAGCCAGAACCAGTTCTGCCCTCCTTGGTGCAGCTTCCTGGCAGGAGGTGGAGACAGCTTTGTCAGAGGCAGACCAGACCCATTCAGGTGAAAGGAAATCTCCTCCCCCTACTCTAAATGCAGCCCAGGTCTATTCAGCCCTTCCCTGACCCATCTAGACTCTCTGGAGCCACTGCTCCTCTCCAGCCCCTGTCATCCAAAACCCAGACAGTCAATCCACAAACCTAGCGGAGGCCTACTGGATGGCTGAGCAAGAAAATACCTACTTTCTAAAAGTGGTATTTTCAAACACAGAATGTAAAAATCACCTTCACTAAAAGATGCATCTTTAGATTCTGAGTACAGGCATACTAAACTTTATTTCTCTACTTTGTTCCCAGGGCCAGTTATGTTTATAAGATGTTATAAACAAACTCCCCATTCTGTCCTATGGGAACAGGTAACCTTGCCATAGTGAAAAACGAAATTGGCAGTAATTCACTATCAGGACATGCCACACACACCAGGGCACCCTGCCCACAGGGATACCTTGGGCCTACCTTAGGGGTGACTGACATGTAAGAAAAGGGAAGGTTAGGGCCTGGCAAGTGGGTACACTTGCCAAGTCGACATGCACACAGGCTCTGCAATGGCAGGCCAGAGTTACATTTACAGGCTGCTTGTGTGGGTGGCACAATCCAGTGCTGCAGTCCACTAGCAGAATTTGACTAACAGGCCCTGGCACACTCAGTGCACTCTACTAGGGACTGACAAGTAAATCAAATATGCCAATCATGGAAACACCAATCCATAACACAATTTACAACAGGAGCACTTGCTCTTTAACACTGATCAGCAGTGGGAAAGTGCGCAGAGACACTAAGCCAGCAAAAACAGAGTCAAAACCGGGAGGTCAGAAAGCAAAAAGTCAGGGGAAATACGCCAAAAGATGTCAAGTCTAACAGTGAGGCTTTGGAAATCAGATTCTAACTAAAGGCCACGTTGAGTACCCATAGGTTGGTGATAAAGGTTTCTCCTTCATAGCAGAGAGTCAAGAGCAGGGTCCATGGACTTGTGTAAATCCAAACCCTCCACGCTGTGCTTTACAGTCACCTCTGAGTAAAGTGGTGCAAAGGGCATAGTACAGCCAAAGGTCAGGTTTTGCATCATTTGCTTGCTATGCTAAACAAAAAGTTGAGTCCAGTGAACTCTATGGTGTAAGACTTTAAAGAGAAGTCAAACATGCAATGGCTGATTCTCCTACAATGCTATGTACAATGCTCTGTGGATTTATTGGCTGCACACACCAGCGATAAGTTCCGCTTTGCTTTAACTAGCTACTATCACAGTCTGTGTAGACATCCTTGAAACCTGATGCTTTCAGGACTTTTGTTCTGCACTGGCGAATTCATCCATTTAGAGAAATAGCTTACCTGAATATTTTACTATGAGAAAAGTGCTACAACATTTAATATTATCATAGCAAGGTTTAACTCCTCTGACAGCTTTATATCGAAGCATCATATCAGGAGATTAACTTCAGTGAAAATGGCAATGATAAAATGATTGATAAAGGAAATTTAAAATTCAAGGGCCACATCTAATACAGTGCCGTGATATCTAACTGAAGGAAGTCTCTTGTGATACGTAGTGTGATGCTTTAATGGAGTACAACCCAATTTGTGTTAATGTCTTTGAAACTTGCTGCTTGGAGGACTGAGTGGTCTGCACCCTATCATTTAATTCTTGGTAGGAACAGGTACTTGGGCATTTTAACATTCTGCAGCATTCAAAGTCTTGTTTGTTTAATATGGCTTGGCTGAACCTCTTGCTCTATATTAAGATCATGGGAATCATCAGTCTTCAGGTAGCTAGTCCAGCCTAGTGGTACACTACGGTGTCAAGCAGATCATCTTTTAGTGTGATGATGGTGTGTTCTTCTCGGTGGTAGGCACTTTTGAGGTTGTCTCCTCTGGAATTGTATGATGTTAGAGTCTCCAGCAGTCCTTTTTGGGAGGATGTCAAATGTACAACAGTCATCCTAATGGTCTGTAGCCACAGGTCAAGCACATCTCTCTTAAGTTGTCATAAGAACAGATTCAGGAGGTGCAGAACCATAGTTAGAAGGGTGGTTTCCTGATATGAAATAGCTATGGGACAATATGTTGTATACACTGATCACAGTGTCTGAGGCTACATTCTCAGCTTCTGGTATTTATATATGATATTTGTGTAAAACAAACCTGGCCAAAAGTCATCAGAACATTGTTACAGTTCCTCAGCAAAAAACATGTCTGGCTCTGCCCATCATCACGGGCCTCTCAGAAGTGAAACTAGCATGTGACTGGTAATACTCCTGGATTTCATGTCTTTTATATGCATTTGGCAAACTAGATGACTAGCATAGCATGTAGCTGGCACTGTCTCTGGCATTAAAGTCGTTTAGAGGGAAGTTCAAATGCACAACATCTTGCATCGCTGTTATGTCCTTTTGTGGAAGACCTGGGTTGGAGGATGCTTTCACGTTGCACATGAAAGCCCATATGGTGCTGCAGAGATGGGTGATTCTTTTATTGAGCCCTAGATTATCTCAACTGGAATGTGCATTCATTTGCTCTGTCTCCTTAAGCAGTGGTGGCGTGAAGTAAGAGGGAACTTTGTGGTCCCACAGTGTTTCATTAAGAGCTCTAGCAGTCAGGAAATTCTTCTGCGATCACACGTTCTCAGGAAAGCGTGCATCTGTATAAAGTATGTTCAATTGTTTTTAAATCTCATTTTCACACCTCCCTGAGATCTAATTTTCGAGAGCATGCAAAATAATAATTTTGGTAGCCGAATTAACTTGGTGACTGTCTGCTATGATTGCTCTTTATATGAATATTAGTTAACGGGATCTGGCTGAGAATAATCCTATAGGCCTAGGGGCACTTGCAACCTATGCTTTGAGAAGTACGTGAATTTAACTCTTTGACTTACTTAAAACATATGCTTTCATTCTGATACAAAAGCAACATTCTTGAAACTATAACGTTTTGTGGTTTGCTTTTGGCTGCTATCCAGGGTATGTTTACACTCTTTCACTGTGCCCTCTCCGCATCCAAAATCCATTAGACTGCGATCTTTATCCCTCCACCAGCTCTGCTAATCAGGCATCGCTTCACCTCCTAACTCTTTCATCCATTAAAAGAAATTCAAGCATAATTAGAGTACCATTAAAAATGGAGGAAATGCTGTAATTGCCCATTGTTCGGTAGCCATGGTTACGTCTTCGATTTCTTCTGTTTCGTTGTACGTACCGCGGGCACACGCAGGCAGTTATTAGGTGGAGCGTGTGGTAATGTTTGTGCTGATGTACAGGTGTGCAGGTGTCAATGTTTGCCAAAGGGAAGAAAAAGAGAGGAAAGAATTGCCTGTGACATTTAAAGCGTTAATATCGGAAAGCCAACCTTTAATTTGACAGCTTTTAGTGCTAGTTAATTTCACTCATCCAAGCGAGGTGTAGGAAATTTGCAGCACCTTTAAATCATCACGTTTTTCCACACTGCCCGAGGCCTGTGCTGAACACCTGAACCACACAGTTTTGCTGTTTTTTTTTTCCAGGTCACTTGAACTAAAACTTCCATTCCCTTCTCAGACAATTAATCTTTTGCTAATTGAAGCAAGATGCTGCTGCATGAGTTTCACTGGGGCCTGCAGATCTAATTTAACAAAGTGAATTCAAGGCACATGCTGCTGCCCCTAATGATGTGACAGGTGGGCTGCACCACAAGACAGCAGACTTCGAAAAAGTTGAGTCTCATTAGGCCTGCAGAGCCCTGCCGTCATTTCTTGATGGCTGACGAACACTAATCACATCTGTTTATGACTGGGCCAAGCAAGGAGGGGAGAAGACAATCCATTTCTTTCATTCATGAGTTAATATCGCCTTGACTCCTGCCCAAAAACACAGCAGGTCTGCCCCCTACCTCGTACCCCACTCGGCTGGCTCTCGCAGGCTGCACCCTTTTCCAATTAACTCCCATTGCAGCAGAAAGCAAGGCAGGCCCTGTGTTGGGTGAGCCAATTATTGTGAAGGGTATTAAGTCATCAGATTTACTTTTATCTTGATTGCATTGTGGAAATCGTGCATAATTAATGGTAGGAGCTTATTAGGAAAATGATTAGGCAAATTACACAGGTGTCGGATGCATTTTTATGATAAATTTGCTAGAACAATCCTGCAATTCCATCTGTTCATTTTCACATCAGAATGTCACTCTGGAAGAAATTAATGGTGCAGAGTCATGCAAAGTTAATGGATGTCTTGGATAAAGATTTATGTAAAAGGAATGCAGTTTGTTAACAGGTGAAATCATATTTTTTAGTTTCTGCTATTAAAAAAAGACATTAAAGTCAGAGGCCAAGCTGAACTAAAATCAATGAGACATGTTTCCTAAGCTTTACTGATAATATCATATTGTGTGTTCTCAGTTGTCAGTAAGAATGAACCAAGGCTATTTAAATTAACAGGAAAATCAAATGAAAAGTGATTAAAGTGTGAAAAAACGCTGGCAGACAGTTCAAAAGAAAGGTGCTTTTAATTGATATTAACATTTTATGACATCAAACAATTACATTTAAATCGAAGTCTAAAACGCAGATATACATGTCTTTCGGTTGCACCAAATCCGTTATTTCAATCTTCTGTTTTAAAAACAACATTTATTTTAACCGTTAAAGTTTGAAGAAATAATAGGGTTGTATATTTTCACCCAGCAGAGTATTTAATAAACATGAGTTAGCACATAACAAGTGTTATATTAAATGCAATAACACGAACATTGCTTCATTTTCTAGAATGCAAAAACATGTACTGCAAGTCATATCATGGATAATTTATCTATTCAGTGTGATTATTCTTAAGAGATATTAATAGTATTCAAAGTCTTGCTATTGGCCGAGCCGAGTTCTGACTTAATTTTAAGAGTTTTCTATCTAAATAATTAACTAATAATGCGTCATTGATGATATAAGTCAATTCCAATACCTCAATTACAAAGCATTGTCAAGTGGCCCTTAAGGACATTGTCGTTTTTCACTAGCTTAGCATGAGCACGTTGCAGCTTGCCTGCTGCTTTTGCGCACATTACTACACGTCTTTATTTTTGCAATTATTTCAAAGACTACTTTCACATGAGAATTCATCGCTGTGTTAACTCTTTGGATGTTCCTGGGATTTTGACTGAACATTATGTGCAAGGTCGAACAACAATGCCCCTTGTTATTCTGTTCTGGCCAGGCCTTAGCCCTTAGACAAAATACATGAAAAGGTGACACACTTGGAGAGGGACCTTTCCAGGGAGAAGAGCGAGACAGCACCTATGATGAAGATCTACTCTCTATAGGATAAGGTATGGGGTCTTCTGACAAAGCCCAGAGATCTTCTATTATATAATAATACTTCTTCTTAGCAAGGGGATGGAGGTTAGGCACTATCGTCTTTTCTCCATTGTCTTTTTATGATGCCATCTCCCTTCATGATATATGGACCAGCTGCTATGCTGACTGTATTTGTACTATGAATTTTCCTACTTGTTGTGGCACGTATACTGCATGTTAGGGCACGTTAATTAAAATAAATATTTTAAACTATTCTGTGTCTCTATCAGATCTTATTGTGGACAAGTACAAGAGTGAGAGCGAAGGGTGTGTCTTGTTACCGCGATTCCTGAGAGATCTGGCAGTGTTGTGTTCTGGGGTGCCTAATCATTTGTTTCTCTGTGAGTGAGTAGGAGAGCAAGTGAGACACTATAGCTAGTCGGTCCTGGGCTCGTGGGTACTAAGGTGGTAGGAAGACCCAGTCCCTATACACCAAGGTCCCATAATCCTGCGCATAGTTCTGTGTTTGTGCAGAATCCCTACAACAGCATCTTGTTAATTGTGCAACTCTTTCTTCCCCAGACCTTACTAATACGGCAAACACCTTCTGAGGCAGTTCGTAAGGTTGCCTTGTTGTGGTCTGCTGCAAGAGGGACAGGAAGTCCCACACAATTCATGTATTTCCTCTTTTCCTCTGGAGATAAGTGGCTTCAATGTATGGTCTGTGCTGGTATTGGTCTTGCTGCTCCATCTCGAGGTTACCTTTACTGGGCATGGGTATTAATATTATGCAGGCCTCTTGGGATTAATTGATGAAATAGGGAGGTTGGTTGATGAGCGCACACAATATGAGGTGCTGGTGGATTGCAAACCTAATTGTTTGTGTCGCCTGCAGCATCTGCCCAGGACGATACCAGGATGTCAGTTTTCCTGATTCTACTGTTGCTCCTAGTCAGTCTTGCTCTATAGGTTTGCGAGTGGTATGTCTATTGCAACCTTCTGCTTTCAGTTGGCAGCAATGTAGGGCTTCTGTTAGCTCTGCAATTTGGCGGTTTATAGAAAAGATGTTAACCCTATCCTTACTGTTATGAGTTAGTATATTCTGTGTTAGTTCCACAATTAGATCTCGGTTTTCTTCATGAGCTATTCCATTGGCCCTTAAGCCCCTATTAGAATGTCTGTCTCAGCCTTTGGACTTCGTTTCTTTACTTGCCTTTCTAGTGGCTATCACCTCTACAATGAGATTGAGAGAAATAGGGTTCCCTCATGTACAAAACGTAGTTTGGCGGTACTCTGCAACTCACTGTTTCAGCATCCAGACTGCTTTTTTGGTTGAGAGCTTTTTAGCAAGCCCCACAATCCCAGAGGGTAGAATACTGGATATCAAGGGAAAAATGGAGAAGCAATGCAAAAGTCAATGACACAGGGTCACCAGCCTCTGTGGAAGCATTCAACACAATGTACACTGTAAAATGAGAGGCCAAATGAATAGCTATGCATTTGGTTGGCTCACTAGGTATTGTGGAGGATTTCGGTAGAGCAGATACGGTAAAATTATTACAAGAGGTAAAATGGATAGCTAGGCAGAGGGTTGGAAGACGAGACTTCTGGCACATGGTATTCCATATCTGAATTGCAGGACATTCCTCTGGCTGAAATATTTAGGTTTGAAGTTTGACTAATCATTTGAGATTGTTTTTTTGAATTCCAGGTATGAATAAGTCTGTATGGAATTATGCTTCTTGTAGAAGAACGTGCCACTTAGTGTTGCAGTCAGTGGGCTTTATTTATTTATTATTTTTTCCTGAGTCTGCATTGGTATACTGTACTGGTAAGAATTTAAATGACAAAGTTGGCCGCAGGGATAAGGGTTAGATTGCTAACCTATTATTTTCACTTCACCTAGTCCCACCCTTCATAATTTCAGTTGTTTCATTCCACCTACCCTTCATAGATAAGTAAGCTTTGATGGAGCGTAACAGTTAAATAATGGTTGCCTCTATCAATTATCACTATTAAAAAAGATTTTCGATAACAAACTCTTGATGAAAACGTGTAAAATGGTTTAAACAAAAAATGTGAGGTTTCCTACTGCATCGTAAAATCATGCAGGAGTGTTTTGAAACATGGAAATGTGAAAACATAAATAAAGAAAGAGAAAATGTTTATTTACATATGCATGTAGTCACAAAGTGAATTTTTTTACTTCTGAGGAAAGGATGGAAATGTAAAATATTTGAATTTGATGACTTTGCAACAGGATTACTTAATGCTTCCGGATTTTTTAGTGAGGTATTGATCACACCCTGAACAGCCCACTGTGATTGACCAATGGAAACCATATGGGATGACAAAAAAGGATACTTTGTGGGCTTAAACTAAATCTTTTGGAAGTATAATTTCTTCTTGGAGGAGGAGTCGGGGCTGGCTGTCGTTTTTCTATTTTCCTTTCCTGCCATGCTGTAGGACTGAACTTTTATTTCCCTCTATTTCCCAACCATTGAACTAAACTTTCCTGAACTGACTGGAACCTTTATTTTACCAGCTGGTAAAGAGTGCAGGAAGAAACCTTTTGGCTGTAAGGTTTACTGACTCTTTCCTGTGGCACATTGTGCTGCGACTCTGCATACTTGGTTTGTATGATCTAAATGCTGAAACTTGATTTTTCCCATGTATCTCTCTCATTCTCTTCCTAGCCAACCAGCAAATGTTTTTTTGTTTGTTGAATCTGTATGGCATTGTGTGGCTAAATGTACTAATCGTCTGTTATTAAATCTGATTGATAAATGCGATTTTATGTTTCCTACCATTCAAATTGGAGCTTAGATAAATGACTTATATGCATAAAACTTTATCGTAAGTGAGTCAATTTTGGTGAGAACTTTCTTGTCGTAGGTCTTATGATTATTGGAAAGAATTATTGTGAATAGGTTGATGGTCATTAGCATGAATTTGGCATTTTCTTATTCCAGGTCCTCATAAGGAATTTTCTCACGTTCTCTAAATATCCAAGTCCCTATTAGTTCACATAAAAGATCAATTGGAGGATCAATGGCAGTTTAGGTTATGTTATGGGCCCAGTGAATGAAAAGATCAGATTTGCAAATTAGTAGTGATGAGAATTTTTTCCCAGTCTTCCACTGCATCAGGTTCGATCCAACAGAAACAAGTTTGTGTTATTGTTTACCGTATGATCGGTGGTAGGATATAGGGGAGTGGCGCTCCAAGGAAGTCCACATGAAATCCTAATCTGACTGAAATCAGGTGTGGTGCAGTAGGGTAGGGAAAAACCACCTTATTCCCTAATGTATGGCCAGATGACCACATGCAAAGTAAAACACTGATCCCCTGTAACTGCTGAAAGTATATGTACAATATACAATGTCAAATACAACAGTCGTCTTCTTTTGATTCCGTTGTTGCTTTATTTTCTTAGCTTCTTTGGATGGTGTCATTACAAACCACAATCAATGTTCTTCGTTCCTAGCCAACACGTGTTTCATCGCTTACAGGGATGAGCCCACGACTTCTTCAGGGCTAAGGAAGTATATAAATATAAGTGTTGTAGTACATAAGGTGGTGATAGGTATGTACATGTACACCCTAGTGGTTATGTGTCAACAAATATTTTGCTAAGACATTTCATAGTGGAACTCTGTGGAAACCCATGCATACATTCATCAGATTGTTTGTAACAGTATTATATAAAAACAATTGGTGGACTGGAGAACATAAGGCAAATTCCTTAATCAATTTTACAGCTCATCCCCTAGTTGAGCTAATGCATTTGAAGATTTTAAATGCACTGGCAGTGAATACAATCTATCTAATCCCATTGGTTGGTGTGTTGTTTCACAGTGCACCCTCATGTTGCCAAGTTTGTGACCCTAACAGGTATGTATATACAGTGCTCCCCTGTGATAAAAGTAGATGTGTGTGTATTTAAGCAGGAGTACGGTACCAATTCTGTTGTCTTGCGAGTCCCTGCGACTAAAGAGGGATAGAAGTCAGCAAAACAGTAAAGCAGAAATTCCTTGTTAGAAAGTATCTGTCACTCAAGACTATCTAACATACCTTGATTCCGGTGATAATTCCAACCCAGAACCTGAAGCTTATTTCTCGTCTATATTAAACATGATCATAATGTTCCGTCAGACAAATGCGAGGTTACAAATGGTGTGACGCTCCAAAGCTTCGTGGAGCTGCAGAATTGTGCCCAATCCTTAGAGTGAAGTGAAAATCAATATTGTAATGAGACCCCATACATTTGAATCCATTACTACAGTAATGTCTTAAGATACAACCGTGACCAGGAGAGTGATCTGCTTACCGGCACGATTCTCGTCCAAGATATTGCTCCCACACCTCGCGAGTACGCTGTGTGTGTGCCGGGGAGCAGCCCGACGTGCCTTAACAGGCTGGGACGGGCCGTCAAAACCGACGACGGACTACAGGAATCCCTCAGAGTACTGTTTGCGGCAGCCGCCATTTTGTAATGGTTTTTGTGTGCGGGCACATCGAAATACAAGAGCTCTAACAACCCCTCATTATGTGCGTGGCGAGTATCATCGCTTATTGACCTCATCGTTCATCGGTAAGCAGACTATAAGACAGTGGGGTAGCTAAGTGTTTGGTATAGCGTAAAGCTAATCCCGGTGAGCATATTGTTGTTGTTCCTAATTATTCTTCGGTGTTTGGCAGCATGAGGGTAGTTCCTATTACACATTGAGTATAAAAAATCATTTTGGGAGGCCCCTTCCTCCTTGAATAATTTTATAGTTAAGAGAAATATTATAGCAATCTAAGTCGCGTTAGATTCAGTAAATAGACGGAAGACAGACATATGGTATGCTACAAATATTACTAAGTAGAAAAATACTATATATTTATAGATCAGAAAAGGTGTGGATAAGATAGGGCAATGCTTGTGTTTTTGAAATCAATAAACAAACAGAGGATAGGCATATAATAAGGTACAGGCATAATTGAGTGGTGACAAGCAAATGATTATGCCCACCCTGATCAGCCCAAAGTGTTACAGACATCTGGGAATAAAAACCGTACGAATAGCATAACATTGTAACTTACTATTTCTCCACTATACAGGTATATTTGTAAGAAATTAGCATCAGGCCTACAAATGTGGTACATATTGGAAAGCTATGCATTCAGTAAGTTGATGATAAGTATTGGTTTCATCGTGAGTGCATTCCTCATGACTAAATGAGGCGTCAAATGTACCCGAGCCAATACAGTAGTCGAGGCCGCATCTTATCAGTCCCCCAGAAAATATTGAAGTTCGTGATCAGTGTTCAGACCTAGTTCGACACTCCTAAGTCTCATAATCCATAGTGCCTCTCTCCTTCTGAGTGTCCATTCCCTGTTGCCTCCTCTGGGATCCCTGGGTATAACATCGAAGCCATAGAATTTATATGCTCTGTGAGTGTCTTGGGCTGTGCAATCAGCTGTGTGTATGGCTATTGGATATCTGGTGTCCTCCTGCTTAACAGCCCTCATATGTTCGCCAACCCTGTCCTTCAGACTCCTGATCATGCTGCCAATATATCTCCGTTGGCATTTACATTCGATGGCGTAGACTACATACTTTGTATTGCAGGTGATGTTGGCCTCAATCTTATATGTCTTATTGTTCGGTCCGGTGAATTGTTTCTTTTTGTCCATGGCCCATCTGCACATGGTGCAGTGGTCACATTTGAAAAAGCCTATAGTGTGTAATGTAAGCCAATGATCCTGTTGCTCCCTTCTTGGGTAACTGGGACTCAGAATGCTTTTCAGGCACTTACCCCTGTGGTATGTTATCTCTGGACTGGTTGATGTGAAGCCTTGTAGTGACTTATCTGCCAGTAATAAATGCCAATGTTTCCTCACACTTCATGTGAGACTCTGTAAATGTCTGTTGTAGTCAGTGACCAGAAGGACAGTTTCAGTGCCCCCCTTTCTTGGCTTATCCTTAAGAGTGTTTGATCTACAGATTTTGGAGATTCTGTTGAGAGAGTTGTTGATCGTATTGCGGTTGTAGCCTCTACGTGTAAATCAGGATGCCATACTCTGTATGCATTCCCTAAAGTCTGGTTCAGTACTGCAATTGCATCTTGCCCGCATAAATTCATTATAGGGAATGGCATTAATCTAATGCCTGGGGTGTGCACTAGACGCATGTAGTGTGGCATAGCAAGATGTGGGCTTCCGAAATAGCCTACTCTGAATCCTATTGTCCTTAGTGAAGAGTTCCACATCGAAAAACGTGACGCTCTCCCGGCTAAATTGAAAGGTGAATCTGATGTTGGATGTGTTGCTGTTCAGATGTGTGAAGAAGTCAAGTAGTTTGTCTGTGGATCCCGTCCATATCATCAAACAGTCATCTATGTATCTACCCAAAATATAATCAAGTTATTCCACTTTTTACCTTGTGTGCTCCAGATCCATTCCTCCTCCAACATCTGCATGAACAATTTGGCATAAGAGGGTGAACATTTTGAGCCCATGGCCACCCCCTGGGTCTGTCTATACCAGCCGTCTTTAAACAAAAAAACATTATTGTCAAGAATCAATCTGGTCATCTCCAAAAGCATTTCAGTGTGTTCCCAAAGACTAGCTGATCTAGAGATGAGTACATGCCGTAGGGCAGGAAGTTCAAGATCATGTTTGATGCTGGTGTACAGTGCTGTGACGTCAAGTGTTACCAGAGTCATGTTGTCCTCCCATGTTATGTCAGTGAGTGTGCTGAGAATATGTTTGGTGTCCCTTATGTAGGATGGTAGATTGTTCACCACTGGCTGCAAGAGGGTATCCACGTATTCCAATAGTCTCTCCGTGGGACCCCCCCCCTACCAGACACTATAGGCCTGCCTGGAGTAAATGGGATATTTTTGTGTATTTTGGGCAATGTATATGGGCAGGGGTATCTAGGACTGTCAATCCTGAGATAAGTGTACTCATTGCTATCTAGCAGACATGAATCATACCATTTTTTATGGTTGCAGTTGATACGATCCGTAAGGGCCCATATGGGGTTAGAGGATAATATTTCGTAACATGTCAGATCATTGAGTTGTGATAGGATGTCTTGTTTGGTTCAATGACAAAATATCGATGTTAAAAATATAGAAGTAAAAAATATTGATGCAAAAATATAGAATGCAAAAATATCGACTCCCTGTACTTACACGGGTAAGTACAAAAATATTGAAAAAAAATATTGATGTAAAAAATATAGTTGTACAAAATATCAAATTATATATATATATATATATATATATATATATATATATATATATATATATATATATATATATATTATATATATATATATATATATATTTAAAATAAAATAATAAATATTAAATATGTTAAATAATAAAATTGTTATAAAAAATAAAGTAGAGGGGAGTAGCCAACAATCATGGCCGAACGGACGTGAATCCGTTCGGCTCCGCTTCAGGCCCCGGGTAAACGGATGATTTCCAAGTTTGTACTACAGCAATTTTGAGCCCAGGAGTAGAGGAACCCATGAGCATCTGAGAGGGACGCCTGCAGCTTGTCTTTGCTGCCCGGAGACCCTCGACGAGGCCCCAAAGTGAAGACTTCTGGCAGCGCGATGGAAGCAGCAAAGATGGCGGCCGCCTTGGAGTAGCGAGCCTGGGACCGGAGTTGGGGCTCTTGATCAGGCTGAAGGTCAACACGGAGAGGGCCAGCGGCGCTCGCTCCTGGAGACCTCCGCTCTCCGTCACTGGGGGAGCGGAGGTGTTATTATCTGGCCATAACGCGAGTGAGCGGACTCAACGTAGAAGCCCGCTTCCCCGAGGTGGCGCGAATATGAAGCGATCAAGCAGACGACACACTCAGTGAGGAGAGGGGGGAAGAGCTGACAAGTGCGGGGGCCCAGCAGCCGCAGAATGAAGGGTGAACATTAAACCATAGAAAATCCTGGGGCTGGCCGATCTGCTTGCAGGACCTCCACTGATAAATGCTTGACCTTAAGATGGCGACGGCCAGGCGACCCTTTAGCCACATGGAGGCCTTGTGTGTGGGCCTGACTTGCTGATTGGGGGTGACTGCCAATGTGCATCCTCGGGAGGGTGCTTTGATGCCTACTGCAGGGCAGTGAGTGAGAGCCCTACCCCTCCGGATAGTCCAGAAGAGATCCTCACCCTTGGTCCCTTGGCCCCTAACCACAGCACCTTTGACCCCTTGCTGAAGGGCGGAGACCGGATCCTGGGTCCACTCACTCGGGGGCCCGGGCCTGACAGCATGTTCTGTTGCATATGCCACCCAAAAAGACCCAATCATCCAAAGTCTCCAGCTACTTTACCCCAACGGGGGAAGGGGCGGACAAGGAGGGAAAGACACAGCTTAAAGGAGACATGGCACTAACAAGTGAGGACCTAATGGCGTCGTTGCAAGACTTCAGGAAGGAGCTCCGGGAAGACATCAAGGCGGACATTGGGGCCTCCTACGATGCATTCAAAGCAGAAATGGGGGGCAAGATGACGGTCCTTCAGGCAGACGTGGACTCGGTTGGGACTCGTATGTTAGACCTTGAGGCCAAAGTCAGGAATTGGCTGACCACGTAAAACCCCTTGAGGAGAAATCTGCCGACCTACACACCCAACTACGAGCCGCGCTGCTCAAGTGCGAAGACCTTGAGAACTGCTCTCGGAGGGACAATATTAGGGTTAGGGGCCTGGAGGAGGGCTGCGAAGGACCCGACCTGCAGGCGTTCATGGTGGGGCTCTTCTCCACGATCCTGGGAGATGGAAGTCCGGAGGTGCGGCTGGAAAGGGTCCACAGAGTGGGACCGCAGCTCCCAGGAGATAACAGGAGGCCCAGAGTCATTCTAGCAAAATTCAGCTCCTTCAAAGTAAAAGAGCAGGTCCTACAGAAAGCAAGAGGTCGCGACAAGATCACATTTCAGAACGCGACATGCTCACTTTTCCAAGATGTTGCCCAAGCCACCCTCGCCCGCCGGCAACAGTTTAGGCCGATCACAGAGGCCCTAAGAGAGCGCCAAATAAAGCACCATTGGACCTACCCGATTGGCCTAGCATTCACGAAAGACAAGAAGCACCTCCACTGTACGGACCTGGAAGAAGCGGCGGACCTATTGGGTATCAAGATCTCCCCCCCTGAGCCAAGAGGCAGCCACAAGGGACGAAACAGAGGAGCACTAGGGGGAGCGACGCACCGGGGCTCCCTGGCAGACGCAGGGATGGGGAGGCAAGAAATCAACGGGTTGACCAGCGGGGAGATAATGAACTCCGGACTTTGGGCTACCCAGGCCAGGCAGACTGGTAGTGAGAATCGATCATATAAACCATTATGATAGTGGCCTCACCTGGAGGCTCAGAGGTCGAATTTCCAGAAGATGAAAGACTCGAGGGTGGTGGGCTGTGAAGGGGTGAAGTCCCGACTCAAGGTAGGAGATTACCATCTGAAAGCAGTCAAGCGTTTGAATGATTACGTTAAGGGGTGCTGGGACCGGAAATGGGAATGCCCCTGGAGATGCTCAGAACGTGGCTCTCTTCTGAGATTGAGTGTCGCAGAGCTCAAAGTTTTCACCTATATTTGTTCATTTGTTTTGCATTATGGTGTTCGCTTATCTGTTTGCTTATGCGCGGTCGGTGGGAGGAGGAAGTGGGTGGGGCGAATGTGTGTTCTCGGGGATAAGGAGGGTCGGGAGCTACGAGATGGGAGGAGTGGTCACAATTTGATGAGTGGCCGTTAACTGTCTGTCCTGGAATGTCAGGGGACTCAATTCAAGAGACAAAGGGGCCGATTCCGATTCGGGCCGGAAAACGTACCGACCGACTCGGAGCCGGAATTCATTCCGACCGACACGTACCGGTGCAGCCCGACCGGCAAAGTACGATGAGAAGCGTGCAAAATCCGACCGACGCGTACGGAACACAAGCCGAACGACCGAACCGCGCGGAAAACAGCTATCCGGCCGGAAAACCACGCGAATCGAACCGACCGACAGGCACCAGGAAGAATCCCGAATGAATCGTACCCGCGAACTCCTACCCGCCAAGTACGATGCAACGCGTGGAAAACACGACCGAGTCGCACGGGGCCCAAGCCATACGACCGACACGCATACAAAACTGCGAGCCGAAGCAACCCAATACACCGCGACCGACGCTTACGCAGCACAGAAAACAGCACAAACACAGCGTGAACTAATCGGAGAAGCTCGCACGAGACAACTGCAGGGTCCGACTCGGTCAGAAGAACGTCTCCTACATGCACAAAAAGTACTAAGGAAAAAACACACAAAAAAAGGCCAAACAAGCAATTACAAAGCCAATAAATACTGGGTGGGGAAACAGGGAACAAAGACACACCCACAACTCCACGCATATAAAGGACACAAATCCCTACCATGATCCTTTGCAAATTCAAATTACCTGCCAGCACTCAACACCAACAGACAGCAACCACACACACACTCACAGCTCATCCATCACACAAGCCACACACCAGCAGCACCTCAACAAATAGCACCCTCACATACACCCAGCAAAACACACACTCACACACCCTCACTTGCACACCAACACACACATCACTCACCATCACCACCCATCACCATGCCCCCAAAGAAGAATCAAAAGTTCCTAGATAGTGAATTGGAAGTCCTGGTAGATGAGATCCTCAGGGTAGAGCCACAGCTGTTTGGTACACTGGTCCAACAGACACCCATGTCGCAGAAAACCAAGATGTGGGAGAGGATTGTCGACAGGGTGAACGCACAATCACTATGTTTGCGCACAAAGGGAGACATCCAGAACAGGTGGTATGACGTGCGCAGGAGGGTCAGGGACCTGTTGAAGAAGGATTACCTCTTGAGCCAACACACCGGCAGTGGCCCTCCTGCCAAACCAGTATACCTCAGGCCCTGGGAGGAGAAGGTGCGAGCCATCCTACCACCAGTGAGCGTATATGGACTAGAAAACATCCCAGAGCCTGGTGAGTACACAACAAATGTACACAATATTGTGCGACAATACACACACATCACTGTCAAGGGGAGAGTCAAACCATGCACCCTTAGCAAATACACAGCAACCAAAACAGAATCATCCCAAAATGTGTATGTCAGTCAGATAAACACAACACATGCCATCTCATAGTGATATGTAACTGTGTCATCACATGTACAAACACAACTACAACTACAGCTAGGCAGTGGCACAAATATAACTAACAAACACATCCAGACATGTAGCCACCACTACAACACCACCTCACAGTGAAGCCCACTGAAAGGAAGGAATCCTGTGTATGCTGGGCAAGTCAGTGTAGCCAATAGCATCATGGGAGTCGTAGTCACAGATATTGCCCACCCTCACAATGCGCAGATCAACACCACCATGAACCATGCTCACATCACAGGGAGTGGAAAACAACTGACAAGATGGCTGACACTGGCTACTGCTGTGGGGAGCACAAGGTCCTGCTGGCAACTGTGCACCAACCAACAGCAGGACACCACTGACTGACATCCTGAAAGACAACTTGCACTCCCTGCAACGGAAGCACGTTCCATGGTGGAAAATCTGGCTGGGTGGGAAGGAGGACTGACAGCACTGACCATAGTTACCAGCAGCTCCACTCACACACACCCCTAACACAAACTCCACACAACTCACCTGGGAGAATGCATTGCCTCACACTCTAATCAAATATCCCACAAAGAACCACAACCCTGGGTCATGCTGTGTGAAGCACAGGGACACACATGGGACTTGTAGCAAAACTAACCCCAGGATAACACTGTCAGCCATCTTGTCAGCACAGGCACACAACCCCACAGGGAAGCAGAGTCAAAAGGAAGGAAGCATGGGCATGCTGGGAAGGGGGTGGAGGCAATAGCATGATGGGAGTGGCAGTCACAGATATTGGTCACCCCCACAACTGTCCCATCAACACCACCCGGAACCATGCGCACATCACAGGGAGTGAAAAAAGATATGACAAGATGGCTGACACTGGGTACTGCTGTGGGGAGCACAAGGCCCTGCTGGGAACTGGGCACCACCAACAGCAGGACACCACTCACTGACATCCTGAGAGTCAACCTGAACCCACTGCAAGGGTGGCATGCTTCATGGTGGGATAACTGAGCTGGGGGGAGAAGGAGGGCCGGATGTCAACCAAATACAACCAATGCAGACCATGTACACACCCCAACATTCAAATTAAAATGCTCAAAGTATGCAGGACAATGTGCTACACCAATATCAACCTCTGACTGTGACAAGTTAGGACAATGCAATGTACAGGCCCGCATCCAGAGGTACAGTCACAACTGTCAGGTGTGTCAACCATTGATGCCTGCAGAAACATAACATACATTGTGTGTGTCTCCCAAAAAAAGGTGATGATGGGGACACAGCAGCAGACGCTGAGGAGTCCCTGTCCCAGGATCCAGGGGAAACGGAGCTCACTGGTGTGGAACAGCCTCTGACCTCCTCGGATGACGAAGACCTACCTGGCACCTCCGGAGCGAGTCATCATGCAGCACCAGCAGGACCACCAGCTGCACCCCCTGCACCCACCCCTCCAACGACTGACAACACACAAACCACCCCTGCCGACACGGACAGACCAAGGACCACCACCACCACCAGCGGACCCTTGCCCAACGTGGGGCTATCGACACCAACACCACCAACAACCCCCAAGGGGGCCCAGGGTCACCTGTGTGTGCCACCTCAGGTACTGCACATGTCGCCAGGGGTGGTGGGAGGGGTGGTAGACATAGGTCGCTGCTCGCAGAGGGGTCTGGACTGCATGATGACCCACAACTGGTACGCATAGCCGATGCGTACCAGACCAGCACCGGAGAGCTCAGCCAGGTAGTGGGGATCCTCAGGGACATACGACAGCAGCAGGCTGCCCATCATGCACGCTTGGACTTACACATGTCCCGCATGGAGTCCAAGTGGGACACACTGCAAGAGATGACGGCGGTGCATAGGGACATATTACAATGCCTCCGCCAGATGAGCAGCAACATGTCAACACCTCCCTGTGTGCCCACAACATCTGCTGCTGAAACAACTGCAACTGCCACAGGGAGGGAGGATGACTCTGGCAGAGAGTCCCCTGCATCGCAGCAGCCTGCACTTGAGGGTCCCCCCAAAGAAGAGGGGTCGTCCGAGGAAGGGCAACTGAGAGGCCGATGGCCATGCGCAACTCCCAGGAAGCCAAAACCTGTTCTGGATAATCACCTTTGTGCGCAAATTGTTCACCCTGTTGAATGCAACACAACTCCCCCACATGACATGGGGAGTACAAGTTGGACCAATGTATCAGATGACTGTGGACTTTACTCAGGACATTTCTGCTACCAGGACTTCCAAATCATCTAGGAACTTTGGATTACAATCACAATGTACAGCACCCACCATCCTGTGCACTATACTCACACATGTATGACAATAAACACACTAATACACCATACCTGCCTCTGTCGTGATTCCAACGTGGTTTCTGTCATGGAGATGATGACCTGCGAAATTACACTGTGCATGCTAACTGCTACAGCAAGTACAACATAGGCATGTGAGTCATGGCAACGTGACACATATGAGGGAGACACACCACCAGGGCTACACAACATATACACACCAAGGCCACCTGACTCATCGCCTACACTGATGTTGCCAGGAAATACGGTGCAATGCACAGACACAACACCTATTCACAGTCTTTGTCAACTAGCCCACTGGTGCAGTAAGCAAATGTCAGTCAGATGTGTGACCACAGACAACACACATCACAAAGTGAAGCACAGGTTTATTACACATTTGCAACATGTTGTAACCACTACAGATGCAAGGTAATCCCACCTGGCAGTGGGCACACAGTCAACAAGTGTAGAAGGAAGGAAGTCCATGGGTGTGGCGCACATCACCTGTAGGGACACGACAGCTACCACCCTGGAAGTGTAATCACGTGTTGGGGGATCACAGTTGACCAAACAACTCTGAAAGTACCCTGTGAAGGACAGAAATGACACACAGTCAAAAGCACTGAAGAACAGGACAGAACTGCAATACTCATGCTCAATACATGTCACAAGATACCCACCCAGAACCAAGTTAGCATGTCAACACTGTTGGGGAGTACAGACTACCTGTAAGGACACATCGCTACACGCATACAGTCATGTAGCACATGGCCACACTCAAACAGCACCAGAGCACCACCAACACATATCATGCATACTCACATCATTGACATGACATCTCCGGATACTCACATTCAGCTGAAGAAGTTGGTGATGAGCTGTGTGCAGACATCACCATCATCATCATCATCACTGGCATCGTGGTCCAGGCCAGGATCCTCCACAGGTGGCGGATGTTGATCATCGTCATCCAGGATGAGAGGCAACTCCTTCCGCACAGCCAGGTTGTGTAGCATGCAGCAGACGATGACAATCTTGCACACCTTTGCTGGGGCATATGGGAGGGCCCCTCCTGTCTTGTCCAGGCAGCGGAAGCGGCTCTTCAGGAGACCAAATGTCCGCTCAATGACTCTCCTGGTCCGACCATGTGCCTCATTGTAGCGCATCTGGGCTGGTGTCACAGGGTTCCTGAGGGGCATCAGCAACCACGGCATGTTGGGGTATCCGGAGTCACCTACATATGGACAATTGCACATTAGCTGATTTGGAAAAGAGGGTGGAATACTACATCGCAGAACACACACAATGGTACAAAGTCAGTACACACCGACAAGCCAGGCACGCTGGTTCCGCATCTGTGACATCATCCTCGGGATGCGACTACTCCTCATCACGTAGGCATCGTGTGCAGAACCAGGGAAACGGGCACACACGTGTGAGATGCTCATATCAGCAAGACATACCACCAGTGCATTGACCGAATGGTAATGTTTGCGGTTCCTGTATGCCTGCTCATGTGCCTGTGGTGGTATCAAAGCCACATGTGTCCCATCAATGGAGCCAATGACATGCAGCATCCTCCCCAGGGCATAGAAGTCACTCTTCACGTCAGTGAGTTGTTGAGGTCTAGGGAAATAGATGTACTGGTTCAGGTATCTCAACATAGCCTCCAAAACATCGAGGAGCACACGGCTGAACATGGTCTGTGACATCCCACCAGCAGACGCCACAGTGTGTTGAAAAGTACCAGTGGCAAAGAAGTGTAGGGCTGCCATCACCTTCACCTTGGGGGTCAGCGCTGTGGGGTATGTCCGGCCAGGTTGCAAATGTGGAGCCATGCGCACCGTCAATTCCTCAATCAGCGGCCTGGTGAAGCGGTACCGTCGGATGCAGTCCCGTTCCACCATGGATGCAAGGTCAGGGAATGGTCTATGGACAGCTGGTGCCCTGCAGTGCATAGGTGAAGAAAGAAAGAATGTCAGTCACCCCACATATGTGGCATTGACCATACACAATATCACATGATACATCATTATGAGACACAAGTACATGATGTGTGCAGTTCCGTGAGGACATGTATGGCACCTACATGGCCAACATCTAACATCACAGATCAACAAGTGGCATCAACAAGTCCCATGTTGTACCATGGGATATCATGAGGCCGTGTCACAGTTCCCATCTACTGCTGCCACGTTCCAAACACACCCCACAGTGACATGTGTGGACGGATGTGCCCCAGGCATCACAGCTCATCGACAGGTAGATTCCCAGGGACCCTGTATTGCCACATGGACACTGGCATGACAGGATGCATCATGAATACACCACAGCAAAACAACCATGACCCCCACAGGTAGTGGTCCCTGTTGCCTCATCAGGACAGACATGGACGTCTGTGACACACACACGCACAACATCAAAGTTCATGCACAAACAACGTGGATGTGGAGACTGTCTCCCATTGTGCACATGGAATCATACACATTGTAAACACAACATGCACACAGACTGTGGAGGACCATCACTATTGTGCCAATGGGTCACCCTGGGACGTACATACCGTCCCACATGGGCCTCAGGGGGTATGTGACATGACATACACATACACCACCGTGAAATGTGACCATGCCACATGCTCAGGAATGTACAGTTGCACATCACAGTGGTCATGTGCACGACACACCAAGGATCCTGTCCCCATGAACACGTGCACAGCCTGGGAGTGGCTGCCCCGAAGTGACACCCACAGAACAACATGTTCACCCCAATACACGGAATAGGTAATGCAGCCTTACATGCCTTAGGATACAGTGTGGACAGGCTGCTGTGTTGTAGGTGTGCCCCTCACTCCCTGGGAAGTATATGTGGCTGGCATATGTTCACCTGTGACAGGCATGGTGACATATGCCAGTGACTTGTCCAGGGACGCGTTGTACAGCAATGGACCGATCGGTGTGCCCGGCCGGCCCATTGCATTCAATGTGAGCGGGTACGCGTTGTATCGCGGGTACGCGTTGAACAGCAATGGACCAATCGGTGTGCCCGGCCGGCCCATTGTATTCAATGTGAGCGGGTACGCGTTGTATCGCAGGTACGCGTTGAACAGCAATGGACCGATCGGTGTGCCCGGCCAGCCCATTGCATCGTATGTGAGCGGGTACGCGTTGTATCGCGGGTACGCGTTGAACAGCAATGGACCGATCGGTGTGCCCGGCCGGCCCATTGCATTGTATGTGAGCGGGTACGCGTTGTATCGCGGGTACGCGTTGAACAGCAATGGACCGATCGGTGTGCCCGGCCGGCCCATTGCATCGTATGTGAGCGGGTACGCGTTGTATCGTGGGTACGCGTTGAACAGCAATGGACCGATCGGTGTGCCCGGCCGGCCCATTGCATTCAATGTGAGCGGGTACGCGTTGTATGCCTGGTACGCGTTGCACAGCAATGGACCGATCGGTGTGCCCGGCCGGCCCATTGCATTCAATGTGAGCGGGTATGCGTTGTATCGCGGGTACGGGTGGAAACAGCAATGGACTGATCGGTGTGCCCGGCCGGCCCATTACATCGTATGTGAGCGGGTACGCATTGTATCGCGGGTACGCGTTGAACAGCAATGGACCGATCGGTGTGCCCGGCTGGCCCATTGCATCGTATGTGAGCGGGTACGCGTGGTATCGCGGGTACGCGTTGAACAGCAATGGACCGATCGGTGTGCCCGTCCGGCCCATTGCATTCAATGTGAACGTGTACGCGTTGTATCGTGGGTACGCGTTGAACAGCAATGGACCGATCGGAGCGCACACATTGGCTAGGGCCTGGCATGGCAACGGACGCGTTTTCGAAGCTCCAACGAGTCTGATGCAGTGAATTCAGTTGGCCAGCCACAACAATGTTGCAAAATCATGGGTGTCATGAAGTTGAAGATTTGAAGGATGCTGTGGGCGTGTATTAGTGCTGCTATACCAGGGATTGGTCAGATTTAGAAGATGCAACGACTTGGACCTATCACTTTGGACACATGGGACAGTATCTGCTTCTGCAGCACACATATAATGCTGGCTGTTCCCCTGAGAGCTCACTTGCCTGCACTACATGCTCCAGGACGACATCTGCCACCAACACTGCTGCTGTTTATGCATCCTCTGGCTCCTGCAATGGCACGTACTGTGGAGAGATCCCCAGCCTTCAGGCTTGAGGAGAACCAGGCCCTGCTGGACAGCCTCCTTCCACAGTACAGCAAGCTGTATGGGAAACCAGGGGAGCAGGTGAGTGTGCTGTCCACTGCATCACTAATTGTGCATGTTGTCTGACTAGCAGGACTTTCACTGTGCACACCACTGGCTAGCATGCCCACTGAGTAGTTGTCACACCCCAAAGTGTGTAGTTACATGCACTGAACTGGTACAGTGCAGTAACAGTGCATTCCAACTAGGTTTACTTCCCATGCAATGATACCATGTAGTGACTGCTGGCAAACTGTTCATAGCCATTGTTGCACTGCCTGTGTACATCATATGCCCCTGTAATTGAGACATGTATATCCAACTGTGTGATGCATGGATATGTTGCATGAGTAGTAATGGCCTTTTCACTTTGTCATCCTCACAGGTTGATGCCCACCAGAAGCAGGAAATTTGGCTGACCATCGCCCGGAAAGTAAGATCCGTGGGGGTCTACAGGCGCAGGATCCGCAACTGCCAAAAGAGGTGGCAGGACCTTCGTGGCTGGACCCGGAGGATCGCAAGGGTCCAGCTGAAGCTGTCGCCTCCTCGCAGGAGGGGCGGACACTGGACCCTGACCCCCCAAATCCTCCGGATCCTGGCGGTGGTCTTCCCTGACCTGGATGGGCAGCTGAGGGACAGACAGCAGCAAGGAGGGGGTGAGTCCATGACTGCACTGTGCACTTTGTCTGACATGCTATGTGCCCTCCTCTGGCCTGGTTAAACTTCCACAGTACATCAGTCATGTGGTCCAGGACCCATGTCCCTCATTTGTTACATGCCCACTTCTCCTCTGATACGCATATGTGTGGCCCTTACAGTCAGGAAACTGTGTCATTTGGGGACTGTGTCATTGTATTTTGCTTTGCTCAAGGTGGGGGACAGCATTTGTTCCCGTGACTATGTTGTGCGATTCATGGGTGGGTCAATTGCCTACACAGTGCCTAAGTTCTGACATGTGATCTGCGTGTAACTTTGATATGTGGTCCGCTTGCTGCTCTGACTCACCACATGTCCCTGGGGAATGTGGAACACACCCATGCTGCTGGTGGGAACAATATTTGGGCCTCAGGAGTATGTGTATCCATTGTGTCACACATGCTTAGCCACCTGCCTACTGTCCAGGACTCATCCCTCTTACAGGTGGCGCTGGACAGTCATGCCTACTCCAGTGCATACAATACACTCTGTACTCCCACTCCCGTGTATCATCTGGCATGTCGTGGTCAGTGAAATGTACCCTCAGGTGTCTGCCTCTGTCTCATTGTGCTGTGTCTTCGTTGTCAGGGCTACTGGTATGTTCATTGTTTGGGGCTCAGCATGCCATCTGAGATGTGACCATGATAGACGATACTTCTGTGACTTATAGGTGTCTGATCACTTGACTGTGCACACAGGTGTTTGCGACTGTGACTTTCAGGAAGCTGTATTTTCATTCACAGCACACTGTGAGGTGCTCATGTTCAGGGAGTTGTGTTTCATGTCCCCCATATGTCCAGTTGGCATGACGTGGTCAAATAGTAGTATAGATGATGTGGTTTCTGGGGGATCGACATGTGCACCTGTCAGTCACATAACTTGCATTCCCCATGCCCTCGGATTGTGACACAGTGCAGACTGTTGTTGTCTGGCTGCCATGGCCATGTGACTTGAGACAGTAATGTATGACTTTGCATGCATTCCTGTGTCATGGCATTCAACTTCCTGGGACTGATCCTGCAGGGGAGGTACATGTGCAACATGCACCCCATTGTGGCATTGACTATCCGGACATGGGTGCATCATGGTGTCTGGGCCTGGTATGCATCACATGCATTTCTAATTAGAATCTGGCCATCCCTTTATCCGGACACCTGCACTGACTCAGTGGCAAGAGATGTGATGTGTGCATGTTCACATGCTTCACCGTGTTCCCTGCAATGTCCAACAACTGTGTAGGTGGTGCATGTGTCCACACTGGGGTCTTACCATCAGACAGGCACCAGACAGATGGGTGCAAGGGCAGGAGGGGTGTGAGTCCCATGGTTGACCATCAGACTGACAATTGGCTTGCCCAAATCTGTGTGAGGACTTTAGGCAATGTTCAACTAAGGATGCCAGGGCTTGCTCTGTAATGTGCTGTACTTACTGTGGTGTGTGCGGTCAGTGCAGGTGACTGATGTTTGTCTGTTTCCCTAATTGTTTGCAGATACATCCACAGCCACAGGAGGGGACAGCTCCACGGACCAGGAGGAGCAGCGGAGCCAGACTGGGTCAGCATCGGACGAGTGGTCAGAGGGACCCAGTGGCACGGAGGGCGAGGGGAGCCACACCGAGGAGTCCTCAGCACCATCCACCTCAGCTGGGGACCACAGCAGCTCGGAGGATGACTCCCTTGTGGAGGCGGGTCTCGGCAGCCACCAAAGGCCAGCTAGTCTGTCTGGCCCCGCCACCACCACCACCACCGCCCTCTCATCGGCTCCCATTCCTGAGGTCCGTGGAGGCTCCCGTGCTCGGGAGTGTGTCTCCTTCGTGCCAGGCACCGCAGCCCCTGCCCCTGTGTCCCCTGCTGCCCTGAGTGAGGAGTCTGTGTACCTCCTTCGGCAGCTCCATGTAGGGCAGACAGCAATGCTGAGTGTCCTCCATGCACACACCACTCTGTTGACACAGCTGGTGTCGTTCATGGAGGGCATCTCGACGGGTATGTCTGCCCTACAGAGGAGCAATAGGTCCATGGACTCCTCCCTGACGGCAGCAGTGTCCCTCCTCCAACAGTCCCTCACCCCTCCCACCTCTGCCCCATCCACACTTCCTGCCCCCTACCTGTCCAAAGCACATGCACACCTGCACAGTCATCCATACACACAGACACAAGCAGCACAGACACACCCAAGAGTAAGGCAATACGTGCACACAAGCATCCTCAGGGGACTGATACCACAGACACAGGTGATGGGGAACACACACACACACAGGCATCCACATTCACTCCGCAGTCCTCCAAATCCTCTCCCTCCAAGACCCCTTCCCTTGCCTCGCCTGCTACCACACATACACAGCAGGTCTTCCTGTGTGACCTCAGCCTCTTCCCCACCATTCCTGCTGACCCAGCACACCAGGGGAAGAGGAAGTCCACCCACACAGAGAGGAGTGCCCTTGCCCCCGGACACCCTCCCCCAGGCGCAGGCAGACACAGGAGCCCATTCGGAAGTCCCCCGGAGCAGGAAGAGCAAGACCCCACCACCACCACCACGCAGCTCCAGTGCCCAGTCTCTCTCCTCCATCCCCCAGGCCACCACTGCACAGGTTCCCCCGCCACACCCTGCCCCAGGTTCCCCACACACCGATACCGCATCCCCAGACTGCTTAGGCCCTCTCCCCTGCAACTTGCTCTTCCACCCCCAACCCAGACGCTCTGCCTGTTAGTGGCACTGTTGTTGTGACCGGGTCCCCCCTCTGTCCTGCCCACCTCATCTGCCCACCCTTCCACTTCCTTGGAGTCATGCACTGCAGTGGAGTCCACAACCACCACGTCTGACTCGGGCACTGCAGTGGGTACCCAGTCCACTACATCAGTCAAGCCCACTGCAGTGGTTGCGGCACCCACACCAACTGACTTGTGTACCACGGTGGTGCCGGCCCCCCCTGAGTCAGACACCTCCACTGCAGTTGCCGGTGACACTCCTGCACCCACGACCCCTTCACTGCCTCACTCTGCCATCCCCTGATCCTGTCCCTGCGGTGCCTGGCCTGCCCCTTGTATGCCCCTCCAAGGGGGATGTCCCCCAACCGTACCAGTGCAGGCAAGCAATGTGTGACCAGTTGTCACTTCTCACCCCGTTGGGACTGTTATTTTGGACTGGCCATTGGCCTTAGTTTCTTTTGGACTTCCGTTTTTACCCTGACATTTGCTGAATAAAGCCTCTTTTTGTTTACTTTTGGGTTTTCTTTTGATGTACATGATGTGGATGAGTAGCATCCTGCATTTGCAGTTGTAATAGTGTTCACATCAGGACGATGAAGTGTTGCAGTGATGGACTCCATGTGGTCCATGGAACATGTGTCATGTTGTATTCTGGATCTATGGCATCCTTTGCTACAGTCTGAGGGTGTAATGTTCAGCATTTGACACAGGGATGTCCTTTTTGCATTTGTAAATGAACATCTTTGTCTTACACTGATGCACATCTGGTGGGCTTAGCACTGTTCAATGTTCCTATTTCCCTGACTGTGTGCCCAGCTCCACTGGACATGCAGTTTTGCACATCAATGTCGAAGGACTTATCTGTGCATACAGTGCAACTTGCTTGACACGTGTTTGGTGTGTGTGCAGATGACTGACGTGACACCCTCGTACCCAGGCTGATGTGAGCAGAGCCTTCTGTGTGTTGTGGTTGTTGACTCACTGACGGAGTGTTCTGCTGACATGTTTGGGTCGTGCACAGACAAGGTTTGGCACAGCGGACCTTCCACAGGAGTGTTGTGCCCTCATGGCAGTGTGTAATCTGGTGACATTGCGTGGGCCTGTGTTGTGTAAGCATGTCTGTGCATGTTCCCTTCCCTTTTCCTACACAGGCTGTGTCCCAAGGGATGTTCCTGTTTGTGATGCTTGCTGAGTTGTTCTGTGTTCATCCAGCATCTTGGACCTGGTTTCTCTGTGATGTGGGTGCATGGCAAACTAATGTTCATGAGGTTGTCATCCCAGGTTGTCTTTGTTGTCAGTGCTGGGGATGTGTGCAAACGCTGATGGGACACATTCAGGATTCCCTTGGCACTTGTTGTTTACACGAGTAATGTGATTTACAGTTTGTGTTAGCTTACAGTGATTGTGACACGTTGTGTGTGTGACTGCTGCCACTCCTCAGGGTCAGAGCTGCAATGTTGGTAGTTGTGTACGTGTGTTCTTCGTGTGTCACCTTGGCTTCTTCATTGGTGTGTGACTATGGCCAGGATCCCATTGATTGTGGTGGATTTCACATCATGCCCATGTACAGCATACTGTGCTGTGTGTCAGACATTGACAAGTCTTGTTGACTGGCCATGTGTGATGGGTTTCTGCACCTTGGTTCCCACCACCACCCCTGGTATTGTCATGGGTGCATGTGCAATGTCACCAGTCCATGTGAGCTTCACTGCTGCACATTGGTGGAGATCAGGGTGTGTAGCGTTGAGTGTGTGCAAAAGTGAGTTGTTGCACGGCCAGACCCCTACCTCCATATTGGCCTTGGCTGGCAGGCCGTGCTGATTGGTTGGAGCTTGTGTAGGTGTGATGGTAGTTAGTTGCTCAGGACACATGGCTGGGTTTCACAGTGTGAACGACATCTGACATTGTCATCACAGTGGGATTATCATGCAGGCTAGTGTCAGCACAATATGGGGTCCCTGGGGGTAGTGCTGTGGTGGGTCTGTCTCTTGCTGTGTTAGTTGCAGTTCCTACATGCTTGTGTGACATGTGTAATTTGTGCTCCCTCTCATCTAACAATGCCTGATTGCCCACATAGGGGATTTGGATCCATGAGTTACTTTTGTGTGGCACTGTATGTGCATCTGTGTAATTGGTATTCAGGCCTCATCATGTGTTGTGTGGTTGCCTGGGGACATTGGCACCCCCCTCACCCGTTGTGTTTGTTGTGCAGTGTGGGTCTGCCTGTTTGTGCATCTGCACCACTGCATTGGCATATAGTTAGTGTGCTATTGGCTGTATGTTGTTTGGTGGGTTTGACCTGCTGTCCCTGGGACTCCTAGGTCATCAGTCAGCACAATGATCATTGTTTGTGTGTCCCATTGCTGCCATGGTATGTTATTTGTTCACCTCACATCTACAGTCTCCACAGGGTATCTACATTTGTGTGCCCATTGGTGCGAATATGTGGGTCTGCATTATGATGGTCACTTCTGTCATTGTGTCATTGATGGATGTTGACAGTGTCAGCCCCCATGGGTGATGTTTGTCTGCACATGGCCAAAGGTATGTCTTATTTGCACTGCACTGTTTGCCTCACCCAATCTATGTTGCTATGGGACACAGGCACTACTTTGCCACTGATGTGTTTGTTGTTCTGTGACCAGGTATCATCCATGCAGTTTGGCAGTTGCAGCTTTTTCTATGTCAACACTTACCTTTTGGTCACTGTGATGATGGGGGCTTAGACCCCATTGCCACAATGTGCAAAATGTGCTTCAGCTATGGACCCCACACTTACCTTTTGGTCACTGTGATGATGGGGGCTTAGACCCCATTGCCACAATGTGAAAAATGTGCTTCAGCTATGGACCCCACACTTACCTTTTGGTCACTGTGATGATGGGGGCTTAGACCCCATTGCCACAATGTGCAAAATTTGCTTCAGCTATGGACCCCACACTTACCTTTTGGTCACTGTGATGATGGGGGCTTAGACCCCATTGCCACAGTGGTCATGGTCTGCTTGCATTGTGGGGGCCACACACATTTATGTGTGACACATGTGATAGGGGGTCACATTGTATGTTCAAAGTCATGTTCAGTGTTGTAGGCATTTGACACAGTCTACACACGCTTGTCATGGTGTTGGGGGGGATGTCTTTTTGTTGCATTCCTTATGTTGGTGTGTGCTTGTTGTGTCATGCATTAGCCATCCTGTGAGTGGGGGTGTTGTTGGTGGTGGGCATCCTGCCCCCCATGGGTAGAGGTGGTAGTAGTGACAGGCATCTGGCACCCCCTGAGTAGGGGTGGTAGTGGTGGTGGGCATCCAGCCCCCCATGGGTAGAGGTGGTAGTAGTGACAGGCATCTGGCACCCCCTGAGTAGGGGTGGTAGTGGTGGTTGGCATCCAGCCCCCATGGGTAGAGGTGGTAGTAGTGGTAGGCATCTGGCACCCCTGAGTAGGGGTGGTAGTGGTGGTGGGCATCCAGCCCCCCATGGGTAGAGGTGGTAGTAGTGACAGGCATCTGGCACCCCTGAGTAGGGGTGGTAGTGGTGGTGGGCATCCAGCCCCCATGGGTAGAGGTGGTAGTAGTGACAGGCATCCTGCCCCCCATGGGTAGAGGTGGTAGTAGTGACAGGCATCTGGCACCACCTGAGTAGGGGTGGTAGTGGTGGTGGGCATCCAGCCCCCATGGGTAGAGGTGGTAGTAGTGACAGGCATCCAGCCCCCCATGGGTAGAGGTGGTAGTAGTGGTAGGCATCTGGCACCCCCTGAGTAGGGGTGGTAGTGGTGGTGGGCATCCAGCCCCCCATGGGTAGAGGTGGTAGTAGTGACAGGCATCTGGCACCCCCTGAGTAGGGGTGGTAGTGGTGGTGGGCATCCAGCCCCCCATGGGTAGAGGTGGTAGTAGTGGTAGGCATCTGGCACCCCCTGAGTAGGGCTGGTAGTGGTGGTGGGCATCCAGCCCCCCATGGGTAGAGGTGGTAGTAGTGACAGGCATCCTGCCCCCCATGGGTAGAGGTGGTAGTAGTGACAGGCATCTGGCACCCCCTGAGTAGGGGTGGTAGTGCTGGTGGGCATCCAGCCCCCATGGGTAGAGGTGGTAGTAGTGACAGGCATCCAGCTCCCCATGGGTAGAGGTGGTAGTAGTGGTAGGCATCTGGCACCCCCTGAGTAGGGGTGGTAGTGGTGATGGGCATCCAGCCCCCCATGGGTAGAGGTGGTAGTAGTGACAGGAATCTGGCACCCCCTGAGTAGGGGTGGTAGTGGTGGTGGGCATCCAGCCCCCCATGGGTAGAGGTGGTGGTAGTGGTAGGCATCTGGCACCCCCTGAGTAGGGGTGGTAGTGGTGGTGGGCATCCAGCCCCCCATGGGTAGAGGTGGTAGCAGTGACAGGCATCTGGCACCCCCTGAGTAGGGGTGGTAGTGGTGGTGGGCATCCAGCCCCCATGGGTAGAGGTGGTAGTAGTGACAGGCATCCTGCCCCCATGGGTAGAGGTGGTAGTAGTGACAGGCATCTGGCACCCCCTGAGTAGGGGTGGTAGTGGTGGTGGGCATCCAGCCCCCAGGGGTAGAGGTGGTAGTAGTGACAGGCATCTGGCACCCCTGAGTAGGGGTGGTAGTAGTGACAGGCATCCTGCTCCCCATGGGTAGAGGTGGTAGTAGTGGTAGGCATCTGGCACCCCCTGAGTAGGGGTGGTAGTGGTGGTGGGCATCCAGGCCCCTATGTGTATATGTGGCATTGGTGATGGCCATCCCGCCCCTATGGTGCTGCTGTTGCTGGTGTAAGTAATTTCTGCATCCCTCTGTGTGTGTGTGATATGTCGGGTATGTGTAGTTTGTTTTTGTGGTGGGTGTCTGACTTACCTTATGCGCCGTACGCGTCCGTGCCTGTTCCGGTAATAGATGTAGAATATTGGTAGGATCGGCACAATGGGATTCATGGTTGGTTCGTCTCATTCGTCTTTCTCTTTGCTTCGCCTCGTCCTCGTCGCTGGCATGTTCGTCTCGTAGCCGTGGATCGTCTTGTGGCGCGAATCGGAGCTTATGTGCGCCTCCCCCGGATGCTTTGACGTGCCGTGCGTAGCGGCGGGTTCGGCGCGTACGGAAAGCGCATCGTACTTGTCCGGCCGGACGGGGCTGCATTTTGGCTTCCGTGCGACTCGATTCTGCGTTTCCGGATCCGCCTCGGTCGGGGAACAGGACCTGTATTGGGTGAGTACGACTGGGTCGGGATTTGGGCAGTTGTGCGCATCGTACTTGCTCGTTCGGACGTATGTGCGAATCGGTCGGGAAACATGCATTCGCCTGGCTTTTTTCCCGGCTGAATGGTATTAGGTGCGCCTCCGACCGGGATCGGAATCGACCCCATAGCCTATGGAAATTTTTGGTTGACCACCATGTTATGATAGCAGCCCTGCAGGAAACCCACTTAAGGAAAAGTGACGAGTTGCGTTGAAACACAAACTTTATCCACAGATCCTTCGCTCTTCGGCCCCCACGAAACAGACGGGCTGGCCCTTCTCTTTCACTCCTCAATCCCCTTCAGTCTTCTTGCAACTGAAACAGACAAGGCAGGGCGTTTCTTGATAGCTTGAGGAGATTTAAGGGGAGGACTATATGCCATTGCCACAGTTTATGCTCCCAAAACCGGTCAACTTGATTTTTTAGAAGCATTTTATCAATGCTGGAGGGGTTTGCCACGGGAGACATAATCCTATTGGGGGACTTTAATCTAATATGGGACCCGGCATAAGACACGACACACCCGCACAGGCCAGCAGGGGGGATAACAAGACGCTCAAAACTTCTCCTCAGCGCATGGGTCTGTTGGATTCTTGGAGGGTTGTACACCCTACAACAAGGGATTACCCTTCTTCTCTCACTCCCATAGAACTTATTCTAGAATCGACCATATCTTCATCAGTCAATCTCTTTTTTATACAGTTTCGGGCACTAGGTTCCACCTGATCTGCCTCTCGGACCATGCCCCCCTAGAGACGATATTTGATTGGCCAGCCCCGCGCTTGAAACATGTGAGGTGGTACTTCCCTAACTTCCTAAGCAGGGACAGACTCCTTAGGGACGAAATAAGAAAAGCGATCACAGACTATTTTAACACCAATGACCCAGCACTCACATCTTATGCAAATAACTGGGATGCCTTTAAGGCAGTCATAAGGGGCAAATGCATTGAGTAAGCCACCACTCTCAAACATCAACAGAGGGGGGAGAAACTGCAAAAAGTAGAAAAAACACACAAAGATACCCCTTCGATCCAGACACTTCGAAAGACCATTTCACTGAGGGGAAAGTTAAAGGCCATATACACCAACATAGCCGAGAAAACTATTTTGCGCCTCCAAGCCCGAGGATGCGAAGGGGGGAACAAAATAGGTACCTTACTGGCACGACAGCTTAGGGCAAAACAGGAGAAAGAGTATGCCAACAAATTGTGGATGACGCGGGCGTCTCCCATTTAAGCGAGGAGGGAAATGCTAATGCCTTTGGGAAATTTTATTGCACCTTATACACTGCCGACCCACAAGACGCCCAAACTCAAGAGAGATATCTTGGATCCCTTAGCCTTCCACAGGTTTCGGCCTCTACGAATAAAGAACTAAGCCACCCCATCTCGGGAGACGAGGTTCAGAGGGTGATTGACGCGCTCAAGCTGCAAAAATCCCCTGGTCCGCACGGGCTAAGGGCTCAATTCTACTGTACATTCACGCCTGAGCTGACTCCTCACCTGGGGACCCTTTTTAATGACATTGTAACTTCTCGGAGGGTAACAGACTCCATGGGGGAGGCTCTGGTTAGCGTCATACCTAAACCGGGGAAAGACCCTAAAGCCTGTTCCTCATATCGGCCCATCTCACACCTAAATATCGATGCAAAGTTATACTCTAAAATACTGGCCAGTCGCCTTGAAAACGTTTTGCCATCTCTAATAGACGCAGACCAATCGGGATTTATCAAAGGTCATCAGACCCATGACAACCTACGAAGAATAGTACACATCATAGAAAAAGTGCAGAAAAAAGGCATTGCGGCGACCCTCCTTCTGCTGGACTCGGAAAAGGCCTTCGATCGGGTTGACTGGTCTACTTTGATCCAAACGCTGAGATGCTTTGGGTTCAGTAAAGCCTTTATTGGTATGGTTAGGGCAAACTACTACTCTCCAAGGTCCCAAGTCCTGGTAAATGGGGTGGCCTCTGACTTTTTCAATCACTCACGGGGAACAAGGCAGAGCTGCCCGCTTTCCCCCCCAGCTTTTTGCCCTAAGCATAGAGCCTCTGGCGGAACGGATCAGGGTAAATCCACATATTTGGGGGTGGACATTTGGCGCAGACCAGCACAAGATCTCCCTCTTTGCGGACGATGTCCTGTTACCCGTCACTGACCCATTGAACTCACTGCCGGCCATTCAGGCGGAGCTCAAGTGTTTTGAAATAGCCTCAGGCTTCGAGGTGAACCTATCTAAATCTTTCCTGCTCTACCTGACTCTGTCTCGAGAGGTGATAGGGGTGCTGGAGGAGACCTCCCCTTTCTGCTGCACCCGCAAAGGAATCACATACTTGGGGGTGAGGCTTACCCCTAGAATAACTGACCTCTATAAGGCCAATTACCCCCCCTTCCTGAATCAGCTTAAAGCTGACCCGATAAGATGGGGGTCTGCCTTCACCTCATGGATAGAGAGAATCAACGCCCTTAAGATGAATGTCCTCCCTAGGCTGCTATATCTATTCCATGGGCTACCGATACCGATGGAGAGGGCACTCTTTGCAGAACTGAAAAAGTTAACTCCTAAATTTATCTGGCAAGGACAGAGGGCCGGGTTATCATATTGAGTATTAACTAGAGCGCGTGGAGAGGGGGTTTGGCCCTCCCGGACTTCCTGGGGTACTACAGAGCTGCCCAACTCCGGGTGATAACAGAATGGTACCTCAGGGAATCCGAGAAACACTGGCTCCACATGGACCGACAGATCACAGGCAGGACTATCTGGGATCTTTTATGGAAGAAGAAACAACACAGGCTCCCACATGCTTACATCAGCACCCCCACGGCTACTACTCTCCAGGCATGGGACGCACTTACACGGGAACTGCCCTTGACAACCTTTCTATCCCCTTATACCCCCATTCACTTTAATCTGGAGTTCCTGCCAGCGCTTCAAAGGGGTCCATTTAGGGGGTGGAGGGCGGGTGGCTGCCTTATGATATCCGACTTATTCAAAAAAGGGGAACTCCTAACTTTCGAGGAATGCGCTAAGGCATTCTATCTGTATCCTGCAGAAGACTATCATTACCTACAGCTTAAAAACTGGGTGCAGCAACCCCAGGTGTGGCTGGCCGCGACCAGGGACCTGCTCCCAATTGAAAAATTCACACAATCAGGGGCTTCCACCAAAGGAACTATCTCCTTCCTGTACTCCCTCATCCGGGCATTGAGCCCACAGGCGACCCCGAGACACCGAAAATTTTGGGACTCTGTCCTCGCCACTCCCCTGGGGAAGAAACAATGGGGCTCCCTTTACAAAGATATTGCCAAACACAATCGCTCTATGTATGTGAGAGAGGCCCACTATAAAATTATGTATGACTGGTACCTGCACCCCCAGAAACTACATAAAATATTTCCCAATACCACGGACAGATGCTGGAGGGGTTGCAGGCTTTTGGGAGACTTTTGCCACATCTGGTGGGACTGCTCCTCTATCCAGCCAATTTGGAAGGAGATTCTATCTCAAATTAAACTGATCCTGGGCTACCCGATTCCAGACACCATAGAACATACCCTCCTGGGATCCGGGATCCCAACCTGAAATGTCAAACATATGGGGATCTTTCCATCATGTGGCTGTGCCTGGGTGCCGCCAAAATGGCAATAGCTGCCACCTGGAAAAAGGCGGAGGCCCCGTCCCTCACGCAATGGCATACCAGGCTATGGGGAGCACTAGCAATGGAACGAATGACAGACATAGCGGACTATGCAAGAAGGGGGTTTGAGTATATTTGGTCCCCACTGGTAGGATACTTGTCAGAGGGTCTGCCCCTATTTGCATGTTGCCCCAGATTAAGAGCTCTCCATCTCTTTCATATTTAAAAGATTGGGGCCTCTCACAAAGAATGCTGAGGGGGAGGGAGACTCGTGCCCCATCCCATCTGCTAAATCCCACCACCAATTGACCAGAGACGCTATGTAACCACCGTGATGCATATGTTTCTTGATTATATGTTGTTTTTTTTTCTTTTTCTTTTTCTTTTCTTCTTTTTCGGCATTATCTTCTTATAGTTCAATGTTTGGGCAAGAAGCACAAGTGTCAACCAGCTACTGTCCCACGTCAGGGCACACTAGAGGTATGTCACACGTGAACGTTTGGAGGAACCAGATAGGGACACAAATGTAAGAAGTTTAGGGAGGCTAAGACCTTGGAAACAAGCTGTGTGTATTTTTCTCGATATCTGTAACTCTTGGCATGGAAACCATGCTTGTTGCAATTGCAATTTTGTTGTTTCGGCATAAAATCAATAAAAAGATTTTGAAAAAAAGAAGTAGATTTAATATAAATTTAAAAAAAATAATAAATAAACTTAATTAAAAAAAAGTTAAACACACATACATATTAATTCATATATATTTACTTTAAAACAATTAATAAACTATTAATTTTAATTAATTTTATAATTTTAAAATTATATAAATATATATATATATATATTTTCACTGAAAAAACCTCAGGTTTCAGGGACATTATAGTTTGGGATTAGCATTTAAAAAACCTATGAAATTCACTGAAAAAACCACAGGTTTCAGGGACGTTATAGTTAGTTGGACATTTCACTCGTACAAAGCCAGAGAAATTCGGCCGTCATAGTTAGTTGAGCTAACTATAACTCGCGCCTCCACAATGCACTGCTGATGATGTCACATATTACATCACTCATGACATGGTCAGTGACATCACTGATGACATCTCAAATGACATCACTGATGACATCACTCATGACATCATCCAGTGACTGTGTGTGTTTCTAAAAAGTTTAAGAATGTTATATATATGTACGCCAAGGTGTATTGAAGAATGAGTGGGTGTATGAGTGTCTGAATGGATGATTTAGTGGATGCATGACAGACTGTATAAGTGAGTGATTAAATGTGTGTTAGTGAATGCATGGGTGAGTGACTAATCTGTGTGAATGTTTGTATCAGTCTGTCAGTTGGTATGTAAGTGGCTGCATGGGTTGGTGAGTAGTTACACGAGTCTCTATATGGGTTAATGATTGGTTGTCTGAGTACCTGTATGGGTGCCTGAGTGTCTGTGTGGGTGGGTGGGGGGTGGGTGACTCCCTGCATGGATGTGTGAGTAGGTGATTCAGTGGGTGTATGGGTTCATGAGTGTGTCTGCGAGGGGCTGTATGGGTGAGTGAGTGTGTATATGGCTGTGCTGGTGAGTGAATGCATGTCTCAGTGGTATATGTGTGAGTAACTACATATGTGAAAGGCAGTATATGTGAGTAACGGAGTATATAACTGACTATATGTGAGAGTGAGTGATTGTGAGAGTGGCTGTATGGATGAGTGTGTGCTTGTGTCAATGATTGTATAAGAGAGTAAGTATGTGTTAGTATCTGTATGAATACTTGAGGTGGTGTGTGTATAACTGTATAGTTGAGTAAATGGCAGTGTGATTGAGTCTTTGGGTGACTGACTAGGTGTGTGAGTATCTCTGTGGGTGAGTGGCAGTATGTGAGTGTCTGTATGAGTGCATATATCAGAGGATGTATTGATGAGTGACTGCGTGTATGAGTGCCTGTATGCTTAAGTGAGTGGAAGTATGTAGACCAATGAATCAGTGAGTGGGTATGTACTAACTGGTATTGGTATATTTATGGTTTTGAGAATGTTAGTCTGTATTTAAGAGTGGCTGTATGAAAGGTTATATTAGGGTGTGAGGAGGTGCATCAGATATTAAGTGGACTATGTCATCGGTGATGTCATCAGTGATGTCATTTGAGATGCCATCAGTGATGTCATCAGTGATGTCACTGAACATGTCATGAGTGATGTAATATGTGACATCATCAGCAGTGCATTGCGGGGGGGTGAGTTATAGTTAGCTGAACTAACTATAACGGCCGAATTTCTCTGGTTTTGTATGAGTGAAATGTCGAACTACTATAACGTCCCTGAAACCTGTGGTTTTTTCAGTGAATATCCTAGGTTCCTAGAAAGAAGCAAGAGAAGTGCAGAAAGAGGAAAGAGAGGTGGAGAAAGAGGAACAAAGGTGCAGAAAGAAGCAAGAAAAATGCAGAAAGAGGCAACAGAAGTTCAGAAAGGTGAAGAAAGAAGCAAGAGAAGTGCAGAAAGAAGCAACAGACGAATGCGAGACCTATTACACTGGAAATGCTTCTTTAACAAGTAGTCGCGTTTGCAGAGTTGAGGAGAAATGGGGCTGGGCCTCCAAACAGCGCTCAGGAATTCCGCTGCGTTGGACTTACAGGAGGTACCAGGAGGGCTACTTGGCCCCCAAAGTCCCTCAGGAGTAAAGTGGACTTCATCCCCCAACCAGTAGGGTGCCAGGAGGCGTGTTTGAAGAGTGATGGAGAAAGGGGGGCATGGCCTCTGAAAACCTCTTAGCAATCCCACTGTGTGGGACTTACTGGAGGTAACTGGAGGGGTAGTTGGCCCCCAAGGATATCCTTGGGGGCCAACTATCCCTCCTATTACCTC
Source organism: Calotriton arnoldi (assembly GCA_963921515.1). Taxonomy (NCBI): domain Eukaryota; kingdom Metazoa; phylum Chordata; class Amphibia; order Caudata; family Salamandridae; genus Calotriton; species Calotriton arnoldi. The sequence continues at coordinate 17,517 of CAWUFW010000089.1, read as the reverse complement.
CAGTAAGTCCCACACAGCAGGATTGCGAAGTTCTCATAGCAGGCCACGCCCCCTTTGCCCACCACTCTGCAAACTCACTCCCTGGCACTCTCTTGAATGGGGATTGAAGTCCCCTTCGCTGCTGGGGGTCCTTAGGGGCTAACTAGCCTACCTGTTACCTCCAGTAAGCCCCACACAGTGGGATTGCTGAGAGATGGTAGCGGGCCATGCCCTCTTTCTCCACCACTCTGCAAACGCACCTCCTGATGCGCTCTAGGTTGGGAGTTGAAGTCCCCTTGCCTCCTGAGGGTCCCTGGGGGCCAACTAGCCCTCCTGTTACCTCCAGTAAGTCCCACACAGCTGGATTGCTCAAAGTGGTCAGAGGCCATGCCCCCTTTTTACACCACTCTGCAAACACGCCTCCTGGCGCACTGCTGATTGGGGGATGAAGTTCACTATAGTCCTGAGGTCCTCAGGACACAAGAGGACCTCATCACCCCACCAGCAGTGCACCAAGAGGCGCGTTTGCAGAGTGGTGTAAAAAGGGGCATGGCTACGTACCACCTCTCAGCAATCCCACTGTGTGGGGCTTACTGGAGGTCCCTGGTGGCCTACTTTGCCCCCAGGGACCCTCAGTAGTGACGATGACTTTATACCCCAACCCAGAGCGTGACAGGAGGCGCGTTTGCAAATTCGTGCAGGGTGGGGACGGGGTCTCCAGAGAGTTGCCGTTTTTAATTTTTTTTATTTTATGGGAGGTGGCTGCGTGGCCCCCCTTCCCTGGGCCACTTCTGGCCCTGAGGACCCCATCCCCCGGGGCATACCCAGCCTTTTTTTTACTTTGGAGAGGGCCCGCATGGCCCCCCTCCTGAGGCCAATTTGGGCCCCTTGGATTCCATCCCCCCAGGACCGGCCTTCTTTATTTTTTTAATTAACTTAAAAAGGGAGGGGGCAGCGTGGCCCCTCTCCCAGGCCATTTTTGGCCCCGGGGACCCCATCGCCTGGGGCTTGGCCATTCCTTTATTTATTTTTTTAAAGGGAGGGGGCCACACGGCCCTCCCTCCTGGGCCATTTTCGGCCCCGGGGACCCATCCCCCGGGGCTTGGCCATTCATTTTTTTTTTAAATAAACTCGAGCCACGTGGCCCCCGCATTTAAATCATATAGCCCCAGGGAGGAGGCATTCCCTGGGGCTGTGGGGGGCCTCGTGCTCCCAGCATATGATAAACTAAGCCCCGGGGAGGTGGCAGTCCCCGGGGCTGGGGGGGCCCCCACAGGCCCCTATTATATAATTAGGTACTGCCCCAGGACCTGGCCCAACCGGGGACTTAAAGAAAACGAGGCGCGGGAGCCCGCGCTTCATTTTTTTTTTTTTATTTTGGGCCGGATTCGTGCACCCTGTGCGAATCTCGCCGAAATAAAAAAAAAGTTTTTTTGGGCCCTTGGCAGGCCTAGGGGGTCAGGGTGTTTCTACCCTGCCCCCTTTTCTTTATTTAAACCTTTTTTCTTGTGACTCGGTTTAACCGAGTCACAAGATGGCTGCCAAAACTTCTGGGTTTGGAGAGTTGGCAGCCAATCAGAATGAAGCTCGTGGTCGGGAGGGTTCCCGAATCCTCCTCGGCCACCAGATATCAATATTTTTTATTTTGACATTTCTCAGGAACTACCAAACAGATTTACACCATTTAAAGCAAAGAGTGCACTCTGGACCAAGAGCTACCTCTCGTTTTGGGACCCCCTTTTTTTCTCAGCCCCTGCTTGACGAATCACCCCGAAACTTTCAAGACAGGAGCTGATCGGAGCGCCCTGTTAGTTTTGAAAATGTTGCAAAGATTCGTCAAATGGCGCCAAAGATATTGGCAAATCAAAAAACGCTTTTCCTATGGAAACTAAGGGGCCTATTAGTTAAGCCTGGGCGTAGTTCGCGAAGTAGCGCTACGCGAAGCTACGCAAAGTGCAGTTCGCACTACGCGAGCTACGCGTAGCACTACGCGAACTGCGTAGTGCACTGTTCGCAATGATTGCACAGTGCCGGATGCTTGTCCGCACTGTGCAATCATTGAAAACTGCATCTTGCACAGTGCGAGCTAGTCTTACTGCCGCTCGAGTAGATTTTTACCGAGCGGCAGCTTTCTCAACGCGGACTGGTAGTTTCATCGCGAGCGGTCGCGAGCATACGCGACCACTCGCAATGAGAAACCTGACCTCCCGCGTTGAAAATCTCGCCAGGAGGTTTATTTTTCACGCTTGCGATCGGCAACTTGATGTTGCTGATCGCGAACGAGGAAAAAGTCTCGCCGGGATGTCATTTTGCTTGCTCGCGGTCGCCAACTTGACGTTGAGGACCGCGAGGAAGCAAAAATGACCGCTGCACCACGCTACGCTACGCTACGCGTGTTTGCACTGTGCTACGTGCACTCGCGCAGTGCGAAGTAGCGCAAACTTCGCAAACTACGCGAGCGTAGCGTAGTGCTTTGCCCAGGGTTACTATTAGTATGGCGGGCGGACCTGAGTCCGCCCGCCATCCTCGCGGTGTTGGGACCGGCTGCCAGACGTGCGGTGGTCCAGCACCGCTAATTAGGATGCGACCTCCACCCTGGCGGTTGCATCCTGCATATTTGACATTGCGGCCAAAATGGCATGTTGTGCATTTGCATGCACAACGTGGCAGGCACCACGTGGTGCCTGCCACCTTGTGCATGCAAATGGAGGGGGGTACCATGGGTACCCCGAAGTGCACTGGCGACCGCCAGTAGGTAATATATATATATGTGTGCACCAATAACATAAAATCTAATTAAAAAAACATTCTATTATAAATTAAAACATTAAACTATTTAAAAATCTTCAAACTTAAATTTCCCACTCCAGTGACTGCAACAGTAGGGAAAGTGTTGGATAGCGGATAGCGGATAGCGGAGGGGTAAAAATTACTATTCCCACTTCAGTGAGTGCAACAGTAGGGAAAGTGTTGGGTAGCGGAGGGGTAAAAATTACTATTCCCACTCCAGTGAGTGCAACAGTAGGGAAATTGTTGGACAGCGGAGTCGCAAAAATTACTATTCCCACTCCAGTGAGTGCAACAGTAGGGAAAGTGTTGGACAGCGGAGGGGTAAAAATTACTATTCCCACTCCAGTGAGTGCAACAGTAGGGAAAGTGTGGGACAGCAGAGGGGCAAAAATTACTCTTCCACTCCAGTGAGTGCAACAGTAGGGCAAGTGTTGGATAGCGGAGAGGTAAAAATTACTATTCCCACTCCAGCGAGTGCTACGGTAGAGAAAGTGTTGGATAGTGGCTGGATAAAATTTACTATTCCCACTCCAATTATTGTAAAAGTAGGGAAAGTGTTGGATAGCGGAGGGGTAAAAATTACTATTCCCACTCCAGTGAGTGCAACAGTAGGGAAAGTGTTGGATTGCAGAGGAATACAAATTAATATTCTCACTCCAGTCAGTTCAAAATAAAAAAATAAATACAAAAATATATAAATGTGTTAAAAATTCAAATACAAATATATTTAATATTAATTTTAAAAAAAACATATTATAATGTTAAATACATATAACAAATACCTACAAATATTATATTAATTAAAACAAAAATAATTTCCAAACAAATAAATATTTTTAATTAAAATGTATTTAGAAATAAAAACATTAATTATTACATAAATGTACTTTTTTTACTTCCTAACCTATAACACCACACAATTCATAACCCACATCTAAATTTAAAAAAAATGTTCTTCCTTAACTAACATAATTAATTACCAATTAAATAAATATTATTAATTAAAAAACAAATGAAAACTCATAAAAATTATTTAACTTCCCACACTTTACCCCTATAATCCCGGCAACCCACAGCTAAAATCAAACTGTAAAAAATTAATTACACAATTAAAACAGATTTTCAATTATAAAACTAATAGTATTTAACAACTAATTTTAAAGTAAGTAACATTAATTTACTCCCCACACTGTACCCCTATAACAATAAAACCCCCACACAAAAAAATATAAACAAATACCCTAATTAAATATAAATTAATTAATTAATATTAATGATCAACTAATTTTTAATTAATTAAACAAAAATTACTTCCCACCATTTACTCCTATAAACCCCACAACCCACACCTAAAATGAATTACACAAATTCCATATTTAATTTTCAATTAATTAATTAATATTAATTAACAACTAATTATTAATTCATTGAACATAAATTACTTCCCACCCTTTACCCCATAAACCCCACAACCCACACCTAATAATATAATCACACAATTACATAATTAATTATCAATTAATTAGTTAATATAAATTAATTAATAATTAATAATTAATTAAACATATATTACTTCCCACCCTTTACCCCTATAACCCCACAATCTGCACCTAAAATGAATTAAACAATTTCTGTAATTAATTTTCTATCAATGAATTAATATAAATTAAGAACTAATTATTAATTAATCAGAAATAAATTACTCCCCACCCTTTACCCCTATAAACCCCACAACCCGCACCTAAAAAAATTACATAATTACCATAATTAATTATCAATTATTTAATTAATATTAATCAACTACAAATTAATAATTAATTACAAATAAATTACTTCCCACAATTAACGCTATAAAATCTAAATTAAATAAATAAAAAAATAATCATTCATTTATTATAATTAAATTACTTCCCACCCTATTCCCCTATAAACCCACAGCCCAACTACTAAACATTTTAAACATATATTAAAAAACATAAACAACACTTATACAAAAAACATACACCATATACATTTAAATTATAAACTAAAATACATAACACTAATTAAAAAAATCGATATTTTAAACGTCTATATTTTTGCAAACAATATTAATGACTTCTATATTTTTAAAAACAATATTTCTTACCTTAAATTTGATATTCTTGACCACGATATTCTTGCTGTCGATATTTCTGAATCACGATATTTCCAACTCGATATTTGTGTAAGTCGACATTTCCAACTAAATATTCTGATTCAGCACTGTATTGTTCATAGTCCGAGCTGTAAATAAGCTCCACATTACCTCCCTTATCGGCTTCACGTATTGTAATTCTATTGTCCATTGTAAGTACCTGGAGTGCCTCCTGTAGTGTTCTTACCTTTCTGAGCATATGGAATGTTATTACTGTTTCTAGGCTACGCAGCCTAGAATGTGGAATGGGCATCTTGTGAATAGTTTGTAAGCAGCTTGACAGTTGGCAGCTGCAGGGTTTGGTGCTGGATGGGGTTTTCTTTATGTCCTTGTACCTAATAAACCCAAACCCTTACTTCATCCATTTCTTGCTGCCGTGTCTACTTCATTACACTTGGCAACGACTGGACCTGACGCATCCAACGTGAATTCCGAAAACCTCAACACATCAAGCTTACCTTTTCAACAGTTCTGTGGTCTTCCTGGCCTCATCCGCTCTCAAGTAAGGAGATCGGAGGCTCATTCACGCAACATGTGCCCTCTCGTTTCCAGCTGAGAAGGGATCCGTAAAACCAGTGTGGGACTGCTGTGTTCTGTCCTAAAGTTTTGGGATATCCACACGCGGGGTGCTGCCTAGAAAATCCTGTAAGTACTTGGATTTCTTTATTTTGTGAGAAAGAGTGTGGCCTAGCAAGCGAGCTCCAGCGCGAGATGAGGCGCAGGCCAGTGAGCTCCAGCGTGAGACGAGGCGCGTGCTTCCCCGTGACATCCAGTGCAAGATGAGGCGCGAGTTCCTGCGCGAGCTCCGGCGTGAAACCAAACACGAGCACGCTGCGTGAGCACTTCCCTGTACACAGCGCGTAACCTGATGTGGGCCGGTCCTTGACGTCACGGCATTGTTACGACCCCATGCACTCATCTCCTCTTCGCTGATACGCACAGCCGGTTCCCTTGGTTACGCGTGTCAGTCCATTACGCGTGTCAGTCTTCGCTGACACGCACAGCTGTTTTTCTTGATTACGCGTGTCAGTCTACTTTCTTTACATCGCTGATACGCACAGCTTGTCTCATTGGTAAAGTGCCTTAAGTTCATACGCGTGTCAGTCTGCTTTCTCTGCATCGCTGACAAGCACAGCTGTTTCTCTTGATTACGCGTGTCAGTCCACTTTCTCTACATCGCTGATACGCACAGCTGGTCTCATTGGTAAAGTGCCATATGTTCTTTCGCCTCATCGCTGACACACACAGCCAATACTTTTATCATACTTACTTGCATATAATTTTGGTTTCTCTTGGTTACGTGTGTCAGTTTTTTTTTTTTTGCATCGCTGATACACACAGCTTGCCTCATTAGTAAAGTGCCTTAAGTTAATTCGCGTCATCGCTGACACACACAGCTAATACACAATTTTGGTCACAATTCTTTACTCTGGTCACCTTTGTTTTATCCTTCCAAGATGCAGAATGTTCCGGCTCCAGCCTTTTTTTTGTCTTCTCCTGGTGAACCTAATTTACCATGGCTAAAATGGAAGAAGGTTTTCGCAAACTATGCCAGGGTTTGCGGAACCTCACTTAGCGCAGAAAGGAAAACATCCTTATTAATGCATTGTCTGGGAGCAGAAGGACAAGAGGTTTATGAACACCTTCCTGACCTCTCAGATAATGATTCGTCTACCCTCAATGAATTTGAAATTGCAATAAAAAAATTAGACTTACATTTTTTATCGAAATTAAGCACACTCCTTGAAAGATATCACTTTGGTCGACGCATGCAAAGAAGAGAAGAATCTGTTGAGCAGTATATTACAGAGCTACGATAATTGGCCTCCACATGCAATTTTGGAGCTTCTTTGGAAGAACGCCTCCGAGATCAGATGATGTTGGGTTGTAGCATTGACAAAGCAAGAGACAATCTCTGGCAGAAAGACAATCCCTCTTTACACGAAGTAGTTACCATTGCGAAAATGTATGAAAACTCTAAAGTATGTTTGGACACAATACACAAATCCATCCAACATGAAAAGGAACATGCATCAGTGATGAATTTGGGCAATGATAAGGAGAGAAACAACAAAAATGAAGGGGCAAAAAGCACAATTCAGTACAAGTCTCTGAGTCAACCTATTACTTAAAAAAATGTCAAAGGTAAAAATGAGGTTCAACCCAGTATCTCGAAACGTTTCCTCGGCAAATGTTTCAGATGCGGAAATCCAGGTCATATGGCAAATTTCAAGGATTGTCCTGGTTGGAAGGCGTCCTGCTCCTCTTGTGGACGGAAAGGACACTTCACTAGATGTTGTAGATCTGGTAGAGATCGGAAAAATGTAAGAGAGGTAGATTTATTTGAAGAAGACATTGAAGAAATTAATATCTGTCAAGTCAAAAGTTCTGGGGTGAGGCTCCTATTGACGTTGTGCTGATCAATGATGCTCCCGTGAAGATGCTTTTTGATTCTGGGGCCAAAATCACCTTGATTCCTAAGAAATTTTTCGATCAGAATCTTTCAAAGAAGGTAACATTGTTGAAACCTGACATACGGCCAAGAGGATATGGTGGAGAGATAATACATCTCTTAGGATGGTTCTGGGGTACTATTGATTACAAAAGCAGGGTTGTTCCCGGTAAGATTTATGTTTCCATGAAAGGTGACTCTTTGATAAGCTGGTTTCACCAACGGGATTTACATATATTCCTGGATCCTAATGAGACTCCTTCAGTGTGCTTGAGAGATTTACCCTCCGTTAATCAAATTGGAAAAGAGTGTAAGGCCTGGGTCAGTCGTTTTCCAGAAGTGTTCAAAAAGGAACTAGGCTGTCTCAAGAACTACATGCACCAAATCAAAATTATTCCTGGTTCTGTCCCCAAGGTATCTAGGGTCTGAGGTGTTTCTTTTGCAGTGAAGGACAAGATGAAGATTGAACTTGATAAACTCAAGATAAACAACATTATAGAGGAGGTTGAAGCTACTGAATGGCTTTCTCCCATAGTTATGGCCCGAAAGGCCAATGGAGAGGCCAGGCTTTGTGTGGATCTCAGAGAGCTTAACAAGGCTGTGGTCGTGGATCACTATCCACTGCCGAACATTAGTGAAATGCTGTGCTCTCTTGCTGGGGCAAAACATTTTTCGTCCCTTAATTTGACCTCAGCCTACCACCAGGTAAGGCTACATCCATCTTCTCAAGACTTAACTGCCTTCAAAACGCCCTTTGGCACCTTCAAGTTTTTGAGGATGCCCTTCGGGATTATCTCTGCGGCCTCGGTGTTCCAGAGAGTTATGGAACACATTCTTGAGGGTGTCAAAGGCATCAAAATTTATCAAGATGACGTTTTGGTGTTCGGTGCCACCTCAGAGGAACATGATCACAGGTTGAGCTTGGTCTTGAGAAAGATGTGTGATGCTGGTTTAACTCTGCGAGCAGATAAATGTAAATTTGATGTATCTGAGATTGAATATTTGGGTCATCAGGTATCTGCAAATGGCATTAGGCCCAAGTCCGCCTTAGTTGAGACCATTTCCAAGCTTCGCACCCCTGTAAGTAAAGAAGAGCTTGTGAAGTTCCTGGGGATGGCAGAGTTCTACCACAAGTTCGACCCCTATTTCGCTGGCTCGACAAGTCACCTAAGGGATCTCTTAAAAAAAGGGTGTGAGTTAATTTGGTCCGATGATTGTGAAAAGGAATTTGAGCACCTGAAAATGTGTCTCAACAAAGCCCAAGACCTCAGCAGCTTCGACCCACGGGTTGAATCATATTTAATGACGGATGCCAGCTCTAAGGGTTTAGGTGTGGTTTTATCCCAAAAGCCTGAAGGATCAGAGAAGGTTGTGCTATTCATGTCAAGACCTTTAAGAGGGTTGGAGTGTAATTATTCGGTGGTAGAAAGGGAAGCTTTGGCTATCTATTGGGTCATCCGCAAGTTGAGGAAGTTTCTTTGGGGTGGTGACTTCGAAGTATTAACAGATCATAAGCCTTTGAAGCAACTCTTTGAAAAAAAAGGTATTGGTTTTGTATCGCACCGCATTCGCAAATGGGTTGTTGCCTTGCAGGAATTTAGTTTTGTTGTTTCCTACTTGCCGGGTGCCACCAATATTTTGGCAGACTGCTTGTCCAGGTTGTGCTGTACGGATGAGGAAACTCCTGAGTGTGATTATTTTGGGGGTGATGATTTTGATGAAGGTGTGGATGTTTGCCTCGTAAGTGGAGGTATCATCTCTGAGGATGAATGGAGGGGCGCTTTAGCGAAAGATGAAGTTTTGAAAAATGTGATGGAGATGGTTGTGGATGGCTGGTGTGACAAAAAAGATTGTAATGAATTATTAAAGGGTTACTGGCAAGTCAAGCATGAACTCACTGTTGTGGGCGGGTTGCTCTTGAGGGGCACCAGGCTGATTCCCGCCGTGAGTTATGGGTAAAATTGTTGAATCATGCGCATGCCAGTCACATGGGCATTGTCAAGACGAAGGAAAGATTGAGGGAGTCTTACTGGTGGCCGGGCATGGATGTTTGGATTGAAAGAGAAGTCAGGAGTTGCCCGGAATGTGTGTGTTGTGACAACATTTTAAAATGCAGAACACAACCCATGGTAGTGAGAGAAGAATCTGAGGGTCCTTGGTCTGATGTGGCGATAGACATTTTAGGTCCCATTAAGCTCAAATCTTGTGACCGTTATGTCCTAGTGTGTATGGACATGGTTTCTCGTTGGCCTGAAATCCAAGTGGTGAGTTCTATTGTATCTTCTGTGATTATTGAGTTTTTGGACTCTCTCTTTGAAAGAGAAGGTTTCCCAAGTCTTTACTATCAGATAATGGTGTGTAATTTACCTCTTCCATTGCGGAAGAGTTCTTGTCATCAAGAGGGATCAAACACAAAAAGCAGCTCTCTATCACCCAGAAAGTAATGGGGTTGTTGAAAGGTTTGTAAAGGTCTTGAAAGAGACCTTGCAGCAGGCTGTAGCAACGGGTACTGATTGGGAGACAGCAATGAAGAAGAAAGTGAAAGAATACAGGTTTACCCCGCACTCGTCTACGGGTGTGTCTCCCTTCCAATTGTTTAAGAAGAGAACTCCTAGCACAGAGGTGTGTCCCTTCTGGGTCAGTTCGAAGAGAATTTCCTTTGACAAAGATGCCATGTGTACTGAAGGATGGAGAGATAGGGAGAGAATGATCAAAGAGAAGAGAAAACGATGGTATGATCAGAGGAAAGCTGTTAAGAACACTAGTGTTTCGGTGGGTGATTGGGTGAAAATAAAATCTCCTCGCTTAGGCAAGTCTGGTTCAAAGTTCAGTATTCCCTTTAAAGTGATTAAGGTGTTTAATAATGCTGTTCGTACCAATGATCATAAAGTATGGAACCTGAATAGAGTGGCAAAATGCCAGGTCGCGAGATCTCAACCCTGTGTTGTGTCAGAGGATTCTGATGCCAAGTCACAAGATAATTCTGCCAGATCTCGTAGGCTCATACAACGTCCAGCTAGATATCAAGATTTTGTTTAGTTCTGTAGTCACTGTATGGTATACTTTTACCTTCCTCTCTGTTGTGTTATAAAGGGGGAGGTGATGTAGTGTTCTTACCTTTCTGAGCATATGGAATGTTATTACTGTTTCTAGGCTACGCAGCCTAGAATGTGGAATGGGCATCTTGTGAATAGTTTGTAAGCAGCTTGTCAGTTGGCAGCTGCAGGGCTGGATGGGGTTTTCTTTATGTCCTTGTACCTAATAAACCCAAACCCTTACTTCATCCATTTCTTGCTGCCGTGTCTACTTCATTACACCTCCCTCTCTCCCTTGGGGGGTCATTACGATGGCGGACGGAAAAGCCTTCCGACCGCCGTGCTCCTGGAAAAATAATGCCTGCATGTTCCGCGGGAAATCCGGCGGTCTCAGTCCTTCTGACAGAGCTTCGGTTCCAAAAGTGCTCTGGGAACATGGGGGCAGTTCCCCTGTACTTATACTCATAATTGTCTTTATTCAAGGGGGAACTTCAAAGGAAACCTTAGCAGTGCACAACACTCCTTTTCAACCCCAGCCCTGGCTTCATACATCAGTAGGGGGTAAATATGCCCTTTATGTGATGGCAGGACACAGCCTACATAAATGTCAAGTGTGAACGCCCCTCTCTCTCCCAGCCCAGGGAGACCATCAGTATGCAGATGAATGCAGATGTAACCCTGTCACACCCAACCCTTCTTGTGTGATTGCTGTCTGGAAAGTATGCACCAAGTATAACTGTCACCCAGCCCTAGATGTGGATTGGAGTCAGGCTGCAAAGAACAAAGAGTCACAACCACAGAAAAATGCCCACTTTCAAAAAGTGGCATTTCTAAAATAGTAATGTAAAATCCAAGTACACCAGTAAGCTGGATTTATCAGGTTACGGACAAACATGGCAGCGCTTCTCCAGTTTGATCAGGAATTACCACATAAACATATCTAAGGGAATTCCCAATGCTAGCCTATGAGAGGAGTAGGCCTCACAGCAGTGAGACATGCCACACAATAAAGGGACATGTCCTACCTTTTATTCAGACAGCACACCCTGGCCATAGGGCTACATAGGGCCTACCTTAGGGGTGACCTATGTGTCATTAAAGGGGAGTTAAAGCTTGGCAAGTAGTTTTAAATGGCAAGTTCAAGTGGCAGTAAACTGCACATACAGGCCCTGCATCGGCAGGGCTGAGACAGGTTTGAAAGGTTACGTCTGTGAGTGGCACAAGTAGTGCTACTGTCCTACTAGTAGCATTATATTTTAGGTGCATGGTATATGAGATACCACTTTACAATGGACTTACAAGTAAATCAAATATGCCAAAAAGGTGTAAACCAATCATACCATGTTTTATGAAAGGGAGAACATGCACTTTAGCTCTGATTAGCACTGGTAAAGTGCCCAGAGTCCTAAACCCAACAAAAATAGGTCAGAAAAATAGGAGGAAGAAAGCAAAAAGTTTGGGGATAACCCTGCAAAAAGGCCCTGGTCCAACAGGGACACAATATGTGATGGATAGAATGCTTATATTAATCTCAGCCACTGGTGATCACTCAGGCTGCATCCCAATCCATTGTTATTTTGCCCACCATGCCACCTCAGTTTGGACCCAGCTATATGGAAATCAGTCTTAACCTTGCTCCAGTATGAACAGTCCAGCTCGAACTGGCAAGCCAGCTCCTCCCTACAACAGAATGCAAGCAACTCAGGACCAGTTTCTCCCTAGTTATGGGCTCATCAGCCGGGTATAGTGACACAGTGTGGATGGGACCCATGTCTGGGTATATCCGTCCCACTTAGGGCGACACAAAAAGTATATAAAATAGTCATTGATGGAATGCTTACATTAACCTCAGGCTTCTGGTAATCACTTGGGAGGCATCCCATTCCATTGTTTTTTGCACATCATGCTACCTCAGTTTGGACACAGCTATATTCAAATCAGTCTTTTCCTTGCTCCAATAGGAACAGTCCAGCCTGAACTTCCAATCCAAGTCTTCCCTGAACCGGAACATAAGCAACCCAGAACCAGTTTCACCCTAGTTATGGGCTCATCTGCTGGTCTTATTTTTAGGCCCATCTGCTCCCAAGGGGGGCAGAAAGCCACTGGACACCAGGGATTTTCTATATGTCAGGGAGCGGCCCTTTGGGCAAGGGTTGCTCCCCATTATGGGGGCAATATTGTGACCATTCTCTGCCCCCTGGCAGATCAGCCACTTTTTTGAGCCATCTGCCCCCAAGGTGGTCAGAAAACCACTAGACAGCAGGGAAAGTTTGTGTGTATATGTGAAATGGAGTTCAGTTGATGGTCTGTGTGTACTTGCGTTTGGCTGGTGATATGTGTAGACTGGCGCTTGGCTGGTGGTGTGTGTGGACTAGAGCTTAGCTGGCGGAGCATGAAGACTAGAGTTTGGCTGGTGTGGCATGTAGACTGGTGTCTGGCTGGCAGTGTTTGTAGACTTGAGCTTGGCTGGTGGTATGTGTAGGCTGGTGCTTGCTTGGTGGGCAGTGTATGTAGACTGGCACTTGGCTGGCAGTGTGCATGGACTGGTTGTGTGTTGGTGGCAGGTAGCCAGTATGTGTGTAGACTTGCTTGAGGTGTGTTTTTCAGTTGTCTGATGTTTGGGTTCTTGGTGTGAGATTGGCGTGTTAATCCTGTTGGCGTATGAGAGTGATGGGCCTTTGAATGGTGCTTTTTGTAAATGTAAGTGTTGTATTGTGTTGGGCCCGCAGCTGGCATTGTGAATGGTTTTCTGTATCTGATGCATGAAAGGCATGTGAATGGACTGTAAATCGATTGGTACCTTGACGTGGCTTTACAGCTCATGAGCTGTAAGTCAGTGGTTCTTTGATCTAATGTTGAAATTAATAACAATGACTTTTGAGGATTCTATCTCATAAAGTTATTGATGAACAAAGTTTTTTTATGAACCATTTACTTACTCGCATGCCAAATCCAACCAGAATAGTGGATGGGTGTGCAGTAATGTTTTGGTGAACGTTTTCCTTTTTGCTATCTGTGCATACTCTCTCTGTAATGAACACCTTCTGCCCTCACATCTTTTTGGAAACTAGTCACTAAGGGAATAATATAGCCTTATAGCCCGCCGTAGCGGGATATACCGGCTATTAAAGGCCTGCTACTGCGTTAAAGGCCCGAGCCGAAGGCGAGGGACTTTAACAAGGTAGCGGGACTTTAATAGCCAGTATAGCCCTGCTACGAAGGGCTATAAGGCTATTAGAACATTCTGCCACTAGAGGGCAGAATGTTCTAACAAATAAAACAAAGGCGTCTCGAAGCTCGAGGGGATTTAATTCCCCTCGAGCTCCGAGAGGCCTTTGTAAGACATTGGAATGTTGCTCTGCGGGCCTTTCCGGCCTGTAGAAGCAGGGAGAACTCCATTGTCTACAATGGAGCTCCCAACATTCCAATGTTCTAATACGTGGTATGTTTTGTGTGGATCCCACAAGGTTTACTTACTTAGAAGACCTTGTAAAATTTGATTAATTGACAAAAAATATTTTTTTCTCACATTTCTGTGTGGGAAAGTTGTGGGATCAAAGGCCTAGCACAAATGTCCTACCACCCAGTGTACCCGCAGGTCTCCCAATAAAAAATGCTACCTCACTTATGTGGGTGGGCCAAATGGCTGCGACAGAGAAGGGCCCAAAATGTATTGTGAAGGCATCAAAATTATCGATCACAAAACAACCTGGTATTGCAAGGGTGTCACCTGCGTTTTTAGTCCCAGGCGCAGCAGCCATCTAGGGAAACCTACCAAACCCAGACATTTCTGAAAACTAGACACAAGGAGGAGTCCAGGGAGGTGTGGCTTGTATGGATCCACCATAGTTTTCTTACCAAGACCCCCTTGCAAACCTGAAATTTAGCTAATAAAATCACGTTGTCCTCACATTTCTGTGTTGGAAAGTTTTGGGATCACTGGGTCTGCACAAATTTCCTACCACCCTGGGTTCCCCCAGGCCTCCTTATAAAAATGCTACCTCACTTGTAGCACCTACAATATCTCTGTATTTGGGGGGCCAAAGGACGGAACCTCGTGGGTCCCTTGGCCCCAGACAGCTCCCCAGCCAGCACCAAAGTGGATGCTGGTGGAAGCAGGCTCCATTACTTTGTTGCCTCCCAGACAGGAGCAACTTTTTTTCTCTGCTCATGCCTGAGTGTGAACCAAGTTGTGTGCCCTGCAGAGTGTGGGCAGGGAATGTATTTCTATTCCCTGCACACAATCTCCCTAGCAGGAATCAGCAGTGTCCTGGATAATGGGGGTCCCCTGAACACTGCCATTGGGCTCCGGCAGATGGTGTCCCTGGAGCTGATCTTCGTGGAGGGTTCCCCCAGGCATGCCCATCCCCTAAAGGGATAAGGTTCATGGGGCCTCTTTGAGGCTTAGAGAGGGGGGCTGCATGGCCCCCACTTTTCATTAGAAAGCTACCGTCCCCAGGGGATGTAGTCCCCAGGGCCTCATGAAGGCTCAGGTAGGGGGCGGCATTGCCGTCCCTAAAATTAGTCTATCAGCCCCAGTGGACAGGGCTCAAGGGCTTCAACAAGGCCCAGGAAGGGGGGCACGAACCCCCCTCATCCTTATATAAAACCAGCCCTGGAGATCGTGTTCCCGGGGCCTCACAAAGGCTCAAAGAGAAGGACCACATGCGTCCTCCCAAAAAATAACAATGCACACCCCCAGGCTTTAGCTCATCCCTGGAGGATTATAAAAAAAAAGCGTGAGTCTGCCGTATTTTTTTTAATTGGCACTGTAAATCTGCAGATACTCTGCAGATCTGCGTTGCCAAGTAAAAAGAGAAATGGCACTTTTGGGGGGACTGGGAACCCACACCCTGCTCTCACTATATTTTGTTGTAACTTTTTTCTAGAACAGGGACTGAGTCACCAGGTACTAAAATGGCTGCCACCATATCTTTGTTGATGTGGTTGTGGCCAATCAGATCTTATCTCAAGATCTGTCGCCATCACTGATCTTCTACCGTGTGATATAGCTACAATTTTTTAGATTCAATTTATCAAAAACGAATGAACTAATTTACCCCAAATCACAAAAAGCATGCTTTGTCCAATTTTCCTATAAGAAAATGATTGGGGAAAGGCAATTAGGGACCGACCCTCCCGCTGCCCCCCGCCCCCCCCCCCCCCTACACAAGCTTGACAAAACACACTCCAGGTGCAGAGGTGGATGAGACATTTATTTTACATTTTCATGAAGATTTGTGAAATGGCGTTATTAGAAAATCAAAAATCCTTTTCCTATGGAGAGTTCTCCTGGGATAGATAGATAGATAGATAGATAGATAGATAGATAGATAGATAGATAGATAGATAGATAGATAGATAGATAGATAGATAGATAGATAGATAGATAGATAGATAGATAGAATTTAAAAGATAAAATTAAAAAGGTGCAAAATGTCTTGTTTAAACTGGCTTCATTTTATGGATATGATGATTTATTTCTCATGAAACTTGAAAGGAATCAAACATTTTCACATTTCTGTGCAATCTCATCAGTTTTTTCTGGATGTTGATGATAGTGAGGTTTCCATCAATCTTTTGAAGGATGAGGAAGTTGAAATCATAGATGAAAACTGTGTCAGTGCAGATGTAGAAGATAAATACCTTGTAAAACACTATCCAATGAATCTGACAACATAGATTTCATTGGTGTTAGGGATGAAGCTTGCATGTTTTGTATGGCAACACCTGTTGACTCACAGAACGCAGATATTGTTGGCAGTCCAACTCTCATCAGAATCAAAATTGATGGTGACAGTGCAGGTGCTGTAAACATTGCTGTCAGCATTGGTGAATCATCATGCATGGATTGCCTAACAATCTCTAATTGCATTGCAGAGCAATACACTTGATGCATTCTCATTAGTTTAATCACTTCTCTTATATTAAGTGCCACTATTCATAGTTTCTCCAATGGCACCCCCATGTAAATCATTTTAAAGCAGTACTTTCTGTGTTAGATTAAACACGCTTCTTTAATTCAATAGCATGTTTACATGTCTATTTATGGGTAAGGAACACTTTCAAACAACTTCTTAGGAGATCTATACCACAAATCTTTACTGTTATTTGAACACTTAATAGGTAAACATAGCCAGGTTTCAACCTCCTACGTTTACTCCTATTAGATAATAACCATATTCTAGGAGGGTTTTGTTAGCCCCGGCACCCTTGGGTGGTAGTCCCCCAAACCTTTTGCCTTCACCCTTCATGTTTTGCTGAATTCTTTTTTGTTGGCTTTAGGACACTGTACTTTACCAATGCTAACCAGTACTAAAGTGCATGTGCTCTCTCTCTCAAACATGGTACAATTGGTCTACACCTAATTGTCACATTTAATTGTACTTGTAAGTTCTGAGTTGATGGTTCTCTTTGTATGTTTGAGGGCCTGCAGCACCCTTACGTAGCAATTTTAAACATGTCCCAGACTTGCCATTGCAGCCTGTAGTGCAGTGTTAAACTGCCATTTCGACCTGGCAAACTAAACCTTTGCAACGTGTGATACCATGAATGTGATTTATTTGTTAAAATGCCCTTGTGGAAAAGTTTATGTTGGGAAAACAGAGAGAAAGATCAAAACAAGGGTAAATGAACACAAGATCAACATCAGAACTAAGAACATGAAATCTGTCGCTGCTAGTCATTTCTTGGAACTGTCATAAGGTTTCTGCACATACACAGAGCTATGCACAGGAAAATGGGACCCCGGAATACAGTGGTTTGCCACCATATACCGTAGCACCCAAAAACCCCAACCCAACTAGCTTAGCATCCCATTAGCACCCAAGTACTAATGTTTGGACAACCCAGAACACGGTATCTTTATCTCAGGACTCGCTGAAGCAAGAACACTCTTTCGCCACTCACTCGTACTCTGTCCACAAGGTGCGTAGGAAGAGACACTGGATAGGTTAAAATGTTTATTCCAACTTACGTGCTCTAATGTACAGTACACGTGTCAGTACTAATAGCATAATGCATATGACTAATATAAGCAGCATGGTTACAATTCCATAGAATACAAACGGGAAGCATCTCAGAGC